>OU963901.1:23392625-28192625 GCA_902850365.2 Chilo suppressalis | reverse complement strand
TACTGATAGAAGCGGCTACCATGGCCCAGAGTCAAAATTAAAGTCAAAATATCTTTATTCAAATTGAATGCATAGTAATACTAATACTAATACGAACAAAGAAATTTGGTGACTCATTTCTTTGTCGTACTATTCGTTAGTGGAATTCTTTACCCGCGCACGTGTTCCCTCCTTCCTATAATCTGGGGTCCTTTAAGAGAGGCGTGAAGAAGCATTTTTGCAGGCCGGCAAGGTGAGGATGGTTGGTGTAGCAGTTTATAACTGCTATACCAGCTATCTTCGCGTTTGGACTTTATTACCACTTAACATCAGGTGGGGTAGAGTCATTTGCCTACCTAGGTTTAAAAAAAAAACTCTTTGGAATCGTCCAAATTATTTTCGCTGTCACCCGTTACTACATTTTTTTTTCTACAGAGAACATTTACATCATTATGTTCTCATCATGATTTATTTCATATAGAAAACCTATTAGATTGATTGGAACAATTCAAACCCAAGGATTTTTATGTAATACTAGTGGCCCGCCCTCGCTTCGCTTCGGGGTAGAATTGATCGAAATCCTTTCTTAGCGGATGCCTACGTCATAACATCTACCTGCATGCCAAATTTCAGCCCGATCCGTCCAGTGGTTTTTGCTGTGCGTTGATAGATCACTATGTCAGTCAGTCACCTTTGAGTTTTATATATATAGATAATTACTTTGTAATAAGTTTTTTTAAGAAGTTTTGTTTTATTGTATTTATATAAGGTTAACTCTTAAATAAGTAAGTGAACGGGTGCTGCCAGCGGAGATGAGTCTGCCCTAACTTCCTTAATATTGAAGTTAATGTTTAGTCACACTTAATATAAATAACACTATTTGTATTTATACTGTATGACACATCAATCAAAATGCAGGTAAACAATTAATGTATATTTAATAATTATGTAATTAATGAAAGGTGACTTCATGAATCATCTCTCAAGTCATTTTTCAATTTGACGACTCTGTAAATAATAAAAAAAGGGAGAAAAAAACAGCCCTTGCTGAGTTTCTTGCCGGTTCTTCTCAGTACAAGGTCTCCCGACGTAGATTTACGAACCGATGGCGTTGCTTCTAGAAATTCATGAGTGCTTGTAACAGCCTAAACTGAATAAATGATTTTGATTATGATTATGATTATAAAATTAAAAGAAACCATATAAAACAATGCATAGCCCACGATATGAAAGTGTTATCGCGCCTTCCCCTTGTAACTCTGGAAACCTTACCCCCGCTTTCGTTTCTATACCCACATTATAGTTCAAGAATGTTAATTATACCTACCTGGCTATTGTGTTATGACGTGAATAGAGAACTATGCCATTGTTATTACGGGTAGATGGATCTGTGAAATAATTGGCAGATGTTGGTAAGGTACGTACAACGTTTACACATGACACTGGGTTATAATGAAACCGGCTAAGTGCGTGAAGTAAGAATACACTATTATTATTATTATTGGATGTAAAGGAAACAAATTAAAGAAATACATTAAAATTAATAAATACATAAAGATGACTCAAAATATTGTAAAAGAACAAAAGTTCTTTATAAAAATTTTAGATTAAACAAGGAAACAAACAAATTAATTGATTCATCTCTTATCTATTAGACAAGTCCGTCCGTCCGTCCGTCTGTGGTGCTGTTTCAGCGGCCAAACCGTAAGAGATAGATAAAGAGAATATTTAAGTTATAAGTTAAGAATAGTCTGATAAGACTACAAACCGGATTTGAGTAACGTAACACTTCCGGTTTTCGAGAAATCACGAATTTCAAACGAAACCACACAAAATCTCCCAAGTTCTCAATTAATTAAATACATTTTTTTGACGTGACAACGTCTTAAATTAGGTTGCGGCTGGGAGTCACTTATGAAAAAGTGTAACGCTCGGTAACGTTACGATGAGTCTCTCGTGTTAAGTTTAAGTTTACATGTACAATGTTTTAGTAAACAAAATATATTTCTATAGTTAAAATTTGTGCAATTCTTATTTTCATTCAATTCCTTGTTCCTATTGTGCAATTTAATTATATTCATATCAATAAATATTCTACCGAGAAAAAGACGTTGTCACGTAAAATCTTCGCCCGTAAAACCGACTTTACAGGCAACCATTTTTTTAATCAGGTTTTGGTGAACATTTGGTTCACTGGTTTGCTAGTTGGATATATATTCTGCAAAATATGACAACATTAGCCTAAGATATATAGGTAAACAAACCGGCCAAGACCGCGTATTACCACGCCACAGTGTACGGTTCCGTAGTTGCCTGTACCACAATATATTTGAGCAGGAATCTTTATTTTCTACTAGCTTTTGCCTGCGGCTTTGCTCGCTGTTTTTAGAGTTTTCTCGGCAATTATTCGATGTTTTTTCACCTTTTAAACCTTCCCTAGACCTCCACGAACATTTCAAGACCAAGATAAGATAAATCTGTTCAGCCGTTCTCGAGTTTTAGCGAGACTAACGAACAGCAATTGATTTTTATGCATATAGATATATTGGAAATTAGAAAAACCAATCAATATTAATGAATGTATCTCAACTAAAATACCTTAATCAAAGTCAGTTTGACTTTGATTATGGTATTTTAGTTCTCGACTTTGATTAAGGTATTTCAGAAACTCAAAATCAACTCGACATTATTATTTCTTTAAATACGAATGATAACCGCCGATTTTTTCTTTGTTTCCTCCCAAGCGGGGGAGCGGGTGTGAAATCCTCATGGATATCCTACAGCCGGCTGCAAGGTTATGTCATACTCTTACTGACTAAAAAAGACCCGTTCTTCGTGCTTATGACCAGAAGGACCTTAGAAGCTTCATCTGAAGCGATCATTCCCTGAGAAAGGGATGATACGGTATAACCGGTAATTCCCCTTCATGTAACCTGAGGATGATTTTTTTTCATCATCTACCCCATCGTGTGGGATATCGTTGAACAGGTCCTTTAAAATTACTTAGAGGTTTCTAAGACTACTTTTAGACTTAGGGATCCGTTTGCGAAATATTAAACTTTAAAGTTTTTTTTTTGAGTGTGTATGCTGTTGGTCGCAGATGACCTTTACGACGTCGCCGGGTTTCGGGACGGCGAGATTCTAAGGGCACCTTATTACTATATACACATAATACACATGTATTGGCTTGAAACCCCCGGAAAAAAGCATGATTATAGTGCTTTTTATGAACTTTTAAGGAAAACTATAACGGTTAAGATAGAAATGTTAGTTTAAGAGTAATAGTCGTTCAACTTCGGTTAAATAAAATTTCATACTTATTGAAAATTCCTTAAAGGAAACCTTAATAGTGACATAGATGAACTTAAGAAATTCTCTTTAACCTCGCAGGTTACATGTATGGGAGCTAACCTTAAAAAAATGTTCTTCAAAATTTTATTCTACCATTTTGTCGGCGTGATCGATATACATGTCTCCAAAAAATTACAGTTCAGCGCCGCAACGGCCTTGGTGTCATTGTAGCATTATGCTGAGGCATGGATCTTGTTGTCCTTATCTATATATGTATATATATAAAACTCAAAGGTGACAGACTGACATAGTGATCTATCAACGCACAGCCCAAACCACTGGAAGGATCGGGCTGAAATTTGGCATGCAGATAGATGTTATGACTTAGGCATCTGCTAACAAAGGATTTTGATCAATTCTACCCCCAAGGGGATAAAATAGGGAATGAAAGTTTGTTTGAAACTTTGTCAATTTTAAACTGATCGGGCTGAGACTTTGCATGCAGGTATAAGAAGAATCATACATGAATGTCATTGTGTATAATACAAGTTTGAGAACAAAAACTGTAGTCTACACTTCAGCTCTACACCGAAGCGAAGCGAGGGCGGGCCGCTAGTTTTATGTAGGTATTTAAATAAGCGTTTATTTCTATTTGTTAATGTTATTGGTCAATAAAACATTTCTCCCTTCCTTTCTTTCTCTCTCATCTTTGTATTATAAAAATATTTCACTTATATTACAGTACGAAAAAATATCAACTCAAATTCTATGCCTACGCTGTATTTATTTTTTCTTTGCACTCACGAACGATATTGAGATACAGAGAGAAGAGAGCAAAACGAACTTTTGTATTACAATTGCAACAACAAAAAAAAACAGTTTTCTATCCCAGAGTTGAGCGGTAAATATTATTCTTAGAGCTGTTAGAAATGCTGGAGCTCTATTTTTGAATCGCTCGTCTGACATAGTATCGTCGAATGCGATATAAATCACCTTCGACTTTCAAGTCGCGTAATACTGATTTTCCGTATTTTTGAATCACTCGTCGCCAGTGTTACCTGTTTGATACGAAATACGAAATTTTACTCATTTTACGCAGAAATAATATAATTACTACTACTCTTTGTCGTTCCATATAAAGCATGACATTGATAGATTATCGTCGTCTAATAGCACAAGACTAAGAGCTCGATGGCGCAAGTGAGTAGCGCGTTCGGCGGCGATCGTTGAAGTTAAGCAACTTTCGCATGTGGTAGGTCATTGGATGGGTGACTAAAAATTTACTATCTTGAGCTCCTCCGTGCTTCGGAAGGCACGTTAAGCCGTTGGTCCCGGCTGCATCTGCAGTCGTTAGCACCCACCAATCCGCGCTGGTCCCGCGTGGTGGGTCATGGCCTAATCTCCCTATTCCATCCATAGGGAAGGCCTGTGCTCCAGCAGTGGGGACACTAATAGGCTGATGATAATGAATAGCACAAAAAAATTGACAATTATTCTATCATTCGCCTCCACCATTCGCCATGCAGCGAGTGGTCTCACCCATTCGTTGCACTCGAGCGATTCAAAAATACGGAATTAATTATGTAGAATGAAATTTAGTAGAAATCGTGCGTTCGACGCAAGACGAGTGATTCAAAAATAGAGCTCCTGGTCTGTTTATCGAGGCTAGACAAAAAGCAGCCGCAACCTCCGAGAGTATAGCGTATTAAAATGAAACGTACTCCAGTCGTGAAACTTTTATCACAGCGGTTGTATAACAAATGCATTTTATTTTACCTCTGTTGAGGTGCAACTGGAATATTGTAGAAAGCTGTGCTCAGATATCCAGTGACGCGAAAGTTTTGGTAGTTACAACATAATGTATATGCTTAACTCCAATGCTGAAACAACTTGTGTGGTGATATTAAAAAACAGCAGACCACAACTGGGTTACAGATATGTTAAAGGATGATATAGATATTGATAGGGAACGTAGGGCGCTGGCAGTTCGATGGTATATACTAGCTCGCAAGTTCGCACGTTGTACAAAGCAAGTAAAAATTACACTTTTCAAGGCGTATTGCCAGTCTATCTACACGTGTAGCCTGTGGGTCCGATTTACGCAGAGGGCTTACAGCGCACTACGGGTCCAGTACAATAATGCTCTCAGGGTGCTGTTGGGGTTGCCGTGGTGTTGTAGTGCCTCAAGTATGTTCGCAGATGTGCATATTGACGGCTTTCATGCCATAATAAGGAAACGCTGCGCGGCACTGCTGAGCAGAATACGTGGCAGCACCAACAGCATCCTGTCGGCACTAGTTGACAGGTGGGATTCTCCACTGTTGGAGCGCTGGTTGCATTTGCATGCGAAGCCCCCGGGCCGCATGTAGGGGGTGCCTTGTGTTCCGGCAGGGGATGATTATATTATTTTATTTTATTTGTAATCTATTTTATACTTTACTAACATAGTTTTTAAGGTACATTGTTACTAACATTTTATGGACTTAAATTGTCTGAGAATAAATTATTATTATTATTATTATTGTTACAACTGAACGATATTTAAAATACCTAAGTAATTTTTAGTATATAATTGCGAGTGTGTAGGGGCGCAATATCTCACGCACGGCCGCATTTCTTTCTTAGGCCGTATACAGAAAGAAAACTGAAAGCCGACCAGCGCTTATCGGCGCTTATCGGCGCTGATCTTTACTACATAAAGGAAGTCGATTAAAGCAGAGCAAGCAAAATGTCGGACTCATCGGACGATGATTTGGTTTTGTTCGAAAAGGACAATGGGCAAAACGCACCCAGCTCCGCCAACAATGTAATTAGTGTGAATCGATAAACTAGCCTTTTTTATTATGACACCGAAAAAAAATATCCTGGGAGTCAAAAGATATGACACCGTAAAAAGTAATATCCTGGTAGTCAAAAGATTATGACACATGGGCATATTTAAGTAGGTAAATAAATTAATTAAAAAAAAAGCTATACATCCTATAAATAGAAAAAGGAAACGTTTCGGAGAATACCATCATTTATTTGTAAAAAAAATGAAATTTGATGATCATAGATTTTATACATATACAAGAATGACTCAAGAAACATTTTATCAGATTGTTGATTTAGTGAAAAACCGTTTGATGAAAAATTGGTGTAATTGGCGTAAACAACCAATCCTTCCAGAAGAAAGACTTGTTGTCACCATTCGGTAAGTCGAAACAAATAATTTTAGCGCTTAGTTAATAAAAAACAAAGTTATTAGATTTATAAAAAGATTATAATTTAGATTGATTTAATCTAAGGATAATAATTCAAATACAAATCATTTATTATTCGGACAATATAGATCATAATAAAAAAATCGGAAACAAGTGCTAGTCGGACTCGCGCACGAAGGGTTCCGTATCATTAATTTAATTATAATTAATTTTAAATGGCAGTGCCAGCGCTGACCAGCGCGTGTCGGCACTTATCGGCGTTTATCGGCGCCGATCGGTGCTTATCGGTGCTTATCGGCGCTTATCGGCGCTAGTCCATAGAAATGCGTGCGCCGGTTACCGGTAAGGACCAGCGCCGATAAGCGCTGATCGGCTTTCTTTCTGTATACGGCCTTACGTTAACTTAGAAGCTTGATCATTTCACAGCTTCAAGTGAGTGTAGACTTGAATATATGGTTTAAATTTCAATTCGATACCTCAATGAGTTTCGAGATAAAGGGTCTTGACAAGCAGATGATGCAGAAAAACATGATGAAAAGATCTCAAATTATGCGCCTAACACTCTGAAGCTCTGGCGAAGAGAATTAATTTATGAAATACGATAAATTTGCTTTGTACACTGTGTCGGATTGCGCACCTTTTATATCACTATGTTTTGTCTATGAGTTTTTGATACTTTTATTATTCTTTGACATTATATAGATTGCTGTCAATGTGGAGGATAAGGACTGTATTTTAATTATTATTAGAGAAAACTAGCGGACCCGACAGACGTTGTCCTGTCTACAAGTCTTTAATTTGCAAATTTCAAACTTTTTTTAATAAGCTAAAACATTCTGGACCATTTTAATGAAAATTGCCATTCTCAGATCCCCTTGAACACACACAAAAAATTTCATCAAAATCGGTCCAGTCGTTTAAGAGAAGTTCAGTGACATACACACTCACAGAAGAATTATATATATAAAGATTTGACACTGCGATGGTAGCGCCGTCTGTCGGATCCAATGTAAAACATTCCAAAATCAACAACTACTAATAAATTAAAAATTAATTAAAAAAACATTGTCCAGCGGACAAAATTGTGAATCTAAACCATTCTCAGATCCCCTTGAACACACACAAAAAAAATCATCAAAATCGGTCCAGTCGTTTAAGAGAAGTTCAGTGACATACACACTCACAGAAGAATTATATATATAAAGATAAAACAGTGGTGGCAGTGACAAGGTAAAACAATCTATATAATGTCAAAGAATAACAAACTCAATAAAAAAAGTATCAAAAACTCTTAGACAAAACATAGTAAAAAAGGTGCGCTATCCGGCACATACACGTTTAAGTATTGTATACTACATGTATGTAAGCGGGAACAAAAAATTAAATTTGTAGGGACACAGTATTGTCAAGTAAGAATTTATTGCACGTGTGGTGCGACGACGAGTGATTGAGCCAATCGCCCTCCGTAGTCCCTTTAGTTCACACGTATACATTTTTGTATCTAGGATAAGTTGTTTGAGAGTTGCATTATATCCCGTGTTCAGTGAGAAATAAAACTACAGTGTTCAAACTTTATTGGCTTCATTATTTTTCATAGTAAGACTCTTAAAAGGCGTTGTATAAAGTTTGTTCATCATCATCATCATCAACCTATTGGTGTCCCCACTGCTGGGGCTCAGGCCTTCCCTATGGATGGGATAGGGAGATTGGACCATGACCCACCACGCGGGCCTAGTGCAAATTGGTAGGTGCTAACGACTGCAGATGTAGCCGGGACCAACAGCTTAACGTGCCTTCCGAAGCACGGAAGCAAGAAGCTCGAGATAGTAAATTTTTGGTCACTAATCTAATGACCGACTACTGCGAAAGTCGCTTAACTTCAACGATCGCAGCCGAACGCGCTAACCACTTGCGCCATCGAGCTCCTCAGTTGTATAAAATTTGTTAAATACAAATATTAATACCCAGTATTTCAAAATAAACTGAAATAGTTATGTTTTTATTATTTTAAGCATTTAACTGCTAGATGTTTAAATCTAAAGAAAAGTTTTACTAGAAAAAAATCCACGCGGACCAGGCAGCGGACGGGACTCGAACCCGCACCCTTCGCAATCCGGGCGAATGCACTGACCAATTAACTATAATTGCTATTTCTTCTTTCTAATGTTTAATACTTGAAAAAGTATTCATTTGACATTGTAGGTTACCTACAATGCGAAGAGATGGCGCTGCCTTGCAGCTAGGCTAGGAAAATTTCGACGCGGCCATAAGGGCCGTGGTAGCATAATTGGTCAGTGCATTCGCCCGGATTGCGAAGGGTGCGGGTTCGAATCCCGTCCGCTGCCCGCGTGGATTTTTTTCTAGTAAAACTTTTCTATAAACTGAAATTTCAAAACACTCAATTCAACCATATTCATAAAACAGTGGGCGTAAAGAACGAAATTTGCCTGGAGTTAGAAACAAAAGGCCGGCCAACAATAGGTTGCATTTGAGCAACTTTTTATACAACCACCGCAGCGGGGGTGAATAGGGGTGCAACCTCCGGAGCTCATTTGGGGAAAATAATGCGAGGGAAAAATAAAGTCATAACTTTTACTATTTTAAAGCATGTAACTGCTTGATGTTTAAATCTAAAGAAAATATAACTAGAAAAAAGTCCCCGTCTGCTGTCTGGTCGGCGTGGATTTTTTTCTAGTTATATTTTCTTTAGATTTAAACATCAAGCAGTTACATGCTTTAAAATAATAAAAAATATAACTATAATTGCTATTTCTTCTTTCAAATGTGTAATACTTGTAAAACAGTAAATTAATAAAAGAAATAAATAAATATAATAAATATTACCAACACTCACACCAATTAGCCTAGCCCCAAAGTAAGCACTGTAAGGCTTGTGTTATGGGGTACTAGGGTAACGGATAGAATACATATACTGTACATATATAAGATATTTATAAAGAAATACATATTAAACATTCATGACTGGAGTACAAATGCTCGTATCTGCTCCCACCGGGATTCGAACCCGGGACCTCTTGAGTCGGCGACACGTTGAAACCCGGCGTACAAACCACTCAGCCACGGAGGTCGTCATATAATAGAAGTAATAGTAAAAGTATAATAAAATACTGATATTCTCCGCTGTCCGTCTGTCAGCGATCTATATCGTACGAATCATAGTAGACTTTAGGTTGATTTCAGAGTAATGTATATAATTATAAGAATATCTTGTTTATTAGTACAGAATCCTTTAAGTGCGTGTCCGACATGCACTTGACCACTTAAGCATAAGGCCTCAATCCCTTAAATGCGTTATTGCAATATTTTCTTCTAAAATACAAACCTAGATTATTATAATTATGTTTATTGTGTCCCAGTATCTAGTTTTCGTTACTCTGTCAAACTTCCATTAACATGTTTGTTTCTTAATTAATTAAGTTAGGGTCAAATAAATAAACTCAAGATTACAAAAAAGAATTTTAAATAAAATACTTTATTAAGTAAATTAAATAATAAATTCATACATAGACAATAAAATTTAAAAATCGAACAATGAAATAACCGAACGCTCAATAAAAGTCTTTCGAAGGTAGCTCGACAAATTAAATAAAAGTTTTATTCTGACGACGAAGCCTGTAAAGGCTACGAAACGTCAATAAATAAATAAAGTTTCGTGCATTAACCCGTAAAAACTAGTTTTATTCCATTAACATGTATGTTAAAATGGTACCTACCCATTAGGTGATTCACAAAGGGACTAAAATAATATATGTATAACACATTTACCGGGAAACATTTCACATAATTTCAGCGAAGAGCCGCGTGTAATGAACCCGTTGATTAAATTACAGTGTACGCTGGTATCGAATTGAAACGGCTCGGGCAATTAAAACAGCGAAGTGCTAATTTGAAATTGGTCGGTGGAAGCGGGTAGGTACGTAGACAGCATATGAGTAATACCGGCCATACACACTACGAGAAATCGTTACGATTAGACTGTACCACGGTAATATTATCTATACAGTATTGTGACTCCGCCCTGTCCTTGAAAATAAATGCCTACACCCAACGCTGCGTTGGCACGCGGTAGGGCCGCCAGCCTACAGTATTTTATGTAGTTTTGTTTTTAACGCGAGTGTAGGTAGATTACTCGTTTGTCTCTTTTTTCATCCTAACCACTTATTTATATATTATTCCAGATATTTTGCCCGATGGAAAAACCGAAATACCTAAATATTAGAAACAAATAACGTACTAGTAGATAGGTATATAAAAAATATTCTATAAAGGTAAGACACCTTTCCAATATTTCAGGTAATTTAAAAAATGATATCTCTGGGTGTGTTATTGAAGAGTTCAAGCAACCAAAAACAGCAATTGTGCTGTTGTACGATATTGATCGTCGTTTGTTCTTTTCCATACTAAATTATGTAGGTATCTACTTAATTAAATCAAATATTTACAATACAAAACGCATGTTTAAGCACGGCTAACTGCATAAAAAACAATTCAGACCGTTCGGTCGTCGTTGCAGCGCGGCGGTGCATTCGCGACTGGGTGCACGCCGAGAGCACATCGAACTCGAGTGGCGTAGGTATGACTCGCTTTCCGACCGTTTGTATGAAGATAGAATACTGTATGATATTATTACCGTGACTGTACAGTCCGAACGGAACCGATAAATCGTAGCGTGTATGTTATAAAACTGCACAGTTTCCTATACTAAACGAAATCGTATAAACTGTTCCGTTCGAACTGTACAGTCTGATCGTAACGATTTCTCGTAGTGTGTATGGCCGGTATAAAGGATGATTCACGCTGCACCGTTCTTGGTCCGGGCCGGGCGGCGCGTCTTGCCATAATGTGTATAATGTGATTCAACTAAGAATAGGACTGGGCTACATGTTTTGACGTCGTAGCTGTCAATTCAAACCAAATAGGTAGGGTGAGTAAAAAAATGTTGCTATATAATAAAACTTATTTACTAAGATTAAGTAAGACAAAACATCAGATTTTTTAATAAAATTAATTTACTAAGGTTGAGAAAGAACACAACCGATTTTTAATAGTATTTCTTTATAAGGACTCTGTGAAAAAAAACATTAATCACAATCTAGCTCTTCAATTTCGCTCATCTCTGCATTACCGCCGGAGAAGTTATTAATAATCATGCAGGTCACATACGAACATGCATCCTATGTAAACGAAAGTTTTAAATCGAGTTTTAGAACGCAACATAAAGTGACGTTTGGTTGACGATTTAGGTTATCAACCATTCATAGCCAAAGCTCAATAAATGAAAAAAATATCAACCAATATTAATTATCAACATTTGTTATTGTTTGTTTAAAAATGTTTGGTTCTTATTCTAGAAACAGCTGAGTGCTAAAAAAGTGTTCCGATTTTTTTTTTGCAAACCGTACTTTTCAAGCGACATTTGACAGATGGAGGTCATTGGCTTTCCTATTCTTATTTGAATCGCATTATACAACTACAGACCATATTGATTGAAGAGAAACATGAAAAAACTTTGAAAATACTTAAAACAGAAACGAGAAAAGTAAATAAGATCAAAAACTCTACAGAGACTCAGCATCTACTAGAAGAAAGGAAGAAACTCTTACAAATAAAGGAAAATAATCATGAGAAGAGAAAAAAATAAGAGAAATCAGTAAGAATATAAACGAAAGTATAAGAAAAGAGAGGAAAACAAAAAGACAACAAACACTACAAAAACATATAAACAGAACTGGTGGAATTAAAAAGGCTATTAAAGAGTTAAAGGAAAAAAGTGAATGGGTGCTAAGGGTAGAGACTAAGAATAAAACCAACACGAGAAAAAGACCTGAAATACTGAGAGCAGCAACTGACTTCTATAGAGAGTTATACCAAAGTAAGAACTCAAGAGTGGCCGACGAGATATTTAATTTAATGGATTCTGAGCTTATACCAAAAACATTGAAAGAAGAAACGATTAAAGCAATTACTACACAAAAAACTGACAAAACACCTGGATCTGATCAAATTACCAACGAACTGCTTAAATCTACTATACCAGCGATTGTTCCAATATTAACAGATTTATTTAACGAGATCCTAGAGACCGAAACTATTCCAGAGGACTGGACAAAATCAACGATAATACTGTTACATAAAAAAGGAAACAAAGAAGAAATCAGAAACTATCGTCCCATCAGTTTGATGTCCAATATATATAAGGTCTTCTCAAAAATTATCTTATCACGAATTACTACGGTACTCGATGAAAACCAACCAAAAGAACAAGCTGGTTTCCGAAGCAAGTTTTCAACTATCGATCATATTCGCGTCCTGAGACAAATTTTACAAAAGTACAATGAATACAATAAATACTACTACTTAGGGTTTGTAGATTTTAATAAGGCTTTAGACTCTTTGGAGCACGATTACATTTGGGAAGCCTTACATAGTCAGGGAATACAGCACAAATACATAAGAATATTGAGGAATATATACTCTAGAAGTACAGCACAAGTTCGATTGGAAAAAACAAGCGAAAAATTCCCCATAGAGCGAAGCGTCCGACAAGGTAATCCTATCTCGCCCAAATTATTGTCCTGGAGATGATATTTCGAAACCTAGAATGGGATGAGAATGGTCTCAATATTAATGGCGAAAATCTAAGCCATCTACGTTTTGCAGATGATCTGATACTGTTCTCTGAGTGCCCGAGAAAGCTACAACACATGCTACAACAATGAACACCACCAAGACAAAAGTCATGACAAATTCCTCAAAGACACATAATATCGTAGTAAACTAGCAACAAATAGAATACGTAGACGAGTACATATACTTAGAACAACTTATATCGCCCAACAAAACCATGGACAAAGAAATCGATAGGAAGATAGCTAATACTTGGAAGAGATACTGGTCGCTTAGTGAAGTTATGAAAGACAGAGATATGCCAATACAAGCTAAAAGAAAAGTCTATAACACCTGTATTCTGCCCTGCTTAACATATGGTTGTCAAACATGGCCACTAACGAAAACCTTAACAAAAAAACTGAGCGTCTGTCAAAATAGCATAGAAAGAAGTGTCATTGGAGTCAACAGAAGATATAAAGTAAAATGAACAGAAATAAAAAATAGAACTCAATTCAAACAGGCACATTCTGTATATCGAACACTAAAATGGCGATGGACCGGACATATGTTGAGGGAAAGGCTAGAGAAATGGACCAGAATAATAACAGAGTGGTATCCAAGTACCGGTAACAGAAACAAAGGTGGGCAAACGAAAAGATGGGAAGATGATTTAAAAAAGGTGGCTGGTTCAGAATGGATCAGAGTTGCAAAAGACAGAGGAAAATGGTAATCTTTAGAGGAGCCCTATGTCGAAAGACAAGCTGTGTCAGAAAATAATGACCCGAACGCTGATAATTTAGAATAAAAACAAATATATATACAGTTAATTAGATTAAGAAAATGTTTCAAAGTTTAACAGCAATAAAGGCTTATTTTATTTTATTTTTTATTTTATACAACTACAGACAGGGGTTGCTCTGAAATCGCACGCAATATACTCTTTTAGTAGAGCATACTGCATGTCAGTACAGAGAGAAAATGATCTGTAAGAACAAAAAACGTACGAATACAGACAATTTAGGCTGCAATGGTATGCAGAGTGGCGTGCTCCAGTATGAGCAAATTACACGTGAGTGCAGACACGCCCTCTCGCTGTCTAAGAAAATAATCTTAATAATCATAATCAAAATCATTTATTCAGTTTAGGCTATTACCAGCACATATGAATGTCTAGAAGCTACGCCATCGGTTCGTAAATCTACGATGGGAGATCTTGTACTGAGAAGAACCGTCAAGAAACTCAGCAAGGGCTGTTTTTTCTCCCTGTTTTATTATTTACAGAGTCGTCAACTTGAAAAATGACTTCAGAGATGATTCATGGTGTCACATTTCATTACATAATGTGAAATAAAATATAATAACTAAAATACATTATTAAAAGAAGTCCCTTTAGGCAAGGTTCCGAAGATACTGGCAGCGTTCCCCCTTTGGATAGCTAGACTAATTCTTTGTCCGAGGTAGCTGCCAGCTCTTGGGTCCCTTGTGTTGATGTCGACTAATCTTTTTGCTATTTCTTTAAAATTATTTTATTTCTTTCTTTCTATTTGTATTTTAGTTATTATATTTTATTTTTTAAGGTTTTTAGTTTTAGGTTCATTGTTATAGTATATTTTTTGTTTTGATTATTCTTAAATTTGTTCATATTGCACCATATTGTTGTAGATTATACTTTCTTAATGTATTAAAGTATATTACATAAAGTTGTCTTTATAGAATAAACTATAGGTATATATTAAATATACTAAGTACTCTCACGATAATCTTACGATTATTACAAAACTTTTCGGAAAATGTGAAATTATACATTAATTGTTCACCTGCATTTTGATTGCTGTGTTATACAGTACTAGTGGCCTGCCCTTGCTTTGCTTCGGAGTAGAGCTGTAGTGTAGACTATAGTGCTTGTTCAAAGGCTTGAATTATACATAATGACCTTCTTCATAATAAATATAAACATTCCATTCCAAGTAAAAAAAAATGTTGCGTAGTTTAGGACCCGTTGTACCGAATGCAACATTGCTCTGCTGTTCCGACTTGAAAAAATCTTTTTGTATTGGACAGTGCATTTATCGAGGAAGTCTATTATTACCCGGCTACTACCAGTAGCAGCGGAGCATCGCAATGTTGCAAAAACGGGTAAAAATATTCCATTTGTGAGATTCCGTTGCGTGCGCTGGGTAAACGGTTAAAATTACACAAAAATCATACTCCTCTGGCAACACTGGCGCAACAGCTGTTTTTGAAGACCTACAGCACATAATTTTTGAATGAAGACGGTACGGACTACAGCGTCTAATACTTGTTGCTGAACTTGAAGCAATCGATAAGGTCGTCCCTAATACGTTGCAAGACTTACTTAACGATCTCAATTATTTCAAGCCACTAAATTCAAATTCATCGTAAATACTGTAGACAAAATATAACAAGGAAGAGAAAGAGTTTACTGTGGAAGTGAAAATTAAGATGTGATGTGATAAACTCAATGACATTCTGTTATACGTGACAGTTGTTTTGTTTACTTTGTTTTTGACATGTTCATAGTTTGGCTTAAAAAGGACTAGAATCCAGAGCCGTAAAACATATTTATTAAAAAAAAAACTGTTTTTGAATTGTCCCAATAGTTTTATTTAATATAAATAATAAATCTTAGTAATTGTGCTCTTAAAACAATAATATCATTAAATAATGATCAATAACTAAGTGTTAATATATTAAAACGATTGTAAAGTGAGTGAAATTACTTAAAAATGTACTGTGACATTTACCGGCTTTATTGTGAGTCATTGTCATCTGTTTTCATAATTCCAGTAAGTTATTTTTACAAGTTACCTTGACTATTACATTATTCTATATCAATAAAGTGTGTAAAGCATGAAATAGTTAAAAACTTTGGCAATTTTTTTTATAAAATACCTACCTACATAACCTTGATATTGTTGGTTAAATAAGTCCTGTTGTATTTAAAAACATACATTCATTCAAGTTAAACTAAGATAATATCGTTAATATATAAATATGATGACTCGTAAGGCTCTGTCTCGTCAGGAGGAGTCTAAACTTTGAGAGAACTCAAAGCTTCTAAGGATTTATGCGACCAACTACCCAAGGAACGGAATGACAATGAGAGGGAATTAATAGAAATTTTAGATAAAAATCAAAAGTTAAAGAGCGAAATGGCAGAACTGCACAAACAGTGTATTGATACTATTGAAGCTCGGGACAGGCTCCAGTTCATCGTAGATGGCTTTGATCAATGTAGAAGTGAATTAGACCAAGCATTACAGCGTATTCACATCTTGGAAAAGCAACTATGTCTACGCCCACGGCAGCCTATGTCTATATTTTAAGTTTGACTCACTATAAACCTTTTTCTTTAAATTAACGCGGATGAAATCGCAGGGGACCTCTAGTTGTAAGATAATTCTAATAGTTAGACATGTGGTATCGCGGACTTTTTTGTAGATATTGGTATCTTCTATAAAACTTTAGTACATCACTTTGCTCTATTGTCAATGACTTCCACAGCGTACGCGATATAAGGCAACTTTTAGGTATTTTTTACACACTTTGGGTTACATTATCGAAGTTTTCATACGGAACCCTAACTTTTTTGAAAATATACTATAGCCTATATTAATCAGTAATAATGTAGCATTCAAATGGTAAAAAAAAATTTAAAATCGGTCTAGTAGTTTTTGAGCCAATACGTTACAAACATACTTACATACAAACCTTTCCTCTTTATAATATACTAGCTGACCCAGCGAACTTCGTACCGCCCTAAAAAAAAGGGGTTGTCCAGCGGACAAAATTGTGAATCTAAACCATTCTCAGATCCCCTTGAACACACACAAAAAATTTCATCAAAATCGGTCCAGTCGTTTAAGAGAAGTTCAGTGACGTACACACTCACAGAAGAATTATATATATAAAGATTAGTATTGGTATAGATAAATACAAATAATTATAAATAGACATTCAACCGACATATGTTGCAAAGGGAAAGAACAGAAGGATCACAAAAGATAAAGGTCGCTGTATGCAAAGGCGGAAGACGTGTCAAAAACAAGAAAACGTCATTTATCTGAAAATATATCGAAAAATCAACTAAATGCAAAGATAATTTTCTGTTATAGGAATTGGTTTCATTATTGTAGTAATATCCGTTTGGTTTTTTATCTCAATACCAAATATATTAAATATTCTTCTACTTGTACCTTCTTACATGATTGCATTCACTATATGTTTATACAGATCAGTCTATACTCATATGTAGTTTGCTTCAGAATATTCGTTATAATAAGCACAACTGGATGCGAGTAGCCAAAGATCGATCTGAGTGGCGTGCATTTGGAGTGCAAACCAAAGTGGCGTTGGTTTGCTGTTAACAATTGTCGTGGATATAACTTAGATTAAAACAAAAAGGGTAGATACGATACGCTCATACTTGCATCAAACAAAAAAGGTAAATTTAAAAAATCAAAAAACCCGACTGCTTTAACAGTCGGGACCCATTATTGAAAAATATTATGTATTCTTGAATATCTAATGGGTCCCGACTGTTAAAGTAGCTTTGTTCCTTATTAACAGAATTATAGACTACTGGACTTGTTTTCTTTCTTTTTAGTTTTTATTTGAAGTATAATTAAGCAGTCGGGTTTTTTGATTTTTTAAATTTACCTTTTTTATTTCACACTTTTTAGTTAGTTAGTATTTTAAGACGGTATATACCGTAGTCTTATTACTTCAGTAAGGGAATTAATATCGCGGGAATTATTAAGTACATCGCGGTGGTCTAAAAGATTGATTTATTAAGACATAAAGGGACTTTACCAGCGGGGTCAAGGCTACAGATGGTCCTCAATTTTCGCAAAAATGTGTGAAGTTAAATCAAGTCGTTACATAAATATCTCTAATGCATGTAAATTTTATAGTAAACTAGCACTTATTCAAAAAGTCATCTTTTGTTTATGTTCTTATTAGTAGTTTAACAGTAAATATAAAATTCATTTACTTTTATTCGTCGACTATTTAAAATTGGCAGTGGCTGCATTGTCATGTCAACGCCGGACGTCTAAGATTGTGATATACACAAATGCTGTGTCATATCCTAGTCTCATAATTTGATATACCTACATAATTCACAGAAACCCAATATGTAGATGCCAGAAGTTAACTTCAAATGTTGTTAATCACCCTATATACAATACCAATCAATGACGTTTATGTCGTAGGTTGAAGAAAGCAGCAACTCCCGTCTGTTGTTTTGGACAATGGTGGCAACTGCCTTAGATCGCTAAATTAAATAATTATGCAATCACCAAAGCAAAGTTTATATATTTGATTAAACTTAAGGCGCATAATAAAATTTTCATAACGTTAGGTAGAGCACCATAGCAATCTCATTTATTATCAATTTATAGTTCTCTTTGTAGTTTTCTTTTAAAGCGTTCACATATAACAGGTCAAAGACTTTGTGACACCGCGCTATCACTTTGTCATCTTTGTAACTTTTTAAGTATTTGTCGAAATTACATAGTGTAAAAGGCAAAGTTTATCGTCTTTAAATATCAAAAACGATAAAAGTTTTTGTTTTGATAAAAAATATTTTTTGGTAGTGTAAAGCTCGAATGAAGAGTACTCCCAGTAGTGCAATCATGGCAATTATATTCCAAATTTTTTTTTGTTTAAAAAATACCGAATAACGTATCACTGTTAAGCACAAATGCTAAGTAACTTTTACAAATATAATCAAATAAACCTATTACTTACTTTATTTTTAAATCTTTTTCATCAATTAAATACTTATCTTATCCTAACTATCTATACTAATATTATAAAGAGGCAAGATTTGTATGTTTGTAACAAATAATCTGTCAAACTACTGAACCGGTTTCAAATATTAATTCATCATAAGGTAGCTATATTATTTAATATAACATTTTTCTTTATTTAAATACATTTTGTCCGAGTGACATAGGCTATATTTTATCCCGATAAATAAATTTCGCCAGTACAATGCCCGGGTGGATCACTAGTAAGTATAATATAATATTATAGATGCGAAAGTGAGTTTGTTTGTTGCGCTTCCGTGCCCTAATAGCTAAATCGAATATAATGAATTCCCATATAGAAGTAGATGGGAACTTGGTTCTTAGCTACAACATCGCAATACTTATAGGCGTAGGGTGATGAAAGGGGTGATTTACCTATAAAAATCTACATTATTTACTTTGAATTTTGCAGAATTATTACAAAACCAATATTATCGCGAGCTGATTAATAAATACAGGGATTCCAATAAGTATGTACTTACTAGCGAAAAATGGGTTATTTGTCATTATATTAAGTATACCTTTTTGTAACATTAAGTAATATCGTTAAAAAATGAAAAACAGTAAAATTCTGAGATTTTCATTAAAATTCTATAATCATAAATACCTATTATGATTATATATTTTTCATCATTTAATAAGAAGGAACTGTATCATAGTTTTATAGTTAGTACTTCGTATAGGATCAGAAACTGCGAATACCCCATTTTTTTTTCTTTTACATAGTACACCGCGCTATCACTTTGTCATCGTTGTAACTTTTTAAATATTTGTCGAAATGACATAGTGTAAAAAGAAAAGTTTATCGTCTTTAAATATCAAAAGCGATAAAAGTATTTGTTTTGATAAAAAATGATTTGTTAATACAAATTGTGCATTTTGGAAATAGATATCAAATAATATTTTAGTTTTGATTCACTATTTTAGCGGTAATGACTTACACATTAAAAATAGATATATGGTGTCACGGACTTTTTTTTTAAACTATTTAAGAGATACATTTTCACTCTTCATTACATTCATGTAATTTTTATTGTTTTTGCAGTGCAGGCCAAAATGGCTCGCAGATGAGAGATTTTTTTCCGTCTTATGTGACACTTATTGTTATATATTGGCCTATTCACTCATTAACTACATAAATTATTATATATATATGTAATTATCATATATGAGCTATATTACTGTTAAGTTTCATTAAAATCCATTCAGTATTTTTTAGGTGAAAGAGTAACAAAGATCCATATAAACGTAAGATTGAAATTAAAAGCGTAAGTGGTTATTATACAACTTTAAAGCGTTGTAGATACTAAACAATCACATAAAATGAAAAATAGTGTTAGGAACCTACATATGATTTTTGATTATCTAGACAGTGATACCCCACTCGACATATTTTGTCAACTTATTTTTTTTACTTCGTCACAATATGGCGCCTAATTTTGCCCATATTGAATTTTGATTACTATCATATCTTTAATAGCACTCCCATGATTGAGACGAATCGATTGATGTATGAATCATCAAAATCGGTCCAGGCGTTTGGTCTCTAGTGTGCCACAAAGGAACAAACATATATATATAGACTGTTAAACACATAACCCTGTCTGCGCGTCGCGCTTCGCGCTATTGCAATGCGCAGCCGGGTAAAAAACTGATCCCACGACAGCGCGAACGGGACGGCGATATCCGCGTCACTGTATTACCGACCCGAACGAAACAGCACGTTAAGTTTCAACTGCAGCGCGAACGAGACGGCGAGATCCGTGTCACTGCACTACCGACCAATCACGCGACCAGTACTCGACGACACTACCGAATAAGATTCAAAACAAACAGCAATTTTTATGAAAATATTTATTTTATAGTACTTACGAATGAAAAGTGATGCCGTGGGTTTTATTTTTAGTTCTTGAGCAATTTGAGCACTTCTTAAAAACACACTTAGGCATTGTTTTATCATAATATAAACACAAAATATTAGCAATATTTCTTTTTGGCGTTCACCGACTGCAGCTTTATAAGGCACAGGTTCGGCCTCACATGGAGTACTGCTCTCATCTTTGGGCGGGGGCACCCCACTACCAGCTTCTCCCTTTGGATCGCATTCAGCGCCGAGCGGCTCGAATCGTCGACGACCAGGACCTTTCCGATCAGCTTGATCCTTTGGCTTTGCGTAGGGATGTAGCTTCGCTCTGCATCTTCTATCGCATTTATCACGGGGAGTGTTCTGAGGAATTGTTTGGATTAATTCCAGCTGCTGCATTTCGCCATCGTACATCGCGACAAAAATTTCATCCCCATCATCTTGATGCGTGGCTATCCACAACCGTGCGTTTTTGTCGAATTTTTTTACCACGTACGACAAAACTGTGGAATATGTTGTCGCCAGCAGTGTTTCCGGACCAATACGACCCAAGAACCTTCAAAAAAAGAGCAGTCCTTAAAGGCCGGCATCGCATTTGTGACACTCCTGGTGTTGCAAGTGTCCATGGGCGACGGTGATCACTTATCATCAGGTGAGCCGTCTGCTCGTATGCCCCCCATAACATAAAAAAAAATGGGTTCGTGTACTTATGTAGGCGCGTGAGAAGTTATCCTTCTTTGGCATCGTTTAAAATTAGTTTTTAATTGCATGAAAATAATTAATTACAATAAATTAATAAAAAGTCTGGAAAAGAACACAGTCAATAAAGTTCAGTTTTAATTTGAACAAATAAATAATCAAAATATTCAATTAAAATCGCTACTGAATATAATTTATTAGAACATATATGTGATTTGCACTTGTATGAAACTCAAACACGTATTCCGAATATACAAACTAGAAACATGTGGATAAATATTATAAATATGAATACCTATAACTGTTACTTTATTACAAAAAATAAAGATGTGGTTTTTGGTTCTACTACACCAATGGTCAAGAGATGGCGCTGTAGTCTCCTGAATCGCGCTTTGTTTCCGTTGTTCCAGATTAATAAATACTTTTGATATTATAAATATGAATACCTATAACTGTTACTTTATTACAAAAAATAAAGATGTGGTTTTTGGTTCTACTACACCAATGGTCAAGAGATGGCGCTGTAGTCTCCTGAATCGCGCTTTGGTTCCGTTGTTCTAGATTAATAAATACTTTTGATAGGCCTTCACAATGCAGTCGTTAGCACCCACTAAATAGAGATTCTATTTCTATATTGTTGGTAGATTTTCTTAATGTGCGGTAAACACAAAAGTAACGCATGAAGTTGGTCGCTAAAGCGACCAACTTCATGCTGTTAAAATTTCGTGTTACATTGATGCGCGCGCATCTTAAAATTTCACTCTCATCATTTTTTCATAACGCGCCTAAAGAAGTATAACTTAAAAAAAAAACATATACGTCGTTTGCATGTCAAGTTGCGACTAAAGCGATTAGGGTCGTGGACCACAATTCATGCGGAGCACTTTTGTGAGGCTGGTGCCGTATCTACCCTTTTTGTTTTAATCTAAGGGATATAATTCATTTTTCTACTCGTCATCGAAAAACCAAGGTCAGGGTAGATAACGAGTGATACTTTCGGTTACCATCAGGCTGACCATACCCTTGTTCGCCACTCTTTTAACACAAATAACTTTGTTTAAAGAATGCGCAAATCCACGACACAAATACAAGAGCCGTTTAAACATTCAGAGACATACAAAAGCTTTAACAAAAACTTACGTACGAGTTAAAATACACCGGATAAAGGATCGCTTTACTGTCGACACTTTAAACAGTAGGAAATCCCGGTGCAATTGCATTCGTATATGTATCCGGCCAAATGGTCGTTGTAGATTTAGCTCGCTAACAGCCGTAATGTACGGCGTAGAATTTATCTTGCGCTTCCTAGGTACCGCTGTGGGGGGGTAACCTTTGCCGCAGATTAAACTTTTAAAACCGCATCGCAATCGGCCAGACTTACCGATGTTGCTGGCTAAATATTAATAACCATTGGGAGGTAACCACCGTGATTCAGCGAATATATTAATAAGATTTCAAGCGAAGTATGTATAGCGGTGGGTCGTTCTCAAATTTTCTGACGACGAAACGCAACCGTTTTCACTTAAACGAAAACTAGTCCTCGAAACGGTTCTCCTTCGCAAGTGGTTTTGGTTGCGGCTGGGTGACGCAACGAAACGACACGCGACGGTCGAATAGAACGAATGTAACGCAACGAAACTGAACTAAATGTAATCTTATTAACGTTCGTTTCGTTGCTGCGAACGAGACGACGAAACATCGAAATAAATGTAGTGTTATACGATAATCGAATTTAAATGTTCAATAATAAAGATTATATTATTGTAAAATCAAAGTTTAATTTATCATAGAACGAAACGGCCTCATATCATTGCGTTCTATTACAGACTGTATTTACTACAACATAAAGTACATATTGGCGTGCAAAAAATCCGAGGACTAGTTGTTCGACGAAGACTGTTTTGATCCGAAACGTAAAACGGTTCTATCGTCGCGGAACACAAAACGGTCCTTGAAACCGGTTCGTCTTTAGAACGCTCACACCTAGTATGTACGTGATTTATGTCGAACGAAACTTTCGATGATATTTGTAATTTTTCCTTGAGAAAACACTATGATATTTTCCAGTGGGACGGCTTACAAATGATATTACTGAATTTTAGTACCTAAACACCCTTGTCCTTAATATTCTCCATGCTTTGCAGGTCCAAAGACTTTGCTCTCAAAATTAATTTTGAGTATCGTATTGTAACAATAGCAATAATAAAAAGTTAAACTAAAATAGAGGAGTTAGCGCATACGGCTGCGATCGTTGAAGTTAAGCAACTTTCGCAGTGGTCGGGCATTGGATGGGTGACCAAAAATCTTCTATCTCGAGTTCCTCCGTGCTTTAGAAGGCACGTTAAGGGCGTCGGTCCCGGCTGCATCTGCAGCCGTTAGCTGCCGCCAACCCGCATTGAGCCCGCGTAAGTCATTGCCCAATCTCCCTATTCCATCGATAGGGAAGGCCTGTGCCCCCACAGTGGGGACATTAGTAGGCTGATGATGATGAAACTAAAATAACGACCTCTAACACGATAGCTCATCCATTCTTCGTTATATAGTCGTCGTCTTACGATTTAAACTACAGAAAACACGAAACTGTGATCGAAATTATCTCTATGTTTTTATAATTTTTTAAGCATTTAACTGCTAGATGTTTAAATCTAAAGAATAGTTTACTAAAAAAATACCACGCGGAACAGGCAGCGGACGGGACTCGAACCCGCACCCTTCGCAATCTGGGTGAATGCACTGACCATTATGCTACCACGGCCCTATTGGCCGCGTCGAAATTTTCCTAGCCTTAAGCTGCAAGGCAGTGCCATCTCTTCGCATTGAAAAAGTATTTATTTGACATTGTGGGTTACCTACAATGCGAAGAGATGGCGCTGCCTTGCAGCTTAAGGCTAGGAAAATTTCGACGCGGCCAATAGGGCCGTGGTACCATAATGGTCAGTGCATTCGCCTGGATTGCGAAGGGTGCGGGTTCGAGTCCCGTCCGCTGCCTGGTCCGCGTGGATTTCTTTCTAGTAAACTTTTCTTTAGAAATGATCTCTGTTCAGTTCAATGGAAGAATATGCGTAATATTTTTAAAGAAACGCTCGCATTCTACGAAGTTTGTCTCGGAATATAAGTTGTGCACTGTAATCAGCATACTTGAGCGTACTTAGCTCAGTGAATGCGACAACGAAACTTCTCAACCTCGCTCGTAGATGCTGCTTTGGCTACGTTCACGACTTCCTTTATAAGAATTGCACATGACAGATCAATTTACTTATGAACGTGAAAGTATACAGTCATATTCAGAGTGACATAAATATTTAGTGTCGCAGTGGAGCACTCATCATATATGTTGGAACTTAAGGATTGAACTGAAACCTAAGGGCGGTCTCTCTGCGCATTTTACTAGTGGAACTGTTACCAATACTTCTTTAAATTACGGGGCATTTAAACTGACTTGCTGAAAATCGTACGTATTTTGAAATGAAATAAAATTACACTTTATTTAAATTGACTTATTGCAAGCTGTTTTTGAATCGTCCAATATTTCAATCCACTCATTCTGGACATCTTTTAACTGATGAGAAGAAATAGTGCAAGAAACTCATTATCATGTAACAGAAGTAGCATATTTTCAAAAAATCTTGTCGCTCCCAATAAAACTTCCACTTACATTTTCATTGCTGTCATACAGTATAAATACAATCATTATTGGGTATAATAAATTACTTCTCAATAGTAACGCAGTATAGAGTAGACTTGACTCCGCTGGCAGCACCCGTTCACGAGCATGACGTATGAATCAGTCATCGCTTCGGTCAATCATATTAAAGGGGAACGTATCGAACCGCCTCACACTACACTACCGAAGAGATTTTTAAGAGACCATGTCTACTCCTAACCATCTATACTAAACTGCAACATACGAGTAATATCTACATATAATGAGACAATAAGAAAAATAAAACTAAAAATAACAACCTTAAAATATATTATATAATAACTAAAATATATTATTAAAAGGAGTCCCTTTAGGCAAGGTTCCGAAGATACTGGCAGCGTTCCCCCTTTGAATAGCTAGACTAATTCTTTGTCCGAGGTAGATGCCAGCTCTTCGGTTTGACATATAATTAAAATTCAAGTCATTTATCTGTAGGACACTGCAATCAATTACAAAAATAAGTTTTAGTTACCTAATACAGGAGACGGCTCACAAATAAATAGTAATTAATATTAAACTATCGTACTCGATTATAATAAACTAGCGGCCCGCCCTCGCTTCGCTTCGGTGTAGAGCTGAAGTGTAGACTACAGTTTTTGTTCTCAGGCTAGTATTATAACACAATGAAATTCATCTATGATTCTTCTTATACCTGCATGCAAAGTCTCAGCCCGATCGGTTTAAAATTGATAAAGTTTCATACAAACTTTCATTCCTTATTTTATCCCCTTGGGATTTTCTTTATATTTTTTTCCGTAAGAACCTTGTACAGAGTATTAGAAAACTACAAAAAAAAAACAGCCAAATCGGTCAAGCCGTTTTCATGTTATGTCGTGACAACGGAAAACGGGTTTCATTTTTATATATATAGATAGATGAATAGTCAAACTAAACATAAGAATACCGTATCATCAGTATTTGTCAACAAAAGCTACTTTCACACTCGCCGCAATAGGTGTTTTATTTTAAAAAAAACAGACTCAAATTAAAGATCTCTGTCTTAAGAATATCAACATGATTGATATCCAACAAGCCTATATAATTATTTAGAAATCAACTTAAAAGTAAACGAATACTGTAAAACATTAAATGCAACAATTTGCACGCGTACAAAATGCGATTTAAAGATTTCAAAGAAAATATTACTGCAAGCTTTATTAAACGCAGCGTCAGGAATTTCCGTACAAAATCACTGCGTCGCCGAGGCAAAGTTCACGGGACTGTGGCAAATCTAAAAATAAAACGCCATTATCGTTACGAATGAGAGGGTTAGGAACTCTTGGACGATGCGAAATTTCGCCATTCAACGCTTTTTTCCTCGTGATTTGTTTAAAGATAGAGAAATACTTACTGTAGTAGCTCCGTATATCGTTAACATTATTTATTCAATAAATAAAACTAGTTTTACGGGTTAATGCACGAAACTTTATTTATGTGACGTTTCGTTTACGGTAGTTAGGGTCAAATAAATAAACTCAAAATTACAAAAAAGAATTTTAAATAAAATACTTTATTAAGTAAATTAAATAATAAATTCATACATAGACAATAAAACTTTAAAAATCGAACAATGAAATAACCGAACGCTCAATAAAAGTCTTTCGAAGGTAGCTCGACAAATTAAATAAAAGTTTGATAAATAAATAAAGTTTCGTGCATTAACCCGTAAAAACTAGTTTTATTTAATGAGTGGTGTGCGTGAAAACCTAAGAAACAAGTATTTATTCAATTTGTGAAGATACGGTAATATGTGGTGTGTTGTGTTATTTTGCTTGTCGTATTTTTAATAATGCATAAAGATTAAAACGGTATGTCTAAAATTTTATAATTAAAAAAAATACTGTAGACAAATTTTAAATGTAGGTACTTTATATTACTATTAATGAGGAGCTCGATGGCGCAAGTGGTTAGCGAGTTCGGCTGCGATCGTTGAAGTTAAACAACTTTCGCAGTGGTCGTTCATTGGATGGGAGACCAATTTACTCCTTTAGAATTTGCGTCCAGTTAACCTAGAATATGTCCAGTTCAATGACTCGACTGATTGTCCAGTTACGTAGATTCTTGGAG
Source organism: Chilo suppressalis (assembly GCA_902850365.2). Taxonomy (NCBI): domain Eukaryota; kingdom Metazoa; phylum Arthropoda; class Insecta; order Lepidoptera; family Crambidae; genus Chilo; species Chilo suppressalis. Next base: position 28,165,355 of record OU963901.1, on the reverse strand, counting down.
CATGTAACTTCACCAATTATGCTCACACCAATACAACTAACTGAACTTCAATACACGCGAGCAAACCTCGATTCCAACCGAATCGCCAAATGTATTTGGAGTCAAGGTTTAAAAAGTTTAAACTTAATTTATTTTTATAAAGCCAGGTAGGCATACGACTCTACCCCACCTGATTTTAAGTGGTGATAAAGTCCAAACGGGAAGTTAGCTGGTACAGCAGTTATAAATTGCCACATCAACCATCCTCACCTTGCTAGCCTGCAAAAATGCTTCTTCACGCCTCTCTTAAAAGACCTCAGATTGTAGGAATGAGGGAATACAATAATGCCACTTACGACGGGCATATAATGCCACTTACGAATAGTACGACAAAGAAAGGAGTCACCAAATTTCTTTGTTCGTGTAAGAATAGTGGCCACAGTAAGTCGGTGGCAACGTAGGTCAGCGCGCGTGGTCCTCTGAAGAAAAGGTGATGGAGGGATAAGGAAGAATAACTCAGAACACTCGCCGTGGTATAGTCGGTAGAATGCGCTTGAATTGACCATAGAATATGTTTGCTTCAATTATTTGGGAAGTATTTTTCTCCTTGTAGAGTATTAAGGAGAGGTAGGGCACAGCGGATTTCCCGCTAAAATTGGAGCGCCCGTAAGAGGAATCTACCTCCACCTTACAGAAGAACACAGTAAAATAACACTTTGTTTTAAGTGTGTATGCGGTTGGTCGCAGATGACCTTTACAGTACCGGGTTTGGGGACGGCGAGATCCTAAGGGGACTTTGCGAGTGCCTCTAGAGGTATTTCAGGCGGATGGCATCTCCCCACGGGGGGAGTCTCCTCTCCGTCTGGAGCCTCTAAGCCACCCGAACCTGAGGGGGTAAAATACCACTAACATCTTTTGGTGCTGATGTGTTTTTCTGCTACTGGTGAATTGAATAGGGTGAGTTTTTTTTTTAATCTTGTATTTGTTTCAGTTGTTTTGTTTGATAGTCTACGATTTGATACGGATCAACTTTTCATTGCTAATTCTTCTGTGTTTCGCTGTCATGTGTTCCTTTTGTACTTTACCTAATGTTATGAGATAGAATATTACTATTTATTGAATTTTTTAAGATTGGTGAATATGTGAATAATGAATTTAATAAAAGATGCTATTGTTGTTTCTTTTTAGTCACCTCCAAAAGATGCTATTGTTATTTCTTTTTTAGTCATCTCCTAAATTAAATGGGGAAACCTTAAGTGTTTCGCAGATAAATTTATGTTTTTCGCGTCTACAATTAAATCTGTCGCCGTGGTGTATAAGGTGATGTGGATCATGATGATGATGGTAAGGGTGGGTTTTGGCCCACAAAGTGAGGATGGCTAGAGCACACTTTCTGCCGTATCATCTTGTTTCGCGACTGGACTCCACTTACATCAGGCTGATGTTAGGTAAGTAAGCAATATCTTACGCACCATATGCATGCACAAATTAGAGAGCACATCTGGGAAAGGAAACGCCGCCTTAAAGAAGACAGCAGTGAAATTAATAACACCGCTGTAAAGAACACAAGGGTATGTTCAATGTGTATTGAAATCTGATTGGCCCACCATATTAAACAAAAAAAATTGCTATAATATTCATAGCCCGTTTATTTTGACAATTTTAAACACCCAAAGCATCAATGAGGAGTTCGACGGCGCGAGTGGTAAGTACGTTCGGCTGCGATCGTTGAAGTTAATCAACTTTCGCAGTAGTCGGTCATTGGATGTATGACCAAAAATTTACAATCTCGAGCTCCTCCGTGCTTCGAAAGGCATGTTAAACCATTGGCCCCGGCTGCATCTGCAGGCGTAAGCACCCGCCAATCCGCACTGAGCCCGCGTGGTGGGTCCTGCCCACTATCTCATCCATAAGGAAGGTCTGTGCCCCAGCAGTGGGGACAATAATAGGCTGGTGATGATGATGATGGGTCACTATAGAGCAAGCTTAGCAGGCACCGGCCTAGAGGCAGAGTTTCAATCTAATAAATCTCGAAATAGACATTATTGTTCGAGCTCTACCTTCTGGTAACTTCGAAAGAAAAAGTCGATTTCTCGATTGCTGTATTCTCATCACTAATCGCGATAACTCGATATCACAAATCGTAATTTGTTCGAATATTATCTCTATTTAGTGATGGTGACGGCACAAGGAAGTTATATTTTACAAAATATTACACAAAATATAACTTTCTTGTGTATATTGTAACAAGTGTAAACTAAATAGTTTACAAAATATTTAAGAAACTAGATGAAAATTTACCTGTTTATCCCCCCATTATTTCTGAAAAACTGTGTGACACAGTACAGTAAAACCTATAAGGATTTAATAGTAAATAAAATAACTATTAAAGGGATCCCATTCAACAGAACTGTTTTTATTTTGAGAAAATTGTATTTTTTTTTTATCTTCATGATTATCTCAAGTGCATGAAAATTGCAGCTCAGGTAGAAATCGTCTCGTTAACTTACGCCATAAGAGCAACGATATTGAATACCCTAGATACACCAACACGAACAAAATCGTGCCCGAAACCTGTCCAAAAGGTACATTGGACGACCCACGGAGCTCCGTAAGATGATCGTGTAGTCAAAAACAATATAAGGCATTATTAAAACATTAAAAGTCACCTTTAATGCATACTGTACAAGGTCTTAATTAAAACGCATGCGTCAATGAGATACGATAGTTCGAAATGCAAGCTCGTAAAATTTTACGCATTATTGCTTTATGCGGAAGAATAAAGACCTTATTTCTTTGGCTCTACGGGCAATTCAGAATGCGCAGTTAACAAAATAGCAGTTACGGACTGCGAGGAAAAGAGACGGCTATAATACCGACCATGCATTTGAATATCAAAAATATTTTCTATTAAATTAGTTTATAGTAAGTATTAGAACAAAAATTTTGCTTCAAATGCGTTAAATTAACAAATATTGATTAAATATTTGTAGAAAAATAGACACTTAACGTACTATAAGTATTGTTTTCGTATTTTTTTCACGGAGCTCTGCGGCATCTTTACTTTTCAACGGTCCGCGCCTGACTGTGAACCAAGAAGTGCTTGAATGCCATTCAAGCACTTCTTGATTCGGACACATTTTGAGCGCACGTGGTATATCTAGGGTATTTAATATCGTTGCCTAAGAGATATAACATCTCGCATGCATGTAATAAGCTTTTATGTGTAAAAAGTTGTTTTATTCACAGCTACTAGGGACAGGTGCACTCTTACTTTGGAATGCCACTGTTTCAGTGCACTTATGATGTTGCATACCTAAATAAAATGGCAAAGTAAACTGTCAGATGTAGGAAAACTGTAATTAAATGCATCTTAGCCGAGTAGGGCACGTAAGCCGAGCACGGAAGCTGAGCTGTTGCTTGCGTCGGAGAATTAAAGCCTCGCTTCAGCAACCGTGCGGGATTAAAATCTAAAATTCAATGACCAACCCGAGAACAGCACTCGTACTAAAACTGTGCCAGAACAAGCGCAGTAGAATAAACGGGAGAATAGACAGTTATAATCAAAATTTAAAATCAATTTTTTATTTATTATCAAGTTATACAAACAGTTACTTATATAACCAAACAGACTCGAAAACAGTCAAAAATTGTGCAGTAAGCAAAAGCGTTGCTATGTATTATGCTGCCCAATTTATTTATTTATTTATCCTTTATTACCAAAATACAGTAAATGAAGGACTTAATGCCATAGGCATTCTCTACCAGTCAACCAGTATGGGTGTTTGAGATGGATGTTATGGCATTAGAGTGCGAGCTACTAAAGTTATAGAGAAAAAAAATATTATCCTGCTAAACTATTCTATACTATAAACAATAAATATATTTTATATAATAAATATAATATCCTTATATACATATATAAATACAAATACATATATATACGTAAATTAATAAACATACATAATATTTGTTATCTGTGGTGTACAATAATGTGTTTTGTATTGTATTGTATATATCGACCTATGCATAGAATAAAGTTACATATGAAAATGTTACCAAATTGCTTTTATTGTACTTTTAGGCGAAATGGACGCATATGTTTTACTGGTAAAAACATTTATTTTAAAACTTATATAACTTTGAAGATAGCAATTGAATAAAGGGTTATGTGATTTTTGTTTCCGAAGAATATAGAGCCAAGAGCACAAGAACCTTTTCGATAGGCAAGAACGCAGCCTGCACGGCTTCAATTTTGTTATAAACTGAGAATTTTTACTAAATGTTTGTTTCTATTTTTCTTGTTTGATCGATTTTGCCCAATCTTTGCCATATTATCATAATATGACGCGACAGAAAATATAAATTACGTAAAACAAAATTATATCTACACATAATTTGACACGTTTTCCAAGCATAAGTTCTGATATGCATATGTAACATAAAGATGTCCGTAGTAAATTGTCACATAATCACATAAGAAACTCTTAAATAATGAAATATAAGCGGTAAATGTAGTTTTTGTTTAAACAATAAATGCGTCATTATTTGCTTCTCAATGCTTTATATGATTGGTAAAAAAAAACAAATGGTCAAAAAATACCAATACAAGTTAAAGCAAATTTTACATCTTACAAACTTCAAATCGCTCTACTGTAAAGTAGGGCTTATGCAGAAGTAGCTTTATTCTATGGATAGGTCGATATAATTATATGCCTACACATAGAAATAACTAAATAAGATGGTATAGATGGCAACAGATTACCAATACCCATCACCAATATTACCCAATCATCATTACATAATTATATTTCTCATACGTGAACCAGATCACAAGCACAATTTATGTTCGTGTGTTTTCACAGAACAAAATGAACACACCGCTGCCAAAACACAAATTACAATAAGCTAATTTGGTACATTTGTGCAAATGAAATCCATTCCCAAACCAGCATGCCAATAGGGGTAATGACGGGGTACAGTAAACGAAATTCTATTTAGCCCGTCAGTTAGATGATAAAAAAATAATGGACACGTATTTTTTCTTTGGGCAATCGACCAAAAAATGACAAAGTTATAGAGCGTTAAAGTTTGAGAGTAGGGGCTCGTGGCGTCACTTTTGAGTGAATTTTCACTTTTAAAAGTGTACCAAAACGTGACTTCATGCGACTTTTCAAATCAATATATCTCTGCAATGTTTATATTATGTGCAAAAAGAAAAAATACTTGTCCAAACCTTTTTGATAATCTACCTGATAAACGAAGAAAAATAATTAGTCATCATCCCTATTGGCGATGGGATATTTTCCTTACGGTTGTGACTAGCAAAATTTTAAAAGAGGCAGCTAAGATTTTGATGCTGTTTCAAAAACACTCAGAAAACATGATAATACGTAAGGGTTTTTTTATTAGGTTGGTTAGCTTTTTGTGTTGTTCTTTGTACTTAATAAACCTAAAACTTCAATTCAACGAAATAGAAGTTAAATATGTATCCCTCAGTAAGTAGTTAACACGTCTAAACTAAGTTTAGCATCAGTTTTGGGATTATCTCTCAACTGTTTTGCTTTTTTGTCAAAATGAAATTTTATGTAAGCATAAATGAGAAATTATTATTATGTATTTTATATTGTAATGATAGGATAATATTTAGAAGTACTTTCAAAACACACCCACATAATCTATAGTGTACTCATCAAAAAAGCCCAAGCAACATGTTGTATGGTTTTGAACTTTTGAATTTTTCTATTGTCATATATTTATACTATACTTATTATAAACCAAATTGAAAAGTTACTCTTTTTTAAAGAAGCCAATTAAATTTTCGAGAACGATAAATATTGTAAACCAACTTACGACCACTTTGCAAAGTTTTTTTTTACATCAATTAATAAAACATACAGTTTCTGTAATAGGGTATTTTACAGTATTAAGTATTAGTATTAAAAATAAAGTGCCAATTGTTAGCATTTGTGCTGAAAATGAATATTGGCAGAGGTTTTTACTTATTTACAAAAAAAATATTCATAATTTTACTAAAAACCCACGAAAAAGATTATAGTTTTCTTATCACGTCACGTGACCCAAAACGCTTGGGATTAGCGGAGCTAAAATGACGTCACACGCAAGTAAACTTCCGGTTAAAGTGACATTACATTGTGTCGCTTGACGTTTTAATAACAGTCGTGTGACGTCACATACTAGTATGACGCCATATTGTCCAGAGAAACGTTTTCGCGGCAACTTTAAAATGGAGTTTTTGATTTGGTTATTTTTACTGAAATACACAACAGAATTATGAATATCCAATTTTTACGGACTCCATAAACATAAGTCAATAACGTGAGGTCGTTTTCTAAAACTTGTCAAATACCCTATTGATGCGTGTTGCTTTTTACTTTTTTGATGTGTGTATATCATGTTGGTGTGTGTGTGCGTACGTGTGTGTGCGTGTGTGTGCGTACTTGAGTGCGTGCGTGGGTGCGTGTGTGTGTGTGTGTGTGTGTGATTAAATGAAATTGAATTCGAAAGGCGTAACACCTTATTTCTTTCATAGAATATGAAAATATCTTTCGAATGAACCTCAAAGTGGTAGAGAGCAATCCGCCCGTTACAGAACGGTCACGTCTGCGAGCGCTTCCGATGACAATCACTCGGAACATTCGAGATATCGAGATAAGTTATCGAGAAGCGACTCGTACTCCTTCTAGTTCACTAACCGAGTGTTTGTCAAAGGTTCCACCGGACACTGAAGATTGCGAAGAAGATCGTGCAATATCGCGGGACAAAATGTTTTCTAGGAAATAGTGTTCTGTATACCTTTGAAACTTGCATTTTATTGCCCGTATACGATGCCGATACAAAATATGATCAGGATTTTTATGGGTATCATTCTTCAAAACACATTATCCTTTAAACGCATATCAGATATGACTTTGCGTCTTAAATCAATTCACTTGTAATTCTTCTGTACTTTTTTTGTACTTTTGATCAACGAATACTGCGCTCCCCTTATGATGTCTTATCGTAATTCATTCAGTTCTAACCTAGTTTTATAAACCCTAGAGCTCGATGGCCCAGGTGGTTAGCAAATTCGGTCTGCGTTCGTGAAAGTAAAGGAACTTTTTGCAATGTTCGATCATTGGTCAATGGTCGTAATAATTAATTTGATCTAATTTATTGAACATTATTGAGAGATTGAGGCGTTTGACGTTGTGCATATTATCGTTTTTTCCGTAAACTAGCTGCAGTAGAACGATTAGTATTTCCAAATATTCTACATTAACTTACAATAGGAAGAATAAATCTATTGTTTACTTATCTACTGTACTGTATACATATCATATTATTATACGCAAAACGCACACACACACACACACACGCACACACACACATACACACACACACACACACACACACACACACACACACACACACACACACACACACACACCACCCATACACCACACACGCGCTCACACACACACACCACCCACAAACCACACATTTTGGCGCTGCATGCCGTAATACAGGCATTTTGCCTAGCTCGGCACCAGATAAATATGTAATTATGTTAGAGATATTAGTACTGTTTTATAAGTTAAATTGTAAATCAACTCTTACTATTATTGGAAATAGTCAAAATATTTTGTAAGGGGGGGGGGGGGGGGGGGTTAAACAATTCTTACATTTTTTGTAATGTGAAAGGGCTCTTAAGTATAGATTAAGAGAATCATGCCAGAATCGACACCACAAATTTAAACGAATATTTATAATACAAACTTAGACAATCGAATCGAATGGTGAATACCCACCATCATCCGTATTCAGCACCCCGAATAAAACTAGGATAAGTAGCTGATAGACAATTTCGGATCATCTCAATATTGGACCGTACTCAAGTCACGTCTGATACGGTTTCGAGCGACGTTGCAGTGTCAATATTTTCTGAGTCGTCCCTAATACTGAAGGAAGGGCTCTGGTAATCTTCGCATTAAGGAAATCAGTCCGTATGTTAATGGATCAGATCAGATACATCGTTTCGGGCCCGCAGTAAAGGCTACAGTGCTCTCGTATAGGCACTTTTTTTTATAGATAGTTCCGACAAATGACTCCACCCCACCTGATATTAAAGTGAAGGTGAAGTCCAGACGCGAAGATAGCTGATACAGCAGTTCTAACTGCCACACCAGCCATCCTCACCCTGCCGGCCTACATGTTGCTTCTTCACGCCTCTTTTAAAGGATCCCAGGTTGTAAGAGGGAGGGAACACGTGAGCGGGCAGAGCATTCCATTTACGGATAGTACGACAAAGAAATGAGTCACCAAATTTCTTTGTACGCGTTGAAATTGTAGCTACAGTTAGACGGTGACAACGTAAGCCAGCACGCGTGGTCCTCTGAAGGAAAGGGGAAGGTGGAATAAGAGAGAATAACTCCTCAGAACACTCGCCGTGGTACAGACGATAGAACGAGCTTGGTGACGCCACGTCACAGCGTAACTGAAGAGGCTCGCTATGCCATCGCCGACGATGAACAAGAACCGAGTAGAGCTCAAAAATATTAACGAGTTTTCCGGTAGTTTTATCGCTGGACTATAAGTGTACGAGTCAAACCCACGCCACTCAAAAATGCACGCGCAAGAGTTTTGACGGACCAACGTGTATTGCTGAGCGTGTGTCGCTATTATCTTTGATATCCCTTATCGCTCAGCGACAAATTGTACGTTTCTTGAGTGAAAAAATAGCCGATATCATTTTTATTATAATTTCCAATTACGCCGCGATGTGACATCATTAAGCGCATTCTACCGTCTATACTACGGCGAGTGTTGGCTGAGGAGTTATTCTCCCTTATCCCTCTATCACCTTTTTTTCAGAGTACCACCCGCGCTGGCCTACGTTGCCACCGACTTTCTGTGACCACTATTCCTAGACGAACAAAGAAATTTGGTCATTTCTTTTTCGTACAATTCGTAAGTAAAATTCTTTGCCCGCGCACGTGTTACCTGCTTCCTACAATCTGGGGTCCTTTAAGAGAGGCGTGAAGAAGCATTTTTGCAGGCCGGCAAGGTGAATTTGGTTGGTGTGGCAGTTTATAACAGCTGTACCAGCTATCTTCGCGTTTGGACTTTATCACCATTAACATCAGGTGGGGTTGAGTCATTTGCCTTCCTGGCTTTATATAAAAAAAAAAGTTGGTCGCTTGCTCGCTTGTTGTGTGACTTGGGCCTTAAGATCGGAAATAAATGACATGCAAGAAAAGCGCTTTAAATTTTCTCGTCGCTAATGATCTAAACAGTTATATTTGTAACCGGCTCTATGAAAAAGTCCTCAAACGAGCATGAGTGTCAACTTGTTAAAATAGCAAAATATTGTGATCGATTCTGATTTCCTTTGATAGCTCTTGACACTCAGCAAAATTTTAGTGGAGAGAGTTCTCGCCGGCAGTGTGGAGTCAGCGATGAGCTATTAATGCATATTTCATCGCTGACTCCACACTGCATATTTTTTGTTTACACAGAATGTATATACCTATCTATTGTACGTTACTTGAGAGAGAAAATAACCGATAGCTAATCGCTTCCTCGCCTGCGGTAGAACAACTGTCTCGTGCCAACATTGCAAATTTCATTAAAATCACTTCATTTATTTTTAAGTTACAGACAGCTTATTCAAAGAGGAAAGACTTATTCGTATTACAAACTTTTTAGTGCAGTGTCGTAAATTACGGCCCGTTTTGTCCGAAGTAGTGTTGGGTAGAACACGACTTGAAAAAGAGTTTGTAAGAGTAGCCTCTTTTTTCTACTGAGCCAGTACAATGTCCCACTTCAAATGAGGCGAGGCGTACTGAAGCTCGGCAATACATTTGAAGTGACGAGTAAAAATATGACATTGAGGCGTACAGAAGCTCGACATTACGTTTGTGTGCACGAGTAGCACCTCCTCTACGCACTATCAATCTTGCTGGATCCAGCATGCAGGACAGCGCTATACACGTAAAACAGATAGAGATACAGATGGATAGTGCGTAGAGGACTTAAATGAAATGTCATGTCTCGCTCTCTCTCAGACTTACGAAGAGTGAGTGAGTAACGAGACGCGACTATCGCGACATTTAATGTGAAGTAGTACATTTTAAAATTTAGAGCCGCTCTTACATTTTGACGTCATGTCCGGGACAAATGTACCGCCTCTTGTAAGTCCTACTCAACACTAGTCCGAAGCTTTAACTACAAATTTTGGACAGCAGATCAGAATTTACGGCTTATGTAAGCAGCAAGATATACTTTGATAATACGATTTAGATACTTTATGATGAGGAGTATCCAAATTACCCCCATGTATGTTGTACGATTTTGTGTAGTTTTCGAGTTATAATTTTTAAGCTGCAACTCTTCGCATTATAGGTAACCCACAATAAAAATAAAATATAACTTATACTTGTCATTTATGACTGTCGATTAATTTGCTGAAATGATTCAATCCGTTTTCGTATTTTAAATAAGGCCTTACAATAAATGTCCAAAAACATTCTTTCAAATTAGTAATGAAGTTCTTTCAAAAGGATTTAAATTTCCAAAGTATAAATATTAGCCCTCATTGCAGCTGTCCAAACACGTTCAACTCGTCAGTCGAAGTTTCTTGTACGATACGAACTCTATTTGAGTTTAAACAACATGAAAATGAACCAGGAACTGCTATTCCAGGTTCATAGTATTTTCAGAACTCAAATATACACACAACTGTTTAGGATTATTAGGAAATTATAGGATACTAGCTGTGCCCTGCGGTGTTACCCGCGGTTTATTGGGAATATTTTCCCGTAGTAAAGAGTAGCCTTTGCGTTAATCCAGGATGTCAGCTAACTCCATACCAAGTTTTATTAAAATAGCTTTAGCCGTTTAGACTTGAAGAAGTAACAAACATACACACAAACACACTCACAAAATTTCGCCTTTATAATATTAGTGTGATTTTTTTGTCTTAACTAAGTGTCGCCGCACACGGGCCACCGACCACAACCACAAAACGCCGCCACCGGCATATTTCTTGTAGTTTTCATACATTTTATATGGACTCGCCACACACGGTACGCCGGTGGCCGCCACACGCTACAAATCGTCGTTGCTCGCTTCTTGTGGCCCGCACCGGCCACTTAATGCGCCGATACAAAACGCCGCCACACGTCATTCGCGCGATTCCCCACCCCTCTCTCCCTTACCTTAGTCGGCCGCTATCGCGCTTCAGACACTTTAGTAGCCGCTTCTAGCTTCTCGTAGCGGCGTTTGTGGCTGTGGCGTGTGGCCCGTGTGCAGCGACACTAAGAAATTTAATGGAAATGCTTTTGTTTTCTCTCATAACTTATTATTATGACTGGGAATATATATAACTGAATATGACATCTTTCATTCAATAAAATTAATATTTATTGAATATGTTGATCAATTTTATCTTTAATTGATTATATTTTTAATCAAGCATTGAACTGTTAGATTTATAAATATAAAACTTATATTTTGCGAGGAATTCAGTTGATTCACATTCGCGACCGCGCGGTCGCTGCGCTGTTAGTTACACACAAAGAATTTAAACGTTAAGTCCTAGTTAATAAAACATAAATCTGCTATGACTGAACAGTTATTCTGTCTACGCGCGGCTGCCACGCTGTGACATTCTGTGTCATATAAACGCGCCCTTACCGATCAATGTAATATGTTAGGTAGGATTCAATTAGTTTAAAATATAAAACGAGACTAAAATGATGTTTGGTTTTTAGTTCTATCAGCGTCAACTTTTATCTAACTTTAAAAAAATATTGAAGTCTTCAAGTGCGACAAATAAAAAACTTTTTTTGTGATTTATCAATTTATTTGCTGTATCTATTGATGCTATTATAATATGCAACTGATAAAACAAATAAAATAAATATATTGTTTATCACGTAGAAATTATACATTCAAGTTATTCCGGTCTTACCTGTATCACTCGGATAATCTTATTTTCGGATTCACTGTGTACTACCTACGTCAAATCTGCAAGTAAAATGTACCCTTCTTTCCCGCCAATAAACCGCATAGGAATTACGGAAACTAAAAAGGTTCCAAGAACTGGGTAACCGCAGCCAAGAGCAAGAAATAGGCGCGGCGCGAAAAAAAATATACAGGCTGTTAGAAAAATACAAATAGAGCTTGAAGGGCGTTGAAGTTTATCATATAAGAAGTCTTATCTAATTTTCTTAATATTTTTGCAAGAAGTTTTTAACCTTTTTAGAAACAATTATTTTAATGACCCTCGAACTAGTGACGTGTCTTAAAATTATCGATATTTTTATTAATCATTAAAAATACCTGTTTTTATAAAAAAATAAAACTTTCATGGTCACTAACATTATAGTAATATAAGTTATTTACGGGATTGTTACCATGTACCTTGTTTTTAGCGAGTTTCCGATTATTCGGCAGTAAGTAACGGAGTAACTGACAGTTACTCAGTGATCATGGCGCTTGCAACAGTGCCGAAATATCGGAAACTCGCTAAAAACAAGGTACATGGTAACAATCCCGTAAATAACTTATATTACTATATAAAAATAAAACTTCAAAAATTTTAAGAAAATTATAGAAGACTCCTTATGTGATGTACTTCAACGCCCTTCAACCTTTATTTGTATTTTATAACACCCCGTATAAAAAAAAAACAAAAGGGTGTTTACCCGCTCTTGTCCTATTGAGATTTCCAATCACGTGCGCTCTTTACAAGTTTAGCTTTGCAAAATTTCAACGCTTTTAACACAATCGTCGAGGATTTCGCCCACTGTGATTTATTACGTAAAACCGTCACGTACGGACAACACCGGGCGACTGGATGCAGACGGTGATCCAAGATGCTGAGGCGACGCCGACGGCGACGCTCGGATGCAAATTGGAAAAGGACCTTCAGTGGCAAGAAAGGGACGGCCAGAAGTCAAAACTAATTCCAATTTCATTTTTCGATTCTGTGTCCGTGGTTTTTGCTGAGCAGATATTTGAATGTTAGCTTCTTCGGTTAACATCTCTGTGATGGCACTGTCCTTTTTATTTTGTTTATAAATGGAAAAGTTTGAACGTAAATTTTGACAGTACTTACATTTTTGCAGTTCGTTTCAACGTTTTATTGGTAATTTTGGATTGGAGGAGCCCGATGGCGCAGAGGAGCTCGATGGCGCAAGTGGTTACGTGTTATATGTTCGGCTGCGATCGTTGAAGTTAAGCAACTTTTGCAGTGGTCGGTCATTGGATGGGTGACCAAAAAATTACTATCTCGAGCTCCTCCGTGCTTCGGAAGGCACGTTAAGCCGTTAGTCCCGGCTGCATCTGCAGTCGTTAGCACCCACCAATCCGCACTGGGTCCGCGCGGTGGATCATGGCCCAATCTCCCTATTCCAAACATAGGGAAGGCCTGTGCCCCAGCAGTGGGGACATTAATAGGCTGCTTATGATGATGATGATTGGTAATTTCTTTTCTCGTTATCAGAGGAAGCTGGAGACAATGGACCCAAAACAGATATTTACCATACCATCATTTAAAATGATGCTTTATTATGTTATAAACTAGCAAAATATACAGGTAAATTAATATTTCGTGTTTAATGTAGACTAAAATGGAGGTCTAGACAGAATACGTCAAGTTAATACAAACTGTCAACTTTTTTCGTGTGAATGTGAATCGTTTGTTAAGCACTAAAGCTAGAAGTCATTTGAATAAAATATGACAGTTTGGGGTAACTTGACGAGTATATGTGGAAAATGCATATTTTTAATAGAATGTGGGATTTAGGGGTTTTGTTTACAACCTTATTAATATCATAAATATTATAAAGAGGAAAGGTTTGTATGTAAGTATGTTTGTACCGAATTAACTCAAAAAGTACCTGACCGATTTAAAAAATTCTTTCACCATCTGAATGCTACATTAACACTAATCAATAATAATCAAAATCATCTATTCAGTTTAGGCTGTTACAAGCACATATGAATGTCTAGAAGCTACGCCATCGGTTCGTAAATCTACGGCGGGAGACCTTGTACTGAGAAGAACCGGCAAGAAACTCAGCAAGGGCTGTTTTTTTCTCCCTATTTTATCATTTACAGTGTCGTCAAGTTGAAAAATGACTTCAGAGATGATTCATGAAGTCACCTTTCATTACATATAACTACTAATTAATATAGTGTATTTTCAAAAAAGGTAGTTAGTTATAATGTAACCCAATGTGTGTAAAAAAATACCTAAAATAGCCTTATATCGCGTACGCTGCGGAAGTCATTGACAATAGAGCAAAATGATGTAATAAAGTTTTGTAGAGGATACCGATAGCTACAAAAAAGTCTACGATACTATATGTCTAAATATTACAGTTATGTCACAACTAGAGGTCCCCTGCGGTTTCACCTGCGTTGATTTGAAGAAGAAGGTTTATAGTGAGTCAAAACTAAAAAATGGTAATAGGCTGTTGTAGACTTTTTTACAGAACTTTTAAAGGGGAAGAATTCCGTTTTACATGATTTTTGTGTAACTTTAACCGTTTACCCAGCGCGCGCAATGGAATCTCACAAATGGAATATCTTTACCCATTTTTGCAACATTTTTCATCGATAGTTCGCTGCTACTGGGCGCAGCCTGGTAATATTATAGCCTTCTTTGATAAATGCACTGTCCAATACAAAAATAATTATTCAAATCGGAACAGCAGAGCAATGTTCCGTACAACGGGTCCTAAACTACGCAACGATTTTTTTACTTGGAATGTAAGGTTTACCTATATTTATTATGAAGAAAGTCATTGTGTGTAAACAAGCCTTTGAATAAAAACTATAGTCTACACTACAGCTCTACACCGAAGCAAAGCGAGGGCTGGCCGCTAGTTAATATCATAAACAAAGATAGCAGCTGCTGTATCTTATGTTGTCTTTTAACTCTTAATCCAGACGAAATATACAGTATTTTTTAATTAAGGCTCACGCTTATTACATTTTCACTGAGTTGGTGCTTTCAGTTTAGTGCATTCGCCCGGATAGCGAAGGGTGCTGGATCGAGTCCAGTCCGCTGCCTGGTCGACTGGTTTTAAAAAAAAATCTTTACCCTTCTGCGTTTAAAATAAAAAAATGTGTGTGTCAGCTCCGACGCACGACCGGAGTTTACACTCTAAAAACGATTGTCTTTGAACAGACACCAAACAAAATCAAGTCCGAAGAAGTCGGTTACAAGTAGAGATACCTCAGGAATCGTCCGATGGTTTCGACTATCATAGGTTCAATGTCACACATTTTATCATCTAACATCAGCGATATTCATCATATATTTTATTTAGTATTTCTGGAAACACACAATTTCAAAAATATCACACACTAGTCATCATTTTGTAAATACACACATCAAAAGTGTCTAGGGATCAAGCATTTTTATGCGGATTTCTTGAGATTGAGATGTGGCTTTGTAATAAATTTATGATTTTATAAATTTATATGGATCCTTTTTGGTGCATTTCATAATTTGAATCAGGAACTGTGAATCAAATTCGAGTAAAAGATGAAAATCAGCTGTCAATATTTTCCCTATAAAAACATACAACGCATTGAAGACATTATTAGTGCTACTGTTTCCCTACTACTGATTAAAACCAACGTTATTATGGAGCGGCGACGTCATTTAAGCAGGGAAGAAATGCTCAGAGCCGTGGGAATGATAGAAGCTGGTTCCCGGCAACGTACTGTGGCTTTAGCTCTGAATACAAGTCAGAGTGTTATCAGTCGACTTTGGACACGATACCGAAGCACTGGTACCGTGGCTGAGCGCCATGGAGGACGGTATCGCTGCACCACACGGAGACCAGACCGATACATTCAAATCTTAACTCGAAGAGCTCCAACAATAACCGCCATGATGTTAGCCGTGAGGCTTCATCACTTTTCAGGCAACTTAATTAGCGACCAAACAGTCAGAAACCGCTTGCATGAAGTGAACCTTCATTCCCGAAGACCGCTACGGGTACCACCTATAGCAATGCACAATCGTAGGATTCGATATCAATGGGCTCTTGAACACAGAAATTGGGCAGAAGAACAATGGCGTTTCGTGTGCTTTTCTGATGAGTCTCGTTTTGGTATGAGACCGGATACAAGACGTATACGACACTGGAGAACCCCTGGACGCCAACAGCGATTAAAATCCTGCCAGGAAGTCCATCCTTATAGTGGTGGAACCATCATGGTATGGGCGGGTATTTGGATCGGCGGAAGAACTGAGTTGATTTGGATCAGAGGCAACCTCAACGCTCAAATTTATGCTGAGACGATTGTATCAGACGTCATCGTTCCTCTACAAGTGCAAATCGGTCCCTTATTTCAGTTAATGCATTATCATGCACGACCGCACACCGCAAGAGTTGTAAGACAGACTCTCGCCGCAGCTAACATCAATGTCCTGCCCTGGCCTGCTCAGTCGCCAGACTTGAACCCGATTGAGCATGCATGGGATATGCTACAGAGAAGAGCTCTGCCGAATATGGAGGGTATCCAGTCGCAAGAAGACCTTTTTTTGTTGTTGCAACGAACATGGGCGGCCATTCCACAGCGTGATTTGGATGAACTCATTTTGAGTATGCCAAACCGATGTTCTTGTGTTGTTAGTGTTCGCGGTAGAAATACGGATTATTAATTGTTTAAGTTACCCAATAAAATTTTAGAGAAAACTGTTATTTCAGTCTTTTTTCGAACTTTTGTGTTAGTGGTTCAAATGTCAAAAATCCCTTTATTAGGAAAATGGCAAATTTCTTTATTAATGCAAAGGTGACTTGGTTTATCGTTACTGTGACAAACGAAAACACTTTATTTGATGAATCCTTAAAGAAAATTTTAATTAATATCAATCAGGAGAAAAGTTATTGCAAAAATATATGTTGATCCCTAGACACTTTTGATGTGTGTATGTATTATAATTCCATCTGTACTGAAAATCACTATTCCAGAGTGCTGGACACTTACCGGCATTTCTCTATATTCTGTTATTTATTTGTTTTCATTAATTTTGCTCCGATTTTATCTATTTTTAGTTTATTTATTTTATTGACATTTATGACAACTTAATGTTTTTTCAAAGGCCTATGTCCAGCAGTGGGCGTCGTACGGCTGATGTGATGATGATGAATGTTTTTTATCCGTTGCCATGGCTAAAAGTGAAAGGTGCGCAGATGAGGTTGCGCACAAAATCGTAACGAGGTCATTAATGTCATTCATCGATAGATTTTACTCCTCACATTTTTCTCATACCTAGGCGTATTATATATGCCAGTGGTTCTCAAACTTTTTAAATGACGGAACCCTTTTGGGAAGCAAAATACTTGATGGAACCCTACAATAAAACAATTATTTTTATAAGTGTATTCTATATTAATCAGCATAATAAAAGTACAATGTATCCGTTACTAATTATTATTTACTTCACCACTTGGTAAGGACAATAATAGAAAACATTAAAAAAGAAAAAATCTAACTAGTGGGAGGTATGAAACTGTTTTTTATTTTTCATCAATTGCTTGATATCAGGTTTGATGGAAGAAAGTTGGAGTCTCATATCAGCTTCGGCGTCCAGTCTATTGCGATATTTTGTTTTCGTGGCTGCGTAGGTAGAGAATCCTGTTTCGCACAAATATGTAGTTGGGAACGGGAGAAGAATATCCAGAGCCATTTGGCCAAGCATTGCATATTCATCTTGGATTCTGCACCAAAAATCATTAAGAGGCGTCGTTTTGAACAATGACTCCATACTTGTGTCTGATGACATTTCTAAAAGAGATTCATATATCTCATTTGACATGTTTTCAGGCTTTTCCAAGTTGGGTAAAAAAGGATTATGAATCCAGGAGTTCACTTTAATTTTTGTATTGTGTTCTTCGGGAAAATACTTTTCAAAAGATGCGCGCATCGAACTGAGATATTGGACCAATTCTTCAAACACATTATCTTCAAACATTTCTGAGTCGTTTTCGCTAACAAACTCAGTGAGTAACGTAAAACTTTCTATTTCTTTCTTACCAATGCAAATGATCCAAAAATCTAATTTTCTTTTAAAAGTAGTTATTTTATTATAGGCCTGAAACACTGTTGTCTGTTTACCTTGCAATGATAAATTTAATTCGTTAAGTTTTTGAAAGATATCCGCCATAAAAGACAATCGGAACAACCAAGTTTTATCATACAAACGGTCCTTCAAATTAAAAGAAGTATCTGCTGAAAGAAACATTTGTAACTCGGCTCTAAGTTCAAATAGCCTTGTTAAAGTTTTTCCCCGAGACAGCCATCGCACTTCTGTATGGAGCAGCAGTGTTTTATGTTTGCTGCCATAATCTTCACACAATAATGAGAACAATCGGGATTGTAGTGGTCGTGATTTGATAAAATTAATTATTTTTACCGCTTCATCCATAACTAATTTTAGATTAGACGGCATTTGCTTCATCGCAAGTGCTTGTCTATGCAGAATACAATTGGCCCCATCTGTACAAATGTCAATGCAATTGTTCCAACTGAGATTATGTTCTTCAAAAAATATATTTATTTTATTAAAAATTTCTTCCCCGGTAGTGTTTGTAAGCAGCGATGAACACATAAGCATGTCTTCTTCAAAAGAACTTTTATATGGATATCTCACAATAACCAGCAGGATAGCCAAACCAGCGACATCAGTCGACTCGTCCATTTGCAAAGCGAATCGTGTATTTTGTAGACGTGTAACTAGTTCTTGTTTGACGTAGCTTGCCAGATCATGGATTCGTCGTGAAACAGTATCGTTTGATAGCGGAACAGTAGAAAGATGCTTTGCAGATTTTTCATCAAGCATACATTTTGTTATGTCTAATACACATGGTTTTATTAATTTCTCAGCGATAGTGTGCGCTTCACCTGCTTGTGCAATGCGATAGCTAACTAAGTATGATGCCTCCGTGGCCTTTTCGTTGGTAGTTTGTGTTACATGCATCATATTTTTTTGACTTTCTAATAACTGATCTTTTTTGCGAACAAAAAATTCTTTATTCTTGTCTTTAGTCTCGGGGTGTACGGTTTCTAAATGTCGACGCAATTTGGCAGGTGCCATGGAACTATTAGGAAGCAGTTTACTACAGAGCATGCAGAGAGGTGAGCCGTTGGAATCAACAAATCCGAAACTGATATAAGATTCATCATACTTCCTTTTTTTCGTCTTTGAAACCGTCGAGCTTGACGTCGTGGCACTCGTGGCATCATCTTCTGGATCGGTGATTGCTAAATTCTCCGCGCGCATTGCTTTTGAACATTCAGCGTCATTAGAAGATGTTGTTGGAACACGTTTAACACCTTTAAGCCAACGTTCCATTCTTCTTTATTTATAATGTTACAAGTCAGGATAGTGGGGTTTAAATAATGCACAATCGTTACTGCGTATAAGAGACTAAATTTAGAACCTACAGGGAAGAAATGTATAAAACTGAGACAACAGAATACAGCAGGCAGTAAAACAATGAACACCAGTTTCTCGCTAGCGAGCTTGTAAGTAGGTAGTAACTTATCGCTCCGAACGCTAATCATCAACTGACGACGCCAACGCGCGATCGCCGCTTTTATACTTAGTCCTAGACTCGATCTCAAATATTCTCGAAAATACTCGAGTCGGCACCTTTGATAAACAAAAAGCAAAAATAAAAACAGAAATTTAAAAATAGCGTTGTAAACAATATCGACTTTATCCTTTGAAGTTAGAGACGAAAGTCGCTAGTTGACAACTATAGCGTCTAATTCAGAGGCGGCTTTTATCAAAGAGACTGAGCGCTTACAAGTATACTACCCGCTCGTTTTAAGTTTGCCGCTGGCGATAGGTATGAGTGTATGACGTTCGAAATTTTTTATTTAATTGTAACAATAAAAATTGTGTACGTTAGATATTTGGGTAAAACTATGACACATTATAAGTTTTGTTGTCACGTGGGGGAGGGTACGCGCATTCCACAGACCGGCAAACTTAGAGCGAACGCGTTGTACAAGTATAAAATTGTTGAGACCAAACTTATGAGATATTGTACCAGCTAATGTAACACAAGCTTATACAAATACAAATAAATAAATAAATAACATTCATAGCGTTTTGTCTCCGCGCGGCCGCGGAGTCCGCACAGCCGCGGAGCGACCAGAGAGAGGTGTTTTGATTTTTTTATTTCTAAATTCTTGCGGAACCCCGACAGAGGTATCACGGAACCCTAGGGTTCCGCGGAACACACTTAGAGTATAGCTGATATATGCAAATCGATTCTTAAGGAGTAATCTCCAAAAACCTAATTTTAGCTACTAGTCTACCACTCGTATTATAGTAGTCAGAAGTTCAATAAAACATCAACATGAATGAATAGGAAAACTTTCTTTAGATTAACAACTTCTAATACTAGAAATATCTAATATATAAAATTCTCGTGTCGCGGTGTTTGTGGTTAAACTCCTCCGAAACGGCTTTCCCGATTCTCATGAAATTTTGTGTGCATATTGGGTAGGTCTGAGAATCGGACAACATCTATTTTTCATCCCCCTAAATGTTAAGGGTAATCCACCACTAATTTCTTTTTTTCAATTTTAGATTTTTTTTAATTTTTTTATGATACATCATACAAAAATCAATTTAACCCAAAATTTTCGCCCTTCTACCACCAACCCCTATTTTTTATGGTGGTATTTAAAACTTGCCAGTTAAAACCAGGTTACTACATGCGTTATTAAAGATCACCATACTTAACACATAAACGGCCATATGATGCAGCCTTTACAGGTTTACTAACTCGTGTTTCAGCACTTGCGTTAAACTGAAATGTGCCTTATTAGTATGTGCCGTAAAAGTTAATTTTGGTTTGCCAAAACCGCTAAACTTAAGGGGTTGAAAATTATGTAGTCGAGGGAATTTCAGGCGGCCTTTAATGGAGTTTAATTGTGTTCACACTCAAGAAATTATGTTATTTGTAGTGAAATGAAATGAAATGAAAATTCATTTATTCAGTCTAGGCAGTTACAAGCACTTGTGAAGGTCAAGAAGATACGCCATCGGTTCGCAAAACTACGGCGGGAAACCTTGTACTTTGAAGAACCGGCAAGAAACTTAGCAAGGGCTGTTTTTTCACCCTGTATTAAATACAGAGTCGTCTTATGCAAAGTCAATAACTACTTAATGAGCGACCATTCTGATTCAGTTACAATTTACGTCACAACCAACGCCAAGGCATCACGATAGTTGGATATTTATTTGAGTGTAGTGGTAGCACATATTACTTAGTTTTTGTAGTGTAACTTCTTTACGCACGCTTGGATTGACCAAAGTGGCGTATAAGAGATTGCCTTTCCACGGTCGATGTATAAAAAAATATCTCGAGTTCCACCGTGTTTCAACACGTTGGCACATTAATCCGTTGGTCCTCATTGCATCTGCAGTCGCCAGCACCCACCAATACGTACTGGGCCCGCGTGATATTTAATGGGCCATTTTCTCTATTCTATGCACAGGACAAGACTGACCCATCAGTGGGGAGATTAATGGACTGATAATAATGAAAACGATTTCCCCGAGTAGTAAAAGAGTTAGCTCAAAATCTTGTCTGCCAGCCGAGAAAAGTTGATTCCTTTTTAGAAATTAATAGTACAGTCATATTCATCAAAATAAGGCTAGAATGACGGCATTTAAGATAGCAAGTCATAAACTTGTATAAACCTTAATTTTGTCTCAAACCCTACTTATCGTAGGGTATCCGTCTGTCCGTTTATACAAGTTTACAGGTTGCTATAAAATTCCGAAGTAAGCCCTTAGTATGACTGGACTATATCAATGAATCAATCAAATCATTTATTGCATTCATGTAGTTACAGAGATGGTTAAATACATGTTATAAAGTACGTTACATGAACCCTGTCAGGGTATCGCAATACTTGGTGTACTTGAATAGAATTTATAATAATCTAATATACAATTTAAATAAAATTTTCTTGAATTTACGTTATATAAATATCTACTCAATCAATCAAAATTAATATATTTCATCAATTATCCTATAAAAAAATAATATTAATAATTAATTTGAATTGAATTATAAAATATTAATAAAATGAAAACTATGTACATAACAAATTACTAAATATAACCCCTCTTAAAATCAACTGTAATCAATCACAAACATATTATATATTTTAAAATCAGACAATCATACATTCAAATTAAGCAAGTAAGAATCGTATAAAATTATATTATATTACTAGCTGACCCAGCGAACTTCGTACCGCCCTAAAAAAATAGGGGTTGTCCAGCGGACAAAATTGTGAATCTAAACCATTCTCAGATCCCCTTGAACACACACAAAAAATTTCATCAAAATCGGTCCAGTCGTTTAAGAGAAGTTCAGTGACATACACACTCACAGAAGAATTATATATATAAAGATTATTATTATGTGAATCAATCTATCCAAAACATATTTCTTGTTGATAATATTTATTTAGACATAAGATACTGATCTATAGAGTAATAGCATTTATTTATCAAGAGTTTTTTTTAATTTCCTTTGAAATATGTTAATGGTTTGTTTATTTCTAATTTCTTCTGGTAGCTTATTAAATACTTTTATGGCCATATACTTTGGACTACAATTCAACATTTTGTTCCTAAATGAAGGTATAAATCTAGAAGTTAAACGATAAATACGTAAATTGTATGATGCACCATCATTATACTGTAAAGTGCAAGTCTTTGTAAGTGGAGCAAGTCTGCAACAGTACCCTGTGTTACAAAATGAAGTTAAGGTCGAGGCTTGGCGGCTCGCGTAATGCAGTTAAGATGCATGGTTCTGCGATGTTCAGAGTGATGCACTTGCGGAACAACACTACGGGAATTTGACGAAATTTGTGTGTAAAACGGAAACAGCCACAGAACAAAAATAAACAGAACATGATTCGAATCGAATAGGGATGATGACTAATTTTTTTTTCTTCGTTTATCAGGTAAAAAGTAAAAAAGTAAAAGTATTGGACACGTATTTTTCCGTTTTTCTTATAATATAAACATTGCAGAGATATATTGATTTGAAAAGTCGCATGACGTCACGTGAGTACACTTAAGTGAAAATTCACTCAAAAGTGACGTCACGAGCCCCTACTCCCAAACTTTGACGCGCTATAACTTTGTAATTTTTTGGTTGATTGCCCAAAAAAAAATACGTGTCCATTATGTTTTGATCATCTAACTGACGGACTAAATAGAATTTCGTTTACTGTACCCCGTCATCACCTCTATTATGCACTAATCAAGATTGGCTTTAATAATACCTACATGTTCATTAATACCTATTCTAGAATAAGTGGTGGTGGTGGTTCTGATTCCAAATAAATTATTATTTTAACGAAGAACAGATTTTATCATTAAAATTGGTACAGGTGACTAATTTAAGATCTCATGTTAATGCCAATAAAATCATCATCATCATCATCATCAGCCTTTTAATGTTCCCACTGCTGGGGCACAGGCCTTCCCTATAGATGGATTAGGGAGATAGGGCCATGACCCACCACGCGGGCCCAGTGCGGGTTGGTGGGTGCTAACGATTGCAGATGCAGCCGGGACCAACAGCTTAACGTGCCTTCTGAAGCACGGAGGAGCTCGGATACTAAATTTTTGGTCACCCATCCAATGACCGACCACTGCGAAAGTTGATCAACTTCAACGACCGCAGCCGAACGCGCTAACTACTGGCGCCATCGAGTTCCTCTATGCCAATAAAATGTATACTTATAACTAAGCTTGTATATGGCGCATAAGATAGATACCAAGATTTTGTGTAATAGTAGTTATTTGGTGGAACAAAGGAGTTTTTACATCTCTTTAAGTTATTATCCAAAAACCAAAGTTTTATGTCACCTTGCAACACAATAAATTTAGAACATAAAAAAAATGGAACAAACACAGTTGAAGTTTTTATTTAGTTTTATGTAATTTTTTATTACATAAAATTTAAGGGAAAAACCTTCCGATCCACTTATTATTGTTTCAAATAGGGCAATATGGAAAAGGACACCCGGCATTTTGTGCCAAAGTTGTATACTTTTTTAATTTTTTTATCTGTGTTTCATAATTGGGTAACGTAGTCTGGCAAATTTTTGTCATCAGCAGCTAGCTGTCAATGTCAAATACGTAGGTTTGTCAATATAACTTCTATATATAGCCGGGTCGTCAAGAGAAATAACGGATAAAAAGGCAATCACAGCAGAGAACATTCACAATCACAGTTCGCGGGAGCGAAATGCGAATGATTTTTTTGTTTGTAGTTTAGGATTTTCAAATTGACATTTGGTTTTTTATTTAGAAAAAGCAAAGGAATAATGGTTTTTACAGTCACTGGAGTAAAATTTTGAAGTAAAATTCTGTCCCTTGAAGATTTATGGTTTCCTTATCAAAAAATATTAATCATTATATAACTTCTTTCCACGATTCACTAAAAATAAGGCAAAAGTAGTTTTATGTAGCAAATAATTTTGGCTTTATTTTGAGACCAAATTCAATTGTATACAAGTTTAGCATTTTTTCTATGAAAAGTGCCGGGTCTCCTTTATACCATTTTTCCACTAATCCAAGACGAGACTAAGAGACTACGGAGTAAACCACTTTGCGTGATTTTTGCACAGTGCAAGCGCTTAGCGACAAAACATTTTTCTATCACTTAGATCATGTTCAGAAATGATAGCGGCGCAAGTCTATTCGTGCCTGCATTTTAAACGGGAAGATCATCAGGGGTCCCAAATTGATCCTTGGGGCATTCAATGGTTGAATTTTAGAATAGTCTTAATTAATTCGAGCGTTTCTTTATCCGAGTAGCTTACGTTCGCGGCATTGATTGTGTTTACTTTAAATTTGGGTCTAGTGAGACCACATAGACATCTGTATTAAAGATGGAGTGAATACGTGTTGTAGATCATTTTTGGTAATAAAGCAAGAACGTAATATTTTTCTGAGATTAAAAGTAAGCTTAAGGTTGATTTAGAAAATGGAATAGTGTGTCAAATCACAACCAAATGAACGATAGAGAAAGGAAGAAACAAAGAGAGAGAGAGACAGACAGAAACAAACTACCAATAATAGTACGCATTCAAAGTGAGTATGTGTAACTGTTTGTTGTCATTATGGCTCAATGAGGAAATAAACATGCATCAGAAAGAAAGCTAAATCTATTCAAGGTGAATTAACAGGAACATACTTTACTGACGTACCTATACCATTAGTGAAGTACAGCAAGACACTCACTCTATCCGGACATTGTCGGACACAGTACATCCATCCGTTAAACGTACCGTGAAGCTTGCTATTGACCCCTAACTTAACTCAAGTACACACTGTACTAAAGCTCAGACCTGGCTGTTACACTTAAGCCATTGCTAAATAGACAGCGAAACAAAAGCGATAGTATTAATGTGTTTTCTTGAAACCACGATGCAAGTGAAACATTAAGGTGATTAGCCTCATTTTTTTAAATTAAGTTGTTGATGATACTCTGGCTTATAAAAACAGGAAAATAAAAAAAACCCTTCCTCGACTGGGAAACGAACCCGGATCGCCCGTGCAGCGGATGAGCTTTCTGCAACGAAACCACCGAAGCTCGTTGATAAGGGCAAACTTTTGGAATAACAATTAAAAATATTTATAAAGACTTTTTTTCAATTTGACGACTCTGTAAATAATACAGAGTGAAAAAAACAGTCCTTGCTGAGTTACTTGGCAGTTCTTCTCAGTACACTAATCAAGATTGGCTTTAATAATACCTACATGTTCATTAATACCTATTCTAGAATAAGTGGTGGTGGTGGTTCTGATTCCAAATAAATTATTATTTTAACGAAGAACAGATTTTATCATTAAAATTGGTACAGGTGACTAATTTAAGATCTCATGTTAATGCCAATAAAATCATCATCATCATCATGAGCCTATTAATGTCCCCACTGCTGGGGCACAGGCCTTCCCTATAGATGGATTAGGGAGATTGAGCCATGACCCACCACGCGGGCCCAGTGCGGGTTGGTGGGTGCTAACGACTGCAGATGCAGCCGGGACCAACAGCTTAACGTGCCTTCTGAAGCACGGAGGAGCTCGGATACTAAATTTTTGGTCACCCATCCATTGCCCGACCACTGCGAAAGTTGCTCAACTTCAACGACCGCAGCCGAACGCGCTAACTACTGGCGCCATCGAGTTCCTCTATGCCAATAAAATGTATACTTATAACTAAGCTTGTATTTGGCGCATAAGATAGATACCAAGATTTTGTGTAATAGTAGTTATTTGGTGGAACAAAGGAGTTTTTACATCTCTTTAAGTTATTATCCAAAAACCAAAGTTTTATGTCACCTTGCAACACAATAAATTAGAACATAAAAAATGGAATAACCACAGTTGAAGTTTTTATTTAGTTTTATGTAATTTTTTATTACATAAAATTTAAGGAAAAAAACCTTCCGATCCACTTATTATTGTTTCAAATAGGGCAATATGGAAAAGGACACCCGGCATTTTGTGCCAAAGTTGTATACTTTTTTAATTTTTTTATCTGTGTTTCATAATTGGGTAACGTAGTCTGGCAAATTTTTGTCATCAGCAGCTAGCTGTCAATGTCAAATACGTAGGTTTGTCAATATAACTTCTATATATAGCCGGGTCGTCAAGAGAAATAACGGATAAAAAGGCAATCACAGCAGAGAACATTCACAATCACAGTTCGCGGGAGCGAAATGCGAATGATTTTTTTGTTTGTAGTTTAGGATTTTCAAATTGACATTTGGTTTTTTATTTAGAAAAAGCAAAGGAATAATGGTTTTTACAGTCACTGGAGTAAAATTTTGAAGTAAAATTCTGTCCCTTGAAGATTTATGGTTTCCTTATCAAAAAATATTAATCATTATATAACTTCTTTCCACGATTCACTAAAAATAAGGCAAAAGTAGTTTTATGTAGCAAATAATTTTGGCTTTATTTTGAGACCAAATTCAATTGTATACAAGTTTAGCATTTTTTCTATGAAAAGTGCCGGGTCTCCTTTATACCATTTTTCCACTAATCCAAGACGAGACTAAGAGACTACGGAGTAAACCACTTTGCGTGATTTTTGCACAGTGCAAGCGCTTAGCGACAAAACATTTTTCTATCACTTAGATCATGTTCAGAAATGATAGCGGCGCAAGTCTATTCGTGCCTGCATTTTAAACGGGAAGATCATCAGGGGTCCCAAATTGATCCTTGGGGCATTCAATGGTTGAATTTTAGAATAGTCTTAATTAATTCGAGCGTTTCTTTATCCGAGTAGCTTACGTCCGCGGCATTGATTGTGTTTACTTTAAATTTGGGTCTAGTGAGACCACATAGACATCTGTATTAAACATGGAGTGGATACGCGTTGTAGATCATTTTTGGTAATAAAGCAAGAACGTAATATTTTTCTGAGATTAAAAGTAACCTTTATGTTGATTAAGAAAATGGAATAGTGTGTCAAATCACAACCAAATGAACGATAGAGAAAGGAAGAAACAAAGAGAGAGAGACAGACAGAAACAAGCAACCAAGCCTACGCAATAATAGTACGCATAAAATGTGTAAGTATGTGTAACTGTTTGTTGTCATTATGGCTCAATGAGGAAATAAACATGCATCAGAAAGAAAGCTAAATCTATTCAAGGTGAATTAACAGGAACATACTATACTGACGTACCTATACCATTAGTGAAGTACAGCAAGACACTCACTCGATCCGGACATTGTCGGACACAGTACATCCATCCGTTAAACGTACCGTGAAGCTTGCTATTGACCCCTAACTTAACTTAAGTACACACTGTACTAAAGCTCAGACCTGGCTGTTATACTTAAGCCATTGCTAAATAGACAGCGAAACAAAAGCGATAGTATTAATGTGTTTTCTTGAAACCATGATGCCATGCGCCTCATTTTTTTATATAAGTTGTTGATGCTACTCTGGCTTATAAAAACAGGAAAATAAAAAACCCTTCCTCGACTGGGAAACGAACCCGGATCGCCCGTGCAGCGGATGAGCTTTCTGCAACGAAACCACCGAAGCTCGTTGATAAGGGCAAACTTTTGGAATAACAATTAAAAATATTTATAAAGACTTTTTTTCAATTTGACGACTCTGTAAATAATACAGAGTGAAAAAAACAGTCCTTGCTGAGTTACTTGGCAGTTCTTCTCAGTACAAGGCCTCCCGCCGTAGATTTACGATCCAATAGCGTAGCCTCTAGTCATTCATGAGTGCTTGTAACAGTCGGAACTAAATAAATAATTTTGAATTTAGAATATTTATAGACCTCATGTCACAAAAAAGCATCGCCGCGCATTCAATTCGCAGTCTGTTTGACAAAAGCCTTATAGAGGCTACCTATGTCATTCCAATTATCGTCCCAGCACTGATGTGCTTTACTAAGTCGGGACCTTGGAATGAACTGCTGGGACAGACTAGGTACCAGACATAATGAAGACATTCAGAGCAGCTACTCCAGATGTTAAACTTAAATCAAGATTTATATAACAACGACTTATAATTTTGGTAATTTCAATGATTTGAGTGATTTGTTAAGGGGAGCTCGATGGCCTAAGTGGTTGGCACTTTCGTGTAAGTTGCGCTACTTTCGTAATGGCCGATCATCGGATGGGTGACAACTTCGGAAGGCAAGCCTTTACTTGCAACTGCAGTTATTTCGTAACCTGCAGTTGTGGGCCCTTTGGTTGATTCCAAACCAATCCCCCTATTGCATTCATAGGAAAGGCCTGTGCCCCAGCAGTGGGTTCGTTAATAGGCTGAAATGAAGACGATCTTTAAGAAAAATCAGCGATCTCAGAAAGTAACTTCTTCCTTACAGAAGATCACAGTGAAATAAGATAATCATATGGTGGTTTTGTGTTTCTATCGGAGATAGACTTTCTAACGTCATTGACTCTCTAAACCAGAGTTCCCCAAATTTTTTTGTATCGTAGACCCCTTGCCATGTTTTTCAGTGTTGGGTAAACCCCCTACTTACCTGATATTGATTTTTTTTGGCTGACGTAGACCCCTTGCAGGTTGTCATAGACCCCTAGGGGTCGATATAGACCACTTTGGGAATCACTGCTCTAAACTATTAAATTTTGTCCTTACTATCTACTTACTTTCCCACTCAGGGCTAGTAAAAGTCAATCTTGATGATGATTATTGAAGTTATACTTCTTTAGCCGCGTTATGAAAAAATTATGAGAGTGAAATTTTCATCACTGTAACACAAAATTTTAACATAATGAAGTTAGCCGCGGGCGCGTTATTTGTAATATTTTATTTACCAAGTGACCGTGGGGCAGATTTGAACAAAGCAAACAGGGCAGATTTGAACGAAACGAAACGAAACGAAACGAAACGAAACGAAACGAAATGAAATGTCATTTATTATTAATTTATTGTAATTAATTATTTGCATGCAATTAAAAACTAATTTTAAACGATGCCAAAGAAAGATAACTTCTCACGCGCCTACATAAGTACACGCACCCATTTTTATTTATTATATTTATATTCAAAGAAAAGCATACAAATAATTACTGGGTTAGGGTAAACATCCTTCTATTGAACTGAATCTACAAATCAGTAACTCGGTAATACTCCTTATGCCTTGTCCTCTAACAAAATCTCTCGTTATTCGTGCGTGAAAAGGGTCTTAACAGCGCCAAATCAAGAATTGGGGCTTTATTGACTCAGCAAATTGTACTACAGGAAACAAACTGGAATAAGATAAGCTTTTGATGACTCCAAACGATGGATAAAAATAAGTAGAATTTACGTAACAGTTGAAAATACATGGTTTTTGAAGTGAAAACTTCTTTAGCGGCGTTGTACACTTTTTTTGTATGGGTAAAAAATGTTAAACTCGCGTCATGTTAAACACGTGGGCTGATCGCATCATGACACATAATTAAATTGGAAAGGTTGCTGACTTTCAATATACTGGACGAAACGTAGTAATATTTTATTTTACCGCATTATAAGTCTCTATCTAGGAAGCCACGTCGTCCACGTGGCAGCTTTATTGCGAAGAAAATGCATTATTTTTACAATAGATGTCGCTAGGTGCGCTTAAATGTGATTCATGAAAGTTGATGTCTTTACAATAAATGTCGCTAAGTGCGCTTAAACGTGATTTATGTAAGTTAATTTTTCTGAAAGAAACTTTTTTAATGTAATATAAATTGTCATTTTTGTGTACGATAGCGTAATAAATAAATATTGTATTCTACCACACACATGATAGTACTTTTATACTGATAATTAAAGCAATTAGTGCAAAATTATTCCCTAACCATTCCAAAATATCAAAAATGCACAACGTTAATATTCAAGTTTTCACTTCTGCCGGCACTCCCGGAGTGCAACGCGTTGTTTTTTTTTTTGTTGGTGGAGGAGCGGGTGTGAAGTCCTCATGGATATCCTACAGCAGGTTGCAAAGTTATGTCAGACTCTCACTGACTAAAACACACCCTAACAAGCTTAATTTGATGCGATTATCTCCTGAGAAGGGGATGATGAAGCGCTGCCTCAGTTCATACTACTGCATATTTCATATTTGATGACCTCCGTGGCCGAGTGGTTTGTATGCCGGGTTTCAAGGTGTCGCCTACTCGGGAGGTCCCGGGTTCGAATCCCGGTGGGGCAGATGTTTGTGTGATGAATAAGAGCATTTGTACTCCAGTCATGGATATTTTATATGTATTTCTATATAAATATAATTATATGTACAGTATATGTATTCCGTCCGTTACCCTAGTGTTCACCCCCTTTTAACCCCTTACAAACCCCTTTTCGCAATAAAAAGTAGCCTATGTCCATTCTCAGGGTCTAGACCATCTGTATACCAAATTTCATTCAAATCCGTTCAGTAGTTTTGGCGTGAAAGAGTAACAGACAGACAGACAGAGTTACTTTCGCATTTATAATATTAATAAGTCAGGATTAGAACCAAAATTTGCTTTAAATGCGTTACATTAACAAATATTGATTATATGCCTGCCAAAAAAACGACAATTTACGTACTATAAGTATTTTGGTTTCGCATTTTTTTCACGGAACTCTGCTGCATCTTGACTTCTCAATAGTCCACGCGTGACTGTGAAGCAAAAAGTGCTTGAGTGGTGTTCAAGCACTTCTTGATTGGGGCACATTTTGAGCGCACGTGGTGTATCGAGGGTATCTGATATCGTTGGTCACAAGCATCCATAGGCTATTGTGATCCCTTATGTGTATAATATATCCTATCACGCAGGCCACAACAATATGTTTATTTACCACCCTTTTAATATAGAAAACAAATTAAAACTATCTCCGATGACCGACGACGACCTCCGTGGTTGAGTGGTTTGTTCGCCGGGTTTCATGGTGTCGCCGACTCGAGAGGTCCTGGGTTCAAATCCCGGTGGGGGCAGATGTTTGTGTGATGAATACGAGCATTTGTACTCCAGTCATGGATATTTTAAATGTATTTCTATATAAATATAATTTTAAGTACAGTATATGTATTCCGTCCGTTACCCTAGTGTTACATAAATATTACCAATACTCGCACCAATTAGCCTAGCCAAAGTAAGCACCGTAAGGCTTGTGTTATGGGATACTCTGATATTCACATTAGATTTTATAAGATACTAGCGGACCCGACAGACGTTGTCCTGTCTAGTATGGTAGCGCCGTCTGTCGGATCCAATGTAAAACATTCCAAAATCGACAACTACTAATAAATTAAAAATTAATTAAAAAAACATTGTCCAGCGGACAAAATTGTGAATCTAAACCATTCTCAGATCCCCTTGAACACACACAAAAAATTTCATCAAAATCGGTCCAGTCGTTTAAGAGAAGTTCAGTGACATACACACTCACAGAAGAATTATATATATAAAGATTTTCGAAAACAAATTGACTTTTCTCCTGTCTATTGCAATGTGTCAAAATAGTTGCGTGCCTCTAAATAATGTCTGTTACGAAGTTCTTCTTCTTATTCCAGTGCCTCTTCAAATCTGAAGGTTGGCCGTTAGCTTCCTGTATTCATCTCTATCAGCAGCCAGCCGGAACAGCCGTTTGACGGAGGCAATACCGGTCCACTCCCGGATATTCCGGAGCCATGACTTCTTTCTTCACCCAGCACGTCTCTTTCCGTCCACTTTGCCCATCATTGTCACGAAGTACTATATGTTTTATTAACAACATATATTTAATGATTCCAGTATCTACTGCGTACCTTTATACAACGCAAAAGAGAAAAATGTAGATGGTATTTTTATGATTTTATTTTTTTAAGCATTTAACTGCTAGATGTTTAAATCTAAAGAAAAGTATTATGTACTAGAAAAAAAAAAAGTTTTTTTTCTAGTAAAACCTTTCTTTGTATTGCGAGATATACTCAATATAATATATTTAGAGATATACTCAATGTAATTGAGTATATCTCTGAATGATTTAGGTTCACAAATGGGGAGCTGTCGAACGGAAAGGTATAATAACAGAATTTGTCGCAATACAAAGAAAGGTATTACTAGAAAAAAAAAATGTTTTTTTTCTAGTACATAATACTTTTCTTTAGATGGTATTTATTTGAATTGTTACATATTGCGCTACAATTGTTTCGAGGTTAAGAAAGGGAAATTGTGGGTTTTCCGCTCCAACTAGAACACCCTCTTGGGGAACTAACCTTCCTTACAGAAGAACACAGTGCAATTTCACTACATTTCGATGGCATTGTGTTTCTGTCAATCTGCTAGGTTTCAGGACTCTATATAGTACAGGATTGAATTAAGGATAGCTGGAGTGACGTCATCATCATCTTAATATTGTCCTCACGCTGGACACAGGCTTTTAGGTAGATAAATAAATAAAATAAATAAACAATAATATTTCCAACACTCACACCAATTAGCCTAGCCCCAAAGTAAGCACTAGAAGGCTTGTGTTATGGGATACACTAGGGTAACGGATAGAATACATATACTGATACATATATAAGTATATTTATATAGAAATACATATTAAACATCCATGACTGGAGTACAAATACTCGTATTCATTACATAAACATCTGCCCCCACCGGGATTTGAACCCAGGACCTCTCGAGTCGGCGACACCATGAAACCCGGCGTACAAACCACTTGACCACGGAGGTCGTCGTCGGTCATCGGAGATAGTTTTAATTTGTTTTCTATATTAAAAGGGTGGTAAATTAATCTTTTTGTTGTAGCCTGCGTGATAGGATATATTATACACATAAGGGATCACAATAGCCTATGGATGCTTGTGACCAACGATATCAAATACCCTAGTTACACCAAATGCGCTCAAAATGTGCCCCAATCAAGAAGTGCTTGAACACCACTCAAGCACTTCTTGCTTCACAGTGACGCGCGGACTGTTGAGAAGTCAAGATACCGCAGAGTTCCGTGAAAAAAATACGAAAAAAAAATATAGTACGTAAATTGTCTTTTTTTTGGCAGGCATATAATCAATATTTGTTAATGTAACGCATTTAAAGCAAATTTTGAGTCTAATACTTACTCTAAACTGATTTAATAGAAAATACTTGTGATATTCGAATGCATGGTCGGTTATACAGCCGTCTCTTTTTCTCGCGGTCCGTACCTGCTATATTGCTAACAGCATATTCACAATTGCGCGCAGAGTCAAAGAAGTAAAGTCTATATTATTACGAAAATAGCAATAAGTCATAAATTTTACGAGCTTGCCTTTCGAACTATCATCACTCTTTGACAAATGCATTTTAAATAAGACCTTATCCAGTATGTATTAAAGGTGACTTTCAATGTTTAAATAATGCATTTTATTGTTTTTGACTTCGCGATCATCGTACAGAGCTCCGTGGATCGTATAATGTACCTTTTGGACAGGTTTCGGTCTAGATTTTGTTCGTGTTGTTGTATCCAATTTAATATCGTTGCTTGTGATACCAAAAATATCAGTCGCACCGATGTCTAACTTAAAGGCACTGCGGCTAGCGCCTGCGGCTGACCGTGCATATGCATTGTGCAGCCGCGGCATGTCACCGCGCTCGGAATCAATTTCTTAGAGATTTATAAAAACTAGTAGTGTCACCTGCGGTCTGCAGCTGCGGCCTGTGATTTGCGGTTCAGTTCGGACTTGTACCTTAACTCAATCCCCTATTCATATTTACTCACTTAAAAAACAATTGACATTTCAGAATTCGGACGTATAATGCGATTCAACTAAGAATAAGACCGACTGGGCGCCATATTGTGATGTCATAGCTGTCAATTCCAACCAAATAGGTAGAGTAAGCAAAAAAAAGTATTAGGTTCAAAGATAATTTATTTCCCATAAAGACATACAGTCCACTTAAAATGAGAATATAGAAATAACATGCAGTTGTGTATTACTTATTGCTCCTTTTGGAACATCGGATATTTCAGTTACAAAATTGATACTAATAATTAAGTTCAACACCCTTAAAAAGTAGTCTTTCTTGTTTTATGACTTAATTGTTCAAAGCCCAGTGTTAACAATAGTAAAATATTTGATCTTATGAGCATTCACAATGTTATTCTTATGTAAATAACAAAACAATCATATATAATATTATTAAAAAATAAATAAAACTAAATCGACTCGATTATTCCTTAAGCGGAAGTGAAATATAAAACTTTCCTTACAGCGACAATACGTATTATATATATATATATTATATTTATTTAATAAAACTTATTTACTAAGATTAAGTGTGAAAAACCCTCAGATTTTTTAATAACATTTATTTATTAAGATTGAGTAAAAAAAACACCAATTTTTAATAATATTTATTTATTAAGACTGTGAGAAAAAAACATTAATTAGAATCTAGCTCATCTCTGCATTACCGCCGGAGTAGTTATGAATAATCATGCATTATTACTAGGTCACATTCGAACATGCATCCTTTATGTAAACGAAAGTTTGAAATCGAGTTTCTGAATCGATTCAGCCCTTGCTGAGTTTCTTGCCGGTTCTTCTCAGTACAAGGTCTCCCGCCGTAGTTTTGCGAACCGATGGCGTAGCTTTTCGACATTCACAAGTGCTTGTAACAGCCTAGACTGAATAAACGATATTGAATTTTGAATTTTTTTTTTGAGGTTATCAACCATTCATGGCCAAAGCTCAATAAGTGAAAAACAAAATATCAACCGATGTTAATTATCAATATTTGTTAATGTTTGTTTACAAATGTTTGGTTTTTATTCTTTAATTAGCGGAGTGCTAAAATGGGTTTCAAGTTTTTTTTTTCAAACCGTACTTTTCAAGCGATATTTGACAGATAGAGGTCATTGGCTTTCCTATTCTTAAGAAAATATAACTAGAAAAAATTCCAGACGAGAGAGCAGACGGGACTCGAACCCGCACCCTTCGCAATCCGGGCGAATGCACTGACCAATTATGCTACCGCGGCCCTCACGGACCGCGTCGAAATTCTTCTAGCCATTCTTAAGCTGCAAGGCAGCGCCATCTCTGCGCATTATAGGTAACCCACAATGTCAAATGAATACTTTTACAAGTATTAAACATTTGAAAGAAGAAATAGCAATTATAGTTATAATTTTTATTTTTTTAAAAAATGCTGCCTGGTCCGCGTGGATTTTTTTCTAGTTATATTTTCTTTATATTTAAACATCAAGCAGTTACATGCTTTACAAAAATAAAAAATAATTCCTATTCCTATTTGAATCGCATAATAAATGTCATTATTTGTGACTTAATACTTACACACTATCTTATCGCTCGTATTTCTACCATACGTGTTGTGAAGACATAAATTGCAGGCGGTCCCGATCAATTGCCCACTTATGATACATAGCTCCGTGCACCGGCCTGCCTGTGCCCCGGTAAATGCTTGATTTGTGATCTACGTATGGAAATGGATACCCACAAGTCCATGTAATCATATGTCGACCTGCGTAGCTCAAGTGGTATGTACGCCGGTATTCAAGGTGTCGACTACTCAGAGGTCCCGGGTTCGAATCCGGGTGAAGCAAATGGTTGTGTGATTAAGACGAGCATCTTTACCAAAGCCATGGATGTTTATATGTATTTCTAAATAATAAATATATGTACTATTATATATTATGTATCAATTCAAAAAATTCAAAATTCAATATCGTTTATTCAGTCTAGGCTGTTACAAGCACTTGTGAATGTCGAAAAGCTACGCCTTCGGGTCGCAAATCTACGGCGGGAGACCTTGTACTGAGAAGAACCGGCAAGAAACTCAGCAAGGGCTGTTTTTTTCTCCCTGTATTATATACAGAGTCGGCACATGAACACGTTAACACGTTATGGTAAGGTGTTCATTTGACATTGCAGGTTACCTAAAATGCGAAGAGATGGCTATGAAATGCTAGAGAAAATTCCACACGACCATAAGGGCCGCGGTAGCATAATGGCCAGTGCATTGGCCCGGATAGCGAAGGGTGCGGGTTCGAGTCCCGTCTGCTGCCTGGTCCGCGTGGAATTTTTTCATAGGTAAATTTCTTTTAGACTAAAGTATTGTAGTTTAAACGTAATTTATTATTTAAAACAAAAAGACTTCTCTCACTACTTAACTTATCTATACTTATAATAAATCTGTAGAGAGGTCAATTCTGTACATGAAATATATTTTCAAAATAACTATCAGGGGCTGATAAGTGATCGATACTGATGCCAAAAATGCAATCAGTAAAATTTTTGTCTGTCTGTCTGTCTGTCTGTGTGTATGTTCCTTATAGAAACAAAAACTACTTGACGGATTTTAACGAAACTTGGTACAATTATTCTTCATACTCCTGGGCAGGTTATAGTGTACTTTTCATCACGCTACAATCAATAGCAGCAGAGTAGTGAAGGGAAATGTTGGGAAAACCGGAGAAGTTACTCCATTTTTTAAGCTTCCGTCGCGTGTGCAGCCTTAATGGTTAAAGTTACATAGAAATCATGTATAACGGAAATATTCTACATAAAATTGTCTAAAAAATATCCCGCAACAGCATATGTCTATCTTTTATGGTTGACTCACAATAACACGTGTAATTATATAAATAAAGTCATTGTTTATAGCACAAGCCTGAGAACAAAAACTATAGTTTACACTACAGCTCTACACCGAAGCGAAGCGAGGGCGGGCCACTAGTAATACATAAATTAATGTGCCATCATAAATGTAATGTGACATGCAATAAATAAATAAATAATCTCAATCAGGCAGCCGTCACATTAAATCGGTTCGAGTCAACTTTAAAACATTTTTCGAAGACAAAGACCGAAGCTCAGCTTACAATTGAGGCGTTTTCCGGGACCATTTAGTAAATTTAATACCTTAAAGCAGACGTTCAGAAACAAAGCTGAATTAACCTTAGCTTATCAACCATTAACTCATTTGGCAGACGGCCAAATTGTCCGTTATGGGCCCAAGAATTCACGGCTGTCTTGAGCGGTGGAAACAGTTGGAGTTCTACATTACGAATTATGTAGTACTAGCCGTGCCCCGCGGTTTCACCCGCGTTTTTCTCGTTTCCGTGGAAATACCGAGACCACACTAATATTATAAAGGCGAAAGTTTGTGAGTGTGTATGTTTGTTACTTCTTCACGTCTAAACGGCTGGAGCGATTTTAATAAAATTTGGTATGGAGTTAGCAGACACCCTAGATTAACACATAGGCTACTTTTATCCCGAAAAAAAAATGTTAGGTTCCAGAGGGATTTTCAACAAACTAAGCTATCGCAGACGAAGTCTCGGGCGACCTCTAGTAAAATATATAGGTACCAACTCTTAACATCTTACACATGTGATAACTTTTAAACGAAATATCCGATTGAGATGAAACAAAAAGCATTTTACTTCTACATAAATACTCTTGATAACAAATGCTTCATTTCGATAAAGATTAATATTAAGATACATATTTAACGTAGTTTTTTTTTTCTTTAGACGATGTAATAATTATTTTGAACACAAAATCGGTTATTGTGATTAAACCATGATAACTAGATATATGTTCTCGCGGACTTTTTTGTAGGCCTTAATGGGATCTACAAACCCATAGTACATCATTTTGTTCTATTGTCAATAGTTTTTGCAGTGCACGCAAAAATAGGTTTTCGATTTTACATCTTGTGTTACAAAATAGCAATTTTATTAAGGATCCATAACTTTGAAAAAAAAATAGCCTTCCTCGGTAAATGGACTACCCAACACTGAAAGAATCATTAAAATCGGACCAGTAGTTCCAGAGATTAGCGCGTTCAAACAAACAAACAAACTCTGCAGCTTTATAATAAATAAATAAATAAATAAATAAATAAATAAATATTTCCGACACTCACACCAATTAGCCTAGCCCCAAAGTAAGCACTATAAGGCTTGTGTTATGGGATGCTAGGGTAACGGATAGAATACATATACTGTACATATATAAGCATATTTATATAAATACATATTAAACATCCATGACTGGAGTACAAATGCTCGTATTCATCACACAAACATCTGCCCCCACCGGGATTCGAACCCGGGACCTCTCGAGTAGGCGACAGCCATGAAACCCGGCGTACAAACCACTCGGCCACGGAGGTCGTCAATATATAATATTAGTATAGATTTACGAGTACCTATTAAAGGAAAGTTAGTTAAACGTTACAAAAGTGCTATCTCTTCGGCTTATCATCATCATCATCATCATCCTATTAATGTCCCCACTGCTGGGGCACAGGCCTTCCCTATGGATGGAATAGGGAGATTGGGCCATGACCCACCACGCGGGCCCAGTGTGGATTGGTGGGTGCTAACGACTGCAGATGCAGCCAGGACCAACGGCTTAACGTGCCTTCCGAAGCACGGAGGAACTCGAGATAGAAGCTTTTTGGTCACCCATCCAATGACCGACCACTGCGAAAGTTGCTTAACTACTACGATCGCAGCCGAACGCGCTAACCACCTGCGCCATCGAGCTCCTCTAAATTTTAAACAAAAATTTTATATACCTACCATATAAACACAATAAAATGTAACCTACGTTTGTAACAAAAAAAATTATACGTTTCACAAATAAAAAAATCTGATCCTGATTATATGGGGTACCGCCACTGTGAACCAATCATTGAAAAGAATTTTACTTACTAACAATAAAAATACTTCCGCGTGGACCAAGCAGCAGACGGGACTCGAACCCGCACCCTTCGTTATACGGGCGAATGCACAGTACCCTTAGTACGAGTTTTACAATTACGAAAACTATGATAGTTTTCGTGAGCTCGCACTCGTAGTAAGGGTATTGATTTTATTGTTTTCGTTTCAATACAAATAAACAGTGTTTAAGTTCTATCATTAAATCATTTGAGTTTTCTTAAATTTTAAGTATATTTTCTTAGTTTTTACCAAAATGCACATAGGTAGAAATATGATTTACTAAATAAAACTAGTTTTTACGGGTTAATGCACGAAACTTTATTTATTTATTGACGTTTCGTAGCCTTTACAGGCTTCGTCGTCAGAATAAAACTTTTTCTAAACAGAATAAAAACGTCAGTCAACGTCAAGACACAAGTAGAACGTCAATAAATAAATAAAGTTTCGTGCATTAACCCGTAAAAACTAGTTTTATTTAATGAGTGATGTGCGTGAAAACCTAAGAAACAAACATGATTTACAATTACGAAAACTATGATAGTTTTCGTGAGCTCAAACTTGTCCTAAGGGTACTGATGCTATCGCGGCTCTGATGGGCGTGTCGAATTCTTTCTAGCCTTTCTTAAGCTGCGCCATTTCTTGGCATTGTAGGTAACCCGCAATGTCAAAAGAAATACCATTACAAGAATTAAACATTTGAAAGAAGAAATAGCAATTATAGTTATAATTTTTATTTTTTAAGCATGTAACTGCTTGATGTTTAAATCATTTACAGGGAATTTGATTGTTTAATGTTTAGTGAGCTAAGTTGGAACATACGTATTTAACTACGAATCTTTTACTAATTTATATTTACCAATTAAATATATTGTCATACATTAAGTGATCCATAATGGTACATAATAATAAATATCCCCTAGTACCTATCTAATGCCGCTTCCTATATACTAAATATAATATTTTAACGATATATCTATATCTTAAAAATGATGTAATGGAAGATAACTTCAGAAGTATCTCTGAAGTCATTTTTTAACTTGACGACTCTGTATAATATATCAATACAGGGAGAAAAAAGCAGCTCTTGCTGAGTTTCTTGCCGTTTCTTCTCAGTACAAGGTCTCCCGCCGTAGTTTTGCGAACAGCTACTTGACCTTCACAAGTGCTTGTCACAGCCTAGACTGAATAAATGACTTTTCATTTCATTTCATATCAGAAAATCTTCTAAGAGCGAATTAATGCAAACGGCAACGCAATCAAACTCCATAAAATGTAAGCAAAAGCTCACAACTAAAATGTGACGTATCAAACAAAACAAAAAAAAAAATCGAAAGTCATTTGTGTAAACAAACGACGTTAAAAAAAGGGCTTTTTAAATAAATCGCATATTTCATACACCACAAACACGGACTCGGCTATTCAATCCATAGACACAAATTATTTACACTGGCTGGTTTTAGCAAAACAAATTTGCACAAGTTCCAATACAAACAGTGGTCCACGAATGAAAATAGTGCAACGGTGGAGTTCCAACTTGGAAATCATAAATAAAAAAATAAAAAAAATACAAATGTAAGCATTTTCAATTCCAACTGCGTAATGAAACGGTTTCCACAGGAGGGAGAGTCAAGCTTTTTTATTTATGTTGAGAGTTCAATGGAAAGTTAGTACAACACTGGCGTTTGGCGTGTCGGTCAAGTCAATGTAATTTTTTTTTGGTTAAGTTCTCCCTTTTCAGGGAAGGCAAGGGGAACAGTGCCCATACAGCCTAGTCTTAAGTTAAATTATTTTGTTTTTCTTTTTACATTAGAATGACGGTGTGACGCATTCTAATGTTTCTTGAAGTGTTTGGCACGAAATATATCGAGTTGGCTTTTTCGATAAGCTTCTGTGAGGTAGTCAATACTACAATAAAATTCTCACGTCCACTTGACCGGAATAGCGTATATTTTAAAGATTCCACTAATTAAAGAAAATATAACTAGAAAAAATTCCACGCGGACCAGGCAGCAGACGTGACTCGAACCCGCACCCTTCGCAATCCGGGCGAATGCACTGACCAATTATGCTACCGCGGCCCTCACGGACCGCGTCGAAATTCCCTCTAGCTATTCTTAAGCTGCAAGGCAGCGCCATCTCTTCGCATTATAGGTAAACCCACAATGTCAAATGAACATCAAGCAGTTACATGCTTTAAAAAAAAAAAAAAAAAAAAAAAATATAATTCCACTAATTATTCAGTTGCGCAGACGGTTGTAACACAAAATCACACCAATTTTATTTCACTATGAATAAATTTAAGAATAATTAAAATAAGACGCCAACCACACTCGATGAAATCCCGCCAAAAAAAAACTCAAGTCAATGTAATGAAAAATATTCTTGACATTGCTACTAATGACAATGACTTATACATAAACGACCTGGCTTCGGCCTTACTGAAAAAAGGAAACACAAAAGAAGACAATAATAAAAAGAAAAACGATAAGAAAGAAGAAAATGTACTTTGAAGACAAGATATCTAAAGAAGACTTGGCTCCGGCGTCAGGAAAGAAGAAATACAGCTTATGAGCATATATTATTTACAACATATTTCATTTTGAAATAATAAACTAAAGAATTGGCTGTATGGGAATAGTACCCTTTGCCTACCAGAATGGGTAAAAAAACTAAAAAAAAAATACAGTCAAGTCAAGGATTTGAAATTGAAACGTTAAGTAACCTACACTCTCTAAAATTAAGTCTCCCAGCCCGTTATTATCGGATCAGTCGATAGTATCGGAGGCGTTATTGCGGTATTTTGTAATACTTCTATTCCTCGTCATCAGCCTATTAATGTCCCTACTGCTGGGGCACAGGCCTTCCCTATGGATGGAATAGGGAGATTGGGCCATGACCCCCCACGCGGGCCGTGCGGATTGGCGGGTGCTAACGACTGCAGATGCGGCGCGGACCAACGGCTTAACGTGCCTTCCGAAGCACGGAGGGACTCTAGAAGA
The DNA here is from genome assembly GCA_902850365.2 of Chilo suppressalis. NCBI lineage: Eukaryota > Metazoa > Arthropoda > Insecta > Lepidoptera > Crambidae > Chilo > Chilo suppressalis. Next base: position 28,123,117 of record OU963901.1, on the reverse strand, counting down.
TTTTTGGTCACCCATCCAATGACCGACCACTGCGAAAGTTGCTTAACTTCAACGATCGCAGCCGAACGCGCTAGCCACCCGCGCCATCGAGCTCCTCTTATACTTACATTTCATCGTTATTATCGCAGCAGTGTGTGACTTCGTAGCTGCTGTAACTGTCCTTATACGTAATGTACCAAAAACAGATATCGCAAAAACGCATCCGATATTATCGACCAACCAAAACGTGCCTATAGCGGGAGTACCAAAACGTAGTTTGGGGCGCAGTTTCAAAACCAGACTGTTTAAATTACCAACGGAATTTAAGTGAAAATATTCACTGGGTATTCGCAAAGGCATCTGTATTAATTTCTTATTCAAAGAGACATTGAGCGTCTACGAGCGATACTTTGTTTACTCTGACTCTGAGTAAAAAAACCAAATCTAACTAATATAATAAAGAGGAAAGGTTTGTATGTTGTTTGTAACGAATAGGCTCAAGAAGGACTGGACCGATTTTAAAAATTCTTTCACCATTTGAATGCTTCGTTATCACTGATTAATATAGGCTATAGTGTATTTTCAAGAAAGTTAGGGTTCGGTATGAAAACTTCGATAATGCAACCCAACGTATGTAAAAAATAAAGATGTGGTTTTGGTTCTACTACACCAATGGTCAAGAGATGGCGCTGTAGTCTCCTGAATCGCGCTTTGGTTCCGTTGTTCCAGATTAATAAATACTTTTGATATTATAAATATGAATACCTATAACTGTTACTTTATTACAAAAATAAAGATGTGGTTTTTGGTTCTACTACACCAATGGTCAAGAGATGGCGCTGTAGTCTCCTGAATCGCGCTTTGGTTCCGTTGTTCCAGATTAATAAATACTTTTGATAGGCCTTCACAATGCAGTCGTTAGCACCCACAAAATAGATTCCATTTCTATTTTGTTGGTAGATTTTCTTAATGTGCGGTAAACACAAAAGTAATTTTTTGTGTTACAGTGATGCGCGCGCATCTCAAAATTTTACTCTCATCATTTTTTCATAACGCGCCTAAAGAAGTAAAACTTCAAAAAATGCCCTTATATCGCGTACGCTGCGGAAGTTATTGGCAATATACTAATATACCAAAGTGATGTACTAATTTTTTTTAAGAGGATACCAATATCTACAAAAAAGACAGCGATACCATATGTCTAATATTAGATGAAGAAATACAAGCCTTTGAACAAATATTATAGTCTACATTACAGCTCTACACCGAAGCAAAGCGAGGGCGGGCAAATCATCATCATCATCATCATCAGCCTATTAATGTCCCCACTGCTGGGGTACAGGCCTTCCCTATGGATGGAATAGGGAGATTGGGCCATGACCCACGACGCTGGCCCAGTGCGGATTGGTGGGTGCTAACGACTGCAGACGCAACCGGGACCAATGGCTTAACGTGCCTTCCGAAGCACGGAGGAGCTCGAGATAGTAAATTTTTGGTCACCCATCCAATGACCAGCCACTGCGAAAGTTGCTTAACTTCAACAATCGCAGCCGAACTCGCTAACCACCCGCGCCATCGAGCTCCTTTAGGGCGGGCAAATAGTATTCTATATTTAGTTTACACAACCAAATGAATTTGTTCAACCACGTTTTCGCGAAAAGGCAAAGGAACGCCAAGTTAAAAAGCATTTCCTAGGAAATCCATGTTTTGTTTAATTTATTTATTTGTCTATTGCTTAACTTTAAATAACTTTGTGTATAAAATCAAACATGCAACATAAACATGCCTTGAATTACTTAGTGTCGCCGTCACGGGCCACACGTCACAGCCACACGGTTCCCAACTTAGGGGTTTTGCCCCCAGATTTAGGGGCTAGAAGGGTATAATCGGGATTTTTTAGGGGCTGGAATTTTTTGGGGGTTCTTTTAGGGGCTTTTAACAAAACTTGCAATTAAATCGAAAAACAAAGCGTGTGTTTTTTCTTTCAGTTTTGTGCGTAGAACGGAACGCACCACGATATGAAAAGACTGAACTCACTGTGTGGCAGGTTGTTTTCTAAGGCTGTATGGACTAAAGTTCTTTGCTTTCCACCAATCAAAACAGCTAAATAAAATTTAACAGCTTGTCAGCTCATTTTCGTTTGATTTTCCATTCGGAAAATGTATTTATTCAATAAAATAATTTATTGTAACTAAAATGTAACGTTTTAATTTATGAGCAACGAAAGAATTTAGGTAATAAGATAAGTAGGTACATATAAATTTCTATATTTAGGGGATTTTAGGGGAATTTAAAAAATACTTAGGGTAAAATTTTGGTAAGGGTTGGTAACACTGCACAGCCACAAACGCCGCCACGAGAAGCTAGAAGCGGCTACTAAAGTGGCTGAAGCGCGCGACAGCGGCCGACTAAGGTAAGGAGAGGGGTGGGGAATCGCGTGCGTGATCGCGTAGGCGCATTAAGTGGCCGGTGCGGGCCACAAGAAGCAAGCAACGACGATTTGTAACGTGTGGCGGCCACCGGTGTACCGTGTGTGGCGAGTCCATATAAAATATATGAAAACTACAAGAAATATGCCGGTGGAGGCGTTTTGTGGTTGTGGTCGGTGGTCCGTGTGCGGCGATACTTAACGCTTTCACAAAACTACATCTTTTATTCCGAAAAAAAAAGATAATCCTATTTAGTAGTTTACCTAATATTTTCTAGTGAAAGATAAACTTATCACCTCTTCATTTCTTAGCAACAGATGTTATTTTGAATATTGTTTTGGACAATTAATTAAGAAATATTATCTAGGCAACTCTGAAAGGCCATTTTTCCTGAGTAAGTTTTTTTTAAATTTTAAAATTTCTAAATAACTTTAACTATTCATAAATGAAGAATTAGCTTGGATTTTTTTAGCATTGCCTGGTCCACGTGGAACTTTTTCTAGTAAAATTTTCTTTAGTTTTGAACATCTAGCAGTTGAATGCTTAAATAAAAAAAAATATAAGCTTGGATTAGTTACTCCATGTTTTGCCACTGTTCATCGAATGACAAATGACATTTGAGTGAAATGAACAAAAACACGGCGTAGCTAGCCTAAGCATTAAATAAAACGGGAAAGCATAAAATGTCATACATCTTTTTATTTGTAGGATAGTATACAAGTATGAATGGATTCACATTGAAAAAACGCTGAACGAAATTCATAGCATACCCGTACTGCCGATGAAAGCTCGCAACGTCCAACGAGTCCTTCCCTCCTTGGCAACTTCGGCCATTATTCTTTCCCGCCCTGAAATATTGCTGTCAGAAATAGCCCGTACAAGCGTGAAGGTCGCAAAAACTTAAGACAGGCCGCTTTTTGCCCCCTTTATCTCCTGCCCTCTGAAAGGTGAAAATGTCAGGCCTAACGAGCCGTCACATCTCAATGGGTGTAGCCGAACAAGCGCTATTATAGTTCCGCTATCATTTTTGTTGATTTGAAATTCTTGGGATTGTCTAGTTCCTAATGAAACTGTGGTCTATGCGGCTAAAAAGTTCCGATGAGTTCTAACATAAATATTTCTACAGAAGTGTACTGACATTACAAGTTGTGTCCTAAGACAGCTTTTAACATTACAAGCTGTCTTTCTGAAGAAATCTTTATGTTTGATCTTATTGAATAAACAATAAACGACGAGGTCGCAAAAAATAATGTACCAATGTTCGTTCGACGGCTTACATAAGCCGTAACATAGGTACATTATTTTTTATATTGCACGATGAGATCATATCGTGTCATCCTACAATCTTTGCCAATAGGAATGATGACTAATTTTTTTTTCTTCGTTTATCAGGTAGATTATCAAAAAGTATTGGACACGTATTTTTTCTTTTTTCACATAATATAAACATTGCAGATATAGGTATATTGATTTGAAAAGTCGCATGACGTTTGAGTACACTTATAAGTGAAAATTCACTCAAAAGTGACGTCACGACCCCGTACTCCCAAACTTTGACGCGCTATAACTTTGTCATTTTTTGGTTGATTGCCCAAAGAAAAAATACGTGTCCATTATTTTTTGATTATCTAACTGACGGACTAAATAGAATTTCGTTTACTGTACCCCGTCATCACCCCTATTCTAAGATGAAAAAAGGTAGATCATAAAGTATTTAAGGTCATTGTCCATTAGACACAACATGACCGCCTTGCCTCGTGCGTTTAGTATTTTTTCATATGCCCCTATGAACAACAACGTCGGATCTATGAGGAACCGTCAATTGGACGTCCAACTAAACGATACAGTTCATAAAGGACAATTCCAAGCTGGAAGGAACTTCCCCCAAGGGTTACCTGTTAGCTACGCTATGGCGGTCTTTGAAATGCAGGTAACCTATCTTCTTCAGAGCCGGTAACGCATGAGTGAGGTACTCTTAGTGCTGCAAGTGTCCATAGGCAGCAGTAACCACTTACCATCAGGTGCATTGAGTGTCAGTTCCGAGACATTACTTCAATAAATCCGCACATCATCCGAACTCATTAGTAGTGAAAGCCATTAGTTATCACACGTCCGCCCTACCGTCCTTCAATCGTAGGTCCCGCCGATTCCGTCGGCCTAGGCACGTCAACGCGCCTTCGATTCCTCCCACACAGGCCACAAACACCAACAATACATATATAATTTAACATTTGGTAGACACCTCACCCATAACATAAGAGTGCGAAGACCCGGTCTACACACATATATCAGGTACACAGGTAACCTTGACCCGCCGGTCACTAACGGTAAACCCCCCGAAAGAATGGCCTCTGAGTCGTCGGCACCCGGACGGGCTCCCTCAGAGGGGGGGATGTCCGAGTAGCCTCGGGTTCTTGGACCCCCCCACGAATGCTGTCGCCCGCGTTTCTCCCCTCTTCTCCTAGGAGAAGGGACGAGGGGACGTGGGCGACCGGGAGAGGGGAGAGGGATAGGAAGAACTACGCTTCCCCTACCGCTCCCCCCTCCCAGGAACGGCGGCCCCCACTTGTAGTTTTGTCCTACAAAGGGGGGCGGTGGAGGGTTGCTTGGACGAATACGCCCAAGAAGCTCTCCGCAGCGGACGGGGGGCGGTGCGGTGGGCACTAGGCCGCGTGCTTAACCCCCATGCGCGGGCCATCCTGCGCACGTCTGCGGGGTCCCCACAATACCTCGGCAGACCCCTGCCGTGGAGCCCCGGCGAGGCCGGGAAGCTGCTGGGTGCGGAGTCGTGGTAGAATTCCTATACGGTGACCCCGCGGCTCCGCGTTAAGCAGTGTGGCAGGTATTCGCAGGACTTTTTTAGCGGATATTATGTCGTAAAGCACCCGTAAGAGTTGCAGGGTCCTCGGTGGGCAGCCACTGGGGGGTCCGCAAGACTTGCGGGAGCCAGGTGTGAGGTCCGTTCAGCGGTGTGCCTCTTAAAGGCGCCGTCGTCTGTAAACAGTATTTTTAACCTGCGTTATAAATAAAAAGGTACACAGGTAACCTGGGCGTTTTTCCCCCACGACATCGGAGCCTCGAAGAGGAGATAACTAGAGCCGAGGTCCGAGTCTCAGACACGCCCTCTAGCTGAACCGACCCCCTCAGGTTCGAGAGGTCTAGACGCTCCAGACGGAGAAGAGACTCCCCCCGTGGGGAGATTCAATCCGCCTGGAATACCTCTAGAGACACTCGACAATTCTCGGCTTGTGGTCCACTTAGGATTACGCTGTCCCCAAACCCGGTGACGCTGTAAAGGTCATCTGCGACCAATAGCATACACACTCAAAAAAATGAGTGTCAGTTCGTTTGACTGTGTTTTCATGGAAAATAAGTAATAAGTAATCTTATAGATGACGCAATGTATGTTTCCCTTACCGAGAAATGAAAAATTCAACTACTTACACAATTTGCATGTATAATTGAATAATCAGTGATATATAAGGCCAAATAAAATACACGACGGTGCAGTGCACGTGTATAAATTTGCATTTAGCAGTTGGGGTGGCACTCGGAGTTTCCGTTCTGGAAGTTACTAAGCGAATTTAATTTCCATTAATGAGAAAAATTGCCACCACGAGTGGCACACTGGTTATAAAAGAATCAAAACTTCTTAGTAAAACACCGGAACAGTCGCGCGGTCTCGTCTGAAAGCGAGCGAGATATTATCTAGTTGCTCCAACTTTTGAATCCGTTTTATACCACTACTTGGATTCCTTCCAGTTTTAAGGTGCAGAGTTATGCGGTACCATCGAGGGATTTATATATTTATGACTTTCAATTCGGTTACAATGTAGGCAAAAAGAGAGTCGACTTATATTTGGAAGACTTTTCAGCCTCAGACAACGATAAAGAACTTACAAAATAATAAGAAAATTAAATACTATTCATAATTATGGTGTAAAGGTTTTGACAATATGAGGATGACCGAATCAACTATTTTTTTCTGACGAATCCGCTATCTATAAAAAGGGTTTTTTTTTCCAAAGTATGGACCGTACATTATCCATTCGGCTTACACCCATTAATCATCCAGTGAGCAATATAAAAGAGTTTAAAATGCTAGTGGCTCTAGGTATGAGAAGAGACCCACCCGCACTAGCCGTTCTTCGGCTTGTGGGTCCCCAAGGATCTCGCCGTCCCCAATCCCCGTGACGCTGTAAAGGTCATCTGCGACCAATAGTATACACACTCAAAAAAATTAAAAATATTCTAATACTAGGGCTGGTCGTGTACCCGGTAGCAGAGATTGTACGATGACCTTTTTGCTCATAACCAGCTCTATAATTGATCAACGGAGTTGACAGGTATTTTCGTAATATTTTAGGTTTAGGCTTAAAGATTTTTTGTTTTATAAATTATTTGTTAGTAATAGTTAATAGAATATGTGTAGCGCAGCACAACCATTTCAAAGGTGCTGTCCGACGATCTGTGTTGTCACGGGCGAAACCGCGCCGCGCAGGGTTGCCAAACGTATGAGAATTCTAACGTTCGAGATTTAGAAGTATCTATGCATGATACGATAATAAGAATAAAGATGCATTTAGTGATGCCATAATGAATCTGTACTTACTGAGACAATCCTTTGTGGACTGGACATTTATTTACTTTCTGATAATATTTTTGGTTTCTGTACATGACACAACCAGTCAACATTGTTGAAATCGCATATCAAAGTATACGAGATTTCTATTTACCTCGTATCATGTATAAATACTGATAAATCTCGAACGTTAGAGTTCTCATACGTTTGGCAATCCTGCGAGGCGCGACCTCGCCCGCGACAACACAGATCGTGGGATAGCACCTTAATACAATCTAAAAATAATTTACATGCGTAAGTATACCTAATTACTTATCTTTATAATATAATATTATAATGTTTTATTTCAGATACTAGATCCATAGAAATGTTAATAACAATCAAACCTTAAAAAGTATGTTAGTACATTTTAGAAAAAAGTTATTTCATATATATACCTTCTGAGGCACCGGTCACATGAACGTGTATATATACCCAGTGCCTCAGAATGGCACACTCCAGTTTTTTCCCGATAACATCGAGAATACTGTTGGCGCTCCCACGAACCCTGTGCATCAACGATGCAATTCTCTTGCGCATCACTGAAGGGAAGTCGTCTAAGCGGGCATCTGCGAACATACCCGATGCACTGCAGTAACGTGGGAGTCCCAACAACATCCTCAATCCATTATTATATTGTACACGGATAGCGTTTTATGTACACTGCGTATATCTGACCCACAGTGCGCACGCACAGAGACTGGCAGTAGGCCTTGAACAAGGTAATTTTAACATCTACAGTACAGCGAAGGAACCTGCGAGCCAGCATGTTGCAGCGGACAGCCAACGCTCTCCATACTCTCTCAATATCTGAGTCATCTTTCAAGTCCTCAGTGACCACAGGTACTTAAACTCTGTGACACGTTTGAGTGCCACACCACCCAGTATCACAGGAGGAACAACGGGCGGTTTTTTCAAGCCTACGCCAAATACATGGAGCTTACTTTTAGCCACGTTATATTTAAGACCATGAGTCATAATGTAAGCCTCACACACAGATAAGTGTCTTCTAAGGACGCTGATAGATGGGCTCAGAAGAACCATATCTTAACTGATACAATTAACACAGAGTCCGTCAATACAGCAGCCGACACGAGTGCTTCTGAGCACAACAATCAGTTCATTCATATACAGATTGAATAATGCGGGTGAGGTTACCCCCCCTGCCTCACCCCGCACCCTAACCTGTACTCATCCGATAGGACATTTGACCATTTTATTTGATTGGTCTGATGATCATACCAATAATTAAACATGTTAACATAAGCAACAGGTAAACCCGCTTCTCGCAATTTCGTCCACATGACATCTTACGAGGTCAAATGCCTTTGAGAGGTCAAGAAAGCCAGGATTGCACTTTCAGTAGATAATTTAGACCTGAAGCTAAATTGTGCATCATCTAATTTTACATAACTATTTAACTGTCGCTGAAGCACTCCATCGAACACCTTAGCCGCCGATTTGCCGAAGAGATCAGCCGATAGTTAGATATGTAAGAAATGTCACCCGTTTTATTTTTTTAAATCGATACCACAACGACCACGACCTACCACAAAGCTGCAGGTTTAACATCCATGTTCGCTGTTTTCTTAGTCAACACTCTTGAGCAATATTCGTAAGAAAAGGGGTTGCAATTAATCATCGAATCCTCAACCGTTGTCGAATTACCACGAATGGAATGAGAACGCTTATCACCATTGGAAACGGTCTTCCCATATGATCCAGATGTACTGGTCAGCGTGACGTCATCAATGTACTGGTCAGCGTGACGTCATCAACTGTACAATGGCGCCCGGTCTCCGCCCCGATCGCAGGAGAATCAAACACAAGAACAGAGTTAGACTCGTCTTTGTTTACATAATCGTGCGAATTCCTAACAGTCACTGATTTGCCGTTTTCATAGTCTCTATGTGCCGTGTGTGGTAAACTACTAAACGAACCATTACCACTGTCGGGGGTGTTCTGTAAACATCCCCCTTTGGGTTAACTTTTAAAGATGCCATGCAAGGCTGATCATTCAACATCTCCTTTGTAGCATAAGTTTCCTTAATAATTGACACTTCATTCTGTAGCTTAATGATCTCTTATCTATTAGACAAGTCCGTCCGTCTGTGGTGCTGTTTCAGCGGCCAAACCGTAAGAGATAGATGGAGAGAATATTTAAGTTATAAGTTAAGAATAGTCTGATAAGACTACAAACCGGATTTGAGTAACGTAGCACTTCCGGTTTTCGAGAAATCACGAATTTCAAACGAAACCACACAAAACCTTCGAAGTTCTCAATTAATTAAATACATTTTTTTTTAAATCAGGTTTTGGTGAACATTTGGTTCACTGGTTTGCTAGTATCTTTTAATAAATTGTTTTAAACTTTCATGGTCACTAACATTTTAGTAATATAAGTTATTTACGGGATTGTTACTATGTACCTTGTTTTTAGCGAGTTTACACATAACACACAGATTATCTCGACAGAACGCCACTACATACCAAGATTGGTCAGGGAAGCGATTAAAATAACGAAACATAAAAATTCCAATCGTGAGGACGGGTTTAAATTGTCGAGTGTCTGGAATCCTGTGGTTCGTATGTGTAAAACCGGAAATAATCAAAAAAGTGTCGTGTCGCGATCCGATACTGTAAGTGTTTTGTGTCGAGAACATTTTCGAGTGATTAGTGAGAATGTAAACAGTGGTACGGGTATCGAACGCAATAAAAGACTTCGTCGGAGGGTAGACCGATATGTCTGCCAATAAACAGCCTACCCGCAATTACTTCAGTTACTCCGTGATCATGGCGCTTGCAACAGTGCCGAAATATCGAAAACTCGCTAAAAACAAGGTACATGGTAACAATCCCGTAAATAACTTATATTACTATAATCTTTTAATAATCTCGTAGCATCAATATGGTCAAATGTAACGGGGGTAGACGTTGTAAATCTCGTGCCACAAAACTAGACAGCAGCTCAGGATCCGTTTCTTTTATAGCACTAATGATATCATCCATTTCTCGCTTAGTCTTCCCATCGCCTTTTCTCTTTACCCGGTGGTTAGATGTTGTCATTGACTCGAAAAGGAGTTTCTTAGCGTCCGAGATTTCATCATTCGAGAATGCAGTACTTCATAGATGAACTATGCTATCCTCGTCCATGACATCGGCTTTGTTTTGCACAAAAGTCAACAGCTCGCAAACAACAGCATTACAACCGTTACATTTCACAATATTATTCACAGCCTTCACTCTTCATAACAGGCGTCAACGAGACGTCAATACGCAAAGAAATACCTGTAAAAACTAAATCAATTTTAAAACTCTAATTGCAAATACACAAACCTCAATTAAACTTTTTGCAAATGCCAAATCACATACCAAATAATTGTTAGATGAATTTATCAATTGAATTGTCATACCAAACTGCTCGATTTTTATACCAAAAGAAAATTTCTATCAGATAAAATTGTGAGCGTATCGTTAACCAATTGGGATTATTCAATTATTTATTATAGGAGAATACATTGTTTGGGAATGTCCATTCGATTTGTGCAACTGATAAAACAGGTAACATAAATCAAAGTTGTAGCGAGCCGTGAATGTGGCTTCCAATTGTGGTGCGACACAAATTTGACTGAACAAATCTATTCCATCATAGTTAGACAAATACTGTGAGTTTATATTGAACACAGTTTTGCTGGGGCATGCAGTTATATATTTAAAATTCCTTGAAAATTTACTAAGGTCATAGTGAAAAGCCAGCCAAGTTTCACGCGCAGTGTAGAGTTCCGTAGTTACATGTCGTTTCGGAGTCTTTATTTTCTTCGTCGGAAATAAGAAAAAATCAATTTTGAAATAGCTTTTTGGAAGTGAAAACTTCTTGAGCGACGTTGTACACTTTTTTGTAGGGATAAAAAATGTTAAACTCGCGTCAGGACACGTGGCCCGATCGCGTCAGGACACGTGGCCTGATCGCGTCCAGGACACGTGACCTAATCGAAAATTCGTGAGAACAGAAAAATTTGGAAAGGTTGTTGAATTTTAATATATTGGAAACATAGTAATATCTTATTTTATCGTATTATAATAATAGGCAGGTGGCAGCTTTGTTGCGAAGAAAATGTATTTTTTTACAATAGATGTCGCTAGGTGCGCTTCAATGTGATTCATGTAAGTTGATTTTTCTGAGATAAACTTTTTAATGTAACATAAATTGTCATGTTTGTGTACGATAGCGCAATAAATAAATATTGTATTCTACCACATAAATAGTAGTTCTTATAAACAGATAATTAAAGCAATTCGTGCAAAATTATTCCCTAACCATTCCAAAATATCAAAAATGCACAACGTTAATATTCAAGTTTTCACTTTTGCCGGCACTCCCGGAGTGCATCCCGTCGTTTTTTTTAGACTTGTCTTTCAATACAAGGTTTAACGCTACAGTATCGTCATCAATTTCACTATTAAGGTTTTCTTCTAAGGAATTTTCAATAAAATATTAACGACTATTACTCTTAAAGTAACAAATCTATCCTAACCGTTATAGTTTTGCTTAACAGTTCAAGAAAAGCACTATTACTATGATTTTTTCCAAAACTTTGGCTTTTAGAGGGGGGGGGGGGGCTGCTCCAAATAAATAAAATATCAAGTGGTTGTGGTGCGGTGGCGGCGTGCATTGAGGGGACTGCGGTCCTCAGAATGTACGCCGGCTGACCGGTGCAGGAGTATTGTCTGGTTTTTAGTGGTCCTGTTCAGGGCGTTAGGTAAGGCCCTGCTCATCTCACCCGGTCTAAGGGCTGGCTGAAATGAGTAGGGAGGAGTCCCACATACCTTCCTCTCGCTCCCCCGGTGGTTGAAGGATGCGTAAAGAATTTCCCAGACAAAAAAAAGGTGTGCTATGGTCACTGATTGCCGTTTTTTTACAGACTTTATTAAAGAGGACTTCTTCATTATTAGAATACTTGTAGAAAAATGAAAATTCATGAAGTTCATGCAATTTCAACCACTGAATTTTCAACTATTCTACCTTGTTATTATCAAGCGAAACTATTCGGTTTGTTATATTTTTTCCCAGTGATTTAGAGGAAAAAAAATCTCTAATCTTCATTCTTATTATTTTAAATGGTTGTTTTTTGCTAGCCGTGTTAATTACTTCGAGCCAGTTCTCTGGAATGTATGTATGTTGCTCTGGTTCAAAAGTAGTGTTTGCAGCTTAGTGTCGCCGCACACGGGCCACCGACCACAACCACAACCACAAAACGCCGCCACCGGCATATTTCTTGTAGTTTTCATACATTTTATATGGACTCGCCACACACGGTACGCCGGTGGCCGCCACACGCTACAAATCGTCGTTGCTCGCTTCTTGTGGCCCGCACCGGCCACTTAATGCGCCGATACAAAACGCCGCCACACGTCACTCGCGCGATTACCCACCCCTCTCTCCCTTACCTTAGTCGGCCGCTGTCGCGCGCTTCAGCCATTTTAGTAGCCGCTTCTAGCTTTTCGTGGCGGCGTTTGTGGCTGTGGCGTGTGGCCCGTGTGCACACTTACTCATCGACAGAAACACAAGAAAAGCTAGTGTAATTTTACTGTCATCTACTGTAAGGTGGAGATAACTTCCCCAGACGGGCGTTCTAATTCGAGAACATTTTGATCATTTATTCTCACGGACTGTATGAACAGTTATTAATACAGGGAGAAAAAAACAGCCCATGATGAAGAAAATATAACTAGAAAAAATTCCACGCGGACCAGGCAGCAGACGGGACTCGAACCCGCACCCTTCGCAATCCGGGCGAATGCACTGACCAATTATGCTACCGCGGCCCTCATGGACCGCGTCGAAATTCTTTCTAGCTATTCTTAAGCTGCAAGGCAGCGCCATCTCTTCGCATTATAGGTAAACCCACAATGTCAAATGAATACTTTTACAAGTATTAAACATTTGAAAGAAGAAAATAGCAATTATAGTTATAATTTTTATTATTTTTAAAGCATGTAACATGGAATTTTTTCTAGTTATATTTTCTTTAGATTTAAACATCAAGCAGTTACATGCTTTAAAAATAATAAAAATTATAGCCCATGATGAGCTTCTTGCCGGTTCCTCTCAGTACAAGGTCTCCCGCCATAGATTTGCGAACCGATGGCGTAGCTTTTCGACTTTCACAAGTCCTTGTAACAGCCTAGACTGAATAAACGATATCGAATTTCGAATGTTTTGAATTTTATGATAACAAAAATCACGTGTGGATAGCTCATTAAACTTTGCAGATATGAAATTTCGTTTTCAAACCTCCCTTGACTAAAAACTGGACAAGGACGACAAAATAACGTTGGATCTCCATTCATCGCCTTTTCAGTGTGTGGGAATTAAGGAGCAAAATGAGCATCCCCGTCAATGGATATGATTTTTAAAGTTTGGAAGAGTACGCTGTGCTTGTAAGTATCGCTCCAGAGTCAATATTTCATAATTACGGCTGAACACCTTTCTTTGCTTACTGAAATTCAATCGTACGTATTTCAAGGGTCTCGTCGGCAAACTTTCGTAATATCTTAATATATCATGTTTGATTAGCCCCGCGGTTGATAGAATCAGATCACGTAAGAAATGAATATGGCCAGGCCTAAATAGGGTATTTGACAAGTTTTAGAAAACGATCTCACGTTATTGACTAATGTTTATGGAGTCCGCTAAAAGTAGATATTCATCATTCTGTCGTGTATTTCAGTAAAAATAACCAAATCAAAAACTCCATTTTCAAGTTGCCGCGAAAACGTTTCTTTACAATATGACGTCTTACTAGTGTGTGACGTCCACGACTGTTATTAAAACGTGAAACGATACAATGTAATGTCACTTTTACCGGAAGTTTACTTGCGTGTGACGTCATTTTAGGCTCCGCCAATCCCAAGCGTTTTGGGTCACGTGACAATAGATAAAAAAACTATTATCTTTTTCGTGGGTTTTTAGAAAAAAATATGAATAATTTTTTTGTGAAAATAGTAAAAACCCCTGCCAATATTCGTTCTAAACACAGATGCTAACAATTGGCACTTCATTTTTACCCTATTGCGTTAATTGCGACATTTAAAGTTTTGTTAAGACAAGAAATCAAACGTTATTAAAATATGTAATATTTATCACATCATCATCGTTATTAAAATTAGACATATTTGGGTTCTCAACATTAAAGTTTAAAAGAATGTCAATAGAAACATTATCTAATAGAATGGGTTAATAGAATTTGGTATCTTTCTTGTATCTGTCCGATTCATCGTGATTTTATTTTTAATTTTTATTATTCGGTAGAGAGAAGGTAATTTTGACGACTTCCGTGGCCGAGTGGTTTATACGCCGGGTTTCATGGTATTGCCGACTCGAGAGGTCCTGGGTTCAAATCCCGGTGGGGGCAGATGTTTGTGTGATGAATACGAGCATTTGTACTCCAGTCATGGATGTTTTATATGTATTTTCCGTATAAATATACATATATATGTACAATATATGTATTCTATCCGTTACCCTTGTATCCCATAACACAAGCCTTGTAGTGCTGACTTTGGGGCTAGGCTAATTGGTGTGAGTGTTGGAAATATTTGTTTATTTATAATTATACTTCTTCTTTCATCATTAATTTGTGGACATTGGTGTGGGTTTTAAACTTACCTAATGAGTATCTTCAGTATAAATTTAAGTAATATTTAGTGTATAACTGTTCTATATTCCCAAAATGTTAATAAATAACATTTTTAGTTACTTAAGGGAGGTTCAGCATAGTTGATTATTCAGTTAGAATTAGCCTGCTTGCTTGGAGAAGTAATCCACACAGAAGATTCTACAGCAGCCAAATAAATACTTTCTTTAATGTCACGCTTCTAAAGGTTCCCAGTATGTACTTCGCGGTATGGGGGATATATAGATGGTATCTTAAAAATAGGCTACAACCCTGGGAGCGGGTGTTTTCTCTAAGGACCTCAATATACACATCGCTATCCCCATAAGCCCGTACAACACAGTTTTCCAAGCTGAATGTGGGCATCACACTGGCGGCAAGAGCGATCCTTTCAAAGGTAACAGGAAAGGAAATACGAATACTTTCTGAAAGCAAATCAGTCCTACAAGCTCTAGATGCCCGTTTAGTCAAATCGAGCCTCCTGCAAGAATGCCACCAAATCTTAAACAAGGTAGGGTAAAGCAATTCTATTACCATCCAATGGATCAAGCGACACAGTGGATCACGCGGGAATGACGCTGCGGATGAGCTGGCCCGGAAGAAGGGATCCGATACGACCCCAACAGGTCCAGAACTAATCGTACCAATACCGGTAAGCTGTCTCGTCAATAAAATCCGCGAGCACACAGCCGAACTACACCAGCAACACTGGCTCGACCTGGAGATGTGCAGGCAGAACAAGCTCGCTTTGCCACGGGTGAACGCTGCCTTCTCCAAAACTCTCCTACAGCTAAGCAAACCTACATTGCGCATGATAACGGGTGCTATCACTGGACATGCACATTTTAACAGACATCTTTTCAACTTAGGTGTCACGGACAGCCCCCTATGCAGAGGATGCATGGAGGCAGAAGAAACAGCTACTCACGTTCTGCTGGAATGCAACAGAGTGGCCGATTACCGGGCGAAATACCTCGGCTCACCGGGAAACCTTCAAAGGCAGTCACCAATGTGAAGGCCCTGGGGGCGTTCCTGGCGGAGCTGGGCTGGCTGGAGTGACTCCGGCCATACACCCTCCTCACGCAAAACAGGCGCCATAAGGACGTCGAGTTGCGGAAACGCCCGTAGCAAGAAGAAGAAGAAGGCTACAATCCTGGCAGCTAGCTGACATTCAAAAGATATTATGCAAAATAGACCGTTTATAAAAGTTTTAGCTAAATGCAATTTTTATTGCTAATAAATGCAATTGCATCGGGAAAAACAAACAAGTCAATACGGGAAACTTATACGTTTATAGCTGTTATTGTTCACCTGTTCGAAGTTTATAGATACCGCGATTAGCACTTGAACCAAAGTTCTATGAGACGAGAGAACGCAATTATTTTTGTTTTGGTTCGTAAACTCGTGCGGGTCTTAAAATTTTAATATCACTAAAGAAAATATAACTTGAAAAAATCCGATCCCGTCTGCTGCCTGGTCCGCGTGGATTTTTTCTAGTTATATTTTCTTTAGATTTAAAACATCAAGCAGTTACATGCTTAAAAATCAAAATGATAACTTTTAATATCTCTTTTAAGAGTTGATGTATGTTCTCGATAATTATTTCACTACATACAATAAGATGCACCAGAAATCCACGCACAGCGATCATTTTCCAGATTTCATGGCTCTTGACATCTACTCTCCAAACTCGATTGGATCTTGATTGGAGAGCCTATGCCCACTTCAGTTTCTATTCACTTTCATTTCCAAAATTTTGATAAAAAAGAATAACTTATTTAATTTGGCAACTTTATCATGTAGGAGACGTAATATGACGGATTGACGCTGTATATTAGAATATTTTCCCGAGCTCGTATGCAAATGAAGTACGTTCGCTGTAGCTTATTTTGTTAATCAAGATCCAGAATATATTATTAATAAAGGCGCACGCATCATCAGTTTACTTAAAAACCACAAAAGTGGCATCTCGAGGGAAAAGTGAATTCCGGAAAAAGACAAACCAATAGGGATGATGATTAATTTTTTTTCTTCGTTTATCAGGTAGATTATCAAAAAGTATTGGACACGTATTTTTTCTTTTTGCACATAATATAAACATTGCAGAGATATACTGATGTGAAAAGTCGCATGACGTCACGTTTTGGTACACTAGTGAAAATTCACTCAAAAGTGACGTCACGAGCCCCCACTCCCAAACTTTGACGCGCTATAACTTTGTCATTTTTTGGTTGATTGCCCAAAGAAAAAATACGTGTCCATTATTTTTTGATCATCTAACTGAACTCTAACTAAATAGAATTTCGTTTACTGTACCCCGTCATTACCCCTATTGGAGTGAAATTATTAATTTATAAATAATGACCTCCGTGGCCGAGTGGTTTGTACGCCGGGTTTCATGGTGTCGCCGACTCGAGAGGTCACGGGTTAAAAATCCCGGTGGGGGCAGATGTTTGTGTGATGAATACGAGCATTTGTACTCCAGTCATGGATGTTTAATATGTATTTCTACATTAATATTATATATGTACAGTATATGTATTCTATCCGTTACCCTAGCATCCCATAACACAAGCCTTACAGTGCTTACTTTGGGGCTAGGCTAATTAATGTGAGTGTCGGAAATATTTATTTATTATTTTAATAAGTTCAATATGGTTTTGTAAGGTATTATATAACATTAGAATGAGAACGACATCGGAGTTTATAATAACTGGTTCTTAAACTTTTACAATACTTTAAAGGTAAGTATTTTTTGAAGTTATACTTCTTTAGGCGCGTTATGAAAAAATGATGAGAGTGAAATTTTAAGATGCGCGCGCATCACTGTAACACAAAATATTAACAGCAGCGACCAACTTCATGCTGTTACTTTTGTGTTTACCGCACATTAAGAAAATCTACCAACAAAATAGAAATAGAATCTCTATGTAGTGGGTGCTAACGACTGCATTATGAAGGCCTATCAAAAGTATTTATTAATCTAGAACAACGGAACCAAAGCGCGATTCAGGAGACTACAGCGCCATCTCTTGACCATTGGTGTAGTAGAACCAAAAATCACATCTTTATTTTTTGTAATAAAGTAACAGTTATAGGTATTCATATTTATAATATCAAAAGTATTTATTAATCTGGAACAACGGAACCAAAGCGCGATTCAGGAGACTACAGCGCCATCT
The DNA here is from genome assembly GCA_902850365.2 of Chilo suppressalis. NCBI lineage: Eukaryota > Metazoa > Arthropoda > Insecta > Lepidoptera > Crambidae > Chilo > Chilo suppressalis. The sequence goes on along the minus strand of OU963901.1, from coordinate 28,105,230 downwards.
CTTGACCATTGGTGTAGTAGAACCAAAAACCACATCTTTATTTTTAGTAAAAAAGTAACAGTTATAGGTATTCATATTTATAATATTTATCCACATGTTTCTAGTTTGTATATTCGGAATACGTGTTTGAGTTTCATACAACTGCAAATCACATTATGTTCTAATAGATTATATTCAGTAGCGATTTTAATTGAATATTTTGATTTTTTTTTTTTTAAATTAAAACTGAACTTTATTGACTGCGTCCTTTTCCAGACTTTTTATTAATTTATTGTAATTAATTATTTGCATGCCATTAAAAACTAATTTTAAACGATGCCAAAGAAGGATAACTTCTCACGCGCCTACATAAGTACACGCACCCATTTTTTTTTATATTAAACATGATTGTAACAACATAAATTTCTATAATCTAAAGAATAATACTGTCTTATGTTTCTATTCCCATCAGAACATCAGGGAGCTTATTGTCTGGTACTAGTTCTACGATCCTCTTCAAATTTAAAGCAAGTATCAATAAGAAGTAAAGATATTCCCGAATTTTAAATATATGAACAATCGACTTTGTCAAAGTCGTGGCACATATGCCAGGCTGGAATCGAACCAGCGTCCTTAGTTTTACAAGCAAATGCACTAACCGCTGTTAAATCGAGCAGTTTAATACTTAAAACATAAAATTCTACAAAGTGTACTGTCGATCTGTTTAGGTATGGAATAGTTTTTGGTGCAAAAATAATCATCATCATTATCAGCCTATTAATGTCCCCACTGCTGGGGCACAGACTTTCTTTAAGGATAGAATAGGGATATTGGGCTATGACCTATCACGGCCCAGTGCGGATTGGTGGGTGCTAACGACTGCAGATGCAGCTGAGACCAACGGCTTAACATGCCTTCCAAAGTACGGAGGAACTCGAGATAGAAGATTTTTGGTCACCCATCCGACGACCGACCATTGCGAAAGTTGCTTAACTTAAACGATCGCAGCCGATATTGCTAACCACCCTCGCTACCGAGCTCCTCATAAATAATAAAGATGTATAATAGGGGTGATGACGGGGTACAGTAAACGAAATTTTATTTAGTCCGTCAGTTAGATGATCAAAAAATAATGGACACGTATTTTTTCTTTGGGCAATCAACCAAAAAATGACAAAGTTCTAGCGCGTCAAAGTTTGGGAGTAGGGGCTCGTGACGTCACTTTTGAGTGATTTTTCACTTATAAGTTTACTCAAACGTGACGTCATGCGACTTATCAAATCAATATCTCTGCAATGTTTATATTATGTGAAAAAAGAAAAAATACGTGTCCAATACTTTTTGATAATCTACCTGATAAACGAAGAAAAATAAATTTGTCATGATCCCTATTCGAAATATTTAATTTAAGCTTTAATACGTTAAATAAAACTAGTTTTTACGGGTTAATGCACGAAACTTTATTTATTTATTGACGTTTCATAGCCTTTACAGGCTTCGTCGTCAGAAAAGGCTACGAAACGTCAATAAATAAATAAAGTTTCGTGCATTAACCCGTAAAAACTAGTTTTATATAATGAGTGATGTGCGTGAAAACCTAAGAAACAAATACTTTAATACGTTTTTCGAAATTCACCCGAAATAGTGTGTCGCCGATGTGCCTTTAATTTAAGTCGCACACTCTGTGTTAGGAACACATGACGTTTATAAATGAAGCTCCTCGTCTAAAAGGGCTTTGCAGTGACTTTATTAACGTGGAACCGCGGGGCGTCCGTTCCCCAAATGAAAAATGCTCAGCTCTCACAGACGAGCTCGAGTGCTCGGATTATGGCGTCTTGATTGGGAAATTGGTGCGAGTTTCTTGAATTATATTTAGTTCCCTTCCCAGATTGAATCCGATTTTCTTTATACACATACCAATTAGCCTAGCCCCAAAATAAGCACTTTAAGGATTGTGTTAAGAGATACTAAGGTAACGGATAGAATACATATACTCTACATATCGACCTATGCATAGAATAAAGTTACATATGAAAATGTTACCAAATTGCTTTTATTGTACTTTAAGGCGAAACGGACGCATATGTTTTACTGGTAAAAACATTTATTCTAAAACTTATATAACTTTGAAGTTAGCAATTGAATAAAGGTACATGTGGATTTTGTTTCCGAAGAATATAGAGCCAAGAGCAGAAGAATCTTTTGGATAGGCAAGAACGCAGCCTGCACGGCTTCAATTTTGTTATAAACTGAAAATTATTACTAAATGTTTGATTCTATTTTTCTTGTTTGATCGATTTTGCCCAATCTTTGCCGTATTAACATAATGTGACGCGGCAGAAAATACAAATTACGTAAAACAAAGTTATATCTACACATAATTTGACACGTTTCCCAAGCATAAGGTCTGATATGCATATGTAACATAAAGATGTCCGTAGTAAATTGTCACATAATCACATAAGAAACTCTTAAATAACGAAATGTAAGCCGTAAATGTAGTTTTTTTAAACAATAAATGCGTTATAATTTGCTTCTTAATGCTTTATATGATTAGTAAAAAAATGCAAATGATAGAAAAATACCAATACAAGTTACAGCATATTTTTACATTTTACAATCTTAAAATCGCTCTACTGTAAAGTTGTGATTTTGCAGAAGTAGCTTTATTCTATGGATAGGTCGATATATTAATTCTCTTTCTCCAGAGTACTTGAAATGCAAGTTTCAGTATCTCTGTGATAGTCACGATCGTCCTCTCCGCTCTGCTGATTCATTAGCACTCTATATTCCTCTTTCTCACTCAGGCTATATGTCGAACTACTTTACTCTTCAAGCTATACGACTGTGGAATGAGCTTCCTGACTCCATCAGAAGATCTCCTAGTAAACTTATATTTAAAAGGAATGTTCACGCTCATCTGTTGCAAAACTTAAGTTGAAGTGTCATTTTATTAATCATATACATCACACACACATCACATATACATATGTACTGTATACATACATATATATACACATATACATATACATACTGTATACATACATGTATACTGTATATATTTAAATATTAGTGGGTTTTGTTTGTATGTATTATATTCTTTTTTTGGTATGTTTTTATATAAATATGTATCTATGTTAATTTGTATATATATTAGTATTTAGCTTTATACCGCCGTTCGTGTTTTTCATTTTTCCCAAAAGTTGACTGGGAGAGAATGCTTTTAGCATTAAGTCCGCCTTTTTCACCAATGTTATATACTTATATTTTGGTCAATTAAGTTTAAAAATAATTTAATTAATTAAACATCCATGACTACAAATGCTAGTATTCATCACACAAACATGCTGCCCCGGGAATCTAACCCGGGATTTTAATAAAAATTAAAAGGTTGGTTCTTGGTATCCGGTTGGATGATAAGCATAATATGTAACTCGCATTTGTGACCTAGAGGCGTCTGAGGAGGAGCTCGATGGCGTAAGCGGTTAGCGCGTTCGGCTGCGATCGTTGAACTTAAGCAACTTTCGCAGTGGTCGGTCATTGGATGGGTGACCAAAAATTACTATCTCGAGCTCCTCCGTGCTTCGGAAGGCACGTTAAGCCGTTGGGCCCGGCTGCATCTGCAGTCGTTACCACCCACCAATTTATTGTCTATGTATGAATTTATTATTTAATTTACTTAATAAATTATTTTATTTAAAATTCTTTTTTTTTTATTTTTGAGTTTATGTATTTGACCCTAACTACCGTAAACTACCACCGGTTCCAAAATTGGGAGACCTTTCTGAGAAGAACCGGCGAAACAAACTCAAGAGAGGCTTTCTATCTCCTTCTTATGTTAAATTATGCAAACAAAAAGAACTAATAGTATATGTTGGTCGTGCAGTATGTGCTCGGGGTTGGGATTTTATCTCCTGTATAATGGGTTCCCAAGCTGGTGGTATATACCAACCATCTTCCCTATTGAAATTTGGATATTTTTTAATCTCAATAGATATATAGTCGAAAATAGAAATAGAATTTTAAATAAAATACTTTATTAAGTAAATTAAATAATAAATTCATACATAGACAATAAAACTTTAAAAATCGAACAATGAAATAACCGAACGCTCAATAAAAGTCTTTCGAAGGTAGCTCGACAAATTAAATAAAAGTTTGATTCTGACGACGTACGACGAGGCTACGAAACGTCAATAAATAAATAAAGTTTCGTGCATTAACCCGTAAAAACTAGTTTTATTTAATGAGTGATGTGCGTGAAAACCTAAGAAACAAATACATATAATCAACTCTGCAGTCCCTTGAATTTTAAGTAAACGTTACAAAAGATTCGGTTGTTTATGTTGCGTACTGTTAGTCTGATAATAAATTACAACACTGCAGAGGTTCAGTATTTTATTGAATTACCAACTTGGACGACGATCGCAGCAAAAGTTAACGGAACTAAGTTGGAGCGCTCTTTTATAACTCTCCACTGCCACACATTCGTCACTTTTCATAGATTATCGTCTTTATGCAGCTTGTCTATAATAATAATAATAATGAATAAATCTTTATTTCTTCTTAACAATTTTTGTACAAAAATTTTCAGTGATCGGGGTCCTCTGTTAAGCTAAAAAGCCTGTGTCAGGGGACGCCGCTCTTCCATAAGTAGTTTATTTTTATTATCTAATTAAACAATATTTAATAACGTTCATGTAGCCGGTGTATGTGTGTGTGCGTGCATGTGTATGTGTGTGCGCGTGCGTGTGTTTGTGCGTGCGTGTATAGATGTGCGTGCGTGTGTACTTGTGCGTGCGTGTGTATATGTGTGGGCGTGTGTGTATGTGTGTTAAGATGTGAGCCTCATTTTAACTCTTTAGTTATTTAACCTTCTCAAGTAACATTTCGAATTCTTGATAGGTTTTTCCTTGCAGCCACTCTGTTATTGAACACTTACAAGTATAATAATTTTTATTGTATATTTTAAGCTTTTTATTCAAATTATTATACAATTCAGCTGAACGTGCGCCATACTGCCTCGCAGCAAAAGTAGTATTCCATTTTTTTATATTCTATGAAAGATATCATAGCTAATACGTCATAGAGACGTGCACACACAATCCCATAAGATTCGCAAAGTCAATGTCACCATACAACCAACACGGCATACATTTATGCAACCACCTTGAATACGAATGATCAATCGACATTACATCGATTAATCATTCAGGTATCAAACTCCGCTACGCCGAAAGTGTTTCCGTGTATTGACAAGTCATATGAAAATTATAGAAAATGGCAACATTCGCATAACGTCTCCTACGGAATGTCCTGTCAGCAAAAACATACTAGCTTTAGAAAAATAACATATTTTGCTTAACTAAAGTTGAGTTTTATAATTAATACTAACAGTGTTAATACTGACGGTGTCGTGTGAGGCGGGTCGTTACAATCCCTAAAATATGGTTGAGCGAAACGATGGTTGGTTCGTGCGTCATGCTCGTGAACGTGTGCTGCCAGCGGAGATGAGTCTGCCCTAACTACTGTGATATTTAAGATGTAAATGTTTAATTACACCTATTATAAATAACTCTGTTTGTATTTATACTGTGTGACACAGCAATCAAAATGCAGGTAAACAATTAATGTATGATTTCATATTATGTAATGAAAGGTGACTACATGAATCATCTCTGAAGTCATTTTTCAACTTGACGACTCTATAAATGATAAAACAGGGAGAAAAAAACAGCCCTTGCTGAGTTTCTTTTCAGTTCTTCTCAGTACAAGATCTCCCACCGTAGATTTACGAACCAATGGCGTAGCTTCTAGACATTCATATGAGCTTGTAACAGCCTAAACTGAGTAAATGATTTTGATTATTGATTATTATTAAAGTGAATCCGACTCGCCATTGTCCTGTTTTCTTTCAGAGAAATCTGTTCAATAGCTTACCTGCTCATTTAGAATTCTTTAATTAGAAAACTGTAGGCTGTACTGTAAATTATATCGATCAGCTGTATTGTTCAAAACAAAATATCTGAAATCATTAACAAACGGCTCCAAGGCCGTATTAAATTTCGAGTTTGAAATATTAGGGAATCCTTTATTGTTATTCCTTACTCCTCTTGCTTATAATAAATAGCCTGTCTTTTGTTTCTTTACTCCAATCAAACTGAAGACGAGGCCATGAAACTAGCGAACAAGTACTCTTTTGTTATGTTTTTATTTATTTTTTAAGCATTTAACTATTAGATGTTTAAATCTAAAGAAAAGTTTACTAGAAAAAAATCCACGCGGACCAGGCAGCGGACGGGACTCGAACCCGCACCCTTCGCAATCCGGGCGAATGCACTGACCAATTATGCTACCACGGCCCTGATGGCCGCGTCGACATTTTCCTAGCCTTAAGCTGCAAGGCAGCGCCATCTCTCCGCATTGTAGGTAACCCACAATGTCAAATGAATACTTTTTCAAGTATTAAACATTTTAAAGAAGAATTTTATTTTTATTTGAATTTTTTTTTTCTAGTAAACTTTTCTTTAGAAGTATTCTTTTGATACTTATCGGCTCTGTTTATCTTATCGGATTTGACATGATCCTCGGTTTGCGACAGCAGTTCCTCTACTTTCAATCCAGTAAAATAAAACTACATTTAAAAGAAAAACTAATTTCAAAAAAACATTTATTCAGTTTAGGCTTTTACAAGCACACGTGAAAGTCGAATTCTACGCTATCGGTTCACAAAACTACGGCGGGAGACCTTGTACTGACAAGAAGAGGTAAGAAACTTAGCAGGTGCTTTTTTCTCCCTGTTTTATTTCATACAGTGTTGTCAAATTTAATGCTGACATCAAACTTTTAGATTTAAAACTTATAAAACTACAAAACAATAGGTTCATTTTTTCTTTGAGACTGTACCTCTGTACTCTCTAAAATCTAAAAAACAGCTTGTTTTAGACATGAGTGTCACTTCATGATTTCTACTTTGTTGGAGCTGTATATGGGACTGTCGTCCAACTTAGCCTACAGATTATTCGAGACATATTATTGAGTAAACTTTTCCGTTGGAACAACACAAAAATTCAACAATTTCTCCCGAAAACCGGGCGACATCAAAACGGTTAGAGACATCGCAAATTAGGCAACTTGTCGTCGCGTCTTGTCACGGCGTTGTCGTTTGCATTTGGCGTCTTGTCGCCGCGACTAGACGCGGAGCTGTCGCTAGCGTCGGCGACTAGTCGTAACGACAGACATCGTGCAGAAAGCGATCATTACTAGTGGAGTATTCGAGAGAGACGGCAGTGTTGTTAATCTTGTGAGTGAATATGGAGCCTCCTCTATATTCCTCCAAAGGCTGATTTTTCTTGCCTCAGTCACTATAGTCATCTGAACGTAAGTCCCAAATAGCAGGACGCAATTCGACGTCCGAAATGAATACATCGACATCGAACGTATACATATTGAGATTCTCAATAAAATACACACATGCACCTTCCTCAGCGCTCACAGCGAGACTGACGGGCGACTGTCGTCGTGTGTGCGCGTGCACAGCGCGACTAGACGCGGCGACAAGTAGCGAGCGCGCTCGACTCCCATAGCTTGTCGTCACGGCTCCGCGACTCTGACGCCAAGTGTGCGAAGCTTTGAACAACTTATATGAAATTGTCGGCCGCATCCTGTCGTCGCGTCTAGACGCCGAGCTGTCGCTGTCGCGTGTCGCCTAGTGTGCGCCTACATTTAGATGATTCTTCAAAGGACCCGTACTATACTTATATTATGAATGCGAAAATAACTTCATATATCTCTTCTTATGTTTTCACGGCAAAACCGCAGAACCACTGTAGTATTATCTATAATAGATAATATTACCGTGGCAGAACTGATTTTTGAGATATAGGTAGTGATAGCAGTTGATTTGATTTTACGTCCTTAGTTAAAAAATGATGGTTGACTGATCAAGTTGACATAGTTAAATGGGGTCGTTCCGTATTCATCCTATGATGTCTGATCCTAATTATGTTTTTTCCTATTTATGTGCCTTACTCAATCCACAATTTTTTATTTCAGGTATAAAAAAGTATTTACTTAACCGCCGTTTTCGTGGCCCCGTTCACAGGGATGAAGCTACGTTTTGACTTTAATTATTGCTTACTTAAGTTGAGGTTGTTCTTAGAGTTTGAACAGTTTCTGTTTAAAGGCTTCGAACATTGTGAAGGAATACGGTGCGGTCTGATTCAAATCCTATCAAAATAAGTTTCATCATCCCCCGATACAAATGAAGTTATAAATTAGTTAAGCTGCTCAGTTCGGTGTAGGTAAGTGTCAGTTTAAGAAATCAGTGATCTGTAAATTAATGTTCATGAGATTTGTGCAACATAGGGAATATTTTGTAGGAAAAGCAGATGATTGCATAATATTTTATTAGCGAGAAGATTTAGTGAATAAAACTAGTTTTAACGGGTTAATGCACGAAACATTATTTATTTATTGACGTTTCGCAGCCTTTTCAGGTGTGCATCGTCAGAATAATGATTTTTTTATTTAATTTTGTCGAGCTACCTTCGAAAGACTTTTTATTAAGCGTTCGGTTATTTGATTGGAAGATTTTTAAAATTTTATTGTCTATGTATGAATTTATTAGTTAATTTAGTTATTAAAGTACTTTTTAGTTTATTCATTTGACCCTAACTACCGTAAACTACCGGTTCCAAAATCTGGACCTTTCTGAGAAGGAGAAAGAGACCTTTCTGAGAAGAACCGGCGAAACAAACTCAGAGAGGCTCTCTATCTCCTTCTTATGTTAAATCATCATAAGATATAGGTCCATATTACAGAATGACAACTAAGTGTTGATCTTTACTTGAGTGCAGTTAGAAAGGGATGTCGCTATGTGCTGTATATAGCGACATCCCTTTCTAACTATGCTCAAGACTAGATCAATCACTGAGAATCTTTCTATAATACGAGCCTCAGTGACTCAACTTTTTAATTATTGACGATATCCTTATAATACTTCTATAAATACGTAACCTTTTGTATTTATATCTTTGATCTATGTTTTATACATAATCTCTATAATCTTTATACAGAATCTCGACAATCATATTAACTATAGTGCCATAAAAACAATTATCATACAACAGCTACTGTATTCAAATTCGATTTTAACTGCCTCTAATGACAGATTATGGTTCTTATATTTGTTCCTTAGGTTTTCACGTACAGCACATCACTCATTAAATGAAACACGACGAAACCTGAAAAAGATGCGAAATGTCAAAAAAGTCATTAAAGGACGCATTTTGAACCGTTTTAAGCGTGTTTGTTTCATTTATGGTTCTTAATTAAAATCTAGGAGTCGAATGCTAAAATAATGAATTTTGATAAATAACTACCTAAGTAGCAACAATGAGGAACTCGATGGCGCAAGTCGTTAGCGCGTTCGGCTGCGATCGTTGAAGTTAAGCGGTCGGTCATTGGATGGGTGACCAAAAAAAATTACTATCTCGAGCTGCTCCGTGCTTCGGAAGGCATGTTAAGCCGTTGGTCCCGGCTGCATCTGCAGTCGTTAGCACCCACCAATCTGCACGGGGCCCGCGTGGTGGGTCATGGCCCAATCTCCCTATTACATCCATAGGGAAGGCCTGAGCCCCAGCAGTGTGGACATTAATAGGCTGATGATGATGATGATGAAGTAGCAACAATGCCCAAAGGCCTGCGTGGTGGGATTGCTTGGTCGTGGCCTGATCGCCCTATTGCATCGCTCTGAAAGAACTAGGTTCTAACAGTAAAAGAATCAATAGGTTGATGATGATAATAAAATGGTTATAGTCCGTTTCATCAATTAGTTCCTATGCCGTCATGTTGGTTAACAATTTAACAAAGCAATTTGATTGGTTAACAAGTTAACCAGGAGAGATGTCATAACGTGATTGGTTGACGTTGACAGACAGGAATGCCAACATGACGGCATAGGAACTATTTGATGAAACGCACTATACTGCTGAAACGCACATTCACAGCTCAAGTGGCTACCTATTCACCTTCGCCGGAATACTCATATCCTTTCTCTAAGTGACTTCAGACGTATTTTCTGAAGTAATTTTTCTGACGACGAAAATCTTGACGACACTTTATATAACAATGCAGGGAGAAAAAAACAGCCCTTGCTGAGTTTCTTGCCGGTTCTTCTCAGTACAAGGTCTCCCGCCGTAGTTTTGCGAACCGATGGCGTAGCTTCTTGACCTTCACAAGTGCTTGTAACAGCCTAGACTGAATAAATGATATTTCATTTCACTTCTTTACAACATATTGTTCAATCCCAAGTCCCCAATCCCGCGATATCTTAAGGAAAGTTTTAATTTCCTTCATAATTCCAATACGTTATCTTTAAGGTCATCAGAAAATCTTGCTCTTATGACTCCCGTACACGTCACAACTTTTTTCCACCGTTCGTTTGCAGTGCAAGCCGTACATCTATGGAATTCTCTTTCGGTTTCGATAAGACGTGCGGAAACTATTAATGCGTTTAAAAACCTTGTGAAGTCCCACTATCTGACATTGTAATACTTTTATCTTTAATATCTCATCTTCTAAAAACTGGACTGGATCAATTTATGTATTTATACTTATTGTATGTATGTATGTATATGTCGGCGGATGGCGTCTCACTCGCTCCTGCGAAACGTAAAACCTACAACAAATGTCATCAGTCATTGTACCGTTGCTTTGTGAAACGTCAAGTTATGACAGTGACAGCTGTCATTACTTGGGAGTGGTCTATGCTAAATGTAGTATTTAAGGGGGTAACGCTTCATTGGAAGAGGCATTCGGCATTCGGCATTCAGACGTGAGCCGCGGTAGTGAACAGACGCACAGAACTCTCCGCGCTTCACAAAGCAATCCATTTGTATCCTAGTAATCGTAACATATTTTGTAAAGTAATTTAAAGTTTTAAATTAAACATAGTCTTGGTTATTAGACTGCAATTTAATTTTCGGAAAATAACATCAAATAACCAAGATGGCGGATCAAGAAAAACCACGTGGCCAACCGCCCATATACCGCTCGCCCACTCCGACATATATATATCTTATATATATATATATGTGTATGATATGTATTTACTAATAGATTATATTATACTAGCGATTTACACCGCCGTCTCTCCCACTTCCTTCTAATGCTCTCCATCCAAAGGTTACCTGGAAGAGATCGCTTTAAGCGATAAGGCCGCCTATTGCATCACCTGTACTAAATGTTTTTGTGCTGAATGTTCAATGTTTTTCGTAGTGTTTAATAAAGAGTTTTTGTATTGTATTGTATACTGGTGCTTTGAAACTTTTATTTGCAGACGCAACAGGACTTCAGTGTTCACTCACACACACGCAATAGGCTATTCGACAGTATAAAAAATAAAGTAGATACCTATTGTTGGCATTTGTATTCAATATGAATATTAGAAGCGATTCTACTATACAGAGAAAACAAATAATTTATTACTTTTTAAAACAATCATTAAGTAGAAATGATTTTTTGTTCTATGATCACGTGAACGAAAACGCCTGGGATTGGCGAAGACTAAAATGGCGTCACACGCCAAACACACACACAGGAGGTAAGCTTCCGGTCAAAGTGACATTACATTGTATCGTCTGACGTTTTAATAACAATCGTGTGACGTCACACACCAGTGAAACGCCGTAGTGTCCAATGAAACGTTTTCGTGGCAACTTGAAAATCTAAAGAAAATATAACTAGAAAAATTTCCACGCGGACCAGGCAGCAGACGGGACTCGAACCCGCACCCTTCGCAATCCGGGCGAATGCACTGACCAATTATGCGTAGTATTCTGATATGTAATACATACATATCAGAAGATATGTATGTATTTGAAATGTTTACTTAATATATCCAGCGTTCCCGAGATAAATGGTTTTGAATACCTCCAAGGGTTCCTGAGATAAAGGGTCTCGCTTGACAGACAGCCCGACAACAATGTTACCTTATAAGTGCATCGTTTATTTTTCCTTTGAGACTGTACCTCTGTACTCTCTAAAATCAAAAAAACAGCTTGTTGTACAGACATGAGTGTCACTTCATGATTTCTACTTTGTTGGGGCTGCATATGGGACTGTCGTCCAACTCAGCCTACAGATTATTCGAGAGAAATTATTGAGTAAACTTTTGCGTTGGAACAACACAAAAACTCAACAATTTCTCCCGAAAACCGGTCGACATCAAAACGGTTAGATGATTCTTCGAAGGACCCATACTATACTTATATTATGAATGAGAAAATAACTTCATATATCTGTTATTATGTACTCTCTAAAATCTAAAAAACAGCTTGTTGTACAGACATGAGTGTCACTTCATGATTTCTACTTTGTTGGGGATGCATATGGGACTGTCGTCCAACTCAGCTATAAAACTTCTCAAATCTCGTATTGTATGAAGCTTTGTCTTTTTGCCTTCTTTACTCACATGTTACTGGCACCTAAAAATTATTCAATCCCTCATTTATAGATCATTAGGGAATCTCCATCATATTGATACGATCACAAGAATAATGTTCATATTTCAATTAACGGCTATATCAGAATATATGAGTATGTATTTGAAATGTTTACTTAATATATCCAGCGTTCCCGAGATAAATGGTTTTGAATACCTCCAAGGGTTCCTGAGATAAAGGGTCTCGCTTGACAGACAGCCCGACAACAATGTTACCTTATAAGTGCTTCGTTTTTGACGACCTCCGTGGCCGAGTGGTTTGAACGCCGGGTTTCATGGTGTCGCCGACTCGAGAGGTCCCGGGTTCGAATCCCGGTGGGGGCAGATGTTTGTGTGATGAATACGAGCATTTGTACTCCAGTCATGGATGTTTAATATGTACTTCTATATAAATATACTTATATATGTACAGTATATGTATTCTATCCGTTACCCAAGTATCCCATAACACAAGCCTTATAGTGCTTAGTATGGGGCTAGGCTAATTTGGTGTGAGTGTTGGAAATATTTATTTATTTATTTATGTTTATTTTTCCTTTGAGACTGTACCTCTGTACTCTCTAAAATCTAAAAAACAGCTTGTTGTACAGACATGAGTGTCACTTCATGATTTCTACTTTGTTGGGGACGCATATGGGACTGTCGTCCAACTCAGCTATAAAACTTCTCAAATCCTATATTATATTGTATGAAGATTTGTCTTTTTGCCTTCTTCACTCACATGTTACTGGCACCTAAAAATTCTTCAACCCCTCGAGATCATTAGGGAATCTCCATCATATTGATACGATCACAAGAATAATGTTCAAATCCGGTTGCACAGCAGCAACGGTAACTCTTTAACAGAGCTTCTGTCGATTTTAATCAACGTAACGACAAAAGGTCCACGCAGATGAGAGGTGTTGCTCGTTTGTCAAAGCGTTTGCGCCATTCATAATGGTGGCGCCACCTGGGAGGCTCGGCGGCGTGGATTGATAACTACACCATTCATCTGGTGACTGCTGTTTTGGCATAGTTTTCGCACAAAATGTAAATTTGCTGTTTCATAATACGATACCGAAATGACGAACCGACTGGATATTCAAACTCGTTTGGTATTGTGTGTAGATGAGATTTGTTAGAAAATTATCTCAAACTTCCATGAAAACTTTTTGGAGTTTACTCCTTATGAATCGATTTGCATATGTAAGGGGCCCGGTATGAGAAAAATGTGAGGAGTGAAATCTATCGATGAATGACCTCGTTACGTTTTTACTGTCTACGCTGTAGCAGCCGTAGTGCTACACCGTAGCACAGTATCGTAGCGTACCTTTATTTATGCACATCTGAAATTGACTATTTTAAAAATTTTATTGTAAAATATTTCGTCGATTAGTTGTAATAAATGTATATGAAATGAATAAATATATATTTATATATACATGTATATTATTTTCATTAATTAAGTTAAATAAACTCTTTTATTTGTTGTCCACTGTTCACCTTTATCGTAAGGTTATAAATGGTCCCACTGCTGGGACATAGACTTAATATATGGATAGTTTTATAAGTATGTGCTAACGACTATAGATGCAATTAGTGTCGACGGCTTAAAACGACAGACCAATATATGCATTTTTGATATTTCGTAATAGTTAGGGAATAATTTTGCACGAATTGCCTTAATTATCAGTATAAAAGTACTATCATATATGTGGTAGAATACAATATTTATTTATTGCGCTATCGTACACAAACATGACAATTTATATTACATCAAAAAAGTTTATCTCCCAGAAAAATCGACTTACATGAATCACGTTTAAGCGCACTTAGCGACATCTATTGTAAAGAAATAAACGGAGTAACTGAAGTAATTGCGGGTAGATGTTATTGGCAGACATATCAGTCTACCCTCTGACGTAGTCTTTTACTCCGTGATCATGGCGCTTGCAACAGTGCCGAAATATCGGAGACTCATAAAAATCAAGGTACATGGTAACAATCCCGTTAATAGCTATAATGTTAGTGACCGTGAAAGTTTAAAACAATTAATCTAATTATTTATTCGAAATATGTAACGCTTTTTTATCATTAGCAGCACAACAATAATAAGTTTTATGAAAGGCTGCACAAAATTTCGTCATTTGTCATTAAAACAAAAAAAAACAGAGTCATTAGAGTAAAAACATTCGAACTAAGAATATCGTTCTTATTGTGAGTGCAGTAAAAGCAATATTGCTATCAAATTGTTACCACCGACTGAGACGATACAAAGCGTGCGTGAAATACACGCGTCATGGTAAAAGCCTAACGTAGTAATACTGTGAGTCATTGTCATCCGAACTAATTAAAAGTTATCGTCCCAAAATCTTGGGCGAAGTCAATTTAAGCCGATAACCCGGACAGGGCCGAAGGGATAAATTAAAAACACCGATGAAGTAAATTGCAATGTCAATCAGAGGGTAGCAACGTCACTGCGCCGGATAATCAATCTTCATGAGTCGAAGAAGTGCTCTAGGCCAAGGGATTGGGTTCTTTAAAGGAGGCGATTCAAACTTGAATATCTTTATATTTTTTTTGAAGTGAAAACTTCTTTAGCGGCGTTGTACACTTTTTTTTGTATGGGTAAAAAATGTTAAATTCGCGTCAGGTTAAACACGTGGGATGATCGCATCATGACACACAATAAAATTGGAAAGGTTGTTGACTTTCAATATATTGGACGAAACATAGTAATATTTTATTTTACCGTATTAAAATAATAAGTCTCTATCTAGGACGCCCAGGTGGCAGCTTTATTGCGAAGAAAATGCATTTTTTTACAATAGATGTCGCTAGGTGCGCTTAAACGTGATTCATGTAAGTTGATTTTTCTGAGAGATTTTTTAATGTAATAAAAATTGTCATGTTTGTGTACGTTAGTGCAATAAATAAATACTGTATTCTACCGCATACATGATATAGTACTTTTATACTGATAATTAAAGCAATTCGTGCAAAATTATTACCTAACCAACCCAAAATATCAAAAATGCACAACGTTAATATTCAAATTTTCACTTCTGCCGGCACTCCCTGAGTGCAACCCGTCGTATTTATTTTCCAGTAAAATTGTCTCTACTTTTAAACATCTAGCAGTTAAATGCTTATAAATATATGCATATATCAAAGTTATACATTATTTTATCATAATCATGCGGAATAGAACTAGCAAAGAAAGAAAGTCAAACATTTGAATCATTTTTTCGTTTAAGTTAAACTTTTTGTGATCTAAAAGCTGTATGTCCCTCGGCCTCAGTTCAGTCTTTAAGAAAAATAAATTGCTTCCGACGTCACACGGTTAGGGAGATAAAGTTACAATATGAGTGTAAGCTTAGAATGCGAACTGCGTGTCACGCCCGTCCATAAACACGTACATTAATAAAGAGGCATTACCATTGCCGAACAAAGGAAATTCGACCTTATTAGCCTTAAGTAGAATTTATTAGTAATTGATGTACTTACTGCATGGCATGTTGTTTTTGTGATTTCGTACCTAAAGCGTGACAACGGGTAAGCCTCGGCTATTTGTCTGTCTGCTCGTTTTTCAGGGTTTGGCTGTAATAATGTATTTATTCTTAAGTTTTCAAGTTTTCTAATCAATTAAAAAAATACTTTTTTACAGGCGAAACGGCGTGTATATGTAGTACATCACTGCAGCGGCCAGCAAAATAGGCATTGAAGATAAGTCCATCAATACCTAGTTGTGGCCAAGGCTTGTATAGTACTTTTCTCAAATAATGCGTGGAAATTAAAACTAAATAATTACTTTCTTTAAATCATTGACGACCAAACATGACACACAATAAAATTGGAAAGGTTGTTGGCTTTCAATATATTTGACGAAACATAGTAATATTTTATTTTACCGTATTATAATAATAAGTCTCTATCTAGGACGTCCACGTGGCAGCTTTATTGTGAAGAAAATGCATTTTTTTACAATAGATCGCTAGGTGCGCTTAAATGTGATTCATGTAAGTTGATTTTACAATAGTTGTCGCTAAGAGCGCTTAAACGTGATTCATGTAAGTTGATTTTTCTGAGAGATAAACATTTTTAATGTAATATAAATTGTCAGGTTTGTGTACGATAGCGCAATAAATAAATATTACCACTACCATATACATGGTAGCACTTTTATATTGATAATTAAAGCAATTCGTGCAAAATTATTCCATAACCATTCTAAAATATAAAAAATACACAACATTAATATTCAAGTTTTCATTTCTGCTGTCACTCCCGGAGTACAATCCGTCGTTTTTTTTTTCAATAAACAGCTTTATATTTGCAAGCCAATACGAAATTTAAATAAAACCTTTGATAAGTTACCTCGTCATGTCGTCGCCATGTCTCGGAGTAAGATAATGTTCCCTCCCTCTTACTACCTGGGATCCTTTAAAACAGGCGTGAAGAAGCAACATGCAGGCCGGCAGGGTGAGGATGGCTGGTGTGGCAGGTAGAACTGCTGTATCAGCTATCTTCGCGTCTGGACTTCACCGTCACTTAACTTCAGGTAGGGTGGAGTCATTTGACGGACCTATCTACAAAAAAAAAAGTTTACTATGTTTATTTATTTGCCCGCAAAATACGACATATACAGATTTTCTTACAACTTTTCTCGCATGTATATGGCCAGTACAGCAATATAGATTTATCTCGAAAGAGGTTGTCAAAATAACGCTCAAAGGACATGCTAAAGTTTTGTATGAGCGACTGCCCTGGCAATGCATAAATACTATACTTAGTAATATTTAATGGTAAATGGTTGAATATTTATAATTTCTATGAAAAAAAGTCTCAGGAACTTTTGGTAAAGTCACAATATTGAAAATTATGAGAACTTCTACTATGTCATTACCTTAGTACAGTTGATAAAAGATGTTGCCAATTATTTACAGAGTCATCAATTTCGCATTTTCTTAGAATCTTTCTTCCCATTTCTCTGATTAACTCTTCACAAAAAGTGTTTTTAAAGCAAAAATAAATACAAATTAATTTGTTATCGTCGGCCTGACAGGAAATCTGTGAAGTTTTATTTTGTTAATTTTCAAAAATTAAAGGATTAATTATCATAATGATCAGAATAATAAAGTCTCTTATTTCAGACCTTCAGTGATTTGTTTTGATAAAAATTATGGCCAAATATGTCATAGTTTGAAGTTTAGAAATAATAATGTTTATTTCGATATACTTACACAAATATTTTGTTGCCTACATTTATTGTTCATTTATTTTGTAAAACAGAACGTAAGTTACTAGCTAGTGAGGAATATTTATACACGTTTAGGGCAGTTTCTTAGCCATGTCCTTTCCAAGAATGTTAATGAAATACTTATTTTCATTTAACAGATGAATTTTTTTTTTTAATGATTTTAAACGGGACCTGTAAAGGGGCCGATCTGATTATTTAGATTATCTTGTTATAAGTTAATTAATAATAATAAATTAATATCAATATTTTATTTAAATAAAACTATGCCGCGTAATATTTTAGAAGCTGAAAAACCATAACTGGAAGTTATTTATTTGATATTATATAAAGTTACGTAGACTTTACTAAATCAAAGAGCCGTACAGTCGAAGTGAAAATAAGATGGTTGCCTTAATTTAAAATTTTATTTAATCATAAAATAATATAAGACAGTCTACACCGGTGACTCAAATTTGTGAACGATTAATTGAAACGTCTAAAATATACACATCAAAAGTGTCTAGGGATCAACATATATTTTTGCAATAACTTTTCTCCTGATTGATATTAATTAAAATTTTCTTTAAGGATTCATCAAATAAAGTGTTTTCGTTTGTCACAGTAACGATAAACCAAGTCACCTTTGCATTAATAAAGAAATTTGCCATTTTCCTAATAAAGGGATTTTTGACATTTGAACCACTAACACAAAAGTTCGAAAAAAAGACTGAAATAACAGTTTTCTCTAAAATTTTATTGGGTAACTTAAACAATTAATAATCCGTATTTCTACCGCGAACACTAACAACACAAGAACATCGGTTTGGCATACTCAAAATGAGTTCATCCAAATCACGCTGTGGAATGGCCGCCCATGTTCGTTGCAACAACAAAAAAAGGTCTTCTTGCGACTGGATACCCTCCATATTCGGCAGAGCTCTTCTCTGTAGCATATCCCATGCATGCTCAATCGGGTTCAAGTCTGGCGACTGAGCAGGCCAGGGCAGGACATTGATGTTAGCTGCGGCGAGAGTCTGTCTTACAACTCTTGCGGTGTGCGGTCGTGCATTATCATGCATTAACTGAAATAAGGGACCGATTTGCACTTGTAGAGGAACGATGACGTCTGATACAATCGTCTCAGCATAAATTTGAGCGTTGAGGTTGCCTCTGATCCAAATCAACTCAGTTCTTCCGCCGATCCAAATACCCGCCCATACCATGATGGTTCCACCACTATAAGGATGGACTTCCTGGCAGGATTTTAATCGCTGTTGGCGTCCAGGGGTTCTCCAGTGTCGTATACGTCTTGTATCCGGTCTCATACCAAAACGAGACTCATCAGAAAAGCACACGAAACGCCATTGTTCTTCTGCCCAATTTCTGTGTTCAAGAGCCCATTGATATCGAATCCTACGATTGTGCATTGCTATAGGTGGTACCCGTAGCGGTCTTCGGGAATGAAGGTTCACTTCATGCAAGCGGTTTCTGACTGTTTGGTCGCTAATTAAGTTCCCTGAAGAGTGATGAAGCCTCACGGCTAACATCATGGCGGTTATTGTTGGAGCTCTTCGAGTTAAGATTTGAATGTATCGGTCTTGTCTCCGTGTGGTGCAGCGATACCGTCCTCCATGGCGCTCAGCCACGGTACCAGTGCTTCGGTATCGTGTCCAAAGTCGACTGATAACACTCTGACTTGTATTCAGAGCTAAAGCCACAGTACGTTGCCGGGAACCAGCTTCTATCATTCCCACGGCTCTGAGCATTTCTTCCCTGCTTAAATGACGTCGCCGCTCCATAATAACGTTGGTTTTAATCAGTAGTAGGGAAACAGTAGCACTAATAATGTCTTCAATGCGTTGTATGTTTTTATAGGGAAAATATTGACAGCTGATTTTCATCTTTTACTCGAATTTGATTCACAGTTCCTGATTCAAATTATGAAATGCACCAAAAAGGATCCATATAAATTTATAAAATCATAAATTTATTACAAAGCCACATCTCAATCTCAAGAAATCCGCATAAAAATGCTTGATCCCTAGACACTTTTGATGTGTGTATAAAGTCACCAGTGTATAAAAAAACAGGCAGTTAAATTTCGCATCAAATGGTTACGGGCTAGATAAAAAGAAGAAGAGGAGACAGACAAGCTACTGTAATTAAATTTAATCAAGTCTCCTAAGATTTATCATTCGATTATCAGCGTTTGCAAAATTGCCTACTTTTCTATAATAGTAGACAAAATTTTGTGAATAGAATTGCACTGAGAGAGGAGCTCGATGGCGCAGGTAATTAGCGCATTCGGCTGCGTTCGTTGAAGTTAAGCAACTTTCGCAGTGGTCGGTCATTGGATGGGTGACCAAAAATCTTCTATCTCGAGTTCCTCCGTGCTTCGGAAGGCACGTTAAGCCGTTGGGCCGCACTGGGCCCGCGTGGTGGGTCATGGCACAATCTCCCTATTCCATCCATAAGGAATTCCTGTGCCCCAGCAGTGAGGACATTAATAGGCTGATGATGATGATGATGAGAATTCCACTAAAACCTTCTATCATCATCATCCTCATCATCATGATCAGCCTATCAATGCCCCTGCCACTTTCCCTATAGATGAAATAGGGAGAATGGGCCATGACCTACCACGCGGCCCTAGTGGGGATTGGTTGGTGCTAACGGCTGCAGATGCAGCCGGGACCAACGACTTAACGTGCCTTAAAAAGAGCGGAGGAGCTCTAGATAATAAATTTTTGGTCACCCATTCAATAGCCGACCATAGTCAAAGTTGCGTTACTTCCACGATCGCAAGCCGAATGCGTTAACAATCTATGCTGCCAAGCTCCTAAACCTTTTGGTAATATCTATAATTTCGAAAAGATATTTCCTGAGCTCCAAAAACATCTGAAAATTTAACGTGTCGACTGTACAATTTTAATTAAGCTCCGCTGAATTCGACGCAAAGAAGCGTAAAGTTTTCCATCGAAACTTTTTTATTTACACTTAAAATATAAAAGAGTATTTAGCAGTAATGAAGGACCACTTCAGTTCGCACAAAGTAATCAAAATGTTTCAAACGTGCAAATAATGAACCGTTTTTCCTAAAGTGTCATAATGGGTTTAAAAGCCATTACGTTTTATAATTTAGTCATCAGTTTCACGCGGACCAGACAGCAGACGGGACTTGAACGCGCACCCTTCGCTATCCGGGCGAATGCACTGACCATTCTACCGTGGCCCCGATGGCAATGGCCGTGCCGAAATCTTTCTAGCCTTCCTTAAGCTTCAAGACAGCGCCATCTCTTCGCATTATAGGTAACCCGAAGTGTCAAATGAATACCTTTACAATTATTAAACATTTGAAAGATGAAATAGCAATTATAGTTATAATTTTTATTTCTTAAGCATGTAACTGCTCGATGTTTAAATCTAAGGAAAATATATCTAGGATAAATTCCATGCGGACCAGGCACCAGACGGGACTCGAACCCGCACCCTTAGTCATTACATTTATTAGTTATTAAATATCAGGAGAGGAGGCGTTTCGGAACGCACCCGGTGAAGTTGTCAATTTGTATCAGCTGGTTTTAAAATTATCAATAATTAGGTTTTTCGTGTTATTTCTATTTAAAAATAGATTCACAGTGTAGTGTATATAGTAAATATTGTGTGGAATTGTTTTCTCAAGAATTGGACAGTAAACATTTAAAATACTGCAACACAAATATTGTAACGACTACCTACTTGTCAAAATCAAGAAGAAAAACTTGTAATATTCAAGAATAATTACGAAAAAGGACAATAGTGTGACATGCTGCATCATAAACCGGGGGAGTACATTTTATTTTTTCAGTATTTTCTATAAAAAAGAGTGTCATTGTCGATTAATGAAAGTGTATAATTTAGTTTTTCAACTCAGAAAACCTCAACAAATTACTGCACATAACTCACTTAATCAGTGAGTAACGTCACAATTCAAAACGAATAGCACAGTAAACCTCTCTTTGCTTGACATAATAGTGGAAGCAAAATTTGATGGTGACTTTTTGCTCCAGTCATACACCCTCTCTTACTCTTCACAAGCTATACACTAACAACAGTACATTTGAAAATAACTGTCTGAAACCTATTGCTGTGTAATTTGTTCTTATATCATAGTACTAGCTGTTATTATATATTGAGATATTTGTTGCTTTATTCAGTTAGGAAAATTTAATGAGACATAGCAACCTTTTTTAATATTGAGTGCTTATTTACTAATATATAATAGATATCGAATATTATCCATTTAGTTGGTCTATCAATTAAGATAAGAAAAGCAGTTTATTAATTAATTCTGTATTATTATCTACCCTCATATAATAACAATAAAAATAAAATTGTTTTTGGGAACTGTGCAGTATAAAATATAATAATAAGTAATTCTGAAGCAAACTCACATTTTTTCTAACTCATTTCAGGTTATAAAGAAACAATTACAACTTAATTACAACAATGATGACCCGCAAAGCTGCAGCTCAATGCACAGAGCTCCAACTGAGGCATGCTCTTGAAGAACTCAAGCATGCAAAGGAGACTTGTAGTCAGCTATTTCAAGAACGTGAGGAGAATGAAGAAGAAATTAGAAAGGTCATAGACAGGAACACGCAGCTTAAGTGTGAACTATCGCATCTTCATACTGAACACATAGAAGTCCAACTACAACGAGACAATTTGAATGATACCATCAGCCACTATGATGAGCAGTTCAGCACTTATGAGAGGGCTCTGCAACGCATCACTGACCTTGAGAAGGAGCTAAGTGCAGCAAATACCCAAATAGCGCATTTTATGGAAGCTCAGCAGCTTCAAGAGTCAGCACATACCCAAAGTCTTTATGAGGAACTGATGGCATCACCCGGAGGACCTCTAATGCAGTGCCAGCAGCCCATCTATTCTAAATGTAACTCTAACCCCTGTGTAAATGATTTGAATTCTGACAATTCATGTCAATGTTCTGCCGGGAAGGGACTTGTTAAGCTTAGTAAGAACAAATTAAAAAGATATGTTAAAGTCAGAAGGTATATTTTAAAAACTAGGAAACTTATAAATAAAGAAAAAACATTTTATAGAAATATTGAGTTTGTTAAAGAACGTACACAGTTACTACAAAAATTAGATATTTGTCGTTCCATAATTGAAGAAAATAGATTAACATATGAACAAAATATGGAGTCATTGAATATTAAGTTAAAAAGCCTTCAACAATCATTATCTAAAATGACTCAGAATTATAATAACTCAAAAAAACAGATAGATGAATACATTCTGGCCTTAAAGTGTCTATCTAACCCCTCCCTTCACGAAGACACACCTGTAAAGTGTCACTCTTTGGTATCGAATCAGAGCATTACTGAAGAAAATGACACTGATCCAGTATGCGAGTCCTTGATTAATAAATCTGTTCACTCAGAGACCACAATTAGATGTAATTCTTTTAAGCAGAGAAACTTTCATAAGTATATAATGTTATGTGACGAATTTGGTAAAGATCTGGGTTGCTTACTACAAAAACAGCTGGGTGAAAATACAATTAATTATTGTTTGCCAGGTGTCACAATGCACCAATTAATGAAGAAAATATTAACTCTTGAACTTGACAAAAATACAAGTTTAATTATTTTAATTGGTAATAGAGGTAATGTTGGCAAAAATGACATTATGACTTACTATAACTCTTTGTGTTCTCTAAATGTAAATAGAATAGTTATGTATACATTTCCTTATAGTAAGAGTCTATCAAGTGAAGAAAATAATATTAGGTACAGGCTAAATTTGACATTAAGTACCATGTCTCAGTATAGTGGTCAAAAAGTACATTTAATTGATATAAATAAATTAATATATAATTTTATTTATATTAATGACCTTCCTCACTTTACAAGAGATTTGTGTGAGACAGTACTATTTGCTGATGACACCTCTTTAGTGTTTAAAGCTAGGAGAGGAAATGATTGTTATGACGAAGTAAATTGTGCTCTCTCTGAAGTCCTTCACTGGTTTACGGTAAATAATTTAAAACTAAACTCTAGTAAAACAAAATGTGTTAAGTTTACTTTACCTAATGTGAGGCAGGTTAATACTAGTTTAAAAATAAATGACCAGCCTGTAGAGTTAGTGGATTCTACAAAGTTTCTGGGTATTACTTTAGACTCGCATTTGCAATGGGATCCTCATATTGATGCCTTATCAAGTAGACTGAGCTCTGCGGCTTTTGCTGTTAAAAAAATAAGACTTCTAACTGATGTGGAAACGGCAAGATTGGTTTACTTTGGTTACTTTCATAGCGTTATGTCATATGGCCTTTTGTTGTGGGGCTCAGCTGCTAATATAGAAAGTATTTTCGTACTGCAAAAGAGAGCTGTTCGCGCCATATATAATTTAAAGGCAAGAGAATCTCTTAGAGAAAAATTTAAAGAAATTAATATTTTAACACTGGCATCGCAATACATTTATGAAAATTTAGTATATGTAAGAAAAAACTATGACGCATTTTCAAAAAAAAGTCAAACCCATAACTTTAACACGAGATATAATAACAAACTTGCCGTTCCATGTTTCAGACTCCAAAAATCAAGAGGTTCATTTCTGGGATGTAGTATTGCATTGTTTAACAAAGTTCCCCAAGATCTGATTGAGCTTCCACTAACCAAATTTAAATCTCAGATTAAGAATACTCTTATGAATAAGGGCTATTATAAAGTTAATGATTATCTAAATGATCGAAATGCATGGACATAGTGTTTCTTGTAATTTGTTATTTGATGGGTATGAGTCAGTTTTTGAAACAGTAATATGGTACCTATCTAATGCCGCTTCCTATATACTAAATATAAAATTTATTGTAACTATATATCTATATCCTTAATAATGTAATGGAAGGTGACTTCAGATGTATCTCTGAAATCATTTTTCAACTTGACGACTCTGTATATATCAATACAGGGAGAAAAAAGCAGCCCTTGCTGAGTTTCTTGCCGGTTCTTCTCAGTACAAGGTCTCCCGCCGTAGTTTTGCGAACCGATGGCGTAGCTTCTTGACCTTCACAAGTGCTTGTAACAGCCTAGACTGAATAAATGACTTTTCATTTCATTTCATTTCATTTCATTTCATTTCATTTCATTTCATTTCATTATAATCTACTAGAATATTCCTGCGACTTTAACTGCGTGGATAAAACATTTTCCATACAACTTTCCAGCCCCCTTTTCACTCCCTTTAAGAGTGAATCTGATCATCGGTTAAAGCGTGAAGATGATTGACAGAAAGACAGACAGCAGACACAGTTTCGCAGTTTTAATATTAGTATAGACTAGTGGCTCGACCTCGCTTTGCTTCGGTGTAGAGCTATAGTGTAGACAATAGTTTTTATTCAAAGGTTTTTATTATACATAATGACTTTTTTCATAATATTTATAAACCTTCCATTCCAAGTAAAAAAATCGTTGCGTAGTTTAGGGCCCGTTGTACAGAATGCAACATTGCTCCGCTGTTCCGATTTGAAAAATTATTTTTGTATTGGACAGTGCATTTATCGAGGAAGGCCATAGGCTATTTATTACCAGGTGGCCAATCGCCTAACGGAAATGCTTTGGGAAACGCTAACGCTTACGATTTTATATTGTTATTTCTAGCCGCCTGAGGTTGTCGAATACCTCACGCTCATTTTTTTTAATATTGTTATTACCAATGCAAAAGAAAAAGAAAGAGCGCGAGGCATTTGAATACCTCAGGCGGCTAGAAATAACAAAATAAAATCGTAAGCGTTAGCGTTTTCTAAAGCATTTCCGTTAGGCGATTGGCCCCCAGGCTAAGACCAGTAGCAATGTTGCAAAAACGGGTAAAAATATTCCATTTGTAAGATTCCGTTGCGTGCGCTGGGTAAACGGTTAAAGTTACACAAAAATCATGTATGACGGAATTCTTCCCTTTTAAGAGTTCTGTAAAAAAGTCTACGACAGCCTATGACCATATTTTAAGTTTGACTCACTATAAACCTTTTTCTTCAAATTAACGCGGGTGAAACAGCAGGGGACCTCTAGTTGTGACATAACTCTAATAGTTGGACATATGGTATCTCGGACTTTTTGAAGTTATACTTCTTTAGGCGTGTTATGAAAAAATGATGAGAGTGAAATTTTAAGATGCGCGCGCATCACTGTAACACAAAAAATTAACAGCATGAAGTTGGTCGCTTTAGCGATTTATCCACATGTTTCTAGTTTGTATATTCGGAATACGTGTTTGAGTTTCATACAAGTGCAAATCACAAATGTTCTAATAAATTATATTCAGTAGCGATTTTAATTGAATATTTTGATTATTTATTTATTTTTTCAAATTAAAACTGAAGTTTATTGACTGTGTCCTTTTCCAGACTTTTTATTAATTTATTGTAATTAATTATTTGCATGCAATTAAAAACTAATTTTAAACGATGCCAAAGAAGGATAACTTCTCACGCGCCTACATAAGTACACGCACCCATTTTTTTGTAGTTATTGGTGTCCGCAATAAAACTTTATTACATCACTTTGCTCTATTGTCAATGACTTCCTCAGCGTACGCGACATAAGACTATTTTTTGGTATTTTTTACAGACGTTGGGTTACATTATCGAAGTTTTTATACGGAAACCTAACTTTTTTGAAAATACACTATAGCCTATATTAGTAAGTTATAATATAGCATTCAAATAGTGGAAGAATTTTTAAAATCGGTCCAGTACTTTTTGAGCCAATTTATTACAGACATACATACAAATCTTTCCTCTTTATAAAGTTAGTTGGGGTTCTGTGGATTTTCTTATATCAAATATTACAATATGAGCTGTCCAACTGTAGGGCGATTTTGTAAAGTAAAATATCACTTATAATTTCGATAGCTGCCATTTTAGACAATAGTATAATATGGGTTACGCCATTACACTGCAAATTGTCGCTATGTCTGTAGAAGCAGCCAGTATTAGATATTTAAAATTGGTCAGAAATCCAAATAAATGAGATCGTAAGTGAGATTGCCTCTTAAAATGTATACTAAATACTAATCTGTAAAATTTTGTGAAAGTGAAAATTTTACAGAACAGCATTGCAGAATGCCTATGCTGAACAGGGTGTGTTCTACAAACTAACAGACAATGGAGAAACTCTAATTGCACCAGGGCTCGGTTTAGGCTAATATGTTATATTTAAAATAAAACTAGTTTTAACGGGTTAATGCACGAACTTAATTTATTTATTGACATTTCGCAGACTTTTCAGGTCTGCATCGTCAGAATAATGATTTTAGCTACCTTCGAAAGACTTTTATTGTGCGTTCGGATATTTCATTGGAAGATTTTTAAAAATTTTAGTGTCTATGTATGAATTTATTAGTTAATTTAGTTAATAAAGTACTTTTTTAAAATTCTTTTTAGTAATTTTGAGTTTATTTATTTGACCCTAACTACCGTAAACTACCACCGGTTTCAAAATTGGGAGAGAAATGAGTGATGTGCGTGAAAACCTAAGAAACAAATATGTTATACTAGCGGTCCGCCCTCGCTTCGCTTCGGTGTAGAGCTGAAGTGTAGACTAAAGTTTTTGTTCTCAGGCTTGTATTATAAACAATGACATTCATCTATGATTCTTCTTATACCTGCATGCAAAGTCTCAGCGCGATCGGTTTAAAATTGACAAAGTTTCATACAAACTTTCATTCCCTATTTTATTCCCTTGGGGGTAGAATTGATCAAAATCCTTCCTTAGCGGATGCCTACGTCATAACATCTACCTGCATACCAAATTTCAGCCCGATCCGTCCAGTGGTTTGGGCTGTGCGTTGATAGATCACTATGTCAGTCAGTCACCTTTGAGTTTTATATATATAGATGATGAGTATTTGTAAATTAATCTAATGTTAATTGTTTGGTTTTAATGGGTGATATTGGCTGCTGTCCGAAATAAATATTTTTTTCTATTTTTTTAGGCAAAGCAATGCACACTTTAAATCCTACAATGAACACGATCTCCAACATCCTCCCTTCCGCTTTCCTGCAGAGGACCACGCGCGGTAGTTTACCTTGTCAGCGACTTACTGTGACCACTATTTCGAGAAGATTGGTGACTCATTTCATTGACGCACGATTCGCAAATGGAATGCTTTGCCAGCTGCCGTGTTCCCTTCCTCCTACAACACGGGATCCTTCAAAAGAGGGGCGAAGTAATTGCAGGCCGCAAAGGTGTGGATGGCTGATATAGTAGGTAAAACCTTAGATTTAAAAACAAAAAGGGTAGATACGGCACTAACCTCACAAAAGTGATCCGCATCAATTGTGGTCCACGACCCTAATCGCTTTAGTCACAACTTGACATGCAAACGACGTACATGTGAACGCCAAAAAGAAATATTGCTAATATTTTGTGTTTATATGATAAAACAATGCCTAAGTGTGTTTTTAAAAAGTGTGTGCTCAAATTGCTCAAGAACTAAAAATAAAACCCACGGCATCACTTTTCATTCGTAATTAATATAAAATATATATTTTCATCAAAATTGCTGTTTGTTTTGAATCTAATTCGGTAGTGACGTCGAGTACTGGTCGCGTGATTGGTCAGTAGTGCAGTGACGCGGATCTCGCCGTCTCGTTCGCGCTGCCGTTGAAACTTAACGTGCTGTTTCGCTCGTGTCGGTAATGCAGTGACGCGGATCTCGCCGTCCCGTTCGCGCTGCCGTGGGATCAGTTTTTGTTTGATGCAAGTATGAGCGTACCGTATCTACCCTTTTTGTTTTAATCTAAGGGTAAAACTGTTTTGCCAGCTATCTTCGCGTCTAGACTACACTGTCACTTAACATCAGGTGGGGTGGAGTCATATACTGGACCTACAAATATCTTCATCATTATCATCATCGTAACAGCCTATTAACGCCCCTACTGCTGGGGCACAGGCCATCCCTATGAAAGGGATAGGGTGATTGGGCCATGACCCACCACGCGGACCCAGTGCGGATTGTGGGTTAGTACCCACCAACCAGCACTGGACCTGCAGATACAGCGGGGACCAACGGCTTAACGTGCCTTCCAAAGCAAGAAGGATCTCGAGATAAGAAGTCTTTGGTCACCCATCCCGTGACCGACCATTACGAAAGTTTGCTTAACATCTTGATCGCAGGCCGAGCGCGCCAACCACCTGCGCTATCAAGCTCCTCCGATCTCCTCGATCTAAATATCGAGTCAATCTAAGTACAATTTAAGGACCGCAAAACCACCAACAAATGTACTGTTCACAATTTCAGCATTACTACTTTTCCTTACAAATATATGTATAATAATCGCCTAACCTAAAATTAAACTGCTGCAGTTAACGCCGCCATACGAAAAGGCTCAAACGAAGCCAACGTTTAAAAACGTTAGAAATTAAGAGAGGTTTTGTTTATCAGTTCGCGTGCTGGGGAACAGTAAAAAAGCCGTTATTAAACCCCGACAGTGCTTGGTTCAGTTAAAAGTTACCTTTAAAATGAACATAACCGTTCATAATTGGCGTGCAACTAGCTACAAACTTGAGTAGTGTTTTGTTTGTAAAGCTGGCTTTGGCACGATCAGATTTAAAAGAAGATTGATAGAACAAACTTTGCTTTTTGGGAGGCGTTCCTTTAAGTCATAAATTATCTTTACTTATATATAATTATGTTACGCTCAAAGATCGAAAACACTCAGTGAGCGGAAAAATAGGTATTTATATAATATATAACATATTTAATAATGAGAAACACATGTACCTACATTCTTTAACCTATGTTATTACTACTTACTACATTACAATGACTACAATTTTTATAATATCTACCTACCTAACATGTACAAAACTTAAATTTGTAAACTTATACCTACATATTTACATATAATTATCATAATTAGGTACTACTACACTAGTTATTCTTACTACTTATTTTATTATTATGTGTACCTACCTACATTTAAAATGACGACGACGAACCTCACCTAACTAATGTAAAACCTAACTTTAAGTGAAATTGTGTTATCACATCAGTGGCAATGTTTGTCTTTGTGAATAATAAAGATCTTTAAACCTAAACACGTTATGCAGTGATTTTATAAAATAAAAAATATTTCCTAAAGACATCTACCAAAACGTTTCCAGCCTAGGCCTAGTAGGAAAGTAGTGTGCGTCGTAATCAAATAATATTCCATAAGCGTCATGGCTTTTCTTCATTGCCACAACGCGTTGAGATCGAATAGCATGTCAGCCACGACACGAATTTCGCTATTTGGTCTTTCTGTGATTGCCACAACGCGTCGTGCGTGTTTTCATTAGAGCCATAACACGAATTTCGCCATGTGGATGTTTTACTGTAACCACAACGCGTTGTGAGCTATTTTTCCGCTCACTGAGCGTTTTCGATCTTTGAGCGTAACATATATATACATGGATGGATAGACAGACGACATCACACGCATAGCTGGTCGAGACTGGGTTACAGTAGCAAGAAACAGAAATACATGGCAATCTTTGAAGGAGGACTTCATCATAAAGGGGTTCTTGTCAACTCGTAAACAGTATTGAAAACTTTATAAATAATAAATAAATAAATAAATATTTCCAACACTTACACCAATTAACCTAGCCCCAAAGTAAGCACTGTAAGGCTTGTGTTATGGGATGCTAGGGTAACGGATAGAATACATATACTGTACATATATAAGTATATTTATTTAGAAATACATATTATACATCCATGACTGGAGTACAAATGCTCGTATTCATCACATAAACATCTGCCCCCACCGGGATTCGAACCCGGGACCTCTCGAGTCGGCGACACCATGAAACCCGGCGTACAAACCACTCGGCCACGGAGGTCGTCAAATTCGTCAAGGTCGTTATATTATTACTAGCAAACCAGCGAAACAAATGTTCACCAAAAAAAAAATGTATTTAATTAATTGAGAACTTCGGAGATTTTGTGTGGTTTCGGTTTCGTTTGAAATAGAAATCACGTGATTTCTCGAAAACCGGAAGTGCTACGTTACTCACATCCGGTTTGTAGTCTTATCAGACTATTCTCAACTTATAACTTAAACATTCTCTTTATCTATCTCTTACGGTTTGGCCGCTGAAACAGCACCACGGACGGACGGACGGACTTGTCTAATAGATAAGAGATTATCTTATTATAATTACGTAATCGAGTAATTTATTGAATTTTTTTTTATTTCATAATTTAATGTAATTAATGATTTCTTTCATAAAATCTCTGATATTACAATGAAATTTGTATAACTTCCTAAATTCGACGACCTCCGTGGCCGAGTGGTTTGTACGCCGGGTTTCATGGTGTCGCCGACTCGAGAGGTCCCGGGTTAGAATCCCGGTGGGGGCAGATGTTTGTGTGATGAATACGAGCATTTGTACTCCAGTCATGGATGTTTAATATCAATTTCTATATAAATATACTTATATATGTACAGTATATGTATTCTATCCGTTACCCTAGCATCCCATAACACAAGCCTTATAGTGCTTACTTTGGGGCTAGGCTAATTGGTGTGAGTGTTGGAAATATTTGTTTATTTGTTTGTTTAAATGTTGTTACTGTATTGGAAAGAAATAAAAGGTTTTATTATTATTATCTTTATATTTATGACCGCTAGCTATAGAATGTTGTCATAATTCAAATTAAATCTTAATACTGTTTAACACATCATTCCATCCTTGTCATTAGCATAAAGTTAGATAGAGACCAAATGAGCTCTTAACATGATTAGCTTTTTAAATTTTGATTTTAGAACGTTTTATTCTTTTATTTTTCTATTCATTCAATATTCAATCCCGGGTCACGAACGATGTCTAATATATTAAAAAAAATGGTTGCCTGTAAAGTCGGTTTTACGGGCGAAGATTTTACGTGACAACGTCTTTTTCTCGGTAGAATATTTATTGATATGAATATAATTAAATTGCACAATAGGAACAAGGAATTGAATGAAAATAAGAATTGCACAAATTTTAACTATAGAAATATATTTTGTTTACTAAAACATTGTACATGTAAACTTAAACTCATCGTAACGTTACCGAGCGTTACACTTTTTCATAAGTGACTCCCAGCCGCAACCTAATTTAAGACGTTGTCACGTCAAAAAAACCCAACCAAATTGAAATGAGCAATGACTTTCTATTACCACAGGCCAATAAATTTAACCAAATTCCGGGGGAAATTTCAGTTTTCGACGCCCATAGAAGCAGTCACATTTCACTTTGCGATGATATTTTTTTTACTCCCCCTCCGTTATTTTCCGCAGAACGTACCTTCACTGTAACGTTGGGCCAATGATAACATTCTTGAATAAAATTCAAAAGTGAACTTTGACCATTCAGTATTCAAAATAAGTTTCTGTAAAGGTAACATATAATTTGATATACAAGACAATACACAATACTTAATTGAAAATACCACATCACAGAACAGAAATGAGGGAAATTACAATTGTAAAAAAGAGTGCTTAAATGGGCGGTCTTATCGCTAAAAGCGATTTCTTCCAGACAACCTTTGGATGGAGAGGATTGAAAGAAAGCTGGAGTCGGCGGTGCCAGTAAAAGAAACAAGGGATATAAACAAATTTATATAAACAATATATAAATATTTCCAACACTCACACCAATTAGCCTAGCCCCAAAGTAAGCACTATAAGGCTTGTGTTATGGGAGGCTAGGGTAACGGATATAATATACGAGTATATACTGTACATATATAAGTATATTTATATAGAAATAAATATTTTACATCCATCACTGGAGTACAAATGCTCGTATTCATCACACAAACATTTGCCCCCACCGGGATTCGAACCCGGGACCTCTCGAGTCGGCGACACTTATACCTAAATACTACTACTAATACTCGAAGACCTGTCGAGAGGTCCCGGGTTCGAATCCCGGTGGGGGCAGATGTTTGTGTGATGATTCTCAGACTAGAACCGTGACTAGAGGTGTACCACAGGGTTCGATACTGGGTCCTATACTCTTTATACTATACTGTGCAGATATCATCAAATCTTTTAGGAAATGTCGTTATCATATTTACGCTGACGACGTACAAGTATATATAACATTCTATCCAAAGGACTTTCAAGCAGCTATAAGAGACCTTAATGAGGAGCTAGGCAACGTGGTCCAGTGGGCGGAGGACAATTGTTTGGTATTAAATCCATCAAAAACCAAATATATGTTATATGGCACAAAAAAAATGAAAAGTCAATTGCCAGATAATTTAAATATTACGTTACTAGGGGAACCGATAGAAAGGGTTGATACTGTGCGCAACCTCGGTCTTCATATCGATGAGAAACTGAGATTCGAAAAACATATATCTGACTCGGTTCAAAACTGTTTCTATCGGCTTAAGGTTTTATATAAAATCCGACCATTTATATCCGAAGATCTGAGGCTCCGCCTTACTGAATCGCTTGTGCTGTCCAAACTTAACTACGCCGATATCATATATGGGCCACGTCTGCTCGCTCGGACAAACAAGCTTATACAGAGAGTGCAGAATGCATGCGCGCGCTTTTGCTTCAATATACCTCCCCGATGTCATGTCACCCCATTTCTGAATCAACATGCAATCCTTAAAATGAAATCAAGGCGTAAATTTCATCTGGCATGCCTACTATACGGATTAATTAGGTCCAGGGAGCCTGCATATCTGTATAATCGACTTGTTTGGCTAAGTTGCAGAAGGCAGTGCTCTCAGCAGCTTGCTACACAAACTCATGGGTCAGCATCTTGCAGGGGTAG
This sequence comes from Chilo suppressalis, assembly GCA_902850365.2. NCBI lineage: Eukaryota > Metazoa > Arthropoda > Insecta > Lepidoptera > Crambidae > Chilo > Chilo suppressalis. The sequence continues at coordinate 28,071,698 of OU963901.1, read as the reverse complement.
TTTCCGATATGCAGCAGCAAAGATATGGAACAATATCCCACCTCCTTTAAGAGAAAGTGCCTCTATTTATATATTCAAGAAACATCTCCGTCAATTTCTCACAAATGCACAGCAACAATTGGGATATATAAATATGGATATGTCATACATATAAATAACTATGTGAACTTAATTTATTGCTAACATAATAAATAAATAATGTGTTGGTATATTATAAAAATAAAAACATTAATTTACAATCTAAATAATCAAATAATAATAAAATAGACAAAAAATGAAAACAGAACACAGCTTGCTAGTGAGCCCGTGTTAGTGTGACATCTATATTTGGCGCTATTCTTGCTGCTTAGTTGGTGATGTAGGCCCAGAAGCAATTACTTCAATAACAGATTAGGACCTGAAAGGCAATAAATATATATATTTAACACAAAGCCTACACCTAAATTTCACAAAATATGTACTATCATAGAAAACAAATATTTATCATATTTATATATATTTTATGTACCATAACTTATTATCTTATATTTACATATACACACATGGTTTAACACACCCTTATATAAATAAAGAGATAGGTACGCAATACTACACAATGCTTATCCTTTAATATTGAAAGCTTGCACATTTATTGTACTTAACGTACTTGTGCTGTGTGATTGGTTCCATTTCATCTGAATGGTGTTTACTATACGGGATAATACTATATTTTAATTGCTTTGCTCAAATTAAGCTTTGTTTTTGTGTTTGTTTGTAGCGATAACCTCTTTTATTAGAATCTGTGCTTGTATGCTTGTGACCCTAAATATATATATATTTTTTATTATTAATTATTTAGTCTCGGTGCAAAGGCAACGGATTAACACAACCTTGCCCCATTTTTTATTATTTCCTTTATATTTTATATTAATATGCATATAAAAATCGTTAGTGTTTGGCATCCACTTGTCAGATAAAGGACCCAGTTGAAAACCAGCGCCAGTGCATACTGCACTGACATTATGCTGAACTGGGCCCTTTTCAGCGCAGCCGTGGATACGGAGTGATATCAATTATTTTGTAAGTTTTAACTATAACTATTTTATCTGTATCCGTGTACTGTACTGAATAAACGATTTTGTTTGTTTGTTTGTTTGTTTGATGAATACGAGCATTTGTACTCTAGTCATGGATGTTTAATATGTATTACTATAAAAAAAATACTTATATATGTACAGTATATGTATTCTATCCGTTACCCTAGCATCCCATAACACAAGCTTAATAGTGCTTACTTTGGGGCTAGGCTAATTGGTGTGAGTGTTGGAAATATTTATTTATTAATTATTGAAGTTATACTTCTTTAACCGCGTTATGAAAAAAATATGAGAGTGAAATTTTAAGATGCGTGCGCATCACTGTAACACAATAGTAACACCATGAAGTTGGCCGCGGGCGCGTTATGAATGTTAGTGTATAATAATGGTGGATTAGACATCTGTTCGAAAGGTACTTTGAACGATCCACGGAGCTCCATAATATGATCGCGTTGTCAAAAACAATGTTGGCACGCTCGTCGCCTCTGATCACTGTTTTCATATTTATAATATTTATCCACATGTTTCTAGTTTCTATATAGACACAACATGTTTTAGTTACTTACAAGTGCTAATTACATATGGACTAATAACTTAAATTCAGTAGTGATTTTAATTGAATATTTTGAATATTTATTTAATTTTTCAAATTAAAACTGAACTTAATTGACTGTGTTAACTATCCTTTTCCAGTCCTTTTATTATTTTATTGCAATTATTAATTATTTGCATGCAATTAAAAAATATTTTTAATGATGCTAAAGAAGTATAACTTCTCACGCGCGTACATAAGTTACACGCATCCATTTTTTATTCATACAAATATACTAAAATACCACTCATCGAGCAGTGAAAATTGTGGCTGCCTGATGAGTTAACTCTTTGCGCGGAAGGGATCGAAAAAGCGAAGCAGTATTATTATGAAATTAAGTACGGTCATTCTCACGACAAGGTGCGCTTAGTATAACATCCGTCACTATTTTTAATTATCATTAAATTCCTTACACTGACAAGAAAACTTGAAAACCACGATAAACTTTGTAAATTTGTGGATAGATTTATGAAGTGATATACTTTTGGGCGTGACGAAAATTAGATTCTCAGTGACGGACTTCAAAGGATAGCTCAATAAATTATGAATTTCTGTTTCAATAAGACATACATGGAAATTATCAACAAACAAAATCTTTGTTCAGATATAAATGACCAAAATAAAACTTAGAGAATAAAATAATAACAAATAGTAGTTTAAAGGCATTTTATGTTTTTCTTCACGTTTTAGCGTGACGGATATTTAGGCGGATATGAGGAACACGTTGTTAATTGTTTATTATAAAAAAATAGGATAATCATGTTGAATAATGCTTTAAGGATGAACCCAACATTTCATTTGTGCAGTCATTGAACAGAAAAAAAGATTGTGCAAAATAAATTTAAATTAAAAAAAGCGAACGAAAATTAAGAGAAATCGTAAACCATGCGCATAGAAATTACTTTCTAATTTTATCTATTGCGACAGCGAAACACTAGGCATCAAAATACTACGTATCGTATCATCATCTACTGGTGTAGCACTACTGACGTATTTCTAATATGTGATGTGAAGAGGAATAATTTACTGAGATAATGAGATATTTATAATTTCTTAACCAGTGACAAAAATTGGGTTAGATAAAGAATAAGCATATTTTTTGTTATATCTAAATAAATACACTTGTTAAACTGGTGATATTTTTTTACTAGCAAAATATATTAATCTTTTTTTGAATATCGTAGCTTGTTTTAGAATTATTAAAGGTAGAAAGTGTGATTCTGATTACTGGACAGCTAATGGAAATTAGGAGAACCGCTAAGAAAAAAATCTTTTGGATGATGTTTTACCAAATTAAGTGTATATAATTACATTTATTATTAAATATTTCCTAGAACTAATCCCAAAAAATAACCAACCCCCAAAATATTACAGACGTCCATGACTTAGGTGCAAATGCTCTTATTTATCAAACAAACATTTACCCCACCGGGATTCGAATCATAGATCTCTGCGTAGGCGACACCACGAAACCCAGCGTACATACCACTCGGCCACGGAGGTCGTCGAATGATGAATGATGCTAAATTTTGGAATTAATTGGGTCAAAAGAAAATTTAATATAAGAAAATATCAGTGAATGCGTAGGCAGCCTACAATAGTTAACCTAAATGTAAATAAACTTGTATCGGCAATGTATCCAAAGCATTTTATTTTATTAAATTAAACAAGCGCCTATGGGTTAAAAACGTTAATTTATTTGTTTATTTGACGTTTCGACGATCTTTTTCAGGCTGTGTCATCAGAATTGTTTTATTTACGTTTTATTTAATTTCTGCTTTTTCCAACCCAGTTTTACATTAACTCCATTAGTTAACTTCAGTGCCTACTCTATATTTAACAATAAGTAACCTGATCTTGGCGTTTGTACTAAATAAACAACGAACAGACAAAATGAAATAATACTTTTCCTAGAGTTTTCCTCATCATCCCTTCGGGTGGATATATTTATGCAAATTCGCACCAATCACATGTTTCAATTTATAATCCACTAGCAAACCAGTGAACCAAATGTTCACCAAAACCAGATTTAAAAAAAAATGTATTTAATTAATTGAGAACTTCGGAGATTTTGTGTGGTTTCGTTTGAAATTCGTGATTTCTCGAAAACCGGAAGTGCTACGTTACTCAAATCCGGTTTGTAGTCTTATCAGACTATTCTTAACTTATAACTTAAATATTCTCTTTATCTATCTCTTACGGTTTGGCCGCTGAAACAGCACCACAGACAGACAGACGGACGGACGGACTTGTCTAATAGATAAAAATACTAATATTTTAAATGCAAAAGTAAACTTTGGGCATTCCTTTAACTTTAAATCTGTTACTTTACGCTTTAAAGTCTTCATTGAAATGATACCAATAAAATGTTTTATCTATAGAGGTAATATTTTAATTTTGGCTAATATTTTAGTTAACAGTTATAACAAATAAGTAATCAATAACTAAAATTATATATGTTAAATTATTATTCGTGACCTATAGTTTACTTTAGTTATTTCCATAGTGTAATGTCGTACGGAATTTTATTGTGGGGAAACGCTGCCGACATTCAAACTATTTTTGTGCTGCAGAAGAGAGCTATTCAATCAATTTATAATCTTAAAGTTAAAGAATCCTTTAGAAATAAGTTTAATGTGGGCGGGCATGTTTGCGGAGAATAGGGTTGATGATTTCAATGCTGTAATGAAAAAAAGAGCCGCTTTCTTTATGGATCGCATTAGAAAGAGCTGTAATTTAATAATTACTGCTGTGTATGACTGCTGTAAATATGACATTTGTGATTTGTGATAATTGACATTCTTGCCTTCTGTAATCGATTTTATTTTATTGGGCTCAACTATTATTTGTTTTTGATTTTATTTGATTGATTATTGGATTATGATGTAATTTAAATGAATTGTAATTATTTGAAATTTATATTTGTATTATTATTATTGTGATTGTAATTATTTAATTTGATTATCATTTTTTATTTATTTTTCTATTTCTGTATGTAATATGGGTAGTATGCCTGAAATAAATGGTTATTATTATTATTAAAGAATTTGGCATAATGACGGTCGCATCATAATACATATACGAAAATTTATTACTTGTGAGAAAAAATATCAATTTGTTTCATAAAAACAGTGATCTTAACAAAAGAAACAATAATAAACTAACTTTACCTGCTACTAGGCTTCACAAAATCAATAATTCATTTAAAGATCTTTGTGTTTGCTTATACAATAAAGTACCAAGCAATATCCAAGAGTTAACCATAAATAAATTCAAAGATAGTATAAAAAAGGCACTTATTAAAAAAGTTTATTACAAAGTGTCTGATTATATTACAGACAAAAATGCATGGGTTTAAACTGTTCCAATCTTTTCAACAGATTTTCTATATTAAATAAATCATGATTGTATTGACGCTGTAGCAACATAATAATTTGTATTGTTTAAGTTGTTACATTATTGAAGTTATACTTCTTTAGCCGCGTTATGAAAAAATTATGAGAGTGAAATTTTAAGATGCGCGCGCATCACTGTAACACAAAAGTAACATAATGAAGTTAGCCGCGGGCGCGTTATGAAAAAATGATGAGAGTGAAATTTTAAGATGCGCGCGCAACACTGTAACAGAAAAGTAACACCATGAAGTCGGCCGCTAAACCGCACATTACTCGTAAGTCTCGAAAAAAAGCTTCCAACAAAATAGTAATAGGATCTCTTAGTCGCACATGTTGGGACGCTCGTCGCCTCTGATCACTGTTTTCATATTTATAATATTTATCCACACGTTTCTAGTTTCTATATTCTTAACACGTGTTATAATGTTATACAGATGCGAAATTTATATGTGCTAATAAATTTTATTCAGTAGTGATTTAAATTGAATATTTTGATTATTTATTAAATTTTTCAAATTAAAACTGAACTTTATTGACTGCGTTGACGATCCATTTCCAATCCTTTTATTATCTTATTGTAATTATTTATCTGCATGCAATTAAAAACTATTTTTTAATAATTCCAAAAAGAAGTATAACTTCTCACGCGCGTACTTAAGTACACGCACCCATATTTTTTTACTTTTAATGTTGTGGAGTTTTTTACGCTCGTTTTTCTCCACAGCTAAAAATATGTCCAATAACGAGTGGTAGGGGAAAAAATAATGTTTGGACGATTCAAAAGAGTTGTACAACCAATTTTAATAAAGATATATTGATTTCTGTAACACTATATTCCTTAACAAAACACTGGTGTTTAAACGTAGTGAACCAAGAAAGTTAGGGACAGCGGTTTATTCGAATTAAAATTTCTAATCATTGCCATGATTATGTCAACTCAGGCATTATTAATGCCCCTGCTGGGGCACAAATATTAACTTAACTTATTAACTAGAGACGAAATCTGGACAATGGGCTGGCAGGTTGGTTGGTGCTTACCCCTGCAGACGCAGCACTAAAGCTTCACGTTTTTTCTTAAGCACAGAAGACCTTGAGAAAGTTCATTTACGACCACCTAGCTAATGACCGATCATTTTAAAAACTGCTTAACTGCCACGATCGCTCCACACGCTAACCACTGATTTTAAGAGCCTACAAATCAACCTATAAATATACCCACTTCTGTGCAACAGGTTAAAAGAGGAAGGCCATAGCTGATTTGCCTCTCAAATCAGAGCGCCCGTCTGGGAAAGTAACTACACCTTATAGAAAATCACAGTAAACAAACAGATTCCGATATTTTTGTTATCGCAAGTGTCTATAGACTATGGTGGCCGCTTACCAACAGGCGGGTCATACACTTTTTTTGCCACCCTTATAACATAAAAAAGTGATTCACTAATAGACGAAATATGGACAAAAGGCATAACATGCCAATCGGCACTGCGCTCGGAGCCCAGTCCATATGATTGCAGATACTGCCAAAACCAAAAGCCTAACGTACCTTTCAAACACACAGAGAAACTTATGATAATAACTTTTTAATTTATCCACCATTTGACCGCGACCTTACCTGACAGTTATATGTCTTCTATGATTGTAGACAGTAGGCGTCGAGCTGTTTGCATTTATTATATTCTACTCCTATCACAAAAAAAAATGGATGCGTGTAACTTATGTACGCGCGTGAGAAGTTATACTTCTTTAGCATCATTAAAAATATTTTTTAATTGCATGCAAATAATTAATAATTACTATAAAATAATAAAAGGACTGGAAAAGGATAGTTAACATAGTCAATTAAGTTCAGTTTTAATTTGAAAAATTAAATAAATATTCAAAATATTCAATTAAAATCACTACTGAATTTAAGTTATTAGTCCATATGTAATTAGCACTTGTAAGTAACTAAAACACGTTGTGTCTATATAGAAATTAGAAACATGTGGATAAATATTATAAATATGAAAACAGTGATCAGAGGCGACGAGCGTGCCAACATTGTTTTTGACAACGCGATCATCTTATGGAGCTCCGTGGATCGTTCAAAGTACCTTTCGAACAGATGTCTAACACTTAGTGGTTAATAATCCACCATTATTAGACACTAACATTCATAACGCGCCCGCGGCCAACTTCATGGTGTTCATATTGTGTTACAGTGATGCGCGCGCATCTCGAAATTTCACTCACATGATTTTTTCATAACGCGCCCGCGGCCAACTTCATGCTGTTACTTTTGGGTTACAGTGATGCGCGCGCATCTAAAAATTTCACTCTCATCATTTTTTCATAACGCGGCTAAAGAAGTATAACTTCAAAAATACTGAAACTAGTCTTGTCTTGTGTTTGCATAATGCCATCGTCCAGTTTATCCCCGCTATGTCGTCCCATTCCTTTATTTATGATATGCCCCGTGACGCCGTCGGTTGAGGTCACAAAATTAATGTTACGCTGTGTAATTAAGCTTTTTTTCTGCTTTAGCAAGGAGGTTAGTCTCGGTTAAAAATAAACTAGTCGCCGGCTTCCTTCTTCTGTAATTAAGTGCTACAGCCATAAACTTCTTTATTAAAACTTTGACAGCGGGCGGGGGCAGCTAGGCGCCTCGAATAAAATGTTGCTAACGTTAAAAATTTCAATTACCCACCCACCTACCTACTGAAGAACCTACTTGCTCACGGAAAAAGTTTCCGAATTAAAAATTGAATGACATTTACGAGGGTTGAGTTCGTAATCAGTTTGAGAGTTACAATAAGGTGCGCGACTTGAATTTTCTGATTTGTCTTCAACAATAAATTTCTTATTTGTTTTTTTTTGTACCTGCTACTTTGAGAGCAATATTAGGTTAAATAAAACTAGTTTTAACGGATTAATGCACGAACTTTATTTATTTATTGACGTTTCGCAGCCTTTTCAGATCTGCTGATTATTCTGACAACGTCTGAAACGTCAATAAATAAATAAAGTTCGTGTATTGAAACAAAAATATGATGATAGTCAAATCCAGCGTCCTGTGTCGTCTTGAAATAAAGTCTGGTCTTCATTGAACACAACATTATGTGATTGGGTGGCAAAGAATAAATCGACTGATGGTTAACAGCCAACATGACTCACGCGTTGCCCCATTACCGTATTCATAGATAGAAAATCCACTGATACTCGCATAAAATCGACCATCATTAGAAAGGAGATTTAATTTTACCATTAGATACCCTAAAGCCTTGCTTCTTCCTCAATAAACTACGGCTCTGTACCATAGAAATACGTATTGTATCACTATTATGTATTTTAATAGTTTGTCGGATGATCTCAAGATTTTGCTTATTGCGTTCCAGAGGAAAATTAAAACTTGCTTAATTGGGAATTGTTTTTGAAGTGAAACTTCTTTATCGGCGTTGGAAAAAAAATTACCGTCACATTTTTCGGTTACGCGTCACATTTTTCCGTTACGCGCCATCTTTTTTTATATTAATAGTTGATAGCTGAATGATCACACTGTCGCCGGCGAGAACTCTCTCTACTCGTTTGTAGCTGATTGACAATAGTTATTAAAGATAAGACTCGCTCAGCCAAACTCGCATAGCGATACTCGCTCAGCGGTACTCGCTCAGCGATACTCGCTCAGCGATACTCGCTCAGCGATACTCGCTCAAGGATACTCGCTCAGCGATACTCGCTCAGCGATACTCGCTCAGCGATACTCGCTCAGCGATACTCGCCCAGCGATACTCGCTCGGCGATACTCGCTCATCGATTCTCGCTCAGCGATACTCGCTCAGCGATACTAGCTCAGCTATACTCGCTCGGTTAAGCTGGCTTGGCTGTCAAAAGCCGTGCGCGTGCATTTTAACTCAGGACTGCCAATTCGTTTCTAGTTTCTACTCGCTTATCGTTCATCGTCGGAGGTGGAACATGTGCCTTAGATTACTGAGCCGTGTAATCATAACAGTTTCATAGGCAGTAATTTGTATTCATGTCTATGATAATAAAATCCTTTTGTTTAAACTTTATCTAATTTAACCTTATTTAACCAATTTCTGGAAAGTTACGTGTAGATCATTTTTCGAAAAATAAGGCGTGTGTACACTAAGTACACGCACACATTTTTTATTATATTGAGGAGTTTATGGATTTATGTATGAGACGACAGTAATCCATTTTTGTTCCTTTTTTGGATGGCTCAAAGATAGGTACAGCATGCTTGGAAATTCGAGATTTGGATTTATTGCGAGCAGCGGCCGGCAAAAGTTGTGTGAATATCCATATCTCTTGTGTAGATCTAAAAATGTAATGGAATCTTTTACTCCAAAGCATTGCAACCAAGGAGGTAACTTAGATGAGGTTTTATTTAAATTCCGAACTGCCTTGCAAATAGAAAGCTGTACCTTTATTGAAAAAAAAACAAATGAACACTTTAACGCGAGAAAAAATATTGTTGTTTGGTGTATATTGACGTTGTAACAACATAATGATTTGTAAATGTTGTTACATTAGACTTTTAATGTTGCGGAGTTTTTTTCGCTCGTTTTTCCCCGCAGCTAAAAAATATGTCCATAACGAGTGGTTGGGAAAAAAAAAATTTGGACGATTCAAAAGAGTTGAACTATACATCCAATTTGAATAAAGATATATTGATTTCTGATTTCTGGTGTTCTTCATTGATTTCGAAACAGTTATTGTATTAATTTCCACGCACTATTTGAGAAGGGTATTATAAGAGCCTTGGCCACAACTCGGCATTGATGGACATACGTATGTGTGCTTCGGTTTCGCGTCTCCCTACATTTACACGTTCGTTCATCAATGTCTCTCTACTGGCCACTGCAGTAATGTACTATATCATTTGTATGCCAGTGTCTAGTGTATAGTGTGTGTCTCAATAATGCACATAAAACCTTTAGTACCTACCACTCTTGTTGCACATAAACCAAAATCTGAGAAAAAGCGTCGATGCAGTCAAATCCTATACGAACTATTGGCCTCAGGGAATTTTCAGTTTTAATTGAAAATTGTTGAAGGAAACTTCCCTAATCGAGAATAGGAAATCTACCGTTAAAAATTCAAAATTCAAACTCGTTTATTCAGTCCAGGCTGTTACAAGCTCTTGTGAAAGTCAAACGCTACGCCATCGGTTCGTAAATCTACGGCGGGAGACCTTGTACTGAGAAGAACCTGCAAGAAACTCAGCAAGGGCTGTTACTTTCTCTTAATAAGCCTGTCGTGTAAGCCTGCGATCAAACATGAAGGACAACACCTCAGAGACTATCACTAGTTTGCACAAACTTTATTTAAAAAAAAATGGGTGCGTGTACTTATGTAGGCGCGTGAGAAGTTATCCTTCTTTCGCATCGTTTTAAATTAGTTTTTAATTGCATGCAAATAATTAATTACAATAAATTAATAAAAAGTCTGGAAAAGGACACAGTCAATAAAGTTCAGTTTTAATTAGAAAAAATAAATAAATAATCAAAATATTCAATTAAAATCGCTACTGAATATAATTTATTAGAACATATGTGATTTGCACTTGTATGAAACTCAAACACGTATTCCGAATATACAAACTAGAAACATGTGGATAAATATTATAAATATGAATACCTATAACTGTTACTTTATTACAAAAAATAAAGATGTGGTTTTTGGTTCTACTACACCAATGGTCAAGAGATGGCGCTGTAGTCTCCTGAATCGCGCTTTGGTTCCGTTGTTCCAGATTAATCATCATCATCATCAGCCTATTAATGTCCCCACTGCTGGGGCACAGGCCTTCCCTATGGATGGAATAGGGAGATTGGGCCATGACCCACCACGCGGGCCCAGTGCGGATTGGTGGGTGCTAACGACTGCAGATGCAGCCGGGACCAACGGCTTAACGTGCCTTCCGAAGCACGGAGGAGCTCGAGATAGTAATTTTTGGTCACCCATCCAATGACCGACCACTGCGAAAGTTGCTTAAATTCAACGATCGCAGCCGAACGCGCTAACCACTTGCGCCATCGAGCTCCAGATTAATAAATACTTTTGATAGGCCTTCACAATGCAGTCGTTAGCAACCACTAAATAGAGATTCTATTTCTATTTTGTTGGTAAATTTTCTTAATGTGCGGTAAACACAAAAGTAACGCATGAAGTTGGTCGCTAAAGCGACATGCTGTTAAAAATTCAAAAAATTCAAAATTCAAAATTCAATATCGTTTATTCAGTCTAGGCTGTTACAAGCACTTGTAATTGTCGAAAAGCTACGCCATCGGTTCGCAAAACTACGGCGGGAGACCTTGTACTGAGAAGAACCGGCAAGAAACTCAGCAAGGGCTGCTTTTTTCTCCCTGTTTTATTTCATACAGTGTCGTCCAATTGAAAGTTGACATCAAAGTTGCAAACATGTGTTGAGGTCAACTTCCATCACATAATGTCAAATATGTAACAATCAATGAATTTACTAACAATAAGTGCAAAGATAAGTCCCAAAATAGCAAGAAACAATTTTCAAAATAAAATGAACAAGTATATGAAAGGGAGTAAGTGCAAGGTTCTCTTCAAAACTCTTTCTAAGGCTGGGAGCCTTAGTTTTAATATAACTTTTGAAAAATTATCTACAGGTAAAATTACAACCAGGCCGTTTTATCATTCAAATATTGATTGACAGTATAATATCCTTTCTTAAGTAAACAATTCTTAATGTGTATTTTAAATTTATGAGGAGGCAAATCAAGGATATCAATAGGAATCTTATTATAGAAATGTATACCTTGACCCATAAATGATTTATGAACCTTCTGTAACCTGTAATTTGGTATCTTGAGTTTATTTTTATTCCTTGTATTAAAAGAATTTATGTCACTGTGTTTTAGATAATAGTTAATATTGCTTCGAACAAAAAGTATGCAAATAAAAATGAATTGAGAAGAAACAGTCAAAATCCCGATTTCTTTAAATTTTTCTCTAAGAGATGTTCTAGAACTAAGTTGATAAATAGCCCTTATAGCTCTTTTTTGCAAGATAAATATAGTTTCAATATCGGCTGCTGATCCCCAGAGAATAATACCATAGGATACAATACTATGAAAGTAACTAAAGTATACAGTTCTAGCAGTAGCTACATCAGTAAGTTGTCTTATTTTACGTATGGCATAGGCTGCTGAACTAAGTCTACCAGCTAGCAGAGAAATATGAGGATACCATTGCAATTTCGAGTCTATGGTTATACCTAAGAATATTGTTGACTCAACTAAATCTAGGTTTTCATTGTTTAGTTTAATTCTAATGGTTTCGCTTCTAACATTAGGTAAAGTGAATTTAATGCATTTGGTTTTATTTGCATTTAATTTTAAGTTATTTACATTAAACCAGTGCAATACTTGTGAGGGAGCATTATTTACATCGTCAAAGTTATTCTTGTATGGGTCAACCTTAAATAATAAAGAAGTATCATCAGCAAACAATACGATCTCACACAATTTTTCCACAAAAAATGGCAAATCGTTTATGTACAATAAAAATAGAAACGGACCTAAAATCGATCCCTGGGGAACGCCCATTTTCACATAAGATCCAGATGACTTAACACCATTTACCTCTACAGTTTGAACTCTGGAACTGAGATACGATAGTAGCAAGTTTTGGTTAAGGCAAGTTAAAATTTTGTGTTACAGTGATGCGCGCGCATCTTAAAATTTCACTCTCATCATTTTTTCATAACGCGCCTAAAGAAGTATAACTTCAAAAATCTCATCATGCGGACTTCCAATAGGATAAGTATTTTGCACCTGTGGCTCTTGCGAAAGGCTAGGCGTGAGGTCCGTTCTTTGGCATGCCCCTTAAGGGTGCCAACGTCTATAAATAGAAGTTTTGCCTCATCATCATCATCAACAGCCCATCATAGTCCACTGCTGGACATAGGCCTCTCCAAATGCACGCCACTCAGATCGATCTTGGGCTACTCGCATCCAGCTCCTGCCAGCCACCTTGCGCAAATCGTCACTCTATCGTGCCTGAGGACGTCCTTACACTACGTTTGCCTAGACGCGGTCTCCACTCCAGAACTCGTCTACCCCAACGGTTATCGGTTCTTCGGCAAATATGGCCAGCCCACTGCCACTTCAACTTGCTAATCCGGTGGGCTATGGCGATAACTCTGGTTCTCTGTCGGATCTTCCTTCGAGCTGGGTAATGTTAGCTCGGGGACCGCGGCCCGACTAATGTTGCTTGGGCGTCGTATATATCAAGTATTAGCCTTCGTATTTCTCTTGCGCAATGTAGGCTTCCATACGTTGTAAGCGCAGCGCCGGCAGCTCTATCTCTCGAGGAAGCGAGTAATTATTTCCTCCATGTTAGTTATATGTGGGGCATATAGATGTCGCCGCCACAGGTCTAATCTTGAAGGTCTAGTGGGTACCAGACGAATTCAAAAATGTGGTCCAAGGATTGTTTTTAAAATTTAAAAATGTCGGTCGAACGGGCCTTGTAAATAAGGCCCTATAGACACTTGTTGCTTTTGGGTCGAATCTTGTAGGTCCATTAGATACAAGGCTAACGTAATCTTATCTGCTTTCTGCAATTACGTCACAATCTACAGTGTGTCATTCCGAAGTGTCATTGTCAAATGTGTACTGATTTTTAATTCTCTTTACGTACTTTGCGGCGCTGCGCTGTGGCTGTTCAGGCTTTCATACAACATTTGACATTGAATTTTCTCACTCGTAAACTATTCGAATTCGATAATGGTTCGTGCTAGAGGTACAGATGTAGATCACAAAAAATGGTTATGGAAATTCCAATTAACCTCGATATTGGAAATCGTATTCAAAATCCGAACTTGTTTGTCACATTCTATAGGTTTCGGTAAGTTTAATCAAGTTCCATTCATTCCGGAACGCGGACAGAGTTAGACTTAATTACATTTTATTCAATATGGCGCGTGGATATTATTCGGGTCACTTCGTTCAAATTAATAAAATCCGTTGGCCGTGAGCGGGGAAAACTTTACGTGATTCGAACTAAATCAATCGATTGATCTTCAGCCGTAGAAATAATGTTAGATATTCCGAAGAAATCCCTGGAAGATTCCTCAAACTATTACATTGAGCATGATTAAAATCTGTATATAAACAGTGAGAGGAACCAGCTCGATGGCGATGGTTGAAGTTAAGCAACTTTCGCTTGGGTGACTAATAATCTTTTATCTCGAGCTCTTCCGTGCTTCTGGAGGCACGTTAAGCCGTTGGTCCCGGCTGCATCTGCAGTCGTTAGCACCCACCTATCCGCACTGAGTTCGCGTGGTGGGTCATGGCCTATTCCATCCGTAGGGAAGGCCTGAGCCCCAGCTAAGGGGACATTAATAGGCTGATGATGATATAAACGGCAACCGTTACTGTCTGACTGGTCAATCAACGCACAGCTCAAACCACTGAACGAAATGCCCTGAAATTTGGCACACATGTAACTATTATGAAGTGGGCGTACGCTAAGAAAGTATTGTCCAACCCCGATTGTCCCAGGCATAAAACAACGGTTCTAAAATTAACGTGGACGAAGTCATGGGCGGCTGCTAGTATAATTGTAATTCAGTTTAGTAAGAAAGACTGACATGGGCTGTTGATGATGATGATGATGATGATGATAATTAGTAAGAAAGGAATAAGAATCAGAATTTTATTTGTGAAACGTAGGTTAGTGTTTTCATGGTATATAAATGTTTTGTTAGTATAAATTCCACCTTAAATAAGGTATACAAATAGATATGGAACTATGATAGAAGTACTATTATTATGGTTACATTGAAATCACAATTTATGAATATAATTTGAAATTGTCAAATGCATGTAGCATGTCAAAGTAGATTATAAATTAATTATAATTTTGATAAGCCATAAAGTTGTCATGCTAATAGTCAAAATTTTAATGGAAAAATAAGGAAAATGTTCGAAATAGCAATAAATTCACATTTCATAACTGGATTGTCAATTTTAATAAGTCTAACTTTTTCAATAGAGAAGTGCTTTTAAAAAAAACATGGCCGATTTATTTACAGGATTTGTCATTTAAAAATTCCTCTACTGTGTTTAACTAATAAAGCCAACAGACGCTTCTTAAAAGTATTCATCGTGATGAGTAGTGATTTAAGTCAACTCGGAACCTTCTTGAATATTCTGTATGCCATCCCAAAGAAGTTATTACTAACATGTACGGTTTTATATGAATAAGCGCAAATCCTGTTCCAGTGACGATGATTTCTGTCTAGGTTCCTTTCTGAGAGTTTCAGAAACAGAGAATTGTTACATAACACAAAAACAGCTACTTCATAAATGTACAGCGAAGGTAGAGTCAGGATTTTCATGTTTATGAATTTTTTTTTACAGATATACGTCGATTTGAGGCAATTTATCGCTCTTATACACCTTTTCCGATGTTTGAGTAAAAGATTCTTAATCACAGAATTTTCCCAGAAAATATTCCAAACCGTAATTGATTCATGCAACATAACCTCAGTATGCAGTCAAAACAGTGTCCCTATTAGACACCTTGGAGAGTTTGTATAGAGCATAAATTGAACTACTCACTCTCTTACTTAATTTCTGTGTGAGATTTCCAGTTAATCTGATAATCCATATGCAGACCTAAAAAATCGTGTCAGAAACAGATTCAATTTCCTCACCATTGCACTTTAAAGTTAGTGAGGGTATTTCAAGGTTTGTCTTAAGTGCATTACTTAAGTTATTTTGGACTATCTAATGGTTAAGTTTTGCCATAGCATTATTAATGTAATTTTCATAGTTTTTATCGTTATTACATTTAATAACCGCAGTACTGTCGTTAGCAAATAAAATCATGGGATGTTCGATAGAATTTGAAAAGTCATTTCTAAATGCATTAAAGAACAAAGGTCCTAATATACTACCTTGAGGCACACCGGCCTCTACATAGAGACATAAATTCCCTAATTTTTTTTTTCAGAATCTAATTATAACAGTATATTGTTTCCTGTTACTTAAATACGACTCTATTAGTTTGAGAGCCACGCCTCTTATCCCTTAAGCAAAGTTTGGCCAATAGTAACTTATGATCAACGTGGTCAAAGGCACAGGTCATGTTAAAAGCAAATATTACTGGCGTTATGTGTTTTGGGATTTTCCTACAATTTTTATTAAATTGCAGCCATATAAAAACTATTAAGTTTTCATAAAGATTCTGATTCAAGTAGTTAATCTGCTGTAATCTAAATTTTTATTTTTAAGCATTTTTAGTAGATGTTTCAATCTGAAAAGTTTACTAGAAAAAAACCAAGTCATTCAGGCATCAGACGGGACTCGAACCCGCACCCCCCACTATTGGAGCGAATGCACTGAAGTATGGTTTTGATGCTGCATTTTCCGAAAAAAACAACCTTTAAAAATGCTTTAGGTATAGAACTCTAGGTAGTTCTAGTAAATGCTCAAATGGGTAATAAAGACTTGAAATGCTTAGAAAAACTGCTCCGTGTCGTCTTTTATCTCTTACCTTTTTTTGTGACGCAGGCAAAACCTCTGTTTAAAGACGACGATGCCTTAAAGAGGCACACCGTCGAACGGACCTCACACCTGACTGGTAACTCTTACGGACGCTTTACGGCATAATAGCCGCTAAAAAACCCTGCGAATACCCTCTAAGCTGTTTATTACGAAGATCCCCGTTTAGGGATTCTTCTTGAATTCCAAAATAATCATGTGACATAACAATCATTATAGAAGCAAGAACACCAAAAACTGCGACTAAATTGTTAAATATCTAAAATTTTTGCTGTAAATGACTGTAAGTTTTAATTAATAACACAAATCACAAAGCCCCCCCCCATCCCCCCTCCTACCAGAAGTGGCTCGCGCTCGGCCTTGCAACTGTCAACATAAATAATGGAAAGAACTTTTAAAGTGTGCTGGAATCGACGCCAATCTGTGTCCTGTGGATTGCTGTACTGGAAGTCTAAAATGGCGACTTTCTATGAAACATCTAATATAAATATGTTTCGTTTATGAATTGTTCGATTTGACGATCAGAGCCGATCCATACCCAAATGGCAGTGGCCGGCAGCGGCGCAGTGAGCACTTTTAGTGTAAAATAATATCATACTTAATCTTCATACTTAAAAACCTGGCCTAGCTCAAGCCTGGCCTCGCTCTGTTAGGTTTCCATTAAATCGTTTAGTTTTTTTGTTACAACTTACAAAGTACATTGACGACCTCTGTGGCCGAGTGGTTTGTACACCGGGTTTCATGGTGTCGCCGACTCGAGAGGTCCCGGATTCGAATCCCGGTGGGGGCAGATGTTTGTGTGATGAATACGTGCATTTGTACTCCAGTCATGGGTGTTTAATATGTATTTCTATATAAATATACTTATATATGTACACTATATTTATTCTATCCGTTACCCTAGTATCCCATAACACAAGCCTTATAGTGCTTACTTTGGGGCTAGGCTTAATTGGTGTGAGTGTTGGAAATAATAATAATTATTATTATTATGAATCCGCTCGTCACACCGCTGGATCTTTTCAAGCGATTAAAGTCTTTTAAGTATGAAGATAAAGTTTCAAATTATTTGTGCTTGCCGCGTCGCTGCCAGACGCTGTTATTTCGGTGTGAATCTGCCCTAATGATGTTTCATATCAATGTTTTGTAGAAAGGGCGAATAAGTTATTTCTTTGAAACATAGTTTTGTAGTAAAAAAACAGTTTGAGCTGTATGTAAGAGCTAACATGTAAGAGCTTTACATCATTTTAAGATTTGAAATTATGAAACATTTTATTATGAATCATACAATCTCGCTATTTTAGACGCCTGGCCCCCCCATCGGGTTGTTAAGGACGCAGATGCTAAACCCATTCCGAGGTGGCTTGATTAGGGGACAGGACAGGTCCTTTATTTTCTCCCGTTCCTCGCTCTTTGCCAAATTGTAATTTTCATTCCTGATCCTCTTGCTAGATTGGAGGTGAATGGAAACACAGAATGCGCCAGCTGCTATTCGTAAATATAATGAGGCTGGAGCACGAATTTTGACCGTTTCGTAATCGTAGCGCATCGTCCAAAGTTTCTATGAAAACCAAGCAGCGCCTCTACAGGACGTAATAACAAACGGGATCCTTCCATACAAAATTTGACGATGGCGATACGATTACGGATCTGTCACAATTCGTGCTTGGGCCTCTGGTAGATTAGATATAAGTTGGTAAATTAAACAAATTTTACTTACTAATAATGTCTTACAATTTCAAATTCAAAAATCCTTTATTTAGTTTAAGCTTTTACAAGCACATGTGAAAGTCGAAAACTACGACGGGAGACCTTGTACTGAGAAGAACCGGCAAGAAACTTAGCAATGGCTTTAGCTTAATGTAGTGCGGACGTTTTTTTTAGCAAAAATCAAGGCTACATATTTCAGATTTTTCAATAAAATAAATGTTTGCCTCAATAACCAAAGACGGCGGAGTCTTAGTAATTAGGATCCCATTTTTACCCTTTAAGTAACCCTTCAAATGGTGAAACTAAACATTTTGGAAGAGTAGCAAATTTTTCTCTTTCAGAAGACATGTCATTGTCTGTAGAAAAGAAGAATGACCCATTGATCAATGTAAAAAAAAAACTAAATGAAATCATTCGATAAAGGGCACGCAGGGTTCCCGTTACTTTTTTACAGACACTACTAACTTGGTCCTGCCATTTAAAACTCGAGTCGATATACAAGCCTAGATCTTTAACGACGTTGCTAAAAAATATTGTCGTGCCGTCATGAATGATGGAACCAAGACTGTTGATGTCAATTTTGCTCATCATCCTTGACCCATAATGGCAAAATTTTTCCAAAATAAAATCGTAAAATATAATCGACAAGTGAGGACGTGCCATTATCATCATCCTATTCCTATCAGCCTATTAATCCGCACTGCTGGAGCTAAAACCTTCCCTATGGAAAGAATAGAAAGACAGGGAAAAGCCTCCACACGGTTCTTTTTGCGTGTTGTGTTCGTCTGTCTGTCGAACTGTCTGAACTGAAATTATTGTAAGCGGTACGAAGTTCGCCGGGTCAGCTAGTACCTAATTAATATTTTATAGTTTATTTTAGTTTCTAAATCATGTGGTATATTTAATTTAGAACCTATTCTAATTGCGAATAGAAATTGCCTAGTCTTGCTTTCAATTATTCCGAGCATAAGGTACAGGTAAAACCTCTTCAATTACCTACATTCAGGTTCTGTGTGAGATTTACAAAACAGATTGTCATTTACGAGTGAATAAATCTATCATCAATCATGACGACTCGGAAGACCAAAATGCCTTGTGTTTTTGCTGTCAAATTATAATTCCTAATTGTACGATCCATGCAAAATGTGATCGTTTTTCAAGTCCTAAAATGAAATGTAAAAAACTGTATTTTATATAATTAATATCATAAGCACAATAATGAAATCTGTAGCATGAAATGAAATGTTCAAAAACTATCTCTTATCTATTAGACAAGTCCGTCCGTCCGTCTGTGGTGCTGTTTCAGCGGCCAAACCGTAAGAGATAGATAAAGAGAATATTTAAGTTATAAGTTAAGAATAGTCTGATAAGACTACAAACCGGATTTGAGTAACGTAGCACTTCCGGTTTTCGAGAAATCACGAATTTCAAACGAAACCACACAAAATCTCCGAAGTTCTCAATTAATTAAATAACAATTAATATTAAATAATAATTAAATAAAACAATCAAATCTGTAACAAGGTTTAACATAAATAGGAAACATTTTATGAACACCGAGAAGACACCGAGTTTCCACCAGGCTAATTTTACCAGAAAAATGTTGATAAAACGATGTCAAGAAAAGTTTCTAAATTTACTAGCCGTCCTTTACCAGTCAAATCACCAGCGTTGTAGCGCGCAAAACTCGAATAAATGTGAGGTTGTGTGCCTCGGAAGAAATTTCTCAGGAGCAAACCTGTTATTTATAAGTATGAAATTTTCCTCCGAAAGTTGTTTTTAAAATAGCTACTATTTTTCCAGTTGCATGAAGCAACCAGACCGGGATAAACTTGTTTGGTTTCGCTTGTTCGTTGAATCGGTTTTGTTGCATGAAACAAACCTCAACCCGTTTTAGTAGCAATGGAAAAATCTCAAAGAATAAGTTTTCTTGTTTTCGGTCTATGTTGAAACAGGTATGAATTTCGTGTCTTTGCTTTTTCTCTCGAAGAAGAAGTACCAATTGAGAGATTTGTTGTTGTGTTACTCAGACATCGACGAGAAACGTTTAAGATGATAGTATACCCAATTTATGTAGGTACTATCGCGGAATTTTGCGCTCTGTCACTTAGCGAACAAAATGCTTTGAACGGTTTTCTACAGTAGTTTTTACTACGCCCCGCCTTCGCGTCGGACGCGCTAATCCGGGCCGCCGCACAAAAGTAAGACAGAGAGCATTTCATTGATTGAATAATGAATTGAATTGCATTTGTTTTAGTTGCAATTTGTCATACGCATCGTGATCGCGACAGCGCTATACGAAAAAGTAACAGCGATAATTACATGTCTATGAATGAATTTTTACTACGCCGCTACCGCAAGCGATTATGACATTATGGGTGACAGAGCTGGTCTTTCCGCGAGTGTACCAACCGAAGTAATAAATATATTTTGGAAGCAGTCATCGTCTTTATATAACGCGTATATGTGATATCGGTTTTGGGAGAAGTTTGAGAAAAATCATATCAAATAATATTTGATACAGGTTTTTTATGCACAAGACTATGATTTTATTAATTACTTGTACGGTACTGTCATGATGACCTCCGTAGCCGAGTGGTTTGTACGCCGGGTTTCATGGTGTCGCCGACTCAAGAGGTCCCGGGTTCGAATCCCGGTGGGGGCAGATGTTTGTGTGATGAATACGAGCATTTGCACTCCAGTCATGGATGTTTAATATGTATTTCTATATAAATATACTATATATCTACTGTATATGTATTCTATCCGTTACCCAAAAACCTTCAAAAAAAGAGCGTACTCCTTCCTTAAAGGCTGGCATCGCGTTTGTGATACTCCTGGTGTTGCAAGTGTCCATGGGCGACGGTGATCACTTACCATCAGGTGAGCCGTCTGCTCGTATGCCCCCTATAACATAAAAAAACCCTAGTATCCCATAACACAAGCCTTACAGTGCTTACTTTGGGGCTAGTAATTGGTGTGTGTGTTGTTAAAAAAAAATATATCGAGAACACGATAAAGCTTTCGCCAATTCGCTACACTCCCTGAATCTTGATCTTAGAAGAACCACTAACTGTGCTCAATTACATATCTTAACGTCTGAAAAACTTCATCGTATGCTTCTCTTAAGGATATCGTTTCAATAAAGACGCGATACCAAATTGAAAAGCTGTTATATGAGCGATGGTTTCACCAGAAGACGAGTTAATCTTTGCTCAGTCACGTATGCTAGGCACATTAAGTCAACACAGTTGCGTACGTAGTGACATGCTAATACTGTTTGTCGACGTTAAGACGAGCCTCCAGAGGAAAATCATTTAGCTCGCTCTGTCACTCGTGATACATTTCAATCTGCAATGAGCACACTCAATCTTTACAGACGGATAGTTTTTTTAACTGCTTTCCGATTGCTGAAATGCAGTCCAGTTCCCAAATATGTAATAGGCTGATCATTGATCAAATATAGACTTTTGAGAATGCAACACCGGTTCGAAATTTTTTTATTTGTGTGTGTACTGTTGATCCCAGTTGACCTTTACAACATCACCAGGTTTGGGGTCGGCGAGATTCTAAAGGGACCATAAGCGGGGAATTGGCGAGTGCCTTTAGCAGTATTGAAGGCGGTTGGTATCTCTTCTCGGAAAAAGTCTGCGCTCAGCTCAGAAAATAAATGAGAGTGAACGCTCACGGTACTGTCAAGTTCCCGAACCATTAGCAGTTTGGTCCCCGTTTGACTCTCCTTTATTTTAAGCCCATCTCCTATCCCCAGGGTTGGTAGCCTGATTCCCGCCCTAACTATTTCAACCACATTCCCATAAGTCATCCCTATTTCCTATGCCATTGGCTTCAACTTGAGTGCCAGTGCTTGGAACTTTTAGTTTTAGCTGTTTCGTAGCGCCAGCGTTTTCACCTCCAGTTTCTTGACAATAACCCTTCTCCTTTCTGATTTACCACCACCTGTAACAGTCCCTGTGCTGAGCGATAATTGCGTCCCCCTCAAGACTACCTCGTGAGATGCTCAGGAGAAGCCCTGGTTGAATATGTAGAGATTAGCAGACTGGAGAAGACCGGTGATCTGCGGCTATCCGGGCTGGACGAGTCCGTTACGATAGAAACGGTGGTCTCTAAAGAAGGTTGTCCCGCTGGCAAAACGACGGCGAAGGATTTATCCCGGATCGAGAGGCACAGGGGTTACCAAAAATACGACCAAAAAACCTTCAAAAAAAGAGCATACTCCTTCCTTAAAGGCCGGCATCGCATTTGTGATACTCCTGGTGTTGCAAGTGTCAATGGGCGACGGTGATCACTTACCATCAGGTGAGCCGTCTGCTCGTATGCCACCTATAACATAAAAAAAAAACCATTGTTCTGTGCTCTATAGATGCCGCTAGAAAGGTGGCAGAAGGTGACACATTGAAGGTGAGCTGGAGTCTCACTCGCGTGAGTGTCCTCGACCCCTACCTGTGCACTGTCACAAGTGCCTGGGGGGTGGGGCACGCCTCTAAGTGCTCATCAAAGGTGTACCGGAGCTCACTGTGCTTCAGGTGCAGGAAGGTGGGACACACGGCAGCGACGTGCGCCGCCCCGTCCCGCTGCGCAATACGTGCAGACAGTGGTCGGCCATTAGGCCGCGTTATGGGGAGTAGGAGATGTGACCCTCCTGTTACTAGGGCCAAAGCCCAAAAGCTAATAAGGCAAATGCTAAAGAAGTCGCTGAGTCATCGGTGCCCAAACGGACGCCCTCGGACGAGGAGATGTCTAAGTAGCCTAAGCTACTCGGACTCTCTACTTCCACTTCTGTCGCACGCGTCTCCCTTCTCATCTCCTAGGAGAAGGGACTAGGAGAGAAGAGCGGGCAGCTGCCCCTGAACCCGACGAGGGGAGAGGGATGAGGAGGAGAACTACGCTCCTCCTCTCCGTCCTCCGGGAACCAGCGGACTGGCGTGGGAGCGCGAATCTGCATTGCGCGGTTTCTGTGATCTGTGGTGCCCCTGACGCTCGTTGTGCATATTGAATGTTCCATTTTCTATGAAAACTAACTCCGTACACTCCGTCGAATTAATTTCTACTCATTAACGGAGCCTTCGCCATAAAGAGAAATTTCGAAACACTCTTCCGCATTACGTTCCCGCGGTCTTCGCAGCACTTCGCCGGCATCGGTCCTCTCCACACAAAGAGATTCTAGCTTCATTAGAAAACAATTCTCTATTCCAGTCCTTCAGAGCCCATGAAGCACAATTTCGAGCAAACTGAAGTCGAGCAACACAGTGTTCACGGAGTTTTTTACTACCCCCGGCCGGCCGGTTATAACGTCACATTGTTGTAGCAATTCGCGCCATTATAAAAGCAATTTTTCAATAATCTAAAATAATCATTATTTCATCATCATCAGCCTATTAATGCCTCCCCTGCTGGGGCACAGGCCTTCCCTATGGATGGAATAGGGAGATTGGACCATGACCCACCACGAGGGCCCAGTGCGGATTGGTGGGTGCTAACGACTGCAGATGCAGCCGGGACCAACGGCTTAACGTGCCTTCCGAAGCACGGAGGAGCTCAAGATAGTAATTTTTGGTCACCCATCCAACCACTGCGAAAGTTGCTTAAGTTCAACGATCGCAGCTGAACGCGCTAACCACTTGCGCCATCGAGCTCCTCAATCATTATTTATCTTTTGTTAATTTTGGAAGGTAAAGAATAATTCCACGATGCTTCAAATAACATGCCAAAACATCGGCATATTAATAAAATCTCTTTTTTGCAATATTTATTAAAGTAGAGAAAAATATAAAGTGCCCGTTTTTTTGCAAAAGAGTTTATATAGGTGAAACGTAACAAATTCATAAAAGCATATTTAACACTTTTTGTCAATATACGTATGGGAGGAGCTCGCAGGCTCAGGTGGTTAGCGAATTCGGCCTGCGATCGTGAAAGTTAAGCAACTTTCTCAATGGTCGGTCATTGGATGGGTGACCAAAAAACTTATTGTCTCGAGTTCCTCCGTGCTTCCAATGATACGTTAGCACCCACCACTGCACCATCCATAGAGAATAACTATGCCCGTGCATTATAGGGACATTAAAAGGCCGATGAGGATGATATATTATGTAATCATAATCATAATCAAGCACATATGAATGTCTAGAAGCTACGCCATCGGTTCGTAAATCTACGGCGGGAGACCTTGTACTGAGAAGAACCGGCAAGAAACTCGGCAAGGGCTGTTTTTTTTCTCCCTGTTTTACATTTACAGAGTCGTCAAGTTGAAAAATGGCTTCAGAGATGATTCATGAAGTCACCTTTCATTACATTATGTGAAATCAACAATGCACCTTACAATTTAATAATATAAGAATATTATATATAATATAATTAAATATAAAATAATATTAACAATTTCACATCATAAAACTGTAAAATACACTAACTATAAACAAATAAGTCTCTATTTAATTACATAATTACTATATATAATAAAATATAAATACTAGAACAATAAAACTAAAACTAAAAACCTTAAAAAATAAAATTAATAACTAAAATATATTATTAAAAGGAGTCCCTTTAGGCAAGGATCCGAAGATACTGGCAGCGTTACCCCTTTGAATGGCTAGACTAATTTTTTGTCTGAGGTAGCTGCCAGCTCTTCGGTCTCCTGTGACGTCGACTAACCTTTTTGTTATTTCCTTATATAGCCATAAAGCGCTAGGACCCCACGGACCAAGGGTCTCGACACCGAATGGGACAAAATCATATTCGGAGCCAAGACCCCTGCTTGGTTTTGATTTTTCAGCCGCTTCACAAGCCGCATCAGCTCTGTTGATGGTTCCATGTAGATGGGAAGGGGCCAGCGTGTCTGAACAGGTTGCATCCCATACCAGCACCCGACCCATCTTCATATTTCACCCATGTAAAATTATACATTAATTGTTCATCTGCATTTTGATTGCTGTGTCACACAGTATAAATACAAATAGAGTTAAATATGTAATATGTGTATTACATATTATGTAATAGTATGAGCCAGTATACGCATGACTTTTTACCATCTCGAAACTGCCCAAAGAAATTGTTATAACGGTATTTATAATATTGATTATTACCGACAGCTCACTCACTCCTCGTTCAGTGTAACTTTAGGCGCTTTGCAGACGGCGGGGCGGAGCGGGCCGGTCAATTTCGCCGCGAACGATAGCACAAAGTGAATCCTATACTACAAACGCACACAGAGGGCAAAAAGACCATGTCCGCGGCTGCCCGCCGTGGATCATACAAACCAGTTTATATGCAGTAACGCAGACGGCGCGGGGCGGCTAGCTCAGTCCACGCCACGCGCTTTTTAGTAATGAACTATTCACTAGAACGAACGTTCTGAACTGACTGTCCTCTGTCCGTCGTGTGCTTTGTGTACGCGGCGAGGGCAGCCGCAGACGCGGTTTTAATTGCTTCGCGGACAAAAAGCCCGCCCCGCCCCGTCGTCTGCAAAGCGCCTTAGCTGTGAACTGAAACAATGAAACGAATTGCATATACGAGAAACTTCTCAAAGAGGAGTGAAATGCAATTGTTAGACGAGCAGAAGCAACAAGACCAGCAAATTAAATAAAGTTAAACGGAATTGCTCTTAAAATTAATCAGACTGGAACTTTGCTGGTATTTATTTAAGTATTTGCACTCACCTAAATTAAACACTGTGGAGATGGTAGCGTGGCGGGAGAGCGCAGACATTTTTATAGTTTGGTTCGACTATTAAAAGTACTATGTTATTTGATAATGTTGAAATACAACAACAACAATTTAAGAGAGGTAGGGCGGACTTTTCGTTCGATATGGGGAAATAGCCTCCACCTTAAAATATATCACAGTAAAATAACACTGCCTTATTTTAAGGGACTTTCGGACCAAATTGTACATACCAACCCCATCGTAACCATAATAATAGGGATGATGACTATTTTTTTTTTTTCGTTTATCAGGTAGATTATCAAAAAGTATTGGACACGTATTTTTTCTTTTTTCACATAATATAAACATTGCAGAGATATATTGATTTGGAAAGTCGCATGAGGTCACGTTTGAGTACACATATAAGTGAAAATTCACTCAAAAGTGACGTCACGAGCCCCTACTCCCAAACTTTGACGCGCTATAACTTTCTCATTTTTTGGTTGATTGCCCAAAGAAAAAATACGTGTCCATTATTTTTTGATCATCTAACTGAATGACTAAATAGAATTTCGTTTACTGTACCCCGTCATCACCCCTATTAAGTGACTACAACACTTAATTTTTACATATAATTTTTGCCACCATATTGCCAAGCACACCAGACTCTAGGCTGGCTAGGATACCCTGCAATATGCCAGTCTCAAACCTAATAATTTTAAGAGAATGCATGTCACCTTTCCGCTTCAGTTTTGACACATTCAATTATTATGTGTTGACGTTCCTCCACTTTTCACATGTTTCACAATTAGGGGAATTGTTTTTATTTAGAAGGAATAAAAAAATATTAAGTGGAATATGTCCAGAACGAAGTCGGTGCACGAACATAATACAGGTGGTCCAATTACTGCACCTGGGGGTATCCGAAAATCCTACGTACGTTCCGCGATTTTTCTTAGTTTTTGAGTTATATTTTTTTGTGTATTTTTACCGTCACTAATTGGACCATCCTGCATATATACGACCTGTCGACGGTCCCGGCTGCATCTGCAGTTTTTAACACCCACCAATCCGTACTGGGCCCGCGGGGTGGGTCATGGCCCAATCTACCTATTCCTGGGAAGGGTTGTGCCCTGGCAGTGGAGACATTAATAGGCTTATGATGATGAACAAAAGTTTCACTTTAACAATGTTTTATAGAAAAATTAATATATAATTTACTTACAATTTTTATTGAAGTTATACTTCTTTAGGAGCGTTATGAAAAAATGATGAGAGTGAAATTTTAAGATGCGCGCGCATCACTGTAACACAAAATATTAACAGCATGAAGTTGGTCGCTTTAGCGACCAACTTCATGCTGTTACTTTTGTTTTTACCGCACATTAAGAAAATCTACCAACAAAATAGAAATAGAATCTCTATTTAGTGGGTGCTAACGACTGCATTGTGAAGGCCTATCAAAAGTATTTATTAATCTGGAACAACGGAACCAAAGCGCGATTCAGGAGGCTACAGCGCCATCTCTTGACCATTGGTGTAGTAGAACCAAAAACCAAATCTTTATTTCTTGTAATAAAGTAACAGTTATAGGTATTCATATTTATAATATCAAAAGTATTTATTAATCTGGAACAACGGAACCAAAGCGCGATTCAGGAGACTACAGCGCCATCTCTTGACCATTGGTGTAGTAGAACCAAAAACCACATCTTTATTTTTTGTAATAAAGTAACAGTTATAGGTATTCATATTTATAATATTTATCCACATGTTTCTAGTTTGTATATTCGGAATACGTGTTTGAGTTTCATACAAGTGCAAATCACATATGTTCTAATAAATTATATTCAGTAGCGATTTTAATTGAATATTTTGATTATTTATTTATTTTTTCAAATTAAAACTGAACTTTTTATTAATTTATTGTAATTAATTATTTGCATGCAATTAAAAACTATTTTTAAACGATGTGAAAGAAGGATAACTTCTCACGCGCCTACATAAGTACACGCACCCATTTTTTTAAGCATGTACATGCGTAAATCTAAAGAAAACAAGCAGTTTCAAGTAGTTATATGCTTAAAAAAATAAAATTATAACTATAATTGCTATTTCTTCTTTCAAATGTTTAATACTTGTAAAAGTATTCATTTGACATTGTGGGTTACCAAAAATGTAACCTTTCAGCTTAAGAATAGCTAGAAGAATTTCGACGCGGCCGTCAGGGCCGCGGTAGCATAATTGGTCAGTGCATTCTCCCGGTTAACGAAGGTTGCGGGTTCGGGTCCCGTCTGCTGCCTGGTCCGCGTGGAATATTTTCTACTTATATTTTCTTTAAAATAATACTTCTTTATCTCAGGGCATGTAGTCGACGCCTCCTCTCTGCAGACTACGAAGCAAGATGTTGATATTTTGTAATTCAGAATGCACTTCGACTTTTATTATATTTGCATACACTACCCACGCGTTCAGCAGTCAGTTTCCAACGTATTCTTAACAATTCATGTGAAATTTTAACCTATAATACTTGTATAGTGCTGGGTGTTGCGTATAAAATATTGCAAGTTCGCATCTTGAAGTTAATGTACCTAGTGTGTTAACGTGAACAAATTTCTTGTTCGTTTACGGAAAATAAAATTGTATGTGAAGTACTACTGAATTGTATTTTGTAGCATTAATTTATGTTTTAGCATTAAACATGTGTATGTGTATATCGTTTTGCAGGTGTGGTTACTATTTAATTAATCCTGCCAGGATTAGTATCTATATATATAAAACTCAAAGGTGACTGACTGACATACTGTTCTATCAACGCACAGCCTATACCACTGGACGGATCGGGCTGAAATTTGGCATGCAAGAAGATGTTATGACGTAGGCATCTGCTAAGAAAGGATTTTGATCAATTCTACCCCCAAGGGGATAAAATAAGCAATGTAATTTTGTATGAAACTTTGTCAATTTTAAACCGATCGGGCTGATTCTTTGCATGCAGGTATAAGAAGAATCATAGATGAATGTCATTATGTATAATACAAGCCTGAGAACAAAAACTGTAGTCTACACTTCAGCTCTACACCGAAGCGAAGCGAGGGCGGGCCGCTAGTCTTATATAAGACGCAAAGTAATGCGAGTTCTTAATAATAAAAAAACATAGATTTTTTGCCAACTCTCAGTTAGTTCCAAATTATGCAGACCTGTCCCGTGGAAACTACATTACTAATAAACGGGAATAAATATTTCTACACATCATATGGGATTCACACCTAGAACCTTCGCGGGAGCATTTCCAGTCCATCAACCAGTGGTCTGAATATAATGATAGTCTACAATACTAGCTTGGTTAACACTTCCAAAATCCTATATAATATATATGAATATTTTATTTTTATAAATTATATAAATTCCCATGGTCTGAAATACAATGCTCAAAAAACTGAAATGTTGGTATTTAAGGCAGGAAAGGGTCCGGATAACGTGCCTAGTGTAAAATTAAACGGTACGCCTGTTCGGGTTGTAAGCCAATTCCGGTACTTGGGTCATATATTGACCGAAGATATGAAAGACGACGTGGACATAGAGCGTGAAAGAACGGCGATGGCTGTTCGGGGTAATATGGTCGCCCGTAGGTTTAGTCGGTGTAGCAGGCAGGTAAAATTGACGCTGTTCAATGCCTATTGTGTCAGTTTCTACACCAGTCAACTGTGGATAAAGTACAGCAGGAGGTCGTATAGTACCATCTGGGTTCAATATAATGATATTTTTCGTATTCTGATGGGTCTGCCGAGATTTTGCAGTGCTTCTACAATGTTCGCGGAGGCTGGGATATCGGACTTCTATGCTGTTATTAGGGCGCGCATAGCTTCTTTTTGGGAGGGACTGCGTTGCTCTGGTAACCGCATACTAAAATGTTTGTACGCGGATTTTAACAATCCAATTTATAGATATTGGCTATCTGTGCACACGGATGGAAATCGCAAATAGAAGATTGACGTTGTTATTATAATAATGTAAATGTATTTTTAATTAGTTTTTATATTTTTTATATTGTATCATGTTTTAAATGTGGGTCTTAGCTACCTGCAATAAATGATTTTATTATTATAAATAGGTAAGTCCGCTAAATAACTGCATCCCGATGTTATGTGACGGTGAAGTCGGGACGCGAAGGTACAGCAGTTCAATCTGCCACACAAGCCATCCATACCTTGCCGGCCTGCATGTTGCTTACTCTTTCAAAAAAATTTGGATTGTAGGAGGGAAGGAACACGTGAGCGGGCAGAGCATTCGATTTGCGGATAGTGCGATAAAGAAATGAGTTACCAAAGGAGATTGCTCAGCTTCCATACATGTTTGGCCTAAAGACCAATAATCATGAAACATTGTTTCCTAGATTCGAAATTATATATAAATTACTGTAGAAACGAATATTATCGACGGACATCCCTGAGACCATATACACTGAACATATTAAAATAATAAAAAATAAATAAGTTATATAGTAAAACTAGGGAAATCAAGCCAAGTACCGAAATTATGGATTAGATTCAGGTATATAGAGCATGTAGATTAACAGATAGTTGCCTGTTTTTAAAGTTAATGCATAAGAGTAACTTTTAAAATCAGGTGTCATTTCCGGTTATAATAGGTACTCTGTGACAGAAACTGTGTGATGATTGTGAATGAGCCACAGATTAGAGAGAATTTTTAAACTCTCGTTAACCAAAGAAAGCTAAGAGATTTAGGTTCTATATCCATATATTCAGTAGCTTCATTATTTTTGTTATGTTTTTAAGCTATTATATTATATATTTTTAGTGTATCACACCTTATAATTTTATTTATTTATTAATTTATAGTCAGGGAACGTAGGCCCATAGATAGATACCTTAAAGTCTAACATATATACAGATTATAATGTGTTTGTGGAGGTGTTTGGCGAAAAATGTATGGCAATAGACTTTATGATGTCGCCTACCATCTATAATAATTGTTTGAGCACATTTGCATCTAGTGAAAATGATAATATAGTTGTGGATATTAATACCACAGTGTAATCAAAAAAATGATTTATTTAATCAACCTTTACAAGATAGATTTGTATTTATGTTATATAAACAACTTCGATCAGTCTTTGGCTGAATGTTACTACACCCATAGCCATTAAAAATGATTCGTATGTTTTCCAAACCGGTAAAATTAAAAGTCCTTTTTAAATTAAATATATTATACAAAGGTGTCCGTTGAAATCTAATGACTGTAAATTAAATTATAAATTACGCCAAGAATTACCGTGTATATCAATATTTTTTGTGCATTTAGGCCAATTTGAGCAATCTCCTTTCTTTGTTCGCATCGAAATAGTAAGTCGGTGACAACGTAGGCCAGCGCGTTTGGTACTCTGAAGGAAAGGGGATGAATAACTTCTCCGAACACTCCGAAGCCGATAGAATGTGATGCAATATACGAAAGCGAGTTTGTTTATTACGCTTTCATAGCTAAACCAATAAATTTATAATGATGAATTTTGATGGTATAGAGATAGATGGATCCCTGGAGAGGTGTGTATGTTATAAGCAACCCTTTGTCTTGAAAATAAAACTTGAAGGCAGTAAGATAACAGAATAAATTTTGTATGTGTAAGGTTGTGTGTTTTTGCCTGAGTCCGTGTATTTTATTTATTTTATTTTATTTTATTAGGGATAACAAACAGTTGTACAATATATGTTAAGTGAAAGGATTACAATTATGTTATACTTATTGTACAACCAACAACATTATCCACAGATTAATACTAGGATTGTTTTGTTTTATATATATTTCTATTATTCTTTTTCTATACTAAAAGAAAAATATGTTGTACACTACACAAATAAGTATCCAGTAGAAACAAAAAGCTTGTCGAGGCGTACCAATGCAATACACATATTATACTTGTAGCTAAAACACATATTATGATAAAAGATCATACACTTTGGTCTTGAAAGAAGTGTCTGAGAGCAGGAAAATTTCAATATCATGTGAGCTCAAACTATCATTAAAGGTGTTCATTATTCTGTTCAACGGGGCACGCAGACCAGCGTTAGTATTGACATAACCGGGGCAGAATAGTTTATGTGGGTAGGCCTCACGGATACGGTGTGAACTGCTGGCTATTCTAAATATAATCATCATCATCATCATCAGCCTATTAATGTCCCCACTGCTGGGGCACAGGCCTTCCCTATGGATGGAATAGGGAGATTGGGCCATGACCCACCACGCGGGCCCAGTACGGATTGGTGGGTGCTAACGACTGCAAATGCAGCCGGGACCAACGGCTTAACGTGCCTTCCGAAGCACGGAGGAGCTCGAGATAGTAAATTTTTGGTCACCCATCCAATGACCGACCACTGCGAAAGTTGCTTAACTTCAACGATCGCAGCCGAACGCGCTAGCCACCTGCGCCATCGAGCTCCTCTAAATGTAATACTGTCAGTGAAATCATTACAGTCGTAATTATTATGTATTATATTATACAAGCAGGATATATCAAAAAGCGTCCTCCGCAACTCCAGTTTTGGTACCGAGAACTTCTGTAAAAGATGGTCATATGATTGTTTAGTTCGCGAGCATTACGTGTATAAGAACATACATGCATTCATTTCTGACTACTGGCAATACCATTTTAATGGTGGGGCGCGTAATGGCGGCAGTAGTGAGGGGCATTCGGCAGGCATTCTGGTTCCAGCATTGATACTGTTTAGACGTGTGTGATTGTGGTATTAATAAACAGTGAAACCCAAGGAGGCCGTTTTATTACATATGGTAAACTTATCTATCGATTACTCCACGTGGACAAAGAAGCGGGTACCAGCTTGTTAATCATGTTTATAATTGATTTCCAACCACAAAAAAAATCACATCAAACAATTTCGCGTAATTGTAAAACAGAAATAATATGGAAGTACCTACTTATGATTTTTTCATTTTTACTTGAGCGTTTTCTATTTGCGTCCCTCGTTAATTTCTTATTTGGTATATCATCAACATCAACAGTCTATTAATGATAACTAGCAAACCAGTGAATCAAATGTTCACCAAAACCTGATTTAAAAAAAAATGTATTTAATTAATTGAGAACTTCGGAGATTTTGTGTGGTTTCGTTTGAAATTCGTGATTTCTCGAAAACCGGAAGTGCTACGTTACTCAAATCCGGTTTGTAGTCTTATCAGACTATTCTTAACTTATAACTTAAATATTCTCTTTATCTATCTCTTACGGTTTGGCCGCTGAAACAGCACCACAGACGGACGGACGGACGGACTTGTCTAATAGATAAGAGATGAAATAAGAAGATAATGGAATAATAATGGGATAGGTAGATTGGGCCATGACCAACCACGCGGGCCCAGTGCAGTTTGGCGGGTGCTTACGACTGCAGATGCAGCCGGGACCAACGGCTTAACGTGCCTCTGAAGCACAGAGGATTTTTGGTCACCCATCCAATGACCGACCACTGCAAAAGTTGTTTAACTTCAACGATCGCAGCCGAACGCACTAACCACCTGCGCCATCCAGCTCCACGGCTTTCATACACGCACCAAAATATACGTATCCATCCAAAGTGTAATAGGCACAAGAGACAATTATACCAAAGAGGTTTAATCACAAACTTAGTATGAAGCGTCTCCAACTGGATAACTAAATTATTCAGTACAGGTGTTCAACAAACAGATCTCACTAAATTGGGCCATAACACACTCTGTCCGATGGTATGATGGAGCAGTTAGACGCCATTGTCTCGCTCATCCACTAAATTGAACTGTC
This sequence comes from Chilo suppressalis, assembly GCA_902850365.2. Lineage (NCBI taxonomy): Eukaryota > Metazoa > Arthropoda > Insecta > Lepidoptera > Crambidae > Chilo > Chilo suppressalis. Next base: position 28,037,904 of record OU963901.1, on the reverse strand, counting down.
CCGATGGACCTATTCGCGTTCTACACGTTGCTTTAGATATATTATAAGCATAGAGGTTAATATGTAGGTGTTATGACCTACTTTGAGGTAAACTGGTGACACACAATACTGTGGATGCAATTTTCAAATGAAAAAAAATGATTGATTTGGATGCGTGAGTCAAATCACGAACCCTCTATACTAATAATATTATTAAAAGGAAAGATTTGATTGGTGTTTGTAATTAATAAAAATAGAAAAATAATGAACTTTAGTGCACCCGCGCTTGCTATGACAGTTTTTTTATTTTACTTTTGTACATTTAGAGTAAGTTGCAACACAGAGTCAGTTTATTAAATTTTTGTTTTATACATTGTCCGAAAGTTCAATATTACGAGCCATCCTACGGAGCCGTTTTTACCGCAAGCTCCGTTGTATGGCCAAATATACTACAGGTTAATTTCGAAGCTCATTCAATTAAATTGTCGCGTTCAATCTTAATCAAAAGTCCAAACCAATATCGTATTTTGGTATTTGACTGACTAATTAATGTCTAGGATTGACTAACTTGGCCAGCTAAACGATGAAGCTCGAAACGATTACTTAACACTGTTTAAATATGCAACAAGTGCAGTACATGTTTGATCATTTTACTTCTGACGTTGAACCAAAAAGTAATCTGATATTTCGTTATAATAAGTTCGTACATATTCGAACATAGAGAGTTTTTACAGATGGCGCTGTTCATACATCTACATCGCGGTATCGTTTGGTATAACGGTCTTGATACATATGTACAAAGTTTTGAATGTGATTGTACAAAGAGAAATATTAAAATAAGTATATAGCGGGCTTTTTCTCCTTCTCTCTAGATGTTTACATCTATCCGTCCTTTAATATTTTAAACCGTACCGTCGCTCTCGGGATGAAACGTTACTATCTAGGTATCGATACTTTTACTCAATACTTTATTGGTCATAAACTATCGATTCCTACTCGGTATCGAATGAAAAGTATCGATACTAACTTATTTTTTTATACACATAATGAAAGGTGCATTCAATTCCAAGTGTATAATGCGAGTGAACAAAGTTTGTCGGTGCCCTACTGACGGGCAATTGTCTCTAAACGACTACGGCAAGGCAAGGGCGCCAACACCCCATGAGCGAAACTGCGCAGATGGCGCCCACTCTATACAATACCTCGATTATTCTCAATCGTTTATTTATTTATTTAATTGCACATGTACGTAGAAACTAGGGTCTCAAGAAATATGTTTAGCATATTATGACCCTGTAACACCCTGACAGGTATAATACCTATATCTCGACAGCTATTAAACATTAATTTGTTTTAAGCTTTTATGGTCACTAACATTATAATAAAAAAAACCGTTGTCTGTAAAGTCGGTTTACTGACGATAGTTCAACGTGACAACATTTTTTTACAAAGTACATAGTTCAATTCGTGACAAAACAGATGCCGAACGCGGAGGCCAATTGTGCCTCTTTGTCACTCGTAGCACACTCTCGCTTGCACTTCAAGCCTTAAATGGAACGCCTCAGAGCGAGGTAACGCCGCATGAGTCATATTTTTTCGTGCATGCAGCTCCATCGAATTATAAGACGTTGTCACGTCAAAAGCTTAAGAACAGCTAGAGGAAATTCGACACGGCCGTCAGGGCCGAGGTAGCAAAATGGTCAGTGCGCATAGCGAAGGGTGCGGGTTCGACGCCTGTCTGCTCCCTGGTTCGCGTGGTTTTTTTTCTAGTAATTTTTTCTTTACATTTAAACATCTAGCAGTTACATGCTTTAAAAATTATAAATATAATTGCTATGTCTTCTTTCAAATGTTTAATACTTGTAAAGGTAGCATGGTAGTGACTTAGTAGGAGTTCTCATAATTTTCAAGATTTATCAAAGTATCTGAGCCTTTGCTCATAGAAACATTTAGTGTCGCCGCACACGGGCCACACGCCACAGCCACAAACGCCGCCACGAGAAGCTAGAAGCGGCTACTAAAGTGGCTGAAGCGCGCGACAGTGGCCGACTAAGGTAAGGGAGAGGGGTGGGGAATCGCGCGAGTGACGTGTGGCGGCGTTTTATATCGGCGCATTAAGTGGCCGGTGCGGGCCACAAGAAGCGAGCAACGACTATTTGTAGCGTGTGGCTGCCACCGGCGTACCGTGTGTGGCGACTCCATATAAAATGTATGAAAACTACAAGAAATATACCGGTGGCGGCGTTTTATGGTTGTGGTCGGTGGCCCGTGTGCGGCGACACTTAGTCATTCAGCATCAGACATTACTTAGTACAAAATTTATACATTGCTAGAGCAGTCGCTTATACAACATTTTACCATGTCCTTTAAACTCAAAAAGGTTGGAGTCTTGGGATGGTATCCGCAAATCTTATCTAATTATAGACTCTCTGAGTGCCATTAACCAATTGAAGTATTAATTAAGTAGCACAAAACACATCGAAGAATCATTTTTTTTTTAATAAAAGTAATAAAATATTTTGTGATTATTATATTTTAAAAAGTTAAAAGCATTTAACTGATAGATGTTTTAATCTAAGGAAAATTTCACTAGAAAAACATCCACTCAGTCCAGGTTTCAGACGGGATATGCCCCTGGGGATCACCGGCCCTCCCATTTTGGGGGGGTGAGTGGGGCTCGCCATAGGCGAGCAGAGGCCGACGAGGTCGTGGATGTGTTCTCGCGAGTTCCTATTACCTTGTCCGGCAGCGACACGTCCCTCCCCGGCGTGTCTTCTTCGTCAGAAAACGATGAGGATACGTCGGTGACGGACATGCTCGCGTCAAGGGGCATCGGTGGGTTTTAGTAGGTAGGCCGCGGTACGGTATATTCTGGGAGGGCATTCTGTCTGCTCCCAGAAGCTGCGGAGAGTCCGACATAACCCCGTGCACCCCAAAGCACGGGGTACGCGTAATGCATTTCCCACCGTTTGAAAAAAAAAAGGTTCAGACGGGATTCGAACCAGTACCTCTACTATCAGCAGCGCTATTTAGTAAAATTTTCATTCACATTGGATCCGCGCGGATTTATATAGGAACCACGCGGATCCACTTTCGGATCCGTGCGTGAAAAATTTACAGAATAGCACTACTGGGCGGATGCATGCAAATTTTGAACACGATGTATTTTACATTCATTAAATCCCTTAGGGTGTCATTATAATTTATGTTTATGATAAATATAAAGGACCCTTTATAAATGTACTTTCATGGCGGAAAAACAAGAGCATAACGTCACACGATCTCGTTATAGATAACATCAGCATAAAGCGGTCGAGTGCATAAAGAAAATGCAAAGACTCGGTAGATCCAACGCGATATTCGTCTTGACCTCTATTGTGTCACACTAAGAGCTATATTCCTACAGAAATCGTATCCATTGTCTTGTTGTCAGTTGACTGTACTACTACAGCGATGAGAATGACTTATTAACTCTTATCGTCTGAAGTGTCGTTGCCGAGAAAGATTATAGTGACTTCCCGCCGACTGTATTTTAAACTGTCGATAAATACATTTGTGAGTGTCTTCTGCGCTTAACATACACTGAATCTGAAAACCTGATTGTTTGATCTTAAATCTGACAATGCGTTTTTGATTTGTATTTTAAATGTAAAGAGTTTGTATGGGAAATGTTTGTATGGTGTAATGCAAATACACATAAACACGTAGACTCAACAAGCACACTCCTCTTGAATCTCCACATCTTAAATCTTCTAATACGTTTTTGGATTTGTATTTTGAATGTCAAAAATTTAGGACATTTGTATACATGCACGGCACGTACCGCATTGTACCCACGCAGACGCACACACATGCATCACAAACCTACACAAACACCCAAGCAGATACACTCACGCACAAACATACACACACACCAGACTAGATATTAACACCCTGCCAAGCTCACCGGAGTTATATTGCACATATTATGAATTTACTATTCTTAAAAGTTGTCTAATATGTGTATATTATGATAAGTATTATTAAGAAAAAATTATCGATATATCAACTCCAGAAACACTCTAGCGTTTCACTCTTGATACTAAAATGTCTGACGAAAGCCTAATCTATGCTCTAGCCAGAAACAAAGAGCAGACAATGGGACCATAAAACAACACTCAAAATATCAAAATTGTAATACATTTATTACGGTCGTGGCGTAATTTAGAGACGGCTAAGGGTGTCGCCAAGTCACGGAAAGTATAAAAAACCGGCCTAGTTTCTGTCGTGTCACGCGCAATGTAGGGTTCTGTAGTTGCCTGTAGTTACTACAATATATTTGAGCAGGAGTCTCTATTTTCTATATCGGAAATTAGAAAAACTTATTAATATCAATCTATGAATCTCAACTAAAATACCTAAATCAAAGTCAAACTGAGTCTCAAACTCAAATTAATTCTATATTACTAGCAAAGCAGTGAACCAAATGTTCACCAAAACCTGATTTAAAAAAAATGTATTTAATGATTTGAGAACTTCGGAGATTTTGTGTGGTTTCGTTTGAAATTCGTGATTTCGCGAAAACCGGAAGTGCTACGTTACTCAAATCCGGTTTGTAGTCTTATCAGACTATTCTTAACTTATAACTTAAATATTCTCTTTATCTATCTCTTACGGTTTGGCCGCTGAAACAGCACCACAGACAGACGAACGGACGGACTTGTCTAATAGATAAGAGATTATTTTTTAAATACGGATGATAACCGCCGATTTTTTGTTTTCTCCCAGGCCCCACCTGGTGTGAAATCCTCATGGATACCCTACAGCCGGCTGCAAGGTTAAGTCAGACCCTTACTGAAAAGTTTCATTCATCTGAAGCGATCATCCTCTGAGAAGGGGATGATGCGGTATAACAGCCGATATTTTCAAGCGCTTATATACTTTTTATAAAAACGGAACGTTAGCGCGATTCAGAAGCTTTTGCTGTTGGTACTCGCGGTAACATTGTGGCCCCTAGATATTTTTCTGTGGTTTTTAAATACGTAAATTTTTGGTTGACTCAAGCAAACTAGCTTGCACGGTTTGTCAAACATTAGCGTGGTTGGAGCTTGTTTGATGAAAATTCATATTTTTGTTGTGTTTGAATTTTTATTTTACTCTTTTTGTGTAAAAACGCATTATATTACCGGAATAAATATGAGGATATCGCCGTCGCAATCGCATATAAAATAACTGTCAAAAGTCTAATGACGGTTACAAGTACAAGTCTAACTTTACGCCATGGCAAACTCAACTGTGCAATGCCTTTTGATAATTAAACACGTGAGACCGTCACGGGGGAAGTCTTCCAATAAATACCGTTTAAAACTTGTTATATACAAATACAAATTCTTTATTCGATACAATAATTTCCGATACAGGATTGCGATTGGAAATTTCTTTTAAGTAAATATATACTTGTATTAGAAATTCCCGCTCTCCGTGCTAAAAGACATGGTACATTGAATTATTGATTACTTTAATATTTTAATAATAATGAACTCTAAAAAGTAGCAAAAAATGACATCTTTTTTTTACAATATTTCTTTAAGTCGATATGTTTGTCTGTGCTTATGCATGCTTGTATGTGGGTGTATGAGTGTGTGAGTGTATGTGTACGTGTGTGTGCGCGTGCATTTGTGTCTGAATAAAGAGTGTATTGTTGAAAGTGGTTCTACTGAGATACCTATATAACACCAAAATGCAAAAGATAATAATGTTTATTTAAACATATATCCAAACACCTAGCCCTCCAGCCCCCCTAGCATGACTAACAAAACGCGATATGATAAAGCGATTTATCGACATTAACTGTCAAACTACAATGGAGTTTGACAGTTGAGTGTCGATAAATCGCTTTATCATATCGCGTTTTGTTACTCATGCTAGGGGGGCAGGAATGTCTCAGTTTATCATAATTCCAAGTTTTTAGTAGTGATGTTACAGTTATTTTGAAATTGAATTTGTTCATTGAGTAGATACTTAGAATTCTGTTGTTAATTATTAACTACGCGTTGGTGTACATGTAGGTAAGTACCAAAATTTAATCGCTACCACGCTGTGGCGACACTCTGCAGCTTCGTATTACTGCACGCCCTGCATGCCTCGCCAACAATTGGATATACTCCAAAAGGAAAGTGTGGATTTAATGAGATAAACGGAAATCGTAAAGAATGGTTTAAACTTAATAAGAACTTGGCAGGTTTTGCAGTCGGTATTTGAAGCGTTTGCCAAACGGTCCCATAGTGTTCAGGAGTTGTTTACGTCGATCTTGCTTTAAGGAAAACTTATTTGTCCAATCTTCATGTTGCCTTAGAAAGTATTGGATTCAATGTTGCCAACTCTACGTCTTTTTACGTAGATCTACGTATTTTAGGCCTTTTTTGCAAACCTACTAACTTCAGTCCCAAAATCTACGTATTTTCTTTAATTTGTACAAATTTGCAAAATAACATAACTCACTAGAATAGGGAAGCATATTTTCCGTTACTTATAAACTATACAAATATTTATTTCTTATAGTTTTTGGTACGAGGAACTTAAATACATCGATTTCACTTCATAAAATCAGAAGATGGCTGTAGTAATCTAATTTGAAAAAAATATTTTTAGTCTATACTTTTTAAACACTGAAAACGCTGTCCGCCATGATTGTGACGGCACAAAATTTGTAAACAACTAAACGTCATTGTTGTGTTACTATGGTTTCTTTCGTCGGATTAAAATATATCTAAAGACTCTCATATCTTGTAGAAGAGTTTCCGTTTATTGGTTTTGTTGACTAAATTAATGCTGGACGCCGAATTTGTAAAAGCAGAAACGACAAAGCTCTCTTACTTAGTAGGTACTTACATTGATAAAATAAAATAAAAATTAACCTTAAAATATTATTGAATCAGTACTTACACCGAAGTGATCTTTGCAAAAAGAAATGACTTTCAGTCGATAAAGTTACAGGATTTAGCAAGTTTTGAACATGTGTTCATGTGTAGATATGTTTATTTCTCTGGGCAATTTAAACCACAACTTTTCTGGAGTCTTTAACGTTGTGATTCTACATTCTCGCATAATCATGATAATTACTACAATACATCTTTTTCGGTCTAATATAACTATTATTAAATAATTAAAACATATTTTCAAAGTGTCAACTACCTTATTTGATAACAGTGTATTCTTGTCATTCTTTATACAGAATGAAAAGGAGAGACTGATGTTAAATTTAGTGCTAAGTTTAGAGAATTATGCCGAAATTGACACCTAGCAGCGTCTGTGTCTGATGGTAAATGTCTACTACAGCATGGTAAATGCTGCCAATGTAGCGTCGTCTCCAAGAATTCTATGTTCTATCTCCTTTTTTTAAATAAATTGTATAACAAAATATTCGTTTTAACGAACTTACTTCTCTCAGAAAAAAATACGTAGATCTACGAACTTTTCATATGAATATTTTACTAATTCTACGTAATTTTGTCATCGGGCCTACGCCTTTTTCAAAATCCGAGTTGGCAACACTGATTGGATTATGTAATATAAACTACTCAAGAAAGTTGGCACAGAATCAAATAAAAGACAAAATGATAATAATATACCTAACGCAAACCGAATGTGATTGGACGTGGAAACTAAGTACTAAGTAAAAGCATCATACTAAAGTTTTAGAAGTTACCGTAAACTATAATCCCACCATAAACTAATGTTCCTGAAAAGCGTTGTCAAAACGAGACCTTGTGACTTGCTCTGCCAAAAAGTTATGAGATCTCATGAGAAGCTAAGCTTTTAACTCTACACGCCCTAACTCTGCACGCCCTAACTCTACACACCCTAACTCTACACGCCCTTTATTTATTTATTTTATTTTTTGTCGCAGTGGAAACGCATTTACGCGTTCAACCCGCCGGCTGACGAGCGACGAGGATATGCGAGACTCCCCCGTCAGGGTCCTCTCCCGGCAAATACCGCAGAGGGTCCCCAACAGAGACTACCCGCTAAAACCACTGCGTGCACCCTCTGGGGGAGGGTGAGGCCTGGGGACGGAACGAGCCGGTTCTCCAGGCCACCACCCCCATTTGTGGGGGGCTGGTAAGGCCCCATCTCTCGGGTGGGGGAGGACTAGGTGCAACTAGTCGATCCCCCAGACAAGCGGGTCCGTGCAATGCGCAGACGGGTTGTCAAACCACCTGCGCTGGCCCCTTTGGAGGGAAGGGACGGGCAACTGTACGATCCCGACCCCTCTTCTCATCTACTCACTGAAGAGACAACTCTACACGCCCTAACTCAATACATCCTAACTCCACACGCCCTAGTTCTACACGACACAACTCTTCACGCCCTAACTCAAAATGACCTAACCTACACGCCCCAACTCTACACGGCCTAACCCTACACGGCCTAACTCTACAAGGCCTAACTTCACAAACTCTACACCTTAGTCAAAATATGTGGCTTGCGCTAGATTCACACGGGCGTAAGGTGAAAATGTATCCCCTGTTCATTATTATTCTGTTTAACATTAAAATAGTTCTTGTAGTAACGAAACGCCCAAGCCACATATTTTGACTGAGGTGTAAATTTAGTCTTAATTAATTTTACGTTGCTGCGGAGATTTTAAGAAAATAATCATTAATTAGGTAGAGTATTTTTCTTGTGCTTTCACCTCTTTACCTTTCTACTACTACTAATGGAAAGTCTAAGTAATTAAACGTAAAATAATATTCTCTAGGTATAAACGTGAACGGCTAATGACTCTACAAAACTCATCTCATTGTTGGCAGTATTTTTAAGAGGTGAGGAGGAGAGGTGGGGCTAGACCATCGAGTGGAATTATTTTCATCACCTTAGGATCTACGCTTTTTTTACCCATTCAAAAAACCTACAATTTTTGGACTAATTTGCTAAATCCAAGGCTCAAGCTCCCACCTGATTCCATCGAATAAACGAAAACCGGGTGACGAAACGTGATCATTTTTTATTAGTACTTTTTTATACATTTTTTGTAAGGCTAAGGATTGTGAAAAACATTCAGCCTACGTTGTTATTATCTTTTTTTATGTGTTTATTTTTGCTATTGTTTAAAAATAATAATCTGTGTCGTCAACCTTAGGCCCTGCCAGAATCATCAGCGCTGCAGCAGCCCTGGTGTTGCTGTAGTATCAAGCTGAGGCAAGGACCTAGTTGGCCAAAAAAAAAATTTTTTTTTTATTTATGTTTAACAATACTTTATGGTCAATAAAATTTATTTCTCTCTTTCTTCTTTCTAATATGCCAACTTTTGCATCCTTCAAGGTTCCAACCCGCAGCCGCTGAATTTGCAGTTAGGATCACCAACCGCTAGGCCACGCGAGTTATCAAAAAAAAAACTCGAATTTCAAACAATAGTCAGTCACTATTTCTATTATGTAACGAAGCTGATTTTTTTTTTCTTTTTTGTTTAGGAGCTTTTGTCCGATTATATGGCAGCTACATCGAAGCTGAATAATAATCAAGGCAGTGTCGCAGTGAAGTACTTATATTATGATGTCATGAGTCGCGTAAATAAGCGCAGTTTAGCACTTGATTCGGTAACAAGAATTCAGTGTGAACAAATTCACGTATTTTGGAGTATTTTGATTTTGAAAAACCTTACCATGTGGAGTCCGGGAAATATAATTATGCGACAGTAGTGTTTGGTATTGTTTATATAGATAGAGGCTTTTATTAGGATTTCGCGTGAAAATTACGATTTATCCCACCTCTTTTAAAAAAGCAATTTATTTTTGAAGTGAAAACTTCTTTAGCGGCGTTGCACACTTGTTTTTGTATGGGTAAAAATGTTAAACTCGCGTCAGGTTAAACACGTGAACTGATCGCATCATGAAACACAATAAAATTGGAAAGGTTGTTGACTTTCAAATATTACTAAGTCTCTATATAGGACGTCCACGTGGCAGATTTATTGCGAAGAAAATGCATTTTTAACAATAGATGTCGCTAGGTGCGTTTAAGTGTGATTCACGTAAGTTGATTTCTTTACAATAGATGTCGCTAAGTGAGCTTAACCGTGATTCATGTAAGTTGATTTTTGTGATAGATAAACTTTTTTAATGTAATATAAATTGTCATGTTTGTGTACGATAGCGCAATAAATAAATATTGTATTCTATCACATACATGATAGTATTTTATACCGATAATTAAAGCAATTCGTGCAAAATTATTCCCATTCCAAAATATCAAAATTGCACAACGTTAATATTCAAGTATTCACTTCTGCCGGCACTTCAGGAGTGCAACCCGTCGTTTTTTTTTATAATCAGGCTACGTAGGTCCATATATAAATACCTTATAGTCTAACATATAAACAGATATAAAGTAATATTAATTATTAATTAATATAACATTGTAGTTAGTAAATATATATAAATAAATCATTAACTCTGTTAGTAAACACCTAATTAACACCTAACTTATAGACGGCGACGTGTGACGCAAAGTGGTGTCAGGTAACCGGCCTCGGAACCGCCGGAACACAACACCTTTCGGCCAAAGATCTTGCATCATGAAAGTCGAAAGATGTTCAATCGGAACACTCACCTCACGACAAATGAATTAAAATTCACATTGTGACGGGACTCCAACCGTGCGACTCTAAGGGAGAACTTGGTCTTTATCCACAAAGGTTAGGATTAATCACTGAGGCATCTATTCTACTAACTATTAGTGGATGCATTAATTGATTTTGTAATGTTAAGAGGAAATCATTGACAGCTAGGGATGTCGAAAGTTGGAAAAAATATCGATATATCGTAAAGCGCCCGTAAGAGTTGCAGAATCCTCGGTGGGCAGCCACTGGGGGGTCCGTAAGACTTGCGGGAGCCAGGTGTGAGGTCCGTTCGGCGGTGTGCGCCTTAAAGGCGCCGTCGTCTGTAAAAAGATTTTTTACCTGCTTTATAAAAACAAAACAAAAAAAAGGCCTAATCTCCCACCTGATCCCATCATAAACGGAAACCGGGTGACGAAAGGCGATCATTTTTTATTAGTATGCCAAATTTTGCATCCTTCAGGGTTCGAACCCGCAGCCGCTGAATTCGCAGTTAGGATCACCAACCGCTAGGCCACGCGAGTTATCAAAAAAAAAAAAACTCGAATTTCAAACAATAGTCAGTCACTATTTCTATTATGTAACGAAGCTGATTTTTTTTTTCTTTTTTGTTTAGGAGCTTTTGTCCGATTATATGGCAGCTACATCGAAGCTGAATAATAATCAAGGCAGTGTCGCAGTGAAGTACTTATATTATGATGTCATGAGTCGCGTAAATAAGCGCAGTTTAGCACTTGATTCGGTAACAAGAATTCAGTGTGAACAAATTCACGTATTTTGGAGTATTTTGATTTTGAAAAACCTTACCATGTGGAGTCCGGGAAATATAATTATGCGACAGTAGTGTTTGGTATTGTTTATATAGATAGAGGCTTTTATTAGGATTTCGCGTGAAAATTACGTATTATCCCACCTCTTTTAAAAAAGCAATTTATTTTTGAAGTGAAAACTTCTTTAGCGGCTTTGCACACTTGTTTTTGTATGGGTAAAAATGTTAAACTCGCGTCAGGTTAAACACGTGAACTGATCGCATCATGAAACACAATAAAATTAGAAAGGTTGTTGTCTTTCAAATATTACTAAGTCTCTATATAGGACGTCCACTTGGCAGATTTATTGCGAAGAAAATGCATTTTTAACAATAGATGTCGCTAGGTGCGTTTAAGTGTGATTCACGTAAGTTGATTTCTTTACAATAGATGTCGCTAAGTGAGCTTAACCGTGATTCATGTAAGTTGATTTTTGTGATAGATAAACTTTTTTAATGTAATATAAATTGTCATGTTTGTGTACGATAGCGCAATAAATAAATATTGTATTCTATCACATACATGATAGTATTTTATACCGATAATTAAAGCAATTCGTGCAAAATTATTCCCATTCCAAAATATCAAAATTGCACAACGTTAATATTCAAGTATTCACTTCTGCCGGCACTTCAGGAGTGCAACCCGTCGTTTTTTTTTATAATCAGGCTACGTAGGTCCATATATAAATACTTTATAGTCTAATATATTAACAGATATAAAACAATGTAGTTAGTAAATAAAATCATTCTATCTTCATACAAACGGTCGGAAAGCGTACTACGCCACTCGAGTTCAATGTGCTCTCGGCGTGCACCCAGTCGCGAATTCGCCGTCGCCACAGAATATATACACTAGGCGAAAAGAAGCGACACTTAAGCATGTGTGCTCGTAAAATCGCCCGCGGCTATGTGTGGGTGTCTGGAGGTGCGCGGGGGCGTTGCGCGGCGCGCGGGACGTGGAGAGGGCAGTCGCCGACCGCCTCGACCGAAAGCATGGCAGTAGCGAAATAGTAAAATAATAGCGTTGCACTGCATTGCACGCACAGACTGACTACGCTACGCAATCTCATCATTATTTAGATAATAATAAGAATTATAAAGGAATCGAAAAGGGAGAAAATATATAAAAAGTTAGCAATTTGTTATAGTACCTACAATAAAAAAAAAATGATTATAAAATCAAACCTATCCTTCATTATTTACCCCAGTATCCTTGAATCAGTTTACATTTGATAACTTACTATGCATAAATATGCATTGGCACAAGTCTAAATTCCAAGTTCAACCCTAGCGCATACACGCTCCTGCTCAAGGTCACTGACGCTGGAACTCTCACGTACAGAGAGTGTCACCGCTGTGCCGTCGCGCCGCAACGACGACCGAACGGTGTGAATTGTTTTTTATGCAGTTAGCCGTGCTTAAACGTGCGTTTTGTATTGTAAATATTTGATTTAATTAAGTAGATACCTACATAATTTAGTATGGAAAAGAACAAACGACGATCAATATCGTACAACAGCACAATTGCTGTTTTTGGTTGCTTGAACTCTTCAATAACACACCCAGAGATATCATTTTTTAAATTACCTGAAATATTGGAAAGGTGTCTTAACTTTATAGATTTTTTTTTATATACCTATCTACTAGTACGTAATTTGTTTCTAATATTTAGGTATTTCGGTTTTTCCATCGGGCAAAATATCTGGAATAATATATAAATAACCACTTATTTAAGGATGAAAAAAGAGACAAACGAGTAATCTACCTACACTCGCGTTAAAAACAAAACTACATAAAATACTGTAGGCGGGCGGCCCTACCGCGTGCTCACGCAGCGCTCGGTGTAGGCATTTATTTTCAAGGACAGGGCGGAGTCACAATACTGTATAGATAATATTACCGTGGTTAGGATTAATCACTGAGGCATCTATTCTACTAACTATTAGTGGATGCATTAATTGATTTTGTAATGTTAAGAGGAAATCGTTGACAGCTAGAGATGTCGAAAGTTGGAAAAATATCGATATATCGACACATCGATATTTTAAAAAATATCAATATCTACTTCGATATATCGCGAAAAAAACATCGATATATCGATATATCCGACCAATTTTCCCAAAAATATCGTACAGTAGCTCACGAAATATGACACGCGGAATAATAATGGAACGAAAATTATCTCCCTAAAAATAGACCCTATTTTCAAACGATGACATAGACAGTACTTAATACAGCACAGATCATAGATATGTTGAATATAATTAATCTGAGATCCAGTTACGACTTTTCCAGATACGAATTTAGTTAGATCGTGATATGCCGCTAATAATTAAAAAAATATCGTTTTTGATACGAATTTCGATATTGGTTATTTTGTATCGATATATCGAATCAAAATATATCGGCAAAAAATATCGATATATCGAACAAAAAATAAATTTTCAACAAGCCTATTGACAGCTATTATAGTAAAACTGTGGCATAGCTGCCAGCGTCCACAAATAATGTAAATTTTAAATAATTTCGGATCTCAATAGAGAACTTTAAACTAAAAACTATATAAACCAAAACCATAAAATATATTATATTGTATATTGATAAATTGTCAAATAGACTTAGCTCTGCAGCATATGCCGTAATGAAAATACTCCAGTTAACGGATGTAGATACGGCCAGATTAGTGTTCTTTAGTTATTTCCAAAGTAACCTCACCACCTCACCACAAATGAATTAAAATTCACATTGTGACGGGACTCCAACCGTGGGACTCTCAGGAAGAACTTGGTCTTTATCCGCAATGGTTAGGATTAATAATTAAGGTATCTATTCCTTTCTGATTTCCGTCCTCTTGACACCTACAGGAGGATCCCAATAAAGGACACCCGGCATTTTGTGCCAAAGTTGTATACTTTTTTATTTTTTTTATCTGTGTTCCATAATTGGGTAACGTAGTCTGGCAATATTTGTCATCAGCAGCTAGCTGTCAATGTCAAATACATAGGTTTGTCATCAAAAGGGTTTCTATATCAAAAAAAATAAATCATTAAATAACTTCTTTCCACGATTCACTAAAAATAAGGCAAAAGTAGTTTTATGTAGCAAATAATTTTGGCTTTATTTTGAGACCAAATTCAACTGTATACAAGTTTAGCATTTTTTCTATGAAAAGTGCCGGGTCTCCTTTGATTCTCGGCTCTACCAAAGAGAGTGCTAAACTTTCTTGTTATTCCAAGCGAAAATCTTTTCTGGGAATATTCCAATTTTAAACTGACAGCCACGTGTTTACTGAAAGCGAGTTCTCAATACCGTATTTGAACCACTGAACTGAAACTAAGAACTCTACACCCAATAGGTGTAGATAGCAATAAACACATTTCTGCTGCACCCACTACCAAACCCGGGCTTTGTTCGTGCAAAACTAATAAAATTGATAATAAAAATAAGACACAGCAGAAGTAAGGTTGCATTTTTGGACTGTATCCAAACGCAGGCTAGATGCAAACTTTTCGGAATAACAATAATACACTATGTTCGGAAAATCGGACGACACGACGATCTGCCAACGGGTTGAACAGGCATTTAAATCTATATATATAAAACTCAAAGGTGACTGAGTGACATAGTGATCTATCAACGCACAGCCCAAACCACTGGACAGATCGGGCTGAAATTTGGCATGCAGGTAGATGTTATGACTTAGGCATCCCCTAAGAAAGAATTTTGATCAATTCTACCCCCAAGGGGATTAATCTATATATATAAAAATCAAAGGTGACTGACTGACATAGTGATCTATCACCTTTTCACGGGTTAATGCACGAAACTTTATTTATTATTATATAAAAATAAAAATTTGATTCCGACGACGTAGCCTGTAAAGGCTACGAAACGTCAATAAATAAATAAAGTTTCGTGCATTAAACCGTAAAAAACTAGTTTTATTTAATGAGTGTTGTGCGTGAAAACCTAAGAAACAAATATGTCATTTTTTGGTTGATTGCCCAATGAAAAAATACGTGTCCATTATTTTTTGATCATCTAACTGACGGACTAAATAGAAGTTTACTGTACCCCGTCATCACCTCTATAGGTGTGTGTTACAAATTTGAAAAATAAAAATAGCATTACAACAGATGAAAAGACATAACACGTCAAACTCCTTTATACATATTCATTTTTCGAAACTAATTTCGTTCCGTTGACTATAGTGAAGGATTTTGCTTTTCATTTTCTAAAATCGCCGTGAAACTTCGGCCGAGGTAGCTTTGTTAGGGCGGATTTTGCATTCGAAAGCTGACTTCAAACTTCAGTACGAGTTTTGCGAAATTTTATTCCCATTTTCTGTGTTACGAATTAATGTTCAACAGTTTTTTTTTTCTCTCTGTCTTGTTCTCTGAATCATAATCATCTTTACAGCTTATAGGTGTTTTAAAATTGAATACAGTTATTGTTTTCCTAGTTTTGCGTTGCATTTAATTTGATACGAGGTATCCCATACAATATTTGTTCTAGATTTTTCAAGATGTTTTTGGGTTATTATGAAATGTGAATATCAAGTAGCCAATGTCTTCAACAAAACTTTTAATTTACAAAAATTGTGATGTTTGACAGCATCGGTAAGAAAAAGTCTTTTCACAGTACGAAAAGTTAAGCAGCCTATTAATTTCCCCACTGCTGGGGCACAGGCCTTCCCTATGGATGGAATAGGGAGATTGGGCCATGACCCACCACGCGGGCCCAGTGCGGATTGGTGGGTGCTAACGACTGCAAATGCTGCCGGAGTATGAAGTACGGAGGAGCTCGAGATAGTAAATTTTTGGTCACCCATCCAATGACCGACCACTGCGAAAGTTGCTTAACTTCAACGATCGCAGCCGAACGCGCTAGCCACCTGCGCCATCGAGCTCCTCACAGTTTTATAGCGTAGTAAGTATTATTTGTTTCAAACTTTTTTTAATTTTACTTTGTGAGTCGATCCCTTATAAAAATGCTGAAGACCAGCACTGGAGTGCTCGCATCGGGTAACAGACGAGTACTTTGTATACGTACGAGGGTCGGTCCAGACGTCAAGCTCCAAATCTGCATTCCAAATTCACCAATTGACATGCTGCGACTAGAGGAGATTTGTTGTCACACCGACGTGTAACAAATTTTAATGATCCATAAATATAAGCATTTGAAGGACATTGTTCGCGAAGGTAGCGACAGGAAAGATATAACTGGATTTGTCAGTCAATTATCGATAACACTTTTAATTAAATAGGATAATATTCATAAAGAAAATCAGTCGCAAAGAAACGATAGGTATATTACAAACAGTGAGACAATTTTCGATAAAATATCAATATTTATTTTTTTGGTTCCAAGCCAAAGGTGAGAATGGTCACTCCATCCAATCATTATAAGCATAAAAGCATGATGAAATTTCTATGTCAATTCTGATAAATAAAGATTATCGTATGAAAATAAGGCTACCGTATGCAGAATTCACTTAATACCCATGAGCTTATCTTATGTTTATTTTTGTTTGATGGGATGCGATAAAGGTATGCGGATAGAATTATTTAATTTTAAATGTGCTTGTTGTGGTTTATACATAAACTTTTTTATTTGTACAAAAACATTATAAATTGTATTTTACTTGAACGAGATTATATATATATATTTTAATTAAAACTAGTTTTAAAGGGTTAATGCACGAAACTATTTATTTATTGACGTTTCGCAGCACTTTCAGGTCAGCATCGTCAGAATAATGATTTTTTTATTTAATTTTGTCGAGCTACCTTCGAAAGACTTTTATTGAGCGTTCGGTTATTTCAGTGGAAGATTTTTATTTTTTTTTATTGTCTATGTATGAATTTATTAGTTAACTTTATTTAAAATCCTTTTTTGGAATTTTGAGTTTATTTATTTGACCCTAACTATCGTAAACTACCACCCGTTCCAAAATTGGGAGACCTTTCTGAGAAGAACCGGCGAAACAAACCGCGAGAGGCTGTAATTTTTTTTTTTACATAACACGCCCACGTAATAAATTGTTCCTCCACACTTGTCTATAACATTTTTTTATTGTCTGAACACACCGTTTGACATAGTTTCATCATAGTTAATTAAAAGTACAAATTCAACAAATTTAATATGCAAACACAAGTTGAGTTACGGTGTGACAACCGCCCATTCCGCAGAAGCCAGACTATAAATTTCTATTCCTTACAATAGTTACAGAGATTGCACCTGGGAGCTGTCTTAGTGCCGTCTTAGTCTAAACTTGGACTCTGATAAATCCCTCAGAAGTTTACCGCCACGAGCAAGAAACGACAAATTGAGTTATCAACCTTGGGAATACCCGAGACATCATTTTTCTTCTTTCGCAAAAATGAAAAACTATGCGAGCGCGCCTCGATATATTCGTTTCGAGTTTAGCGTTCGCTAAACAAAATTGAAGGGAAATAATGGTACACAGGATATATGCCATGAATATAAGTGTGCATGGCCAAGAAAGTTTATTGGCGTACTTCTGAATTTTAACGTAATAAAGGATGTATTAGGGATGATGACTATTTTTTTCTTCTTCATTTATCAGGTAGATTATCAAAAAGTATTGGACATGTATTTTTTCTTTTTTCACATAATTTAAACATTGCAGAGATATATTGATTTGAAAAGTCCCATGACGTCACGTTTTGGTACAATTTTCACTTAAAAGTGACGTCACGAGCCCCTACTCCCAAACTTTGACGCGCTATAACTTTCTCATTTTTTGGTTGATTGCCCAAAGAAAAAATATGTGTCCATTATTTTTTGATCATCTAACTGACGGACTAAATAGAATTTCGTTTACTGTACTCCGTCATCACCCCTACATCTGATGTTAAGTGTGTCTTTAGATGATGATATTGATGTTTTTGAGTTATAGGTACGTCATAAACACTTCTAATTTGGCAATACGAAAGTCCGGGCAGACGCTTCACTTTACTACAACGTGTAAATATTATACGTTTTTCCAGATTAAAAGCCCTATGTGTATGTTTTAGGTAGTAGGTACCCAAAATACAAGGGAACTTTTAGAGATAAGGAAAACGTCTCATTTCATTCGTAAGTACAGTTTTACAGAAATTAATTTATAAATATTTCTTCTTCTTTAAGTGCCTCTTCATTGTTGAAGGTTGGCCGCTACCTTTTTGTACTTCTCCTTATCTATGGCGAGGCGAAACTATTGCTCGACGGAACTGATCCCCGTCCACTCCCTGATATTTCGTAGCCAGGACTTCTTCCTGCGTCCCACGCGCCTTTTACCCTCAACCTTGCCCATCATTATGAGTTGGAGCAGCTTGTACCTGTCGTGTCTAAGCACGTGACCGAGGTATTCTATTTTGCGCTTCTTGATGGTTTGCATGAGTTTCCGAGTCATTTCGACACGCTGGAGTACGGTTTCATTCCTGACTTTTTCAGTCCAGCTTGATATAAATATTTAGTAATTACTTATTTTAACAGTTGCTGACACCGTTGACACATAGAAGCTAAAGAGCGAGATGTATGATGCTTTATGGATGAGTGTGAAAGAGACTACTTAGTGCACTCTATTGGCGGCTGTTGCCAAGGGAAGACTACTTGTGCCATTTTAAAATGCAATGATATTGGCGTATACGCTGTCTATATATTATACCTCATTGCTTTAGACATAATCTATATTTTTGGTTAAGTGCAGTTACAGAACTGAATGAAAGTTACAGTGCAGTTACAGAACTGAACGAAAGTTACAGTGCAGTTACAGAACTGAACGAAAGTTACAGTGCAGTTACAGAACTGAACGAAAGTTACAGTGCAGTTACAGTGCTGAACAGCAAAAAAGTGTAGCGCTCTAGTCTTCCTATTCTTACCCTATTTTCTACTTCTTGAATGTAGTTGGTAAATTGACCGTAAAGGTCAATGTCAATGTGTCCTCTGTAAGGTGGAATTTTCTGCCCCAGACGAGTGCTCCAAATGAAACAAAAAGCCACAGATGCACATAGATGTTTTGAAGACTATTGTGGAAGAATAACGTGCTTTCTTTGAAATTTTTAACATTCTCACATGTCCTAACCAACTGTTATACTTAATACCAATAATTGAAACCCCGAATCACTATATCTCTAATGAACATTATTCCTAATATTTGTAGCCCGAATGCACGCTATCCTTAATAACTTTAGACCTATAACACTGTATACCTAATATTTCGATCCCGAATACACGCTATCCCTAATAACTTTAGAATTGGTATTATTTTTCTGGTGCTACGCCGGCCGCTGCCGCGGCACGCTCGTTTCGCTCGCTCGGCTCGCGCATTATGGTCACAACACTAACCTAACCTAATGTGAAGTTAGGTTAGAATCACCACTTGGGCCCTGGAAGTACAGTTTAGCTCGCCTCAAAGTTATTAGGGATAGCGCGCATTCGGGATCGAAATATTAGGTAAGCAGTGTTATAGTTCTAAAGTTATTAGGGATAGCGTGCATTCGGGCTACAAATATCTGTATATATAAAACTCAAAGGTGACTGCTTGACATAGTGATCACAGCCCAAACCACTGGACGGATCGGGCTGAAATTTGGCATGCAGGTCGATTTTATGACGTAGGCATCCGCTAAGAAAGGATTTCGATCAATTCTACCCCCTATAATATAGGGATAAAATAGAGAATGAAAGTTTGTGTGAAACTTTGTCAATTTTGAACCGATTGGGCTGAGACTTTGCATGCAGGTATAAGAAGAATCATAGATTATGTCATTGTGTGTAATACAGGCCTCAGAACAAAAACGGTAGTCTACACTTCAGATCTACACCGAAGCGAAGCGAGGGCGGGCCGCTAGTTAGGAATAAAGTTCTTTAGAAATATAGTGATTCGGGATTTCAATTATTGGTATTAAGTATAACATTCCAATTAACCTCTTCAGAAGCTTTAATAGTTTTTGAAGTGAAACTTCTTTTCAGACGGGGTGTAAATGGTAAAATCCTATAGAATATACATATATATATAATACAAACTTTTATGCTCGTCGGGAAGAGCTGCACACGCATCCCATACACACACACACACACACACACACACACACAGAGACACACACACATATATATATATAGTTTGTAGGATAATATTAATAATGATCATCTTTATTTGCAGAATATGGTAACAAATGGTGGTACAGAGATAAAGAGCATCCTATATTCTTACCCAATGGGGTGTGCAAATTAATTGTCATATTGAGAAGAAAAAAACTTATTACAATTATTCCAATCATTAATTAAGCATAAGAAGATAACTCGGCGAAGGCTGAAACGCTGCAAGCGTTTTCGTGCATACATTTTATTTTTATTCATCATCATCATTAGCCTATTTATGTCCCCACTGCTGGGGCACAGGCCTTCCCTATGGATGGAATAGGGATATTGGGCCATGACCCACCACGCGGGCCCAGTGCGGATTGGCGGGTGCTACAACTGCAGATGCAGCCGGGACCAATGGCTTAACGTGCCTTCCGAAGCACGGATGAACTCGAGATAGAAAATATTTGGCCACCCATCCAATGACCGACCACTGCGAAAGTTGCTTAACTTCAACAATCGCAGCCGAACGCGCTAACCACCTGCGCCATCGAGCTCCCCTTTATTTTTATTATTATTATAAAATTGTTCTTAGTAAAAAGGTTTGATCTTTGGTAAAGGTTTTCTTCACAATGGATATAGTGAGAGCGCTCAAAACAAACAACCAGAAAAGGATAACGACATTATATCGTCTCACGCGGAAGATATTGCACGTCCTAATGTATTACTCCGATGTTATTTGAAGTGGATCTTGGGTATTGTTTCCGTTATTCAATTTAGGAAATAGCTCGTATATCGAATTGGACGCATCATGCGTTCATATGTTAAATATGGTGTCACTTATCACATTAGGTGGTTGCGATTCTGAGATCAATTTTATTCTCTTCACATTTTAGAACTAACATTCAGACATTCAGATTGTTTTAAACTTTCATGGTCACTAACATTATGCTTGAAATAACCAAACACAAAAAATTCAATCGTGAGGATGGGTTTAAATTGTCAAGTGTCTGGAATCCAGTGGTTCGTATGTGCAAAAACCGCAGAAATCAAAAAAGTGTTATTCCACGATCTGATACTGTGAGTATTGTGTGTCGGGGACAGGTACGAGTGAATAATGAGAATGTGACCAATGGTAGGGGTATCGAGCGCAGTAGAAGACGACGTCAGAGGGTAGACCAATATGTCTGCCAGTAACATCTACCCGCGAATACTTCAGTTACTCCGTGATCATGGCGCTTGCAACAGTGCCGAAATATCGAAGACTTATAGAAAACAAGGTACATGTGACAATCCCGTTAATAGCTATAATAACATTCAGATATGGCAAAGTTACGATATAGGATCGAAACAAACCGATCCTGCCATATTTTAGTAAGTTTATTATCTATTTACAATCTATATCATAAAGATCAATCACCACTTTCGCGATGGCAGACCGATAACGCTACGCACCTGCGGCAGCTCCTCGACAAAATTTTAAAGCAAAATACAATATTTACTTACCTTTATTGAATCTTTAATTAAATACATGCCCTTTTTTATAACGCAGGTAAAAAATCTTTATACAGACGACGGCGCCTTTATGAGGCACACCGCCGAACGGACCTCACGCCTGGCTCCTGCAAGTCTTACGGACCCCCCAGTGGCTGACCACTGAGGACCCCGCAACTCTTACGGGCGCTTTACAGCATAATATCCGCTAAAAAAATCCCGCGAAAACCTTCTACACTGCTTAATGCGAAGCCGCGGGGTCCCCGTTAGGAATTCTACCACGACTCCGCACCTAGCAGTCTCCCGAGGTATTGCGGGGACCCTTCAGACGTGCGCAGGTAGGCCCGCGCGTGGGGGCTGGGTACGCGGCCTAGTGCCCACCGTACCGCCCCCCATCCGCTGCGGAAGGGCTTCTCGGGCGTACCCGTCCAAGAACCCTCCGCAGCCCCCCCTTTGCAGGACAAAACTGCAAGTGGGGGGGCCGCCATTTCTGGGAGGGGCGACGGGAGGGGAAGCGTAGTTCTTCCCGTCCCTCTCCCCCTTCCCGGTCGCCAGCGTCTCCTCGCGTCTTCTCCTAGGAGAAGAGGGGGGAAACGCAATTATATACACGCCCTAGATAGAGCAAACCAAAAATACGACGCAAAGAAAACGGCTCACGTAACGCGCAATGCGTGCGTTACTCGAATGTCAGATTGTTTAAATGCAATCAATGTGTGCGTGTGTAGCGACGGGCGTATCTACCATATGTAGTAGATATTTTTTGGGCCGCTTCCGTGCATTTAATGCGGTATCTAGGCTTAGATATAATATTTTACTGAAATAAATATGTCGGAGGGGCGAGCGGGATAGGCGGTTGGCCACGTGGCGTGGTTCATCTTGATCCGCCATGGTTATTCAATGATATTTCCCGAAAATAAAACTGTAGTCTAGTGACCAAGCTAACGATTAATTTGAATCTTCTAATCATTTTACAAAATCAGCAATGATTGCAAAGGCACAAACGGATTGCTTTGCGAAGCGTGGAGTGTTCTGTGCTAACGTCCGTTCACTATCGCGGCTCACGTCTGAATGCTGAATGCCCCAATAATGCCCCTTCCAATGAAGCATAGCCCCTTAAATACTACCCTTAGCATAGACCACTCCCAAGTGATGACAGCTGTCACTGTCATTACTTGACGTTTCACAAAGCAATGGTACACTGACTGATGACATTTGTTGTCGGTTTTACGTTTCGAAGGAGCGAGTGAGACGCCATCCGCCGACAAATATATAATAAGATATTTATAACTAAAAACCTTAAAATATGTAATAACTAAAATACATTATTAAAAGGAGTTCCTTTAGGCAAGGTACCAAAGATACTGGCAGCGTTCCCCCTTTGAATGGCTAGACTAATTCTTTGTCCGAGGTAGCTGCCAGCTCTTCGGTCTCCTGTGATGTCGACCAACCTTTTTGCTATTTCCTTAAAGAGCCTTACAGCGCTAGGACCCTACGGACCAAGGGTCTCGACACCGAAAGGGACAAAATCGTATTCGTAGCCTAGAATACAGGGGGTATTTGCATGCCTTAGCTTTTTCAGCCGCTTCGCAAGCTGCAACAGCTCTGTTGCTGTTTCCATGTAGATGGGAAGGGGCCAGCGTGTCTGAACAGGTTACAATATATAATATAAAAATAATAATCAAAGTACTTTCATATTTTTTTTATTTTTGTAAAAATACTACAAAGCATATTTACTTCATAAACAACTTGCTGCGGAAAACCTGAAGCATCCTTATCATAGCCATTTGCCGCTCTTTTTTTGTTTTCACTAGGGCCCAGTCAGTGACGCGTGGAAGGTAGGTAG
This sequence comes from Chilo suppressalis, assembly GCA_902850365.2. Lineage (NCBI taxonomy): Eukaryota > Metazoa > Arthropoda > Insecta > Lepidoptera > Crambidae > Chilo > Chilo suppressalis. Next base: position 28,014,090 of record OU963901.1, on the reverse strand, counting down.
GTCGCGAGTAAGGAGAGTAACATCTAAGAAAAATGAAATCAAAAATCATTTATTCAGTCTAGGCTGTTACAAGCACTTGTGAAGGTCAAGAAGCTACGTCATCGGTTCGCAAAACTACGGCGGGAGACCTTGTACTGAGAAGAACCGGCAATAAACTCAGCAAGGGCTGTTAAGGTAAGAAGGATTATGCGTTTATGCACGAAATATGTTCCAACATTAATTGTAACCAGATAATGGATAATTCGAGGCTCTCTGTATTATTAATTAGGTAAAAATTGTTAAGGGTTGGCTGAAAAAAGGCGTTGGTTCAGGTCCAGGCTTGACCAATATTGGCTGAGCCGTTCCCTATTGTCTTGTTTTTAATGAGATATTTTGAATATCTATATATATTTTAATATTAATTAGCATGTAAAAAAGACATTAAATTATTTTTGACTCCCTTCGTGGTTGAGTGGTTCGTACGCCGCGAGAGGTCCCGGGTCCGAATCCCGGTGGTGGCAGATGTTTGTGTGATGAGTACGAGCATTTGTACTCCAAGCATGGATGTTTAATATGTACTTCTATATAAATATACTTATATATGTACAGTATATGTATTCTATCCGTTACCCTAGCACCCCATAAAACAAGCCTTATAGTGCTTACTTTGGGGCTAGGCTAATTGGTGGAGTGTTGGAAATATTTATTTATTTATTTTATTATTAGAATTGGTGACAACCCAAACTATTAGCAGTTCTATCATTCTTGGTGTTATTAATGGATATTGAAACAGATCAACTATAATGACTTACATTTTAAATTATTTTCGCAACATCATCATCATCATCAGCATATTAATGTCCCCACTGCTGGGGCACAGGCCTTCCATATCGATGGAATAGGGAGATTGGGCCATGACCCGCCACGCGGGCCCAGTGCGGATTGGTGGGTGCTAACGACTGCATATGCAGCCGGGACCAACGGCTTAACGTGCCTTCCGAAGCACGGAGGAACTCGAGATAGTAAATTTTTGGTCACCCTTCCAATGACCGACCACTGCGAAAGTTGCTTAACTTCAACGATCGCAGCGGAAAGCGCTTTCCACCTGCGCCATCGAGCTACTCAAAATTTTCGCAACAGTGTTTTAAATTTAAGACGGCGCCGCGGCGCTGGCGTTGTAGAAGAATTAAGTTATTCACTACATACTATACACAACACTTCAATACCTATAATATACATATATCACTTTAACTTCCTCGGAAATGTAATACAAGCCTTTGAAGTCACATTACCAGTGCGTGCAAAAACCGCACGCGGCGAGCCAAACTTTGACGTAATTCAATAAGAAAAGGTTGGCCACACTCCCTGCAGGAGCGATAGCCCCGGAGTCATACCCCAGCAAATTGATGAGATTTATAGAAGAGATTCCCGAAGTTAGCCGAAGGGAAATTAAGTTGGCCAAACTTTCCGCTCGCCTCCCCAATACGCTCTTATCGTTTTACAATAACCAGTAAAACGGTTTGTAATTTTTTTTTCTGATTTCTACTGGTTTTTTTTTCTTTTTTTTTTGGGGTGCGACGAGTTCGAATATCCTGTCCCGAAGTTGAGAGCTTATCGGGGCATTATCTGAGCATCTTCCCATTTAACTTCGGTTACGTCAGCGGTGTGTTTTAAGCGATATCGTAATCTGAAACTAATTTAGTAAAATCCATTAAAAAAAAAACTTAATTAACTTTAATTGATAACATGAAGTTGCTAAACAATTGTACTTAACTTGTTGGTAACTTATAATATTTTTTTTGTACTTTTTGGAGTGGAGGGCTTTCTTTATCACGCAATCGTTTAGGAGGACAAAATACTCAAGGTAAATTACTGTATACTGCATGACACGCTGACACGAGAGAGGGGGCTATCATTGACCAATCAAACATTGATGTTTTGCTGGCAAAAGATTGCTGGCTTGGCTAATATAGGGATGTAAGTTGAAAAAAACATCGATATATCGACACATCGATATTTAAAAAAATATCAATATCGGCTTCTAAAAATAGACCCTATTTTCGAATGATGAAAATGATTGCAGGGCCTCTCAGGTGCCATCTTTCGTAAACAAGACTAGACTGTCACACACTTCCACAGAATATAATGGAATTCAGCACAACTAATTCACCAGCGAAACAGATTTACAAATCATAGACAATACTAAATACAGCACAGATCATAGATATGTTGAATATCATTAATCTGAGATCCAGTTATGATTTTTCCAGATACGAATTTAGTTAGATCCTGATATGCCGTTAATAATTTAAAATAATATCGTTTTTGATACGAATTTCGATATTGGTTATTTTGTATCGATGTATCGAATCAAAATATATCGACTAAAAATATCGATATATCGCCTAGGCTAATACTGGAACTAGCTTGTTTTGTATCGAATCTGAGTGTACTGTGTACTGAAGTCTTTCTCCCGTTTGGAGAACCTGGGGGACGTAGCGGAAGATACTGAAATGAGAATACTTATTACCTTTAACTAGATTTATTTGAATTCAGTAAAATACAATTTATCATCAACCGAACGAGTCTGTGCTTGAAATTTTATCTGTCTAGAATATTCGATATGAGACAGAATATTCTCATATTTGAATGATTAAAATAATGACATTTATTTTTAATAAAATTGCCAGCCGGGGGCATTATATAAGCAAAGAGTTTATACTAACAAGGAGGCCGTAACGTTAGATCAAATGCAATCACATTTTAATAAATGTAATATACTTCACTGTAAAAAATTTGGTTTTAAACGGGGTCGTTCAACAACCGATGCTGGTGTTGAACTTATACAACAAATTTTTGCCGCCTGGGAAAACTCGCAGGACGCTCTAGGTGTGTTTTGCGACTTGTCCAATCTCCTTCTTTTGATTGTGTTTTTCATGAAACATTACTCAGGAAACTCAACCACTATGGATTTAGAGATACTGATCTGGATCTTATTGTGTCATACCTGATGGAGAGGATTCAGAGGATTGACATTAATGGCAATAAGTCTGCAGGTTCGCCGGTTAAAATGGGTGTTCCGCAGGGCTCAATCCTTGGTCCTTTCTTATTTTTAATTTATATTAATGACTTGCCTTACTATGTTAGAGATAAACATGAGATAGAATTGTTCGCGGATGATACATTACTTTTATTTAAACTCAAACGTAAGGAAACAGTCATTGACGACGTGAAAAGTTATATCTCTAAGGTAGTCCACTGGTTTAATGTTAATAATTTATTACTAAATGAAGGAAAAACGAAATGTATGAAATTAAATGGTGCCGTATCTACATCCGTTGTGTTCGCTTATACAATAAAGTCCCAAGCAATATCCAAGAGTTCACCATAAATAAATTCAAAGATAGTATGAAAAAGCACTTATTAAAAAAGCTTATTACAAAGTGTCTGATTATATTACAGACAAAAATGCTTGGGTTTGAACTGTTCTACTCATTCCAAGAGGTTTTTTATATTAAATAAATCATGATTGTATTGACGTTGTAACAACATAATTATTTGTAAATGTTGTTACATTATGCTTTTAATGTTGTGGAGTTTTTTTGTCTTGTTTTTCTCCGCAGCTAAAAAATATATCCAATAACGAGTGGTAGGAAAAAAAATGTTTGGACGATTCAAAAGTATTGTACTGTTGTGGATCGGGATCAATCCACTATTTTCAGTTCGTTCAATGAAGCGAGGACTATGGTAAATAAAAACACTGATGCGTAGCTGAATTAAGTTTGTCTTGCATGTAAAAAACTTGTAAAATAGCACAACACAGTTTTAACAGCTTAGAAGTAATTGCGTATTATTTTTAGAACAAAAACCACAGAATAACTTGGTTGAACCACATAGACTAAAAAATCATTTATTGGAAAACATAGACTAATAATTTTAATTTAAATAACAAAATACATCCGCCACACCACCCCCCTACGGAGAGAGACAACTAGTCTTTGAAAATCTTAAATCTAACGCGCCTACCTGATCGTGTGGTATAAGGCGGAGGTGTAGATGAATGTGCAGGTGCGGGTGTTTGTTGATCTGTCGTTTCCCCAGAAGTTTTTTCATCTTTAGGACAAGGCAATTCAGAAGCAGCCTTAGTTAATTTATTTGTTGTTGTAGCTGTAGACATAGGATCTTGCAAAATGAACGCAGGCTTGATTCTGTCTACACTTACAGTAACATTTTTACCTTTCACACTGATAGTAATTGTTTTCCCATCAGTAGCCCTTTTTACCACTTGGTATGGGCCACTATAAGGAGGTTGCAAGGGACGGCGAACAGCATCTTCGCGAAGATAAACGTGGGAGGCAGAATCGAGATTTTTAAAAACAAAAGAAGTTTTATTGCCATGTCGAGATGCCGGTACCGGCCGAATTCCTTCCATGTGATGTCTCAGTCGCGTGACGAAGTCGTTTAAGTCACCTGAAACCTGAGGATGTAGAGACGAAGACACTACCATTTCCCCAGGGAGACGCAGCGTTTCGCCATACAGCATTTCCGCTGCGGACGAACCAATGTCTTCCTTGTAGGCAGATCGAATTCCTAATAGTACAAGAGGTAAAACACTAATCCAATCGCCACCGTGGCACATAATCGAAGCTTTTAATTGGCGATGAAAACGCTCTATCATGCCGTTCGCTTGCGGATGATATGCGGTAGTTCTAATGCGCTTGGTAGCAAAACTCTGCATCAGTCTGCGGAACAAATCTGATTCGAATTGCGTTCCTTGATCGGTCGTGATGACAGATGGCACGCCAAAGCGAGAAATCCATTCGCGAACCAAAGTCTCTGCAACTTCTTCAGCCGTGATGCTTTGCATCGGCCAGGCTTCAGGCCACCTTGAAACCCGATCTATAGCGGTTAAACAGTATCGAAACCCTTTGCAAGGCGGTAGGGGCCCGATAATGTCGATGTGCATATGCATAAAGCGACCACTGGGTGTGTCGAAATTATTAAGTGGGGAAGAATTGTGTTTAGAGACTTTGCTGCGTTGACATGCGACACATGTGCGAGCCCACTCTCTGCAATCCTTGTTGAGCGCCGGCCAGACATAGCGATCAGCTACGAGACGAGCCGTAGCACGAATACTAGGATGGCTCAAACCGTGAAGCTTGTCAAAGATACTACGACGCCAATCTTTTGGGACAAAAGGACGAGGTTTTCCAGTAGAGAGATCACAGAATAAGGAGAAACCTGTGCCAGGTACGCTTATTTTTTTAAGACGGAGGCTGGAATTTTCCAATAGTTGAGGTAATTCCGTGTCTGTTTCTTGAAGCTTGGCGAGACCCTCATATTCTTGCTCGAGTGAGATTGCTTCGATTCGGGACATGGCATCCGCAACAACGTTATCCTCCCCTCTAATATATTTTATATCTGTCGTAAACTGACTAATAAAGGACAGTTGGTTGAGCTGCGGTGGAGGAAGCTTCTCGCGGCGTTGGACGAAAGCATACAGCAACGGCTTATGGTCTGTAAAAATGGTCACATGTTGGGCCTCGACGATGTGCCGAAAATGCTGTATACTTTCGTACACAGCTAATAGCTCGCGATAGTAAGCTGGCCACTGACACTGTTGAGGGGTCAATTTTTTACTGAAAAATGCAAGAGGGGACCAATGGCCATCAACAAACTGTTGCAAACAGGAACCGATATGTACATTAGATGCGTCAGTAAACAACCCGAGGGATGCATTCGCGACAGGATGGTGAAGCAAAGTTGCGTAGGATAAGCTATTCTTGCACGCTTCAAAATTCTCAAGGAGCTCGGGTGTCCATGGATATGGTTTTTTACCCTTGCTTTTTGTTGCTACCAAAGCATTTATTAGTGGGGCCTGAAATTTCGCATCATAGGGGATGAAACGCCGATAGTAATTTAACATTCCAAGGAATCTCCGCATGCCTTGTACATTTTCAGGGGGTTTAAAATTGAGAATGGCTTGGATACGATCCTGAGGAGGTCGTGTACCGTCTGAACTGATGTGATATCCGAGAAACATGACCGCACTTGCACCAAGGACGCATTTTGATGGATTAATGACAACTCCATAATCCTGGAGGCGCTTGAAGAGGGTGCGAAGGTGCACCATGTGAGTGGCCGCATCTGGTGAAAAAACCAAAATGTCGTCTATGTATGGAAAACAAAAATCGAGACCCCGTGTGACCTCATCGATAAAACGCTGGAACGTTTGTCCCGCGTTTCGTAAACCAAACGTCATGAAGCAAAATTCGAAGAGGCCAAACGGAGTTACGATGGCAGTCTTGGAAATATCTTCTTCAGAAACGGGAATCTGATGATATGCTTTCACCAGATCAAGTGTGCTGAACACCTTGGCACCAGAGAGATTATGCGCAAAATCGTTAATGTGCCGAACGGGGTACTTGTCTGGGATGGTCCTCGCGTTTAGGGCGCGGTAATCGCCACAGGGACGCCAGGAATTGTCCTTTTTGAGGGTCAGGTGCAGTGGAGATGACCAAGCACTTTTAGACGGCCTTGCAGTTCCACTTCGTATCATTTCTTCAAATTCTTTTTTAGCTGTAATTAGCTTGTGAGGTGCTAAGCGACGAGGACGACACGACACAGGAGGGCCATCGGTTGTCTGTATGTGATGCACAGTATTGTGTTTGATCACTCTCGGTAATCCAGGAGGTCGAACAATGTCCGGGAATTCAGAAAGTAATGATGCATAATTTGAACTTCCTACAACAACTGCCTTGACGCTCGGCTGCTCTACTGCAAGACGTGAAACTGGACAACATAATCCAGTGGTACTGTCTATTAACTTTTTGTTGTGACAGTCTGGCAACAGGTAATAATGTGCCAAAAAATCGGCTCCAATTATAGCCCGTTGAACGTCGGCAACTACGAACAACCACAAAAAATCTCTACGCAACCCCAAGTTAAGACATAGATTGATGGTGCCATAAGTTCTAATCGTACTGCCATTTGCAGCACTGAGTTCGTAATCCGAAATTTTGCGCTGACGTGGAAGCCAACTATGAGGAAAACAGCACAAATCGGATCCGGTATCTATTAGAAACTTGTGTTTGGTAACTTGGTCGGTAACAAAGAGACGGCGGCTGAGATGCGAGCAATCAGCTGCCGCCACTACTGACTGCTTTTCCGGTTTTCCGGAGATGATGTCCAGGTACAGCCAGTAACGCATTTGGAGGCCTTGTGCCCAAACCGGCTGTGGTACCAACATAACTTGATTCCGGCTGGCGAAATGGCGCGGGAGTTCCTAGGTCTAGAGCGGCTGCGATCGCGTGGATAATTTTGGTCGCGCGCAGATAGAGCATTTACCATTTTTGTTAACTCCTCAACTTTATTATTCAAATTTGCGAGCATGTCTGGTGCTGGGGTACCAGTCGTAGGCACGCTGTCATACGAATACGAAGCTGCTGTGGAGCATACAGCGTTGGGTAATCCGGTGAGCTCGGTAATTTTATCCGCCAAGCTTGCCAACTGCTCAACAGTTAATTCGGGCTGTGAAGCCAAAATTACCTGTACATTTTGAGGCAAACGCCTCAGCCACAACTGTTTCAAAATGTTTAGGTCTGTCAAGGATGCCCCTGCAAGAGACTTTAAATGACGAAGAAATTGGGATGGTTTCCTATCCCCGATTTCTTCATCGCTTAGAAGTTGGCGAACCTTTTGCTCTTCGGAGAGTGATAACCTTTTTATAAGCTCACCTTTTAGTGTATCGTATTGTTTTCCTTTTTCAGGAGGATTAATCAGAATGTCTTCAATTTCGACTGCATACTTATGGTCAATATGCCCGACTATGTAATTATATTTAGTGGAATCAGCAACAATTGCAGCAATCTCAAACTGGGCCTCTACCTGAGCAAACCACACAGCTGGTTTGTTAGGCCAAAATGGAGGCAATTTTATTGACACCTTGTATGTCTCAGCGCTAGTTTGCTGCTGATTTGCATTTATTTTGCCAGAAGCTCCTGTACCTGTGCTGTCATCCATGATGTATGTCACAATGAACACAATAAATTTAAAAAAACCGAATACCACACGATGCAAAACAAATAAATTATATGTTACTCTAAAAAAATTTTGATATTAATATTGTATTATTATATTTTAAGTTGAAAAAAAAAAAATCTCTTTCATATATCCTAAATTTAAAAAGAAGCTGTTCCAGTTTCAATAAAATATTCCAATAATAAACACAATCTTAAGATTGTAAGTCAAATGACATAAACATATAAATTAAAAATAATCAAGGTCAGAAGTTATTTGAACTAAAATAACTTTATATTTACTTAAATGTCTCCGTAGGTGGTGAATCTTAAAATACCTATATATTATTACAACTTAATGTCTGATTAACAAAATTATTTTTCAGTTTAAAGGAATTGGTTATTAAACTAATTCAAAACCAGGTATAAAAAGTTACTAAGCATCAACAACTTGCACAAAGTTAATTATAAAAGTTATAAACAAAGTACATGCAAACAATACTAAAGATTTTCCTTTATAGTTTTAATTGTTCCACAATGTTGCTTATGACGTTGATATAGTTAGACACACACACACACACACAGGTTAATGCAATTATTGTTCATGCTCTTGGCAAAGGGTGCAGACCCAAAAGGTTGTATCGGCCGAATATGGTTAGTAAAAATGATTAATGGAAAAATGTTACTTGATAAGCTCTTCTTGTGCGTATGATGAATGAAGAAAACAGGTGCAACACATAATGCAGCAAACATGCAGGAAGGGAGCCACAACACCAGGTATGTTATATCTAGTAGATTGCTCCTGCGCCTCGCCGCTGACCATCACGTCGGGGTCACCAATGTTGTGGATCGGGATCAATCCACTATTTTCAGTTCGTTCAATGAAGCGAGGACTATGGTAAATAAAAACACTGTTGCGTAGCTGAATTAAGTTTGTCTTGCATGTAAAAAAACTTGTAAAATAGCACAACACAGTTTTAACAGCTTAGAATTAATTGCGTATTATTTTTAGAACAAAAAACCACAGAATAACTTGGTTGAACCACATAGACTAAAAAATCATTTATTGGAAAACATAGACTAATAATTTTAATTTAAATAACAAAATACATCCGCCACAGTACTATACATCCAATTTCAATAAAGATAATAATGATTTCTGATTTCATGGTAACAAGCCCGTTAATAGCTACAAAGTTAGTGACCATGAAAGATTTTTACATGAACTCCATAAACAATATAAAAAGAAAGTAAATTAATTTAAAACCTAAAAATACGCATTGCTTTTGATTTCTATGAAACCTATAGATGTTATGGGCGCAGTAGTATTAGGCCATAAAATTGTGAAAAATATTAAAAAAAAAACAATGCACCATCAAACTTCAAGAAACAAGACAGGCAACCTTCAGACAAATGAACATCGTCGGAGGAGCAAGCGGGTCATAAACCTGTCCCGCGAACAAAACCGGGATGGGAACAATTACGGCGTCTCTCGCCGCGTTTGTATCGACGCGCGCCGCTCGGAGATATCTCATTTATTTCGCTTATCATTGCCTCGGGAGCGAGTATCGTCAACGCGACAACCATTTCTTACGGGGCGGCCACGAAACCAGCCTTTAAACGGAACGTACAGAACTGGGACTTCGACTAGTTAAACACTAAGCGAGCAGCTAGGTCAAAATAAGGGATTCGATAATCTTGAACATGTCTCAGGTATCATCATCAGCAATGTTGACGATTACTACGACATTACTTATGCTCAAAAGAGTACTGATTTACAGACTGAGGAGTAGCTCTAACAGCATATTCATCGTCATAGCAGGCTGATTGTAGTGACCGTCCACATATTTAAAATATACACATACCACATACAAACATATTCTGTGTGTATTATTATACACATACACTCGCACACACACTTGCATAACATTTCTAGATGTAACCCTAAATTATAATTGTAATTGGCAATACTTAATCAAATCAAATTAATTTAAACATAACATTGATCAATCTATGTTGGTAACAATTGGCACCTAATAAATATGTTTTTTTTTTAGTTTGCTTGCTGTTGGTCGCAGATTACCTTTACAGCGTCACCGGGTTTGGGAACTGCTTTTAGAGGTATTCAAGGCAGACAGCATCTCCCCACGGGGGGTGTCTCTTCTTCGTCTGGAGCCTCTAGACCACTCGAACCTGAGGGGGTCGGCTCAACTAGAGGGCGTCTGTGAGACTCGGACTTCGGCTCTAGTCTCAAGACTAGTAGTCAACGTCACTCAGATAATTACTTATTTAAATTATTTTATATAATTTACATTTTCATACTTGTCTTTGAGTTCCATGCTCGGCTTACTCAGGTGATTGCTCTTGTTAATTCCTACTGATCATAAGATTATAATTTCCATCGTGAGGGTGAACTGTTTTCGTTTTTTTTTAATTTATTTCATACTTTTTTCTATTTCTGCATGTTTTTTAGGCATGACTGTGTATTTTGTAAATTAATTGATTATTTAAGGAAGATCGGGGCTTCCAAACACAAAAGGCTATATTAGCTTAAATGGAGGATTTTTTGGAGGGTATCAGATTTGATTCCTGATTGATTGAATCAAAATAGTAAAACCATATGTCCATAAATGTATGTAGTCAGGTGTTAACAGTACGTTTATTATTATTTCTGTATTCATTGTAAAAATAATAAATTTGTCAGCACCTAAAAGCATCGTACTTTATTCTCGCCGATTTAATGGCCCGACCTCCTCCCTCCATTTCCAGTGGAAAGGGGGTTGATGCAATGCGAAATAAAAGGTCCATACTACAGAATGAACAAACTTAACATCTTGACACTATCATTTTGTGTTTTCACCTAAATTATTGCAGATGTATTTTTACAACAATATTCCGTAATGAGTTTCCATTTAAAATAATAAAAAAGAGCTTGATGGCGCCGTTGTTTGTTAGTTAGCCTTTTCGCACTGCGTTTGTACAAGTTAAATAACTCTCGGAATAGTAGGTAATCGGGTGGGTGATCAAAAAAATATATTTATAAGATGCGTTAAGTCCCCCTAGCACAAACCATTATCGAATTCGAATAGTTCGAGAGTCCAAAATGTCGTTGTCAAATTTTGTATGGAAACATGAACAACAGCGCCATAATGGACTTCTATCTATCTCTCATTTAGTTGCGTGCCCGACAGGGTCCATAATGATCGTATTTTGTCATATTTAACATCTTTTTGTACATTGTGGATATGCAATAAAGAATTGAATTGAATTGAATTGAATGGACTTAACGAGATCTAAAAATCAGTACACATTTGACAATGACATTTTGCACTCACAAACTGTACGATATTGGTTCGTGCTAAACGTACTGAAGTGTTTAAGACCGTTAGAAATTATTATATTATTATTAGGTAGACACTAAGTGTCGCCGCACACGGGCCACCGACCACAACCACAAAACGCCGCCACCGGCATATTTCTTGTAGTTTTCATACATTTTATATGGACTCGCCACACACGTTACGCCGGTGGCCGCCACACGCTACAAATTGTCGTTGCTCGCATCTTGTGGCCCGCACCGGCCACTTAATGCGCCGATACAAAACGCCGCCACACGTCACTAGCGCGATTCCCCACCCCTCTCTCCCTTACCTTAGTCGGCCGCTGTCGCGCGCTTCAGCCACTTTAGTAGCCGCTTCTAGCTTCTCGTGGCGGCGTTTGTGTCCGTGGCGTGTGGCTCGTGTGCGGCGACACTAATTCTCATCTGACGGAGAGGACAAACAAAAGGTAAAATTTGTCAACCATCCTACTCTTATTTACATATTTCAAATGAGCATAGCAATTATGTGTTTCAAGGTTTATTTTCTTAATTATCTTTAAGGTAGGTATTCTATTTATAGCTCACCGCCTAACGAATGCTTCTAATCAACGTCAATTCTAATTGGTTCTATAATAATTTTGGTACAACAAAGATTGCTTGTTACTGTATTTAAGCGTCTAAATTTGGCTCAATTATTCAGAATCTAGGTATATTCACTAATATTTAGAATTGAATCGGTCATTTGAAAAACCACTTAAGTCACATTTTTTCCAACATGCTTTTTTTGCTGAAAATGGTTCCTCAAAGGTAGATGCGTATTCTGGGTGAAAACAACTTAAGTCAATACATTCCTTCCTCTTTTAATAATACCGCGTGAAAGACGTTACGTTTTAAAACAAGTTTAAGATTTTATAACAACATTTTTAGCTGACCAACTGCAAATGTTGAAGATAATCCAGATGAGAATAATGGAGAATATGACTATGTACCATATAGATATTAAAACAAGATAATGTAATACATGTGTACGGGACGCCGGGCTGTCGTAGTAGCGGACAGTTACCGACTCGTACTGAGGGGTGGAGGAAGTTACACGCAGGAGTCTTGACTGTAGTGGACTGTAGTTTCGGCGAATAAAACCCCTGGTGTTCGGTATTGAAGAAATCGGTGGGCGCTGATAATGGATGGCCGGTGAGAGGAGGCTTCAGGTCCAGAGTGAACCGCTTGATTGTTTCTTCCTGTTCCTTATGGTAGGAGCGCCTGTCGCTGAATGCATGTCGGAGCATGTTCCGACTCGAATTTTATATGCTAGGACTGAGCTGGCCAGCGATCCATTACCTCACCCACGCTATACTTTATTTTTCATTTTCTCAAAAATTACATTAGTGCGAGCTTAAAACTAATTGTACATACATCGGGCATACATATAGGCATATTTTTAACACAGTTATGTGTCCGTAAGCATGATATTTTAGGTGTGGCGCGCAAAAAATAGGTCTCCGCAATATTTATATACTTTCCCCCTCCATAGGGCTTCGCCCTGCTACGGGGCTTCGCTGCCCCACCCGCGCGCTCCGGGAGCGCCGGGTGGGGAGCGTAACATGTCTCAAAAAACGATTCTATACAAACAGATTTTGTCTCCTACATGGTACATTTTTACCTTTATTGTTGTGATGCCTATTTATTTACGTAGCCCTACGCGTTATCTACCTAATACAACAAGTTTCTAATAAGAATATCAATAAATAATAGATAGCTCTACGGCCCTATAAAGTTTACAAATTAAAAAGTCTTAAAAAACCTACTTACATTCACTTAATGCCTAATTATCATATACCATTTTGTAGAAGAAGTAAAAACACACAAAATAACATTATTATTATAACAATTATACCTATATCCTATTGACTATTCGTAAAAAACTATTCCCAATATTTTCCTTAATTACGCTTAAACTACTAACACGATTCATACAAAACTTTGATATATTATTCCTATAACTACCTACTATCTAATAAGACATAAAATAAATCAATCAAAACATAAAACATACTATTATCGAAAACTATCAACTCAGGCAAAATCCTATAAGATGTGAGACAAGGACAACCTATTGTCTCCGTCCCTCCTATAGGTCGGAACTATCAGTATTCTGACTAGTTTCCCCGCGCCACCGCTTGGCGTCGTGGCGATCGTTTAGACAAAGTCTTATAAGATTGTTGGAGAGAACGGGGCGGAATATCGCTCTGAACTATCAATTTTACAATGGTTTACTATGGCCAGAGCTATCTATTATTGCGATATCCGACTCATTCTAATAAGACAACAAGAGAATGATATTTTTAATGCGTATACAACCGATTCATGTGAAATTATAGATACATTTTTTACATTAATCTCATATTGTCGTAAGTTCATTTTCTCTCGCTTCGGTCGTCGCGTACAACATGTAAAATGTTACTTACATTATTTTTAAGTGTAATTCTTAATTATAAGCAATAAAAAATATGATTACTACAACTATATGATGCAATAAAGAGTATAATAATAATTGTTTTGGTTAAATTATATACCACTAACCCTATTTCTTGCTAAAACAACATAAATCAAGAACTGTTTTTAGATTTTTTCATTATTTCTATTAATAAACTGTAAAGGTTGTACGCTATTTTATTTTTTTACCACTTCAATATTAAATTAAGCATAAAAAGTCCTGTAAACTCATTTGTTTGTGTATGAAACAGTTTTTATTGATTTCTGAAAAATTACAATGTTGTGACTTATGAGGTTTTTGAAATGACCGATTCAATTCCAATGGTTATTATTTTTTAAGAAATACGAATATAACGTAGCATATTAAATCTTAACGTTCTTTTTTTTTGTTCAAGAAGCTTACAATTTATGTAGAAATCTCTTATCTATTAGACAAGTCCGTCCGTCCGTCTGTGGTGCTGTTTCAGCGGCCAAACCGTGAGCGATAGATAAAGAGAATATTTAAGTTATAAGTTAAGAATAGTCTGATAAGACTACAAACCGGATTTGAGTAACGTAGCACTTCCGGTTTTCGAGAAATCACGAATTTCAAACGAAACCGCACAAAATCTCCGAAGTTCTCAATTAATTAAATACATTTTTTTTTAAATCAGGTTTTGGTGAACATTTGGTTCACTGGTTTGTTAGTTTAATAAATAATGTGCTAGATTCATAAGAAGTTTGTTTTAAAGCTTTCGCATGGTGCTTTCCGAATCGTGTAGGTTTAGCGGTGTTGTGGAGCTTAGCCAAGTTTAGAATGGCACTGCTGTGTTTGAGGGTGCGATTCGGTACGACGCAGAGCTTTAGCCTAGCTGTAAGTTCTCAATGGTTTTTGATTTAGAGCTGCAATTGTATGTTATGTCTAAGGTTTTATTGTTGTTGAAAAAGGTTTAACACATTTTCATTATCAGAGTATGATATCGCTATATTTATTCTTATTCTTAAATAAATCCCTGAAGCGAATATTGCGATGTGGTAATGTAATGAAATATTGTGTGAGCGCGTTAAAGAAATAACACATCCGATATTATCGACCCATAAAAACTTGCTTATGTCACTTAAGTAAAGCCTCAACTTAAGTGACATCAAGTCATGTGTAGCTTCATCATCATTATCAGCTTATTAATGTCCCCACTGGTAGGGTTATGGAGATTGGGCTTTGACCCACCACGCGGGCCCAGTGCGGATTGGTGGGTGCTAATGCAACCGGGATGAACGGCTTCCGGAACGGAACCGCCTTCCAAAGCACGGAGGAGCTCGAGATAGTAAATAATGTTGAATTTATATTGAATATAAATTGGCAAAAATTAATCTATATATATTTTTTTAATAAAAAGAAAGGGATATGACTAGGTAATGCCAAAGTACACTTGTTCATTCAGTCTTAACTCAAATACTTCATTCGTTCGTTCAACCCCCACTCATTTGATCATTCACGCATTCAGTTCACTTATAAACTAGCTTCATTTTGTATTCTGCTGTGCTAGGAGTCAGTCGTATCAGAATCCTAGTAAAAATAATTTCACAGAATATAAGTATCATTCGTCGCTGCGATTCCGTATTTTATTCAGCTCCCCTGACCTATAAAATCTACAAATAATTGGTCACTCATCCAATTACCGACCACTGCAAAAGTTGCTTATGTTCAACAATCGCGCTAAGCACTTGCGCCATCGAACTCCACGTGTCGCTCTTTCTCATAGTTTTGTTAACAGACCCAACTTTATTCAAACTTGAATCGATTGACACCTCTGTATGATATGATAGTATGAATTTGCCTTCGCGCTGTAAGAAATTAATAATATAATAATAAATTTTCACTCCAAATTACAAGTGTTCCCACGAAACTATCAGTGGATGCATTAATTGATTTTGTTATGTTAAGAGGAAATCGTTGATAGCTGTAATAGGAAAACTGTGGCAAAGCTGCCAGCGTCCCCAAATAATGTCCATTTTAAATAATTTTGGGTCTCAATAGAGAACTAACTATAAACTAAAAACTATATAAACCAAAACCATAAAAGATATTATATTGTATATTAATAAATTGTCAAATAGACTTAGCTCTGCAGCATATGCCGTAATGAAAATACGCCAGTTAACGGATGTAGATACGGCCAGATTAGTGTACTTTAGTTATTTCCATTGTCGTATGTAAAAGAGGGAAAATGGGTTTTATATTCGGTTCAGTACGTCGTACGCAAGAGAACAAGAATAGAACGGAAATATTTTGCTATATTTATATTATTATACTTTATTTATTAATCGATGGGACGGAACCTCCTTTCATACGAGCAAGTGTTATTTCAGCTAATAAGGTACCGGGATAAGACTCTCGGTTACAGCAATAAACTATTGGAATACAAGGACCGTAGCGTGGGAATTCAAATCAAAGATGGCGGATTTTAATACATGCAATTTTTATTAAATACTCTCGCGGATTACATGGCGGCGGCCCGCAGCGAAACAATCGTTCTTAAAATATACTACCGATGATGGTAAGTAATGATGTATTGACCCCTAAAAGTCATTAAGGTCCAGATGGGACACGTGGCGATGGGGAATGACCCGCGTGCACTCGCAAAAAAAAACAAAAAAAAGGGAAACTACGTGAGCTCACGGTTAGACACAAATCACTGGTGGTACCACGTTCACTCGTTGGGCGAAGCGACGATGACGGTGATGCCCCAGGACGCCAACCCTTGACGTCACAGCGAGCTGCACCCTGATGGTAGGGGTCTACGGGCTGACGCCGCAGTCCTCAGCAGGAAGCACGCAGACGGACGGAGCTCATGGGCACTTGAGCCCATCGGTGAAGTTGAAGACCCGTAGAATCGGGCGTGGGTAACCCCATGTCACACCACGTGCACGCAGCGCCGCGAGATTATGATTCACTTACATGAATTACTATATTATTATAATTCTTCTATTAAATATCTAATAAGGGCAGAAGGCCATAAAAACTATTTACTATGGGGTATGGCGGAGTGCCCATCTCATCCCCCGGGTTCGATAAACGGCTGACCAAGCATGGTGACTAGAACGTTCTGTATCCGCGGACTGATTTGGCGACGAGCGATACGGCCTTCTCGTCGGAGTGTCACCGGGCGATTGTCTCAGCAAGACGCCAATTGCCTCGACAAAGTCTCTCATGCGCGCAGGCACACATGACGTCACATGACGTTTCGTTTTGTTTTTTTCTTTTTTTTGAAAATGTGATTTTCATTTTTATTGAAAACAAGCCGTAAGATGGAATGAGAATAATTTTCTGAATGCAATGATACCATTAAATCTTAATTTGGTTCGGTATTTATAAAGATATTACGATAAACACTTTTTACAATGAAATCTTATTTATGATCGTGTTTTCAGACACAGCAATGATTCCAGGAATGAATTAGTAGACGAAACGTAATCAAGGATGTATGTTCGATCGTAATTAATGGTTGTTAAATTGTGCTACCTATTATTTCATGATTTATGTACTTATTGTTGACATACTATTTGTGTGACGTCACGTCTTCAAAGAAAAGTCGTGTACCACGACACCATAGTGTAATGTCCGGAATTTTATTGTGGGGAAACGCCGCCGACATTCAAACTGTTTTTGTGCTGCAGAAGAAAGCTATTGGATCAATTTATAATCTTAAAGTTAAGGATTCCTTAAGAGATAGGTTTAAAGAATTTGGAATAATGACGGTCGCATCACAATACATTTACGAAAATTTATTACTTGTAAGAAAAAATATTAATTTGTTTCTTAAAAACAGTGATGTTCACACACTTAATACAAGAAACAAAAATAATCTAACTTTATCTGCTACTAGGCTTCACAAAATCAATAATTCATTTAAAGGTCTTTGTGTTCGCTTATACAATAAAGTCCCAAGCAATATCCAAGAGTTAACCATAAATAAATTAAAAGATAGTATAAAAAAAACACTTTTTAAAAAAGCTTATTACAAAGTGTCTGATTATATTACAGACAAAAATGCTTGGGCTTGAACTGTTCCAATCATTCCAACAGATTTTCTATAAATCATGATTGTATTGACGTTGTAACAACATAATGATTTGTAAATATTGTTACATTATACTTTTAAAGTTGTGGAGTTATTTTCGCTCGTTTTTCTCCGCAGCTAAAAAATATGTCCAATAACGAGTGGTAGGGAAAAAAATGTTTGGACGATTCAAAAGTGTTGTACTATACATCCAATTTGAAAAAAGATATATTTATTGATTATTGATTGTAACAATTAAGTCTAATACAAAACAACACAGTTTCAATGTTTATAATGAAACAAAGAGTGATAAAGTTGAATTTTAAGGATACAGAAGATTTTGTCAGAGGAGATAAGTCTCTGACAAAATCTTCTGTATCCTCAAAATTCAACTTTAAAAGCCACTCACGAAGCTTAACCTTACATTTATATATATTTATTATACATAATATATATTTATATATTATTATTATATATTATATATTTATATTACATTTATGTAATGACAGTGAGTGTATGTTGTTGATTTTATTTGCTTTATTGTATATTGTGCAGGCACTTACATAGAATTGGCGCCTAGCGAGTTCGAATTTATGAGATAGATATAATTTATCAGAAGAAAACAGCGAGACCTCAAAATTCAAAATTATACATTGTGTCTTATCGTCAAAGTAGATAAATCATTATTTTTAAAAAGTATTTTTATTTATTTGTATTAAACAACTAAAACGTAAAAACGTTAACTTAAAACTCAAACGTAGCACTCGCATGGTAGTCAAACAAGATTGCCTTTTTTAAAATGGATTTTTTAACTTCACATCACGAGCAACACACAGAATTACCTAATGGAGACCTCGCAAGTGCACAACTAATCGAATTAAAAGCCTCTCGGAAAATTCCACCTGAATAAAAGATAACTTATCCAGCACTTAATGGACACCTGTATGTATGTATCTCTCATGAATTTTCATTAATATTATATTAGTTAAATACGTGTGACCAATTTTTAAAGGATTTTCCTCCTTTTATAATACAATAGACTAAGTCGTTTTACTTTGCTAATTTGATTGATAATTGTTTAATCGCCACTTATAAATTTAAAAATAGTACCTAGATATATTGTTTTAAACTTTCATGGTCACTAATATTATAGCTATTAACGGGATTGTTACCATGTACCTTGTTTTTTATGAGTCCCCGATATTTCGGCACTGTTGTAAGCGCCATGATCACGGAGTAACTGTAAGGTACTGAGTAACGAGTTACTCCGCGATCATGGCGCTTGCAACATTGCCGAAATATCGTTAATAGCTATAATAGTACCTAGATATACTTAACTTTTGTTAATTAATAATATTAATGTGATGGAAGTTGACATCGACACATGTTTTCAATTTTTGATGTCATCTTTCAATTGACGACACTGTATGAAACAAAACAGGGAGAAAAAAATAGCCCTTGCTGAGTTTCTTGCCGGTTCTTCTCAGTACAAGGTCTCCCGCCGTAGATTTAAGAACCGATGGCGTAGCATTTGATTTTCACAAGAGCTTGTAACAGTCTAGACTGAATAAATGAGTTTGAGTTTGAGTATGATTAAGATTTATTAATTTGATATTTTTAATTTTAAATGGGTCTATTTGGCAAAATCTTGTTGCTCCGAAATACAATTGGCATAACACACTTCTTCTTTCTTTCTTTACACAAATATTGTCAAAGCATTTTTTTTATAATTGTTGCTTGGCCGAATGTTTAATGTCCGAATACACAATGGCATACTTTTGAGATGTCATAATTTTATTCAGCACAATATTTAGCACATTTTTATTCTGCATAATTTCGTTAAGCATTTTCATGATAGTGGATTATGTTAGGTTAGTCTGGTGATCTACTTAGCGCGAGACGAGCGAGCGAAGCGAGCGTGCCGTAACAGCGGCCGCCGAAACGTCTCACATAAATTTGGAAAAAATGCTACCCTAAGGGTGGAAAAATAGGGGTGATTGTTCACTCACAGATTTTGATGCCGAGTTGTATATTACAAAAAATATAGCCACAAAAAAATTATAATCGAAACTTTTTAACAAAAATATTAAAACTCCGAAAAGTAAAAAATAATAAACCTTTTTTATCTTTAGTCTGATTAATATTTGGAGTCGGTTCCATGCATGTTTAATAGATCCGAGTTTCTAATAACTACTTGGGTTGGCCTGGCATTGGCACGGACTCCAAATATTAATTTGATTAAAGATAAAAAAGGTTTATTTTTATTTTTTTATTTTCGGCGGTTTATTTTTTTTTGTTAAAAAGTTTTTGTGATGATTGTTTATATATGTGCCGAAATAAATTTTTATTTGTTTCTACCATAGATAAGTGATAGGTCTCGCTTTACTCGACTGAAGCGAAACCAATCATTTATCTATGGTTTTGACTATGCGTTATTACGGTTAACACACTGTAGATGACAGATAGATGACCATCGACAGATTTTATTTTAAAAAGGTTCAATTATCGCTCTTTCGATAGAACATCACTCCACATTTTTCAATTGTTTAAAGTAAAAAAGATGTTTAATAAAGTTAACCTAATCACAATATTGTTTTAAGCTTCATGGTCACTAACATTATAGCTATGAACAGGATTGTTACCATGTACCTTGTTTAAAAAAAATAAGGTATAACGGCAATGTTGCAAAAGTGCCGAAATATCGGAGATTGTTGCAACAGTGCCGAAATATCGGAAACTCATAAAAAACAAGGTACATGGTAACAATCCCGTTAATAGCTGTAACCTAATCGTAATTTTATTTTCAATCACATTAAAGACTTTGGTGCAAGCTCGAGCCTAAAACAATTTAATAACAATATTTATTTGGTGATTATGTGCAAATATTCAAGCAATTACTTTGGCCTTTGTCGCGCGCCGCGTTCTAACACTTAATAATGTGGCTCAATTCTGTAATATGATATCTTATTAAGCATACGCCGAATGGTAAGTACATCGCTAATTACAGTCTAAGAATTATTCCTTTAAAAACTAATTAACTCGCTCCTGTTTTGGCTTAACGCTTTACACTGTCACCGCACTAATGAGAACAATAAATTTTCTTTGTGCCAAAAAGAGGCTGCGTACTTAGTAATGAACACACGGCTTTTGTTTTGAGCAAAACAAAGAGTTAATTTGGTGCCGTATCCTTTATTCCATCTGGTTCATAATTCACTGGCTTCGTTTCTTTAGATCCTTTAAGGCGGCTCGAAGCAACAATGGCCGTGGTTCGTATAATGTTTCATCGGTCCTGAGGAATCTTAAGTTCTCAGATGAGAAGCTACATATGGGCATGTGGAAGTTAGTTATTTTTAAAAGATTTAAATTTTACTGATTTATTAGAAAAGTTTTATGAGTTTTCGATGGGGTATTTAATGGGATGATAATCATGATGTTTATCGATTCTATCTTTTACAGGTTTAACCAACTAATACTTATACGGAAAGTTACCAACTGCCATTAATTCCTTTCACTTTCAAATAAATACTGGGGAAAATTTTGTTTTGTTTTTCATATTGTTACGTGTCGGGATGGGGTTCGAAGTTATATGCTAGTTCACGCTTCATCACTATAATCATCTATATGGCGACCTCCGTGGCCCAGTGGTTTCATGGTGTCGCTGACTCGAAAGGTTCCCAACCCCGGCAACCCTCTCTCGTCTCTGCCTCTCTTCTCTTGTCTCTTGTCTCTACTCTGTTCTCGGATTGGAACCCGGGTTCCAATCCCGGCAGACGTTTGTGTGATGAATACGAGCATTTGTACTCCAGTCAAGGATGTTAAATATCTATTTCTATATAAATATACTTCTATATGTACTGTATATGTATTCCATTTATTACCCTAATATCCCATAACACAAGCCTTACAGTGCTTACTTTGGGCTAGGCTAATTGGTGTGAGTGTTGGAAATATTTTTTTTTTGTCATCATCATTTGCCTATTAATGTCTTCATCCCCACTGAGGATATATAGGACATAGATAACAGCCAATCAAACGACGCGACATCAAACGATCGAACCAATCAGCGCTCACACCCGAGTCATCATCATCAGCCTATTAATGTCCCCACTGCTGGGGCACAGACATTCCCTATGGATGGAATAGGGAGATTGGGCTGTGACCCACCACGCGGGCCCAATGCGGATTGGCGGGTGCTGACGACTGCAGATGCAGCCGGGACAAACGGCTTGACGTGCCTTTCGAAGCACGGAGGAACTCGAGATAGAAGATTTTTGGTCAACCATCCAATGACCGACCACTGCGAAAGTTGCTTAACTTCAACGATCGCAGCTGAACGCGCTAACCACCTGCGCCATCGAGCTCCTCATCGAGTTCACGCTTAACAGTTCTTTATTCACCATACAGTTCACACAGTTCTATCTTAAACACACAGCACTACATTCACTGTACACTATACAAGTCTAAATAATCGCACTTGAACTGAGATGTTGTGAGGGCTTGTGGTGAATAACACAATAACGTTGGGTGTACTACATGTATTTCCATAAAAGATGTTATCTTATATACTAAACTAATACACAAACATACGTGCTAGGTAGAGATGGGCGTTTTCAAATATTTTTGAAATCGATGCGCATCGGTATCAGATAAATCGAATCGGATACCCGCATCGATGTCAACTGAATGTCGATATCTTGTATCACAGGATACGATGCAATATGAATTTATACAGATGCATGTTTTGTGTGGGTGTGTCTCTTCGATTCCTTGAATCAGGATTTGAAAATGTAATCGAAAACCATTTATTTACTTTTCGGTATGTTATCTGAAAAGATTGAATGCTGGCAAAATTATTACATAAACAATTTCACTCAGAGCGTAGGTTTTGAACGCAGGCAGTAGTATACTACTATGACAAAAACTAGATGGCATCGGCATCCAGTCGCATCGGATGCGCGCATCCGATCCTGGCATCGTTATAGCGCATCGTTATCGCACATCGTTATCGCGCATCGTTATCGCGCATCGTTATTCTAAAACGCCCATCCCTAGTGCTAAGCAAGGAGACTTCTAATCGGTTTCGGGGGATGATTATCATCACGTGTAAAGTATACGTGTTCAACTTCACCACAGAACACTTTGTATTTTGATCGTCTTTGTATACGTTCCGAAATCGCTGATGAAGTTCAACTGACTACTGTTTTTTTTTTAAGTGTTTATGCTGTTGGTCGCAGATGACATTTACAGCTTCACCGGGTTTGGGGACGGCGAGATTCTGAGATTCTAAGGGGACCTCAAGCCGTCGCGGAAGAATCCCTAAACGGCGGCTTCACATAAAGCAGTGTAGAAGGTATTCGCAGGACTTTTTTAGCGGATATTATGCCGTAAAGCGCCCGTAAGAATTACGGGGTACTCGGTGGTCAGCCCCTGGGGAGGCCGTAAGACGTGGTCCGTTTGGCGGTGTGCCTCTTAAAGGCGCCGTCGTCTGTAAAAAGATTTTTTACCTGCGTTATAAAAAGAAAAGGGTACCTCAAGCCGAGAATTGGCGAGTCTAGAGGTGTTCCAGGCGGATGGCATCTCCCCAAGGGGGGAGCCTCCTCACCGTCTGGAGCTTCTAGACCACTCGAACCTGAAGGAGTCGGCTCAACTAGAGGGCGTCTCTGAGACTCGGACCTCGGCTCTAGTTAGTCGTTGTTGTGGGGTGATGACTACAGCACAGAGCCGAACGCACTTATTCGACGTATACCAGAAAATTCCAGTTTAATTGAGCATTTATTAGCATTGATGAGTACGTTTTTTAGCTTTTGTCTTTTATTTGTTTCTGTTTTTTATATATTTTGTTTTATATCATGCTTGCTTTTTTGCATGTATTTTATGTATTTTCGTGCTTGTTCTTTTGCACTTGTGTCTTTTCTTTTTTTTATACTTGTTACAATGTTTTCTTATATTCTGTTGCATTTCTTATTTCTTTTAATACATTATACAATTTTCTTATTTGATTTTATTCATACACACATACTATTTTCCTTGTGTATATTAATAGCTATTTTTCCCTATATTAAACATTTTTATTCCTCTCTATGACTTCTTTTACTATTTCTTTGCTGAATCTAATAAAAATCTCCCTGTCTTTATTATCCTTCATTATTACCCTTAGGTTTTCCTTGCTAAGATGTGTGTTTAATGCCATTTGTGTATTGTGTCTAGCTAAGTTGTGAAGCAAGCATTCTAATAGGACGTGAAATATGTCCTTTGCGGTGTCAGGGTCACAAACGCATCTAGGGTTGTCCTTTTTACCCGGCTGCGCAATGGAAGAGCGCGAAGCGCGACGCGCAGACAGGGTTATTACCCGGCTGCGCAATGGAAGAGCGCGAAGCGCGACGCGCAGACAGGGTTATGTGTTTAACAGTCTATATATGTATGTTTGTTCCTTTGTGGCACACTAGAGACCAAAAGCCTGGACCGATTTTGATGATTCATACATCAATCGATTCGTCTGAATCATGGGAGTGCTACTAAAGATATGATAGTAATCAAAATTCAATATGGGCGAAATTAGGCGCCATATTGTGAAGAAGTAAAAAAAATAAGTTGACAAAATATGCCGAGTGGGGTATCACTGTCTAGATAATCAAAAATCATATTTAGGTTCCTAACGCCATTTTTCATTTTATATGATTGTTTAGGATCTACAACGCTTTAAAGTTGTATATTAACCACTTACGCTTTTAATTTCAATCTTACGTTTGTATGGATCTTTGTTACTCTTTCACCTAAAAAATACTGAATGGATTTTAATGAAACTTAATAATAATATAGCTCATATATAATAATTACATATATATAATAATTTATGTAGTTATTGAGTGAATTGGCCAATATATAACAATATGTGTCACATAAGATGGAAAAAATCTCCTCATTTTGGCCTGCACTGCAAAAACAATAAAAGTTACATGAATGTAATGTAGAGTGAAAATGTATCCCTTGAATAGTTCTAAAAAAAAGGTAAATTTAAAAAATCAAAAAACCCGACTGCTTAATTATACTTCAAATAAAAACTGAAAAGAAAAAAACAAGTCCAGTAGTCTATAATTCTGTTAATAAGGAACAAAGCTACTTTAACAATCGGGACCCATTAGATATTCAAGAATACATAATATTTTTCAACAGTGGGTCCCGACTGTTAAAGTAGATTTGTTCCTTATTAACAGAATTATAGACTACTGGACTTGTTTTTTTCTTTTCAGTTTTTATTTGAAGTATAATTAAGCAGTCGGGTTTTTTGATTTTTTAAATTTACCTTTTTTAAATCTATGGAGGTAGGCGGAGAAACCTCTGTGCCCGGTAAAGACCTGTGCAGCTATCCTGTCAATTTCCATGTTTCTTACGACACCGAAGGCACTCTCCCCGCAAGGGAAGAATGAATTGATGTACGTTGCACCTAGTTATACGTAGGTAAGACGCATGAGTTGAAAACAAGTGCAGATGTCATTACACTTTCACCCTTACCTAGGACAGCATAAGGCTCATATTAGACTTTAATCGCGATCATCGCGTGTCGTTTGTTCTGGTAAAATCTGTCTCCAATATTTACGTGGTTTTGGTCCGAGAGCGATTGTGACAATCTAATGCAGTCAAAGATTCCGAAAAAAATAAGCTTAAATGTATAAGATTAACTATTTTATTGAAAAAATGACAATACTTACTATAAATTAGATCCCAATGCCGTGTTTCCTACGCTTTATTAAAACAATACTCTATTCCAGAAATGTTTTTATGAGAAATCCGAAGGAGTTGGGCTGATGCCAAACTGGAATGAGGCTCTGTGATTTGATTGGATACTTTGTCATTCATACACCAAAAACAAGCTTATACGGAAGGTAAAACTCAGATGTTAGATCAGCTGGACGATAAAATGTAATTATAGTAGGTAGCACAAAAAACAGAAAAAGGTTAGAAATCTGATCATAAACCGTTTGTACGGGAACTGATGTCGCCGTCTCGCCCTCACTACACTCTCACTTAATAGATAACAGCCAATCAAACGACGCGACATCAAACGATCGAACCAATCAGCGCTCACACCCGAGTCATCATCATCAGCCTATTAATGTCCCCACTGCTGGGGCACAGGCCTTCCCTATGGATGGAATAGGGAGATTGGGCCATGACCCACCGCGCGGGCCCAGTGCGGATTGGTGGGTGCTAACGACTGCAGATGCAGCCGGGACCAACGGCTTAACGTGCCTTCCGAAGCACGGAGGAGCTCGAAATAGTAATTTTTGGTCACCCATCCAATGACCGACCCCTGCGAAAGTTGCCGATCAACGATCGCAGACGAACGCGCTAACCATTTGCTCCATCGAGCTCCTCGAGTGCAGCGACGCAATAAGAACCAAGTTTTGGTCAAATTATGAGCATTTGCTCACACATAACTTTGGGGCTCCTGCCCCGCCCACAAGGGCCTTCTTACCGGTTTCTCTCTTCTTCTTAAAAATGGCCCCATGATATAGTAATACATAATTTAGGCAAGTATAGAATAGTTTAAGTATTATATCACTCCCTTAAATATTCTAAAACAGAATAATATCTTCGTCTAAAAATCATAATCCATCATCATCATCAGCCTATTAATGTCCCCACTGCTGGGGCACAGGCCTTCCCTATGGATGGAATAGGGAGATTGGGCCATAATCCATACTAATATTATAAATACGCAAGTGTGTCGCTTATTCTGTCTGTTACTTCTTCTTGCTTAAACCTCTGAACCGATTTAAAATGGGGATGGAAAGTTGTGTGGGAAATCAATTTTTCCACACAGACGAAGTTGCGGGCACTCACTAGTATTATTTTTAATATCTTTAAGCAAAACTTTTTTTTTATTTCGTCATAATAGTATGATTCCTACAATTAGGTTGTATTGATTCACGCATTCAATAAAAAATATTATCTTACAGTAGTGCCTAAGGTTTACGCGAAGAAAACTAATTATATAATTACACAAACAATCAGTTAAAATACCAAAAAAATCTAAAAATAATAAATAAATAAAGCCTGTGTTCATTTTGTTGTCTTCCCCTTGAAGTGCAATTAGATTTATTTGAAAAAAAAAACTCAATAGTATAGACTATTGAGTTTTTATTTGATTAACTTTAGCTAGTTTTGTTATTGTTTTTTTTTGTTTTGTTTGTTGTTTTATGTTAAACTAGCGGCCCGCCCTCGCTTCGCTTCGGTGTAGAACTGAAGTGTAGACCACAGTTTTTGTTCTCAGGCTTGTATTATACACAATGACATTCACCTATGATTCTTCTTATACCTGCATGCAGTCTCAGCCCGATCGGTTTAAAATTCACAAAGTTTCATACAAACTTTCATTCCCTATTTTATCCCCTTGGGGGTAGAATTGATAAAAAATCTTTCTTAGCGGATGCCTACGTCATAACATCTACCTGCATGCCAAATTTCAGCCCGATCCGTCCAGTGGTTTGGGCTGTGCGTTGATAGATCACTATGTCAGTCAGTCACCTTTGAGTTTTATATATATAGATAACCAGCTGACCCAGCGAACTTCGTACCGCCCTAAAAAATAGGGGTTGTCCAGCGGACAAAATTGTGAATCTAAACCATTCTCAGATCCCCTTGAACACACACAAAAAATTTCATCAAAATCGGTCTAGTCGTTTAAGAGAAGTTCAGTGACATACACACTCACAGAAGAATTATATATATAAAGATAATCAATGGATTCATACTAATGAGTATGTCCTGTGATAGACAGACAGCGGAAACAAATTAATAGGGGTTTTTATGACACTTTGGATAGGGAACCCTAAAAATCAGTTCCCTTCTTAGTCTTCTTTAGAAATAAATGTCCGGTGTCGCAACTACAAATGACTGTCCATCTGGAAGCACAGTGAAGTAATGAAATCAGTATACAATATTTTACCACACTTTGTAGTTTAAGACTAGCAGACGACAAACGCTGTCCTGCCCAATAAAAATAATTATTATAAAAACTAATGGCTGCCTCCGACTTTGTCCGCGTCAACTTTAGTTTTTGAGAATCCCTCAGGAACCTAACATTTCTTCGTGATAAACATTATCCTATTTCTTAATAGTCCTAGGTCTTCACTCAATATCCTTTTAATAGTGGTTCTGCTTAATTTCATCTTACTGCTGCGGCGCAACGACCCAAATTGGGTCTTGGCCTCCGACACAAGATGACGCCATGCTCTGCGATCCCGGGCTAGGTCCCGCTAGCCCTCGGCATCCAAAGACTGCAAGTCCCTCTGCACCTCGTCGCTCCAGCGGTATCTGGGACGTCCAACGGGCCGTCGTCCTATCAGTCACGCCAAATACGGTCTTTTCACGGCTCGATCCTCTCCCATTCTCTCTACATGCCCGAGCCAGCGAAGTCTAGCTGCTTTAATTTCTCCTATGATGTTGGGCTCGGACACTAGATTTTCCAGCTCGATGTTCGTTCGCACTTTCCAGCTACCATCCTCTCTTTGAGTCGGCCGCAGGATCTTCCACAGAATCCTTCTTTTGGCGACCAGCAACTTATTCTCCTCTCTAAGGGTTAGCGTTCAAGCCTCACAATCGTACATCAAGATCGGTCGAATCACTGTGTTGTAGATCCGAATCTTGGTCTTTCTTAGTAATAGCTTGGAAACCAAGACCTTTTTAAGAGCAGCTGTGCACCTGAGTGCGCCTTGGATAAACTCAAACTCAAACTCATTCATTCAGTCTAGGCTGTTACAAGCTCTTGTGAAAGTCAAACGCTACGCCATCGGTTCGTAAATCTACGGCGGGAGACCTCGTACTGAGAAGAACCGGCAAGAAACTCAGCAAGGGCTATTTTTTTCTCCCTGTTTTGTTTCAAACAGTGTCGTCAATTGAAAGATGACATCAAAAATTGAAAACATGTGTTGATGTCAACTTCCATCACATTAATATTATTAATTAACAAAAGTTAAGTACTACTTTTAAATTTAGAAGTGGCGACTAAACAATTTTCATCCAAATCAGCAAAGTAAAACGACTTGTCTATTATATTAAGCCCAAGGTGACTTATCATTTATGAAATCTTTAACAGTATAGTAACCTTTCTTAAGGAGACATGTTTTTATAGACACTCTAAACTTATTGAAAGGTAAATTAATTATTTCTTTTGGTATTTTATTATAGTAACATATGCCTTGACCCACAAATAAACCAAGAACCTTTTGGAGTCTCAACGGTGGCAATTTACGGGTGTCGTATTAATTTCATCTGCAGAGACAAAATTTTTTGCTTTGATGACCGCTAGAATCCGAACATTATGAGGTCACCAGCTCCTTTGTGTATCCTCTAAACTTGAATGATTCCCATATCGTTTAATAGTACGATAGATAAAACACATTGGATTTTCCAAAATTTTAAGCAGCTTGAAAATTTCAGTCTGCGCGTGACCGCAACGAATCAACGCAATTACTTCAGCGCTGTCTTCTTTGCGTGTCCACTGCATTTATTAAAATGAAGAAAATTCTGAAAACACTCTGTTTCTATTTTCTTAAATGACGACAAATTTCGAATACCCATAATTTTTTTGAAGTGAAAACTTCTTTAGTGGCTTTGTACACTTTTTTTGTATGGGTAAAAAATGTTAAACTCGCGTCAGGTTAAAAACGTGGGCTGATCGCATCATGACACACAAAAAAAATGTAAAGGTTGTTGACTTTCAATATATTGGACGAAACATAGTAATATTTTATTTTATCTTATTATAATAATAAGTCTGTATCTAGGACGTCCAGGTGGCAGCTTTATTGCGAAGAAAATGCATTTTTTTTACAATAGATATCGCTAGGTGCGCTTAAATGAGTAATTCTGAGAGATAAACTTTTTAATGTAATATATATTGTAATGTTTGTGTACGATAGCGCAATCAATAAATATTGTATTCTACAACATAAATGATAGTACTTTTATACTGATAATTAAAGAAATTTGTGCAAAATTATTCCCTAACCATTCCAAAATATCAAGTTTTCACTTCTGCCGGCACTCCCGGTGTGCAACCCGTCGTTACGAAATTTTATCTTTGTGACAGAACGTATGACCCGACTATGTTGAATAATCCTACTGCATACAATTTTGGAGAGCTTTGGTAAAGAGACTCCCCTTTCTTTGTTTTAAAATAATTAGTTTCACTTTTGTGAAGACTAATTTGTTTGTTTTACCCTGAATAGCTCTGGGGTGGAGAGGGGTGGCAAATGAAAAGAACCATGATGGAACCGTTTTGCCCTAATTGCGGAAACCTAAGCAAGTATCCTACTGCTCTGTTTATTTCTTGCGACAAGAGGAAACCCTCAGAAACTACTTAGCAGGTTTCGACTCCAATTTTGATTGCAGGAATATTGTTACTGTTTTCACGTGCCTATTTAAGGATATTGGCTACATACAGGAAACGGACACGATTTGGGAACAAATATTAATGTAATGTAAATATTTTAGAAGGGCTAGGGGCAAGGGTCCTACAGTCCTACATAATACGATGTGGTCAAATAAAGATCGAGTAATTTTGCGATCTAGTCATTATACGCATATTTGGCAGTATTATATATAAAGTGCCAATTGACGGTGACGCTGTAAAGATCATCTGCGACCAACAGCATACACACTCAAAAAAAATACGCTTGGATACTTCATTGAAAGATTATTGAAATTTTATCGTCTATAAAAGAATTAATTTGCTAATTTAATTAATAAACTACTCGAGTTAATTCTTTTTAAATTATCACCAGTTCCAAATTGGGAGACCTTTCTAAAAAGATCTGGCAAATCCAACTCACAGAGGCATTTTGTAATAAAGAGACGGATTTTGAAAAAAAATATATGGAAAAGTCATGCTTTGAGATAAT
This sequence comes from Chilo suppressalis, assembly GCA_902850365.2. Lineage (NCBI taxonomy): Eukaryota > Metazoa > Arthropoda > Insecta > Lepidoptera > Crambidae > Chilo > Chilo suppressalis. The sequence goes on along the minus strand of OU963901.1, from coordinate 27,983,336 downwards.
CGTCAATGAAAAAGATACAGAGTACAATACGAACACGAACTTCTGAACTTTAAGTATTTACCCACCAATCAGAAGTGGCGGTGTCAGCAAGTGAAAATGTTCAGTAATATTTAACTGTCTCCAATTTCGTTCACAATGAAAGATAACAAGATTAGTGATATAGGCGCTATTCATGTTTTCTTCTAAGGAATTTTCAATAGGTAAGATTTTTTTTAACCATAGTTGAACGACTATTACTCTAATCTAACAAATCTATTTTGACCGTTATAGTTTTCCTTAAAAGTTCATAAACAGTACTATTATCATGAATTTTTCCAGATTTTTCAAGCCAATAGTTAAGCTTTTAAAGGGGGCGACGCCCTACTCGAACAAACATTAGCACTTTAAAGTTCAATATTTCGCAAACGGATTCCTAAATCGAAAAATAGTCGTAGAAACCCCTGACTAATTTTGAAGGACCTATTGAACGATGGTTACATTTAAGGGAGCTACACTACAAATTTTATTCTACCATTTTGTCAACGTAAGTGATTGATTGATTGTATACATTGAGGCATTGTTACAATAGGTAAAAGTAAGAAAAAAACATAGCATCACCACCCATTCACACATGGAAATACACACACACACACACACATAAAAATACACAAGGATTTCGCATTTTTATTTTAAAACCATGTAAAAATTTAAAGATTTATTATTGTGTGATATAATGTGCTTACATTTATAAGTCCCTCTTTTTGTTTAAACATAAAGATCGATAAGCAAACTGTAATTTTAGGTATGGAAGAACGGAGTCATCTGTCACAGGCATTATTTGCTTTAAAGGTGGCTTCAATCATGAGTATATAATGTAACTAAACCAATGTTAAAGAAAATAAAATTTATTATTATTATTATACATATCTCTCTAGATCACAGCTCGATAGTGCTAAAAATCTTCAAGATAAACCATGGGCGGAAGACAGACATGACGAAACTATAAGGGATCCTTGTCAGGACTACGGAACTCCTTAAAATGGAAGGCAATCTTATTCGGTACTTCCCCATAGACAAATAATGACAAACTATTTTGTCATTCTTTTGTTTCTAAACAAAGCGAAACATAGGAAAATGAACTTGCGTCACCCGTAGAATTCTAATAATACCTGAGTTAAACCAACAACACCGCTGTGGAGAAGTAAAAATCCTCCCCCAAATATGCAAATGTGTTGGAAGGTACAGGATACTTTTATCTCGAGGATATGGCGGCTTGCGCAATTAATTCTTTAAAAAGCGACAGGCGTAAGGAACTCGAGCAGATCGCGTCCGACACTTATAAAATTACAAGATTATCTCGGCGTTATTATGCTGCAGTGGGTGAAAACGCTGTAACTGCCGCGAAGTTAGAGAATCAAATGTATGAAATTCAAATAATAGTTGTGAGTAATTTTTAGTTGTTAATTTTTATTTATAAAATAATGTATTTTTAGCGATTATTTTAGAAATTATTTAAAAAAAAAAAGACGACCAATAGGAAATTTATATGAAAAACTAAATGAATTTAACAAATTTTTATAAAGTAATATTAAATTAAATTGCGAACACAAAAAAATGTCGGACGAACGAGCAGAGATGTTGCTTCGATGGAGGCGCGCGCAGCAAAGAGAGCGAGACACGCGGCGACCGGCTTTTATACCCTCCATAGGCATAAAAGTTTTCGTCTGCTACAGTATATATTAGATTATATTGGCAATGAAAACGTGTTTCGTAAACGTGGCATTACAGCAGACAGATTATTTTTCACTAATTTGTCAGTGTCACTGTCAGGCTAGCCGCTGGGGTTGCGTTCTGTTCCTACACTCCGGGCTCGGCTCTCACTGTGTGGACGCGTGGGTAACACTTGCGGCCTTAATATTAGTTCATTACGAATTTAATAAACTATATTTATTTATTTAACTCACTTAATGTATTCTCTATTATAACTATATATACACACATCAAAAGTGTCTAGGGATCAACATATATTTTTGCAATAACTTTTCTCCTGATTGATATTAATTAAAATTTTCTTTAAGGATTCATCAAATAAAGTGTTTTCGTTTGTCACAGTAACGATAAACCAAGTCACCTTTGCATTAATAAAGAAATTTGCCATTTTCCTAATAAAGGGATTTTTGACATTTGAACCACTAACACAAAAGTTCGAAAAAAAGACTGAAATAACAGTTTTCTCTAAAATTTTATTGGGTAACTTAAACAATTAATAATCCGTATTTCTACCGCGAACACTAACAACACAAGAACATCGGTTTGGCATACTCAAAATGAGTTCATCCAAATCACGCTGTGGAATGGCCGCCCATGTTCGTTGCAACAACAAAAAAAGGTCTTCTTGCGACTGGATACCCTCCATATTCGGCAGAGCTCTTCTCTGTAGCATATCCCATGCATGCTCAATCGGGTTCAAGTCTGGCGACTGAGCAGGCCAGGGCAGGACATTGATGTTAGCTGCGGCGAGAGTCTGTCTTACAACTCTTGCGGTGTGCGGTCGTGCATTATCATGCATTAACTGAAATAAGGGACCGATTTGCACTTGTAGAGGAACGATGACGTCTGATACAATCGTCTCAGCATAAATTTGAGCGTTGAGGTTGCCTCTGATCCAAATCAACTCAGTTCTTCCGCCGATCCAAATACCCGCCCATACCATGATGGTTCCACCACTATAAGGATGGACTTCCTGGCAGGATTTTAATCGCTGTTGGCGTCCAGGGGTTCTCCAGTGTCGTATACGTCTTGTATCCGGTCTCATACCAAAACGAGACTCATCAGAAAAGCACACGAAACGCCATTGTTCTTCTGCCCAATTTCTGTGTTCAAGAGCCCATTGATATCGAATCCTACGATTGTGCATTGCTATAGGTGGTACCCGTAGCGGTCTTCGGGAATGAAGGTTCACTTCATGCAAGCGGTTTCTGACTGTTTGGTCGCTAATTAAGTTCCCTGAAGAGTGATGAAGCCTCACGGCTAACATCATGGCGGTTATTGTTGGAGCTCTTCGAGTTAAGATTTGAATGTATCGGTCTTGTCTCCGTGTGGTGCAGCGATACCGTCCTCCATGGCGCTCAGCCACGGTACCAGTGCTTCGGTATCGTGTCCAAAGTCGACTGATAACACTCTGACTTGTATTCAGAGCTAAAGCCACAGTACGTTGCCGGGAACCAGCTTCTATCATTCCCACGGCTCTGAGCATTTCTTCCCTGCTGAAATGACGTCGCCGCTCCATAATAACGTTGGTTTTAATCAGTAGTAGGGAAACAGTAGCACTAATAATGTCTTCAATGCGTTGTATGTTTTTATAGGGAAAATATTGACAGCTGATTTTCATCTTTTACTCGAATTTGATTCACAGTTCCTGATTCAAATTATGAAATGCACCAAAAAGGATCCATATAAATTTATAAAATCATAAATTTATTACAAAGCCACATCTCAATCTCAAGAAATCCGCATAAAAATGCTTGATCCCTAGACACTTTTGATGTGTGTATTTTAATACCATTTTGTAATTTTAGCTTTTATACTCTAGCAATCTCGTACAGGCCCTGCCAGAATACCAGTGCTGTTACGGTGGGAATATTCCCGTCCCATTGTAACAGCATTAAGCTGAGGTAGGGTCCTAATTGGCCTTTCTTCTTTCTGCGTATTGTTGTTGTCTGTTTGTTTTTATTTTTATTGGTATATAATTTCTTATTGTTACATACTTGTGTTTTAATGCTAATAAATGATTTTTCTTTCTTCTTCTTTAAACGTCAAATATTACAATATTTTTACTCAATATTGATATTTGCTAAAACATAAATTTATCGTTCTGTTCCGAGAAATGCGTAATTTTCTTTTTATGTTTATTTGCTTCTTACCGTCTTCTAGCTTTGGACAATCGTGTTTTCTGTGAAACTTTTTCTTTGAAGCGTCCGCCTCGTAATTATTATTTGACTAGGGATTTTTTTGGGTATTACAACGAAGTGTTGCTGTTAGTTAATTGAATATCGAATAACGCGTAGGTAAGTACTTCAGATTCGGCCCCTGGAGTCCTTAAGTCTTTTTAAATTGAACACGAATGGTTTGTGTATCAACAAGATTGTATTTCGTATGTATATTTCAAAATTTTTGTTTGTTCAATTTCAAATGTCTCAAATAACTAAGGCGGTTTACACACTGTACCGCGCTCCGCAGCGTAAATTCCACGCGGTCCCGGCAGCAAACGGGACTCGAACCCGCACCTTGCGCTATCCGGGCGGATGCACCGACCAATTATGCTACCACGACCTTAATAACTAAAGAATTTCTTCTAGTATTTTTGGCTGCAAAGCAGCGCCATCTCTTCGCATTGCAGGTAATGCGGCGATCTATCCTAAGGGATAGGCGCTCGGAGCGTAGTTTTATCAAATGGAAAACAACTAATATGTTTAACTCTTGTATTTTATTAGAAATCAAGGCCAATATAATAATCTCTTATCTATTAGACAAGTCCGTCCGTCCGTCCGTCTGTGGTGCTGTTTCAGCGGTCAAACCGTAAGAGATAGATAAAGAGAATGTTTAAGTTATAAGTTAAGAATAGTCTGATAAGACTACAAACCGGATTTAAGTAACGTAGCACTTCCGGTTTTCGAGAAATCAGGTTTTGGTGAATATTTGGTTCACTGGTTTGCTAGTTATAGCTTAATATGTAACCGTATATTGTGGTGCCTGATTTTTATCTGCTGGAATCTTCTATCAAACGATAGAAGATTCCCAATTTCAAATCTTTTAAAATCATGACATTGCCTTTTTAATATAACTGCCAGTCGTAGGCATTACATGAACAAAGAGTTGATCCAAACAAGGAGGCTGTTACGCAACGGACGTTACAGTAACCCACAATGTCAAACGAAATACCTTTACAAGTATAGAAGAAATAACAATTGTTGATTTTATATTATATTTGACTGCTACATGTTTAAATCTAAACAATATTATTAACTACAAAAATTAACTCGGTCCATGTAGCAGGCGGGACTCGAACCCGCTCCCTCCGCTTCTCGGGCGGATGCACTGACTAATTATACTGCCGCAATTTTATCTTTTTTCTAGTTAAAAATGTTCTTTAGATGTAAACATCTAGCAGTCAAATGTATAAAATAAAACGACGGGTTGCACTCCGGGAGTGCCGGCAGAAGTGAAAACTTGAATATTAACGTTGTGCAACTTTGATATTTTGGAATGGTTAGGGAATAATTTTGCACGAATTGCTTTAATTATCAGTATAAAAGTGCGACCATGTATGTGGTAGTGGTAATATTTATTTATTGCGCTATCGTACACAAACATGACAATTTATATTACATTAAAAAAGTTTATCTCTCAGAAAAATCAATTTACATGAATCATGTTTAAGCGCACTTAGCGACATCTATTGTAAAGAAATCAACTTATATGAATAACATTTAAGCGCACCTAGCGACATCTATTGTAAAAAAATGCATTTTCTTCGCAATAAAGCTCCCACCTGGACGTCCTAGATAGAGACATATTATTATAATACGATAAAATAAAATATTACTTTTTTTATACTAAATTTCGTCCAAAATATTGAAAGTCAACAACCTTTCCAATTTTATTGTGTGTCATAATGCGATCAGCCCACGTGTTTAACCTGACGCGAGTTTAAAATTTGTTACCCAAACAAAAAAAGTGTACAACGCCGCTAAAGAAGATCTCACTTCAAAAAACAGCGAAGTGCAAGTCGGACTCGCGCACCGAGGGATCCGTGCAAACTCAATTTAATACCTCCACGCGTTCCTGAGAAAAACGGCCTTGACAGACGGACGGACGGACAACAAAGTGATCCTATAAGGGTCCCGTCTTTTCCGTTTGAGGTAGTGTTGGGTAGGACACGACTTGAAAAAGAGTTTGTAAGAGTAGCCTCTTTTTTGTACTGAGCCAGTACAATGACCCACTTCAAATGAGGCGAGGCGTACTGAAGCTCGGCAATACATTTGAAGTGACGATTACAAATATGACATTGAGGCGTACAGAAGCTCGACATTACGTTTGTGTGCACGAGTAGCACCTCCTCTACGCACTATCAATCTTGCTGGATCCAGCATGCAGGACAGCGCTATACACGTAAAAGAGATAGAGATACAGATGGATAGTGCGTAGAGAGAGGACTTAAATGAAATGTCATGCCTCGCTCTCTCTCTCAGACTTACGAAGAGTGAGTGAGTAACGAGACATTTTAAAATTTTGAGCCGCTCTTACATTTTGAGGTCATGTCCGGGACAAATGTACCGTCTCTTGTAAGTCCTCAACACTAGTTTCAGGTCCGGAACCCTAAAATTAAAAATATAACGCCTCAAAGATGTCATTTGCTATTGAAAAAAAGGAATTATGAGTGCGTTTCATTTTTGACGCACTGTTGGTTTGACGGAAACAAATTATGAAATTCCTAATTGAACCACCAGTTTGAAGAAGAGAATAAATCCAAAAATTAAGAACGGAGAATATCTCAAAAAACCATGCAATTTTAAAAGTATATAACTTTGACTCTTGTGACATATGGATGCAAGGAAGATAATATTAATTTCGATTATTAATTGTTATATCCAACTGACAAAAACTAATAGTTTTTGAAATATATTCATAGAAAAGTCGTGGATTTATTCCGTTCTTCAAATTTATCAAGTTGAATGTAGAGAAACTACTCAGAATAAAGATAAATGTGTATTTATTTATAATAAATATTTTGTTAATCAGCTGCCAATCTATTCTTCATCATTATCAATCGCCTCTGTCGTTGTTGCAGGCCAAGTCAAAATTACATCATAAAATTCTTTAAATTATTCAAAGATGCCATTTGCTATTGAAACAAAGGAATTATGAGTGCGTTTCATTTTTGACGCACTGTTGGTTTGACGGAAACAAATTATGAAATTCCTAATTAAACTCTACTCTAATTGACTTAATACTCATCCGCCTGATAGGACGGTGTGATTGATAATTGATATCAATCATGCCCCTTAACGATCACCCTCCGGAACTGATTATGTAATTTTCTCACCATTTATAACGGCTCCAAAGGTTGTCATTGAACCAGGATCGATTTATTAATCACCAGGGATTAATTAGTCCGTCCGTTCGTGCACAAGGTTAAGCAGCTCGATGACGTAGTGGTTGGTGCGTTCGGTATGCGATCTTAGAAGTTAAACAACTTTAGCAGTGGCCTGTTATAGGATGGGTGACCAATATCGCATTCTCTTTTTTTTAAATAAATTTAATTTTTTATTTTTTTATTCTTTTTTTTGATTTTGGTATTGTCACAAATGCTCTCGAAACGTAAACGCGAAAGTGGTAGAGATTTAATTTGCCAGATCACCGCGGATCGCGATAGAGGTCGAGTAATGCGGCTCATTCTAAAAAATGGGTGCGTGTACATGTAGGCGCGTGAGAAGTTATCCTTCTTTGGCATCGTTTAAAATTAGTTTTTAATTGCATGCAAATAATTAATTACAATAAATTAATAAAATGTCTGGAAAAGGACACAGTCAATAAAGTTCAGTTTTAATTTGAAAAAATAAATAAATAATCAAAATATTCAATTAAAATCGCTACTGAATATAATTTATTAGAACATATGTGATTTGCACTTGTATGAAACTCAAACACGTATTCCGAATATACAAACTAGAAACATGTGGATAAATATTATAAATATGAATACCTATAACTGTTACTTTATTACAAAAAATAAAGATGTGGTTTTTGGTTCTACTACACCAATGGTCAAGAGATGGCGCTGTAGTCTCCTGAATCGCGCTTTGGTTCCGTTGTTCCAGATTAATAAATACTTTTGATAGGCCTTCACAATGCAGTCGTTAGCACCCACTAAATCGAGATACTATTTCTATTTTGTTGGTAGATTTTTTTAATGTGCGGTAAACACAAAAGTAAGGCATGAAGTTGGTCGCTAAAGCGACCAACTTCATGCTGTTAAAATTTTGTGTTACAGTGATGCGCGCGCATCTTAAAATTTCACTCTCATCATTTTTTCATAACGCGCCTAAAGAAGTATAACTTCAAAAAAGCCTTATGCAGTGCGACGTAAGAGGGAAAGTGCAACGACATCTGCGCTTGTTTACAAGTTATGCGCGTTACCTGCGTAGGTATAAGTAGGTACTCCGTACTCGCCGGTGCTAGCTAATTCTCAATTTAACAGTTACTTTCTAGAATGCGTCGATCGGCGTATATAAGCGCGATTGGCGCCGCGCAGAGACAGTTGAATTTCAACAGCGATTTCGGAACGAATCCAAAGGCGATCAAAGTGCAACAAAAGTGTTCAAGTGAGATTGTTTAGAGACTTGTATAGTGAAATACAGTGTTTAGTGAGTGTTTTGTAATTAACATTGTGTGTTAATTGTGTGAACTGTGTGGTGAATAAAGAACTGTCAAGCGTGAACTGGCATATAATTTCGAACACCATCCCGAAACTTAATAGTATTTTAACTGTGATTGTGTGATTTATATAACTACTTATAGGTTACCCTTACCCTTATTATTACCCTTAGGCCCTGCCTGAGTATTAGCGCAGCAGCGACCTTAGTGTTGTTGTGGCATTGTGCTGAGGCAGGGATCTAATTGACCTTATTTTTTTTATTTATGGTTTTTATTTCTATTCTTCAGTGTTATTGGTCAATAAATTATTTCTTTCTTTTTTCCTTTATAATATGCAACTGGTCGTAATTAAATGTAGTTAGGGGCAAATATAGTAAACAAAAAATTAGTAAAATAATTTATAACTCTTAGTTTAAATATGGATAGTGTTTAATCTTTGTTGCTACCATCATGATACTGCCAAGATTATTATATAAGTATTTATCTTGAAAATGATGATGCTTAAAATCAATGTCGCCACTTTACAAATGAATAGCCAAAGTTTCTAAAAGCTATTTGTTTCTTAGGTTTTCACGCACATCACTAATTAAATAAAATTAGTTTTAACGGGTTAATGCACGAAACTTTATTCATTTATTGACGTTTCGCAGCCTTTTCAGGTTTGCATCATCAGAATAATCAATAAATAAAGTTTCGTGCATTAACCCTTTTCAACTAGTTTTATTTCTAAAAGCTATTTCTCGTAATGTACAAATACTGAATGTCATACAAAATACTGACCGAATAAAGTTCGACAACACCATTTAGCTTTCAAATAAAGACATCCAATACAACATAATATTTCCCATAGATAGCTGCGCGTCCATCCAAGCGAAATGAAAGTCTCGCTGAATGCAAATACAGTTTTGATATGTATCCTAAGAAAACACGACGCCAATATCTCTGTGGCTGTTGCTGCTCCGTAATATGAGACTCAGCCGTAACGCAAACTGACATGGTCAATGTCCGAAACCGTAAACTTTCTCGAAGAGGACATTTGTAAGAGTAAAGTTAGATTTGATATCAGGGAAGCTTTATTCATTCCAGCAGAGGAGATACCAAACATTGAAAAAGGAAATATAAGTTTGGTTTTTTTTGTGATAAGGGTGGTGAATGTGTGTTTAGCTCGTTTGACTGTAGGATACTATGACCAATGGTTATTATGGTAGTTTTCCAATTACAGCACTAGAGCGTATTATGCGGCATAATGCTTAACGTTGAATGTTTTAACTACAGCAACGCTTCGCACAATCGAGCACACTCAAAAGTAATGTTTTCGTGTGATGCGTGCAATCGTACCAACTCAGTGACAGAAAATTAACAAGTGTTTTTTCTTTAAGTTGGCATTGATGGAAATGTTTAATTTATAAAATTATTGTTAGTAATATTATTTATGTTGAATTTTTTTTAAAGCTTTCGTTTCATTGTAGGTTTTTTTAAAGAATCAAAGTTAATTCAAACTGTGTTTAAAAAAATATATAAGTATGGATGAAGTTACAAACATTGACTTTTTTTCAACACTGAACTTAGCGCACTCTGCTGGTGCACTTGAAAACTAATTCACGTTCCAATTAAGCATCAGCATAATTCGGCATTGTGCGCCACTGACTCGCATTATGCTTTGTAATTGGAAAACTACCTATGTTTATCCATAACTCTGCTTCTGCAATAGTTACGGGTCACTCTTAAAATAGTACAAGATAGTAATAATTTATTGACTATAGATGACATGTGTAAATAATGAAGCACATTTTTTTAAAAAAGAGCATGCATACGAACAAAACTATAAAAAAAACAAACTGAATTGTAAAAAAAACGGGGGAAGTTTTTGGCGTGATTTCATCGAGTGTGGTTGGCGTCTTATTTTAATTATTCTTAAATTCGTTCATAGTGGATATTGTGAAATAAAATTGGTGTGATTTTGTGTTAACACCTGTCTGCGTAACTGAAGAATTAGTAGAATCGTCAAAATATACGCTATTCCGGTCAAGTGGACGTGAGAATTTTATTGTAGTATTGACTACCTCACAGAAGCTTATCGAAAAAGCCAGCTCGATACATTTCGTGCCAAACACTTCAAGAAATATTAGAATGCGTCACACCGACATACTAATGTAAAAACAAAAACAGAATAATTTAACTTAAGACTAGGCTGTTTGGGCATTGTTCCCCTTTCGTTCCCTGAAAAGGGAGAACTTAACCAAAAAAAAGGGGATAGCTGCTTTAAAAAATAAACAAAACCACTCTCTCCTCACTTTAATGTAACTAGAAGAGTACAAACAACTTATTGCAGTTTTTATTTTCGTATCATCTTCAGTATTTGTCAGGTTTTTGAAGTGAAAACTTCTTTAGCGGCGTTGTACACTTTTTTTTTGTATGGGTAAAAAATGTTAAACTCGCGTCAGGTTGAACACGTGGGCTGATCGCATCATGAAACACAATAAAATTGGAAAGGTTGTTGACTTTCAATTATATTGGACGAAACATAGTAATATTTTATTTTACCGTATTATAATAATAAGTGTCTATCTAGGACGTCCACGTGGACGTCCACGTCTTTATTGCGAAGAAAATGCATTTTTTTCACAATAGATTTCGCTAGGTGCGCTTAAACGTGATTCATGTAAGTTGATTTCTTTACAATAGATGTCGCTAAGTGCGCTTAAACGTGATTCATGTAAGTTGATTTTTCTGAGAGAGAAACTTATTTAATGTAATATAAATTGTCATGTTTGTGTACGATAGCGCAATAAATAAATATTATATTCTACCACATAAATGATAATACTTTTATACTGATAATTAAAGCAATTCGTGCATTCCAAAATATCAAAGTTGCACAACGATAATATTCAAGTTTTCACTTCTGCCGGCACTCCGGGAGTGCAACCCGTCGTTTCTTTTTTTTAAATTATTATTTAACATTACACCTTCCTATCTCCTTCTTCCTTCCTTGCTATATATAATGATATATAACAAGGGTATAAATAAAGATATACAGTCATATACGTAGTATCAGATGCGTAGTAACCCATATCGGCATTAAGTTATTATATACCTAATTGTTTAACAATAACTCGATTAGAGGTCAATAAGACAGAATGTATTTTGATAGCTGGTTCTAACCATATTTTCACTGAAATGTCCTTATATAGTTTTGCACTGAAGAAAAATCTCGAATCGAATTTCTCGATTGAAGCACGAGTAGATACATATAGTGAACTACGCTATGTTTATGGTTATGTTATGTATTCAGGTAAAAGATTTTCAGATGATGGCACCCTTATTAGCATAAAAGGTAAATGAATTCTAATATTTTCGTAGAAAGTAAAAGAGGAGCTTAAAGTGTCGCATTCACGATACGACATTATACGTAGGCCAAAAACGAATATTATACACTTACTGTCTTATCACAAAAAATTGATTAAGTAAAACATAGTATAAAACTGATGCTGTCCTTTTTTTATCAGTTTCTATTTTATAATATGAACAGTAATTTTTATCATGGTTATATTTTGTTTTCCTGTTTTTTTCTATTTATATTTTGTAGTTGCACTCTTTAATTGAATTTCGTCTCTCCATCCTATGGTTGTCTGGAAGAAATGGCTACATAGCCATAAGATCGCCAACTGTCCACTCTTTTTTTAAATTATTGTCCTAATTTTGTACTTTATAATGTGGTGTGCTCAATAAAGAATTATCTATCTATCTATCTATGTTCTGTCAATTTATTGGTACCTACTGTATTAATATTGTTTGTCATTGTACCACTGGTTTTTGTTCTGATTACAAAAACAGTGTTAGGTTTAAACCAAGACTAACTTTGATCCGCCTTTTGGAATGAGGTTGCTGGTGCTTCGTGTTAAGATTTATTCTTAGTATTCACAAGGTCATCTATTTAGAAAAAATAAGCTTTTCATAATATATTTGCATCATGCGAACCGATAATGCGAAGAGATTGCGCTGCCTTGCAGCTTAAGAATGGCTAGAAGAATTTCGACGCGGTCCGTGAGGGCTGCGGTAGCATAATTGGTCAGTGCATTCGCCCGGATTGCGAAGGGGCGGGTTCGAGTCCCGTCTGCTGCCTGGTCCGCGTGGATTTTTTTCTAGTTATATTTTCTTTAGAAAAAAAATTTATATCAATTAAATTATTTCAAGCTTATATTGTTAATGATTTGCAGTCCCGTCAACGCGGTTAAATTTAACTTTTCCAAATTATTAAATAAAATCACTCTTAAACGAGTTCAACATGTGTCTTTTTATTACTTTTTCGGCGTTTCGCATCCTTTAAAAAAAAACAAATTAGTTTTCAGCCAATTACGAAAGAGCGTGATCTACACACGCAAGTATTTTGAAACAATAACTAAAATCTATATATATAAAAATGAAACCCGTTTTCCGTTGTCACGACATAACATGAAAACGGCTTGACCGATTTGGCTGTTTTTTTTTTGTAGTTTTCTAATACTCTGTACAAGGTTCTTACGGAAAAAAATATTTTTTTTAATTTTTTTTATTTTTTATAAATTTTTTATTTCATAAAAATTAGTAAAGTCCTCAGGTATGGCGAGACCAGGGAAATAAGGATTCATTTTTATATGGAGGATATTATAGATTCCACTTCAAAATGAATAGGTACTCATACATAAGATAGGTCAGCTATACAAAATAAAGTAGTGCATCAAAGCTACGCTAAGGCGGTACGAAGTTCGCCGGGACAGCTAGTATATATATATATATGTATAGATACTGAAGCGACATCTCCGTCGCACCGTCTACAGCCGCCTTTATCCTCCAGTAAAAAGGTTAACTCATGAAAGTATGAAATTACACACTTCTCACATACCCAGGGCTGTATCGGGAAAATGGGAACATTGTGACGCGCTGTTACTCGGGCGGCGCTCTTTGAAATACTAGCCGTTTAATGTGCCTACAAACCTACGTCAAAGTGAGAGATTATACGCCTTTTGTTTTCTTTATGTAAAGGTAACAAGGCCATTAAAGTGTGCCCGTGCGGTGCTCGCCCAATGTTTCTGTCGAGTTCAATAAATATGGGTACTCGATCGGACTCTGTCACAGTAAACGGTATAGACAGTTTATTTAAAAGTTGATCCAAATTATATTATATCTTTAATCTGCTAAACTGTAAGAATGCAAAGCGACGACCTCCGTGGCCGAGCGGTATGTACGAGCTTTCAGAAGCTCGGTTGTGACTCCGTCCTCCCCCGGGGCTTTTTCATTTTTAAGTTGCCCAAGAGCCACCTCGATCTCCTCTAGGTCAAAGTCGGGGAGATCCTCCGTCACATGGTTCAATATATATACCTAAAAGTATATTTATATAACTATTTATATTTAACATCCATGACATGACAAATGCTTGTACTGTGAGCTTAGATTAAAACAAAAAGGGTAGATACGGTACGCTCATACTAGCCTCAAATAAAATATGGTCCGACTCAACTACATAAGTAACTCTCACACACGTCTGTAAATAAACATTGTCTGTCATTGTCTGTTGAACTGTACCACGGTAATAATATCATACAGTATTCTATCTTCATACAAACGGTCGGAGAGCGAGTCATACCTACGCCATTCGAGTTCGATGGGCTCTCGGCGGGCACCCAGTCGCGAATGCACCGCCGCGCCGCGCCGCAACGACGACCGAACGGTCTGAATTGTTTTTATGCAGTTAGCCGTGCTTAAGCGTGCGTTTTGTATTGTAAATATTTCATTTAATTAAGTAGATACCTACATAATTTAGTATGGAAAAGAACAAACGACGATCAATATCGTACAACAGCACAATTGCTGTTTTTAGTTGCTTGAACTCTTCAATAACACACCCAGAGATATCATTTTTTAAATTACCTGAAATATTGGAAAGGTATCTTACCTTTATAGAATATTTTTTATATACCTATCTACTAGTACGTAATTTGTTTCTAATATTTAGGTATTTCAGTTTTTCCATCAGGCAAAATATCTGGAATAATATATAAATAAGTGGTTAGGATGAAAAAAGAGAAACGAGTAATCTACCTACACTCGTGTTAAAAACAAAACTACATAAAATACTGTAGCCGGGCGGCCCTACTGTGTGCTAACGCAGCGCTCGGCATTTATTTTCAAGGACAGGGCGGTGTCACAATACTGTGTAGATAATATTACCGTGACTGTACGCTTCAACGCAGCGCGACCGAAACGGCGAGTACGCGTCAGAGTACGTACGACTGAGCTGTATTGTTGTCCTTTTCTTGATAACAATGGCGACTACGTAAATAACATTCACGACAAACCGTGATTTTTGAGAAAAATGTGTTTTTACAGTTCAACGAATGAAAAGTGTAGCCGAGGAATTTGTTATGTGATTTTGATCTATTTGTGTTTTTTTAAAAAAGCATCGAATGCGAAGACAAAACAATTTGTCTTTATAACACGGAATATATATATATATATGTGTGTATGTATGTATTATTATGTATGTACATATGAGTATGAGTGTATGTATGTATGTATATCTATGTATTTATATGTGTTTATTTGTTTTATATACTCTGTTTGTACAGAGATTTTCTCGCGTATTATTGCAGTTAATTACACCGCCGTCTTTCCAGCTTCTTTCTTGTCCTCTCTACCCCAAGGTTGTCTGGAAGAGATCGCTCTTAGCGATAAGACCGCCCATTTTTACACTGTAAGCAGCCATTATGTATAATGTTTTCTATATTTTTTGTGGTGTAAAATAAAGAGTTATTTTATTATTATTCTCTTTATTTATTTTATACCATATTAATTACATTTTTAAATATTGATATAAAAATTAAAACATTTAAAAATATAAAAAATAGAAGCCAACCGGCATCGGGAACAGGGTCCTAGCTACCAGTGATTAGGGCCCCAGAGAGAGGAACCTCCTCACTATGCGAGCCGTGTTAAGGAGCACTGCCTTCTGTATCAGGCCCTTGACCCAGTCACCCAACTCGAGCCTCCGCAGATGACAGTCGAAGCTCTTGGCTATCAGGCCATTGACCGTCACAACTATCGGCACAATGATAGCCAAGTCAACATCCCACATGGCGACAACCTAATGAGCCAAGTCAAGATTTTTTTTCTTTTTATGTTATACGGGGCATACGAGCAGACGGCTCACCTGATGGTAAGTGATCACCGTCGCCCATGGACACTTGCAACACCAGGAGTATCACAAATGCGATGCCGGTCTTCAAAGAAGGAGTACGCTCTTTTTTTGAAGGTTTTTCGGTCGTATCGGTCCGGAAACACTGCTGGCGACAACATATTCCACAGTTTTGTCGTACGTGGTAAAAAATTTCGACAAAAACGCACGGTTGTGGATAGCCACGCATCAAGATGATGGGGATGAAATTTTTGTCGCGATGTACGATGGTGAAATGCAGCAGCTGGAATTAATCCGAACAATTCCTCAGAACACTCCCCGTGATAAATGCGATAGAAGATGCAGAGCGAAGCTACATCCCTACGCAAAGCCAAAGGATCAAGCTGATCGGAAAGGTCCTGGTCGTCGACTATTCGAGCCGCTCGGCGCTGGATGCGATCCAAAGGGAGAAGCTGGTACTGGGGTGCCCCCGCCCAAAGATGAGAGCAGTACTCCATGTGAGGCCGAATCTGTACCACCGACTGAACCTTATAAAGCTGCAGTCGGTGGGCCGGTGTGAAGTACATTCTCGATCTATTGAGCACACCAAGCTTCTTAGAGGCCAATTTGGCCTTGCCCTCTAAATGATCCCGAAACTGGACGTCGCTCGATATGACCAGAATTCCAATACTAGCTGAGGCAGTTAGAAGAGTGTTCTCAAAAAGAGGAGATACGACAAATGGTATTTTTTTGTGGTGAACGCGATATTTTATTTGTTTATCTTTCTCGGCTTCCATGAGGTTCTCGTCATGAGGGATGGCCACATCAACTATCATTGCGAGGCGCTTTTCCCGATCTAACTGTTTGATTTAATCTAAGAGTGTGAGCTTTTAAATTTCTACGATGGGAGACACCGCATTAAGGTTTTTTTTGTTGATCCGCAGGCCTATTAAGTACCTAAGCAACTGCAACTTGCGACCGCAAAGCGTCAGTTTTTGATTTAGCAAGCCTTATACCCGTCATACACACTACGATAAATCGTTACGATTAGACTCTACAGTCCGAACGGCACCGATAAATCGTAGCGTGTATGTTATAAAACTGCACAATAATAATCAATAATCAAAATCATTTATTCAGTTTAGGCTGTTACAAGCACATATGAATGTCTAGAAGCTATGCCATCGGTTAGTAAATCTACGGCGGGAGACCTTGTACTGAGAAGAACCGGCAACAAACTCAGCAAGGGCTGTTTTTTTCTCCCTGTTTTATCATTTACAGAGTCGTCAGGTTGAAAAATGACTTCAGAGATGATTCATGAAGTCACCCTTCATTACATAATGTGAAATTATACATTAATTGTACACCTGCATTTTGATTGCTGTGTCACACAGTATAAATACAAACAGAGTTATTTATAATAGGTGTAATTAAACATTTAGATCTTAAATATCACAGTATGACGCATGAACCAGCCATCGCTTCGCTCAACCATATTTTAGGGAACGTAACGACCCGCCTCACACGACACCACCGAAGAGACTTTTAAGAGAGCATGAAACAGTTTCCTATACTAAACGATATCGTATAAACTGTACCGTTCGAACTGTACAGTCTGATCGTAACGATTTCTCGTAGTGTTTATGGCGGGTATTATAAAGTTGCTTAACTTAAACATTCGCAGCCAAACGCGCTAATCACTAGCGTCATCGAATTCCACGTGCATTATTATGGTTATTGAAAGATGAAGTTTTGCTGCACGAAATCACATTACAACAATTTATTCGTTTTCTGCGTTGTTGAATTCGCAACGCGCCGATAGCAGTATTGTATTTCCCCCCTAAAACAAAATACCGCTTATTGTTATTCATGACGCGCGTCGCATCGTTCGTTATATGTGAAAAGGCTTTGAATGTTAAACTCAATTACAGTTCAAAGGTGTGGAACAATTGTTTAGTCCTGATAAAGTTTATATTTATTGATAGAGGTATAAGAATAGAGTTGGGAAGGCGGCTCTAAAAGTGACCGTCTAGTAGAAAGAGAAAGAAAATGAGAGACGGCTAGCCTTTCTCTTTCTAATCGCGAACGCGCATTGGATGAAAACCTACGGATGAATACCGACAAATCACACGACTGCGCAGCAATACCCGCCCAATCACACGACTGCGCAGCGTAACAAGAGAGAGAGATAGCTAGCCGTCTCTCATCTTCTTTCTCTTTCTACTAGAAGGACACTTCCACTTGTAGCAGAGTACATCAAGAAATCAGAAATCAATATATCTTTATTCAAATTGGTTGTATAGTACAACACTTTTGAATCGTCCAAACATTTTTTTCCCTACCACTCGTTATTGGACATATTTTAGCTGCGGAGAAAAACGAGCGAAAAAAACTCCACAACATCAGAAGCATAATGTAACAACATTTACAAATCATTATGTTGTTACAACGTCAATACAATCATGATTTATTTAATATAGAAAACCTGTTGGAATGATTGGAACAGTTCAAACCCAAGCATTTTTGTCTAAACTAATTGAAAGAAGCTTTGTAGGGCTACTCGACCAAAAATTTGCACTTTAAAGTTTAATATTTCGCAAACGGATCTCTAAATCCTAATCGAGTCTTAGCAACCCCTAAGTCCTTTTAAACATACTATTCAACGATTTTACGCACGATGGGATAAATGAATAGCTCGGCATACAAAAAAAATAAGTTCATTTTAATCTAATAACTACAAACTCACAAAGTCATCATCAAAGGTTTTCTACAACAAATTACGGACTTTACCATTTATTTATAGCAATAATCATAGCTAGAAAGAATATTGTCACAAACGCTCTCGAAACGGAACCGCGAAAGTGCTACAGATCGAATGTGCCAGAGAACCGCGGGTCGCGATAGAGGTCGAGTAATGCTTCTCATTCTAAAATGAGCCTTATGCAGTGCGGCGTAAGGGAGAAAGTGCAACGACATCTGCACTTATTTACAAGTTATGCGCGTTACCTGCGTAGGTATAAGTAGGTACTTTGTACTCGCGGGTGCTAGCTAATTCTCAATTTAACAGGCACTTTCTAGAATGCGTCGATCAGCGTATATAAGCGCGATTGGCGCCGCGCAGAGACAGTTGAGTTTCAACAGCGACTTCGGAGCGAATCCAAAGGCGATCAAAGTGCAACAAAAGTGTTCAATTGCGATTGTTTAGAGACTTGTATAGTGAAATACAGTGTTTAATGAGTGTTTTGTTATTAACATTGTGTGTTAATTGTGTGAACTGAGTGGTGAATAAAGAACTGTCAAGCGTGAACTGGCATATAATTTCGAACGCCATCCCGACACGTTACAATATTGTTTGTTTATTTGTATGTGTATTGGGTTTAAAGAGATGATGTAGACACCTGTTTGATGAAGTGTAATGGTTTTATTTCACTAATAATTTAACCGTTCTAATGTAGGTGTACTAAAAATGAAAGTAAACACACATTTTTGGCAGAAATGGCAGGTATGAGGCTAATACGAACTGGTGCCTTTTGCTATCCGGGCGAATGTACTAACCGCTGTGATAAAAAAACTTACCTTTTTAATAACATCTCAAATTACAAGGTACCGGTGACACTGGCTATGTTATAAGACACGCACGTCCAGCCCTGTCTATTAAAAGGAGATACAATTAATAATTCAAACAATGTATGGAATTAGTTCTTAAAATAAACATTCAAAAGCTAGCTTAAAAAAAGTTTATAACTCGACATTTATGCAGTTGGAAGAGTTTATAATAAATAAGGTTATCATCACCTTGAGCTTGCTGACGAGACTGTTATCTGCCGGATCCAGGTACGGTAAACCTTATCTTCGTCCGGGCATCAGTTAAATACGAAACACTGTGACGTTTTGTTAACCACAGCGGCACTAGTGACGTTTCTTTAACCACAGCGGTACTAGTGACGTTTTGTTAACCACAGCGGCACTAATGACGGTTTGTTAACCACAGCGGCACTAGTGACGGTTTGTTAAACACAATGGCACTAGTGACGGTTTGTTCAACACAGTGGCACTAGTGACGGTTTGATAAACACAGCGACACTAGTGACGGTTTGTTAAACACAGCGGCACTAGTGACGGTTTGTTAAACACAGCGACACTAGTGACGGTTTTTTAACCGCAGCGGCACTAGTGACGGTTTGTTAAACACAATGGCACTAGTGACGGTTTGTTAAACGCAGCGGTACTAGTGACGGTTTGTTAACCGCAGCGGCACTATTGATGGTTTGTTAACCGCAGCGGCACTAGTGACAGTTACCGTACCGACCTCAACCCGTCGCTAGAGCCGGTGTCATTAACAAACCTCCATAATGTCCCATACCTAACCAACGACCGGACGTAGACACGATTTAAAAACGTGCCTAGACCTGGGTAGAAATTGTCTCTTTAATAAGCACCCTAACTATTCTTGAGAGGCTGTAGCCTTAATGACGCACCGACCGTAATCTCCTGTTACTGAAACAAATAAACGCCATCTGCCAGCACTCGAGTTAAGTGTCGCCGCACACGGGCCACACGCCACAGCCACAAACGCCGCCACGAGAAGCTAGAAGCGGCTACTAAAGTAGCTGAAGAGCGCGACAGCGGCCGACTATCGTAAGGGAGAGAGGGGTGGGGAATCGCGCGAGTGACGTGTGGCAGCGTTTTGTGTCGGCGCATTAAGTGGCCGGTGCGGGCCACAAGAAGCGAGCAACGACGATTTGCTGCGTGTGGCGGCCACCGGCGTACAGTGTGCGGCGAGTCCATATAAAGTGTATGAAAACTATAAGAAATATGCCGGTGGCGGCGTTTTGTGTGCGGCGACACTAAGAAAGAACACAAATCCATACCGGCTCGCGAAACAAAACATAATCGCGACGGAAAAGTACAATGCTAGAGGAAATCACATTTCTCACCGCCGGGAGGGGCTTGACCGCACACGAGCTATTTCCCTGAGGAGGTTCCATTTAATTACGTCCCAGGCATTGTTTAAAGAAGCTTTTAATTTTTCTTACAGCGGACTGTGAGCGGGAGCTGTCGGGGTTTTGTTGCAACTCAACTGTAGTTCAACAACTAGTTTACAGTCTTGATTACAAGTTCAAGTATTTATGTTTCTCTTGGCTTTGGGATTAAGAAATAACAGAATTTTATTAATAATATAAATGTAATGGAAGTTGACTCATGTTTTAAATTTTTGATGTCATCTTTCAATTGACGACACTGTACGAAACAAAACAGGGAGAAAAAAATAGCCCTTGCTGAGTTTCTTGCCGGTTCTTCTCAGTACAAGGTCTCCCGCCGTAGATTTACGAAACGATGGCGTAGCGTTTGACTTTCACAAGAGCTTGTAACAGCCTAGACTGAATAAATGAGTTTGAGTTTGAGAATTCAGACTTAACACCAGTTGCACCTTGTGTCAAAACAAAACTTATTTAAACTAACTACCTATCGCTATTATCTTTGTTACATATGTATTAGCTGTGTGTTTCCCGAAAATAAATAAATGACATAAATTGTTTTAGTTATCTCTTGTCATATTTCAGTGTTTTCAATACTGCTACCTCTATAACCTATTAGGAAAACATATTTTACCCCGACTTTAAAATGTTATCATCAGTCCAAGAAATTCCAATTTGGCCGCTACATCTTCGTCTCTAATAATGTCATCATCAGGAGAAAATCTCGCCCCGCTTCCCACACTCAGCACCCCGCGGGCTCGCCAGCAAGAAGGAGCGCATGCTCTATTTAGTAGTATTATAATATAGTATTTCTTATTATTTAGATTTTACCACATAATTAGGTTCTTTGTTACCCCCGAAGTATGGCTGATTTACCCCCGGAGGGGTAATTACCCCCAGGTTCGGAACCCAGGTCATATTTAAAGACTAACAAAATAAAAGTATCACTATACTTACTTAGTATTACTTATTATACTTAGTATCTTTCAAATGTTTAATACTTGAAAAAGTATTCGTTTGACATTGTGGGATACCTACAATGCGAAGAGATGACGCTGCCTTGCTAGCTTAAAGCTAGGAAAATTTCGACGTTGCCATCAGGGCCGTGGTAGCATAATTAGTCAGTGCATTCGCCCGGATTGCGAAGGGTGCGGGTTCGAGTCCCGTCCGCTGCCTGGTCCGCGTGGATTTTTTTCTAGTAAAACTTTTCTTTAGATTTAAACATCTAGCAGTTAAATGCTTAAAACAAAAAAAAAAGGTATCACTGTGAAATAGACATTATAGAAGTTCTTGTTAGCAAACTGAACAAGAAGTTTTCACTTATGATATCAATAAAACAAGCAAAGTAAATAGAAATTTTCTTAAAGCCGTGTGAATCAAACATTAGCTCCTTCGAGTAATATTATTTATTATTCACAAATAATATAAACAAAGGAAAAACTTTTACTGACATGCATAAAGAATATATCCAAAGAAACGTCTTTCGTCTTGAAGGCCTTTTGAAATCGCAATAATTTATGTCGGCTTACTTTGACTTACAGCTCTGCGATAGACTTAAAACAATTCTTTTCATAGACACGTACATTATTTGATAGGACAGAAACATCCACAACTTATTTCTTTGTTCGAAGATTCGGGATTCATTTTCATGTTCGTCTTCATTACTCTACATAGTTATTTAAATTTATTTACTATTTTACTTAACATTATCAGATACACTGCTATCATTTAGCAGTTAAAGAAATACGAATAGCAATGTGAAATGCCAGCATGTTATGTTATTATATTATACTGCTTAACTGCAGATTAGTAAAATGCCATATAGGCCGTAGTTCATCGTTCTAACAATACAACAAAAAATTTACTTTCATCAAATACATTAATTAACATAACAGTTAGCTTAGACTCAGTGTTATGCAATACTAGGGTTACGGATGGAAAATACAATGATAAATACGTAAGTATATTTTAGTAGAAATTATAAATAGCAATGACATGTGTGCAAATGCACGTTTCATCTTAAAAACATTTCCCCAAAGAACAAAGGATCTCTAAGAAGAGATACTGAGACTACTTGTCAGTAGACACTACTGAGAGTAACACCTTTGAAACCATTCCGTCACGGAGGTCAACATATTGTCTACTATATTAAGCATTACGGACGGACAGATGTGCACAAAATAGGGATGATGATGGGGTGAAGTAAATGAAATTCTATTAAGTCCGTCACGTATTATTTATTTTATTAATCAACCAAAAAGTCACAAAGATAAAGCGCGTCATAGTTTAGGAGTGCGGTTCGTGACGTCACTGTTTGGTGAACATTGAACGATAACGCGATTAACACGATAATTCAATTCACTATTTCTCTGTGGTGTTTTGACTCTGTGAAAAAAAATACCCTTCCAATATTTCTTGATACCTGATAGACGAAAAGAAAAGTTTGACATCGTTGCTATTTATAGATACACTTGCCGACGTGCCCTTTTCTAATATGCATAGTAACTCTATGGGCACTATAGATATATCCGGCTATATGAAATGCAGGGATTCACGATCAACAATAAATCAGTACGCAGAGCTCCCCGAGGAATGCTCATAAAGGGGACATCTGTCACTACTCGAGTGAGACACTGCGTCTGTGTCTGCACTAGGTGTTAATTCAAAGTCAACCCAAATTTTGTAGGTACGACCACTTTAATTGTAAGATAACATCCGTGTTCATTACTCGACTGTCACTGAGACATTGTGTTTGAAATATTAGTTGATGTAACAGGAAGGTTCTAAGTTGAGGTAACTGTGTTGCCTTTTGTACAAATAGAAAGAATGAATTTTATTACACTTTAAATAATAAGATTTGCACAAAAACAATAAACAATAACAGAAAAAAGGAACTAGGTCCCTGCATCAGCGTAGTGCCACAGCTACGCCAGGACGCCAAGTTGACAAGACTAATAACTAAATATATTAAACAATTAATTACAATAAACACTAACACATAAAAGGTTGGAATCTATTAATACAAGATATCGTTGAAATCATATCATATTGTCACAAACGCTCTCGAAACGGAACCGCGAAAGTGCTAGAGATCGAATGTGCCAGAGCACCGCGGGTCGCGATAGAGGTCGAGTAATGCGGCTCATTCCAAAATGAGCCTTATGCAGTGCGACGTAAGGGAGAAAGTGCAACGACATCTGCATTTGTTTACAAGTTATGCGCGTTACCTGCGTAGGTATAAGTAGGTACTTTGTACTCGCGGATGCTAGCTAATTCTCAATTTAACAGGTACTTTCTAGAATGCGTCGATCGGCGTATATAAGCGCGATTGGCGCCGCGCAGAGACAGTTGAGTTTCAACAGCAATTTCGGAGCGAATCCAAAGGCGATCAAAGTGCAATAAAAGTGTTCAAGCGCAATTGTTTAGAGATTTGTATAGTGAAATACAGTGTTTAGTGAGTGTTTTGTGATAACATTGTGTATTAATTGTGTGGTGAATAAAGTACTGTCAAGCGTGAATAAGTACACACAAGAACAATAGGGTATTTGACAGTATTAAAAATAAAGTGTCAATTGTTAGCATCTGTGTTTAGAATGAATATTGGCAGGGGAATTGACTATTTTTACAAAAAAAATATTCATAATTTTACTAAAAACCCACGAAAAAGATAATAGTTTTCTTATCTATTATCACGTGACCCAAAACGCTTGGGATTGGCGGAGCCCAAAATGACATCACACGCAAGTAAACTTTCGGTTAAAGTGACATTACATTGTATCGTTTGACGTTCTTATTACAGTCGTGTGACATCACACACTAGTAAGACGCCATGTTGACCGGAAAAACGTTTTCGCGGCAACTTGAAAATGGAGTTTTTGATTTGGTTATTGTTACTGAAATACGCAACAGAATGATTTATTTTCCCTTTTTACGGACTCCATAAACATTAGTCAATAACGTGAGATAGTTTTCTAAAACTTGTAAAATACCCTATTGTTTCTGTTTTACAATTCATATTTATTTATTTATTTTATTTATTTAAACTTTATTGCAAAATTACAAAGCAAATGGCGGACATAATGCCATAAGGCATTCTCTACCAGTCGACCAGTAAGAGCGTGAGAAAAAACTAATATGACGGGGGCGCAATAAAGACAAATTTCAGATAAAGCAGTGATACAAATACTCTTAACATAATACATACATATTATACACATATCTAATATATAAAATTCTCGTGTCGCGGTGTTTGTGGTTAAACTCCGCCAAAACGGCTTTCCCGATTCTCATGAAATTTTGTGTGCATGTTGGGTAGGTCTGAGAATCGGACACTTACAGTATCGGATCGCGACACGACACTTTTTTGATTATTTCCGGAAATTTTATTGAATTTTTTTGTTATTTCAATCGCTTCCCTGACCAATCTTGGTATGTAGTGGCGTTCTGTCGAGATAATCTGTGGGTTATGAAACTCAATCCAGTGGTTAGAACCAGAATCAATCAAATGTTCCGCGATGGCTGATTTCTGCGTACCAATAACAGCCTACCCGCAATTACTTCAGTTACTCCGTGATCATGGCGCTTGCAACAGTGCCGAAATATCGGAAACTCGCTAAAAACAAGGTACATGGTAACAATCCCGTAAATAACTTATATTACTATAATGTTAGTGACCATGAAAGTTTAAAACTATATATATCATGTTCCAGATAATCTATATTCTAGACGTAGGTTCAGTTCAGCTGCACCCAGCAACATCCCGCCAACAGATCAAGTTGCGCACTCCGCCCGCGATCAGGAACTAACTACATTTCAAACTGATACATTGGTGCACGGCTTTGGTACAATTAAACACTAACTTTCCGTAGCTTAGAGTGCTGTGCTGTTTGTTTTGTTATCTTCTGAATGGGCCCGCGAACTTAGATAATGCCGGCTCTTGTTGTGCATTTGTGCAACTCGGTATTTGTCTTGTTTGCAACGCTTGCAACTAAACTACATGAACATCCTTCGATGGCTTTGGGGAATGTATTATTTTATGGTTTACCTACTTTTGTTTGTTGCCACGTTTAATTAGAACTGTATGTACCCTTAGTACGAGTGCGAGCTCTCGAAAACTATCATAATTTATTTCGTAATTGTAAATTATGTTTCTATGTCCATTTTGGTGAAAAGTAACCAAACATACTTAAAATTTAAGAAGACGCAAATGATTTAATGGTAGAATGCAGTCATCATCGGTCAGTGCATTGGCCCGGATTGCGAAGGGTGCGGGTTCGAGTCCCGTCTGCTGCCTGGTCCGCGTGGATTTTTTTTCTAGTTATATTTTCTTTAGATTTAAACATCAATCAGTTACATGCTTTAAAAAATAAAAATTATAACTGTTTATTTGTATTGTAACGAAAACAATAAAATCAGTACTTTAGTACGAGTGCGAGCTTACGAAAACTATCATAGTTTTCTTAATTGTCAAACTCGTACTAAGGGTACTGTTTACAAGATCGATTTTTAGGGTTCCGTTATCAGTCCTGATAAGGAACCCCCAGTTTTTCATGTTCGTCTGTCCGTCCCCAGTTTTGCTTGGAGACTATTAGCACTAGAGAGCTGTAATTTTGTGGAGATATTTACGTATGTTAATTACGCCGATAAAAAGGTAGAATAAAATTTTGAAAAATATTTTTCAAGTATAGACAATGTGTGGGTTGCCATTTGTGTAAAAAAAAAACTAAAACTAATTTTCTGACGTAATCACCATCTAGACCCCCCTCTGTAGTGCTTACGTAATACTTGAACGGTCCCTAACGAGTTATCACCGAATGGTCACCTCACCATCAAACTAAAAACCTCATAAGTAAAAGGAACAAGAATAAATAAAACAAAATTTATGTCCCATGAAGAAAGAAAGGGAATCTCAAAAAATGCCCAAAGCACATAAAGTAGTTTTAAACATCTAGCAGTTAAATGCTTAAAAAAAAATCATAAATAGTTTTAACTTCAAAAAAAAAACAAAAAAAAACTAAGCAAAATGGTGACAAAATATTATTACCGTGGCTATACCAACGGGAAATGTTGTTAATAATTATCGCGATGATGGACGTTGAAAGTACTCTACGCAAGCGATCAGGTAGGTTAAATATCATCAGTAATGACACAATCTCCATATTCCATTAATTGGAAAGACCCAATCTCCAAATTCCATCCATTGGAAAGGGCTGTATCCCAGCCGTGAGGACATTAATAGGGTGATGATAATGATATAAAAAAAACGGCAGCACAGGTCACAAATGTTTATGATTTATACTGAGATATCATTGGTTAAAAGGCCTATAATTTCCTTAATTGATTCAAGTATTAATTTATACAGTAGCATTGGTTAGCAATATAAACAGCAACATATACATTCAAGCAAAGCTCAAATCATCACACAAATAATAAATTGAAGTGCATAACAAAAAAGAATTAAGAATTAAGCAGCAAGGCTTTTGTTCAAGCAAATGTCCATAAAGTAACACAATAATTATGGCATTAGTCAGGTCATGCATGCGACATTCGAATCGTATAACATTAAAACTAGAATACAAAATAAAGTTGAAATTCCAAGGTCAGTGCACCGGTCTCAGTTTTATCACAACGTAAACCTACATCGCAATAAATCCCGTAGGATCTTTCTGCTCGGCTGTGTCGAAACAGAGCGCACTCCTGCTCCCGTTTATATGGAACAGTTGGTCCGGAGATTATCCTGTACAGACCCTGTGTTTGTTCATAACTTAATGCTTCGCGCACAACGCCCACACTGTCTGGGACAACTGGAAATGTTTATTTAATTTAGGGACGATTTAACAATCTCGGATCAAATGTTTTTTGGTAAATTAATTATTATAGATCAAGAATCAGAAAATTCAGCCTCAACATCAAATACCAACCATGAAAATTCTTCAAATTTATCGGTACAAAGAGACTTCAGACGAATATGTTTTATCCAGTGTCTGAAATATCAGCTCCTAGTTTGTGAATTGTAAGTATTTTTATGTCAAAGAAGAAGAGAAGAGAAGCTCGATGGCGCAGGTGGTCAGCGTAATTTTCGCAGTTTTCAGTCATTGTATAGTTGACTAAAAATCTTCTATCTTGAGTTCCTCCGTGCTTCAGAAGGCACGTTAAGGCATTGGTCCCGGCTGCATCTGCAGTCGTTAGCACCCGCCAATCCTCACTGGGCCCGCGTGGTGGGTCATGGCCCAATCTCCCTATTCAATACACAGGGAAGGCCTGTGCCCGAGAAGTGGGGACATTAATAGGTTGATGATGATGATTATAGTTATGTTTTTATTTTCTTAAGCATTTAACGGCTAGATGTTTAAATCTACAGAAAAGTTTTACTAGAAAAAAATCCACGCGGACCAGGCAGCGGACGGGACTCGAACGCGCACCCTTCGCAATCCGGGCGAATGCACTGACCAATTATGCTACCACGACCCTGATGGCCGCGTCGAAATTTTCCTAGCCGTAAGCTGTAAGGCAGCGCCATCTGTTCGCATTGTAGGTAACCCACATGAATACTTCTTCAAGTGTTAAACATTTGAAAGAAGAAATAGCAATTATAGTTATGTTTTTATTTTTTTAAGCATTTAACTACTAGATGTTTAAATGTAAAGAAAAGTTTTACTAGAAAAACTTTTATCCCGAAAAATGTTAGGTTCCAGAGGGATTTTCAAGAAACTAAGTCAACGCAGACGAAGTCGCGGGCGACCTCTAGTATTCGATAAATATTTGCAACCATATTAAATAAAAAGATTCATTCAATTCATCTTGATTTTAACACGAGACTAATATTTTTTAGGTAACGATAAATGTAACAGACTGATAAAATTATCGTAACGAATAATTTTAACCACAGACCGAAATAATTAAAAATATTACCAATAAATCAAATTGTGAAAAACATTCAGATATTGTATTTGAATAAAATTATTAACTGATATTTTCAACCTTTAAAATCATCTGATATTGCTGTTGAACTTTGTATTTATTAACTTTTAACTTATATTTTTTTTCGGCTAGTGTAGATATTCTGAATAATAAAATACACATACATTATAACGACAAGACAGTATGTCAGTTCCCAGTTGCTAATTTTCAGTATGAGTTCCGCTTAGGTACATTAAAGTGTAATGTTATTGTAAAGGTATACTAGGGGCCCGCCCTCGCTTCGCTTCGGTGTAGAGCTGTCGTGTAGACTATAGTTTTTGTTCTCAGACTTCGCCAAGCCCCCCGCCCCCCGCCCGGTAGCGTCGGAACCGCTATGTCTCTGCATTTTAAATCTGTAATAACTTCGAAAATATTCATTTAAATTACATGCGTTCAAGGGCCAACTTGGTCTATATTAAATGCACATTGTATTTAAGGTACTTAATTGGATAAGGATGAGTGACAAATTGCTGAAAATCGCTTCGTAAATAATCTATCATTTCTCGTAAAAAGTATAGGATAAAAAATGGTTATTGTGGGATATCCCTAAGAGATAGATATATACCATTCCGGACTTTTTTGTAGACATTTTTAAGGTGTACAATACTCTAGTACATTATTTTCATCAACCTTGTAGGGTTTAGCCAGCGTTTGCTATGTAAGCGCAAAAAATGGAAAGGACATGTCTTAAAGGAAGTCGGGAAGCTTAAAAATCCAACCGGTCGCTTGGCGCGTTGGGGTTGTAGATTATCACCCTATAAGTTTGTAATAGAACATCGCAGTGGCTCACAAAATGTGGTACCTGACGCGTTATCCCGCTCTGTTCCCGTGGCATCTATAGGTATCACTGACGCCACAGCCGACTCGTGGTATAATAATATAATTAAACGTTGTACGGACAAACCTAGAGCTTGTCCAAATTTTCAGATAGTTGATGGTAGGTTATACCGTTTCACAAAAAGTAGTAATAAGCTCAGTGGTGATTACCAGTGGAAACAGGTTATCCCGATTGAGAGTAGGGAATCTATAATTAAACAGAACCACTCTGAACCAATCGCGGCTCATCTTGGTGTGGCAAAAACTTATATACGTTTAAAATTAAGATATTTTTGGCCCGGTATGTATAAGGATACCGTGGATTTTATTAAGAGTTGCTCGGTTTGCAACGCATACAAACACAGTTCACTGGCAACTCCTGGGTTCATGGGAGAACCTAAAGTTTGCTGTCGGCCATTCCAGTGCATCAGCATCGATTTAGTTGGCCCACTGCCGATGTCCAGACAGCAAAACAACTATTTGCTGGTAGTACTGTGTTGCTTTACAAAATATTGTTTATTATTTCCTTTACGTCGAGCTACGGGTAGGGTGATAGCTCAACGACTGGAGGATCATGTCTTTTTGATTCATGGTATACCTCAAACCGTGATCTCCGATAACGGATCGCAATTTATAAGCCATGAACTTCAATCTTTGTATGCCAAATATAATATACCACAAGTCCATTTGGGTCCTGTGTATTGCCCTCAGGTTAACACTGTCGAACGTTATAACCGTACTGTCATCACTGCGGTGGCCTCGTTCGTTGAAAATGACCATAGATCTTGGGACGTGAATATTCATAAGATCCAGTTCGCTATGAACAACTCTGTGAACGAATCCACGTCATATACTCCGTTTATGTTAGTTCATGGTAGGGAGGCTGTTACCGATGGTAGTATTTATGCCGGTTTCAACGATCTTGACGAGTTAGTGATAGTACCCCGGGATACTCATGCGTCTAATCTGGGTCATTTAGGTGAAATCTTTAAAAAGGTCAAGGACTCACTGCGAAAAGCCCACGATAGGAACGTTAAATACTATAACAGGCGACGTAGAGATATTTCCTTTAACGTAGGCGATTACATTTGGAAACGGACGTATAAACAAAGCGCGGCTCATAAATACTTTTCAGTCAAACTTGCTCCGAAATATGAACGTTGCAAAATAATCCGTAAACTCTCCCCACTCGTTTACGAGCTCGAAGACGAAAACGGGAAGTATATAGGCAAATGGCATATAAAAGATTTCAAAAGCGCTGACCCCGAATAGATATTTAGGTAGGTACTTATCGCCGTGGGTGTGGCGGCCGACGAATACCCATCCCGCCTTCTGCCTGGCGTGACGTAGAAGTCGTCAATGGGTCTTGGTATCACACTGCATCCTAGATACCCATGTGTGTGTTCGTCCCCGATAGTGTAATCTCTTTGTTTGCCACCTAATTAATGCTTAAACACTTAATTGTCTCTTAACTTTTCCAGGAGAAGGTTTTGTTAATGTGCTTGTTAGTTTTTTACCTACCAAGGCATTTTATTGAAGTTGCTAATACAAATGAAAACGTATTAACAACAACTTTTATCATAATATTCTATGATGAGCATAGAATATTTATGATATTTTTTTATTTCTCTCGGGAGACAGTAAAAGAGGGACACACGATGGACGAACACACAACATGCAATTTTGTGAGCAAATCGCCTTTGACCAATAACATCTCTTTGGTTAATTTTCTACCATTATGTTTTTCTCGATATAACTGGTAACATCATATTTTTTATTTTATTTATTATGTTTATTTTCGGAGCAAAGATGCTTGCGGTACGGCCTTGGTAGTATACGCTTTATGTTACTATTGTCATTTATTATTATCTATTTTTGTTACAACTTAGAGATTTATCAATGATTTATCGTTCTGTATGTTTATCTTTTTTAACTTAGCGGGTTATAATATTCCTTTATTTTATACAACATAACTTAATCATATCTTAACTAAAGTGCATAAGACATGGGGATATACGAACGAGGGCGTTCGACGAATTCCCTACGTGAATTCTGCCGTGAGTGGGGGGATACTGTAGTGTTTGTTTTTAAACAGGGCGTGACACTGACACACGTAGGACAGCTGTTTTGTCTATGATAGCGAACCGCTTACGTCGGCATAGCTGTCAAACTTCATTGATTGGGTTGGTAGCATTGAGGAAATAGGCGATTTTTCTATTCGACTAAAATATTCGCCTTGAGACTTATAAAAAAAACAAGTAGTCAGGCAGTGAGTCCCTGTTCGGGCGCCACATGTGATGTATTATGCGACGCAAGCGAGCAAGCCTACGCGACTGTGGCTTACCTCCGAGTAAAGAAACAAGAGGGACATACGAAGATCGTATTGGTGGCAGCGAAAGCAAGAGTGGCACCACGACGCACTCAAACAATTCCAAGATTGGAACTACAAGCAGCAGTGATTGGAGCAAGACTCGCTGATCACATCAAGAAGGAGCATCGCATAGAGATTGGCAGAACAGTGTATTGGACAGACTCTTCTACAGTCATACACTGGATACGTCACGATGAGAAAAGATACACACCATTCGTGGCACATAGACTCGGCGAGATACTGGAACTCACAGACAGAGAAGAATGGCGATGGCTACCCACGAAAGAAAACGTGGCTGATGACGCGACTCGCATGTCCAACGAGCCAATTGTAGAGAAAAGCCGTTGGTTCCGAGGTCCACTATTTCTCTACGAACCCGAGGAACAATGGCCCACAGAGAAAGAGGAAGAGGGAGGAGTGGAACATGAAGTATTTCACGTCACCGAAGAAAGAGAAAAGGATGACTGGATACCGGACCCAACTCGTTTCTCTAAATATGAAACACTAGTGCGAACTACGGCAAGAATTTTAGCCTTCATTGACATATGCCGACGAAAGGCCACAAGATTGGAATATGAACACATAAAGCGAGCAGAAGAGGAGCTCGTGAAGAAATCACAAAGAGAGAGTTTCGCAGAAGACATATACAAAATCAAGACGGGTCGTCCGATTACAAGAGGAAGTCGTCTTTTCCAACTGGATCCTGTGTTGGAAGACGGGGTGCTGAGAGTGCGAGGTCGAATCCAAGCAGCCACCGTACCCGAAGAGGCGAAGAAACCCATCATCATGGACGGTCGACACCAGATAACCAGGATGATAGTGATGCGCGAACATTGTGCGGCAGGTCACGCTAATAGAGAACGCGTGACAAACGATCTACGACAGAAATATTGGGTGATTCACCTGCGACCCACAGTAAGGCTGATAGAGAGAAAATGCACGTTCTGCGCGAACCGCAAGGCGACGCCGAAAACACCAGTGATGGGAGACTTGCCCCGAGCACGAGTGGACCCATTTCAACGTCCATTCTCCAACTGCGGGGTGGATTATTTTGGGCCCATGATGGTAAAGATTGGACGACGCAGAGAAAAGAGGTGGGGCGCTCTATTTACGTGCCTGACATCACGCGCCGTACACATAGAGCTGGTGTCATCATTGTCCACAGATTCTGCACTGATGGCACTTAGAAGAATGGCCGCTAGAAGGGGATGGCCCAAAATGATGTATTCAGATAACGCGACCAACTTCCGAGGGGCAGACCACGAGCTAAAAGCTGCATATAAAGAGTGGGCTCCTGCGTTGGAAGAGGAGGGACGTTTGCACAGAATGGAGTGGCGATTCATACCGCCTGGGGCGCCAAACCAAGGGGGTGCCTGGGAGCGCTTGGTGCGGTCGGTAAAAAACGCACTGAGCGCAACAATGAAAGAGAAGGCTCCGGCAGAAGAGATCCTCTTAACTCTTCTGACCGAAGCAGAGTTCTCCATAAACGCGAGACCATTGACGCATGTGAGCGTGAGCGTCGACGATCCAGAGGCGCTCACACCCAACCATTTCCTATTGGGGTCTTCGACGGGCCTGCCATCGACAGGGCCTTGTGACGAAGCAGATAGAAGAATGTGGCGAGCCAGTCAAGGGCTCGCAGACCATTTCTGGAGAAGATGGGTGCGAGAGTACCTGCCAACCTTAGTTCCACGCGGCGAGACCAGAGGGGACCTCCAGCCGGTGAAGATTGGCGACATTGTGGTGGTGGTCGACCACACGCTGCCCCGCAATGTTTGGCCAATGGGTGTCGTGGAGAAGACCTACGAGGGCGCCGACGGTGGAGTCCGGGTGGCGGAGGTGAGAACGAAGACGGGCATCTTCAAGCGTCCCGTGAGCAAACTTGCCGTCCTACGTGTAGAAGAAGAGGCTACGCAAGCTGCGCCGGGGGGAGGATGTTGAGGACAGCACGTTGATTTATAATATACTATATAGTTTAAGTAAAATATGTAAATTAAAAGAATTATTACGAAGTATTTTCATTCCCCATAAATTAAGAGTAGAAATTATAATAAAGATAGGTAGAAGTAAGCCAAAGATTAAATGATTTTGAAAGAGGTAAAACATTATTTTCCCTAAAAACAAGAATGTTAGGTACTACCGGAGAATGCTCGGGCTATACCGTAAAGAGGCCCCCGGTAGTACCGGTGAATACTCGGGCTATACCTTAAAGAAAGCCGCTTATGCAAAAATTAGGATAATTGTTAATTTAATATTGTAATAATGTATATTTAGGCATAAGATATGATAAAATCATTATTGTAAGACTGAGCATCGAAAACTGAAAGAGAAACAGACGAAAAACAAAAACCTTATATAGTTCGTAAGTAGTCCCCTGAGAGAAAGTAAGGGACAGAGCATGAAATAGGAAAGAGAGGGCAATAGTCTTGAGATAAAAGATAGGCCATTTGCATAAATTAGACAAGGAAGAAAAAAGTCAATTGTCTTATTGGAAAATCAATTAAAATAGAAAGTCTAATTGGATAATCGATAAATTTAATAACTATATAAGGCGTCAGTTTTTGATGGTCAGGGTCAGTCAACCATTGACGGATGTACCCAGCAAGAAAAAGGAAAAAGGTATAAATAATTGAAACGTCGAAGAGTAATCATTCATACAGTCCACTACAACTATGTAGTGAAATGGAATGCCCATACAAAATCTTAAACATTTTACTCGCTTTATCGCACAGGAAGTAAAAAAACCTGATTAGGTGAATTAATTTATTAGGAAGCCCTCATCCTAAACGATCATCATTCAAATTAATAGTGTTAAATTTGAAATGCGTAGCCCTTAACTGTTGCTTAATAAATTCACACCTGTTTCCCGTTCGGTCCCGAACAAAAGTTAACACTTTAACGAAAGTTCCGAATGACTCCACTTCACCAGCCGTACACCATTCCAATATTGTGTAGGTACGCGAATGTACTGCGGAGCTATTCTCTAAGCCTACATCCTAGTTTGCAGCATTGCAACATCGTTACAGATTCTCATTATTTTACTATAGCCAGGTAGGCAAGTGACTCAACCTTACCTGATTTTAAGCGGTTATAAAATCCAAACACGACTCGAATTCAGATAGAGCTGATAGCCCATGTGTTAGTAACAATATTCATGAGCTGCTAGGGTTACAAAAATTAATCTTGCAGGTAGATGTTATGACGTAGGCATCCGCTAAGAAAGGATTTTGATCAATTCTGCCCCCAAGAGGATAAAATAGGGAATGAAACTTTGTATGAAACTTTGCCAATTTTAAACCGATCGGGCTGAGACTTTGCATGCAGGTATAAGAAGAATCATAGATGAATGTCATTGTGTATAATACAAGCCTGAGAACAAAAACTGTAGTCTACACTTCAGCTCTACACCGAAGCGAATCATCACGAAATTTCCCTAGCCATTCTTAAGCTGCAAAGCAGCGCCATCTCTTCGCATTATAGGTAACCCACAATGTCAAATGAATACTTTT
This sequence comes from Chilo suppressalis, assembly GCA_902850365.2. Lineage (NCBI taxonomy): Eukaryota > Metazoa > Arthropoda > Insecta > Lepidoptera > Crambidae > Chilo > Chilo suppressalis. The sequence continues at coordinate 27,948,134 of OU963901.1, read as the reverse complement.
ACAAGTAAAAGTAGTAGTAAGTTTGCCTGGTCCGCGTGGAATTTTTTCTAGTTATATTTTCTTTAGATTAACTCAGTAATAAGTTTTAATGTATACTAATATACGAATCTGTGCTTTCTGCCAATAAATGAATAAAAAATAAATAAATAAATATTATTAAAACGTCGATATTTATAGGTACTCTCGCCATCGAACACAACGTTGAACTGTATTAAAGAATAGCGCAACAGTACATAGTTTCCATGTATCGAACACAAACGTGGAGCATAACATTTCGTTTTAGTTTAACGCATGGGATGGAATTGGGTTCAACGTTGTTAACTGACTCGCCAACAATATTGTGCGATTCGAGAGTTTTAATGTCAACTCTTTTAGTTTCGACGTATTCTTAATTGCTTTCAGATTCACAGTAATAATTTAGTGCAGGTATATAATCACTCCCTTTGATTGATATATCGACTTCATCAGTGGTGTAAATGAAATATTAGCAACCTTCAAACAATTAGATATTACTAGCTGACAGGTGGTAGAAGAGTAAAAATTGGGTTGTATGTATTTTTTAATACCACATTATAAAAAAATAATATTGTCCAAAAAACTTTTAGGGATGTGTAAGTGTTCTATCAATTTCCTGGGATAAGATTCCTCCTAACCAATATGAGAACACTTCGTTACAATACCCAATAGTTCGAATTTTGGCGCGACGGCGCATTGTAGGTTTCAGAACACATCGTTACAGGTGTACAACCATTATCACTTAAGGATAATTATGAAAAATAGATAGTAGCCGATTCTCAGACCCACGGAATATGCATATAAAATTTCATAAAAATCGGTCAGGCCGTTTCGATGTAGTATGGTAACTAACATTGTGACACGAGAATTTTATATAAAAGACTAGCTGACCCAGCGAACTTCGTACCGCCATAAAAATAGGGACAGGTGGTAGAAGAGAAAATTTAGGGTTGTATGTATTTTTTAATACCACATTATAAAAAAATAAATATTGTCCAAAATAACATTCCTCCTAACCCATATGAGAACACTACGTTACAATACCCAATAGTTTGAATTTTGGCGCGAAGGCGAACTTGCATTGCGCAGGTTTCAGAACACTACGTTACAGGTGGACAACAATTATCACTTAAGGATATGAAAAATAGATAGTAGCCGATTCTCAGACCCACGGAATATGCATATAAAATTTCATAAAAATCGGTCCGGCCGTTTCGGAGTAGTATGGTAACGAACATTGTGACACGAGAATTTTATATCATCATCATCATCAGCCTATTAATTTCCCCACTGCTGGGGCACAGGCCTTCCCTATGGATGGAATAGGGAGATTGGGCCATGACCCACCACGCGGGACCAGTGCGGATTGGTGGGTGCTAACGAATTTTATATATAAGATTATTATTATAATTTCCCTTTGTCCATCTATGTGTAGAGAATCTCCTCAGCTCATTCAATACGAGAAGCTGTCAAGATTAAAAACTACACCATAATTTAGATCCACCAGTGATTTTAGCGTGGACTCTGAGGCGGACAGATTAAAGGCCTTACCAATAGCGCTAAATTCGCAGAAAAGAAACGAGAAAAAAGCTCCAGTGAAAATCTCACAAAGAGCTTTGGTACGTGCCAGCGATTCTCTGATAACTTAGGCACTGAATAGGTAGACACATCGAAATTGCTTACCACCGGCATTATATATTTCCGCGGCATTATACGTGACCGGAATCGCATCGGGCTGATGAATGAACGTCAATTTGAATTTATTGCCATTATGATCATTGCCTTAAGGCATAGATATTAATATCTGGAGGTACTATTGATAGACGCATCAACAGCTAGGTATACCTCCTCATCATCATCAGCCTATTAATGTCCTGCTGGAGCACAGGCCTTCCCTATAGATGGAATAGGGAGATTGGGCCATGACCCACCACGCGGGCCGAGTGCGGATTAGCGAGTACTAACGACTAAAGTTAGGGATTCCGTAAGAAATAAGTTTAAAGAAATAGGCATATTGACGGACGGTTGCATCACAACAAATATATGACAACTTGTGTTTCTAAAAAAAATATTAATTTATTTACTAAAAATAGTGAAACACATACACTTAATACTAGAAGTAAAAATAATTTAACTTTACCTGCTACTAGGCTAAACAAAATCAATAATTCGTTTAGAGGTCTTTGTGTTCGCTTTGAGAATAAATCCAATCCCAAGCAAAATATTCAAGAGTTAAGCCTGACTAAATTTAAATCGACCACTAAAAAATCACTTGTTAAGAAAGCTTATTATAAAGTGTCTATACTACAGACAAAAATGCTTGGGTTTGAACTGTTCCAACCATTATTAGGGTTTTTCTATATGATATATATTATGATTCGTGTGTTGACTAAACTATAAAATTTTAAAGCTGTAATTATAAAGTTAATAACTTAAGGAAGATTATCAGACTGTTTAAGAATATTTGAATGACAAAACGGCGTGGTCGTGATTTCTCCATTGCTTTGTTTTTGTAATTGTTTGTGGTGTCCTACAGGTAAATGACCTTAATTTAAGTAAATATGTTGTAGTTAGTATGGGTAGTTATGGGTAGTCATGCTCTCTTAATAGTCTCTTCGGCGGTGTCGTGTGAGGCGGGTCGTTACGTTCCCTAAAATATGGTTGAGCGAAGCGATGGCTCGTTCATGCGTCATGCTCGTTGACGGGTGCTGCCAGCGGAGGTGAGTCTGCCCTAACTTCCTTAATATTGAAGTTAATGTGTGTTACACTTAATATAAATAACACTATTTGTATTTATACTGTATGATACAGCAATCAAAATGCAGGTAAACAATTAATGTATATTTAATCATTATGTAATGAAAGGTGACTTCATGAATCATCTTTGAAGTCATTTTTCAGTTTGACGACTCTGTAAATAATAAAACAGGGAGACAAAAGCAGCCCTTGCTGAGTTTCTTGCCGGTTCTTCTCAGTACAAGGTCTCCCGCCGTAGATTCACGAACCGATGACGTAGCTTCTAGACATTCATGAGTACTTATAACAGTCTAAACTGAATAAATGATTTTTAATATAATTATTATGATTATGTAGATGCAGCCGGGAACAACGGCTTAGCGTGCCTTTCGGAAGGCACGGAGGAACTCGAGATAGAAGATTTATGGTCACCCATCCAATGACCGGCCACTGCGAAAGTTGCTTAACTTCATCGATCGCAGTGAAACGCGCTAACCACTTGCGCCATCGAGCTCCTCAGATAGTAATACCTACCTAGTACAAATAATACTATTTACATTTATACTGTACTAGCGGCCCGCCCTCGTTTCGCTTCGGTGTAGAGCTGATTGTGAGATACACAATGACCTTCATCTATGATTCTTCTTATACCTGCATGAAAAGTCTCAGCCCGATTGGTTTAAAATTGACAAAGTTTCATACAAATTTTCATTCCCTATTTTATGCCCTTGGGGGTAGAATTCATCAAAATCCTTTCTTAGCGGATGCATACGTCATAACATCTACCTGCATGCCAAATTTCAGCCCGATCCGTCCAGTGGTTTGGGCTGTGCGTTGATAGATCACTATGTCAGTCAGTCACCTTTGAGTTTCATATATATAGATGACACATCAATCAAAATGCAGGTGGAAAATAATGTATATTTTACATTATGTAATGAAAAGTGACTTCATGGATTCAATCATCTTCAAAGTAATTTTTCAACTTGACGAATCTGTAAATAATAAAACAGGGAGACAATTAGCCCTCAATGAGTTTCTTGCCGGTTCTTCTCAGTATAAGGTCCCTCGCCGTAGATTTACGAAACGATTACCGAAAACGTAGCTTCTAGACATTCAAGAGTATTTGTAACAGTCTAAACTAAATGAATTATTTTGAGTTTGAGCAGTAATAGCGGATAGTCTGCTCGGACAAAGTGTCTTTCTATGATGGAAGTATGTACGAGTATGACAGCTTACAGCCACATATATCTTTAAAGTAGTACAATGTGTCCACAGTAAGTTCGCCGAGCTCCAGAAGCTTGGAAGTAGGATTTAGGAAACACACACCGAGCGATACTTCTCTTGTTGCAATTCAAAATCGATACTACACATTTGATGGACTATATTATACTTTTCAATAGTTTCAGTGTTTGTTTCTTCGAAATCAATCCATTGTATTTGTTTCTTAGGTTTTCATGCACATCACTCATTAAATAAAACTAGTTTTTTACGGGCTAATGCTCGAAACTTTATTTATTTATTGACGTTTCGCAGCCTTTACAGGCTGCGTCGTCGGAATCAATTTTTTATTTAATTTCGTCGAGCTACCTTCGAAAGAATTTTATTGAGCATTCGGTTATTACATTGTTCGATTTTTAAAGTTTTATTGTCTACTAGCTTTTGCCCGCGACTTAGTCCGCGTTTTTGTCGTTTTTCGTAAAAAAGTAGAATATGTCCTTCCTCAGGGTTCCGTGGTTTTGATGTGAAAGACAGATTAACTTTCGTATTATAGTAGGGAAATATAATATGTCAATCCACAATACTGTTAAAAATATCGCAATAAGGAACCGCAGAATATTATTATTATCACTGTGCCCCGAGACCATCAGCATGTAACTCCTTGTATGTTATTATGTTAATGTATTGGAAATATTGTTTAGATCACTTTCACATGAGGCTTAAGTACATATGGAATGAAAATACTTCAGCGCAAAGCTTCCGGGTAAACTACGTTGAAAGTTGACCCGTCCGGCACGTGAACATAAAGATTTCTAGAACTGCTAACCCGGGAAAGAGCGACATATAACTGACCATGTGAAAAACAACTGACACCGAGATCTACTCCAGCAACACGAAAAGTCTGCCCTTGAGCCTTATTTATTGTCATTGCATAACACACCGATACAGGGAATTGCGTTCTTTTAAATTGGAATGGAAAATTATTTGGTATTATGGGAATTCTGGGAATAAAGATGGTTTCTCCTGCACCGCAACCTGTTATAATTTGAGCCTCGATTACATTTTGTTACAACTGGGTTACTTTAAGCCGAGTTCCATTGCAAAGTTGTGGTGGTCTTAAATTTCGGAGCAGAATAATCGGAATGCCAATTTTTAAACAAATTTCACGAGAAGGAAGTCCGGGCATATTTAAAGAATTTAAAAATTCTATCGGGTAATTAGTGGCTTCTTATTCATCGGCCATTCTATTTATTGAACTATAACTTTGCTCTCCCCCTAGGTATTCGACAGTATTTTATTATTAATCTCAGATGCCTGGTCATTGCGAGGAGTTAAAATGGACGTCACCGTAAACTGACGATATAAGATGTTGTTGGGATTACACTATACAACATAACTCAGGCGTCAGAATAAGTTTTCCTTGGTGTAGCAGTGGATAGGTATCTTTGGTGAAGGTATTTTCTTTAATAATATATCAGAAAATTCACGATCATCCGGGTTATCTACAGTTCTCACTCGCATGTTTATAGTCAAATGCACCGATTGTATATCACGCCACAAATAAGAGCTTTTCAGGCAAGCCCTAACCTCATCAGCTCGGGTTCCCCGTGGTATTACCGGTAAGGTTTGTCGGAAATCACCACAAAATAAAACTGTGATACCGCCCATTGGTCGATCATTTTGCCTTATATCCCTTAAAGTTCTGTCTACCGCTTCTACTCCTTTTGGATGGGCCATCGTACATTCATCCCATATGATTTAATTAAAGTGTAACGAATATTTAAACACTACCAAAACAACTAATACGTGGTCCTAACTTTAACTACTTTACACTTAAAATCTAAGTGACTATTTACACTAATATATTCTTATAGAATTATAACCAGAAATATATACAACTCACAACAAAAAAGAAATGAAAATAAAGCTGAAACGCCTGTGCAATACTATCTACCTATACCTACTTCACTTAAAAATAAATACTTATAACTACTTTAATTAATAAAAGTACCTACGCTTAATATTTTTTAATTTGAACGAATATTTAAATACTACCAAAACAACTAATACCTATTTTACAAAATAACAACAAAAGAAATTCAAATAAACTATTTAAAGACTAAAAGTCGCGCTGATAAGCACGGTTTCTCAATATCAATTATTGTCTGTCAATAAGATCGAGCGCTCTGAACGCATCAACAGCCAAATATTGAAGCTCGCTCGCTCTCTTCTTTTTTATTTTTTTTGTTTTCTCCCAGGCAGGGGAGCAGGGGTGAAATCCTCATGGATACCCTACAGCCGACTGCAAGGTTATGTCAGACTCGTACTGACTAAAAACACCCGTAGGGGCTGCCTCTGGCCGCGAAGGCCTCTAAGGCTTCATCGGAAGCGATCGTCCCCCAGGGGGGGGGAGCGACTCCTAAAACATATTTAGACAGCTCGCTCTCGGACCTTCCTCCTCTCGGGGGATGATCGCTTCAGATGAAGCTTGTAAGGCCCTTCTGGCCATAAGCATGATTAAAGGGTGTTTTTTTAGTCAGTAAGATTCTGACATAACCCTACAGCCGGCTGTAGGGTATCCATGAGGATTTCTCACCCTCTCCCCCGCCTGGGAGGAAACAAAAAAAAAAGGACCTCCCGCCTTTTGATACCCTACCGCCGCGCCGCCGCGACCCGTGTCGAGCGCGGCAACCGTTACACAAAAATAATCCTTATAGTATGATTCAGTATTTACGTGCGACGGCGCGATGGCTTATTTCATGTATAAGTTTGGTGTTTCTATACCGATTTCTATGTTTTGTTTTTATTGAATAGGTAATAATGTTAACTTTTTTAAATTAGGGATGAGTCAGAGTATTATAAACGTAAGAGTAAACAAATATGATCAGAATGCTCCGAACTGCTAAGCTATCGGGAGTTACACGTGTTATTGTGAGTCAACCATAAAAGATAGACATATGCTGTTGCGGGATATTTTTGTTAGATAATTTTATGTAGAATATTTCCGTCATACATGATTTCTATGTAACTTTAACCATTAAGGCTGCATACGCGACGGAAGCTTAAAAAATGGAGTAACTTCTCCCGTTTTCCCAACATTTCCCTTCACTACTCTGCTTCTATTGATTGTAGCGTGATGAAAAGTATACTATAACCTGCCCAGGAGTATGAAGAATAATTGTACCAAGTTTCGTTAAAATCCGTCGAGTAGTTTTTGTTTCTATAAGGAACATACACACAGACAGACAGACAGACAGACAGACAGACAAAAAATTTACTGATTGCATTTTTGGCATCAGTATCGATCACTAATCACCCCCTGATAGTTATTTTAAAAATATATTTCATGTACAGAATTGACATCTCTACAGATTTATTATAAGTATAGATTATTACTTAATGGTTAAAGTTACATAGAAATCATGTATGACGGAAATATTCTACATAAAATTATCTAACAAAAATATCCCGCAACAGCATATGTCTATCTTTTATGGTTGACTCACAATAACACGTGTAACTCCCGATAGCTTAGCAGTTCGGAGCATTCTGATCATATTTGTTTACTCTTACGTTTATAATACTCTGACTCATCCCTAATTTAAAAAAGTTAACATTATTACCTATTCAATAAAAACAAAACATAGAAATCGGTATAGAAACACCAAACTTATACATGAAATAAGCCATCGCGCCGTCGCACGTGAATACTGAATCATACTATAAGGATTATTTTTGTGTAACGGTTGCCGCGCTCGACACGGGTCGCGGCGGCGCGGCGGTAGGGTATCAAAAGGCGGGAGGTCCTTTTTTTTTGTTTCCTCCCAGGCGGGAGAGAGGGTGAGAAATCCTCATGGATACCCTACAGCCAGCTGTAGGGTTATGTCAGAATCTTACTGACTAAAAAAACACCCTTTAATCATGCTTATGGCCAGAAGGGCCTCACAAGCTTCATCTGAAGCGATCATCCCCCGAGAGGAGGAAGGTCCGAGAGCGAGCTGTCTAAATATGTTTTAGGAGTCGCTCCCCCCCCTGGGGGACGATCGCTTCCGATGAAGCCTTAGAGGCCTTCGCGGCCAGAGGCAGCCCCTACGGGTGTTTTTAGTCAGTACGAGTCTGACATAACCTTGCAGTCGGCTGTAGGGTATCCATGAGGATTTTACCCCTGCTCCCCTGCCTGGGAGAAAACAAAAAAAAATAAAAAAGAAGAGAGCGAGCGAGCTTCAATATTTGGCTGTTGATGCGTTCAGAGCGCTCGATCTTATTGACAGACAATAATTGATATTGAGAAACAGTGCTTATCAGCGCGACTTTTAGTCTTTAAATAGTTTATTTGAATTTCTTTTGTTGTTATTTTGTAAAATAGGTATTAGTTGTTTTGGTAGTATTTAAATATTCGTTCAAATTAAAAAATATTAAGCGTAGGTACTTTTATTAATTAAAGTAGTTATAAGTATTTATTTTTAAGTGAAGTAAGTACGGCTGTACCGGGCAAGCCGCATTGGGCCCGCGTGGTGGATCATGGCCCAATCTCCCTATTCCATCCATAGGGAAGGCCTGAGCCCCAGTAGTGGGAACATTAATAGGCTGATGATTAACCTTTTATTAAATCAATAAAAAATGTTTTCTTTCATTTTAAGTGAATAAATTGTTTGTTGATAAAGCTCATAACCGCTGACACAGTCACAGTGTCCTAGGTAAATGTACCACATTCATAATCTACCGAGTATCTGCTTCGTGTCTATTGAAAATAAATTGCATCGTGACCGGGATAAAGCGGTTATACCCGGCGGAGTGATATATTTAATTACCGCCGTGTCACTATTTATTACTGGGACGCTTTGTACGTGATTGTACACCGCAGAAGGAGCTCCGGTGATCAATACTATATTCCATAACTGAGATATTGCTCGGTTCTTTAGGGCTCTGCACCCAAAGGGTATGAATGAATGAACTAATGAAATTATACTTTACTCAAATTGACTTCAAACTGACCATACCATTCATTCAGGACATCTTTTAGCTGATGAGAAGAATGGGTGTATGCAAATCATAGCAGTATTTAACAGAAGAAGCAACATTTATAAAAATATCATGTCGCTACCGGTACAAAGTCCACTTACATTTTTTTTATAGATAGGTCCGACAAATGACTCCACCCCACCTGATGTTATGTGAAGGTGAAGTCCAGACGCGAAGATAGCTGATACAGCAGTTCTACCTGCCACACCAGCTATCCTCACCCTGCCGGCCTGCATGTTGCTTCTTCACGCCTCTTTTAAAGGATCCCAGGTTGTAAGAGGGAGGGAACACGTGAGCGGGCAGAGCATTCCATTTACGGATAGTGCGACAAAGAAATGAGTCACCAAATTTCTTTGTACGCGTTGGAATTGTGGAAACAGTAAGACGGTGACAACGTAGGCCAGCGCGCGTGGTCCTCTGAAGGAAAGGGGAAGGTGGGATAAGAGAGAATAACTCCTCAGAACACTCAACAAACAATCAATAACAGTGTAAAAACAAGTAAAAATGGAACCCTATTCTGTCACTCTGTCGTCTTTCCGTTTGTCACGGGTATGTAAATCATAAACGGCATGAGTTGCCAGAACTCAAATTAGGATATTTTTATCATATCAGGAGGATGCGGAGAAGTTCAAAAGCTAGTTTTTAATATAATTTATTTTCAATAATAAAGAAATGTGGAGTCTTTATAGTTATTAATTTTAGACCATTTTTGTTACGGGGTCTATCTCAAAATCTAAACTACTTAGGAATGATAAATTTGGTATATAATATATAAATATCCCACATGCTGTATTTAAAGAACAAGTACTGAAAACGCGGATAATGAAAATTATGACGAAAACTAACAAAAGACTTTTCAGCTATATAGTATTTCAGCTGTTCACCATCTTTTGAATTAAAATCTTGTAGAGAGAGAAAAGTTAGATTGTAATACTGAGGTTCGATATCTTTTGCACGAGTGAAATTTGCGTTCTTTGTAGCGGGGTTGTCTTTTATTATACTTTAATATCGAAAGAAAACCATCACTACATAATAAATAAAATATTCCTCCGTGTTTGGCCGTCTGTACTTTCGTGATGGTCTCAAAATCCACTGAATCGATTATCATACAGTTTTTACCATCTATCAATTGCGCATTGCTAACGAATGTTTTATTGTATTATTTTAAGCTTTCATGGCCACTAACATTATAGTAATATAAGTTATTTACGGGATTGTTACCACGTACCTTGTTTTTAGCGAATTTTCGATATTTCGGCACTCGGATATTTCGGATAGGCTGTTTATTGGCAGACATATCGGTCTACCCTCCGACGAAGTCTTTTATTGCGTTCGGTACCCGTACCACTGTTCACATTCTCACTATTCACTCGAAACTGTTCTCGACACACAATACTTACAGTATCGGATCGCGACACGACACTTTTTTGATTATTTCCGGTTTTACACATACGAACCACAGGATTCCAGACACTCGACAATTACTTCAGTTACTCCGTGATCATGGCGCTTGCAACAGTGCCGAAATATCGGAAACTCGCTAAAAACAAGGTACATGGTAACAATCCCGTAAATAACTTATATTACTATAATGTTTTATTGTGCCCGGGTTCAAAAACTACGGTCTGCAAGCGAAGCTAAGGCTTCTTCTCATCTTCTGGTGCCTCTCCGTTACCGGAGGTTGGCCGTTAACTTTGTGTATTCCTCTCGGTTCTACGCCAAACGGAAGAGCTCCTCTGCATTGGCGATCCCGGTCCACTCTCGGATGTTTCGGAGCCATGACTTTTTACGCCTTCCAACGCGTCGTTTCCCTTCAATTTTGCCCATCATTATCAATTGCAATAAGTCGTATCGTTCGTGTCTCAGCACTTGACCCAGGTATGCAACTTTACGACGTTTGATCACCTAAGCTAAGGCTGGTCACTAGCCATTAAATTGGGTAAACTTCGCGGCACGAAACTCTAGCGCTGACCGTTATTGCGTAGAAGTATAAAATTAAGATGTGTTGGGGGGAAACGAGGTGCGCGGGTGGGCGTGCGTTGCGCTGATTGGCTCTCCAGTGGTACCCATGCGCAGCTATCCCTGATGCGTTTTGTTTAAGCGCTAGAGTTAATGCAGCAACCTAAAGCGTAGTGATAGCGCATTTGCCCAGATAGTGAAGCACATTTGATTTCACTCGAGTCTGATTGATAGCAAGAGGCCTACTCTTATTCAACGGATAACAAAATTTCGATGGAAACCATTTACGTTTCTTACTGTGTTTGTTGTTGGTTTTTAATTATTATACTAGTATTCGTTCGTACGACAATAAATTGACGTATAGATTCTCTAAGCCTCATCATCATCATCAGCCTATTAATGTCCCCACTGCTGGGGCACAGGCCTTCCCTATGGATGGAATAGGGAGATTGGGCCATGACCCACCACGCGGACCCAGTGCGGATTGGTGGGTGCTGACGACTGCAGATGCAGCCGGGACCAACGGCTTAACGTGCCTTCCGAAGCACGGAGGAGCTCGAGATAGTAAATTTTTGGTCATCCATCCAATGACCGACCACTGCGAAAGTTGCTTAACTTCAACGATCGCAGCCGAATGCGCTAACCACTTGCGCCATCGAGCTCCTCTCTAAGCCTACTGAACGAAAAATTTAATTTGATGGTTTATCATTCGAATTAAGTATAATCTAAAATTTATAAAATAAATTTAAGTGTCGGAGAAAGGGAAAAGACTGGGGAGTTGAATTTTGACACATATCTAGTTTTTAATCAGAGCAGGTCACGGTTATATGATATTTTTATCCTGGAAAAATGTTCGGTTCCTGCAGGGCTCCCAAAGAACTAAGTATGCGGAGAACTCGCGGGCGAATGCTAGAAGGCTATAAAATGCTTACTAGAACTTATTATGAATTCTATGTTAGGAGGATTCAAATGTTTATTTATACCCTTACCTAATACATACTATTATTATTTATTTTATTACTAAAAAGAGAATTATTTGTTTGTGGGAAATAATCTCTGGAATCCATTTGAAAGTCATTACAACTGGAATTCGATTATCATTATTTCTGAGTGATAGGATTCATCATCATCATCATCAGCCTATTAATGTCCACGCTGCTGAAGCACAGGCCTTCCCTATGGATAGAATAGGGAGATTGGGCCATGACCCACCACGCGAGCCCACTGCGGATTGGCGGGTGCTACCGACTGCAGATGCAGCCGGGATCAACGGCTTAAGCACGGAGGAACTCGAGATAGAAGATTATTGGTCACCCATCCAATGATCGACCACTGCGAAAGTTGCTTAATTTCAACGATCGCAACCCAACGTGCTAACCACCTGCGGCATCGAGCTCCTCAGTGATAGGCTTATCAAGATAAAACACTATACCCTGTCTGCGCGTCGCGCTTCGCGCTCTTGCATTGTGCAGTCGGGTAAAAATAACACTCGCCCGCGCGAAGCCAGGACGAATTAGTAGTCATAGGTAAAAAAAAAACAAAACACAGAGCAGCTGACGCATTCCACGCTTTTCTTTCGCGTCCTTGCCAGCATGTAAAATTATTTGCACCTCGCAAATTCTTAGTTTTGCGAGTCTCGACTCTTTATTGCATTTCGCCTTTAAGCAAAAGCCATTTCCGCGTAGTATTTTCAGTGGGAATAAAGCGGGCCTCGTCCAATTTTCTGTCGTAAATAACTGTTGTGTTATCTCGTTCGTCAGCTACGCCTATCTGACTTTAGTATGTGCGCAATTCGGAATTATTTTGTACGGAAATTTTCCTTGTGAAAATCGGTTATGTGTATTTGCTTCATTGCGGGTAACACGCACACAACATAACTTTTGGAATATCCAGAAATCAGAAATCAATATATCTTTTTTTCAAATGAATCGTCCAAACATGTTTTTTCCCCTACCGTAATTGGACATATTATTTAGCTGCGGAAAAAACGAGCGAAAAAACTCCACAACATTAAAAGTATAATGTAAAATGTAACAACACTTAAACAAGTTTTATAACAATACGAGTAGACCCAGCATGTTGTTCAACATGATAAAATAGACTTGTTAGTTTAGTTGACTTAAATTTTCTGAACTTCTAGACAAGGTTTTTTTACATTTTTTTCGGTTAAGATGTATCTTGGAACCTTTCACAAACTAAGTATAAGAAAAATTAATGGCTAAATCGTAATCATTTTCAAGTTACCAAAGTCGACAGATATTCATTCATAATTAACTCTAGCTTTGTATGGGTATAATTTGACGACCTCCGTGGCCGAAAGGTTTGTACGCCGGGTTTCATGGCGTCGCCGACTCAAGTGGTCCCAGGTCCCAGTGTGATGAACACGAGCATTTGTACTCCAGTCATGGATGTTTAATATGTATTTCTATATAAATATACTTTTTTAAGTAAAAGTATATGTATTTTATCCGTTACCCTAGTATCTCATAACACAAGCCTTATAGTGCTTACTTTGGGGCTAGGCTAATTGGTGTGAGTGTAAAAAAAAATGTTTTAAAGCGATAACATAAACAATTTGTCACTCGAGAATAAAATTTAGAATCGGTCCGGAATCGGTCGGATCGGTCGGTTTAAAATTGGTCCGGTAGTTTTCGAGATAATCTTTCCTCTTCATAAGAAGTTTTTCTTCTTTAGAATATTGGCAAAGAAGTATTTAAGTTGTAGAAACTCAATACTGGTTGTGCATGTGAAAAAAGAACAAAACACAAAATACTACGCTGGTGAAATAAATAAACTGACGTACTTATTGACGATGACGACTCGACTGGAGCGGAGTGGCGACAATAACAGTAAATCACGAAATTGACCTCCGCCGAGCGCTGAGTTATTTATTTTTTAAAGCCTCAGTAATGGCGACGAGCAAATTCGCCGTTCACAGCCAACAGGCGACGTTACGATCGAACTTAATCACAACGAGCATGGAGACGTTTTCAATCTAGCATCGGCGGTTTTACGGCTTGCTTTATTTTTAGTGGTCTAATTCGCAAACAGAGACATTATCAAATTTTATATGTCGGAGATTATGGTGTTATTACACATCGGTGAGATATGGTTATTTTTTTTTCTAAATGGCTTCGCACGGCTTATGCATTTAGCCAATGTCAAGTGTTAAAATGTTTACAAATACTATAGCACTCGTGGTCAAAGTAAAAGATCAAGTCAAAGTAAGTTGCAGTCAAGTCAATCCCCCTTTCCCTATGTTTCAGTAAAAGTGTGGGGATTTACTGGAACCTCCCCGTGGACTTCTTGAGGGAACGTCGAAAGACACTTTCCGCTATTTTGTTTCACTTGCCAACACTTGTGCATGGTCCCGAACACTTAGTGGTTAATAATCCACCATTATTAGACACTAACATCCGCCAAAACACAATTTTTAACAAGAAAAACAAAACTGCTAAAGTGACGCTTCCCGATCCCTCCAAAAAGTCTATCGACAGTATAAGTAGCTTATTAATTTATTCTGATGGCATCATAACTGAATGACGTGGGTGATGTTGTCAATGTCAGTGTCAACTTCGTATCTGTCAGTAGTGCATTTCATCGAGGAGCTCTCTTGCTCTTGAGACAGCGCCCACGCCGGCCGTGCGCATTGATCGATAAGCAAACAAAATGGTGGAACGCAATAAAGAAATTATTGAAACCGTTCTAATCCACAACAGCAGCGGTGGGATATCGATAGTACCGACAAGTTGTAACCGGCAAATCGAATTGATTGGCCGTTTACCGCGGAATATGGATGAAGCGCTCTGATTGGCTAAGGGAGTGATCCGAGAAAGGAACAACAGTGTTTTCGACGTGCTGTTTGCTTGCGTTCTCGATATAATAGACGAAATGCGAGTCGGTTCATAAAAGTACCGTCAGATAGGAAAGGGTTAAGGAGCTTATTAATTTATTCTGTTGGCAACATTCTTGTCTGTGACGCAACTGAATGACGCGAGTGACGTTGTCAATGTCAATGTCAGTGTCAGTGTCAACTTCGTATCTGCCAGTAGTGCGTTTCTTTGAGGAGCTCTCTTGCTCTTGAGACAGCGCCCACGCTGGCCGTGCGCATTGATCGATAAGCAAACAAAATGGCGGAACGCAATGAAGAAATTATTGAAGCCAATCCGTTCGAATCCACAACAGCAGCGGTGGGATATCGATAGTTTAAGGAGCTTATTAATTTATTCTGTTGGCAACATTCTTGTCTGTGACGCAACTGAATGACGCGAGTGACGTTGTCAATGTCAATGTCAGTGTCAGTGTCAACTTCGTATCTGCCAGTAGTGCGTTTCTTTGAGGAGCTCTATACATCGATCTTTTAAAAAATATCAATATCGGCTTCGATATATTGCGAAAAAAACATCGATATATCGGACCAATTTTCCCAAAAATATCGTTGTCGTTACGAACTCACGAAATATGACACGCGGAATAATAATGGAACGAAAATTATCTCCCTAAAAATAGACTCTATTTTCAAATGATGACATAAACAATACTTAATAAAGCACAGATCATAGATATGTTGAATATCATTAATCTGAGATCCAGTTACGATTTTTCCAGATACGAATTTAGTTAGATCGTGATATGCCGCTAATAATTAAAAATATATCGTTTTTGATACGAATTTCGATATTGGTTATTTTGTATCGTTGTATCGATATATCGAATCAAAATATATCGGCAAAAAATATCGATATATCGAACAAAAAATATCGATATATCGATACATCGATATATTTTCAACAAGCCTAGAGCTCTCTTGCTCTTGAGACAGCGCCCGCGCCGGACGTGCGCATTGATCGATATGCAAACAACATGGCCGCAATGAAGAAATTATTGACGCGAATCCGCTCGAATTTACAACATATATTTGATTAAAGTTGGCATTGCCACTAAATTTGCGATAACAAGAGAAAAGACGACACGATTCCTAATTTTTTTTTCATGTGTGAAAGTGGGTAAAGGCCATTTGCTCTGCCTGATAGTAAGCGACTTCTATAGCTTGAAGACGCTTCATCATCATCTTCATCATCATCATCAGCCTATTAATGTCACCACTGCTGGGGCACAGGCCTTCCCTATGTATGGAATACAGAGATTGGGCCATGACCCTCCACGCGGGCCCAGTGCGGATTGGTGGGTGCTAACGACTGCTGATGCAGCCAGGACCAACGGCTTAACGTGCCACCCAAAGCACGGAGGAGCACGAGATAGTAAATTTTTGGTCACCCATCCAATGACCGACCACTGCGAAAGTTGCTTAACTTCAACGATCGCAGCCGAACGCGCTAACCACTTGCGCCATCGAGCTCCTCTAAAGACGCTTGCGATACTAATATCAATCGCACCGTTGCCTACCCTGCCCCAATCCCCTACCACGTGGAGCCCTGAAACCTTACTCATCGACAGAAACACAACACTACCAAAATATAGTGTTACTAGCAAACCAGTGAACCAAATGTTCACCAAAAAAAAAATGGGTGCGTGTACTTATGTAGGCGCGTGAGAAGTTATCCTTCTTTGGCATCGTTTAAAATTAGTTTTTAATTGCATGCAAATAATTAATTACAATAAATTAATAAAAAGTCTGGAAAAGGACACAGTCAATAAAGTTCAGTTTTAATTTGAAAAAATAAATAAATAATCAAAATATTCAATTAAAATCGCTACTGAATATAATTTATTAGAACATATGTGATTTGCACTTGTATGAAACTCAAACACGTATTCCGAATATACAAACTAGAAACATGTGGATAAATATTATAAATATGAATACCTATAACCGTTACTTTCTTACAAAAAATAAAGATGTGGTTTTTGGTTCTACTACACCAATGGTCAAGAGATGGCGCTGTAGTCTCCTGAATCGCGCTTTGGTTCCGCTGTTCCAGATTAATAAATACTTTTGATAGGCCTTCACAATGCAGTCGTTAGCACCCACTAAATAGAGATTCTATTTCTATTTTGTTGGTAGATTTTCTTAATGTGCGGTAAACACAAAAGTATCAGCATGAAGTTGGGACCAACTTCATGCTGTTAAAATTTTGTGTTACAGTGATGCGCGCGCATCTTAAAATTTCACTCTCATCACTTTTTCATAACGCGCCTAAAGAAGTATAACTTCAAAAAAAATGTATTTAATTAATTGAGAACTTCGGAGATTTTGTGTGGTTTCGTTTGTAATAGAAATCACGTGATTTCTCGAAAACCGGAAGTGCTACGTTACTCACATCCGGTTTGTAGTCTTATCAGACTATTCTTAACTTATAACTTAAACATTCTCTATATCTATCTCTTACGGTTTGGCCGCTGAAACAGCACCACGGACGGACGGACGGACGGACTTGTCTAATAGATAAGAGATTTACTGTGGTTTTCTGTAAGGTGGAGGTAACTTCCCCAGACCGCTATGTCCTACCTCTCTAGGTAATGAAACGTTAAATTAAATTTACTTATCTGCGTAAGGCCGTTAACAAACTCCGATGTCGTACCATTAATCCATTTGCGGGCTGTATCTCGTGATTTAAAAAAAACAACTTGAAAACAGAAGCAAGGAAATGAAAAGGTACAGTTTATTTTTCGTGTGAAGTGAAAACCAGCTAAGAAGCGAAATATCTTTGGCTGCCTCACAAGGTTAAATAGTGGTCTCCTCATAGAACACAGGACGAGATAAGAAGGGCTTTGTGGGCGGGGCAGGCGTGCCACAGTTAAGTGTGAGCAAATGCTCATAACTTTACCAAAACTTACCGTGCTTCGGAAGGCACGTTAAGTCGTTGGTCCCGGCTGCATCTGCAGTCGTTAGCACCCACCAACCCGCACTGGGTCCGCGTGGTGGGTCATGGCCCAATCTCCCTAATCCATCCATAGGGAAAGCCCGACCCCCAGCAGTGGGGACATTAATAGGCTGATGATGATGATGATGATGACCAAAACTTGGTTCTAATTGCGTCGTTGCTCTCGGTTGTGAGCGCTGATTGGTCAGAGTGTCTGATGTCGCGTCATTTGATTGGCTATTATCTGTTAGGTGGAAGTGTAGTGGGGGCGAGCCGTCGACATCGGCGTTCCCGTACAAACGATTTGTGATCATTATAGCTATTAACGGGATTTTTACCATGTATCTTGTTTTTTTTATGAGTCTCCGGTATCCTACACCCTAGTCCCTATACACAATACTCATAGTATCAGATCGGACAGATTAGATGTGTGTAAGGAACAAGTGCGAGTGAATAGTGAGAATGTGACCAGTTGTAGGGGTATCGAGCGCAGTAAAAGACGACGTCAGAGGGTAGACCTATATGTCTGCCAATAACATCTACCCGCAATTACTTCAGTTACTCCGTGATCATGGCGCTTGCAACAATATCGAATTCGAATAGTTTGCGAGTGCGAAATGTCATTGTCAAATGAGTACTGATTTTTAATTCTCGTTACGTCCGTTATGGCGCTGTTGTTCGAGTTTCCATACAAAATGTGACATTGCCATTTCGGACTCGCAAACTATTCGAACTCGATATTGATTCGTGCTAAATACTGTTACTGAATACTCATTTTGACAGTTCTTTCTTTGATCAATAGGCTAGTTGACACTTTTTGGAAATATGTTTTAAAAGGTTAATAATTGTTTAATTAGACCGAAAAAAATGTATTGTAATTTTTTTTTACCTAGAAAGCTACAAAACTTTAATTTTAAAATAGATTTTTCATGGACATACAAAAACGCTGTCGGCCATTTTAGTCTATAGATTATATTATCTATGGTATGACGGGAACAATAGTAAACAAACACTCGCAAGCACGTAGGATATCTGAATTTACATTACAAAACCACGATTTCTAATAGATTTCATGATAAATATAGTAATTATCATGATTGTATTATACGAGAATAAAGAAACACGTCGTGCATGGATGCACTCATGTATGCATGGGTGAATAGATATATATATATATACATATCATATATATATATATATATATGTATCTGTTTGCCTATGTGTATGTGAGTGTATTTGTGTATATCTATGTATTTATATGTGTTTATTTGTTTGATATACTCGGTTTGTACATAGATTTTCTCGCGTATTATTGCAGTTAATTACACCGCCGTCTTTCCAGCTTCTTTCTTGTCCTCTCCATCCCAAGGTTGCCTGGAAGAGATCGCTCTTAGCGATAAGACCGCCCATTTTTACACTTTAAGCAGCCATTATGTATGTTTTATATTATTTTTTTTGTGGTGTAAAATAAAGAGTTTTTATTATTATTATTATTATTATTAAAAACTCCAGAAATGTTGTGCTTTAAATTTTTAAGGTTATGAATGTACCTGCTAAGTCAAAGAGTTTTGTCGTTTCTGCTTTCACAAATCCGGAGTCCAGCATTAATTAAGTTAAGAAAACCAATAAACGGAAACTTTTCTTCAAGATATAAAAGTTTTAAGATATATTTTAGTCGGACGAAAGAAACCACAGTAACATGACAATGACGTTTAGTTGTTTTGCTATTATGTTAAAGTCACAATCATGGTGGACAGCGTTTTTACTGTTTAAAAAGCATACACTAAAAACTATTTTTCAAATTAAATTACTACAGCCATCTTCTAATTTAGTGAAGTGAAATCGATGTATTTAGGTTCATCATACCAAAAATTATAAGAAACTAGCAAACCAGTGAACCAAATGTTCACCAAAACCTGATTTAAAAAATGTATTTAATTAATTGAGAACTTCGGAGATTTTGTGTGGTTTCGTTTGAAATTATTTAGTTAAAAAAAAAATAACCTTTAAATAGTTAATTAAAATTGTGATAATTACAAAATAGAAATCACGTGATTTCTCGAAAACCGGAAGTGCTACGTTACTCAAATCCGGTTTGTAGTCTTATCAGACTATTCTTAACTTATAACTTAAACATTCTCTTTATCTATCTCTTACGATTTGGCCGCTGAAACAGCACCACAGACAGACGGACGGACGGACGGACTTGTCTAATAGATAAGAGATAAACATTTGTATAGTGCAATTTGACATGAGTCAAATAGCCTATTTCATAAACGTGATACGTGTTTAACGAGTCTTTACTTAAGCAGAGGTAAGTAAAGTCGTGGGAAACAGCTAGTAATGAACAGAAAAAAAAACCATTATGAAAATATATCATGAATACGATACTAGGGTAGCTTCGTATCACGCAAAGGGAAAATGTCTACGGGGAAAATAATTAATAAAATTTATGAGATGAAATTATGATAAAAGGTACTTTAAATTTACCGCTGACAAAAACGCGTCAAAATTGTAATTTATGTGCAGTATTTTATATTAAGCTAGCTCCTGTGTAACTTAAAAATTAAAATTGTTACGAATTTACTACAAAAGCTTTATTCTGATTTGATGACTCCCGTGCCCCAGTGGTTTGAACGCCGGGTTTCATGGTGTCGCCGTCTCGAGAGGTCCCGGGTTCGAATCCCGGTGGGGGCAGATGTTTGTGTGGTAAATACGAGCATTTGTTCTCCAGTCATGGATGTTTAATATGTATTTCTATATACATATACTTATATATCGCACCCCCAGTGGAAAAAAGGCATAAGTGAATTTACGTTGAATCATCGATTTTATCATATTTGAAAAGTTCGTTTGACGATACATATGCTAAATTTTTTTCATATTTTTCTTGTTAAATTTGACGAATTAATACAAGAAATTAATTTTGAGATTTTTTATTATATCACATTTTTTCTTAAGGATTAAAAGATTATGTGATATAACGCAAAGAATAAATTAAGAAATATGACGTATTACTTAATATTACGTTTATCGATAAAATTTAATGTAAAAAATAAAAAGTAATAAATATTATGATTTAAATGCGTTTGTTTTTTTTACATCGCTAGTCTTGTATATACGATTATGTTTTTATTCGTTATATTAACTGGGTAAGGAAATTATCTTAAATGCACTTACTTAACCAAAAAGAAATAATAAACAGTATGACTGTTTACTTCTTATGAACTTAAAATAAATTAGAATAAGAACTGTTACTGCTTTCTTCCACTAAAATTTTTTCTTTGCGCCGAAACATAAGAATACATACTTCGGTGCGGCTGTAAAATAATGATTACTTCTTTCTTCTTTAATTACATCCCTTGAGTTAACCAAAGTATTTTTGTCTTTAATCCAAACTTTGTATCCTTACTTTGTATTTTCATTATATCCTACTAGAATTCCTTTAACCGCCTTTTTGTTTAACTTTTTTTTTATACCTTAGGAACATGCACATAACAGGTACTTCCTATTATTATCCTTAAAAGACCAATTCTTAGAAGAAGACTCAAGACGATTCGTAAGGTGACTTGTCATACACCGTTGGACCAGTGCGATTCAAGATATAGAGTGATGTGTTTACTAGTTCAGCCCATAGGTCAAGACCTCGCGCATTCATTATAGTTCTAGCTGCTTCAACAACTGTTCTGTTTTCTCTCTTGCACGCATTCTGCTGAGGAGTATGGTGGCATTGTCACTCTGTGCTTGATGCCATTCGATTCTAATATAGTTTTAACCTTCTCATTAACAAATTCCCCTCCGTTGTGTGTAAAAAGTTCTTTGACTCTATGTCCTGTTGCTTTTATCTCAGCTAACATAAGTTCCAACTTTTTGTAGACTTCTGATTTTTCTTTCAGAAAATAGACGAATCTGAACTGAGAATAGGCGTCTTTGATAACTACGAAGTATCTTAGTTTCGATATCGAGTACATGAAGGATCCACAAACGTCTGCAAAGATAAGTTCTCCTGGTTTTATAACTCCTTCTCTAGTACCAAATTTTAGTCTGTGTGCTTTACTATACATGCATCCTTTACAAACTTCTTTCTCTGCAGTAGTATCTGTTTTTAGCTTTTTTCCAATTTCTCTGCTTAACACCTTTTTCACGCGAGCTTTATTTTGGTGAGCGAATTACTCATCATAAAGCTGTAGAATGTCCCTTGCGTTCAGTACATTTATCTCCAACCAACAGGATTTTGTTACCAATCAAAAGTTTACATTTTGTAGCTTTTGACGTGAAGATGCTATTTACGAGCTTTTCTTGGGCTGATAGTACTGAGAATAAGTTTTTTGTGATCCCTGTTACAGTACCAAACATCATTGAGAGTAATCAATTGCTTGTGGCTTCCTAAATCTGTTTGTACATTAATAGTTCCTTTACCAATGGCTTCAATGGCTTGTTCATTAGCTGCCGTTACAGTATGTGATCGATCAAAATACTCAAAAGTCTTGAATATGTGTCTTAGGTTTGTAACGTGATTTGTAGCTCCATTGTCTACAAACCAGCTATTTTGATATTCAATACCATTACGTTCATGTTCACAGCTTCATTTAATTTCGTGTCAGATGTTGTTTTCGGCGGGCGTCCATCAGCTTTCCATTTATGGCATTGTTTTACCTTACGGCCGATTTCACCATATAAATGACATTTATTTTTCTTTTTGTCATATTTAGGAATCCTCTGGGTCTGGGATGGTCCTTGAAGAGACAGTGCATCTCCGCAGTTCTCGGAACCTTTTGAAGATAATGCTCTTTCGTGAGAATATAGCTGACTGGTTAATCTCTCTATAGTCCTCTCTTTACTTGATAATAACAACCAACTAGATTTAAAGGCGAAGAATTCTTCCGGTAAGGTATCCAATATCTTCCTTTTTTTTCGTCAGGAAAATGCGTGACGCATACCCCGCCACCTGGGAGTGGCAACGGGGTTATGTGGGACTCCTCCCGACCCGTCCTGCCCGTCCGCTCAGCCAGTCCTGGGACTAGCTCAGCGAACGCCCAGGAGGGAGGGGCCCTACCCACTAAAAACCTGACGATGCCCCACACCTCACTCGGTCCACGGTCCCAACCAGCGTGGTTGAGACAACGGCACTAGATGAGGTCACGGGAACTCTTACGGAATCTTCCGCGACCTCACCAGTGAGCGTCCGAGTCAAACGGACACATCCCTCTCCCCCCGGAAGAGGAGAGTGTTGGGGATGCCCTGGAGCAATCCAATATCTTGCAAATGAGGAACATATCGGGTAAATCAGCAGTAATTCCTTCCGACTTCTTCATTTCCATAGACAGCTCTTGCCACATGTTCTTTAATTTTGACAAATGGGTCGCCATGTCGTCGTTTGGATCCTTCTTATGTCCGAATAATTTCATGCAGAGGTCATAGGCTTTATCTTCTGTTACGCCATCAAATAAACGGGTGCAACTCTTGCCAAACCTCTCTTGCAGTAGAAAATATCATTACCATCTAAAGATTTTTGATCTCATTATTGCTTAAAGAAGACATTTTATTTGTATTTTTATTCGTTCATTATTTGAAAACAAAAGGTGCTGGCAATGTGTAACGTTCCTTAATTTATTAAGAACAATGGGCAAAAACACCCAGCTGCGCGAAAGATGTATGAAAAACTACCTTTTTTTATTATGACACCGTAAAAAAATATCGTGGTAGTCAAAAGTTATGACACATAATTAATCTACTTTTAGGATCTACGTACTTTAACGGATAATCTCTTATCTATTAGACAAGTCCGTCTGTCTGTGGTGCTGTTTCAGCGGCCAAACCGTAAGAGATAGATAAAGAGAATATTTAAGTTATAAGTTAAGAATAGTCTGATAAGACTACAAACCGGATTTGAGTAACGTAGCACTTCCGGTTTTCGAGAAATCAGGTTTTGGTGAACATTTGGTTCACTGGTTTGCTAGTAATTCTATAATAGGCATGTTAAATTTTACAAAGTACAATTGAGCTATACGGCATATTTAAGTAGCTAAACAAATTCATTTAATTGTTTTGTTCCTTTGTTTTATATTATTAGTAACCATAATAATGTGCCATATCGTACTATACAACCGACAAAGCCTAGCGACCATCCTTCGCTTGCACTTATTCAGATACCTCAAAACGGTTTACGGGGGTTGAGGGACTTCCAGTTGCAACTAGTCGACTCGTCTTACTTCGTTGTATGTGGGCGCTCCCTGTCACTTGACTGATTTTTATCTAACACGCTTTGGACACGATTATCGGTTTTGTTAATTAGTATGGATGAACTGGGCTCATGTTTTCTTCTATGCGTCGACAAATTTGTGTGATTTATGGTCGCTCCGTTTTACGTAGACAATTTACTACAATGAACAGACTGTTTGAAAAAAAGCCAACCCATGCGGGGATTTTTGGGTTTACTCTAACACGGCAGAATAACATAAGGAATAATATAGGCATACCTGAGCCCTCTATGTAGGGTTGAACTAACTAAATTAATTCCCTTGTTTCATTAATGTTCGCTCGTTATAGTACTTGTACCTATTTAACTTAAAATAACTAAATACCCCCCGGGGTGGAATTTGATGCGCTTTGGGACAGATGATCACGACTTTAATACCTTTCAAACAAATGTAGTTTAAGCCGTGGCGGACGTGGGTGCTGCGTCCATACATTTTTGCCCAGTGTCCTTTTGCTTGTTACTTTAATTTTTAATTGAGAGAACATAATATTTTGTTGTACGGACCCGAGAAAAAACTTATTTTGTTAATTGTTACAAGTCTTAACAAATTATCTATTGTTTATATAAGAATTTATAAAAAAATCAATAGTGGTAATAATCTTCACCCAAATTCCACATTTCTGAATTATTATTGTGCAATTGTATTGTTTATAGTACGAACTTTAATTGTAACCAAAACTACAATTAGTATTTTACCTGAAATAAAAAATAGTCAATGCAAAAACGCATTGCCTTTTTTCCCTAAATAAAATGTGTTAATATGCAACTAACTATTTTATAACATTTGATGGAATAAGTTATTATTATTGTTTACTTAAGTTATCTTAACAAGCCCTTAAATTGAAAAAAGGGGTAAGTACTGCTTATACATTTCAAAAATAATTTTAATAAAGAAAATAATGCAGTAATCTTACTTATACTAGCATAAGTGTTCGTATTTACAAGTTCATTACTGCTTTAATACAACATACGTTTTGAAATACATGTTACTTTTCTGGTAAAGTCTGGCATATATTTTGATACTCAGAATCCTTTATTTTATTACATTCTGAAAAGTAGCATAATAATTTATTTTAACAATTCCTTATAAACTATAATCATTAGCACTAACTTAAATACAACACGCAGTGCAACATTTTTTCTCCTTTTTTTTGATATATGAATAATTCTTCTACGTTTGGAAATAAAGTAAATATGCCCAAAAATACAGTTTTTTCGAAATACTGAAAAATCTGCATTTCCTTCTTATGCCTTTTTTCCCCTGAGGGTACGATATGTACAGTATATGTATTCTATAAGTTACCCTAGTATCCCATAACACAAGCCTTATAGTGCTTAGTTTGGGGCTAGGCTAATTGGTGTGAGTGTTGGAAATATTTATTTATTTTATTTATTTATTCATATTTTCGGTTTTTCTGGTTATTGATTTGTTTTGATGCCAAATCTACGCGATATTGCAAGAGATAGAGTGCTCCTGTCAAACATAGTCCCGATATTGGATGTAGGTAGAGCCAGTAGCCAGACTCTGCCTGAAAGACCGCTAGAAGGTGAGCTAGACCAAGCGCTTCTGGCCAATGCAATTTTGTTGTTAAAACGCAAAAACTGATTCATATTATATTTAATAAAGACACAAGAGGGGTACATCTAAAAATTGGAAACTTGTTCATTAATAAAAATAGGAAAATTCATAAGGAGACGGGGTGATTTATTGTCAAGAATTTTGATATTAGAAGCTAAAGTAGAAAGGAGTTCAAATTGGCCCAAATGTACAAAAAATATTGACATATACGGTAATTCTTGGCGTAATTTATACTTTACTAGCTGACCCAGCGAACTTCGTACCGCCATAAAAAAAATTAATTAAAAAAACATTGTCCAGCGGACAAAATTGTGAATCTAAACCATTCTCAGATCCCCTTGAACACACACAAAAAATTTTTACAAAATCGGTCCAGTCGTTTAAGAGAAGTTCAGTGACATACACACTCACAGAAGAATTATATATATAAAGATTTTACAGTCATTAGATTTTAACGGACACCTTTGTATAATATATTCATTTTAAAAATGGCTTTTAATTTTACCGGTTTGGAAAACATACGAATCATTTTTAATAGCTACAGGTGTAGTTGCATTCAGTCAAAGACTGATCGAAGTTGTTTATTTATCATCAAAAAAAAACTATTTTAAAAAGATCGATAGAATATAACTTTTTTTTTATTACACTGTGGTAATAATATCCACAACTATATTATCATTTTCACTACATGCAAATGTGCTGAGACAATTATTATAGATGGTAGGCTACATCATCAAGTCTATTGCCATACATTTTTCGCCAAACACCGCCATAAACACATTATAAGGTGTGATACACTAAAAATCTATAAAATGGTTATAATAACAACATAACAAAAATAATGAAGCTACTGAAGATATGGCTGTATAACCTAAATCTATTAACTTTCTTTGGTTAACGACAGTTTAAAAATTCTCTCTAATCTGTGGCTCATTCACAATCATCACACAGTTTCTGTCACAGAGTACCTTATTATAACCGGAAATGCATAGATGAAGATTTTAAAAGTTACTCTTGTGCATTAACTTTAAAAACAGGCAACTATCTGTTAATCTGCATGCTTTATATACCTGAATCTAATACATAATTTCGGTACTTGGCTTGATTTCCATAGCTTACTATATAACATAATTGTTTTTTATTATTTTAATACCTACGAGTATGTACCTATTTGCAAACATAACCTTAAAATCATTCAGTGTATATGGTTTATAGAAGTTCTCAGGGGTGTCCGTCAATAATATTCGTTTCTACAGTAATTTATTTATAATTCCGAATCTAGGAAACAATTTTTCATGATTATTGGTCTTTAGGCCAAACATGTATGGAAGCTAAGCAATCTCCTTTGGTGATAATACGTTGTAACTGCTCAGGTAAATATTTTGATTCTGGAATTTATACAAATTTATTACTATAAAATACAAGTAAGTATTCTAGCTCGTTCTAATCTATACCTTTACTATTAAGAGCCTGGAAATCAATGGAGGCTGGTTCTACTTCAGCTATCCTGAGTTATTTTTTTTTCTTATTAAATTTTGTACGCCTTTACATTCAAGTCCTTTTTTTTTTCGTCAGGAAAATGCATGATGCATACCCCGCCACCTGGGAGTGGCAACGGGGTTATGTGGGACTCCTCCCGACCCATCCTGCCCGTCCGCTCAGCCAGTTCTGGGACTAGCACAGCGACCGCCCAGGAGGGGGGGGGGGCTACCTACCAGTGTTGCCGAACTATCGATATTAAAACTATCGACAGTTTACATCGAAAATCATGTACCCTATCGATAGGCCTATCGATAGAATCGATACAACCGATAGTATCAATACTATCGATAGCTCAGAACAAGGCAATACTATCGAATGAGTGCAATACTATAGATACTATCGATACTATTGTATCTTCTTTCAAATGTTTAATACTTGTAAAAGTATTCATTTGACATTGTGGGTTTACCTATAATGCGAAGAGATGGCGCTGCCTTGCAGCTTAAGAATAGCTAGAGAGAATTTCGACGCGGTCCGTGAGGGCCGCGGTAGCATAATTGGTCAGTGCATTCGCCCGGATTGCGAAGGGTGCGGGTTCGAGTCCCGTCTGCTGCCTGGTCCGCGTGGAATTTTTTCTAGTTATATTTTCTTAAGATACTATTGTAGTTCGTTAATAACAAACTATTGATAGTATCGATACTATCGATAGTGTTGATTTTATCTGCAACAATACTATCGATAGTATCGATACTAGCGATTGTTTTAGACTAAAGTTTGGGATTGACTATAATACCTGAAAATTTTAAACAATACTATTGCAAATTGTTAAACTATCGATAGTATGGTTGCAAATAAAATCGATAGTATCGATACTATTGATAGTTTGTTATTAACGAACTACAATACTATCGATAGTATCGATTGTATTTAACTCATCCGATAGTATTGGCTTTTTCTGTGCTATCGATAGAATCGATACTATTGATAGTATCGATACTATCGATAAGCCGATCGATTGTCATACGATTGGTTGGCTATCGATAGACTATCGATTAATCATCGATAGGCGACTATCGATCGGCAACACTACTACCCACTAAAAACCTGACGATGCCCCTCACCTCACTCTGTCCACGGCCCCAACCAGCGTGGTTGAGACAACGGCACTAGATGAGGCCATGATAACCCTAACGGAATCTACCGCGACCTCACTAGTGAGCGACCGAGTCGAACGGACACACCCCTCCTTAGATTAAAATAAAAAGGGTAGATACGGTACGCTCATACACGCATCGAATAAAATATGATCCGAATCAACTACATAAGTAACTCTCGCCACGCACACGTCTGTATATAAACATCAATCGAGCGAGCGAGACAGAACTGTACGCTTCAACGCAGCGTATTGTTGTCCTTTTCTTGCTTACAAAATGGCGATTACGTAAATAATATTCACGACAAACCGTGATATTTGAGAAAAAAATGTTTTCACAGTTTTACGAATGAAAAGTGTTGCCGGGGCATTAGATTTTGAACTATTTGTGTTCTTTATAAAAGCATCGAAGGCATTGTTATATCTTCATAACACAGAATATACGCAATATTGTTATATTGACTGTACATGCAGCGTATTTGAATGTCAAATTGTGACTAAAGCGAATTATGGTCGTGGACCACAATTTAAGTGGATCACTTTTGAGCCGCGAATGCCGTATCTTCCCTTTTTGTTTTAATCTAAGCACCCCTCTCCCCCCCCGGAAGAGGAGAGTGTTGGGGATGCCCTGGAGCATCATGGGCATCCCCAGCCATCAGCAAAGACCTGTGCAAGGCAGGATCTAAACTCCCCAAGTCCAAACCCCGCAGGCCTCTGCCAGGGAGAGCCTGAAGACGACGGGGGTTCCCCCGTCTCCTTGTCCTCCCCCTCTTACGTCGGAGAGAGTACACGTGAGCTTGCTCCTCGCGAACCCTCTCTGCAGCCTCCTTCTGCGAGATGACATCCTCGCAGGAAGAGGCCACGGTCTGTTTACATTCAAGTCCTAATAACCGGACTACTTCAACATTTAGAAATAAATTATAATTCTGCACACTGGGATCACTGAGGGCTTTATGTACGATAAGCCTAACTGACATGTCATCGTTGTGTATTCAGCGGATATATCCAACGCTACGAATTTCGTTAATCCTTCGCTATGTATCATCAGCGTGGGCATTACTCATAAATACAAATAGGAAACATATATATTTGTTACGAAGTAAAATTAAAATATGCATAGTGATAATTTTATTGTTTTAAGCATGTAACTCTGCTCGATGTTTAAATCTAAAGAAAAGTTTACTAGAAAAAAAAGTGAACTAAAATTTATTTATACATATTCAGCAACTGATCAGAAATTGAAAAGTATTTTTTTATAAAGATATAGTACTAAGAAACTCCACCTCTCCCGCAAAGAGAGGATTTTAGAATGAAAGCAACAGATCAATTCGGCTATTTTTTTAAAAAATTCAAATATAAATTATGATAATTGGCGTTAAATATTTTAACAGGTGATATTCTTCTTATTAAAACTCTTTTCTTCATATAATGTCTTTTAATATCTATAATCCTTATAATTTTTTGTTATTTTTAAAGCATGTAACTGCTTGATGGTTAAATCTAAAGAAAATATAACTAGAAAAAAATCCACGCGGACCAGGCAGCAGACGGGACTCGAACCCACACCCTTCGCTATTCGGGCGAATTCACTGACCATTATGCTACCGTGGT
The DNA here is from genome assembly GCA_902850365.2 of Chilo suppressalis. Taxonomy (NCBI): domain Eukaryota; kingdom Metazoa; phylum Arthropoda; class Insecta; order Lepidoptera; family Crambidae; genus Chilo; species Chilo suppressalis. Next base: position 27,918,273 of record OU963901.1, on the reverse strand, counting down.
TATGTGAGCCATTGAGTGGCCATTAAGTTATGTAGCAAATAATGAGATTTCGACGGCACATGTACCCTTAGTGAAATGCAGCCTCAGCACGACCCAATATCGGATTCAAATAGTTGAATTCGATCTCGATGGGTTTTTATAACATCGTTGCTCGATACACGTCAAATGTCAAGAAGTTTTGTATGGAAATTTTAACAGCGCCACAACGGACAAAACGATACTCAAAAACTTTCATGCAAACCTTCTCGACATTTCCAAGATATCGAGATCAAATTAAATTATATTTTTGAAGTTATACTTCTTTAGGCGCGTTATGAAAAAATGATGAGAGTGAAATTTTAAGATGCGCGCGCATCACTGTAACACAAAATTTTAACAGCATGAAGTTGGTAGCTTTAGCGACCAACTTCATGCGTTACTTTTGTGTTTACCGCACATTAAGAAAATCTACCAACAAAATAGAATCTCTATTTAGTGGGTGCTAACGACTGAATTGTGAAGGCCTATCAAAAGTATTTATTAATCTGGAACAACGGAACCAAAGCGCGATTCAGGAGACTACAGCGCCATCTCTTGACCATTGGTGTAGTAGAACCAAAAACCACATCTTTATTTTTTGTAATAAAGTAACAGTTATAGGTATTCATATTTATAATATTTATCCACATGTTTCTAGTTTGTATATTCGGAATACGTGTTTGAGTTTCATACAAGTGCAAATCACAAGTTCTAATAAATTATATTCAGTAGCGATTTTAATTGAATATTTTGATTATTTATTTAGTTTTTCAAATTAAAACTGAACTTTATTGACTGTGTCCTTTTCCAGACTTTTTATTAATTTATAAATTAATTATTTGCATGCAATTAAAAACTAATTTTAAACGATGCCAAAGAAGGATAACTTCGCACGCGCCTACATAAGTACACGCACCCATTTTTTTTATTTTAAAGCATGTAGCTGCTTAATGTTTAAATCTAAAGAAAATATAACTAGAAAAAATTCCACGCGGACCAGGCAGCAGACGGGACTCCAACCCGCACCCTTCGCAATCCGGGCGAATCATTCAAATCGGACCAGTAGTTCCAGAGATTAGCGCGTTCAAACAAACTAACAAACAAACAAACTCTGCAACTTTATAATATGAGTATAGATTAGTATAGATTTAGTACCTACTAATAGAACTGATACAGTGAAAGCTTGCGAGTTGGACTAGCCCACCGAGGGTTGCGTACAAAGGACATGGCTAAGAAACTGCCCTTAATGTGTATAAATATTTCGCACTAGCCCGTAACTTAACAATATTTTTTTATTAATTATTACGTGTTTATTATTCTCATACAACTTTCGTGAAATAATCAAATATTTAAAAGTATTTAAAAGTCAGTGTTGGGTAGTCCATTTATCGAGGAAGGCTATAGGCTATATTTTTTTTGCTAAAAATTGCTAAGGTGTAAAATCGAAAACCTATTTTTGCGTGCGCTGCAAAAACTATTGACAATAGAACAAAATGATGTACTACGGGTTTGTAGATCCCATTAAGACCTACAAAAAAGTCCGCGAGAACATATATCTATCATACAACTTTCGTGAAATAATCAAATATTTAAAAGTATTTAAAAGTCAGTGTTGGGTAGTCCATTTATCGAGGAAGGCTATAGGCTATATTTTTTTTGCTAAAAATTGCTAAGGTGTAAAATCGAAAACCTATTTTTGCGTGCGCTGCAAAAACTATTGACAATAGAACAAAATGATGTACTACGGGTTTGTAGATCCCATTAAGACCTACAAAAAAGTCCGCGAGAACATATATCTAGCTATCATGGTTTAATCACAATAACCGATTTTGTGTTCAAAATAATTATTAAATCGTCTGAAGAAAAAAAAACTACGTTAAATATGTATCGTAATATTAATCTTTATCGAAATTAAGCATTATGTTATCAAGAGTATTTATGTAGAAATAAAATACTTTTTGTTTCATCTCAATCGGATATTTCGTTTAAAAGTTATCACGTGTGTAAGATGTTAAGAGTTGGTTACCTATTAATGAGTTATGGGCCAAGGAGTTTTTTATCAACATAAAATCCTGTAATAATCTTTTTCGAAATATATTTGTTGATGATTGTAAGTATAAGATCTTTGAAGAGTATAATAAATACATTTCTAAAATAACTCTGCTAAGGAAATCCACGCGCGCTTGATGCAAGCAAGACAAGACGGCGAGACGAGGAGGCGGAGCTTGCTGGCCGCCTGTCGCACTTATTTATAGAAAGAAATTGAAAAAATATTTTATTGAAATTATGACATTACACGCTCTAAGGGTGCACTAAGAAAGCACCCTCCCCCCCCCTCACCCCCCCGAAGGGTTTCAAATAGGGGTTTTAGGTTTTAATGAAAGGTTGTATGAAAGATCTTATTCCTTGGCTAAACTAAGAGACTTAAAACTTGACTCAAATACAAACCGTAAAAAGACAGAAAAATCAGATTGGATAAACAATAGGCTACTTAAAATGACTAATTCCACGCGTACGAAGTCGCTGGCATCAGCTAGTCTAATATAAAGTAGACACAAGAACTTGTTCGATACAGACTGCCGTACAAGCCTGTTGTATAGGAGCGCCAGTGTTCCATTTGATAATTAGTACAGCAACAATACGGTTCGGAACAGTTTCCACTAACTAGGCGAAGTTTTGCCAACTTGCCTCTCATTAGCTGAACCCAACAATACCTTGGTTATTTATGATAAACATAAACTGGGAAATATACTAGCTTTATTGCAATTAATATAATGTGTTTTGCCATTAATAAGGTTTACTTCAGTGAATGAATATCACTTTTTATGGTTCTGTAGCCAAATGGCAAAAAACGGGACGCTTATGGATTCGTCATGTATGTCTGTTTGTCTTTTTTTGTGGGGAACCCCAAACCAATACTTAGAACTGAAACCAATTTTTTGACGTGACAACGTCTTAAATTAGGTTGCGGCTGGGAGTCACTTATGAAAAAGTGTAACGCTCGGTAACGTTACGATGAGTCTCTCGTGTTAAGTTTAAGTTTACATGTACAATGTTTTAGTAAACAAAATATATTTCTATAGTTAAAATTTGTGCAATTCTTATTTTCATTCAATTCCTTGTTCCTATTGTGCAATTTAATTATATTCATATCAATAAATATTCTACCGAGAAAAAGACGTTGTCACGTAAAATCTTCGCCCGTAAAACCGACTTTACAGGCAACCATTTTTTTTTCATCTTACTTCTAATTGTAAAACGCTGTTGGTTTTCTTAATATCAATAAAGAATGTATTTATACTTTTTATATTTTTTATTTTTTAAGCATGTAAGTGTTTGATGTTTAAATCTAAAGAAAATGTAACTAGAAAAAATTCCATGCGGACCAGGCAGCAGACGGGACTCGAACCCGCACCCTTCGCAATCCGGGCGAATGCGGAATTTTTACTAGTTATATTTTCTTTAGATTTATACTTTTTATTTATTTTAAGCATTTAACTGCTAGACGTTTAAATCTAAAGAAATTTTCACTAGAAAAAATTCGACGCGATCTTCAGGGCTGCGGTAGCATAATGGTCAGAATAAATAAATATGAGGAGCTGGCAAACAAAACGGTATAATTACATAAAATGAAATTTTACAGGAGCAGTAAAAAACGTGGCGTTTTTTAATTGGCATGGTTTTTAATTTATCCATATGAAGTTTAAGACTTAATTTGACAAATGTTAAACCCAGATTGCTATGACATGTCTAATACAAAAGAAGATATTTAAATTATGATTTTTTTTTTCTTTTTTTTTTAAGCATTTAACTGCTAGATGTTTAAATCTAAAGAAAAGTTTACTAGAAAAAAAAAGATATTTAAATTTGAAAAATGCAATTATGCTGTTTTGTTTGCAATCTCACCCTCAATTTCTGATGGTCACTCACACTTTCTTTTCTCCCCACTTGCACTACTTAGCATAAAGCGATACTATGACTGTCAATTTCCAATTTCGAGTATCATATTCTGAAAAAAAATGGGTGCGTGTACTTATGTAGGCGCGTGAGAAGTTATCCTTCTTTGGCATCGTTTAAAATTAGTTTTTAATTGCATGCAAATAATTAATTACAATAAATTAATAAAAAGTCTGGAAAAGGACACAGTCAATAAAGTTCAGTTTTAATTTGAAAAAATAAATAAATAATCAAAATATTCAATTAAAATCGCTACTGAATAATAATTTATTAAACATATGTGAATTTGCACTTGTATGAAACTAAACACGTATTCCGAATATACAAACTAGAAACATGTGGATAAATATTATAAATATGAATACCTATAACCGTTACTTTCTTACAAAAAATAAAGATGTGGTTTTTGGTTCTACTACACCAATGGTCAAGAGATGGCGCTGTAGTCTCCTGAATCGCGCTTTGGTTCCGCTGTTCCAGATTAATAAATACTTTTGATAGGCCTTCAGAATGCAGTCGTTAGCACCCACTAAATAGAGATTTTATTTCAATTTTGTTGGTACTTTGGTAGATTTTCTTAATGAGCGGTAAACACAAAAGTAACGCATGAAGTTGGTCGCTAAAGCGACCAACTTCATGCTGTTAAAATTTTGTGTTACAGTGATGAGCGCGCATCTAAAAATTTCACTCTCATCATTTTTTCATAACGCGCCTATAGAAGTATAACTTCAATTAAAGGCCATCTCGAAAATTTGAATGAAAATCATTCCGTTTTGACTGAAAACGCGCTCGCTTATTCAATGCTGTTGAAACTTTATTGTAAACATAAATAGTATATGATCGAAATCATGAACTTTGGATTCAATTTTAACACAGTTTTAGGCGGTTTTTATTGAAAACGAGTTGAGATTCAAATTCAACGGGCCCAACATCTCCAAAAGAAAAAGTGATGACCAGATGCGTTACTATACTGTTTTGTTCGCCAGCTCCTCAGATATAAAATCCAACAGTTAAGTTTCTATTAAGTACTATTTGACATTGATATTTGACATTACCTATCTATTTGGCATTACTGTTTTTTTTTATTGTTGTTATAATAATTATTATTATTTGATTATCTCTTTTTCTTAATTTTATTGAATTTAATGAATACCTTCTATGATTGTTAATATTTTGTATGTATGTCTTGCCGGCGTTTTGGATTATTCTGTAAGTCTGCATGTTGAAATTGAATAAATAAATAAATATTCCTGAAAATCGCGCTTTCTAGGCAGAACTGAAAACCAATGCTTTGCTCTCAGAGCAAAGGTATCGCTGAGTTTTCGCCTTTTTCTGTCGTTGCGGGACAAAGTTACATACCTAGTAATTAATTATTCTATTTGTTTACTTGAATTTGTGTGCTGTACTGACGGAAATCAATGATTTCATCATCATCATCATCAGCCTATTAATATCCCCACTGCTGGGGCACAGGCCTTCCCTATGGATGGAATAGGGAGATTGGGCCAGTGCGGATTGGTGGGTGCTAACGACTGTAGATGCAGCCGTGACCAACGGCTTAACTTGCCTTACGAAGCACGGAGGAGCTCGAGATAGTAAATTTTTGGTCACCCATCCAATAACCGACCACTGCGAAAGTTGCTTAACTTCAACGATCGCAGCCGATCGCGCTAACCACTTGCGCCATCGAGCCCCTCAATAAATGATTTATCTATCTATAAAATTTGTATTTGACGAAACATAATGTGAATTTGGACCTTCGATAAACACATAATGCTAGTCCATCTAGAGCAACACGGTATAATCCACCTAAAGGAGATTAAATCCCTAAAAGCTAGGAATATTTTAAGCTTCTTGGAAGCGCCCGTCCGGGATAACGGAGTACCTAATTTAGTGGATAGACGCAATAACAACAAAAAAAGAACTATTGTGATTCCCTAGTTTCCATTTTGCACTGCTTTCTGACTCGCAAGAAACTGAAATTATATATAACTAGTGGGTGCTCGCGACTCCATCTGCGTGGAATAACCCATTTTTTAACCCATTGTTTCCCATACAAACTTCCAAACAAAGAAGGTGACAGAAATTTATATATAATATGAAATTTTACATCTTTGACAATGTTGAAATTATAGTTGATTTATTGTGATCAACTATAATTTCAACATTTTACACCGCACTTTGAATAATATTGAATTTTATTAATATTCCATAAAGTAGTGATGTAACTGTATTTTTTTTTTGAGAATTGACTTGAAAATGTAAGTAATATTTGTTACTTAGGTTTTCACGCACATCACTCATTAAATAAAACTAGTTTTTCACGGGTTAATGCACGAAATTTTATTTATTTATTGACGTTTCGCAGCCTTTATAGGCTGCGTCGTCGGAATATTTTTTTTTACGTCAATATTAAATAAAGTTTTGTGCATTAACCCGTGAAAAACTAGTTTTATTTAATGTAAGTAATATTAGAATTATTGTTTTTTTTACAAATTAAATTAAATTTGCTGTAGTAATCCATACTTATATATATATATTATAAATGGGAAAGTGTGTTTGTTTGTTTGTTTGTTTGTCTTCTCTTCACGCCTAAACCGCTGAACCGATTGTGAGGAAATTTGGTATATGTATAGCTTGAACTTATGAGACTGCTATAGGCTACTTTTTTTTTTAATTTATGTATTCGAATTTACATAATTTTCAACTAAATTAATCATTTTCATGGTTGGTCCCGATAGAGATGGCGCTACTGTCACGAAGACAGATTAAATTTGAAATGTGGAAGTTGCTATCTTAATACGAGATGGCACCACTCGTGTTCAATACCGAGTATTTTGTGTTAGTGTTTCATTTATTAAATCGAGGTAATTTTACGCAATTTCTTTCTAATCTCATTTTTAAAATTAAATCTAGCAAATACTACTCTAAATTTATATTATAAAAATATCATTTTCGAGTGATTATAGATTCTGGATGTTGCTTATAATAATAAGAGATGGCGCTACCATCTCGAATACCAACTCAACCGAGTAGTCTCTCTGGAAATAATATTTTCTGAGTAACTTAACAGATGGCACCACCCGTCTTTGAAATGAGTATTTTTAATTGCTAAAATGTGAGTTGTGATATTGCGTTTTTTCAGATCGCGCTATTTATGAACATGACTTTTTAATATTTATTGTTAATTTTAAAGTGATGTAGGTAGATATTTTAATTAAAACAATATTAGTAAAAAAAACCGACTTCCTTCAGTGTCCAGATGTATCTTACCAGAAAATCTTATAAACATCAAATAGATATTAAATAATCAGCTGTTTACAGTAGACAGATACTAAATAAACAGCTGTTATGATTTATTTTAGTCCCATAATCGAGTATTATCCAATAATTTTCAAGTGAAGATTGATCCTGGATGTTGAGTAGAGGTAGGCGCTACCAACTCGAATAACAATGCGAAAACCAAGCTGTTGCGTGTGAAACTGATAAGATGTCGCTACCCTAAAATAATAATAATAGCCCTAGACCTAACCCTAGCTAAAATAATAATAATTAAATAAAAATAAGTAAATTAAAAAAAAAGGAATATTAAAAAGCAATCGTTTTGACGATTAACTTAACACATTGATCTTGGGTTTTTGTGAAAATAGGTGAATGGATAATAATTCGCAATTTTTTTGGATTTTAAATACCTACCTACTATAAACAAGTTGAGTAGGTGCTTACAAAACATTTTTATACTGTTGTAACTAAAATAGGTATTTTTTTTTTAATAAAAAAATATTTCAGATACCTTCACCGTAATAATGACGCGCAAACGCAAATCTAGCCTTTATAGAGTATCCTCTCAAGCACGAGCAAAGAGATTAACTAGGTCGCAAGAATCTCTTGAAGAAATTGAACTGAGAAGGCAAGAACAGGCAGATCGCCAAACTGCTTTGAGGGCCTCAGAATCTCAATCGCAGACACAGAAACGGCGTCTTGAAGAGTCTGAACGTCAAGCGAGTTTGAGGGCCTTAGAATCACTGTCGCAGACACACAGAAGACTTCAGGAGCAGACAGAGCGGCAGTCTCATTTGAGAGCCGCTGAATCGGATGTTCAGTCTCAACAAAGACTACTTGAACAAGCGGGGCGTCAAACTGCTTTAAGAGCAGCAGAAACACCTGCTGAAACTCAGCAAAGACTTGATGAGCAAGCAAAACGACAAGCTTTTTTGAGGTCATTCGAAACACCTGAACAAGCACAGGCGCGCAGAGATTTAAATGTACGGCTTCAAGCAGAAAAGCGCCGTAATTTTTATAGAAATAAGCTACTTTTTTACTCACTATGTCAAAACAGAATGATAGCCTCAAATAGGAAAACCACGCGAGCGTAGTCGCGGGTAACAGCTAGTTATATTGTAAATTGTTTATGATTTTCAATACAATGAAAAATTGTTTAAGGAATAAATGACTATGACTATGAATATTCCACCCCCCTTTGCACCCCTTTCAAGGATTATTTATGGGTTAAAAACTATCATAAATTTCATCTAAATCTGTTCAGAGGTTTAATCATGAAGAGGTCACAGATAAACAGACACACTTGCGCATTTACAATATTAGAATGGATTCTAGTGAGCTGTGAGCGCATTGACTTCATCTACATAAGTTCTATTTTATAGACCAACAGGAGCCTACGTTTTTCTACAAGCTTTACTTTATCTCAAATTGTGTAAACTGAATTAAAAAAACAAGTTTTGAACGGGTATAAATGCGTTTTTAATACTTGTATGAACTATACCAAAATTCATAAAATCTGTTCAGCTGTTCAAAAACGTCAAATCGTAACAGAAAAACAAACAAATATAGTGTGGAAATTAATATATTGTTACCCAAAAAAATGCAATATTCACTTTCATTATTAATATGCAAAAGAATTCAATGCATACGATGAGTTTACGCGAAAATCGTCGTTTCTGAACAGCCAATCAAGTGAGATTGGCTGTTTAGAATCATTTTCCAGCGATTTCACCTACCACATGGAGAGCTAAATTTTCGCTAAAAAGATAAAATCATTTCGGCTCAGCTTTACCTTCAATTTAAAATTTTAGTACTACTAAAATTTTCTTTAGTCTAAAAATCTAATAGCTTACGCACTTCATACATACATCATACATCTTCTACAAGGTGGGGTATCCTACCTCTTCAGATATCTTACGATTTGAGCGGACAACCCGAACTATTATCATGTATCAATACCGAAATTGAATAGTTGATACCGATCCAGATACGCGTAAAATTAAGAAAAAATGTTTTTCAAATTTTAACTGCACCACGACGGACGTAACGACAATTAAGGCAGAAACAGACTTATGAAAGTAACGCTACCCCATGCATGCTACGAGTTTTTTGTCGCGTCGGATATTCCTAATGTGATTCTGATTATAGAAAATAGTTCATTTTGTTTTGACTCAACACGCATAGCATGGCGTCGGGTGGCGTAGCATGACATATAATGCGATTCAACTAAGAATAGGACCGACTGGGCGCCATATTGTGACGTCATAGCTGTCAATTCAAACCAAATAGGTAGAGTGAGCAAAAAATGATTTTATTTAATAAAACTTATTTACTAAGATTAAGTGAGAAAAAACATCAGATTTTTTAATAAAATTAATTTACTAAGATTGAGAAAAAACAGAACCAATTTTTAATAATATTTCTTTAATAAGACTGTGTGAGAAAAAACAGTAATCAGAATCTAACTCTTCAATTCCGCACATCTGCATTACCGCCGGAGTAGTTATGAATAATCATGCAGGTCACATACGAACATGCATCCTATATGTAAACGAAAGTTTTAAATCGAGTTTCTGAACGCGACATAAAGTAACGTTTGGTTGACGATTTAGGTTATCAACCATACATAGCCCAAGCTCAATAAAAGAAAAAAAAAATATGAACCAATATTAGTTATCAATATTTGTTATTGTTTGTTTAAAGATCTGTGGTTTTTATTCTAGAATTAGCCGAGTGCTAAAAAGTGTTCCGAGATTTTTTTGCAAACCGTACTTTTCAAGTGACATTTGACAGATGGAGGTCATTGGCTTTTCTATTCTTATTTGAATCGCATTATAAGTCTGTTTCTGTCTTTAAATTCCTTACAAAATGTCTTTTGAAGATGAGATTGAATTTAACTAATCGACTTCGATATTGTTTCGAGCTTTGGGTACTACATACCAAATATCCCACCATTTTCCCCTGCATAAATGTAAATTCGTCTAGCTTAAGGAATAAGGCTACAATAAATTGTGCCTAATTACAAATAATGCACACATCACCGCACCACAATTTGCTACAACAAAAAACCTAGCTGACAGTTTGTAATGAAAAATGGTGTGGAGACGGAGTACAAAGGAAGCGGTTACGATTTGATTAAGCGATTTGACATTGTTCAAGCTGTATTTTAGCTTTTATCAAAACGAGCAAATAAGTTACATCTCATTTTGTGATAAGCATCTACACGAAAAAACGCGCGGTTAACACGCGAACTGAGTCGTGTGCGGTCGATCGTGAATGCAAGAGAATTGTTACTGTTTATTCTATGAGGTTTAAGGAATATTGAACTTTGACCTATGGTGAAAGGTACTAGTTTAAATTGGCAGGCTGGAGCGATAGTTTGTACCCGATGATCGATTGTACGATGAAAGGAATATTTTGTGTAAAAATATAATGCTAGATGTATGAATATATTAGATTTGATTTTACCAACAACATTGTACTTATTTAACTGTGGTCTTTTGAAAGTGAAAGATAACTTCCTGCTGGATGTTTTATATCGAGTGGAAAATATAGAGAGACCTGAATAGCGCATAATTTTCTAAGCCCGGCATACTTGTTTAATAAATTTAATTAGTAATATTGAAACATTTGTAGGAAGGCCAAAGGGGAAGATCTTCCTCCGAGCAGGGTGATGGTAGCTCGGGGGCCGCAGCCCGATTGATGTTGGTCCGGCATCGTATATATGAAGGCCGACAAGTGAGGTACCGGTCGTGGGCTGCGGAGACCAGGTCGGGATGATGCCGTCGAGTGCTGCCGAAGGTCCAGGAAGCGTTGTTGAGAGCTGCGATGGAACCTTGAGGCTGATATGCTGGCTTGCTGTGTGGCTGCTGATGTTGCTTGACCTGATGAGCAAGGGGTATGAGGATTAATGGTTTACGTTGCGATGGTTGAAGGTTGCTTCTTGCTGCTTGCTGTGCTCAGTCAAGGGTCACCAGTGTAGGAAGGCCAAAGGGGAAGATCTTCCTCCGAGCTGGGTAATGGTAGCTCGGGGGCCGCGACCCGACTGATGTTGGTCGGGCATCGTATATATGAAGAGTTAGCCTCCGAATTTCATTTGCGCGATGTAGGCTTCCATACTCTATTATGAACGCAGTGCAGGTAACGCCATCTCTTGAGGATGGTGAGTAATGATTAGCTCCATCCGTTGTATATTATGTGGAGCATATATCTATATGTCGCCGCCACACATTTACTTAAATAGCACAAACTTAAAAACTACTTAGTATCCAGATTACCGTAACCTACTTAAATAAATAATTAACAAGAAAAAAATTTCATCCCCAGCGCCGCCGTCAGGAATGGACCCAATAGGCTGGCAGTATAGCCACGTTGGATGGCAAGGCTGATCCGTTGACCAAGATATTTGCCAGCCTTTTCACTCCGGTGAGCCTCTTTGACATTTCCTTAAAAAGGGAACGAGCGCTTGGACCTCTTGGGCCCATAGTCTCAACACCAAACGGCACAAATATTTAGTTCTCATTGAGAACATGAAGCACTCGGCAGAGGCTGCCGCCGCACCTGCATAGAGATGTGCCGAGTCAGGTTGACTCGAATACTGACTCGAATACCTAGCAGGTACTCACGTACTCGAGTACTCGAAATATTGTATTCGGATCCACAGTACTCGAGTACAGGTTTCGAGTACTTACGGTATTCGAATACTCAGTTTGTTTCTTATAAGTAATTACCTATTTTATTTAGTTGAACTCTTCGTTACCAGTTTAACTGTAGAATTTGTGTAAAGTTATCTGTTTTTTAACTAGTGACTTTGTGATAGGATGGCTCCGAAGAAAAAATCCGAATTTTAATAATATTTTTACAATTAAAAAGGTGGAGTGCAAAGAGGGTAAAAAAACATTTGTTAAATTTGGAAACACCACTTTATTAAAACATTTGAAAAAATACATCCTTTGATTTATACAGAGATAATAGAAAAAAAGGAAGCAAAATGAAAACGTAAGCTTGGATAAAAGTTCTGTTTTGGACTTGGAGTCATTAGACTCATTAGCATCGTCATCTACAATTCAATCAAATGACATTGACCAAGTACTAGCGAAAAGTCGTAAAAGACAATTACAGACGACTTTTTTGTAAAAAATGCTATTCAGGTCATCTCGAAGAATATAGACCGGGGAGGGAGGGGACACGAAGAATTACAAGGTCCGATTAAAAAAATCCTCGAGACCAGTAAATTCTTCGAATACTCGTGGTAGTACTCGAATACCTATCCGAGGCTTCCGACTCGAGTCTTAATTCGAATATTTTTTTAACGAGTACTAAAATACCCGAATACTAAAAATAACCGACTCGGCACATCACTACACCTGCAGCTAGGGAGGTACTACCTGTATGACATGGAGCAAGCGTAACCGCACAATTTGCTTGCTACCCTGCTTCCAAGGAATGAGCGTCATACCATCAGGTCTCTTGCCATCGTCACGAAAGCTGCCATTAGACTCAAGGACCGCTGAAACATTGACTGCGACAAGAGCTCTGCGGATGAAGTTATTGTTGCAGGCATGGCGGGAGACTCGGCCAACGCTCAATCATCACGCAAAATTTTATATAAGGAGCTAAAGCCGAAAATTTGGTGATAATGTTTTCTAAATGTTCAAGTGAGAATTTTCATTTTGGAATAAATAGCTTGCATTCTGTATCATTTAAGTCAATGCCAATTTGAATTTATCACTAACGACGTGAAAATCTAAAAGAACTGATGAAATATAGCCGGCAATAGTTCCATCATCAAGGTGCTACATATTAATATTTGAATTTAGCGAATCAATAATAGGTTGTATAGCCAAACTAAAAATAGCGGCCCCGAGAGTATCGCCTTGTTGACAGCCAACAGATGAATACAACAGATTGTTTTTGAAAAGAAGTTTATTTGGTTTGCTGTAACTTTGCCAATGGTAATTCATCAATCATCATCATCAACAACCTATCCTAGTCCACTGCTGGACATAGGCCTCTCCAATTGCACGCCACTCAGATCGATCTTGGGCTACTCGCATCCAGCTCCTGCTAGCCACCTTGCGCAAATCGTCACTCCATCGCGCCTGAGGACGTCCTACACTACGTTTGCCTAGACGTGGTCTCCACTCCAGAACTAGTAATGGTAATTAGTTGAAGTTTTTTGTAGAAGTGCTGAAAGCAAGTCACCTCTATCCACGGAGTTGAAGGCTTTCTTGACATCCACTACTACCTCCGCTGCGTCAAGTCACAGAAAGGTACGAAGAGCATCTGAATCTGCTTCACAACCACCCTTGACCAACCAAAACCAAGCTGAATTGGTTGGAATTCAGCTGATACAATCTTTAAATGTCGTCACAACAAATGTTGGATGTTATACGGCGAAAGGAGGAGTCAAAAGCTATAAGGTGAATACCACCGTCTTTTTTATTTAAAGCTATTAAGTTGGCTCCGTAAAGGATCTCAACAATGCAAGTCAAGTACTACGCGCGTAATCCGACTGATCGGGGACATGCTCGCTCAATGTGATAATATGGACTTGTTCGCTGATGGTTTAACATAGCAAGTGGCGGCTGCACATAAGTTTCTGGAGAAGATATCTCATTGACTAATTCTGAATTTGACAATTTATTTATTAAATTGGTATGACATTATTTATTAATTAGATTAGATCGATTATATTTGACATAAATTGTATTTAGTTGACATTAATCTTTTTAATTTCTTGGAATGATATGACATTATTAATTGTTTATTAATTTGACATGATTATTAATTTTATTATAATGTTAACTAAAAATTTTACAATGGGGAATTTGACTTTGTTTCTGGGTGTTTATCTATTTGACATTACTTTTTTGGTTTTTATTATTTCTTTTCTGTTTTTCTCAATTTTGTTGAATTGGAATGAATGTTAATGTTTTTATGTATGACTTGCCGGCGTTTTGGATATTCCTGTAAGCCGGCATGTGTTACTGAATAAATAAATAAATATCTTCAGAAACTTCGCAGGATTCTTCGCACTACAAGGCCTTTGTATAATTATAATCATCACCAAAAGGTTATGTAACTATGATACTTCTCAGGGTAGAGATTACTTCCCCAGACGGGCGTTCGAATTCTACCAGTTATCGGTACGCCCTATCTCCCAATCCCAAAAAAATTATAAATGTCTAATCTATATATATAGCCTTAGATTAAAACAAAAAGGGTAGATACGGTACGCTCATGCTAGCATCAAATAAAAATATGATCCGACTCAACTACATAAGCAACTCTCGCCACGCACTCGTCTGTATATAAATATCAATCGAGCGAGCGAGACAGAACTATACGCTTCAACGCAGAGTATTGTTGTCCTTTTCTTGCTTACAAAATGGCGATTACGTAAAAAATATTCACGACAAACCGTGATTTTTGAGAAAAAAATGTTTTCACAGTTTTACGAATAAAAAGTGTTGCCGGGGCATTTGAATTTGAACTATTTGTGTTCTTTATAATCAACAACGCATCGAAGGCGTTGTTATATCTTCATAACACAAAATATACGCAATATTGTTATATTGAGTGTACATAGCAGCGTGTTTGAATGTCAAATTGTGACTAAAGCGAATTATGGTCGTGGACCACAATTTAAGCGGATCACTTTTGAGCTGCGAATGCCGTATCTTCCCTTTTTGTTTTAATCTATGTATATAGCCCTCAAAGGTGACTGACTGACATAGTGGTCTTTCAACGCACAGCCCAAACCACTGGACGTATCGGGCTGAAATTTGGCATGCAGATAGATGTTATGACGTAGGCATCCGCTAAGAAAGGATTTTGATCAATTCTACCCCCAAGGGGATAAAATAGGGAATGAAAGTTTGTATGAAACTTTGTCAATTTTAAACCGATAAGGCTGAGACTTTGCATGCAGGTATAAGAAGAATCATAGATGAATGTCATTGTTTATAATACAAGCCTGAGAACAAAAACTGTAGTCCACACTTTAGCTCTACACCGAAGCGAAGCGAGGGCGGGCCGCTAGTTATGTATATAGGTATCAAAGAATAGGCATTAGATATTAACTTCAGGTAGAGATAGACAGGCATCTCTATTGAATTAAAAGTGGAATAAACAGTCTACTATTTATGACACATAATACGAAAGCATTTCGCAGTTATAATATTTTAGCATTCATGTTGCGTTGAGACAAAAAGTGCCCTTAACTCCACCTGTGAGTTGAGTTATGGAAATCATAGAGGCAACTCTGTAGAACAATAATTTAGAGATACGCAATCATTTATATAAAAGTGCTTTTCGTATGATTTAGTTGAAAATACGCATCTTCTATTAGTTGATAGAACTGAGAAATAAATTTTATTGGCACACTAGCTTTTGCCCACGACTTCGTCCGCGTTTTCGTCGTTTTTCGTAAAAAAGTAGCATATGTCCTTCCTCAGGGTTCCGTGGTTTTGATGTGACAGATTAACTTTCGTATTAGTAGGGAAATATAATATGTCAATCCACAATACTGTTAAAAATATCGCAATAAGGAACCGCAGAATATTATTATTATCACTGTGCCCCGAGACCATCAGCATGTAACTCCTTGTATGTTATTATGTTAATGTATTGGTAATATTGTTTAGATCGCTTTCACATGAGGCTTAGGTACATATAGAATGAAAATACTTCAGCGCAAAGCTTCCGGGTAAACTACGTTGAAAGTTGACCCATCCGGCACGTGAACATAAAAATTTCTAGGACTGCTAACCCGGGAAAGAGCGACATAACTGACCATGTGAAAAGCAACTGACACCGAGATCTACTCCAGCAACACGAATAGTCTGCCCTTGAGCCTTATTTATTGTCATTGCACAACACACCGATACTGGGAATTGCGTTCTTTTAAATTGGAATGGAAAATTATTTGGTATTATGGGAATTCTGGGAATAAAGATGGTTTCTCCTGCACCGCAACCTGTTAAAATTTGAGCCTCGATTACATTTTGTTGCAACTGGGTTACTTTAAGCCGAGTTCCATTGCAAATTTGTGGTGGTCTTAAATTTCGGAGCAGAATAATCGGAATGCCAATTTTAAAAAAAATTGTTTCATGAGAAGGAAGTCCGGGCATATTTAAAGAATTTAAAAAT
This sequence comes from Chilo suppressalis, assembly GCA_902850365.2. Taxonomy (NCBI): domain Eukaryota; kingdom Metazoa; phylum Arthropoda; class Insecta; order Lepidoptera; family Crambidae; genus Chilo; species Chilo suppressalis. Next base: position 27,901,863 of record OU963901.1, on the reverse strand, counting down.
TCTATCGGGTAGTTAGTGGCTTCATGTTCATCGGCCATTCTATTTATTGAACTATAAACTTTGCTTTCCCCCTGGATATTCGACAGTATTAATCTCAGATGCCTGGTCATTGCGAGGAGTTAAAATGGACCTTTCGCATAGCCAAGAATTATCCTTATTTAATATATTTGTTACGTCACCGTAAACTGACGATGTAATATGTTGTTGGGATTGCACTATACCACACAACTCAGGCTTCAGAATAAGTTTTCCTTGGTGTAGCAGTGGATAGGTATCTTTGGTGAAGGTATTTTCTTTAATAATATATCAGAAAATTCACGATCATCCGGGTTATCTACAGTTCTCACTCGCATGTTTATAGTCAAATGCACCGATTGTATATCACGCCACAAATAAGAGCTTTTCAGGCAAGCCCTAACCTCATCAGCTCGGGTTCCCCGTGATATTACCGGTAAGGTTTGTCGGAAATCACCACAAAATAAAACTGTGATACCGCCCATTGGTCGATCATTTTGTCTTATATCCCTTAAAGTTCTGTCTACCGCTTCTACTCCTTTTCGATGGGCCATCGTACATTCATCCCATATGATTAAATTACACTTTGAACGAATATTTAAACACTACCAAAACAACTAATACGTGGTCATAACTTTAGCTACCTAACACTTAAAATCTAAGTGACTATTTAAACTAAAATATTCTTATAGAATTATAACCAGAAATATATACAACTCACAACAAAAAAGAAATGAAAATAAAGCTGAAACGCCTGTGCAACACTATCTACCTATACCTACTTCACTTAAAAATAAATACTTATAACTACTTTATTAATAAAAGTACCTACGCTTAATAATTTTTAATTTGAACGAATATTTAAACACTACCAAAACAACTAATACCTATTTTACAAAATAACAACAAAAGAAATTTAAATAAACTATTTAAAGACTAAAAGTCGCGCTGATAAGCACGGTTACTCAATATTTCTCAATTATTGTCTGTCAATAAGGTCGAACGCTCTGAACGCATCAACAGCCAAATATTGAAGCTCGCTCGCTCTTTTTTTATTTTTTTTGTTTTGGGGAGCAGGTGAGAAATCCTCATGGATACCCTACAGCCGGCTGCAAGGTTATGTCAGACTCGTACTGACTAAAAAACACCCGTAGGGGCTGCCTCTGGCCGGGAAGGCCTCTAAGGCTTCATCGGAAGCGATCGTCCCCCAGGGGGGGGGGGGGGGGGGAACGACGCAGAAAACAGATTTAGACAGCTCGCTCTCGGACCTCCCGTATTTTGATACCCTACCGCCGCCGCGACCCGTGTGGAGCGCGGCAACCGTTACACAAAAATAATCCTTATAGCATGATTCAGTATTCACGTGCGACGGCGCGATGGCTTATTTCATGTATAAGTTTGGTGTTTCTATACCGATTTCTATGTTTTGTTTTTATTGAGTAGGTAATAATGTTAACTTTTTTATATTAGGGATGAGTCAGAGTATTATAAACGTAAGAGTAAACAAATATGATCAGAATGCTCCGAACTGCTAAGCTATCGGGAGTTACACGTGTTATTGTGAGTCAACCATAAAAGATAGACATATGCTTTTGCGGGAAATTTTTTAGACAATTTTATGTAGAATATTTCCGTCATACATGGTTTCTATGTAACTTTAATTATTAAGGCTGCACACGCGACGGAAGCTTAAAAAATGGATTAACTTCTCCCGTTTTCCCAACATTTCCCTTCACTACTCTGCTCCTATTGATTGTAGCGTGATGAAAAGTATACTATAACCTGCCCAGGAGTATGAAGAATAATTGTACCAAGTTTCGTTAAAATCCGTCGAGTAGTTTTGGTTTCTATAAGGAACATACACACAGACAGACAGACAGACAAAAAATTTACTGATTGCATTTTTGGCATCAGTATCGATCACTTATCACCCCCTGATAGTTATTTTAAAAATATATTTCATGTACAGAATTGACATCTCTACAGATTTATTATAAGTATAGATTACACGTGTTATTGTGAGTCAACCATAAAAGATAGACATATGCTGTTGCGGGATATTTTGTAGACAATTTTATGTAGAATATTTCCGTCATACATGATTTCTATGTAACTTTAACCATTAAGGCTGCACACGCGACGGAAGCTTAAAAAATAGAGTAACTTCTCCCGTTTTTCCAATATTTCCCTTCACTACTCTGCTCCTATTGATTGTAGCGTGATGAAAAGTATACTATAACCTGCCCAGGAGTATGAAGAATAATTGTACCAAGTTTCGTTAAAATCTCTCGAGTAGTTTTTGTTTCTATAAGGAACAAACACACAGACAGACAGACAGACAGACAAAATTTTTACTGATTGTATTTTTGGCATCAGTATCGATCACTAATCATCCCCTGATAGTTATTTTGAAAATATATTTCATGTACAGAATTGACCTCTCTACAGATTTATTATAAGTATAGATATTTAAATGTTCATCAAAAATAGTAATTTATCTTTTTTTTATGCTCACTTAATAATGTCAACAAATATTTCATTGAGTAGGTAAAAGAATAATTAGAAATTAAATATTTCATTGAGTTCGCCTATGCGGGGCACGATCCCCAGAAGACTGGCAGCGTTGCCTCGCTGTATCACCAAACTAATTCTTTGAGCAAAAAAGCTACCAGATCTAACTCTATTCCTAGCTCTCGTATATAATTCCCAATCAACATTCGTTATCCGTGGAGCTCGATGGGCAGCAGTTAGAGCCTCGGGTTTGCAGTCATTAGCACTCACCAATTCCTACTGATCCTACGTGCTTGACCATGTTTTTTTATAGATAAGTCCGACAGATAACTCCACCCCACCTAATGTTAAGTGACGGTGAAGTCCAGACGCGAAGATAGCTGATACAGCAGTTCCACCTGCCAAACCAGCCATCCTCACTCTGCCGGCCTGCATGTTGCTTCTTCAAGCCTCTTTTAAAGGATCCCAGGTTGTAAGAGGGAGACCCCAGGGTGAGAATTTTTTTAACTAGCGGCCCCAGAAGACTGGCAGCGTTGCCTCGCTGTATCACCAAACTAATTCTTTGAGCAATAAAGCTACCAGATCTTGGGTAGCCGTAGCCTCGCACAGGCGAGCAGTCATATCCTTAAGAAATAATTTTGCAGCAGGGCCCCAAGTACCCATTGTCTCTACAGCAAAAGCCAGGAAAAAACATCATCATCATCAGCCTATTAATGTCCCCACTGCTGGGGCACAGGCCTTCCCTATGGATGAAATAGGGAGATTGGGCCATGACCCACCACGCGGGCCCAGTGCGGATTAACGTGCCTTCCGAAGCACGGAGGAGTTCGAGATAGTAAATTTTTGGTCACCCATCCAATGACCGACCACTGCGAAAGTTGCTTAACTTCAACGATCGCAGCCGAACGCGCTAGCCACCTGCGCCATCGAGCTCCCCGGAAAAAACCTATCTCACCCAAATCCCGGTACTTGCGCCTTTTATTACACTCAGCTGTTATAGCAGCAGCACAGGATTTAACTGAGGTCGTATCATGGTGACACGGGGCCAAAGTATCAACGCATGTTGCATCCCAAACCAGACACCTTCCCATACTCCAAGGCATAAGTGACATACCATCTGATCGTCTGCCATCCGAACGCAATACCCCAGATGGCTCTAAAACTGCAGGTATACCAACAGTTACTACAGCTCTAATCTTAGATTAAAACAAAAAGGGTAGATACGGCACTAGCCTCACAAAAGTGATCCGCACAAATCGTGGTCCACCACCCTAATCGCTTTAGTCACAACTTGACATGCAAACAACGTACATGTGAATGGCAAAAAGAAATATTGATAATATTTTGTGTATATATGATAAAACTATGCCTAAGTATGTTTTTAAAAAGTGCTCAAATTGCTCAAGAACTAAAAATAAATCCCACGGCATCACTTTTCATTCGTAAGTACTATAAAATATATTTTTTCATAAAAAATGCTGTTTATTTTGAATCTTATTCGGTAGTGACGTCGAGTACTGGTCGCGCGATTGGTCGGTAGTGCAGTGACGCGGATCTCGCCGTCTCGTTCGCGCTGTCGTTGAAACTTAACGTGCTGTTTCGGTCGGGTCCGTAATGCAGTGACGCGGATCACGCCGTCCCGTTCGCGCTGCCGTGGGATCAGTTTTTGCTTGATGTAAGTATGAGCGTACCGTATCTACCCTTTTTGTTTTAATCTAAGGCTCTAATAGTCTATCTCTAAAGTAATTTATCTTAAATTCAATTGGTAACATAACCTAACATTTAGGTAACCAATCATATCAATAGACCGCGCCTAGCGCGGGCAGTCCTTTGCACGTCTGCCGTGGAGCCCCGGCTGGGCCGGGAGGCTGTTGGGCACGGAGACGCGGTGAAGTCTCACAACGGGAATCTCACGGTTCCGCACTTAACAGCGTAGAGGGTATTCGCAGGGTTTTATAGCGGATAGTATACCGTAAGATCTGGTAAGCAGCATGGCCTGCTTAAAGGCTTTTCCGTTTCGCACCCGTGAGCTTTGCCAGAGGCTAGGTCGTCTGTAAATAGAGGTTTTGCCTGTGAAAAGAAAAGGTTACCAATTGTATATTTTATGGGATCATTTGTTAATTTTTGAGGATAATTTAAATGTTTCCCATAATTATTATGATACCTTTGATAGTAAGCCATGACCATAAATATGAAAAAACACTTTTGAAATGTTAGAAAAACTAGATGCATATTTTGCTCTAATGGGTATGTTTCAGCATTAGTTCATTCTTCTACTTTAGTTACTGCAGGTGTTTACTTATTAATTCGATTCTATAATTTATTAGTTGAAATTTTTTTTTTAAGGTTTTATTGTGTAAGCTGTTTTAGAAAGGAAAAGTTTTTTTTAAAAAGGTCTGAGGTCCAAGCACGAATTTTGACAGCTGCGTAATCGTATCATCATCATCAAATTTTGTATCGAAAAAGCTGTTCTTACGTCCGATAGGAGCGCTGCTTATTACGATTACGAATCGGCAAAATTCTTACTTGGGCCTCTGACCCATAATAAACATCTACAATCTACTACGACTTTATTGTCACTCTTTCCAAAATCCATCCATCCATAGTTAAAATATCATTTGGCCAATTTAATTCCACTTTCAGTCTGCATTCGCACTCATTAAATCGGTATCAGTGTACTTCTCAATAGCATTACCAAGTGATTCTCCCACAAAGGGGTCGACTTGTTTAGTACAAGTTGCGAACTAAGTACAAACAAGTTCTATTTGTGGACGCTTAGTTTGCACAATGGACGTCTTGTTAACATCGAGCGATGTGCAGGGAAGATTATGTGCGAATGAGTCGGTACTTTGACAGCCTCCGACTGTAATTTGGATATGTACTGACGAAGAAAAAACAGAAATATTTTATAATGTGCCATTACTATGCAAATTACATAGCATGTTTTAAATACAGATTAGGTTTAACAGAACAACAAAGCAATTTCAATTCTGAAACATTAATTATTTCCGTGCTAGTAAAAGTTTAAATAAACTAAGCTAACTCTATTCCTAGCTCTCGTATATAATTCCCAATCAACATTCGTTATCCGTGGAGCTCGATGGGGCAGCGGTTAGGGCCTGAAGTTTGCAGTCATTAGCACCCACCAATTCCTACTGATCCTACGTGGTTGACCATGTTCTTTTTTATAGATAAGTCCAACAAATAACTCCATCCCACCTGATGTTAAGTGACGGTGAAGTCCAGACGCGAAGATAGCTGATACAGCAGTTCCACCTGCCAAACCAGCCATCCTCACTCTGCCGGCCTGCATATTGCTTCTTCACGCCTCTTTTAAAGGATCCCAGGTTGTAAGAGGGAGGGAACACGAAAGGCGGGCAGAGCTTTCCATTTACGGATAGTGCGACAAAGAAATGAGTCACCAAACTTCTTTGTACGTATTGGGATAGTGACCACAGTTAGTCGGGGGTAACGTAAGCGTGGTCATCTGAAGGAAAGGAGAAGGTGAAATAAGAGAGAATAACTCCTCAGAACACTCGCCGTGGTACAAACGATAAAACGCGCTTAAAATAAACGCCACGTCACAGCGTAATTGAAGAGGCTCGAGGTGTTTAGTGATCTCCTCATCGCCTATGATGCGGATCGCGCGCCGCTCTAGCCTATCCAAAGAACCGAGCAAGTACTTGGCGGAGCCATCCCAGAGGTGTGAGCAATATTCCACGCATGACCGCACCTGCGTCTTATACAACAAGCACAGTTGATCGGATATGAAAAAAGGCCGCACCTTGTTCATGACTCCGTCCGTTCGCCTGTCGGAAAGGGAAGGCCTTTGCCTCAGCCGAAACAACAAATAGCTGAATCTATCTGGTTCTTTCATTTTTAAATCCTCTCTCTGCGGGAGAGGTGGAGTTTCTTAGTTAAATAAATTTCAGGCATTAGACTTTAGACTTAGCATACTTTTTGTTTATAAACATTTACGTTTAAATTTATGATCAGTTTCTGAATATAAATAAAATTTACTGCACTCTTAAATAGGAAATACATAATTAACTAAACTAAAACTGCTAAAATTAAGCAAAGCTACTGTATTTGGGACAGTAAATAACCTATATTTACAGGTATACAGCTGTTATATAGGGAAAGTATGTCTCGTTTTGTCTTTTACGTTTTCCACTGTAAGCCATTGAATTGATTTTTTATAACTAATAAACAACGAAACCTTGGGAAGACTTACGCTTTCTCTTTTGTTATGAAAATAAACTTGAGGAGTGATGAAATTGGCGATATAAGTTTGCAAAGGGGAATTATATAATTAACATAGAATCTAGGATCAAAGACACATAACCGTAGGACACCGAGCTTTTTTTTTTAATGTGTATGCTGTCAGTCGCATATGACCTTTACAGCGTCACCGGGTTTGGGGTCGGTTGACTCAAGCCGAGAATTGGTAAGTGCCTCTGGAATACCTCTTAAGGTATTCCAGGCGGATGTTCTCTCCCCATGGGGTGTCTCTTCTTCGTCTGGAGCCACAGCGGGCTTTCTTGATTAGCGTGCATTTATAATGTATACCGTTGGGTGATAATAATCACTCAGAGAAAATTAAAGTCGCAACATTAGATGCATACATGCATATATTGAGGAGCACGATGGCGCAAGTGGTTAGCGCTTTTGGCTGCGATCGTTGAAGTGCGAAAGCAACTTTCGCAGTGGTTGGTTATTAGATGGGTGACCAAAGATTTACCGTGCTTCGGAAGGCTAGATAATCCGTTGGTGCCAACTGCATCTGCAGTCGTTAGCACCTACCAATCCACCCGCGTGGTGGGTCATAGCACAATCTCCCTATTCCATCCATAGGGAAAGCCTGTGCTCCAGCAATGGTGTCATTAATAGGCTGATGATGATGAGATACCTAAAGATCATTGTAAAGATGCTAAATTTCCAGAATCAAAGGCCAAACGCGGTGAACAAAACATCATTCGGTTCCATATTGAAGAAATAAAAAGTCCACGTGAAGATTTTCTCGGCAGCGCCATTACAAGAGCAGCCACAAAGAGGACGCAATTTATTAGAAGGTCAACCCCCGTACGATGTCACGCGAGCGTTGCGTGCCCTGCACCAAATTGTTATTGATTTAAAATAATTACTGGGCCGGCTGAGCAAACAATGCCGTCGTTAAGGAATAGGGATGACGACAAAATTTTCTTTTCTTCGGCTTTCAGATAGATTATCAAAAAGTATTGAACATTGAAGTCTCATAACATTTTGACAGTGCGAGTCTTATGGTCTCGTCTTGGTACTAATTTGTACGACATTATAGGTTACTTGACTTTTTGGATTAGTAAGTATATTGGACATTACGTATTCCTAATTGACATTAATCTTTTTAATTCTTATAATGATATGACATTATTAATTGTTTGATTGATTTGACAAAATTATTTATTTTATTATAACATTAACTAATAATTTTATAATAGGCGATTTGACTTTATTTCTATGTACCTATCTAATCAGACATTACTTTTTTCTCTATTTTTCTAAATTAAATTGGAATGAATACCTGCTATGAATGTTTAATGTTTTAATGTATGACTTGCTGGCTTTTTGGATTTTTCTGTAAGGTGGCATGTGTAACTGGAATAAATAAAGAACTAAATATGGAAATGTTTTGGTGGAATTCCAATAATCAAAACATTACAGAGATATATTAATTTGAAATGTCGCGAGCTCCCACTCCTAAACTATGACACGCTTTATCTGTGGCATTTTTCGGTCGAATGACAAAAGAAAGAAAGTGAGTTTTTGCCGGGATTTCATCGAGTGCGGTTGGCGTCTTATTTTAAATATTCTTAAATTCGTTTATAGTGGATATTGTGAAATAAAATTGGTGTGGTTTTGTATAACAACCGTCTGCGTAACTGAAGAATTAGTGGAATCGTTTAAATATACGCTATTCCGGTCAAGTGGACATGAGAATTTTATTGTAGTATTGACTACCTCACAGAAGCTTATCGAAAAAGCCAACTCGATACATTTCGTGCCAAACACTCCAAGAAACATTAGAATGCGTCACACCGACATTCTAATGTAAAAACAAAAACAGAATAATTGAACTTAAGACTAGGATGTATGGGCATTGTTCCCTTTGCCTTCCCTAAAACGGGAGAACTTCAACAAAAAAAAGAAAAGAAAGATAGTGTCCATTATTTTTTTATAATACTAACTGACGGGCCTAACGTAATTTCGTTTAGTTTACACCGTTGTCATCCCTATTGCACGGAACTTTATTCATAGATCGTGGACTGTAATAAATTCTCCCCTGGAAACGTTGATTTTGCCCGTGTTCGTTCCCGTGAAACGGTATTTCGGAGGAGCAAATTCCCGTAAATACGGAAATACCTGTTGTTTGTAGTAGGTATAAATTTATTTTATGGATATTCAAAACTGATAGAGAATGTTTTGGGTTTCGATTTTGTTTTAAGCATTAATGAAATGAAATGAAATGAAATGTCATTTATTCCGTCTAGGCTGTTACAAGCACTTGTGAAGGTCAAGAAGCTACGCCATTAGTCCGAGTATATTTAAATTTCAAATGTTCTAAAGAGGGATAAAAATGATTATTACAATTATTCTCAGTGGTATAAGATTTGTTGATGATTTCATATCTTTTAGGAGCTTATGTCAAACTAGTCAAAACTTAAGAAAAGTTTACTAGAAAAAAAAATCCACGCGGACCAGGCAGCGGACGGGACTCGAACCCGCATCCTTCGCAATCCGGGCGAATGCACTGACCAATTATGCTACCACGGCCCTCTTAGCCGCGTCGAAATTTTCCTAGCCTTAGGCTGCAAGGCAGCGCCATCTCTTCGCACTGTAGGCAACCCACAATGTCAAATGAATACTTTTTCAAGTATTAAACATTTGAAAGAAGAAATAGCAATTATAGTTATGATTTTATTTATTTTTTAAGCATTTAACTGCTAGATGTTTAAATCTAAAGAAAAGTTTACTAGAAAAAAAAGTTTTTTCAAACTAAATAAAATCATAAGTCAAAACTTATCATATTTTAATACACTTATATTAGCCTCACTTGTAATTAACTAGGTAAACAAATCTGGAAAGTCGAATTCAATTTACTTCTTTAGGCAAGGTTCCAAAGATACTGGCAGCGTTCCCCCTTTGAATAGCTAGACTAATTCTTTGATAAAAATTACAAAAATATGCATGTTATTAGCTTTTTTTGTGAATTCTACAGAAGCTTTTATCTGTCAGTATCAGTTGACTTCCTGTATGCCCAAAGTCCATCTAAATTTAACCTAGTTTAGTGTTATATTTGTTGACTGCGAGATGTTTTAATCTAAATTCTTATTGCGAGCGAGCATTGCACTGAACGAATTTTGCAAGTCTAGAAAAGACTTTGTTATAGGTATTATGAGGAGCTCGATGGTGCAAGTGGTTAGCGCGTTCGGCTGCGATCGTTGAAGATAAGCAACTTTCGCAGTGGTCGGTCATTGGATGGGTGACCAAAAATTTACTATCTCGAGCTCCTCCGTGCTTCGGAAGGCACGTTAAGCCATTAGTCCCGGCTGCATCTGCAGTCGTTAGCACCCACCAATCCGCAACAAAATGATCAAGCCCCGTCGAGAGTCTCTCTAAGTCATCTAGCCATGCACTCTGAATCTTTTTCAGATGATTATGTATCATCATCAGCCTATTAATGTCCTCACTGCTGGGGCACAGGCCTTCCCAATGGATAGAATAGGGAGATTGGGCTATGATCCACTACGCGGGCCCAGTGCGGATTGGCGGGTGCTAACGACTGCGGCTTCGCGCTAAGCAGCTTAGAGGGTATTCGCAGGACTTTTATAGCGGATATTACGCCATAAAGCGCCCGTAAGAGTTGCGGGGTCCTCGGTGGGCAGCCACTGGGGGGTCCGTAAGACTTGCAGGAGCCAGGTGTGAGGTCCGTTCGGCGGTGTGCCTCTTAAAGGCGCCGTCGTCTGTAAATAGCATTTTTTACCTGCGTTATAAAAAAAAGGTGCTAACGACTGCAAATGCAGCCGGGATAACCACTTAACGTGCCGAAGCGCGGAGGAGTTTAAATAAGTAAATTTTTGGTCACCCATCCAATGACCGACCACTGCGAAACTTGCTTGACTTCAACGATCGCAGCCGAACGCGCTTATCACTTGCGCAATCGATCTCCACCTATGGTTCTGTATATTGGATAGAAAAGAAGAAAATGAGTGAACAACACAGGAAATGTAATATCGTAAAAGTCAATTAACGGAAATCCAATATGTTTTATTCCATTTAATAATAAAAATCATTATTCAGACGAAGCTTCCTGAAAATTAAGCGAAACGTCAATAAATAAATAAAAATTAGTGCATCTATACCGTTGAAACATTATTTTATTCAATACTAGTGGCCCGCCCTCGCTTCACTTCGGTGTAGAGCTGTAGTGTAAACTATAGTTTTTGTTCTCAGGCTTGTGTTATAAACAATGACTTTATTTATATAATTACACGTGTTATTGTGAGTCAACCATAAAAGATAGACATATGCTGTTGCAGGATATTTTTTAGACAATTTTATGTAGAATATTTCCGTCATACATGATTTCTATGTAACTTTAACCATTAAGGCTGCACACGCGACGGAAGCTTAAAAAATGGAGTAACTTCTCCCGTTTTCCCAACATTTCCCTTCACTACTCTGCTCCTATTGATTGTAGCGTGATGAAAAGTATACTATAACCTGCCCAGGAGTATGAAGAATAATTGTACCAAGTTTCGTTAAAATCCTTTGAGTAGTTTTTGTTTCTATAAAGAACATACATACAGACAGACAGACAGACAAAAATTTTACTGATTGCATTTTTGGCATCAGTATCGATCACTAATCACCCCCTGATAGTTATTTTGAAAATATACTTCATGTACAGAGTTGACCTCTCTACAGATTTATTATAAGTATAGATGTTTTATTATAAAAGTCATCCAACTGCCTAAAGTAAATGGTCATTCCCAACCTAAACTATAAACTTAATGTTTATGACCTTTTTTATGTTCTACTTTAGAAAAATGTTTAGTATATCATATAGCTTATCTTTATTAGTTGATTTTTATAATATGCAAAAAAATATGACCACCGTAATCTAAGCAAAAGCGGCATTTTTATGAAGGGCATTCCGTAAAAGCGAAAGTGTTTTTACGACATTAACTCGTTTTTATAACAGAGAGTGGATAAAGAAGCGATTTTGCTACGAACTGGGGCGTTCTGGTGAATTAGAGGGGCGCGGTGGATTACTCGCCAAATGTGGAAGATTTTTTTATTTATTTATTTATTTATTCAATTTAAACATGCAGGCTTACAGAATAATCCAACACGCCGGCAAGTCATACATACAAAATATTAACAATCATGGAAGGTATTCATTAAAATCAATAAAATTAAGAAAAAGAGATAATCAAATAATAATAATTATAACAACAAAAAAAAACAGTAATGCCAAATAGTTAAATAGTTAGGTAATGTCATATATCAATGTCAAATAGTACTTAATAGATACAAAGTCAAATCACCCATTGTAAAAGTTAATTAAATTTATAATAAAATAGTTAAAAATGTCAAATCAGTAAAACAATTAATAATGTCATATCTAATGTCACCTAAGAACAGATAATGTCAAATATACTTATTCAATAAATAATGTCATATCATTTTAGTTATAAATAAATGAATTGTCAAATTTAGAAATAATCAATAAGCTGTTTTCTCAAGAAACTCAAGTGCAGCCGCCACTAGCTTTGCTCAACCATCAGCGAATAAGTCGATATTGTTACATTGAGCGAGCATGTCCCCGATGAGTCGGAGTTTATGTAGGTCCGAGTAAATATAATAAACTAGCGGCCACCCGCGACTTCGTACGCGTGGAGCTAGTTAGAAATAAAGGTTCACTGCTCGTTCCCCGTAGGTGATAGCGTGATAATATGTAGCCTATATATTGATCCGACTTCTTAATAATATTCGTGCCAAATTTGAAGTAAATCCATGCAGTACTTTTTGAGTTTATCCCGGACATACATACAGACAAACAGACAAAAATTCAAAAACTATATTTATGGCTTCGGTATCGATTGTAGATCACACCCCAAGTATTCTTTTGAAAAAAATTTCAATATACAGTTTTGACTTTCCTACCATTTTATTATATGTATAGATAATTAAATAATTTGTTTTCCTTTTACAATAGCCTTGTTAATTAACAAAATTAACGATTGGAGTCTCCATTTAAGCAAATACAGCATGTGTTTGGAGTCTCCGCTCTGACTCAACTAACAATATAATTTACAAAATGCATTATGGTTACAGTCATGCCAAATAAATTATTTTTTATTGCCAACCCGCAGCTGCACTCGACGATTATTAATAAATTTTTAGCTACATTATGACACGTGTAGTCTCGTTCCATTGTTATCGCGAAAGAAGTGAACTTTAATCTGAATTCTGAATAACTTTATTAAATAAAAAGTATGTGGACAAAAGTTGTACCTTGGTTAACACTAGCTATGTATTTATTTATGTTGGCGATAATGAGCTTCGAACACGAGGATAAGTGGGGGGAACACGCAAATCCTATCCGAAATTATATCAATCATTCTTTTGTCTGGCGTAGAAGTAAATTAGTTTTCTACGAGCGTGTTATAAATAAGACAGTTGCTCTATTAATGTTGTATTATTACTTTTATATAACGGCCGTGTTTCTTACAGAACACTTTTGACTATGTTAATGCGTAGCAATGCGGACATTTTTGCCTAGGAACACTAATGGCGCGCTGTAGCTTATAATAACTGAACTATTTACTAAGGTCACACTAGTAAGAGATTTTTTTAGTGCTAAGAGCCAAGCTAATCAATTAGTGACAAATCATAGTGGACAGATGTTTTATATCGCAATGGTTTTATTTTTCAGCGTGCTATGGAGAGGGCTATGCTCGGTGTTTCCCTACGTGATAAGATCCGAAATACGGAGATCCGTAAAAGGACCGGTGTGTACTGAAGTGGCAATGGGCAGGCCACATCGCTCGAGGATCTGACAACCGTTGGGTAAGAAAGGTCCTCGAGTGGCGACCACGTACCGGACGACGCAGCGTGGGGCGGCCCCCAACACGGTGGACTGACGACATCGTCAAATGTGCTGGGAGCCGCTGGATGCGGATAGCGCAGGACCGCGCATTGTGGCGTTCTATGTGGGAGGCCTATGTCCTGCAGTGGACGGAAATAGGCTGATGGATGGATAGTTTTATTTTTACTTCTTTGTGGGCATTGTGGAGAACTTAATAAAATTATTTATTGTAATTGTCGACATTCGAAAAGCGGCGGGCATAGACTGTATTGGAAGGGCTGAAGACCGAGATCAATGGCGTGCCATGGGAGATACCTATGACCAGCAGTGAACTCATAGGTAGGTAGCTGATAATGATTGTAATTTACTAACTAAATATTGCAATTTATCTATAAAAATATTTTTGTCAAGGTAGACTCTTCAAATAGAGGATTTTTTTATAGCTTTTATAAATAAAACACATATTATGTTCCAAAGAGCTACTTTTAAAGTAGGTAGGGCAAGTGAGTAAATTCGTTCGTCAGCAAAAAGCCAAACGCGAATCGGCAACTTATTCACGCGTCGTGAGAGCCCAACTATATTATTCCCAAGACAAGCGGCGAAAAGTTGCGCATCCAACATTTTACGTGAACGCGCACCAACAAAAAAAACATGTAGAAATGTGTACAAAAGTTCGTGACACCTCAACGCCAACGGAAGATGGATGGCCATAATTTTTTCCCTTGTAAATAATATATTACGAGCAAGATAAAAGGCGGCAACCCCCACCTTGTTTTAAGCTCTCGGCAATAAATCTGGCGCGTCGCGAATCGAGTTAGTCTCGCAACAAATGTTCGTGTCTAAGATTTTCTGTTTCAACTTTTTCAGTGTCCAGTCTGAGCTTGGATTAATTTTTGTATTTCCGTCTGTCGGCTGCACGCTGTTGATTGATTGCGTCTATCATTTTTCTATTGTTTTATATAACCAACTCCCTAATAGGGATGATGACTATTTTTTTTTCTTCGTTTATCAGGTAGATTATCAAAATGTATTGGACACGTATTTTTTCTTTTTTCACGTAATATAAACATTGCAGAGATATAGTGATTTGAAAAGTCGCATGACGTCACGTTTTGGTACAATTTTCACTTAAAAGTGACGTCACGAGCCCCTACTCCCAAACTTTGACGCGCTATAACTTTGTAATTTTTTGGTTGATTGCCCTATGAAAAAATACGTGTCCATTATTTTTTGATCATCTAACTGACGGACTAAATAGAATTTCGTTTACTGTACCCCGTCATTACCCCTTTTGAACTTAATTTATTTGTGATATTTCTAGGATAAGCTCTTATCCACAAGTACAAATTTGTCCAAGGCTCTATTGCGGTGGATATGCTTGTCGTCTTGGCCGCCACAAATGTTAAAATAATTTGATCAAACAAGCTTCTTGTTTGATCAAATTGGCATGAATATGTACGGGAAAGATCATAACGAGGTGCCACCGAAAAGTATTAATTTTTGAATTTCTATAATAATAGTAAATATTTCCAACACACACACCAATTAGCCTAGCCCCAAACTAAGCACTATAAGGCTTGTTATGGGATACTAGGGTAACGGATACAATACATATACTGTACATATATAAGTATATTTATAATAAAATACATATTAAACATCCATAACCCAGAGTACAAATGCACGTATTCATCACACAAACATCTGCCCCCACCGGGATTCGAACCCAAGACCTCTCGAGTCGGCGACACCATGAAACCCGGAGTACAAACCACTCGGCCACGGAGGTCGTCAAACGTATTTGATCAAACTATTTGAAACATAGTGTTTGATCAAATTACTTCCAACATCTATGGCGACTATAGTAATATTTGCAATCAGGTGTTTTGACTGGTAACCAACATAGCTCACTGGATTAGCAAGTTGAACTTACCCATATTACAAAACCTTCGCTCTGTTATTTCATTATCTGTTAGACAGCCAGTTTAAATTTACTATATTTTCTAAGGCTTCTTTATCAACAAATAAATCAATTCACACAATCAGACCTCATATTGCGTGGCAGTCATTGACAATGCGTGGCAGATTGCCATGCATGGCATTCGCACAGATTAGTGATGACAGGAACCGTACAAGGCTGCGTTCAGAATATGCACTCGGGTGCTGTCAACGAAAGTTTTGACATAAGTCATTAGTACATGGTTTATGTTCATTATTTACTTAAACAAATTTATGTATAAATTACAGTATACGATTAATTATAATTTTCTTTATATTAATATATATTTTAAACGTACTCTATGGTGATGTGGGTTTTTTCTTATTGTTCTGTTTTTAGTGTTTACTGGGTTTTTGAATGTTTTACAATCCATTAAAGCGACCTAGCACAGACCCTGACAGAATAACAGCGCCGACATGGTGAGAGAACTTTTTTCTTTTCTCACTGTGTTAGCTTAAGCTGAGGCAGGGTCCTGGTTGGCCGTCTATAGATTAAGTTTTATTTTTGTCATATACTATGTTTATGATGGCAAATAAAGAATTTTTCATTTTTTTTTTTCATATTTAAAAAAAGGGTAACCTTTATTTTCACCTTTTTGTTTGACCCAAAACAATCGCTCATATTTCTAAAGTTAACTCTTATACCACGATACGAAATCCATGCACTTGACCAGTTTAAAAGAGTCGTATAATGTACAATACGGAAGTATTTATACAGCAACAAATGTCGTTATAAGATTACAATAGACGTTGGATTGCATAGTTAACGTTGGATGTATGCATTGCGAAGGACTCTCGAATCTCAAGGGCCAATTTTATTCCTCCGTTATCGATAGACGGAAAGGGCACTAGAAAATGCTCCGCTATCAATTTTATCTTAGTTTTCGACAATGCCGAACAGAATACGGAATCATTGTTGTTTTGTCAAATATGTATGCTTTTGTTTTATACTTTGTTAGGTTAGGTAGTTAGTGTCGCCGCACACGGGCCACCGACCACAACCACAAAACGCCGCCACCGGCATATTTCTTGTAGTTTTTCATACATTTTATATGGACTCGCCACACACGGTACGCCGGTGGCCGCCACACGCTACAAATTGTCGTTGCTCGCTTCTTGTGGCCCGCACCGGCCACTTAATGCGCCGATACAAAACGCCGCCACATGTCACTCGCGCGATTCCCCACCCCTCTCTCCCTTACCTTAGTCGGCCGCTGTCGCGCGCTTCAGCCACTTTAGTAGCCGCTTCTAGCTTCCCGTTTCGGCGTTTGTGGCTGTGGCGTGTGGCCCGTGTGCAGCGACACTTAGTATATGCATTCCTGGTTTTATTTAAAACTATGTTTTTTTGAACACACACTGATTAGTCTAGCCCCAAAGTAAGCACTGTAAGGCATGTGTTCTGGGTTACTAGGGTAACGAATAGATTACATATACGTCTATTTTTATTCAGAAATATATATAAACATCCATGACTTAGGTACCAATGCACCTAATGTTATTCATCATACAAACGTTTGTCCTACCGGGATTCGAACCCGGGAGTAAGCTGCACCTTGAAAACCAGTATACCTCTAACAATGGTTACATTCTCGACGGGGAGGGGGGGGGGGGGGGGGTATCGAGCGCAGTAAAAGACGACGTCAGAGGGTAGACCGATATGTCTGCCAATAACATCTACCCGCAATTATTCAGTTACTCCGTGATCAT
Organism: Chilo suppressalis; assembly: GCA_902850365.2. Lineage (NCBI taxonomy): Eukaryota > Metazoa > Arthropoda > Insecta > Lepidoptera > Crambidae > Chilo > Chilo suppressalis. Next base: position 27,884,501 of record OU963901.1, on the reverse strand, counting down.
GGCGCTTGCAACAGTGCCGAAATATCGGAGACTCATAAAAAACAAAGTACATGGTAACAAGCCCGTTAATATCTATAATGTTAGTGACCATGAAAGTTTAAAACAATATAAACCTAATATGCTTTGTAAATTAACGTTAATAAAGTAATTGTAGATAACGTATCTCAAGATGAAAACGTCGTAGTACAAATTTACAAATGAATTATTTAGTTTAATAGCACACTTTCATAAACATAAAACCGTCTTTATTTAATACCTATACAATCATTTCATTTTTTTCTACTCCTATAGATATGAGATTTATGGTTGCGTTACTATATAATATCAGCTATTATTTTATTTAATTATTTTATTTATTTATTTCAGGAAAACAACAGCATTGTCTTATTTCTAGTTACATTTCTAATATTTTCTTAAAGTAATGCCAATAACAGTTTTCCTGGTAACATATTAATTTGCGTAACATTTTTGTGTCTATCTATATAGTTCATTCAAAGATATTTGCAACAATAGTTTCATTTCTGTCTATATGTTAATTAATTAAGATATCACACGAAATGTTTATAAAACAACATGAATACAATGTATATCATATAACGAAACAATAAAATATACAAACGATCCCCATACGTGTCTTATTATTGAGCCAAATATGCTTAATCAATACAATGCTCTTTCCCCGGCCATTCGTTAGTTAGGAGCTTTACAATGGATTGCTTAAAAGTACGTTTTGTCCCTATAATTGTGTTTGAAGTCGCCACCACGTTTGCAGTGTTACCAACCCTTACCAAAATTTTACCCTAAGTATTTTTTAAATTCCCCTAAAATCCCCTAAATATAGAAATTTATATGTACCTACTTATCTTATTACCTAAATTCTTTCGTTGCTTATAAATTAAAATGTTACATATTTAGTTACTGTAAATTACTTTATTGAATAAATACATTTTCCGAATGGAAATCAAACGGAAATGAGCTGACAGGCTATTAAATCTTATTTAGCTGTTTTGATTGGTGGAAGGCAAAGAACTTTAGTCCATATACAGCCTTAGGAAACAATCTGCCACACAGTCAGTTCAGTTGTTTCATATCGTGGTGCGTTCCATTCTACGCAAAAACTGAAAGACAACACACGCTTTGTTTTTCGATTTAATTGCAAGTTTTGTTAAAAGCCCCTAAAAGAACCACCAAAAAATTTCAGCCCCTAAAAAAGTCCGTTTTAACCCTTCTAGCCCCTAAATCTGGGGACAAAACCCCTAAATTGGGAACCGTGCATGTTTGATTACAGCAACGCAAACATTCAACAGCCATAGCATGATGTGGTTTTGTTCTACGTGCTCGTATTAATTTTGCACGTTCGTTCAATCATTTCCGTTTGTACGCGAGATACCCAATTTTTCATTCCGAATGCCAATTAAGCTGATGGCTTGGGATTAAGCACAGAATCCGATGCAGCGATTAATTCGGTGCTCGACAAACACTCGTTGTGCTTTTCCAAAACTTGGACCGAATATACTTTGTCTGGCTATAAATTACTTTGGGGCTAGGCTAGGTGTAACTTATATTATCTCCCTCCAGTATTGTTTGCGACAAAATGATGTTTTCGTACCACTTGCTCAAAAAAGTGACATTCTATGCCACAAAAAGCGAACATAACAATAGTAATTTTTAATCTCTTAAAAACAGGGAAAGAAAATTAATTGTACTGAATTTCATTCATCCTCTAGGGGGAGAATGTGATTTAAATTTGGAATACTTACCAAAACTTTATACTGAACTACATCTGTGTTTACACCATTGAGTTTGTATATAAAGCATTATACATCAAGTTCAAGTTCCTCAGACGCAAGAACAGAGAAATACTCAAATCAACTCATCTATACTTATAATAAATCTGTAGAGAGGTCAATTCTGTACATGAAATATATTTTCAAAATAACTAACAGGGGGTGATTAGTGATCGATACTGATGCCAAAAATGCAATCAATAAAATGTTTGTCTGTCTGTCTGTCTGTGTGTATGTTCCTTATAGAAACAAAAAGTACTCGACGGATTTTAACGAAACTTGGTACAATTATTCTTCATACTCCTGGGCAGGATATAGTATAATTTTAATCACGCTACAATCAATAGCAGCAGAGTAGTGAAGGGAAATATTGGGAAAACGGGAGAAGTTACTCCATTTTTTAAGCTTCCGTCGCGTGTGCAGCCGTAATGGTTAACGTTACATAGAAATCATGTATGACGGAAATATTCTACATAAAATTGTCTAAAAAATATCCTTCAACAGCATTTGCCTATCTTTTATGGTTGACTCACAATAACACGTGTAATTATATAAATAAAGTCATTGTTTATAACACATGTCTGAGAACAAAAACTATAGTTTACACTACAGCTCCACACCGAAGCGAAGCGAGGGCGGGCCACTAGTCAAAAATAAATGTACCAAACAAAAATGTAACTTTCTCTATCAATAATTGGACCAATGTTTCGAATGTTAACTTTTACTTTTAATTATCATTTTTTTAATAAATGCTTATCTCATATTATTATTGTGTTAATTTTTTCGCAAATGGTACGGAAAGTAGAGTATTTTCCTCGGTGATAAAGCCGTCTTAGTCTTGGGTGAACTTAAATCCCTCGCTACACTCAGGACTCGTCTTAAATCCCTCACTTCGCTCGTGATTTGAGTTTTTAACACCCTCGCTACGCTCGGGAGTAAACCTCGAGTCCTTTGTTACGCTCGCGATTTAAATCGTCACCCGCGACAGAAGACACTGCTTTATCCCCTTGGTTAATAATCTACTATTATGTTCTTCTGGATGGTTTTCTTTATCTACAAAGCAAAATTCATCAAAACGAGCTAAGCGGCTTGAATGAGAAATTGTAACAGGAAGTCTGAAAAACTTTCAAATTCTTAATAAATATCAGTATAATTAATACAAGCTTTGCGTAAGCAGTATGGTTCAACATTGGTAACAGTCGAAAATTCATTAATGTTTATAGCAAGAGATTTATCAGAAATAAATTATTAATTTGGTTTTCGTTAATTGAACTGAAATCTGATCTTGTTCACAACGGTGCGCTAATGAGAATTAACTTTTGCATATTTGCACTGAAAGAGACGGAATATTTTAATTGCTGCCTCGGAGACCGCGTGTTGTACAAGGGAAATCATTAAGCCCGACTGATAAACGAGATGGACAGCACTGATATTTTCCTAAGGCTTCTTTATCAACAAATAAATAAAATCACACAATCAGAACTCATATTTTAAAAACTTGACGACCTCCGTGGCCGAGTGGTTTGGACGCCGGGTTTCATGGTGTCGCCGACTCGAGAGGTCCCAGGTTCGAATCCCGGTGGGGGCAGATGTTTGTGTGATGAATACGAGTATTTGCGCTCCAGTCATGGATGTATAATATGTATTTCTATACAAATATATTTATATATGTACAGTATATTATGTATTCTATCCGTTACCCTAGTATCCCATAACACAAGCCTTACAGTGCTTACTTTGGGGCTAGGCTAATTGGTGTGTGTTAAAAAAAAAGGGTAATCTTTTTTTTCACCTTTTTGTTAGACCCAAACAATCGCTCATATTTCTAAAGTTAACTCTTATACCACGTTACTAAATCCACGTACTTGACCAGTTTAAAAGAGTCGTATAATGTACAATACGGAAGTATTTATACAGCACTAATGGAGGTCAATATGTATAAGGGAGACCAAATGTCTTCCTTTTCGCAATTTCATTAAGATACAGATGTCAATCCAATTTATTACAATTGTTTAATTGTGCCATAATAAGATGTCAAATGAAGAGCGAGCAATGGAGACTAATCAAAGTATGCACGATTTTTTTTATTACGTATAATTTCTGGTATTTTTAAGTCAGTACGACCAGGGTCAGTTAGTAATGAATAAATGTCTGGGCTGCGTAAATGCAAACCCTGCATTATATAGTTGTGTGGAAAATTACAGTGAATGGTCAATATGTCGCGTTAGCACTTTGTGTTTAATAAGTTGGGTTATTATTATTACAGAGCGTGAAAATTATTCAATTAGTAATGACTAGCAAACCAGTGAACCAAATGTTCACCAAAACCTGATTTAAAAAAAAATGTATTTAATTAATTGAGAACTTCGGAGATTTTGTGTGGTTTCATTTGAAATTCGTTATTTCTCGAAAACCGGAAGTGCTACGTTACTCAAATCCGGTTTGTAGTCTTATCAGACTATTCTTAACTTATAGCTTAAACATTCTCTTTATCTATCTCTTACGGCTTGGCCGCTGAAACAGCACCACAGACAGACGGACGGACGGACTTTTCTAATAGATAAGAGATTATTAAAGACTAGTGGCCCGCCCTCGCTTCGCTTCGGTGTAGAGCTGTAGTTTAGACTATAGTTTTTGTTCTCAGGCTTCTATTAAACACAATGACTTTTTTAAATACCTTATTACTGTAGGCACCTGTACCAATCTGTACTATCTTCGAAAATATTCATTTAAATTACATGCTGTAATGGGCCATATTGATCTATATTACATGCACAATGTATTTAAGGTATTTAATTGCATAAGGATTAATGCTGTATTGCTTAAAATAGCTTTTTCGTAAATAAGCCATTATTTTCTCGTAATAAGTAATTGAAAAATGGTTATTGTGGGTTATCCCTAAGAGATAGACATATACCATCGCGGACTTTTTTGTAGACCTTTTTATGGTGTACAATACTGTAGTACATTATTTTGATCTATCGCGTAGGGTTCAGCCAGCGTTTGCAATGTAAGCTCAAAAAATGTGTTTATTTACGACCTTACATTAAAAACCTCTAAAATTATCAATGTTTCTCTACTATCAATTTGCAAAGTTTTTTTTTAATTTTCGCATTCTCCAACTATAAAATCCATTTAGCTGTAATACTACTAGTTATAAATAACTATCATTTCACACTATATAGGAAGGGAGGTACGTACATCGCGGCCATTGTTGCATTCTTTTGAAAATTGAAAATGACCGCAGTCGTGCACTAACATAGAGCTACGCAATTTATTACTTTCAAACACAATATCGTTATTTATAGTTCACGAGCAGAGTCCGCGTATCGCTTTAAAATCTAAATTCGCTATGAATAGCACAAAAATATTGTTGAACTAAGACGTGAAAGAGTACTTCCGTCTAAGCACAATAGGTGTAATTTTTGTCTAAGTTTCCATATACGACCTCCGTGGCCGAGTGGTTTATACGCCGGGTTTCATGGTGTCGCCGACTCGGTCCCAGGTTCGAATCCCGGTGGGGGCAGATGTTTGTGTGATGAATACGAGCATTTGTACTCCAGTCATGGATGTTTAAATATGTATTTCTATATAAAATATACTTATATATGTACAGTATACGTATCCTATCCGTTACCCTAGCATCCCATAACACAAGCCTTACAGTGCTTACTTTGGGGCTAGGCTAATTGGTGTGAGTGTTGGAAATATTTATTTATTTTATATACAGTCCCTTCATATCACCGTCGACATCACATCACCAGCCTATTAATGTCCCCACTGCTGGGGTACAGGCCTTCCCTATGGATGGAATAGGGAGATTAGGCCATAACCCACCATTCGGGCTCAGTGCGGATTGGTGGGTGCTAACGACTGCAGATGCAGTCGAGACCAACGACTTTACGTTCCGAAGCACGGAGGAGCTCGAGATCGTATCAACTAGAGGCAGCCTCGGGTCGAGCGGCTGCCTCACTCCGAGGCTGCGCAAGTGGAGACGCTGCCTCAACCTGAGGCACGCCGCGACGCGAGGCAAATTCGTCGCCGCAAGCCGAGCCATATTTTGTCGGTTTCTGTGCCGTGTTCAAAGGCGCCTCAGTCCGAGCCGTGTGTTTAATGGAGACGGTCGCTAAAATTTCGAAAGCTATCGCCACCTTCCAACGTCATGTCCAATAGCAAGTGTTCACATCCATGTATAGTTTTATTGCGGTATAATTCTTTTATCCACCAGCGATGCTTCCTCTTTTGTATAGCTTTTTGTTGCCTCCTCTTTTTCTTAATAATGGTTATTGCTATTAAAGCAGCAGCTACTCGACGCGCGTCTGGTGCCATCGCGTTTTGGCTTTTAACTACGCAGTGCGCTGCCAGCGGATCAAGCTGAAGCGACACGCCTCGAGCTGATCCGTAGCCGTTGCCTCAGAGCGAGCAGCCTCAAACTGAGGCTATTTGCTTCAAGTCGAGGCCGCTCGACGCGAGGCTGCCTCTAGTGGATACGCGGCTATAGACATTTTTTTTTATACCATTAAGGTAGCAAACAAGCATGCAGCCCGCCTGATGGTAAGCGGTTACCGCAGCCTATAGACGTTTGCAACACCAGAGGTGTTACTTCCGCGTTGCCGACCCTGCAAAAACATTTTTATACCTTTCTTGAAGAACCCCATACTGTAGTCTCTAGGGAACACCGATACAGGAAGCTCGTTCCACAACCTCAGCGTGCGTGGGAGAAAGTGCCTCTGAAAGCGCACTGTACGCGACCAGTGTGGTTCCAGAGTATGTGGATGAACTCCCTGCCGATGACGAGCGGTGCGATGGTAAAATGACGCCGTCGGCATCATGTCAAACAGTTCTTCTGAACACATCCCATTGTACAAGCGGTAGAACACACATAAAGATGCAAAGTCTCTTCTAAGACTTAAGGGTTCTATACCGCTTGTAAGCTTGGGATCATCAATAATCCTCGCAGCGCGTCTTTGAACCGAATCAAAAGGTGCAAGTTGGTATTCGGGTGCTCCGGCCCAAAGGTGGCAGCAGTACTCCATGTGAGGACGAATCTGTGACATTACTCGAATTCGGGCACCCGAAGCAATATTTACACTGGAGTACGGACTGGAAGTCGGTGTCAGGTAAACAAAAGGTAATCTACCCGAATACACGCGTACTGGACTCCGTTCATTTACACTTAGTCGTTTTCCCTGAATTCTATTGGCACTCGTTTGTCATTGGCATTGTCGTGTGAGCGAAGCGATAGCTGGTTCATGCGTCATGCTCGTGAACGGGTGCTGCCAGCAGAGATGAGTCTGCCCTAACTACTTTGATATTTAAGATGTAAATGTTTTATTACACCTATTATAAATAACTCTGTTTGTATTCATACTGTGTGACACAGCAATCAAAATGCAGGTGAACAATTAATAAAACTAGTTTTTACGGGTTAATGCACGAAACTTTATTTATTTATTGACGTTTCGTAGCCTTTACAGGCTTCGTCGTCAGAATAAAACTTTTATTTAATTTGTCGAGCTACCTTCGAAAGACTTTTATTGAGAGTTTGGTTATTTCATTGTTCGATTTTTAAGTTTTATTGTCTATGTATGAATTTATTATTAAAAATCGAACAATGAAATAACCAAACGTCTTCGGCTCAATAAAAGTCTTTCGAAGGTAGCTCGACAAATTAAATAAAAGTTTTATTCTGACGACGAAGCCTGTAAAGGCTACGAAACGTCAATAAATAAATAAAGTTTCGTGCATTAACCCGTAAAAACTAGTTTTATTTAATGAATGATGTGCGTGAAAACCTAAGAAACAAATATGAACAATTAATGTACAATTTTCACATTATGTAATGAAACGTGACTTCATGAATCATCTCTGAAGTCATTTTTCAACTTAACGACTCTGTAAATGATAAAACAGGGAGAAAAAAACAGCCCTTGCTGAGTTTCTTGCCGGTTCTTCTCAGTACAAGGTCTCCCGCCGTAGACTTACGAACCGATGGATGACGTAGCTTCTAGACATTCATATGTGCTTGTAACAGCCTAAACTGAATAAATGATTTTGATTGATTGATTGATTGACTCGTATTCGGGCTAGCGACCATGTGTTACCGCGCCATTAATACGACAGATCGCGTCTACAATACTTCAAACATAAGACTGGCTGTTAATGAGGAGGCTCAACAATACATAGATTAATAAGCAGTAGCTATTGTGGATAGCTGACGGGTAATGGAGGTCGAGGATTCTACTACATCATTACGTATTAAGACGCGGGGAATATGTGTTTGATACGTTAATCCCAGATTCGCATTTGCCCAAAGACAGATGGAAGAGGGAAAAATTGCTTTTATTATCCACTAGCTATTTCGCTTCGCTTCGGTGTAGAGCTGAAGTGTAGACTACAGTTTTTGTTCTCAGGCTTGTATTATACGCAATGACATTCATTTAAGATACTTCTTATTAGGCGTTGAGCAGACGACGGGGCGGGGCGGGCATTTTGTCCGCGAAGCAATAAAGACCGCTTCTGCCCGTCGATGTCTGCGGCTGCCCGCGCCGCGTACACAAAGCACACGACGGGCAGAGGCGGTCAGTTTAGGACGTTCGTTCTAGTGAATAGTCCATGACCAATAAGCGCGTGGCGCGGAGTGAGCTGACCGCCCCGCGCCGCCATGTGCGTTACTGCATATAAACTGGTTTGTATGATCCACGGCGGGCAGCCGCAGACATGCCGCGCCGCCACAGCCCGGCACCTGCGGCGCGGTCTTTTTGCCCTCTGTGTGCGTTTGAAGTATAGGATTCACTTTGTGCTATTATTCGCGGCGAAATTGACCGGCCCGCCCGGCCCCGTCGTCTGCAAAGTGCCTTAATGTCCCCACTGCTGGGTGTACCCCAGCAGTGGGGACATTAATTGGCCGATGATGATGATATTGTAGACGCGATCTGATCAAATTTTTGATCGATTGTTCCATGAAAGAGCTCTATTGGCCGATCGAGGCCGACTGTGAATGAAATCTTTGTTAGAGAAGACCACATTGAATTCGCATAACCTTTTGGCGAGTCTCTCTGACAATGAGTGAAGTACCATAGCTCCAAGGGGTATTTTTATTAATTTTTGTGTTAAGTGTAAGCGGAGGTCAGTCGCGAAATAAAATAATGCGGCGTAAAGTGTGCCGAGGAGCTCGATGGCGCAAGTGGTTAGCGCGTTCGGCTGCGTTCGTTGAAGTTAAGCAACTTTCACAGTGGTCGGTCATTGGATGGGTGACCAAAAATTTACTATCTCGAGCTCCTCCGTGCTTCGGAAGGCACGTTAAGCCGTTGGTCCCGGCTGCATCTGCAGTCGTTAGCACCCACCAATCCGCACTGGGCCCGCGTGGTGGGTCACGGCCCAATCTCCCTATTCCATCCATAGGGAAGGCCTGTGCCCCAGCAGTGGGGACATTAATAGGCTGATGATGATGATGATGAAAGTGTGCCGCTCCAGCCATCCTCATCTTGCCGGCCTGACCACAACCCCCTTACCCACAGAAACCTGGAACCCTATACACCAGCAATAACAGAACACCGACAAAAAGGTAGTGTTTATTTGTTTCTTAGGTTTTCACGCACATCACTCGCCTTTCTCGCAGGTCTGCGATGCAGACCTGAAAAGGCTGCGAAACGTCAATAAATAAATAAAGTTTCGTGCATAGTATAACCCGTAAAAACTAGTTTTATAAAATTTAGTGTTATTTAACTGTAGTATTCTGTAAGGTGAATGTTGCTTCCCCAAGGAGGACGCTCCAATTCTTGCAGGAAATCCGCTATGTCCTACATCTCTTAAATATCTTTCTACCACATCAGCTCCCATTGCAACTGGACTCCATTTCATCATCAGATTAGGTGAAATGAAGTAATTTACTGCGCCTCTAAACAAAACACCCCATTCATAACGACAACAATATATATACCTATATAAAACTCAAAGGTGACTGACTGACATAGTGATCTATCAACGCACAACCCAAACCACTGGACGGATCGGGCTGAAATTTGGCATGCAGGTAGATGTTATGACGTAGGCATAAGAAAGGATTTTGATCAATTCTACCCCCAAGGGGATAAAATAGGGAATGGAAGTTTGTATGAAACTTTGTCAATTTTAAACCGATCGGGCTGAGACTTTGCATGCAGGTATAAGAAGAATCATAGATGAATGATGATTGTGTATAATACAAGCCTGAGAATAAAAACTGTAGTCTACACTTCAGCTCTACACCGAAGCGAAGCGAGGGCGGGCCGCTAGTACAATATAAAAACCAACCTAATACAGTTCCATTACATTAACATCATATTACTTCATTTGACTTTTTATTAATAAAAGCGCAATTTCAAAAGAATATTCAAAGAGCAATTTAGTGTCCCATGTCCTCGAATAAATGGCTAATCATGTCGACAGTCATTTTCCAACGTAATTTTAATATTAAAATGAAAAGAGCATTATAAACTTGGCGACGCAATAATTCTCGAGACACGCAATATTTTTTTCACGAGTCGAGTAATAATTCCATCCGAGCGCTTTTACAACTCACTTACAATTTACATAGGGAAACCATTACCCCTTATTGTGGGGTAGCAGGGTTCAATATCGAATCACTTGAAATGGTATTTAATCGGTCAGTTTTCACGTAGCTTCTGATACGTGGTGCGTGATATGGATACATACTGTTGAAAAGAATGACGAACATGGTTTTGTTTTGTTGTAAGATTATTAAATCCTAACATACTCTGTAAACTGGATTTTATTTGCTTGCAACAAAATTTTCTTTAGAACATATTATTATTGTTATTGAAGTGACTTGGGGGGTTGGCGAATGCTTTACGCGTTACGAAAAGTGTGTCTGGGCGAGGCCAACGAGAGTTGAGTGGGGGATATAGCAAGAGAAAGCAGTGCGCGCGCATATTTTATTTTTTCTCTCTTTCTCTTATAGCTAGTAAATGAAATATGTATATGTACCTAAATGTATATATTGTACACACATACATATATCGCCGTCATCTGTTTGAATCTGCTATTTGATTGAATGACTAACGCGTTCATTGAATGACGACATTTAATTGAACTGAAATAGATCTATGAAAAACTAGCCTTTTTTATTATGGCACCAAAAAAATATCCTGGGAGTCAAAAGATATATACGTGGGCATGTTCTATGTTAGGGGTTAAAGTTTCCGCACATAGTCCTTAAAGAGGACCATTGTGTGTAAGTCATGGGGACCGGTTACTCACGGGCATATTTAAATATCTAAAGAAATTCATTCAATATCAATAGTACCTTCGTTTTATAATATTAGCCATAATAATGTGAATCATATCTTACTGTACAACCAGATACAAAATACTATACAACAAAGCCTACCGACTATCCTGCTTGCTTGCTGCTTGCACTTACTGAGACGCCTCAAAACGTTTAACAGGGTATAGGGGTTGAAGGATGTGATATTGCAGTTGCCGTTGCAACTAGTCTACTCGTATGCAGTCCTATGTCTTACTTTTTGTGCGCTCCCTGTTATTTCATTGATATTTAACTAACACGCTTTAGAAATAGGAACACGATTATCATCGCGTGCGTCATTATAATCGTACGAGCCAATACAAAATCTATGGATCAATTTAAATGCTCGTTCTTTTACTTGACATTGGCTGATTGAAAAAACCGTGCTTGCCACAAAAAAAAAAGAAAGTGCTCGTTCGATTGCTTCGCGCCAAAAACTTCATACGAAAAATCTCACGTCATATTGGCGCCGACTAATGACGTGCATTTTTCTAAACACTCATTGGTTTTGATTAACTGGAATCATGTTTTCTCCGAAGAATGGACAAGTTTGTGTGATTTGTGGACGCTCCGTTTTACGTAGAAGACGATTAACTATAACGAACAGACTATTTGAAAACAACCCAACCGCCGCAAGATACATTATTAATAACATTGTACCAAACCAAGTTAGTACATAACATCACATTATCATAATACTTAATAAAGTTCTTTATACTTTATTTTATCTAGTATACTTTTTTAATATTATTTACCGTATGATAGACTAAGTAACCTAAGACAGTCGTTTACTTCAATCATTATAGTAAGGATGTTTATTGAGTTAAAAGTCCCGATACAAATCCTGGTCAGGACAATGCTTGTTTATGTGTATTGTGTAGAACAAGGCCTTAAGCAACCGAAAAACTGAACTTCCAACTAAGTAGGTAGTTGGATATTTTCTTCTAAGATAGCTATTTAAATAGTGTAACCTTAAAATAACGCTACTCGATTAAAAAGACTAATTCCCGAAAACGTCGAAATTACTTGACTCTGGTTGGTTTACCTTATTATCCATACAATGACATACTATGGATGAAGATAATTAAAAATATTTGAAATGAAATAATGTTTCATAATAAATCCCCTTTTTTTTACACTAACCAATTAGCCTAGCCCCGGAGTAAGCACTGTAAGGCTTGTGTTATGGGATACTAGAATACTAGGGTAACGGATAGAATACATATGAAGTACATTTATAAGTATATTGATACAGAAATACATATTAAACATCTATGACTGGAGTACAAATGCTCGTACTCAGCAAACAAACATCTGCCCCCACCAGGATTCGAACCCGGGACCTCTCGAGTCGACGACACCATGAAACCCGGCGTACAAACCACTCGACCACGGAGGTCGTCAATTAATATATCCGTCCTATATAATCGTCCTTGTATCTTTAAATATTATGTTCGTTATAGTTACTTTTACCTATGGAATTGTACCTATTTAACTTAAAATAACTATAGACCCCCGGGATGGAATTTGATGCGCTTTGGCACAGATGATCATGACTATAATAATAATAATAATAATAATATAATATAATAAAAAAAAACGTCAACGTGACAACACCTTCTTTCCAATTTCTCTTATTTATTATAATATTTTATTTGGAATCAAAAATATGTATTACAATATTTATAATACCATAGTTATTTGAACTGAATCTATGACAAAACCAAAAATTAAATAGAAATAATAAAAAAGAAAATTCTTCACAAACAAAAAATGATTACTCCGATGACATGTCAAAGTGTCAAAACAAATAATAATGAATAAAAACAACAGAGAATGGAAATGAATTAACAATGTTGACGAGGAGCAAAGCACGTTTGAGATCATCGGACTCGTCACGTCGCTCCGCCTCGCAGTTATCGGCAACAGTCACAGTACCGAGTACCCTCCGGCTGACACCTGCAGTTGCGTCGAGCGATAGTGACGAGTACTTCTCTCCTCCGGCGACGCCACCACCAGTTCGTCGAAGAAGAGGCTGGCCACCGAAGGGTTTGGGGCTTGTGGGGCAATCGGCTCCGGTCAGGGCCCCCGCTCCCGGTGGAGTGCACCGCATGCGATGGACAACTTCCATAAACGAAAGTGTCATGCGTGCATATTTTGAGGCAACAGAGGCAGGAACCAATCTTACTGCGTACCGTGCTCGGATGCTTTCTCTGTTTCAGGCTCTTGAACCAACCGTCAACGTTTCGGCTCAACGATTATCGGATCAGGTGCGGGCCATTCAACGGGGTCACTTATTGGATGACTCTACACTTGATCGGCTCCGTACAGAGGTACAAAGTAATCACATCATTTCTATTGCATCATAGGCGGCAAATCTATCTCCGTCCATAACAACATTACAAGCTGACGTTGCTGATGGTGATGATAGGGATGATGTGATTACTACTGTAAGTTCCCAACACAATGATGTATTGAGGAGTACTTTCGAGGATGTAGTTCGGGAATTTCGATCCACTCCGTTACATCTTAGACCTCGGCTTCCGCGTTTCCCTATGCACAAAAGAAATAGGGCGCTGATGTGTGCTTTAGATTCGTTATTATCAAATTATATTGATAGTAGCGAAGACCTCGCTGATACTCATTCGATCTTGTACTGTGCGGCTATTACGGCTTGTCGTGTGGCGCATGTCAAATTCCCAAATACTGACATAGCAACACACCCTAGAGAGGCTGTACCAGCCTGGCAGTGCAGGATTGAGAGCCGCATTAGCGAGGCTAGGGTACTCATCGGTAAGCTCAGCTGTTTCAGGGAGGGCAACACCCGCCCTAGGGTCATGCGCTTTGTGAGGCGTGCATTCTCGGGAACTGGTATTAGTCCCGAGAATTATAGTTCACATGTAACAGAGCGCATTGACTTTCTGAAACAGAAAATTTGTGCATGGGCTAATCGCATTCGGAGGTATAAGTTACGAGTGAGTCGTTTTACTCAGAACCGCATGTTCGAAAGGGATCAACGTTGTGTTTATCGATCCTGGGAGCGTTCGAATCGGAGTGATATTGATATGCATCGACCGGATGATGAGGCCATGATTTCTTTCTGGCGCAACATCTGGTCCGTGCCTGTCACTCATTCTGATGGCGCGTGGATATCGGATGTAGAGCGATCGTGTGAGCTTTTACCTGAAATGAATGATGTAACCATTGACTACGAAGACGTAGTTTGTGCAGTTCGTTCGTTACCCAACTGGAAATCGCAAGGCCCGGACGGACTGCACAATTTCTGGTTTAAATGGTTACCAAGCTCACACGTTTGCTTAGCATCTCAATTCCAGCGCGCTTTATCATCTCGGTCGCTTCCAGAATTTATGACAACAGGCATAACTCATCTGCTCCATAAATCTGGTAGTACTGCGGACCCAAAAAATTATAGACCAATCACCTGTCTGCCAACAATTTATAAAATTCTTACATCTATTTTGAGATCTAAGATTAGTAAACATATTGATCAAAATTTTATCATGTTCGCCTCCCAAAATGGATATAGGAATGGGGCCCGTGGTACTAAGGAGCTACTCCTCATTGACATGGCTATTAATCAACAGGTCCGCCGTAACCGAAAGACTCTGTCGACTTCCTGGATAGATTACAAGAAAGCGTATGATTCCGTACCGCATTCATGGCTCATGAGGGTGCTGGAGCTGTATAAAATAAATGCAACTCTACGCACTTTCTTGATGTCATGTATGCGACAGTGGAGAACGGTCCTATTCTATCCAGAATCTCGACGGACTCTGGGTAACGGCGATCCTATAAAAATAGAGCGAGGCATCTTCCAGGGCGACGGTCTGAGTCCATTGTGGTTTTGCCTGGCCTTGAACCCTCTGAGTACACTACTCGAGAGTTCAGGTTTAGGCTATCGTTTACGGAGAAATGGTCAAGTAATATCACACCTGCTTTACATGGATGACCTGAAACTTTTTGCCCACAGCAGTTCTCATTTGACAGCCTTACTGAAGGTTACTGAAGATTTCAGTAATGCTATCAGAATGGAATTTGGTGTGGACAAATGTGCAATCATGCATGTAAAGCGTGGTCAGGTAGTGGAATCCGCGGGTATACAACTCTCGGATTCAGTTCACCTTAGATCTCTCTCCGTAAACGAAACCTATAAATATTTAGGTATGTCACAGGCATTAGGCATCAACGATGCTGACATGAAACAGTCATTACGTGAGCGTTTCTTGGGGCGCCTGTCAAAAGTTCTTAAAAGTCTTTTGTCGGGCGGAAACAAGGTTCGTGCATATAACGGCTGGGTAATGCCGCTATTAATGTATTCCTTTGGCATACTTAAATGGACTCAAACTGAACTTGATGCCTTGGACAGAACAGTTCGTACATTGTTAACAGCACACCGTATGCATCACCCACGCTCCTCGACTATGAGATTGTATATCCCGCGGAAGTGTGGTGGTCGTGGCTTCCTAAATGCCAAGACATTACATAACCGCGAGTTAAACAATCTTAGGGAGTATTTTCTTAACGTCGATATGGGGATTCATAGAGATGTAGTTGCTGTTGACAATGGACTCACTCCTCTATTTTTAGCAAAAGAAAACTGGCGCAGACCTGTAGTACTTAGTACTTTGGATCGCAGCATTGTATGGCAAAGCAAGGAGTTGCATGGCAGATTCTACCGGGCTCTCCATGGGCCTGACGTAGATTTATCAGCATCAGTATTCTGGCTACGTTACGGTGACCTTTTTGGTGAAACCGAAGGTTTTATCTGTGCAATTATGGATGAGGTTGTGATGACGAAAAACTACCGGAGGTTTATACTGAAGGATGGCACATTGGATGTTTGCCATGCGTGCCATCGCCCAGGTGAATCCCTTAGGCATATAATCTCCGGTTGTTCTCGTCTCGCAAATGGCGAGTATTTGCACAGACATAACCAAGTGGCCAGGATAATACACCAACAACTTGCTTTGAAATACAATCTTTTAGCATCTGAGGTTCCTTACTACAGGTATGCTCCAGAACAGGTTCTTGAAAATAGCCATGCCACATTATATTGGGATCGATCTATCATTACAGACAGGACTATTGTGGCTAATAAGCCCGATATTGTATTGATAGATCGACACGAACGCCGTGCAGTAGTTGTTGATATCGCTGTCCCCCATGACGACAACCTTGTAAAAGCTGAAAAAGACAAAGAAAACAAATATCTTGATTTAGCTCACGAGATTGTTGACATGTGGGACATCGATTCAGCAATTGTTGTACCGATAATCATATCCGCCCATGGTTTGATAGCCAAGAGCCTCGATAAACACCTTAAGAGGCTCGCGTTAGGAGGTTGGGTCAAGAGTCAGATGCAGAAGGCAGTACTTCTGGACACGGCCCGTATAGTGAGGAGGTTCCTGTCTCTGGATCCTTTGGATCCTTAACCACCGGTAGCAGGGACCCTGATCTTGCTGCCGATGGGGAACTACATTTTTGTATTTTTAAATGTTATTTTTTTAATGTTATACACTGTTAAAAAGTAATATTTAGAAATATAATTTTGTATGTATATTTAATGAAATAAAGGAATAATAATAATAATAATAATAATAATAATAATAATAATAATAATAATAATAATAATAATAAAGCCTTTATTTTTCTGTTATACAGATTTTTCATTTTAACATTTATACATCTTACATACTAACAGATCCCTTTCGGGTATAGGCCTCCTCCAAACTCTTCCATTTTTCTCTGTCCTTGGCAATATTTAACCATTTTGGTCCAGCTATTTCTTTTATATCGTCAGACCATCTTTTCTTTGGTTTTCCCACTCTAAGTTTTCCTATTGGCCCTTTCCATGTTGTTGTTCTCAATGTCCACCTCTTATCTTTGTATCTGGCAATGTGTCCAGCCCATTTCCATTTAGATTTCATAGCAAAGTCTAGAGCATCTATGACTTTAGTCTTGCTTCTTATTTCAGTGCTTCTAATTTTATCTATCCTTTTTAGTTTTAGAATGCTCCCCTCCATTGATCTCTGGCATGTTGTTATTTTGTTTTTTACTTTGTTTGTATACACCCAGGTTTGGCTGCCATATGTTAAGCAAGGTAAAAGGTTAGTATCTAGCACTATCTTTTTGAGGTTTAAATTATAGGGTCCTTTTAAGATCTCTTTTTGTGCCCAAAACTTTCTCCAGGATCATGACTATAATACCTTTCAAAAAAATGTAGTTTAAGCCGTGGCGGACGTGGGTGCAGTGTCCATGCAATTTTGCCCAATGTCCTTTGTCACCCTTTTCATATTCGACATTTAAAGCGCATTAAAAAACTAATAATACGTCCGCCCCCAACTTCGTCCGTGTTAACTTTAGATTATAATATAAGAAATAAACTTTTATGTGTACAAAATTTCATTCAAAACCGTTATGCGGTTTTTGCGTGATTGAATAACAAAACAAACGTACAAACTTTAACATTTATAATATTAGTAGGATAGGATGGATATTATCTCGGAAAAATCTTTACTTCTAAGGAATATATTTAACTAGCTGTGCCCCGCAGTGTTACCCGCGGTTTATTATTATCCAGGGTGTCAGATAACTCCAAACCAGTCCATCCAAAATCGCTGTAGCCATTTAGACGTGAAGAAGTAATAAACATACTCACAAACTTTCGCTTTTATATATATATTATTACTATTATTATTATATATCTATTTTATTATTATATATAATGTTAGTGGGATTAACCGACATAATAATATCTAATAGATCGCTACGGCTGTGTGTATCGCGGTTTACTGCGATAACCTCGTAATGTGCTTTGATATTAAACCTTCCCGGTTTAATAGCTCTGACAGATGCTGTTTCTTTTTTGATTGGATTCTTCGCTCGCTTATTACAACAGGCAATAATAAATTCCACAGCGTCGACGTAAACCGGGATAATATGTCGTTAGCGACGTCATCAAAATGATTTGCTGGCGTTTGTGACTTTTTTTCGTTTCGTTTTGTTTGTTATATTGGTACTTGAGGATAATTCTCTGTCGAATTGAGAAGTTCATCAGAATGAATATTTATTAAAGAAATTATTAGTAGCTACCTACCTAAGAACTACAGTCATATTTTTTCAGGTTTTCCTCATTGTAATTGCTCTCTTTTCGATTTAAGAAAATATTCGAAATGAAGCGCCCTGTTCCTCAATATGTCTGGATCTTCAGGTGCGCCGTGGGCAGCAAGATAAAAACAGTTTTGTGGAATAAATTAAATTTATTCGTGGAGACACTTAAAAGTAATTTCACACAAACCGCCATTACACGTGAGAGATAGAGAGAGAATATAGTAACAAGGACAAAAAATTAATTCTTGTTGGTGTTGCCTACATATTGCGGTCTCACAATTTCAAATTACTTATCAAAGTTAATTATTATACTTAAGTTATATGAACAAAATATTAGTTACCCGAAACATTTAAGGATTAGTTCTGTAATTACAAAATATTAAACTTCTAAAAAGAGTAAATTTTGACCACAATGTAATAACCACTTTTTTTGTTTGTTGTGACTTTTCAAACAATGTCCTTATGTAATGTAATAATTTGTTTAGACGATAGAAAAACAAATAAAGTATCAGCTTTCTTAATCTTGTGACAAGGAAAATATTTGTGCCACTTGTACTTAATATATTATAAATCAAATTATAATACAACAAACCAAGGCAGTTAATTTCATCGAAAAATCAATGAGAAGTTTGTTTTCTTCTAGATCAAATATAAAACCATGAACAAGGATTCCTAGACAAATGCTTTGTTTACTTCACTTGGCTAAGCACGTTATCTATTAAGATTAAGCCCCAAAGAATTGAGAAATCACCCAAGGAAGTTGGGTAACAGGTTTAATAATGTAACAGAAAATGTTCCACCAAATCAAAAACTAATTTTACCTATCATCTTAGAACAAAAACAAGCATATAAAGAAGCGAGAAGTAATGCAATGAAGCTTGAGCATACACTCCCATAGATATCATAGAATGATTCTCAAACAAAGTATTGCCTCACCAAAAAGTATTAGTGGCATGTTGGCAAGTTGCATTTGACGTTAGATCGCTTTTTGATTCGGTAGCCTAAAGCGGGCTACTGACATCCTTGCCGCAGGGCCAATCTAGGGCGCACAGCGGTCGGGGCAATATCGGCTTGTCTCTACATACATGCCTGCTATTCAGTGTTCGGATATAAGTTGAGCTAAACACACGCGCGCGCGATAATAGCCCCAGTTTTATCAAAAAATCAAAAGATAGGTAGGTCGGGCCTTGGCTCTTTCTATGGTGTTAGCGCAAAAAAGGAAATAATGAGTGAAGAATTGGCAACAGAACGAAATGTAGTGAAAATAAATAATGTTTGTGTTTTTTTATCCCTCATGTGGAGCCGGTCTTTATATACTTTTACCATTGGAGACCAAATTTCATGCTTATTATGATCTGCCGCCATCTTGATCGAAATATGTGCATTCCGTGTGACTGTTACCAACTTTGAGAAATTGCCCCGATCGCACTACACACGCGGCAATATGCGGGGCGACATGGGCAATCTAGGAACCAAGCGTGGTCTCACGCCCCTGCCAATCAAGGAACAGGGGCAGGGGATTGCCTCTGCGGTAG
Organism: Chilo suppressalis; assembly: GCA_902850365.2. Classification (NCBI taxonomy): domain Eukaryota; kingdom Metazoa; phylum Arthropoda; class Insecta; order Lepidoptera; family Crambidae; genus Chilo; species Chilo suppressalis. Next base: position 27,864,741 of record OU963901.1, on the reverse strand, counting down.
GGATGTCAGTAGCCCGCTTAAAGGTAACCAAGGTATCCACATCCTCAAGCCATACAAAGGTATCCAATTTGACGTTTGTACAGCGGTACGCACGCTGTTCATACATAGAACTAAATGATTTGACTTTATGAGTTGAATTGAAACTCTTTTTATGCTGTAGTTCTTGTTCTGAGCCTATTAGTTATTAATTATTAACAAATTTAAGAAATTTGGTGACTCCTTTCTTTGTCGTACTATTCGTAAGTGGAATTCTTTATCCGCGCACGTGTTACCTCCTTCCTATAATCTGGGGTCCTTTAAGAGAGGCGTGAAGAAGCATTTTTGCAGGCCGGCAAGGTGAGGATGGTTGGTGTAGCAGTTTATAACTGTTGTACCACCTATCTTCGCGTTTGGACTTTATCATCACTTAACATCAGGTGGGGTAGAGTCATTTGCCTACCCTGCTATAAAAAAAAAGTCTTGGCCACAGAAAAGCTCAGTGTCCGAGTCATATGACATACAGTAACCTCTGCTCTAACAATCCGTGCGTCTTGACAGTTTTCACAAAGCTCCGTCGTCCGTCCGTGCGTCCGTCCAGAGGCTAGCACAGCGAATGATTGATGATGCCACGACCCTCTGAGCGCTGGTTTCATCGCGAATCTTGAGTTAATCCTTAATTGAGAGAAATATTTAGAGAAAATAGAAGCCACGTCGCGTAGGTGTGGAAGAAGAATTAGAGGCATAAATCGACACTAAAATGTTCGGTTCGATTCATTCGATCAATTGTAGTTATTTATAACAATCGTTCATATCTCTCCACCATTAAGTATCACTCTAGCATCAATGCTCTTTATCATCCTACATCATTCATCACCAATCCACAATGCATCAGAATTTTTGATATTCTTTCTTTTGATTTTCCTTACATCCGTAAGTAGACTTTCCATTTTTTCATACAGCCCTCCACGGAATTACGTCATTCGAAACGGCGAATCTATTCCACTTTTTCTATTGCACAATATAAAAAAATCCGGGCAATTGCGAATAAGACTCGCGCACGAAGGGCTTCGTACCATTACTGGCACAAAAAATGAGTGTGCTTATGACTATATAACTTCTTTAGCTCCATCTGTATGTATATATATCATTTTCTTCTTCTTTACGGTTTGTTCCGTTTGTATTCATAGCTGCAGCAATGGCTTGTTAGTTCTACTTTCAAGTTTATTAGAGGGAAATATAAATACCCTCATTGACACATTCTTTTGCTAAATATTGTATTTATTTCGCGCCGCAAAGTGAAATAATAATGAACATACATGTTCCCTATTAAATTAGTAAATTTATGTATGATTTTCACAGTGTATTTTCGATGTTTGAATGATATAAAAAGGCGCCTTGCATAGTCTATTAATATCGATTACTGTCATGTTATAATGTAACTGTATATACATTATGTTTTTATTATACAAATAAAGAAATTTCAAAATTCATTAGAATTCTTTTTTACGGTGGAGTATTTTCCGCAACTCGACACCAGGTGCCTATTTTGCGTATGAGAATGGCCTTAGTCGTGCCATCCCAACTCCCCCAAGAGGCTCAGCAGTCTCTTGGTGTCTCCGCAGGCTTAGAGTAGCGTCTGCGGGCTACCCAGGTGTGTCATCCGATGTCTGGTCACGCCTCTGCACTGCAGCAAGACGTGAGTGCTCGTCACCTCTTCCTCCATGCAGGCTCTGCACAGAGGACTGTCAGACACCTATTTTAAACAGATGTTTATTAAAGTGTCCGTGTCCTGTGAGAATGCTCACTATTTGTTTCAAAGCATGTCTTGGTAACTTGCAAAACTTACTTGCTAGCCGTGGGTCTACCTAAGGTATATATATATATATATATATGTTTGTGTGTGTGTATACAATATATACATCTTTCATTTACTAGCTGTAAGAGAAAGAGAGAAAGAAAATGTGTGCGCGCACTGCTTTCTCTTGCTTATATCCCCCACTCAACCCCCCAAGTCAAGCGTGCCTAAAGAAGTTTCACTTCTTCAAAAATCACGTCTATTGTATGGGAGCCTCCCTTATATATTAAATTTTATTTCATTTATGCTTAAAGTGAATGTACACCTTAATATGCCATGGCACATTAATATAGGGCAAAAAGCGGCAAAATTATCACGTTGGTTAATTTTATTCTGATTTTAACATTTCTTGTTACAGCGGCAGCGGTGATCATCTGTGAAAATATTTGTTTCTTAGGATTTCACGCACATCACTCATTAAATAAAACTAGTTTTTACGGGTTAATGCACGAAACTTTATTTATTTATTGACGTTTCGTAGTATTTACAGGCTACGTCGTCGGAATCAATTTTTTTTTAATTAAAAATTATAAAAATTTGATTTCGACGACGTAGCCTGTCTGTTCTGTTTCGTGCATTAACCCGTAAAAACTAGTATTATTTAATCTGTGAAAATTTCAATTGTCCAGCTGTCATGGTTCTTGTGACAGCCTGGTGACAGACAAACAGACGGACAGAGAGACGGACAGTGGAGTTTCAATAACAGAGTCTCGTTTTTACCATTTGGATATGGAACCCTAATAGTACACGCACACTACCGCACAAGTAAGCCATGTCTTCTTATCGCGCGGAGTCTCACCGCGTCACTTGTCACTCACAGTCAGAATTAACTCCCGAGGGCTGACCTGCTCTGAACCCTGATAAATGAGCGTCAGCGTCACCCACGTCCTGCGGCTACAGTCACTCACGGCTAATATGACGCGCTTAACTCATCTACGCAACAATATTACCTCGGAGTCAGAATTAAAAAACTTAAGTAGATTTTTTTTCGTTATGTTTTTATTAATTTTTTAGCATTTAACTAAACATCTAGGATGTTTAAATCTAAAGAAAAGGTTACTAGAAAAAAATCCACGCGGACCAGGCAGCGGACGGGACTCGAACCCGCACCCTTCGCAATCCGGGCGAATGCACTGACCATTATGCTACCACGGCCCTATTGACTGCGTCGAAATTTTCCTAGTCTTAAGCTGCAAGGCAGCGCCATCTCTTCGCATTGTAGGCCGTGGTAGCATAATGGTCAGTGCATTCGCCCGGATTGCGAAGGGTGCGGGTTCGAGTCCCGTCCGCTGCCTGGTCCGCGTGGCTTTTTTTTCTAGTAAACTTTTCTTTAGATTTTTTTCGGTTAAAGATGGGTTTGATTCTGGTATGATACTAACGGCTTGTTAAAGTCGGAATGAAGTTTCCTCTCAGTTAAATGTAATAGCGACGACCGCATCCCCGTCCCTTAGAAGGCCAACGGTCGACAGTTACCTCGGAGTCAGAATTAAAAAACTTAAGTAGATTTTATTGGTTAAAGATGAATTTGATTCTGGCATGATACTAACGGCATGTCGGAACGGAGTTTCCTTTCAGTTAAATGTAATAGCGACGACCGCATCCCCGTCCCTTAGAAGGCCAACGGCCGACAGCAGTCCTTCTGGCTGTTGCAAAGCCCACCCTATTGCGAGCGGCCTTCTACAGCTCACCAAACCGATACGGGCGTTCTCCAATAGGGAGCCGCTCGTCAAAGAAGTGCATATGCACTAGTTTTTAACTAGGCAACGCTGCATTGTCCCCTTCTCAGGGGCGGATCACATCCGATGAAGCCTTAAACGCCTTGCCGGCCAGAGGGAGTCCCAACGGGTGTTTTTTTGTCAGTAAGAGTCTGACATAACCTACATGAGGATTTCTCAACAGCTCCTCCGCCTGGGAGGAAACAAAAAAAAAGCCATGATACTTACCTTAAAACTAATTTTACTCTTTAAGGCGTCGTCAGCGCGTTTCTATCGTTCGATATTATCGATTGCGTTATTGTGAAATTTCGTCATAAATAAATAAAATAAATAATAAATATTTCCAACACTCACACCAATTAGCCTAGCCCCAAAGTAAGCACTACAAGGCTTGTGTTATGGGGTACTAGGGTAACGGATAGAATACATATACAGTACATATATAAGTATATTTATATAGAAATACATATTAAACATCCATGACTGGAGTACAAATACTCGTATTCATCATACAAACATCTGCCCCCACCGGGATTTGAACCCGGGACCTCTCGAGTGGGTGACACCATGAAACCCGGCGTACAAACCACTCGACCACGGAGGTCGTCAAATACTTCTATTGCATTGTTATTATTGCAGCAGTGTGCAATTTAAATTATAAATGCATGCAATTTAAAAATTAAACTTATAAGCCGTTCTTATACAGTGTGGGAAAAACAGTTATGAAATGAAATGTCATTTATTCAGTCTTGAAATGAAATGAAATGTCATCTTCTTAAGCTACGCCGTCGGTTCGCAAAACTACGGCGGGACACCTTGTACTGAGAAGAACCGGCAAGAAACTCAGCAAGGGCTGTTTTTTTCTCCCTGTATTGTTATATACAGAGTCGTCAAGTTGAAAAATGACTTCAGAGATACATCTGAAGTCACCTTCCATTACATCATTTAGAATATAGAATATAAATATATAGTTACAATAAATCATATTACACGCATCCGATATTATCGACCGATAATTGTGATACTACGGGGGGGGGGGGGGGGGGGGGGGGGGGGGGGCTTAAAGGACCCACTATTGTCAACACAGAATACAGAAAGAGGTTGCAAGGGTTGTCCTAGACCGTTTGTACGGGAACCGATGTCGCCGGATCGCCCCCACTACAATTCCAGCTAATAGATAGTAGCGAATCAAACGACGCGACATCAAACAGTCGAACCAATCAGAGTTCACACCCGAGAGCTACGACGCAATCAGACCAAGTTTTGGTCAAGTTATGAGCATTTGCTCACACATAACTTTGGCGCGCCTGCCCCGCCCACAAGGCACTTCTAACCTCTTTCTGTGTTCTATGATTGTTAATATGACCAATATCATAAAGTGTCGCCGCACACGGGCCACCGACCACAACCACAAAACGCCACCACTGGCATAATTCTTGTAGTTGTCATACATTTTATATGGACTCGCCGTACACGGTACGCTGGCGCCGGTGGCCGCCACATGCTACATATCGTCGTTGCTCGCTTCTTGTGGCCCGCACCGGCCACTTAATGCGCCGATACAAAACGCCGCCACACGTCACTCGCGCGATTCCCCACCCCTCTCTCCCTTACCTTAGTCGGCCGCTGTCGCGCGCTTCAGCCACTTTAGTAGCCGCTTCTAGCTTCTCGTGGCGGCGTTTGTGGCTGTGGCGTGTGGCCCGTGTGCGGCGACACTAATGGTGCACTTGCGCCAAAGTTCTTAAATTAGAAAGCTAATCATACCTCATTCGTCTTTATTTCAGTTAGAACTATTAACAAAGATGGAATTATCACACTAATATTATAAAGGCGAAAGTTTGTGAGTGTGTGAGTGTGTATGTTTGTTACTTCTTCACGTCTAACCGGCTGAAGCGATTTTGGTATGGAATAAAATTTGGTATGGAGTTAGCTGACACCCTGGATTAACACATAAGCTACTTTTTACTGCGGGAAAATATCCCTAACAAACCGCAGGTGATACCGCGGGGCCCAGCTAGTAGTTATATATGTTTAACAAACTTATGTGCTTGATTTGATTTAATAAAGTTGGGGTAAGTGGGATTTAGTTTATTTGGATCAAATTTAGTTTTGAGTTCGGATAATCATGCCAGAATCAAGCTCAGTGCTTTCTTATTTTATTTAATTGAAAATGAAAATATATTTATTGGAACTAATTATGGTTACATGTATAATTAGTTTCGTTAATAGCTATATTAGTTTCTAGAACTGTGTTACAGCTGTTAGCGCCCACCTCCAGATACAGAGACGTGTGTTCCATAAAACATAAATAAAAATTACAGTCCTTATCTTACCATTTACTAAAAATTAAAAAATATGTATGTGTGCGTGTTTGTATGTATGAGTGTGTGTGTGAGTCTGTATTTGCGTGTGTTTCTGTGTGCATGTGTGTATGTTTATGAGAGTGAGAGTGTCCGACTGTACTAAAATGATAGTTGCATATGATTTCACATGTATATCCGTGTATTATTTGATGACCTTGAGTAAGCTCTCCGTTTCATCATATGAATGGGTATGCAACCACTCTCCAGCAATTTTTTACACTTATTAAGGGTAAGTGGATATATGTTAATGGCCCGGTTATATAACAAAGGAGCAATGTTTGAAAGGAATTTTATTTATACTTTCCTAATCATTTAAAAGTGCTCGCCAGTAGTAGCAGGCAGGCTTCGAAACAGCACAAATCGCTCCGTGAAAAAGCATATGTATACGCTACCGAGTTTTAAATGGAGGAGTCGAATTTTCTTTTATACTTGTTACGAGGTGAAAGTTTTTTAAAGTGAAGTTTTCTTCAGATACTTTCAGTCATGTAATTTTAGGCTCTTCGCCAACACTGTTAAGTATAGAAACACAAAAAGCTTTTCTGTGTTAATTAATGAAATTAATAATGACTTAGTCGTATAACCTACATAGTAACGAGAATAAACTCGATTTTATTATTAGGGTGTGCAAAGCGGTGTAAAAACGTGTTAAGAATTAAATATTTGATCAAAACTATGAATTTGTGATTTTATTGGTATCGTCATCAGCCTATTAATGTCCCCACTGCTGGGGCACAGGTCTTCCCTAGATATGGAATAGGGCGATTGGGCCATGACCCACCACGCGGGCCCAGTGCGGATTGGCGGGTGCTAACGACTGCAGATGCAGCCGGAGCCAACGGCTTAACGTGCCTTCCGAAGCACGGAAGAACTCCAGATAAAAGATTTTTGGTCACCCATCCAATGACTGACCACTGTGAAAGTTGCTTAACTTCAACGATGGCAGCCGAACGCGCTTGCCACCTGCGCCATCGAGCTCCTCGCTTTTTTGGTATATAACTCCATAACATCACATTAATAGGTTAATTCGGAAATTATTTAACCCGTCACTTGTGACGTGAATGTGACTTGTATTGTTGGTGACACCGGTCTCACGTACCAGGGTTTTTGATGATGATAATTTCCCTAATTTTGTTCATATTTATTTTAATGGAAATATAATAAAAATAGATATTTGTTTGTCAATAAAACATATGTATTTCATAAATCAAATCTATTTTATTAAAATGTCTTAAGAGATCTTTGGTTGCATACAAATTAAAAAGTATTTTAACACATTCTTTTAAATTCTAAAATATCGCATATATTGTAAATATTTAACTATAAAAGCAGCTTTAGTCAGTCTCGTGACACTGAAAATATAAAATAAACAAACATAAATACTAAAACTGTTCATCCTCAACAGACAAACAATTTGGGCGCATTGTAATTTTCACATAGATCATTTGCATTGTATCATTGTAACCATAATTACTTCGATATTTTTGAATTTCGGCGTCATCATTGTACAAAGTAGGTTCTAATAATAAAGGTATTTTCTCTTGCAGAAGAGCCTCGACAGATGATTACTTTTACAAATTTCACTATTTCTGCCGCTTCCTATATACTAAATATAATGTTAACGATAAAATTTATTGTAACTATATATATTTATATTCTAAATTATGTAATGGAAGCTGACTTCAGACGTATCTCTGAAGTCATTTTTCAACTTGACGACTCTGTATACAAACATAAATAACAATACACATACATACATTACAATACAGGGAGAAAAAAACAGCCCTTTCTGAGTTTCTTGCCGGTTCTTCTCAGTACAAGGTCTCCCGCCGTAGTTTTGCGAACCGATGGCGTAGCTTCTTGACCTTCACAAGTGCTTGTAACAGCCTAGACTGAATAAATGACTTTTTATTTCATTAATAATATGTATTTATTTCACAAGCCAATTTAACAAGAAATAATTATATGTATATACATATATATGGGTGGTGGGTCATGGCCCAATCTCCCTATTCCATCCATAGGGAAGGCCTGTGCCCCAGCAGTGGGGATATAAAGAGGCTGATGATGATGATGATGATGATATACATATATATATATATATACTAGCTGACCCAGCAAACGTTGTTTTGCCATATAAATTAAAATAGGGGTTGGTGATAGAAGGGTGAAAATTCAGGGTTGTACCTATTTTTAATGCCCCATTATAAAAAAAAATGTCCAAAAATAAATGTTAGGAGTGGACAAACTTTATCACTTAGGGGTATGAAAAATAGATAGTAGCCGTTCTCAGATCTACTGTATATGTATATAAAATTTCACAAAAATCGGTCAAGCCGTTTCCGAGGAGTATGGTAACTAACATTGTGACACGAGAATTTTATATACCTACTAGCTGTCCCAGCGTACTTCGTACCGCCATAAAAAAATAGGGGTTGATTGTAAAGGGTTGAAAATTCAGGGTTATATGTATTTACTAATGCTGTATCATAAAAAAAATTAAAAAAAGTTTTTATCTAATATTGAAAAAATAAATTTAGGGGTGGATTACCCTTAACATTCAGGGGGATGAAAAATAGATGTTGTCCGATTCTCAGACCTACCCAATATGCACACAAAATTTCATGAGAATCGGGGAAGCCGTTTCGGAGGAGTTTAACCACAAACACCGCGACACGAGAATTTTATATAATAGAAATAAAACATTGTCGCGTATGACGCTCGTGACGGTCGTAGCGCTTAAGCTTTCGCCGAGTTACCCTGTCACTTTCACGCTCGTCGGGAAGAGCTGCGCATGCATGCATGTAATATATACAACTATATCGTGACGCATTTCTGTTTCATATTTTCCATTTTCCACATACATCCATTCCGAAAAGAAGATTACCTTCAAAAAAAAATAGTTTTCTAACAACCCGGTCTCACAGACACATACGTCACCAAAGGGTTCAAGGGAATTCAACCTTCATTGGGTTATTTATTTATTTAATCTTTATTGCCTTCACACTGCAAATGGCGGACTTAATGCCAATATGGCATTCTCTACTAGTCAACCGGAAAGAACATACAGAGCTATAAAAACGGCAGAATCAAAGAAGAGACATTAAAAATCAAACAATGAGCAAATATACTAACACTTAACTATACATACGACCATACTTATATAAATATACACACAAACACTATAAATGAATATATATATATATATATACATACACGCACATACATATAACACGTATACTTTGTCAGATTACAGTATTCTGTGGGCCAATCGCCTAACCAGATTGCTTTGGAAAACGCTATCGCTTACGATTTCATTTTGTTATTTCTAACCGCCGAAATACCTCACGCTCATTTTCTTTAACATTGTTATTACCAATGCAAAAGAAAAAAAAAAGAGCGCGAGGCATTTGAAAACCTCAGGGGGCTAGAAATAACAAAATGAAATCGTAAGCGATAGCGTTTTCCAAAGCAATCCAGTTAGGCGATTGGCCCCCTGATTGTGGTTAAGCATTATGCAATTGCTTAAGGTAGTGGTCCCGTTTTGGATTGTGAATGGGAATTTAGAGTTAAACAATTCTAGAGAGTTCCATAACTCGCATCCAATATAGTATTTAATCAGTTTATAGCTAACATTACGATAACACCTGACACACTTTAACAATATACCATACAAGAAGAGCGTTGATACCCTATAAACGGCTCATAAACAGTTTATGCAATATGGTGTGAGAAAATTTATGACCGTCCCTGGAGCACAATACGAGAGCATTAAGTGTGTACTTCTACATGCGGATAAGTAGTTATAATATAATATCCAGCACATTAGGCAAGGTTCCGAAGATACTGGCAGCGTTCCCCCTTTGGATAGCTAGACTTATTCTTTGTCCGAGGTAGCTGCCAGCTCTTCGGTCTCCTGTGATGTCAACTAATCTTTTCGCTATTTCTTTAAAAAGCCTTATAGCGCTAGGACCCCACGGACCAAGGGTCTCGACACCGAATGGGACAAAATCATATTCGGAGCCTAGACCCCTGTATTTGCCTGCCTTAACTTTTTCAGCCGCTTCACAAGCCGCACCAGCTCTGTTGCTGTTCTCTCTTCTCTCTCTCAGCACATTATATGTAGCAGTGAATAGAATATGATTGTATGTATGCGTATTGTATGTAAGTTTAAGAATCAATAATAATAACACCATTTAATAATACGCAACATTCAATGTGCGATATTGAAACTGATAATGGTGTCGATTCTGGCACGATTCTCTAAATCCAAACTTAAACTTGACAACAGTGTTTCCTTGTCATTCTCTATACAGAATAGAAAAGAGAGACTGATCGATTCTGGCGTGATTCTCTAAACTTAAAACTTAATTTAACATCAGTCTCTCCTTTTCATTCTGTATAGAGAATGACAAGGATGCACTGTTGTCAAATTTAAGTTTAGCTTTAGAGAATCGTGCCAGAATGGACACCAATGACTTACTAGACAATGCTATTAGTTAACTATTATAATACACCGAGAATTTTCAGCTAACCGAAAAATTTTACTAGCTAGGTAATTCAGCAAATAATTTAGGTTTATACCAGCAAAAAACATTTTTCTTAATTTTTTTTTTCGTAAAGTGTTTCCGCGTTGACTCAATAATTGTGAAATTACGAAACCTTTACAATTTTAATTGCAATTTATCGTTGAACTGGGATGAAATGTGAACTTTGTTAGAATTCGTAACCTCTAATAGTAGAAACGGCAGTCTGTTCTTCTGTTCCGATTGTTATTGCGCTACGGAGTTCAGGAGCAATTCTCAAACATCTGACATCCTCGACGATAGCGCTACGATGCCGTTGAAATAAATTAATTTTGGGTTAAATCATTGTGGGTTCCCTACAATGCGAAGAGATGGCGCTGCCTCGTAGCCTAAGAACTGCTAGAGAAAATTTTACAGGGCCATTAGGGCCGCGATAGCATAATGGTCAGTGCATTCGCCCGGATAGCGATAGGTGCGGGTTCGAGTCCCGTCTTCTGCCTGGTCTTTGTGAATTTTTGAAGTTATACTTCTTTAGGCGCGTTATGAAAAAATGATGAGAGCGCATCACTGTAACACAAAATTTTAACAGCATGAAGTTGGTCGCTTTAGCAACCAACTTCATGCGCTACTTTTGTGTTTACCGCACATTAAGAAAATCTACCAACAAAATAGAAATAGAATCTCTATTTAGTGGGTGCTAACGACTGCATTGTGAAGGCCTATCAAAAGTATTTATTAATCTGGAACAACGTAACCAAACGGCGATTCAGGAGACTACAGCGCCATCTCTTGACCATTGGTGTAGTAGAACCAAAAACCACATCTTTATTTTTTGTAATAAATTAACAGTAATAAGTATTCATATTTATAATATTTATCCACATGTTTCTAGTTTGTATATTCGGAATACGTGTTTGAATTTCATACAAGTGCAAATCACATATGTTCTAATAAATTATATTCAGTAGCGATTTTAATTGAATATTTTGATTATTTATTTATTTTTTCAAATTAAAACTGAACTTTATTGACTGTGTCCTTTTCCAGACTTTTTATTAATTTATTGTAATTAATTATTTGCATGCAATTAAAAACTAATTTTAAACGATGCCAAAGAAGGATAACTTCTCACGCGCCTACATAAGTACACGCACCCATTTTTTTATAGGAAAGTTTTCTTTCTTTTTAAATATCTAAAAGTTAAATGCTAAGTAAAAATACGACTATAAAGGACATTGCTCGTTCCCCATACATTGAATGCCCTAGAACGCCCAGCAATGAGAAAATGCTAGTTGTGTTCGGAATCATTCATAAACTCTAATTAAGCATTTGTTGAGATACGGACAACTTGAGGAACAGTGGCCTACTACAGAATGTATTAGATTTTGAGGTTATGATTATTATACTTAATCGTAAAAGATGTACACTTTATATATTCTGAATAGATTTAGTTTTTACCTCTATGTAAGCACTGAAATAATATGCATTAAATGAACATAAAATGCAATTAATAATAAAAATAATAAATGCTTATATTCATATTGATTTATGAGTGTTGTCAGTTAGCACCTATGATACCTATACCTACCTGTAGTAGGTAATAATAGATTTCTTTTCAAATGAAATGTTCAGTCTTTCCATTTACCTGTTTCTATATTTTACTATCGGTAATTAGGTATGTACCTGGTTATCAATATGATTTTCATAAAAATAAACAGATATTACATGGGATGGGAGTATAAACTATATTTACATAATTTCAGAAATAATCTTTTTATAAATATAATATAAATACTAGTAATAACTATTATTGACTAAGGTACCTAGTTCTATTTTTATGTTGATAAATACCTATGGTCGCCTATATTGCATTCATTAAGGTAAACAATCTTGACACAACTTTTTAACAGAATCACCCGTTTAAATAAAATAAAATATTAACGAAGCCAATAAACTCTTAAAATAAATCGTTATTATAGACTGAAACCTATTGAATCTAGTTATCAGTTGATTTTTAATGCTGTATTTTCAATAAAAAGGAGTGCCAAGTTGGATGAACAGACTGTAGTATCTAGTAACAGAACTTTTATTTTTTATTTTCTTAAACAGATTGTCCGTTTACAATGATTAATTGCTAATAAGTTAAAAAAATAATATAAAAATGGGTGCGTGTACTTATGTAGGCGCGTGAGAAGTTATCCTTCTTTGGCATCGTTTAAAATTAGTTTTTAATTGCATGCAAATAATTAATTACAATAAATTAATAAAAAGTCTGGAAAAGGACGAAGTCAATAAAGTTCAGTTTTAATTTGTAAAAATAAATAAATAATCAAAATATTCAATTAAAATCGCTACTGAATATAATTTATTAGAACATATGTGATTTGCACTTGTATGAAACTCAAACACGTATTCCGAATATACAAACTAGAAACATGTGGATAAATATTATAAATATGAATACCTATAACTGTTACTTTATTACAAAAAATAAAGATGTGGTTTTTGGTTCTACTACACCAATGGTCAAGAGATGTAGTCTCCTGAATCGCGCTTTGGTTCCGTTGTTCCAGATTAATAAATACTTTTGATAGGCCTTCACAATGCAGTCGTTAGCGCCCACTAAATAAAGATTCTATTTCTATTTTGTTGGTAGATTTTCTTAATGTGCGGTAAACACAAAAGTAACGCTGTTAAAATTTTGTGTTACAGTGATGCGCGCGCATCTTAAAATTTCACTCACATCATTTTTTCATAACGCGACTAAAGAAGTATAACTTCAAAAATAATAGTGAAGGACATTCTTTTGGGCATACTAGGGCCGATTTCGTCGATGTCCTTTATTCGTTTAATTTATATTCAAAGGACACTAACCTTGAAGAATAAAAAAAAACACTAACCATTTTATTAGTTATTAAATATATTCAAATGTTTTCTATAATTAATTTATAAATAGTTATTAACTAATGTTTAACCCACTAATCTATCCACGCGCGGTCGTGTGTAAGATTATGGCTCCAGAAGTAGTGCAATAATAATTAAATATCGCAATTTATATACATTAAAGTAAAACTCAACAGTTTCGGGAATAATGGCTCATATTATAAAAATTAGATAACAAAATAGGTTGTGTATAACATTTTTGTCTATGTTGGCACTTTGTATGGTGAAACAAAAAATAGTTTAGTACTATGTGAAAGTTTGACGACGACATAAACAGCGAACGTGAAGCACACAGTCGACTTCGTAGCACTCTCTTCATAGCTCGTAGCATTCTCCCCGCGTCGTCGGTCGTTCTCAACAGGGCTTGTTTACCGGTTCATTTTCAAACCTAGATCAGTATCAAGTACATTAGGAGCGTTTTATTTAGGTTTGGCTCTACCTTAACCTTAAAAAAACCGGTTTTCCTAAAAAGCGAAATCAAATAGGGTTTGAATCAATTTAGCGGTTTTTAAAGGGTTACATTTCGCTCTTACTGACGGCATCGATAATAAATGAATAATTTGACTCACTAGACGCTAGCAAACGTGTCAATAAATGCATCAATTCTGAGCATTAACAAGTTGTGACTTGATTAGTTCAAACAAAACAAACTTCAAGCGATGCCGACGCGTGCACGTGTCGCTCTGGATTAAACCGGTTTATTAAGGTTTTAGGTACCGCTTTCATTTCGGATGCGCTCCGAACGAAACCTTTACCAAAAACCGGTATTAACCTTTATTTACCGGTATTTTCGAAACTGGTTTCAAGCCCTGGTTCTCAACGTAGAGATACATTTAGAGAATAGCCCGTCAACCGACGTGCCCGGAATACGATGCGCACCCGTTTGCTGCAGTGTCTTTAATAGACACCCATAAATTGAATATAAGCATTAGCATGCACAAATGCGGAGTGGTCACGGTGCGGAAATGCAGGATATTTTTAAGCTCACTGAATATGCGCGAGGCGTTTAAGGCGCAGACAAGATAAGTAGCTTTGTTTATTTTCTTCCGCACTTTTCTTTGGCGTGCATGTGAATTTTTTTTGGTATTCTTCGTTAAGGAAATAATGAAAAGATGTGTTAAAATGTACTTGGCTGCTTATGATATTAGTTGTACGTGGAGATTTTTCGTCGAATTTTTCCGCTGTTTAAAAATGCATCTGTCTAGAATTTATGATTCACGACAGGTTGTTTTTTTATGTGATAAGGATGACAAACAAGCATAGGACCAGCCTGATAATGGACACCATAGCTTTTAGACGCTTACGATACATAAAAGATCACCACGCCGTTACCTACCCTGATCCAATCCCCTGCACCGTGGGTCCTAAGATCCTTACTCATCGACAGAAATATAAAATCACCAAAAGGTACTTGTTGTTTTGCTATGGTCTTCTGTAAGGTGAGGGTTACTTCCCCAGGCCCCCAGACAGGCTTGTGGTAGAATCCCTGACGGGGACCCCGCGGCTTCGCATTAAGCAGTGTCGAGATAGAAGGTATTCGCAGGACTTTTTAGCGGATATTATGCTGTAAAGCGTCCGTAAGAGTTGCGGGGTCCTCGGTGGTCAGCCACTGGGGGGTCCGTAAGACTTGCGGGAGCCAGGTGTGAGGTCCGTTCGGCGGTGTGCCTTTTAAAGGCGCCGTCGTCTGTAAAAAGATTTTTTACCTTAGTTATAAAAAAAGGCCCCAGACAGGCGCTCCAATTTGAGCGGTATATCCGCTATGCCCTAGCAAAAAATTTACTCTTTATGTAAGTTACGTATGAGAGATACGTAACTTACATTTAGAGTAAATTTTTGACATGACAACGTCTTTTAATTCGATGGAGCCGGCTGCACACACGAAAAAACATGACTCATGCGGCGTTACCTCGCTCTGAGGCGTTCCATTTAAGGCTTGAAGTGCAAGCGAGAGCGCGCAACGAGCGACAAAGAGGCACAATCGGCCTCCGCGTTGGGCAGCGTTCGACATCTGTCTCTCTCCTACTTGAGTGATCGATGCGTCCGCGTGGACAGCTGCTATACAATAATGCATTTTAATGTTTTCGTCAAGTATGAAGTGCAGTGAAAAGTTAATGTAGTGTCAAATGTTTATAGCAACGATAATTGCGGCGAAAAAGGTAATGACATCACACATGTTTAAAAGTTGTAAATAAAAGTTGTAAAACAATTGCTCAAAGCACATTCTAGCTTGTAAAAACTATATGCATTGTAAAAAAACGTTGTCACGTTCAACTATCGTCAGTAAACCGATATTGCAAATAACCGATTTTTTTTATAAAAGTCAACTGATAAGACCTTGGCTATAGACAACAAATAGGACCAAAAATATCTATATATATAAAACTCAAAGGTGACTGACTGACATAGTGATCTATCTACGCACAGCCCAAACCACTGGACGGATCGGGCTGAAATTTGACATGCAGGTAGATGTTATGACGTAGGCATCCGCTAAGAAAGGATTTTGATCAATTCTACCCCCAAGGGCATAAAATAGGGAATGAAAGTTTGTATTATATACATTGTCAATTTTAAACCGATCGGGCTGAGACTTTGCATGGAAGTATAAGAAGAATCATAGATGAATGTCATTGTGTATAATACAAGCCTGAGAACAAAAACTGTAGTCTACACTTCAGATCTACACCGAAGCGAAGCGAGGGCGGGCCGCTAGTTTTGATAATAAAACTCAAAAGTCTAAGGTGCATCACATTCCGACGATACTGAAACTCAAAGGACGAGACCCGGGTGCAATCTCGCCCGGTTCAGAGGCATTCAACTTGTAATATCCGGTTCCACCCGGCAAGAAACTAACAAAACATTCGTGAGCTCATTTTATATGCTTGTGAACACGTGAAAGTTTGAACAAACTGATATGGAGGCGTATGACATCTGAACAATATAACCATCGTGTTCTTTAGGTACGTTAGACGAAATTATAAGAAAAATTTATTTTTTCACTTGCAATTTTAAGCCGAACATCAGTGCTCGTCTGTATGAACAAACTGACATTTCACCCGTGGCATTCAGCGGTGTGATTTGATATTTATTTGGAATTCGTATTCAAAGTGAGTAAATATCACTGCAGCTGCACCGCAGCTAGTAACGGGATTGTTACCATGTACCTTGTTTTTGATGAATCTCCGATAGATAAGTTTGTGGCACTGTTGCTATAGTAACGTTGACAAAAACTAGATGGCATCGGCATCCAATAACGGCATCGAGTCCCATCGGATGCGCGCATCTAAACCTGGCATAGTTATCGCGCATCGTTGAAGATCTTCCTCCGAGCTAGGTGATGGTAGCTCGGGGGCCGCGGCCCGACTGATATTGGTCGGGCATTGTATATATGAAGAGTTAGCCTCCGAATTTCATTTGCGCGATGTAGGCTTCCATACTATTATGATCGCAGTGCAGGTAACGCCATCTCTTGTGGAGGCGAGTGATTATTTCCTCCATGTTACTTATATGTGGGGCATTTAGATGTCGCCGCCACAAAAGTAATTGCTTTAACTTTTGTGACAATTCTTTTGCCGTTTTTTGATTAATGTGATAATTATAGGCACATAAGCGCAATAAATTCATTTTATCCATGTCACTGCACGGAAGTGATGTAAAAATTAAACTTGAAAAAGTTTCAAGTTTAGGCTATTTAATGTTGAAAAAACTAATTTATTCGCCGCAAGAGAGTTCAAAACATCCAATGTACATCAGTTAGAAAGCGGGCCTGGTAAATGAGCCGATATAATTTAAAATTGGCGTATTGAGCTCCCACAAAGGGTCTTGAGTTGGATTAATGCGCCGATCTTGATACGGCCATTATCATTTTTCCCCCTTTTCAAGAGCGACCGTTACGGTGGCATTGAGTGTTCCTATGAAAAATGTTGCCCAATATTTATCCCTTACATTCGGATGCGATATCAAATGATGCTTACTTACTTAGTGTCTTCGAGAATCAAACTCGAGTACAGACATCAGTCATCGTTCATTGTTAGGTTAAAAATAGTACAATTAGGCGCTTTGCAGACGACGGGGCGGGGCGGGCTTTTTGTCCGCGAAGCAATTAAAACCGCGTCTGCTTGTCGATGTCTGTGGCTACCCTCGCCGCGTACACAAAGCACACGACGGGCAGAGGCAGTCAGTTCAGTACGTTCGTTCTAGTGAATAGTCCATCACTAAAAAGCGCGTGGCGCGGACTGAGCTAGCCGCCCCGCGCCGCCGTCTGCGTTACTGCATATAAACTGGTTTGTATGATCCACGGCGGGCAGCCGCGGCATGCCGCGCCGCCAGTGCTCGCCGGGCAGCTGCGGCGCGGTCTTTTTGCCCTCTGTGTGCGTTTTGTAGTACAGGATTCACTTTGCGCTATCGTTCGCGGCGAAATAGACCGGCCCGCTCCGCCCCGCCGTCTGCAAAGCGCCTTACTGTGAGTGGACTTAACCGCAAGTTATTCAGATCGGATCCTGTAGTGCCTTCATTAACAGATATCAACAATTGTCATTTTTTGTCTTAGCTTAGTTAAGTTTAAAAAATCTTTATCGTCTTGTTTTAGTTGTTTGTTACATTTTTGTTTTATATTGTTTTTAATGACATAGCTACATAAGAGACTCATCAACATTTCAATTATTCAAAATTATTCAACATTTCAAATATTTACACAAAATATTGTTTAACCCTTTTACAGTTATGAGATTTAATTAAATATCTACTCAATATAAAGTTTTATTACGTCGTGGAAACTGATCTGGCTTATATATAATAAGGCTGTATGTTTTCCTTAAATTATAAAAAAAATCATCGAATTATAATTACTCTATGTGTGTGTGCGAGTGTGGATGTGTGTGGGTGAGTGTATGTGTGTGCGCGCATGAGTGTGTGTCTATGATAATTTTAATCTCACCAATACTTAAGTAAGGAGTCAACTTACAAGCTTGAGAACGTCGATTGAATAATTAGAGTAAAAAATTTCTGTGAAAATATATTTGAAGTAAAACAGTAATCAATCTCAGAAAGTTTGTATGAGCTGCTACTTGTGTATTTTATTCTGCTACACTTTAGAAGACAACTACTTCTACTACCAATCTATATATAAAACTCAAAGATGATTGACTGACATAGTGATTTGTCAACTCACAGCCCAAACCACTGGACGGATCGGGCTGAAATTTGGCATGCAGGTAGATGTTATGACGTAGGCATCCGCTAAGAAAAGATTTTGATCAATTCTACCCCCAAAGGGATAAAATAGGGAATGAAAGTTTGTATGAAACTTTGTCAATTTTAAACCGATCGGGCTGAGACTTTGCATGCAGGTATAAGAAGAATCATAGATGAATGTCATTATGTATAATACAAGCCTGAGAACAAAAACTGTAGTCTACACTTCAGCTCTACACCGAAGCGAAGCGAGGGCGGGCCGCTAGTTAACTATAATATTATAATAAATATTAAAAGAAGTATAAAATCATATCAGTTCTTATTATCCAAGAAACGTCGAAAGCTTTCCTAAAAGCTTTTGAAGTGTTAAACAATACCATTATAATATATAAATGCATTATAAGCATTGACAATGACAAAAAAAAACCGAAACGTTATATTATTTTCAGTTCAATGTTTTCGTACGAAATTGGTGTTAAATGTCGAGTGGTTTTATATAGGTCGGGCGGAGAAAAAAAAATATTTCCTGTCTCCGAAACGAGAGCGACCGGGAGAGAAAAAACTTGTAGCGAATATTCATTGATTGAGTCAATGGTTCCGTGACGTACGTGGACCATTTTTTTTTCTTTTTTTTTTCCAACACACACCAATTAGCCTAGCCCCAAAGTAAGCACTGTAAAGGCTTGTGTTATGGGATACTAGGGTAACGGATAGAATACATATATTGTACATATATAAGTATATTTATATGAAATACATATTAAACATCCATGACTGGAGTACAAATGCTCGTATTCATCACACAAACATCTGCCCTCACCGGGATTCGAACCCGGGACCTCTCGAGTCGGCGACGCCATGAAACCCGGCGTACAAACCACTCGGCCACGGAGGTCGTCAATTCTTTCTTAATTTCCTTTTTCTGCTACATGGTAATCTGCTTTTTAAGAAAAAGCGCTTTCTTTAGCTGATCCTACCCACCTGAACAATCTAATCTTTCACGAGAACTAAGTTTAGGAGTAAAATTATTTACAATGAACTCACTTTTTATCTGGTAAATCTTTTTATCAGAGTCGGAATGTCATGTTGTTTTAAACGGACCTGTTGTATAACACCCTCTTCAATGATTGCAAGCCTTGACTGATAGTTAAAACTGAACTGGGCAATAGGGGTGATGACGGGGTACAGTAAACTGAATTCTATTAAGTCCGTCAGTTAGATGATCAAAAAATAATGGACACGTATTTTTTCTTTGGGCAATCAACCAAAAAATTACAAAGTGACAGCGCGTCAAAGTTTGGAAGTAGGGGCTCGTGACGTCACTTTTGAGTGAATTTTCACTTATAAGACAAGTGTACTCAAACGTGACGTCATGCGACTTTTCAAATCAATATATCTCTGCAATGTTTATATCATCTGAAAAAAGAAAAAATACGTGTCCAATACTTTTTGATAATCTACCTGATAAACGAAGAAAAATAAATTAGTCATCATCCCTATTTAGTAATAATAATAAAATAAATAATAAATAGTTTCAACACTCATACCAATTATAGCCCCATAGTAAGCACTGTAGGCTTGTGTTATGGGATACTAGTAATACATATACTGATACATTTATATAAGTATATTTATATAGAAATACATATTAAACATCCATGACTGGAGATAAATACTCGTATTCATCACACGCACATCTGCCCCCACCGTGGTTCAAACCCGAGACCTCTAGAGGAGGCAACACCTTGAAAACCGACGCACATACCACTCGCCCACGGAGACCTTCAGAGCTATTGCCGAAATGTGTATATTTTAAGGTTTATGTAAATATACTTGTTGCCGACCTCTTTTATAGATTTAGTTTTTATAGTTTTTGAGGTGTTATTAACGTATTGACATTTTTATGATTTTGCTATCAAAATTGTTATTATGTGTTGTGTGTCATAGTCTTTTCCTGTCATCAGATATAATATTATTTTGTGTTTTACTATAAAATCGTGTTAATAAACACATTGCGTCCTAAATACTAGCCTACATTTTTCATTCCACTAGCTCTCCGCTTCAATACTTGTTGCTGATGCACTGGGGGATACTGAACATTGTACATCCTTAGTGCTTTAGACGTGGAATCTAAACAAAAATAGTTAGTGGCGACTTTGTGACAAGTTTTTGTTAAGACTGACACGAACACCAATTAGCTTAGCATCAAAGTAAGCACTGAGGATATAAATGCATATATTGTCACAACAGTTTCCCAGAAATATATACAAATAGCCCTGGCTGAGGAGCTCGATGGCGCAATTGGTTAGCGGGTTCGGCTCCGATCGTTGAAGTTAAGCAACTTTCGCAGTGGTCGGTCATTGGCTGGGTGACCAAAAAATTTACTATCTCGAGCTCCTCCGTGCAAGGCACGTTAAGCCGTTGGTCCCGGCTGCATCTGCAGTCGTTAGCGCCCGCCAATCCGCACTGGGCCCGCGTGGTGAGTCATGGCCTAATCTCCCTATTCCATCCATAGGGAAGGCCTGTGCCCCAGCAGTGGGGACATTAATAGGCTGATGATGATGATGATGTGCCCTGGCTTAGGTAAAAGTGTTCGCATTTATCATAAAATCATTTGCCGGACAGATCAGAAACCAGAACCTCTGTGAAGGCGACACCTTGAAAGCTACTCACGTCACTGAGATCGCCAAAATATTATAATAGGTTTATTTGCAAATGTTGGTCACCCACTGCTGTATTGTTAACATAAATAAAAACAATAAAAAAAATTGGCCAACTAGGTCCCTGCCTCAGCTTGATACTATACAGCAACACCAGGGCTGCTGCAGCGCTGATGATTCTGGCAGGGCCTAAGGTTGATGACACAGATTATTATTGTTAAACAATAGTAAAATAAACAACCATATCAATGGTCACATCAAAAAAAAAAAGATAATAACAACATAGGCTGAATGTTTTTTACCATCCTTAGCCTTACAGAAAAAGTACAAAAAATTAAAAATAAAGGCGCCCAATGTTTTTTAGTTTTCTTGCAACCCATATTTATTTCAACAATAAAGTTTATAAATACATATCCAATTTACTTCACCATTAACTAAGCAAACGAAAATTGCCGTTGTTTAAAAACCTACCGCCGTTTTCTTAAATATTTTAATACACAAAGAAAATAACAATTTCGCCCACCTTAAGGCATCTAATGAGTTAATAAGCCTATCATCAGCCAAAAATTTACGCGCCTCTATAAAAATTTCACACAAAGTTTACGTTATAATAAACTCGTAAAATGTTCCATTTCCCGTTTCAGTGCGCCGAAAGAACCCTGAATCCGTCGCTTCTGAGGGGGGCTGGTGGGCCACGTAAAAACAAATAGCATTATGGGACCACACAAACATCGTGCGGCCCCCATAACTCCTCATAATGACATAACTTGCCCATCTATGAGGAAACGCCGATTTCTTTTAAGCATACCATTTTATGTGAAATATTTGACGGCATTTGGCTATTTATCGTCTCTCGTGTTCCTTGGTTGTCGATGTTTTAGCAGTAGGAGTGATGACGGGGTACAGTAAACGAAATTCTATTTAGTCCGTCAGTTAGATGATCAGAAAATAAAGGACACGTTTTTATTCTTTGGGCAATCAATCAAAAAATGATAAAGTTATAGCGCGTCAGAGTTTGGGACTTTTCAAATCAATATATCTCTGCAATGTTTATATTATGTGAAAAAAGAAAAAATACGTGTCAAATACTTTTTGATAATCTACCTGATAAACGAAGAAAAAAAATTAGTCATCATCCCTATTTACACGACCTCCGTGGCCGAGTGGTTTGTACGCCGGGTTTCATGGCGTCGCCGACTCCAGAGGTCCTGGGTTCGAATCCCGGTGGGGGCAGATGTTTGTGTGATGAACACGAGCATTTGTACTCCAGTCATGGACGTTTAATATGTATTTCTATATAAAATATACTTATATATGTAAAGTATATGTATTTTATCCGTTACCCTAGTATCCCATAACACAAGCCTTACAGTGCTTACTTTGGGGCTAGGCTAATTGGTGTGAGTGTTGGAAATATTTATTTATATTTATATTTAATTACACATGCAGTTTGGTATACATTTTACGCAATGGGTAAATTACCGCCATGGTGTATGAATGAGTTACTTATGTTCAATTCAAATTCAAAAACCATTTATTAGTTTAGGCTTTTTTAAACTAGTCATCATCCCTATTGGTGCACTTACAAAGGTTGCGGAAGAATATTGCTAAGTATACTCCTAATCTAGATTATCTTTTATTCATTAGTTGGTTTATTATTATTAATTTTAATGATTTTGTTCATAGTAATAACACTTTTTCGTCGTTACACTCTTGGCAGAGTGTTTGTGGCCGACCCGCTGCACAAAACGACGCCATACCTCCCTCACGGCTGCTTACCTTGTAA
The DNA here is from genome assembly GCA_902850365.2 of Chilo suppressalis. Taxonomy (NCBI): domain Eukaryota; kingdom Metazoa; phylum Arthropoda; class Insecta; order Lepidoptera; family Crambidae; genus Chilo; species Chilo suppressalis. The sequence goes on along the minus strand of OU963901.1, from coordinate 27,841,724 downwards.
ACACAAGTTTATTAATTTAACAGATGGATTATCATGAACGCGAATATGAAAAAAAGCATTTATTAACTCTGTCATTTGAACATGGAATTGTCTTGGAAAACGAAGTAATCAGGAAAACCCCCTAATATCAATGACTTATTCATCGAATAGTTCCGTTCTGTTTGAGAACTAACTTACTAATTTGTTTAAACCGAATTAGACTTATATATGACAGAGAACCAGAGTTATCGACATAGCCTACCGGATTAGCAAGTTGAAGTGGCAGTGGGCTGGCCATATTTGTCGAAGAACCGATAACCGTTGGGGTAGACTAGTTCTGGAGTGGAGACCGCGTCTAGGCAAACGTAGTGTAGGACGTCCTCAGGCGCGATGGAGTGACGATTTGCGCAAGGTGGCTGGCAGGAGCTGGATGCGAGTAGCCCAAGATCGATCTGAGTGGCGTGCATTTGGATAGGCCTATGTCCAGCAGTGGACTATGATGGGCTGTTGATGATGATGATGATGATGATGATGGTATATATGTATTTTTAGTATGTATATATATATATATATATATATATGTATGTATTTACCTATGTATGTATGAGTATATGTATGTATATCTATGTGTTTATTTTTTTTGTTTACTCGGTTTGTAAAGAGGTTTTCTCGCGTATTATTACAGTTAATTACACCGCCGTCTTTCCAGCTTCTTTCTTGTCTTCTCCATCCCAAGGTTGTCTGGAAGAGATCGCTCTTAGCGATAAGACCGCCCATTTTTACACTGTAAGCAGCCATTATGTATATAATGTTTTATATATTTTTTTTTGTGGTGTAAAATAAAGAGTTTTTACTATTATTATTATTAAACAATCAATAAAAGATCTGAAAATTAATAGTTGGCGATTTTTTGGCCATCCGTACATTTCTCAAACAGAAAAATGTTCCATTTGCATACAATGTCCGGTTCAGCTGGTATCTCACAAATGTCTGCACAACCCTTTTCTTTGCGCGCGCTCTGTATAATATTGAAAAGAAGCCACTTATCATTTCTCCCGGTCAACTGTCGTAAGTCAGAATGTAGCTTCTGTCGAATTATAAAGGCGAGTTCATTTATCAAAGAACGCGGCTCCACTGCAAATAATGCCGGCGTAGCCCGACCTCACGCCTATCCATTTATTCACATCAACCTTGGAAGCTGTTGAGGTAATCTTGAGTTGTTTATCATTCAAAGTTAAGCTTCTCGTGGCAGAGGAAAAACCCCGGTCAAGCGCGAGTTGGACTAGCAGTTTACGAATAGTTAGTCCATCACGGGAATATACCTAGTCCAGCCATTAGTTCTGTTACAAATGAAAACGCATTTTTTTTAATGAGATAAAGTCATTTTATTAAAATTAGGGAGGGAAAATGAGGGATTAATAGGGAGTTTAGGCCTTGACCCACCACGCGGGCCCAGTGCGGATTGATGGGTGCTAACGACTGCAGATGCAGCCGGGACCAACAGCTTAACGTGCCTTTCGAAGCACGGAAGAACTCGAGATAGTAAATTTATGGTCACCCATCCAATGACCGACCACTGCGACAGTTGCTTAACTTCAACGATTGCAGCTGATCGCGCTATCCACTTGCGCCATCGAGCTCCTCATATAGTCGTGTGACGCTCATGACTCATTTCCGTTTCTTCTTTTCCGTAAGATTTTTCCATTTACACCCCGCTTTTATATAGGCAATAGGTATACTTTTGATTGTCTCCGTACTGCCATATAATAATCCACTTATTGAACTCGGAAACAAAGAAGGTCCCCCGTCTTATCACGAGAAAAGTCTTTTGTATGCGTATTTTATTGGATTCCTTAATAGTGGGAAAGGTCAGGGGTCGGCCACCCCTAAGTTGCTTCGAATCACAGATAAAGTTTTGAAGGGCCACGGGGAATAAAGTAAATACTTTTATCTTCGGAACCCGCGCAAATGACATTAATTTACAAGCGCTACCTTATGTAGTTACCGAAGTTGCGTTACTAAATAAATAAATAAATATTTCCAACACTCACACCAATTAGCCTAGCCCCAAAGTAAGCACTGTAAGGCTTGTGTTATGGTATACTAGGGTAATACATAATACATATATAAGTATATTTATATAGAAATACATATTAAACGTCCATGACTGAAGTACAATTGCTCGTATTCATCATACAAACATCTGCCCCCACAAGGATTTGAACCCGGGATCTCTCGAGTCAGCGACACCATGAAACCCGGCGTATAAACCTCTCGGCCACGGAGTTCATTACTAGAGTTTCTATTGTTTAAACAACGAACAGGTTATGTAGTTTCAGAAACTCTTCTATTCTCTTTCTCTCTCTATCTTTCCTCTCTCTTTCCTCTACACTCCGACTACACAGCCCCTAGACGCCTAATAGTAAACTAATATACCTGACAATACATCTGATTAATACTAAATATATAGAACACAAAAGAGGTTAGTTATGTGTGAGCAAATGCTAATAACTTGACCAAAACTTAGGCCCGTATTATAGAAAGACTAGCAAACCAGTGAACCAAATGTTCACCAAAACCTGATTTCTCGAAAACCGGAAGTGCTACGTTACTCAAATCCGGTTTGTAGTCTTATCAGACTATTCTTAACTTATAACTTAAATATTCTCTTTATCTATCTCTTACGGTTTGACCGCTGAAACAGCACCACAGACGGACGGACGGACTCGTCTAATAGATAAGAGATTCCCAGTGATTGATCTAGTCTTGAGCATAGTTAGAAAGGGATGCCGCTATATACAGCACATAGCGATATCCTTTCCCAACTGTACTCAAGTAAAGATCAACACTTATGTTGGAAGGCCAAAGGGGAAGATCTTCCTCCGAGCTGGGTGATGGTAGCTCGGGGGCCGCGGCCCGACTCATGTTGGTCGGGCAACGTATATATGAACTGTTAGCTTCCGAAATTCACTTGCGCGATGTAGGCTTCCTTACGTTGTGAACGCAGCGCCGGTAGCGCCATCTGTTAAGGAGGCGAGTGACTATTTCCTCTATGTTCATTATATGTGGGGCATGTAGATGTCGCCGCCACACTTAGTTATCACTTAGTTCTTACAGTTCCACGAATGAAAAGTGCTGCCGTGGAATTTGATTTTGAACTAATTGTGTTTTTTTTAAAAAAACATCGAAGGCAGACCTGTCTTTCCCAGTGGGCACTTTGGGCAAGTGCCCAGGGCCCCGCAATCGATAGGGGGCCCCCTCAGATCAAATACAAAGTCCCTAGTTCCTGTTAAATCACCAAACGGAAGTCATAGGGGCCCCATTATCCTAATATGCCCAGGGTCTCCAATAGGTTAAAGACGGCACTGATCGAAGGCATTGTTTTATCTTTATAGCACTGAATAAACGCAATATCGTTATATTGAGTGCACATGCAACGTGTTTCAATGTCCAATTGTGACTAAAGCGAATTGTGGTCATGCACCACAATTTAAGCGGGTCACTTTTGAGCCGCGAGTGACGTATCTTCCCTTTTTCTTTTAATCTAAGGCCCGTATTATAGAAAGATTCTGAGTGATTTATCTAGTCTTGAGCATAGTTAGAAAGGGATGTCGCTATATATAGCACATAGCGATATCCCTTCCTAACTATACTCAAGTAAAGATCAACACTTAGTTATCATTCTGTAATACGGACCTTAGTTCTATTGCGTCATTGCTTTCGGGTGTGAGCGGTGATTGGTTCGATCGTTTGATGTCGCGTCGTTTGATTGGCTATTATCTATTAGGTGAAAGTGTAGTGGGGGTGAACCGGCGACAACGGTTCCCGTCCAAACGGTCTATTCATCATCAGCCTATTAATGTCCCCACTACTGGGGCACATGCCTTCCCTATGGATGGAATAGGGAGATTGGGCCATGACCCACCACGCGGGTCCAGTGCGGATTGGTGGGTGCTAACGACTGCAGATGCAGCCGGGACCAACGGCTTAACGTGCCTTCCGAAGCACGGAGGAGCTCGAGATAGTAATTTTTGGTCACCCATCCAATGACCGACCACTGAGAAAGTTGTTTCTTCTTCTTCTTCACCCTTCTAAACTCTTTCTGTGTCCTGTGAATAAATCAAATAAATGATCCCGCAGAGAAATATTACAGCAGTGTCGACACTTTCGTGACCAAGACGCGTGTCGACGCTTTCGGAGTATAAAAAAAGATAAAAATAAATGGATCCGTGTACCACTTAATTTACTAACATTATGACCTTGTATTAGCCAATCAAGGCGCTGTCCCTCCGTATTGCCTTGCGTCCAGAAGTTGCCAGAATACATTTGAAACTGAAAATATAACGTTAGGCGTTTAGGGGTTGTTGTTGTTTAGACGGTGGCTTTACAATCCGAAAATTATGTTCCCAAAAATAAAAATATCTTAGATAAAAACTAAGATATCTAGGTATCTCTAAGATCTTTGATTGAATTCAACCAAGTATTGAACTTTGCACGGTTCTCTTCATGTGCGATTCCAACTTATTACACCTGCAGTACTATTCTGTAAGAATAAACTCACTTCTCACCTCAAATTCCGCGATGTGATTTGAAATTAGAATACGACTTTTCAAATCACATCATACAAATTCTTTTTACAAATTTGACGACCTCCGTGGCCGAGTGGTTTGTACGCCGGGTTTCATGGTGTCGCCGACTCGGGAGGTCTCGGGTTCGAATCCCGGTGGGGGTAGATGTTTGTGTGATCAATACGAGCATTTGTACTCCAGTCATGGATTTTTAATATGTATTTCTATATATATACTAGCTGACTCGGCGAACTTCGTACCGCCCAAAAGTAATAATTTGCAATAAATTAAATTTGCGACTATAATTTGAGATTTAAACTATCCTATCTCTCAAGTTGGATCGAACTGCACATGGTGTGCGAATTTTATTATAATCGGTTCAGTGGTTTAGGAGTCCATTGAGGACAAACATTGTGACACGAGATTTATATATATTAAGATATATATTTATGTACTATATATGTATTCTATCCGTTACCCTAGTATCCCATAACACAAGCTTTTACAGTGCTTACTTTGAGGCTAGGCTAATTGGTATGAGTGTTGGAAATATTTATTTATTTATTTATTCTTTTTTCTAATCATACGCGAATTACGCAGTGAAAAGTGAGTTTGTTAATACAGAATAGCACAACCGGCCGAGTTTATAGGTCCATCGCCCATTTCGAGAGACATAGCGGAATTGGGCTCGAATTGGAACGCCCATCTAATAAAGTAACGTCTATCTAACGAAAGGCCACGAAGAAATTACACTACCTTTTGTTGGTACTGTGGGGCTTGACCTGAAGGGAAGCCCTGGGGACGTAGCTTTGCTACACTTATAAATAATAATCACTAGATATTTCTCCTTCTTTTTAACATGAAAATCGTTCTATCAACCGATATCGTGTCTGAATTCTATCTCTTAGAATGTTCGACTATTCTTAAAAGATTCTCAGTAGTAGTCAATCAATCAATAAATCATTTATTTATTTTTCTCTCACATGAAAATAAAGTTCATTGTGGTATACCACTTGTGGTTTACAATAAGTTAGATATATTATTATGAGAGACTGGTGCCTGAATTAGGTTTCAGTGAAAAATGTGACACAGGTCACCAGAACCCTCCCGCTGACTACATACATCATAAAAACAGGGTATGATGTGACTTGAGGCGTAGCATAATTTCGTCCATTGCAAAGGTACTAAGCCATACTGCCAAGTCTTACGTCCATAATTCTAGTTGTCATATATTATTATACGGGGCAAGGCCAAATCTATTATTTTGTTTTTGTTTAGAGGCAATAAGTCAAATCTTCAGTAAATTATAAAATATTTTGTTCTGTCCGGGAGTGGTCATAATCATTTTATATTGTAGTAAAGTCCGAGGTTGTTTTATTATATTTCTCCAAGTGTCGAGTTTATAAATTCGTAAATAGGTAGAAAGTTTTCTGGGCTTGCTAGGATATCTTGTAGCGGAGGTGGTATGATCTGTGATTTGGTCAAAAGTCGATCTATTGGAATTAGTCGCTGAATGTTGAAAGCTGGACAAGAAAAGAAGATGTGGTCCAGTGTTTCATCTTCTTGTGATGTGCATTCAGTGCATACTGGTGACGTTATCATCCGCATACGGTGCAAATGCGATTTCAATCTACAATGACCAAATCTTAGCCTATTTATCTGAGTGTATAATTTCCTTTTAGTACAGTCAATCTGTAGGTTGAGTGGTGAAAAAAAAACCTAAAGGGTAAGTCTTGTTTTTTCTGTTGCCAAATGACGTCAGTAAGCCACCTTGGCGATGGGCATGTTGAACTCGTAGGCGTTTTTTGAAAAACTCAAAAAAACCGTAAAAATTTTTTTGAAACACATTTTTCTTGTTTTGTTTGCATAATAGAAACTTTTTTTCGACCATAATTGTAGAGGGCGTTGTGTACTACAATTTATGTCATTGTTGCAATCTTGTACAACAAAAAATGCACATTGTAGGTGGCGCTAAGTCTCAAAAAAAGCGTTTTTTCACTTTTTCACCCTGAAAATATCATTTTAATAGAAAACTTTAAATGGAAAAGTTGTTCCGTACACAATTACCAACAACTTTTGTATAAACAATTTTTTTGTATTACTTATCGTTTTCAAGTTATAAATTGCGCAGGTATGAAAAATTCAAGTACACATTTGCAGGGCATATTTCAATGTACGTTATGGCGGATGTGGCGAACAGCGTTTTTAGTGTTTAAAAAATATAGACTAAAATAGTTTTTTAAATTAAATTTCTACAGCAATCTTCTGCTTTTATGAAGTGAAATCGATAAATTTAGGTTCCTGAGACCAAATATTTTAAAAAATAAACATTTATTTAATACAATTCGACATTTGTCAACTAGCCTATTGATATTTTCATGTTAAACAAAAATATAACAAACGGAGCTTGAATATTAAGTAAATTTACAAACGCAGTCATAACAAGAGGAAACAAATTGTTATTTACCGCGTAAGTAGGTAACTCGAAACAAAAAACGATCATAATTCAATAAAGCCCCAAATAAATTAACGGATGATACCTATAGTGTTGAATGAAATAGCCCGTTGCTGCTTTGCGGGGGCGAATAACTTGCGCGTTCTGCAACTAACGCGAAGTAATGCGCCCTTAATAGACACAAATGCTGATTTATGGGAATCCCCCGCTGGCAAATGTCTGACAACATACGCACGCACATAGTTTAATACCATCCATTCTCTCAGTATGCAATAGGGATGATGACTATTTTTTTTTTCTTTGTTTATCAGGTAGATTATCAAAAAGTATTGGACACGTATTTTTTCTTTTTTCACATAATATAAACATTGCAGAGATATATTGATTTGAAAAGTCGCATGACGTCACGTTTGAGTACACTTATAAGGGAAAATTCACTCAAAAGTGACGTCACGAGCCCCTACTCCCAAACTTTGACGCGCTATAACTTTGTCATATTTTGGTTGATTGCCCAAAGAAAAAATATGTGTCCATTATTTTTCGATCATCGAACTGACGGACTAAATAGAATTTCGTTTACTGTACCCCGTCATCACCCCTATTGTGGAAACTGAGCAACATTTGCGAAAGCCGATTATTGTATGGGTGACAGGAATTTATAATTCATCATCATCATCAGCCTCTTTATGTCCCCACTGCTGGGGCCCAGGCCTGCCCTATGGATGGAAGATTGAGCCATGACCCACCACGCGGGCCCAGTGCGGATTGGCGGGTGCTAACGATTGCAGATGCAACCGGGACCAACGGCTTAACGTGCCTTCCAAATCACGGAGGAACACGAGATAGAAATTTTTGGTCACCCATCCAATCCACTGCGAAAGTTGCTTAACTACAACGATCGTATTGGTTTAATCAGGAAATAGTTATTTGGAAGAATTTAATGACCATGGTAAAACATTTTCTTTTTATGTTCAAAGGGTGACAAACAAGCTCATGGCCCGCCAGACGGTTAGCCGCCATAATTGCCAAATAGAGTCTGTCAAATGAATCGTGATACTACAAAGGAGCGGCAAATTTAAAACACCGCCTTTATAGGAAATTAGACTTATGGAAGGATTGGCCTCTAAGAAGCTTGGTGTGCTCGAGTAATAGATCGAGAATGTACTTCACACCAGCCCACCGACTGCAACTTTATAAGGCACAGGTTCGGCCTCACATGGAGTACTGCTCTCATCTTTGGGCGGGGGCACCCCAGTACCAGCTTCTCCCTTTGGATCGCATCCAGCGCCGAGCGGCTCGAATCGTCGACGGCCAGGACCTTTCTGATCAGCTTGATACTTTGGCTTTGCGTAGGGATGTAGCTTCGGTCTGCATCTTCTATCGCACTTATCACGGGGAGTGTTCTGAGGAATTGTTCGGATTAGTTCCAGCTGCGACATCGTACATCGCGACAAAAATTTCATCCCCATCATCTTGATGCGTGGCTATCCACAACCGTGCGTTTATATCGAAATTTTTTACCACGTACGACAAAACTGTGGAGTATATTGTTGCCAGCAGTGTTTCCGGACCATTACGACCCAAAAACCTTCAAAAAAAAGAGCGTACTCCTTGCTTAAAGGCCGGCATCGCATTTGTGATACTCCTGGTGTTGCAAGTGTCCATGGGCAACTGTGATCACTTACCATCAGGTGAGCCGTCTGCTCGTATGCCCCCTATAACATAAAAAAAGACTTGATACTTTAATTGAAATGAATGAAAAAATGAAATGCCAAATAACGCACACGACTCCTGGCCAAGAGTGTGTGGTACAATCTTTTAGGGGGTATTTAGTTCGCTTAGGCCATGTGAGCCCGGGTGTATGCGCCGCCACGGTTCGGCTATGCGGGATTTTGTGGTCCGGCCAGAGGTTTCTGTTACGTCAATTACAGAGGGTGTTTGACCAAAAACGGGCGGCAACCTCGTGAATTATAGTCCTCTGGCCTTGATTAGGGCGATCCTTGCGACTTGCGCTACTCCCTAACCCGTTCGCCAAACCCAGTATCGGACAGTTTTTTTTTTTATGTTATAGGTGGCATACGAGCAGACGGCTCACCTGATGGTAAGTGATCGCCGTCGCCCATGGACACTTGCAACACCAGGAGTATCACAAATGCGATGCCGGCCTTTAAGGAAGGAGTACGCTCTTTTTTGAAGGTTTTTGGGTCGTATTGGTCTGAGAGTAGGTGATCACCTTTCTTGATGATCATCAAGCAAGTTTCTTGTTTGACGATCCCCCGCCCTTACTCCGCCCTGACTCCACCATAACAGCTCAGGGCAAATTGGTAGGTTATACTGACCGCAAATGTAGCCGGGACCAACAACTTAACGTGCCTTCCAAAGCACGGAAGAACGAAACACGGGATGGTACGATTTTTGTCATCTATCCCAAAAGGGAAACACAGGATGGTAAAATTTTGGTCACCCATCCCAAAAATAACCATAGCGAAAGTTGCTTAACTGGCACGATCGCAAATTATACGGCTCTTACTACTTCGTCACCGTACTGTTCAAGGTATATAAACGTTAAAAAAATAAAAAAGTTTTTTCATATGGATTTTTTTTTGAAGTGAAACTTCTTTACGTTTTCTTGACTTGGGGGGTAGCCGAATGCGTTACGCGTTACGAAAAATGTGTTCGGGCGAGGCGAACGGGAGTTAAGTGCGGGATATAAGCAAGAGAAAGCAGTGCGCGTGCACATTTTCTTTCTCACTTTCTCTTATAGCTAGTAATTGAAATATGTATATGTATGTATGTCACCGCCCGCCCGCCCCGTGCTAAATCCAAATATATTATGATATCGCGGTAATAAAACGGCAAAATTTCTTTAAGTAAATTTTAAAGGATAAGGGCCTCGCCAGAATCGTAGGGTAGGGTCGATTTAACAACTCGATTTATGCGGACCACGGGCATAACGAATTTTCTGCGATGTGGTCCAAGGAAACGGATGGAATAAAACTTCAGATTATGTAAACAGAGTTTTCTAAATAAAAACTTATGTAGGTAGGCATTATTTTAATTTATGTTATTTACGAATGTGGAGCTCGATGGCGCAAGTGGTTAGCGCGTTCGGCTGCGATCGTTAAAGTTAAGCAACTCTCGCAGTGGTCGGTCACTGGATGGGTGATCAAAAAAAAAATTACTATCTTGAGCTCCTCTGTGCTTCGGAAGGCACGTTAAGCCGTTGGTCCCGGCTGCATCTGCAGTCGTTAGCACCCACCAATCCGCACTGGGCCCGCGTGGTGGGTCATGGCCCAATCTCCCTATTCCATCCATAGGGAAGGCCTGTGCCCCAGCAGTGGGGACATTAATAGGCTGATGATGATGATGATTTACGAATTTGTTATCATGTACATTCGCGGAAAGACCCGCTCTGTCACCCATAACGCCATAATCGCTTGCGGTAGCGGCGTAGTAAAAATTCATTCATAGACATGTAATTATCGCTGTCTTACTTTTTCGTATAGCGCTGTCGCGATCACGATGCGGATGACAAATTGCAACTAAAACAAATTTAATGCAATTCAATTCATTATTCAGCAATGAAATGCTCTCTGTCTTACTTTTGTGCGGCGACCGGGATTGGCGGCGCGTCCGACGCGAAGGCGGGGCGTAGAAAAAACTACTGTAGAAAACCGTTCAAAGCGTTTTGTTCGCCAAGTGGCAGAGCGCAAAATTCCGCGATAGTACCTTATTTTTAGCGAGTTTCCGATATTTCGGCACTGTTGTGAGCGCCATGATCACGTAGTAACTGAAGTAATTTAAAACATTTTACACATTTCACAAGTTTGACACCCAGTTGTAGCAGGCGATTTTTTAAAATCTGCAAATGTATTTCTTCTTATAATGAAAAAGTAAATGGTGTCCTCTTTCAGTAAAATATCCTATCTTCAATATCTAATATACTTTTTCTCCGTGTGGCATAACCGTGGGACGCCATGTGTAATGTGGATGTAATCTTAGAAGGCTTTTTCATTGACAGTTAACCAGTATTTGTTGCTTCAATTCTATTACGCATGTTGTCTTCACCTTTAATTATAATAACATTAAGCTTAAGCACTTTATCATTACCTGATTGTTGTTGTTAGTGTAAAATGGAACGCAACCAAATTAGTTTTTTTATGCGCGTGTGGCGCCATTGTCACTTGTCACTCGCTGCCAACGTTCTTTTGTTCTCTCTCCGATTTTGAGTTCATTGTAGTCTATTTTATCTTAAATACGTTGAATTATTTACCACAACCACGCAGAATATTCCTTTAGTTTGTGTAAATGTTTATTATGTTGGTGATCAATTAAATAAATAAATAAATATGAAAATATGTATTTTTATGTGAATAGATGTATTATGAATCATGTGCAGAGATGCAGATTTTTAGATCTTTCAGTCGTTTTTGTGTAATTGTTTAACAGACATACAAACTTTCACATTTATAATATTGGTAGGATAGGATATAATTTAATTATCACATTTGACTTACAGTTTTTCTTTTTTTTTTCTGGAAAATACGGCATTCAATAATGTATTTAAAGCCAGCAGACACTCGTCCATCCTTTTTTCTTTATTTTGAGGTATTTAAACATATTTTCCATTTAATTAATTTTTTGGAACCTCTCCTTATTATATTTCAGTCTCTACTAACTTGAGACATTGAAAGTAACTTAATTGAATTTAGCGATACAAACACACCGGTTGGGATTGGGAACATGTTCCAAACAACGGGGTGAGAAATTATGTTTCGGGTTGTGGATACGCGGAACTCGTAAGAAGGAGTTATTTTGATGCTTCTTTCAAATGTTGGGTAACCAAATTTTGACGATAGCAAACATAACGAAGTATATTACGTTATACCGTCTCAACTGTAATAATTACAGCCCCCGTTTTTCGGCATTAAACCTAGCTGAAGTACTGGACGAAAGTGATCAACAAAAATAATAATTAATTTAGTATATTTCTTTCTTAGAGGACCTCGATGGCGCAGGTAGTTGCCGCGTTCGGCTGCGATCGTTGAAATTAAGCAACTTTCGCAGTGGTCGGTCATTGGATGGGTGGCCAAAGATCTTCTATCTCGAGTTCCTCCGGAAGGCACGTTAAGCCGTTGGTCCCGGCTGCATCTGCAGTCGTTAGCACCCGCCAATCTGCACTGGGCCCGCGTGGTGGGTTATGGCCCAATCACCCTATTCCATCCGTAGGGAAGGCCTGTGCCCCAGCAGTGGGGACATTAATAGGCTGGTGATGATGATGCTTTGTTTCCTAGGGTTTAACGCACATCACTCACTAATTAAAACTAACTTCAACGGGTTAATGCACGAACTTTATTTATTAATGACGTTTCGCAGCCTTTTCAGGTCTGCATCGTCAGAATAATGACGTCACGGTTCATGCATTTATCCGTTAAAACTAGTTTTATTTAATTAATTTGGTGTTAAAAAGAGTGTAGTTACAATAACGAACCTTCTTGGCCGCACGCACTATGCGAAGAAGAAGACTACATTACTGCAGCGGCCAGCAAAGGCATTGATGGACGAACATGTAAATAAGTATCCATCAATCCGTGGCAGCATAATGGTCAGTGCATTCGCCCGGATAGCGAAGGGTTCGAGTCCCGTCTGCTGCCTGGTCCGCGTGGATGTTTTTCTAGTAAATTTTTCTGTAGATGTAATTATTAAAACTGATTTTTATTTCCTCGTAGATATAGGATAAAACCCTATGCATCCCTCGAAAGAAAGTACTGTTTCAATGCATTTGCTCGGAAAATGTTCAATCAAAATGCAGGTAAACAATTAATGTATATTTAATAATTATATAATGAAGGGTGACTTTATGAATCATCTCTGAAGTCATTTTTCAATTTGACGACTCTGTAAATAATAAAACAGGGAGAAAAAAACAGCCCTTGCTGAGTTTCTTGCCGGTTCTTCTCAGTACAAGGTCTCCCGCCGTAGATTTACGAACCCATGGCGTAGCTTCTAGACATTCAGGTGTGCTTGTAACAGCCTAAACTGAATAAATGATTTTGATTATTATGATTATATGTATTCACATGCAACCTTGCACTTTGTGTAGTACTCTACCATACCTGAGTCCTGTATGGCAGAACGTCTAAGGTCGGCAAAAAATTTTTTCGACAATCGACCATGTCTTTTTGTCGAGTCCACATCGTCAGTCTTTTGAATAGAAGCTACTGGAGGGTTCACGTAACATTTCTGAAGACAGAAAAAATATTAATCTGTTGATTTGCATGGTGTGGGGGTCGCAGTACGAAGGGATAAAATATACAGGGTGAAATTGAATGTTTCAATGAAACTTCGTGGGATTATTGGGTTACGTATATAGAGTATCTCTGAATTTTTTCGGATTTTTTAAAGATGATTTAAAATAAAATTTCGTTTTTTTTTTGTTATATTTTAATCTCCTTTTGGGTACTAAACAATTATTCTTTTTAAACACCCATACAGAGTAAGTAAAAAACAACTAATTAGCACTACTAAAAAAACGTAAAAACAGAAGACGAGCGGTCGGGAGCAATGACCGCTCCCGCCGTTGAATCGGTTGAATACCTACCTATGCGCGGTGCAAAGCGCAGTGAGCGAGCGCAGTGTCAAGTTTATCCACCTCGCGTGCGTATCTTTTAAATTTGTGACAAGAGAAGATTTGCAAATAATGCCATGATTAGTTCTTGTTCTGTGGCCTCAATATAAGAAGTTGGATATGGTGTGTTGTTATTGTAGTGTCACGGTATACTCAGCAGAGCCACAAGGCTTTACGAAAGTAGGTTTGGTGATTGATTGTGTTTACAAAGTGTATACGGGAAGTTTAAGTGAAAAAAATGAATAGGTACATCGGTCTTGTAAGTACTTTTGAATACCGGGTTATAAATTTCACCCAAGTATTGAACTGCAATAAGTATTTCTTTTTGTTTAACATTTGCCTATTTCTAATCGTGACAAAATTATTATTAACTTTTAAAGTTTTTCTCCGCTTAAGAGAAGATGACATTTGTGCTTATTATTTCAATAAAGGCATCTAAGACGACTTTATTGTATTGTGTGGAATCAAAGGAGTCAACTGAACTCTGTGTAGAGGTACGTACTCACTCAACGGCTGGCGGGCGCGGTCGGTCGTTGACCCGCCGTAGAATTTTAATGTTTTTCCATTTTTTTGAAGTACTTATTTATTAGTTATTTTTCACTGGATATGTAAGTTTGTTTGTTTAAAATGAATAACTACTCAAAAGGAGGAAAGGACATAAAAATACACAAATTATAAATAAAAACATGAAAAAAAATACTTCAAAAAAATCCGAAAAAATCAGGCATACTCTTTTCACGTAACCCAACAATCTCACGAAGTTTCATTAAAACATTCAATTTCACCCTATATATATTGGAGCGCGTCAGACATTGAGATGGTTCAAAAGAGTGACGACTGAACGGTGTGAATTGTTTTTAAAGCAGTTAGCCGATTATATTGTGAATATTTGATTGAATTCAGTAGATACCTACATATTTAATATGGCAAAGAGTTTTTGGTTGCTTGAACTCTTCAATAATTCAATTTCTTATACGAATGCGTATTTATTATACTATTAAATTTAATAATAAAGCTTTTCGTACCTCTTAGTCGAGGCGTAAATATTTTTCTGTCTCAAATCTATATACTTTTTTTTATCAAATATTACACTTAAAATAACATGTATTTTATGTAACACTTCCTAATCTTTATATATATAATTCTTCTGTGAGTGTGTATGTCACTGAACTTCTCTTAAACGACTGGACCGATTTTGATGAAATTTTTTGTGTGTGTTCAAGGGGATCTGAGAATGGTTTAGATTCACAATTTTGTCCGCTGGACAACCCCTATTTTTTTTAGGGCGGTACGAAGTTCGCTGGTTCAGCTAGTTATGTATAATACTGTAGGCGGGCAGCCCTACCGCGTGGATACGCCCCGCTCGGCCGTAGGCAGTTATTTCAAGGACAGGGCCGAGTTACAATACTGTATAGATAATATTCCCGTGACCACACGGTCTAGTACGTTCGGCACTACATAGAGGATCAGGTATGGTAGGAGTATGTCACAATGTGCAAAGTCAGGCAACTTATATTATTCTACCGCGCTTGAGTATATCCCCGAAAGGACTCATTGTTTATTCATCTCAAAAACGATAATTAATTATAACAAGTCTAGAACAAGTAAGTTTTGGAACGAAGCTCTTTTTTGGACAGTACGGACTTGGCAGATAAGAGTTAGGTGAATAAAAGATTTTTCCGTCACAACCGTCACTTTTTTCTTAGCAAATTGTGTGAAGTTGTGTACTTCATCATCATCATCATCATCATCAGCCTATTTAAGCCCACTGCTGGGGCACAGGCCTTCCCTATGGATGGAATAGGGAGATTGAGCCATGACCCACCACGCGGGCCCAGTGCGGATTGGTGGGTGCTAACGACTGCAGATGCAACCGGGACGAACGGCTTAACGTGCCTTCCGAAGCACGTAGGAGCTCGAGATAGTAAATTTTTGGTCACCCATCCAATGACCGACCACTGCGAAAGTTGCTTAATCTCAACGATCGCAGCCGAACGCGCTAACCACCTGCGCCATCGAGCTCCTATGTACTTATGTTAATTTTAAATTTTGTTACGACGGCGTGTAACACGACACTCACGTTTTATTTTTTTGTCATTAAATACCTAGTCATTTATTGCTTTAATTAACTGGTAAGTAATCTATAAAACAAAAGTCGAAGTAATTTTACATAAAATCTCGATAAAACTTTGTATATTTACTCATTTTCCTGTGGTTAAAGTCAGCTTGTCAAGAATTTCGCTGGAATATATTAATATTGAAAACTGAGCAAAAAGGATCAGCATATTTTCCCATAATGATAATGAAAAACTCTTGCTAAGTAAAAACTGAAATCTTAAACTTATATCAAAAAACTTAAGCATGATTCAATAGGTGCTTCTTTTTTGCGGTTGTCTACCAGCGATGAAGGTACCTTTAACCATGAGATAAGGTAGACACTTTGAATTGTTTACAGAGTGCCATCTCATCATCATCATCATCAGCCTATTAATGTCCCCATTGCTGGGGCACAGGCCTTCTCTATGGATGGAATATGGAGGTTGGGCCATGACCCGCCTCGCGGGCCCAGGTGGGTGCTAACGACTGCAGATGCAGCCGGGACCAACGGCGTAACGTGCCTTCCGAAGCACAGAAGAGCTCGAGATAGTAAATTTCCGGTCACTCATCCAATGACCGACCTCTGCGAAAGTTGCTTAACTTCAACGACCGCAGCCGCGCTAACCACTTGCGCCATCTAGCTCCTCAAAATCTAAGATAACACAATACACAATTTGTTAACATTAACGGTTATTTCAACAATGAATCGTCGACCAGTTTGATGTTACATTCGTCACGAACCACCCATTATTTCGTGGCAGTCCAACGCTTGGTAGGACACCATCGTAAACTGAAACGACGCGGCCCGCAGTTAAACTGCTGTTAACCCGTAACCGGCAAGTAATAGACGATGTCCACAGAGCAACCCCGAGACCGCATACTTGTGCACCGCTTGTGCTAAGCTTTTGAAGTTATACTTCTTTAGGCGCGTTATGAAAAAATGATGAGAGAGAAACTTTAAAGATGCGCGCGCATCACTGTAACACAAAATTTTAACAGCATGAAGTTGGTCGCTTTAGCGACCAATTTCATGCGTTACTTTTGTGTTTACCGCACATTAAGAAAATCTACCAACAAAATAGAAATAGAATCTCTATTTAGTGGGTGCTAACGACTGCATTGTGAAGGCCTATCAAAAGTATTTATTAATCTGGAACAACGGAACCAAAGCGCGATTCAGGAGACTACAGCGCCATCTCTTGACCATTGGTGTAGTAGAACCAAAAACCACATCTTTATTTTTTGTAATAAAGTAACAGTTATAGGTATTCATATTTATAATATTTATCCACATGTTTCTAGTTTGTATATTCGGAATAAGTGTTTGAGTTTCATACAAGTCACATATGTTCTAATAAATTATATTCAGTAGCGATTTTAATTGAATATTTTGATTGTTTATTTATTTTTTCAAATTAAAACTGAACTTTATTGACTGTGTCCTTTTCTAGACTTTTTATTAATTTATTGTAATTAATTATTTGCATGCAATTAAAAACTAATTTTAAACGATGCCAAAGAAGGATAACTTCTCACGCGCCTACATAAGTACACGCACCCATTTTTTTTTATAGAAAGGTCCGCCAAATGACTCCGCCCCACCTGACGGTGAAGCCCAGATGTGAAGATAGCTGAAACAGCAGTTCTACTTGCCACGCCAGCCATCTTCACCTTGCCGGCCTGCATGTTGCTTCTTCACGCCTTTTTCAAAGGATCCCAGGTTGTTAGAAGGAACACGTGAGCGGGTAAAACATTCCATTTACGGATAGTGCGACAAAGAAATGAGTCACCATCTTTGTACGCATTGGAATAGTGGCCAAAGTTTGGTGACAACGTAGGCCAGCGCGCGTCGTCCTCTGAAGGAAAGGGGAAGGTGGAATAAGAGAGAATAACTCCTCGGAACACTCGCCGTGGTACAGACGATAGAACGCGCTTAGTGACGTCACGTCACGGAGTAATTGAAGAGACTCGAAATTCGCCATGCGTCTATAACGTCCAATCAGAACGCGACTAGAAGCATATTTCATTGGTCGACGAGCAAACGCAGGTGGACGCCGGCGTTATCAACCAACTAACGTTGGGTGGGGCATGTTGTCAACCAGTGAACTTTATGTAGTTGACGGGTGAACGCCGCGCCCCGCCAAATAGTTGACTCCGCGTTTTCAGCGAAAATTAAGTAGTGTATTAGAGATCGTCGCGAGGTTTTCACAATGTTTAATTTTGGAAACCGTCAATTGGCTCTAATCTGTCGCGCTTGATGAAGAATAAAATGGAGTGGGTTGTGGAAAATGGAGTGCGTAGCTTAGATTAAAACAAAAAGGGTAGATACGGCACTAGCCTCACAAAAGTGATCCGCATGAATTGTGGTCCACGACCCTAATCGCTTTAGTCACAATTTGACATGCAAACGACGTACATTTGAACGCCAAAAAGAAATATTGCTAATTTTTTGTGTTTATATGATAAAACAATGCCTTATGTGTGTTTTTGTGTGCTCAAATTGCTCAAGAACTAAAAATAAAACCCACGGCATCACTTTTCATTCGTAAGTACTATAAAATATATTTTTTCATAAAAATTGCTGTTTGTTTTGAATCTTATTCGGTAGTGACGTCGAGTACTGGTCGCGTGATTGGTCGGTAGTGCAGTGACGCGGATCTCGCCGTCCGTTCGCGCTGCCGTTGAAACTTAACGTGCTGTTTCGTTCGGGTCGGTAATGCAGTGACGCGGATCTCGCCGTCCCGTTCGCGCTGCCGTGGGATCAGTTTTTGTTTGATGCAAGTATGAGCGTACCGTATCTACCCTTTTTGTTTAAATCTAAGGTGCGTAGGCCGCGCGCGGTCCACTCAGGAGCAGCGTGTTTACAACCAGCGACCAGTAAACTCACGACAGCTTGGGAGCGAGGCGATCTTGTGACGGTACGGCGTCGATGTAGTGCATACCCATAGACATTCATACGAACATTTAACCGTACTAGTTGGGATGGTGTTGGTTAAGTACCGGGTGGGTCTAATGAGCTGTGACTTTTACTCTCCCCGCGATTTTTATTTTAAACAACAAATTTACTCTAGTGAGTGTGCTCTGTGACGATGTCCCAACCGCCCAGAATCACGATGCTATCGCAAGATATACAGTTATTCGACTTTGGATACACTTTTCATCGGTCCGTGTTATAGTGATAAAGGTACGGGCGGTCGGATACAGCCGTTATGCGGTTCAGCGTTTAACCGTCGATGTGTTTAGTTGAAAAGTTTTCGTCCTAAATTTGGTAATATTTCATGGATATAATAACATAATCTTGTAATATCAAGCCCTTGCTGATACTGTAATAAATAAATAGAATATATATAAGTAAGTAGTCTTCTACTGACTCGAGTACCATAAAGGACAATGGGCATAATACACCCAGCTCCGCCAACAATGTAATTAGTATGAATCGATAGATCTTTGGAAAACTAGCCTTTTTTATTATGACACCGTAAAAAGATATCCTGGTAGCCAAAAGATATGACCCGTAAAAAATATCCTGGTAGTCAAAAGATATGACACATGGGCATATTTAAGTAGCTAAATCAATTTATTTCATAGTACCTTTATATTATTAGTATTAGTACCGTATTTTATAGTATTAGTAACCATAACAATGCGCTTGCACTTAATGAAACTCTTCTAAACGGTTTACGGGGGTTGAAGGACTTGCAGTTGCAAATAATCGACTCGTCTTACTTCGTTGTGATTGTGCGCTCCCTGTCACTTGATTGATTTTTATCTAACACGCTTTGGACATTGGAACACGATCATCGGTTTTGTCAATTAGTATGGATGAACTGGAATCATGTTTTCTCCGAAGTGAGGACAAGTTTGTGTGATCTACGATTTGCAGAACAGAATGTTTGAGAAAACCCCAACCCTGAGGGGATTTTTGGATTTACTCTAGCGCGGCAGAATTATATTATATCACCCTTGCACCTTGTGAAATACTTCCATAACACCTGAGCCCTCTATGCAGGGTCGAGCTAACTAACTAATTTAATTCTCTTTTTTCATTAATGTTCGTTCGTTATAGTACTTGTACCTATTTCACTTAAAAGAAGTAAAGACCCCCGGGATGGAATTTAATACGCTTTGGCACAGATGATCATGACTATAATACCTTTCAAACAAATGTAGTTTAAGCCGTGGCGGACGTGGGTGCAGCGTCCATACATTTGTGCACAATGTCCTTTGGCTTTTAAAGGACTTTTTCTAAGCTCGAACCAATTACTTAGATTAAAATCAAGGTAAGCACTACAAGGCTTTGCTTGACTGAAGCCACGATTGAAATAAATCTCTTCGGCGATAACAGGATAATTCAGATCGAATTTCTAGGTAAAACGTACTCTTACACTGTTATCAGTCTTAATGCTTTGTGATAAAGGCAAAATTACATCAACTTGATCTCCACTACAGTTATTGTATAACGCAATCGGAGCTGAATTGCATTTAATGCCGCAAACAGCTTAAATGGAGGCTAACCACTTCTCGTAGTGAGGGATTAGGGTTAATATAGAGAATTACTACTAAGTCAATGCTGTCAATTGAAATCCGATTGGATTATCAACCTGTCGATGTCTATTAATATTTTAAGATATTAAACGTAGAATCATTGTTGCCTTATGAAAAATACCGTATAAAATACTTGATCAAAAAAAAATTTTTTTAGAAAGATACGGAAAAGTGGATTCCCCCTCAAGTTTTGGGCTTGTCTCGAAAAGATTTAAGTTGCATGTCAGCATGCTGAAAGTGAGGAGCGCGTTCGGCTGCGATCGTTGAAGTTAAGCTACTTTCGCATTGGTCGGTCATTTGATGGGTGACCAAAAATTCCTATCTCGACTTCTTCCGTGCTTTGGAAGGCACGTTAAGCCGTTGGTCCTGGCTGCATCAGTTGTTAGCACCCGCCGATCTGCGGCGCCGCGTGATGGGTCATGGCCCAATCTCCCTATTCCATCCATAGGGAAGGCCTGTGCCCCAGCAGTGGGGACATTAATAGGCTGATGATGATGAAGTTGAGAATGACGGGTGTGGCAGGTAAAACCGCATCAAATGCCATCTTTGCTGGATTCCAGGTCATTTAATATCATGTGGAATGCAGTCATTGACTTGGACTTATAAAAAATTAAATTAAGCCTTCATCATAAAGAAGACTTTAGTAAAAACGGGTAATGTTGTTTTTGTTAGTGAACAGGGTTCCAAGGATTCATGGGGTAGGGTATTGGATTCAGGCCGGTAAAGCAAAGATTTCTGGAAGGAAACAATTGTCTACCACACCAGCCTTAACGAATAGATTATAGTAGTTAACAAGGGATGGAAAAAAAATAATATAATTCGTATTAAAAAAAATACGAGTGTGCATATTACCACACGACCGAAGTGAAACTTCTTTAGCTCCATCTGTATGTATATACACAGTCAGGTCATACGTATTGTCACACAGTAAAAACTTTTCTTTTAGAATGCTGGTCACAAAAAAGTTTATTGTATTCGAATTTCGAATTGTTCATGAAAATAAAAATGTATACTTTTTAGAATTTTACTCATTTTTAAATATGGAGTGGACGCTTAAAGAAGACCGTGTTGCAGTTATTGCGTTGCATCGTTGCGGTTACGCGCCAATTCAAATTTTTGACATACTGAAAAATTTGATTATAACCAAAAGATTCGTTTATCGTACCATCAAACGATACAATGAAGACTCTAGTGTAGATGACAGGTCAAGAAGTGGTCGGATGTGAATGATAAGGTGTACGCACACAGTAGTGAAGAAGCGAGCAACCGTATTCCGCGTGTCCAACGAGGTCATTTTCCATCCTCGCTCATGGTATGGTTGGGAGTTTCTTTATATAAAAAAATTGAAATCATTTTCTCATTATTTAACAAACAAATTACACTACTTGTTTATAATCAACATTATACATTTTATTGTCCGGGGTATATACAGGATGTAAAAAAATCTATGACAAAGACTTAAACTACGCCTTCTATACACCCAAACAAGTCATATTACAAAATATTATACGTGGGAAAAATTTGTATTTTTAAGTTGAAAAAATACATTTTTTCCAGTACGCAATGTATAGCCCAGTGCGCTACTGTGACGCTACGCAAAAAATGTGTCTGTGTGTATGTGTGTGCGTGTGTCTAAGTGCGTCGATAAAAAAGTTTCTATATAACGTTTTGAAAATATTAATGTATAAATCTTGAAAAATATATTTTGGCTGTGACCTTCAATATCTCCATAACTATAAATTTCCCAGGTATGGTCCAGAAGAAAAAAATGATCGTCATGATGTGGAAAATACGTGGCCTTCGACTTCGTTATCGATTTTTTTACACCCTGTATGTATAAATTTTTCGAATGTCCTACTCTTGAGCAAACTATTTATTAGCTGATCGTGGGAGAAGCAGGATTCTTTGAGGTTGATGCCACAATATTTTAAAGTTTGCCCTTGCGCTTTGTTAATTGTAAAACTAAAGGCTAATTTAATTGGAAACTGCAATCTTTTAAATTGAAATGGCAATTCAGAAGAGATCAGTGGTATTCTAGGTATAAATACTGTGTATCCTTTGTTCTTTCCAGAAATAAGTTCAGCTTCAATGATATTATTTGATAGCTGTTTTACGAACAAGGACGTTCCATTACATAGTTTTGGGGAGTTGAGATTTCTGAGTAGTATGATTGGAGATCCAATTTTCAGACGAAGGCAGTGTAATGGCATTCCTGTGTGGTAATTGTAAAGATTTTAGAAATTCAGTAGGGAAGTTGACACTTTCTTCAATGGATACCATCGTGACGATCGATTTATATATTTTTTCTTCACCAGGTATTTTCTTTAGAATATTAAAATTGATATCGTCAACAATATTATTTTTAGTGGCCAAAATTGCTCTTTGAAATAACCACTCTACGTTGGTATAATTCTGAATAATATTTCGATTAATTTTGTCGATTAGTTCGTTTTCAGTAGTGGCTATGTTACAGAAATCACTATTGAGTTCAATGAGGCCAGTCGTTTGTTCAGTAGGATATGTACCTTCACCTATTTGTAAAAGTATTTTAGCAAAATGTGCTGTTTGAGAATATTTTCTTTCTCACACCTTCTTGAAGTTCAAATACTCGACAACAGATGACGCCACTACACTTAATTTCCAAGTTGAAGGGTTGGAAAAGCCCTTATACCTTTAAAAACACGCCCTTTAGGTTAAAACTGGAACTTTCTTGTTCGAGGGGGGATAAAGGGCTATCACACTATATAAGTCCCTTTATCGTGCCGGGACTCCTTTTTAAGTTTTATCGGCACGCACATTTCATCAACTTAGTTTTATTATACATAATGATATATAATATAATAATGCGTGCGTCCTCCCAGTTATGACATACGGCGCCGAGACGTGGAAACTGCAATCTTTTAAATTGAAATGGCAATTCAGAAGAGATCAGTGGTATTCTAGGTATAAATACTGTGTATCCTTTGTTCTTTCCAGAAATAAGTTCAGCTTCAATGATATTATTTGATAGCTGTTTTACGAACAAGGACGTTCCATTACATAGTTTTGGGGAGTTGAGATTTCTGAGTAGTATGATTGGAGATCCAATTTTCAGACGAAGGCAGTGTAATGGCATTCCTGTCTGGTAATTGTAAAGAGTTTAGAAATTCAGTAGGGAAGTTGATACTTTCTTCAATGGATACCATCGTGACGATCGATTTATATATTTTCTCTTCACAGGTATTAATATATTTTCTCTTCACAGGTATTAAAATTGATATCGTCAACAATATTATTTTTGGCCAAAATTGCTCTTTGAAAAAACCACTCTGCGTTGGTATAGTTCTGAATAATATTTGGATAAATGACGGTTAGTTCGTTTTCAGTAGTGGCTATGTTACAGAAATCACAATTGAGTTCAATGAGGCCGGTCGTTTGGTATTTGTAAAAGTATTTTAGCAAAATGTGCTGTTTGAGAATATTTTCTTTCTCACACCTTCTTGAAGTTCGAATACTCGGCAACAGATGGAGCCACTACACTTAATTTCCAAGTTGAAGGGTTGGAAAAGCCCTTATACATTTAAAAACACGCCCTTTAGGTTAAAACTGGAACTTTCTTGTTCGAGGGGGGATAAAGGGCTATCACACTATATAAGTCCCTTTATCGTGCCGGGACTCCTTTTTAAGTTTTATCGGCACGCACATTTCATCAACTTAGTTTTATTATACATAATGATATATAATATAATAATGCGTGCGTCCTCCCAGTTATGACATACGGCGCCGAGACGTGGACACTCACGGCTGGACAAGTCCACCAGTTTAAAGTCACTCAGAGAGCTATGGAAAGGGCTATGCTCGGAGTATTCCTGAAGGACCGCATCAGAAATGATGTAATCCGACAGAGAACCTAAGTCACCGACATAGCCCACCGAATTAACAAACTGAAGTGGCAGTGGGCTGGTCACATTAGCCGAAGAACTGATGGACGTTGGAGCCTCTTCTTGAGTGGAAACGACGACTCGGTAAACGTAGTGTAGGACGCCCTGAGACAAGATGGGATGATGATATTTGTAGGCTGGCTGGAGTGGGCTGGATGAGAGTAGCACAAAATCGGGAGCAGTGGCGTGCATTAGGGGAGACCTATGTCCAGCAGTGGACGAGCATGGGTTGATGATGAATGAACGAAATGAAAAATATAATAATGATTATCGATGTTATCGATAATCTAAGTAACGCAACATCAAAATGGCCACAAGAGTACACTAAAAACGTTACAACAACAAAGATGAAAAAAATAAGAGAGACGTCAAATAACAACTTCCTATTTCAGCTAACCAATGAACTGTAAAAGAAATATTTAATAATGTACCTACATACACGTAGAGGGAAATCCACCCATTGTTCTTGTGCTTTTCCATTAAAATATACCGACGCAATATGCGAGACTTTCAACGAAATTTTCGTATTTCACGTACGTTACAAAGAGTCGAAATAAAGTACCACGGGAATAAAGTTGTAAATAATTTCATAATATTATGTAAAGCGCGGGTCTTAACGGACCCGTCCGAGCGTACTGACGATTCGTGTTATCGGCAAAGGATTAAGATTTTATCGGACGGAGGGTTGAGGGTGATTTGTGCGTTAAGCGCGACCGACCAGTGAAGGGCTAAACTTTGATTGTTTACACTACAAGTGTATATTGAGTTCGCAACCACTCGATTCGAATGACCATTAACATTTATCACCTTCGAAGTTTGAGTACCTACCATTCGGCTAATAAACAATGCACGTAAGTATGAAAATTCATTTCAAGTTTTCTATTTTGCCCAAAGATGCCCACGAATCGTTTTCTAATTGAGAAACAAGCGGTTCATACAGAAATAATGATTCTAACTTGAACTAACTTCTTGATTGTAAGATTATTAGAATCAAGAAGTGCTCTGTACCCTTAGCACGAACCAATATCGAAGTCGTAACGATTGTGCTACAAAATGTCATTGTCAAATGTGTACTGATTTTTAGTTCTCGTTACGTCCGTTATGGCGCTGCTGTTCAAGTTTTCATACAAAATTTGACAATGACATTTTGGACTCGCAAACTATTTGAATTCGATAATGGTTCATGCTAAGGTACTGTTGTGATTACTCTAAAATTATTTTCAACCTGAAATTTTGTTAACATTTCTTTGGTCAATTGCATTTCTTTTTACCCGACTGCGCAATGTAAGAGCGCGAAGCGCGACGCGCAGAAAGGGTTTAGTGTTTAACAGTAGATATATGTATGTATGTTCCTTTATGGCACACTAGAGACCAAACGCGTGGACCGATTTTGATGATTAATCATCATCATCAGCCTATTAATGCCCCACTGCTGGGGCACAGGCCTTCCCTATGGATGGAATAGGGAGATTGGGCCATGACCCACCACGCGGGCCCAGTGCGGATTGGTAGGTGCTAACGACTGCAGATGCAGCCGGGACCAACGGCTTAACGTGCCTTCCGAAGCACAGAGGAGCTTGAGATAGTAATTTTTGGTCACCCATCGATGACCGACCGATGTCAATCGATTTGTCTCAATCATGGGAGTGCTACTAAAGATATGATAGTAATCGAAATTCAATATGAGGACAATTAGGCGCGATATTGTGAGAAAGAAAAAAAAATAAGTAGACGAAATATGTCGTATGGGGTATCATTCACTTGATACTCACTCTCAGGTAAAACTATCTTGTGCCCACTCATATCACAGCCCTGTTCAACCGATAGTTCTGATTTGCATAAGAAATACGGTTTTATTCTTAAATCATTACATTTCGGTGGCCAGCCATTGATAATAAATTTTATTATTTGATTTAGAATAACATCTTTATTAGTTTCTTCCCGTAACTTATTTAAGGTAACCGGCATACTGTCACCGTCCATGAGAAAACAAATGTAAGTAGCGCGATCGCATCCTATAATGAGATTCAAATAAGAATAGGAAAGCCAATGACCTCTATCTGTCAAATGTCGCTTGAAAATTACGGCTTGCAAAAAAATCTTGGAACCCTTTTTTAGCACTCAGCTAATTATGGAATAAAAACCAAACCTTTGTAAACAAATAATAACGAATATTGTTAATTAATATTAGTTGATATTTTATTTTCATTTATTGACCTTTGAATATGAATGTTTGATAACCTAAATCATCAACCAAATGTCACTTTAAGTTGCGTTAAGAAACTCGATTTAAAACTTTGGTTTACATATAGGATGCATGTTCGTATGTGACCTAGTAATAGTGCATGATTATTCATAACTACTCCGGCGGCAATGCAGAGATGAGCGGAATTGAAGAGCTTAATTCTGATTAATAATGTTTTTTCTCGCACAGTCTTAATAAATAAATATTATTAAAAATCGGTTATTTTCTTTTCTCAATTTTAGTAAATAAATTTTATTAAAAAATCGGATGTTTTTTCTCACTTAATCTTAGTAAATAACTTTTATTAAATAAAAACTTTTTTGCTCACTCTACCTTTTTCGTTTGAATTGACAGCTATGACGTCACAATATGGCGCCCCGTCGATCCTATTCTTAGTTGAATCGCATTATATCTCTGTCTCGCGGCAATTTTATTCGGTGCACGTGAGAGGCGACAGCGGCCCCCCTCACCTGCACTCTCGCCGGCGCGGGCTGCCGCTGTCGCCTCTCGGGCTGATAAGCTCGCGCTAGACAGATAAATCTGCACAATTACCGCAGCTACGTACATATTCAATTGTATAGTTATAACTACTGAGAAATATTGCATATCGCTGCAGCCTATTTGTAGACATTTCGGGTATCTATTTAATATAAAACTCAAAGGTGACTGACTGACATAGTGATCTATCAACGCACAGCCCAAACCACTGGACGGATCGGGCTGAAATTTGGCATGCAGGTAGATGTTATGACTTAGGCATCCGCTAAGAAAGAATTTTGATCAATTCTACCCCCAAGCGGATAAAATAGGGAATGAAAGTTTGTATGAAACTTTGTCAATTTTAAACCGATCGGGCTGAGACTTTGCATGCAGGTATAAGAAGAATCATAGATGAATGTCATTGTGTATAATACAAGCCTGAGAACAAAAACTGTAGTCTACACTTCAGCTCTACACCGAAGCGAAGCGAGGGCGGGCCGCTAGTTCCTTTATACGGACCGAAAATAGAAAGCAATTATTTATGGTCCGTACGTAATATAAATGGCACTGATCGACCGTACAGGTATTGGTGGAACCTACGGACCCCGTAAATAATAGCAGTGGCTTCTTTCTGTATTTGCGCATAACGTTTTTCAGCAGCATTTAATGTTCGAGATGTTAACGAGATGGGTTTTTCGGTGCCGTCAGCTGCGACTTGTGACAACACAGCCCCAACCCACTCGGTGAAGCGTCCACTGTCAATATTAATTTAGATCTAGGGTTAAAATGAGTTAAAACCTGTTCCGCTGTCATGATTTTCTTTATACTATCGAATGCTGACTGATGTTCGGTCGACCAGCCCCATTGACGACCTTTTTTAATAAATCATATAACGGGCTTAAAACGTACGATGCATTTGGTACAAAACTTCTTTAATAATTAATAAGGCTTAAAAATGACTGCAACTGATGAACATTTGTAGGCACCTTTACTTTCCCCGGAGCTTTCTTTAGTCCATCCCTTGCAACGATGATAAATAACCTAGATACACCGCGTGCGTTCAAAATGTGTCCCAATCAAGAAGTGCTTGAACTCCACTCAAGCACTTCTTGGTTTACAGTCACGCGCGGACCGTTGAAAAGCCAAGTTGCCGCGGAGCTCCGTGAAACAATGCAAAAAAAATGATGTGGTGTCATGGGACACCAGGTAGGAACGAAGTTGAGTGGTAATAGAAAGAGAAGGGATGAGAGAACGAAAAGAAAGAGGGAGAAAGAGAAAGGTATTATACACTACTCGCTTGTGTATGCGACTGTCGCGCATGCGCACGTCTCATTTAACGGTTTTATTCCACGCACTTTTTTCCACGGATTTTTCTTACGGTTTTACTATCACATTTTTTTCAGTTCGGTCGCGCAGCAAAATCCCTATCCCCTCCAAGCCTGCCGTAAGGAACTTCGTTCCAAAAATACTACAATATGTAAAGTGTTATTTTTTCGGCAGGTATCTAATCATTTTTTTGTAAATTAAACGTATTTGAAGCTAATTTGATTCTAATACTTACTATAAACTGATTTAATAACTGATTTTAATATTCAAATGCATAGTAGGTAAAATAACCGTCTCTTTTCTTCGCGGTCGGTAACTGCTATTTTGCAAACAGAGCATTCAAGATTGTACGTAGAGTCAAAGGCATAAGGTCTACATTCTTCCGCATATAGCATGTTATCTTTATGTAAGGTTAGCCCGGCATCTTGCAGTCTACTCAGTACAGTGTTTAATCTCTCAAGACCACCAGGAGCGGTGGTTAGACCCCCCCCCCCCCCCTATATTAAAACATCGTCAAGCAGACCAACTACCCCGTCAACGCAGGCTAGGAAGCTCTCAATTGCCTTTTGAAATATTGAAGGAGCGCTTGACAATCCAAATACCAATCCAGTAAGCAGTCGGGTTTTTTGATTTATTAAATTTACCTTTTTTGTGTGGTTTTTCGTCTCAGCTCAATGGTTTTATTAAAAAAGTGTATCGTTGGATAAAGTGCAAAGAACTCCAAAAAAGATTATCGATAGTAATTAATATTTCAATCGCATTTTTATTTAATATAATATGTATCTACCACCAAGTATGTGACTTTATTGTTTCTTATTATTTTAAAGGAATCGCTCCATTAATTTTGAAAATTATATTCTACTTTATTTAGAGTGTACAAAATTGCCAGATTCAATTCAATCAATAAAAGGATTAAACAGAAGCTGAAACTTTGGCAACAAAATTATTTGCACTTCGACAAATCTACGGTACAAGTACGTTGAACACTCGCAGACACAACGTGAACTCACATGCGCGACGGAGATTATCCGGGGCGATAAAATCTGTCCTACATGATCGGATTTCTGGTGTCGCCCCGTAAAAAGCGCATAAAAGCAAGGATCACTCTCAGCGCCGACGAGTTGAAACATTTTTTCATGTAACCTATTTGGAGGAGTCTTTTTTTTATTGTTGTTGTTTATGTGGAAATCCCTTTTTTTGAGTGTGTATGCTTTTAGTAGCCGATGACCTTTACAGCGTCACCGGGTTTGGGGACGGCGAGATCCTAAGGGAACCTCTAACCGAGAATTGGCGAGTACCTCTAAAGGTATTTTGGATAGGGCGGATGGCATCTTCCCACGGAGAAAGTCTCCTCTCTAGACCACTCGAACCTGAGGGGGTCGGCTCAACTACAGGGCGTCTCTGAGACTCAGACCTCGGCTCTAGTTAGCCGTTGTCGTGCGGGGAGGAAAAATCGCCCAGGTACGTACCTGTACCTAGTATAGCGTGTCGTGTGTAGACCGGATCTTCGCACTCTTATCGTACGGGTGCGGTGTCTGCCTAATGCTAAGCTAGTGTGCAAGAATGATAGCTGTGTAGTGTTGGTGTTTGTGGCCTGTGTGGGAGGAGTCGGAGGCGCGTTGGCGCGGGCGATTTCGTCGTTGGGGTACTCTAAGACGTGCTTAGGCCGACGGAATCAGAGGGGCCTACTATTGGAGGACGGGAGGGTGGAGTGGCAATCCTTGACATTTGTTTATTACTTATGGTGGCCACTCATCTACTTTTCGCTTAATCCAGCGTTTTGATGAAACCAAACTGACCGTATGTGGGAAGACATTTTGAAAGGACATATAATGATATCGCGGACTTGTTTGTAGATATTTATGTCCTCTATAAAACTTTAGCATATCGCTTTGCTATATTGTCAATGACTTCCGTAGCGTAAGCGATGTAAGGATATTTTTGGGATTTTTTTCACACCGATTACATTATCGATTTTTCATAAGGAACCTTAACTTTTTTGAAAATATTCATAGCCTATGTTCATCAGGGATAATGTAGGATTCTAAATATTGTCACTTGATTAAGCAGCATTATGTTGAATGACCACCTTTACTTATGTAAATGTATGTATGAAACTGGTCGTCACGTTCCTTAAATTATGGTCTAACAATTCAATGGTCATACATACGTCATGCTCGGGATCAGGTGCAGCTAAGGGATATAAGTTTGATCTGCTACATTTATTTTAATCTTAATTTCGTAAAAAAATGCGCTCCAGTGTTCAGCAGAATCTTCTCTTGAATCACACACATACGTTAAGCAAAATTATTCAAATTGAATTTTTATATTACATGAATAACTTAGAAATATTCTTTTAATCTCATACTGTTATTTAGGTAGTGTACTTTCCAAAGCTAAATCATATCCATTTCTTCGATATCGTGACTCTGAGCAGAATAGTTCAGGGACCCACTACGCTTAAACTATATGGGTTAGTAGATTTTTACGAGGTAATTTTTTCATGTAGGTACTTTGACAAGCACGTTTAAGGTAAACTTATAAAGTTATTGCCGTGACTCGGGACACCGTTCCACGATCCAATAAACCTGTCAGTTTAAAACTAAAGAAAATTTTACTTGAAAAAAATTCCACGCGGACCAGGCAGCAGACGGGACTCGAACCCGCACCCTTCGCTATTCGGACAAATGCACTGACCAGTATGCTACCGCGGCCCTTTCGGTCGTGTCGAATTTTCTCTAGTTTTCAAGTTTTATACTGACACTATCATTTGCCCGCGGCTTCGCTCGCGTCAATGTTAATTTTGTGAACCAAATCAGATTGACAATCAATAGGATCCGCTGAAATATCCGTCGAAAAAGTTCATAAACGTAAACTACAATATAAGTAAAATTAACACGCGCGGATCCGATGTTCCGATATAAATTTGTCTCACTACGAACTAAACTCATTTGCAAAAAAGGACACTTCAGATTTTGTTTGATTAATTTAAAAGAGGTTTGATTAATTGGAGGATGTGTTGCCATGTTAGTGTCGCCGCACACGGGTCACACGCCACAGCCACAAACGCCGCCACGAGAAGCTAGAAGCGGCTACTAAAGTGGCTGAAGCGCGCGACAGCAGCCGACTAAAGCAAGGGAGCGAGGGGAAGGGAATCACGCGAGTGACCTGTGGCGGCGTTTTGCATCGACGCATTAAGTGGCCGGTGCAGGCCACAAGAAGCGAGCAACGACGATTTGTAGCGTGTGGCGGCCACCGGCGTACTGTGTGTGGCGAGTCCATATAAAATGTATGAAAACCACAAAAAATATGCCGGTGGCGGCGTTTTGGTCCTCCGAGCTGGATGATGGTAGCTCGGGAGCCGCAGCCCGACTGATGTTGGTCGGCCATCGTATATATGGAGTGTTAGCCTCCGAATTTTACTTGCGCGATTTAGGCTTCCATACGAATTAAACGCAACGCCGGTAGCGCCATCTCTTGAGGAGGCGAGTGACTATTTCCTCCATGTTGATTATATGTGGGGCATGTAGATGTTGCCGCCATGATAATGGTCGGGCATCGTATATATGAAGTGTTAGCCTCCGAATTTTACTTGCGCGATTTAGGCTTCCATACGAATTAAACGCAACGCCGGTAGCGTCATCTCTTGAGGAGGCGAGTGACTATTTCCTCCATGTTGATTATATGTGGGGCATGTAGATGTTGCCGCCATGATAATGGTCGGGCATCGTATATATGAAGTGTTAGCCTCCGAATTTTACTTGCGCGATTTAGGCTTCCATGCGTAGTAATCGCAACGCTGGTAGCGCCATCTCTTGAGGAGGCGAGTGACTATTTCCTCCATGTTGATTATATGTGGGGCATGTAGATGTTGCCGCCACTTATTACGGGGTAACGGGGTGTACATATATTTCGCGTAAGTAAAGCTCGTACATTAATCTAAATTGGAGTATAAGGCAATTCGCACGCTAAAGCACATCACGCATCGTAGCGCGTGAACTTGTGTTCTTACCATCCGTCCAAGTTTCCTCGGTGCGAAGTTCTAAGTTTCTAGTTTGAAGATCATTTAGGGAGTACCCGAGCGGGATTTCATTTGTAGTCCGGGTGAAACGTTTTTTCCTGGTAATGTGGTAAATAAAAAAAACATACGGTAAAGCTATTGCATAGCATTTTTTATCAACTTATGCAATTCAAATTATTTATTTATCTTATTTATGCAGTATTTTTTTTCTTTGATATTAATTCATTTTTTTTTCTTTGATATTAAAAGACGGCGAGGCAGGCCTTATGATATTTTATTGGGCAACCACAGCAAACAACAGCATTTCCCGGCGCTAAAAAAATTCCACAAGCTCCAAGTTTACCATCTTTAGTTCAAAATTTTAAATTATAATTAGGTATAAAGTCTAAATAAAGGGGAGACAAATAAAAATAAGAACAGGTGCTGGGGTCTAAAAGAAATATATAAAAAAATAATAAAAAAACCAGTGCGGGATTTGAACCGACGACCGCGGTGATGCGTCGAACGTTGGTCCCGCGGCAAAAATTTAACACACAGCGCCGTTTAGATCGATACTGAAATGGCAAAAATTGTGTTCTTTTGGTATATGCACTCCCGTAAGGTTTTTACGTTACGGAATTTCTTGATTCGTTCGCCGCGCTCAAAGCCCGCGATAAAAGCTATACAACAGCTTAATAGTTAGGAAAAAGTTTGCTGTATGTTTTTTTGAAATATACAATTATAAAATATCTCAAGGGGGGATCGTCAGGGGTTCGCTCTGTAGCAAGATGTTAGGGTGGGAACTCATCTTCGGTCGCGGTTAGGTCTGCGGCAGGTAGGGCTGCAGGAGGTTGGTATTGGAAGAAGGTGGTTGACTGGGGGTAAGCCCAATCGAAATTTTTATTTATTAATATTACATATGCGACGAGCTCAATGGTGCAGGTGGTTAGTGAGTTCGGCTGCGATCATTGAATTTAAGCAACTTTTGCAGTGGTCGGTCATTGGATGGGTGACCAAAAATCTTCTATCTCGAGTTCCTCAGTGCTTTGGAAGGCACGTTAAGCCCAACGGCTTACCAATCAACAACACCAACGTCCCGGCAGCATCTGCAGTCAGCGCAGGGCCCGCGTGGGTCATGGCTCAATCTCCCTATTCCATCCATAGGGAAAGCTTGTTCCCCAGCAGTGGGGGCATTAATAGGCTGATGGAGATGATGATATTATGCAAGGTAAATAAGACTGTGTGTGAAGCGAAATCGGTTATCAAAACGCCCCATTCTGAGAATTGTCAATATCGGAAGCGTCCACAAATGCCAAAACAAAGTTTGCGAATCTATATCTTTATATATATAATTCTTCTGTGAGTGTGTATGTCACTGAACTTCTCTTAAACGACTGGACCGATTTTGATGAAATTTTTTGTGTGTGTTCAAGGGGATCTGAGAATGGTTTAGATTCACAATTTTGTCCGCTGGACAACCCCTATTTTTTAGGGCGGTACGAAGTTCGCTGGGTCAGCTAGTTTATATATATAATTCTTCTGTGAGTGTGTATGTCACTGAACTTCTCTTAAACGACTAGACCGATTTTGATGAAATTTTTTGTGTGTGTTCAAGGGGATCTGAGAATGGTTTAGATTCACAATTTTGTCCGCTGGACAACCCCTATTTTTTTAGGGCGGTACGAAGTTCGCTGGGTCAGCTAGTTACATATAAAAACATATGGTAGGAAAGTCAAAACTGTACATTGAATATTTTTTTAAAAGAATAATTGGGGTGTGATCTGTAATCGATACAGAACACAAAAATATAGTTTTTTGAATTTTTATCTGTATGTATGTCCGGGATAAACTCAAAAAGTACTGAATGGATTTACTTCAAATTTGGCACGAATAATATTAAGAAATCGGGTCAATATATAGGCTACATATTATCACGCTATCACCTACGGGAAATGAGTAGTGAACCTTTATTTCTAACTAACTCCACGCGCACGAAGTCGCGGGCGGCTGCTAGTTAATAATAACAATGAATGTCTACTATTTATATGTGACAAATATGTAAAACAAGGTATAAGTAACCAATTGGATTATTTTAGTAATACCAATTGGATTATTTTAGTAGACAAAATAGGTAAGAGTACTACATGGGTTTAAAAATGTCAGGTCTTCGGCAGCATATGGTTCTCAGTTCTGACTTCTGGATTAAAGCACTCCAATACCAGCTGCTTCCTCTTGATCGAATACAAAATCGAGGTAGTGGTTCATCTTAGTGATAAACCTGAGTTCACTGACGCGTTGCATCACATGCGCAGAAACATTGCGTCCATATGCGTGTTGTACCATCCCTCCTTTCCTTTTCATAGATTTCAACTTTTTTTTATAGATAGATCCAACAAATGACTCTACCCTACTCGATGTTAAGTGACTGTGAAGTCCAGACGTGAAGAGAGCTGGTACAGCAGTTCTATCTTTCTTTTTGTCTAGAAATACATGATGTAGCCGTCCAGATCTCCTCTCCCTTTCGGTCAGCCGTCAGGGGCGGCCTCAAACGTTCCGGCGGTGGGAACCACTCCTACCCTATGGAAACCTCAAGGAAGCTTTTTAGCTCCTCAACGGCCTTAGGTGGCAGCAGTTGCGCCAGGGGGCAATTTGCCTAGTCCGCACCCTTCGCTGCTCTTCGCAAGGAGTCTATCTCCTGCTGTAGCCGACCCAACTTCCCTTCTCATGATTTAGTTCTCCTCCTCCATCTTCTTCAGCCTGATATCATCCTTTGCTTGTTTTGCCAGTCTGTTAGCAAGCTCATTTATTCTTCTACATAGTGTCGTAATAATTGCCCAGGTCCACCTTGAACTTCTCCGCCAGAAAGTCACTGTCGTCCGTGTAAGTTTTGACGGACAACCTAAGCTCCTCTGCAGTGGGCCCGCATGACACTCCACCCTTCTGTGCTGTCTTCTCCGCCCTTGCTTCTTCTTTAGGCGGAGCCTGAGGCTCGCTTCTCTTCGACCGTAGAGACATGGACGCAGAAGGCTCAGGCGCGGCCTCCGCCCGCTTCCTCTTGCCTTTCCCACATCGAGCCGTTGTCACCTTTGGGGTGTTGGTGTTATGTCCCCCCAGTACTCGTCATTACTGCTAAAATCTAAAATCTTGCTCGCTGAGTCCGCCGCCTCTCGGGCGCAGTACTCCTGGCATTTTCCTTCCATGAACTCCTCTGTAGTACACTTCACACTGCAGGATGCGGTAATCCTGCAGCGCCGGTGGCCAGCCGCAGCGCATTGGCCGCTAGTAACAAATTCCCCACTCTGGGGCCCAGTTACCCCAGAGCGCCCGGTCTCAGCGGGGGCAGATGACATACAATATTTGTTACCAGACATTTTCATACGATTTTCCACCTTCCGGGCGGAGGGAGGAAAATCTTCCCGTAGAATCCGTCAAGGGATCTCCCTGGCCCGAAAACGCAGATCTCGTATTTATTGTCTTAATCAGCAGGTCTTTAATACGATTGATTTTACATTATTGAGTGACACCTAAGTATTTGCGGGGTCCAACAGGGTGGTGACTGGATCCAGATCCAGCGGGATTAAGAATGATTGATTTCCATCCCGATAATACATGGATTGAAAATTGAAATCATCTTGCAGGATTGCATTCCCTACAAGCTTTGGCGTCGCCATTAAGCTAGTTTCATATGATATTATGTATTATCTTATTGTGATAAAATATGCTTCGTTTCACCTGTATGCAGAAGTTCTGTTCTAGCTAAGTTTGTAACTTTGTCAAGTTGTGTAAGTTATTTACACACGAGTTGCAAGAGGATTCTCTTAGAGAAATTAATGCAGCTATAAGTAATTCTAAGCTGGCAAGTTATTTACGCACGATTTAAAATGGCGCATGACTACCTACAACACTTATGTCTATAAAGATCATGACAGATTATATAAAGCTCTTTGAAAATGTAATAATTATTATAATGGAATTGTAAATGTGAAAACATTTAAAGAATTATAGTGGATTTATTATAGTAAGGATCACTCAAATATGTTAAATACATTTTTCAATACAATAAGATGCAAAATGCCTTTAAACACATTCTAGAAGCTATTTCATATAACATGGTTTGTAAAATAATTATTATATGTTGTCTATTTTTCTAAGTCATAAGATGCGACAACCGTGCGTTTTTGTCGAAATTTTTTACCACGTACGACAAAACTGGAATATATTGTCGCCAGCAGTGTTTCCGGACCAATACGATCCAAAAACCTTCAAAAAAAAACCGTACACCTTCCTTAAAGGCCGGCATCGTATTTGTGATACTCCTGGTGTTGCAAGTGTCCATGGGCGACGGTGATCACTTACCATCACGTGAACCGTCTGCTCGTATGCCCCCTTTAACATAAAAAAATAAATTAAAAAAAATGATAAATACATTTTTCAATACATTAAGATGCAAAATGCCTTTAAACGTATTCTAGAAGCTATTTCATATAACATGGTTTGTAATATAATTATTGTATGTTGTCTATTTTTCTAAGTCATTCTTACCCCACAAACTTGTAATAAAAAGTTCCTTTTTAAATTATTTAGTTGCTCAAATGATTAGTTTAATGCGCTCCATTGCATGTGCTATTGCGCGGGCACAAGCAGTGAGCGCCATTAAGTCACGTAACATCGAACTGTAAACGGTTTTGAAAAATGTTCCTAGTTTTTCGATTATAATAAGTAAAACTAGCAAACCAGTGAACCAAATGTTCACCAAAACAAAATAAAAATGTATTTAATTAATTGAGAACTTCGGAGATTTTGTGTGGTTTCGTTTGAAATTCGTGATTTCTCGAAAACCGGAAGTGCTACGTTACTCAAATCCGGTTTATAGTCTTATCAGACTATTCTTAACTTATAACTTAAATATTCTCTTTATCTATCTCTTACGGTTTGGCCGCTGAAACAGCACCACAGACAGACGGGCGGACGGACTTGTCTAATAGATAAGAGATTTAACAAGTAGAATTAAGTAAAATGTGAACAACATAATACAATATATTCATTATTCAGTTATACATCGTTTAATTTCACTTCCACCGGAGTTTATGATAGTCGTGTTACAAAAAAATTGCAATTTTGATCGACCTAACACTGTAAAATATTAATTTTAGTGATTTCACTATTAACTTTTGTAAAGTCGACATTACTTCCAGAGGGAATTGTCTTCTTAAATGTATTCCTGCCAATAACGAATACAAAAAAATAACCGGCCAAGTGCGAGTCGGATTCGCGCACCGAGAGTTCTGTACAAACCTGAATTTTCAAAAATATTTTTTCTTAAGATGTAATTAAAAATTTACAGTTTTCGCAATTTTTCCTTTATCTGTACTATAAGACGTTACTTCGTACCAAATTTCAAGACTCTTAAGTTCACGGGAAGTACCCTGTAGGTTTTGATTCCCGTGCGAGTTTCGAATTTGCGGAAATTTGCGGCATAAACGCCTGTATCTTTTGATTGCTTTGGCTTAGAAGTTTGATTTTTTCACAGCTCCAAGGGACAGTAGACTTGAGTATTAGATATGAATTTAAGTTTGATACCTCCACGCATTCTTGAGAAAAACGGTCTTGACCGACGGACGGACGGACAACAAAGTGATCCTATAAGAGTTCCGTCTTTTCCTTTTGAGGTACGGAACCCTAAAAAATTATCAAATCGGGTGCAATCTTTTGAGAGTTATTCACCTTTGTATTTATACAGATGATAATGCGGTAAACATTATTATATTTCCTTTATGTTTCAAAGATATGTTATTATATGTTTTAATAATGTTATATGTTAATGGCAATAAAGACAGATACTGAAACATCAACATAGCTAGCGCTTCCACAACACATTGTTTGTTGTAAGGAACTACAAATGTGAACTTGCCATCTCAATACCAAGCACATTTTCCAGGCCAACCCTCTTGTTAGACTACAGTGACAAAGAGTCCACTACGCTTCATATCATTCTTTCTGCCGCTCCTTCCCAGTTCCGCACCGAATATTCTATTCATGAAATTTTAATATTAACACAGGGTATGAACAAAAAAGTTCGCAGAAGTAAGTGTCGCCGCACACGGGCCACATGCCACAGCCACAAACGCCGCCACGAGAAGCTAGAAGCGGCTACTAAAGTGGCTGAAGCGCGCGATAGTGACCGACTAAGGTAAGGGAGAAAGGGGTGGGGAATCGCGCGAGTGATGTGTGGCGGCGTTTTGTATCGGCGCATTAAGTGGCCGGTGCGGGCCACAAGAAGCGAGCAACGACGATTTGTAGCGTGTGGCGGCTACCGGCGTACCGTGTGTGGCGAGTCCATATAAAATGTATGAAAACTATAAGAAGTATGCCGGTGGCGGCGTTTTGTGGTTGTGGTTGGTGGCCCGTGTGCGGCGACACTAAAGGTCACTTATGATAGCTGGGCGGACGTCGGCGGCGGCACGGCATAATCCCGAACTTTGTCAAACTAGTTAACAATACGTTCTATAAGTGTCAAGACAGTGCACCCCCGGTGCTGGCTCGGAGATATTTAATGCGAGTCGCGAGCATAGTAACGGTATCATGCAGTATTGTAACTCGGCCCTGGTTTTTGAAATAAGTAGAAGCCCACAGCAGCGCGGTACGTAAACACGGACAGGACACCCACAATATAATACAATATACAATACTTTATTGTAAACATCACAAACAGAACAGAAATGAGGGAATAGGGATGATGACAATTTTATTTTCTTCGTTTATCAGGTAGATTATCAAAAAGTATTGGACGCGTATTTTTTCTTTTTTCACATAATATAAACATTGCAGAGATTATATTGATTTGAAAAGTCGCATGACGTCACGTTTGAGTACACGTTTAAGTGAAAATTCACTCAAAAGTGACGTCACGAGGTCCTACTCCCAAACTTTGAAGCGCTATAACTTTGTCATTTTTTTGTCGATTGCATAAAGAAAAAATACGTGTCCATTATTTTTTGATCATCTATCTGACGGACTAAATAGAATTTCGTTTACCGTACCCCGTCATCACCCCTATTGTAAAAAAGAGTGCTTCAATTGGCGGTCTCTTTGCTAAAAGAGATTGCTTCCAGACAACCTTTGGATGGAGAGGATTAAAGAAAGCTGGAGTCGGCGGTGTCAGTAGGGGCAACAAGAGATTGAAACGTATTTATGATATAAATATATATACATACATATAGAATACACATATAAGTTTAGTCCAGTCACCAGAGATAAGAATGCAGCTACATCGACAAATAGTGATTTACAGTATTTCAATTAATTTCATTTAAGTAGGTACTTGAATATTTTATTTGTTTTGAGAGTGTAAATGTTATATTTAAAAAAAAACAATAAAAAACATTAATTCGTTGTAATCGAGGCTTTTGCTAAAAAAACCTTTTGTGTGTGTGTGTGTTTTATTTTTGTTTGTAGATTTAAAAAAAAAATATAACCCAAATACATTTTACACTGAAAAATACATTGCGGCTCGACTGAGACTGAACCAAAATAAATGAAACAGACAGACTAATCTTCACACCCTTTTTTTACATTTTCACAGTATGAATCGAAGTATACTGAAAATGAGGCGCGTAAGACTTGCGTTTCGACCGTTTGTATGAAGTTAGAATACTGTAGATATCATTACCCTGTCGCGAGAAGTTCTGCGTTAATAATGCGAGCTGGAACTCGGCAGGTGAGAGGAGTTACAGTCGACTGTCAACGAGCGACTTTAGGGCTGACTCGGCGCGGGCGAGTTAAGGTTTATTCCCGTCAGATAGTCAGCCTTTCAACCATTTTATGTAAAAAAAAAATTAATAAGTGTCGATGATATGATTTTATTTATTTTTTAAGCATTTAACTGCTAGATGTTTAAATCTAAGGAAAAGTTTACTAGAAAAAAATCCACGCGGACCAGGCAGCGGACGGGACTCGAACCCGCATCCTTCGCTATCCGGACGAATGCACTGACCATTATGCTACCACGGCCCTATTAGCCGCGTCGAAATTTTCCTAGCCTTAAGCTGCAAGGCAGCGCCATCTCGATCTCGAAGTGTCGATGATATTGTGAATAAAGGTGGGCTAAGCTGAAAGATCGCAGTCGATATGATTCTCGTGTCGAATACCATGTAAATAATAATATAATATAGTTGGTAAAAGAGAAAACATACTGCGAGGATATTGTAATATTTTGTAATGAAAAGTGATTTCATGAATCATCCTTGAAGTCATTTTGCAAACATGATGACTCTGTAAGTAATAAAACAGAAAAAAAAGAAGAAAAAAAATAGCTCCTTCCTGAGTTTCTTGCCGTCCTTCTCGGTACAAGTCTCCCATGGTAGATTTGCGAACCGATGGCGTAGTTTTTCGATATTCACAAGTGCTTGTAACAGCCTACATTGAATAAACGATTTTGAAAAGTTCTTTGCCTACTACTCTAAACTAATCCATACATTATATATCTCTACTCAATTATTTCTTTTTATTTATTAATAACATTGGAAAATGCACATAAATGGACTATAAGATAAAATTCTTTCCTTTTACGTTATACCTAATTATACATTCAGCCAAAAATTTAGTTTTCGCGTCAATTTACATGATTAATAGGGTTGATGACTATTTTTTTTTTCTTTGTTTATCAGGTAGATTATCAAAAAGTATTGGACACGTATTTTTTCTTTTTTCACATTATATAAACATTGCAAAGATATACTGATTCGAAAGTCGCATGACGTCACGTTTTGGTACAATTTTCACTTAAAAGTGACGTCACGAGACCCTACTCCCAAACTTTGACGCGCTTTATCTTTGTCATTTTTTGGTTGATTCATCATCATCATCATCAGCCTATTAATGTCCCCACTGCTGGGGCACAGGCCTTCCCTATGGATGGAATAGGGAGATTGGGCCATGACCCACCACGCGGGCCCAGTGCGGATTGGTGGGTGCTAACGACTGCAGATGCAGCCGGGACCAACGGCTTAACGTGCCTTCCGAAACACGGAGGAGCTCATGTTATTAAATTTTTGGTCACCCATCCATTGACCGACCACTGCGGAAGTTGCTTAATTTCAACGATCGCAGCCGAACGCGCTAACCACTTGCGCCATCGAGCTCCTCTTTGGTCCTCTTTGGTTGATTGCCCAAAGAAAAATTACGTGTCTATTATTTTTTGATCATCTAACCGACGGACTAAATAGAATTTCGTTTACTTTACCCCATGTCATCATGCCTATCCCATTCCATTTTTTCCCTTCTTTAATAATAATTACCCCTACTTTTAAGTAATCAATTATTACCACAAAATTATTAAAATAAAACTTACAAAAACATTTGCTAACAATAACCTAGGAGGTAAAATTTCCCATACCTAATACTGCATGCCCAAATCTGTTTGGCGATAGAGAACAACCTGTCCAGTTACTTGGCTCCAGTCTGACACACGGCCGTCAGAAAAATTTCCATGCTCATAATGAACAGGCAATATCTCACGGGCGCGTTCCTCTACTAGAATTTGTCACTATGTAAAATTTTTCTACAGAATGTTATTTCACACTTTTAATTTTATTATTTTATAAGGATGAAAAAAAGTTAGTAATAAATAGGCAGAAATACGGTTTACACGTCACTACCTTACTAGATGTCAAACAAGCGTATGGCCCGCCTGATTGTAAACGGCAAACATACCCTATAAAAATATAAATATTTCCAACACTCACACCAATTAGCCTAGCCCCAAAGCAAGCACTGTAGACTTGTGTTATGGGATACTAGGATAACGGATAGAATACATGTACTGATACATATATAAATATATTTATAAAGGAATACATATTAAAACCCATCATCATCATCAGCCTATTAATGTCCCCACTGCTGGGGCACAGGCCTTCCCTATGGATGGAATAGGGAGATTGGGCCATGACCCGGACCCCACTGCTAAGGAGTGCAGATGCAGCCGGGACTAACGGCTTAGTTCCTCAGCACTGAGGAACTCGAGAGAAAATTTTTGGTCACCCATCCAATGACCGACCACTGCGAAAGTTGCTTAAATTCAACGATCGCAGCCGAATGCGCTAATATCCTGCAACATCGAGCTTCTAACATCCATGACTGGAGTACAAATGCTCGTATTCATTACACAAACATCTGCCCCCACCGGGATTCGAACCCGGGACCTCTCGAGTCGGCGACACCATGAAACACGGCGTACAAACCATTCGGCCACGGAGGTCGTCACGTGTACTGATACATATATAAATATATTTAAAAAGAAATACATATTAAAATCCATCATCATCATCAGCCTATTAATGTTCCCACTGCTGGGGCACCTTTCCTATGGATGGAATAGGGAGATTGGGCCATGACCCGCCACGCGAGCCCAGTGCGGAGTGGCGGGTGCTAATGACTGCACATGCAGGCGGGACTAACGTCTTAACGTGCCTTCCGAATCACAGAGGAACTCGAGATAGAAGATTTTTTGTCACCCATCCAATGATCGACCACTGCAAAAGTTGCTTAAATTCAACGATCGCAGTCGAATGCGCTAACTCCTAACATCCATGACTGGAGTACTAATGCTCGTATTCATCACACAAACACAAGCCCTCACCGAGATTCGAACCCGGGACCTCTTAAGTAGGTGACACCTTGATACCCGGCGTAGAAACCAATCCGAGGTCACCGAGGTATCGTCCTGTACACAAGCGCCCTAAATATCACTACGCCGTCGGTTCGCATATTTATGGCGGGAGACCTTGTACGGAGAAAAACCTCTCAAGTTAGACTCCATCGCGAAGTATATGAAGGACGCTTCGAGACGTTACTTCGATAAAGCCGCGTATCATTTGAACCCTTAAGTAGTAAAACCCTCTAGTTATCATACGTCCGCCCTCCATAGGTCCCCCCGATTCCGTTGGCCTAGGCAAGTCTTAGAGTACCCCGACGACGAAATCACCCGCGCCAACGCGCCTCCGACACCTCCCACACAGGTCACAAACACCAGCACTATACAGCTAGCATACTTGCCCACTAGCTTAGCATTAGGCAGACACCGCACCCGTAGGATAAAAGTGCGAAGACCCGGTCTACACACGACACGCTATACCAGGTACAGTACGTACCTGGGCGTTTTTACCCGCCCCCCACGACAACGGCTAACTAGAGTCGAAGTCCGAGTCTCAGAGACGCGCTTTAGCTGAGCAGATTCCCCCACAGGTTCGTGTGGTCTAGAGGCTCCAGACGGAGAGGAGACTCCCCCGCGGGGAGATGCCATCCGCCTGGAATACCTATAGAGGCACTCGCAAATCAATTCTCGGCTTGAGGTCCCCTTAGGATCTCGCCGTCCCCAAACCCGGCGACGCTGTAAAGGTCATCTGCGACGAACAGCATATATGTTATGGGCCAAGTGATTAATCGGGCATTATTCATAATGTCCGGGCAATATGCATTATGCGCAATAAGAGCGGGCGATGTGATTATAACCAAACAATTTATCACATTGTCCAGGCATTATGAATAATTCCAAGTGCCTATTGGGCAGAGTGATGTAAAGCATGTTTAATACTTTCAAATGAATACCTACTTAGTTAGATACACCGAACAAACACAAATTTTGACAATAGTACCAACATTTTGAATTTGTTCATACTGCCCGGTTCAAGCGATAAATTCAAGCTATCTCAAACACTAACTTATTACATGGACCACGAGCCGTCCGGCATTATTAATAATGACCGGGCAATGTAATAAATAGGTGACTATAGATTGTAACTAATCACTTGGCCCGATATCATCACCAGCCTTTTATGTCCCCACTGCTG
The DNA here is from genome assembly GCA_902850365.2 of Chilo suppressalis. Lineage (NCBI taxonomy): Eukaryota > Metazoa > Arthropoda > Insecta > Lepidoptera > Crambidae > Chilo > Chilo suppressalis. The sequence goes on along the minus strand of OU963901.1, from coordinate 27,797,632 downwards.
GGGCACAGGCTTCCCTATGGATGGAATAGGGAGATTGGGCCATGACCCACCACGCGGGCCCAGTGCGGGTTGATGGGTGCTAACGACTGCAGATGCAGCCGGGACCAACGGCTTAACGTGCCTTCCGAAGCACGGAGGAGCTCGAGATAGTAAATTTTCGGTCACCCATCCAATGACCGACCACTGCGAAAGTTGCTTAAATTCAACGATCGCTGCGGAACGCGCAAACCACTTGCGCCATCGAGCTCCTCGATATGGCTGGGCATTATTCATACAGCCCTGGCATTATGAATACTGCCCGCATTAATCACTTGGTTTATAACATTTACATTCAAAAAAACGGAGAAGAACCGACAAGATTCGACTAAATGTTACGACTGTGTGTAACAGACACATTCTTAACCTACCCGTGTGACTAATGAGTGGGAAAACTAAATTCGCAGCTTTGTTAGCGGGCCACTTGGAACAGCTAAGGTTTTTAAGGCGTTCTCTGTGAAACTGTATAGCATCTTCATTATAATCAACGTTAAGTTAAGTTAAGTTACTTTCACAGTGGACGGTCATTGGATGGGTGACCAAAACTGTATTATCACAAGCTCTAACGTGCTTCCGAAGGCGTAAGCCCAGTCCCAGCATCTACATTCGTTAACACCCACCAATCCGCAATTGGCCGGCTTTGTGGGTCGCGTCATAGCCCAATAGCTTTTGCCTCAGCAGTGGGGACATTTATAGACTGACTAGTGGCCCGCCCTCGCTTCGCTTCGGGGTAGAATTGATCAAAATCCTTTCTTAGCGGATGCCTACCTGCATCTACCTGCATGCCAAATTTCAGCCCGATCCGACCAGTGGTTTGGGCTGTGCGTTGATAGATCACTGTGTCAGTCAGTCACCTTTGAGTTTTATATATATAGATGATAAAAAAATTCAGAAATTCGATCTGCTTCATGTGTCAGTCATTGGCATCTACCAATCCAAACAGGTCACTAATTCCTATTTACGAAACAGTAGGTATTGATATTAATTTGTATATTTTTTGCTTCCTAATACTATATCATTCATCATTATTGATTATATTCACTTCTCCTTTTAAATAACGGATAAAGGGATTTTAATCCATAGAATTATGGAAACAAAATGGGAAAAATATTGTTTCCATAATTCTCATGGGAAAAATACGTGCGCTCAGATGAAGTAAAGGGAAAATGGTATATGAATTAAATCATATCACTCTTTGTTCATAAAATATAGGCATACTCTAAAGAGGAAGGGCACAACGGATTATCCGCTCGAATTGAAGCGGCCGCCGTGGAAGTAGGGATGGGCGTTTTTAGAATAACGATGCCAGGTTCAGATGCGCGCATCCGATGCGACTGGATGCCGTTATTGGATGCCGATGCCATCTAGTTTTTGTCAACGTTACCATAGCAACAGTGCCACAAACTTATCTGTGCCGGTGGAGATGTCGCTAGCGGTGAACAAATCTATATATATAAAAATGAAACCCGTTTTCCGTTGTCACGACATAACATGAAAACGGCTTGACCGATTTGGCTGATTTTTTTTTAGAATATTCCTTAAAGTACGAGGATGGTTCTTACGAAGAGAAAAATTAAAAAAAATGCCTGAAAATGTCAAAAAACAATACTTTTCTTTACTCCCATACAAACGATTCGTAATAATACTTAAAAGTCAATTTTAACTTTAATACCATACCATAAATTTCAAATGTTAGTGGAGAGATTCTGGGAAGGCAAAACAATTGAGCGACGTGATGTCAATAGAAGTTTGGAAAAGATAAATATACCATCTTCAGTTTTTTTATAATCTATATATATATAACTCAAAGGTGACTGACTGACGTAGTAATCTATCAACGCCCAGCCTAAACCACTGGACGGATCGGGCTGAAATTTGGCATGCAGGTAGATGTTATGACGTAGGCATCCGCTAAGAAAGGATTTTGATCAATTCTACCCCCAAGAGGATAAAATAGGGAATGAAAGTTTGTATGAAACTTTGTCAATTTTAAAACCGAACGGGCTGAAACTTTGCATGCAGGTATAAGAATAATCATAGATGAATGTCATTGTGTATAAAACAAGCCTGAGAACAAAAAATGTAGTCTACGCTTCAGCTCTACACCGAAGCGAAGCGAGGGCGGGCCGTTAGTATGTCATAAAAATGTCACAATGCTATGGACAAATTGTAGTTTCAATTTTTGCCACCGTCACTGAAAAGTTTGTGATGCTACGATACTGACATTCACTTGGCACCGATGCGATTTATCTGATAGCGATGCGCATCGATTTCACAAATATCTATAAACGCCCATCTCTACGTGGAAGCAACCTCCTTACAGAAGACCACAGCAAAATAACATTACAGTTTGGTGGGGTTTTGTTTCTGCTGATGTGTGGGATTCCAGGCCTCTGCGGGAGGTGGGGGGAGGGGGGAGAGGGACGGGAAGAACTACGCTTCCCCTCCTGTTCCCCCCTCCCAGGAACGGCGGCCCCGCCTCTTGTAGTTTTGTCCCACAAAGGGGGGCACTAGGCCGCGTACCCAGTAACGTACGGGGTCCCCGTAATACCTCGGGAGACCCCTGTCGTGGAGCCCTGGCGTCGCCGGGAAGCTGCTGCCGGGAACTTCTTATTCTTAAGTTTTTACTTTTTTAAGCATGAAACTGCTGGATGTTTTAAATCTAAAGAAAAGTTTACTAGAAAAAAAAACCACGCGGACAAGACATTGTGGGTTACCTACAATGCGAAGAGATGGCGCTGTCTTGCAGCCTAAAGCTAGAGAAAATTTGACACGGCCGTCAGGGCCGCGGTAGCATAATGGTCAGTGCATTCGCCCGGATGGAGAAGGGTGCGGGTTCGAGTCCCGTCTGCTGCCTGGACCGCGTGGATTTTTTTAAGTAAACTTTTTTTAACAAAACGCAGCTCACCGCATGCAGATGAATATCTTTTGTTCAAATTAGATTTAGCTTTTTATTCTCTCTGCGGCGGGCACTCCCTAGGGAAATACGGAATGGGTTAATGTTTTAAATATTTATTTATTCTGTAGATGCTATAATTTACGGTTGCATGCTCTTTGAATATTCAGGCAACGTACAGATCGTGTTGGCGAGTAGAAAATGTTTATTGTTAATAGTGTAAGTAGGAATACTAGCAAAACTCGTTTTGTAGAAAGCTCGCTTGTTGAATATTCATCGGAAAATTGATTTTGACTTTAATCGTAATAAAATGTAGGGTAAAAGGAGCTCAATAGCGCAAGAGGTAAGCGCATTCGGCATCAATCGTTGAAGTTAACCAACTTTCGCTCGGTCATTGGATGGGTGAGCAAAAATATTCTATCACGAGTTCCTCCGTGCTTCGTAATTCACGTTAAGCCGTTGCTCCCGACTGCATCTACAGTCGTTAGCACCCACCAATCTTTACTGGACTCGCGTGTTGGGTAAGGCTCCAATCTCCCGATTCCATCTATAGGGAAGGCCCGTGCCCCAGCAGTGGGGATATTAGTAGGCTGATAATATGATATAGGGTAAAAGTGCAAAAGTCATCCGAACCCATGATCCTAATTATGAACAGACAGAATATGTCTTATCCGCTATCTAACTAAGATAATACAATGTAAATGTTTGTAAGTTTATTAGGGGTGATGACGGGGTACAGTTAACGAAATTCTATTTAGTCCGTCAGTTAGATGCTCAAAAAATAATGGACACGTATTTTTTTTGGGCAATCAACCACAAAGTTATAGCGCGTCAAAGTTTGGGAGTAGGGGCTCGTGACGTCACTTTTGAGTGAATATTCACTTATAAGTGTACTCAAACGTGACGTCATGCGACTTTTCAAATCAATATATCTCTGCAATGTTTATATTATGTGAAAAAAGAAAAAATACGTGTCCAATACTTTATGATCATCTACCTGATAAACGAAGAAAAAGAAATTAGTCATCATCCCTATTGCTTGCCTAAGAAAGGATGGCATACTGTTAAACAATATTTGAATGATAAAACCGCACGGTCAAAACAATAAATATATTCAAGTTGACAATGTCTGAAAAAATGATGAAATGTACCTAATTATTTGGATTATATTTGTTATTTATTATGTTATTTGGTTACCTTTTATATTAATTAGTGTTTAGTTAAAATTAATTGCAAAACAGGTGATTAAATCGATTTATAAAATTAAAATGAGCGCCACGCCTACCTATAAACCATGAGAACGGTTTGGCAACAGATAAATATTGTAAATTTAAATGTTAATTTGGAAATAAATAAAAAAATACGAGACTAGAGAGAGAGAAGAGAAGAGAAGAGAAGAGAAGAGAAGAGAAGAGAAGAGAAGAGAAGAGAAGAGAAGAGAAGAGAGAAGTGATATTTTAAGCTAATCTAAGCGTCGCTGAGGGTTAGAGTTAGAGAGAAGCAGCCTGTCTACCGTTGCCGTATGCGTGAGTGGAAAGGAAGCCAGACATACTGGCGTCGTAACGCGTTACGTAACGAAGCGTTTAACTTCAAAAAACAGGTAACGACGAGTCAGACTCACTACTGAAGTTTTGTGTAAGAGATTTAACTTCGCGTCGCGCAAAAAAACTCATCTAATTACTTCTAAATAAATAAATAAATATTTCCAACATCCACACCAATTAGCCTAGCCCTAAAGTAAGCACTATAAGGCTTGTGTTATGGGATACTAGGGTAACGGATAGAATACATATACTGTACATATATAAGTATATTTATATAGAAATACATATTAAACATCCATGACTGGAGTACAAATGCTCGTATTCATCACACAAACATTGTCCCCACCGGAAACCACACACACCATGAAACCCGGCGTACAAACCACTCGGCCACGGAGGTCATCAAATTGTCAAAAAAATAAAAAAAAGAAACAATAAAAGACGAATATATTTCATTGTTTTTTTTATTAACAAACTAGTGACTTTGGTTTTTAGAAAATCCCACAGGAACCTACCATTTTTCGGGATGAAAAGAATCCTATGTCAAATTATATGCGTAGGTACCAAATTTCATGCAAATCCGTTCGGTAGTTTTTCCGTCTTTTTTAAACTTGCTCATGTATTTTGAAAATTGTTAATGTTACCTTTTTTTACATTATGTGATGGAAGTTGACCTCAATACATGTTTATTAGTGTGTTGTCAGCTTTCAGTTTGACGACACTGTATGAAATAATACAGGGAGAAAAAAGCAGCCCTTGCTGAGTTTCTCACCGGTTCTTCTCAGTACAAAGTCTCCCGCAGTAGTTTTGCGAACCGATGACGTAGCTTTCGACTTTCACATGTGCTTGTAAAAGCCTAAGCTGAATAAATGAATCATCATCATCATCATCATGATAAAAAAAAAAGAATAATAAAATAATAAATGAATATTGAATTTGAATTGAATGACAAAAAAACTACCGAACGGATTTGCATGAAATTTGGTACCTACGCATATAATTTGACATAGGATTCTTTTCATCCCGAAAAATGGTAGGTTCCTGTGGGATTTTCTAAAAACCAAAGTCACTAGTTTGTTAATAAAAAAAACAATGAAATATATTCGTTTCTTTTTTTTATTTTTTTGACAATTTGATGACCTCCGTGGCCGAGTGGTTTGTACGCCGGGTTTCATGGTGTGTGTGGTTTCCGGTGGGGACAATGTTTGTGTGATGAATACGAGCATTTGTACTCCAGTCATGGATGTTTAATATGTATTTCTATATAAATATACTTATATATGTACAGTATATGTATTCTATCCGTTACCCTAGTATCCCATAACACAAGCCTTATAGTGCTTACTTTAGGGCTAGGCTAATTGGTGTGGATGTTGGAAATATTTATTTATTTATTTAGAAGTAATTAGATGAGTTTTTTGCGCGACGCGAAGTTAAATCTCTTACACAAAACTTCAGTAGTGAGTCTGACTCGTCGTTACCTGTTTTTTGAAGTTAAACGCTTCGTTACGTAACGTGTTACGACGCCAGTATGTCTGGCTTCCTTTCCACTCACGCATACGGCAACGGTAGACAGGCTGCTTCTCTCTAACTCTAACCCTCAGCGACGCTTAGATTAGCTTAAAATATCACTTCTCTCTTCTCTTCTCTTCTCTTCTCTTCTCTTCTCTTCTCTTCTCTTCTCTTCTCTTCTCTTCTCTTCTCTTCCCTTCTCTTCTCTTCTCTTCTCTTCTCTTCTCTTCTCTTCTCTCTCTCTAGTCTCGTATTTTTTTATTTATTTCCAAATTAACATTTAAATTTACAATATTTATCTGTTGCCAAACCGTTCTCATGGTTTATAGGTAGGCGTGGCGCTCATTTTAATTTTATAAATCGATTTAATCACCTGTTTTGCAATTAATTTTAACTAAACACTAATTAATATAAAAGGTAACCAAATAACATAATAAATAACAAATATAATCCAAATAATTAGGTACATTTCATCATTTTTTCAGACATTGTCAACTTGAATATATTTATTGTTTTGAACTTTCGTGGTCACTAACATCATAGTAATATAAGTTATTTACGAGATTTTTACCATGTACCTTGCTTTTAGCGAGTTTCCGATATTTCGGCACTGTAGCAAACGCCATGATCACGGAGTAACTGATGTAATTGCGGGTAGGCTGTTATTGGCAGACATATCGGTCTACCCTCCGACGAAGTCTTTTATTGCGTTCGATACCCGTACCACTGTTCTGTTGAATATATTTTAATATTTTATACCTAATAAAACCGTTTTTTATTTAGTCATAATGTACATTATTTTTTGGCTTCAACCCTTCCTCTCGTACGCCAAACCCTGCATAGAACACAATGCGATAAATGCCAACAAAAACGGTATCTCGCGCAAGTTTTCACGCGACGGGATTTGCGCGCGATCCGCACATATCCGTTTCTCACGGACGCCGGGGTCAAGATAACGCGACGCGGGCAACGTAAGCTTTAATATTTATCGTTTTCTCTTACCTAAGCTAAGTATTTCGGGGTGGTGGATACTCCGATACGCAATAACGCCGACGTTAAAGTCCACAGGCTTAACCCTGACTTAGGGTGCACAAAACTGGAGAATTCGTTTTCACAAAGATTTGTACATGTTTTGCTTTTACGAAAAAAGCTGAAAAAATGATCAATTCCATCTGATATACTTTATAAGGTGTTGTATGACCCTCGCACTCCTATTTACCTCAAGGAGTGTTTCCAATTTGTTGGTGTGGACCACGATCGCGTTTTGCGCTCAAAACACGATAATGTGTTAGAGATACCTCTCACCCGCTCTGAGTATTATATGGACTCCTTTACGATTAAAGCTGCACAGCTTTGGAACAAGCTTCCGCCTGAGATCCGTCACGCTAAATCATTTAACATTTTTAAAAATATACTACATGATTTTCTTTTACTTAAATCCTAGTCTGCTGTATCTATAAATATATAATATTGCATAATATATTTATTTGTGTAGGTATATATAGTACTAGCTGACCCAGCGAACTTCGTACCGCCCTAATAAAATAGGGGTTGTCCAGCGGACAAAATTGTGAATCTAAACCATTCTCAGATCCCCTTGAACACACACAAAATTTTTTACCAAAATCGGTCCAGTCGTTTAAGAGAAGTTCAGTGACATACACACTCACAGAAGAATTATATATATAAAGATATATATTTGTGTAGGTATATGTTATTTATTTGTATATAATCTTCATATGTTTAAGAAAATATGTACATTTCTTTATTTTATCTTGCTGGCATACTGCAACTTCCTCTTCATTTAGTTATCCTTTACCGCTAAGGTTGTCTGGAAGAGGTCGCTTAAAGCGATAAGGCCGCCTTTGCCCACATTATGTTATTGTTTCCTTATTTTTGTATACTTTTGTGTGTGTGCAATAAAGAATTTATCTATCTATCTATCTATCTGATAATGTCAAAATTTTGACAGTGCCCACGAATAGATCTCCAGTTAATTCGGAAAGCATGTTTTTCAATTGAAATCATTTATTTCAAAACTAGGTTCTATCCACCACGGTTTTACAGTGTTAGTAACACTTGACTTATAAGCTATGTTAGTAAGTCACTTATAAGCTACGTTAGCAGCAGAGGAGTGTCCCACCGGTCATTAAGGCTGCGTTTCCACCAGAGATGTGCGATGAAAATGTGTCGTGCGAGGATGTCTAGCTGTGCTGTGAAAATGTGTGGGGATTTCCACCAAAGCTCTGCGATGAAAATATGCCTACGAGGATGTGTAGCGGAGCTGTGAAAATGCGCATTAATCTGTGGTACAGTATGCGCAAACCTGGCAACACATCCTTCTCAACACACATTCCTCGCAACACATCCCTCGTACACATCCCTCGCTTGTTTTGTATGCGCAAAAATCTAGCTCCGCTGAGCCGTTTTCACCAGAGCTCAGGGTTCCCAACTTAGGGGTTTTGCCCCCAGATTTAGGGGCCAAAAGTGTTAAAAGGGACTTTTTTAGGGGCTGGAATTTTTTGGGGGGTCTTTTAGGGGCTGTTAACAAAACTTTCAATTAAATCGAAAAACAAAGCGTGTGTTTTCTTTCAGTTTTGTGCGTAGAATGGAACGCAGCACGATATGAAACGACTGAACTCACTGTGTGGCAGGTTGTTTCCTAAGGCTGTATGGACTAAAGTTCTTTGCCTTCCACCAAACAAAACCGCTAAATAAGACTTAACTGCCTGGCAGCTTATTTTCGTTTGATTTGCCATTTGAAAAATGTATTTATTCAATAAAATAATTTACTGTAACTAAATATGTAACGTTTTAATTTATGAGCAGCGAAAGAATTTAGGTAATAAGATAAGTAGGTACATATAAATTTCTATATTAAGGGGATTTTAGGGGAATTTAAAAAATACTTAGGGTAAAATTTTGGTAAGGGTTAGTAACACTGCCAGAGCTGTGCTGACCGAGGCGAGGTAAATGAAGCGATTCTATTGGTTCTTTACAAACTCATCCCTCGCTATGCATCCTCGCACATCTCTGGTAGAAACGCAGCCTAAGGCCCGTATTACAGAATGACAACTAAGTGTTGATCTTTACTTGAATACAGTTAGAAAGGGATGTCGCTATGTGATATATATAGCGACATCCCTTTCTAACTATGCTCAAGACTAGATTCATTGCTGAGAATCTTTCTAAGAGTGGACGCAAGACATTGAGAGGCATTTGAGAAATAGGCATTAGAAAAGACTATTGCCGCCAAGCATTGGCAAATACCGAGCGATAGGGATAACAGTAGTTAACATTGAAAATTGCATATAAAAATTGCTAATTTCGAGGTTTGTCTCTCGATGATTTCCTTCTCGAAAATTAAACATAATATATATATATATATATATATATATATATATATATAAGAGAAATTTAACTCATCTATCTATATATATAAAACTCAAAGGTGACTGACTGACTGACATAGTGATCTATCAACGCACAGCCCAAACCACTGGACGGATCGGGCTGAAATTTGACATGCAGGTAGATGTTATGACGTAGGCATCCGCTAAGAAACTTTGCATGCAGGTATAAGATGAATCATAGATGAATGTCATTGTGTATAACACAAGCCTGAGAACAAAAACTGTAGTATACACTTCAGCTCTCCACCGAAGCGAAGCGAGGGCGGGCCGCTAGTAAGATGATAAACCTGTCAGATTCATTCTTCTCCTTAAGTTAAAGTGTTCCTTTAAGTAATAACACCTGGCATCAGCGGTTGATAAACTGATGATGAATATAAGACCAAAAGTAACACTGAAAATTTCACTTTACAGCAACGATTGTAGAGTTCAAATTGCTTTGGGTTTGCGGGTCCTCTATGTATTCTACTCGAAAGAATCTTTATGACTTACTCGGGTACCCTTGTCAAACGTAGTTGCTCTTTCGCCTTTATAGCGTTTTGTGAGAAAAATGGCCACTTTGGTGGTGGCCCACTGACGTAATGAAATGTTAAGGACTTAAAATATGATCTACTAGGGAGTTTCTTGTTCAAGTTATCTATTTTTATTATAAATGAGCTCGATGGCGCAAGGAGCTCGATGGCGCAAGTGGTTGAACTTAAGCAACTTTCGTAGTGGTCGATCATTGGATGGGTGACCAAAAATTACTATCTCGAGCTCCTCCGTGCTTCCGAAGGCACGTTAAGCCGTTGGTCCCGGCTGCATCTGCAGTCGTTAGCACCCATCAATCCGCACTGGGCCCGCGTGGTGGGTCATGGCCCAATCTCCCTATTCCATCCATAGGGAAGGCCTGTGCCCCAGCAGTGGGGACATTAATAGGCTGATGATGATGATGATGATTATAAATGTGGAAGTAATTACGTTTGGATATTTATTACTAAATCGACTAAATCATGCGAAAAATTCTGACCAGATTCGGGTGTAATTGGCTCACATACTAATAGTTTATTAACCTGTTTTGAGAAATTGGATTCATTCATTAAAAAAAGATATTTTTTTAAAATATCAAAAACCCGAAAATTTAAATATAACTTAAAATATAAAACTAAAAAGAAAAAAAACAAGTCCAGTAGTCTTTCATTCTGTTAAGTAAGGCACAAAGCTACTTTAACAGTCGGGACCCATTATTGAAAAAAAAAATCCATTCCTGAATATCTAATATACCCGATAATCCGAATACAGCTGCGTCGTCAGAATTATGATTTTATTTATTTTTGTCGAGCTACCTTCGAAATACTTTTATTGAGCGTTCGAATAATTAATTCATTGTAAGACTTGAAATTTTACTATTCGCTAATTAGCTAATCTTAGAAAAAAGTTAGTTTCCTAAATTAAAACTCAAAAAACTATCTATAATGTGTACGGAAGCTAGTCTTAACAACAAAGCCTATATTAGAAAAAAATCCACGCGGACCAGGCAGCGGACGGGAATCGAACCCGCATCCTTCGCTATCCGGGCGAATGCACTGACCATTATGCTACCACGGCCTTATTAGCCGCGTCGAAATTTTCCTAGCCTTAAGCTGCAAGGCAGCGCCATCTCTTCGCATTGTAGGTAACCCACAATGTCAAATGAATACTTTTTCAAGTATTAAACATTTGAAAGAAGAAATAGCAATTATAGTTATGATTTCATTTATTTTTTAAGCATTTAACTGCTAGATGTTTAAATCTAAAGAAAAGTTTAGTTTGCAGCTTAAGGCTAGGAAAATTTCGACGCGGCTAATAGGGCCGTGGTAGCATAATGGTCAGTGCATTCGCCCGGATAGCGAAGGATGCGGGTTCGAGTCCCGTCCGCTGCCTGGTCCGCGTGGATTTTTTTCTAGTTAACTTTTCTTTAGATTTAAACATCTAGCAGTTAAATGCTTAAAAAATAAATAAAATCAAAGCCTATATTTTTAAAGAAACTACTAACAAACAATTTTTGAATTGAACACGCGATGCTCTCATCTCAATGGAAATAAAACTAGTCCATTGGAACGCTCGTATCCATAGTCAATGTCCATAAAACCAGTGGCGAGCAACAAGCGAGCGACTTAGCACCAGATAGAATGAGAATACTGTAACAGCTCCGTGTTGCATGAATACGGAATCAGTAAGCACTAGGTAAGGGTACAAGTTGTTCTCGTATTGCGAGAAAGAAAGAAAATGTTTTATTCAGGACACAAATTAATACGTGAAACATTATACCTTATATCTAAATACAATAATTTAGGTCTAAACATTTGTATCACTAAAATGGCAGCCCACTCAGCATTTTTTTCTTTTTGAGTGTGTATGCTGTTGGTCGCGGGTGGTCTCAATTTAACTAAAACTACATGAAGTACATACAATGATGTCAAATTGACATTGAAGTTTGGTTTTTCTTGTTACAAATTGTGTTGTGGCGGATGTTAGTGTCTAATAATGGTGGATTATTAACCACTAAGTGTTCGGAAACATGCATAAGTGTTGGCAAGTGAAACAAAATAGCGGAAAGTGTCTTTCGACGTTCCCTCAAGAAGTCCACGGGGAGGTTGCAGTAAATCCCCACACATTTACTGAAACATAGAGAAAGGGGGATTGACTTGACTGCCACTTACTTTGACTTGATTTATTACTTTGACCACGAGTGCTATAGAATTTGTAAACATTTTCACACTTGACATTGGATAAATGCACAAGCCGAGCGAAGCCATTTAGAAAAAAAGTACAACAGAATAACACCCGTTTGGGTGCAGATGGACTTTTTTTTATTATGACATTGGATGTTTTAATGTTGGCAATAAGCGAACTGTTTCAGAATGTTTAACAGAGATGTCTTAAAGGCATGGGTGTAGATAAAAATACTTTAAAAACACTACCACCTGACTGCAAGGCCACCTATAGGGTAAAGTTGTAAGTCAACTTTCCTTTTTTTTGTCTCTATGTTCTACAAAGTATTGGAGAACTTTGAGAAAAAGATGAAAGAAATCGAAAAAAAATGTTCCCGAGTTATAGCTTGACCAAGGGAAATACGGAGTTATTTTATTACTTACTAGCGGCCCGCCCTCGTTTCGCTTCGGTGTAGAGCTGAAGGGTAGAGTACAGTTTTTGTTCTCAGGCTTATAAATATTATACCTGCATGCAAAGTCTCAGCCCGATCGGTTTAAAATTGACAAAGTTTCATACAAACTTTCATTCCCTATTTTATCCCCTTGGGGGTAGAATTGATCAAAATCCTTTCTTAGCGGATGCCTACATCATAACATCTACCTGCATGCCAAATTTCAGCCCGACCCGTCCAGTGGTTTGGGCTGTGCGTTGATAGATCACTATGTCAGACAGTCACCTTTGAGTTTTATATATATAAGATAAATAGAAGATTGTTTTTGTTTTTGATAAAAATGAATGATAGTACCGTCTGCTGCGTGGTCCGCGTGGATTTTTTTCTAGTAAAATTTTCTTTACATTAAAACATCCAGCAGTTACTTAAAAAAATACAAATATAAGAATAAATAGACGTTACATTATTCGGAATCTAGGTACAGCGTTTGTTGTGTCCTTTATCGATAACGTGGCATCTCTATTATTCAAAGTCAGCTTCGGAAACATAAGTTTACGATTCACTGCACGCGTCTGCCTGAGACACTATTGTATCGAATGTCTTGCTATAAAGTTTACTGGCTCATAATATCGTTTCCAACGTGTGCCTTACAATTCATGTCATTATTAGATAACTGAATTGTAAGCACATCACAGTTTAGGTTTCCCCAAATCACTACACTACTTCAATTCAATTCAAAAATCATTTATTCAGTTTAGGCTTTTACAAGCACATGTGAAAGTCGAAAACTACGTCATCGGTTCGCAGAACTACGGCGGGAGACCTTGTACTGAGAAGAACCGGCAAGAAACTCAGCAAGGGCTGCTTTTCTCTCCCTGTTTTGTTTCATACAGTGTCGTCAAATTGAAAGTTGACATCATACTTGCAAACATGTGTTGAGGTCAACCTCCATACTAACTGAATGAGTGAACCCATATAGTGATTTAAAAATTGAAACACTGTCATGACATTGTGTGTAATTTACACACAGGAGTGGGTAATTTGCTGCGCCTTGTATTATACTAAAATAAATAGTAATAATAATGTTTAATATTTGTTTCTTAGGTTTTCACGCACATCACTCATTAAATAAAACTAGTTTTTACGGGTTAATATACGAAACTTTATTTATTTATTGACGTTTCGTAGCCTTTACAGGCTACGTCGTCAGAATCAAACTTTTATTTAATTTGTCGAGCTACCTTCGAAAGACTTTTATTGAGCGTTCGGTTATTTCATCGTACGATTTTTTATAAATAAATAAAGTTTCGCGCATTAACCCGTAAAAAATAGTTTTAAATAATGTTTAATGTTATTCTAACATAGAAATCATTTTTATCCTATGCTTTATTCATTCAGCCAAGGACCCAAACAAACCACCAATACAATCCAAGAATTATTTTGTATTGTTTGAAATGTTCTACAGTAATATTGGGCAATGTCTTCGCCATTGTCTAATTATCTACGTTTTCACAAAATCGCTAGGATTTTCGCGAAAAATTTATTCATCAAATCATCCTACTACATAATACATACCTACTTATATGGTATGTTGATGTAATATAGGGTAAATTTTAGTAAAAAAAAAACACTATAAAGGTACAATTACGCAATGGGCTGCAGACCACGACCGCAGGCGACACTGAGGCTAGCGCCTGCGGCTGACCGCAGTGAAGCCTGCGGTCGCGGCAGCTTCTATGCTTAAAAATGTTAATGCTATGCCCTATGATCACCGATTCGGTAAATTTTAGGACTAAGTGCTTGTTACTAAAATGAGAATAAAGAACAGTAATTAGTTCTTCCGAATTTAGTTTTTTTTATGAAACTTCATGGGCGGACAGACGTCAAAACGCACAGCGCGGTAAGAGAGTGTTGTGAAGTGTTGTCTCTATTTCCATATTGTCAATATTTTCCAACACTACTTTTTTCAACAGATTTCAATATTCATGACAACGAAACAAAAATAAATTTAATAAAAATGAAATCTAAAACCGAAACTTACGAGTGAAATGTTACACCATTAGCTTTATTTGTATTTCTCGAATTGTTAGAGCTTTTTCGGAAGGTACACGATCGATGGTATAATAATACACTTTTTTTGCAAAAACTGGGAATTGGAAAATAAAAATATGGGAGTTAGCTCATTCGAGTATTGACAGATTTCGATGCAGTCAAACTATGGTAAGGGAATATCTATCCAAATCTTTGGTGCAATCACACGGAATCAATTTCATAGAGATTCATAGAAATTAGTAGTGTTGCCTGTAGTCTGCAGCTGCGGCCTGCGGTTCAGTTCGGACTTGTACCTTAAGTGTTTGCCTCCGAATTTCACTTGCGCGATGTAGGCTACCATATGTTGTGAGCGCAGCGCCGGTAACGCCATCTCTTGAGGTGGTGAGTGAATATTTCGTATCATTTAGTTTTTCAATGCAAGGTTTTACGCTGCAATAACTTTATATGTGTCACATTAATGTTTTTTTCTAAGGAATTTTCAAAAGGTAAGAAATTTTCTTCAACCAAACTTGAATGACTATTGCTCTTGAACTAAAAAATACATCTTAACCTTACGGATATGATTGTCCTTAAAATTTTAAACCAAGCACTATTATCATGAATTTCTTCAAGTTTTTCAAGCCAACAGTTTATCTTTTAGTGGGGACGCTCTACTCGAACAAAAATTATCAATTTAAAGTTCTTCAGAAAAATAGTCTTAGAAATTCCTAAGTTATTTTAAAGGACCTATTCAACGATACCCCGAGTAGACGATGAAAAACAAAATCATCCCCAGGTCACATGTAAGGGAGCTTCCCTCTAAAACAAATCTCAATTTTATTCTGCCATTTTGTAGGCGTGATTGATATACGTACCTACATAAAATTACAGCTCTCTAGTGCTAGCAGCCTCCTCTCAAAATCGGGAACGGACAGACAGACGGACACGACGAAACTATAAGGGTTCCTTTACAGGACTATAGAATCCTAAACAAATACAATTTTTATATTCAAACCCAACTATCGAGCATCCTTAAATATATAGATTATTTTTTTATAATATACATACAAAATGACTAGCAAATGCCTTCATTTTATGGTTATAGTCTGTCCATTCATTTATTATCTTTTTCACAGATCGATCGAAGTAAAAATAGTGACAACCTATCACATAACTTGTTCGATTTATTATTTTACCTAGTACAAATATTTGTGTGATGAGCACGAGTATTTGTTTTGTGTCTGGATGTGATTTATTTATAATATGTATATGTTGTATATACAACAAAATATTTTATGAAGAATCTGAAACGTCTGACTATATATGAAAAATAAACTAAGAAGAAAATATAATGAACTTTATATAATGTTAATATTTTAATTATTTGGTTTCTACCTTACAATTCGGTTGTACTCATTTATTTCTACCGATTATTTGTAATCTGTGGCACAATCTTAGTAATCATTATGTGTGGCACATCACTATGTGAGTGGTACAATACTATTTGTATGACATTTTACGTAAACAATACAAAATTTCGCGTCGATCTGTCTAAAAGATAATAAAAAAATGGAACCGACTATAAATAAAAACATAATAATAAAAAGTCCCTACTGCGACTCAAAATGCGATCACGAAATACCACAGAGCATACATCTTAGTTACGAGGAGACAAGACGCCCGCCTTTTAATTTCCCGCGCAATCTCTCAAAGTAACAAGACCGAATCTTTTCCCTCGCTGGCCGGTCGCCGTAACAAATGGTGGGAAATTGGCCCAATAAAGTAACTTTCTTGGTCCCAAAATGACTATTAGCCTCTGACCGCAGGTTCTCACAGCCCAACCGTTCTCACATTAATTATTTAAATGGACACAACTCGTTCCCTCTGAGGCGCTGTTGTTAATAATTTTGCCTTGTTATAATTATGATTCTTGTGGGAATACGATGTACGACTTTTTTTGTTGTTGCATAATATTTGCGTTGTGTTTATTGAAAATGGAAGATTCTTTTTCCGATGCTCTCAACTTTTGCAACGTTTTAATGTGTCTGCATAGTCTTAACTTAAAAACTGCAATCTAACGAGAAGTTGGAAGTTTAGGTAGTAACACAGGCAAAGTATTTCGTTAGTTGCTAAAACATCTGAATTTTTATTACTACGGGAACTGAAAAAAGGTTCGGAACTTCAAGTATTAAGTAAAAATGCAAGCATACTTGCTTTATTATCAATACTTTGAAATCCTGCTTCCTATGTTATTAATGTAAAATTTTGTATGTTTGTAAGTCAATCACGCAGAAACGGCTAGGATTTGGATGAAAGGATATATTGCTCGTTCCCCGTACATTGAATGCCCTATAATGTACAACTATGCGAAAATTCTAGTTGTGTTCGGAATCATTTTTTGACGCTTTTGACGATAAGACAGTATCTTTAGGCCGTAAGGATGACATGACAGCAAAATGTGTAGTAGTTACAGAACTTTTATTTTTATTTTTTTAACACAGAATGTTCGTTTACCATGATGAATTTCTAATAAACTAAAAAAAATATAAAATATTGAGAAATAATAGTGAAGGACATTCTTTTGTGCATGCTGAGGCAGATTTCATCGCCTTTGACACATATCGACAGGTGACAGGAAAGGCAAAATCGCTTAAAATAATAAAATAAACCTTTTTGATCGAAAATGAGTTATACGAACGTTTCGTGATGATTTGAGTTCTTTTTTGGCGATTAAGCAACTCAATTTTTTGAAGATTTCAATTGTTCAGAACGCTGAAGTGTCATAAATTTTGGTGTTTTTTTTTGAACCAATGGCGCGTATGTCCTACTTTTGGCGTGCGATTTGATATTTGCTTGACAAAAAATGTATGATATGAGTGTTTTTCGTATTAGCGACATCTAATTCGTAAAGGCACTATGTAACTTTTTAATAGGAGGATATTTAGAAAAGACTAGAGGTCGCCCGTGACTTTGTCTGCGTTAACTTAGTTTCTTGAAAATACCTCTGGAACCTATAATTTTTTCGGAATAAAAGTAACCTTTGTTTTAATCTAGGGTGTCAGCTAACTTCATACCAAATTTTATTAAAATAGCTCCAGCCGTTTAGACGTAAAGAAGTAACAAACATACACACTCACACACTCACAAACTTTCGCCTTTATAATATTAGAGTGATTGTCTGTCATTTATAATAAGTTATGATTATTTTGGAAAAAAAAATCTTTGTTCCTCGTTTCTGTAAAGTTATTAAAGATTTTGCTTTTCTACTGCCGATATATAGTTTATTGCCTAGATTGAGACAAATAATTCTTTTGATCCCAAAAAAATCAAAGGTTCCTGAAGAATTCTCAAAAAACTAAAGTCAACAGAGCTTCTGGTACTTATGTTCATAATAGAATAAACTAGCAAACCAGTGAACAAAATGTTCACCAAAAACTGATTTAAAAAAAAATGTATTTAATTAATTGAGAACTTCGGAGATTTTCTGTGGTTTCGTTTGAAATTCGTGATTTCTCGAAAACCGGAAGTGCTACGTTACTCAAATGCGGTTTGTAGTCTTATCAGACTATTCTTAACTTATAACTTAAACAATATCTTTATCTATCTCTTACGGTTTGGCCGCTGAAACAGCACCACAGACAGACGGACGGACGGACTTGTCTAATAGATAAGAGACGTGCACGTGTGCTTTAGACACAATTACCCAATAATTAATATAATTGGCTTAGTAACTATTATCTAACATGTGTCATTGGTGACGTTGATTAAGATTAATTTGATCGTATTCAATGATAAATACAGCTTATCAAGCGAGGCTAGCTTTGCTGACGTCGCGTCGTGAAGGAAAATTTGATTTCGTTTCATTCGAGTCCGCTGCCGCTACTTTTTAACCGACTGTTGTTTCTTAAAAACAGTGATGTTCACACAATTAATACAAGAAACAAAAATAAACTAACTTTACCTGCTACTAGGCTTCACAAAATTAATAATTCATTTAAAGGTCTTTGTGTTCGCTTATACAATAAAGTCCCAAGCAATATCCAAGAGTTAGCCATAAATAAATTTAAAGATATTATAAAAAAAACACTTATTAAAAAAGCTTATTACAAAGTGTCTGATTATATTACAAAAATGCTTGGGTTTGAACTGTTCCAATCATTCCAACAGGTTTTCTATATTAAATAAATCATAATTGTATTGACGTTGTAACAACATAATGATTTGTAAATGTTTTTTACAGTAGACTTTTAATGTTGTGGAGTTTTTTTCGCTCGTTTTTCTCCGCAGCTAAAAAATATGTCCATAACGAGTGGTAGGGGAAAAAAATTTTTGGACGATTCAAAAGAGTTGTACTATACATCCAATTTGAATAAAGATATAGTGATTTCTGATTTCTGATTACTGCAAACAAAAAAGGAGGAACTCGTTGGCGCAGGTGGTCAACGCGCTTGGTTGCAATCGTTGAAGTTAAGCAACTTTCGCAGTGGTCAGTCATTGGATGGGTGACCAAAAATCTTCTATCCCGAATTCCGTGCTTTGGAAGGCACGTTAAGCCGTTGGTCCCGGCTGTATCTTCAGTCGTTAGCACCCGCCAATCCACACTGGGCTCGCGTGGTGTTCCACCAGATAAGGACTTTTTTTTTAATTTGTGTTCTAATTTTATATGATACCGCGGATTCTGAGTATTGGAGGAATAGTAGCACTATATGAGGGAAGAAACTTACAGTCATAGCACTATACTATTTACACATAGATCGGTATTCCGCAGAGGGGTGCGCGCGCCTCGGCTGTTTTATACTGGGACCTGTAGAACGAATGCGGGAGTGCGTGCGCCCCTTCGTCGACTACTAGATAATTATAACACAAACTTTGCAGAATTAGACATATTTGGGTTCTCAAAATTAAAGTTTAAAAAAATGCCAGTAGAAACAGTATCAAATAGAACGGATTGATGGAATTTGGTATCATACTTGTATCTGTACCGGTTCATCGCGGTTTTTTAGTTTATTATTCCGTAGTGGGAAGATAATAAACTTCTCCTTTCATCATGAATTTGTGGACATTGGTGTGGGTTGTACACTTACCTAATTAATATCTACATTATAATTTTATGTAATATTTAGTGTATAACTGTTCTATGTTCCTAAAATAAAATAAAGTAAAAAAAAATAAAGCACTTCTTGGGCTTTATCATGAACTCTTTACACCAGGGGGCCAATCGCCTAACTGGATTGCTTTGGAAAACGCTATCGCTTACGATTTCATTTTGTTATTTCTTACCGCCGAAATACCTCACGCTCGTTTTCTTTAACATTGTTATTACCAATGCAAAAGAAAAAAAAAGAGCGCGAGGCATTTGAAAACCTCAGAGGGCTAGAAATAACAAAATGAAATCGTAAGCGATAGCGTTTTCCAAAGCAATCCAGTTAGGCGATTGGCCCCCAGGAAAAAACAGCGGTAGAAGCGGGATGATGCTCCTCTGTATGTGATGTCTCGCTCAGACAAGGGAACTTGTATTGCGACCCATATTCATAATACGGCCTTTCTACTTTTGAAGTTGACTCTTGATATCACGAAGGTACCTAATCGATTTTTCGTGATCCCGTCATTATCAATCACACCCTGACTTAATTAAGTCTAACTACGTAATTACATAGTTTGTAATGTCGTAGAGTAGGACACGACTCATACGACACGAAAAAGTCCACGATGCATCGATATTAAAGGATCCTTGCTTTTTTTTCTATATGGCTTCGCACGGTTTGTGCATTTAGCCAATGTCAAGTGTAAAATGCTTACATATTCTTATAGCACTCGTGGTCAAAATATTAGTCAAGTCAAAGTAAGTGGCAGTCAAGTCAATCCCCCTTTCACTATGTTTCAGTAAAAGTGTGGGTATTTACTGGAACCTCCCCGTAGACTTCTTGAGGGAACATCGAAAGACACTTTTTGCTATTTTGTTTCACTTGCCAACACTTGTGCATTTTTACGAACACTTAGTGGTTAATAATCCACCATTATTAGATACTAGCATCCGCCACAACACAATTTTTAACAAGAAAAACAAAACTGATAAAGTGACGCTTCCAGATCCCGCCAAAAAGAGCGATGCTGATTTTTATTTTTTTTTATTGTCTAGGTAGGCAAAGGACTCTCATCATCAGCCTATTAATATTCTGACTGCTGGAGCACAGGCCTTCCCTATGAATGGAATAGGGAGATTGCGCCATGAACCACCACGCAGGCCCAGTGCGGATTGGCGGGTGCTAACGACTGCAGATGCAGCCGGGACCAACGGCTTAATGTGCCTTCCGAAGCACGGAGTAACTCGTGATAGAAGATTTTTGGTCACCCATCCAATGACCGACCACTGCGAAAGTTGCTTAACTTCAACGATTGCAGCCGAACGCGCTAACCACCTCCTCCTTTTTTGTTTTATCATCAGGCTATTAATGTCCCCACTGGTGGGACACAGGCCTTCCCTATTGATGGAATAGGGAGATTGGGCCGTGAACCACCACGCAGGCCCAGTGCGGATTGGCGGGTGCTAACGACTGCAGATACAGCCGGGACCAACGGCTTAATGTGCCTACCGAAGCACGGAGTAACTCGAGATAGAAGATTTTTGGTCACCCATCCAATGACCGACCACTGCGAAAGTTTGCTTAACTTCAACGATTGCAGCCGAACGCGTTAACCACCTGCGCCTTCGAGCTTCACTTGACTCTACCCCACCTGATATTAAGCGTAATTTATGTTGTTAAAAACGCCTTTATTAATGGATTATGCCACCTTGATGCCAACATGGATGAAATTTTGCGATATGTACAGGATACCGAACTAGGTTTTAATACAATCTAGTTTCTTTCACTCCTAGCCCGTTAGTGTAAAAGTGTGAAAAACAATCAGTTATAGTTCTATATATTTTTGAGCATGTAACTGCTTGATGTTTAAATCTAAAGAAATTATAACAAGAAAAAAATTCACGCGAACCAGGCAGCAGACGGGACTCGAACCCGCACCCTTCGCTATCGGGGCGAATGCACTGACTAATTATGACGCATTGCACGCGGCCCTGACGGCCGCGTCGAAATAAAGAAATAAATATAAATATTTCCAACACTCACACCAATTAGCCTAGCTCCAAAGTAAGCACTGTAAGGCTTGTGTGTACATATATAAGTATATTTATATAGAAATAAATATTAAACATCCATGACTGGAGTAAAAATGCTGGTATTCACCACACAAACATCTGCCCCCACCAAGATTCGAACCCGAGACCTCTCGAGTCGGTGACACCTTGAAAGCCGGCGTACAAACCACTCGACCACGGAGGTCGTCATAATTCCTCTAGTCATTCTCAAGCTGCAAGGCAGCGCCATCTTTTCGCATTGTAGGTAACTCACAATGTCAAATGAATACTTTTACAAGTATTAAACATTTGAAAGAAGAAATAGCAATTATAGTTATAATTTTTATTTTTTAAGTATTTAACTTCTTGATGTTCAATCCAAATAAATTATAACTAGAAAAAATCCACGCGGGCCAGGCAGCAGACGGGACTCGAACCCGCATCCTTCGCTATCCAGGTGAATGCACTGACCAATTATGCTACCGCGGCCCTGACGGTGGCGTCGAAATTCCTCTAGCCATTCTTAAGCTGCAAGGCAGCGCCATTTCTTCGCATTATCGGTAACCCGCATTGTAGGTAATAACAATCATTTAGCTCGCCTGATGGTAAGCGGCCGTCATAGCATGTAATGACGCTTGCATTACCAGACATTACATTAATTCGAAAGAAGATAATTATATAATCGTCATTTTAAAATGAAATAAAAGCATTTATCTTGATGAATTGTAGAAGATTTAAAATAATATCATTAATCATTCTGATTGGAATAAGTAACAGGAAAGAGCAAATATAATTGCTATTTCTTCTTCCAAATGTTTAATACTTGTAAAAGTATTCATTTGACATTGTGGGTTACCTATAATGCGAAGAGATGGCGCTGCCTTGCAGCTTAAAAATGGCTAGAAGAATTTCGACGCAGTCCGTGAGGGCCGCGGTAGCATAATTGGTCGGTGCATTCGCCCGGATTGCGAAGGGTGCGGGTTCGAGTCCCGTCTGCTGCCTGGTCCGGTGGAATTTCTTCTAGTTATATTTTCTTTAGAGCAAATATGATAGGCCAAGATCCCAACGCCCCCAGACCTACGCCATTTTAGCAAGCTCAAATTTTGAGGATTTCTAGTCTCCTATGTAATTTATTTATTTATTTAAGGACAACCAACAAGAATATCCACACATATAACAATAGTGTATAAGTGACAATTCAAGTGGTAACTTAATTATAGGCTGCCACGGCATGCATTTGTGACAATAATGACAGAGAGTGCATTCTTAACAAAATTATAAAAGTACAAAAAGAAATAATTATGCATAATATTCACAAACATGTATTTGTTATATTAAACATATCCAATACGACAGAACAATTGTGCAGCAAGAATTCAGGAGATACTACAAAATTAATAATAAAATGCTTATTATGCTAAGCCGGTTATATATATTATGTTAGTTAAGACAGTATGCGTACTTCCTAGCTCGAAAGCTGGGCCCTTTCACAGGTAGCGCGAACTAAATGTGTATAAAAGCCTTACTCACCTATGCTAAAGTAGAAACGCTCATATTCAAATATGTTTTTGAGAGTATTATGGTTTTTTTCTTATTTCCAGATCATTTCGATCGTTTAATATTATTGTTAATAAAATTAGTTCGCCAATAATGGGTCTGGTACGTAAGTGGTTCTCTGAACTTACGACCATATTTGGTCGTGTTTTTCTCTTTTAAATAATTTATAGAGTATGATAGACTGTTGTGGTTGTTCTGTGATTGGGTAAATATTTGTGTTCTGTAGTAAATTCCGTATGTAGAAAATATTAAAAAAAACTGTTTACTGTTTAGCGCATGATGAGGCCATCTTTAATTACAGTTATATTATGTCCTAATACCTAAGCATATGTGTAAGTTTGTTTGTATTAATATAGCTGTGTTGATGGTCCATAAATAAAATAATAGATAAATAAATTTCTGTGGGACATTACTTTTTGCCAGACGTCATAAAGATTATTTTAAAATTTGGTAAACTACGTCATACTAGCAGGCCTATATTTTACACATATTACTCATGATACTATTTCAAGACCCTTTGTCAGCAGTCAAGCCAATCCGATGGTCCAAT
Organism: Chilo suppressalis; assembly: GCA_902850365.2. Classification (NCBI taxonomy): domain Eukaryota; kingdom Metazoa; phylum Arthropoda; class Insecta; order Lepidoptera; family Crambidae; genus Chilo; species Chilo suppressalis. Next base: position 27,773,837 of record OU963901.1, on the reverse strand, counting down.
CATTCTCCCAGACGCCTTAAAGCTTCCCCTGTGAGTGCGAGCGTACAGGCTAAAATTTAGGCCTGGGGGCTCTGGGATCTTACTCTATGATAAGCATAACTTAGTATAAGGTTATGTATTATCTTTTTGATCCCTCCTACCTCCTACATTGAAATCGAATTAACAGCTAAGCTATGTTAGCTATGTTAAAGTAGAAACGCTCATATTTAAATATGTTTTTGTTTGGCCATTACTTCTGCCATACGTTATAAAGATTTTTTTTTAATTTTGGTAAAGTACGTCATACTAGCAGGCCTATATTTTACATATATTACTCATGATACTATTTCAAGACCCTTTGTCAGCAGTCAAGCCAATCCGATGGGCCAATCATTCTCCCAGACTCCTTAAAGCTTCCCCTGTGAGTAGGGTTGTCAACCGTACTTTATTATTAAGTACTGCACGTTATTTCTGGTAATTATACTTTATGCTAACAATAAAGTACAAGGAAATACTTTACTTAATGTGATTTGATTACTCGGGAATTAATTTTACATAAAATATACACAAAGAGGTTGATATGAATATTTTTTGCGTAAAACAGAGAGACAGTATTAATATGACGCCCTTAGGTAATTCAATATTGCAACATTTTTGTGGCTGTATAGCTTTGTGCAATTACCTTTCCCATTGCTGAAAAGAACTACAGATTCTTAGTAGGCACGAATTATTTAGTAGAAATTAGTGTTGGGTAGGACACGACTTGAAAAAGAGTTTGTAAGAGTAGCCTCTTTTTTGTACTGAGCCAGTACAATGTCCCACTTCAAATGAGGCGAGGCGTACTGAAGCTCGACAATACATTTGAAGTGACGAATACAAATATGACATTGAGGCGTACAGAAGCTCGACATTACGTTTGTGTGCACGAGTAGCACCTCCTCTACGCACTATCAATATTGCTGGATCCAGCATGCAGGACAGCGCTATATACGTAAAATAGATAGAGATACAGATGGATAGTGCGTAGAGGACTTAAGTGAAATGTCATGCCTCGCACTCTCTCTCAGACTTACGAAGAGTGAGTGAGTAACGAGACGCGACTATCGCGACATTTAATGTGAAGTAGTACATTTTAAAATTTTGAGCCGCTCTTACATTTTGACGTCATGTCCGGGACAAATGTACCGCCTCTTGTAAGTCCTACTCAACACTAGTAGAAATTGCTAGGTAGTTTTAAGTAACAATGTAAAATATACTTTGAAGCTTACTAATTAAGTGGAATAAAAAGTACTTTATTTTGGACACAATGTACTTTTTTTCTACCTTTAATATCCAAATGTACTTTATTTCCACAAAAAAAAACGTAGGTCTGGGGGCTCTGGGATCTTACACTATGATAAGCTTTACTTAGTATAAGGTTGATGTATTATCTTTTCGATACCTCCTACCTCCTACATTGCAATCGGATTAACAGCTAAGCTGAAATTAAAATATAAGGTGACATGGTATGCTTAAGTTTTGTATAGAGAAGACCCGTTTTTTAAATAACATTTTCATTTGTGGATTTTATACAGTTGCTGTTGAGAAATAATGTTTTTCCACAGCTAAAAAAGGCAGCAGAAATTTATTAAACTTCCAATATGAATACAGAACTTTTGACTTTGTCTTAGAGTGGTTAAATATTTTCAGGTATATTTAATGCCGTTGTCAGTGCCATACACCACCAAATCATCCAAGATACTCTCATACACTCGCTTTGTATTGGCTATCTTATCCTGTACTTAGGTATCGTCTTAAATTTCCTGTCAACACCTCTTACAACCTGGGACCCTTTAAAAGAGGCGTGAAGAAGCAACATACAGCCCGGCAGCGTGAGGATGGCTGGTGTGGCAAGTATAACTGCTGTATCAGCTATTTTCGCGACTGGACTTCACAGTCTCTTAACATGAGGTGGGGTGGAGTCATTTGTCGGACCTATCTATAAAAAAAGTCTATGTTTTTATTTATTTTTAAGCATTTAACTGCTAGATGTTTAAATCTAAAGAAAAGTTTACTGGATTACTAGATGGTCCGCGTGGATTTTTTTCTAGTAAACTTTTCTTTAGATTTAAAAATCTAGCAGTTAAATGCTTAAAAATAAATAAAAACATAACTATAATTGCTGTTTCTTCTTTCAAATGTTTAATACTTGAAAAAGTATTCATTTGACATTGTGGGTTACCTACAATGCGAAGAGATGGCGCTGCCTTGCAGCTTAAGGCTAGGAAAATTTCGACGCGGCGAATAGGGCCGTGGTAGCATAATGGTCAGTGCATTCGCCCGGATTGCGAAGGGTGCGGGTTCGAGTCCCGTCCTGCCTGGTCCGTGTGGATTTTTTTCTTGTAAACTTTTCTTAAGATTTAAACTAAAGTCTAGCTTAATTAAAAACCAAGCCACATACGCTTGCGCAGTTGCACACACAGCCGCACAAATCAAAATAAAACAAATACGTCATCATGGGACCATTGAATGCATTGCACCAATCGAAACAAAAGAAATACGACGATACAGAACTACCGTTTTCACCGCATTTCTCGACCGTTGTATTCATACGACGCGCCCACTCCGCGTAACAATCCGACAGACGGCGATACGAACCGATCCGATACTTATCTCCTAATGAACCAGCCAAGGATCACCCGACTTCGCTCTATTTAAGTCATGAATTACATTTCTCTTCGACAAGCTTATAGTGTAGCGATTGTACCTATATCGATGAACAGTCGATATCAATAAAATAAGTTTTAACAACAACAATATAATGATAAAATAGTGTCACAAACGCTCTCGAAACAGAACCGCGAATGTGCCAGAGCACAGCGGGTCGCGATAGAGGTCGATTAATGCGGCTCATTCTAAAATGAGCCTTATGCAGTGCGGCGTAAGGGCGAAAGTGCAACGACATCTGCACTTGTTTACAAGTTATGCGCGTTACCTGCGTAGGTATAAGTAGGTACTTCGTACTCGCGGGTATTAGCTAATTCTCAATTTAACAGGTACTTTCTAGAATGCGTCGATCGGCGTATATAAGCGCGATTGGCGCCGCGCAGAGACAGTTGAGTTTCAACAGCGATTTCGGAGCGAATCCAAAGGCGATAAAAGTGCAACAAAAGTGTTCAAGTGAGATTATTTAGAGGCTTGTATAGTGAAATACAGCGAGTGTTTTGTAATTAACATTGTGTGTTAATTGTGTGAACTGTGTGGTGAATAAAGAACTATCAAGCGTGAACTGGCATATAATTTCAAACCCCATCCCGACACGTGACAATAGAGTACATCACCATTAGCCTCACAGAACACAGAAAGAGGTTCGAAGGGTATAGACCGTTTATACGGAAACCGATGTCGCCGGCTGACCCCCACTACACTTCCACCTAATATAATAGCCAACCAAATGACGTGAATCCACCCAATCGAACTAATCAGCGCTCACCATGGGAGAACAACGACGGAATAAGAACCAAGTATTGGTCAAGTTATGACCATTTGCTGACACATAACTGGTGCGCGCCTGCCCCGCCCACAAGGCCATTCTTACCTCTTTCTTTGTTCTCCTATTACTGAATCTCCCATTACACGGGCCTTCCTTATAGATGGAACAGGGAGAAGGCCATGACCTACGGGTCCAGTGTGGTTTGGCGAGTGCTAACGACTGCAGATGCAACCAGGACCAACTGCTTAACGTTCCTCCCAAAGAAGGCAGGAAAGAGGATGTGGTCATCCATCATACGTCCAACCATTGTGAAAGTTGATGAACGGGTTAAGCGTTTGAGCTATTCTCCATCGAGCAGATAAGTGTTTATCATAAACGTAATTAATCAATATTTTATCAATTTACCTATACTCGTTATCCATAAATCACAGCTTGTCACGCCTTGGTTTTTGGTTGCCAATTCCGTCAATTCAACGGTCATTGAACATAATTGAGGAAAATTGATTCCTATCGTATAAATATATATGCCTTTTTATATACTTAGCGGTCAATTTACACTTTTAGATTTTTTTCATTTCAGTGTCATACCCAAAGGTTTAAGTATCTGTGATAAGGTCGTGTCTAAAGAAGAGTCACAGGAAACAGTTCTAAAGTTCACTGTTCTTTCAAAAGGAAGTTAAGTTGTAGTTACATAGTCATGAATAAATCAGAAAAATGTCATGCGTCAACTTAATAACATACAGCTACCGAAGCTGTGTTTGAGTTAAAAACAACCAAGTTCACCCTGGCATCCTTTAAAAGAGGCGTGAAGAAGCAATATGCAGGCCGGCAGGGTGAGGATGGCTGGTGTGGCAGGTAGAACTGCTTTATCAGCTATCTTCGCGTCTGGACTTCACCGTCACTTAACATCAGGTGGGGTGAAGTCATTTGTCGGACCTATTTTAAAGAAAAACGTTAGATTCCTTATTTTATCGATAAATTTACCCTCCTTTATTGCCGACAGAATATTACAACACTTTAAAGAAAACAGACGTCGTCCTCGGAAGAACTCATACTCGTAGACAATAATAAATAATGAAATAATGACATTGCTCTCAATGGGAACACTGCTTCGAATATCTTCGATGTAAACTGCAAACCATTCATCTGTACGGATTTCTTTTAAATATTTAAATTTTCATTTCTATTATTGTCCTCAATGCTGGGGCACAGGCCTCTCCTATGGATGGAAAGGGAGATTGGGCCTTGACTCACCGCCCAGTGCGGATTGGCGGGTGCTAACGACTGCAGATGCAGCCGGGACCAACGGCTTGACGTGCCTTCCGAGCACGGAGGAACTCGAGATAGAAGATTTTTTGTCAGCTATCCAATGATCGACCACTGAGAAAGTTAATTAACTATATTGATACGGATTTGTTTTTTGTTGTGATTTCTTGCGGTTTTTTGTATTTTAACCCTTACAAATACGATAGAAAAGCACTACAGCGCCCTCCAATCTAAATTCTATTCTCTTTCCGCACAGACTCTACCACTGTGCTGGCTTGAGGAGCTCGATGGCGCGGGTGGTTAGCGCGTTCGGCTGCGATCGTTGAAGTTAAGCAACTATCGCAATGGTCGGTCGTTGGATGGGTGACCAAAAATCTTCGATCTCGGGTTCCTCCGTGCTTCAGAAGGCACGTTTAGCCGTTGATCCCAGCTGCATCTGCAGTCGTTAGCACCCGCCAATCCGCACTGGGCCCGCGTGGTGGGCCATGACCCAATCTCCCTGTTCCATCCATAGGGAAGGCCTGTGCCCCAGCAGTGGGGCATTAATAGGCTGATGAAGAAATAACCTTTTTTTTTCAAAGTAAATCCATTGCGTATCATATACTTGTAATGCCAAGAGTATCGACACTTAATCTGACCTAATTGCCCAACTCTTAAATCACACGCGTGTTATAATCAAAAATTAATAAGAAAGGAAAGTATTGAATAAGTTATTGTTTGAGGATGGTTCGTGAGCGCAGGTCTGCAACCGGTTCGCAGATACCCGCTACGCAGTGTGTTGCTGCCAAGATTTATGGCTTTTACCCTAAACACCGGAAAACCGTTCATGGTACAAGCGAATGTGAATAATATAGAAAGCTAAATAAAAAAGATTATTATGAAATACAGTAATGCGAAATATTATATACTAGCGGTGTAGAGCTGAAATGTAGACTACAGTTTTTGTTCTCAGGCTTGTATTATACACAATGACATTCATCTATGATTCTTCTTATACCTGCATGCAAAGTCTCAGCCCGATTGGTTTAAAATTGACAAAGTTTCATACAAACTTTCATTCCCTATTTTATCCCCTTGGGGATAGAATTGATCAAAATTCTTTCTTAGCGGATGACTACGTCATAACATCTACCTGCATGCCAAATTTCAGCCCGATCCGTCCAGTGGTTTGGGCTGTGCGTTGATAGATCACTATGTCAGTCAGTCACTTTTGAGTTTTATGTATATAGATATGCGCGTAAATTTCACAAGTCCAATCGTAATTTATACAGTGTATTTAAGTTACCTGTATCCTTATCACAAACCAATATCGAATTTATTACGTTTGCGAGTGCGAAATGGTCATTGTAAAATTGTTGTATGGAAACTTGAACAGCAGCGCCATAACGAACGTAACGAGAACTAATAATCAGCACACATTTGGCGTATATTTATATCTTATTCAACTATTCGAATTCAATAATAGTTCGTGCTAAGGGTTCTGACCCTATTTCACCAACTCGACAAATATGTCACCGAAACATGTCAAAAAAATGACAGGCATTTTGTTACAATTGTTTTTTTTAAGTCGACATAATTGTAAATTGTCAGTAATTCTTGACATGAAACTAATGTAAAATTTGCGTTACAATTGTAGTGCGTTCGTTGTAATAGTGGCGGCGCTAGGCGTCGGCGACGTCGGCCACCGCCGACGGCCTCGCGCCTGAGGGGGCCTCGCAAAATTTTTTTACAAGTTACCTATTTATTTTCGTTTCTTCTGGCCTGGCTTAGGTAGCCGACCCCGAACAATTCGGGGAAAAAGCTAAGCAGATGATAATGACTTTTATTATTTTCGAACACGTGCGTGATGGAAGCGAGTAGTACTTTACGGGTATTCAGAATCGTCTCTCTGGCAACACTATTTTTGTTATTAAATTTCTATATTTGTAATTATTTTTTGTCATCATTTGATTATCAACAATAAAACTCGTTTACTCATACATTATTTTATAATTTGGCTCACTTAATTTAACGTTTTTTTACTGCGAAGTAAAATAGGCCTCGCGAACTTGATGTCGCCGACGTCCACATGTGGTCTAGCGCCGCCACTGCGTTGTAATTTACAAAATGGCCACCGGGAAAGCTTGAAAAGACGAGTTCGTATACAGGAGAATTTATAAAGAACGAATAAATTTCTCCTTTGATATCATTGTTTTTGCGTTCAAAGAAAAATTAGATATACCAGTATCAGAAAAATTAGCTGCCAAGTCGACATTTGTCGGTTTGGTGAAATAGGGCACTGATGAACTTTACTAGCTGATTCAGATATCGATTTCGGTTATAATTTTCAGTAAAAATAATCTTTATTTAATTTGTGTGTGTTGTATAAAAGTGTCTTCTTCTTCTTAACTCAATAACTGTGCAAGAAATCTTTAAGACTTTTGGGACCGACAAAAATAACACAATAATTTTTAATTTGTAAAAGTAGGGTCTACGGTAAGTAGGTCACATACGAACATGCATCATTTAGTTAAACGAAAGTTTTAAATTGAGTTTCTGAACGCAACTTAAAGTGACATTTGGTTGACGGCTTAGGTTATCAACCATTCATAGCCAAAGCTCATTAAATGAAAAAACAAATCAACCAATATTAATTATCAATATTTGTTATTGTTTGTTTACAAATGTGTGGTTTTTATTCTAAAATTAGCATTCTATTATTAGTGCTAAAAAAGGTTACCAAGTTTTTTTGCAAACCGTACTTTTCAAGCTATATTTGACAGATGGAGGTCATTGGCTTTCCTATTCTTATTTGAATCGCATTATACTCGACTCCGTTCATTTACACTTAGTCGTTTACCCGAATTCCATTGGCACTAGTATTCGGCCAAACGCCCAAGTATAATCGCGCCATAAAGCTTGTACCTTAGACTGGTGGCTAACGCGAAACAGAGTTCATTAATTAATACCTCCTCGGTGTACACAGGTTTCGCAACTTACACAAATGTAAACAGGTGCTAGTGACATTCCGCGTTTACTTGTAGGCAAGTGTACCACAGTCTTTGGAGCTTCGAACCACATGAGTAGGAAAGGTGCAGAGGCGACGATTCATACTGTGCGCGTGTGTGATTAGATCACTCACAGCCGGTGTTTTCAATTTGACGGCTATTACTGTGTTCTCACATAAATCATCGTCGATCATTTAACTTACTGAACATTTTGTACAAAGTTGGCAATGTATTATGGAACATACATCTCTTTATCTGGAGGTGGGCGCCAAGCTGTAACACAGTTCTAGAAAGCTATAAATTAAAGCTAATTCTGAATTTGACAATTTATTTATTAAATTGGTATGACATTATTTATTAATTAGTTTCGATTATATTAGACATTAATTGTACTTAGTTGACATTAATCTCTTTAATTTCTTGGAATGATATGACATTATTAATTGTTTATTAATTTGACATGATTATTTATTTTATTATAATGTTAACTAAAAAATTTACAATGGGCAATTTGACTTTTGTTTATCTATTTGACATTACTTTTTTGTTTTTTATTTTTGTTTTCTGTTTTTCTTAATTTTGTTGAATTGGAATGTATGTTAATGTTATTATGTATGACTTGCCGGCGTTTTGGATATTTCTGTAAACCGGCATGTGTTACTGAATAAATAAATAAAGCGATTAACGTATATTAAATTGAACATGTAACTGTAATTAGTTCCAATAAATATATTTCTCACTTTTCACTTTCAGTGCTCTTAGTTATGGCAATGTTGTTATCGTGCGTGTGTTCGATCGCACCAATAGGCATGTTGACGGGGTAAAGTAAACGAAATTCTATTTAGTCCGTCAGTTAGATGATCAAAAAATAATTTACACGTATTTTTCTTTGTGCAATCAACCAAAAAATGGCAAAGTTGTAGCGCGTCAAAGTTTGGGAGTAGGGGCTCGTGACGTCACTTTTGAGTGAATTTTCACTTATAAGTGTACTCAAACGTGACGTCATGCGACTTTTCAAATCAATATATCTCTGCAATGTTTATATTATGTGAAAAAAGAAAAAAATACGTGTCCAACACTTTTTGATAATCTACCTGATAAACGAAGAAAAAAAAATTAGTCATCATCCCTATTCTAGGGGGAGGGGTGCAAATCGTAATTAGCCACGTACATCAGCTTTTACAATACACATCGTTGTGAAAGTAATAAGGATTGTATTTCCAGTTTTGACACAGCCAACGACAAAGTTATCTCCTATGACACGGCTTTTTGTCGACTTTACACGGCAGGTTGCCAAGCTCACATCACTGGCAGGTTGTCACGTACGCAGAGAAAAAAATCTGTTGGCGGCGACGGGCCTGCAGTGATCACTCAATGGAGGTTAGAGAGAAGAAGGATTGTAGAATTTGTAGAATTTATAGTTCATTTTTTAGCCACCAGCCGCGCTGCCGTCGGTAAGTAGTATCTGTGAAGTTAGCTGTTTATGAGTACAAGTAGATGAAGTTAGTTGAATATTGTACAAATTTTCTTTGTCATTTCAAATTAGCCCGCTTTTATTGAGACAACTTAGCGATCGCAGCGCCTCACTTATTTTGTCCATATTTCTGGGACACTCTTTCCTACAGCGATAGTTCTTGTTATCTCTAACCTCCATGGTTCACTCATACACGCGCATTGCATGAAGCCAATGCCTCTGTGCCGTCTTTACCTATGTGTCAAACTGACGTGGCCACGTTTGCTGAAGAACTAATTCATTAGCCAGATCTATTTGTTGTGGTTGACAAATTGAGTTCCGTTCCCCGTCGCCGGTTTGTTTGTTAACTCAACAGCTTGCACGTTTAATAATTATTAATTATATTCACCAACATGGTTATGTTACAATCTGTCGTTACATTAGAATATATTGTTTGCCTTGTTGGTTTGATATTTACGTACGTTTTGTTGTACTTTCTAGTTTCTTTCCTGTAGGTACTTAGGGATAGAATAACAAATAACAGCAGTTCTATTCTGTAACAACAAACTCTTACTTCTTCGCGGAATTTGCTGCGTATATGAAATGAAATGAAATGTCATTTATTCAGTCTAGGCTGTTACAAGCACTTGTGAAGGTCAAGAAGCTACGCCATCGGTTCTCAAAACTACGGCGGGAGACCTTGTACTGAGAAGAACCGGCAAGAAACTCAGCAAGGGCTGCTTTTTTCTCCCTGTATTGATATATACAGAGTCGTCAAGTTGAAAAATGATTTCAGAGATACTTCTGAAGTCACCTTCCATTACATTATTTAGGATATAGATTATACAGTTACAATAAATTTTATATTTAGTATATAGGAAGCGGCATTAGATATGTACCATATTATTATTACTGTTACAAAAACTGACTCATACCCATCAAATAACAAATTACAAGAAACACAATGTCCATGCATTACGATCATTTAGATAATCATTAACTTTATAATAGCCCTTATTCATAAGAGAATTCTTGATCTGAGATTTAAATTTGGTTAGTGGAAGCTAGATAGATATATACAGGGTGTAAAAAACCCTATAGCGAAGTCGAAGGCCACGTATTTTCCACATCATGACAATCATTTTTTTCTTCTGGACAATACTTGGGAAATTTATGGTTATGGAGATAATGAAGGTCAAAGTCAATTTTTTTCTTTCAAGATTTATACATTAATATTTTTAAAATTTAGAAACTTTTTATCGACTCACTTACACACACGCACACACATACACACAGGCACATTCTTCGCGTAGCGCCACAGTAGCGCGCCGCGCCATACATTGCGTACTGGAAAAAAAATGTTTTTTTTTTAACTGAAAAATACATTGTTTTCCCACGTATAATATTTTGTAATATGACTTGTTTGGGTGTACAGAATGCGTACTTTAAGTCTTTGTCATAGGTTTTTTTACACCCTGTATAATTAGAACACCACTTTGAAATTACACCAGAAATACCTACAGTAGGTACTTAACCTACAGGAAAGAACATAACAAAACGTACGTAAATATCAAATAGCATCTATCTAGCATTTAACTGCTAGATGTTGTATATCGAAAGAAACCTTTACTAGAAAAAAATCCACTCGAACCAGGTAGGGTTCATTGTGGGTTACCTTCAAAATACACTTAGGGCAATTAAGGCCGCTGTAGAATAATGGTCAGTGCATCCGCCCGGATAGCGGAGGTAGAGGGTTCGAGTCCCGTCTGCTACCTGGTCCGCGTGGAATTTTTTCTAGTAGTACAATTTTCTTGAGATTTGAACATCTAGCAGTTAAATGCTTAAAGGAATTTAACTTTAACTTATCAGTTAATATTTGACATATTTTTAGCTGACACAATAGCGACCTCCTTTCACCGTTATTACGGTAAAGATTCGAATCTTTGCATCATCATCAGCCTATTAATGTCCCCACTGCTGGGGCACAGGCTTCCCTATGGATGGAATAGGGAGATTGGGCCATGACCCACCACGCGGGCCCAGTGCGGGTTGGTGGGTGCTAACGACTGCAGATGCAGCCGGGACCAACGGCTTAACGTGCCTTCCGAAACACGGAGGAGCTCGAGATAGTAAATTATGGTCACCCATCCAATGACCGACCACTGCGAAAGTTGCTTAAATTCAACGATCGCTGCGGAACGCGCTAACCACTTGCGCCATCGAGCTCCTCTTAACTTCATCTCTTGTTCTTCTGAATCTTTGCATAATAGCAGTCTTTGTAGGTATTAAAAAATCCAACCGATTTTCAAGTTTACTAGCCATAATTGCTTGAGGAGCTCGATGGCGCAACTGGTTAGCGCGTTCGGCTGCGATCGTTGAAGTTAAGCAACTTTCGCAGTGGTCGGTCATTGGATGGGTGACCAAAAATTTACTATCTCGAGCTCCTCCGTGCTTCGGAAGGCACGTTAAGCAGTTGGTCCCGGTTGCATCTGCAGTCGTTAGCACCCACCAATCCGCACTGGGCCCGCGTGGTGGGTAATGGCCCAATCTCCCCGGAAGGCCTGTGCCCCAGCAGTGGGGATACTAATAGGCTGATGATGATGATGAATGCTGAAAATGTAAAAATCTCCAAAAGGTGTTATTAATAACACAGAAAGTATTATAAGTTACAGAAAGTCTTACCACGTTACTGAAGGTACAAGACATACGGATTCATTAGATTTTATACCTACCAAACGCAATATTGCGCTTCAACTTCAAAACAATAAAATTCATCCCATATCGGGGATACGAAAAAATGAAACGAACTCGTCAGCTTGTTAGCCGCTGCAACGTAAACAACCAACAGCGACGGAAACTAAAACAAAAATGGCCGCGATAAAAACATACTCTTGAAAAAGGAAACACATAATATGAGTATCGCTGCCGCTGGTATGATCTATTCAAAAATTCTATGTTACAACCCCAGTTGAGGATTTTATACACTGAATTTTTTGTCGCTGGGCAAGGAAATGTATTTTGTGATTATTTTACCACTCGTCTAACCTTTTTTTTTATACGCAGGCAGAAAATACTGTTTACAGACGACGGCGCCTTTAAGAGCCACAACGCCGAACGGACCTCACACCTGGCTCCCGCAAGCCGTACAAGCCCCAGCAGCGGCTACCCACTGAGTACCCCGTAACTGTTACGGGCGCTTTACAGAATATTATCCGCTAAAAAACCCTGCGAATACCCTCTAAGCTGCTTAGCGCGAAGCCGCAGGAACCACTCGTCTACCTATATAAAGAAGAGTTAACTAGAAAAAAATACACGCGGACCAGTCAGCAGACGGGTCTCAAACTCTTAATTTACTGAAATTTTCTATAAAGTGGTTTTACTTCCCCAGATGGGCGCTCCAATTCCAGCGGAAGTCCGCAAGACAGGTAGGGCCTTGCGGACTTTCGCTCGAATTCTTCTCCCTTAATCACTACATAGTATAAGGCAAAGTCGCTTCCCGCTGTCTGTCCCTATATCCCTATGTATGCTTAGATCTAGTTATGAATACAATAGACCCGTTTCACCTATGGATGGGTGAAAGGACAATGTTAAAATTGGCCTAAGAATCAACACCAATTTGGCATTTATGATAATTCTTAGTATATTTTTTGCGATAATTATCAGTATTTAGATTATGACGGACACTTCCAGTTAAGTCAACTAAATTAAAAAGTTAAAAAATAATCTGAGACAATAAATACCATTTTATGTGTATAATCTATGGCAGCGCTGCAAACAAAACACTCTTTCTTCCTAATGCCGGCACTTCACTTGACTATTCGTATTTGCTATTTTAAAACATGACGTCAATCTGTCCTTTTTATTCCTTATTAAGCATGAGAAGGACAAACTTTTGTCAAGTGAAGGACCGGCATAAAACTTGTTACTCTGTGGTTGTGGTGCATGCAGTTTCATAGTAATCTGTGGCATTCATGCATTCCAAAGAGTATAAACAGGAAAGTGCATTCTCGTTTCGGATTACCTGTTGTGTGTGTTTATTTGCGATTGTTTTTCCTATAATTTAATTATTTCGGCTACCCAATATGCCATCGATGTTACCGAAGAGCAGGGAAGAAGTTAAAGCAGGGTGGCCATAGTGGCAGCAGGCAACCTGCTTAGACTACACTGTATATTTCTCGAGCTGGTTTTCTGAGTCTGAATCTGAATCTGAGTGCACTCTGGCCGTACCCTTAGGCTGACCTATGTTTTATTGAATATTAAACATAACCTCAAAAAAAATTAGTTTTTCTAATAAGAAGTGTCCGTCAATAATCTTTGTTTTTACAGTCATTTACTTACGATTTCGAACCTAGAAAGTAATATTTCATGATTGTTGGTTCTTAGGCTAACTATGTATGGACGCTGAACAATGTCCTTTTATTCTTTAAACTCTTCTACAAACATGTAACACGTTTCCACACGCCATTCAATATTTACGGGATTGGTAAACACGAATTCAAATTCATTGATCCGGATCAGGTTTCTAAAAGCATATATAAAAGTGTAAAATAGCTACGCCATCGCCATCGGTTCGCATATCTACGGCGAACCTTGACATTAGTTGGGTCTAATAAGGTTACCCGGAAATATTATTTACAGATTTCCTTACAGATCATTATCCGGAAATTGCTTTAGACCATAAAATCAATTTCCGGATAATAATCTGGGCCCTATTTCACCATAAAAGCAATTTCCGGATAATAATCTGGGCCCTATTTCACCAAGTCGACATATGTCATTGACTATGATAATTATGATAAGTGATAATTTTGAGAATTATTTTCGGAAATGCATGTAAAAATGACAGGCATTTTGTTACAATTGTCCATATAAAATATAGATCCAACGATAATTATGTCGTAATAAAAGGATATTCTTTTTAAGTCGACATATTTGAAAAGTTGGTGGCTATTCTTGACATGAGATTGGGGCTGTGACTGATTTGCATTCTACAGGGTCTAACAGGCAGGGGCGACTTGCAGCCACGGCCAGCCCAGATTGATCAATCGTGTATGAACAACCGCTTACATGCAAGTGAATACAACTGACCGCCACTCGGGCCGCGGTCGCAGATTGCTTCTGTCTGTGAGACACTTTACGAGTACTTGTAGTGCTTTCGTTATTATTATAGTAATATAAGTTATTTACGGGATTGTTACCATGTACCTTGTTTTTAGCGAGTTTCCGATATTTTGGCACTGTTGCAAGCGCCATGATCACGGAGTAACTGAAGTAATTGCGGGTAGGCTGTTATTGGCAGACATATCGGTCTACCCTCCGACGAAGTCTTTTATTGCGTTCGATACCCGTACCACTGTTCACTATTCAGTCGAAACTGTTCTCGACACACAACACTTACAGTATCGGATCGCGACACGACACTTTTTTGATTATTTCCGGTTTTACACATACGAATCACAGGATTCCAGACACTCGACAATTTAAACCCGTCCTCACGATTGAAATTTTTATGTTTTGTTATTTCAATCGCTTCCCTGACCAATCTTGGTATGTAGTGGCGTTCTGTCGAGATAATCTGTGGGTTATGAAACTCAATCCAGTGGTTAGGACCAGAATCAATCAAATGTTCCGCGATGACTGATTTCTGCTTAGTGCCGAAATATCGGAAACTCGCTAAAAACAAGGTACATGGTAACAATCCCTTAAATAACTTATATTACTATAATGTTAGTGACCATGAAAGTTTAAAACAGTTTCGTTATTAGTTACAAAATGGCTCCCGTCGTCTTGCATATGCCAATGACTTTATGTCGACTTGGTGAAATAGGGCTAGCGTTATATGCTTTACAATAGTACAAGCGAAATTTCTATACAGGATTTTCTATATAAATGCCATCACTACATGAGTGCCGTAGATATAATTTCGTTTTCATTCGGCGAGAGAAGTTTTAATTGCAAGTGTGATATTAATTAATCTGTCTCGGTTTGATAACGCTTCAAAGGGACTTACCGGAGTGTGGACTACGGTTCGTACAATATTGGATTGTAATCCCAATTTTTTAAGTATTCAGTTAATATGATGATGTTTTTGATATCTTTTTTTTTATCAATGTTATTATTATCATGTTTAAAATAATAACCTGCTAGAAAACTTGTCTCATCGTAAGAGAAGTTCCTGTCGAACATATTAAGATAATTGTATTGTTGAAATTTACAACTCATGTACCTACATTCACGGCCTTTATTATATGATTTACCTACTAATTTTAGATTATTTATCATACTTCTATCAGGGAGTAACATTACAAACACACGAGTATGTTTAATATATGTCGTCACCGTATAATTCGTCTGACCATCAAATCTCTAGGCATATTCATATATATAGATTTGGCGCGGCCATTCAAAGACGGGCACGCACTAGGGGGACCGCGGTACTCATAGTACGTGTTGGGTGACGGTGCAGGAGTATTGTCTGGTTTTTAGTGGCCCTGTTCAGGGCATTAGGTAGGGCCCTGTTTATTTCATCCGGCCACAGGGCTGGCTGAAATGAACAGGAAGGAGTCCCGCATACCTTCTGCTCGCTCCCCCAGTGGTTAAATGATGCGTAAGGCATTTCCCAGACATAAAAAAATCTCACTTACGATCTCATTTATGCGAATTTCTGATAAATATCAAATATGTATATTTGTTTCTTAGGTTTTCACTCACATCACTCCTGAAATAAAACAAGTTTAAGTATTATTCTGACGACACATTCCTGCAAAGGATGCGAAACGTCAATAAATAAATGAAATCAGTACATCTAACCCGTTGAAATTTATTTTATTTAAATATTTAATACTAGCTGCTTCTACAAACATAGCGACATTTTGCCGAGTAATGACTTAATGCATATCATACTAATGTCTTAAATGGCAACTACCGAAATCGGAAGTTTGATTTTATTTTACAAAACCGATCTGCAAACTTCTTAAGTACTAAATTTAAAATACTATAGACCTTGCAAAATAGCACTTCTGGAAAATGAAAGACAATATATAACGAAAGCAGAACTGTGACAATGAACATAACAATAATTATCCAGCAGAAACGAAAGCACCCCAGCCAAATAGCCAAGTGTATTCAGCACAAATCGTTGTCACAGCAAAAGAAACTCGAGCCATTTACAACAAGAAAGCAAAATAGCAAATGAAAGTTAAGCACGTCCATTGTGTACAAAATAAGCGAGCAATTTTTACGATTATCCCGCCTACAGGAAACCGGGAGGCCGTACAATGTGAATGGACCCGAGAAACAGTGCTGTCACAAAGGAGGCCGTTGAGAGTATAAATGAAAATAAGATGACAAAAGTGGCCTTCATTATATTAATGAAAATATCTTTTATACACTACCGTTACGGGACAGTGACTGTAACACAGAAATTTAGAGATCCGCGCACGAAGATTAAAATGTCTCCTCTGTCTCTAAATATTTTATGTTTATCAACTTTGGGTAAGCTGTGTAGTGATGTAGTGGGAGGTGACGTCAGAAGTATCTCTGAAGTCATTTTTCAACTTGACGACTCTGTATATATCAATACAGGGAGAAAAAAGCAGCCCTTGCTGAGTTTCTTGCCGGTTCTTCTGAGTACAAGGTCTCCCGCCGTAGTTTTGCGAACCGCGTAGCTTCTTGACCTTCACTAGTGCTGTTACAGCCTAGACTGAATAAATGACTTTTCATTTCATTTCAGTGTGCAGTGAAGTAATTTTTCGTTTCCTCCCTAATTGCTTTCAGTTAAGGTTTTATTAATGAATTTGTTTTACGAAAAAAACATTCCTTAAAGATCGGCATCGCATTTGTGAACTTCTGGGCAGTTTACCACAGTACACGATTAAAAATAAATAGTAAAACAAAAAATAAAACCGACTTCAAATTCTAAAATGAAACTAAAAAATAATATCTGTTTCATTATTCGGAAGTCGGGCGGGTCAAGATTGTAAAGACGTATTATTACCGATCAGAAGCGAAAATCTATTTAATGTTTCAACCTTGACCCCGCCCGACTTCCAAATCATGAACCAGATATTATTTTTTACTTTTTAGATCCATTTTCGATTTTAAAGTCGGTTTTATTTTTTATTTAAAAAAGTTTTATTTCATCCATTTTAGTGAAAATTACATCGTCCAAGTAAACAATAACACAATTGACGGAGCAATCGGTGAACATGCATAAAAAACATCGTGCGTGCCTTTGAATTAGAAGGTTTCCCTCGATTTCCTCAGATTCCAACATCAGATGCTGACTTGGTTCCAATGGGACCAACTTGGAAGTGCACTCTTTCGAATAAAAAAAAATACCTGTGGCACTCGGGGACTGCCGCGGTAAAGCTATTGCATAGCTTTTTTTATGAACTTATGCAATTATAATCATTTATTTATTTTATTTATGCAGTTTTTTTTCTTTGATATTAATTCAAGTTACTCTTTTTGAGCGTAGTGAACGACAAGAAAACTTTTATTGGTTTCTTTTATTGAATAAATGAGAAGTTAATATTGTTTAAAATATTTTTATTATCTTATAATAAATGTAGGTTATTCAGGAATTTTTATCATTGAAACTATAGGTTTCATCATCATCATCATCGACCCATGCTCGTCCACTGCTGGACATAGGTCTCCCCTAATGCACGCCACTGCTCCCGATTTTCTGCTACTCTCATCCAGCTCACGCCAGCCAGCCTACGAATGTCATCATCCCATCTTGTCTCAGGGCGTCCCACACTACGTTTACCGAGTCGCGGTCTCCACTCAAGAACTTTACGGCTACATCGGCCGTCAGTACTGTGGCTAATGTGACCAGCCCACTGCCACTTCAGTTTGCTAATTAGGTGGGCTATGCGGTCCTTCAGGGATACTCCGAGCATAGCCCTGTCCATAGCTCTCTGAGCGACTTTAAACTTTAAATAGGTTTATGGTAACTGAAATAAGAAGTTAGCAGCTAGTCTACACGCATACGTCTAGTCGCATGCACACAAACACCGTGCTGAAGTCTGCCGATTTGAAACGAGTTTAGACGAGGGTGACAGTTTTTTTCATTACGAATTTCTTGATTCGGTCGCCGCGCTCAAAGCCCGCGATAAAAGCTATTCAACAGCTTAAAAAAACATCCTGTCATAAAACCTATTTTGGTTTATATACTTTATCATTAATCTGAAATTTTAATCAAATATGTGTCAGGTCTGTTGTTCTTTTTTTCTGACATTTAAAAAACCCTTATAACTCTTTCTCTTATAACGTTCAAATTATTATTTCAATAACTTACAACACATCCCTTCCTAGATGTCGTATAAAAATACTTAACGATTTCTAATTTTTATTTATTACTTTGTTTTCATTTTATTATATCAATACATTACTAATTGAAGCATGCGTAATCTAATTGAGAATTTAACGGAATATTACTCTTTGCTCCGAAGAGGGTACGATCACGAAATATGCAGAAACATTAATTCGCATTGGGGCTTAATAAGCAAAAGCAATTGGAATAATGCCAGACCGAGATATAATGAGAATTCTTGCCAATATACCCATGATGCCCTACTCTTTTATCTATACTTATAATAAATCTGTAGAGAGGTCAATTCTGTACATGAAATATATTTTCAAAATAACTATCAGGGGATGATTAGTGATCGATACTGATGCCAAAAATGCAATCAGTAAAATTTTTGTCTGTCTGTCTGTCTGTCTGTGTGTATGTTCCTTATAGAAACAAAAACTACTCGACAGATTTTAACGAAACTTGGTACAATTATTCTTCATACTCCTGGGCAGGTTATAGTATACTTTTCATCACGCTACAATCAATAGGAGCAGAGTAGTGAAGGGAAATATTGGAAAAACGGGAGAAGTTACTCCATTTTTTAAGCTTCCGTCGCGTGTGCAGCTTTAATGGTTAAAGTTACATAGAAATCATGTATGACGGAAATATTCTACATAAAATTGTCTAAAAAATATTCTGCAACAGCATATGTCTATCTTTTATGGTTGACTCACAATAACACGTGTAATTATATAAATAAAGTTATTGTTTATAACACAAGCCTGAGAACAAAAACTATAGTTTACACTACAGCTCTACACCGAAGCGAAGCGAGGGCGGGCCACTAGTATGCAATAAACCATTGACATTTTTAAATAGAAAAATGTTACAATACGGTCCGTGAATTTTTGGAAAACAAAAGTTTTTAGACTAGTATAGAAAACGACATGCAGACATGCATGAAAGAATTCCAATCATATATTTATCGCTTATTGACATTTTGAATCAACTATGTTAAATTTATTAATGTGACATTGAAATAATTAATGTTTTATAGAAATACTAGTGGACCCGACAGACGTTGTCCTGTCTACACGTCTTTAATTTGAAAATTTCAAACTTTTTTTAATAAGCTAAAACATTCTGGACCATTTTGATGAAAATTACCATTCTCAGATCCCCTTGAACACACACAAAAAATTTCATCAAAATCGGTCCAGTCGTTTAAGAGAAGTTCAGTGACATACACACTCACAGAAGAATTATATATATAAAGATTTGACACTGCGATGGTAGCGCCGTCTGTCGGATCCAATGTAAAACATTCCAAATCAACAACTACTAATAAATTAAAAATTAATTAAAAAAACATTGTCCAGCGGACAAAATTGTGAATCTAAACCATTCTCAGATCCCCTTGAACACACACAAAAAATTTCATCAAAATCGGTTCAGTCGTTTAAGAGAAGTTCAGTGACTTATAGTGACAGAATTATATATATAAAGATTATATTGCATGCCGATAAGGCAGAATATGGCTGTACTGTATTAAAATGTATCTATGTAACAACTTTGCAACCTGTATTCGCAATAAAGATGATTTGATTTGATTTGAAAATTAAACGAAACGTTTTAATTCATCTTATTTTGCTGAAGACATTATTGTTTTGTAACTAAATGAGTAACTTACTTAAATTATAGATTTTAGGGTGTAAGTGGCGATAGTGGAACCCTATTGCTAAGACCCGGTTGTCCCTTTGTCAATTTGTCATTAACAGATAAATTCTATTAAGGAGCTCTAGGCAAACGTAGTGTAGGACGTCCTCAGGCTCGATGGAGTGACGATTTGCGCAAGGTGGCTGGCAGGAGCTGGATGCGAGTAGCCCAAGATCGATCTGAGTGGCGTGCATTTGGAGAGGCCTATGTCCAGCAGTGGACTAAGATAGGCTGTTGATGATGATGATGAAGGAGCTCGATGGCGCAAGTGGTTAGCGCGTTCGGCTGCGAAAGGTTGAAGTTAAGCAACTTATACAGTGATCGGTCATTGGATGGGTGACCGAAAATTCATTATCTCGAGCTCCTCCGTGCTTCGGAGGGCACGTTAAGCCGTTGGTTCCGGCTGCATCTGCAGTCGTTAGTACCCACAATCCGCACTGGGCCCGCGTAATGAGTCTTGGTCCAATCAATCTCCCTATTCCATCCATAGGGAAGGCCTGTACCCCAGCAGTGGGGGCATTAACAGGCTGATGATGAGATAAATTCAATGTGTATTTCTGAAATTGATAATTAAAAAAAAATCTAAATGTATGAGTCGCAAACAAGAAAGATTAGTTTCTGCTCGGGCCGTGGTGGCATAATTGGTCAGAGCCGTGGTCAGAGCATTCGCCCGGATTTCGAAGAGTGCGGGTTCGAGTCCAGTCCGCTGCCTGGTCCGCGTGGATTTTTTTCTAGTAAAACTTTTCTTTAGATTTAAACATCTAGGAGTTAAATGCTTAATAAAACATTATTTAATTCTTTTTATCTTTTTCCACTCCGTCTGTGCACTCCAACTTCTACGAGTGCAAATTGTGCTTTTCGAAAGAGGCTTATATTATACTAGCGGCCCGCTCTCGCTTCGCTTCGGTGTAGAGCTGAAGTGTAGACTACAGTTCTTGTTCTCAGGCTTGTATTATACACAATGACATTCATCTATGATTCTTTTTATACCTGCATGCAAAGTGTCAGCCCGATCGGTTTAAAATTGACAAAGTTGCATACAAACTTTCATTCCCTATTTTTTCCCCTTGGGGGTAGAATTGATCAAAATCCTTTCTGAGCGGATGCCTACGTCATAACATCTACCTGCATGCCAAATTTCAGCCCGATCCGTCCAGTGGCTTGGGCTGTGCGTTGATAGATCACTATGTCGGTCAGTCACCTTTGAGTTTTATATATATAGATATAAATATATAGATTCACATGGATATAATTGTTTATGGGCTATTAACGGGATTCTTACCATGTACCTTGTTTTTATGAGTCTCCGATATTTCAACACTGTTTCGCCATGATCACCGAGTTACATGTTACTCCGTGATCATCAATCTCGTTAATAGCTATAATTTTAGTGACCATGAAAGTTTAAAACAATATATTGATACTAGCTGACCCAGCGAACTTCGTACCGCCATAAAAAAATAGGGGTTGGTGGTAGAAGGGTGAAAATTTAGGGTTGTATGTATTTTTGTATGATGTATCATAAAAAAATTATCTAAAATTGAAAAAAAAATTTAGGGGAGGATTACCCTTAACATTTAGGGGGATGAAAAATAGATGTTGTCCGATTCTCAGACCTACCCAATATGCACACAAAATTTCATGAGAATCGGGAAAGCCGTTTCGGAGGAGTTTAACCACAAACACCGCGACACGAGAATTTTATATATTAGAAGATATCGATTATGGGGAATAGCATCAGACAGACTAATCTAGGAAAATAATTAAAAAAATATATGCACACACACAGCACTTGTTACATTAACGTTAGACATTAATATACTGCCGATAAGATAGCGATGTGTAATATTAATGGATTCACGAGAGTATATTAATTCGGCCTTATCTAAGCACATAATATATGTTGAAGTGAATTTAATCATTGATCACTGTCTATCTGCCTGCGACGTATTTGGGGGAAAATGTTTCAATATTCACTCCACGGATTAATATAATACGTTTACTAAGTGCTTGATTATGTTTGTAGACTCAATACACTACAATAGGGGAGATGACGGGGTACAGTAAACGAAATTCTATTTAGTCCGTCAGTTAGATGATCAAAAAATAATGGACACGTATTTTGTCTTTGGCCAATCAACCAAAAGATGACAAAGTTATAGCGCGTCAAAGTTTGGGAGTAGGGGCTCGTGACGTCACTTTTGAGTGAATTTTCACTTATAAGTGTACTCAAACGTGACGTCATGCCACTTTTCAAATCAATATATCTCTGCAATGTTTATATGCGGTGAAAAAAGAAAAAATACGTGTCCAATACTTTTTGATAATCTACCTGATAAACGAAGAAAAAAAAATAGTCATCATCCCTATTATAAAAAGGCGAGCTATCTCTTACACAGTGGGTTCCGTACCATGGTAGAGTGTTAATTACAAAGGAAAATGACACATTTTGCGCAATAATGAAATGTGCCTCAAACAAGTGCTTTTAAGTTATGTTTTTTAAGCATTTAACTGCTAGATGTTTAAATCTAAAGAAAAGTTTTTACTAGAAAAAAAATCCACGCGGGCAGCAGACGGGACTCGAACCCGCACCCTTCGCAATCCGGGCGAATGCACTGACCAATAATTATTATGCTACCATGGCCCTGATGGCCGCGTCGAATTTTGCTAGCCTTAAGGTGCAAGGCAGCGCTATCTCTTCGCATTGTACGTAGCCCACAATGTCAAATGAATACTTTTTCAAGTATTAAACATTTGAAAGAAGAAATAGCAAAACTTATGTTTTTATTTTTTTTTAAGCATTTTATTACACACAGTTGGTTATTACAAGCGAGTAGGCGAAGTCGAGGGCTTACCATAGTCACGAGTTGACCAATTAATATAAATTTCACATTATGCAATGAAAGGTGACTTAATGAATCATCTCTGAAGCTATTTTGCAACTTGACGACTCTTCAAATAATAAAACAGGGAGAAAAAAAACAGCCCTTGCTAAGTTTCTTGCCGGTTCTTCCCAGTATTTCTCCCGCCGTAGATTTACGAACCGATGGCGTAGCTTCTAGACATTCATGAATGCATGAATGCAATGCAGCCTAAACTGATAAATGATTTTGATTGTGATTATGATTAATACTCATTGCAAAAGAATGTCATACGACGTTTTTCAACACATCTACGAGAAAAGAGTACCAATACTTAAGTTAGAAAAGCTTTTACGAAAAGGTATTCTTGTGTTTTGGGTGGCTTTTTGTATACAGCATAGATAGAAGACTGCAAAATATATACACATGTAATACATACGAATGCAAAGTAAAGGTGAACGAATGGTTAAGTACCCAACAATAATGTATAAATAATCTAGGTATAATAGACAAATAGCACTAAACTAAGTGATCACCAAATCGATGAGGAAGAAGTAGATTAACAATATGGGTAATATTTATAAGTTACTAGCTGACTCGGCGAACTTCGTACCGCCCAAAAGTAATAATTTGCAATAAATTAAAATTGCGACTATAATTTGAGATTTAAACTATCCTATCTCTCAAGTTGGATCGAACTGCACTGATGGTGTGCGAATTTTATTATAATCGGTTCAGTGGTTTAGGAGTCCATTGAGGACAAACATTGTGACACGAGATTTATATATATTAAGATGTTATAATATATGTCAATATAGGATAATTTCTGGGGGGTGAGAGCCTGGCGACCTGTACTACAGGCCTTTAATGCCTACTTCAGGCACCAGCTTCTCACACTTCAAATACGTAGCTTTTGAAATATTTAATGATGGCTGATGCTTAATCGATTGTATTTGTTTGAATTACCTATATTTTTTTGTAAAATTCAATGTGTGAGAAGAGAACAAATAAATATTATTATTATTTAAGTACCTGAAGGCATTTTCAAATGGCGCCAATGAAAATTAAAACTATATTTGCGTTTAAATCTAAAGAAAATATAACTAGAAAAAAATCCACGCGGACCAGGCAGCAGACTGGACTCGAACCAAGGGCGTCGCCAAGGGGGGGCAGGGGGGGGGGGGCATCTGGGCCCCCCCTAGAGACCAATAAATGTAGCTAGCTGCAAAGCGACCAAAGTGTGAGCAATTGACTTCCTTCCCTATATTATATATTGCCCCATTGCCCCCCCCCTCCCTTAGTCATAAGCTGGCGACGCCCTTGACTCGTTCGCCTTCGGTTACCTACAATGCGAAGAAATGGCGCTGCCTTGCAGCTTAAAAATGGCTAGAAGAATATCGACGCGGCCGTCAGGGTCGCGGTAGCATAATTGGTCAGTGCATTCGCCCGGATTGCGAAGGGTGCGGGTTCGAATCCCTTGTGCTGCCTAGTCCGCGTGGATTTTTTTCTAGTTATATTTTCTTTAGATTTAAACATCAAGCAGTTACATGCTTAGAAAATAAAAAAATATAACTATATTTGCGTTTCTTTATTCTTAGTATCAAAGTGGGACAAAGGTATATATTAAAAGCGCTTCCAAGTAGATTCGACGGAAGTTTTAAAAAAATCCGTGAGGATGGGAGCGTGCGGTAAAATGTTTTACCGCACGCTCAGAAAAATGGGCCGTTTTTTTTTAAATATTCGAACAGTTTATACAACCTGCGTAAATGCGTTTTTTTTAACAAATGTGTTGTGAAAAATAAATAATATTTTCCGATTCACCATGGCGAAGTGTCGGTATGAAGATTCATTTCACAATATTTTCATTATTTGTGAATGAAAACCCTGTTCATGATCTACGTAGTTCCATAACCTTAACAAATCAAAGAAGCTTAAAGGCAAAGTTGTTATCGCGTTCCTTTTGCCATCAAAATTAAAAAAAAAAACAATATCGTTTATTCAGTCTAGGCTGTTACAAGCACTTGTGAATGTCGAAAAGCTACGCCATCGGTTCACAAATCTACGGCGGGAGACCTTGTACTGAGAAGAACCGGCAAGAAACTCAGCAAGGGCTGTTTTTTTCTCCCTTTATTATATACAGAGTCGTCAAATTCAAAAATGAATTCAATATGAGGTAAATAATAAAGTCACTTTCCATTACAAATCATCATCATCAGCCTATTAATGTCCCCACTGCTGGGGCACAGGCTTCCCTATGGATGGAATAGGGAGATTGGGCCATGACCCACCACGCGGGCCCAGTGCGGGTTGGTGGGTGCTAACGACTGCAGATGCAGCCGGGACCAACAGCTTAACGTGCCTTCCGAAGCACAGAGGAGGTCGAGATAGTAAATTTTCGGTCACCCATCCAATGACCGACCACTGCGAAAGTTGCTTAAATTCAACGATCGCTGCGGAACGCGCTAACCACTTGCGCCATCGAGCTCCTCATCCTCCATTACAAATGCCAGGTGCCAATGCTAACATCTTTGAACTTAAGATACTTTTACAATGGATGAGCTTAGGATGGGTAACCAAATCTTACTACTTCGAGTACCTCGAAAGAATCGTTTCACATCAGTGCCAAAATAACCCTAAATAAAATTCGATAAAAGACTAATCAAATAATGTTTATACCTACCATTATTTATTAGAATTTAGATAAAAAACGTATCTAATAACCTAACTTTACTCTTAAACCCTGACATTTTATACATGCGTAGTATTTAAGATTATTCAAATACTAATTTATGATTGCGTATCGTTTTATCGTATTGGAATAAATAATTTTATCAAAGCCCCTAATTGTCGCCGCACACGGGCCACACGCCACAGCCACAAACGCCGCCACGAGAAGCTAGAAGGCTACTAAAGTAGCTGAAGCGCGCGACAGCGGCCGACTAAGGTAAGGGAGAGAGGGGTGGGGAATCGCGCGAGTGACGTGTGGCGGCGTTTTGTATCGGCGCATTAAGTGGCCGGTGCGGGCCACAGGAAGCGAGCAACGATGATTTGTAGCGTGTGCACCACCGGCGTACCGTGTGTGGCGAGTCCATATAAAGTGTATGAAAACTACAAGAAATATGCCGGTGGCGGCGTTTTGTGGTTGCGGTCGGTGGCCCGTGTACGGCGACACTTACCTTAGTCGGCCGCTGTCGCGCGCTTCAGCCACTTTAGTAGGTAGCCGCTTCTAGCTTCTCGTGGCGACGTTTGTGGCTGTGGCGTGTGGCCCGTGTGCGGCGACACTAAGGGAGATAGGGGTGGGGAATTGCGCGAGTGACGTATGGCGGCGTTTTGTATCGGCCCACAAGTAGTTAAAGTGATTTTCATATCAATAGATATTTAACAATCAAAATGGATCAATAAAAAAAAATATCAAAATCGATCCACAAATTCCGGAATTGTGTGCGTAAGGCAATAAAAAATTAGTGTGCATGGACCACACATGTGTCCTTGTTTTCTTAAATTACCTTACATTTGCACAGGTGCATAAGGTATACGGGAATGGAGAAGTGCATGAATCACTCATACATACGTATATTGTCGCGTGTGACGCTCGTGACTCTCGTAGCGTTTCAGCTTTCACCGAGTTACCCTCCAAATTTTATGCTCGTCAGGCAGAGCTGCGCACGCATGCTGCCCCCCCCCCCCCCCCAACATGTGATCCATTTTTGTTAGTAGACTTATTCTATATTAGTAGTAATGTTTTAGAAATAATAGATTAAGACAGTACAACATGATTCTTCTTTATGTATCACCCTCACACAATGCTTGATAAAGCAACTATATGATGGTGTTTGAGCTTGCTCATATTATGCTCAGCAATGAAGCTATTTTTTTGCGCATGCATGCGTGAAACCCGTCAGTGCGCTCCGAGGCAAACATACCAGAGACTACAGAATCGTGGCAAACCCAACAGCATCCTAAACGCATTATTATATTGTACGCGGAGAGCGTTAAGTGATCTCTTAGAATAACTGCACCATAGGCTTCCCGTGTAAAACGCCTATATATCATATATATGATTCATTGCCGTTTCATCGTTTCCATGGGATTTGTCCATTTACATCCCATCCGAACAAAGTAACATTTCAAAAAAACATCTGAGTTGAAGCACAGCACACAAGCACACACAATACATAATACCTATTTAGAACAAGTGTTGAAGTATTGCGAGAACCTTCTCTTTTATGAAATAGGTTAAAGATTGTTCGAAGGACGATAATCTTGAAACTAATTACCTAATGTCTGCATGTTTACATAAAAATTACGCGCATTGTACTATCTATGCAATATTAGTATACACTTTATTATAATATCAAGCTAAAAACGATAAAATAATACTGTCTGTTGTTTGGGAGCCCGCTTTAATATTATTTTCATCATCATCATCATCATCAGCCTACTAATGTCCCCACTGCTGGGGCACAGGACTTCCCTATGAATGGGATAGGGAGATTGGGCCATGACCCATCACGCGGGCGCAGTGCAGATTGAACCGACCACTGCGAAAGTTGCTTCACTTCACACACGATCGCAGCCGAACGCGCATACCACC
The DNA here is from genome assembly GCA_902850365.2 of Chilo suppressalis. Lineage (NCBI taxonomy): Eukaryota > Metazoa > Arthropoda > Insecta > Lepidoptera > Crambidae > Chilo > Chilo suppressalis. Next base: position 27,746,205 of record OU963901.1, on the reverse strand, counting down.
TGAACTCCTCAATATTATTTTATTATAATTTAATTAGTTATTTTTTAAGTGAATAATTACACTATTAGAAGTTATTGAAGCTGCCTACTAGATTTCCGAGCTAGACATCGCAATAAACCGCGATGGGAAAAATTTACTTGTTCTTGTTAGAACTTACTTAGTGCATTTGGAGGCATTTTCAATATTTTTTGTTTAAATATACCATGTGGCGTATCCATCATATACTTCAATCTCATATTCTTTTAATTTGAGCTAGACCCCACAACAAAACAGGGGGTCATTCGCCTAAAGGGATTGCTTTGGAAAACGCTATTTGTTTTTCTTTTGCGTTGTTAATAACAATATTAAAGAAAATGAGCGTGAGGTATTTAAAAACCTTCGGTGGTCAGAAATAACAAAATGAAATCGTAAGCGATAGCGTTTTTCAAAGCAATCCTGTTAGACGAATGGCCCCCTAGTCTATATATTAATCTCTTATCTATTAGACAAGTACGTCCGTCCGTCTGTCTGTGGTGCTGTTTCAGCGGCCAAACCGTAAGAGATAGATAAAGAGAATGTTTAAGTTATAAGTTAAGAATAGTCTGATAAGACTACAAACCGGATTTGAGTAACGTAGCACTTCCGGTTTTCGAGAAATCACGTGATTTCTATTTTGTAATTATCACAATTTTAATTAACTATTTAAAGGTTAATTTTTTTTTATTTTTTTTAACTAAATAATTTCAAACGAAACCACACAAAATCTCCGAACTTCTCAATTAATTAAATACATTTTTTAAATCAGGTTTTGGTAAACATTTGGTTCACTGGTTTGCTAGTAACATTTATATTCTACTCAACGAACTCTAGACAATGATGTTACATGGTGAGATAATTAATATTTTTTTTAATTCTTGGAATTATATTACGTTATTAATTGTTTTATTGATTTGACTTAGTTATTTATTTTATTATAACATTAACTAATAATATTACAATGGATGTGCGTACTTATCTAATTTGACATTAGTTTTTTCTCTCTCTTTTTCTTAATTTTCTTAAATTGAAATTAATACCTGCTATGAATATAAATGTTTTTATGTATGACTTGCAAGCGTTTTGGATTTTCCTGTAAGCCGGCATGTGTAACTGAAATAAATAAAAAAGAAAAAAACTGGTCTCCTTTTCATGTATGCAAAATAATTTAATTGAATTTTCAACTAAATATCCGGCTTTGGGCAAGCCATTTTTCATAAAATACCAAAATTTCAATTCTGTAATTCATTCCGTTTACGATCTAGAGACCCGTGGCATACGGCCAGATACTCAGGCGATAGAGTGACAGCAATAGGGTTCCGTTTTTACCGTTGGCGTAGGGAACCCCAGAAAAGAAGGAAATATATATATTTACGTTAACTGAGTACCTACTCAATGATTACTAAACAGATAAAGATGACTCGAATGCAATCACATCGGAATTATTCCCAGGTAATTGAAAAAAGCGGAGGGAGCTACACGGGCACGCCCAAGTAGCCCTCCGCAGCGGACGGGGGGCGGTACGGTGGGCACTAGGCCGCGTACTCAGCCCCCACGCGCGGGCCTACCTGCGCACGTCTGCGGGGTCCCCGCGATACCCCGGGAGACCCCTGCCGCGGCGCCTCGCCAAGGCCGGGAGGCTGCTAGGTGCGGAGACGCGGATGAAGCCTTAAACGGGGATCCCGCGGCTTCGCGCTAAACAACTTAGAGGGTACTCGCAGGGTTTTTAGCGGATATTATGCCGTAAAGCGCCCGTAAGGGTTACGGGGTCGTCAGTGGGCGGCCACTGCTGGGGCTCGTAAGGCTTGCGGGATACAGGTGTGAGGTCCGTTCGGCGGTGTGCCTCTTAAAGCGTATAAAAAAAGGTAATTGAAAAAAAGGAGTTTGCTTATGACCACACGACTGAAGCGGAACATATATGTGTGTACAATTTATACATGAATATACATATACATATTTCATTTACTTGCTTGTTTTTAGCGAGTTTCCGATATTTCGGTACTGTTGCAAGCGCCATGATCACGGAGTAACTGAAGTAATTGCGGGTAGGCTGTTAATGTTAGTGACCATGAAAGTTTAAAACTATATAATGCACGTAACATGTTGCAGCGATTGTTCAATTCCGTTATTCACGAAAATGTTTACACAGACTTCCACACTCTTGTATTCATAATATCGTACCGTTGAGACTCAAAAGGTTCTTGGTTCATTTGTGGGTCAAGGTGTATGTTACTATAATAAAATACCAAAAGAAATAATAAATTTACCTTTTAATAAGTTTAAAGTGCGTATAAAAACTTGTCTCCCTAAGAAAGGTTACTATACAGTTAAAGATTTTATAAATGATAAGGCACCTTGGGCTTAATGTAATAGACTAAGTCGTTTTACTTTGCTAATTTGGTTGAAAATTTTTAGTTATACTTAACTTATTGTTAATTAATAATATTAATGTCATAAAATATGACATTAACACATGTTTTTAGTTTTTGATGTCATCTTTCAATTGACGACACTGTATGAAACAAAACAGGGAGAAAAAAATAACCCTTGCTGAGTTTCTTGCCGGTTCTTCTCAGTACAAGGTCTCCCGGCGTAGATTTACGAACCGATGGCGTAGCGTTTGACTTTCACAAGAGCTTGTAACAGCCTAGACTGAATAAATGAGTTTGAGTTTGAGTTTATCACTAAAATTTATCGGATCTCTCATTATTACCCAAACTGTTTTGTCCACTTGATTAACCAATCGATAGTCGATCGGTATCAAGAATTAAGGACGGTTTATGCTTATCTGCTTGATAATGGACGAACAAGCAGAAGTCATATCGATCAGATAATGTTTAGTACAAGTATTTTTTTCCTACACCGCTGTGTGCATTCACGTATGAGTGTCGTATTCCACATGATCTGTGTGTCGGAGTTGTGTGCATATGTTGTGTCATAAAAATTGTGTTACTGACTTCTTGACCAGTTCCTTGCAATGGCTAGTCGAAAAAGCTCTTTGAGCAAGGCGAGTACAGATTTTTAATTTATATTTTAAACGAATTACGGAGCGCGTATTTTTCTATTTAAGTAGGTAAATGTATGATATTTTATTTTTGTTTGGGTAAAAATTATGACGCAAGTTTAAACGTTTTGTGATTTGAATTTATTGTTTAAAATTAATATAAATAAAAGAATAAAACTAGTTTTTACGGGTTAATGCACGAAACTTTATTTATTTATTGACGTTTCGTAGCTTTTACAGGCTACGCCGTCAGAATTAAACTTTTATTTAATTTATCGAGCTACCTTTCGAAGGTAGGCTAAAGGCTACGAAACGTCAATAAATTAATAAAGTTTCGTGCATTAACCCGTAAAAACTAGTTTTATTTAATGAGTGATGTGCGTGACAAACTAAGAAACGAATAAAAAATAATATTTACTTTTATTACGTACTGCGATTTGAATCTATTATTTACCTGTGAATATATTTTATAAAATATGTATTACTAATATTTTTAATCATCCACAAATATATGTAATTTCTATTTAAAAAAATATAAAAAGTTTGATGTTTTTTTTTAAATACCGATATCAACATCAACAGAACTGATAATTATGTTTTTTTTTATTTTTTTAGAACTGATAATGTTTGTTTTGTCATCGCAATAAGATCTGCTTCATTATTTTGAAAGCAACATGCATATAAAAATGTGATAGGAGTGAAAAGCACTTTCTTTATGCACTTTCTTTGTTGTTAAAAGTAATCTTTGCAACAACAAAGAAATAACAACAATAATTTGAGTATATACCTACATAATTACGCTTAAATGTCGGTTTGTCAATAAGTTAATATTCTTCCAATATAATAATATTCTAAAATTTAAATGCATTTTGAACTGTTTATTCATAAATAAGCTAATATTTTAAACTCCCTCATTGAATACCTATAACTACAAAAGTGTTACTAAATTCAAAAATTTAACATAAAAATAAGAAAATTAACTAAACTACCTTAGGCACCCTCAACAGATAACGATAAAAACGTTAAAAACCAATAGGTAAATGTAATTAAAATATAATGAATTCAACAATTGATTTAAATTAGGTATAATCTTTGCATGATAAAACATTCTTTTTTTGATAAAAAAAAGGAGAGATAACGCTCCAAAAATCGTTCTATATAATTAACTTATCGCTCAATATAAAGGACGTTATTAATTAAATACACTCAAGTGCAAAATATGGGTCGGTTAATAAAAATCCTTGTAATTTTTCTATTTTGTGTAAATAGAATTATGAATGATGTTTTCTAAATGCCTTACCATACCTTTGACGACCTCCTTGGTCGAGGGGTTTGTATGCCGGGTTTCATGGTGTCGCCTACTCGAGAGGTCCCAGGTTCGAATCCCGGTGGGGGCAGATGTTTGTGTGACGAATACCAGCATTTGTACTCCAGTCACGGATGTTTAATATGTATTTCTATATAAATATACTTATATATGTATCAGTATATGTATTGCATCCGTTACCCTAGTATCCCATAACACAAGCCTTACAGTGCTTACTTTGGGGCTAGGCTAATTGGTGTGAGTGTTGGAAATATTTATTATACCTAACATAATAAATAAAAAAATATGTCTACTTTTAAAATATGAACATGAAAATATCTAATGGAATCAAATGAAAGAATATTAAACATAGCTAGTTTCAAAAAAAATATTAAGTGTGACCCAATTCAATGCTCGCAAATTCAACTTGTTTTAAGTAAACAACAATAATTGTTTACGTCGTAAACTATATTCAAATGCGATAGCGTTTATTCAGTCTAGGCTGTTACAAGCAGTTGTGAATGTCGAAAAGCTACGCTATAGTTTCGCAAATCTACGGCGGGAGACCTTGTACTGACAGGAACTAGCAAGAAACTCAACAAGGGCTGTTTTTTTCTCCGTGAATTATATACAGTTGTCAAATTTTCGACGAATTTGTTGACAACCTCCGTGGTCGAGTGGTTTTTACGCCGGGTTTCATGGTGTCGCCGACTCGAGAGGTCCTGGGTTCGAATCCCGGTGTGTTGTAGATGTTTGTGTGATAAATACGAGTATTTGTACTCCAGTCATGGATGTTTAATATTTATTTCTATATAAATATAATTATTTATATCGCCGTGGATTTGCGAACCGATGGCGTAACTTTTCGATATTCACAAGTGCTTGTACGAGATATTATTGAATTTTGAATTTTAAGTTGCATTATAGATAACAACAAACGCATGTCCAATTTATTTCACATCGAAATCTCTTTAAGCATTTACCTATACAGTTCAAAATTTGCTCGCCACAGGCCTTCAGCTAACAAAACAATAGCCAACCAAGGACAAGGAGTTATGCAGGAGTTCCCACCTGGACTGCAGTTATATTCTCACTAACAGTTGCGGTGCTCTGAAGCAATTTAAAACTTTGCCTGCAGAGGGCGCAGGTGCACCCCTTATGTTCATAGAAATCAGTGCGAAGTTATATCCAACTCTGTCTCGTAGCACTGCAAAAGAAGACTACATGTGCAGGACAATGAAAGGGATGGAGTAGGTTATAAAAAAACTGGCTAAAAGCTTCCAACTGCAGATGTAGCCGAGACCAACGGCTCAAATTCAATAATTAAATACAGACCGCACGCGCTTACCTTCGTGAAAGGCAAAAAAATTTTAAAATACAGCGACTGTTAAGTTGGAGAAAAATGGATTCTTAATTTTTTTTTCTACGACAATGTGAAGATTTTACTGTACAGCTATTATGGTTTACAAGATGTAGCTGGCTGAAAGGCGAATGAGATCTCTCTAAAAATATAATGTCGAAATTAGTACCAAATAAAATATCTCTTTTGTATAGTGCTTTAGTTTTTCCCATACCATGATATTTTAGCTCTGGTGAAGAATAGAAATGTCATTACCACAGACAAGTATTTAAAACAATGGTGTCGATACTGTCAAAATTCTCTAAACCTAAACTTAAATTTGGCAATAGTGTATCCTTGTCATTCTCTATACAGAATGAAAAGGAGAGACTGATGTTAAATTTAGTTTTAAGTTTAGAGAATCATGCTTGAATCGATACTAATATTTACAAAACCGTTATATTACACTGTCAACTAGGACCAATAAAAAAAAGAGAAAATAAAGCTTAGCTTAAGTCCTTAAATGACGAATCACACGTAACAAAATGTAATGGTACGTTGTACATTTTATAATACACTAAAGCAAAATTTAAATAACCAAAAGGAAACAAATCTAAAACACTTAAGATTATAATTCAATGAGCCAATAATTACCATACTAAGCAGATCTTGTATGCAAAGATATCATCAGAATTTGACTAAGAGTAAACCAACAAAACAACGATAAATCGTGAATTGAATTAGCAAATATAAAATGGCAGAGACATAGCGAAAAATCACAGTCTCATATAGAAGCGACGTTCAACTAAAAATTTCATATGCTTTTTATTAATCTCTTTAAAACATTAAATAGATAAAACAAATAAGATCGAATAAAATAATAATGAGGAGCTCGATGCCGCAAGTGGTTAGCGCGTTCGGCTGCAATCGTTGAAGTCAAGCAACTTTCGCAATGGTCGGTCATTGGATGGGTGACCAAAAAATTTACTATCTCGAGTCCTCCGTGCTTCGGAAGGCACGTTAAGCCGTTGGTCCCGGCTGCATCTGCAGTCGTTAGCACCCACCAATCCGCTCTGGGCCCGCGGTGGGTCATTGCCCAATCTCCCTATTCCATCCATAGGGAAGTCTTGTGCTCCAGCAGTGGGAACATAAATAGGCTGATGATGATGGTGAAAATAATAATTAAAATTTTAGAACCTCGTTTATTAAAATTAACCAGCGACTCCATTCGTGTTGCTGTGCCGACTCATAAACATAAAGTATGTGGGTAAGAACTTGCCCTCCAGTCTGCAAGTTGGGAAGACGAACTTCTGCATAATATTATTTGAATAGGGAATCGAACCAAACTCGCCGACTCCTTTCTGGTCCTCGTCACAAGCCCGACGAATTTACATTTAAATCACAACGATTATTCCCTTGTTTGAAGGGATCAACTTTATGTGCACCGCCTGATTCGAATAAGAAAAGTTTAGTAATTAATTTATTGGCGATTATTGCGACGTATAACTTTCTATTGGAGATATTATCATAAAAAAAGGCATTTTTATGATGATATGCAACTTCTACTTTTTCTAATAGATTGTATAACAAAAATAAATTTATTTTGTATCGTGATCATGGCGCTTGCAACAGTACCCTTATTACGAGTTTTACAATTACGAAAACTATGATAGTTTTCGGGAGCTCGCACTCGTACTAAGGGTACAGTGCCGAAATATCGGAAACTCGCTAAAAACAAGGTACATGGTAACATCCCCGTAAATAACTTATATTACTATAATGTTAGTGACTATGAAAGTTTAAAACAATATATCAAAATACTACTTCCGTATGTGTTAATCATTGTTAGCATAGAGACTTGTGATATCATAAAAATATACAGACAATAATATGTGCAACAATTTTATCTTTATTTAATCCTCAGATGTTATTTGTACTTATGTTAGTATAACTGTGACAAACTCGAAAAGTCAAATACTCTTTTTATTACCCTTAACGAGAAAGAATAGACATTTTAGTTTATTCAAGACATTAAATTTTACATTTAGGTCCACTTGCACCAACATTTTTAATCCAATTAAGGCTTGTAGTAAGATCCCAAGGCCGTCAATCTTCATTTATTTTCTGATAGACAAAATATGATGATCTGATGGATAATCGAGTAGTATTCTTGTGCTGTTGGTCAATTCACAGATAAAAAATTTATTCACTTTACTAACAGTCAGGAGACTTATTTTTACGTATGTTGTAGAGAATATTGTAAACAATTTTTGATATATACTGCTAGACACACTTTGTCAGCAGTACTTATTGCGAGACACTTCAAATGTCCGAAGCAAAAAACACAAACATACAGTCCTGATATATGGTATAGGTATGTACTGATATTTATCTATGATATTATGAGAGCTATTATAATTTGTAAGCTGCTAGACAAACCGTAATGGCCAAAACTTTCCTAAACTTATTTAAAGTACCACTGTGAGAAAGGGTGCGCTCATGATAATTTAGTGCCTTTTTAATTAATACAAATACAGCTACATTAAAGTTATCGATAATAAATGTGTGTAACCCTTTAATAATTAATAAATATTTTTGTTTTATCTAATTATCAAAAAAAACGAAGGTTTTTTTATTTACTTTTTATATATAAAGTGTCTGACAATAAATACTGCCGATAGAAGATGTCTGGCATTATACATAAATTTCAAATTGTTTACAATATTCTCTATACCACTCGTAAGAATCAGTCCTCGGGCTACAGCACTTTACTAACAAGTAAAGTGGGTTATTTTTTTATGTACCCGTCATACCTGATACATGAGCATTGGCCCACAGCATAAGTTAGCTAATTGCTAACTTGTGTTTTATATACCATTGTGCGCATTAATTATCCATATTTTGTCTATCAGAAAATAAGTAAGGTCTGTCGGTCCTGTGTTCTTGGACTATAAGTCCCGTTGAAGACACCTTTGTCAATTGTTCAAAAGTAAAATAGAGATATTATGAGGTACAGTTTGTCTAAAAAGTCGTGACATTAAATGATGGCGCCACTAGTATGCATGTAGCAACCCTATACAGTCGGACCAAAATGATTTTGATACTAGCAGTTCATTCAAGTAAAATAGGTAATTAATAAGACACACTATACAGTAGTATTTTGTTTCTGTTTTATATATAGTAGGTACCTATGCTTATAAAAAGTTTAGCCAAGCATATTTAATTGAATCAGAATAAAATTATTATAGATAAAATAGTACTTTATAGTGTAAAAGTGTGTAATGTTGGTGATTACCGCTGAGGTGCCATCGAGACCAGAGCCGTTAGGTAATCATCAATACACACAAGTATCATCATACGCCGTTTTTTAACACACTTGTTAAGAAAATAATACTAAAAATCATTTTATAGTATATAAAAAGTTTATTTAGAGAAACAATTTGTAAATGTGCAGTTAGTAAAATTAGTGATAGGTATCTTCACTAAAAGCATCTGGCCATGGTTCTTTATGTGACCATTTCTTTCTTTGGTCGGCCTTGCCGATTTTCCCAGGAGTTTCAAACTTTCCATCATTCTTAAAACCTTCGTTGACTATCCAACTCTCTGATTTTCCTGAAAAAAAAGTAAAAAAATATGTAACGGAATAGAAACCATAACCTATTGACATGAAGCAATTAATTTAAAATTGGTAGAAAACCTGACCGAGTTGAACCATAATAACGTAGGTATCAAAGAAATGGTCGTACTACAATATTACCTATTTACAATGTCAATCTAACCTAAAAATGTGCAATGTAAACAATGCCTTTTTTGGTCTCAAAATCGTAAATTGAGAAATTTGTAACTTCAGGCAGATTACAAACAAATAGTTACACGATTACATACCCGTCATAGATGCTGTTTGCCCATAAACATCGTCCAAATACCACAAAATTCGTCCAGCTTGGTAGTCTTCGAAACATCGCTGGAAAACTTTAAAAATCAGTTCCCGTTTGCCACTCCGATTTACTTTACTCATTTTTATACCTTTCTGCGTAGTTTCGTCTTAATTTATTACAGTTTAATCCAAACAATAAAAAATACAAAAGGAAAACTGTTCCACAACTGAAACTCGATGACAGCTGATGTACATAAGTTTGGTGTTGCCAGACACATGAATAATGTTAGTTCCTCAAACATTAATGTCACGACTTTATAGACAAACTGTATATGAATAGCTTTTAAATTAGTTTTAAGAAATTTGATGCAAGGGTTCTCTTTTTTTACCTGCTAGATATTTTGATCTTAAATTTGAAATGAAACTTAACTTTTTTATTGATAGTTATGTTTTTAACGCTACAGCGGGAGACAAACGGTAAGCTGACAGGTAATGGCGCAACAAATGAATCTTCTGGTGTCCCAGAGAGGGCGACTTGGGGAAGTCCCGTGGAATTCATACTCGCGTGCTTGGGGTACGCAGTTGGGTTAGGCAACGTTTGGCGATTTCCATACCTTTGCTACAGAAATGGTGGTGGTAAGTAGATACTAGATATTTCATTTAAAAATGTAGCTAAATGAAAAGCATCTGTAATATAAATAATTAATCACGAACCGTTCGAAATGATACAAAATAAATTGTTTCCTAATAATATTCTATTTGATTCTATCCCCCAGATAATCTTTTTGAAGTTCTAATAGTATTGAAAACTGTATAAACTAAACACCTCAATATTTTGAATTATATCGATGACTTGTTTGGGATAAGTTCAGAGCCATTGGGTATTCTAAAATGGATTAAATTTTCCCAATAATGGGTCCCGACTATTAAAGTAGCTTTGTTCCTTGCTTAACAAGATTGTAGACTACTGAACTTGTTATTGGTCTTTATGGGTTTTTACTTAAACTAAATTTATATTATTTTAATATAGATAGATATTATTATTATACTCTATATTGCATCATATAGTTTAAAACATATAGTCAAATACATTGTAAGCAAAGGTGGGCTTATCTCTAAAAGAGATATTTGATTTGATGTTTTGTATTACAATAATAATAATCCAGATTTTTTTTTATCTACTCTTGTTTTATTATTTATTTATTATATTGAAGTTGGTTATTATTTTATTTACATCTAACTTGCAAAATCAATAAACGAAAAGAAATAAAGTTACCTATTGTTAATAACAACAGTAATTGCGTTTGTTTCAGGTGCATTTTTAATACCATTCTTTTTGATGTTGGTCTTCATTGGATTGCCAATTTTCTTTTTGGAACTGTACATCGGACAGTATTCGGGCATCGGGCCATTGCAGGCCTTCTCAGCAATCTCACCGTTCTTCAGCGGCCTCGGGTACTGCACCCTGGTCGTCATAAGCATCATCTCCATCTACTACATGATCATCGTGGCGTGGATACTCTTCTACACGATCGTCTCCATCGCCGGAAATCTCGATTGGGGTTCTTGCGATAATGCATTCAACAGTTTACGTGAGTTTATTTTATGTTCACTACAATTCGTCATAGTTATTTCTAAGTTTTTTTTGTAAGTTGTCTAAGGTGTAAATAATATCTAAAATGAAGACAAAATGTTGTTCTTTCCTTTTGCCTTTAGAAAGGTCGACATCAATGCCTATTTTAATGTTTCTTTAATAATAATATATTCTTTTATTTTGCCAAAAAGTGTACAATATTTTAAGTTACTCAGTACATAGTTTTTAACTTATAAAGTAGGTAATAGTGAAAACATTCTTAGGTATAAGGGTTTTCTGACATAGTCACACTGAGCCTAATCTAAATTATAAGATAAATCTGTATTAAGAGCAGCAGTGAGTTCTATAGTTGGCTTTAAATTCCATCACTGTTTGGGTTTATTATAAACAACTATATTGACGTAGAGCAGTGTATGTTCCATTTTTATATTTATCTGGTCTGCTTGGGCGTGTTTTATTGGTTTCAAATGTCGCCAAATGGCCAGCTAAACTATAGAGATATTCCCTATGTAACACTGTGCCATTGTAACACTGACCCCCACTTGCACTACTTCTATTACAAATCTAATAACCTCCTCGACATGGACCTCCGTGGCCGAGTGGTATATTTCATGGTTTCACCAACTTCAGAGATCCCGGGTTCGAATCCCGATGTTTGTGTGATGAATACGAGCATATGTACTCCAGTCATGGATATTTCATATTTATTTCTACATAAATACATATGTATCAGTATATGTATTCTATCCGTTACCCTAGTATCCTATAACACAAGCCTACAGTGCTTACTTTGGAGCTAGACTAATTGGTGTGAGTGTTGAAAACATAAAATAATAAATAAATCTAAAAACACATGTTATTCAGATTGTTACAGCGGAGAATACGATCGAAATTGTAGGAGTCAAAACTTCACTGGAAGCGAAACTAAAACTTATTACTTAAAAAGTTGCATAAGTATCGGAACAATCTGTGAGATGACAGGGTTCCAATCGCTCAATGAAACGCACTGCGCCGATGGGCCCGACCGCGTGGTGACATGGTACACTAATGTCACGAGGATCCTAGCTTCTGAGGAATACTATAAGTAAGTTTATGTTTTTATTTATTTTTTAAGCATTTAACTGCTAGATGTTTAAGTCTAAAGAAAAGTTTACTAGAAAAAAATCCACGCCGTCCAGGCAGCGGACAGGACTCGAACCCTCATCCTTCGCAATCCGGGCGAAAGCACTCACCATTATGCTACCACGGCCCTATTCGCCGCGTCGAAATTTTCCTAGCCTTAAGCTGCAAGGCAGCGCCATCTCTTCGCATTGTAGGTAACCCACAATGTCAAATGAATACTTTTTCAAGTATTAAACATTTGAAAGAAGAAATAGCAATTATAGTTAGCTGCCTGTTTCCCGTGGATTTTTTTCTAGTAAACTTTTCTTTAGACATAAGTAAGTTTATTAAAAAAGTTCTTATTAATAAAGCCTATTATTATAAGGTGTCTGATTATATTTCAGACAATAATGCTTGGGTTTAAACTGTTCCAAACGTTCCAGCAGGCTTTTCTATTATTATGATGAAGATGATATGATTTTGTATTGACACATACTTTGATCTTATAGCAGATCAAAGTAACGTAGCACTATGGGATCCTCATATTGATGCCTTGCCAAGTAGATTGAGCTCTGCAGCTTTCGCTGTTAAAAAAATAAGACTCTTAACTGATGTAGAAACGGCAAGATTAGTTTACTTTGATTTAAATAATTTGATGGTTTAAATGATCGTAATGCATGGACATAGTGTTCCTTATTATTTGTAATTTAATGGGTATTAGTCATATTTCATAACAGTAATATTAACCTATCTAATGCCGCTTCTTATATACTAAATATAATGTTAACTATAAAATTTCTTGTAACTGTATATATATATTCTAAATGACGACGTAGTGGAAGGTGACTTCAGACGTATCTCTGAAGTAATTTTTCAACTTGACAACTCTGTATATAACAATACAGGGAGAAAAAAACAGCCCTTGCTGAGTTTCTTGCCGGTTCTTCTCAGTACAAGGTCTCCCGCCGTAGTTTTGCGAACCGATGGCGTAGCTTATTGACCTTCACAAGTGCTTGTAACAACCTAGACTGAATAAATGACTTTTCATTTCATTTCACTAACTTTGCGCGGCCATAAAATTAACTCGGACGAAGTCACAGGTGGAAGCAAATGCTTGACTATAGTAAAATCCTATATATAAAAAAAAATGACAAAATTTTACACATTTACTAGGTATTTGACGTGGCATTACCTATAATAAAATTTTTAGTGCGGGTCTCATAAGAAGACTCAAGGCAAGTTGTCGACCATTACGTTTACCTGTGACAGAGAGTCCATTTAGGTAAGCCCAACTTTTAAAAAGGCATCTCTCAACGTATCCAGCTCGGAAGCGCAGCGTTGGGGAAGCTACAGTAAATCTTCGCGTTGAAATTACCTTAGTGTCTCAAGACAAAAGTCTTTGACCAGTGTGTGTTGCCAGTGATGACATACGGAAGCAAATCGTGCTCCATTTCTGTGGGTCTCATAAGAGGGCTTTAGGTTACACAGCGAGCAATGGAGAGAGCGATGCTCGGTGTTTCCCTACGCGATAGAATCAGAAATGAGGAAATCCGTAGGAGAACCAAAGTAACCGATATCGCTAGAACGATTGCTCTGCTGAAGTGAGCAGTGGGCAGGACACGTAGCAAGAAGAACCGATGGCCGTTGGGGCGGAAAGGTTCTGGAATGGCGACCACGCACCGGACGACGCTCAGTGGGCAGGCCCCCTACAAGGTGGACCGACGATCTTGTGAAGGTCGCGGGAAGCCGATGGACGCGAGTGGGGCAGGACCGATCGGTGTGGAGATCCTAGAGGGAGGCCTATGCTCAACAGTGGGCGTCGTATGGCTGACATGACATTATAATAAAATTTATTTTATTAAAATTTATTTTAGCGAACGCGTCCTTGGAAGAGGTGACGCGTCCTGGACAAATTGGGGAAGTATTCAATGGCATATTGTCGGCACTCTGTTCCTGTGCTGGTTGCTGGCTTTCCTGTGTGTGATTAAGGTTAGTGATTAATCTATACTAGCGTAGGATAACAAATAATAATAATAAATATATATAACTCTTACTAATATTGATCTATCTCCAAAGTAAGCAACAAAGTAGACAACCTGTTTCTTTTGAATTGTTGCTAAAGCTGGTATTAGACGGTTCATTTTTACATTCATTTTCGATGCTTCATCAATGAAAAACCGAAAATGTAATGTCTAAATTGACGTTCACCGGAATGTGCCTTCGCGATGAAAGCTTCCGGCTCCCGATTGTTTTCGCTAGCATCGATCATGCATCATCTAAACAGCAATAACTCATTTACAGTTCATTTCTTACATATTAATGTATCTTTATTTATTATTTAATTAAATAACTCGATACTGATAGACTCTGTGCAGAAAAAGAATGGGCGTGGCGAAAAATGGAACTAACATTAAGATTTTTATTTGGGAATCAAACCCAGCAATCTGTAAAACGTCAAAGTTTTATATTGATACGGATTTGTTTGTTGTTGTCATTTCTTGCGGTTGTTTGTATTTAATCATGTCTAAAAGGGGTAAAACCTTACAAATACGATAGAAAAGCACTACAGCGCCCTCCAATCTAAATCCCATTCTCTTTTCGCGCAGACTCTAATATTCACGCGAGAATTCCACAGTGAATAGAATATTATTAGCTTTCATCAAAAGTGAAAACGTCTATAGAAACAACGCATTTCATGTTCATCATTCACAAATCATTGCAAAAATGAATTTGATGAACCGTCTAATTCCACCTTAATGAATTATTTTGTTTCACTCTGTCGCGTGACAAGAGTTAAGTGCAGTTATGTATAACGACTTTGTTGATGGAGTAGGATATACAACAGGTTTTCAGTGTCATGTTCTTAGAGGTATTGGGTTTGTTTCCCAGTGGGGCAAATGTTTCTAAAATAAATACGAGCATTAATAACGACCTATGTCATGACATGTATATACATATCTAACAAAGTATATTAACCATACTTTAAACTTTTTGTACCTTAGGATACTAAGGTAAAGGTTAGAAATACATTTGTGTAACTTTATTATATTTCAGTAAAAGAAATATAAAGTTAACAGAAACCTTACAGTGCTTACTTTGGAACTAGTTTAAGAGCCCTTTTACAAAATTGCGCCGCTGCCGTACTGATCGGCGCGTAGGTAGATTTGCACTAGTAATATTGCATTTTACGGGTGATGTTTCGAGTCTTATAAAATAATAATTAACGAACTAATTATAAAAAAAATATAAATATTTTAGTAGTTCAATAATGGTAAAATAGTTATATAAAAGTTTTTGATAGTAATTCTATTTAATTCAATATCAAAATACGGGAAAACCTGCATTGGTTTTTGGGAAAACTCACGGAGACTAAAATAGGATTTTCGGATTCGAGTTTTTTTCATTATTAATTTGCATTTTCTGAGAACATTTATCATAGTAGTGTATATTTTATTTATACCATCAGAAAGTAGAGATTTCAACAAACAAAAAACACCCCAACTTTTTTAAAAAGTAGATATTTTGACGTGAGAGTTTTCGATTGAAAATTAAGTGTTATGGTAAGTTTTCACCAAATTTCGTGAAAAAATATTTTATTTTGCAAAAAATAAAAATCAAAAACCAAAAACTCGGTTATTCGCATTTTTCACATAAATTTTGAGGTTATGTGAAAAAAGTGTCGATACAAAAGTTGTAGATCTGTTTATTACCTACAACTTTGCCATTTAACTTTTTTTCATAGGACTTGCAGTTTTACCGGAAATCGAGATTAACCATTTTTTACCCTTAAAAACTCACCCCCTCCCCCTTCCCGACCTCAGATCGCCCGTAATTTATTTTTCCTTTCATTTTTGTTATATTCTCTACCTTTTCTAATGGGTTTCATCCTACTATATTTTTTTTTGGTTTCAAAAATTATCGACCACGGTCTAATTGGAAATAGTCAAAATCTATTCGAAATGGGTAAAACGAGGCGCTCAAAAATTGCATTTTTTGCAAAAAAATGTGCTCTTAATTGATGTGACTGTTGGAAATATTTAATAACTAGCGGCCGCCCGTGACCTCGTCCGCGTTATCGTATCGTTTTTTAAGAATCCATCAGAATCCCATTTATTTCGAGTTAAACATACACGTAAAGATAGACAGTTTCTCATTCATATTATTATCGTAGGATTAGTAGAATATAAGGTTGGTTTTTACAAGATTTAAGTCCCGATTTCATTTTAGGGTATACAATCGGCCGGCAAGGTCGTGTACTTTACCGCCCTCTTCCCCTACGTGATGCTGACGGCGCTGCTCGTGCGAGGTGCGACACTGGAGGGTGCGGCTGAAGGCATCCTCTTCTATCTGTCACCCAAATGGGAGACCTTGCTGAGCGCCAGCGTTTGGGGCGACGCCGCATCGCAGGTGAAATACATCAAAAATATGCACAATATATATATATATATATATATATATATAGATACAAATATATGCTGCTCGTGCGAGGTGTGAAGCTAGAGGGTGCGGTTGACGGCATCCTCTTCTATCTGTCACCCAAATGGGAGACCTTGCTGAGCGCCAGCGTTTGGGGCGACTCCGCATCGCAAGTGAAATACAGCAAAAATATCCATAATATAGGTATATCTATAGATATATCTATATACCTGCTCGTGCGAGGTGTGATGCTCGAGGGGGCGGTCGACGGCATCCTCCACTACCTGTCACACAGTTGTGAGACCTTTTTGATTGCCAGCGTTTGGGGCGACGTCGCATCGCAGGTGAAATACATCAAAAATATCCATAATATAGATATGTATGCTACTCGTGCGAGGTGTGACCCTAGAGGGTGCGGTCAGCGTCATTCTCTTCTATCTGTCACCCAAATATGAGACCGTGTGAGTGTCAGCGTTTGGTGTGACGTCGCATCGCAGGTGAAATACATCAAAAATGTCCATAATATAGATATATATGCTGCTCGGGCGAGGTGTTACGCTAGAGGGTGCGGTCGACGGCATCCTCTTCTAACTGTCACACAAATGTGAGACCTTTTTGATTGCCAGTGTTTGCCAGCGGCTGCGATGGTTGAAGTTAAGGAACTTTCGCAGTGGTCGGTCATTGGATGGGTGACCAAAAACTTCTATCTCGAGTTCCTCCGTGCTTCGCAAGGCACGTTAAGCCGTTGGTCCCGGCTGCATCTGCAGTCGCTAGCACCCGCCAATCCGCACTGGGCCCGCGTAGTCATGGCCCAATCTCCCTATTCCAACCATAGGGAAGGCCTGTGCCCCAGCAGTGGGGACATTAATAGGCTGATGATGATGATGATGGAAGTTGACCTCAACACATGTTTGCAAGTTTGATGTCAACTTTCAATTGGACGACACTGTATGAAATAAAACAGGGAGAAAAAAGCAGCCATTGCTGAGTTTCTTGCCGGTTCTTCTCAGTACAAGGTCTCCCGCCGTAGATTTGCGAACCGATGGCGTAGCTTTTCGACATTCACAAGTGCTTGTAACAGCCTAGACTGAATAAACGATATTGAATTATTTATTTTTGAATTTTGATGATGAACAAACGGAAAAGGTACATAAAAAGCGGTTCAGTCGTTTAAGTATTGAACGTAAGGAACCAGCAAAAATACTTCCGCATTTATAAAAGTAGCTAATATGGATAGGCAACATGCTCATTTCCTCAACCAAATGAACGTTTAATTTTAAAACACTATAAAGTTTACCTAAGCAGCGTTCTCGTACGCCGCGGGTGATGTGGCAAATTTAATTTATATTCCCAACGTCCATTCGCTGAAGCTGTAAAGTGCTTTATGGCACCATCTTAAAACATAACAGCGAAGCTATTAAAATTTCAACAACAGCTATCATTCAGGCACTGGCCCAATGAACTCTAATGACGAGAAAACAAATAATTAATGCACTTATACTAAGAAACATTAGCTAATTAATTAAGCATTATCTCAAGGTATTAGGAGCATTATGAAGTTTGATGAGTTAGCGGCATTTTGTTCTCGCTACATTAGCATGAATTTAAGAGAAAGGGCACGGTTGGTTTCCCTCTTAAATTGGATTCGCCATCTTCGGGAAGTACCCTCCATCTCACAGGAAATAGCAGTACATAGCAAATTATTTTCCAGAAACATAGAGGTACATTTGGAATAACAAAGTGCAACACGCGAATCCGATAACCTACTTGATACTGGAGTGATTTATTTAACAGATAAAGAATGACCTCCGTTATGAAGTGGACCTTATGCCAAGTTTTTTTACAAATAAAACTACAATTTCATGGAAATCTAGCAGTTATATTTGAATTTAATTTACAAGACAAGTTTTAGAAAACGATCTCTCTTTATTGACTAATGTTTATGGAGTCCGTAAAAAGTGGATATTCATCATTCTGTTGTGTATTTCAGTAAAAATTACCCAATCAAAAACTCCATTTTCAAGTTGCCGCGAAAACGTTTCTCTAGACAATATGGCTTCTTACTAGTGTGTGACGTCACACGACTGTTATTAAAACGTCAAACAATACAATGTAATGTCACTTTAACCGGAAGTTTACTTGCGTGTGACGTCATTTTAGGCTCCGCCAATCCCAAGCGTTTTGGGTCACGTGACAATAGATAAGAAAACTATTATCTTTCCCGTTAGTTTTTAGTAAAATTATGAATATTTTTTTGCAAAAATAGTAAAAACCCCTGCCAATATTCATTCTAAACACACATGCTAACAATTGGCACTTTATTTTTGACACTGTCAAATACCCTATTATAACCAATATCTGTTATTTCCTCACCGGCCAGCAACATAGTTCTTCAGTTGTTTGGTTTCTCGTGGTGGGTTTTAGAGCCTATTGTATTACAGAAAAAATGCTTGTGAAAAAAAAACTGTTGAAAAACTGACTGATTGTTAGATTTATTAAACGATGTTAAGATTTTTCTCTCTCATTTTTCTCTGCGTCTAAAAAGTATATCCATAAGCACTGGTAGGGACAATAAAATTTTGGACGATTCAAAAGAGTTGTACTATGCATACAATTAGAATATTTGGACTTTGATTCCTTCTTTGCATTTTGTGTGTCTATAAGTAAGAAAAAATATTCTAACATTGGAAGTAATGTCTACTTCTTCTTCATGAAAGTGTGCATACAATTTTTAAAAAGATATCTGGACTCTGACAAATTCTGATACAGTCTAATCTTTCTGCGAGGATTCAGAAAGTAGTTATTAATGAAGCTGAGTCTACAGAGCACCCATTTCTATGGGCGTGCCCCAGGGTTCAATATTGGGCCCATTGCTTTTCCTTATTTATATCAATGACCCTCCTCACTTTACAAGAGATTTGTGTGAGACAGTACTATTTGCTGATGACACCTCTTTAGTATTTAAAGCTAGAAGAGGAAATGATTGTTGTGACGTAGTAAATTGTGCTCTCTCTGAAGTCCTTCACTGGTTTAGGGTAAATAATTTAAAACTAAACTCTAGTAAAACAAAACGTGTTAAGTTTACTCTACCTATGTGAGGCAGGTTAATATTAATTAAAAAATAAATGACCAGCCTGTGGAGTTAGTGGATTCTACAAAGTTTTTGGGTATTACTTTAGACTCGCATCTACTATGGGATCCTTATATTGATGCCTTATCAAGTAGACTGAGCTCTGCGGCTTTCGCTGTTCAAAAAATGAGACTCCTAACTGATGTGGAAACGGCAAGATTCGTTTACTTTGGTTACTTTCATAGCGTTATGTCATATGGCCTTTTGTTGTGGGGCTCAGCTGCTAATATAGAAAGTATTTTCGTACTGCAAAAGAGAGCTGTTCGGGCCATATATAATTTAAAGGCAAGAGAATCTCTTAGAGAAAAATTTAAAGACTTAAAAAACTAAACTTTCGCCTTATAAAAGTAATCTTCTGGTTGTGTTTTATGTTTCAGTCGGTGAGTTATCTTATATATTTCTATCGGTGAGATTGTATCATCAACGTATCTGTTATGCCCGCTAATCATCAGGCGGGCCATATGCTTGTTTGCAACCCTTTTAACATAAAAAATCTTATTTTCCAGATATTCTATTCGTTCGGAGTGGCGTGTGGGTCCCTCATCACCCTCGCCTCCTACAACAAGTTCAACAATAACTGTCACTTCGACGCTGTCATGGTGTGCATCACCAACTTTCTCACTTCGATATATGCCGGATTTGCCATATTCGCCGTGCTTGGTTTCCAGGCTCAGCAGATGGGTGTCAGCGTTGATGGTAAGGAAGCTGTACAGCCACTCAATATTTACTATTTATTTAATAGATTATGCACACTTACAGCAATACATAAACTCTAACTTAGAGACTCTAAGAGTAGTGAGATTTTTTATTTCTAATATATAAAAAACAACCATATATATTCATCATCCATAGGTCTGTGTGAAGATCTAAGAATTAGAAAAATGAGAAAAAAAGGTGCAGCATTTCCTACTGGTTTTTCTTTATGGACTCACACTAGAACATTAGGACGCATTCCTCATCTGGATACATAAAATAATAGTAGATCAATTACAGAAAATAATTATTTATTGTACTGAATCAACTTTATTTAATATCAAAATAACAAAAGATCTTCCAGTTCTTCGTAGATGTTCTCAAACATAATGTACTAAAAACAGATATTGCAATAACGCTTCCATGCCTTGTACTCGATTTCGGCCACCCTAAGTAATACTTAACACTGGAATACAAGCTGGAAGACGGTATCTCTCCTTAAAAATGGTGTGGATCATACTTAAGTAAACAAAAATCAAATCTTTGCTTGAGCGTAGATTTTGACGTAAATTTGTCTCTTAAATAAGCGATTACTCGGCTGAGTTTTGATCAATGTTTATGTGTGGGGTCACCGACCACAACCACAAAACGCCGCCACCGACATATTTCTTGTAGTTTTCATACATTTTATATGGACTCGCCACACACGGTACGCCGGTGGCCGCCACACGCTACAAATCGTCGTTGCTCGCTTCTTGTGGCCCGCACCGGCCTTAATGCGCCGATACAAAATCCCGCCACACGTCTTTGCGCTATTCCCCACCCCTCTCTCCCTTACCTTAGTCGGCCGCTGTCGCGTGCTTCAGCCACTTTAGGAGCCGCTCCTAGCTTCTCGTGGCGGCATTTGTGGCTGTGGCGTATGGCCCGTGTGCGGCAACACTATGTTTCAAAAAAGTTCTAAAATTAAATCTCATTTTGTTCTGTAATACGGGCCTTACGTAGTTTACCCGAATCCCATTGGCACTCTGTTCGGACTCACGACCAAGTGTTATCGCGCCATCACACTGATTGTACGAGCAAGGTATACAAGTGCTCAAATCAACGATACGATACTGCACTATGATACATTATCGAGATGGCAAAAACGGCAGTCAAAATAGAGCATGTGCCGGGTTATTAATCGGAGTGGCTCTCACCGGGGCGGTGGGTAGTTGTTCATTCGAGTTGATTAATCCATGTCGGGGGCAAACTGCCGCGAGTGCACACACACCGACAATAATACGCGTTGTACACCAACGATGAATAAACTAACGCCCGCGCCGCGCCACTGTTTGCAACCCGCCCGAGTTTGCCAATAAACATCTCTCTAAAACCTTGTCCATATTGGTCTCTGCCAATAAACTTCACTCTAAAACCCAGCTCATATTGGTCTGTAAAACACCATATCTCGAATTGCCCAACTTTCAATATGCAGAGAATATTGTTGATAGATCGATGTGTACAAATACGCGGAAACGAATACGCGAATACGAAAACAGTTTTACAAACCCAAACTTGTTTGAATGCATGATACGATTGATATCTTTGAATATATTCAAAACTAGCTTTTGCCCGCGACTTCATCCGCGTTATCGTCGTTTTTCGTAAAAAAGTAGCATATGTCCTTCCTCAGGGTTCCGTGGTTTTGATGTGACAGACAGATTAACTTTCTTATTTTAGTAGGGAAATATAATACTGTTAAAAATATCGCAATATGGAACCGCAGAATATTATTATTATCACTGTGCCCCGAGACCATCAGCGTGTAACTCCTTGTATGTTATTATGTTAATGTATTGGTAATATTGTTTAGATCGCTTTCACATGAGTCTTAAGTACATAAAGAATGAAAATACTTCAGCGCAAAGCTTCCGGGTAGACTACGTTGAAATTTGACCCGTCCGGAACGTGAAAATAAAAAATTCTAGGACTGCTAACCCGGGAAAGACCGACATAACTGACCATGTGAAAAACAACTGACACCGAGATCTACTGGTCTGAAAGGTCTGCCCTTGAGCCTTATTTATTGTCATTGCTTAACACACCGATACTGGGAATTGCGTTCTTTTAAATTGGAATGGAAAATTATTTGGTATTATGGGAATTCTGGGAATAAAGATGGTTTCTCCTGCACCGCAACCTATTAAAATTTGAGCCTCGATTACATTTTGTTGCAACTGGGTTACTTTAAGCCGAGTTCCATTGCAAATTTGTGGTGGTCTTAAATTTCGGAGCAGAATAATCGGAATGCCAATTTTTAAACAAATTTCATGAGAAGGAAGTACGGGCATATTAAAAGAATTTAAAAATTCTATCGGGTAATTAGTGGCTTCTTGTACATCGGCCATTCTTTTTATTGAACTATAAACTTTGCTTTCCCCCTGGATATTCGACAGTATTTTATTATTAATCTCAGATGCCTGGTCATTGCGAGGAGTTAAAATGGACCTTCTTATTTAATATATTTGTTACGTCACCGTAAACTGACGATGTAAGATGTTGTTGGGATTGCACTATACAACATAACTCAGGCGTCAGAATAAGTTTTCCTTGGTGTAGCAGTGGATAGGTATCTTTGGTGAAGGTATTTTCTTTAATAATATATCAGAAAATTCACGATCATCCGGGTTATCTACAGTTCTCACTCGCATGTTTATAGTCAAATGCACCGATTGTATATCACGCCACAAATAAGAGCTTTTCAGGCAAGCCCTAACCTCAGCAGCTCGGGTTCCCCGTGGTATTACCGTTAAGGTTTGTCGGAAATCACCACAAAATAAAACTGTGATACCGCCCATGGGTCGATCATTTTGTCTTATATCTCTTAAAGTTCTGTCTACCGCTTCTACTGCTTTTCGATGGGCCATCGTACATTCATCCTATATGATTTAATTACACTTTGAACGAATATTTTTAACGAATACTTTAGCTACCTTACACATAAAATCTAAGTGACTATTTGAACTAAAATATTCTTATAGAATTATAACCAGAAATATATACAACTCACAACAAAAAAGAAATGAAAATAAAGCTGAAACGCCTGTGCAATACTATCTACCTATACCTCCTTCACTTAAAAATAAATACTTATAACTACTTTAATTAATAAAAGTACCTACGCTTAATAATTTTTAATTTGAACGAATATTTAAACACTACCAAAACAACTAATACCTGTTTTACAAAATAACAACAAAAGAAATTCAAATAAACTATTTAAAGACTAAAAGTCGCGCTGATAAGCACGGTTTCGGTCTCCCAGGCGGGGGAGCAGATGAGAAATCCTCATGGATACCCTACAGCCGGCTGCAAGGTTATGTCAGACTCGTACTGACTAAAAAACACCCGTAGGGGCTGCCTCTGGCCGGGAAGGCCTCTAAGGCTTCATCGGAAGCGATCGTCCCCCAGGGGGGGAGCGACGCAGAAAACAGATTTAGACAGCTCGCTCTCGGACCTTTGATACCCTACCGCTGCCGCGACCCGTGTCGAACGCGGCAACCATTACACAAAAATAATCCTTATAGCATGATTCAGTATTCACGTGCGACGGCGCGATGGCTTATTTCATGTATAAGTTTGGTGTTTCTATACCGAGTATTATAAACGTAAGAGTAAACAAATATGATCAGAATGCTCCGAACTGCTAAGCTATCGGGAGTTACACGTGTTATTGTGAGTCAACCATAAAAGATAGACATATGCTGTTGCGGGATATTTTTTAGACAATTTTATGTAGAATATTTCCGTCATACATGATTTCTATGTAACTTTAATCATTAAGGCTGCACACGCGACGGAAGCTTAAAAAATGGAGTAACTTCTCCCGTTTTCCCAACATTTCCCTTCACTTCTCTGCTCCTACTGATTGTAGCGTGATGAAAAGTATACTATAACCTGCCCAGGAGTATGAAGAATAATTGTACCAAGTTTCGTTAAAATCCGTCGAGTACTTTGTTGTTTCTATAAGGAACATACACACAGACAGACAGACAGACAAAAATTTTATTGATTGCATTTTTGGCATCAGTATCGATCACTAATCACCCCCTGATAGTTATTTTAAAAATATATTTCATGTACAGAATTGACATCTCTACAGATTTATTATAAGTATAGATAAGCACGGTTTCTCAATATCAATTATTTTCTGTCAATAAGGTCGAACGCTCTGAACGCATCGACAGCCAAATATTGAATGAAGCTCGCTTTCTTTTTTTTTTGTTTCTTCCCAGGCGGGGGAGGGGGTGTGAAATCCTCATGGATACCCTACAGCCGGCTGTAGAGTTATGTCAGACTCTTACTGACTAAAACACACCCGTGGGGGGTGCCTATGGCCTTAGGGGCCTTACAGGCTTCATCTGATGCGATCAACCCCTGAGAAGGGGATGATGCAGCGCTGCCTTAGTAAATACTACTGCTAGTGCGCTTAGAGGACGGATGCACCCTGATGTGCATCCGCATCGGTTTGGGACTGAGTGGCTGAAGGTCTCTCAGGATCGGGGGGGCGGGGAAGCTCGCTTTCGGACCTCCCGCCTTTTTATACCTTACCACGCCGCCACGACCCGTGTCGAGCGCGGCAGCCGTTACACAAAAATAATCCTTAAAGCATGATTCAGTATTCACGTGCGACGGCGCGATGGCTTATTTCATGTATAAGTTTGGTGTTTCTATACCGATTTCTATGATTCTATTTTTATTGAATAGGTAATAATGTTAACTTTTTTAAATTAGGGATGAGTGAGAGTATTATAAACGTAAGAGTAAACAAATATAATCAGAATGCTCCGAACTGCTAAGCTATCAGGAGTTACACGTGTTATTGTGAGTCAACCATAAAAGATAGATATATGCTGTTGCGGGATATTTTTTAGACAATTTTATGTAGAATATTTCCGTCATACATGATTTCTATGTAACTTTAACCATTAAGGCTCCACACGCGACGGAAGCTTAAAAAATGGAGTAACTTCTCCCGTTTTCCCAACATTTCCCTTCACTACTCTGCTCCTATTGATTGTAGCGTGATGAAAAGTATACTATAACCTGCCCAGGAGTATGAAGAATAATTGTACCAAGTTTCGTTAAAATCCGTCGAGTAGTTTTTGTTTCTATAAGGAACAAACACACAGACAGACAGACAGACAGACAAAAATTTTACTGATTGCATTTTTGGCATCAGTATCGATCACTTATCACCCCCTGATAGTTATTTTGAAAATATATTTCATGTACAGAATTGACCTCTCTACAGATTTATTATAAGTATAGATTAAAACAACAACTAAGCAACAATTAAACGAGAATAGAGAAAACAATTGCTTCATCTATATATATAAAACTCAAAGTTGACTGACTGTCTGACATAGTGATCTATCAACGTACAGCCCAAACTACTGGACGGATCGGGCTGAAATTTGGCATGCAGGTAGATGTTATGACGTAGGCATCCGCTAAGAAAGGATTTTGATCAATTCTACCCCCAAGGGGATAAAATAGGGAATGAAAGTTTGTATGAAACTTTGTCAATTTTAAATTGAATCGGCGATCGGGCTGAGACTTTGCATGCAGGTATAAGAAGAATCATAGATGAATGTTATTGTGTATAATACAAACCTGAGAACAAAAACTGTAGTCTACACTTCACCTCTCCACCGAAGCGAAGCGAGAGCGGGCCCGCTAGTAATGAAATAAAAGATTTAACGAAAATAAACCTTCATAAAAATATAAAACCACTTAAAATTAAGAAAAAATAATCATGGTTTCAACATAACGCCTTTTGGCACTATCAAGATTTCCACATAAACTTTATCATTTGATTGTGATCTCATTTCTCCTCGTAAATCTATGCAGCTGGCACGTTCAATATTTCTCACGCACTAAAGTACATGCAAAATTATGGTAAAACAAAGAGCACGAAGTCGTCGCAAACCACAATAGGCAACCCCTTTAATATCCAATTCTGTATCAGTACATTTTCAATTCTTTATAACAAATAAACCAAATGACTTATAAGTCTATTAAATCGCAAATAATGATAAAACCAAAAACTATTCAAACATCAGGTGAGCATTATGAGTTGATAGAAGGTAATTATAGCTGATATTGCCTGATATATAACGCTAGTACTGTGTTATTACATCGTCCGGTATCACTGACTGATAAAAAGAACACGTTTTTTTATCTAATAATTAATGAAGCAGTAAATTATGTAGCGTATGCTTCTAATGTTTTTGTTTCATCGAAATTGCTGCTGTCAGTTTCTGTTTTACTTGTTTTTTTTATATTTTCGTGCACACACAAGTTACCTATTTATTTTCGTTTCTCCTGGCCTGGCTTAGGTAGCCGACCCCGAACAATTCGGGGAAAAAGCTAAGCTGATGATAATGACTTTTATTATTTTCGAACACGTGCGTGATGGAAGCGAGTAGTACTTTACGGGTATTCAGAATCGTCTGTCTGGCAACACTATTTTTGTAATTAAATTTCTATGTTTGTGATTATTTCTTATCATCATTTGATTATCAACAATAAAACTCGTTTACTCATACGTTATTTTAAAATTTGGCTCACTTAATTTAACGGTTTTTAACTGCGAAGTAATTTCTTTTACGAATGGTTTCGATCAGTTTTAGATATTTTTTTGAGTTTGCTAACAAGTCTATGACCGCAATATCAAACTAGATAAAATCTTGTACAAATATATCTAAATCAAATATATCTTGTATAATCATTACGATAAAAAAAACGAACGAATGCATTCATTGTATGTAATTGAACTTTTGGTGTTTAACTTGAGAGCTTACGCTTACTATAAACAAATATAACATTATATTTTACCCATCACCACCCAGATCCGAGGGTAGACATTGATATTTGTAAACTACTAAAAATACTTAAAAACTAAAATCAGTTCCTGAATCTTCTTTTTATGTACACTAAACATTTATCACATCAAGTTTCCATTACTGGACTTATGTTTCTAACGAAACATTTATTTCTTTCTTTAATGCACTTAATTTTCATTGAATTTACAATTTCTTTTTTATTTAACCTAGAGTAACAGTAGTATATAAAGTAGAGTATGCTCTTCGGGGATAAACGTGTCTAAGTCTTGGGCAGACTTAAATAATTCCCGAACGAACTTTCAATTCGTTCAGAATTCAATATGCTGCCTGTTTCATTCATATCACAATACACTGCTTTATCCCCTTGGTGGCTTAATCTACTATTTATTGTTCAATCAATCCATTATTTCTGCAGCAAAACTCAAACAAACACATATCGTTCCTGCTCGTATCAATACGGAGTAGCACCGTCAGCAGCATCATTTATTTTTACGCTGTCGTTACCGCCGCAAAATGGCAATATGGATGATGACAGGGAAAAGTACACGCATTTCTATTTAGCCCGACAGTTAAATTATCAGATAATAATAGACTCTTTTTGTTTTGTTAATCTTCCAATAAATTACAAAGATGAAGCGCGCCAAAGTTTGGTAGTGGGAGCTCGTGACGTCACTTCTAGAAGTAAAAATTGTACCATAACGTAACATCACGTGACATGTTTTATTTATTTTAACTGCTAAATGTTTAAATCTAAAAAATAATTACTAGAAAAATATCCACGCGGACCAGCCTGCCAGCGCTGCCTTGCAGCTTAAGGCTAGGAAGATTTCGACGCGGCGAATAGGGCCGTGGTAGCATAATGGTCAGTGCATTCGCCCGGATTGCGAAGGGTGCGGGTTCAAGTCCCGTCCGCTGCCTGGTCCGCGTGGATGTTTTTCTAGTAAACTTTTCTTTAGATTTAATCACGTGGCATTTCAAATCAATATATTATGCCTGTAATGTTTTGATCATGGTGGTCAGAGAAAAGGAGAACGATCGCTATATACGTGCTATAGCATTCCCTGCTGTCCCTGAAAATTTGTAGAATTTATAGTTCATTTTTCAGCCACCAGCAGCGCTGTCGTCGGTAAGTAGTATCTGTGAAGTTAGCTGTTTATGAGTACAAGTAGATGAAGTTAGTTGAATTATGTAAAATATTTCTTCGCGGCATTGGTCATTTCAAATTATCGCACAACAGCCCGCTTTTATTGAGACAACTTAGCGATCGCAGCGCCTCACTTATTTCGTCCATATTTCTGGGACACTAGTTTCTACAGCGATTGTTCTCCTGATGATAAAAGAAAAAATATGTGTCTAATAGACCTATCTCCTTGGCTACTGTGATTGCGAAGGTACTGGACGGTCTGCTTGCTAGGCGCCTGGAGGAACATATATCGCTTAATGACTCGCAATTTGGCTTCAGACCTGGCCTTTCCACTGAGAGTGCCATCTTGTGTCTCAAGCAGACAGTCCATTACTACAATGCAAGAAAAACACCAGTGTATGCTTGCTACCTTGACTTATCTAAAGCTTTTGACCTTGTATCCTATGACATTCTTTGGAATAAAATGAAATCAGAAACTGACACCCCAGAGGAAATTGTATCTCTCTTTAAGCACTGGTATAGTAACCAAAAAAATAATGTAAGATGGTCTTGTGTTCTCTCCGATGAGTATAGACTGGAGTGCGGTGTGAGACAGGGAGGATTAAGCTCGCCAACGTTGTTCAATTTGTACATGAACAAGCTGCTTGATGAACTTGGCAGTACAGGTATCGGTTGTCACGTACCGGCAAATGTATTAATAATATCAACTACGCAGATGATATGGTACTGTTGAGTCCATCAGTCGGCGCGTTGAAGCGATTAATAAGTGTTTGCCAGTCATATGTAACAGCACAGGGGCTCAAGTACAACGCAAGTAAAATTGAAATCATGATATTTAAGCCCGATCGCATTCGTTACACTAATATGCGCTGCGCCTCGCTACTTGGGCGAGTGCGCGGCAGCCCCAACACCATCCTGAGGGCGCTGGTAGAACGGTGGGACTCTCCGATGCTAGCTCGCTGGATACGACTGCATGCAGTCGTATAGGCGGGGGCATCGTAGGGTGACATCAAACCACCTGTGTTTATTTACTAACATTAGTTTTTAAGTATAATCTATTTGTTACTAACCCACTATGGATCCTTGTTATCCGAAAATAAATGATTATAATATTATTATTATTAATACTTTTTGGTAAATCTACCTGATAGAGATAGAAGAGAAAAATTGATCACCATCCATATTCTATAATTTTTCATATAAATGCTACTACGTTGGCAGTTCCTTTTTCTTAGCTTGTCACCCTTCAGCGTGTTCAGAATCATAAATTAAGTATATTTATTAACCTTTATAATACACTCTTCGTTGTATTAAACAGTTTTATTTTATAAAACTCGGGTTACAATTAGTAAAAATGAACAAAATTGTTGAGAGCAATTTCATTTCAACCGCTAGTCAGTATCGCAATCTCTTGTCTTTTTTCTCGTCACGTCACGGTCACGTGGTTCAAGCGGCAGATTCGTACCCACCAATCACGAACGAGGAACGCAAAGGCCGCTCTTTGGTACAAGACCACAGATTAGCGCGTTATACCTTGGAATTTTATAATACCCGACTTTAACGTCTATAAACATTTTGACTTTTCCTCCAACAGACGTCGCAGAATCTGGACCAGGTTTAGCGTTCGTTGCGTACCCGGAAGCGCTTCTTCAAATGCCAGTACCCCAGCTGTGGGCCATTCTGTTCTTCTTCATGCTTTTCATACTCGGTCTCGGCTGCCAGTTTGCTGGCATTGAAGCGATCAACACAGCCATTGTAGACAAATGGCCAAAACTACGGAAGAGGTATTGGATGGTAAATATCTCCGTCGAATATCAATGAACAATGAAAATGTTTCAAAATTATTAATTTATCCGTGCTTGTCTAAAATAAATGATATTTTTTCCCGTTTTCCAAAAGACAATAATTTTAAAAAGAAACTGAATTCTCGATGAATATAATTCATGAGAGGTCAGAGGTAACAGGCTAATTAATGGAAGTAGAAATGGAGGAATTGTTTAAAAAGCTTTTCTGAGAAGCACTGGAGGACGGCTGACTATCCTATTCCAACACGTACAAAGAAATTTGGAGACTCATTTCTTTAAATTTTCTGTAAATGGAATGCTCTGCCCGCTCACGTTTTCGCTCCCTCTTACAACCTGGGATCTTTTAAAAGAGGCGTGAAGAAGCAACATGCAGGCTGGCAGGGTGAGGATGGCTGGTGTGGCAGGTAGAACTGCTGTATCAGCTATCTTCGCGTCTGGATTTCACCTTCACTTAACATCAGGTGGGGTGGAGTCATTTGTCGGACCTATCTATAAAAAAAAACCTTTTAGGCCATTGCTGCGATCACAGAACACAGAAAGAGGTTAGAATGGACCTCCGTAGGCGGGGCAGGCGCGCCACTGTTATTTGTGAGCTTCATAACTTGACCAAAACTCGGTTTCGATTGCGTCGTTGCTCTCAGGTGTTAGCTCTGATTGGCTCGATTGTTTGACATCGCGTCGTTTGATTGGCTATTATCTATTAGCTGTAAGTGTAGTGGGGGCGAGCCAGCGACATCGATTCCCGTACAAACGATCTATAAGCACCCTAGTAATCTCTTTTTGTGTTCTGTAGTTGCGATCCAGTTGGATAACTAGATAGAATAGCTTTTCTTTGATTTTTGTTATTATTTATTTGTTTTCTTCTATTCAATGCTATTGAAACAACAATGTATATATACATTTCAACTGTCCAAGGTATTGTACCATCCGTGGAAGTCTTGCTATCTGTGATTGGGCCTGGTGACCTGTAGCACAGGTTTCTATTGCTGAAACCTATTTCAGGCACCAGCTCATCACAAATAGAGGAGCCACAACACTGTAATTGCTATACAAGACTAACTATGAATCTCTGTTGTGATGGAAAATAAATATATATTTTATTGAACTAGTCAACGTGGTACACAGATAACCTATGATTTACCAAAGAACTCATGTTGTTATCCAGGATCGCGTTAGGTAAATGGTTTGTTTGCAAATTCGTTTACAAGGCGTGATATTGTCGTAAAATAATGCATTTTCCCATTTTCATCGAAAAAATCTAATACTTCTAGGTAACTGATATTTTTTTCTAGGTGACTGCTGGCACATGTTTCACCTGCTTCATTCTTGGACTGCCGATGTGCTTCAGCGGAGGAGTATACCTGTTCACGATATTGGATTGGAACACAGCTACATGGGCTATACTTCTGATAGGCATGGCTGAGGTAAAACTTCAATCTTTTTGGATATTCAGCGACGATATACCTACTCATGAAAGATAATAAATTATGGAACAGTAAACGTTACTTACTCGAGGAGCTTGATGGCGCAAGTGGTTAGCGCGTTCGGCTGCGATCGTTGAAGTTTAGCAACTTTCGCAGTGGTCGGTTATTGGATGGGTGACCAAAAATTACTATCTCGAGCTCCTCCGTGCTTCGGAAGGCACGTTAAGCCGTTGGTCCCGGCTGCATCTGCAGTCGTTAGCACCCACCAATCCGCACTGGGCCCGCGTGGTGGGTCATGGCCCAATCTCCCTATTCCATCCATAGGGAAGGCCTGTGCCCCAACAGTGGGGACATTAATAGGCTGATGATGATGAAACGTTACTTATACGATAGAAAAAATGGAAGAAATCAAAACCTGACAATAATTATGAGAAGCTTGATGGCGCAAGTAGATAGCGTATTCTATCTGCGATCCTGGAAACTCAATAACTTTGGCAATAGCCGGTCATCGAACGGGTAGCCAAAAATGTTGTATTTCCAGCTACTTTGTGCTTCGGAAGATACTCGTACCTCAGGCTATTGATCCCGGCTGCATCTGCAGTCATTAGCACCCACCATTCTACATTGGGCCTGCGTGGTGGGTCACGACCATATATACCTATTCCATCCGTAGGGAATGTCTGTGCCGCAGCAATGAGGACATTAATAGGTTGATGATGATGATGAAAAAAAATATCAACTGTGCTTGTTGTACAAAACGCAAGTGCGGTCCTGCGTGGAATATTGCTCGCACCTCTGGGATGGCTTCGCTAAGTACTTACTCAATGCCCTGGATGTCCGCATCATTGGCGATGAAGAGGTATCTAAGAAACTCGAGTCTCTACAATTACGCCGTGATATGGCATCATTAAGCGCATTCTACCGACTATACCACGGCGAGTGTTCTGAGGAGCTATTCTCGCTTATCCCTCCATCACCTTTTCTTCAGAGGACCACGCGCGCTGGCCTACGTTGCCACCGACTTACTGTGGCCACTATTCCTACACGAACAAAGAAATTTGGCGAATCATTTCTTTGTCGTACTATTCGTAATTCTTGCGCACGTGTTCCCTTCCTATAATCTGGGGTCCTTTAAGAGAGGCGTGAAGAAGCATTTTGGCGGGCTGGCAAGGTGAGGATGGTTGGTGTAGCAGTTTATAACTGCTACACCAACTTTATCACCACTTAACATCAGGTGGGGTAGAGTCATTTGCCTACCTAGTTATATAATAATATATATATATTTGATATAATATTTTAGATATTTTACTATCATATAGTGTACGGCCGTGTCGTGGAGTTATGGTATCAACCGGGCGATGGAAGATCTTGCATTAATGAAGATGAAATTCCATCCGGTACTGAGCTTCTACTGGAAATCGGTGTGGACGGTCTTCGTTCCCGTGGGCAGTATTGTGAGTGCAAATATCATATTTTTCCTTATGGTACCTTTTTTATCTTTAAGTCTAATGTCTTGCTAAAAGTTTTTTTAGTTGATTTTTACAACGGGCCAGAGCATTAAGATTCAATTGAATATTTTTGGCTGAGTGGTTTGTACGCCGGGTTTCATGGTGTCGCTGACTCGAGAGCTCCTGGGTTCAAATCCCGGTAGGGGCAGATGTTTGTGTGATGAATACGAGCATTTGTACTCCAGTCATGGATGTTTAATACGTATTTTCTATA
Organism: Chilo suppressalis; assembly: GCA_902850365.2. Classification (NCBI taxonomy): domain Eukaryota; kingdom Metazoa; phylum Arthropoda; class Insecta; order Lepidoptera; family Crambidae; genus Chilo; species Chilo suppressalis. The sequence continues at coordinate 27,712,748 of OU963901.1, read as the reverse complement.
TAAATATACTTAAATATGTACAGTATATGTATTCTATCCATTAGCCTAGTATCCCATAACACAAGCCTTATAGTGCTTACTTTCGGGCTAGGCTAATTGGTGTGAGTGTTGGAAATTTTTATTTATTTATTTATTTCAAAGTGAGACGAGCTATCTTATTTTACCAAAGTGACAGACAGCATCAAACTTAAATGAGGTGCAGCCGCACTTAGACTATATTCAAAGTTTGTCAAATTTGTAATAGTATTTTTTTTGAAATACAAATTTTCATGATGTTTGTAAAGGTAATACTTATAGTATTTTGGTGACACCGAAAATTTGTTTTTATCATATGAAATGTCTCCAGTAGGAAAAGATAATTAATTTTTTACAAACATTCTGAGGGAAAACATTTGCTAACATAACAAAACTCATAGGTACTGTTACGAAATATGATAGTTTGTATTTGTTAATCTACCACGCAAAAAGTACTGAACGAATTTGAATGAAATTGGTACGCATTTAGTTTGACCTGGATACATAGGATACTTTTTATCCCGGAAAACGTTATGTTCCTGTGGAATTTTAAAAAAACTTAAGTCAACGCGGACGACGTCACGGGCGGCAAAATCAAAATCTCTGCGAATGTTTTGCGAATATAAATATAAAAAAAAACAATTTGAAGAAGTTGTAGTTCTTCCTTTCTTTGAATATTCATTGTTACACAGCTTGCATTTAGCTCGTTCAGCATCGCAAAGTGTAAATTAAGTCCATATTTCACTAGAATTTGATTTACTCATGTTAATTAATCACTATTCAAACTGTAACCTCAAAATTCACTTGTTTTGTTTACGAAAAGACCGGCGCGAGCGGAATGACACTTCAGTCGGATGAGTTCATATCAACTCGGCAATTCGAACGAGACTGCCACCATGCCATAGACAATTGGCGCCAATTTTGAACAAATATTCGCATTCGCATTCGCGAATGTCGGTACCAGATATTCGCAACCGCATTAGCATTCACGAATGTTCAAAAAATTACATTCGTTACAAAACTAGTATACAGCATCAATTCAATTATCTTTTTTCTCACGCGATCTGTTACTTTTTACTTTTTTATCTGTTTTTCTTCCTTACTGTTGAGAGGGGAGGCGCGCAATGTTTGTTCCATACAAACGTTATTGACTTAATCCCTCTTGATTTTTATCACTAAAGAATTGTATTGATTTTCATGTTTTTTTCTCATTCTATGCTCCTATGTCTTCCTTTTTTCGATAACTTGTGTTTCAAAGAAACTAGAAGCTCCCAAAAAGACGAAAAATAAACAAATTTTTATCACCACGAAAGAAGTCTTGTGTGGAAAGGACAATCTTAAATTTGGCCTAAGAACCAACACCAATTTGGCATTTATGATAATTCTTAGTATATTTTTTGCGATAATTATCAGTATTTAGATTGTGACGGACACTTCCAGTTAAGTAAGCTATATTAAAGAGATAAAAAATAATCTGAGACTACCATTTTATGTTTATAATCTATGACAGCGCTGCAAACAAAACACTCTTTCTTCCTAATGCCGGCACTTCACTTGGCTATACGAGTTTGCTTTTTGAAGACATCAGTCTGTCCTCTTTATTCCATATTAAGCATGACAAGGACAGACTGTTGTCAAGTGAAGGGCCGGCATAAAACTCGATACTCTGTGGTTGTGGTGCAGGCAGTTTGCATTCGTAGTAATCTGTGGCATTCGTGCATTCTCGTTTCATAATATTAATTCAATTCATACTGAGTTCATACTAAGTTCATAGGTTGACCTATGTTTCATTTAATATTAAACATAACCTCAAAAAACATTTAGTTTTCCTGATAATTTAAGTTCTCAGAAGTGTCCGTCAATAACCTTTGTTTTTACAGTCATTTACTTGCAATTTCGAACCTAGAAAATAATATTTCATGATTGTTGGTTCTTAGGCTAACAATGTATGGACGCAGAACAATGTCCTTATAAGCATTTACAAAAACATCTAAACATAGAGGCATAGTATAACTACTAATTATTTTTTGTGTCAAATTTCTTTTACATATATCTTACTTTCGAGGAGGACATTGTGAACAGCCAAATTTCGAATTTTGAAATTTTTATTCGCATATTTCAGCGTTAACTACTGTCAGGGTAATATTATCACGTTAACTACTGTCACGGTAATATTTGATTGATAATATTACCGTGACAGTAGTTAACGCTGAAAATTGCGAAAAAAAAATCAAAATTCGAAGTTTGGCTGTTGACTATTATTACCGTGCTACTGTTGTCCCTATCGCTCGGTATTTGCCAATGCGTAACAGGAATAATTTTTCAAATACCTATTTCTCAAATTTGACGACCTCCGTGGCCGAGTGGTTTGTACGCCGGGTTTCATGGTGTCGCCGACTCGAGAGGTCCCGGGTTCAAATCCCGGTGGGGGCAGATGTTTGTGTGATGAATACGAGCATTTGTACTCCAGTCATGGATGTTTAATATGTATTTCTATAAAAATATACTTATATATGTACATTATATGTATTCTATCCGTTACCCTAGTATCCCAAAACACAAGCCTAATGGTAGCCATACACACTACGAGAAATCGTTACGATCAGACTGTACAGTTCGAACGGAACAGTTTATCGTACGTGGCGTACGTATAGAAAACTGTGCAGTTTTATAACATACACGCTACGATTTATCGGTACCGTACAGTCTAATCGTAACGATTTCTTGTAGTGTGTATGGCTACCATTAGAGTATTTGTTTCTTAGGTTTTCACGCACATCACTCATTAAATAAAACTAGTTTTTACGGGTTAATGCACGAAACTTTATTTATTTATTGACGTTTCGTAGCCTTTACAGGCTACGTCGTCAGAATCAAATTTTATTTAATTTAGACCAACAGATACTATTACTTTTTTTTTTGCATAATTTAACATAAGAAGGAGATAGAAAGCCTCTCTTGAGTTTGTTTCGCCGGTTCTTCTCAGGAAGGTCTCCCAATTTTGGAACCGGTGGTAGTTTACGGTAGTTAGGGTCAAATAAATAAACTCAAAATTACAAAAAGAATTTTAAATAAAGTACTTTATTAACTAAATTAAGTAATAAATTCATAGATAGACAATAATTTTTTTTATAATCGAACAATGAAATAACCGAACGCTCAATAAAAGTCTTTCGAAGGTAGCTCGACAAAATTAGGCTACGAAACGTCAATAAATAAAGAAAGTTTCGTGCATTAACCCGTAAAAACTAGTTTTACCATTAGAGTGCTTATGCTTACTTTGGGGCTAGGCTAACTGGTGTGTGTTGGAAAAAAAATGTCTCTCAGCTCGCCTCCGCTCTTAACAAGATTCCCGTTTTCAGAGTATACTGATATTCATATTTACGTCTTGGGAGTCGCCTTCGTACGGGGACTACAAGTTTCCTTGGTTCGCCGACATGCTGGGCTGGTTGGTCGGTCTGTCCACACTCATACTATTCCCGGTTGGTGTATGTTGGGCAATATACGCAGGATATGTAAGTATTCGCTTATGCACTTATATTTTTCAAAAATGGTAAATGTTCACCAAAAATAATTCAACATCCAACCTAAGTTTTTTCTTTGTGATTGTAACAAAATAAAATCGAAAGCGTTAGCATTTCCCAAAGCATTTCCGTTAGGCGAATGGCCCCCTGGTAATATATAGCCTATAGCCTTCCTCGATAAATGCATTGTGCAATACAAAAATATTTTTTGAAATCGGAACAGCGGAGCAATGTTGCATTCGGTACAACGGGTCCTAAACTACGCAGCGAATTTTTTACATGGAATGGAAGGTTTATAATTATTATGAAGAAAGTCATGATGTTTAATACAAGCCTTAGAACTAAAACTATAGTCTACACTACAGCTTTACACCAAAGCAAAGCGAGGGCGAGCCACTAGTCCTTAATAAACCACGGATAACACCGCAGGGCACAGCTAGTGTCAAATAAATTTCAAATCACACCCGCGAATTCCGCCGTGAAAAGTGACTCTGATCCTACTGAATAGCACTGAAGTTAGGTATTTTTTTTTTGTTAAATTCTCCCTTTTCTGGGAAGGCAAGGGGAACAATGTCCATACAGCCTAGTGTTAAGTTAAATTATTCTGTTTTTCTTTTTACATTAGAATGTCGGTGTGACGCATTCTAATGTTTCTTGAAGTGTTTGGCACGAAATGTATCGAGCTGGCTTTTTCGATAAGCTTCTGTGAGGTAGTCAATACTACAATAAAATTCTCACGTCCACTTGACCGGAATAGCGTATATTTTGACGATTCTACTAATTCTTCAGTTACGCAGACAGTTGTAACACAAAATCACACCAATTTTATTTCGCAATATCCACTATGAACGAATTTAAGAATAATTAAAATAAGACGCCAACCACACTCGATGAAATCCCGCCAAAAACCCCTGAAGTTCGGTATCAAGGTTGGATTGAGTAATTGTTCTTTTGTTTTTGTTTTCACAGCGTGGTAAGGAACTGTTCACAGCAACTCCTAAGTGGAAACCAGCGCTGAAATCACAAGTGGAACCTCGTTCGAACTTCACTACCGACTCGGTAGAACAAGGCGGACTAGATAATAATGGATTTGTTTTATAAAATCTTACCGATGAATTTATCTAAATTAATTAACTACAGGGTTATGACGACTCATCGAAAATAACTGACATAATAATAATTTATGGACTGTAATTTTATAGGCAAAAACCAATTCGGCACAAATGCGAAAAAAAAATCGGAATTTTCATTAGATTGTCAACGGATCAAATAATTTTATTGCAAAAAAAAATATCCTACCAATTTTCACCAAATCTAGTCTATATTTTTATTTGCAAATTGTTTAAATCTAAAGAGAATTTTGCTAGAAAAAAATCCACGTGGACCAGACAGCAGACGGGAGCTCGTTAGCATTCGCCCGGATTGCGAAGGGTGCGAGTTCGAGTCCCGTCTGCTGCCTGGTCCGCGTGAATATTTTTCTTGTAAAATTTTCTTTTCATTCAAATCTAGTTATTGTAATTCTTATGCATAAGTTTACACCGTACCTTTTTAACACATTAGTCAAAAAATGCATTTACGGAGGTTGTATACATTGTTCGAGAGTTCAAAATTACGGGCGAGTTCGAGAGTTAAATTTGGTATGGAGTTAGCTGGTACCCTGGATTGACACATAGGCTACGTTTTACTGCGGGAAAATATCCCTAATAAACCACGGGTAACACCGCCGGTAGGGATGAAACGATACGAGTAAATACAAGTAACTACTCGATACTTTTCTTTCGATACCAAGTACTTTTGGCATCGATACTTTAGAACTGAGTACTCGGTCGGTCACTCACTGAGAAGTATCAAAAAACTCATTGAAAGATAATTTACTCTATGGTACGGTCTCTAGTTGGACTTTTTGTTTCGCGAACGCATCTTTTCTACTGCTCAGTTGACAGCCTTGCGTATGATTTATATTTATTCCAATTTATTCAGTAAGTCATTCTTTCATCGGGTGGCGAGAGCCGTTTTTTGTTTTTGTTAAATTAAAACTGTGACCGAATATCGTTCGTCAAGATTTATCGATACAAGTAAGTATCGATTCTTTTCATTCGATACCGAGTAGGCAACGATTTTTTTTTATTATTTTTATTTTTTTATGTTATTGGGGGCATACGAGCAGACGGCTCACCTGATGGTAAGTGATCACCGTCGCCCATGGACACTTGCAACACCAGGAGAATCATAAATGCGATGCTGGCCTTTAAGGAAGGAGTACGCTCTTTTTTTTGAAGGTTTTTGGGTCGTATTGGTCCGGAAACACTGCTGGCGACAACATATTCCACAGTTTGTAGTACGTGGTAAAAAATTTCGACAAAAACGCACGGTTATGGATAACCACGCATCAAGATGATGGGGATGAAATTTTTGTCGCGATGTACGATGGCGAAATGCAGCAGCTGGAATTAATCCGAACAATGCCTCAGAACACTCCCCGTGATAAATGCGATAAAAGATGCAGAGCGAAGCTACATCCCTACGCAAAGCCAAAGGATCAAGCTGATCGGAAAGGTCCTGGTCGTCGACGATTCGAGCCGCTCGTCGGTCGTCGACGATACTTTATGACCGATACAGTATCGAGTAAAAGTATCGATACCTAGATGGTATCGTTTCATCCCTAACCGCAGGGCACAGCTAGTTAGTAAATATTTCTGATACAAAGAACGATGACGTCAGTATATCCATTGACCTTATCGAGTTGTCGTCACAGTCTCGGCATCGAGTTAAGATTTTTATTGATCGCCGTCTGATGTGCTAGTTTCGAACTGAAGTGCACACTTAAGGGTTTCTGTAAATAGGTTAATTGGCTAGTTTGAAATACATTTAAGTGTATTCGGTATGAATAACAAGTTCTATTTATTTTATTTAAGAATGAGTACTAGATTTTTTTATGTCAAGTTTTTTTTTACTAGATAAAGGTTAAATCAACATATGTATTGTTTATCCATATGAAAAATTAACTACATTATAGCTTATGAAATACTTGAAAAAATTCGATACGATCCCGATGTGATGCTTTGAATCCAAACTGGTTGGTAGAGTCTGTGCGAAAAAAGAATGGCGTGGAACGTGGCGAAAAACGGAACTAACATTAAGATAGTTATAATGTTTATTATTTTAAAGCATGTAACTGCTTGATGTTTAAATCTAAAGAAAATATAACTAGAAAAAATTCCACTCGGACCAGGCAGCAGATGGGACTCGAACCCTCATCCTTCGCAATCCGGGCAAATGCACTGACCAATTGTGGGTTACCTATAATGCGAAGAGATGGCGCTGCCTTGCAGCTTAAGAATGGCTAGAAGAATTTCGACACGGTCCGTGAGGGCCGCGGTAGCATAATTGGTCAGTACATTCGCCCGGATTGCGAATGGACCGGGTTCGAGTCCCGTCTGCTGCCTGGTTTGCGTGGAATTTTTTCTAGTTATATTTTCTTAACATTAAGATTTTTATTTGGCAATCAAACCCAGCAATCTGTAAAACGTCAAAGTTTTGTATTGATACGGATTTGTTTGTTGTTGTGATTTCTTGCGGTTTTTTTGTATTTAATCATGTCTAAAAGGGGTAAAACCTTACAAATACGGTAGAAAAGCACTACAGCGCCCTCCAATCTAAATCCCATTCTCTTTCCGCAGAGACTCTTCCAGTGTTTCTTTTTAAATAAGCATTCTTAATAATATTAAAAGCCTTATAATAAGTAAGAAATAATTACGTTAAGTAAAGAAAGCATGAGAACACTTTCTTTAGAAAAAAAAATGTCTTTAAAACATGGTGTTACTTGGGGTCCAATTACATATTAAGAAGATGCAATGTACTTATGGTCTATTTATGCTGGTCACACTTGTTTCATATAGGTGTTGCCAGAAACGAATGATCTCCACACATATTATATTTCAGACGCACGATTTCCCTTTGAATATATGTATGTATTCTTGACTTCTTCTTATAAATTAATAAAATTAATGTAAAAATATTACATAAGTACTACACACACACTACGCTCTTTGAAAGACTTAAACTTTTATATTAATTACGTTGTTAGGTAGTAAAACATTAAATAAGCTATGTGAACGACCATTATTGTGTTAAAGCTATTAACGGGATTGTTACCATGTACCTTATTTTTTACGAGTCTTCGATATTTCGGCACTGTTGCAAGCGCCATGATCACGGCGTAACTGAAGTAATTGCGGGTAGATGTTATTGGCAGACATATCGGTCTACCCTCCGACGTCGTCTTTTACAAGGTTCATTTTAACAATCCCGTTAATAGCTATAGTGTTAGTGACCATGGAAGTTTAAAACAGTATATCATTATTGTGTTCATAGTTATCTATAAAGAAAACATTTGCAAATGTTGGCGTCTGGAGTTATACTATGTTATTTATTGACGTAAGTAATGAATTGTTATGAATAAACAAATAATTAAATATCTATTTATATAAACTGCAAACTGTTTTTATTTAATCCCATAGATACATAAATAATATAATTAATACATTTTCAACAGTAATAAATCAAACAATACTTTATAATTATCAAAACCACTTCAAATCAATAAATAAATACATGGGAACTTTTTATATTATTTACCAGCTATAACAAACTATTTTTCATGCAAATAAACTTTCATTTCATTTCATTTCAACTACTTTACTTTTTTTTACGCTAAAATAATATTAGGTATATACAGAAACAATGAATCTTAAACTAAAACCCTTAAAAAAGATAATATAATAATTAAAAATTTAAAAAATCAAAAAACCCGACTGCTTAATTATTCTTCAAATAAAAACTGAAAAGAAAAAAACAAGTCCAGTAGTCTATAATTCTGTTAATAAGGAACAAACCTACTTTAACAGTCGGGACCCATTAGATATTCAAGAATACATAATGGGCCCAATTCTGGCGTGCCAACTTATATCTAAAACTAACTAAAATTAGATATAGAGTTGTCAAATTCAATTTGGTATTCTGGAATGACACACTATCTCTAAATTTAAAATTGACGTCGCTAAGTTATTCAACTTAGATTTAGATGATTAAATGGTATTCTGAAACGTGTTCTAAATGTCATATTTTCTCTAAAATTAGAAATGTCACACTAAATTTAAGAAGGACATACGGAGGTCCTCTCTAAATTTAAATGTGATTATTTGGGGCCAATAATTAGGTAAATTATTGCTATAGTTTTTTTTTTTTGCTATAGTTAAGTTTTAAACTTAATTGTTAGGGTTTGATATGGGTTTTGTTATTTAAAAAAAGGTCATTTAATAGTTAAATACGACGTTGATAATATTAAGTGGAAAGATCCATTTATTAAACTTTGTTTGCCCCGAGTACCTATTTTTTTTATATAGTTTAGTGGTTTTAATACGTGATTTTGTTTTACTAAACCAAATTTTGAATAAAAAAAGTTAGGTAAAAATGAACGACGACGTTGTCATTATAGCTCTTTTGGAATCTTTAGAAAGGTAAGTTTATGTATAATAACAATGCGTATGTTTTGGATAAAAAACTTAAGCTAAATATTTAAAGGCTACGATGTTTTTATAGGTAGCTTAAAGGTAAATTTTTTACATAATATACTTTTCCAACGTGTTTTCCAATAAGTGCTTACTTTAAAAATAATTACAGAATAAATGAGGACAAAATCATCACCAAACAGCTGAGGGATAATTCCAACCCATTCCTGTTACCAGAATCTAAATTTAAAAAGATTTTTAGGCTTCCTCGTGATTGTGCTAGGTATTTAATAGAGGCTCTGGATTGCGAAGAACTTCAAATGGGTTTTTTACCAAAGCAACTCAAGGTCATTATAATTATAAATCTGTTTTATTTCTTAACCTTCTTACCTGTCACATATTAAAATTTACTTGGTTTTCTGTAATTTGCAGTACCTAACTCATTTTATTTTATTTTTTTAATAGGTATTATGTGCACTTCATTTTTTTGCCCAAGGAAGTTATCAAGCTTCCTTGGGTCAAGATTACAATCTGGCTTTAAGCCAACCATCAGTAAGCAGATGCCTGGACACAGTTGCAAATTTAATTATAAGGAAACTGACACCTTCGAAAATTATTTTTCCAAATACACCTGCAGAAAGGGCAGAAAATAAAGCAGAGTAAGTACCCACTTATGTAGAAAAAATAAATGATAAACTTGAATGTTTAGTAAAATGTAATAATGTGAAAATTAACAGAGCATTTTCCTTCTAGATTTTTAAGCATATTCGGCATGCCAAATACAATTGGTGCTGTTGATGGCAGTCACATTGGTATTATTGCTCCACCTTTGTCACATCCAACAGCACCAGGAAATATATTTTACAATAGAAAAGGATTTTACAGCATCAATTGCCAAGTAGTGAGTTTTAATTTTATTATACTTTCTTTACTTTTTTAATTTCATTAGATGTTTACCTTTATATTCATCAATTGCAGATTTGTAATGCTAAGGGGCGAATAATAAATGTTAATCCCAATTTTCCTGGGTCAACACATGATGCTGCTGTTTGGAGAGCATCTAATGTAAACAAAAGTTTGGAAAGAGCCTATATCCAGGGAAATGAAAATGAGTGGCTTCTAGGTAAGTGTATAGGTATATAATAATAATATAAGAGGTAGAAGAAAAACCCTTACTGATCTTTTTGCTGGTTCTTCTGAGAACAAGGTCTCCCACCGTAGATTTACAAACTGATGCAATAGCTTTAAGCCATTCACAAATCCTTGTAAAATCCTAAACTGTATAAATAATTTTGATTATGATTACTGGAATCAATTTTAACTTGAGATAACATGTTACAGTTATTTTTTTTTCCAAAACTCATTGTAATTTCTTTTCCAGGTGACAAGGGCTACCCACTATTGCCCTGGCTGATGACTCCATTATCAGCACCAGCAACTGCTGCAGAGCAGCAGTATAATAATTGCCATAAACAGGCAAGAAATATAATAGAAAAAACTTTTGGTAAATTGAAAAATAGATTTAGATGCTTGTTAAAGCACAGAATCCTGCATTATAGTCCAGAAAAGTCAGCTAAAATAATTGTGTCTTGCTGTACTTTGTATAATTTATTTTTCAACACATACTCAGGTGAGATTTTAATATCTATTAAAATACAAGAACATCTTTATCAAAACATTGATGGATTTTACATTTAAGAGATTTATTTAGAATTATTTCGTATTACCATCTAGAATATAACAGTGATTGTTATCTATGCAGCATGTTGATGCTTAAGGTATTGTACAGCCTTGTGACTAAATATGTTTTTCAGCTGATGAAGATGATGAAATAACAGATGAGGAGGAACACATAAATTCAGATGAAATGATGGATCCAGACCATGGCAATGATTTTTTAACAGCAGCACGTGTTATACAAAATCAATTAATAAGAAGCTATTTCTCTGTTTAGTTTTTATTAAATATATAAATCAGTCTTAATGTCTTAATTAAATACACATCCATCCCCTTGTCTCTAGTATAATGAAGCACTTAAAAGAGTAAGTAGTGACACAAAATTTAAAATAATTATAATAAAAAAATGTTTTAAGTCTTCTGTCTGCTGACATTATAAATATGTAGCTATGTTAATCTAGGGTTGCAGATGACATATCAATCAGGTAACATTTATATTGGTAAAAATAGTTTTCCCTTTCATATGAATAATCTGCACTTAGTAACAATGAGAATAAGTCGTTGGTACAATTGCTGAACCGAAAAATATATGACTGAGTATTTAAATGTAATTATATATATATATATATAAACATCAACTAAACGGTTAACAAACAAACAAAAAATATTGCACACATTTTGTTACGTACTTACCTGTTTCTTAATTATAGCCTTCATGGCTGTTTGTATTTGCTATTTGTACATTTGCCAGTACTATAAATTCTTAAACTGATTTATAAGGGAATGAAAAGGACAAAGAGAATTCTGTAATATACACAAATAGCAAATAACCCTTACCATGTGAAGTGCCAGCATAAAAATTGCATGAATTGTTTAGTAATGGATATTACTGAAAAAACAAAGCTGTTATCTCAACGATTATCGTTGTGGTATCTATATGAAATTAATATAGATTCAAAAATAAAAATATATCATTCATTAAAAATGCTAGAATATACTAAAAAATAAACACTAATCACAATAAAAGAAAATAAAAATCTACCAAAAACTAGTTAAAATTACACATTGAGAAAGTAGGTACATAGGTACTAAGATTTGGGAAAAAATTACAGAACAATCAAACTTGGTATAATTGAGAGGAATTTTCTCAAAGAGATACTGATAACTGTCTTCAGCTAACTAAATAATAATATTATTTGATAGGTGTTGATTTGCTTATTGTAAGTCAGTATCTCTTCTAGAAAAATCAGGTTGGTCAGGGTTGGACACAACCACCACTTGCTGAGCATCAGCTAATACTGCAGAAATTTGCAAAGTGCTTTGCCGAATCTGGTCAGCCAGAATATTAGCGGCATCTCGAATAGCTGATGCTAAAGTTTCGGCAGCAGTGAGCATATCCTGCCTAAATGAGGCATTATTTTTCTCCATAGCTCTTAACAATGTTTCAGATGCTCTGACATTGTTGCCCCGTGGTACTCTTCTGCGTGGCCTCCTCTGAGCAACAGTGATGGGTGGGCTTTCCTGTTCAAATAAATTGTACTTAAAAATAAATAATAAAAGGTAGTTCAGGACATCATAAGTAAATAAAGGTGCACAACTGTACATAAACATTAATATCACAGATTTAAGCCATCTTTTTTAACTGAGTGATATGTTCATATTCTACCTATGTTGATGGTTGTGGTTGGGGTGTAGAACTTGGTTCAGCATTTTGAGTATCCTGAAATATCAACAAAAATATAAGAAAAGATACATTCAGTATGGAATTTTATTTAAGGGAGGTATATTATAAATCTAAAAGTTTTTACAAACCAGCTGTGGAAACTCCTGGGACGTAAAACCATAAATGGTGGCAGAGCCTATAACTTCAATTATCTTATCTTCTAATGAAGAGAGAGTTTCAGCAGCTGGACCTCCACCTGTGGCAGTAATGTGGTCCCTTATTTTACGTGCTTTTGTTTTTACTTTGAGGCACAACATTGACCACATCTAAAAACAAAAAAAATCATTTATTATTTGGACAGAGCCAAGATTATCCAAAATAATTCAAAATTAGGACATACATGTTGCCATCCTTTAACTGTTCTTCTACACCCAAGCAAGTTTAATTGTTCTGTGAGGTTTTCCTAAAATTCTTCTACCAGCGGTGACGCAGTGTTACCTTAAACAAAACAAATGTTTAACTTGGCATTAGTACACTTTTCAATACTAAAATATGAAAACAAATATATAAAATACATTGCTTCTTATAACAACAAGTGTTATAAAATCTGCACTTTGTATTATTTAAACCCTTGCTGCCTTATTCCAAATCCAAAATTGTGGATGTGGTAAGTCTTGGATTAAACATACTGTTGTGTCTTCTTGTAGCAAACAAAAGTAGCGTAAGTAAGTTTAGCTTTGGTCTACGTTTTCTAATAAGGCGGTTGAAGTTCATATTCAGTGTTTATATTTTAGGTGAGAAAATATTTTTTGTTAGAACCCATTTATTTCAGAAATTACATATCGTCTCGTATTAATTTTCACATAGAGATATCTACATAGTATAGCAACTGCATTGGGCCAAAAACTTATCTGAAATTCTCAATGGAAATAAAAATTCTATGCAGAATAAGCTTTGTAGTTAATAGATTTTTATTTACCTCTCGCTAACTCCATGTTGCTATGCAAAGTTTCTACTAGCAACGCTTGTTGTCTTTTATTTGCCCTTTTTCTGGAAATGGTTTCCATATCTTATAAATTATCGTAATTTAAAAATATAGTGAAAAAAATTCGAAAAACAACAACAAACATATGATTGAAATCAAAGAACAGATTAGGGCATACTTATGTTACTATTTGGATTAGGGTCAAACAATAAAGACTACAGAGTAGGTAGGTATTCAATCTTCAAAATTGTATTCACAATACACTTTAAAACAGAAAATATGGTAAGTTTACACTAGTTTATGTAATTCATATAACATAAAGAATCAGTGTGACCAGATAAAATTTTACGAAAATACCGAGGCACCTCAAAAAAATACTGAAATATACCGACTTACATAGGACAGATATACCAATAAAAATACTGATTTTCTTAACACATTTTATTTATTCATACGTACTCACAATAAATGTTAGAGTTTTATTTTAACATCCTTTTCGAAGGATTAAAATTTACACAACCTCCTTTATTTCTTCATGCTCTATCTAATAGTGCAAACCGCATTAAAATCGGCCCAGCAATTGTAAAGTTTTAGGCGAACATACATTCTGCAAGTCCGATTAATACTATGTATTGATTGATAATTGTATATGTAGTATTACAATACTACAACGCCGACAACGGTCGTCTTTCTTGTCATATCTGTAATTTACTCATAGATAACATGTATAAGTATAGGTAAACTAAATCCGGGGAAGTCCCCAATGTTCGCATTCCGGGGAATGAAGGCTACCGTTTTCTGTCTCACCAGATGGCGCCACTGTTGAGTGAGGTCCTAAATTGTAACTTTTAAAGTTTATTAATACGCACATGAAATCAAAGGTTACATTTAGATCGTATTTTAACACAAAAGAACCATATCCTAAACATAATAGGCCTTGCCACAGTGACGCCCAGTTCCGTTTTATTCGGAAAAAATGGGAACATAATCATTTTTCTAAGCTCAAATTTTTAATAACTGACATTCATTGCCACATAACTCATATTTGCCATAATTAAGCCGAATTGTTACCAATTATTCACAACATTATTTTAATAAGAAATAAACCCGCGTAGACAACCAACAATCAATAACATTTGACATTTCGGAGACCTCACACTACACTAGCGCCTCTAGCGGTGGATTCATACGCGATAGCCCTCATTCCGCAAACATTGTCGCAAAGACGATCACTCACTACGGTGTTGCCATAACTTCTACCAAAATATACCCAAAAATACTGACTGCCAGCAATATACCTGAAAATATACTGATGTTCTGAAAAATCTATGAAATATACTGAAAAAGTATTAAAATACTGAATCTGGTCACACTGTAGAGAATGAAAAATATACTGAAATAAGTCAAAATCATCATAAAAGAAAAATTTATTGCAGTTTTGTGTGAACCGATAATTACCGATAAAATTATTCTACATAATCTGTGAATTCAATTTAATTGCTCGTTTACGGCTGTCAACTGTGTTCTTAATTTAGTTAGACCGCAATTTCAGAATACCAATTCTCTAAACCTAAACTAAAATTAGCTCTCTAATTTTAAGTTTAGGTTTAGAGAATGTAACGCCAGAATCGGTCCCAATATTTTTCAACAGTGGGTCCCGACTGCTAAAGTAGCTTTGTTCCTTATTAACAGAATTATAGACTACTGGACTTGTTTTTTTCTTTTCAGTTTTTATTTGAAGAATAATTAAGCAGTCGGGTTTTTTGATTTTTTAAATTTACCTTTTTTATTTCACACTTTATAGTTAGTATTTTAAGACCGTATATACCGTAGTGTTTTTACTTCAGTAAGGGAATTAATATCGCGGGAATTATTAAGTACCTTGCGTCGGTCTAAAAGATTGATTTATTAAGACATATAAGACTTTACCAGCGGGGTCAAGGCTACAGATGGGCCTCAATTTTCGCAAAAATGTGTGAAGTTAAATCAAGTCGTTACATAAATATCTCTAATGTATGTAAATTTTAAAGTAAACTAGCACTTACACAAAAAGTCGTCTTTTGTTTATGTTTTTTTAATAGTTTAGCAGTAAATATAAAATTCATTTACTTTTATTCGTCGACTATTTAAAATTGGCAGTGGCTGCATTGTCATGTCAATGCCGGACGTCTAAGATTGTGATATAGACAAATTCAGTGTCAGTCCCTAGTCTCATAATTTGACATTATTTATTATAATATTTTTCTTTATTTAAATACATTTTGTGCGAGTGACATAGGCTATATTTTATCCCGATAAATAAATTTCGCCCGTACAATGCCCGGGTGGATCACTAGTAAGTATAATATAATATTATAGATGCGAAAGTGAGTTTGTTTGTTGCGCTTCCGTGCCCTAATAGCTAAATCGAATATAATGAATTCCCATAAAGAAGTAGATGGGAACTTGGTTCTTAGCTACAACATCGCACTACTTATAGGCGTAGGGTGATGAAAGGGGTGATTTACCTATAAAAATCTACATTATTTACTTTGAATTTTGCAGAATTATTACAAAACCAATATTATCGCGAGCTGATTAATAAATACAGGGATTCCAATAAGTATGAACTTACTAGCGAAAAATGGGTTATTTGTCATTATATTAAGTAAACCTTCTTTGTAACCTTAAGTAATATCGTTAAAAAAAATGAAAAACAGTAAAATTCTGAGTTTTTCATTAAAATTCAATAATCATAAATACCTATTATGATAATATATTTTTCATCATTTAATAAGAAGGAACTGTATCACAGTTTTAATGTTAGTACTTCGTATGGGATCAGATACTGCGAATACTCCATTTTTTTTCTTTTACATAGTACACCGCGCTATCACTTTGTCATCGTTGTAACTTTTTAATTTGTCGAAATGACATAGTGTAAAAGGCAAAGTTTATCGTCTTTAAATATCAAAAGTGATAAAAATATTTGTTTTGATAAAAAATAATTTGTTTATACAAAATGTGCATTTTGGAAATAGATATCAAATAATATTTGAGTTTCGATTCACTATTTTAGCGGTAATGGCTTACTCATTAAAAATAGATATATGGAGTCACGGACTTTTTTTTAGAACTATTTAAAAGATACATTTTCACTCTACATTACATTCATGTAACTTTTATTGTCTTTGCAGTGCAGGCCAAAATGGCTCGCAGATGGGACATTTTTTTCTGTCTTATGTGACACTTATTGCTATATATTGGCCAATTCACCCAATAACTACATAAATTATTATATATATGTAATTATCATATATGAGCTATATTACTGTTAAGTTTCATTAAAATCCATTCAGTATTTTTTAGGTTTAAAGAGTAACAAAGATCCATACAAACGTAAGATTGAAATTAAAAGCGTAAGTGGTTAATATACAACTTTAAAGCGTTGTAGATCCTAAACAATCATATAAAATGAAAAATGGTGTTAGAAACCTAAATATAATTTTTGATTATCTAGACAGTGATACCCCACTTGACATATTTTGTCAACTTATTTTTTTTACTTCGTCACAATATGGCGCCTAATTTTTCCCATATTGAATTTTGATTACTATCATATCTTTAGTAGCACTCCCATGATTGAGACGAATCGATTGATGTATGAATCATCAAAATCGGTCCAGGCGTTTGGTCTCTAGTGTGCCACAAAGGAACAAACATACATATATAGACTGTTAAACACATAACCCTGTCTGCGCGTCGCGCTTCGCGCTCTTGCATTGCGCAGCCGGGTAAATATATTATTAAAAGGAGTCCCTTTAGGCAAGGTTCCGAAGATACTGGCAGCGTTCCCCCTTTGGATAGCTAGACTAATTCTTTGTCCGAGGTAGCTGCCAGCTCTTCGGTCTCCTGTGATGTCGACTAACCTATATCTTTACTTACATCTAAAGAAATTGAAATCAAATTAACCTTTTGGTGTCCGGTGCCATGCCTAGTAATAAAAAGCAACAGATCTATTTATAGACTCCAATTTATTACTGGGTTTGTTTTTATAAATTTTGTTTTAATCTTTCAAAATGATTCTATTTTGCACTTTTTATAAGACAGAGCCAGAGTTCTGCCTAGAGTGCAATCTATATTTCGTATTTCTTAAAAAAACAAACAACAAAATTTGTTGTTTGTTTAATTGTGTTTAAATCTAAAGAAAAGTTTTACTAGAAAAGAAACTTTTCTTTATTATTATTATTTAGCATTTAAACATCTAGTAGTTAAATGCTTAAAAAGAATAATAACATAACTATAATTGCTATTTCTTCTTTCAAATGTTTAATACTTGAAAAAGTATTCATTTGACATTGTGGGTTACCTACAATGCGAAGAGATGGCGCTGCCTTGCAGCTTAAGGCTAGGAAAATTTCGACGCGGCCATCAGGGCCATGGTAGCATAATTGGTCAGTGCATTCGCCCGGATTGCGAAGGGTGCGGGTTTGAGTCCCATCCGCTGCCTGGTCCGCGTGGATTTTTTTCTAGTAAAACTTTTCTTTAGATTTAAACATCTAGCAGTTAAATGCTTAAAAAAAATAACAAATTTGACGACCTCCGTGGCCCAGTGGTTTGTACGCCGGGTTTATAGGTGTCGCCTACATAAGAGGTCCCCTTTCGAATCCCGGTGGAGGCAGATGTTTGTGTGATGAATACGAACATTTATTCTCCAATCATGGATGTTTATAATGTCTTTTTATATAAATATACTTATATATGTATCAGTTTATGCATTCTATCTGTTGTATCCCATAACACATGCCTACAGTGCTTACTCTGGGGCTAGGCTAATTGTTGTGTGTTGGAAATATTTTTTGAAGCGAAAATTTCTTTAGCGGCGTTGTACACTTTTTTTGTATGGGTAAAAAATGTTAAACTCACTTCAGGTTAAACACGTGGGCTGATCGCACAATAAAATTGGAAAGGTTGTTGACTTTCAATATATTGGACGAAACATAGTAATATTTTATTTTACCGTATCCGATCTAGGACGTCCACGTGGCAGCTTTATTGCGAAGAAAATGTTTTTTTACCATAGATGTCGCTAGGTGCGCTTAAATATGATTCATGTAAGTTGATTTCTTTACAATAAATGTCGTTAAGTGCGCTTAACGTGATTCATGTAAGTTGATTTTTCTGAGAGATAAACTTTTTTAATGTAATATAAATTGTTATGTTTGTGTACGCCAGCGCAATAAATAAATATTGTATTCTACCACATATATGATAGTACTTTTATACTGATAATTAAAGCAATTCGTGCAAAATTATTCCCTAACCATTCCAAAATATCAAAAATGCACAACGTTAATATTCAAGTTTTCAGTTCTGCCGGCACTCCCGGAGTGCAACCCGTCGTTTTATTTTATTTTATTATGTATAATGGTGGAATCTCCAAAATTACTCACCAGATCTTAGAGAACATATAAATAAAATTCTCACCAAAATTGATTCAAACAAAAAAGGATTCATCAAAATCAGTTCACTAACTCTGACTTAAAAATTCAAAACAGATGCCGAATTCCTCTCCTTCTTGAAATCGGACAAAAAGTCAGCTAGTGAGGTAGGTTTATTATTTCTAGTAAAGTTTTCATAGGTACCACAATGTTGTCTAAAACTGTCCAGGTATGAAATATGAAAGACGTCTGAAGCTTACATGAGAAGTCACTCACTCGAATAAAAGAAGTTTATCACTCTGCAAAACTGTGAGAAAACTTGTGTAGGTAGACGCTTTGTGTCCGTATGGTGTGGTACGGAATGATGGAACTTTGTGAAATGTTAGTTAAATTGAATTTTATATATAGTCTCTCCAAAGTTCTCGTATGATGTTCTTGATACATACTCAAATACGAAAACAATATTTCAGAACTTTTGAGCATGTATCGAGATCGATGGCGCGGGTGGTCAGCACGTTCGGCTGCAATCGTTGAAGTTAAGCAACTTTCGCAGTGGTCGGTCATTGGATGGGTAAGCAAATTCTTCTATCTCGAGTTCCTCCGTGCTTCACAAGGCACGTTAAGCCATTGGTCTCGGCTGCATCCGCAGTCGTTAGCACACGCCGATTGCACTGGGTCCGATTGGTGGGTCATGGCCCAATCTCCCTATTCCATCCATAGGGAAATTAGAAATCAAATCAGAAATCAGAAACCAACTCGCGTTTAGTCGGTTTTTGTATAACTTTAGTCGTATTTTTATACAAGTCGCATCAGATTATTTGATGTAACTGTAAGAATAGTCTAGTTTAGAATTTAACTGATGCAGCTGACAGGTCATTCTTAACTTCCTCTACCCTGTGTAGCCCTGGAATGGTATAGAATATAAAGTACTTGTACTAAGTGATGACGTATGGAGCCGAGATGTGGCCATTAACGGTAAGGCGAGTCCACCAAATAAAGGTCACTCAGGGAACTATGTCCCCCAGATGAATCCCCATTCATCTGGGGGATTGGATCCAGCACAAAGTAATTCGCCCGCGAAGTAAAGTTACCAACATAGCTTAACGAGGGCCGGGTCATATATGCTATAGAACGGGTGGCCGCTTGAGCAGACAAGTCCTGGAGTGAAGACCGCTAATAGGCAAACGTAGTGAGGAGCGTCCCGCGACTAGATGGAACGACGACATCAGAAAAGCAGCAGGCATTGACTGGATGAGGAGATCTGAAGACCGAGCTCAATGTCGTGCCATGAGAGAGGCATAGGCCACTCATAGGACTGATACGGTCTGACGTTAACGATGATTTAAGAGACTTTTTAAGAATTAAAGTATAAAACGTGTTATAAACAGTATATGAAACGAACAATACCATTATTGAAGACCCTTTGATGAAATATCCATTCATGCCTAAAACTGTTAGTTCAAAAAGAAATGCATACGTCTACAGTTTGTATATCACTTTATTATTTTTATCACGTAATAAGGTATTCCTTTCATTTAAAATACTGTATTATTTAGCAAAAATATCCTCGTGATTATTATAAAATATGCTGTGTTTATTTTTTCAAAATTTCACGAATTTGATTCCCAATTGTAGCAGGGGATTTTTTAAAAATCTGTAAATGCAGTTCTTGTTATTATTAAAAATAAAATGATGTCTTCTTTCAGTAAAATATCCTATCTTCAATGTTTAATATACTTTCCCTCCGTGTGAGGTACCTGTATAAATAAATACTAGAACAATACAACTTAAAACCTTAAAAAATAAAATTAATAACCAAAATATATTATTAAAAGGAGTCCTTTTAGGTAAGGATCCGAAGATACTGGCAGCGTTACCCCTTTGAATGGCTAGACTAATTCTTTGTCCGAGGTAGCTGCCAGCTCTTCGGTCTCCTGTGACGTCGACTAACCTTTTTTGCTTTTTCCTTAAATAGCCTTAAAGCGCTAGGACTTAAGAGACTTATTAAACTTTTGCCAAATACTTGTACCTAATGTCAATTCATAAAAATGATAGTGATTATTTATCGGCAAAATGTAGGTCAATTAAAAGAGAAAAATAATCATACTATGTAGACAATAGAAAGTTCAGTCTAGTGTACTTATGACCAGCAATACTAATTCATGTTAGATTGTCATTTATTTTATTTTCATTTTATTTATTTATTACACAAAACATGAGTTACAGCAAGAAAAATGGTAAAAGACACTAAGAAAAACAATTGATAAAATAATTATGCTGCACTCCACTAACATGTGCAAACAGCATGCTTATACAAGTACACAGCAACCATACATTAAAAATTTTAATAATTACATTAACATAAAATTCATTACTATGTTACTATTACATTACAATCAAGACCTATGTCCAGCAGTGGACGAACATGGGTTGATGACGATGATGATGAAAATTCATTAATAACAATTTAAATGAGATTAAAACATGCACAATTCATTAATCAAATTAGAAATAGAAAATTGAATGATTTCTAAATAAAGACATTATTAAATTAAATAAAATAAAAAAAGTGAATTTCATAAATACTGTTAAACAATGGTAATATTGATCATATCATTAGTATCGATTCTGGCATATTTCTCTAAACCTAAGGAGACCCGGCACTTTTCATAGAAAAAATGCTAAACTTGTATACAATTGAATTTGGTCTCAAAATAAAGCCAAAATTATTTGCTACATAAAACTACTTTTGCCTTATTTTTAGTGAATCGTGGAAAGAAGTTATATAATGATTAATATTTTTTGATAACCCTAAATCTTCAAGGGACAGAATTTTACTTCAAAATTTTACTCAAGTGACTGTAAAAACCATTATTCCTTTGCTTTTTCTAAAGAAAAAATCAAATGTCAATTTGAAAATCCTAAAATACAAACAAAAAAATCATTCGCATTTCGCATCCGCTCCCGCGAACTGTGATTGTGAATGTTCTCTGCTGTGATTGCCTTTTTATCCGTTATTTCTCTTGACGACCCGGCTACATATAGAGGTTATATTGACAAACCTACGTAATTGACATTGACAGCTAGCTGCTGATGACAAATATTGCCAGACTACGTTACCCAATTATGAAACACAGATAAAAAAATTAAAAAAGTATACAACTTTGGCACAAAATGCCGGGTGTCCTTTGACAACAGTTATAAGTATATCCTTGTCACGCTCTATACAGAATGAAAAGGAGAGACCGACGTTAAAGGAGATTGCTCAGCTTCCATACATGTTTGGCCTAAAAACCAATAACCATGAAAAATTGTTTCCTACATTCGAAATTATATATAAATTACCGTAGAAACGAATATTATCGACGGCCACTCCTGAGAACTTCTATAAACCATATACACTGAATGATTTTGAGGTTATGTTTGCAAATAGGCACATAGGTATTAGAATAATAAAAACCAAATAACTTATATAGGAAAATAGGGCAATCAAGCCAAGTACCGATATTATGTATTAGATTCAGGTATATAGAGCATGTAAAATAACAGATATGTGCATGTTTTTAAAAACACGAACAGAAACTGTGTGATGATTGTGAATGAGCCACAGATTAGAGAGAATTTTTAAACTCTCGTTAATCAAAGAAAGCTAAGAGCTGTAGGTTATACAGCCATATCTTCAGCAGCTTCATTATTTTTGTTATGTTTTTATTATAACCATATTTTAGATTTTTAGTGTATCACACCTTATAATGTGTTTATTTAGGTGTTTGGCAAAAAATGTACGGCAATAGACTTTATGATGTCGCCTACCATCTATATTAATTGTCTTAGCACATTTGCATGTAGTAAAAATGATAATAAAGTTGTGGATATTAATACCACCCGTGTAATAAAAAAAAAAAATATTTTATCAATCTTTACAAAATAGATTTGTTTTGATGTTATATAAACAACTTCGATCAGTCTTTGTGAATGTTACTACACCCATAGCCAATAAAAATGATTCGTATGTTTTCCAGACCGGTAAAAATAGAAGTCCTTTTTTAAAATTAATATATTATTTAAAGGTGGCCGTTAAAATCTAATGACTGTAAAATAAAGTATAAATTACGCCAAGAATTACTGTATATGTCAATATTTTATTTGCATTTAGGCCAATTTGACCAATCTCCTTTAGTTTTAAGTTTAGAGAAACATGCCAGAATCGACACCAGTATCGACAATTTTACTTTTTTATGTGAGAAATTCCCGCTGTCACATTGTAAGTAAATACCTTCGGAAGTTCTACCCACAGTATTCAAATCCGAAAGGATAAAGGAAACAATAAGGAATATTTCTTACATATATTTCCTCAACTTTATTCCATTCGTTGGAAAGATTTATGTTACAAAACATTTTCAACAAGAGTATTTCACGATTCACGTAAAATATCTTCTGATTTCATATAAAAGGTTGAGTGAAGTCCCAGTTACATCCAACATAATGAAGGAGCAAGCAATTATCTGAGTACCTGATTAGAATGATTCAAAAGTAAATATTAAATTGATATAAGTTCAAAGTTAAAAACATCAATATTAGATTCATGATTGTAAATGATGGATAACCCATGACCTAATTATTTTAAAGTATTCGTGAGAAACTAGATGGCGCAGGTAGTTAGAGTATTCGGCCTGCGATCGTGAAAATTAAGCAACTTTCGCAGTGGCCGGTCACTGGATGGGTAACTTGAAACTTATTACCTCAAGCTTCTCCGTGCTTGTCCCACGTTAAACCTTTGGTAGCGGATGCCTCTGCAGTCGTTAGCGCCCTCCGATCCGCACTGAGACCGCGTGGTGGGTCCCTATTCCATCTATAGAAAAGGCGTGTGCGCCATGCAGTGGGGACATTAATAGGCTGATGATGGTGATGGTAAAAAAATATCCTTTTTATAATTTTGTGATGGAAATTAGTTTGCTGTCAGCTTTGAATTTGGCGATATGTATGTAATAAAATAAGGAGAAAGAAGCAGTCTTTGCTTAGCATCTTACCGGTTCCTCTCAGTACAAGGTCTCCCGCCGTCGATTTGCGAACCGATGGCGTAACTTTCGATTTTCACCTGTGCTTATGAAAGCCTAAACTGAAGAAATAATTTTCTAATTGAATACTGATGTAGCGTCAGCGTGTACTTTGTATCTAGAACTCGCCGAGCACGGAATTTACAGCAGACGCTCATAAATATTAGTTAGGAAAATTAGTATATAAGATGTAAATAATAATAAATTGCGCTCTTAGTTATCAAGCGACACACTGGCTGTTTCATTCCTCATCTCCCGGCACTAGGAGCCAAACTAATAATATAGAGGAATAAGTGATATGACTACTGGACCGATTGCAAATGATGGCGTAAGAACCATAAGAGGTCTATTCACACCGGTATAGCAGCGGCCGCTCGCTCACGACACCGCGGAATCCTGCCGTGCTATTCCGTATGAACAAACTCACTTTTCAACTTTGTCCTTACGGTGAAAAGTGATTGATTCTTACAAAATGCACTGTCTGGTCTTTTCGTCGCAGCTGACCATTGCAATTCCGATGTGAATTTTCCCTTATGGAAAACTACATCATTTCTGACGGGTACAAGCTGTATCTATTTTATCGCGATAGAATAAATGTTGCTCTTGATTCACAAGGGCTACTCGTTTAATAAATAAATACTTATTACCTATAATGCGGAGAGATGGCGCTGCCATAATGAGCTTAAGAATGGCTAGAGGAATTTCAACGCGGTCCGGTAGGGCCGCGGTAGCATAGTTGGTCAGTGCATTCGCCCGGATTGCGAAGGGTGCGGCTTCGAGTCCCGTCTGCTGCCTGGTCCGCGTGGGATTTTATTTCTAGTTAAGTATATTTTCTTTAGATTTAAACATCAAGCAGTTACATACTTTAAAAAATAAAAATTATAACTATAATTTCTATTCCTCCTTTCAAATGTTTAATACTTGTCAAAGTATTCATTTGACATTGTGCGTTACCTATAATGCCAAGAGATGGCGCTGCCTTGCAGCTTAAGAATGGCTAGAGGAATTTCGACGCGGTTCGTGAGGGCCGCGGTAGCATAATTGGTCAGTGCATTCGCCCGGATTGCGAAGGGTGCGGCTTCGAGTCCCGTCTGCTGCCTGGTCCGCGTGGGATTTTATTTCTAGTTACATTTCTTTAGATTTAAACATCAAGCAGTTACATGCTTTAAAAAATAAATACTTTTTGGACGGATCAAGAATAATGTGAAAAAAAAAGTTCAAAAAGTGTTTTCTTAGTTAAATGTTCAATAAAGACAAGCTAATAAACGTCTACCGCCATTTAAGCAAGTTAACTCGCGCATCAATCACCCACGACGATCCCATTCCGGCGAACACGCGAACCCGCAACGCTTGAAGATACCGCTGTGAAATATAGCCGCCATGCCTGCATAAATGCATGCACCCTTAACAGCAAAACAGATTTTCTTGTATTAAGCACAATCTTTATTTATTTAGGGGATCTCAAGGAGCACTGGAACCAGCAGAAACTGGGCAGAATATTTTAATGAAAGGTCTAAAATGAAAGGCATTTGGTACAAGACCATAGCAAGTGAACCTCCTCATATACCTTGGTTCAACAATGGTAACATAGGTCGTACATATATTATGACTAGCTGACTCGGCGAACTTCGTACCGCCCAAAAGTAATAATTTGCAATAAATTAAAATTGCGACTATAATTTGAGATTTAAACTATCCTATCTCTCAAGTTGGATCGAACTGCACATGGTGTGCGAATTTTATTATAATCGGTTCAGTGGTTTAGGAGTCCATTGAGGACAAACATTGTGACACGATGCTAATATATATACATCATATATATTAGGAAGATTATGCACCGACTTCGTTCTGGACATATTCCATTAAATAAATTCTTGTTTCTTTTAAAATATTTCCCTAATTGTGAAATATGTGAGAAAGTGGAGGATGTGCAACACATTTTAATGGAATGCGTCAAGAATGAAGCGAAAAGAAGACATGCATTCTCCATCCTTAAAATTAATAGGTTTGAAACTGGCATATTGCAGGGCATCCTAGCTAACCCCCTATCGGAGGAGGCTGGTGTGCTTTGCAATATGGCAGCAAAAATTTTATGTAATAGTTAAGTTATTTAATAATTTTAAGAAAATTGTGTGGTCAGGTTACGATGGGGCTGGTATGGACATTTTGGTCCAAAAGTCCCTAAAACAAATTAAAAAAAAAACCAGCAGAAACATAACACAACCAGGAGGTAATCACTTATTATGTTATTCTGTATACCTATAACAAATGAGCGCGTTAATAATTTTAAAAATAACATAAGCGATAAACTTCCTTCAATGCCTTGGACGCATGATGATCCGGATATTTTGTACAAAAATCTTTTTAATTTAATAAATAATGAATTTCAAAATACGTTCAGACTGAAAACCATTAAATGTACACAGAAGTTGCAGTTCTGTGACTGGGCGACAAGTGGTATATATAAGAGTAGAACAAGGCTGTATGAGCTTTATAGAATCAAAGAATATAACCAGGATCCTGAGTTCATTAACTATGTTAGAAAATATTCCAAATTGTTTAAAAGCATATGTAATACTGCAAAGTCCAATTTTATTAGGGATAAAATTAAAAAATCTAGTAATAAAATAAAGACCACTTGGGATATCATTAAGCGCGAAAGTGGCAAGTGTAAGCCTCGTGAAAATAGCATGGTTCTTAAAATCAATAATAATCTCGTAAAATCGAAACATGAAGTCGCAGCTATTTTCGATAATTTTTTTATGAATATACCATTAGAAACTACTTCCAACTTGGACTCATCGTCTGATACTGCTACAGCTCTGTTACAAAAATATGTACCTACTTGTGGTTTATTATTTAATTTCAAGCACGTTAGTTCTTTTAAAATAATTAAAGTTTTCCATTCATTAAAAATGAAAAATGCATCTGATTTATGGGGTATATCTGTCAAAGTCATAAATAATATTATACATTCTATAGCCCCTTACCTAGCTGATATTTTTAATTCATGTATAGATCAGGGAGTATTCCCTGATCTTATGAAATTCAGTAAAATCATACCTTTATTTAAGTCTGGAAATTGTAAAGATCCTAGCAACTATAGGCCAATATCTATATTACCAGCATTAAGTAAAATCTTTGAAAAAATAATGTTAAAACAATTGTTGACTCATTTTAACAATTTTAGGTCCATTTCTTTTTTTAATTTACATTAATGATTTACCTTTCTTTGTAGAAAATTTTTGTGAAATTGTTTTGTTTGCAGATGACACCTCGCTAATTTTTAACGTTGACAGGTGTAAAACAAATTATGACGATGTAAACAATGCACTTTCCAAGGTACTTCACTGGTTCTCTTCTAATAATCTTAAACTGAATGCGAGCAAAAAAATTTACTTTGCCGAATGTAAAGCATGTTGAAATGGGGAATATAATTCTAAATGGTGAAAAACTAATTTTAGTTGATACAACCGTTTTCTTAGGCGTAACACTAAACCACAAACTTCAATGGAACCCTCACATTACAACACTAGCCGGTAAACTAAGTTCTGCTGCTTATGCAATTTATAAAATAAGACGGCTTACAGATGTCGACACTGCTAGGACAATATACTTCAGCTACTTTCACAGCATTATGTCGTATGGCATTCTGTTATGGGGCACGGCCGCAGACATTGAAACAGTTTTTATTCTTCAAAAACGAGCTATAAGAGCTATTTACCGATTGGGATCTCGAACTTCTCTTAGGAATAAATTTAAAGAAATAGGTATAATGACTGTTGCCTCTCAATACATTTACAATTGTATATTGTTTGTGCGTCAGAACATAAATTTATATACGAGGTGCGATGATGTACATAATTTCAATACCAGAAATAAAGATAAACTCAAATTGCCACCATTGAGACTCCAAAAGGTTCTTGGTTCATTTGTGGGTCAAGGTGTATGTTACTATAATAAAATACCAAAAGAAATAATTAATTTACCTTTTAATAAGTTTAAAGTGTGTATAAAAACATGTCTCCTTAAGAAAGGTTACTATACTGTAAAAGATTTCATAAATGATAAGTCACCTTGGGCTTAACATAATAAATAGACTGTCGTTTTACTTTGCTAATTTGGTTGAAAATTGTTTAATCGCCACTTCTAAATTTAAAAATAGTACCTAGTTATACTTAACTTTTGTTAATTAATAATATTAATGTTTTGGAAGTTGACATCAACACATGTATTCAATTTTTGATGTCATCTTTCAATTGACGACACTGTGTGAAACAAAACAGGGAGAAAAAAATAGCCCTTGCTGAGTTTCTTGCCGGTTCTTCTCAGTACAAGGTCTCCCGCCGTAGATTTACGAACCGATGGCGTAGCGTTTGACTTTCACAAGAGCTTGTAACAGCCTAGACTGAATAAATGAGTTTGAATTTGAATTTGAATTTGAATTTGTAAGGTTCCGCTGTTCTATGCTTTAGGCACCTCTCTTAGTAAATATATATTCTTTCTTCTGTTTTATTAGTGTGTCTTGTGTCCTTTGTCTCAGTCGATTACGTTTCTATTTCTTGTCTAAAATGTGCATTTCAATGGATGGACCTATTCACAAATACATATTGTAATTACAAACAAAAAGTTAATGCAGTGTTGGCTTTAACGACTTTTACACCGGTTACAATCAACAACAGGTCGACCTTTATCCAAAACTATAAAAAATTCTTTAGTCTTATTCTGTGTCAGTTTTATTTTTGTAGTTATACAATTTATTGAGTAAATCTAAGAAATTGCAATAACGAAATGTGTTGGCGAATGTACAATATGAACAGTTCATCAAAGCAGATCTCCTGAGGGTAATTTGAAATTGGGCCTTCCGCTTTTGGGAACAAGGGTCATCGTTGAAACGCCGCAAATGGAATAGACAGCGCCAAATTATGCCTTTGGGAAACGTTAATCGGTCGCCACCTTGTTTTATTTAATTACTCCCTCTGATAGGCGACAACCAGTTGGACTCGCCGGTTAAAATCCGATAGCGAACTCGTTGCGGGTGAAATTTTTAACTTTGGTTAGATACAGATTCTTGTAAATAAAGTTCTACAGATTTTCAAAATGTTTAGAATTACTAACTTTTTGTACGATAGATGGCTGAATACCACGCGATGCGCATTCTGCGGGATTATGGGTAGGGCGAACGTGTGACCATTACTGCCTGTCAAATAACGTTAGTATTTCGGATACCCTATTGGCTTACTTATTCCCTCCCTTCCCTTATTCCTTAGAGAAAAATTTAAAGAAATTAATATTTTAACACTGGCGTCGCAATACATTTATGAAAATTTAATATATGTAAGAAAAAACTATGATGAATTTGCAAAAATAAAGTCAAACCCATAACTTTAACACGAGATTTAAGAACAAGCTTGCCGTTCCATGTTTCAGACTCCAAAAATCAAGAGGTTCATTTCTGGGACTAAATTTAAATCTCAGATCAAAAATACTCTTATGAATAAGGGCTATTATAAAGTTGATGATTATCTAAATGATCGTAATGCATGGACATAGTGTTTCTTATAATTTGATATTAAATGGGTATTAGTCATTTTTCATAACAGTAATATTGTACCTATCTAATGCCGCTTCCTATATACTACATATAATGTTAACTATAAAATTAATTGTAACTATATATTTATATTCTAGATGATGTAATGGAAAGTGACTTCAGACGTATTTCTGAAGTAATTTTTCAACTTGACGACACTGTATATAACAATACAGGGAGAAAAAAACAGCCCTTGCTGAGTTTCTTGCCGGTTCTTCTCAGTACAAGGTCTCCCGCCGTAGTTTTGCGAACCGATGGCGTAGCTTCTTGACCTTCACAAGTGCTTGTAACAGCCTAGACTGAATAAATGACATTTCATTTCATTTCATTACTTGTTGTGGGCCCCCGTTTCCGCACGTAGACTCCGTATTTGGTCCATTGTGCATGCAGGGTATATTGGGCTAGCTAGCTCAGCCAGCCCAGCTCCTTCCAGAAGCGCAGTAGTCTCCTGGGACTCTCACAGGCTTCTAGGAGCATCCTCGGCTTCCTGAGGATTGATGCCCTATTGGCTATGAAGGTCTTCCATCTACTGGCTACTGAGCCACTCCAGCCAGGTATTCAGCCATCTATCGTACAAAAAGTTAAGTAATTCTAAACACAAACCTTTTGCAAAGGAGATTGCTCAAATTGGCCTAAATGCACAAAAAATATGACATGCACGGTAATTTTTGGCGTAATTTATAATTTAAGTTACAGTCATTACATTTCAACGGACACCTTTGTATAATATATTTACTTTAAAAAGGACTTTTAATTTTACCGGTTTGGAAAACATACGAATCATTTTTAATGGCTATGGGTGTAGTGACATTCAGCCAAAGACTGATCGAAGTTGTTTATATAACATAAAAACAAATCTATTTTGTACAGATCGAAAAAATAAATCATTTTTTTATAACACTGTGGTATTAATATCCACAACTATATTATCATTTTTACTAGATGCAAATGTGCTCAGACAATTATTATAGATGGTAGGCGACATCATAAAGTCTATTGCCATAAATTTTTCGCCAAACACCTCCATACCACATTATAAGATGTGATACACTAAAAATCTAAAATATGGTTATCTTAAAAACATAACAAAAATAATGAAGCTACTGAATATATGGCTATAGAACCTAAATCTCTTAGCTTTTTTTGGTTAACGAGAGTTTAAAAATTCTCTCTAATCTGTGGCTCATTCACAATCATCACACAGTTTCTGTCACAGAGTACCTTATTATAACCGGAAATGACACCTGATTTTAAAAGTTACTCTTATGCATTAACTTTAAAAACAGGCAATTATCTGTTAATCTACATGCTCTATATACCTGAATCTAATCCATAATTTCGGTATTTGGCTTGAATTCCCTAGTTTACTATATAACTTATTTGTTTTCTATTATTTTAATATGTTCAGTGTATATGGTGTATAGAAGGTCTCAGGGGTGTCCGTCAATAATATTCGTTTCTACAGTAATTTATATATAATTTCGAATCTAGGAAACAATTTTTCATGATTATTGGTCTTTAGGCCAAACATGTATGGAAGCTGAGCAATCTCCTTTAAATTCCATTCAGCACTGGGCCCAGTGTAACGACAATTCGTTCATTGCTCACATGCGAGACTGTTTTGTTGTGATTGACGTCTCGGTGTCGCCACACACGGGCCACCGACCACAACCACAAAACGCCGCCACCGGCATATTTCTTGTAGTTTTCATACATTTTATATGGACTCGCGCGATTCCCCACCCCTCTCTCCCTTACCTTAGTCGGCCGCTGTCGCGCGCTTCAGCCACTTTAGTAGCCGCTTCTAGCTTCTCGTGGCGGCGTTTGTGGCTGTGGCGTGTGGCCCGTGTGCGGCGACACTCGTATGTGACCAATCAACGAACTGACGTTTTGTTTGCACTTAATTTAAATAAGGACAACTTAGAAAGATGGTTAGGTTAGGTTAGGTTAGCGGGTGCGCGGCCATTCGGAAACGTGTGCCGCGACCACACCTCGGCACGCACTAGGAGGACCGCGGTCCTCATAGTGCGTGTTGGGTGACGATGAAGGAGTATTGTCTGGTTTTTAGTGGCCCTGTTCAGGGCATTAGGTAGGGCCCTGTTTATTTCATCCGGCCACAGGGCTGGCTGAAATGAGCAGGAAGGAGTCTTACATACCTTCTTCTCGCTCCCCAGTGGTTAAATGATGCGTAAGGCATTTCCCAGACACAAAAACAAAAGGTTAGGTTATGTTAGAATGGTAAGGTAGGTACTTATTAATTGGATCTTTACTTAATTAAGATTTCGAAATTTTTTTGCAAATCGGTTAAAATGCTGACTTGACATTGCTGTTTTGTTTTGTTTTCTTTTCACAATACAATTCCAGCTTTTTACATAATTTCACTCACAAATATATCAATATTAGCATTGATAAGGAGATTGTGATGTGTGTTTTTCGTAATATGGGATACTATTGTCAATGTTTAAAAGTTTCGAGCAGCTAGTAGCAGTACAAGCATTTATTTTATTATTGGTAATGTTATTGAATTTTTCAATATTTATTATTACTGAAGTATTTTTCAACGTCTGTTCTCCAGCTACAAGTCTTAATTATGTGATTTTATGAAAACCAGTTGTTAGCCTTAAAACTAGTCAATATGTTTGGATATCTAAATTATTTTAACGAGATTGGTTTTCTTAAATAAATAAAATAAAATAAATAAATGATTCAACTCCTCCCACCTGGGTAACTCTCTCGGTTTCCCCCAACGACGTTCGAAAACAAGAATTATATTCTTCACTAAGCCGAAGCGAAGCGAGGCTCGAGACGCTATTATTAATATAAAACAAACTTCAACTAATTGTCTCGGAGGGCAGTGATGTGGCGGCTACATCTATATGCCCTACATATAACTAACATGGAGGAAATAAACACTCGCCTCCTCCAGAGATGGCGCTACCGGTGCTGCGTTCACAACGTAAGGAAGCCTACATCGCGCAAGAGAAATTCGGAGCCAAACACTCCATATATACGATGCCCGACCAATATTAGTCGGGCCGCGGCCCCCGGGCTACCATCATCCAGCTCGGAGTAAGATCTTCCCCATTGGCCTTCCTCCATAATAATAACATTTTAGAAATACTGACTTTCACTTAATACAACTTAAAATCCATAAAAGTTTCATGGGACAATATTTTTACTCAATAAGCTTTTATTAATGCTCAATTAATCCAGAAATTTCATTATCGTAAAACACAAAGTGCGCAAAGATCGTATTATCGCGTTTAACAGCGCACACCAAGTAATATTTCAAACATAAATTGCTCATAAATTTTAACAGTCCCTTATGGACAGTTAATGTCAAAGGGAATTACGATTTTTTTATGAATACTATTAAATTACGTTATTAACTTTGTCATGGCGGGATTCTGTGGTTGATTGTTGCGTGTACCTACGTTGGAACAGAAATAGGAAAAGGACTCCAATATATTCTAAAACAGACCCCTCTTTTCTGCCCTTTTTATTAAAACGCAGTTAAAAAATACTGTTTACAGACGACGGCGCCTTTAAGAGGCACACCGCCGAACGGACCTCACACCTGGCTCCCCCAAGTCTTACGGACCCCCCAGTGGCTGCCCACCTGGGACCACGCAACTCTTACGGGCGCTTTACGGTAAAATATCTGCTAAAAAAAACCTGCGAATACCTTCTACACTGCTTAATGCGGAGTCGCGGGGGTCTCCGTTTAGGGATTCTACCAGGACTCCGCACCCAGCAGCTTCCCGGCCTACCTGCGCACGTCTGCGGGGTCCCTGTAATACCGCGGGAGACCCCTGCCGTGGAGCCCCGGCGAGGCCGGGAAGCTGCTGGGTGCGAAGCCGTGGTAGAATCCCTAACGGGGACCCCGCGGCTTCGCACTAAGCAGTGTAGAAGGTATTCGCAGGACTTTTTTAGCGGATATTATGCTGTAAAGCGCCCGTAAGAGTTGGGGGTTCCTCAGTGGGTAGCCCCTGGGGGGTCCGTAAGACTTGCGGGAGCCAGGTGTGAGGTCCGTTCGGCGGTGTGCCTCTTAAAGGCGCCATCGTCTGTAAAAAGATATTTTACCTGCGTTATAAAAAAAAGGATGGCCCGCTCATGGGGGCTGAGTACGCGGCCTAGTGCCCACCGTACCGCCCCCCGTCCGCTGCGGAGGGCTTCTTAGGCGTACTCGTCCAAGCAACACTCCGCTGCGGAGGGCTTCTTGGGCGTACTCGTCCAAGCAACCGTCCGCTGCGGAGGGCTTCTTGGGCGTACTCGTCCAAGCAACCGTCCGCTGAGGAGGGCTTCTTGGGCGTACTCGTCCAAGCAACCGTCCGCTGCGGAGGGCTTCTTGGGCGTACTCGTCCAAGCAACCGTCCGCTGAGGAGGGCTTCTTGGGCGTACTCGTCCAAGCAACCGTCCGCTGCGGAGGGCTTCTTGGGCGTACTCGTCCAAGCAACCGTCCGCTGCGGAGGGCTTCTTGGGCGTACTCGTCCAAACAACCGTCCGCTGAGGAGGGCTTCTTGGGCGTACTCGTCCAAGCAACCGTCCGCTGTGGAGGGCTTCTTGGGCGTACTCGTCCAAGCAACCGTCCGCTGCGGAGGGCTTCTTGGGCGTACTCGTTCAAGCAATCCTCCGCCCTCTTTTCTGCCCTGCTAGAATTATCAGCGCTGCAGCAGCCCTAGTGTTGCTGAGGCAGGGACCTAGTTGCCCTGTCTTGCCGTATCTCTGTTTTTGTAAATATGTGATGAAGGTCAATAAAATTTCTTTCTTTCTTCTTTCTTTCTAATTAGATGATCAGAATACCTCAATACTCCAAATTATATATTTGCATACGAAGGGTTATGTTTCATGATACAAGCTTTGTCGCCTAAAAAACTGTAATTATTAAAGTGAAGAAAGACTTATTGTTTTAAATAAATAGGGTACTTGACAAGTTTTAGAAAACGATCCGGTGGATGGATATTCATCATTCTGTTGTATATTTCAGTAAAAATAACCAAATCAAAAACTCCATTTTCAAGTTGCCGCAAAAACGTTTCTCTGGACAATATGGCGTCTTACTAGTGTGTGACGTCACACGGCTGTTATTAAAACGTCAAACGATACAATGTAATGTCACTTTAAGCCAATCAAACGCGTTTTCGGTCACGTGACAATAGATAAGAAAACTATTATCTTTTTCGTTAGTTTTTAGTAAAATTACGAATATTTTTTTTGTAAAAATAGTAAAAACCCCTACAAATATTCATTCTAAACACGGATGCTAACAATTGGCACTTTATTTTTAACACTGTCAAATACCCTATTATTATTATAAAAATGACGTAACAGTGAGCAGTTGATTATTCAAAGCAAAAATGGATGATCAAATCAACGCTTAATCTATTAAAACCCATTAATCAATCCTCATGATTGAGTTTGATACTTTAAATCCTTAACAAAACTCACACGACAAATTGTGAAAGTTCTCATCTAGATCTTAAGTCAATAGCCTTAACTTTATCGCGTTAAAATAAAAAGTTTAACGTTTTCTTAAGCAAAATCCATTATTGTAGGACGTTAGATAAAGCAAATCATAACAAAGTAAAAGCTTAGCCCGCAAAACGAATGGTCTGAGCCCAAAGACGGAAGTTAAATGAGTCCAGAAGGCTGACTCTATCTGAAAACTCGGTTCAGATCACGGGATGTGCGAACATTATTGACACGGCATATTTTGTAATACATATTCTGATATGGAAAAACCTGAACGATCGAGTTTAGCCTGCACAGACACAGGTAATAGAAGGTATTGAAGTACAAAATAAGTTTTTACAAGCAAAGTAAATAAACAACATACTTGAATAATTACATGAAGAAAGTAATTTATTTGGTTATTGACATACAAATATTTAAATTGCAAAAGTTTAAAACTATTTAGTCTAAAAATTTAAAAATAGAATTATTTTAAAACTTACCTACTTAAATAAATATTTTTTTTTTCGAAATAAAAAGTATATTTTCTAGTTATATTTTCTTTAGATTTAAACATCAAGTAGTTACATGCTTTAAAATAATAAAAATTATAACTATAATTGCTATTTCTTCTTTTAAATGTTAAATACTTGTAAAAGTATTCATTTGACATTGTGGGTTACCTATAATGCGAAGAGATGGCGCTGCCTTGCAGCTTAAGAATGGCTAGAAGAATTTCGACGCGGTCCGTTAGGGCATTCGCCCTAATAGCGAAGGGTCGAGTCCCGTCTGCTGCCTGGTCCGCGTGGAATTTTTTGTAGTTATATTTTCTTTAGGCTGGCAGTATTTCCTCGTTGGGTAGCAAGGCTGATCCGTAGACCAAGGTAGAAGTACTTGAAGTTGATTTAATCACTAAAATCAATAATGGGCTCAAAAGACAAGACGCCATAACACTGAGTCACATTAAAAAATGTGATTGCTTAAATTGGTCAATAGGCTATTTGACAGTTTAAAAAATAAAGTGCCAATTCTTGGCACTTGGCACGTGTGTTTAATATGAATATTAGCAGCGATTTTACTATTCTGAGAGAACAAATAATTAATAACTTCTCTGAAATCTCGTTAAATAGTAATGAATTTTTTGTTCTATGGACACCTGTCTGAAAACGCCTGCCGGTTTTTTTTTATGCTTAATAGGCAAGGCGTTTGACCAATCTCGCCTGATGGAAAGCCATGATGAGGCCTAGGATGGTACACGCCTGCTTAGATGATGCCTGTTCCCTCCAGCTTTGAAGATGTCCAGATTATATTGGTCCGGGAAAACAGACCTCGGCAAGGAGTTCCACTCCCTAGCCGTTTGCATAATGAAAGCGGAAGCAAATCGCTTCCTGCGAATGGGAGGAACTTCGACAACATAAGGGTGAAAGCTGCTTTGTTTATACAGTGTCCTCAATGCTGCGAGATGACATCTTACTTATAAACTAGCGGCCCGCCCTCGCTTCGCTTCGGTGTAGAGCTGAAGTGTAGACTACAGTTTTTGTTCTCAGGCTTGTATTATACACAATAACATTCATCTATGATTCTTCTTATACCTACATGCAAAGTCTCAGCCCGATCGGTTTAAAATTAACATAGTTTCATAGAAACTTTCATTCCCTATTTTATCCCCTTGGGAGTAGAATTGATCAAAATACTTTCTTAGCGGATGCCTACGTCATAACATCTACCTGCATGCCAAATTTCAGGCCGCTCCATCCAGTGGTTTGGGCTGTGCGTTGATAGATCACTATGTCAGTCAGTCACCTTTGAGTTTTATATAATATATAGATATGGAATGGACAACTTCTGTGTAGAACAGAATAAATGGTTTCTCATACAGGATATAGGCACCTTTTTATATTACCGATCCACCACGTCTAAGCGCGGATGAACTTAACGCGCGATACAACATAGCATATACTCAGAGATAATATAGCACAACAAACAAGCATACAAATACAATTCATTCCACAATCCGACATAACGCGCACCAAATTAATAATAATAATTCGGTTTGTTTTGCTAAGCAAATGCATAGCAAAATGTTAAAAAATTTTATTTACATCATCATCATCAGCCTATTAATGTCCCCACTGCTGGGGCACAGGCCTTCCCTATGGATGGATTAGGGAGATTGGGCCATGACCCACCACGCGGGCCCAGTGCGGGTTGGTGGGTGCTAACGACTGCAGATGCAGCCGGGACCAACGGCTTAAAGTGCCTTCCGAAGCACGGAGGAGCTCGAGATAGTAAATTTTTGGTCACCAATGACCGACCACTGCGAAAGTTTCTCAACTTCAACGACCGCAGCTGAACGCGCTTACCACTGGCGCTATCGAGCTCCTTATGACATCGTTTATTTACATATACATAATATATTTCAACGTGCCAAGTCTACTTGAGCCGACTGGTATTGCAAATGACGATGGCAAGAGACCGGACGGTATGAGTTTGATTCCATGGAAGATGGGCCGGGTGCTAGTATGGGATGCAACCTGTTCAGACACGCTGGCCCCTTCCCATCTACATGGAACCAACAACAGAGCTGGTGCGTGCGGCTTGCGAAGCGGCTGAAAAAGCTAAGGCTTACAAATACAGGGGTCTAGGCTCCGAATATGATTTTGTCCCATTCGGTGTCGAGACCCTTGGTCCGTGGGGTCCTAGCGCTGTAAGGCTTTTTAAGGAAATAGCAAAAAGGTTGGTCGACGTCACAGGAGACCGAAGAGCTGGCAGCTACCTCGGACAAAGAATTAGTCTAGCTATTCAAAGGGGGAACGCTGCCAGTATCTTTGGAACCTTGCCTAAAGGGACTCCTTTTAGTGATGTATTTTAGTTATTATATATTTTAAGGTTTTTTTTAGTTTTAGTTATTACGTTATAATAGATATTATAATTGTCAAATATTCTTTACATATTATATATGTATAATATGGTACAAATAATTATTATTTTACCTTCTCCACACAAAATGCCTCTCGGTTCTTACTCCCAATAGATTCCTAAGAAATCCGTGGGCTTAAAGTTTAATTAAAGATGCATCCCCATAAGAAAGAAGGTTTCGTTCATTCAATAAGTTTTTACCAGTTGCACCCGCTGATAATACTAATTGCCTTTAATCCCACTCGAGATTGCAAACTTAAAAATTATTATTATGATAGCTTTGGGATTTAAGACTTCGTCGGTTGGTTGATATTGGATTTCTTTATTCTTTAACAATATACATATTTGATAGGGATGATGAATAAACGAAATTCTATTTAGCCCGTCAGTTTGACAATCAAAAAAGTATTTTTCTTCATTAGATTTAAACATCAAGCAGTTACATGCTTTAAAATACATAATAAAAATTATAACTATATTTGCTATTTCTTATTTCAAATGTTTAATACTTGTCAAAGTATTCATTTGACATTGTGGCTATAATGCGAAGAGATGGCGCTGCCTTGCAGCTTAAGAATGGCTAGAGGAATTTCGACGCGGTCCGTGGAGGCCGCGGTAGCATAATTGGTCAGTGTATTCGCCCGGATTGCGAAGTGTGCGGGTTCGAGTCCCGTCTGCTGCCTGGTTCGCGTGTTTTTTTTTCTAGTTATATTTTCTTTAGAGTTAAACATCAAGCAGTCATATGCTTAAAAAATTAAAATTATAACTATAATAGGGATGATGACTATTTTTTTTTTCTTCGTTTATCAGGTAGATTATCATAAAGTATTGGACACGTATTTTTTCTTTTTTCACATAATATAAACAT
This sequence comes from Chilo suppressalis, assembly GCA_902850365.2. NCBI lineage: Eukaryota > Metazoa > Arthropoda > Insecta > Lepidoptera > Crambidae > Chilo > Chilo suppressalis. Next base: position 27,674,066 of record OU963901.1, on the reverse strand, counting down.
TGCAGATATATATTTGACGACCTCCGTGGTCGAGTGGTTTGTACGCCGGGTTTCATGGTGTCGCCGACTCGAGAGGTCCCGGGTTCGAATCCCGGTGGGGGCAGATGTTTGTGTGATGAATACGAGCATTTGTACTCCAGTCATGGATGTTTAATATGTATTTCTATATAAATATACTTATATATGTACAGTATATGTATTCTATCCGTTACCCTAGCATCCCATAACACAAGCCTTACAGTGCTTACTTTGGGGCTAGGCTAATTGGTGTGAGTGTCGGAAATATTTATTATTATTATTATATTGATTTGAAAAGTCTCATGACGTCACGTTTGAGTACACTTATAAGTGAAAATTCACTCAAAAGTGACGTCACCAGCCCCTACTCCCAAACTTTGACGCGCTAAAACTTTGTCATTTTTTGGTTGTTTGCCCAAAGAAAAAATACGTGTCCATTATTTTTGATAATCTAACTGACGGACTAAATAGAATTTCGTTTACTGTACCCCGTCATCACCCCTTTTGCTATTTCTTCTTTCAAACGTTTAATACTTGTAAAAGTATTCATTTGACATTTTGGGTTACCTACAATGCGAAGAAATTGCGCTACCTTGCAGCTTAAGAATGGCTAGAAGAATTTCGACGCGGCCGTCAGGGCCACGGTAGCATAATTGGACAGTGCATTCGCCCAAATTGCGAAGGGTGCGGGTTCGAGTACCGTCTGCTGCCTGGTCCGCGTGGATTTTTTTCTAGTCATATTTTCTTTAAATCATATTAATGTTGAATTATCGATTTTATATTTTTTTTTTGTAACCTAAGTTTAAAGTTACATTATGCTGATTTTATTTTCATTATTTTCTTGTTAAATTTGACGTCGCGAACGAATGTACTGTTGGAATACTACTCTCCTTTCTACTTCGGTTCGGGTTCGAGCGGGTTCGAGTCCCGTCTGCTGACTGGACCGCGTGGATTTTTTCCAGTTATATTTTCTATAGAAATAATTTTATATTAAGAACAGAATTTACACACCATAACACTACCGTGTTTTACTGCAAACGATAAATTCTCTAATCCCGTATTGTGTATACTCATACGCTCATAAGTGTAAGTATAAATTTGAAGTATCCATAAAATGACCGTACTTATTCCAGAAACTTGATTATGGAGCATTCGATATAAAATATCAGCTCATTCAGATCAACAACATGCTCAGATCAGGCAGTGAGTTTACGACTTTAGGTAATAAATAATAAATAATAATAAATATTTCCAACACTCACACCAATTAGCCTAGCCCCAAAGTAAGCACTGCAAAGGCTTGTGTTATGGGATACTAGGGTAACGGATAGAATACATATATTGTACATATATAAGTATATATAAATGAAATACATATTAAACATAAATGGCTGGAGTACAAATGCTCGCATTCATCACACAAACATCTGCCCTACCGGGATTCGAACCCGGGACCTCTCGAGTCGGCGACGCCTTGAAACCCGGCGTATAAACCACTCGGCCACGGAGGTCGTCATAGGTAGTAGGTAGGTCTTAATGCCCGTTTTCTCCTCGGAAAGTTTAAAAAAACATTAAAGTATTTGACAAGTTTTAGAAAGCGATCGCACGTTATTGACTAACTAGCAAACCAGTGAACCAAATGTTCACCAAAAAAAAATAAAATAAATAAAGATGTGGTTTTTGGTTCTACTACACCAATGGTCAAGAGATGGCGCTGTAGTCTCCTGAATCGCGCTTTGGTTCCGTTGTTCCAGATTAATAAATACTTTTGATAGGCCTTCACAATGCAGTCGTTAGCACCCACTAAATAGCGATTCTATTTCTATTTTGTTGGTAGATTTTCTTAATGTGCAGTAAACACAAAAGTAACAGCATGTAGTTGGTCGCTAAAGCGACCAGCTTCATGCTGTTAATTTTTTGTGTTACAGTGATGCGCGCGCATCTTAAAATTTCACTCTCATCATTTTTTCATAACGCGTCTAAAGAAGTATAACTTCAAAAATGTATTTAATTAATTGAGAACTTCGGAGATTTTGTGTGGTTTCGTTTGACATAGAAATCACGTGATTTCTCGAAAACCGGAAGTGCTACGTTACTCACATCCGGTTTGTAGTCTTATCAGACTATTCTTAACTTATAACTTAAACATTCTCTATATCTATCTCTTACGGTTTGGCCGCTGAAACAGCACCACGGACGGACGGACGGACTTGTCTATTAGATAAGAGATGTTTATGGAGTCCGTAAAAATATTCATCATTCTGTTGTGTATTTCAGTAAAAATAACCAAATCAAAAACTCAATACTCGATACTCGAAAAAGATTTTTTACTACAGTTTTAAAGAAAGCTAAGCTTGAAACTATTTATTATAAAACGTTTAGAAAAAAGAAATTTACAAAATGTGATATTTAGTTTAGTTTAGTTTAGTTTAGGCCTGCAGCCACTGTATGTATTTTGATCTTAGAGCATCTCTAAAATGTTTATATACGATCGAATTATTGTTGAATTTTAATAATTAATTATGTTCTTGTTCGTAATTAACGAAACAAGTTTGTATAATCCACTCGAAAAGATGATAACCATAATAATTTATCTTATATAAAAAAATCTCGTGTCACAATGTTAGTTACCTTTCTGCGAAACGGCCTGACCGATTTTTATGAAATTTTATATGCATATTCCGTGGGTCTGAGAATAGGCTACTATCTATTTTTCATATCCTTAAGTGATAATGGTTGTCCACCTGTAACGTAGTGTTCTGAAACCTACAAAGCGCCTTCGCGCCAAAATTCAAACTATTGGGTATTGTAACGTAGTGTTCTCATATGGGTTAGGAGGAATGCTATCCCAGGAAATTGATAGAACACTACGTTACACACCCCTAAAATTGTTTGTACATTTTTGGAGTTTACTCCTTAAGAATCGATTTGCATATATAAGGGGCCCGGTATGAGAAAAATGTCAGGAGTAAAATCTATCGATGAATGACCTCGTTACGTTTTTGGTGCGCATCCTATGTCGCGCAACTTTGACAAACAAAGATGACGGATTGACAATAATAAAATTTTTAAAATCTGAACTGAATTTAGATATTATATATCATATATATATTTATCGAACTTAAGAAGTAAACTGCAGTCGTGCGTCGGAGCTGACACACACATTTTTTTTTATAATATACCACATTATAAAAAAAAATACATACAGCCCAAAATTTTCTCTTCTACCACCTGCCCCTATTTTTATGGCGGTACGTAGTTCGCTGGGTCAGCTAGTTATAATATAAAATCTCCACTCGCTTTGTTAATTACAGAACAATTAAAACAAAAAAAAACATTGGAAGCTGGTACCGAACATATATAATATTATAATCCAGGTGAGATCCCCACAATGTTCCCGACGCAGTATCTTAATCGGTTTCGCCTCACACAAATATTTATAATCGTGTTCCAGGCATTAATTAAAGTTAACGAACTCCATATGCAAAAGAGGGCGCGCTCTGTATCGTTTTTGGGTAAAGGCATCTATTATACGACTTTATAAGGAGGCTCCCGTGCTACAACAACGTCAGGGGTGGTTACAGTACGGATAATATTAATTCTTCTTTTAAAAAAAATGGGTGCGTGTACATAAGTAGGCGCGTGAGAAGTTATCCTTCTTTGGCATCGTTTAAAATTAGTTTTTAATTGCATGCAAATAATTAATTACAATAAATTAATAAAAAGTCTGGAAAAGGACACAGTCAATGAAGTTCAGTTTTAATTTGAAAATATAAATAAATAATCAAAATATTCAATTAAAATCGCTACTGAATATAATTTATTAGAACATCAGTGATTTGCACTTGTATGAAACTCAAACACGTATTCCGAATATACAAACTAGAAACATGTGGATAAATATTATAAATATGAATACCTATAACTGTTACTTTATTACAAAAAGTAAAGATGTGGTTTTTGGTTCTACTACACCAATGGTCAAGAGATGGCGCTGTAGTTTCCTGAATCGCGCTTTGGTTCCGTTGTTCCAGATTAATAAATACTTTTGATAGGCCTTCACAATGCAGTCGTTAGCACCCACTAAATAGAGATTCTATTTTGTTGGTAGATTTTCTTAATGTGCGGTAAACACAAAAGTAACAGCATGAAGTTGGTTAATTTTTTGAGTTACAGTGATGCGCGCGCATCTTAAAATTTCACTCTCATCATTTTTTCATACCGCGCCTAAAGAAGTATAACTTCAAAAAGAACAGTTCTGTCAAGATTTTAGGCAGGACTCGAACCAGCGTCTTTCGCAATCGCGTACAGACTGCCTTTTTTTTATACGCAGGCAAAAAATTCTGTTTACAGACGACGGCGCCTTTAAGAGGCACACCGCCGAACGAACCTCACACCTGGCACCCGGAAACCTTACAAGCCCCAGCAGTGGCTACCCACGGAGGACCCCTTAACTCTTACGGGCGCTTTACGGCATAATACACGCTAAAAAACCCTGCGAATACCCTCTAAGCTGCTTAGCGCGAAGCTGCGGGATCCCCGTTTAGGGATTCTTCCGCGTCTTACCGCTATGCTACCCCTGTGTGCTACTTTGAGCCTATAGGCCTACTTCAATTTTTAAGGGCCCTATCGAAAGGCTGGTCGTGTCCATTAGCTACGGTAGCACTTATTACACCGCCCTATCAATCGGACCCTAACTTAGTCTGAACGTAAAAGTCGCCTTGGTTGAACGTGCCACCCGTTGCATTCCGATCAAAAGTTTTAGTAAAAAAAACTTCTAGTAAAACTAAATCTTTCGGCACAAAATAAAATAATGTTTATATAAATATTTATTTAAATGCAACGGGTGCCATAACGACGACGTTCAACCGAGACGCTTTGGATAGGTTACAGCGGCGTGCGATCCGCATCATAGGCGATGAGGAGGTGACTAAACACCTCGAGCCTCTTCAATGAGGGCTATCGCGTCTGAAACCGCCGCTAGAGGCGCTTGTGTTGCGTGAGGTCTCCGAAATATCAAATGTTATAGCTTGTGGGTCGACTACGCGGTTTTTTTTCTAATTAAAATAATAGTTGTGAATATTTGCTAATAACTCAGACTTATTATGCAAATATAAGTTACGTGTCAATGAATGTCAGTTATTTAAAAGCGGAGCTAAGAAAAAAATTGTCCTTCTCTTTTCCGAACAAAACGGGACTGCGCAACACTGTGGCATGGGCGATTATGTTTACAATACCATTCTTTTGTATTAAAATATGATTTAAATGTAAACTTTGATATCACGAGCATGTTTACTAACTTTAAAAGCTACACTTCAGGACCTCGCTCAACAGTGGCGCCATCTGGTGAGACAAAAAACGATAGCCCTCATTACACCGTGACGTGCCTTTTTTTTTAATCATGGTTTGCCATGAATGTTAGTTACTGATTCGCCACTTTTTAACAAGAAAAGGAAAACAATACAACTCCGCCGTCTGTAGAGAGAGAAAAGAAAACGAGCGAAAACGGCGCTAGTCCGCGTCGCTTTGAAGCCGACTACGGTACCGTAGTCGGCTTCAAAGCGATGCGGACTAGCGCCGTTTTCGCTCGTTTTCTTTTCTCTCCGACTACGGTACTAGTCGGCTTCAAAGCGATGCGGACTAGCGCCGTTTTCGCTCGTTTTCTTTTCTCTCCGACTACGGTACTAGTCGGCTTCAAAGCGATGCGGACTAGCGCCGTTTTCGCTCGTTTTCTTTTCTCTCCGACTACGGTACTAGTCGGCTTCAAAGCGATGCGGACTAGCGCCGTTTTCGCTCGTTTTCTTTTCTCTCCGACTACGGTACTAGTCGGCTTCAAAGCGATGCGGACTAGCGCCGTTTTCGCTCGTTTTCTTTTCTCTCCGACTACGGTACTAGTCGGCTTCAAAGCGATGCGGACTAGCGCCGTTTTCGCTCGTTTTCTTTTCTCTCCGACTACGGTACTAGTCGGCTTCAAAGCGATGCGGACTAGCGCCGTTTTCGCTCGTTTTCTTTTCTCTCCGACTACGGTACTAGTCGGCTTCAAAGCGATGCGGACTAGCGCCGTTTTCGCTCGTTTTCTTTTCTCTCCGACTACGGTACTAGTCGGCTTCAAAGCGATGCGGACTAGCGCCGTTTTCGCTCGTTTTCTTTTCTCTCCGACTACGGTACTAGTCGGCTTCAAAGCGATGCGGACTAGCGCCGTTTTCGCTCGTTTTCTTTTCTCTCTCTACAGACGGCGGAGTTGTATTGTTTTCCTTTTCTTGTTAAAAAAAAAAGTGGCGAATCAGTAACTAACATTCATGGTTTGCCATGAAAAGATTTCATTCGAGAAAAGAAAACGTAGTCGGCTTCAAAGCGACGCGGACTAGCGCCGTTTCGCTCGCGCTACGTTGAAGCGTACAATTCTATCTCATTTGCTCGATTGAATATTTTATTACAAAAGTGTAATTATTTATAAACAGAAGTGTGCGTGAGTGAGAGTTGCTTATGTAGTTGAGTCGGATCATATTTTATTTAATGCTAGTATGAGCGTACCGTATATTCCCTTTTTGTTTTATTCTTAGTACGGACGTACTTAGTTTTCATAGAAACTTTGGCAATGCGATAGGACAACAGAGCTGTCAAAATTCGTACTTTGGCCTCTGAACCAGGTGCTCTACTCTCTTTCTCCGAAACGAAATTTCGACAACGAACGAATTTTAAACGAAATTTCGCCAATGGCTCTACTCTATTTCATCTTCGAACACGCACATAAAGTTCGGAATCACAGACAATTATCGTGAACGAATGGAATGAGTTATGTTTGTGAGTTCTTTTTGTCTACACTTTTTAGACAGGGTTTTTTACTTCAAAACAATATTACTTTATGACAAAAATTTTGATTACATTAAAACAATCTCTTTTGACAGTGTTAGCCGACCAATTTGTAGAGTTTATGCAATCGAATGTATGTTAACCTAAATTTGTCGTGTAACACTTTGAAGTATGTACAATACAATAATAAACAAAAATTTGATTTATTTGTAAATTTTGCATACTATAAAATGTTCCTCACGCTAAGCAGCCTTAATTAAAAATACTCTAGTTGTAATTTTAGGTTTAATTTAAACAAAAATCCCATAACGAAAATGAAAAGGTACTAACTTAACACTTTTCATTTCGTCAATTTGAGGTTAAAATTTCGAACAATTATCTGTCAAATTCAACTTTTAGTTCGAAAGTTTTAGAATTAGAGTAGGTCGTGGAGTAGGCTTGGAGAATTTAAATGTCAAACTATTTTCGGACGAACGAATTTTCGAAATGAAATAGAAACAGAGTAAGGAACGTGCGAAATTTCTTCGATAGTAGGCCTCCTGGCCTCAATTGTATTTGGCTTACAACCATCTCAACAACTACTAAATATAGCTAAGACTGCTTGTCTGACTAACTCTTCGCTTACTACACTTTTGTAATGAAAAATATTGAAACTCATCAAAAATGAAAGACACTTGTATAACAGAAGTATTTCCTACAAAAAACCGCAAAGAAATCAAATGTCAGAGCGTAAGTATAAAAAATACAATATATATTTTATGACGACAGCCCTGCATAAATGGAATGGCTTCAATTTACAACGAAAGTTAATTTCAAGGGAAACCAGAAGGGCTATAATGGATAAGCCCCTCCAATAACAATTGTACGGGGAGAGGTGTATTTAAATTAATTAATAAGGTAGGGTAGTCAAAGAAGGCTGCGGCGGCGAGCAGGTACACATACGTGCTTTTAATGATGTAGCGTCAACATAATACTGACGCATTCATGAGTCACGCTCATGTTTCTATATGACCTTTTTTTTTATACGCAGGCAAAAAATACTATTTACAGACGACGGCGCCTTTAAGAGGCACACCGCCGAACGGACCTCACACCTGGCTCCCGTAAGCCTTACGAGCCCCAGCAGTGGCTGCCCTGAGGACCCCGTTACCCATACGGGCGCTTTACGGCATAATATCCGCTAAAAAACCCTGCGAATACCCTCTAAGCTGCTTAATGCGAAGACGCGGGGTCCCCGTTAGGGATTCTACAACGACGGACCTATATGACCTGCCACATGATCTTCAAAACCGTCCAAATCACATTTCATGAATGAAGGCCCTGTTTATTTTTAGATGCATTTTATTTTTATCGTCTGTTGCCTTCACCAGTCGTCAGCATAAGTTATCTTAACAGTACGAGCCCTGATCTCGGTGAGACTCACCGCTAGGGTTGCTAGGTCGCCAAGCCAGTTTAGCCAGACATTTGGGTAAAAAGACCGGATACCCCCATCATCATCAGTCTTGTTCTTGCCTACACGTCGCTCTCGGTAGCTCATATAAAAAGCCTACCAACTGACACCGTTTATTTTACCCGGACACGCAATCAAAAAGCCTATGTCCGGACGCCTGGCAACGCTACTCACCGCATGTTATATATTTATGATCGAGGTATAACCTGGATCTAACATACTGACGGAAAATAAAAATAACGAAATTGAGTTATCTCATATTGAAGTTGAGTTATCTCATATTGAAGTCATTTTTCAAATTCACGACTCTGTGTATAATACAGGGAGAAAAAAACAGCCCTTGCTGAGTTTCTTGCCGGTTCTTCTCAGTACAAGGTCTCCCGCCGTAAATTTGCGAACCGATGGCGTAGCTTTTCGACATTCACAAGTGCTTGTAACAGCCTAGACTGAATAAACGATATTGAATTTTGAACGAATTGCCAGCTTATCTCCAAAACAGTTTCCGTAGTTTTATTAACGGTTGATAGGCTTCTGTTATCTGCAACGGAAAGTTAGCCGTTGGCCTATTCTAAGTTTTCTTTTCGCTCTTCGTCCAGCATGCGAGGATTCTAGATTGTTCTTCCCAATCCAGCATGGGAGAAGCTTGCAAATTAAATATATAGACTGGCATTTCTTAACAACGGAGTTTCAGAGGTACATAGTTAATTACTTAGGTAAAACACACACACATATACAATGGCTGGCGCGCATTGCACACATCTCGCTCTTGTTTGGTAGAGGGTTTTCTAAATTATTATGAAAATCCGTAATTGGCATTAAGATAAACTATATTGTAAAACCTGTATTATATTAAGAAAATGCTGTGGATTTTGGTCTAGAATTAAATAAATAAATTAAAAACAAACTAAACAGAAGGAAGAAGAAGAAAGAAGAAGGATGAAATAAATAAATTAAAAACAAACTAAACTTGAGGAGCTCGATGGCGCAGGTGGCTAGCGCGTTCGGCTGCGATCGTTGAAGTTAAGCAACTTTCGCAGTGGTCGGTCATTGGATGGGTGACCAAAAATTTACTATCTCGAGCTCCTCCGTGCTTCGGAAGGCACGTTAAGCCGTTGGTCCCGGCTGCATTTGCAGTCGTTAGCACCCACCAATCCGCACTGGGCCCGCGTGGTGGGTCATGGCCCAATCTCCCTATTCCATCCATAGGGAAGGCCTGTGCCCCAGCAGTGGGGACATTAATAGGCTGATGATGATGATGATGATGATGATGAAACTAAACAGTTCGTTTTAACGGTCAGCGAAGAGCCAGAACTCTTTGTTGTTTTAATCTAAGGCCAGAACCTAAATAAAGTAGTTTTAATTTTTAAGCATGTGTCTGCACGATGTTTAAATCCTAAAAAAATATTACTAGAAAAGAAAACCACCCGGACCAGGCAGCAGACGGGACTCAAAGCCCCACCCTTCGCTATCCGGGCGAATGCCAGCCATTATGCTACCGCGGCCCTGATGGCCGTGTCGAATTCTTTCTAGCCTTTCTTAAGCTGCAAGGCAGCGCCATCTCTTCGCATTGTAGATAACCCACAATGCCAAATGAAAAAAATATATCTTATACACAGTCACAATTTTAGTTACCATACTCCTCCGAAACGGCTTGACCGGTTTTTATGAAATTTTATATACATATTCAGTAGATCTGAGAATCGGCCACTATCTATTTTTTATACCCCTAAGTGATAAGGGTTGTCCCTAACATTTTTTAAAATATTTTGACATTTTTTTTTATAATGTGGCATTGAAAATACATACAACCCTAAAGGACATCGACGAAATCGGCCCTAGCATGCCCAAAAGAATGTCCTTCACTATTATTTTTCTATTATTTTTTTAACTTATTAGCAATTAATCATAGTAAACGGACAATCTGTTTAAAAAATAAAAGTTCTGTTACTAGATACTACAGTCTGTTCATCCAACTTGTCCTAATTGGTAAACAATCTTGGCACTCCTTTTTATTGAAAATACAGCATTAAAAATCACTGGTAACTAACTAGATTCAATAGGTTTTAGTCTATAGTAACGATTTATTTTAATAGTTTATTGACTTCGTTAATATTTTTTTTAAATAGGTGATTTTGTTAAACAGTTGTGCCAAGTTTGTTTACCATAATATATGCAATATAGGCGACCATAGGTATTTATCAACCTAAAAATAGAAATATAATAGGTATATCTTAGTTAATAATACTTATTACTAGTATTTATATTGGTTATAAAAAGATCATTTCTGAAATTATGTAAAGATTTATACTCCTATCCCATGTAATTAATATCTGTTTATTTTTATGAAAATCATAATGATAACCAGGTATATACCTAATTACCGATAGTAAAATATAAAACAGGTAAATGGAAAGACTTTGAACATTTCATTTGAAAAGAAATCTATTATTACTACAGGTAGCTGGCAACTGCCAACACTCATAAATCAATATGAATATAAGCATTTATTATTTTTATTATTAATTGCATTTTATGTTCATTTAATGCATATTATTTAAGTGCTTACATAGAGGTAAACACTAAATCTATTCAGAATATATAAAGTGTACATCTTTTACGATTAAGTATAATAATTATAACCTCAAAATCTAATACATTCTGTAGTAGGCCACGGTTCCTCAAGTTGTCCGTATCTCAATAAATGCCTAATCTTATGAATGATTCCGAACACAACTAGCATTTTCTCATTACTGGGCGTTCTAGGGCATTCAATGTATGGGGAACGAGCAATGTCCTTTTCACTCTTCTACCACCTTTTGAAGTTCGCTGGGTCAGCTAGTCTGTATATATAAAAATAAAACCCTTTTTCCGTTGTGACGACATAACATGAAAACGGCTTGACCGATTTGGCTGATTTTTTTTTGAAGTTATACTTCTTTAGGCGCGTTATGAAAAAATGATGAGAGTGAAATTTTAAGATGATCACTGTAACACAAAATTTTAACAGCATGAAGTTGGTCGCTTAGCTGTTCTTACGGAAAAAAATATAAAGAAAATCTCTCAGAAAGATTGAAAAATATAACGTAACGAATGTTATCTATATATATAAAAATGAAACCCTTTTTCCGTTGTCACGACATTACATGAAAACGGCTTGACCGATTTGGCTGATTTTTTTTTGTAGTTTTCTAATACTGTGTACAAGGTTCTTACGGAAAAAAATATAAAGAAAATCTCTCAGAAAGATTGAAAAATATAACGTAACGAATGTCAACGTCATTCAATTTAAAATAAAAAATCTGTGGTTATCTGTGACACCACATCGTTAACCGCGCTGACAAATGTCAACGTCATTCAATTTAAAACAAAAAAATCTGTGGTAATCTGTGACAACACATCCATAACCGCGCTAAAAATATAGGTACTCATACATAAGATAGGTCAGCTATACAAAATAAAGTAGTGCATCAAAGCTACGCTAAGGCGGTACGAAGTTCGCCGGGTCAGCTAGTTTAGTATAAAATATAGTTCGATCAAGGCTATTCGACGTGTAGGTGTTGTCGTAAGTATGTAAAGTGCGTTACCTCGAATTCCCGATGGAAATCCACTCAGGGAGAATTGGGAAAAAGGTTAATGAAAGGTAATAGCCAGGTGCTTTGCTAAGTATATAAAGAACAGAAATTCACGTGTAAGAAAACTCCTTCAATGTTCAGAAACTCCTTAATTCACCTTCTCGACTAGCAGTATGAACATTACCCCTAGCACGAACCATTATCGAATTCGAATCGTTTGCAAACCGAAATGTCAATGTCAAAATTTGTATGGAAACTTGAACAGCAGCGGCACAATGTACGTAACGACAACTAAAAATTAGTACACATCTGACAATGACATTTCGGACTCGCAAACGATACGAATTCGATATTGGTTCGTGCTAGGGGTACAGTATTCGCGAGTCCGAAATGTCATTGTCCAATCCACCCCGGCCGCAGCCGCGGGCGGCGTCTGTCTGTGAGACATTTAATATTGAATATATTTCGTCAATGTCGTTTCTTCAATCAAACCTTACACTCTTACTCCCATCCTTTAAACCTTTTATTTATTTTCTGTAACGTTTCCTTTCCTCTTCTCTTCTTTCGCCTCTCACTATTATTAACCCGTCCTCTCCTCTCTCTGTCTTTCCCACCCATTCGACCTCCCTGGCTGCATCTCGACGCGGCCTCGGATTCTGATGGGGCTACTCTACCAAATATCGAATCCTCTACATCACAATTATGTTATATTCATCACCTTAAAATGTAATAAATATGAGTGTTAAAAAAAAAACAGTACCCCTAGCATGAACCAATATCGAATTCGTATCGTTTGCGAGTCTGAAATCTCATTGTCAAATGTGTACTGACTTGTAGTTGTCGTTACGTACTTTGTGGCGCTGCTGTTCAAGTTTCTATACAAAATGAGACATTGACATTTCGCACTCGCAAACTATTCGAATTCGATAATGGTTCGTGCTAGGGGTACTGTACTTATTTTAACTTACTTATGCTTTTTACTACCAACGACCACCCGAAAGTTCGCTGCAACCAGAATGTCAACTCTCACAGATTCAGTCGGCCATATTTGTTCCGCGCAATTTGACATTTCCGGTTTTAATAAATTTTAATGCAATAATCGATAAGGTACTTTTTTTATAAAGATATGATTTGATAAATTATTTGAACAATATTATTATAAATATTCCTCCATAGGGAAGGCCTATGCCCCAGCAGTAGGGGCATTAATAGGCTGATGATGATAGTTAAACGCAGTAAGACATATTTATAAATTATTTTCTAAATAAAAAATATTCAATTTTAAACACTTTTAAACATTCGCGTTGCATTATAAATATAATATTTTACTTTAATATTCTACGAGCCAGAACGCGTACTTCGGGATACAGAAGTTACGAAAACCTTTATTTAATGCTCAGTTAGCCCGTAAAATATTATAACGATAATATTTATTTTCGTACTGAAAACTTTTTGGGTACTTATTGAGTGGGGTAAAAGCACTGAACTTGTGACTTTCACGTGTAGATAGATTACGCAAGTAAAATAGTTAAGTTAAAATTATTATTGTAAAACAGCGTAAAGAATAGGGAAAAATATTCATACTTTTTCATTTCTGACATGCAGTCGCAGAAACAAGTTTTTATTATCCATATTTCACGAGAGAAATAAAATGAACCGCCGCTCATCTACTGGTAGGTGCTTCCGCGCGAAGCTTTTACAGCCGGTACTATATTCTTCGCGAATGAAGAGAAAATCCCCCACACGTCTCGAGTTACAGGTGGCGAAATCAACTTTCATTGGTGAGGCCGTACGTATTCCGAAACAATCAATATCGGGCATTTATTTATCCGCACGGTAATCACGACCGCGCTAGGGCTGCCGCTTACTGTGCCATTTACCCTACCATAATTCTATATACTTTATATCAAATTTCAAAAAGAAAATTATTAAAAAAAATTAGTAATAGATTAATGCTTTAAAGCCGATGGACGTCCGCTGCCGGACACAGGCCTCTTGATGTATTTTCATACACAACGGTTCTGTCACGGTAATATTATCTATTCTATCTTCGTACAAACGGTCGGAAAGCGTGTTATACCTACGCCACTCGAGTTCGCGCGGCACCTGGTGGGCATCCAGTCGCGAATGCGCCGCAGCGACGACACTAGACGGGGAGGTACACTGGAGAGCTGCTAAACGGGTGCTCAGATATCTTAAGTCCACGAAGCATAAAAACCTTCTTTACACAAAAGGTAGCGACAACATAGTCGGCTACGCTGACGCCGACTATGGTTCTTATTTAATAGACCGCAGGTCATACACGGGGTATGTCTTTACTTCAAGTGGCTCTGCCGTATCCTGGGAGTCACGCAAACAACGCACAGTCGCACTCTCCACCACTGAAGCCGAATATATGGCCCTTGGTGAAGCCACTAAGGAGGCCATATATTTAAGGTTTCTGGTGCAAGATGTATTCAACCTAGACTACCCAATAACACTTTACAGCGACAATCAAAGTGCCATACAACTCACCAAAAACCATACTCATCACGCACTAAACATAATTGACATCCGGCATCATTTCATTCGAAACTCCATAGCCAGTCATAACATTATTATTAAATATATTTTCACTGGCAGTATGGTCGCCGATGTCCTTACTAAGGGCTTGCCTAACATAAAGCACGCGGAATGTGTAAATAGTTTAGGTTTAGCGTAGTAAATTGTATATAGCAGGGACATTAGTCCCTCCTTTAGTAGACACTAGTTTAATTTATTTTCGGATGTTAGTGTTAAGATGTGTAAATAGTGCGTTTGTTTTTCCTTTTTAATATGCGTTTGTGTTTTTGAGTTGTTCTTGTATATAGTATAGTTCATATTATTTTTTTATAACTTTTTAATATAAACACCCTGGCACCTTTTTAACGTGTTTTTAAATTTATATTTTTATACGTCAGTCTGTCTGTTTGACACTCCTTTCATTACTTACTTGTGTATGGCTATGGCTTGTGTGTATTTTATTTATAACTCTCATATATTAATATATATCTTGTAGCATATCCACTGTCTGTTTTCTTCTCTCATAAGTTATAATAGTACTCACAAAAGTACATACCTACTTACAAAATTAACTATGCTAAACTATTAATTTAATTTGCAGGCCATTTACCAAAGTATCACTTTATAAACATAATCTGGCTTATTAAAAAAAGCAGACTAAAGTTAAACCTAGTCTGAATGTGATACTTTCACCTTTGTTTGCTAAGACGAAGACAGAGACAACATAAGCACAATACATACAAGAGCAGTACTTTGACTTCAAACTTACGCCCGAATCGACGCACGCACACAGACAAACGTCATTTACACGGCCGCTAGCCAATCTTGGCAAGACAAAAAATCTACGCAGTACCACATCGCGCGTCGCCGAGACTGGTCGTTGGCCGAGTTAAGTTCCCGCGCCGGCTGCTTCGTTTCGATTCTGTAACGTGGCAATAGTACTCGGCACTAATATAAAATATTTTAAAATGGCGGCGTAAATTCTGTAGATACCAACCCTAGCGCTTCGCTCAGTCGTAGGTATCTATTTCAAGAAAATGGCTGAGTTACGCTACTGCTTTTGTATGTATTGTGACATAAGGGTTTACCTAGACAAGCCCTGAAACAAATCGTGGGTATACTCACGGGTCACGGCTACTTCAACAAACACCTTTATAATATAGGTATTTCTGACAGCCCTCTGTGCAGAGCCTGCTTGGAGGAGGAGGAGACGAGCGCCCATGTTCAGCTGGAGTGCAGAGGCGTTGCAAGACAAAGGACTTCTCTAATGGGAAGCCCGCGGACACTAGTAGAAGCCTGCACCAACATCCGGGGACTGCTGAGCTTTCTGGAGGAGCTGGGATGGCAGGACTGATGCCAATCCCCACGCAAAATAGGCACTGGGTGTCGAGTTGCGGAAACAGCCCACCGTTCTACTAAGACTAAGACATAAGGGTTTAAACCAAGACTAAGTTTAGTCTACGTTTTAAAATAAGGCCGAGTAAGTTTTCACGTGGCTGTTATTTAAAATTTCGCACATTCAATGCTTATTCATTATTCCGCTTTTCATTGCTCCATAAGAGCACGTAAATTTATATGCATCGAATCAATCTTGCCAACCCTACCAGACTTATTCCCCACACGCAACACACAATTCTAACAGAAAATACATTTCAATTCTTTATTGAATCCCTCGCAGCTCGCTCCGGTGCCGCCATAACTTCACTCTCAAGGGCTTATGTCGGCCAATCGTAGCGTATCGACGTCGACGCCTCTAACCCGGGTCCATGTTACGCTTTATTTATTATTACAATAACTGGCCACTACAAAGGTAGTGTGCAAAACCGGCCTTCCGTATTAAATGTTCGGAGTTCTATCGTCTGTACCACGGCGAGTGTTCTGAGGAGTTATTCTCTCTTATCCCACCTTCCCCTTTCCTTCAGAGGACCACGCGTGTTGGCCTACGTTGTCACCGTCTTACTGTGGCTACAATTCCAACGCGTACAATGAAATTTGGTGACTCATTTCTTTGTCGCACTATCCGTAAATGGAATGCTCTGCCCGCTCACGTGTTCCCTCCCTCTTACAACCTGGGATCCTTTAAAAGAGGCGTGAAGAAGCAACATGCAGGCCGGTAGGGTGAGGATGGCTGGTGTGGCAGGTAGAACTGCTGTTTCAGCTACCTTCGCTTCTGGACTTCACTTTCATTTAACATCAGGTGGGGTGGAGTCATTTGTCGGACCTATCTATAAAAAAAAGTTCGAATCTAATTGACATTGGGCCCGATCCTGGCATGATTTTCTAACGGCCAGTGTCAATATTTTTTGAAGTGAAAACTTCTTTAATGGCGTTGTACACTTTCTTTTTGTATGGGTAAAAAATGTTAAACTCGCGTCAGGTTAAACACGTGGGCTGATCGCATCATGACACGCAATAAAATTGGAAAGGTTGTCGACTTTCAATATATTGGACGAAACATTGTAATGTTTTATTTTACCGTATTATAATAATAAGTCTCTATCTAGGTCGTCCACGTGGCAGCTTTATTGCGAAGAAAATGCATTTTTTTACAATAGATGTCGCTAGGTGCGCTTAAATGTGATTCATGTAAGTTGATTTCTTTACAATAGATGTCGCTAAGTGCGCTTAAACGTGATTCATGTAAGTTGATTTTTCTGAGACATAAACTTTTTTAATGTAATATAAATTGTCATGTTTGTGTACGATAACGCAATAAATAAATATTGTATTCTACCACATACATGATAGTACTTTTACACTGATGATTGAAGCAATTCGTGCAAAATTATTCCCTAACCATTCTAAAATATCAAAAATGCACAACGTTAATATTCAAGTTTTCACTTCTGCCGGCACTCCCGGAGTGCAACCCGTCGTTTTTTTTTATAACACACACCAATTATCCTAGACCCAAAGTAAGCACTGTAAGGCTTGTGTGACGGATAGAATGATAGAATACATATAGTGTACATATATAAGAATATTTATATAGAAATACATATTAAACATCCATGACTGGAGTACAAATGCTCGTATTCATCACACAAACATCTGCCGCCAACGGGATTCGAACCCGGGACCTCTCGAGTCGGCGACACCATGAAACCGTGCAAACCACTCGGCCACGGAGGTCGTCACATAATCAAACTCTATATAGTAAAAGGTAAGGAAATTTGTTTCCGATCTCAAGACCGCTAGACCTTACTTATTTTCTGATGGCCAAAATATGGATAATTGAGTAGGATTAGTGTGTACGATAACGGTAGACTTTGCATGCCCATCTACAGAACAGCTCTCATGGGAAATAATATATTCTGTATGGCTCCTCGAATATATAATAAACTCCCAACATCTTTGAAAGATTTAAATTATAATCTGTTTAAACAAAAAATTAAGAAATTATTAATTGATAAATGTTATTATAATGTATCAGAATTTTTAATTGAGAAATTGTGATTTTATTTTGTTTTTATTCTTTTATATTTATAGTTATGGCAAATTTATTGACATTTGATGATTAAATTGACAGTATTAACATGTATTAATAGTTTTTGCCCAATATATTGATATTTGATTATTGATTTAAAAATATTGACATATTTTTTCAATAATATTTTTTTTTTTTACCTGGGAAAAATATTGCAGGGACTCTTGGATAGAATACTATCAAGCAAATTGTCTTAACTGTTACCATTCTGTGATATGATTTGAAATTAGTATTTTTCCAAGTATTTGCCCACTTTAATGACATTTTGTTATTGTATTATCATTTTGAGTTTTGTAGCATGCTAGTATGGACATTTTGTTGAGTTGCCCATTTTTATTGACTTTATTATTTAATGGCTTGTATTGACAAGTTATTTGTAGTTTTGGCCTATTTTATTGACATTTAATTATTGAATTGACAGTATTGACATTTTGATTTTTGTAATTTGAATCTTAGAATAATAATTATGAATGTAAATTATAATTAATTTGTATGCCGATATTGGCACAACATGTTATGTACTTAGCTAACCAGTGGCGGCGCTAGGCGTCGGCGAAGTCGGCTACCGCCGACGGCCTCGCGCCTGAGGGGGCCTCGCAAAAATTTTTACAAGTTACCTATTTATTTTCGTTTCTCGTGGCTTGGCTTAGGTAGCCGACCCGAACAATTCGGGGAAAAAGCTAAGCAGATGATAATGACTTTTATTATTTACGAACACGTGCGTAATGAAAGCGAGGAGTACTTTACGGGTATTCAGAATCGTCTTTCTGGCAACACTATTTTTGTAATCAAATTTCTATGTTTGTAATTATTTTTTGTCATCATTTGATTATCAACAAAAAAACTCGTTGACTCATACGTTATTTTATAATTTGGCTCACTTAATTTAACGGTTTTATCCTGCGAATTAAAATAGGCCTCGCGAACTTGATGTCGCCGACGTCCACATGTGTTCTGGCGCCGCCACTGTAGCTAACCACCAATGAACACCTTCCTTACACATGTTGTTAGGGGCCGTTCATAAAATACGTTCGCATACAGGGGGGGGGGGGGGGGGTCTTGCTAAGTGTGACAAGATGTGACAAGGGGGGACGGGGGGGGTCTACGGCAACGTGACGTTCGTCGTTTATTAAAAAAATTTAAATTAGTATTTCTTTCAACTATTTTTCTTTCTCAATTTTCATCAAGATAGAAAATCATTTATTTCGTATTTAGTAAACATATAGACATTCAAACGTATATAGTTTTATTATACAATAAATTGTAACTTGATATATTTACTCATGTTTATTTTTCGACATAAGCGCATATTTATATATTTAAATTTTATTAAAAATAAAATAAAATAAAATTTGTGTACTATCAAGAAATTAATCATACTTGGGGAGGGGGGGGGGTCTCCGTTTTTGTGACGGAATATTTCAAGAGGGGTCACAGAAAGTGTGACACAGCGTGACAATAGGGGGGGAGGGGGTCGGATAAAGCTGATTTTAGCGTGACGTATTTTATGAACGGCCCCTTACAAGTAAAATTTCTTTCTTTCTTACTATCTTTCTAAGTATTGCGATACCCTGACTGAGTTCATGTAACGTTCTTTATAACATGTACTAACCTTATATTGTTTTAAACTTTCATGGTCACTAACATTATAGCTATTAACGGGATTTGTTACCATGTACCTTGTTTTTTATTTTACGATTTTCAAATATCGGAGACTCATAAAAAACAAGGTACATGGTAATAATCCCGTTAATAGCTATAATGTGTTAAACCATCTCTGTAACAATATGAATGCAAAAATCTCTTATCTATTAGACAAGTCCGTCCGTCTGTCTGTCTGTGATGCTGTTTCAGCGGCCAAACCGTAAGAGATAGATAAAGAGAATATTTAAGTTATAAGTTAAGAATAGTCTACAAACCGGATTTGAGTAACGTAGCACTTCCGGTTTTCGAGAAATCAGGTTTTGGTGAACATTTGGTTCACTGGTTTGCTAGTTAATTGATAATCGATATAGGTTTGTATTCGTAATAATTATCATACAGAAAAAATATTTTGCGCGTCACCTTTATCATGATAATAAATAATTAAAAACATTTTAATTCGCGGGCCCAATGAACTCCCGTCACCCTGTGATGTAAAGTGCGCATCGGCCGGTCCGGGGCCGACCCGGGCGTAGGGTAACCAGATGTTAAAATCCAAAATCCGGAGAAAAGGCTTGATTTCCATTGAAAAATCCTGAGATTTTTTACAGTACATGAGAATTTTCTCTCAAACGTACTTAACAATTTAAAAAAGTCGTAATATTATCGTTTATACTCTGTTTGTCCTTTTAAATCAATATAATATGAAGTGCTTAACATGTGGGGCATTATATGAATCCATGTATCTTCACATATTAAGTATGATAAAACTGAATAAGTACCTACTTGGATAATAAAATACTGATTTTAATTTGTGCAATTATTACCAATAGAAGATTACTAGCAAACCAGTGAACCAAAACCTGATTTAAAAAAAAATGTATTTAATTAATTGAGAACTTCGGAGATTTTGTGTGGTTTCGTTTGAAATTCGTGATTTCTCGAAAACCGGAAGTGCTAAGTTACTCAAATCCGGTTTGTAGTCTTATCAGACTATTCTTAACTTATAACTTAAATATTCTCTTTATCTATCTCTTACAGTTTGGCCGCTGAAACAGCACCACAGACGGACGGACGGACTTGTCTAATAAAAAAGAGATTTTTAGTTTGTTCAACTTTTTATTAAAGAGATCTTTAAAACGTAAGCTGTATTTAAATGGAAATTAAAAAAATCCTCAGATTTTATGAGATTTTCAAAATCCAGCTGCAATCCTGAGAAGAGTCCAAAAATCCTGTAATCTCAGGACAAATCCTGAGATATGGTAACTCTACCCGGGCGGCACAATTTGCGTCCGGCACGGCAAACACGAGTCGCGCTGATTGCAAACATCAACGTTAAATATGTTCAGTAAGGTCAGCACGTAAGCTGGTAAGAAATAATTATATATATTTTTTTAAAGCATGTTACTGCTCGATGTTTAAATATAAAGCAAATATTACTAGAAAAAAATCCACGCGGACCTGGCAGCAGACGGGACTCGAACTCACACCCTTCGCTATCCGAGCGAAGGCACTGACCATTATAGTAAGAAATACATTAATATATTGGGCACGTCCGTTAAAGTCCTGGTAAAATATTTGGTACTGCATTCGCACAGATAGGAATGCGTGCTGGCTCAGAAAAAAATGTTAAGTACCATAACCCCCTTATTAATAAACGAAAACTAAGCTTGGATTACTTACTCTTGACGACCTCCGTGGCCGAGTGGTTTGTACTTCGGGTTTCATGGTGTCGCCGACTCCGAGAGGTTCCGGGTTCGAATCCCGGTGGGGGCAGATGTTAGTGTGATGAATACGAGCATTTGTACTCCAGTCATGGAGGTTTAATATGTATTTTCTATATAAATATACTTATATATGTACAGTATATGTATTCTATCCGTTACCCTAGTATCCCATAACACAAGCCTTACAGTGCTTACTTTGGGGCTAGACTAATTGGTGTGAGTGTTGGAAATATTTATTTATTTATTTACTATATATTTTGTCTCTGTTCATTGAATGACAAATTGCACTCGAGTGATATGAACAAAAGACGGCGCAGCTAGTCTAAGCTCATATATTGTTTATTAATAAGGGGGTAAGGGTGCAGCTTTAAATCGGGTCCGTCCGGGACACACCCATTCCGTGACGCCCCGGCCGGGACGCAGCCACAATGAAAGACTGCATTGTGGGTGCGCTGTAGGTGCGCCCCGGTCGGGGGCGTCGAGGAATGGGTGCGTAACGGTCGGACCAGCCTGAAGATGGGTGCAGATTTTTTTTTATATAGATAGTTCCGACAAATGACTCCACCCCACCTGATGTTAAGTGGAGGTGAAGTCCAAACGCGAAGATAGCTGATACAGCAGTTCTACCTGCCACACCAGTCATCCTCACCCTGCCGGCCTGCATGTTGCTTCTTCACGCCTCTTTTAAAGGATCCCAGGTTGTAAGAGGGAGGGAACACGTGAGCGGGCAGAGCATTCCATTTACGGATAGTACGACAAAGAAATGAGTCACCAAATTTCTTTGTACGCGTTGAAACGTTGTAGCTATAGTTAGACGGTTACAACGTAAGCCAGCGCGCGTGGTCCTCTGAAGGAAAGGGGAAGGTGGAATAAGAGAGAATAACTCCTCAGAACACTCGCCATGGTACAGACGATAGAACGCGCTTAGTGACGCCACGTCACGGCGTAATTGAAGAGGCTCGAGGTGTTTAGTCACCTCCTCATCGCCTACAATGCGTATTGCGCACCGCTGTAATTCTTTAATAAAAAAATGAGCCGTCACAGTACTTTTGGCAGGCAGTTTTGTGATTGTGGGCCATTTATTTATTGACTGAAACAGCACAATCATCATTAACGATATCAAGCGTTTCAATAACGATGCTATAAAATTTAATGTTGCCGATTAAATATTACTGCCGTTAGTTTTTGCTAACGGTCCTTGCTAACGAACTGATTGCCATACGACAAAATTGGGGCGTCAATTAATGTAGGCAAAAACATAAGCTAAGTGCAGTTTTAATGATAAATATACTTCCGGACACACATATCGGCCCACCTCGCATATTAAGTTTTTACAGTCCCTAGCACACTAAAAATAAATGTTACATTAAGCAAGAAATATTACATTGAAAAGAATCAAGGAGCTTGATGGCGCAAGTGGTTAGCACGTTCGGTTGCGATCGTTGAAGTTCAGCAACTTTTGCAGTGGTCGTTCATTGGATGGGTGGCCAAAAATTTACTGTCTCGAGCTCCTCCGTCCTTCGGAAGGCAAGTCAAGCCGTTGGTCTCGGCTGCATCTGCAGTCGTTAGCACCCTCCAATCCGCACTGGGCACCCGTGGTAGGTCATGGCCCAATCTCCCTATTCCATCCATAGGGAAGGCCTGTGCCCCAGCAGTGGGGACATTAATAGGCTGATGATAATGATGAGCAAGAAAAAATTACGCAGAATCGAAGATGATTTTTACGAATCATTATTGCTCAACCCAACATTTATTTTTTCTTCGGAAAGACGAAACTTTTAACACTAAGAAGACCGATAGATGTGACCGGAAGTGTAATTCGCGTGTGACAATATACTTTGAAATAATTTATCATAATTAAGATATAGCTTTAAACATATAATATGGACCAGCCAGACTTAACGGTTCCGTTTTCAACAAGGCAGCCATAGTATCGTCATGTCTGTTTGTCCGTCTCCCTGTCAACAGTTTAGCTCAGAAGCTATAAGTACAAGAAAGTTGTACTTTGGCGTCAACGATATTAAATACCCTAGATACATCGTGAGCGCTCAAAATGTGTCCCAATCAAGAAGTGCTTGAACTCCACTCAAGCACTTCTTGGTTCGCAGTCACGCGCGGACCGTTACAAAGTCAAGATGCCACAATGCTCCGTGAAAAAATGCGAAAGTAATAATAATTAAGTATACGAAAAGTGTCGTTTTTTCGACAGGTATATATAATCAACGTTTGTTAATTTAACGCATTTGAAGCAAATTTTGTTCTAATACTTACTATAAACTGATTTAATATAAAATATTTGTGATATTCAAATGCACGGTCGGTTATACGTCGCCGTATAGCCGTCGCTTTTTCTCGCGGTCAATACTTGCTATATTGCTAACAGCGCATTCAGAATTGCGTGTAGAGTCAAAAGAACTTTATTCTTTCGCATATAACAATAAGTCGTAAAATTTTACCAAATCGCATTTGGGACTATCAGAAGTCTTTGACGCATGCGTTTTAATGAGAACCTTATACAGTATGTATTAAGGGTGACTTTCAATGTTTAAATAATGCCTTATATCGTTTTTGACCACGCGATCATCTTACGGAGCTCCGTTATCGTACAATGTACCTTTAGCACACGTTTCGGCCACGATTTTGTTCGTGTTGGAGTATCTAGGGTATTTAATATCGTTGTTTGGCGTGGATATATGTACATAAGAGTCACGTTGACAAAGTGTTATAATAAAAAAACTGACCTTTGAATGGGGTTTTATTTTTGTTTTTTAAGCTCTTTAAATCAAAGTAGTAAACTTATTTAGTGACCCGATAGTTCATCTGAAAACAAAGCCAATAGCAACAGACTCTTGCGAATACTTGACAGCTTCATGAATTATTTATACACGACACAATCTCATAAAATACTGATGAAATGAATAATAATAGTGGGGGGGGAATAATAGGCTAATGACCTCATGAAATAAAAGGAAAACCAAAATTCAAACAAAACAATGCTCGATAATAAGGGATAATGTAGCTATAAAAAACGAAAAACAACTACGTTTTAGCTAGAGGGCAATAACCACAGTTGAACCACTAAAAGGTAGTTTTATCATTTTCATGAACTCGGTGCCTACTATACAGATAAGTAATAGGCCCTTCTTTACCTAAAAAATTGAGATTCTGAAGCACTGGCTATTTCAAGTCTATTTTTTTACAATTTTGAAAATAGTCGACAATAGGGAATCAACTTATCATCATCACAGCCTATTAATGTCGCCACTGCTGGGGCAGAGGCCTGCAGATGCAACCGGAACCAACGGCTTAACGTGCCTTCCGAAGCACGGAGGATCTCGAGATAGTAAATTTTTGGTCACCCATCCAATGACCGACCAATGCGAAAGTTGCTTAACTTCAACGATCGCAGTCGAACGCGCTAACCACTTGCGCCATCGCTCTACAGCTTAATTAGCAGCAACTTTCGATGCTAGCATCAACACAGTATTGGTCCATTTGCGTCAAATTAGCAAGGTAAAAAAGCTTGACAAATAGGTGCCTTGCCAACGCTAAGTACGAGTCGAGACGAGCCTTGCTTTGCTCAATAGGTACACAAACGAAGGCATATTAAATCGCATTGTTACTTTGGCCAAAAATTGGATTCTGTTCGAAATCACAAGCGCTCAGCACCTAAACAAAATGCCCCAAAAGAAAACTGACCTTCGAAAAAGTGATGGTCACTCATTAAATAAAGCTAGTTTTTCACGGGTTAATGCACGAAACTTTATTTCGGAATTTCCGACGAAGCTGCGGCTGCGAAACGTCAATAAATAAATAAAGTTTCGTGCATTAACCCGTGAATAACTAGTTTCATTTGATGGTCACTGTTTGTTGGTCTAGCGCTGGTGTCATTTATCACAGCTTCTTACCAAACGGGATGAACATTACTGCAGATGTGTACTATGAAGAACTGAACACAGTAATGAAGAAGCACATCTCCAACCAGCTTTGGTCAATCATTCGGCTTCGCTGCTCCTGCATGACAACGCGCGACCTCATACAGCACAGCAGATAGTCTTCAAGTACCATGAGCTGGGGTTGGAAATTCTCCGTCATCCACCGTACTCACCAGACCTTACCCCCTTTTTTTTATAACGCAGGTGAAAAATGCTATTTACAGACGACGGCGCCTTTAAGAGGCACACCGCCGAATGGACCTCACACCTGACTCCCGTAAGTCTTACGAACCCCCCAGTGGCTGCCCACCGAGGACCCCGCAACTCTTACGGGCGCTTTACGGCATAATATCCGCTAAAAAAGTCCTGCGAATAGCCTCTAATCTGCTTAGCGCCAAGCCGCGAGATCCCCGTTTAGGGTTTCTTCCGCGTCAAACCAGACCTTACCCTTAGAGACTTCTACCTTTTCCAGAATTTGGATTACTTCTTAGAGCAGCAGACAGACTTTTTCAAAAAGGGCATCAATATGCTACCACTACGTTGGAAAAAATGCATTCATTGAATGAGTAATTACTTTGATTTAAATAAATAGTGATAAGCACTAGAAATAAAAATAAATTAGCTATACCAATTACTAGTTAACGCTTCTACAATAAAGTTCCTAGAAATATCTAAATCCCATTCAGCGTCCATAAATTTAAACCTACTATTAAAAAAGTTCTTATTAAATAGGTGTCTAAATATATTTCACACAAAAATGCTTGGGTTTAAACTGTTCCAAATGTTCCGGCAGGCTTTTTCTATAATTATAGTGAAGATGATATGATTTTGTATTGACACTGTAACGAAATATTTTTTTGTTAATATTGTTAAGTACATAATTTTTTAACGCTGTAAATTTTTTTTCGGCAGTTTGCTCCAAAGCTAAAAAATGTCCTTTACTGGTGGAAGGAGAAAAAATATAGACAACTCAAAGGAATTGTATTGTGCATCCAATTTGAATAAAGAAGTTTTGACTTTTATTGTAGTAGAATGTACTTAGCAGTTTGTCATGTCTTTTTTTTCTTTATTTATTTAGAGGCTTTCATTCTACGAATATGTCAGCCTTATCTTACCCTAACCAAAACATACATACCTAATTTCATTTAAAACATTGGAGAGGGCGAGCTATTCTTACTAGCGAAAACCATATCGACTTTGCTGCATCTGAGTTTGGTAGTGCTAATATTTCCACAAACGAACCTATATTTTCAAAGTTAAGTTGATATTGTTGTATAAATAGCTCTCTCTCTTCTGTTCTTCACACATTCCATCAAAATGTGTTGGACATCGTCCACTTTGTTACATACTACACAATGAGGGCTACCGTTTTCTGCCTCACCAGATGGCGCCACTGTTGAGTGAGGTCCTAAATTGTAACTTTTAAAGTTTATTAATACGCACATGAAATCAAAGGTAACATTTAGATCGTATTTTAACACAAAAGAACCATATCCTAAATATAATAGGCCATGCCACAGTGACGCGCAGTTCCGTTTTATTCGGAAAAATTGGGAACATAATCATTTTTCTAAGCTCAAATTTTTAATAACTGGCATTCATTGCCACATAACTCATATTTGCCATAATTAAGCCGAATTGTTACCAAATATTCACAACATTATTTTAATTAGAAATAAACCCGCGTAGTCAACCAACAAGCAATAACATTTGACATTTCGGAGACCTCACGCTACACTAGCGCCTCTAGCGGCGGATTCATACGCGATAGCCCTCATTGGGAGAATTAGCTTTCTTCATCAAATGTACAAACTTCCTAGATGGATAAAGACCTGATCGTAATCTGTGAGCAAGGACGACATATGACCTATTTAGTTTGGTTTCTATGAACCATGGAATCCGAAGAGGCTGTCACTGTAATGTTTGTCATGTCTTGTCTTGGACCGTTTTCCAAAGTTTACTATGACTCGTCCTTATTTTGAAAAAGTGAGTAGATATATTAATTAAATATGCATCCTAAATTCTATTCCTAATAAACCTAAGAAGTTGTAATTAACATCTTCCTGCGGTATTTTTTTTTTATAATAACAGCTTTAACATGCTGTTTCCAATCTACTCATTAAAATCCTACTGTGTCACCAAACGAACATTCGTCGTCTGAATAAGTCATGGCAGAAACTTTACAATATCAATATTGAACAAATAATTGGCACCTCTCCAGCGTCCGATAAATCCATATTTAACTATGTTTATCGTCAATACTGATTGCATCGAACGTTAAATTAATAATTAAAACGACATATTCGATTCGGAACGGTAATTTACGTAGATGACACTTTAAAATCAGATTATTCGTGCACTTACAGCGTCAGTCGTAAAGTGAAACACTTTCATTTAAGCATTCAATTAATCAATCGACATTATGTGTTGATAAAATCTGTAAAAGTTTGATTTAACACTACATCAAAGTAAAATTTTTAAACTTCATGATTAATTTGAGAAAAGACACGGCTGTTGGCTTAAAGGTAGCCATACACACTACGAGAAATCGTTACGATCAGACTGTACAGTTCGAACGGAACAGTTTATCGGACGTGGCGTACGTACAGGAAACTGTGCAGTTTTATAACATACACGCTGCGATTTATCGGTACCGTTCGGACGGTACAGTCTAATCGTAACGATTTCTCGTAGTGTGTATGGCTGGTATAAGACATGACATCGGATATCGGAGACAGTATTACCAGATGTCTGACGGAAATCGGATTCCGGTAACAGGAGACCTGACGACCGGACGCCCGTGGGAGAGTATTGCCAAAATGTATACCTACCTACTAACTAAACTACCTGTTACAGACAGACAGGAGTTATTCTGAAACTAACGTACAGTGTAGCTGTTATTCAGAGAGCCAAGCTCTCTTTAACTTATTTTAAGTTATAATTTTTATTTTTTAAGCATGCAACTGCTTGATGTTTAAATCTAAAGAAAATATAACTAGGAAAAAATTCATGCGGACCAGGCAACAGACGGGACTCGAACCCGCACCCTTCGCTATCCGGGCGAATACACTGACCAATTATACTATCGCGGCCCTATTAGGCGCGTCGAAATTTTCCTAGCCTTAAGCAGCAAGGCAGCGCCATCTGTTCGCATTGTAGGCAATGTCGAATGAATACTTTTTCAAGTATTAAACATTTGAAAGAAGAAGTTGCAATTATAGTTATGTTTTTATTTATTTTTAAGCATTTAACTGCTAGATGTTTAAATCTAAAGAAAAGTTTTACTAGAAAAAAATCCACGCGGATTATTTCCTAGTATAACAGGATTTCTCCTTTGATCCTTTACCGTGATATGGTTAAAACTTAAATCATATAACATAACTTCATCCTTTAAAATTAACATCTGATCCGCAAAATTTTAATAATTACCCATACTTAAGACGAACTTCAATCGCTCCTTTAACAATATCCCCCTTTCGAGAGCATCTTTAAGCAATTGCAAATCAAATTAGCGTTAATTAATTCAAACCTTGGTTTTATCAAAAGTTAAGCATAGGTACCAGTGTACAAAGGGTTGGCCAAAATTCAATTTCAGCGGTATTTATTAACAAACTGAGTCTCGTCGACCTAAGGGATGTTCATTGCAGGCTTTAATAACAGGATACCTTTCAAGAATAATACCCAGCTTGTATCTTTTCTTGTTAGATGAATAACCGGCTGTATCGCCAGGGGCTCCGTACAATGGTAATCTAGACACAATGGGAATCGTTCGTTCGAAAACAATCCAATTATGATGGAATTGTTCAGTGGAGGGTGATGAGCACCCTTTATCTGACAACGTACGCCGAAAATGAAGACAGATTGCATCTCGGCCAGAGCGAGTGGCGTGAGCGGAGATGAAAGTAAAAAACAGCTGGCGAAGACTGAGGCTGGAGGAGCTCATTGGTAGGGATGTCGAAAGTTGAAAAAAATATCGATATATCGATACATCGATATTTTAAAAAATATCAATATCGGCTTCGATATATCGCGAAAAAAACATCGATATATCGGACCAATTTTCCCAAAAATATCGCTCACGAAATATGACACGCGGAATACCTAATAATGGAACGAAAATTAACTCCCTAAAAATAGACCCTATTTTCGAATGATGACAGAGACAATACTAAATACAGCACAGATCATAGATATGTTGAATATCATTATTCTGAGATCCAGTTACGATTTTTCCCGATACGAATTTAGTTTGATCGTGATATGCCGCTAATAATTAAAAAAATATCGTTTTTGATACGAATTTCGATATTGGTTATTTTGTATCGATGTATCGATATATCGAAACAAAATATATCGGCAAAAAATACCGATATATCGAACAAAAAATATCGATATATCGATATATTTTCAACAAGCCTACTCATTGGTTCCTGATAATAAATGCGACCAAAAGATAAATCGATGCGGTAATAATACATTATACTAAAGTAATGAATATACAATACAATACAATACAATACAAAAACTCTTTATTAAACACCACGAAAAACATTGAACATTCAGTACAAAAACATTTAGTACAGGTGATGCAATAGGCGGCCTTATCGCTTAAAGCGATCTCTTCCAGGCAACCTTTGGATGGAGAGGATTAGAAGGAAGTGGGAGAAACGGCGGCGTAAATCGCTAGTATAATAGAATCTATTAGTAAATACATATCATACACATATACATATATAAGATATATATACATACTATAAAGCCTTCAAAAGGATAAGGTTTCACAAAATTCTAATAAATTGTGATTTAAAGAAAAGTTTTACTAGTAAAAAAAGTTTTTTTCTATTTCTAATTAAAGTAATTGCTATTTCTTCTTTCAAATGGTTAATACTTGGAAAAGTATTCATTTGACATTGTGGGTTACCTACAATGGGAAGAGATAGCGCTGCCTTGCAGCTTAAGGCTAGGAAAATTTCGACGCGGCCATCAGGCCCGTGGTAGCATAATTGGTCAGTGCCGCTGCCTGGTCCGCGTGGATTTTTTTCTGGTAAAACTTTTCTTTACATTTAAACATCTAGCAGTTAAATGCTTAAAAATAAAATAAAAACATAAATTGTGATTTAAGAAAGTTTTTGGGTAAATACCAAGAAAATTAATCTGAAGAGTGAGGTCATAAAATCTCAAAAGCCATTCAAATTTAAAGAAAATGTTACAGCAGACCCGTCTGCTGCCGAAGCCTGGTCCGCGTGGATTTTTTTCTAGTAACATCACCTTGAGATTGGAGCTAGCAGTTAAATGCTTAAAAAATAAATTATTAATTCAATAGCCATGTCAAATTCGAAACTATAAAAGCACCCTCCGATTAAACTCTTAGAATTAATATCCATGACATTCTATGAAAATTAGACATGATATTAATAAACATGTGATCAAGGGCGGATCCAGCTTTGGCGCCAGGGGGGGGGTCATATAGCCAGCTTTGGCGCCAGGGGGGGTCATATAGCCAGCTTTGGCGCCAGGGGGGGTCATATAGTCGTGGTATATTAAATATTGAAAGTACTTAAATAAAATCCCCCTGGGTTTTAGTCCATCTGTACCCAGCCCAGGGGGGGGTCATGACCCCCATGACCCCCCCCCCCCTGGATCCGCCCTTGCATGTGATTACATAAAGTGCTTACTTCATTTTAATAGATTTGAAACAAAAATCTTTTTCTCGTTTAACCCATGTTCAACCCATATCTTGACTGTGATTTGTACCAAAGAGTCGTCGTAAAAATGTAGAAATCTGACAAAAAGCATCTTCAGTTGCCACTCGGAAACAAACAAACGAAACCCTTTCAAGAGGAGCAGGCAGCATCAATGGACAGCCCCTCGAGCCTCGAGACCAGTAGATAATGTATATTTATTAAGAGCCACTTGCTTTTATTCGCCACAGACCTCTGAAGATGCAATGTTTCTCTTTGGATTTCAACAAAGAAAACCCATTTCAGATCTTCTTGTTCATTGATTCATCATTTTGTTTATTCGTCTTGAAAATAAACAAACCTATATTTATATTTTTTATTATTTTAAAGCATGTAACTGCTAGATGTTTAAATCTAAAGAAAAGTTTAACTAGAAAAAATTCCACGCGGACCAGACAGCAGACAGGACTCGAACCCGCACCTATGTGGGTTACCTATAATGCGAAGAGATGGCGCTGCCTTGTAGCTTAAGAATGGCTAGAAGAATTTCGACGCGGTCCGTGAGGGCTGCGGTAGCATAATTGGTCAGTGCTTTCGCCCGGATTGCGAAGGGTGCGGGTTCGAGTACCGTCCGCTGCCTGGTCCGCGTGGATTTTTTTCTAGTAAAACTTTTCTTTAGATCTATTTTTGTCAAGAACTAGCTAACCCGCCACTTCGTTCGCGTTAATGTTGGAATATAACGTGTCGTACGTTGGTGGGTACATGATTATGGTGAAGTTAAGAGCTCCGCTTCCTTTAGGCTCTACGCTTTGTCAACGATATTAGGTGTGAAATCGTGTAGAACCTTTATTCACCTACTCTGTGGGGGTTGCTTCCCACACTTGATGCTTGTTAAGGGTAAGGTTACTCCAAGGAGTGCTAAATAAAACCGAACCGTTTGAATGTTGTAAAAACACTAATTTATTTCTGTGACTAATTGTGCAAGAAAAAATACAATTTCATGAGTATGCTTAAAAGTAATCTGGGTCAATTTGAAATCATTTTAATGTACAATCAAGTAGGTATGTACAGCTCGTACATCTTGGCCACTTAAGAAAAGAAATTTCAGACCCTTTCTTATATCAAACTGCTGTCATAAATGTATTAAAGTGATTAGTTAGTAACAATCATCCTTTTATTATTATTAATTATCCTAGATACCGTATCAACTGCACGGAGGCGGCACAAAAATATCTACTAAGTAGAAAGGCTACACACTAGAGTCCGACCGAAACTGGTTTTCAGGCCGAAACCGAATCTGAATATTCGACCGTGGTTTCTGTTTCGGCCGAAACCGAAACCGAAACTCACGTGGTCAAGATTAAAATTCCTTAAAATACTAATATTTGGTGCAATTTACCCATTATTGAGCATTAATTAGGACATGAAATGGAAACACAGTATATTAATTTTGTTGTAGATAATCATTTATTAAATATAATATAAAAAAATATTAATAATATTTTTATTATTTTTTCAAATAAGTTCTCATAGCAAAATTTTTATCAGTTATCAATAATCAATTCACAAATTGTTACTGTTTCATTTGGTATTTTGAAATCTTATTAATTAATACTAGGTTTGTATTGGTACTTAGAAGAATCATCAATCTCCTTTATCTCAATATACGAAACTGCACTTCTCAATATAGGATATGGACTGCTGTGCGAGAAACGAAGTAAGGCGAGCGTGCATGACAACTTCCGAAATCAGTTTCGGTTTCGGCAAAAGTTTCGGCCACCGAAACTGCCGCCGAAACTTAATTTTTGGCCAAAACTCGGCCGAAACCGAACTTTCGGTCGGACACTACTACACACGCACACATGGACTGCTTAAGGACAATCTGACATCAGAATCACGCACACATGCGCGAAACATGAGCCGTTTTCTTTGCGTGGTTTTTATGTGTTGCTCTATCTAGGTGTGTAAATACGCAAAGATTTATATATATTCAAGAAGTCTGAATTCCGATTAAATGGAGAAGTATAAACTACATTGTAACAAGGAGACTGAGGGACGAGAGCGATGAAATCTTTTTTTAGGACCAGTTTTTAGAGTTCCGTAGGCAAATAATGAAAAATGGAACCCTTATGGATTCGACATGTCTGTACGTATGTCACAGCCGCTTTTTCCGAAACTAGGAACTGTACTGTCGAAACTTGGTAATTTGATGTATTCTGTGAACCGCATTAAGATTTTCACAAAAAAATAGTTAAGGGTTCCCCATACTTAGATCTGAAACTAAAATTTTTTTTTCATCAAAGCCATACGTTTGAGTTATTTATGGATAAGTCTTCAAAAATGACAATGAATTTCTAATATTTTTTTTTCTAAACTAAATAGTTTACGCGTGAGTGGTAAACCACCCAATCTGTATAAGAAGTAACTCTTAAGGTGGCTAACCACCTGCGCCATCGAGCTCACCACTACTATTCTAAGAAATAGTATAACTGAGACTGGAGCAGTACTGGGAGAGATTAAGTTTTGTAATTATGAAAATTCATTAATTAAGTAGTTATTATGTTATTATTGGTAAATCGCGGTTGACGATTTATAATGAATTAAAAAAAAAAGCTTCTTACTAAATCTCTTTCAAACCAATTTTCGTTATAATATAAAACATCATATATTTTTTGAAGTGAAAAAACGTCTTTAGCGGCATTATACACTTTTTTTTGTATGGGTAAAAAATGTTAAACTCGCGTCATGACTCGTGGGCTGATCGCATCACAGGCCACGTGTCCTGTTCGTAAGACGAAAACAATAAAATTGGAAAGGTTGTTGACTTTCAATATATTGGAAAAATCATAGTAATATTTTATTCAATCGTAATAATAAGTCTGTATCTAGGACGCCCTTGTGGCAGCTTTAGTGGAAAGAAAATGCATTTTTTAACAATAGATGTCGCGTTGGTCGCGTTTGAACTGACGATTATTCAAATAAATTAGGTGAGATTACAGCTATTTAAATGGGAAAGTGGCAATTTGGTAGGTATAATTAATTTATACACATGTGTAAGAAATTTTGCTATTTTATGGTCACGTATTAGCTATAGGGAGCGGCAAAATTCTTGAGCTAAATCACAGACAAATAAACGTTGTTGTATGCGCAGACTTCCATATACATCTGCCCCCACCGGGATTCGAACCCTCTCGAGTCGGCGACGCCATGAAACCCGGCGTACAAACCACTCGGCCACGGAGGTCGTATTCGATACTTGAGAAGTTTACTGGGGTATATACTTTATATTTATCATTATGTGATGGAAGTTGACCTCAACACATGTTTGCAAGTTTGATGTCAACTTTCAATCTGACGAGACTGTGTGAAATAAAACAGGGAGAAAAAAGCAGCCGTTCAATTAGGTCTCCCGCCGTAGTTTTGCAAACCGATGCACGGCGTAGTTTTCGACTTTCACATGTGCTTGTAAAAGCCTAAACTGATAAATGGTTTTTGAATTTGAATTGAATATAAGTAACTCATTCATACACCATGGCGGTAATTTACCCATTGCGTAAAATGCATACCAAACTGCGTGTGTGAATTGCTATAATATTAAACAGTGTATGAAAAAGAGTAATGCCTCAATGACGCTTGGTCGCTAGCCCGGGCACCCGAAGCAATATTTACACTGTAATACGGGCTGGAAGACGGTGTTTGGTAACTTAAACAAAAACTACCCGAATACAGGTGTACTCGACTTCGTTCATTTACACTTGGTCGATATTTTTTTTTTTATTTTTATGCAAAATAGGCAATGCGTTTGACCACAATCTCACCTGATGGAAAGCGATGATGAAGCCTAGGATGGTACACGCCTGTCTAGAAGATGCCTATTCACTCTGGCCTTGAAGATGTCCAGATTATATTGGTCCGGGAAAACAGACCTCGGCAAGGAGTTCTACTCCCTAACCGTTCACATAATGAAGGCCGAAGCAAATCGCTTCATGCGAATGGGAGGAACTTCGACAACATAAGGGTGGAAGCCCTCGCCGCGCCTGGTCGTCCGGTGGTGGAAAGGGGAAGGGGGGATCAAATTATGTAATACCTCCGCACACTCTACGAAACGTAACCGATAAAACATCGAGAGGCAAGCTACACGTCTTCGGTGGTCTAGGCTCTGAAGATTACGCGTTTACCCGAATTTCATTGGCACTCGTATTCGGGCTTACGAGCAAGTGTAATCGCGCCATTGTGCTGTGGGTGCGGAGACGCGGCAGAATCCTTAAATGGGTATCCCGCGGTTTCGCACTTAGCAGCTTAGAGGGTATTCGCAGGGTTTTTAGCGGATATTATGCCGTAAAGCATCCGTAAGAGTTACCGGGTCCTCAGTGGGCAGCCAGTGCGGGGGCCCGTAAGGCTTGCGGTAGCCAGGTGTGAGGTCCGTTCGGCGGTATGCCTCTTAAAGGTGCCGTGCGTCGTCGGTAAATAGAGATTTTGTTAAAAAAAAAGTAACAAACTATGTGAGTGTCACATTTCATCCAAATCCGTTCAGCCACTTTGGCGTATTCATTTACAAATATACAATCTTTCACATTTATAATACTAGTAGGACCTATCCGAACACAGCCACTTGGCGTTATGTGACGGTGGAATCCAGACGCGAAGGTAACTGATACACCAGTCATCCTCACCTTGTCTGCCTGCAAGCTTTTTTTTTTGAAGTTATACTTCTTTAGGCGCGTTATGAAAAAATGATGAGAGTGAAATTTTAAGATGCGCGCGCATCACTGTAACACAAAAAAAATGGTTGCCTGTAAAGTCGGTTTTACGGGCGAAGATTTTACGTAACAACGTCTTTTTCTCGGTAGAATATTTATTGATATGAATATAATTAAATTGCACAATAGGAACAAGGAATTGAATGAAAATAAGAATTGCACAAATTTTAACTATAGAAATATATTTTGTTTACTAAAACATTGTACATGTAAACTTAAACTTAACACGAGAGACTCATCGTAACGTTACCGAGCGTTACACTTTTTCATAAGTGACTCCCAGCCGCAACCTAATTTAAGACGTTGTCACGTCAAAAATTAACAGCATGCTGTTACTTTTGTGTTTACCGCACATTAAGAAAATCTACCAACAAAATAGAAATAGAATCTCTATTTAGTGGGTGCTAACGACTGCATTGTGAAGGCCTATCAAAAGTATTTATTAATCTGGAACAACGGAACCAAAGCGCGATTCAGGAGACTACAGCGCCATCTCTTGACCATTGGTGTAGTAGAACCAAAAACCACATCTTTATTTTTCAATGTTACTTTTATGTTATTATTGTAATAAAGTAACAGTTATAGGTATTCATATTTATAATATTTATCCACATGTTTCTAGTTTGTATATTCGGAATACGTGTTTGAGTTTCATACAAGTGCAAATCACGTATGTTCTAATAAATTATATACAGTAGCGATTTTAATTGAATATTTTGATTATTTATTTATTTTTTCAAATTAAAACTGAACTTTATTGACTGTGTCTTTTTCCAGACTTTTTATTAATTTATTGTAATTAATTATTTGCATGCTATTAAAAACTAATTTTAAGCGATGCCAAAGAAGGATAACTTCTCACGCGCCTACATAAGTACACGCACCCATTTTTTTTGATTGTGTATGCCAATGGTCGCAGATGACCTTTACAGCGTAACCGGGTTTCGAGACGGCGGGATCCTAGGGGACCCCAAGCCAAGAATTAGCAAGTGAGATATATACCTCTAGAGGTATTGCAGGCGGATGCCACCTACCCACGGAGAGAGTCTCCTCTCCGTTTCTAGCCTGTAGACCACTCGAAACTGTGGGGGTCGGCTCAACTAGTGGGCGTCTCTGAGACTCCCACATATTGATAAATTGTCAAATAGACTTAACTCTGCAGCATATGCCGTAATGAAGATACGTCAGTTAACGGACGTAGATACGGCCAGATTAGTGTACTTTAGTTATTTCCATAGTGTAATGTCGTACGGAATTTTATTGTGGGGAAACGCCGCCGACATTCAAACTATTTTTGTGCTGCAGAGCTAGAGAGCTATTCGATCAATTTATAATCTTAAAGTTAAGGATTCCTTAAGAGATAGGTTTCAAGAATTTGGTATAATGACGGTCGCATCATAATACATACACGAAAATTTATTACTTGTAAGAAAAAATATTAATTTGTTTCTTAAAAACAGTGATGTTCACAAACTTAATACAAGAAACAAAAATAAACTAACTCGACCTGCTACTAGGCTTCACAAAATCAATAATTCATTTAAAGGTCTTTGTGTTCGCTTATACAATAAAGTCCCAAGCTATATCCAAGAGCAAACCATAAATAAATTCAAAGATAGTATATAAAAAAGCTCTTATTAAAAAAGCTTATTACAAAGTGTCTGATTATATTACAGACAAAAATGCTTGGCTTTGAACTGTTCCAATCATTCCAACAGGTTTTCTATATTAAATAAATCATGATTGTATTGACGTTGTAACAACATAATGATTTGTAAATGTTGTTACATTATGCTTTTAATGTTGTGGAGTTTTTATTTCGCTCGTTTTTCTCCGCAGCTAAAAAATATGTCCAATAACGAGTGGTAGGGAAAAAAATGTTTGGACGATTCAAAAGTGTTGTACTATACATCCAATTTGAATAAAGATATATTGATTTCTGATTTCTGACTCGGACCTTAGCTCTAGTTAGCCGTTGTCGTGGGGAACGGGGAACCTGCAAGTCACTTCTTCGCGCCTCTTTTAAGAGACCCTGGGGTTGGAGGAAGGAGACACGTGCGCGGGCTAAGCACTCCATTTGCGAACTTTAGAACTTTTCTTAACTTTTCTAAGTTATCAATCAATCAATACTTTATTGCGTTCTACAATGTTTTCTTAGATCTTAGTAGGTACATTGCTTTGATCATTGTAGACCCTGAACAGGGCACAGCAAATATAAGCTTAATAATATTATAAGCTTAACATATGCCACATCTAGGGCGTCTATAATCAGTGTATTTCTATTCGGGGTCGTTTAGTTGTTCTAAAAGCGTGGTTGCGGCAGTGGCGTGAAATTGGCGCGCTCTCGCGAGGCATCCGCGTCGGCGTGACGTCTGCGAGGCGTCTCGAGGCGCTCGCGTCACGCACGACAGTTCTTTCACGCTCCCGACTTTAAGGCGCTTTGCAGACAACGGGGCGAGGCGGGCTTTTTGTCCGTGTAGTAAAAAAACCGCGTCTGCCCGTCGATGTCTGCGGCTACCCTCGCCGCGTACACAAAGCACACGACGGGCAGAGGCAGTCAGTTCAGAACATTCGTTCTAGTGAATAATCCATCACTAAAAAGCGCGTGGCGCGGACTGAGCTAGCCGCCCCGCGCTGCCGTCTGCGATACTGCGTGGTTACTGCATATAAACTGGTTTGTATGATCCACGGCGGGCAGCCGCGGACATGCCGCACCGCCAGTACCCGCCGGGCAGCTGCGGCGCGGTCTTTTTGCCCTCTATGTGCGTTTGTAGTATCGGATTCACTTTGTGCTATCGTTCGCGGCGAAATTGACCGGCCCGCTCCGCCCCGCCGTCTGCAAAGCGCCTAAGTGGACCCCTTTATTCATTTTACCTCATCCCTCGAGGATATTGCGCCGAGAATAACTCGTTAGCTTAATAAATAACTTTTTTTTATATTATAATATTAATAAGGAAGTGTGGATTTGTGAGTCGCCGTTTCCTCCAGCTCCTAAAAGCTTTATTCCTAATTGCTCTACCTGAGTATTTTCGCAATTGTAATATTAGAAGTTCGTTGGCTAAGATAAAATAAAAATAAACTGAAAGCCAAGTACTAAAAAAAAATATAGAACAAGGTTAATAATCTCATCAGAATGTTTGTAAACACATAGAAACATTTCAATGTTTATCGTCTATAATTCTATAAACTCACTTATTTGATCGATGTATTTTACTGCATGCAATACACTGTCCAAGGAAACACTAGGCAAGTCTTGTAAATTCTTCGCGTCGGTTCTTCTACGTCCTGTCCCTCTAGCATGCACACCAAAACGATATATCAACATATATTTATAATGATAAAGCGATATATCAACATTAACTGTCAGACTACTGTCAAACTCCATAGTAATCTGACAGTTAATGCCGATATATCGCTTTATCATATCCCGTTTCGGTGGTCATGCTAGAGGGGTTGGACATGATTAAGGATCCCTATAAGGCACCTTATATACTCCGAACACCTAGGCCACATTTATTTATTTATTAGAAACAAACGGTCATACATATAATTTTGAAAATATTGTCAGTTTATATATCACTACAGACCTACAGTTTCCTTAATTAGAAATCGCGCTGTACAGCTAAAACCCAGTAAGTCGAAACGAGCTAACAATACAGATCGACCCGACCACGGAAACCCGTCAATGTTTCTCCAGTAATGCATGTATGTAAATATAATTTCTGCGCACAATTGTTAAACGGATACACACTACCGGGCTCCCACAGACGAAAAGCCGAGCCAACCTGCACAATCAACCAATCCCGACCCACCGGACCCAACCACACAGCGACGAAATTGTTAACAAACCTTTTAAAGTAAACAAATTAGCGCTAATCAATTTAAACTAAAGAACTTTAAGTAAATGTGATCAAAAGCCTATCTGCGTTACATGTGTGAGTATTAAATTCTAATCTACAAACGTAATCAAACAGTGTATAATTTAAAGGCGTTTTTGATTTTGCCTATTGATGTGTTAAATATATCAATAGTGGTAAATTTTTCATTTTGGTCAAACATTATACATGCACGTCTTGTAAACATATTTTTAACGTAACATGTTCTATTAAATGGAATATAAAATATTTTTTTATCACGACAATTGCGTTCGAGTCTGCGAGGTACTCTTAGATTTATTTTACTAAGTAAATAAGGAGCATCAACAATGTTATTTAGTATCTTATATAATAAAAGTGCGTCGACACAGTTTCGACGCTCTTCGAGCGTCTGAATATGATAGTGAGATAGTGACTGTGTATAACTTGGTTGAACGTAACAATTGCGATAGTTTACTGATTTAATGAATTTCTTCTGAACCCTTTCGATTCTATCGATATGTTTCCTACAGTATGGTTTCCACACTGCGCAAGCATACTCTAATCGACTACGGACAAAACAATTAAAAAGTGTTTTATATGTAAAATCTTTTTTGAAAGGTTTACTTACGCGGAGAATAAAGCCAAGCTGTTTGTAAGATTTGTTTATAATTGAATCTAGGTGCGGTAAGAAAGTTAGTTTACAATCCATTAAGACACCTAGGTCGCGGATTTGGTATACTCGTTGTAATGCTGTATTTGCCAAAGTATATTTAAAGTTAATAATTTTCTTTTTTCTTGTAAAACTTATAATATGACATTTTTCAAGGTTAAGAAATAGATTATTTGTGTTGCAATAATGTTCAAATTCAAAAAGATCGTGTTGTAGCAGTGTACAATCATTGGCGTCACGAATAATTCTAAATATTTTAGTATCATCTGCGTAAAGTAAAACACCAGAATGTAGAATGCTATTAGTTATGTCATTTACATATAATATAAACAATAATGGTCCCAAATGGGAACCTTGGGGGACGCCAGAATGAATATATTTGAATTCCGAGCAATATCCAGAGATTACAACAGCCTGTTTTCTTTTCTCTATGTAAGACTTTACCCATCGGAACAGATCACCATGTATACCAAGTCGCCAGAGCTTTTTTAACAAGGTACTATGGCAAATTTTGTCGAACGCTTTGGCAAAATCGGCATACACGGCATCTACCTGGAACCCGTCATTCATAGCTTCTAGAACAACTTCGGTGAAATTAAGTAAATTAGTTTCTACAAAACGACCCTTGTAAAAGCCATGTTGACAACAAGACACATGACGGCGAACCACCCTAGATAATTGGTCAGTAACAATTTTTTCAAGTATTTTTCCGAAATGACATAATTTAGAAATAGGTCTATATTTTTCAATGTCTGAACTGACTTTACCTTTAGGAACTGGAGTAACCCAAGCCTGTTTCCAGATCTCCGGCATACAACCTTCCCTCAAGGATTTTGTAAATAAAATAGTGATTGGTAACGTAAGAGTTGAAGAACATTTTTTTATAAATAACGGGGGGATACCATCAGGACCTGCTCCCTTGTTTATATCAATTGATTTCAGATAATTAAAAACAATGTCGGTGTCTATTTCTATAGAGTGCATATCAATGATAGGGTCAAGAGGCGGTGGCTCAATATTGTCAGATTCAAAAGGTAATTGGTTAGACTTCTCAAAAACAGAGTAAAAGTAATCGTTAAACAAGTTACAAATAATTTGCCCATCAGAGACCGTTGACCCTTTATAATTCATAGATTGTGGGAGCCCTTTATTAGAAGAAACAGACTTAACATAAGTCCAAAAATATTTAGGATGGGTGTTAATTTTTTCTTCCGAGAATGATATATAATTATTGTAGCACTCTTTCATCATTTTTTCTGCACGTTTACGCAAGATTTTAAAACTCTGGTAATCTAAGGGATTACCATATAATTTCCATAGCTTGTGAAATTTACGCTTTTCTTTCAAAAGTTTAGTCAATGCCCTACTGTGCCAAACTGGAACTTTAGTAGAATCATGAACTCGTCGTTGGGGAACAAAACTAGATACCAACCCGTTAATGATTTCGTAAAATTTTTTAACACAGTTTTCCGTATTTAAGTCTTGAAATAATATAGACCAATTTATACTACTTAATTCTGTGTTGATCTTCTCATAATCAGCACAATGAAAGTTATTAATAGTACTCCGAGATGGTTTTAACGAACTGTAATAATTTACTTTTAAATGTAATGACAATGACCTATGATGGCTGTCCTCAGCCGTCAGTGGGTGATCGCAGGCTACTATACGACAATCCTCATTTGAAAATATTAGATCTAGTATGCGACCATTGACATTTTGTACTGAGTTGTACTGTTTTAAATGGGAAAAGGATATGAAGTCACTTAGAGATTGTACCGCAAAGCTACTGTTATTAATTAAACGCATTTCACATGAGTTTGTGTCCGCCCAGACAGCGTTACAAACATTAAAGTCTCCAGCTATAACAAACGTATCGTTAGGTCGATCTATCATTATTTGACTAGCAATATCAAAAAAAGAAGTAAGTGTATCCTTATATCCGGGACCCTGTGGTAAATATATACACGCAATATTTAGGAACTTTGTTTTAGAAGCATGCGTCAATGACACCGTCGCCGGTATCCCCGGTGCGAGCGCGGTAGTGGCTCCGTCATAAGCGAGCGGGAGCGACACCCACAGGCAGTCGGAATGTGCTCGAGAAGGCACGGGCCAGTCGCGGCGGAGCGGGCGCAACGCCGCTCGCACGGCGATGGCCGCCCCGCCGCCCCTCGCCGCCCCACTCTCAGCCGCCGAGCGATCGCAGCGAAATACACAATACCTTTCATCAAAAAATTCACGATCATAAAAATTAGAAGAAAGCCATGTTTCAGTGACACATATAAAATCATATTCAGACTGAGAAACTTGTGATAAGAAACTATGAGATTTTGTGCGCAAGCCCCTTACATTCTGATAATAACCAGAAAAAAAATCAACTGTCATTTTCTATTTGATTGATGTTATTGTTTCTTATTAGCATATATATTATCAAAGAACAATGTATAGTACTCGCAGACAAATATAAAAGATTTTGATTAAAGTAAATAACACGGTAAAGTATTCGATTTATAGGTAAAATTTTCAAACATACTATCAGGCAAAGTAGAACAAATAAAAAAGTATAAATATGGTTAAAATATGATTTCGTTTGGTAAAAAAAAATAGTGCACGCTAACGTTAGACCAAAGAGGGTACTCACACATGCATGATATTATAATTAGTTGAACAATGCATATCATGTACAACGTTTTATATAATATTTTACGTACGTACAGAAATAAGGTAAATGCTAATAATAATTCCCACAAAAAATAATGCAAATAATTTAAAAGAAGTCATTTTAGGTTTTTTAAATCACTATCACCCTTAATCACTATTGCATTACTTCCCTTATTTTTCCGCATGAAGATTTTACAATCACGAACCCATAGAAATGAGTAATTTAACTCCTTTTTTAATTCCCTTGCTCGCTTTAGAAGTAATTTATTTGTAGTGGTCAGATGGTCTGTGAAGTAAAGCGCCATGTCCGGCCCAGGTACATTGATATCGGAGGTGGATAGCCCACGTCGCTCGCGAACCGCCGCCAACAGCTGATCTTTACGTATACGCTGGGTAAAGCGTACTATAATGGCCGGTGGACGTTCTTGACCCTGAGGACTTTTTTCAGGAGAAAGAAAACGCCGTACACGGTGAATAGTATCCACGTCTGTGTCCGTTAATGGGAATCCAACAAGATAACAGATATTGTGGAGAATTGTTTTTAAATTTTCGCCCTTTGTAAATGGCACACCCGATATCTCCACATTGTTCATCATAGAATACTGCCGAATGCTATTGTTTTCAGAATTCAAGACTTTTATTTGCTCAATATCGTCATCACTGATTTTCCGAGAAATACCATCATTTTTTATCTCTATGGAGGTCACTCGGCTTCTAAGTTCTGATAATTCAACCTTAATTTGATTTTGTTCTTGAATTAATGACTCTGTCAGGGACGAAATGCTACTAATGTGCTCCTTGATATCGGATAAAATTTCTTGTCTAGTTAAAGTCATGTTCTCATTACAGTTATTACTACAAGACTGCATAATAGACATCATGTCCCGCCGGAAATCTGCTAGTTCTTGGGTCACAGTGCTGGGGTCATATTCAGGTTGCTTTCTTTTGCGGATAATGTTGGAAGTATCATCCTTAAGCTTAGAGAGATCAGGTTGCGATCCAGTTTGTAGTTTTGCAGGCGACCGAAGAGGGTTCATGATTGCCTTCACAGATACACACTCTGATAACAGTGTGGCTTGAAGCGGGAAGAAAAATCAGAGCTCCTCTCTTTTACTCGAGACGTGCGCAGGGGGGTATCCCCGCAGCAGCGATGCACCACGGCGAGAACAATAGA
The DNA here is from genome assembly GCA_902850365.2 of Chilo suppressalis. Classification (NCBI taxonomy): domain Eukaryota; kingdom Metazoa; phylum Arthropoda; class Insecta; order Lepidoptera; family Crambidae; genus Chilo; species Chilo suppressalis. Next base: position 27,630,079 of record OU963901.1, on the reverse strand, counting down.
AGTCCTCAGCAGTAAAAAGTTAAATGACACAAACTTGTTGCAATCAAAAATGAATCTAAACTTGAACGACTGATGCACAAAATTTAAATGCAAAGAGTGTAGAAAAATATTTAAATTTACGAAAACGATTAGCGCGCGTCTGCTCACAGCGAAGGTTCAACCACACACATTTGGACATAAGATGTTTTTGAACATCATATAATTAGAGAAAAGTGTACTAGAAAAATATCTACGCGGACCAGGCAGCAGACGGGACTCGAACCCGCACCCTTCGCTATCCGGGCGAATGCACTGACCATTATGCTACCGCGGCCCTGACGGCCGCGTCGAATTTTTCGAGAAATGTCGAGAAAAATTCGAAACCTACAATGTGAAGAGATGGCGCTGCCTTGCAGCCTAATATTTCATTTTTCCTTTCGTCACCACAACAATTGAGGTTTTTCATCACTGGCAACAAATGGTTTTTTTCTCTCGTTTGTCCCCAGTGGGAACGAAGCCAGTAGTGGCGCCTGGGAACAATATTTGACTGACCCATTGTCGCACTAACTTAGGCATTGCTATTAATATGACTTTAGATCAATATGATAGGAATATTGTTATAATAATAAAATTTTAATATTGTGACCAGGCCACTCTTTCCTAGTGGGCACTTTGGGCAAGTGCCCAGGGCCCCGCGATCGATAGGGGCCCCCTCAGATCAAATACAAAGTCCCTAGTTGCTTTTAGATCACCAAACGATAACCAATATTTATTGCCAAAAAACTTATATAATTCGATGAAATCGAACCTAAATTACTGACTCAGAATGAAAATCAGAATGACTCGCTCCTTTTCAAGTCATAATCCACATCAAAGTCATAGGGTCAAAGTTATATGACTTTGATGTGGATTATGACTTGAAAAGGAGCGAGTCATTCTGATGATTTTTCTTTAAAATGTGTATGTGCTTAGAATACCATTATATGTAAGTATATTTAAATTTATCTAAGCATGCTGAAGTCGGAAAGCCTAATTTTTGGGCTAGAGTAGAATAGCTTCGCTTATGTAAATGCTAGTAAATTGGTATTGTAGTCAGTAATTTAGGTTCGATTTCATCGAATTATATAAGTTTTTTGGCAATAAATATTGGTTATCGTTTGGTGATCTAAAAGCAACTAGGGACTTTGTATTTGATCTGAGGGGGCCCCTATCGATCGCGGGGCCCTGGGCACTTGCCCAAAGTGCCCACTAGGAAAGAGTGGCCTGGTCACAATATTAAAATTTTATTATTATAACAATATTCCTATCATATTGATCTAAAGTCATATTAATAGCAATGCCTAAGTTAGTGCGACAATGGGTCAGTCAAATATTGTTCCCAGGCGCCACTACTGGCTTCGTTCCCACTGGGGACAAACGAGAGAAAAAAACCATTTGTTGCCAGTGATGAAAAACCTCAATTGTTGTGGTGACGAAAGGAAAAATGAAATATTAGGCTGCAAGGCAGCGCCATCTCTTCACATTGTAGGTTTCGAATTTTTCTCGACATTTCTCGAAAAATTCGACGCGGCCGTCAGGGCCGCGGTAGCATAATGGTCAGTGCATTCGCCCGGATAGCGAAGGGTGCGGGTTCGAGTCCCGTCTGCTGCCTGGTCCGCGTAGATATTTTTCTAGTACACTTTTCTCTAATTATATGATGTTCAAAAACATCTTATGTCCAAATGTGTGTGGTTGAACCTTCGCTGTGAGCAGACGCGCGCTAATCGTTTTCGTAAATTTAAATATTTTTCTACACTCTTTGCATTTAAATTTTGTGCATCAGTCGTTCAAGTTTAGATTCATTTTTGATTGCAACAAGTTTGTGTCATTTAACTTTTTACTGCTGAGGACTTCTATTGTTCTCGCCGTGGTGCATCGCTGCTGCGGGGATACCCCCCTGCGCACGTCTCGAGTAAAAGAGAGGAGCTCTGATTTTTCTTCCCGCTTCAAGCCACACTGTTATCAGAGTGTGTATCTGTGAAGGCAATCATGAACCCTCTTCGGTCGCCTGCAAAACTACAAACTGGATCGCAACCTGATCTCTCTAAGCTTAAGGATGATACTTCCAACATTATCCGCAAAAGAAAGCAACCTGAATATGACCCCAGCACTGTGACCCAAGAACTAGCAGATTTCCGGCGGGACATGATGTCTATTATGCAGTCTTGTAGTAATAACTGTAATGAGAACATGACTTTAACTAGACAAGAAATTTTATCCGATATCAAGGAGCACATTAGTAGCATTTCGTCCCTGACAGAGTCATTAATTCAAGAACAAAATCAAATTAAGGTTGAATTATCAGAACTTAGAAGCCGAGTGACCTCCATAGAGATAAAAAATGATGGTATTTCTCGGAAAATCAGTGATGACGATATTGAGCAAATAAAAGTCTTGAATTCTGAAAACAATAGCATTCGGCAGTATTCTATGATGAACAATGTGGAGATATCGGGTGTGCCATTTACAAAGGGCGAAAATTTAAAAACAATTCTCCACAATATCTGTTATCTTGTTGGATTCCCATTAACGGACACAGACGTGGATACTATTCACCGTGTACGGCGTTTTCTTTCTCCTGAAAAAAGTCCTCAGGGTCAAGAACGTCCACCGGCCATTATAGTACGCTTTACCCAGCGTATACGTAAAGATCAGCTGTTGGCGGCGGTTCGCGAGCGACGTGGGCTATCCACCTCCGATATCAATGTACCTGGGCCGGACATGGCGCTTTACTTCACAGACCATCTGACCACTACAAATAAATTACTTCTAAAGCGAGCAAGGGAATTAAAAAAGGAGTTAAATTACTCATTTCTATGGGTTCGTGATTGTAAAATCTTCATGCGGAAAAATAAGGGAAGTAATGCAATAGTGATTAAGGGTGATAGTGATTTAAAAAACCTAAAATGACTTCTTTTAAATTATTTGCATTATTTTTTGTGGGAATTATTATTAGCATTTACCTTATTTCTGTACGTACGTAAAATATTATATAAAACGTTGTACATGATATGCATTGTTCAACTAATTATAATATCATGCATGTGTGAGTACCCTCTTTGGTCTAACGTTAGCGTGCACTATTTTTTTTTACCAAACGAAATCATATTTTAACCATATTTATACTTTTTTATTTGTTCTACTTTGCCTGATAGTATGTTTGAAAATTTTACCTATAAATCGAATACTTTACCGTGTTATTTACTTTAATCAAAATCTTTTATATTTGTCTGCGAGTACTATACATTGTTCTTTGATAATATATATGCTAATAAGAAACAATAACATCAATCAAATAGAAAATGACAGTTAATTTTTTTTCTGGTTATTATCAGAATGTAAGGGGCTTGCGCACAAAATCTCATAGTTTCTTATCACAAGTTTCTCAGTCTGAATATGATTTTATATGTGTCACTGAAACATGGCTTTCTTCTAATTTTTATGATCGTGAATTTTTTGATGAAAGGTATTGTGTATTTCGCTGCGATCGCTCGGCGGCTGAGAGTGGGGCGGCGAGGGGCGGCGGGGCGGCCATCGCCGTGCGAGCGGCGTTGCGCCCGCTCCGCCGCGACTGGCCCGTGCCTTCTCGAGCACATTCCGACTGCCTGTGGGTGTCGCTCCCGCTCGCTTATGACGGAGCCACTACCGCGCTCGCACCGGGGATACCGGCGACGGTGTCATTGACGCATGCTTCTAAAACAAAGTTCCTAAATATTGCGTGTATATATTTACCACAGGGTCCCGGATATAAGGATACACTTACTTCTTTTTTTGATATTGCTAGTCAAATAATGATAGATCGACCTAACGATACGTTTGTTATAGCTGGAGACTTTAATGTTTGTAACGCTGTCTGGGCGGACACAAACTCATGTGAAATGCGTTTAATTAATAACAGTAGCTTTGCGGTACAATCTCTAAGTGACTTCATATCCTTTTCCCATTTAAAACAGTACAACTCAGTACAAAATGTCAATGGTCGCATACTAGATCTAATATTTTCAAATGAGGATTGTCGTATAGTAGCCTGCGATCACCCACTGACGGCTGAGGACAGCCATCATAGGTCATTGTCATTACATTTAAAAGTAAATTATTACAGTTCGTTAAAACCATCTCGGAGTACTATTAATAACTTTCATTGTGCTGATTATGAGAAGATCAACACAGAATTAAGTAGTATAAATTGGTCTATATTATTTCAAGACTTAAATACGGAAAACTGTGTTAAAAATTTTTACGAAATCATTAACGGGTTGGTATCTAGTTTTGTTCCCCAACGACGAGTTCATGATTCTACTAAAGTTCCAGTTTGGCACAGTAGGGCATTGACTAAACTTTTGAAAGAAAAGCGTAAATTTCACAAGCTATGGAAATTATATGGTAATCCCTTAGATTACCAGAGTTTTAAAATCTTGCGTAAACGTGCAGAAAAAATGATGAAAGAGTGCTACAATAATTATATATCATTCTCGGAAGAAAAAATTAACACCCATCCTAAATATTTTTGGACTTATGTTAAGTCTGTTTCTTCTAATAAAGGGCTCCCACAATCTATTATCCTAATATGCCCAGGGCCTTAAATAGGTTAAAGACGGCCCTGATTGTGACCATGATACCCTTACAGTAGTAACAGTGCCGAAATATCGGGAAGTCATAAAAACACAAGGTGCACGGTAGCAATCCCGTAAATAACATAAAAACTTTAATATGACAGGAAATCCTGCCTGCCGATGCATCCTTACAATTTTCTATCCATCGCTCCCAGTCTAACAGGGCGGGCAGCTATATAACACAAATCCGTATAATTAATAACAATCTGTCCGACAGAGCCGCTTAAAACGCAAGTTAGTCCGAAATCCAATTAAAAGTTACAACAGAAATCGCTGCTCCCGGTCTCACAAACTCTTTATCATATAACCGTTGGTGGATTGGAGCGTTCTCCCAACACCCAGTCAGTGTTCTAAATCAATTAATACTTTGCTGCAGTTCGTACAATAAACAGTACGTTTATGGATACATGAGCAATCGTTGAAGTCAAGCAACTTTCGCAGTGGTATGTCATTTGATGGGTGACCAATAATTTACTATCTCGATCTCTTCTGTGCTTCGGAAGGAATGCTAATCTGTTAGTACCGGCCGCATCTGCAGTCGTTAGTATCCACCAATCCGCACTGGCCCCGCGTTGTGGGTCATAGTCATGGCCCAATTATTCTGTTTCATTCATAAGGAAAGCCTGTGCCCCTGCAGGGGGGACATTAAAAGGCTGATGAGATCTATTTGTGGATTGAAGCCCTCAGATAGTTGTGTACCATATTTTAGGTCCCTAAAGTTGTTGACATTGCCATGTCTCTATATATTTGAGTGCTGCGTTTTCGTGAAAAGTAATCCAGATCTTTTCAAAGTAAGAGAACAGACTCATATGCTCGGCCTTCGCCCTCGGAAACCTCAAGTTTGTACAAATATGTGTAGAACAGCGCTAATGAAGAAAAGTGTTGTAGAAATGGCGCCAAAATTATATAATAGATTACCTGACAGCATTAAATATTATAATACCAATACATTTAAAAAAATCTGACGAAATTTTTAGTGTAAAAATAAAACGAAATAAATGTTATTATAATGTAAATGATTTTTTAATGGATACTGACATTTCGATTTTTTTTATTTTTTTTTTATTGATTCATAGATTAATGTATTGATTCTTTTATTATGATGATTATGATTTTATTGAATTTAAAATGATAACAAATTTTCGTATGCTGTTGAGCATGTCATGAAGGCACATTTATATAAATTTTAAAAACTTATTGTTACCGATGACAACGGATAAATGATTTGATTGATTGATTGATGATGATATGGATAAATGTTTACGTTAACAGTACTTTTATCACGTAGCAGTAAAAGCTATAATCGTAGTGCAAGTGAGAGATCTGTGTTATGGGTGTGACAGTACGTCAACGTCATCATAATATCCACAGAACATCATAGAAAGGGCTTACTATGCGATTCAAATAAGAATAGGAAAGCCAATGACCTCCATTTGTCAAATGTCGCTTGAAAAGTACGGTTTGCATAAAAATCTTGGAACACTTTTTTTACGCACTAAACTAATCTTAGACCGCGGAATTCGCCGCTGTGATTTCATCATCATCATCAGCCTATTAATGTTCCCACTGCTGGGGCACAGGCCTTCCCTATGAATGGAATAGGGAGATAGGGCCATGACCTACCACGCGGGCCCAGTGCGGGTTGGTGGGTGCTAACGGCGTAACATGCCTTCCGAAGCACGGAGGAGCTCGAGATAGTAAATTTTCGGTCACCCATCCAATGACCGACCACTGCGAAAGTTACTTAAATTCAACGATCGCAGCGGAACGCGCTAACCACTTGCGCCATCGAGCTCCTTGGGGGTGTGATTTGAAAATTTTTAATTCATGTTCTAATTTCGAGATTAAAAGTGAGTTTGATTTTACAGAATAGCACTGCTGAACTAAGAATATAATAAATATCTGAGAATACACAACCTCAATTTCTTGCAGCTTAATAAACATGGTGCTTGTACCCAACTCATAAATATACATAAATTATATGATACACAGAACACTTCACACTTTGTGGATGTCTTATGCTTCATACTCATGCAAAACAATGTTGGATTCAACTTTTGAAACCAATGTGTTATGTACGAAAGCTTAAAGTAAAAGCTCCTTGAAAGTAATGAAGCGCTTACAATTCTGCAAAATTTACAACAAAATGTAATTACCGTAATCTCAACAAGCAAGGCACTGGAATGATAATGTCTGCAAGTTTTTAGATCTCTCTATCCGTAGGAAATCTTTCATCCGGCACATCCTATTTTATGTTCTGTGATGTGACTAGATACATCTTAATAGATGTCAAGGTCGCTCAGCGGGCAATTGAGAGAGCTATGCTTGGTGTTTCCCTGCGTGATCAAGTCAGAAATGACGAGATCCGTAGGAGAACTAAAGTCACGGACATAGCTCGAAGAATAGCCCAGTTGAAGTGGCAGTGGACGGGACACATAGCGAGGAGAACAGATGGCCGTTGGGGCGGAAAGGTTCTCGAATGGCGACCGCGTGCCGAACGACGCTCAGTGGGAAGACCCGCTACAAGGTGGACCGACGATCTGGTGAAGGTCGCTGGAAAACGCTGGATGCGGGCAGCGCAGGACCGATCATTGTGGAGATCCTTGGGGGAGGCCTATGTCCAGCAGTGGGCGTCATACGGCTGATATGATGATGATGAAATAGATGTCGGTAGATCAGTACGGTGGTACGAGGAGCTCAATGACGCAAGTAGTATACATATGTAAGAAACAACTATGACTTTAACACGAGATTTAAGAATGAGCTTGGCATTCCATGTTTCAGACTACAAAAATCATTTCTGGTAGTATTACATTGTTTAATAAAGTTCCCCAATATCTGATTGAGCTTCCACTGACCAAATTTAATTATCAGATCAAGAATACTCATATGAATAAGGGCTATAATAAAGTTGATGATTATCTAAATGATCGTCAGCATGGACATAGTGTTTCTTGTAATTTGTTATATGATGGGTATTAGTCATTTTTCATAACAGTAATATGGTACCTTTCTGATGCCGCTTCCTATATACTAAATATAAAGTTAACTATAAAATTTATTTTAACTATATACCTATAATCTAAATTATGTACTGGAAGGTGACTACAGAAGTATCTCTGAAGTAATTTTCGACGACTTTTTCAAGTTTCTTGCCGGTTCTTTTTAGTACAAGATCTCTCCCGCCGCAGTTTTTCAAATCGATGGCGTTGCTTCTTGACCTTCACAAGTGCTTATAACAGCCTAGACTGAATAAATGATTTTTGATTTTGATTTAGTGCATTCGAACTGCGATGTTAAACAACTTTCACAATGGTCGGTAATTGGATGGGTAGCCAAAATGTATTATCTTGAGCTCCTCTGTGCTTCGAAAAGGCATGTTAAGCCGTTGCTCTCGGCTGTATATGGTATCGTTTGCCACCACCAATCCGTGTGGGTGGTGGGGGAAACTGCGCATGGGTACAACTGGAGAGCCAATCGGCGCAACGCACGCCCGCCCGCGCACCTCGTTTCCCCCCAACACATCTTAATTTTTACTTCTGCGCAATAACGGTCAGCGTTAGATTTTTTTTTTTTTTTTTTTGAGTGTGTATACTGTTGGTCGCAGATGACCTATACAGCGTCACCGGGTTTGGGGACGGCGAGATCCTAAGGGGACCTCAAGCCGAGAATTGGCGAGTGCCTCTGGAGGTATTCCAGTCGGATGGCGTCTCCCCGGGGGGGGGAGTCTCCACTCCGTCTGAAGCCTCCAGACCACTCGAACCTGAGGGGGTCGGCTCAACTAGAGGGCGTCTCTGAGACTCGGACCTCGGCTCTAGTTAGCCGTTGTCGTGGGGGGCGGGGAAAAACGCCCCGGTACGTACCTGTATAGCGTGTCGTGTGTAGACCGGGTCTTCGCACTCTTATCCTACGGGTGCGGTGTCTGCCTAATGCTAAGCTAGTGTGCACGTTTGCTAGCTGTGTAGTGTTGGTGTTTGTGGCCTTTGTGGGAGGAGTCGGAGGCGATCAGCGTTAGAGTTTCGTGCTGCGACTTATATAGGACTAGCTGACTCGGCGAACTTCGTACCGCCCAAAAGTAATAATTTGCAATAAATTAAAATTGCAACTATAATTTGAGATTTAAACTATCCTATCTCTCAAGTTGGATCGAACTGCACATGGTGTGCGAATTTTATTATAATCGGTTAAGTGGTTTAGGAGTCCATTGAGGACAAACATTGTGACACGAGATTTATATATATTAAGATTATACATGTGACATAAACCCTCATAAACATAGACACATGCACATACAGACACACATACACATACAGACACACACGCACACACATACATACACATACACAACATACTTTTAATTTTGTGAGTAAATGGTAAGATAAGGATTGTAATTTTTATTGATTTATATGTATTATAGAACACACGTCTTTGTATCTGCAGGTGGGCACTAATGGCTGTAATACAGTACTAGAAACAAATACAGCTATTAACGAATCTTATTTATGCATGTAACTTTCATTCCCTATTTTATCCCCTTGGGGGTAAAATTGATCAAAATCCTTTCTTAGCGGATGCTACGTCATAACATCTACCTGCATGCCAAATTTCAGCCCGATCCGTCCAGTGGTTTGGGCTGTGCGTTGATAGATCACTAACTATGTCAGTCAGTCAGTGATCTTTGAGTTTTATATATATAGATTTTAATTTTCATTTTATTCTTCTGCACATCGATGTATCCCGATCATCAGACGCATTTCATTTCAGAAAAGTCGCAAACCTATTTAAATGTTAATACGAACGAACCCACTCTCTGACACAGAAAAAGCCGTAAAGTGAGTAGATTTAATTCATACCGATGCAGACAGTCACCGTTCTTTGTCACGAACTATCTCCTTTATCTAAAGGCATGTACGCACGAGCGAATAATTAACATCTTTATATATGAAACTCAAAGATGACTGATTGACATAGTGATCTACCAACGCACAGCCCAAACCACTGGACGGATCGGGCTGAAATTTGGCATGCAGGTAGATGTTATGACGTAGGCATCCGCTAAGAAAGGATTTTGATCAATTCTACCCCCAAAGGGATAAAATAGGGAATGAAAGTTTGTATGAAACTTTGTCAATTTTAAACCGATCGGGCTGAGACTTTGCATGCAGGCATAAGAAGAATCATAGATGAATGTCATTGTGTATAATACAAGCCTGAGAACAAAAACTGTAGTCTACACTTCAGCTCTACACCGAAGCGAAGCGAGGGCGGGCCGCTAGGTATATTATATATACAAGGTTAATTTTAAAATACCAACAACCTCTTAGCGGGGTGATTCGACCCATCAACAAAAACAACTTTTATTATGGGACCGAAAAAAAATCTGCTGTTTCATACAAAAGTGCATCAGCTAATCGACCGAAATGTATGAAACAGCTGATTTTTTGTTCGCGATTTCAGCGTTGGTCCCATAATAAAAGCAGTTCCTGTTGATGGGTAGAATCACCCCCTTAGAGGTTGTTGGTGTTTTAAAATTAACCCTGTATATTATATTTTCCAACACTCGCACCAATTAGCCCAGCCCCAAAGTAAGCACTGTAAGACTTATGTTATGGGATACTAGGGTAACGGATAGAATATATATATATATACTGTACTTTTACAAATATATTTACATTATAGAAATACATATTAAACATCCATGACTGGAGTACAAATGGTCGTATCCATCACACAAACATCTAGCCCCACTGGGATTCGAACCCGGGGCATCTCGAGTCGGCGACACCATGAAACCCGGCGTACAAACCACTCGGCCACGGAGGTCGTAAAACACAAGTACACCAAACATGGAACATTTGGTTTGTACGTGTATGTTTTTACACGAAAACCTCTGCTCAGACCAAATTCGAATCGTCACCACTAGAATTGAGCGTTTAAACAAACGATAAGCAACAAAAAAAGTATGCTTTTTAATAAAAGCACAACAGCATGCTTATAAATTTATTAACAAACACGTTTTCTGCTTATTCCCGCCCGCCATTTATTTTTCGGATCGATCCTAACGATCATCAATTAGGCCTAACATAGCAAAATTTTTAGACTCTGTTTAGGATTGTGACAGCATTTTGGAATAAAATGGGATTGTTACAATCTAAACATATAAAAATTCATCCCTATTTTCCTTGGTTGCGCCATAATTGAAAGTCCATCTTTTTTTTTCAATGTTTTCAAATTTTCTTGTATTTCTTCTCTAAAAAGGTATAATTAAATTAAATATTAATGCCTATTATCACTAATGGAAAAAAAAGTTCACATTAGTTCTACCGTAGAACTGTTCAGTAGGACAAGTTTTCAAATTAGAATATACACAAATTTTCAAATTCTTCAAAGGCATCTTACTGAAAAGGCTTCCGAACCTATATATTTTTTAATCTGGTTACCCTAGAAGGGACACTACCCACCTTTCGGTCACACTAAAACACGGTCAAATTCAATGTTTACATTTGTACGAGAAGTTTCCATTACACTTGAGTGTTTCTCGGCTTTAATATAAAACCATTAAAATCATAGCTCACTTTCCTTACATCGCTGAGACCACTTGCAAATTTATTCCAACCACTCGCCACTCATCAAATGATGTAGTGGCTACACCGTACCGAGGCACCAAAATTTCGACTCTGAAATTATCGTATTAAAGTAAGATTTCCCTTTTGATGGCACGTTTCAATTTCTGCTGATATTATTCTGGTGATTTGCATCGTAAGGTCTCTTGTTGCGATGGCTTTAGTGCTGGGGCAAAAATATGTGCATTATAGGCAACGAACGGTCTTATTTGAGGTTGGTAGGTATGGGTACAGTGCAGTGCAGTATACATTGAGTACCCGATATATTTTGATAACCATAAGAGTCGCCGCACACGGGCCACACGCCACAGCCACAAACGCCACCATGAGAAGCTAGAAGCGGCTACTAAAGTGGCTGAAGCGCGCGACCATCGGCAGACTAAGGTAAGGGAGAGAAGGGTGGGGAATCGCGCGAGTGACGTGTGGCGGCGTTTTGTATCGGCGCATTAAGTGACCGGTGCGGGCCACAAGAAGCGAGCAACGACGATTTGTAGCGTGTGGCGGCCATCGGGGCGTGCCGTCGTGTGTGGCGAGTCCATATAAAATGTATGAAAACTACAAGAAATATGCCGGTGGCGGCGTTTTGTGGTTGTGGTCGGTGGCCTGTGTGCGGCGATACTAAGGGTAGCAGACGACTATGAAACCTTCGTATCCGATCCTAACAAGCTAGCTGTTTCATATTTTTTTAAATGTTAAAACGAGTCCTTAGCCTCTTTCCATATCAAAAATATCGCTGGCACTATTGTCTACCCTGACTAGGGTTACCATTTAAAAATTTTAAAAGTCCTGACAAAAAGCCGGATATTTCGATAAAAGTCCGGACATTTTAGTCACAAAATGGAAACATCACCCACTTAGTTACAGTAATATTATAAGAGTGGGAGCAGACGCTCGCATCGCGAGGGGGGTCCTGTTGTTGATTTTTTAAGATAATCTATATTTTGTTTTTAAATTAATGAGAACTTCACCATCATCATCATCAGCCTCTTAATGTCCCCACTGCTGGGGCAGGCCTTCCCTATGGATGGAATAGGGAGTTTGGGCCATGACCCACCACGCGGGCCCAGTGCGGATTGGCGGGTGCTAACCACTGCAGATGCAACCAGGACCAACGGCTTAACGTGCCTTCCGAAGCACGGAGGAGCTTGAGATAGTAATTTTTGGTCACCCATCCAATGACCGACACCTGCGAAATCGAGCTCCTCAAAGATTATTTGACTTATTTGATATAACTTAATAAGTAGTTTTACTCATATTCCATCTAATTAAAAAATCCGAACAAATTAAAATGCCTGACAAAGTCCGGATAAAAGGCAAAAATTCCGGACATGTCCGGACAAATCCGAACGGATGGTAACCCTAACCCTGAGGTAAGGGTTACCATCCGTCCGGATTGGGTCAGTCCAATCCCCTACTTCGTGGTTCCAGGTTCCACGGCTACCTTACTTACCGATAGAAACACAATACCACCAAAAGGAAGTGTTACTGTGGTCTTCTGTAAGGTGGAGCTTACTTCCCCAGACAAGCATTCCAATTTGAAGGTAAATCCACTATAATAATAATAATAAAAATATTCAGCTCTCAATGAGAACTATATATTTGTGCCGTTTGCTGTTGAGACCATGGGTCCATGGGGTCCAAGCGCTCGTTCCTTTTTTAGGGAAATATCAAAGAGACTCACCGAAGTTACTGGTGATCAAAAGGCTGGCAGCTATCTTGCCCAACGGATCAGCCTTGCCATTCAACGTGGCAATGCTGCCAGCCTATTGGGCACCATCCCTGACGGCGGCGATAGGGGTGACTTATTTTTTATTTTGTAAATAGGATGTTATTTATAAGTAGGTTTAGGAAATTTGTATTTAAATATTATTTCTTTCTGTACATATATAATTAATAAACATCATACTAATAAGGTATAATAAAAATGTATTTTCCTTTACAATAGCCTTCTTAACAAAATGATCGATGGGAGTCTCCATTTAAGCAAATATTGCCTGTGTTTGGAGGCTCCGCTCTTCCTTAACTAATAATGTGATTTACAAACTCCAGTATGGTTACAGTGAATGAACAAATGAACATGCAAAAAACAAAAATAAAGAGTGAACTAAAATAAAATAAAACAAATCAATAAACAGACAATCTACGCTGAAAATAATCTTAGGATCATTAAATCCCATTAATAGGACTTAAAGCTAAGCAAAAAACTATGCCCTACCTCTCTGAATCATACGTACTAAAAAATAAGTACTTATTCTCGGAAACGGCAACTATCTCTTATCTATTAGACCAGCTATACTCTAAGTGTGTTCCGCGGAACCCTAGGGTTCCGTGATACCTCTGTCGGGGTTCCGCAAGAATTTAGAAATAAAAAAATCAAAACACCTCTCTCTGGTCGCTCCGCGGCTGTGCGGACTCCGCGGCCGCGCGGAGACAAAACGCTATGAATGTTATTTATTTATTTATTTGTATTTGTATAAGCTTGTGTTACATTAGCTGGTACAATATCTCATAAGTTTGGTCTCAACAATTTTATACTTGTACAACGCGTTCGCTCTAAGTTTGCCGGTCTGTGGAATGCGCGTACCCTCCCCCACGTGACAACAAAACTTATAATGTGTCATAGTTTTACCCAAATATCTAACGTACACAATTTTTATTGTTACAATTAAATAAAAAATTTCGAACGTCATACACTCATACCTATCGCCAGCGGCAAACTTAAAACGAGCGGGTAGTATACTTGTAAGCGCTCAGTCTCTTTGATAAAAGCCGCCTCTGAATTAGACGCTATAGTTGTCAACTAGCGACTTTCGTCTCTAACTTCAAAGGATAAAGTCGATATTGTTTACAACGCTATTTTTAAATTTCTGTTTTTATTTTTGCTTTTTGTTTATCAAAGGTGCCGACTCGAGTATTTTCGAGAATATTTGAGATCGAGTCTAGGACTAAGTATAAAAGCGGCGATCGCGCGTTGGCGTCGTCAGTTGATGATTAGCGTTCGGAGCGATAAGTTACTACCTACTTACAAGCTCGCTAGCGAGAAACTGGTGTTCATTGTTTTACTGCCTGCTGTATTCTGTTGTCTCAGTTTTATACATTTCTTCCCTGTAGGTTCTAAATTTAGTCTCTTATACGCAGTAACGATTGTGCATTATTTAAACCCCACTATCCTGACTTGTAACATTATAAATAAAGAAGAATGGAACGTTGGCTTAAAGGTGTTAAACGTGTTCCAACAACATCTTCTAATGACGCTGAATGTTCAAAAGCAATGCGCGCGGAGAATTTAGCAATCACCGATCCAGAAGATGATGCCACGAGTGCCACGACGTCAAGCTCGACGGTTTCAAAGACGAAAAAAAGGAAGTATGATGAATCTTATATCAGTTTCGGATTTGTTGATTCCAACGGCTCACCTCTCTGCATGCTCTGTAGTAAACTGCTTCCTAATAGTTCCATGGCACCTGCCAAATTGCGTCGACATTTAGAAACCGTACACCCCGAGACTAAAGACAAGAATAAAGAATTTTTTGTTCGCAAAAAAGATCAGTTATTAGAAAGTCAAAAAAATATGATGCATGTAACACAAACTACCAACGAAAAGGCCACGGAGGCATCATACTTAGTTAGCTATCGCATTGCACAAGCAGGTGAAGCGCACACTATCGCTGAGAAATTAATAAAACCATGTGTATTAGACATAACAAAATGTATGCTTGATGAAAAATCTGCAAAGCATCTTTCTACTGTTCCGCTATCAAACGATACTGTTTCACGACGAATCCATGATCTGGCAAGCTACGTCAAACAAGAACTAGTTACACGTCTACAAAATACACGATTCGCTTTGCAAATGGACGAGTCGACTGATGTCGCTGGTTTGGCTATCCTGCTGGTTATTGTGAGATATCCATATAAAAGTTCTTTTGAAGAAGACATGCTTATGTGTTCATCGCTGCTTACAAACACTACCGGGGAAGAAATTTTTAATAAAATAAATATATTTTTTGAAGAACATAATCTCAGTTGGAACAATTGCATTGACATTTGTACAGATGGGGCCAAGGCGATGACAGGTAAAACAGCAGGAGCAGTGTCACGAATGAAAAATAAAGCGCCTAATTGTAGTTCCAGTCATTGTATTCTGCATAGACAAGCACTTGCGATGAAGCAAATGCCGTCTAATCTAAAATTAGTTATGGATGAAGCGGTAAAAATAATTAATTTTATCAAATCACGACCACTACAATCCCGATTGTTCTCATTATTGTGTGAAGATTATGGCAGCAAACATAAAACACTGCTGCTCCATACAGAAGTGCGATGGCTGTCTCGGGGAAAAACTTTAACAAGGCTATTTGAACTTAGAGCCGAGTTACAAATGTTTCTTTCAGCAGATACTTCTTTTAATTTGAAGGACCGTTTGTATGATAAAACTTGGTTGTTCCGATTGTCTTTTATGGCGGATATCTTTCAAAAACTTAACGAATTAAATTTATCATTGCAAGGTAAACAGACAACAGTGTTTCAGGCCTATAATAAAATAACTACTTTTAAAAGAAAATTAGATTTTTGGATCATTTGCATTGGTAAGAAAGAAATAGAAAGTTTTACGTTACTCACTGAGTTTGTTAGCGAAAACGACTCAGAAATGTTTGAAGATAATGTGTTTGAAGAATTGGTCCAATATCTCAGTTCGATGCGCGCATCTTTTGAAAAGTATTTTCCCGAAGAACACAATACAAAAATTAAAGTGAACTCCTGGATTCATAATCCTTTTTTACCCAACTTGGAAAAGCCTGAAAACATGTCAAATGAGATATATGAATCTCTTTTAGAAATGTCATCAGACACAAGTATGGAGTCATTGTTCAAAACGACGCCTCTTAATGATTTTTGGTGCAGAATCCAAGATGAATATGCAATGCTTGGCCAAATGGCTCTGGATATTCTTCTCCCGTTCCCAACTACATATTTGTGCGAAACAGGATTCTCTACCTACGCAGCCACGAAAACAAAATATCGCAATAGACTGGACGCCGAAGCTGATATGAGACTCCAACTTTCTTCCATCAAACCTGATATCAAGCAATTGATGAAAAATAAAAAACAGTTTCATACCTCCCACTAGTTAGATTTTTTCTTTTTTAATGTTTTCTATTATTGTCCTTACCAAGTGGTGAAGTAAATAATAATTAGTAACGGATACATTGTACTTTTATTATGCTGATTAATATAGAATACACTTATAAAAATAATTGTTTTATTGTAGGGTTCCATCAAGTATTTTGCTTCCCAAAAGGGTTCCGTCATTTAAAAAGTTTGAGAACCACTGTATTAGACAAGTCCGTCCGTCTGTGGTGCTGTTTCAGCGGCCAAACCGTAAGAGATAGATAAAGAGAATATTTAAGTTATAAGTTAAGAATAGTCTGATAAGACTACAAACCGAATTTGAGTAACGTAGCACTTCCGGTTTTCGAGAAATCACGAATTTCAAACGAAACCACACAAAATCTCCGAAGTTCTCAATTGATTAAATACATTTTTTTTTTTTAAATCAGGTTTTGGTGAACATTTGGTTCACTGGTTTGCTAGTTTTATTTAATAAGGTATCTGCAATCGCGGATCTATAGGAGGACGAACATCACTAGCGAGAAATAAACACCACTTGGGTGTTTCGTGAATATGGATTAATCACTTTAAGTTACTTTGCCTCTGTCCAGTATGCATTTACAAAACAGCATAAATATTAGTTAAGCATAATTTTCACACGGATAGCTATATCTACGAATAGTTTTTGAATGTCTCTTGTTGCAGTCCGAGCTGGACTAGGAGCTGGGGAAAGAAGATTGCAATAACTATAATAACTTTGTGAAATTTAGCAGTTTGCGCTTTTTCTTTCATTCAGCAGATTCTGAATGTACACCTAATATCCACGATAAGTCCCTTCAAAAAGGACATTAGATATGTAGGCCATTACCTAGGCTGTATATTCCGCCATAGTTATCGATTTAGGCCCCTTGTCAATTCTGGCATCTTTGTCAAAAGTGCTTCGAAACTGTATCCATTCTTGTATTAGTAATTATATAACCTTTTTTTTATACACAGGCAAAAAATTATTTACAGACGAAGGCGTCTTTAAGAGGCACACCGCCGAATGGACCTCACACCTGGCTCCCGCAAGCCACTAAGGACCCCGTACCTCTTACGGGCGCTTTACGGCATAATATCCGCTAAAAACCCACGCGAATACTCTCTAAGCAGCGAAGCCGCGGGATCCCCGTTTTGGGATTCTTCCGTGTCTCCGCACCTAGCAGCCTCCCGGCCTAGCCGGGGCTCCGCGGCAGGGGTCTCCCGAGGTATTGCGGGGACCCCGCAGACGTGCAAAGGATGGCCCGCACGTGGGGGCTGAATACGCGGCCTAGTGCCCACCGTAGCGCCCCCCGTCCGCTGCAGAGGACTACTTGGGCGTGCCCGTGTAGCTCCCTCCGCCGCCCCCCTCTTTGCAGGACAGAACTACAAGATGGGGACTGCCGTCACGGGATCCCTCGGTGGCCGGCACCGCACAATGCGCCGTACTGGCCAGCTAGGGGCAGGGTCATGGGATGGGTGTAGCCAGGGCACGCACTCGTCCTCTCCTGCCCGCTCTTCTTCGGCGGGAAGGTGCGGCCAGGGGATCATCCTCCCACTCCCTCTCGGCTGCTTCTGCGAGATAACGTAGTAATTACACAACCTGATGCTACGATACTCCTTTTTGAAATGTAGTCACTACTCCCCCACCAGAGTACTCTATTAGTTCAAGCCTGAGAATCCAGCTGTACTTTGGTAGTGCTGTATTTCTGTTGATGAATAGGTTGTAGGGCATCACAGGGTGGGAGATTTGCTCCTTTATTTCCACTAGTTCTGTTGACCGAAGTAAAGGGAATTTTTATCCCACTAGTTCTGTAAATAACTTGTTCGGTCAGTGGGGGTGACCAGAACATTTCTCTGAAGCATATTATACGTACTGATTGCTTTTATGCAATAATGCGCTGTCCGAACGCTGGGATTCACCGCTGCTTAAGCGCTGGAACCATCTGAATACAGCGGCGGTGACTCCTTAGTCGATAATCTTATTATTAATATGTTTCTTTCTGTTTTTTATTTAATTTAATTTTATGAATTCAATTTACTAACACTAGATTTGTAAGCATAATTGTTACTAACCATTATGGATGAATAATCTGAAATAAATGTTATTATTATTATATTATCAGATTATCTTCGCAAAGGACTTTACTTACAAATAAGCATCAGGTAAGATGGGGTAAATCTATCATAGAAAAATTTTACACTTCAGTAGGCTTCCTTTATTCGATGCATGCAAGTGTATGAGTTGAAGCAGCCGACGACGATGCACCGATAAAAACATCAGCGCGGGGCGTTCGTGTGTTTCCAATATCCGCAGCTGTCATGCCTACAAAGCTCTATACTCCAAGAGCTGTAGTAAAATCTTTTTCTACGTTTATAATATACTCGTAGGTACAGAGGAGCTCGATGGTGCAATTGGTTAGCGCGTTCGGCTGCGATCGTTGAAGTAAAGCAACTTTCGCAGTGGTCGGTCATTGGATGGGTGACCAAAAAAATTTACTATCTCGAGCTCCTCCGTGCTTCGGAAGGCACGTTCAGCCGTTGGTCCGGGTTGCATCTGCAGTCGTTAGCACCCACCAATCCGCATTGGGCCCGCGTGGTGGGTCATGGCCCAATCTCCCTATTCCATCCATATGGAAGGCCTGTGCCCCAGCAGTGGGGACATTAATAGGCTGATGATGATGATGATGATGAGGTACATATTATTAAGGTTTACATCGCTGCAATTTTTTCGTTCATCTTTAGCAGGACGCATTACATTTTTAATTGCTATTAAAAAAAATAGACCTTACCAACAAACATTGGTGGTTCAGTGGTACAGGGCTCGCCTGCTACGCGGCCCGGGTTCGATTCCCAGCCGAGGAAAGATTTTTTTTATTTAACAAGTTTCTCTTGCATCGTAGATTCATTAAACACACTAAAGGGCCTAACTAAAGGGTCATTTACATGATGCAAGTTTCTTGCCTGTAGGATACAATTAAATGGAAACAATAAATTACTTCTATTGTCTAAACTGTGTGTCTGTCTTTTGTTTTAAAACTTTTCTTGGCGTAAACCATACCTACTCGTATAACGTACTACACTCAGTGGTAACGATTCTGACACGATTCTCTAAACTTAAAACTAAATTTAACATCAGTCTCTCCTTTTCATTCTGTATGGAAAATGACAAGGATACACTGTTGACAAATTTACGTTTAGGTTTAGAGAATCATGCCAGAATCGACACCACTGTCACTCGTGTCGTTTTTTTTTGCTCGGTATTTGCCAATATCCTCTCCCTCAAATCTTTCCTTTTTGGAAAGCTTATGAAACTGGTTATTCATTTTACTAATTTGTACGCCAAATTCGATTCAATAATTTTCCAATAATTGACGGCGAAGTTCGAGGAAAAAATATAAATTATTGTTACTTAAGTCCTTTTATTTCTGAAATTGTGTAAGTATTGGGCAAGAGTTTTTTTAAATGATCATATTTTTTTAGCTTTCAGAAAAATATCATTGAAATGTCTTTAGAACCATTCTTATTTCCCAAGAATTCTTTAAATACTGAAAAGTTAAGAAATGTCTGTTTCTGGCGATTGTTGGGCCTAACAAACAATTAGCTCCGTTTTAAATGTTGCTGATACGCGATTGAAGTACACATTACTGAATTTAAATTTTCGCTATTTATATATTATTCTAATAAACTATTGGACTTTTCTATTTGTTTAATTTCTGCAGTAAAATCTTTAATTTAATTTATAATAATTTAAAGATAACCAACTACATTTATCGTATGTAAGGCAGTACGAAGTTTGCCGGGTCAGCTAGTAAATATATAAACAAAAGCATATGCGTTCCATAGGTACTTGAATGAATGTTTCGCCAACGCAAATACGCGCACTTATTGAAGAAACTCTCCAATAAATGGTACGCGCACATACAAGTCTGTGCTTAAACCATAGAGGTATAAGAATAGAGTAGGGGAGACATACACCCATATTCTTAATCGCGTCCTCAAACGTTCCTCGACTCAAACTCATTCGAGGGCTCCTTAAGGAATTCCTCCAAATAACCTCGAAAATGGTATTCTAGTTGGTATCTTGAACAAACTTGAGAATTCCTCAACATTGTGACGTCATCATTTGGAGGATTTTATTTCTATAATGGTTAACAGAGGAAATATTACTTGTATGACTGTATCTTTTCTAAACCGAAATCTTCTTTGAAACGAATCATTGTCGTAGACCTTAAAAGGATTTGCGGCATCACGTAAATACCGTCGCGCCGGATAATTATATGGTTAATCATCGTGTATGTGTTACTGAATAAATAAATAAATAAATCGTATACTTAATCCATAAAATCCACAAATTCGTCAATAATCTCAAAATCAGACATAATTCTCGATAAAAGCAACTTGAAAACACCACTCGAGGAAGCCTTAAGGTACGTCGAGAGCTACCTTGAGTTTGACAGTTTATTCCTCGACTCGACCTCCACTCGAGTGAGGAATATCTCAAGTGAAGGATATTTTTGTTGTCTAAGCATACGAATTTCCTCCAATGAGGTTGAGTCGAGTGGAAAAAATCTCGAGGAAACGACTAAGAATATGGGTGATAGACTCTACTGTAAGTGGAAGTGTCCCTCTAATAGAAAGAGAAAGAAGATGAGAGACCGCTAGCCTTTCTCTCTAATCGCGCAAGCGCATTGCCAACCGTAAGCATCTTACTATTTCGATGTAAGGATGCCATTGGATGCCATGCGTCACAGGAGAGAGCTATTGCTAGCAGTCTCTCATCTTCTTTCTCTTTCTACTATATGGACACTTTTAGAGCCGCCTTCCCCACTCTATTCTTATACCTCTATGGTGTAGACATATCAAAACTTGAAAGCAATAATAATCCCTCTGGATCGAGAGGTGGTCTGCGGCCCAAGTACTTTGGCAGCTCCGTATTAGTATCGTCATCGTCAAATTTTGCATGAAAGATACGATTGACGATAAGATACGATTTACTTAGGCCTTTGATAACTCTACGGCGTAACGGAGAATCCTCCTGCGGAGATCTAGAATAGTACTGCACCCACTTCTCATTTCTAGATTTTAGGTCCAGAATCTCACAGTCTCAAGTTCGGTGACACTGTTAGGGTCATCTGCGACAAATAGACGAGGTAACAAGTAACAACACACCAATCAGTGAACGCTGAGGTAACAACAAACCAATCAGTGAACGCGAGGGTTATGAGGAAGAAGGTGCTATGCTTATAGTTGGATTAACAGATTACGATCCTGGTATGAACTGCAATACAAGATACGATAAGAGATCATTAAAAAACAATGTGATTCAATATCGATAGAAGGTTGCTTGTACCAAAACATTTATTTTAATAACCTGTTTTCACTTTCTGATTGCATGGTAATCAAAATTATTGAGTTATGAACCCTGTCAAACCAAAAACTTGAAACCAACCTTTCTCAATATATATATATATATATATATATATAATGCATATTAAGATTACATACATTTATTAGTAAGTAAAATTGAGATTTGAAATAAAACCGGCCTAGTGCGAATCGGACCGCGCGCTGAGGGTACAACATGCCGCGACAGGAAGAATAGTTTGTTTGTTATCGTCACAAATTTCAAAGTACATATGTTATTAATCGGAGTTTTCAGTATTTTTTGCTTAAATACAGCATAAGGGACATCATTATACTAAAATTTCACATTCTTTATACTTTCAATTTTGAGATAGGACCCGTAACAGAAATGTTCTAAAGATTACAACTTTGACGAAATAAATAAATAATAAAAATTATATAAACTCAACTACTCAACAAGCTCTACAGTCATTATCATTGTCTAGAGTCTGGACTATGATGAGTCACATAATGGGGTAAAGAGTAAAAAAAAATTGTCTCCTTTTCATGTATGGGTCTGTGTAATTTAATGAAAATTTTTAACATAAATACCAAAGTTTCAGTTCTGTTACTCATTCCGCGTAAGATCTACAGACCCGTGACATACGGAAAGACGGACAGACGACAGAGTGACAGCAATAGAGCTCCATTTTTATCTTTCGGGAACGGAACCGCAATACCAAAAAGATATTTATTAGGTAATATCCGAAAGTTAAACATGGGAACCACTGTCTCCTGGAGCGACAACTTGCGGGACGTGTGACTGGCGCATAGATGTTGCGTGCCGGAACTGTGGCCAGTACGAGCGAGCTTGGGAATAAGCCGTACCTACAGCACAAGGCCGCCCTGCCACTCTTGACTGCGTCTAATCTAGGCGGTTTTCTCACTGTTCAGGTCTTACTTAGCACAAACATGAACCAATAATATTGGTCCATGTCATAGATTTAAAGGATTAAAACCTACCTATTACTAACGAGACAAGGGTTTCGATTCTGACATGATGATTAAAATTAAATTTGACAACAGTGTCTCCTTGTCATTCTCTATACAGAATGAAAAGGGCAGACTCATGTTAAATTTAGTTTTAAGGTAAGAGAATAATGCCAGAATCGAACCCAATACTTATACTTATTATGGTTCAATATTGGATCAATTCCTTTACTTAATACAAAAGTGGTTAATGTTGGAGAAATTGTTGGCACATGTTCGCAATTTTATAGACAACACGAGGTTTCTGAAATGGTCGAGTTATGATTTATGCTTTATGAGCCCGTATAAAGTTCAAATAGGTATTCCACCTAGCAGTAGACCACAACCCAAGGGGTAATGATAGGGGTAATCTTAAAGAGAAATAAGTATTTAAAATGATCCTTAAATAAATACTTAGATATTAAATAAATGATCACATAAAAAAAAGTATTTTTTTTTAATACAAAATCCCGCATGCTCAAGAAATACTACTTATAAATAGAAAATAAAAAAGAAAAAACAAGTCCATTAGTCCAATGGCGGCGCAAGATCTAAACTGAATGTGAGCAAGATACATTTAGCGAGGCACTCCGATGGTGCAAAAATGGTTTATAAAATAAAAAACCGGCCAAGTGCAAGTCGGACTCGAAGGGTTCCGTAACAACAAGATTAAACACTTTAATATAAACGGAAAAAAACACTTGTTGTATGGGGCCCTATCATATTTATTTAATATAAATTAGTTTATTATAAATATCGCTTATTTCATTGGCATTCATTTCGTGCGCCAAAGAGGAGAATGAATTCTAATGTAAATAATGTATCAATAAGAGTGCACTTTTTCAAGTATTTTTGAGAAAGTTGATATAATTTTATTGGATTGTAAGGAAGACATGTTTCGATCCAGTATTGAATAAAATATCTGTTAATGGCATTTCACCAGAGGCATGGGGGCCCTGCCTCTAGTGAAAGGCCATTACTCCTTTCATAGTTTTTCATGACTTTTTCACAGACATATGGCTGTACTGTACCTCACCGATGATGTGTTGGAACTCGGATTTGAGCTCAATAATTGTGTCTGGTTACTTCGCATAAACCCGAGATTTCACAAACCTCGAAGAATAAAATCACACGGCGTTGAATCGCATGTTGTTGGTGACCAGATAACAGCAGAATGATGCCGCCTGTTGTAGGTGTATTTGTTTCATGACAAACATTGATTGTTTTTCTTTGGGGTTTTGTGACTTTTGAACAATTTTTGAGCTCGAATCCGAGACCCAACGTGTAATCGGTGAGATCCAGTCCATGTCTGTTAAAAGATATGGAAAATTCCATGAAAAGAGTAATGACCTGTCATCAAAGCCATGTGTCTTTGAGGGATATTTTTTATATTATAGGGGGCATACGAGCAAGCGGCTCACCTGATGGTAAATGATCACCGTCACCCATAGACATCTGCAACACCAGAAGTATTAAAAATGCGATGCCAGCCTTTAAGTAAGGAGTACGCTCATTTTTGACGATTTTCGGGTCGTGTTGTCCGGAAACACTGCTCATACTGGTGACAATAAATTGCACAGTTTTGTCGTACGTGGTAAAAAAAATCGACAAAATTACACGATTGCGGATAGCTACGCGTCAAAATGAAATTTTTGTCGCATTGTACGATGGCGAAAATTTGCAGCTGAAATTAATCCGAACAATTCCACAGAACACAGTTTTTATCCATGCGGTGACAGAGAAAGAATACCACTCACCGCCCCATCACTTCCCTGAGGTGTCGTAAGAAGCGACTGAGGGATATCAGAGCTTCCATCTGCTCTTCTGGTGGTAGGGTGCCTAACACCCACCTGTCTGTTACCACCGTAGGCATGGTGAAAAACCCGTGAAGTGCTTCTTGCGCGTTTCGGGATCAGCCAGCGTATAACCAGAGCTCGAGTGGAGATTGCCGAGACGGATTCGGTCGAGTGGTGACATCCTTCGAACCGATGCCGGGAGGACTGCATCGACCCACTGGCCAGGAAGACCCGTAGAAACGGCTGTCCCGCTGACCGCCCGTGGCACAGTACAGGGGCCCGAACGTCCTTAACCAGTTCGCGAGGCTGCCCCATGATGTCACGCATAATCTCGGGGTGAACCGTCGTGCCGGTTAGGGACCGGGGCGTCCCGGCGGCCACTCCCAGGGGGTGCGGGGGCCCTTCCGTCCGGTGGGTCGTCGTATCTCTTTCTTAGGCAGTTTCTCGGTAAAACGTGCCTCCACATAATTGCCTGACTTTGTCGTGACTAACTCCACTCGATTCACGTCTCTCAATTTTTTTCCCATGATGACAGCCAATAAAACCAAGTTTGGTTGTTACCAGTGATGCACATCCCCACGCCTTCCGCGCTGTTTGAGGTCGAGTTCTATAATATACGCGGACTCCACTATAACCTCAATGCTGTCCACCACCATCTTAAGACAGTACGGCCAGTATTATTGTTTCTCATGGAGACACAAATACTTCGCTGCTAGATACCCGCCAAGTGAAGTATAATGCGATTCAACTAACAATAGGACCAACTGGGCGCCATATTTTGACGTTGATAGCTATTCAAACCAAATAGGTAGAGTGAGCAAAAAAATTTTGCTATTCAATAAAACTTATTTACTAAGATTAAGTGAGACAAAACCTCAGATTTTTTAATAAAATTAATTTACTAAGGTTGAGAAAGAGCACAAACGATTTATAATAGTATTTCTTTATTATGGCTGCTTGAAAAAAAACATTAATCAGACAGAATCTAGCTCTTCAATTTCGCTCATCTTTGCATTACCGCCGGAGAAGTTATGAATAATGCAGGTCACATACGAACATGCATCCTATATGTAAACAAAAGTTTTAAATCGAGTTTCTAAACGCAACATAAAGTGACATTTGGTTGACGATTTAGGTTATCAATCATTCATAGCCAATACTCAATAAGTGAAAAAAAACAAGTAATATTAAAGAACAATATTTGTTATTGTTTGTTTAAAAATGTTTGTTTTTTATTCTAGAATCAGCTGAGTGTTAAAAAAGTGTTTCGAGATTTTTTTGCAAACCGTACTTTTCAAGCGACATTTTACAGATGGAGGTCATTGGTTTTCCTATTCTTATTTGAATCGCATTATTAGCGTAGGGAGCGCACGAAATCTTGGAAATTTAAAATAGGTTCAATACTTTTCGCAGGTATAACTTCGTTAATACTGCATATACTTATATGAATTGAAAACTAATATACTCGTAACATTTGTAGATACTTTGATGTTAGGTATATTTATGTGTAACATTTTGACTCTTTTGTGTTCTCCATTGTTATTTGTAATGAAGTAAATATAAATTTTATAATATAGGTAGTTCTTCGGAATAGGTAGGTTAATGAAACTTGGCTTCATATCAGTAGTACTTAGCTATGCTTTATAAATAAATAAAAAATCTAATCACTCATGAATTTTAACAGCACCTTAGTGCCGTTCTTATATTAGAAACTATCATGTGTAACTAAAAAAATAAAATAAATATGAAAAGTTTACTAGAAAAAAAAACCACGCGGACCAGGCAGCGGACGGACCAGGTTATAGTAAACTTTTCTTTAGATTTAAACATCTAGCAGTTAAATGCTTAAAATATAAATAAAATCATAAATAAATATGACTTCAAAATAAAAATATAAAAAATGGCCGTGCGTTTCTATAGTTTTTGGCGGGATTTCATCGAGTGCGGTTGGCGTCATAATTTATTTATTTTAAAATTCGTTCATAGTGGATATTGTGAAATATAATTGGTGTGATTTTGTATTACAATCGACTGCACAACTGAAGAATTAGTAGAATATTTAAAACATTACGCTATTCCGGTCAAGTGCACGTGAGAATTTTTTGTAGTTTTGACTACCTCGCAGAAGTTAATCGGAAAAGCCAACTCGATGCGTTTCGTGCCAAACACTCTAAGAAACATTAGAAAGCGTCACACCGACATTCTAATGTAAAAAAAGATGATTATTTAACTAAACGCTAGGCTGTATGGGCATTGTTTCCTTTGCCTTCCCTAAAAAGGGAGAATCTTTATAAAAAGAATAGTGTGACATTTGAATTATTTTGAATTTTGATTTTTAGAACCAAAATAACTTAAAAAATACTGAGTTAAAAATCTTTTTCTTATATTAAGTACTGTGTGGATACAGCGTAGATAAATTTCTCTCATCATTGATGATTATTCCGATGCTAAATAATCCTATACGAAGCCATTTACGGTATGGTGGTACAGGTATATTTCGGTTCGCTTTTCCATGCAAAGCACTATTTTGGGCCTTTAATCCTTGTTTATTTAATCATAAAGTATTTTATTTTAGTTTGTCTTCACTGTATAAGAACAATGACTTCAGCGCCAGGCCCTGTGGAATGTACAATTAGAAACAAACTACAGTCAACTTTAGAAGCTAGACATGTGGACGTTATAAATGAATCGTACATGCACAATGTCCCCAAGGGTGCTGAAACACACTTCAAAGTAGTCGTCGTGTCTGATAAATTTGATGGACTACCCTTAATAAAAGTAAATATCAAATTCAATTAGCTATGTGGTATATGTTTCATGATGTTACTTTAGGTATAAGTATTCTGAGAATTTACTGATAGTTTATCAACAAAACGCGGCAAGTTTGAGCCATAAAGGGCTCCAATCCAAGTCATCCCTGTTTTCAGTTGCCATATTAAACCCAACCAATGTGTTATCGTTGAATGCCATAAAGAATATTCTTTAAACTATATGTTTGATGCTCTGCCAACTCCAGAATATTGTACTAAAGATTAAAAATGACAACAATAAATTTACAATTAATACTTAGTAGATATTTGTCATTACAATCTCGTTTTGGTATTACAGGCATACTTAAAAAAAAATAAAAATAAATAAAATAGCCTTTATTTCAGAACTTTCTTAACAAAACATTGATTTAACATTTTACAATAAGTCACGCAGTTCTGTGTGCCTTTTGGCAAAGGCCTCCTCTAACCGACGCCATTCACCTCTGTCAGCTGCGACTCTTGTCCAATACGGACCCAGAGTACAACTGATTTCGTCTTCCCATCTTCTAAACTGGTGTCCTCTCCTGCGCTTTCCATCTCTAGGATACCAGACTGTCACTCGCTTGCTCCATTTGTCTATGGTACTTCTCAGCAAGTGGCCCGTCCACCTCCATTTTTGGTTGTCCACTCTAGATAGAATGTCTGTTATTTTCGTTTTAGATCTTAGATCCTCACTTCTTATTCTATCCCTTAGGCTTACTCCTGACATACTTCTCTCCATAGCCCGTTGACAATACAGGCATACTTACACCATAGTTAAAGATAGTACAAAATCATTCTCGTTACCCATAATATCCTGGTAAGTGGTAAATGCCTAACTTACTTCGACAGTGTCTGCTATTGTTGATTATTATACTATAAAGTCAGCTGTGACTTCCTATCTTAAGATAAGACTTAAGACAAGTCCATCAAGTTTAGTCTACTACTAGATTAGATATGGTTAGTGACCAAGAGGGGTCTTTGGTGAAATCATAAAAATACAATTCATAACAGATTCCACCTTCTTATTTTTAACAACAGGTTTTCGCTGCAACTCTTTACTTAGTGCCTATTTCACATGGTCGGGATGGTCTATTATCACAGTTCACCATATAAGAGTGGAGTTAAAGGCCAGAGCATACACATGGCCAAAAAAATATTTAGCAATAGGGTATTTGACAGTGTCAAAAATAAAGTGACAACTGTAAGCATCTGTGTTTAGAATGAATATTGGCAGGGGTTTTTACTATTTTTACAAAAAAAAATATTCATAATTTTACTAAAAACTAAAGAAAAAGATAATAGTTTTCTTATCTATTGCCACATATCCAAAACGCTTGGGATTGGCGGTGCCTAAAATGACGTCACACGCAAGTAAACTTCTTGTTAAAGTGACGTTACATCTTATCATTTGAAGTTTTAATAAAAGTTGTGTGACGTCACACACTAGTAAGACGCCATATGGCGTGATACTAGTGTGCGAAAACCATTTTCTGGACAATATTGTCCAGAAAATGGTTTTCGCGGTAACTTGAAAACAAACTTGAAACTTGAAAATGGAGTTTTTGATTTGGATATTTATACTGAAATAGACAACAGAATGATGAATATCTACTTTTTATAGACTCCATAAACATTAGTCAATAATGTGAGATCGTTTTCTAAAACTTTTCAAATACCCTATTGACATCCTCTTGGACCTTTAATATGTTTTCAGTTTATGCATCCAACTGCTAAATTTATAAATCTAAAGAAAATTAATCCTGTCTAATGCCTGGACTGCATGGATGTTTTCAAGAGAAAAAATGTTAAGTTATCCTCTTGGACTATGAAGCAAGTGTTAGAAGTAATGTTAAAAATACTTTGTTTCAGCGGCACAGGCTAGTGAATGATCTCTTAAAGGATGAGTTGCAGTCTGGTGTGCATGCACTGTCTATTGTAGCAAAGACTCCACAACAGTGGAATGAAAGTGATAAAGTAATTGAGAGTAGCCCTAACTGCAGAGGAGGCTTTGGCAAATGATTTTTGATCAGCTTCTACTTCTAGGATAGAACTTCACTTAAAAGTTAGGTATTACTGAAGTCAATTCTGATATGATTCTTTAAACTTAAAACTAAATTTAACATCAGTCCCTCCTTTTCATTCTGTTTAGACAAGGAGAAGGATACACTGTTGTTAAATTTTAGTTTAGGTTTAGAGAATGGTACCAGAATAGACACCACTGTCATGATAGCCTTGCAACTGCTGCCCAGTTCGAATCAGTAGCTGGATAGGCAACTTGCTTGTTTACAATTTGGTATTTACTCAAATATAATAAAATTTGTTGTTCTTGTTAATTGCTATTTTTATTTATTTATTAAAAACGCCTTTTTTTCAAGTAAACGACAATCAGATTAATTTAATTTTTATCGCCCGGATGGAGGAAGATATTGGTTCGAAATTCGAATTGTGTGTGATGCCTGTACTGTTTTTTTTAGTAAAATTTTCTTTACATTATTCATAATCATAATTGAGTCGTCTAGTTTCAAAACCCCCTAAAACCATTTTCTCCTCAAATCAACCTTATATTATTAATAGAAAGAGTTTTATTAGTACTTTAAATTTGGTTATTCGGTTAGTGTTAGATCCCTCTAAAACGCTTAAAAAATTGGTCACAAAGTCAACGATTGGGATCAAAAGCCACTAAAACATTGCTCGTGGCTTTCAAAAGCCCCTATAAACTGACTAACCAATAGTAGCGCGGCATTTTTGTCACGTGACTTTGTCTTAACTATGCAAACAAGATTGCGATTTCTGTTGTGCGGTGTAGATCTGTGTTTGGTAATTTATTGATTTAATGCGTAAAAATGGAGGACTTAATGAAATTTGTGAGAAAATGTGATCCAAAAAAGACAAGGAAACGACCTGTGAATAAAGCAACCTGGAAACGTGAGA
This sequence comes from Chilo suppressalis, assembly GCA_902850365.2. Classification (NCBI taxonomy): domain Eukaryota; kingdom Metazoa; phylum Arthropoda; class Insecta; order Lepidoptera; family Crambidae; genus Chilo; species Chilo suppressalis. The sequence goes on along the minus strand of OU963901.1, from coordinate 27,599,801 downwards.
TTCTACCTGAAAAACGGTACGTGATTCATCCTTAATAATCAGCATCGACATTGGTAGGAATGGTGTTATGCAGTAGGTACCTACGGAACATAAAACTGCATCTGTTCTATATTAATATTGTTGTTATTGTTACTTTTATATATCTTTTGTAGGTGTGTTTATTTGTTTACATCATTTGGAGTGTAATAATTGTATTTATTTTGAAATGTGGTAAACTAGTAACACAAAAGCCATAACCAGAAAAATTACTGACCTATGTTACATATTCCTTCTGATTACTTCATTAACTTTTATAAATGTTGATTGTTTTTAGTTCAAAATCTTTTTTTTTTTGGTTTTTATTTATTTATTTAAACTTTATTGCACGATAAAATTTGCACTAAAAGTGGACTTAACGCCATGAGGCATTCTCTATCTATATATATACACCGTGCATTTTAAACCGTCTTACAAACGAAACCCACTTTATTTACCCGTCATGTTGAACAACATTTCCCAATAAACATAGGTCGAAATATGAAAAAAAAATTGAGCCTTCCATACTAAATTGTCGATCAGTTTAATGATTGTATGGGGGAGGCAATTTTTTTTTTCATATTTCGACCTATGTTTATTAGGAAAATTTGGTCAAAATGACGGGTAAATAAAGTGGGTTTCGTTTTTAAGACGGTTTAAAATGCACCGTGTATACTTAACGCAGTATTAATTCTTTAAATCTGTATATTACTATCATATTTTATTAGAAATGTTTATTTCAAAACTTTTTATTTCAAAATGTTATTTCGGTTTTAGGTACAAACCCTCAAGCTTGCCGCAGTTTCCGAAATGCGGACACAAGCAAAAGGCGTTTCGATGTAGTGAATTATCATGTCAAGATATAAGAAAATTTCACAAAAAATTCTATAAGTGTGCTACGAAAGTGAAGCAAGACTGTTTTATATTGAAATATTGTAATATATCAGAAGCAAAGTCATTAAATGCCAACAGTAAAAGAAAAGTTGCTATTAAGTATACCATACTTAGTAAAAATGGGACCAAAATACCGGTATGTCAAAAAACTTTCATGGCAGCACTAGTAATAAAAAAAGATCGAATACAGGGAGTAATGAACAGATTTTTAAGTAGTGGAGGTGAAATGCCAGAAGAGAAGCGTGGAGGTGACAGGAAGAGAGAAAAATACGAAGCCAAAAGATTATCCGTCGAATGGTTCATCGAATCCTTTCAGGGACAAGAGAGTCACTATTGTCGTTCGAAAAGTATCAATAGAATATATCTTGATTCAGGCTTGACAATACGTAAAATGTGGCGTATGTATAACGCTGCCCGTGACGAGGATTTGAGAGTTAAACAAAGTTTTTTCAGACATGTTTTTAATACTAAGTATAATATAAGCTTTGGGAATCCTAGGACAGACGTGTGTTCAACGTGCATTGAACTATTAGAACGCATAAAAAAGGAGAAGGACGCTTCAAAAAAAAACGCACTTATGGTCGAAAAAAGACTTCATCGCCTTAAATACAAAGCCTTCTATGCAATATTGCAAGAAGAAAACGAAATCCTTCAAACCATATCCTTCGATTGCCAAAAAAAACAGGCAATGCCCAAAGTACCGGATCAATCTGCCTACTACAGTCGCCAAATCAACTTTTACCACTTTGCCATTGTTGTGGGAAATTCAAAGGCTAAACTCGACAAAAATAACATTCATTCCTACTATTGGGATGAAACTTCACACTGCAAAGGTAGTAACGAGATAATTAGCGCAGTTTACGATTTATTAAAAAACTTTGAATTTGGAGAAAACATAAAAGTTCTACGAATAGTGTCTGATGGTTGTGCAGGACAAAACAAAAATACAGGTATGATAGCGATGCTCGGTAAATGGCTGTACACAGAAGCCCCAAAAAATATCAAAAAAATAGAGCTGATTTTCCCTGTTGTGGGTCACTCCTTTATACCTCCAGATAGGCTGTTTGCCAAAATTGAGAAAACGTTGAAAACTAAAGAAGTGATAACCTCTCCATCCGAGTATGCAGCTTTTTTAAAACAAAATGGTATGTGCAAAGACCTAGCATCAATTCCTGTATTTGATTGGAAGAAAAGTTACGAATCCATCATTAAACCTACTACGTCTTGGCATTTTCAGTTTATGAAAACAAAAAGGTTTTGGAGGAGGAAAAAGGATGAACAGACGTACAGAAACGAAATATGCGAAAAAAAGATTATCACAAAAAAAAATAAAAAAATCACTATGATATCTCCTCAAATAATCCAGCCAAATCGTGTTTACATAAAACAAGCAAAAGTTCAAGACGTTGACAGACTTCTTAAAAAACACTATGGAAATGAGTGGAGAAAGATTTGGAAGAATTGATTTTTTTTAAAACTATAATAGAGAGAATAAATACGACTGAAACGGGATATTTTCTGAGATTGTCGGAAGAGACTGATTTGTGTGAAGCAGGATTTACTGATAATATTTGTCATGTTTAAATTCTTTCATTTTTTTTTGTATTTCTAATAAGTAGGTACACTGTTAATTAAAATATAAGAACACAATAACACCTTTTATTTCATGCCTATAACAGATTTATCGTGTTTAAAAGAAACTACTTGATTCTGGATTTTTATGAAAGCTACATTTATCTACTATCTTGCAGGTTGTTGATATCTTGTATAGCACCATCCTTTAATAAGATTTTGTTAGTTGCAAAACCCACTAAAAAGTAACATGTTACTATCAAATTCCTCTTAATTCAGGAATGAGTTTCATAATCCACTAAAATAAAAGAAAAAATCGCAATATTTTTGTTTATTTAACTAATTTGTTGCTGAAAAGGGAATTTAAAGTGTTGCCATATTATGAGGGTTCATATTATACAAAAAAGATTATTGTCTATAACATCAATCGACGACGAGAAGTTTTTAGTAGTTAATGGAAAATAATCAAAACTTATTTTAGTGGCTTTTGAAACTAGACGACTCAATTATGCTTGTCTTGTTTTTTTTTAAACCAAACCCTTATTGAGTGTTGGTAACAACGATATTAAATACCCTAAGTACACCAAAACGAACAAAATCGTGCCCGAAACCTGTCCAAAAGGTACATTGGACGATACACGGCGCGCCGTAAGATGATCGCATAGTGAAAAACAATATAACGCATTATTTAAACATTGAAAGTCACCTTTACTGCATGCTATATAAGGTCTTAATCAAATACTTCTGACATTTTGAGATGCATAAAATTTTACGACTTATTGCTATATGCGGAAGAATATAGACCTTATTTCTTTGACTTTACGCGCAATTCTGAATGTGCTGTTAGCAATGTAGCAGGTGCGGACCGCGAGGAAAAGAGACGGCTATACCACGACGTATAAACGACCATGCATTTAAATATCAGAAATATTTTATATTAAATCAGATAAAGTAAGTAATAGAACAAAATTTGCTTCAAATACGGTAAATTAACAAACATTGATTAGATACCGGTCGAAAAAACGTCAGTTTTCATACTATAAGTATTTTTTTCGCATTATTTCATGGAGCGCTGCGGCGGCAACTTGCATTTTCAACGGTCCGCGCGAGACTGTGAACCAAGAAGTGCTTGAGTGGTGTTCAAGCACTTCTTGATTGGGACACATTTTGAGCGCACGTGGTGTATCTAGGGTATTTAATATCGTTGGTTGGTAATGTAATCGTGGCGTCACTAAGCGCGTTCTATCGTCTGTACCACGGCGAGTGTTCTGAGGAGTTATTCTCTCTTATCCCACCTTCTCCTTTCCTTCAGAGGACCACGCGCGCTGGCCTACGTTGTCACCGTCTTACTGTGGCCACAATTCCAACGCGTACAAAGAAATTTGGTGACTCATTTCTTTGTCGCACTATCCGTAAATGGAATGCTCTGCCCGCTCACGTGTTCCCTCCCTCTTACAACCTGGGATCCTTTAAAAGAGGCGTGAAGAAGCAACATGCAGGCCGGCAGGGTGAAGATGGCTGGTGTGGCAGGTAAAACTGCTGTATCAGCTATCGTCACGTCTGGACTTCACCTTCACTTAACATCAGGTGGGGTGGAGTCATTTGTCGGACCTATCTATAAAAAAAAATGTATAAAACCATGGACAAGATACATTGATTAACCCTTAGGCACTTTACAGACGACGGGGCGGGGCAGGCCGGTCAATTTCGCCGTGAATAATAGCACAAAGTGAATCCTATACTTCAAACGCACACGGAGGGCAAAAAAGGGCCGAAAAGCCTTGGGTGCCCGGCGGTCAGTGGCGGCGCGGCATGTCCGCGGCTGCCCGCCGTGGATCATACAAACCAGTTTATCGGCTAGCTCAGTCCGCGCCACGCACTTTTTAGTGATGGACTATTCACTAGAACGAACGTCCTAAACTGACCGCCTCTGCCCGTCGTGTGCTTTGTGTATGCGGCGCGGGCAGCCGCAGACATCGACGGGCAGACGCGGTCTTTATTGCTTCGCGGACAAAATGCCCGCCCCGCCCCGTCGTCTGCTCAACGCCTTATGCGTAATAGGGGTGATGACGGGGTACAGTAAACGAAATTCTATTTAGTCCGTCAGTTAGATGATCAAAAAATAATGGACACGTATTTTTCCTTTGGGCAATCAACCAAAAAATGACAGAGTTATAGCGGATCAAAGTTTGGCAGTAGGGGCTCGTGACGTCACTTTTGAGTGAATTTTCACTTTTAAGTGTACTCAAACGTGACGTCATGCGACTTTTCAAATCAATATATCTCTGCAATGTTTATATTATGTGAAAAAAGAAAAAATACGTGTCCAATACTTTTTGATAATCTACCTGATAAACGAAGAAAAAAAAATAGTCATCATCCGTATTGCAGATACAGTGTACAAATAACACTGCAAGAGGGGGTTATTTTACTGCTTCTACAATAGCACTATCGTTTTCGACGGACCACAAAATGAGATGTTTCTTTGCTCATTTTTATAGTAATTGTATTTCCGAAGCATTAAAATAGCCCTGTTGCAAACTGTGTATGTTGAACGCTATTGTTGTTCTTGTTCCCGTAGCATGAGCGCCTTAATTTACGTTAAATCACGTTTTTTGTCGCCTTCAACTGTCAAATTCGATAGTAATTTGACAATTAATCGTGATTCATTTTGACAATGAAACTAGTTGTTCGCCGTGCTCATGCTAGGGGGGCTGGATGCTCATAATCATGTTAAACTGACATTCATGAGGTTTGACTTTTTATGATCGTCTATCAGGTATAGTATTCATAAAATATTGGACGTCTTTTTTTCTATTCACAATACCAAATATTAGACACTGATTTGAAACGTCGCATGACGTCACATCTTGGTACAATTTTTACTTAGAAGTGACGTCACAACGCACTAATAAACCGACGCGCTTTATCCTTGTCATTTTCTGGTTGATTGACAAAATAAAATAGGCGCGTTTGTCACTTTGATGTGTACCGGTATCCCATCCTATCGTGTTGCTTTGAATATTTATCACTATAATTTTTATTTTTTAAGCATGCATGCATAACTGCTTAACGTTTAAATCTAAAGAAAATATAACTAGAATTATTTATCACTCTCTTGAACCTAAAAATTTAATATTTTTTTTATCATATTATGCCCATTGCTGGGTCACACGCCTTCCCTATAGATGGAATAGGGAGTGCGGCCCGTGACCCACCACGCGGGCCCAGTGCGGATTGGTGGTTATTAACGACTGCAAACGCAGCCGGGACCAACGGCTTAGCGTGCTTCCCAAGCAGGAAGAGGTCGAGATAATAAGCTTTTGGTCACCCATCCAATGATCGACCATCCCAGAAGTTGTTTAACTTCTACGATCGCAGGCCGAACGCGCTGACCACCTGTGCCATCGAGCAGCTAGAATTATTTAAAGAAAATGTTACTAGAAAAAACTCCACATGGTCCATTTTTCCAGTAATATTTTCTTTAGATTTAAACATCGAGCTTAAAAAAATATAGAATTATTTATATATCATCTAACAAAAACTATGTCACACAAAATAACCAACAAGATAAATAATAAACCAAATCCACTGTAAATTGTAAACTTTTAATATAATAAACCTTACACAATGTTCACGTAATCATCTCATCACTCACTTCCTTACACCTAATAATACAGCTATCACATAATTCACATAATGTTTCACATAATTCACACCGCAGAACGGTGTTAGTTGTATCAGAGATTAAAATTGTCCAGTCTCAGTTTGCCCTCGTTCTCGGTTAAGTATAATAAATCAGCCATGGTTTGCTCACAGATAGCTTCCTCCGCTTTTTCTGACATCTGCAACAATAATAATAATAAATAATAAATATTTCCAACACTCACACCAATTAGCCTAGTCCCAAAGTACTTTGGGACTAGGCTAATTATGTAAGGCTTGTGTTATGGGATACTAGGGTAACGGATACAATACATATACTGATACATATATAAGTATATTTATATAGAAATACATATCAAACATCCATGACTGGAGTACAAATGCTCGTATTCATCACACAAACATCTACCCCCACCGGGATTCGAACCCGGGACCTCACGAGTCGGCGACACCATGAAACCCGGCGTACAAACCACTCGACCACGGAGGTCCTCGTCACAATAATAATAATTTATTTAATCTATACATACATATAATAAAGTGGTAGGAAAGTCAAAACAGTACATTGAATATTTTTTTTAAAGAATACTTGGGGTGTGATCTACAATCGATACCGAAACCAAAAATATAGTTTTTAGAATTTTTGTCTCTATGTATGTCCGGGATAAACTCAAAAAGTACTGCATGGATTTACTTCAAATTTGGCACGAATATTATTAAGAAGTCGGGTCAACTATATTTAATCTATACATACATATAATAAAGTGGTAGGAAAGTCAAAACAGTACATTGAATATTTTTTTAAAGAATACTTGGGGTGTGATCTACAATCGATAGCGAAACCAAAAATATAGATTTTAGAATTTTTGTCTCTATGTATGTCCGGGATAAACTCAAAAAGTACTGCATGGATTTACTTCAAATTTGGCACGAATATTATTAAGAAGTCGGGTCAACTATATTTAATCTATACATACATATAATAAAGTGGTAGGAAAGTCAAAACAGTACATTGAATATTTTTTTAAAGAATACTTGGGGTGTGATCTACAATCGATAGCGAAACCAAAAATATAGATTTTAGAATTTTTGTCTCTATGTATGTCCGGGATAAACTTAAAAAGTACTGCATGGATTTACTTCAAATTTGGCGCGAATATTATTAAGAAGTCGGGTCAACATATAGGCTACATATTATCACGAAACCCCACCCCTAAGGGGGTAATACGGGGGTTGGCAGTTTGTATGAAAGTCCTATGTTTTCGAAGTAAGAGACTTGAAATTTAACATGTATGCTCTATAGATGGTGTAGAGGTGTACTAATAATGTAACTTTAGAAATAAACCCCCTTTTTGGGGTCAGAAAGTATGTGTAAATAACTAACTGCACGCGTATGAAGTCACGGGCGGCCGCTTGTGATAAATAAACGCGTTTTTATTAGACTTGCAACGAATATTCGGTTACTATTCGGTATTCGGCCTATTCGGCTGCTTTTATTATATTCGGCCGAATACCGAATACTTAAATAATATATTTTGTCATAGAGAAATAATTGGTAAAATTAAAAATTAAAATCGATTCATTACGTATATATCCATATTTTCATTTCTGTTTTATAATCATTTAAGTAGTCATTGGTACATAACACAGGTACATAATCATCTTCTGAATTGAAAAAATGGAGGAGTCTATGTATTTGAATTATTGTGGTAATCAAAATTTAGAAGGGTAAGGTTCTCATTTCTTTTATAATCATTTATTAAGTAGTCATTGGTACATAAAACAGGTAGTATAATTTAATCATTTTCTGTATTAAACAAGTTAACAGTTTTTAATTCATTCAGTCATGTGATGAATGGTTACATAATATCAATAATTTAAAGGACATTGCTCGTTCCCCATACATTGAATGCCCTAGAACGCCCAGCAATGAGAAAATGCTAGTTGTGTTCGGAATCATTCATAAACTCTAATTAGGCATTTGTTGAGATACGGACAACTTGAGGAACCGTGGCCTACTACAGAATGTATTTGAATTTGAGGTTATAATTATTATACTTAATCGTAAAAGATGTACACTTTATATATTCTGAATAGATTTAGTGTTTACCTCTATGTAAGCACTTAAATAATATGCATTAAATGAACATAAAATGCAATTAATAATAAAAATAATATATGCTTATATTCATATTGATTAATGAGTGTTATCAGTTGGCACCTACGATACCTATACCTTACCTGTAGTAATAATAGATTTCTTTTCAAATGAAATGTTCAGTCTTTCCATTTACCTGTTTCTATACTTTACTATCGGTAATTAGGTATGTACCTGATTATCATTATGATTTTCATAAAAATAAACAGATATTACATGGGATGGGAGTATAAACTATCTTTACATAATTTCAGAAATAATCTTTTTATAAATATAATACTAGTAATAAGTATTATTAACTAAGGTTTCTCTATTTTTCTTTTGATAAATACCTATGGTCGCCTCTAATGCATTTATTAAAGTAAACAATCTTGGCACAACTTTTTAACAGAATCACCCATTTAATAATAAAATATTAACGAAGCCAATAAACTATTAAAATAAATCGTTATTATAGACTGAAACCTTTTGAATCCAGTTATCAGTTGATTTTTAATGCTGTTTTTTCAATAAAAAGGAGTGCCAAGTTGGATGAATAGACTGTAGTATCTAGTAACAGAACTTTATTTTTTTATTTTTTTAAACAGATTGTCCGTTTACTATGATTAATTGCTAATATGTTAAAAAAATAATAGAAAGATAATAGTGAAGGACATTCTTTTGGGCATGCTAGGGCCGATTTCGTCGATGTCCTTTACGCGCCGTTTTTGGCCATATCTAAAAAGTTAGTTTTGTCATTTAGCCGCATTTTAGCTTGAGGACGGCAGATTAGAACAAAACAAAGGAGCGCGAAACAATCACGTCTGTATAAGTTTTTGGCGCTAAAATCCAGCCGAATACTTTTGCCTAATATTCGGCTATTCGGTCAGGGGCCTCGCCGAATATTCGGTATACTGCCGAATATACTATTCGTTGCAAGTCTAGTTCTTATCATGACAGTTAAACGCGATAAAAAAAGTGATATAATGTAAATTGTGGTCTCTACGGTAACTCATTGCTACGGGGACTGGTATAACTTTACTCGACGTTTTGGTATAAACTAATTTGTGATTTGTACAAGAAAACAACTTCAAATCGGCAAAATAGGGTATTTGACAAGTTTAAGAAAACAATGTCACGTCGTTATTTACAAATGTTTATGGAGTCCGTAAAATGTGGATATTTTTAATTCTGTTGTGTATTTCAGTAAAATAACAAAATCAAAAACTCAATTTTCAAGTTGCCGCGAAATCTTTTCTCTGGACGATATGGCGTCTTACTAGTGTGTGACGTCACACGACTGTTATTAAAACGTCAAACGATACAATGTAATGTCACTTTAACCGGAAGTTTACTTGCGTGTGACGTCATTTTAGGCTCCACGAATCCCAAGCGTTTTTGGTCACCAGACAATAGAAAAGAAAACTATTATCTTTTTCGTTGGTTTTTAGTAAAATTATGTTTTTTTTTTTGTAAAAATAGTTAAAACCCCTGCCATTATTCATTCTTAACACAGATGCTAAAAATTGGCACTTTATTTTTAATACTGTCAAATACCCTATTGTACAAGAAGACAACATCAAATTGGTAAAATTACCAATAATTTCAGCCATAGAAACCAAACTCACCGGTCTATAATTGTATTCGCTGGACGGTGCATACTTGAAGTTGGGTCCAAAGTTGACACTGACAGTGACATTCTTGTGAAGGGACACGGAGGGGTAGTAACAACCTTGGAATATATCGATGAAGGCTTCTCCTTGGCACTCGCCGTTCTTGAAGTAGTAGATTTTGCTGCCGGGCAAAGGTTTCAATGTGTTGAGAGATTCCTGAATGTTGTCCTTGTCCTCGTAGTAAAGGTGGCTCTTGAATTTCACCAAGGGCTGGGGAAATGAGAGAAATAGGTTTGTGGTAATTCATAATCATAACACACATCTATCTACCTATGAGGAGCTCGATGGCGCAAATGATTAGCGCGTTCGGCTGCGATCGTTGAAGTTAAGCAACTTTCGCAGTGGTCGGTCATTGGATGGGTGACCAAAAATTTACTATCTCGAGTTCCTCCGTGCTTCGGAAGGCAAGTTAAGCCGTTGGTCCCGGCTGCATCTGCAGTCGTTAGCACCCGCCAATCCGTACTGGGCCCGCGTGGTGGGTCATGGCCCAATCTCCCTATTCCATCCATAGGGAAGGCCTGTGCCCCAGCAGTGGGGACATTAATAGGCTGATGATGATGATGATGAACTACCTATAAATTGGTATATTTTTATTTATTTATTTAAACTTCATTGCCAAACATTAGCGTAAGCAAAGGACGGACTTAATGCCAAAAGCACTCTCTACCAGTCAAGAGTATGAGCGTTGGAGACAAATAGTATGGCGATAGGGTAAAGTTGCTAAAAATTAAATAAAATGAAAATTAATATAACAGCACATGTACATATATAAATTACTCATATAACCATGCATAAATATATATATATATATATATATATGTCATATTCCAGACAATATCTTATTTCTCTATTTGTTTATCTTCAACAAGAGTCTACAGTGATTTTCGTGGATTTAATACATCATCATCATCATCAGCCTATTAATGTCCCTACAGCTGGGGCATAGGTATTCCCTATGGATGGACTAGGGAGGTTGGGCCATGACCCACCACGCGGGCCCAGTGCGGATTGGTGGGTGCTAACGACTGCAGATGCAGCCGGGACCAACGGCTTAACGTGCCTTCCGAAGCACGGAGGAGCTCGAGATAGTACATTTTCGGTCACCCATCCAATGACCGGCCGCTGCGAAAGTTGCTCAACTTCAACGATCGCAGCCGAACGCGCTAACCACTTGCGCAATCAAGCTCCTAATACCATCTTTGCAAGCAAATAAAGACATTATTATTATTAGATACTAACGGCGTTGCTACATATAAAGATATTACATTTATTATTACAATAGTATAAAATTCATTTAATTCGCATTACAAATGACAGAAAAAGAAAAACACTAAATACATATGAGGCCATGAGAACCATAGTGGCCTAACTCGTTTTTTTACAATATTGAGTTAATGATTTTTTCCAGTTCAAATTGATCATTTTGTTAGAACCAGAGTGGTCTAAAAGTGATACAACGAATATTCACTAGATAGCAGCATAATCACTGTTACAGTTTTTAGTCTGTGATCTAAAGGAGACCCGGCACTTTTCATAGAAAAAATGCTAAACTTGTATACAGTTGAATTTGGTCTCAAAATAAAGCCAAAATTATTTGCAACATAAACTACTTCTGCGTTATTTTTAGTAAATCGTGGAAAGAAGTTATATAATGATTAATATTTTTTGATATGGAAACCCTAAATCTTCAAGGGACAGAATTTTACTTCAAAATATTACTCAAGTGACTGTAAAAACCATGATTCTTTCTTCCTTTTTTCTAAATAAAAAACCAAACGTCAATTAGACAATCCTAAAATACAAACAAAAAATCATCGCATTTCGTATCCACTCCCGCGTACTGTGAATGTTCTCTGCACGTTCTCTGCTGTGATTGCCTTTTTATCCGTTATTTCTCTTGACGACCCGGCTACATATAGAGGTTATTTTGACAAACCTACGTATTTGACATTGACAGCTAGCTGCTGATGACAAATATTGCCAGACTACGATACCCAATTATGAAACACAGATAAAAAAATTAAAAAAGTATACAACTTTGGCACATAATGCCAGGTGTCCTTTGAGGTGCCGTACTGGCCTAAGTAAGATGGGCCACAACGGTTAAAAAATGGGTTAGGCCACTATGGTTCTCATGGCCTCATATATAAAAAAGCCTAATAAGCCAGCACTTGACTTTTTTATTCGTGTTTTTACTATTGAAAATTTGACATCAGTCTCTCCTTTTCATTCCTTCTAAGGCATAATAAGGAGTTAACAAGTTTACGAATAGCTAGGTGCCGGCATTAGGCTGAACGAATGCCAAATATTAATGTTTCTCAGGTATGGTTAATCATAATCAAAATCATTTATTCAGTTCAGGCTGTTACAGGTATACATGAATGTTTTTTTATTTTATTTTTTTATAGATAGATCCGACAAATGACTCCACCCCACCTGATGTTAAGTGAAGGTGAAGTCCAGACGCCAAGATAGCTGATACAGCAGTTCTACCTGCCACACCAGCCATCCTCACCCTGTCGGCCTGCATGTTGCTTCTTCACGTCTCTTTTAAAGGATCCCAGGTTGTAAGAGGGAGGGAACACGTGAGCGGGCAGAGCATTCCATTTACGGATAGTACGACAAAGAAATGAGTCACCAAATTTCTTTGTACGCGTTGGAATTGTAGCCACAGTTAGACGGAATAGTCAATTAGTTTTAGAATGTCTAGAAGCTACGCCATCGTTTCGTATAACTACGGCGGGAGACCTTATACTGAGAAGAACCGGCAAGAAACTCAGCAATGGCTGTTTTAATTTACAGAGTCGCCAAGTTGATGACTTCAGAGATGATTAATGAAATCACCTTTCATTACGTAATGTGAAAATCTCTTATCTATTAGACAAGTCCGTCCGTCCGTCTGTGGTGCTGTTTCAGCAGCCAAACCGTAAGAGATAGATAAAGAGAATATTTAAGTTATAAGTTAAGAATAGTCTGATAAGACTACATACCGGATTTGAGTAACGTAGCACTTCCGGTTTTCGAGAAATCACGAATTTCAAACGAAACCACACAAAATCTCCGAAGTTCTCAATTAATTAAATACATTTTTTTTTTTTAATCAGATTTTGGTGAACATTTGGTTCACTGGTTTGCTAGTATACATTAATTGTTCATCTGCATTTTAATTTGTGTGCCATACAGTATAAATAAAAATAGTGCTATCTTTTGGCTTGGCGAACAAAATACACACATCAAAAGTGTCTAGGGATCAAGCATTTTTATGCGGATTTCTTGAGATTGAGATGTGGCTTTGTAATAAATTTATGATTTTATAAATTTATATGGATCCTTTTTGGTGCATTTCATAATTTGAATCAGGAACTGTGAATCAAATTCGAGTAAAAGATGAAAATCAGCTGTCAATATTTTCCCTATAAAAACATACAACGCATTGAAGACATTATTAGTGCTACTGTTTCCCTACTACTGATTAAAACCAACGTTATTATGGAGCGGCGACGTCATTTAAGCAGGGAAGAAATGCTCAGAGCCGTGGGAATGATAGAAGCTGGTTCCCGGCAACGTACTGTGGCTTTAGCTCTGAATACAAGTCAGAGTGTTATCAGTCGACTTTGGACACGATACCGAAGCACTGGTACCGTGGCTGAGCGCCATGGAGGACGGTATCGCTGCACCACACGGAGACAAGACCGATACATTCAAATCTTAACTCGAAGAGCTCCAACAATAACCGCCATGATGTTAGCCGTGAGGCTTCATCACTCTTCAGGGAACTTAATTAGCGACCAAACAGTCAGAAACCGCTTGCATGAAGTGAACCTTCATTCCCGAAGACCGCTACGGGTACCACCTATAGCAATGCACAATCGTAGGATTCGATATCAATGGGCTCTTGAACACAGAAATTGGGCAGAAGAACAATGGCGTTTCGTGTGCTTTTCTGATGAGTCTCGTTTTGGTATGAGACCGGATACAAGACGTATACGACACTGGAGAACCCCTGGACGCCAACAGCGATTAAAATCCTGCCAGGAAGTCCATCCTTATAGTGGTGGAACCATCATGGTATGGGCGGGTATTTGGATCGGCGGAAGAACTGAGTTGATTTGGATCAGAGGCAACCTCAACGCTCAAATTTATGCTGAGACGATTGTATCAGACGTCATCGTTCCTCTACAAGTGCAAATCGGTCCCTTATTTCAGTTAATGCATGATAATGCACGACCGCACACCGCAAGAGTTGTAAGACAGACTCTCGCCGCAGCTAACATCAATGTCCTGCCCTGGCCTGCTCAGTCGCCAGACTTGAACCCGATTGAGCATGCATGGGATATGCTACAGAGAAGAGCTCTGCCGAATATGGAGGGTATCCAGTCGCAAGAAGACCTTTTTTTGTTGTTGCAACGAACATGGGCGGCCATTCCACAGCGTGATTTGGATGAACTCATTTTGAGTATGCCAAACCGATGTTCTTGTGTTGTTAGTGTTCGCGGTAGAAATACGGATTATTAATTGTTTAAGTTACCCAATAAAATTTTAGAGAAAACTGTTATTTCAGTCTTTTTTTCGAACTTTTGTGTTAGTGGTTCAAATGTCAAAAATCCCTTTATTAGGAAAATGGCAAATTTCTTTATTAATGCAAAGGTGACTTGGTTTATCGTTACTGTGACAAACGAAAACACTTTATTTGATGAATCCTTAAAGAAAATTTTAATTAATATCAATCAGGAGAAAAGTTATTGCAAAAATATATGTTGATCCCTAGACACTTTTGATGTGTGTACTTTGAACGGTTTTCTACAGTAGTTTTTACTACGCCCCGCCTTCGCGTCGGACGCGCCAATCCGGGCCGCCGCACAAAAGTAAGACAGAGAGCATTTCATTGATTGAACAATGAATTGAATTGCATTTGTTTTAGTTGCAATTTGTCATACGCATCGTAGTCTACATTAGTAGTATTGTAGTCTACAAATGACAGACTCTACATATATCAGACTCTACATTTGACAGATTTTCAAAAAAAAAATAATTAAAGAATATTATGATGGGATCAGAAATATAACTACTATGTAATCACTGTATTTGTTTATAAGCATAATTTGTTTTAATACTAGTATCAAATGTTTGTATAATGGATTATTGGTAGTAAAGACAGGATTGGAGCCAATTCGCCTTTCTTCAGTCTTATTTACTTTTATTTCTTTGGTTTTCTGCCACACATCTCTAATCACTACATAGTATAAAACAAAGTCGCTTTCTCTGTCCCTATGTCCCTTTGTATGCTTAAATCTTTGAAACTACGCAACGGATTTTGATGCGGTTTTTTTTAATAGATAGAGTGATTCAAGAGGAAGGTTTATTTGTATAATACATGCCTAATATAGTAGAGAAACACTGAAAATTTTAGAGGTTTTTAATATAAGGTCGTAAATAAACACATTTTTTTTGTGCTTACATTGCAAACGCTGGCTGAACCCAACGAGATAGATCAAAATAATGTACTACAGTATTGTACACCTTAAAAAGGTCTACAAAAAAGTCCGCGATCGTATATGCCTATCTCTTTGGTATAACCCACAATAACCATTTTTTAATTACTTATTACGAGAAAATAATGGCTTATTTACGAACAAGCGATTTCGCCGGTTCGGGCAGTACTGGCCGGGGGGCCGGCGGCGGCGCGTGTCTTTAGTAATTAGGTATTTAAGAAAGTCATTGTGTTTAATAGAAACCTGAGAACAAAAATATCTAAACTACAGCTCTACACCGAAGCGAAGCGAGAGCGGGCCACTAGTAAAATACAAACATTTTATACCAGTATTAAAAACAAATTACGCCTATCAATAAATACAGTGATTACTATAATAGTAGTATTATTTCTGATTCCATAATATTATCCCGTAATGTCACTTTTTTCAAAATCTGTCAAATGTAGAATGTCATATGTAGAATATAATGTTAAAAGTAGAATCTGTCAAAAGTCGACTAACAATTGTGACAACGTACCCTGTCCTTGTAAGTGTTGGGCATACAGTATATTTGGTGTTGTTACTGGATGGCAGCACTATGAGGAAATGTCTGTATGTTACGTAGATCATGAATATGAAGCATTGTGAAATCAGAAATCAATATATCTTTATTCAAATTGGATGTATAATACAACTCTAGTGAATCGTTCAATTTTTTTTCCCTACCACTCGTTATGGGCATATTTTTTAGCTGCGGAGAAAAACGAGCGAAAAAATACTCCACAACATTAAAAGTCTAATGTAACAACATTTACAAAGCATTATGTTGTTACAACGTCAATACAATTATGATTTATTTAATATAGAAAACCTGTTGGAATGATTGGAACAGTTCAAACTCAAGCATTTTTGTCTGTAATATAATCAGACACCTTGTAATAAGCTTTTTGAACAAGTGCTTTTTTATACTATCTTTAAATTTATTTATGGTTAACTTTTGAATATTGCTTGGGACTTTATTGTATAAGCGAACACAAAGACCTTTAAATGAATTATTAATTTTGTGAAGTCTAGTAACAGGTAAAGTTAGTTTATTTTTGTGACAACGTACCCTGTCCTTGTAAGTGTTGGGCGTATACTTGGTGTTGGTACTAGATGGCAGCACTATGAGGAAATGTCTGTATGTTACGTAGATCATGAATATGAAGCATTGTGACAACATACCCTGTCCTTATAAGTGTTGGGCGTATACTTGGTGTTGGTACTGGATGGCAGCACTATGAGGAAATGTCTGTATGTTACGTAGATCATGAATATGAAGCATTGTGACAACATACCCTGTCCTTATAAGTGTTGGGCGTATACTTGGTGTTGGTACTAGATGGCAGCACTATGAGGAAATGTCTGTGTGTTACGTAGATCATGAATATGAAGCATTGTGACAACGTACCCTGTCCTTGTAAGTGTTGGGCGTACTTATGTCTGTGTGTTACGTAGATCATGAATATGAAGCATTGTGACAACGTACCCTGTCCTTGTAAGTGTTGGGCGTATACTTGGTGTTGGTACTAGATGGCAGCACTATGAGGAAGCCCAGCGTGTCGCCTTCCCCATACCCAGAGCTGTAGTGCTTGCCCCGAGACTCGTGGAACCTGAGCAAATACTTGTGTTTACTTAAGTTGATAAGAAAGGAGGGAGTTATATAAGTTTAATTTAGTTATTTGGTACACATAACATGGTCAGGTAATATATTTATTTATTATATAATTTATAATAAAAGCAAATACGGGTGTATAATGCGATTCAACTAAGAGTAGGACCGACTGGGTGCCATATTGTGACGTCATAGCTGTCAATTCAAACCAAAAAGGTAGAGTGAGCAAAAAAAGTTTTTATTTAATAAATTTACTAAGATTAAGTGAGAAAAAACATCAGATTTTTTTAATAAAATTAATTTATCGATTTTTAATAATATTTATTTATGAAGACTGTGTGAGAAAAAACATTAGGTAATCAGAATCTAGCTCTTCAATTCCGCTCATGTCTGCATTACCGCCGGAGTAGTTATGTATAATCATGCACTATTACTAGGTCAGAGACGAACATGCATCCTTTATGTAAACAAAAGTTTTAAATCGTTTTACTGAACGCAACTTAAAGTGACATTTGGTTGACGATTTAGGTTATCAACCATTCATAGCCAAAGCTCAATAAATGAAAAAAAATATCAACTAATATTAATTTTCTATATTTGTTATGGTTTGTTTACAAATATTTGGTTTTTATTCTAGAATTAGATGAGAGCTAAAAAAGGGTTCCAAGTTTTTTTTTGCAAACCGTACTTTTCAAGCGACTTTTGACAGATGGAGGTCATTGGCTTTCCTATTCTTATTTGAATCGCACTATACTCGATTCCGCTCATTTATACTTAGTGGGGCAGATTCGTACAGTATAGGGCAGGCAGCATTATATTCCCCTGTGAATGTGTTTGCTTTCCAATTACAGAGCATAATGCGACTCAGTGCCGCACAATGCCCAATTATGCTGATGCTTAATTGGAACGCGAATTAGTTTTCAAATGCACCACCAGAGTGCGCTAAGTTCAGTGTTGAAAAAAAAAGTCAATGTTTGTACCTTCATCCATACTTATATTTATTTTTTAACAGTTTGAATGAACTTTGATTATTTAAAAAAAAACTATTTAATGAAACGAAAGCTTTAATAATTTTTCAACAATAAATAATATTACAAACGATAACATATAAATAAAACATTTCGATCAATGCCAACTTGTTAATTTTCTGTCTCTAAGTTGGTACGGTTGCACGCATCACACGAAAGCATCACTTTTGAGAGTGCTCATTTGTGCGAAGCGTTGCTGTAATTGGAACCAGAGGCGGCCTTACCGATTGCGAGGCTCCGGGCGGCAGGTCTTTGCGAGGCCCTTTGTCCTTCGTGAAAAGTATGTGATGCGAAAGTAGGTCTGGTTATTTGGTTTAGGTATTTGTCATGTTTAAGGAAAAATGCTTAAATTATACAAATAAATCAAATTTGAATTTTAAAATATTTTACATTGAAAGATTCACAAAATTAACAAATACAGAGATGATAAATTTTAAAATTGATGTTTGCGGCTTTTCCTAAGACTAAAATCTTTAATTAAAGCACAATAATCTAACGAATAAGCTACGTCATTTTCGATTGAAAGAATAGCGAGGGCTGAAAGCCGATCTTGTGTCATTGAAAAAATAGTTTTTTTTTTTTATATTTTTAAAATTTGCTTGGGTTGTTGCGCGAGGCCCCTGTAGGAGCGAGGCCCCGGGCGATTGCCCTGTTCGCCACCCCCTAAGACCGCCACTGATGGAACACTCAACGTTAAGCATTATGCCGCATAATGCGCTATAATGCTGTTATTGGAAAGCAACCTGTATTACCTGGTCCCTTTCCGACTGCGCCAGGAGTATCCGAACTTGTCGTATCCGAGCGGGGCCTGCAGGTTGGCATACCGGCGCCCCCAGCCCACGCGGGTCGCGGCCCCCTCCGGCATCTCTTCAACGGAAGCCTCCCAGTACCAATTGCCTCGGGAGACACCTGTTTTATGGAAACAAACAAGGGTTGGCTTGAAAATCTGCGCAACCTTTAGGGTGAGGCCAAACGAGCGTAATTTTGTGAGTGGTGAGTCGCAGAATTTCGGCCGCAGAAATTCTGCTGCATTCGGTTTCATACAAATGGGCAGTTGGTGCCACACGACAACGCAAAATGAGTTGTCTGCCGACTCAATGCGCATAAGCTCGTCCGAATTTCGGTCGGGGTGAGGGTAGGGCAAGGAAGGGGAGTGGGGAAGCAACAGTTTGTTACAAGTTTTACGTGGTGTAATAATTCTTGAAAAACACGTGATGGCATATGATAGTACTTTTCAAACATATCTGGATTTGCACATAAACGTTCATATAAAGTATGGAACTGTCCACATATCAGCCTCTGACTATTCAGTGGGTTTACCCAGTTTCTTTTTCTGGCCTCATCTTCTGAATATGCTTCGTAAATACACAATATTTTTAATGGATCCATTGCACTCGACGACACGAACACCCCGCACTAACGCTCAGTAGTAACTGAATAAATTACGTTCGTATGGCAGCTCAACAGAAATTCAGTTGAACGTAAAATAAGTGACCGATAATAAGCGACTCACAACTCACAAAATTACGCTCGTTTGGCTTCACCCTTATAGTGTCTATATATATAAAACTCAAAGGTGACTGACTGACTGACATAGTGATCTATCAACGCACAGCCCTAACCACTGGACGGATCGGGCTGAAATTTGGCATGCAGGTAGATGTTATGACGTAGGCTAGCGGATGCCTACTAGAAAGGATTTTGATCAATTCTACCCCGAAGCAAAGAGAGGGCGGGCCACTAGTGTAGTTATAAAGTTCACGTGAATGACAAAAAAAATATTGAAAATGTACGCCAGCCTTTAATTAATGTTGCTGGTATTGGTAATTATTTCTAATAAAAAAAATCTTTAATATATTTTTTTTTTTTGCACAAAATTAGAACCACTCTCATATAAGGTTGACCCTGTGTTATGAGTCAGGCTCGTCCTTACTATATAAATATAAAATTATAATAAAAATGTAATTATTATACTATGTTACTTGAAAACTACAAACAATCAATTATGTATGAGTTTAGGTGTGTCTGTGTGTGTCACCGGCGGGCGCGTGGTACGCCCCAATGCCGGCCCTACCGGCACGTATGTCAGGGACCGCGATCCTCGGGATACGTGTCAGCGGACAGTCTCCAGTTATGAACGTGAGTTGAGGGAGGCAACAGAGAGTTATTTACTTCACTTCTTACTGGGCAGCATCTCTACCAGTGCAACCTCGATACGAAAAGAAAACTTAGATATGACTAACAAATAATTACCATGTGTAGCGCGCACCATACAATATCCCTTCTCCCCAGTCACCGCCAGCCTGTCCTCTGATATCTTGAGCTGCGGCGCGCGGTCATGCAACGCTAACAACACGATCCCGGGACAGAGGGAGCGGTACAGCCAGCCAGGGATCGGCTTGCCGCTCCATTCGTTGCTCTCATCGAATTCCTGGAAACCACTTGTTTGTGTATTTTCTTTCTATTCAACAGATTCTAAGGACAGTAGGTGATGACATAGTTTCGCGAAAGTATGAAAGATGTTCATAGTGTAAAATTAACTCTAAATACTGGCACTTGAAGACTGTTAGCCAAACAGCCAGTTTCTAAACAGTCGAGTCTAACATACAAAATATTTGTTTATCTGTCTGCTACCTCTTCACGCTTAAGCCGCTGTACGGATTTAGATGAAATTTGTTAGAGCGCGGACAGATCTGGCGACCCTTCTTGTCGACCAGTCAGGCGCTTGCCTTGTTGTCTTGAGAGGTACTAAACTAGAACTATATATCGCCTCCCTGACTCACCTGTCTGAACGGCGCGTGCGGGTCGGGCTCCACCAGTTTGTACCTATAGCCGTCCTTGTTGATTGGGTGCTCGGTGGGGAAGCCGTGGGAGGGCAGTTTGAGCGCGGACAGATCGGCCGACCTGCCCTTCTAAAACTAAACCTGAACTATATATCGTCTCCCTGATTCACCTGTCAGAACGGCGCGTATGGGTCGGGCTCCGCCAGTAGGCCGCCCTGCTCTGCCAAAACTAAACTAGAACTATATATCGTCTCCCTGACTCACCTGCCTGAACGGCGCATGCGGGTCGGGCTCCGCCAGTTTGTACCTATAGCCGTCCTTGTTGAAGGGGTGCTCTGTGGGGTAGCCGTGAGATGGCAATTTGAGCGCAGACAGGTCGGCCGTCTTGCCCTTCTAAAACTAAACTAGAACACATAATTATATATATATATATATATATCGTCTCCCTGACTCACCTGTCTGAACGGTGCATGCGGGTCGGGCTCCGCTAGTTTGTACCTATAGCCGTCCTTGTTGATTGGGTGCTCGGTGGGGAAGCCGTGGGAGGGCAGTTTGAGCGCGGACAGATCGGCCGTCCTGCCCTTCTAAAACTAAACTAGAACTATATATCGACTCCCCAACTCACCTGTCTGAACGGCGCGTGCGAGTCGGGCTCCGCCAGAATGTACCTATAGCCGTTCTTGTTGAAAGGGTGTTCGGTGGGGAAGCCGTGGGAAGGCAATTTGAGCGGGGACAGTTCGGCCGCCCTGCCCTTCTAAAACTAAACTAGAACTATATATCGCCTCGCTGACTCACCTGTCTGAACGGCGCATGCGGGTCGGGCTCGGCCAGTATGTACCTATAGCCGTTCTTGTTGAAAGGGCTTTCGGTGGGGAAGCCGTGGGAAGGCAATTTGAGCGCGGACAGTTCGGCCGCCCTGCTCTTCCAAAACTAAACTAGAACTATATATCGACTCTCTGACTCACCTGTCTGAACGGCGCATGCGGGTCGGGCTCGGCCAGTATGTACCTATAGCCGTTCTTGTTGAAAGGGCTTTCGGTGGGGAAGCCGTGGGAAGGCAATTTGAGCGCGGACAGTTCGGCCGCCCTGCTCTTCCAAAACTAAACTAGAACTATATATCGACTCTCTGACTCACCTGTCTGAACGGCGCATGCGGGTCGGGCTCGGCCAGTATGTACCTATAGCCGTCCTTGTTGAAGGGGTGCTCGGTGGGGTAGCCGTGTGAGGGCAGTTTGAGCGCGGACAGGTCGGCCGCCCTGCCCTTCTTGCCGACCGGAGCGCCCGCGTCAGTAGCGCCCCCTACAGCGGGGCGACGCTTCCCTTGCCGCCCCTTCACGTTACCCGCGAGTGGTACTACCAGACAAATTAAAAAAAGACAGTACAGACTTTGAACTAAGGAGCTCTTTAGCGCAAGGGGTGAGCGCGTTCGATCTGCGACCGGGGAAATTATGCAACTTTCGGATGGGTGAGCAATATTTTTTTATCTCGACTCCTCCGGGCTTCGGAAGGCACTTTGAGCCGTTGGTCCCGGATGGAACTACAGTCAGTAACACCCATACAATCCGCACTGCGCCCTTGTGGTGGAACATGCCTCGACAAATCTTCCTATTTCATTCATAGTAAAGGCCTGTGCCCCAGCAATAGGGGCATTAATAGGCTGATGATGATGACGACGGTTAATCGAACGGGTCACCAAATAATTATTGACTTGAATTAAGCCGTAGGTTCCAGCTAATTTTGCATATTCAACAATGATAGCACCAATCAAACTGCCTATCCTAAAGAATTTTTCATTAGAAGAAATTCTACTCGGTCAAGATGTCAGTCTAGATTCGAACCAGCGCCTTCCACTTTCCGGGCGAATGCACTAACCGCTATGCTACAGAGACCTTAATAGCCGTGTCGAATTTCTTCTAGTATTTCTTGGGCAACTAGGGTCTATTTTAGCTACTTCGTTCATACGTTTCGTTTATACAGTGCATATACTCAGCAGTGGGGACACTACTAGGCTGAACATGAAGATGATAGAGACGAAAGCAAACAATTATCTCTTATCTATTAAACAAGTCCGTCCGTCCGTCCGTGGTGCTGTTTCAGCGGCCAAACCGTAAGAGATAGATAAAGAGAATATTTAAGTTATAAGTTAAGAATAGTCTGATAAGACTACAAACCGGATTTGAGTAACGTAGCACTTCCGGTTTTCGAGAAATCACGAATTTCAAACGAAACCACACAAAATCTCCGAAGTTCTCAATTAATTAAATACATTTTTTTTTAATCAGGGGGCCAATCGCCTAACGGAAATGCTTTGGGACACGCTAACGCTTACGATTTTATATTGTTATTTCTAGCCGCCTGAGGTTTTCGAATACCTCACGCTCATTTTTTTTAACATTGTTATTACCAATGCGAAAGAAAAAGAAAGAGCGCGAGGCATTTGAATACCTCAGGCGGCTAGAAATAACAAAATAAATCGTAAGCGTTAGCGTTTTCCAAAGCATTTCCGTTAGGCGATTGGCCCCCAGGTTTTGGTGAACATTTGGTTCACTGGTTTGCTAGTTTATAGATAAGAGCAAAAGATTTCGTAACGATCATTTCAAAAGAGGTAGGACATAGTGGATCTTTCTTTCACTCAAATTGGAGCGTTTTTCTGTTGGTAAGGTACCAAAACTCCAGGAGGAAGACGATGGATTCGGACCGGCAAGGTTGCGGTACGATTACTTGATTATTTTTTAATTTGGAGTTTTTGTGTTAAGTGACAGCATTAGCTTTAATAAAACTTAAATAATAATTGAAGGAGGAGCTCGATGGCGCAAGTGGTTAGCGCGTTCGGCTGCGATCGTTGAACTTAAGCAACTTTCGCAGTGGCCGGTCATTGGATGGGTGACCAAAAATTTACTATCTCGAGCTCCTCCGTGCTTCGGAAGGCACGTTAGGCCGTTGGTGCCGGCTGCATCTGCAGTCGTTAGCACCTACCAACCCGCATTGGGTCCGCGTGGTGGGTCATGGCCCAATCTCCCTATTCCATCCATAGGGAAGGCCTGTGCCCCAGCAGTGGGGACATTAATAGGCTGATGATGATGATGATGAACAATTGAAGATTATTTCATACCAAAAAAAAAATATGTATGATTGGGATATATGTCATGAAACTACTAGTCCAAACTTTCCTCAAGCAAATAGTCAGTCAGAATCCGCAGTAAAAATAGAAAAAGAAATTATGAAATAGCTTTTTTAGAAATAACTGATACATATATTAGTTTGCTACACTATAGGTCTAATAATAAAGAATATACGAAGTCACCTGCTGAATTTCTCGTCTAGAAAATTAAGAAATAATTTACCTATTTCAAAACAGTTATTTAAACCAAAATAAGTCAAATTTAAAGAAGTAAATGAAAGTCAAAACAAACAAAGAAACATACAAAAAATGTTTTGATAGATCAGTCAAAGAATTAAATCGTCTATCTGTAGGAGATATGTTCAAAAAATATTTTCTGGTCTTTGGGTACATGAAATTGTATGTTCTTTATTACAAAATTTATTTATAACAATAAATGGCGGGCTTAATGCCATAGGCATTCTCTACCAGTCAACCAGTTTGGGTGTATGAGACGGATGTTGTATACAGAATTATTAAAATGTCTTGTACAGTAGAAATAGATTTGGAAGATGCATATTTCAATTTCACATACCATGATTATGTAATAATAGAATATTCGAAACGTATTGACGTTTCGACTAAATAAAATATGATTTTATTTATTTTTTAAGCATTTAACTGCTAGATGTTTAAATCTAAAGAAAAGTTTACTAGAAAAAAAAAATCAGCAGTTGCAGCTTAAGGCTAGGAAAATTTCGACACGGCTAATTGGGCCGTGGTAGCATAATGGTCAGTGCATTCGCCCGGATAGCGAAGGATGCGGGTTCGAGTCCCGTCCGCTGCCTGGTCCCCGTGGATTTTTTTCTAGTAAACTTTTCTTTAAATAAAATATGTTGTGTTACATAAGTTTATTAATGTATGTAAACAATACAATGAAAAGTTTGATGTAGATTGATTAGTAAAAAAAAATTTATTCTAAATTTGATTATAAATGTCTAAATTAATAGTAAATAAAAGTAAGTAAAATGTCTAAATTGATAGTAAATAGAAATTTGATTGTAAATAAATAAAACATTTTAGGTTTTATTTAATGAGTGATGTGCGTGAAAACCTAAGAAACAAATATTGATTGTAAATGTCTAAATTGATAATAAATAAACATTTCATTCTAAATTTTTATAATCAAAATGTCTAAATTCATTAGTAATTAAATATAACCATTTCAATAAAAAGCAAATCGTATAAGTCGCCATAGTTTAATTTGCTAACAAGATAATAATATTTGAAACTAGTTTTTCACGGGTTAATGCACGAAACTTTATTTATTTATTGACGTTTATATATTTATCAATAAATAAATAAAGTTTCGTGCATCAACATGTGAAAAACTAGTTTTATTTAATGAGTGATGTGTGCGTGAAAACAAATATAATAATATTTAAATAAAACTAGTTTTTACGGGTTAATGCACGAAAGTTTATTTATTTATTGACGTTTCGTAGCCTTTACAGGCTTCGTCGTCAGAATAAAACTTTTATTTTGTTAAATAATATTGTATTATAATAAAAGTTTTATTCTGACGACGAAGCCTGTAAAGGCTACGAAACGTCAATAAATAAATAAAGTTTCGTGCATTAACATGTGAAAAACTAGTTTTATTTAATGAGTGATGTGCGTGAAAACCTAAGAAACAAATATAATAATATTTGTCTTAAAAAGGGGGATGTTATGTGATTGGTATCTGTGCCTGATAGACTATGTTTGAGCTACATTCATGTAATCTGTGGAGCGGATCTCTCCCTCTCTCTATCCTCTCTCTATCTCTATATCCTCGTGCAAGTATGGATGGCTAGTTGATTACATTAATTAAATAATAATCTCAAGTGGAAGCTGATTAATAAATAAATTGTTTCAAATCGTCAATTAACAAAATTATAACAATTAGAACCAAGTTTTCCTTTACCACGCGCAAATGTAGCCATTTTCTCTATATGTACTTTAACGCAGGCATGATTCCATTTTCAACTTTCACTGCGCGGAAGTTTAGCAAAAAATTCGAACGATCCTGAATTCTCATTCACTCATCACTAGTGAACTTTCGTACCAACACCGAGCTGTAGAAAACAAAATATAACTACCTCATCTGCATTCGGCTACCGTTTCCGCAGTAGTATTGAGGTCAAACATGAACTTACGACGTAATTAATACAATATTACGTAACTGAGTCCTCGCGAACGTTCGCTATACGAATAACCTTACGAAGGTCTGCACACAAAACGGTATTTGCAAAACAAAAAAACAATCTTCACGCCTACTGACAAACTACATAGAGACGCACTGCAGTCTTTATTAAACAGCTATAATACAGGGTGTGTATAGCCTGCATAGGGAAAAACACCGAAGTGTTGTGCCCGAATACAAATAACATTATGTGCATGGTTCCTACGACACAAGAGGAAACAATTATTTATGCCAAAGACTCGCGACAGACGACCAGTCGAATACTGGAGCCCGACTGACGAACTACAACAATATCGACTCTACGCATCATTAAATAAGGACCAACTATTATCTTTTTTCACGACGGATACGCAGTGATTATTTGTGAACGCCATCAATTCGGATCTGCGCTGCCTAAGGTAACGACTGACAGTTGATTGATCCTGTATAAATCCATTTTTACAACTGACAATTTAAGGTTCTCATGAAATTTATGAATTGCGTTACAAAATGGATTTGCTTCGATGTTAATTATCGATTTTCTAAAAATAACTTTGATTGGTGTAAGCATTTGTAACGTTATGGAGAGAATGAAAGCAAGGAATGAAAATAATACCCTAACACTTACTATTCATGTCGATGGTGACTCCAATACGTTGACTCAATGTCTGACTTTTGGGTGCAAGTTACAGATAAGATAAAAAAAGACAATTTTAAACGTTAAAATACATTTACTGATAACATGTATACACCGAAAAAACGTATACACATAACTTACTATAATCCCTTTACCAAAACCCAAACAATTAGACGTAACAGTAACGACCCTATGAATTCAATAACACGCTAAGTCAATAGAGAAATAATTAAAATACTCGAGCACGTAAACATATTCAAGGCGAACGGCGTTGATAGCACTGATAACGCGGCCATAATATAAAAAAAAAAACTTCAAAAACTAATATGATAAAACAAAACAAAACAAAAATATATAAATAAGACTCACCAGCCATTAAGTTCAAGGTGATTGAGTGAACAATTCGAATCTAAAATCAATATATGAGAAATCGCACCGCAAACCAACGATGGCTATGTGAGACTCTAATCGAGACACATGGGCAACTTGCACACTACCACGACGCGCCGCTAGTTAGCTGTTGTATTATAGACTTGTGGCCGCGACTGCCACTTCGTGTGTGCGTATGTTTACAAACACCACTCTACTCACCGTGCCGGGGAAACAATGTCATTATTCTCTCTACAATATGTCAGTGGTGCGATGAATAATTTTACTAGCAAACCAGTGAACCAAATGTTCACCAAAACCTGATTTAAAAAAAAAAAATGTATTTAATTAATTGAGAACTTCGGAGATTTTGTGTGGTTTCGTTTGAAATTCGTGATTTCTCGAAAACCGGAAGTGCTACGTTACTCAAATCCGGTTTGTAATCTTATCAGACTATTGTTAACTTATAACTTAAACATTCTCTTTATCTATCTCTTACGGTTTGGCCGCTGAAACAGCACCACAGACAGACGGACGGACGGACTTGTCTAATAGATAAGAGATGTGTGCACTAACGTCCCTAACTCTGCGGTATATGATAAAAAGTATATAGATAGATGAGTCGTCGGCCGGTCGGGCTGTGTTTGCGCCACTTTTCAGATTTCGGCACTGTGCCAGCCTATGCTACTTCTATGTGACGGCACAGACGTAGACTTGTAAGAAGGATAATTGATTTTCGTATGTACTTCAAACATTAGCCTGTTAGTATTATGCGTTCAACAAGAGCTTAAGAAAAAATGCCATACAGCATTATCCTAAACAAGGCTTGAAACCGTGTCTAACTAAGTTTTATTGTAGTAAGACCGTAGATCGTAGAGAAAGGAGAACTTAAACAATGTCACGTGGAAAATTATATCCAAACCACATAATAAAGACGTAATGTTGCACAAAAAGTATAGTTGCAATTAATTTAATTAAAATAAGTAGATTACAGATAATACTACACAGGGCGTCCTACAGGTTTGTCACACGGGAAAAGTATATTAAACATTGAAGATAGAATATTTTACCCTTTCGACGGTTATCATAAAATACATGTGTTTTCTGTTTCACATTTCACGAGTTTGATTTCCGGTTTTGGCAGGCGATTTCTTAAAAACGGCGAATGCAGTTCTAGTTATTATTAAAAATAAAATGAAGTCTTTTTCAGTAAAATATCCTTTGTTCAATATTTAATATACTTTCCCTCCGTGTGACAAACCCGTGGGACGCCCTGTATAGAAGACAAAGAACACCATTCTCTATTTCTTTAATAACATCGCTACAAGCTCCACGGAGAAACCAGTTCAGCCTACAACAACCTAAGAGCGAATTCGCTAAAAAAGGTTAATATAATTAAAATTCCCCATGAAAGAACCATTAACAAGAGGAGGATTTCATTATCTGCGTAGTCCAGTTCAAGTTAGTTCTGCTTGTCGTCAAGTAAGCCAAATATTTTGAGAAACATCTGTGTTTACTTATATGTATTGTTTGACAATAAACTTTATGGAAAGAGACATAGCTGATAAATAGCTCTTGAGTAGAGAACGACAATAATTAACTATGATTAGAAATGTAATACCTCGTCTTATTTCCTTTATAACTTGATAATGCAACTATTGCGATAAGGTAAATTTACCAGTTTATTGAACAAGCTGGACCCTACTGAGGCAAATTTTAGGAGCGTCAAACTTGGGGCCAATTATTTTTATGCCAACAGATTACGGATATAAAAAAATATTAATATTTTTTATTATTAAATATTCCATTTTAAATGGGTCCGCAACATATAATGTTTTTCACCACCTACATTTTCTTTACAATTCGCGTAGCGAGACAACTCTAAAGGTCACAGCTCATTAGTCCCACCCGGCAACCGACTAGTACGTGCGATAAATATTCCTTGTAGATAGATAGATAAATCATTTTTTCTCATCATATCAGTACAGCACACAAATTCAAGTAAACAAATAGAAGAATTAATTACTAAATATGTAACTGTGTGCCGCAACGACAGAAAAAGGCAAAAACTCAGCGATACCTTTGCTCTGAGAGCAAAGCACTGGTTTTCAGTTCTGCCTAGAAAGCGCGTAACGTGAAACGACACTGACGTGGTTAAAACAAATGGATTATTGAATTATTATTGTAACTATACCTTTATATGTTATTATTATAACTTCACCAAAAATGTTTCATTGTTACTGTTATTATTACTATTATTAGTATTTAGATTAATATTGAAATAACATTTATGGATTTCTATGGGTATGCACTCACTACATCAACTCCGTACCGTCACCGGATCGCGGGCGGACTACTTGGTAACTAACTACCCGCACCTCGCACGCTTGCCGTGTGCTGACCGCCACTCATGGATAGGGTTGCAACGATATATCGGAATATCGATAATATCGAGACCAAAATATCGATATTTAAATCGATATTTAAAATTCACTGATATCGATAATATCGATATCGGAAATTTCAAAATATCGATATTTCGTAGACTAAATTTGAACACAATAATATCAATTAGTTTACCTGCTATGACTATCTAAATTGAATAATATCGAAATAACTATTGCTTATAGATGTATTAAAAAAATCTTGAACCCCAACAAATATACTAAACTGGTGTGGATTCTGGCATGATTCTCTAAATCTAAAATTAAATTTGACAACAGTGTATTCTTGTCATTCTCTATACAGAATTAAAAGGAGAGACTGATGTTAAATTTAGTTTTAAGTTTAGATATGCCAGAATCGACACCAACGTATATAGGTATAATCGTATACCTAATGGTAACTCATGCATTAAATAAAATCCTTGCCTCTCTTTCAAGATATTTGTCAACTACTGATTAATTGAAATTTAATATCATTGTAATATTACACAAAATAAAATTAAGAATCTCATACAAATCGTAATTTTTTTAAGCTTGCCAAGTCAAGAAAGTAAGATAGGTATAGTAATTTTGGAAGCTTTGGGCTTACCCTATTCTGAAGCCATGGGCACGCCCCTGATGTTTTAACATTTTAAACAAAATAAATATCTTTGATTCGAAGTTGCTTTTGATTTGATACTTCTTCATTCAACATCGTGTTGGAAATGTTGGAATGGCTGATATATCGGATCGGATATCGATATTTACCTGCCCACATTATAAATAATGATATTTTGGAAACCTTTGCTTCCTTAATTTTAGATTTTTGCTTTAAAAACTTAATACAAAGCAAAAAAAAAGAAAAAAATATCGATCTATCGATAATATCGAGTTAAAATGGTCGATATATCGGATATCGATATTTTCCTGACTTCGATATAAATATCGATATCAATATCGATATTTCAAAACACTTTGCATCCCTACTCATGGACCACCTGACGTTCACTGGTTGACAACGAGGCGACCATTCGTGGCCCACCCGGCGTTAGCTGATTGACAACACGGCGTCCATCTGAGTTTGTAAGTCGACCATGAGTGTATGTCGCGCGACGCGGCGGTGCGGGTGGCTCTAATGAGCTGTGACCTTAACGCTCAATTGGCGCATAAGTAGGTATTTATCTCAACAAAGAAGCCTAGTACTGCTTTAGCTTAAATATATTGTGGTAGTTGCCCACCATAAAGTACAAATCCCAAACTTACATTACAAGTAGAATTTCGGGGAACGTCTGAACATTAACGTTATAAGGACGCTCGTACGTCGTCAAATTAATAGCGTTATTAATTATTATGCATTTATGGCAGGTAATTTTATCACCCATATTTGGCACAAGATTAGCTTATTCTGATTTCGTTTCAGCAACAATAGTTATTTTTATTTAAATAATAAAAATATCTTGGCAGTAAGCTCTAATGGGCCTATCTCGCACTAGTGTTTGATTACTGATACATAAGTACATTATATTTTTTTAAGCATTTAAGAAAGAAAGAATATACCTTATACATAAATACAATAAATTAGGTCTAAACATTAGCGTCACTAAAAAGGCAGTCCACTTAGCATGTGTCGAATGTCCTAGACTGTCCGACGCTGGTCTTCCATGGTTACCTTGAAAAGTAGGGACGAGAGTACGAATAGCCACTTAGGTAGAAAATTTAATTAAATGAATGATTAAATGATTTATGCTTAAAATATTCGGTACTAGGAAGTTGTTGACTATAAAACCTTATATGTAACTGCAAACATATTATATGTAATTATTACACAAGAATGTAAATTAGCACGGCAATCAACGAACAACACAACAGTTTCCTCGAGTTGGAACTTCGCTTTTCTGTAATTCTAGCAGATATCTTTAAAAATTACTTTTAAAGGTTACGATACTACAACTGCTTTTCAAAGGAGGAGGTAAATTATTCCAACACCTCGTGGCAGAGTACCGTAAACTGCCACGAAATACCGCCGCGTTGTGCCCTGGACATAGGGATGTCGAAAGTTGAAAAAAATATCGATATATCGATACATCGATCTTTTAAAAAATATCAATATCGGCTTCGATATATCGCGAAAAAAACATGGATATATCGATATATCGGACCAATTTTCCCAAAAATATCGTACAGTAGCTCACGAAATATGACACGCGCAATAATAATGAAACGAAAATTATCTCCCTAAAAATAGACCCTATTTTCGAATGATGACATAGACAATACTAAATACTGTGCTGCATTTAGTATTGTCTATGTCATCATTCATAGATATGTTGAATAATCATTAATCTGAGATCCAGTTACGATTTTTCCAGATACGAATTTAGTTAGATCGTGATATGCCGCTAATAATTAAAAAAATATCGTTTTTGATACGAATTTCGATATTGGTTATTTTGTATCGATATATCGAATCAAAATATATCGGCAAAAAATATCGATATATCGAACAAAATATATCGATATATCGATACATCGATATATTTTCAACAAGCCTACCTGGACATACCAGACGGGATGCTATTCTTACACTACGATGGGAGAATGTAAGTTTATTGAATAAATAGGCAGGACAACGTGTTTTAACAATACCAAACAGAAGACTGGCAAAATGACAATAACGTCTAGATTTCATATTCAGTAAATCACTTTTATTTAAATATGGGGTTAAATGGGCTCTGCGTGGGAGACAAAAACAGAAACGAGCACAGGCATTCTGGACGCGCTAGATAAGCTTTTTGGTATAACCAAAGAGACACTTACCAATAACGACATCCGCGTAATTAAGTTTTGACAAAATTAATGTTTCACATAGCCTTACTCTGGTGTAAACTAGAGATAGTCGCGTATTTGGTACAACACCTTGAGTCTGTAGAAGCAACCCCTTACAGTCTGGACAACATGATTGTGAAATTTTAGTCGATTGTCAATGAGAATTCCTAAACTTCTAGCCTCAGTGACCTGCTCGATAACGATTTTATTTTTATAGCGGGAATGAAAGAATTAATTGTAGATACTTGTGTGTCCGATCACAACAAGATGAATTTTGATTTATGTGGATTCAGAACAAGACAATTCTTTGATGCCCATTCATTTATACGATTCAGGTCTTCATTAATTCGAGATATACAAGAGGATGTATCCTGAGGTACAAAAGATAAATAAACTTGTAGATCATCGGCATAAACATGATAATTACATTTTTTTATGCAAGTGATCAAGTCAGCACTGTATAAATTAAAAAAGATTGGACTTAACATAGACCCTTGTGGGACACCTCGGCGCAAAATTGTTGGTCTCGAAATTATTCGATTTCCAGTATAATTGGTTAATATAACACGCTTTGAGCGACCACTTAGATAACTAGAAATCGATTTTACAGCGTGATTGTCAAATCCATAAAAAGATAATTTCGACAAAAGAAGATCATGATTGAGAGATGCATTGCGTCAAAAGCGCGTGAAAATTTCACTCCATTTAACTGTTAGATGTTTAAATTGAAAGAAATTTTTACT
Source organism: Chilo suppressalis (assembly GCA_902850365.2). NCBI lineage: Eukaryota > Metazoa > Arthropoda > Insecta > Lepidoptera > Crambidae > Chilo > Chilo suppressalis. The sequence continues at coordinate 27,566,586 of OU963901.1, read as the reverse complement.
AGAAAATATTCCATGCAGACCAAGTAGCAGACGGGACTCGAACCTTTCGCTATCCGGGCGAATGCACTGACTATTATGCTACCGCGGCCCCGACGGCCGTGTCGAATTTTCTTTAGCATTTCTTAGGCTACATAGATAGTTTAAGAGAATTGTTATAATTTTTATTGATTTGAAAACATCTATGTACAGATAATTGCATATGGCGTGCACAGCGTCATGCGTGCGTGACGTTTAATATTTAGATTGCAAAACAAGCAACATACATACTAAAATTAAAGTTGTATGTACTTTAACTATAATTGTAATTTTTGCGAAAATACATTTAATACTGTTTTATACTGGTTTTATATTGACAATGTGAAATCTTATATTTCTCTAATTTACTTACTTACCTGATAATTGGTATTAAAACTACTTATTGGTAAAAAACTTACTTGAACAATAAGGCACGTTATTTGGAAACATATTGTTTTTTAATCAAGGCACTTATCAGAATGAAAGATCGGAAAGATTTATTTGACAGTCCAATGACTGTAACCGAAAAATTTATGTCTATGGTTTAGATTACTTTTTCAGAAGCCATTTTGCCACCCATGGACCAAGTAGGCTATATTGGCCCCTTAAGCAGATCAGTCTCTCCTTTACATTCTGTATCTCCAACATTAGTATGAGATAGGTATCTAGGATAATACTGCCAAAATATTTTATATTTAGATTAAAACAACAATTGACAAGGATAAGTATATCCTTATCATCTCTATACGGAATGTAAGTGTGTGACCCCCCCCCCCCCCCCCTCCTAACACACACACACTGTAAGTAAATGTCAAAAAACTTTACGAATAGGCCCAGCAGGTTCCGTTTATTAGTTATGATCTAAAAAATAAATAAAACATTCCAGTAAAAGGTAAGAATAATCTTGTACCATTTTTTAGCAAAAATTGATAATATAACCTAAAAAATAAATATGTCCAATAGGCCTATCTCTGACTGGAGTTGGATTTATTGACTGTTAGTAGATTTATTACTATTGTAAAACCTACATACCAAGCATTTTAAAAGTACATAAGTAATTGTTTTCAGAACTTCACTAACATAGATTGATTTTTGTAGCTAATCAACTTTATTTAGATTTGCTGTTCCGTTTGCTTCTCATTAATTAACAGTGGTGGGACAATGTTTAAAAATCGCAGAAACAGACTTATGAAACGCGACGCCACTCGACGCGTATTTTCTATGGTCCATCGCGTCATGTCGGATGATCCTAATCATAGAACAAAGGTACATTTTGATTTGACTCAACACGCATGGTTTCTAATAAATTTACGTAAAGGTACTTACCGGTAGCTATCCCCATGTCGGTGACCTTTAACTGGCCCTGTTTGATCATGGCTTCATAGTTTGGTTTGATGGACGTGAGCTCCATGTTAAACAATCCAAACATTGGGCCAACAGATGGGTCCTCTTCATATGTGAACAACACTTGAATGTCTTTGATCAAAGCCCTTTGCACAGTTGCATACCATGATTGTGTTACTCTGAAAAATGCTAACAAACATTTAAAAAGTCCACATTTCTTAGAAGACACAGATATATATACATTCAGTTGAGTTTGCAGTTTATAAAAATATGTTCTACTTAGAGATTATATTTTATAAATCTCGTTTTTGCTGACATCCATGTATTAAGAACAATCATATAAAGTAACTTTTACTAGAAAGAATTCCAAGCAGACCAGGCAGCATATAGAAGGCAAACCAGCATTCTCCGCTATCCAGGCAGATGCACTATATTACCGCGGCCCTAACAGCTGTGTCGAATTCTTTCTAGTATTCCCTGGGCTCAGGCTGAGACAGCACCATCTTTTCGCATTGTAGGTAACCCACAATGTCAAATGAATACCTTTACAAGTATTATACATTTGAAGGAGGGTGTGGGTTCAAGTCCCATCTGCTGCCTGGTCTTTGTGGAAAGTTTTCTAGTAAAATTTTCTTTAGAATCAGACATCTAGCAGTTAAATGCCAAAAAAAAATATGACAACTGTATTTTAGCTAATAAAAGTCATATTTTTAAGGCTAAACATTAAAAAAATGTATATATATCAGAATTTTTTGATAATAGAACCTTATTTTCCATACCTTCTAGGCATTGTTGTCATAGCCTCCCAGTATTGATCTATATAAGGTATGATCTCCCGGTCTTTGCTGAACAAAAGTTTATTACTTCCATCCTTGACACTCTCTTGTCTGAGATTTGCTATTGCTGTCAGACACATCTGAGGAAATGCTGAAAATTGGGTTAATGATTAATAACCAATTTAAATAAGCAAATCATGAATTGGTAAACAAATTAAGACCCCACATTGAGACACATATTTTATTGATTACTTGTTACTACAAATAATACAAATCATCTATCACATTATCTATTTTGATTTCAATTTTATTCATGAAGTGGTTTTTAAGTACCAGTTTTAGTTCTTTAATCTGCTTTTAATTATAATAAAATAAATATCACAATTTTTTGTTTATTATTGTCAGAATCTTTGGAGTTTTGGTACTTACGAGCTTGATTTTTCTTGAAAGTTTCCAAACCAGTGGGTGAACAGTTTTTACAAATGAAGAGATAGTTTGTCATAAATGGAACCAGCTTTCCTAGTTGATATCCAATACATGATTCATGAAACCACCGGTTGCAAGAAGCACAAAGCAGTTCAGCAATATTTAAATTTCGGTCTTTCCCGCTGAAATAATAAAAGGAATAAGAAACAATGACACAATTTTTTTTCACATCAATAACAGTTACAATACATACCAGTAACAAGTACTCTGAGATTCAGTGATCATTTTGTTGGATCTACTTTTATCGAAATCCATTGGCTTTTGAGATTCAGACTGCATGATTTTTGGTGCTATTGGTTGCAATAATTGTCTCGAAAAAGTTCTGTGCACAAATACTGTTTAGGAAATGGATCGGTACCGATTCAAATGTAGTCGCTCAGTAAACTTTGTATGCATTTTCACGCTGTATTACACATAAATCAACATTTTAACAGTAGCTGTAAGGTTCCATACCAGCTCAAAGACGACAAGCGGCGAGTGGTCAATTCGCGCTCCACAAACTTATGTATAGCAATCAACCTGGTTACATCTCTCCTAGCGACTGGGACACACAGTTAGCAGTTGATGCCTACCCGTAAGTACGCGGTTATTTATCGAGGCACAAAACAACAGTACTCGGTACACCTTGCGGAGAAACAAGAGTGGACGTACCGCAAGTGCTGATCCGTTTCCGATTAAATAAATGTGCACAGACCTTTAACACTTCATGAGATTCGTTTGTAAACACATTTAAGAATACATAACTGTAGTTATCTAGCGAAAATAGAGATCATTGATTGTAAAACATTTTTAATTTAACAAATATAGCCTATTTTTGTCCATTGGGACAGGCGAAGAAATAAAAACATTTTTGTTTCATAATTTAATTTTTTTGTGTTCTAAGGAAAGCCAAAGGAAACAAAACCCAAACGGCTTTACGTAGTCAAATTAAAGTTTAGCTTTAGAGAATCATCCCAGAATTGACACCAATGGTGCCAATTCTGACATGATTCTCTAAACTTAAAACTAAATTTAACATCAGTCATGGATGTTTTAATATGTATTTCTATAAAAATACACTTAAATATGTACAGTATATGTATTGTATCCGTTACCCTAGTATCCCATAACACAAGCCTTATAGTGCTTACTTTGGGGCTAGGCTAATTGGTGTGAGTGTTGGAAATATTTATTATTATTTGCTGTATGAACGTACTATCCTTTGCCTTCCTTTAAAGAGAGACTATTACAAAAACGCAAATATTGGTAACGAACGATACTCTGTGGGTCTTCTTTTTTTGAATTTTCAAACAAACAGTTTCTTTCTTAGTGCAACTGCATACAGTCACAATTTTGCAAAAATTGAATTTATTTCATTGCACCATCACAAATAATAATTTCGAAGTATCTGTTATTGTCGAAATGCCGCCCATTTAATATGTAGGGATTTTGTTTTACATTCAGTGACAGATAAACAGTCTATCTTGAAGTAGACAGTAGAAATTGCTTTGGAAAATCGTAAGTTTGGAAAAACTTTTTTCTCTTGTCTATTTGTTCTCTACTCAACGCGTGCTGGCCTTTTGTAAACATGGAGGTAGGTCAGGTCTAAATTTAAAACTAACTTTATGAAGAAGTGCTATTGATTATCAGAGGCCTGGGGGCGCGCCCTAAGGTAGTTATTTTTATGCTTCAGGCCTCAGATTACAAAGCATATGTCTCACTCCAGCCGATAGATCATTGCGTGACCTTTGTCTTTTGAAGAAATTATAATAATTGCTCCATTGTGTGTGGGGTTTGTTGTTCTCGCTTCATTTTGAATTCTCACTGTGTAAATTTAACAGTAATTGAAGAAAATATAAGGACCAATGACAATAAAAATAAACATTTGCCTCAACATTTTTTTTTAAATTCCTGATTAAATGCTTTATCACCCTGCTAAACTTCTTGAGCAACGACCATAGATCCACTTTCACTTTAGATATTATTTCTCCATGGTTATGCACGATGATTCTGCCAATATCAGGGTTAAGAAAGGCGCTGTTATATCGGTACTCTTCTTTGTACGGTGTGTTAGTCCGGTATCTATGTGGAGGACTATAGATATAGCAGCAATTTTCGTCTACTGTGCAAGTTTATTTCCAATTTCAATATTAATTTGTCTGGAGTTTTGCTCAAGCAGTTAGCAGCTAATTTCACCAAATAATTATTTACTTTAATTTTTTTACAGTGAAATGGATTCCGTCACAAGTACAAATGAAATGCTCAATGAAGAGAAAACGGCTCAAGAAAACTTACTCCTTGTTATCATCAAAGATTTATGCAGCGAGCCTGATAGCAAACTATCGACCAAACTCAAAGGCAAAGTAAACAGGATCATCACGGACTGCGACCTGGCTTATCATACCAGTTTACATAAGCTGAGTACAGCAGACGAGAGTTCATCAACTGTATTAGGTATTATTACTGTAACTAATGAGGAGCTCGATGGCGCAAGTGTATAGTGCGTTCGGCTGCAATTGTTGAAGTTAAGCAACTTTCGCAGTGGTCAGTCATTGGATGGGTGACCAGAAATCTATCGCGAGTTCCTCCGTGCTTCGGAAGGCACGTGAAGTCGTTAGTCCTGGCTGCATCTGCAGTCGTTAGCACCCACCAATCTGCACTGGGTTCGAGTGGTGGGTCATGGCCCAATCTCCCTATTCCATCCATAGGGAAGGCCTGTGCCCCAGCAGTGGGGGCATCAATAGGCTGATGATGATGATGACTGTAACTAATACCACAGTTATTGGCGGCAAATTTCTTCAGCAAAACCACGGACAAAAAAACTTGCAGCTTACTGTGCTGGCTTCCTTGTCTATGGTCGTTACTCAAGAAGTTTTTCAGGAAGTATACCTTTGGAAATTGTTATGAATTTATGTAGAAAATCTGGAATATATGCAGCAGAACACTGAATAAAAATACTAAAAAATACCTTTAATTCATCTTTTATATAAATTGAAGTACAGTCACAGTAGTTTATCATATAAATTAAAGCAATATTGACTGTTATTTGATTTATATATCAGTTTTTATTGTTACCACAAAACTATCTTCTCATTTCAGGTTTCATGAACCACACAGCATCAGAGTTAAGTTTCGACGAACAAACTGAGCTGAACCAAGCGTTAATAAATAAGATCCAAACTAAATTACCCCAGTTTGTTAGCGAGTTAGAAAACCTCAAGCAAAAAACGAATAGTGACCACAACAAAACTACAGGAGATAAAATAAAAGAACTACAGCAAAGTTTGGACGAGAAGATAAATAAATTACATGAACAAGAGAATGAGAAGGTGGAGCTAATGATGGAGTGGCTGAACCACCGCCTCTACGAAGTGTCCAGATTCAGTGATGACTCTAGTGAACTGCTAGCATTAAAAACAAGAATCCTGGATTTGAAATCTAAGTGAGTTGATCACAATACAAAATACAAAAGCCTTTATTGCTGATAATTACATAAAAAACACATCATTAACCTTTACTTATAATTCAGCATGTCCTGCAGACACATAGGCTTCCTCCAGCCTTTTTCACCCCGATCTATCCCTTGCTAACCTACCAGCCATAGCGGGCCAGCTACCCTTCTTATGTCATCTGACCATCTTTTCATTCCTGTCCTGTCTGGTTATACTATTTCAGCTGAGAAATTGTCTAACATATCAAAAAAAACTTGTATGCTTTCATACTTGTATGCTTGTAACAGCCTGAACTGAATAAACAATATTGAATTTGAATTGAATACAATATCTTAGGACCAACCAATAAGTAAATATTGCGCCAATAGGTATTCTACAGCACCTTTAATATCCTGCCAACCCCAATCTATGAAGAATTGTAGATAAATAATGGAAAACATGAACTTTACCTTGACTAACTAGCAGTTACAAGTTTGTTTCTTAGGTTTTCACGCACATCACTCATTAAATTAAAACTAGTTTTAACAGGTTAATTCACGAAACTTTAAAGCTAATATGGCTAGCACTATGGCTCGACAAATTAAATAAAAAATCATTCTGATGAAGCAGACCTGAAAAGGCTGCAAAATGTCAATAAATAAATAAAGTTTCATGCATTAACCCGTTAAAACTAGTTTTATTTAGCAGTTACAAGCTTTATTTTCTCAATAAAAGTTTTGCCTTCTCTGAGGAATTCTCTATCCCCACACCAAAATTCATCAAAATCGGTTCAGTATTTTGGGAGAAAATCATTTTAAACGGCAAAAATTACTTTGGAATTTATAATATTAATAACGATACAGTGGAAGGAAAGATGACCTGTCTGATTCAGTGTTGGTTTATTTTTTCAGAATTCTGCATCTGCAAATACTTCATAACATTTTCACGGAGACCAACAATTCCATTAAGGCATACAGTGAGATCCACAAGGACCTCAAGGACAGCATCAAAGAGACTGAACAAAGAATTAAAGACTTTAAAGCCATTGTAGAAAGCGACTTTTGAATAACTCTTAATTTGTATTTCAATTAGCTAGCTATGATAATTATTTTATGAAAATGTTTTTACAAAGAAATAAATTATTTTGTTTAAGTAAATAAGAATTTTTAATTACTTACATAGTCATTGGTGTCAATTCTAGCATGATTCTCTAAACCTAAACTTAAATTTGACAGCAGTATATCCTTGTCATTCTCTATACAGAATGAAAAGGAGAGACTGATTTTAAATTTAATTTTAAATTTAGAGAATCACGCCAGAATTGGCACCTTTATATCTGTAAACTAAAATAGAAATTTGAATGTAACTCCTCTCTTCTATCACTCATTTAGTAGCCCGACAGGGTCCATATCTGATCGTATTTTATCATAACTTATATATTTAACATGTTTTTGTACATTGTGGATATGAAATAAACGAATTGAATTGAATTTAAGAAGAGAACACTTTAAAAAAATATTCAATCAATCAATCAAAATCATTTATTCAGTTTAGGCTGTTGAATGTCTAGAAGCTACGCCATCGGTTCGTAAATCTACGGCGGGAGACCTTGTACTGAGAAGAACCGGCAAGAAACTCAGCTAGGGCTGTTTTTTTCTCCCTGTTTTATTATTTACAAAGTCGTCAAATTGAAAAATGACTTCGGAGGTGATTCATGAAATCACTTTTCATTACATAATTAGTATTAAATATACATTAATTGTTTACCTGCATTTTGATTGCTGTGTCATACAGTATAAATACAAATAGTGTTATTTATATTCAGTGTGACGAATTATATATTAGAATGTCCTTGATATTTGTGTGTAATATAGTGTTGAAGGAATTGACAAATATTTCATATAAACAATAACCTGACTCGTAGCAGTAGTTTGGTTGTTAGTCCGGTCGACCGAATTGATGAGACACACAAAGCTTGTCCTATGATCTTTCTTATTTTGAGGGGTTCCGTACCTCAAAAGGAAGAAACGGAACCCTTATAAGATCACTTTGTTGTCTGTCCGTCGGTCCGTCAAGATCGTTTTTCTCAGGAACGCGTGGAGGTATCAAACTGAAATTCATATCTAATACTCAGGTCTACTGTCCCTTGGAGCTGTGAAAAAATCAAACTTCTAAGAAAAGCAATCAAAAGATACAGCCGTTTATGCCGCCCGCAAATTTTCGAAACTCGCACGGGAATCAAAACCTACAGGGTACTTCCCGTGAACTTAGAATCTTGAAATTTGGTATGAAGTAATGTGTTATAGTACACGTACACACAGATAAAGGAAAATTTGCGAAAACCGTAAATTTTTAGTTACATCATATAATAAAATATATTTTTGAAAATTTTAAAGTTACTACCTCACAGTTTTCTACGGAACCTTCGGTGCACTTGGCCAGTTTTTTCTCCCCGGGTACGGTGTACCCAGGGCCGGATTTAGAAGTGTGGAGGCCCTGGGGCAATGAAGTGGGGAGGTCCCATATCTCTGTTGTGGCCCCTGTCTTTTGGGGAGGCCCCTGGGCCACTGCCCCGCATGCCCTGCCCTAAATCCCGCCCTGCCCTTTCAAATTCCAACTGTTGGAATTTGAAAGTTTTTTCTTTTCCGAAGTCTATTGTGGGGGCCCCCCGTTTGTGGAGGCCCCTGGGCTTTCGCCCCGGTTGCCCTCCCCTAAATCCGGCAGTGGGTATACCTACATTTTAGGTTTGCGTATCATGCCAGTCTTTACTTATAGCTTTAAAACCATGTTTCTCGCCGAATTAAGGGTCGTACAAAGAGCTATAGAAAGAGCTATGCTCGGAATAGCCGTGCGATAGGAAAAGGAATAAATGTATATGTATTTATGCTGTATGAGAGAGAGACATTTTATATGTATGACGGCAATCAAAATGTGTGTGGACGTTGTATTGGTAGCGACATGATTTTTTTTGTAAATGTTGCTACTTCTGTTATATGCTGATGAGTTTCTTGAGCCCATTCTTCTCATCAGCTAAAATATGTCCTGAATGGGTGGTAGGAAAAGAATATTGGACTATTCAAAAGAGTTTTCAATAAGTTTATTTGAATAAAGTACCTACAATCTCATTTCATTTCATATCAATGGATTCGGCGGAAAGGGGGGGTCAGGTAATTGTGGAACGGAAGAAGAGTTGGGCGTGTCATATGGCTTGGCGGAGGAAGGACGCTGGGTAAGTAGAATCCTCGGGTGGAGGCCATGGCGGAATAAAAGACCACGAGGGCGGCCACCAAAACGATGGATGGATACATTTAGCGAAACGCCGGCTATAGCTGATGGATAACCAAAGCGAAAACCGAGCGCTGTGGAAAAATGGGAGAGAACACAGAAAGAGGTTAAAAGGGTGATCAGAGATCGTTTGTACAGAAAATTATATCGCCGCCACCACTACACTTCCACCTACTATATAATAGCCAATCAAACGACGTGACACCAAAGAATCGATCCAATCAGCACTCACACCCGAAAGCAACGACGCAATCAGAACCAACTTATGGTCAAGTATTTTTACTCACACGTTAGTGTAGCGCGCCTGCCCCGCCACAAGGTCCTTCTAACCTCTCTGTGTTGTGTGGGAAAGACCTTTGATCAGAAATGGACACAGAGAGGCTGAAGATGACAATTATGATAAGCACACGCATCACCAGTTTTGCAATTTACTGTTTCCTTACATTAAATTAGTTTTTATATCATAAAAATCAGTTCGCAATTAACATTATTTCAATAAACACGCGTAAAGCAATAGAATTAATCAAGTTTAGGTAGGTACTTATTTTGTATTCATTAGCAATAATAAATATCAGACTGTCTATAATTTTATTGTTATCATTTTTCAAGGAATACATCCTAGCCCGTACAACACAGAATTGTTTGCCGCCAATAATCAGCCAAATCGGACAAATCGTTACCTAGGCTCAACTTTATTGTGGTCTTTGCAAATAAGGTTAATTCCCAGAATCGATACATCTCTTGTAATGTCTCTAAAACATAATATTTAATATCAGGCTTGAATCTTATGCTATAAGGTGGTGGCGTGGAGGTAAGCTCCCAAGCGGCCACTCCTTTAAGTACGGATCAGGGATGTTGCAGATGCCGATATTTTCACATCCGCGGATGCGGAGTTTAGCAGGCTCACATCCGCGGATGCAGATGCGGATGCGGATGTATAAGATATTATGTAAATAAAGTCTATTAATGAAGAATTAAAACAATGACAACGTAATCACACTGGAAAAATAACGAATTTCGTCATAAAACGATAATTTTTCCTACAATAAAACGTATTACCGGCGTAATATAATAGAATTTACCTTGTGATCTTATGGATATTAGTCTTAAATAATATAAAGTTTTCTTGTAAACTCTTCTTATTTACACACTGTATCACAACAAGATTAAAAATACCTATCTATCTTTATGATACGATAAGTAGTTCACTTTCACTTCACAGCGCAAACAAACACGTAATATTTATTCACTTGCAAGAAACAAATGATGCACTAGTAGGGACACGAAAAAAGTATCGATACTTTGTGGTATCGAGTACTTTTCCTTTCGATACCGATACTTTTGTACTCGATACTTTGTATTCGATACTTTTACTTATCGAGTACTTTTTGGCAAGTAAGTATCGATACTTTTAAAATTTGGATAAGCGCCTCATATTGTTATGATATATTCAAATTCTTTCCAATCTGTGACTGTGTTTATTTTGCGCTTTGTTTTGTTTCATAGTTATTTATTTAGCGACCATATTGTTAGGAATTGTGATTGATGATTCGCCGTTTATTGTGCTTTTCGCTTGACTGCATTTGATGTTTAATAATTTTGTGTTTAATCCGTGCGGTAACGGAGAAAGAATACAACTCACCGCCCCTTTTCTTCCCGTGGGTGTCGTAAGAAGCGACTAAGGGATGTCGGAGCTTCCATCCGCTCTTCTGGTGGTAGGGTGCCTAACACCCGCCTGGTTTGTTACCACCGTGCGTATGGTGAAAAACCCGTGAAGTGCTTCTCGCGCGTTTCGGGGTCAGCCAGCGTACAACCAGAGCTCGAGTGGAAGTTGTCGCGAAGGATTCGGTCCAGGGGAGGCATCCGTGGAACCGATGCCGGGAGGACTGCATCGACCCGTCGGCCAGGGAGACCCGTAGAAACGGCTGTCCCGCTGGCCGCCCGTGGCACAGTACAGGGGCCCAAGCGTTCCTAACCAGTTCGCGAGGCTGCCCCATCATGTCACGCATAATCTCGGGGTGGACCGTCGTGCCGGTTGGTGACCGGGGCGTGGGGTCCCGGCGGCCACTCCCGGGGGGGTGCGGGGGCCCTTCCGTCCGGCGGGTCGGCGCATCTCCACTGCAGGCAGTCAATCGGCAAGACAAACCCCCCTTATTTGCCCGGACTCTTCGCGACGGCGTCCGCTCGTTTTCACGTCTCTTTTTTTTTTCACTTCCACCATGGCAGCCTCAATAACAAAGTTTGGACGTACAGCGGTGCACACCCCCACGCCTTCAACGCTGTTTGAGGTCGAGTTCTGCAACATACGCGGACTCCACTCTAACCTCAACGCTGTCCACCACCATCTCGAGACAGCACGGCCAGCATTGTTGTTCCTGACGGAGACACAAATACTTCCGCCTGCTGACACAGGCTACCTTAATTATCCCGGCTACGTGCTTGAAGAGTCCTTCAAAGCGATAGCCGGTGTATGCCTGTATGTTCGGGCGGATGTTTGTTGTCGCCGTCTCTGCTGCTTGGAAGATCCCTCCTTCTACATGCTGGGGGTACACGTCGACTCTGGCCCCCGGGCCAGAGTCTACGTGTGCCTCTACAGATCCCACACCGGCGATGATTTCCCAATGCAGAATTGGTGTTTTTGGGGGACTTTAATGCTCACCACAATTTGTGGTTAAGTTCTTCCAAAACTGACCATGCAGGGATCTCTGCTCACACATTCGCTCTCACGCATGACTTGAAGCAACTGGTTGATCAGACCACCAGGATCCCAGATATTCCAAGTCAAGCGCCTTCTTTACTGGACCTTCTGCTCACGACCCATCCACAGGGCTATCAGGTTGTGGTAAGAGCCCCCCTGGGCTCGTCCGACCACTGCCTGATATCTGCCAAAGCACCACAGGCCAAGCCTCCGCGTCCAGCAGTGGTCAAGCGCCGTATCTGGCATTATGGGTCGGCACATTGGGACGGTATGCGTGATTACTTTGCGTCCGTCCCTTGGAAGCAGCGCTGCTTCAGTGACAGGGACCTATCGGGCAGTGCCGTTGCCATTACTGAGGAGATCATAATGGGTATGGAATACTATATTCCTCATTCTGATCTCATCAGTAAGGGCACACGTAACCTCTGGTTCAATCACGACTGTGCTGAAGCTGCTTCGCGTAAGCAAGCGGCATATCGTGCTTGGATCAGAGGCCGCGCTCTCAAGGATCCCGGGGTCGATTCACTCAAAACAGCCTACAATTCTGCTTCCAAGGCCTGTAAGAAGGCTTACATCAGAGCGGATGCCCAGCGTGTTGCACGTGTTGGCCAGGAACTTATAACGCAGCCTGCGGGCTCCCGTAGCTACTGGCGTTTGGCCAAGGCCGTGCAAAAAAACTTCTGCCAGCCCTCGCTGCCACCTCTGAGATGCCCAGACGGAACACTAGCTCATAAGCCGCAGGAGAAAGCCGATTTACTGGCAAAACTCTTTGCGGCTAACTCCCGAATCGATGATTGCAATGCACTGCCACCATCATTACCTCACTGTGGCACAACGATGCCTGATATTAAAATCAGGCAGCGTGAGGTTCGTGCCGAATCGCAATCACTCGACGTCCGGAAAGCTAGTGGACCTGATGGCATCCCAGCAGTAGTACTTAAAAAATGTGCAGCGGAGTTGTCTCCCGTGCTCACGCGCTTGTACCAATGCTCGTATTCTTTGGGGCGTGTGCCGGAGACTTGGAGAGATGCTAACGTGCAACCGGTGCCCAAAAAAGGGGATCGCTCAGACCCGGCAAACTATCGGCCAATAGCAGTCACCTCAGTTTTATGTAAAGTTCTAGAAAAGGTCCTTAATAACCATCTGACCCGCTACCTAGAGGATCACTCCCTGATTAATGATCGTCAATATGGATTTAGACTGAAACGATCGACGGGTGATCTTCTAGCGTACTTAACTCATATCTGGGGTGAGGCTATCGACAAGCGTGGCGAGTCGTTGGCTATCAGCCTTGACATTGCCAAGGCGTTCGACAGGGTCTGGCACAAAAGCCTTCTCTCTAAGCTTCCGGCATACGGTCTGCCAGCCCAGTTCTGTTCTTGGGTAGCTGACTTCCTGCATGAGCGTAGAATTCGTGTCCTTACGGATGGTAGCAGTTCGCGGTTCATGTCAGTGAATGCCGGCGTTCCCCAGGGCTCCGTCCTATCCCCCACTCTCTTTCTGCTGCATATCAATGACTTGATTCCTCTTAGGAATATTCATTGCTATGCAGACGATAGTACAGTGCATGCGGGGTATCTCGGACAAGCAGCGGCTGGGCGGGCAGTAACCAGGGAGAAACGGGAAAATCTTGTCATTGAGCTCAATCAGGCTTTGGACCACATTTCCGAATGGGGTACCAGGAACTTGGTTGGGTTCAATGCCAAGAAAACTCAGGCTTGCGCTTTCACGGCAAAAACATCGCCATTCCTTCCCCTTCCATCTCTTCAGGGCACAACACTACCGCTGCAGAGCAACATTTCCATGCTCGGTATGGAAGTTCGCTCAGACCTGAATCCAAAGGACTACATCGAAACCGTGATCAAAACAGCTTCACGCAAACTCGGAGTCCTGAACAAGGTGCGGCGTTTTTTCGCGCCCGATCAACTGTGCTTGTTGTACAAAACGCAAGTGCGGTCCTGCGTGGAATATTGCTCGCACCTCTGGGATGGCTCCGCCAAGTACTTGCTCGATGCTTTGGATAGGTTACAGCGGCGCGCGATCCGCATCATAGGCGATGAGGAAGTGACTAAACACCTTGAGCCTCTTCAATTACGCCGTGACGTGGCGTTACTAAGCGCGTTCTATCGTTTGTACCACGGCGAGTGTTCTGAGGAGTTATTCTCTCTTATCCCACCTTCCCCTTTCCTTCAGAGGACCACGCGCGCTGGCCTACGTTGTCACCGTCTTACTGTGGCCACAATTCCAACGCGTACAAAGAAATTTGGTGACTCATTTCTTTGTCGCACTATCCGTAAATGGAATGCTCTGCCCGCTCACGTGTTCCCTCCCTCTTACAACCTGGGATCCTTTAAAAGAGGCGTGAAGAAGCAACATGCAGGCCGGCAGGGTGAGGATGGCTGGTGTGGCAGGTAGAACTGCTGTATCAGCTATCTTCGCGTCTGGACTTCACCTTCACTTAACATCAGGTGGGGTGGAGTCATTTGTCGGACCTAACTATAAAAAAAAAAAAAAAAAATGTATTCAAGTGTAACACTATTATTCTGTCTGTGCTGTGTATACCTATTTGAAACCACGGACCTGAAAAAAAAACGGACGTAACCTCTTCTATAATGATAATATTGAGTGAAGCATGCCAATGGCCGCCGTTAACTGCGTGTCAGATTCAAGTAACATTTTAATTATTAATGTGATATTAATGAACACTTTTTAAGTGTCAGAAATCACAGCTATTTTCTTTTCATTATATAATATAGCAATTTGTGAATTTATATGTCCTTTTACTGTTCTATAATAAAATTGGATTGTTTTTCTTTCAATTTTTAACCCGGGGTGGGGGGGGGGGGGGGTTGCTCATCGGGCCACAGAGGATCCGATAAGGCCCTATGAAATTTACTCGATACTTTGAAGTATCGATACTTTTGTTTCGATACTTTTACGAGTACGATACTTTTTTACCGATACTACTCATGAGTACAGTATCGATACTTTCTATTCGATATCGTGTCCCTATGCACTAGCTAGAACAAACAAACGTGTCGAATCTTGTCACCAATTTCTTCGCTCCCATTGGTTATTTTCACGTGCGGCCGGCACGAGTCAATCACCGGCCCCGCCCAATTTCTTTCTTGTCGCTACTTGTATAATATTCGCATCCGCATGAACATTCGCATTGATTAATGCGGATGCGGAAGCAGATGCAGATGTCCAAATCAATGCGGATGTTCCGCATTTGCGGATGCAGATGCGAATGTTCGCAACATCCCTGGTACGGATAAAGCGTTATACTTCTCTCATTTCTCAGCTCTCACGACAAGTAAATCATTTTTAAATCGAGATAATTTGACAGTGGAAATGCGAAATCGCTTAAATGTTTTTAAGCGATTTTGCTTTTCCGAGAGGAAGAGCCATAAAAATAAACACATATTAATAAAATAATATTTTCTAAATATCCTATTTAAAAGTTACAGCCTTTACTTTACGATAGTGTTGCCGAACTATCGATATTAAAACTATCGACAGTTTACATCGAAAATCATGTACCCGATCGATAGAATCGATACAACTGATAGTATCGAAACTATCAATAGCTCAGAACAAGGCAAGGCAATTCTATCGAATGAGTGCAATACTACAGATACTATCGATACTATTGTAGTTCGTTAATATTTGTATTTATACTGTGTGACACAGCAATCAAAATGCAGGTGTACAATTAATGTATAATTTCACATTATGTAATGAAGGGTGACTTCATGAATCATCTCTGAAGTCATTTTTCAACTTGACGACTCTGTAAATGATAAAACAGGGAGAAAAAAACAGCCCTTGCTGAGTTTCTTGCCGGTTCTTCTCAGTACAAGGTCTCCCGCCGTAGATTTACGAACCGATGGCGTAGCTTCTAGACATTCATATGTGCTTGTAACAGCCTAAACTGAATAAATGATTTTGATTGATTGATTGATTGATTGAATAACAAACTATTGATAGTATCGATACTATCGATAGTGTTGATTTTATTTGCAACAATACTATCGATACTAGCGATTGTTTTAGACTAAAGTTTGTGATTGGCTATAATACCTGAAAATTGTAAACAATACTATTGCAAATTGTTAAACTTTCGATAGTATGTTTGCAAATAAAATCGATAGTATCGATAGTTTGTTATTAACGAATTACAATACTATTGATAGTATCAATAAGCCGATCGATTGCCATACGATTGGTTGGCTATCAATAGACCATCGATTAATCATCGATAGTCGACTATCGATTGGCAACACTACTTTACGATTTAGATGTCGCTTAAGCGAAAATCACTCGGCCCGCCATAGACTTTTCGTCAAACAAACATCAAATTATACGCCAAATAGTAGGGCGTAAGCCGTAAGCGCCATTGGTTCAGAAAAACAACAAACTTTATTTCGCTTCTACAATAAAATTCTTCAAAAAATTGAGTTGCTTAACCGCCAAAAAAGTACTCAAACTTCACGAAACATAAACAGATCGACGCAGAAAAAAATCTGATTAAAATTATATTATATAGGTAACTTATTTTCGTCCAAAGTGGCGTATAAGCCATTTTGCCCTTATGTTGGTTATGTGAGAAAAAAAATCATAAATTAATTATACTACAGCTTGTTAACGAAGTTTATCATCGTAGGAATGATTCACTGGACTTGATAGCCATGACAGATTAAAGTCAACACATTAGTTGTACATGTGACTTCGTGTGAAGTAGACGCTGTTATCAGTTTAAATCCATCGCCATGGACTGGACGGAATTATTACAAAAGATCAAACGTATATTTTGGTGAGTTAAGAAGTAATTCTATATTTAGCACATTATTTGAAGATGCGGCTGCCAATACGATCGTCCAGTTTTCCCGGTATTTTTCGTAATTTAGAGGACTCCGATGTTCAAAATTAAAGTCGAAATAAACCCTTTTGACGAACACTAAAGAATCGAATTTTCATTCAAGGTTAATTTTAGCGGCAAACGTTCGCTGAATAGGTTTATCGAAGTCCATATACTCCCATAGCAAAATTCATCGGTTTTGAATCAGGAAATTGGGTATAATTACACACTAGCCGTGCCCCGCGGTTTCACCCACGTTTACAATCATCAACAAATATATTTCGAAAAAGATTATTACAGGATTTTATGTTGATAAAAAACTCTATGGCACATAACTCATTAATAGGTAACCAACTCTTAACATCTTACACACGTGATAACTTTTAAACGAAATATCCGATTGAGATGAAACAAAAAGTATTTTACTTCTACATAAATACTCTTGATAACATAATGCTTAATTTCGATAAAGATTAATATTACGATACATATTTAACGTAGCTTTTTTTTCTTCAGACGATTTAATAATTATTTTGAACACAAAATCGGTTATTGTGATTAAACCATGATAGCTAGATATATGTTCTCGTGGACTTTTTTGTAGTTCTTAATGAGATCTACAAACCCGTAGTACATCATTTTTTTCTATTGTCAATAGTTTTTGCAGCGCACGCAAAAATAGGTTTTCGATTTTACACCTTGTGTTACAAAATAGCAATTCTATTACGGATCCCTAATTTTGAAAAAAAAATATAGCCTATAGCTATTCTCGATAAATGGACTACCCAACACTGAAAGAATCTTTCAAATCGGACCAGTATTTCCAGAGATTAGCGCGTTCAAACAAACAAACAAACTCTGCAGCTTTATAATATTAAAGTATAGATAACAGACAGACGAAATAATCGAATTTAAATAATATTATTGAGAATGATCTGCGTGTGCCCTGAAAATGTGCATTGATAAAATTCTTCATTGTGTGTGAACCAGTTGTTAATGATAAGTTTGTGTAAGTTGGTTGAACTTGAACTCAGATTAGCACATTGATATACCTTACGATAACCGAAGATTTGTTTCCTTATCATTTCTTTACTCACATGGCGCGCTTGTTTTCTGAATCTGAATCTGAGTGCACTCTGGACCCTTAGTCCGAGTTTGAGCTCACGAAAACTATCATAGTTTACGTAATTGTAAATTATGCTTCTATGTCCATTTTGGTGAAAAGTAACCAAATATTCTTAAAATTTAAGAAGATGCAAATGAATTAATGATAGAATTTAAACAATGTTTATTTGTATTGAAACGAAAACAATAAAATCAGTACAATTAGTACGAGTGCGAGCTCACGAAAACTATCATAGTTTTCGTAATTGTAATCGTACTAAGGGTACTGTACCCGTAGCACGAACCATTATTAAATTCGAATAGTTTGCGAGTGCTAAATATCAATGTCAAATTTTGTATGGAAACTTGAACAGCAGCTCAACAACGGACGTAACGAGAACTAAAAATCAGTACACATTTGACAATGACATTTTGGACTCGCAAACGTTACGAATTCGATATTGATTCGTGTTAGGTAAGTACTGAATACTAGGTCTGAATAGTTTTTGTCATGTAATGACATTTCATGTCAGTTAAAGTAACATGTAGATACATGCGAGTGGTATCTCTTATCTATTAGACAAGTCCGTCCGTCCGTCTGTGGTGCTGTTTCAGCGGCCAAACCGAGAGATAGATAAAGAGAATATTTAAGTTATAAGTTAAGAATAGTCTGATAAGACTACAAACCGGATTTGAGTAACGTAGCACTTCCGGTTTTCGAGAAATCACGTGATTTCTATATCTTGGAAACGATAAGAGATAGATAATACATACATTTTTTAAATCAGGTTTTGGAGAACATTTGGTTCACTGGTTTGCTAGTTTCTATTTAATGTGGAAAAAAGCGGCGAAGTGCGAGTTGTATTCGAGTACGAAAGTTACCTTGCGATCGGACAACGTTAAAACACACAGATTTTACAAATACAGTCGAAACCGGATATAACGACATTAAAGGGACTACATAACTTCGGACGCTATGTCCAGTGGCGGGGCTAGACCACATGTGGACGTCGGCGACATCAAGTTCGTGAGGTCTATTTTACTTCGCAGTAAAAAACCGTTAAATTAAGTGAGCCTAATTATAAAATAACGTATGAGTAAACGAGTTTTATTGTTGATAATCAAATGATGACAAAAAGTAATTAAACACATAGAAATTTAATTACAAAAATAGTGTTGCCAGACAGACGATTCTGAATACCCGTAAAGTACTACTCGCTTCCATCACGCACGTGTTCGAAATTAATAAAAGCCATTATCATCTGCTTAGCTTTATCCCCGAATTGTTCGGGGTCGGCTACTTAAGCCAGACCAGGAGAAACGAAAATAAATAGGTAACTAGTAAAAATTTTTTGCGAGGTCCCCTCAGGCGCGAGGCCGTCGGCGGTATATAGCAATATACACATTTAGTCATATTAATTTTCATATGTATGTACGAAGTACGGGTAAACAACATGCTTATTAACTAGCTTACAAAAAAAATCGCAAAGAGAAGTAAACAGGTTTATTAGAAAAAAAATTGAAATACCTACAGCATTTTTTCTTTTACTGGAACAAGTAAAACGGATGGTCGTTATAGATGATGAATACCAATATGAACTATATCGATATTCATCTGTTATAAGTCGTTTTAAGCGAGAGTTCGCTATATCCGATGTTATTATAGGCGGTTGGTTTAAAGGTTTGTAAAGGGATTCGGCCGGGACCTTGCCAATTGGGCGTAATAACCGACCCGTCGTTATATACGATGTCGCTATATTCGGTTTTGACTGTATATGACAACTAACAATATTTAAAAGAGATCTTCTTAATTTTTAAGCTACGACCGTTAGGAATAGGTCTATAAAAATGTTGACTACCTATTAGGGTACCCTGTATTTGATGAGGGTTCTATAAGCAGACATATAATAAATACATACTACCGACTGACAGACAGCAGAATAGACTTTACGTACCTATTATACGTACCTTTAAGTAAATATAATCAATCAAAAATATATGTGAAAAACAAATTATATGTTTACTAACCAATAACGAAAGGATTCTGACAGCACAGAATGTTTTATAGTATTTAAAAATTCACGAAGTGTTCATATTTACTTAACGTGGGTATAATAGTGAATAAAATTATTCGCTTACCCTTTATTATGTTAGCACTGTAACCAATACCTAGTTACCTACTTAGAAAAACGATTTGGCAATGATAATAAAATATTATTAGAATTCACACGATATATCATAAACCTATTAATATTAAGTTTAGTTCGCCCGTGTGGTTTTGGTCGTCTTTGCGTAGGTAATTGTCTGTACGTTTAAAATATTGAATAAAATATATAGTGTTTGTGTTTTCATATCAAAAGAAACCTGTTTATTTTCATTGAATTTATCACTGACTTATGAACAGTTAAGATAATGTTGTTCGGACGGGTGATATTTTCGAGCATTCTGCACATACTTTTCAAAACTTTGGATATCGCAAGGTACGAGAGTGTTTTCCTGTTTTTTTTTTTTAATTTTATATGGAGTGTGAAGTGTCACTGTGCCATCATTTAGAAGGGCACAGCGAATTTTCCGCTGGAATTATTGTTTTTGTATCTCGATTAAGAATAATAAGTTAACGGATCGAACTAAGAAATCAAACAAGTGAGAACAAATATGAAAAGTCATTTATTCAGTCTAGGCTGTTACAAGCACTTGTGAATGTCAAGAAGCTACGCAATCGGTTCGCAAAACTACGGCGGGAGACCTTGTACTGAGAAGAACCGACAAGAAACTCGGCAAGGGCTGTTTTTTTCTCCCTGTATTGTTATATACAGAGTCGTCAAGATGAAAAATGACTTCAGAGACACATCTGAAGTCACCTTCCATTACAACATTATCCAATACTCTTACTAGTTCGACGGTCGAACAAATGAGGAAAATAATTCTCACTAGTTCGACGATGGAAGTAATTAATTGAACTAGTGAGAATAAAGGGGAATTGGAGTGCCCGTCTGGGGAAGACCTTACAGTAGACCACAGTAAAAACACTACATTTTGATGGCGTTGTGTTACTGCTATTGAGTAGGGTTTCGGGGCTCCGCGGGTTAAAGCAGGGGATTTGATACAGGCCGGCAAGGTGAGGATGGTTGGAGAGGCACACCTTCTGCCGTATCATCTATCTTCGCGATGGCAATTTCTGGCTAAACTGTACTTCCAGGGCCTAAGTGGTGATACTTCATACTAGGTTAGGTTAGGTTAGTGTTGTGGCCAACGTTGTTTGTCCGGGATGGACTCCTAAACTACTTACACGATTTTAATCAAATTTTCACACAGTGTGCAGTTTGATCCAACTTGAAAGATGAGATAGCTTACATCTCAATTTATAATCGCAATATTATTTATTGCAAATTTTTACTTTTGGGCAGTACGAAGTTCGCCAAGTCAGCTAGTAATAAAAAAATCTTAAATGATAAATTATTGAAGTGAGATAATTGATGAGCTGCCGATGAGATCAAAATCCAATTGAGTTCACGCTTCATATACCAAGGCTAACCGGTCTATTAATAAAACTAAGGTAGAATTAATAAATGCTTTATCAGATTCATAAGTTTGAAAATTTAGTACACATTTACAAAGAAGTATACAATATACACGTGTGTGGTACATTTCGATAGGTATGTATTTTATTAAGGGCTGGCTGATTTCTAGAAAACTGGATAAAATTATTCTGCTTTATCGTAAGATACGGACAAAATAAAGAGTTGACTTGTGTTAATTGGTGAAATCATCATCATCATCATCATCAGCCTATTAATGTCCCCACTGCTGGGACACAGGCCTTCCCTATGGATGGAATAGGGAGATAGGGCCATGACCCACCACGCGGGCCCAATGCGGATTGGCGGGTGCTAACGACTGCAGATGCAGCCGGGACCAACACGAAGCACGGAGGAACTCGATCAGTGTTTCCACAATGAGGTGAAATTCCCCTTTTAAGGGGAAATTAGGGACCAGAGGGGAAGAAAATTATGGGTAAAGCCTAGCCTAAAATAATGCGGCACGGAAAAAAAAATTATGGAACGATACCGTGGACTAGAGTGTTGCCGTATAAAAGAAACTGTGGTAACACGTGCAAATTTTATATATTTTATTTATCTCTTATAGAATAAGATAGATTAAGACCTTTTTTTTCTTTAGTTACTACATTAGTGCCAAAATCTAAAAACTACAGCAGAATAATTTTTGTGGGGAAAAATGTCCTAAGAAGGGGAAATCTGAATTGAGGCATGGGGAAAGGAAATCATTAAAGTGGAAACACTGAACTCGATATAGAAGATTTTTGGTCACCCATGCAATGACCGACCACTGCGAAAGTTGCTTAAATTCAACGATCGCAGCCGAACGCGCTAACCACTTGCGCCATCCAGGTCCTCGTATTGGTGAAATACTTAGATTAAAACAAAAAGGAGTGTAATATGATGGATGACATCTCGCTCTGTCTATTTGATAAACCCGGCGTTCGCATAGTAGGGTCTTTTTGACCCGAGCAGTTTTCATATGAGCGTGTTTCTTAAATTTTTTGTGCGACGTTGCCAAACTTCTCAGTAGCTGGAGCTAATGGTCCCCCCTCCGCGCGGGATTTCGCCATTCAGCAGTCGTATTGCGGTCGCAGCGGGTGTGACTTGTGTTAATTGGTGAAATACTTAGATTAAAACAAAAAGGTGTGTAATATGATGGATGACATCTCTCTCTCTATTTGATTAAACCCGGCGTTCGCACAGTTGGGTCTATCTGACCTGACCCGAGCAGTTTTCAAATGAGCGTGTATCTTAATATTTTTGTGCGACGTTGCCAAATTTCTCAGTAGCTGGAGCTAATGGTCCCCCCTCCGCGCGGGATTTCGCCATTCAGTCGTATTGCGGACGCAGCGGGTGATAGACACAACCAAACGCAAAAAAGGTAAATATGACATACTATCCGTGTCGTAATTTTGCGCCGTTTAAAAAAAATGATTTGTTTGTTGTTTTATTTTGTTATTTTCAGAACTTTTGCAATTATGGATCGAACAGCAGCGAATTTTAAGTCTTTTGCAAGAATCCGATACCGAATACGAAAATTGTACATCGGAAACTGAAGAAGAAGAAGTCCATCTGAGTGTTCGCAGCCAAGATAGTGACACCAATCAAGACGCAACTGATTATAACAGCGACGAGCATTTGCGCAATCGTAAAGATGTCATTCAATTGCCAAGACTTATGCGCAAAATAATAAGAGAGTTTTTAGGAGAACCTGATGAGGAGCCACCTACGAAGATACCTAATGTTAGAAAGAGATGCCAAGACTGTTCTGCCAAAAAAGCTAGAAAAACTAATAATATTTGTCGGAGCTGTAGCAAGTACATCTGCAGTGAGCATGCAATGTTGTACTGCCGAGATTGCGCAGATGATAAGGATACTATGACTGACGTATGAGACTGATACAAATAGTATAATATTATTAGTCTACTAAAGATTTGATTATCATGTAACAAATTAGTTATTTTATGGAAAAAAGTTTAATTGTTAAAATTTTATTACTTTAAGACAGAGGTTGTCCATTTTGTTAATATTTTGTGACACTTTTTAAAAATGTCATTAAAAAGATAGTTTCGTATCATGTTGTTTTTTTTTCTACTCAAAACCTATAATGATAATCGTATTATACAGATAGTACAACCACAAACCAAATTTATTTTAACTTTTGTAATTATGGCGTTTTCTTATACGGGTCCTCTTGACCCACCCAGTGGGTCGTCCAGCAACTTTCGCAGTGGTCTGTCCTTGGATGGGTGACCAAAAATTTTTCATCTCGAGCTCCTCCGTGCTTCGGAAGGCACGTTAAGCCATTAATCCCCTATTCCATCCATAGGGAAGGCCTGTGCTCCAGCAGTGCGGTCATTAATGATGATTCTTTCTTCTAATTGAAGTCTATGTCTGACCAAATTTTTGCACTTAGGTAAAAGCTGTTTTTTATTATCAGACTGAAACTTTACAGAACTTATCAGACACGTTCATGGCATTATTGAAACGGTAGCTTAAAATAGACTATTGGACTTAAATTTCTTCGAAGAAATCCTATACCTTATCAGTTATCATAGATTGGTAAATAAGTATGTAGTCCAACAGTCGCCGTTCGACGGCCTAAGGACCTTATCTTTTTCTTATCTTTTATTACGAAATCGATATCGCACGCTGCCTAAAAATGAAATTGATATGAATTGGTTCTTACTTAGAGACTGAAGAAAGTACTTAGTTAATTTTACATTCAAAGAAAAATATTGGGTTGAACAAACCATCATAATATTCACTTTCAAAAATATTTTCTAACTCGATTAACCATCTTTAACCATTCTTTCGTGATTTTGTTTTCATAAAATATTCCTAAATTGTAGCTCTATCTGTAAGCAACCACCCAAGCAGCTTACTTGTAAAAATTATTAGTCTCATTTAATATTGACGACCTCCGTGGCCCAGTGGTTTGTCACCGACTCGAGAGGTCCCGGGTTCGAATCCCGGTGGGGGCAGATGTTTGTGTGATGACTACGAGCATTTGTACTCCAGTCATGGATATTTAATATGTATTTCTACATAAATACTAGCTGACCCAGCGAACTTCGTACCGCCATAAAAATAAGGGTTGGTGGTAGAGGGTCGAAAATTCAGGGTTATATGTATTTATTAATGCTGTAACATAAAAAAATAAAAAAAAAATATATCTAAAATTGGAAAAAAAAATTAGGGGTGGATTACCCTTAACATTTAGGGGGATGAAAAAATAGATGTTGTCCGATTCTCAGACCTACCCAATATGCACACAAATCATGAGAATCGGGAAAGCCGTTTCGGAGGAGTTTAAACCACAAACACTGCGACACGAGAATTTTATATATTAAATACTTATATATGTACAATATTATGTATTCTATTCGTAACCCTAGTATCCCATAACACAAGCCTTACAGTGCTTTCTTTGGGGCTAGGGTAATTGGTGTGAGTGTTGGTAATATTTATTATTATTATTTTATTTATTTGTGGAGCTCGATGGCGCAAGTGGTTAGCGCGTTCGGCTGCGATCGTTGAAGCAAAGCAACTTTCGCAGTGGTCGGTTATTGGATGGGTGACCAAAAATTTATTATCTCGAGCTCCTCCGTGCTTCGGAAGGCACGTTAAGCCGTTGGTCCCGGCTGCATCTGCAGTCGTTAGCACCCACCAATCCGCACTGGGCCCGCGTGGTGGGTCACGGCCCAATCTCCGTATTCCATCCATAGGGAAGGCCTGTGCCCCAGCAGTGGGGACATTAGTAGGCTGATGATGATGATGATTATTATTATTATTATTATTATTATTATAATAATCATGTTTATTAGATATAATGTATTTATACTTATCTAAAGGTCGGAACTAATGACTAACCCGAACGATACGTAAACATTTTATTGGATTGATCTTTGCTTTGTAAACTTACTCACTACTCATTGGAATATCATCATGACAATCATTTCTTATACCTTGATCATGAGCCTATTTCATTACTCCAACATAAGCGAGAATGAAACAAAAATTGTTTATTGTGATGACCAGCCATTCGATTTCTCGAAATAAGGCATTCAGTATTTTTAAACGACTTCAAAAAAGATGAAGTTCTTAGTTCGGTCCTAGCACAAACCAATATCGAATTCGAATAGTTTGCGAGTGCGAAATGTCATTGTACAATTTTGTATGGAAAATTGAACAGCAGCGCCATAACGGGCGTAACGATAACTAAGAATCAGTACACTTTTGCCAATGACATTCCGCACTCGCAAACTATTCGAATTCGATATTGTTTCGTGCTAAGGTTACTGATTTACATGATACTTTTTGTGTGATGCGGGATATTTGTCCAATAAAAAAAACATTTAGTTCGGCTCAGCAGTAGTAGTAATTTCTATTTCCCTGAAACTTTATCTAAATCAACAGACAGACTGACGTTAGCATTTATAGGTAACTAGCAAACTAGTGAACCAAATGTTCACCAAAAATGAAATGTATTTAATTAATTGAGAACTTCGGAGATTTTGTGTGGTTAGGTTTGAAATAGAAATCACGTGATTTCTCGAAAACCGGAAGTGCTACGTTACTCACATCCGGTTTGTAGTCTTATCAGACTATTCTTAACTTATAACTTAAACATTCTCTATATCTATCTCTTACGGTTTGGCCGCTGAAACAGCACCACGGACGGACGGACGGACTTGTCTATTAGATAAGAGATATTAATATGGATTATAACTGAGAACTGAATCTAGAAAACTTTATCTTCTTCAGGAAATTATCAAACGCGCTCGGCTTGCAATGGGCTCCCGTCGACATCCCGATGGAGAGACGGCTGCAGACACTCGCGGCAGCCGGCTGGATCTTTCTGGTGCTATTCGGGGAAGGCTTCTCAATCTACCTGGCCATCCAGCTGCTATACTCCCAGTACTGGTACTTGGGAATTTTATACGCGGCGTGGATGCTCAACGACATTGATATCTGTCACAAGGGGGGCAGGAAGTTAGTAAGCCTTTTATTTTATTTTGGAAACATTGATATACAGAGCTGTTGGACGAGCTAGGCTAAATTATAGGAACTGAGTATGCAAGTAGGTGAAATTACAGAATGATCCATAGTTGGGTGATTCCTGGGACCCATGATTTTAAGGGTCACATTGAAATATTAACTGGAGTAATAGACTAACTTGAATAAAATACCACTCCAAACTTTACTTAACTATTGTAGTGTTGAGGCCCATTGATAAAAAATAATATTTAATTAAAGAAATTGGTTAAATATCCATTTGAAACTGTAAAACGCGGTAATTTCACTAGATTTTTCCGTGTCACACGCGCGGCTCTTGCTATGTTATAGTGAATATTTTTTTTTTACGCTCAAGGTAATACATGAATATATACTTTTTTAAATACATAAAGAGTTATTCTATTAGATCATTAATAAACTGTTCTAAAATAATCAAAGTCTAGTATAACTTTATTCGTTCAAATACATGTCACGCGGCGGGCATAGTTTCGCGGCGGGCATAGTTTCGCGGCGAAACTATGACAATTTATTTAGTGGAATACCTACGCCGTAATCGTCTTGCGATTAGTCCAAAAGATCGCTTGTTGACTGGACGGGAAGGTAGTGTCCGTAGATTTCGCGCCAAAAATTTTTGTAATTTAGGTTAGGGAATTTAAAACAATAAATATTGTAAAAAAAACAACGAAACTCAGATTGTTCAAGTCAACTTTAATGTATCACCAGTCCTCGTAGCATGAACATCAAAATAATGTCACGTTTTTAATCGACTCTAACTGTCAGACACACTCGGTTATTTAACATATCGCGGTGCTCAGGCTCAAGTCACCTGGCTCAAACTATCTTTAAATAAATATTTTTTTCTGGGTAATTTCAAACTGGCTGTGAATTGCTATAAAGACTTCTCAAAGCATTAGACAAAGTGTAAAATATTGTTAACTCTAAAATTGTAAATTGAAAATTTATCGAAAATAAATAATAATTATAAAATCAACAAATCAATTCCAGATTCGACTGGGTGCGCAACTGGTCTTGGTGGCGATACTACTGCGATTATTTCCCCATGAAACTCGTCAAGACGACCGATCTAGATCCTTCTAGAAACTACCTGTTCGCCTGCTTCCCCCACGGCGTGGTCAGCTCGGGCGCTTTCGGCGCGTTCGCGACCAACGCTGCCAACTTCTACCAACTGTTCCCGGGCATGACGTGCAATATGATAACCCTCGGCGGCCATTTCCTAGTACCTTTCTTCAGAGATCTGGTACTGGCGCTTGGGGCATGTGCGTCTTCTCAAGAGAGCTTGCTCCATTTACTGAACTTGAAGAAATACAAAGGCAAATGTGTTGCTCTGATCGTGGGTGGCGCTGCTGAGGCCCTGGACTCTCATCCTGGGAAATACAAGCTGACGCTGAGCAGAAGGAAAGGATTCATTCGTGTTGCTATGATGGCTGGGTGAGTGTTGAAAAGAGGAATGCCCTTAGATTAAATTAGCAGGGTTTGATTTCATCTCAGGGAATACCTTAAACAGTCCTATGTTTCTTCAGAGGTTAAGCTAAGTTCATACCTAAAAAATAAAAAAAATCGAAGATTCTTTGTGCAAAATAGGCAATGCGTTTGACCACAATCTCACCTGATGGAAAGCGATGATGAGCCCTAAGATGGTACACGCCTGTCTAGAAGATGCCTGTTCACTCTGGCCTTGAAGATGTCCAGATTATATTGGTCCGGGAAAACAGACCTCGGCAAGGAGTTTGTCAGGTCTCACCGCTTTTCCCCATCGTCCGGGGCATATTCCAGTCCACGTTCGGAGTGCTGTATCTCCGCTGTCCCATCACTATATAACAGTAATATAAACAGCGAGTTCCAGGCATTGAATACACATTGTATTATGTATACAGAGAGAGGTACCTCCTATGTTAATTTTCATAAAGTAGTTGTTCGGTATCAATTTATAATCAATTCGGTCGTGATCCCCTAGTTTCCTATGTATAGGATTTGAGTTAATAAAACACTATTTGACTTTCTTATAAACGCAATTTATAAACTCTGTTATAGTAGGTAGTCCGTAAACTGTTTTTTGACGTGACAACGTCTTATAATTCTATGGAGCCGGCTGCACGTACGAAAAAACATGATGATGCGGCGTTACCTCGCTCTGAGGCGTTCCATTTAAGGCTTGAAGTGCAAGTGAGAGCGCGCAACGAGCGACAAAGAGGCATAATCGGCCTCCGCGTTTGACAGCGTTCAACATCTGTCTCTCTCCTACTTGAGTGAGCGATGCGTCCGCGTGGACAGCTGCTATACAATAATACATTTACATACATGTTTTCGTCAAGTATGAAGTGCAGTGAAAACTGAATTGTTTATATCAACGATAAATTGCTCAACGCACATTCATACTTGTAAAAACTATGTATATTGTAAAAAAAACGTTGTCACGTTCAACTATCGTCAGTAAACTGACTTTACAGACAACCGATTTTTATTAATGATCGGAAAGGTTAAGTAGTTTCTGCTTGTTGTTTCTAGGTCACCCCTGGTGCCAGTGTTCAGTTTCGGCGAGCCGGACGTGTTCCGTCCCATGTCCAACCCGCAGGACAGTCTGATGCGCCGCTTCCAGGAGTGGGTCAAGCGGTATACGGGTATCTCGCCACTGTTCCCCATCGGGCGGGGCATGTTCCAGTACACGTTCGGAGTGTTGCCTCTACGCTGCCCCATCACGACTGTCGGTTAGTGACATAGACATAGATATAGGGACAGCTCCGCTACCAGGAGTTTGACAAGCGGCATACGGGCATCTCACCGCTCTTACCCATCGGGCGAGGCATGTTCCAGTACACGTTCGGGGTGTTGCCTCTACGCTGCCCCATCACTACTGTCGGTTAGTGACATAGATATAGGGACAGCGCTGCTGCCAAAAGTTTACATATACGGGCATCTCACCGCTCTTCCCTATCGGCCGAGGCATGTTTAAATACACGTTCGGAGTGCTGCCTCTACGCTGCCCCATCACTACTGTCGGTTAGTGACATAGATATAGGGACAGCGTCGCTGCCAGGAGTTTGACAAGCGTACGGGCATCTCACCACTCTTCCCCCATCGGGCGGGGCATGTTCCAGTACACGTTTGGAGTGCTGCCTCTTCGCTGTCGTCTTACTACCGTCGGTTTTAGTGGAAAATGCATAAATATAGATATACAGTGGATTCCTCGGTAGTCCGACAAACGTTTTGCAGGGCAGTGTCGAACTATCGAATTTGTCGGATTATAGAGTACTGCCTAAGACCCCCTATAGTCCGATTTTTTTTACAAAAGAGTACCTTGTAATCCGACAAATTACAGATCCAATGATAAGATTACAAATCATACTTCGTTATGTATGTCAAGTTTAGTAAATTAAACAACACAATAGAAAGATTATAGACGTTTTATTATAAAAGTAATAATAGTAAATAGTGATGGTGCGTACAAGTTGTAACTTGTTCAATCGTGAATTAGCGAATACTGGTATGTAATAGACGATGTCGGATTATAGGGGGTGCCGCATTAGGAAGGGGCCGGATTACCGGGGCTCCACTGTTATAGCTTTCTCTGTCAAAATGTTCAAAAAAACATGCGCAGATAAATTAATCTAAAGCTTTCTCTCCTAGAAAAACTCGTTCGTAGTATAGTAAAGAAGCGAGTAAGTTAGTAGAGTGACAATTTCAAAACTCACTACCTGCCCAAAACTCGCTCGCCACGTGGCGGAGCCACATTTTGTGTTGAAAGATTTCGGGGTTTTTAAGAGTTGTACAGGCATCTTTACTTAAATCCAAAGTACAGTTGAAGAATTTAAGAGAATCTCTGAGGAGTCTCTAAGCAGGGGGGGAGGGGGGGCTCCCTCAGTACGTACGGATAATACAGGGGTATTTAATATTAATTTTATTCACAACTTGGGTAAGATAATACATTATAGATATTAACGGGATTGTTACCATGTACCTTGTTTTTTATGAGTCTCCGATATTTCGGCACTGTTGCAAGCGCCATGATCACGGAGTAACTGCTACTCCAGTTACTCCGTGATCATGGCGCTTGCAACAGTGCCGAAATATCGGAGACTCATAAAAAACAAGGTACATGGTAACAATCCCGTTAATATCTATAATGCTAGTGACCATGAAAGATAATACATGTGACAATTTATGTTTTCGATTTCATAAGTAGGTCTAAATCAAACGAAAACAATACAAATCAACTCTTTTTTTATTAAACTTACCTTATTGTAACGAGTTAGGAAACTTTAAGTTACATTTTCAGTATTCCGCGACATGACAGGAATTACATGAAAATAATGCTACAAAAAAACAGCAAAAAAAATTATTTTAAGAAGTAAATTGATGTGAAATGTCCAAAAAACATTGTTACTTTCGGGGAAATCTCATAGAACTCACTATGAATATGTGTCCTATAATGAGTGAAAAGGTGAAGGAATCTTCTATAAGTGGTGCGATAATATAAGTGTTTTGGTAACTGTAAAAAATTGTGGTTACGTATTTTTACCAATACTCGCCTAATTTATTTTTTGCAAAACAATTTTTTTTTATTGGTTTTTATACTATTTAAAGTCTATTCATTTTTCAGTTCTTGTTTTTCAAAGGTTTCAGCTGGAAGAACTTTGAAGTAGTTACTACTTATTTGCGAACATAAGCAAACTTGATACGGCCGTATCACCCCATATTTATTAGTAGAAAAAGAAAAAATACAAAATGTTTCCATTAAATAAACCTACATTTTTAACACCTCAAAATGTTGCGTAGCTTTCAAAATTTTTGAAGAAAGACTTTTCTTTGCAACATCCGAAAAAGCTCTCTTCACTTCAATCTCATTTTTTTTTTCAAAAACTAAATACCTTATTACGGGTAAACTTATAGGGCATATTATAAGTACATTAATTAAGTAAATTAAGGAGTGGTTACTATTATTTCCAATTGGGGGGGTAATTAGGGGGCGACTATAATAACTCGCTTTTCTTTTTAGGAACTTCAATAAATACGGAAATTAAAGTTTTTCAAGCAATAAAAAAAAATGCATGGTTTTTTTACAGTTATGTTTCATGTTGAAACTTTAGATTCAGGCGTTATTTAGTTATTAATATTATATAAATAGATATTTTAAACCTAGTATTTTGTTGTTTTTTAATAAGCTACAATTTAATTCCGAAAGATTTTTTTAATAAAATACTTATTAACAGAGGTATTCTTGAAAATCCGCCTAAAAACGTGATTTTCTTATTGGAAAATTGATGTTTAAATCAAATAAGTTGAAAAGTATTTCCGATCAGATAAAACTTTAAAGAACAAAAGTTGCTTAGAATAAGTCTATTCTATACATTCCCATTCTTATTTTTAATAAAACATTTTTCGTCCCTGAGAAGGGATGGCATTCACCCCAGGGTAAAAGCGACCCTCGACATATTGACAACATTGAAGTAGATGGTAATTAAGTAGAACCAACAGCCAAACTTTGGTGCTAATAGGTGCTGTTTGGTAAATTTGCTTTGTAAAAAATTGCTAGGGAAACCGTGCATTGAGTGCACTCAAAGTATTCAAAATGAAAAAAAAAAAGTTTTTATGTGACGAAAGAAAAGTTTAAATATTGTTGACTAGTGTGTTTCTTTTCGATTGTCTTATTTACTTACTTATAATCTATTTCTCATGACAATAACGAACACAAAAAATATCCAGTTTGGCGCTGTTGTTAATAAATTTATATTTACATAGATTTCTCATAACGACTAATACCTAGATAATACCTTTTTAGCAAATCTATAACATCACAATACAATGTAAGATCGGAGGTGGCAAAATCATTTTGTTTAGTTCATAAAACGTCAACAGATGGCGCTGCTATTCACCTGGATCGCGCTATGGTTTTGACACCGATATTGTACTTAATCAACAACAGCTCAACTTTTAATTCGTGATACTTCTGGTAAGAAGCAAGCCGTCTATAGGCTATGGTGTATTTTTGTTTAGCGCTTCTCGTCTAATCGGCGATAAAAGTGCTTATTAGACATGGGCGTTTTTGGTTTTGAACGCAAACGGATATTTATCGGATTTCAGATTTCAAAATCGATTTTAAAATCCGTTTTTAGATATCTGATTTCAGATGTGCCGAACTAAGCCAATTCACTAGTTTGTGATATGATTTGGTTTTATTAGCTAACGACAATCACAAACAATTAATTGTACGAAGCAAGGATACTCGTAGATTTGCGCGATTTTCCTTTATGCTTTAAATCTAGGCTTAGGCAAGAGTATATATTCTGTGGCTTAGGACTAGCAGAAAAGTTATCTTTACGGTTAAGAGTAAAACTTTTGCGGTGCATTTAAAAATCGGCTTATGTTAAATGATTTCTTTTACATATTTTTTTAGTAATTTTTTTGGTTTTTCTGTTGTGTTTTTATTATTTTTCAAACCATTTACAAAATCAAACCTAATTACTTCAGGTTAGCGTTCAAAAAAATGTCAGTTGCTCGACTTTTGATGTTTTTAGACATCTTTTTTCAGTAATAAATAATCCCGCCTTAGAGAAGAACAATAGATTTCCGTAAACAGCAAACCGAAATCGGACTTCCGAGCACGAAATCTGACTTCCGAAAACGAAAGCACGAATTTCGAATCCGATTTACATTTGGATACTTGTGGTGGTATTAGATCGCTAGCGTTTTGGTTCGGTTAGATTTCTGAAATCGGATTTTCTTGTTGAGAAATCGTTCGGTATCGATTTGTGTTTGAAATCGGATTTTGGATTCGTTTTGATATATCGGACGCATGCCTAGTGCTTATGTCATGCTCAATAATAGAAGGAAGAAATTTTCTTTCTATATTCTTACTATGTCAGACTTCGTTTCGATCGTACAACGTACATCAGATAAAAAGTTACTAAACTGAGGTAGAGGTAGCGTAGCGATGTTAAAAATATTGAATTTTATGTATATTTTAATAGATTTTTAGTCAATCGATTATAGAAATTACGTGTTTAAATCAATTTCATAAACAGCACGTATCTATGCGACGGATGAAAAAATCTTGCAGTCAGTTTCAATATGCCAATAATTTTAGTTTTCGTGTTTTGATTGTTTTAACTTAAAAAATAAAGAATATTTTGTTTAATATTTTTATATATTTATTTGATGATTTCGTGGCCGTGTGGTTTATACGCCGGGTTTCATGGTGTCGCCGACTCGAGAGGTCCCGGGTTCGAATCCCGGTGGGGGCAGATGTTTGTGTGATGAATACGAGCATTTGTACTCCAGTCATGGATGTTCAATATGTATTTATATAAATATACTTATATATGTACAGTTTATGTATGTATTCTATCCGTTACCCTAGCATCCCATAACACAATCCATATAGTGCTTACTTTGGGGCTAGGCTAATTGGTGTATATTGAATTTTTTTTTTTTAGTTCTTGATACAAAAAACAAATCGTTTTAGGTATTTTATTGTCATACTAGTCAAATGTAAAATAGGACTAGACATTTGTGACAATATTTATTATTTTATTGTTTAAACTTGACGAAATTTTTTTGTATTTAAGTTTAGTTTTTGAGACTATACAGTAGTCGTTTAGTTTTTTTTAATTCTTATTTTAAAACTAGTCAAATGTAAAATAGGATTTAGCATTTATGTTTTTTTTTAATTTGATTTATTTAGATTCAGATTTATAAAACTAAAAGTTTTTGAGACAATAAGTTTGTCATTTTGTTGGTATGCTCATTATTAAATTTTTATGATAATAAATTAAACGTTTATAAATAGTTATAAATTAGGTATCAATAATGCTATACATGATTCCTTACCTTGAAATTTGCCACACCTTTGAACATTACCTTTGATTTTTACTTTTGAATTGGTTATTTTTTTATTGTTAATATGAATCTGAGGAGCTTGATGGCGCAAGTGGTTAACGCGTTCGGCTGCGATCGTAGAAGTTAAGCAACTTTCGCAGTGGTCGGTTATTGGATGGGTGACCAAAAAAATTTACTATCTCGAGCTCCTCCGTGCTTCGGAAGGCACGTTAAGCCGTTGGTCCCGGTCGCATCTGCAGTCGTTAGCATCCACCAATCCGCACTGGGCCCGCGTGGTGGGTCATGGCCCAATCTCCCTATTCCATCCATAGGGAAGGCCTGTGCCCCAGCAGTGGGGACATTAATAGGCTGATGATGATGACATTGTATGTAGCTAAAGCTATCTCAAGAATCACCACATAAGCTCATGATGTTATTTAATTATTTTTCAGTTGGCGCCCCGATGGAAGTTGCTAAGAATTTGGAACCGACCCCAGAGGAAGTCGATAAAGTTCATGAGGAGTTCACGTGGCGGCTGGTCACCTTGTTCGAGTCGGAAAAGGCTAAGTACCTAAAGGACCACGAAAAAGTGAAATTGGACCTGATATAAGTTGCTGAGTTACAACACCGCTGCCTTGCCATGTACAAGCACTAGACTCGAGACATCTTGATACTTCTCTTGTACTTCTCCGCATGGCAAACTAAAGGGTTTTTAGAATTATAGGATTATATTAAAATTTTACCATCAGGGGCTGCAGTTACTATAAAAATAAATATACCAAGGCTAAAACTTTGAACATTCAGTTAGAGAGAGATCGATTAATTTGTGTCTTAAACACTAAGACTCTTATTACAGAATGACAACTAACGCTCTTATTCATAAAAATTAAAAAAAAACAGTTTAATAAACCTGTTTTAACTATTGCACTGTTGTGTCACTTTCTCTCAAATCTTGACAGTGCTAAGAAAGAACGAGACAAAACAGTGTTTTAGCTAAAACAGGTTTATTAAACATTTTCATTTTTATGATTAACAGCGTAAGTGTTGATCTTTACTTGAGTACAGTTAGAAAGGGATGTCGCTATGTGCTATATATAGCAACATCCTTTTCTAACCATGCTCAAGACTAGATCAATCACTGTCAATCTTTCTACAATACGGGCCTTAGATTGTAATATGCAAAGATTAAATGCAGTTAGCCAAGAGTTCAGATGAAGACTTGTCTGTCTAAATGGCCCATGAGTCATGCGTGATGGATATTCAGAAAAGTTCCTTTTGACGTGACAACGTCTTAAATTAGGTTGCGGCTGGGAGTCACTTATGAAAAAGTGTAACGCTCGGTAACGTTACGATGAGTCTCTCGTGTTAAGTTTAAGTTTACATGTACAATGTTTTAGTAAACAAAATATATTTCTATAGTTAAAATTTGTGCAATTCTTATTTTCATTCAATTCCTTGTTCCTATTGTGCAATTTAATTATATTCATATCAATAAATATTCTACCGAGAAAAAGACGTTGTCACGTAAAATCTTCGCCCGTAAAACCGACTTTACAGGCAACCATTTTTTTTTAACCAAAAAGATATTCTGTAATGCATGCAACTTTTACAAAATCCATGGATTATCCATCCACTTATTATAGTAAATATTTTCAAGCGGGTAGGTTTAATTTTTTTGGTACAACAGTATTGTTAGTAGGCCCACGTATTCCACGTGTGGGACTTCGTAATAAGTGTATGTACATAGAAGGATTTCATATACCTTAGTTATGAAAAGCAATGCAGACATTCATCATAAATGGTCTTCCTATTAATTAATATACACTTTATACATACTTATATGTATAATTAAGTATAGTAGTTTAATGTTTTAGCTGTAAAAAGCTTACTCTATTTTTAATGAAAATGTAAGTATCAAGAATTGTAACAGTGTGAATAGGTTTTTCTTACTTTCTGATAGGTTTTATCTAGTATATACATATTAATGTTTGTATAAGATTATGATGTTATTTGAAATTATGATTCTAAAATAAGGAACGATACCTACCTACAGTAATTGTATTCATGTATCGTTTGCGAGTACGAAATGTCATTGTCAAAGTTTGTATGGAAACTTGAGCAACAGCGCCACAACGGACGTAACGGGAACTGAAATTCAGTACACATTTGACAATGACATTTCGCAGTCGCAATCTATTCGAATTCGATATTAGTTTGTGCTAAGGGCAGTGATTGCGTCGTTGCAATATCACAGTCTATAACCAGACATGAATTACACAGTCGCACACAACATAGAGCTTTTGGGCTGCGTTATTTACCGACTTCAATGAAGAGGATTCTCAATTCACAGGCATATTTTTAATGTATGAACTTATAATACACATTATATTGCTAGATCTTTGTTCATTTTTGTGGCTAGATCAATAGAAATAATGCTCGTAGTAGAGCAATATCTCTCTACAACCATGTATTCGATCGCGTTGAGAATTCTATATATAGCTTCAGTACCCTTAGTACGAGTTTTACAATTACGTAAACTATGATAGTTTTCGTGAGCTCCCACTCGTACTAAGGCTACTGATTTTATTGTTTTCGTTTCAATACAAAAAAAACAGTGTTTAAATTCTATCATAAAAACATTTGCGTCTTCATAAATTTTAAGTATATTTGGTTACTTTTCACCGAAACGGACTTAGAAATATAATTTACAATTACGAAATCTATGATAGTTTTCGTGAGCTCAAACTCGTACTAAGGGTACAGGTCAATGGATGCTTAAGACGTCTGTTTTAAGTCCTATGCGTGGAATAAATAAATAATGTATAAGAAAACAAGATAATCACCAAAAATTGTATAAGGTTGATTTAATTACATAGCTTTGATGGCATAATATTTTTGCCGCACCAGTTATTTTCACGACTGAACCACAAAAAAGAGAAAAATAGAAATATTTTTTGGGACTTGACTGCACTGACCGTCAATATTAGCGGAATGAAATTATATGGTGAATATTTAATGAAATATAATTGTATATGGTATTACTAGCGGCCCGCCCTCGCTTCGCTTCGGTGTAGAGCTGAAGTGTAGACTACAGTTTTTGTTCTCAGGCTTGTATTATACACAATGGCATTCATCTATGATTCTTCTTATACCTGCATGCAAAGTCTCAAACCGATCGGTTTAAAATTTCAAACAAACTTTCATTCCCTATTTTATCCCCTTGGGGGTAGAATTGATCAAAATTCTTTTTTAGCGGATGCCTACGTCATAAAATCTACCTGCATGCCAAATTTCAGCCCGATCTGTCCAGTGGTTTGAGCTGTGCGTTGATAGATCGCTGTCAGTCAGTCACCTTTATATATATAGATATAGGTAATATTAAGCACCTGTGTTTTACAAATAATATTGAGAATGATATTCTGTACTAGAGCTAACTTTTACAGTAGAAGAATAGAATATTTAGGTAACGTGTTCACTGTTCAAGTTTATATAAATAATTACTTTTCGTTATTTAATATATAGAGGGATAGTTCCCTAACTTTCCCCTGTGGTGTCTACACCACGAAAGGCACACATATCAATAAATAGAATGAATGAGTTTAAATTTTAAGATCCATTTTGTTATTTTAATATCGTATCGGAATAGACTGATGTTTATAAATGTATCTATTCAGCTATTTATTTCTTAATGAATATTGTTGTTTTTTTCATTTTTGTATTTAATAAATTATGAATTTAATATTTGTATTTTTTTTTTTATTAATTTACTAAAAATAACTAGCCAAATACGTATCATGACATAAATACAACTTAATATCGTTGCATAAAAAGGAAAAATGCGCCACATGTGATTAAATTACCATCATCTTGATGCGTGGCTATCCACAACCGTGCGTTTTTGTCGAATTTTTTTACCACGTACGACAAAACTGTGGAATATTTTGTCGCCAGCAGTGTTTCCGGACCAATACGACCCAAGAACCTTCAAAAAAAGAGCGTACTCCTTCCTTAAAGGCCGGCATCGCATTTGTGATACTCCTGGTGTTGCAAGTGTCCATGGGCGACGGTGATCACTTACCATCAGGTGAGCCGTCTGCTCGTATGCCCCCTATAACATAAAAAACAAAAAAAAAAAACCTAAACTCAGGCTTGCGCTTTCACTTCAACAACATCGCCATTCCTTCCCCTTCCCTCTCTTCAGGGCACAACACTACCGCTGCAGAGCAACATTTCCATGCTCGGTATGGAAGTTCGCTCAGACCTGAATCCAACTGAACAAGGTGCGGCGTTTTTTCACGCCCGATCAACTGTGCTTGTTGTACAAAACGCAAGTGCGGTCCTGCGTGGAATATTGCTCGCACCTCTGGGATGGCTCCGCCAAGTACTTGCTCGATGCTTTGGATAGGTTACAGCGGCGCGCGATCCGCATCATAGGCGATGAGGAGGTGACTAAACACCTTGAGCCTCTTCAATTACGTCGTGACGTGGCGTCACTAAGCGCGTTCTATCGTCTGTACCACGGCGAGTGTTCTGAGGAGTTATTCTCTCTTATCCCACCTTCCCCCTTCCTTCAGAGGACCACGCGCGCTGGCCTACGTTGTCACCGTCTCACTGTGGCCACAATTCCAACGCGTACAAAGAAATTTGGTGACTCATTTCTTTGTCGCAGTATCCCTAAATGGAATGCTCTGCCCGCTCACGTCTTATAACCTGGGATCCTTTAAAAGAGGCGTGAAGAAGCAACATGCAGGCCGGCAGGGTGAGGATGGCTGGTGTGGCAGGTAAAACTGCTGTATCAGCTGTCTTCGCGTCTGGACTTCACCTTCACTTAACATCAGGTGGGGTGGAGTCATTTGTCGGACCTATCTATAAAAACACTCCAACTGTACCACTAGCACGAACCATTATCGAATTCGAATAGTATGGAAACTTGAACTGCAGCGACGCCGACGCAACGGACGTAACGAGAAATAAAAATCAGTACACATTTGACAATGACATTTCGGACTCGCAAGCGATACGAATTCGATATTGGTTCGTGCTAGGGGTACTGGTTTCATAAGTGTGAATGTGATGCCCGCTGCCGACGAAAAAAATGGAAAAATTTCGCAATTCGACGCGTAATTTTAAGATTTTGCTATATTTTGTTTATTGGTAAGGGTATATTATCCCAAAGTTGGTCCCATATGAATTTAGGATCAAAAATCCTACCCTAAATACTATAAAAGGTGGGAAAATGTTCACTCACAGATTTTGATGCCTGCATGTTGTTTTGATGCACAAAAAACTTTAAATTAAAAAAAAAAACCGAAACGTTAAAATGTAATGAAGCATGTCTGATAGATCTGAGTTTCCATTTACTACTTTATTAATTTAATTAAAGATAAAAAAGGTTTATTATTTTTACATTTCGGTGGTTTAATTTATTTTTTAAAAAGTTTTTATGCGTTACTCGTATCTATAGTATTATATCTTTGAACCGTTTTTATAGAAAATAATACAAGCGAAGTAGGTAGAGTCTGTGCGGAAAGAGAATGGGATTTAGATTGGAGGGCGCTGTAGTGCTTTTCTACTGTATTTGTAAGGTTTTACCCCTTTTAGACATGATTAAATACAAAAAACCGCAAGAAATCACAACAACAAACAAATCCGTATCAATACAAAACTTTGACGTTTTACAGATTGCTGGGTTTGATTGCCAAATAAAAATCTTAATGTTAGTTCCGTTTTTCGCCACGCCCATTCTCTTTCCGCACACTCTACTTTCTTAGTTACTCGTATATAGAGACTCATATACACCAGGGTATATTCCGATGAATTTATTTTCACTACTTTTCCATAATGTGAATATCTATAGGTATAAATATTAACCAGTTTTTCGTTTATCCCATTATCCGCAAAACAGGAATAAATTACTACGAATTATTTTTCAGTTTCTAACATGGACTTATAAAAAAAGAAAAACGTTATGCTCCGCAGTCGGGCAAAAAGTAAAATTTTGAACAATCAAAATATTTTCACCTTTTTACTGTGTTTTATTGGTAAAAAATTGGCTAACCTAGCAACCCTACAATTCACTCACTCATCAATAGCCGCCGCCATTACGGTGCCTCAGTTTTGTCTTAGCCGAAACTCTGTCCGCCTTTTTTTATACGTCCATGGTTTCTAAATATTCTACGCAGATGTTTTATTACGAAATCAACACCAAGTAAAGTGGACCAATGTATAATATAAAAATGAATCGCTGAATGTGTCGCTAAGCGCAAATCTCGAGAACAGCTGAACCGATTTCGATAATTCTTTTTTTAGAATATTTCTTGAAGTACGTGGATGGTTCTTACGCAGAGAAAAATTAAAAAAATTGCCTGAAAAAGTCCAAAAACAACACTTTTCTATACAAACGATTCGTCAAAGTATTTGAAAGTGAATTTAAACTTTAGTACCATACTATAAATTTCAAATATTAGTGGAGAGGTTCCGGGAAGGCAAAAAATTTAAGTGACGTGATGTCCATAGAAGTTAAGAAAAGGCAAATATACCATTTTCAGATTTTTTATACATTTTAGTCTACACTACAGCTCAACACCGAAGCGAAGCGAGGGCGGGCCACTAGTACTTAATATATTTTGAAAAGTATATAATATATAATTTTGGGAGGACGATTACTGTAAAGTTGTGTTTTAAAGTAGTTTTAAATAAATACTTCCAGTTACTAAACGTTAATTTCGTAGAACGAACGATGTAATGTTAACGTAACGTCGTTGTGGTGTACGTGTTAAGTCCTGTCTGAAATCTAGAAAGTTTTTCTAGTATTTCCTCCATTTTGAATATTAGTTTTCAAGAGATTCACTGTGTAGAGGAATTACGGTCAGGGTACACCTAGTGATGTAAAATGAAAAAAAAACGACTTTTTAACACGCTTTTATTAGTTTCACAGTTTCAGTTTATGTTTGTTTGTTTGTATGCTTAGATTAAAACAAAAAGGGTAGATACGGCACTAGCCTCACAAAAGTGATCCGCATAAATTGTGGTCCACGACCCTAATCGCTTTAGTCACAACTTGACATGCAAACGACGTACATGTGAACGCCAAAAAGAATTATTGCTAATATTTTGTGTTTATAAATGATAAAACAATGCCCAAGTGTGTTTTTAAAAAGTGCTGAAATTGCTCAAGAACTAAAAATAAAACCCACGGCATCACTTTTCATTCGTAAGTACTTTAAAATATATTTTTTCATAAAAATTGCTGTTTGTTTTGAATCTTATTCGGTAGTGACGTCGAGTACTGATCGCGTGATTGGTCGGTAGTGCAGTGACGCGGATCTCGCCGTCTCGTTCGCGCTGCCGTTGAAACTTAACGTGCTGTTTCGTTCGTGTCGATAATGCAGTGACGCGGATCTCGCCGTCCTGTTCGCGCTGTCGTTGAAACTTAAATTGCTGTTTCGTTCGTTCGATTGTATCTTTACAAACAGGTGGATGTTTGAGTGTTGCATATATGTAGTAAAGTGGGATCAGTTTTTGTTTGATGCAAGTATGAGCGTACCGTATCTTTTTAATCTAAGTTTGTATGTATGTAACTGACTCGTTTGGACTCGATTTTACCCAACTTTAAGCGATCACATTTACTTTAAACGTTGTAGACTTATCAACTTATCTCATTATCCTAATTATAATTACCAGGGGGCCAATCGCCTAACTGGATTGCTTTGGAAAACGCTATCGCTTACGATTTCATTTTGTTATTTCTAGCCCCCTGAGGTTTTCAAATGCCTCGCGCTCTTTTTTTTTCTTTTGCATTGGTAATAACAATGTTAAAGAAAATGAGCGTGAGGTATTTCGGCGGTTAGAAATAACAAAATGAAATCGTAAGCGATAGCGTTTTCCAAAGCAATCCAGTTAGGCGATTGGCCCCCAGGATTAATTTTTAACACGCTTTTATTAGATCAACTTGTATGTAACTATGTAATGAAATCTAAGAATCTGAATTACACGTACTTCTAATTCTTGTATCATCATGAACCTTGGCAATTAAATGTAGATTAGATGACAATACAATATTGTGGTACCATCGAGCGGGTCTGATGATGGAACTGGCTGATGGAACCTTGGACTGTCTACAAGTAAACATATCGAGTTTGGGCTCATTAGATTCGCCTTAACATATTGTATTCATTTCTCCTGATGACGAGGACTTGACGATGGACTGGAAGGTAGCTGATGAAGTCTGAACTGTCTACTAGTAAACAAATCGAGTTTGGGATCATGAGATTCGTCTTAACATAATAAAACTTTGCAATTATATGTAGATTAGGTGACAATACAATCGTCTGTGGTATCGAATGCCTTATGAGCCGGTTCTAGATATAGAGTGCAAAATTATCTTTCGGTCGATTCGGGTATCATGGGGTATTTTTTTAAAAAACAAAGAAATATTTTCAAATCAAAATTAGGACTTCTTCATGAAATGCAGTTGAGTCATGTCATGGCTCAATCTTGCAATTCCGTCCGTAGGGAAGAAGCCTCAGCTCTGGGGATATAAATAAACTGATAAAAAACAATAATAAAAGTTTTAGCAAGTGGCACCAACGACATTAAATACCCGTAACCATCCAACCACCAACTAACTACCAACGATATTAAATAAAAACGATATTTATTAACGTTGAGTGGCACCTATGGTCTATCATCCTACCACCACCACCTATGGTCTTCCACAGGCAACCTCAAACTTTAGAAAGAATTCATATCTCTTGAGTGCAGGTAATAGTTTTAATGTTGTATCTGAGAAAACTGGTATTGATTTGTTTTGTACTAGCGTTCCATCACTGAGGCGGGTATTAGCAGTGCATTTGCAGACGACCTCCGTGGCCGAGTGGTTTGTACGCCGGGTTTCATGGCTGTCGCCGACTCGAATCCCGGGTTCGAATCCCGGTGGGGGCAGATGTTTGTGTGATGAATACGAGCATTTGTACTCCAGTCATGGATGTTTAATATGTATTTATATACAGTATATGTATTCTATCCGTTACCCTAGCATCCCATAACACAAGCCTTATAGTGCTTACTTTGGGGCTAGGCTAATTGGTGTGAGTGTCGGAAATATTTATTATTATTTTTCGACGAATAGGCAATTGTACAATGCTTATATTTTTGTTATTATTGTGTTTTTATTGGTAGAAGTAGAAGACCTGTAATTGGCTTTCTGATGTTATTTAACTTTTTATTATTTTTGAAGTTATACTTCTTTAGGCGCGTTATGAAAAAATGATGAGAGTGAAATTTTGAGATGCGCGCGCATCACTGTAACACAAAAAATTAACAGCATGAAGTTGGTCGCTAAGCGACCAACTTCATGCTGTTACTTTTGTGTTTACCGCACATTAAGAAAATCTCTATTTTGTGGGTGCTAATGACTGCATTGTGAAGGCTTATCAAAAGTATTTATTAATCAGGAACAACGGAACCAAAGCGCGATTCAGGAGGCTACAGCGCCATCTCTTGACCATTGGTGTAGTAGAATCAAAAACCACAACTTTATTTTTTGTAATAATGTAACAAAAAGTATTTATTAATCTGGAACAACGGAACCAAAGCGCGATTCAGGAGACTACAGCGCCATCTCTTGACCATTGGTGTAGTAGAACCAAAAACCACATCTTTATTTTTTGTAATAAAGTAACAGTTATAGGTAATAATATATTTATAATATTTATCTACATGTTTCTAGTTTGTATATTCGGAATACGTGTTTGAGTTTCATACAAGTGCAAATCACATATGTTCTAATAAATTATATTCAGTAGCGATTTTAATTGAATATTTTGATTATTTATTTATTTCTTCAAATTAAAACTGAACTTTATTGACTGTGTCCTTTTCCAGACTTTTTATTAATTTATTGTAATTAATTATTTGCATGCAATTAAAAACAAATTTTAAACGATGCCAAAGAAGGATAACTTCTCACGCGCCTACATAAGTACACGCACCCATATTTATTATTAGCTGTTGGTCTTCCACAAAAATAAATAAAAATAAATAATTTTATTTCGTTATCAGTAACTACTTATATTACCGACATAAAATCACGTAACATTCCACGATAAAAACTCCGTTTCACTTTAGAAGTACTGTAATGAGATATTACAATATGTAAATTAAATAATATTTAGTGGAGTGTCGGGGTCCGGCTCGTATTGGTGCTTGTGTTGGTCGTAGAGGTCGCGCAGGGAGCTCACGAGGCGCGCGTGCAGCTCGTCGACCTGCGCCTGC
Source organism: Chilo suppressalis (assembly GCA_902850365.2). Taxonomy (NCBI): domain Eukaryota; kingdom Metazoa; phylum Arthropoda; class Insecta; order Lepidoptera; family Crambidae; genus Chilo; species Chilo suppressalis. The sequence continues at coordinate 27,521,920 of OU963901.1, read as the reverse complement.
GTCGGCTCCGGCACCCGCCCCACTTCAAGCGGCGCGCCCACTGACACAAACAACATTTACAATCAAAAGAAATTTTTTACTAGCAGGGTTTGAAACCGGTAAAAATACCGGTAAATAAAGGTTAATACCGGTAAAGGTTTCGTTCCGAGCGCGTCCGAAATGAAAGCGGTACCTAAAACCTTAATAAACCGGTTTAATCCAGAGCGGCACGTGCACGCGTCGGCATCGCTTGAAGTTTGTTTTGTTTGAACTAATCAAGTCACAACTTGTTAATGCTCAGAGATTGATGTATTTGTTGACACGTTTGCTAGCGTCTAGTGAGTCAAATTATTCATTTATTAACGATGCCGTCAGTAAGAGCGAAATGAAACCATTTAAAAACCGCTTAATTTTTAGGAAAACCGGTTTTTTTAAGGTTAAGGTAGAGCCAAACCTAAATAAAACGCTCGTAATGTACTTGACACTGATTTAGGTTTGAAAATTAACCGGTAAACAAGCCCTGTTTACTAGAAAAAAATCTACGCGGTCCAGGAAGCAGATGGGTCTCAGAGCCACGTCCGTCGCATGGAACTAGAATTTCTGAGATTCTAGATGTGTCCCAGAAACAATGATGAATTAATGGTTTGTTACACTTTGGCGACCTCCGTGGACGAGTGGTTTGTACGCCGGGTTTCATGGTGTCACCGACTCGAGTGGTCCCGGGTTCGAATCCCGGTGGGGGCAGATGTTTATGTGATGAATACGAGCATTTGTACTCCAGTCATGGATGTTTAATATGTATTTCTATATAAATACTAGCTGACCCAGCGAACTTCGTACCGCCTAAAAAAAATAGGGGTTGGTGGTAGAAAGTTGAAAATTTAGGGATGTATGTATTTTTGTATGATGTAGCATAAAAAAATTAAAAAAATATATCTAAAATTGAAAAAAAAAATAGTGGTGGATTACCCTTAACATTTAGGGGGATGAAAAATAGATGTTGTCCGATTCTCAGACCTACCCAATATGCACACAAAATTTCATGAGAATCGGGAAAGCCGTTTCGGAGAAGTTTAACCACAAACACCGCGACACGAGAATTTTATATATGAGATACTTATATATGTACCGTATACGTATTCGATAAGGTACCCTGGCATCTCATAACACAAGCATTACAGTGCTTACTTTGGGGCTAGGCTAATTGGTGTGTGTCGGAAATATTTATTTATTTTGAGTCTCCGATATTTCGGTACTGTTGCAAGCGCCATGATCACGTAGTAACTCGGTGACGAAATATCGGAGACTCATAAAGAACAAGGTACATGGTAACAATCCTGGTAATAACTACATGTTAGCGACCATGAAAGTTAAAAAAAAATATGTTCTGTTGTCTAAAACAAAAGTAATACGGAGTAGAAGCATCAGTTATATTTAGAAGTACAAAGAATTAAACGTCATTCGCAAATATATAGAACTAGCCTATCAAGATGACGGTGTGTTAGCTCTTCAACAGTTTGAAAAAAAAAATCCCGTCTTCTGTCTGGTCCGCGTGGAATTTTTTCTAGTTATATTTTCTTTAGATTTAAACATGCTTAAAAAATAAAAAATATTAAAAAAAATTTGAAATATTCACAAGTCTGATTTTCTTCAGAATGTAGAACTAAGCTAAATTTTCTTTTAAACCGGTCAAATGCTTAAATAAAAACAAAAATATAGCTTACCAACTATGTGTACCGGAACCCTATGAGGTATCATTCCGAAACTGTATTGGAAAAATCCTCGGCCCAAAGGAGGAATCAGCGCGAACTTGGTGACGTCACGGACCCAGTTTTGGAATTTTCCCAACAGGGTATTCGGCTTGAATGCCACGCCGTCAAACAGTTTGTTTTCGCCAAAACTAAACATGGGCACAATGCTAGCTCTGAAACAAGTATTGAACCGTGTAAAGGATATACTCCTGATTCTATAATTAGTAGGGGAGAGTGGGGTAAATGACACTGTTGTATTGGCTGCTCTAATCAACCCCGCGCCCCGCCACTTTCATAACGGAGTCGAGTTCGCCATCTTTAGTGCTCGGATTGATGTCAACACGGGAGGCCGCGTGCTTCTCAAGGTAAGATTAATTCTTTATTTTGAAGTGGTTTCTTGTAATTTTTGTTGGTTTATAGTTGCTGGTCAATTTTATGATATTTATTGAACTTAAAAACTGTATAAGATATGTATTAATACTGTTAATCACGGAATGGAATAATAAACTATCACATTAGGTACCTAACCTAAAATATTTTGCCGCAAAATATTGATATCCAGTTGGGTTAATTACGGACTGTTGTCTTGGGGAAAATACGGACGTATCGTGTCTGATCAGAAATGGGCACATGACAATTGCACAGGTGGGAGTGCAAGCCGAGCCTATATTTGCGATTTCTGTAGCGACAAATAACGATAGTTCATAATTTTTAATGTCGCAACTGCAATAACAGTGCCGTTCGTAACTACCCCACATGCTTACCGTATTTACCCGAAGCCTACCGGGTAAATACGGACAGTAAGGGTTTTGTTTTTTGATAAAAAAATATTGAAGTGGATTAGTTTTTAATATTTATATCTGTTCATTTCATAAGGTAAAGACCAAATTGTAATAATTAATAAAGAAAGACAGATCTGAGATTATACTTTATCTTTTATTTAAGGATTCCCTTAGGTGTCCGCAATATCCCCACTCTCCCCTAATCATAGGTACATAGTCTAGAGGAAATTCAGAAAATTATAGTAATTAGGTACCAGTTATGAAAAAAGATGCGTTAAAAACTTTTTTACTTCTTGTTGTTACAGTAGCAGGTTTAATAGATCAAATTATGCAATTGTTTTGTATGGGATGTACATAATAAAACTTTGCTGCATGGGTCTTCACATTATTATAAATATAACATCCGACGACGACATGTTTTAATTGACACATGTTCGTGATTGTCACGTCTACACAATAAAACTAACTATATTTGTTTCTTAATTTTTCACGCACATCACTCATTAAATAAAACTAGTTTTAACGAGTTATTGCACGAACTTTATTTATTTATTGACGTTTCGCAGCCTTTCCAGGTCTGCATCGTCAGAATAATGATTTTTTATATACTTTGTCGAGCTACCTTCGAAAGACTTTTATTGAGCGTTCGGATATTTCATTGGAAGATTTTTAAAACTTTATTGTCTATGTATGAATTTATTAGTTAATTTAGTTAATAAAGTACTTTATTTTCAAATCTTTTTTGTAATTTTGAGTTTATTTATTTGATCCTAACTACCGTAAACTACCACCGGTTCCAAAATTGGCTGCGAAACGTCAATAAATAAATAAAGTTCGTGCATTAACCCGTTAAAACTAGTTTTATTTAAAAACTAGCTTTTGCCCGCGACTTCGTCCGCGTTATCGTCGTTTTTCGTAAAAAAGTAGCACATGTCCTTCCTCAGGGTTCCGTGGTTTTGATGTGACAGACAGATTAACTTTCGTATTTTAGTAGGGAAATATAATACTGTTAAAAATATCGCAATAAGGAACCGCAGAATATTATTATTATCACTGTGCCCCGAGACCATCAGCGTGTAACTCCTTGTATGTTATTATGTTAATGTATTGGTAATATTGTTTAGATCGCTTTCACATGAGTCTTAAGTACATATAGAATGAAAATACTTCAGCGCAAAGCTTCCGGGTAGACTTCGTTGAAATTTGACCCGTCCGGAACGTGAACATAAAAAATTCTAGGATTGCTAACCCGGGAAAGACCGACATAACTGATCATGTGAAAAACAACTGACACCGAGATCTACTCCAACAACACGAAAGGTCTGCCCTTGAGCCTTATTTATTGTCATTGCATAACACACCGATACTGGGAATTGCGTTCTTTTAAATTGGAATGGAAAATTATTTGGTATTATGGGAATTCTGGGAATAAAGATGGTTTCTCCTGCACCGCAACCTATTAAAATTTGAGCCTCGATTACATTTTGTTGCAACTGGGTTACTTTAAGCCGAATTCCATTGCAAATTTGTGGTGGTTTTAAATTTCGGAGCAGAATAATCGGAATGCCAATTTTTAAACAAATTTCATGAGAAGGAAGTACGGGCATATTTAAAGAATTTAAAAATTCTATCGGGTAATTAGTGGCTTCTTGTTCATCGGCCATTCTATTTATTGAACTATAAACTTTGCTTTCCCCCTGGATATTCGACAGTATTTTATTATTAATCTCAGATGCCTGGTCATTGCGAGGAGTTAAAATGGACCTTTCGCATAGCCAAGAATTGTTCTTATTTAATATATTTGTTACGTCACCGTAAACTGACGATGTAAGATGTTGTTGGGATTGCACTATACAACATAACTCAGGCGTCAGAATAAGTGTTCCTTGGTGTAGCAGTGGATAGGTATCTTTGGTGAAGGTATTTTCTTTAATAATATATCAGAAAATTTACGATCATCCGGGTTATCTACAGTTCCCACTCGCATGTTTATAGTCAAATAAATAGTCAAATGCACCGATTGTATATCACGCCACAAATAAGAGCTTTTCAGGCAAGCCCTAACCTCAGCAGCTCGGGTTCCCCGTGGTATTACCGTTAAGGTTTGTCGGAAATCACCACAAAATAAAACTGTTATACCGCCCATGGGTCGATCATTTTGTCTTATATCTCTTAAAGTTCTGTCTACCGCTTCTACTCCTTTTCGATGGGCCATCGTACATTCATCCTATATGATTAAATTACACTTTGAACGAATATTTAAACACTACCAAAACAACTAATACGTGGTCCTAACTTTAGCTACCTTACACATAAAATGTAAGTGACTATTTGAATTAAAATATTCTTATAGAATTATAATCAGAAATATATACAACTCACAACAAAAAAGAAATGAAAATAAAGCTGAAACGCCTGTGCAATACTATCTACCTATACCTCCTTCACTTAAAAATAAATACTTATAACTACTTTAATTAATAAAAGTACCTACGCTTAATAATTTTTAATTTGAACGAATATTTAAACACTACCAAAACAACTAATACCTGTTTTACAAAATAACAACAAAAGAAATTCAAATAAACTATTTAAAGACTAAAAGTCGCGCTGATAAGCACGGTTTCGGTCTCCCAGGCGGGGGAGCAGATGAGAAATCCTCATGGATACCCTACAGCCGGCTGCAAGGTTATGTCAGACTCGTACTGACTAAAAAACACCCGTAGGGGCTGCCTCTGGCCGGGAAGGCCTCTAAGGCTTCATCGGAAGCGATCGTCCCCCAGGGGGGGAGCGACGCAGAAAACAGATTTAGACAGCTCGCTCTCGGACCTTTGATACCCTACCGCTGCCGCGACCCGTGTCGAGCGCGGCAACCGTTACACAAAAATAATCCTTATAGTATGATTCAGTATTCACGTGCGACGGTGTGATGGCTTATTTCATGTATAAGTTTGGTGTTTCTATACCGAGTATTATAAACGTAAGAGTAAACAAATATGATCAGAATGCTCCGAACTGCTAAGCTATCAGGAGTTACACGTGTTATTGTGAGTCAACCATAAAAGATAGACATATGCTGTTGCGGGATATTTTTTAGACAATTTTATGTAGAATATTTCCGTCATACATGATTTCTATGTAACTTTAACCATTAAGGCTGCACGCGCCACGGAAGCTTAAAAAATGGAGTAACTTCTCCCGTTTTCCCAACATTTCCCTTCACTACTCTGCTCCTATTGATTGTAGCGTGATGAAAAGTATACTATAACCTGCCCAGGAGTATGAAGAATAATTGTACCAAGTTTCGTTAAAATCCGTCGAGTAGTTTTTGTTTCTATAAGGAACAAACACACAGACAGACAGACAGACAGACAAAAATTTTACTGATTGAATTTTTGGCATCAGTATCGATCACTAATCACCCCCTGATAGTTATTTTGAAAATATATTTCATGTACAGAATTGACCTCTCTACAGATTTATTATAAGTATAGATAACGATATTGCGAAATACAAGTCACTCATAGAAAGGACTCTATAGGGAACCGGCAGAGCCATCTATTAGAGGACGGTGGTACTAACCATAACACAGTCCTCTCGCCCACAGACAACGCCCGTAGACTGCCCCTACGGCTAAATAGAGGCGTAAGGCCGGCACGCTATAGCGATAATTATGATTAAAATAGGATAGTTGGGTATCCGTTACCGGGACGCCATACTTTTGCTTTATCAAGGACTCCTGCGCGTACTAATGAGGGCTATCGTTTTTTGTCTCACCAGATGGCGCCACTGTTGAGTGAGGTCCTGAAGTGTAGCTTTTAAAGTTAGTAAACACGCTCGTGATATCAAAGTTTACATTTTAATACAAAACATAATCGCCCATGCCACAGTGTTGCGCAGTCCCGTTTTGTTCGGAAAAAAGAAGGACAATATTTTTTCTTAGCTCCGCTTTTAAATAACTGACAATCATTGACACGTAACTCATATTTGCCATAATAAGTCTGATTTATTACCAAATATTCACAACTATTATTTTAATTAGAAAAAAACCGCGTAGTCAACCCGCAAGCAATAACATTTGACATTTCGGAGACCTCACGCACCACAAGCGCCTCTAGCGGCGGTTTCAGACGCGATAGCCCTCATTGATATTTGATAAGCAGTTATTGTTCTTAAGCTAAGAAACCTTTTATTTAATTGTGTTTAGTTATGTGTTTGAATTCATTAAATACAGTGTCATTGAACTGTTTGCTGTCTTATTTACTGAAACTCCTAAAATATTTCTGAAACAGATTTCTTATTGATTACTCACCCTGATTTGAGAGCGATGCGAGCGAACCCCTTCCTGTTTTTAAGATACAGATTGTATTGATCCTTGCGGGTCAAAATGGCTTCCGCTGATCCTCCAGTGTTAATCATGACAAAATTTCCTTTATGCTTTTTCTCATCTAAAAGATAGAGGAGGCACTCTTCCGTCGCTATACAACATCCTCCATAGACAACAAGCTCACGCTCAAATGGTATAGAGAAACGTGTCTGTACAGTCGCTAGGTAGCTCGTCATACCAGGATATTCGTTTTTGAAACCACTCGCATTCGAAGAAGCCAAAAACCAGGGGCTCATCATCAGCAAGCCATGAGGATACGCCAGAACCAGATAGTTCTTGTTTGAGTCTAGATCACAAGTCTTTACTAATTTAATAGGAAAATAGTCTATGCAGTATTTCCATATCCGCCAGTCACGAAACCATTCACTCCTTAAATAGAATAAATTAATTTTAATATAATAAAATATAACTAGAAAAAATTCCACGCGGACCAGGCAGCAGACGGGTCTCGAACCCGCACCCTTCGCAATCCGGGCGAATGCACTGACCAATTATGCTACCGCGGCCCTCGCGGACCGCGTCGAAATTCTTCTAGGCATTCTTAAGCTGCAAGGCAGCGCCATTCGAGTTCGAGCCCCGTCTGCTGCCTGGTCCGCGTTAGGCTTGTTGAAAATATATCGATATTTTTTGTTCGATATATCGATATTTTTTGCCGATATATTTTGATTCGATATATCGATACATCGATACAAAATAACCAATATCGAAATTCGTATCAGAAACGATATTTTTTTAATTATTAGCGGCATATCACGATCTAACTAAATTCGTATCTGGAAAAATCGTAACTGGATCTCAGATTAATGATATTCAACATATCTATGATCTGTGCTGTATTTAGTATTGTCTATGTCATCATTCGAAAATAAGGTCTATTTGTAGGGAGATAATTTTCGTTCCATTATTATTCCGCGTGTCATATTTCGTGATCTAAAGTACGATATTTTTGGGATAATTGGTCCGATATATCGATATATCGATGTTTTTTTCGCGATATATGGAAGCCGATATTGATATTTTTTTAAATATCGATGTATCGATATATCGTTATTTTTTTCAACTTTCGACATCCCTAGTCCGCGTGGAATTTTTCTAGTTATATTTTCTTTAGATTTAAACATCAAGCAGTTACATGCTTAAACTTTAATATAATAACTGAATGAAATAAAATACCTAACCGGGAACCTTATTTTGGTGTTTTTCCACTGTCCCGGCCTCTTCATTTCATAGTTGGAAAATAGATCAATTAACTTCGTGTCTAATTGTTATACTTATTTCTTTGAAATCACAGAATAAATAATAAAATATCGGAAAAGTCACGGAAAAAAATTATGGGTTCACCGCTGATACTCGTATGCATATACTATAATTTATTTAGTGCTACAGGAAAATAAGCCTAATAAAACATACATATGTAAACCAAGTCAAACTTTAGTCCAAGTTTTGGAATAAGGCGGATAAAGTTAATACAAGAAACATTTCTATCGTACTTCAGTACCTTTTTTTTTATAACGCAAGTAAGAAATCTTTTTACAGACGACGGCCTTTAAGAGGCACACCGCCGAACGGACCTCACACCCAAGGGCGGATCCAGGGGGGGGGTCATGGGGGTCATGACCCCCCCCTGGGCTGGGTACAGATGGACTAAAACTAGGGGGATTTTATTTAAGTACTTTCAATGTTTATTATACCACGACTATATGACCCCCCCCCCCTGGTGCCAAAGCTGGCTATATAACCCCCCCCTGGCGCCAAAGCTGGATCCGCCCTTGCTCACACCTGGCTCCCTCAAGTTTTACGGACCCCCCAGTGGCTGACCACCGAGAACCCCGCAACTCTTACGGGCGCTTTACAGCCTAATATCCGCTAAAAATGTCCTACGAATACCTTCTACACTGCTTAATGCGAAGCCGCGGGGTTCCCGTTAGGGATTCTACCACGGCTCCGCACCCATCGTACTTCAGTACCTACTTACCTCATGTTGCTGTAAAATGCGACTAAGCAATTATTATACAGAGCGTACAATATGTAAATGGCAGCCAACCACCACAAACTCGTGCGTAACAAGACTAAGAAGATGATGTATCCAGCGAAGATCCCGTAGGACGCTATGAACGTCCAGACGAAGATGCTCAGGGTCTGCAGGCGGCGCGTCAGGGGCACATTCAGTGGTGCCCACTTGATCTTAAACATGTCGCTGACCTGGAAACATGCAATGAATGATTGATAAACATGCCAGATGCCACATTGCATGTTTTTCATTGAGCCAATTTATCATAGCCAAACTGCGGGCCATTCGCCTAACGGAAATGCTTTGGAAAACGCTAACGCTTACGATTTCATTTTGTTATTTCTAGCCGCCTGAAGTTTTCAAATGCTTCGCGCTCTTTTTTTCTTTTGCATTGGTAATAAATAAGCGATCGACCTATGATTACATCTTCTTTTTTTTAAGATATATAGATATGGCCTGTGCAGACGGGAGACGCGATCAGCTGCGATCGTTGAAGTTAAGCAACTTTCGCAGTGGTCAGTCATTGGATGGGTGACCAAAAATTTACTATCTCGAGTTCCTCCGTGCTTCGGAAGGCACATTAAGCCGTTGGTCCCGGCTGCATCTGCAGTCATTAGCACCCACCAATCCGCACTGGGCCCGCGTGGTGGGTCCTGGCCCAATGTCCCTATTCCATCCATAGGGAAGGCCTGTGCCCCAGCAGTGGGGACATTTATAGGCTGATGATGAATGAATGATGATGAGACGGGGGACCGCCCGCCGAGGACTTTTCACGGACTCAACGTACAGGATGTGTGAACATTTGTTGCCTGAAATTTTTACCCGACTGCGAAATGCAAGAGCGCGCAGCGCGACGCGCAGACAGGGAATAGTGTTTAACAATCTATACATATATGTACCTAGTCAGGTCATAAATTCTGTCACATGTTTAATATAAAGTGATTGAAACAAGTTTATTCATTATGTAACCATTTATATACTAAAATGAACTTAACAAAACATAGATTATTATGACAATAAAGTTTATTCAAAATGTTCTCCGTGATTTTGAATACAGGCCTTCAATCTGCGCGGCCAGTCGTCTATCGCAGCACGAACGAGGTCCATGTCAATATCGGCGGCTGCCTTAATCAAGGATGTCTTGAGTGACTCCAAATTGGGATGAAGCTTTGAGCACGCCTATTCCTCCAAGTGTTGCCATATCTTGTAATCTAACGGACTCAAATCAGGACTGGAGGAGGGCCAGTCTTCGTACCGGATGAAGTCGATTTTTCTCAGATTTTCTCAATCTTGTGTGCTCTTCGCTCTATGAGCTGGCGCCGAATCTTGTTGGGATACCCAGTGCCTGTTATTGAACATGGTATGAGAAACAGGTTCCACAAGGTTCGTCAGGACTGTATTTTGATACACAACTGCATTCGTTTTTACACCTTTCTCACAAAAATGTACCTCTGTTAAGCCCCAGTAAGAAACTCCCAACCATACCATGAACGAGGATGGAAAATGACCTCGTTGGATACGCGGAATACGGTTGCTCGCTTCTTCACCACTGTGAGCGTACACCTTATCATTTTGTTTGTTGTAGCTCTCCTCTACGGTAAACATTTTTGATATTTCATTTCCGCGTACCGCTTCTACAAAGCGCGGCATCTTTTCAGTCTCAGGTCCATTAGACGAGCATTCAAACGATGTCCTGTTTTTCTTCGATATGCCCGAAGCCCTAAGTCTTCATTTAACACCCTTTTCACCGTGGTTCTGCTTAACCCCATCTGAAGGGCCAACAGCTTCTGCTTACGTTTGGGATTTCTTTGAATTCGCGCCTTCACAGATTTTATCACTGCTGGATAAACAGACCGAGGGCGACCACTTCTTGACCTGTCATCTACACTAGAGTCTTCATTGTATCGTTTGATGGTACGATAAACGAATCTTTTGTTATATTAAAATTTTTCAGTATGTCAAAAATTTGAATTGGCGCGTAACCGCGACGATGCAACGCAATAACTGCAACACGGTCTTCTTTAAGCGTCCATTCCATATTTAAAAATGAGTAAAATTCTAAAAAGTATACATATTTATTTTCATGAACAATTCAAAATTCGAATTCAATAACCTTTTTTTTTGGCCAGCATTCTAAAAGAAAAGTTTTTACTGTGTGACGATACTTATAGGGCTGCCATCTCTAAAATGTGGCAACCAGGATAAGACGCGTGATAACCCCGGATTTTGGAGCCCAGAACCCGGACAGACCAAAAAAAACAGTTAAAAATGTCACAAATCAACTTTTTTGTGTTGATCCAGGCAAAAGAGCTAGCAGTCTACCTCATAATAAGTGGTCACTGCTCCCCATGGACACTTGCAGCACCAAGGGCCACTCATGCGTTGCCGTAATTTTGTAACCCGGACTACAAATAAAACCCCGCCCGGACGCTCCCCGGACGCCCCGTAAACTAGGACAAATCCGGGGAAACCCGGACGGATGGCAGCCCTAGATACTTATGACCTGACTGTGTATATATGTTCCTTTGTGGCACACTAGAGACCAAACGCGTGTACCGATTTTGGTGATTCATGCGTCAATTGATTCGTCTTTATCATGGGAGTGCTACTTAAGATATGATCAAAAATCAATATGGTATCATGATCAAAAACAAGTAATCAAAATTCAATATGGGGACAAGGAGGCGCCATATTGTGACAAAATAAAAAAAATAAGTAAGCAAAATATGGCGAGTGGGGTATCATTGTCTAGATAATCGAAAATCATGTTTAGGCTCCCTACACCATTTTGTATTTTATATGACTATTTAGGATCTGCAACGATTTAAAGTTGTATATCAACCATTTGCGCTTTTAATTTCAATCTTACGTTTGTATGGGTCTTTGTTACGCTGTCACTCAAAAAATACTAAATGGATTTTAATGCAATTTCACAATAACATAGCTCATACATAATAATAGCATATATGTGCACAATAATTTTGATGGATACAAATAATCAAGAGAAGTAGGGCATAGCAGATTTTCCGCACAAATTGGAGCGCCCAACTGGTGAAGTAACACAGAAAACCAGAGTGAAATAATTCTACCTTTTGGTGGTATTATGTTTCTGTCGGTGAATAGAGTAAGATAGGCAACGACGTGTGTGATATTTTTGGTATCGCAAGCGTCTATAGGCTTCATCATCATCAGCCTATTAATGTTCCCACTGCTGGGGCACAGGCCTTCCCTATGGATGGAACAGGGAGATTGGGCCATGACCCACCACGCGGGCCCAGTGCGGATTGGTGAGTGCTAACGACTGCAGATGCAGCCGGGACCAACGGCTCAACGTGCCTTCCGAACCACGGAGGAGCTCGAGATAGTACATTTTCGGTCACCCATCCAATGACCGACCACTGTGAAAGTTGCTTAAGTTCAACGATCGCAGCCGAACGCGCTAACCACTTGCGCCATCGAGCTCCTCTATAGGCTTAAGGTCGTCGCTTACCATCAGGCGGGCCATGTACTTGTTAACCGCCCTTTAAAAATCTAAATTCTGTTTCTTTTTTGTTGTTCAGTACCTCAAGACTAAAAACACGCCAATTTGAAGAGTTTGAACCCAGTTCCAATCTAAGTAGAAATTGGAATAGTTGAACCGAAAATTTTGACGTGCTAACGTCTTATAAATCGACAAACACCGGCTACACGCACGAAAAAGTGTCACGTTCCGCCTGAGCCTGAGCGTGCAAGCGAGAGCGCGAAACAAGCGACTGAGACGCACGATAATTTTTCATCAATGCTTCTTTATGACGTTATCACGTTAACTAACTGTCGTCCGTAAACCAATTTTACAAACAACCAATTTTTTCAATCATACGAATGTCAGAGAGCAAGACAAGACAGATAAAATTAATCTATTTCTAATATACTTCACCTGTAAAAACTTTATATTTTAATTTAACACACAAAAAAGAACAGTCGTGGAAATATGATCACCATCGAAATACAAATAAACTACGATATTACAGAAAATCAGAAAAAAACATCTTCGCTAACACATAGTTCGTAACACTTACTAACAGCATATGAAGCAAGCATCATTTATATATTTAACGTCAATGATAAAAAAATCGTAAGCCACTGAAAGTGTTTAATCTTTTTTTTTCTACACAAATAACAATAGTAGGTTCCTCATGTTCGGCAGCATACGAGCTCTTGACAGGCAGCGTCCTTCACTGATTCGTCAAGAAACAATGACATTACACATAAACAGAAGTGTATTTATCTAAACAAGAATATTATATATGATCCAAGAAACTTATTTATATGAGCAGACATTTCATAAGCGCGCAGGCTGCAACAACTCGAAAACAGGTCAATTGGAGCGTCTTGACGACTAATAAATGTTACTCTGTGCACCAGAAAACGTTTGAAGTTGGAACAGATTTAAAACGCAGTTACTATTAACATATAACATATCTATCTATATATATAAAACTTAAAGGTGACTGACTGACATAGATCTACATACAGCCCAAACCACTGGACGGATCGGACTGAAATTTGGCATGCAGGTAGATGTTATGACGTAGGCATCCGCTAAGAAAGGATTATGATCAATTCTACCCCCAAGGGGATAAAATAGGGAATGAAAGTTTGTATGAAATTTTGTCAATTTTAAACTGATCGGGCTGAGACTTTGCGTGCAGGTATAAGAAGAATCATAGATGAACGTCATTGTGTATAATCCCTAAAACTAGCCTGAGAACAAAAACTGTAGTCTACACTTAAGCTCTACACCGAAGCGAAGCGAGGGCGGGCCGCTAGTTGTAATGATAATCTATCTCTCCATCTATCTATCTCTAAATATCAAAATCATATTCTATTGTAACATATCCATAGAAATAATTTCATTGGATCTAAAGAAATTTTTATTTAGAACAAATCCAATATGTCCAAGCCACAAACCGTTGTTGTTTGCATTAAGATGTAACAATCTCTTAAAATATACTCATAACTTCAAAATTTTAGATACCTACAACGATTCTTCAGCTTTTGTTCTTCTTACATACACTGACTCCTCGATTAGATTAATTGAAGAACATCTAATAGGACGTTAACAGTAGCACGGTAATATTATCTATATAGTATTGTGACTCCGCCCTGTCCTTGAAAATAAATGCCTACACCGAGCGCTGCGTGTTGGCACGCGGTAGGGCCGCCCGCCTACAGTATTTTATGTAGTTTTGTTTTTAACGCGAGTGTAGGTAGATTACTCGTTTGTCTCTTTTTTCATCCTAACCACTTATTTATATATTATTCCAGATATTTTGCCCGATGGAAAAACCGAAATACCTAAATATTAGAAAACAAATAACGTACTAGTAGATAGGTATATAAAAAATATTCTATAAAGGTAAGACACCTTTCCAATATTTCAGGTAATTTAAAAAATGATATCTCTGGGTGTGTTATTAAAGAGTTGAAGCAACCAAAAACAGCAATTGTGCTGTTGTACGATATTGATTGTCGTTTGTTCTTTTCCATACTAAATTATGTAGGTATCTACTTAATTAAATCAAATATTTACAATACAAAACGCACGTTTAAGCACGGCTAACTGCATAAAAAACAATTCAGACCGTTCGGTCGTCGTTGCGGCGCGGCGGCGCATTCGCGACTGGGTGCCCGCCGAGAGCACATCGAACTCGAGTGGCGTAGGTATGACTCGCTTTCCGACCGTTTGTATGAAGATAGAATACTGTATATTGATATTATTACCGTGACAGTAGACTTGATCCCATAAGCCTCGATGATACGGGGCGAGTTTATAAGTTACTAGCGCACACGCTGGCTTGTAGCTTATAACTAGTCCCGTGTCATCGAGGCTATAAACGCATAAAACCAGAACCAGCAACGGAAGACCAGCGTTGATGGCAACATCAACACATGCTGAGTTGGGTTCGATTTGAGACAAAAAAAAAATGGGTGCGTGTACTTATGTAGGCGCGTGAGAAGTTATCCTTCTTTGGCATCGTTTAAAATTAGTTTTTAATTGCATGCAAATAATTAATTACAATAAATTAATAAAAAGTCTGGAAAAGGACACAGTCAATAAAGTTCAGTTTTAATTTGAAAAAATAAATAAATAATCAGAATATTCAATTCAAATCGCTACTGAATATAATTTATTAGAACATATGTGATTTGCACTTGTATGAAACTCAAACACGTATTCCGAATATACAAACTATAAACTGTTACTTCATTACAAAAAATAAAGATGTGGTTTTTGGTTCTACTACACCAATGGTCAAGAGATGGCGCTGTAGTCTCCTGAATCGCGCTTTGGTTCCGTTGTTCCAGATTAATAAATACTTTTGATAGGCCTTCACAATGCAGTCGTTAGCACCCACTAAATAGAGATTCTATTTCTATTTTGTTGGTAGATTTTCTTAATGTGCGGTAAACACAAAAGTAACAGCATGAAGTTGGTCGAAAATTTTGTGTTACAGTGATGCGCGCGCATCTTAAAATTTCACTCTCATCATTTTTTCATAACGCGCCTAAAGAAGTATAACTTCAAAAAATATATGTGTGTTTTGTTCTGTTTGTTGTGTGTGTGTTGTCTCAAATAAATTTATTTTTCTTTCTTATAAAACTAGATTTACATATTTTCTGCAGTGTTGTGAATTTTTGAAGTGAGCGAAGAGAGCTCCAAGGTGTACGTACATACGGGAACGGGGTTCTCCAGCAGTCATCTTGCCGGCTTGTCTTAAATCCGATTTCTACCATGATGTCCTGCTTGTGAAGCTGTTGCATCTTACACACGGCAAAACCTCAATACATTCTCATTACATTGAACGGCGTTACCGTGAAGTATGTAGTTCCGAAACAGTATAGGTACCTAAGTTTACGACAGGCGTGAATTAAATTCATAGTTGGAGTGCATAGTGAGAGATTTATCACTGATAAAAATATGTTGGCGCTTGTGGCGAACCAAGCTTGATCATGGCTTGGTCCGACGGGGATCATCAGCATCATCATCATCAGCCTATTAATGTCCCCACTGCTGGGGCACAGGCCTTCCCTATGGATGGAATAGGGAGATTGGGCCAAGACCCACCACGCGGGCCCAGTGCGGATTGGTGGGTGCTAACCACTGCAGATGCAGCCGGGATCAACGGCTTAACGTGCCTTCCGAAGCACGGAGGAACTCGAGATAGTTATTTTTGGTCACCCATCCAATGACCGACCACTGCGAAAGTTGCTTAACTTCAACGATCGCAGCCGAACGCGCTAACCACTTGCGCAAATTTTAACATTCAAATAAAACGGATACCCCAAGGAATCGGTTACAGAGCATCAAATGATAATGTTAATGACACGACCAATTAAGCAGTACAACTTCATAAAAGTTCTGCATTCATTACAGCATTCACATCCACTCATGTCTGCTAATACAGAAACGCTTGTTGGGTTAATGTTAGAGCAGACTTTGGCAAACTAAACCTATTTGCACCTTTTGTAACTACTTAAATAGTTATAATATTTTTTACCTATCAAACAACAACTTTTTCAAAAATATAGGAATTCATAATGATAATTTTAGCACAAAACTTTGATATGTTATACACATCACATTACTTACAGGATAAAGCAGAAATGTCCAAATAGAAGATAATAATCATAGAAGACAGAATCTCTTGCGGAGGACCCCGGCAGTTATTTGACATCACTCTGTCAGTAACTTTAGTACAATATTGAAATCGATTTGCGGCAGGAAAACACAATTATGTTAATGCCGCTAAAACATTTTAAGCAACACCATTCACACTGATTGATTTTAAGCAACACTATTCACACTAAAGATTGTCATTTATTAACAATTTACACAATAAAAACCAAGTCAGCCGTTATTCAGACAGTTGGTTGATCTCATTTTAGTTTGCACCAAACACATTTTATTTATTTAATTCCCTCAAATCACCTGGTTCTACAAGTCTCATTCGGTAAGGTAGAATAAACCGTAAAAGTCCCGAAGAATAATTTAAACCTGCACAGATGACTACTCCGAATACAGAATACTCCGAAGTTGTTAAAAACCCAACCTACACGGGGAAAACTATTTTACATTGTTTTTGTTTTCATGTTTTAAACTTCGATGGATTTCAAATATTTCAAATACGACCTTTGGAAGAACAGGCGAATCAGTTAAAAATTGATATACGTATTATTGTTTTAAACTTTCATGGTCACTAACATTATAGCTATTAACGGGATTGTTACCATGTACCTTGTTTTTTATACTGTACTGAATAATATCTTCACTCCTTTACAAAAAGTGTCACAGATTCTACGGTTTTCGCAGTGGTCGGTTATTGGATGGGTGATCAAAAATTTATTATCTCGAGCTTCTCCGTGCTTCGGAAGGCACGTTAAGCCGTTGGTCCCGGCTGCATCTGCAGTCGTTAGCAGCTGCCAATCCGCACTGGGCCCGGGTGGTGGATCATGACACAATCTCCCTATTTTATCCACAGGGTAGGCCTGTGCCCCTTTAGTGCAGCAGTGGGGACATTAATAGGCTGATGATGATAATTCATGGAATTTATTGAACCAGTTTTTCGCCCGCTGTTTTTTTAAAAGTGAATGCTTGAAGCAATGAATTCACAAAAATGCAACCCCTTCTTGCTTAATTACCAACTCCCATATTAACACTTTGATGATGATGAATGATTTACCTAAACCTCAATACTTTTGGTATTATATAGTATACTTTGGGGCAATTTGAGGTTTCTTGTCTGCTATTGTTTTAGAGCTTTTGTCTCGTTACAAGTTAATTACATGACAGCTCCATCGATATAATTAAAAAAAATAATTTCATTGTTATCAAAAGCCTTAATATCAAATGAAATAAGGAGTTTTATCATACTAATATAATAAAGGCGAGAGTTTGTGAGTGTGTGATTGTGTATGTTTGTTACTTCTTCACGTCTAAACGGCTGGAGCGATTTTAATAAAATTTGGTATGAAGTTAGCTGAAACCCTGGATTAACATAAAATATAGGCTACGTTTTACTACGGGAAAATGTCCCTTATAAACCGCTGGTAATACCGCGGGTCACAGCTAGTTTTTTAATAAAAATTGCGCGACCAAAGGTCACACAGACATCTCCCCGTCCTAGAGCGCCTGCTGCGGCGCCAACTACTCGACGACCTATGCCAAATTTATTCAAAAACAATTCGCCACGACGATAACGACAAGAGTGTTTGTTACCTTGGCTAAGAAAGAATTTTCGTTATCTCAGAAACGATGACGAATTTAGAAATCGTTTCGCTACGAAACGATGTAACTTTGTCTAAGCCCTCACTTCAGCAGTGCTATTCTGTAAGCAAAAACTAACTTCTTTTCACCACCAAATCCGCCCGTGTGATTTGAAATCTTATTTGAAATTCTTTTTCTAATTTTCAATCACACCGCGGATTGCGTGGTGAAAAGTAAGTTTGTTCTTACAGAATAGCTGCAGCACTTAAAGCGAAAGACATTCTGGTCAAAGGGCAGGACAAATTTAGAAATGTACGCTATATTAGCTCATGTAGTAACACTTGATAAAGGTAATAATCTCCTATACCTAGTCTGTATAAAAATAAAAATCCAAACACGGTTTTACTATTTTTATTTATTTTATGTATTTACATTTTATATACAAGAATTAACGAATAGTGCGTCACAACGCACTGTCGACTCCCTTGAGCATTTCTTCTTCATTAACATCGTGTTTCCTTATCATTTTATTAACGAAGGTATCATTATAATTAAACACAACAATATACATACAAAAAGAGCGGGAATGATACTTTAATATGATGGGCACTGCGTTGAAAACTTCACACGAAATACTTAACTATGAAATGTTATGTGGGCGTTGGTCGATACCAGCGTTGCCCGATTTTTAAATAAAAATTTAATGTCCTGCGTGGGACTGGCTCAATCCCGCTTTTCGGAAATAATTCGACCGTGCGTGCAGCGTACTGAAAGCGCAGACAACTGTGGACTAGCCGCCTGCCAGGCGCGTAATGAAGATAAATATTCAATAATTTTTGATTATATACGTTTTTTTACTATGTCCCCGCGTTTCGACGAAAGAATCTCGCTTTTTTCACTCAAAATGTTCCTAAATCCCGACTTGGCAAAAAAATAAACTGGCAACGCTGGTCGATACACACAACAACGCACCGTATTTGACTGGCAACAACGATAAAAAAATTAAGAACCTTGAACTTTCTAAGTTCAATTATTTCTCGGTTTTTTGTCGAATATCAATGAGTAATTTTGGAAAAAATATTTTGGGAAAATATTTAGCCCTTTTAGAAAATAAATGTTCACAAGTAAAAAACTTAATACAGTAAAACCTGGTTAATTGGGATCTCAAGGGACCAAGACATATTATGTACCAATTATTAAGGGTATCCAATAATCCAGTTTTCCAATTAAGCAGGTTTAAAATTATAGTTGTCTCATTTACACAGGCCCCTGCTTACAGAGGTCGAAATGTGCCGTTATTCCCTTGTTTTTAGGTCAAAACCTGAGATAGTACTGACAAACAAAGCATGCGCGAAAGATGATGCGAAATGTATGTAAACAAACATGTCAAAACGTGTTACAACCTGATTAATTAGTCTCACTTATACAGGTAATTGAACTTCAGAGTTTCAATTATAGAGGTAAACATCGAAAGAGTCTTAGAATTCAAATCTCATTTAATCAGGTTCAAAAAGTCCCATTAACAGAGGTAATTAATTGAAAAAGAACTGGGACCTCATTGCAACTCTCAATAATAGAGGTTTCTCACTTATCCAGGTCCCACTTAACCAGGTTTCACCGTATTATAGGAGCGCCTATCTCATCCCGCCCAGTGGACAGTCACACAAAAACAGGAGCTTCTGAACAAACCTGGATTTTTGATACAATAGCTCAACATCAATGATATTACAACGTATTTGAGTTTTATTTCTTATTAGATATTATCTAGAAAGAAATCGTGATTTTAAATGTGAATTATGTAATTGTACAATGGCAAAGTTCAAAAACCCCAGAAATATTTTCATAGGCTCAACATAAACTAAAAGGCTAAGAAAGTAAATTAATAATATAAAGAGACAGATTCCGTTCCAGTTGAAATCAACAAATATCTAGACAATGGATGCACGAGGAAGTGGTATATCTTACAACAAAGATCCATACAGTTATGCTATCAAGAAGATAGTACAGTCTTAAATGAAGTAAACAGTAACAATTTAAAATGCCATACATATAAAAAATCTAAGGAGAAAGACATAATTAATTTTAGGACAATTGAAAACATTAATCTTAAATAATCCACGGATTAAGACATTATTACACCTAAAGAATCTGTCCTGGTATCAAGTCAATCTAGTATCAATAATGCTTCGCACATAAAGCATAGCCGTCACTAATCTTAGGCATTCGTATCCCTAAAAATCTCTATCAAAGTAAAAGTTGATCCCAAGAAAATGTAATTATCTAAGTAAGTTCTGATTTGCATTTACAAACCTTCAAAAGATTCATGCCATTCAGTTTAAAATACATCTGTCTATCAGGTCGTATAATAACAAACAATTATTCCATAAATGCCTCGGAAGGCAAACATGTTCACGTCATAGTAAGTGTTCTTCTGGAAAAGTCTATAAAGCGGATTATTTCACGCTTGTTTCGGGTGCGGCGCTGGCGCCGGTGGTGCTGGCTTAAAGCACTGAAGTAAGAACGCGGTGTACATGACAAACGCTATTGATAGAGCTATCAATGCGTACATAAAGATATTTAATTCCGGTTGCCGAAACCTATTTTTCCGAAGCCATTCCAATACCTCGTCCTCTGACATGAGATCACCTGAAATTACATAAACCATTATTCGGTGACATACTTGATAGCTCCACATTTCCGGGCAAGTGCAAGTCAATGGTGCATTCGGTACAGCGGGTACAATCATGACAATGGCTATTATAAAGTTTCTTGACAGAGTTTTATATTGTTTAAAATATATGAATGCCCAAATTATTTAAAATTTGTTCCCAATTTCAAGTTTTGACTTGCAACAGTCTGACGTAGATAGCCAGCCCATCATATGTTTGTTTTTTCAATCAGTGTTCATATTGACTTTTCTCGAATACTTGCCTCTATATATGCTTGGGAATCTCTTCCTGAAATACACAATTGCAGGCAGTTTGGTAACACCCCATTTTCGTGCATAGCGTGGATCTTCCATTTTCACAAATGTAATATCCAAATTATCAGTTTCACTGTCAATATTTTCTAATTTATCCAAGACGGTTCGACTCTCAGGTGATTTTTCATCTGTGAAGGTTGAAAACAGGTCAGTAAGCCAAATGTAATAAAGTAAAGGAACGAAAGAAACTTCAAAACGAAGCCACTCACAGAAGTAAACGGCTAAAAATTCGTTTTCTTCCAGAAGTTTATCTAGCATTTTCCGGTTTACTTCCTCAATTTCATTTTTAATTTCAAAAACGTCTTGAGATGTTAACCATTGCAAAATTCGGTCGACCTGATGTAAATCGCCGTCGTAAAGCATAGGCACTTGTTTACGGAAATACATAAGTGTTGGCATATTGATCACATTGTATTTGGCAGCTGCCTCCGGACTAGCAATTTTTACAAAATCTATTCCGTATTGATCAACTTCTCCATCAATTTGCTCTAAAGATTCCAGAATTTCTTCGCATTCAGTGCAATCTTCATCATCGTCTAAAATAAGTTTTTTAGTATGTATTATTATACATAGTTATAATAACCAAAGAAGAAATCTTACATTTAACAATTATGTCGAATACTTACAGAAAAATACGACGAGTAAAGGTGACTCCTGAAGTAACCTTTCCAACATTCTTTCATTGACCGATTCAATTTCATCAGCCAACTCGCGATTGTCGTCATCAATAAGCCATTCTAAAATTGACTCTTCATTTTGTAGATCGCCTTCGAAAAGAAGTGGATTACCGTTTCTAAAACACAGGTATTTTTTTCAGATTTCATCTTTCTCTTGTTTAATGTCAGTGTGTATATACTTTTTGTCATTATTTTTGGAAAATTATTAAAATATGATATAAATATTTTTATTTAAGCTTTTAACAAATCGATTTTTGTAACGATGTAATATTTGCCTCACCTAAAGTAGACCATAGCTGGGAAAGTTTTAATAGAATATCTTTTGGCTAACTGCGGGTCCTGAATTTTCACCATATGTATGCCATAAACGTCACATTCATCATCGATGTTTTCTAGTCCCTCTAGAATATGATCACAAATATGGCAGTTCAACTTATCTGTAACAATTTGAATACTTTGTTAAGGTTTACTTCTATCAATCAATTATTTTATTTTATTTGGAAACTTACAAAAGTACACAGCCAAATATTGAGTGTCCTCAACCATTTTTTCAAGCATCACTCTTGTTATTAGTTCGATACGGTCTTCTGTTTTTTGTGTGATAAGCCATTGAAGAACTTCCTCTTCTTCCGCAAGAGATCCCTCATACACGTTTGGAATATTGTTCTCGAAATACACGAGTACTGGAAAATCCGTCACTCCATATGACTCGGCTATTGAGTAGTCTAAAGTTTTGACGAACTTAATGCCGTGCCTATCGCAATCATCGTCTATGTTTTCGAGTTCCTCCAATATTCCCGCACATTGTTCGCAGTCCATGCTATCTGAAATATTAACATATTTTATCAATACAGTTGTATAGGCGGTGTGTTAGCACTGCAAATGAAAGGAAAAGGTGAATAGTAAAGTCACTTTACTATTAAGGGGACCTATATCTAATGTTCTAAGTCGGAACTGTAACTACAGTGTCGCAAATAGTAATTAGGGTTGCATTGAAATTGAACTATCAGGCATCTAATAACTAGAAATCTCTACTCCAAGGGTGAAAATTTAGTGATTGCTACGTGTGATTCATAATTAATTTCATGAAATTATCATCAACACCTATAATACATGCTACATGCCATAACTATATTCAATATAAAGTATGAGGTTATACTACAGGAGGGTACTACTACTCAAAATACTGGAAGGGTTGTCCAATAATTTGTCTTTTTATGAGTACCCTCTTGTTCCTGTCCCTCTTCATCTTCGCTTTCTTTATCTTTCTTTTTCAGCGCCTTTCTCATTGCTTTTGAGTTGCAAATGTCACACAATGTTTTGTTCCCTATTAAAAAGCAACAAGTTAATAAATAGCTGTCACAACATGATTGCAGTACAAACCTTACAAGTTTAGTTTATATTGAAGATAAGAATATTACACATAAAAAAGAGGGAGGTAGGGAGACTTCATATTAAATAGTGTTAATTTCGCCATTCTTGTTAGCAATATAAGAAATAAAAAAATTGTTTTACTCACAGAAATATACTGCTAAAGATCCAGATTCTTCAATCAGATCAAGAAGATCTTGACCTTCTAATGCTTCGATTACATCTCCCGCAGGATTTTTTTGCGTTAACAACCAACTTAAAAGCTGTTGTTCATCATAGAGGTCACCTGAAATATAAATATCGTTCACTAGATATATAGATTCAGTCAAGTCAATCAGACGGCGGGACGTGTGCACGTCGAGCCGGACGGGACGGAAGTTTTATTTGAATACAAAAATGAATAGCGAAACGGTGTAAAAACCTGTTGAAATTGTTCGTGATCACGTTTTTTTGTACGACTTCAGCCACTAGCAATACAAAAATATTATTATAGCATCACGATTCACGATATGATACTTGATTCGCATTTAGCATTAACTAACTAATCATCCATACTTACTGTTGAATGATTCCCCGTAACGTTAAACATAATAGTTAAAAAGGGCTGCCCACTTAAAAGTGAAAAACCGGTATTCTCTGAAATCTTTGAAAATTGCATTTTGGTAGGACTGAGCCTATATGTGTATAGAAATGCTGAAAAATTGGTAGGTTCGAAACCACTGTGTTGCACCGCCCGTTCCGTCAAACTCAACAAGACGGGCGGCGCGACGTTGATGCAAACGTCACGCCGGCTATGTGACATTATGGTTATGCTTAGCATAAAAACGAAAAGTATTATTTAATGTTGAGCGAAGAAGACTTCAATTTTGCAGAGCTTGATTAAATTAATATCATCTATATAAGTACATATATAATTGAATTCTGATGCCTTTGTTGCGGTATGAATTACAATTTATAACGATGTAAAAAATCACTTGTATGAAATGTTATAGCAGCCACCACTGACGTATTAGTATCAAGAGGTAAGAGAATATAATTTTAGTCATACCAGCGTAAATCACCGGATCCTTAGATCCCAACTTAAAGAAGAGAACAGCAGGAAGAGCAAATACTCCATATTCTTTGGCCATTTGCCTGTCATCGATCTTCACGAAGTTGATCCCAGCTCCGTCGGCATCATCGTCAATATGCTCAATCTCAGCCAGCACTCTGGGACACTGTTTGCAGTCATTACTGTCTAAAACATGTCATATGTGCAATACAATTGGAATTAAGTAATGGAAAATTACTTAGTTAATAAGTATAATATGAAAATTAGTTTGAATATATACGAAAATAGAAATTAAAACTCACAAAAGAACACCGCCACATAATCTGAAGTTTGCCTTATTTTATGAAACATCTTCCTATTAACTTTCTCTATGTGATCCGTCAATTCCATATTTTCGGGATTCGTCAACCAGTCAAGTATTTCCTCTTCATCATCTATATCGCCATCATAATTGATATATTTGCCTTTTCTAAAGTATGTTATGCCAGGAGGATTACGGAATCCATATTTTTTTGCCATTAAACGATCACTGCACTTGACTATTTTAATACCATACTCTGCTGCTTCATCGTCTATCAATTCTATGTGTCTTAATACTCTAGGACTTTCAGGATCCTCCTCCTTGTCTGGAAATCGATACATTATTGTAATTCTATATTGAATAAATGTACTATTTTGTAAGTAAATTAATAAAAAAACTAAAGTATTAGCTTATAAACTTACAGAAAACTACTGCCAAGAACTCCTTCGTCTCTATATATTTGAATAGTTCGTCTCTATCAATTTCTTCAATACTCTCATCTTCCTTCTGTTTTACCATCCAATCCAGAACCTCACTTTCATCCAATAAATTACCTAAAATTTTTAACAAATAACTTTATGCTGAAATTGCAAGATTTTAACATATAACTTTTAAAGAAACCACATCCATTTCATTAATAATTTGGAAACTCACCAGTGGACATCCAATAAATGGCATGCGCGGGTACGACTATGGTAATACCATGCTGACATCATTCGAATGATAAATGAACAATGATAAAACGTAATAGAAAATTTATTTATTAACAAAAAATGATGTAGCGCCGCCGACTCAACATTTCAACGTAACAATAAATAAACATCCATGCGAATTTACGGCCAACCAATACAACTTACATATCAACTTCTTTGTCACACAACGCCAGCACTGTCAAGAACGAATAGTGATAGGTGGTATTGTAACTTAAAACTTTGTTACTACATTTTATTTACCTATCACATTCTGAACCTTCTATCACTCTTCGTATAAATTAACTATTTTCTGATCTATTAAGATTATTTAACAAAAACTTGGCATTGCATTTTAACAATAATTATTACTGTTATAAAATCATAAGAGCTAGATCCTAAATAATAATTTGATTTATAAATGTTTTACAAAATAATGAGATTCCATGAAGACTAGAAAACTATATGAACATGAAATCCTTAAAACGATAAGTCTTTCAAGATGGCACGGCAAAATACAGTTAGAAATGCCTTATGTTGTCTCAAACTTGTTTAATTTCTAAATATTGGAATCAAATTAACAATCATTAATAACGATTTGTACACCAGTTGGTAATGTCGCTAGACATCCCAATATTTAGTATTATGTTCTTGAATTTATGATAGAGCACTTACCAGTGCACAAGAAAGGGTAATCAGTTTTGGTTGTGTTTACCTTATAGCGAAGTTTTTTTTAGCTATGCTTCAGAATTTAAATTTTATTTAATCCAAAAGTTTAAAGTGTACACAGCCCATTTGCTACTTGTCTACATGTTACAACATCAACCTGGTTAAGTGCTAGCGGGGATCAAGGGACACGAGGTTGTTAAAAAGCTAGTAATGTTAATGTACAATATATAAAAAGTGCAACGTTAGCGCAGACTATATTAGATGAAGGTGAAACCAGATTTGAAGTTAACCTATATAGAATGGTAACATTCGTGTCCACTTGATGCCTCGCATGCAGCACAGAGTACTACTTACAATAACATCTTTATCAATATTAGCGCAAGTAAAACTATGGACTGATTAAAGTTTACCACCACCAAATATTGTCAGACTCGAATAAACCTTTTTTCCCTTTGCCTTGTTTGTCAGCTTTAGCGAGCGCCTTATTTTTGCCCTTGGTCGGTTTTTCCGGCTGCGGTCTCTCTTTCTCCTTGCCAAGTTTCTTGGGCGGAACCTTGGTCGGCGTAGCTTTCGCTACTTTGGTCGGACTTTGAACTTTAGTGGGACAGCACTGGTAGGGTTCATATGTCATTTTTGGGACAGCCGGTTTCGCCCCCAATCCAATGTAGAAACAGCGATCGCCTGCAGTCAGTAAAAATTTGATGTTTACAATCCGTATAAACGGTAACCATTAGATACAGTTAACTGCGAGTTAATACTGTGCATATTTATAGTATGCGCTAGTTTGTTATAGCGCTATTAAGTCTAAATGGATGTTAGTAATTATAAGAATTGAAAAACATTTAAGTTGGAAAAGCGCTCGCGAATGACTGCAGGCGACAGCTAGAATGCGAGGACCCATGCGGGGGCCGTTATTCGACCATGCAGATGAGTGACTGTCGGGTACAGGGTTCTCCGTGCCTCCGTGCAGGATCTCTCGGGGTCCAATGCTACTCATTACCTGTAAACATTCTCTTTATTCTACCAAAAAAACTATCATCTTCTGTTTCTTCATCATCATCATCGTCGTCGTCATCATCATCATCGTCGTCGTCATCATCATCATCGTCGTCGTCATCATCATCATCGTCATCGTCATCATCCTTATCTTCGTCACTATCTTCCGATTCGATTTCTTTTACCTTGCAACCGTGAGGACTATTTGATTTACCACCTCTCCCACTTGTATTTTTGTTTCTTCTCAGTCTCAGGTTCTCTGACTCATCGTCATCTTTCTCATCCACGTCATCATCATTATCATCTTCGTCGCTATCGTCATCTTCGCCGTCTTCGTCATCATCATCGTCATCATCAGTGTCATCGTCATTATCAGAATTATCGTCGTTGTCGTCATCATCGTCACTATCGGTGTTATTTTCATCTGTATCACTATCATCTAAATTGATGTTTTTCTCTTTCTTAGGAAAACGAATATTTAAATTTCCTACTTTTTGCCATGTAGCTTCTTTACTTGAAGATTTAGACTTCAACATATTTTTTATCTGATTAATTTTGACTTCATTACTATTATCGTCATCGTCACTGTCTTCATTTTCAATGTCAGCCTCATCATCATCTTCACTATCACCTTCGTCATCGTCACTTTCATCGTCATCGTTGTCACTTTCATCGTCATCTCCTTTGTCGTTACCGTCATCGTGGTCATCTTCGTCATTCAAAGATAGTTTTTTGAGAACATGTTGAGATTTTGGAGATTTGCTTCCAGGAAATCTTACTTTAAGCGTCCCTATAGTTTTCCATTCAGCGGGTTTTTCATTATTTTTTATGTTAATTTTGGAAGGTTCTCTCACAGTTTTGCTGTTGTACCCCGAATTAATATCACCATCTGCACTGGCCTTCGACTTAGTATTAGCTTTATATTTTTGGTGGTGTCTATCTTCACCTGCAGGCATTAGTAACTGTCATGCAAAATGACATAGCTCAAACATCCAGCATTTTAGGCGTAAATAAAGTAATAGAAGTAAATTTATTAACTTGAGTATTTATCCAAGAATGATGTCATGCACAATGATTTGAGATTCTATAATTTAATTAAATAACAAAAAATATTGTAAATATTACCATAAATTAAGAGGTAATACATAATAATATTTATTTAAATGGATGTGGATTCTTACTTTTCTGATCTACAAGCCACTGGAGAACCTTTTTTTCGTTCTTTAAGTCACCTATAAACAGGATAAAAGAAGGAAATATATTCATCAAAAATAATCATAAGTAACGAAAATCCTTTTCTTAATTTATGACACTTCGTTATTTTTTCAATACTTTAATTATTTAAAGAGATTCCTCTTATTTTCATTAAACTACTTACCATCATACATAATTGGCACACCAGTTTCATAATATACCAAAGCAGGAAAACTGAAAATTCCAATGTCCGATGCCAATTTGGAATCCTTTGACTTCACAAATTGGATGCCGTGTTTGTCAGTGTCATCGTCTATTGTTTCCAATTCTTCAAGGATATCATCACAAGTGTCGCAATCTTCACTATCTGTACAAAAAATAACCATATTATTGGCGGTTTTAACAAAAATAAAATAGAAAAGTGAAAAATGAATATATACAGAAAAATACTGCCAAGTGTTCAACATCTTCAATTAGATTCTTCAAGGTTTTCCTATCGACGCTTTCAATCACGTCTGGTTGGGAGTCATGAAGTTCTAAGACCCATTTTAGAATGGCTTCCTCGTGCATTAGATCTCCTTCATAGATTGTTCTGAATTTGTGCCTATAGAACGCGAGAGCAGGTAAATCAGAAAGATCGTACTCCTTATCAATGCCTTCGTCTGATGTCTTTACAAAATCAATATCCTTCTCTTCACATTCATCATCTATGTTCTCCAATTCACTTAATATTTTTTGTGATTTCTTATCTCCTTCCTTGTCTGTAATTCCAAATAATTTATGAATCTTTTGAACAAACTGTTTACTAGACTATTCTAACACAGTTTTTTTTAAACTTTTATGAACAAAGTTTTTAATAACTGAAATTTAATACTTACAGAAAAATACAACGACGTGGTCGTTCTCTTCTAGGATCTTCTCTAACATTTTTGAATTGACCTCTTCAATTTTCCCGGGAATTTCCAGCGTATCCTCGTCAGTTAACCAGGACAAAACTTCATCTTCGTCTTCAATATCACCTAAAAATATAACCAAGTAAAATAAATGGTGAAACAAGAAAATCTACACCATTTATTTATAAAGTATTACACTAATTATAAATGTAACGTTACTTCAATGTATTTCTATGTAATAAAAACATAGTATAGATAAAAAATATCCAACTGATGCATCAAAATCGTTTGAAATAATTATTCACAGAAGATTTCTACACTGAATCAAAATCTCCAGTAAAACTTAATCATGACGAAAACTCTGATTTCTATATTCAACTATCAAACAAACTACAATATAGAGTTCCAGTTGACTTCGTTGACTATCAGGATGAAAAGTGTACGTAGAGTTCCCTAATGTTACTTAAGATGGGAACAAATTACACTACAGATTAATCTAATAAATTTTTACCCTTATATATCAGTGGATCCTTATTTCTGAAAAACACCAATGTAGGGAAGGTTTTGATTCCATATTTTTTGGCTAGGGTAACATCTTCAGTTGTGACGAAGATAATGCCAGTTTCATCAAGTTCATCATCAATGTTTTCCAATTCATCTAGAATATTGTCACATTCTTCGCCTTCTTCGCAGTTTCCACCTAAAATTATGAACATTTGTAGTACAATATAAACCAAATTTGGCTCCTTTTCCTTTATTGGATTATTCCCTTTGACAAATTATTTAGTTTTTTAATCCCTTCGTAATTGGATGCAGCGATAATATTAGGGGTCAATTGAGGAGCTGGCGAACCAAACTTTATAATTGCGCATCTGGTCAAACTACTTTTTTTTACAGTTCGGAGGTATCGGGTCCGTTGAATTTGAATCACGAATAATTTTCATTGAAAACCGCCGAAAACAGTGTTAAAACTACAAAATTTATCAGATTTCATCATACAGTTTTATACAACTCCTGTAAAATTTAATTTTATGTAATTATACCGTTTTGTTCGCCAGCTCCTCAATTGTTATTGAAGCATACGATTATAATATATAATTAAAGATCTTGATAACTGGTAATTAATAATATATTATTATTTCACTTTGAAAACAATAGAGTGAGCGATATGAATACCATATCACTCCAATACCAAGAACAACGATACTTGAAATATTCCATTTACTATTTTAAATGTAGACTAATCTAGACTAGCAATGGCTAGCTTTCAAGATTAACCTCTTCGTTTAAGGATTTTACTATACCGGTAACGGAAAGTTAGCTTCCCGAGTCCTTTCAAAAGTTTTGTTCTAAATTAATGTCAAATATATTGCGATTAATATGCATGATTTGTTAGGTTACTGAAGTATACAAATCACACAATAATTTTATGGTAACAAAAAATGGATAGAATTTAATCAAATCGCAATAAGAAGCTTTTAAAAATTTCAACATAAATATTTATACTTACTGAAATATACGACGACATATTCGTGCTCTTCTATGAGGTCAGTTAGAATCTCGTCGGTAACCTCTTCTATTGTTGCAGTATTTTTTTGTTCAATGAGCCACTCCAGAACTTCATCTTCGTTCATCAAATCACCTTCATATATAGCTGGAATGTTTTCCTCGAAATACACCAACGTGGGTAAGTGATCTATACCAAATTCTTTCGCTTCAGCTTCGTTATCCATTCTCACTATAACAATGCCTTCCTTTTCCAATTCATCGTCTATGTTTTCAAGTTCGTTGAGAATCCTAATGTCCTGTTTGTCCTCCTTGTCATCTGAAAATAAAATTGCAGTTCTTGAAAATCTTATTTATCTTAGTCAGCTCCAAGCAGAACCTTAGACAGTCATTTAAAAAAAATAAGATAAAATCTGTACAAAACATCGATTAGAAAAATGTTAAATTCATATTAAAAAAGAGGATCAGACTCAAACATCTAAGGACTTCCATAATATTATTGTTAGTTTTTCGTAATTTATACTTATTTTCTACTTATTTAAAAATTTATTACAAATTTTAAGTCTACTTACAAAAAATCACAGCAAGGTACGGAGTACTTTCTATAAGCTTGTCCATCATTTCATCGGTTATTTCAGGAATTTCACTGTGGCGTTTTTGGTGGAGGAGCCATCCCAGTAATTCATCTTCTTTCATCAAGTCGCCCTCATAGATATGAGGGATACCTTTCTCAAAGAACACCATGGTCGGGATAGTTTCAATACCGTATTCTTTAGCTTCTTTGTCATCGTCGATCTTTACAAATGCAATATCATTCTGGTCACATTCATCGTCTATGTTTTCCAACTCAGCCAAAATTTTCTGACTCTTTTTCTGATCCTTGTCGTCTGAAATAAATTAAATAAACTGTATTTCATTTATATGCCAGTTCTCGACATAATAGTAAAAACTGAATTAAAGTTTAAAATGACACAATGAAGGACACTTGGCCGTGTTCAAAAGTTTTGCCAATGTTAAGGCTGTGGTTATTTTAAAAATTACTTACAGAACAGCACTGCGACGTATTGCATCTTGTCGATGATCAAATCAAGCATTTCGTCAGTGATATCTTCTATTTCATCACTCTCTGTTTGATATTTTAGCCATGCAAGAACTTTTTCTTCTTCTTCTAAATTGCCTTCGTAATAAGTTGGAATACCCTTTTCGAAGTACAACAGGGTCGGTAATTTCTCAATACCATATTCTTTAGCTTCTTCGTCATTATCAATTTTCACAAATGCAATGCCAAGTTCATCACATTCATCGTCAATGTTTTCCAGTTCATTTAATACTCTCTGAGATTTGCGGTCGTTGTTGTCATCTTAACAAAAAAAGTATACTTATACATATTGTATCAAAATTGACTGCTAGATATTTCTAGTAATAACAGATATTAAAAGCAGAATCGAGTATCACATCTTTAAAACTTACAGAACAGAACGGCGATGGTCTTTCCGTCCTTCACCAACCGATCCAACATCTCATCGGTTACGTCTTCTATCTCGTCTTTTTCAAGCTGCTCTACTAA
Source organism: Chilo suppressalis (assembly GCA_902850365.2). Lineage (NCBI taxonomy): Eukaryota > Metazoa > Arthropoda > Insecta > Lepidoptera > Crambidae > Chilo > Chilo suppressalis. The sequence goes on along the minus strand of OU963901.1, from coordinate 27,489,866 downwards.
CCATTCCAACATTTCTTCCTCATTTTCAAGGTCACCTGAATAAACGATACCATAAATATACCAAAAATATTACTTTTATTCTTAAATTGGATATTGGCGGTAAAACTGGTCTTTCTGCGCCCAAGAGTTAAACCTTCACAATTAATTGTTGAAAAGGTCTCGTGTTTCTCTTGTTATAATTACAACACTATCCTAATCTAGAGAAAAGTGTCAACTCCCAGGTCCAAGAAGTACAGTTTGGCTCAATTGACTGCCAATATTCTTACTTCTGCATCATACATTTCAAATATTTTTTTCTAAGTAATGATTATGTTGCGGCGACATCTACATGCCCCACATATAATGAACATGGTGGAAATAAACACTCGCCTCCTCAAGAGATGACGCTACCGGCGCTGCGCTCACAACGTAAGGAAGCCTACATCGCGCAAGAGAAATTCGGAGCCAAACACTCCATATATACGATGCCCGACCAACATCAGTCGGGCCGTGGCCCCTGAGCTAACATCACCCAGCTTGGAGACAGATCTTCCCCTTTGGCCTTCCTACAATTATATAAGCTTTTTATTCACGCTGGTTAAATTAAAAGTGATAAAAATAATTACCGTCATACACATTAGGAATCTGCTTCTCGAAGTAAACGATGGCTGGCACGTTGTCGATGCCGAACGCCTCAGCTGCCTTGTCGTCGTCGATCTTGACGAACTGTATACCGTGGCGGTCGCAGTCATCGTCTATTTTCTCCAACTCTGCTAGTACGGTCATGGACTCTTCATCGCCATGATCATCTGGAAATTTAATGGCGACATATAGATAAAAAAAATTACCCATTATAATTTTTATTATTTTTAAAGCATGTAACTGCTTGATGTTTAAATCTAAAGAAAATATAACTAGAAAAAATTCCACGCGGACCAGGCAGCAGACGGGACTCGAACCCGCACCCTTCGCAATCCGGGCGAATGCACTGACCAATTATGCTACCGCGGCCCTCACGGACCGCGTCGAAATTCTTTCTAGCTATTCTTAAGCTGCAAGGCAGCGCCATCTCTTCGCATTATAGGTAAACCCACAATGTCAAATGAATACTTTTACAAGTGAGGGCCGCGGTAGCATAATTGGTCAGTGCATTCGCCCGGATTGCGAAGGGTGCGGGTTCGAGTCCCGTCTGCTGCCTGGTCCGCGTGGAATTTTTTCTAGTTATATTTTCTTTAGATTTAAACATCAAGCAGTTACATGCTTTAAAAATAATAAAAATTATAACTATAATTGCTATTTCTTCTTTCAAATGTTTAATACTTGTAAAAGTATTCATTTGACATTGTGGGTTTACCTATAATGCGAAGAGATGGCGCTGCCTTGCAGCTTAAGAATAGCTAGAAAGAATTTCGACGCGGTCCGTGAGGGCCGCGGTAGCATAATTGGTCAGTGCATTCGCCCGGATTGCGAAGGGTGCGGGTTCGAGTCCCGTCTGCTGCCTGGTCCGCGTGGAATTTTTTCTAGTTATATTTTCTTTAGATTTAAACATCAAGCAGTTACATGCTTTAAAAATAATAAAAATTATAACTATAATTGCTATTTCTTCTTTCAAATGTTTAATACTTGTAAAAGTATTCATTTGACATTGTGGGTTTACCTATAATGCGAAGAGATGGCGCTGCCTTGCAGCTTAAGAATAGCTAGAAAGAATTTCGACGCGGTCCGTGAGGGCCGCGGTAGCATAATTGGTCAGTGCATTCGCCCGGATTGCGAAGGGTGCGGGTTCGAGTCCCGTCTGCTGCCTGGTCCGCGTGGAATTTTTTCTAGTTATATTTTCTTTAGATTTAAATTACCCATTGTAAAAAGGTACTAATTTAAGCAGAGTTTTCGTCGCTTGAAACTTTTATCGCTGCCACGAAGTCAAGAGTTGTTAAATATGGTTAGGGATCTATTTCAATACACTGCAGTCATTCTCATGGATATATGGATGAACTAAATATAACTCATAAGCACATTTAAAACAACGGCGTATTCGAACAAAAATTATTGCTTTAATAAATATATACAGATAAAATTCATCTATTCTATTGATATTCTAAACGGATAGATTTGAAATTATAATGTAAAGGATGTCAATTAATCATTCAGCAAACCCTTATATATCAGTGGTCAATGCTTAAGATCATTTCAAACAGAGCTTATTTTTACATCTACATAGGGATTTTGTATTCTAAAGAACCTGTCCATAAATACTTGTACGTCATTCAAATCTTCAAAACCAAAAAAATATCAATTTTTAGAGTGTTATTTTTAAGTATGTAAATGAAAGTCAGAACACGAAACGAACTTCGTCTCGTCGTCACATTAACAATGAAACATATTATACGGCATAGGCCTTCTCTGCCTACAACATAATTTTAAGATTGACGACTTCCGTAATGACATTTTCGACGGTTTTCAATATGTCGCCTACTCCAGAATCCCTGGTTCGATTTCCAGTGGGGAAAATGTTCAAAATTCCATTGTTTTCCAAATAATTCTTCATAATTAATACCAGAATTTGTACCTAGGTCATTGCTGTTTAAATTATATTTCCCAAAAAAATCTTCTTATCTTTATATTATTAAATGTATTTATATCTGTTACCCTAGTATCCCATAACACAAGCCTTACAGTGTTTACTTTTGGATTTCAAAATTGGTGTGGGGGTGAGAAACATTCACTTACTGTCTAAATCCGAAATTAAGACTGGAACGTAAGGTCCATCTTAAATAAGAATGATGGATATGTTGCAACAAAATTTCCGCTCGGAGTATCCCATAACACAAGCCTTACAGTGCTTATATTGTGGTTAGGCTAATTGGTGTCAGTATGAGACATGTTTATTTACTAGTGGGTACACACAACTCCGTCTGATTGGAAAAATAGCCCCGTTGAAAGAAGATTTCTGGGATAAAAACTATCATATGTCCTTCCTCGAGACTCAGACTATTTATATACCAAATTTCGTTTAAATCAGTTCAGATAGAAAAACAGACACACTTTCGGATACTAAAAAAGATTGATCATTATGTAATTGCAAGTTGAACTCACAGAACAGCACGACGAGATTGTCGACGTTCCCGATGAGCGTGTTGAGTGTCTTGGCGGTGACGTCCTCGATGACGTCCTCCTCGTCGCCAGTCGACTTGTTGGCGATCAGCCATTCCAGCACGTCTTCCTCGCGGCTCAGCTCGCCTGAAGGTGACAAAACTCCAAATGTTATCATGGGCATCGTTATTTCTTTATACTTCAAAGTAGCATTCCCTAACATTATCATTATCAATGCGAATTTATCTACAGTCATAATTCCATCATTATGCATTATTATTCACAATAATATGCAATAAAAATATCTTCAAAGTCGTATCATTTCGGCTATTAAATTGTATGCTGTTATATTTATGAATAGTTTCACACAATTAAATAGCAGAAGAGAATTCTTTTGACATATGGGCTGCATGTTAAGTTTTATATTTAAACGCGCTCCTGTGACGCAATTCACGTTATACACACGAATTTTCAGTGCGGTTTCGTAATACAAACGTCAGTGAACGCAAAAATGACTCACGGACCTTCATAGATAATAGGTATTTGATGCCTGTAGTACACCAGTCTTGGCAGATCCCCAAGACTGTACTCTTCGGCTAGTTCCTCGTCGTGGATTTTCACGAATCCAATGCCGAGCTGATCCGCTTCATCGTCGATGTTCTCCAATTCTTGCAACGCTTTGGCGCATTTCTTGCACTCGGGCTTATCTGTAATGCCGCGATGAATTCGCATGAGAAAAAAATTCACTTTTCATCATTGCACCATGCTACAGAGTTGAAGCTGTGCTGTTAAGTGCAATACTTAATACCGAGTCCTAATGATATATTTAAGTTAAGTGTATGTGAAGCGTAAGTCAGCCGTGTCTTTGAAGCTTGATTCGTGCAAGATCTTAGTGTTGTATAAAATAGAAATAAGATGCCAAACGAAATAAAATTACTTAACGCAACATCTATTTAAGAAGCATAAAATGTTTTCGCGTTGGCATCTCAAACTATTGATTGTGGTGGAAACGAGAATTCAACTAATATTTGCTAGGGTTCACTAGAGTTATCACAGCTACTGCTTATAAATAAAAGTAAATTGTTTCATTCTAACACGCCAGGTGAACGCCATCCGATTAAACATATAATACTTCAAAGCTTTTAAGAAACATACGATATAAATAGGACTGTCTAAATAACTTCTAGTGAAAACATGCTGATGCGTGAATGACAATGTTCCCTCGAATATTGAGGTCAAGGTCATTTCGAAGTCATATTTTTTGTTATTTTTCGTGTGCGATGTGAAGTTTTTGTTTTGTTGTGAAAATAGCGAATTACTTAACGTTTTCTATAGGCTTTACTGTCGTTAAGGAGAGAATATGTTCGGCTGACGTGTTCGTCGTGACAGATCGGTCCGTCAATCCCGGCTTGCTGGCGGGACGCAAATAGCCCGCCAGAAATAGATAGCCTCACGGCCCGATAATGCAAAAACGTTTTTGATTCTAGCTTTCCCTTACATCAGACAGACGGTAACTGTTGCTATCTATATTTTATGGCTAATAAATACCAAGTTAAATGATGTTATGCTCTTGTAATAGATACTTGCTTAGTGTGAAGAATATAGGTATATATGCAGTTAATTGGTAGAAAGTAAATTATAAACCTTATTAATCCACCATTTAAAACATCCAATGATTCATATTACTAGATCGATATCTTGAATCAAAGCCAAAATTTTATTTAGCTTTGTTTATCATCAATTATTCACTTATTGTAAATGACACCTAGTTAAAAATATCTTAGTAACCATAACAAATATGTCGAAATAAAATACTTCATTTACGGTACCTCATTATATACTCCTTCTACAATTTTAGCATTAAGCTTATAATTACATAAATAAAATCTGACTTCTTTTAAGAATCAAGAACCTTCGATATTTCGCGTCTACCTGATATCAGATTTTCCACAGCTCTTGAACTTTTCCACTGGGTATCACAGATATCCATTTATGCCAATTATCGCAGAAATCAATTTGCTACGCTTTTAGGACATTTAATGCACAAATATTAATCTACGAAGCAAGAACAGTTATAGCCAAACTGACATAAAATTAGGTTTATCATGCCGCCATCTGGATTTTACTTACTGTTTGAAGGACCGCAACTTTTGTGATCAGGACCTACGTCAAAAACACAGTCAAAACAAACGGCACAATGTACAGAAGCACGTGGACTAAACTAACCTCCTCTACAATTACGGCGATTGAGAAAGGCGACAGTAAAGGCACTTTCAATCTGATCGACAGATTAAAATCAATCGATTTTACAGTTTCGATTGAAAATGTTAGTGGAAAAATGGATCCGGACAAAATGATTTTTTATCACAATAGCCAATAAAAAATACGTAAACGATGAACAAAAACACATCTGTTAAAACACTTGTGTATACTTACAGAAGAGGACGGCTACGTAGTTTGTGTCTTCAATGATTTTACCCAATATCTTTTGGTTAACTTCTTCTATCCGGTCAGGAAGGTCCATTGCTTCTAAACTCGTCAAGAAATCCAGGACGCTTTCTTCGTCCATGAGATCTCCTAAAATTCAACAAACAAAAACATCATCAAAATTTATTTAGTGAAATATTTTTTTGGTACTCTTAGGATTTCTTCATATCAGTCTTGAACGCCAAAGCAGAAATGTAAGAGATAATAAACAGAAACTGATTTGTTGATAAGCAGACGCAAACCCACGCTTTCGACGCATCAGTCTTTCAGTCAAACTTCAGCTATACATACCATTGAAACGATTTATCGTTTCCTTAATTATTATTTAATTTCTTTACAACCATTCCACTCTTCAATACTGTTTTTAAAAAGGAAAAGCTTTGAAATACGCTTTGATATTCTTTGTCTAAAGATTGTATTCTAAATTAACTAGTTTCTTTGTAAAGAAGGTTAGTTTCTTCTTCTTGTCTGCTTTTTTAGCTTCTTTACAGAGGAAATAAACACAGTCGCATAGTGTTTATTTTCTTTGTAATGATATTGTCGCGACGGCAACACCAGTCGCGATGTTTGAGGTAGCAACACATATCAAGTGCCGCTATAATTCTAATGTCAATGTCAAACCGCCTTTTCTTCTCTTCTTGTTTGTGCTATTATATCTAACATACTGTGATTACCTTGTACCTGTATTTAATAACTGTTATGTGCCATGAAAAGGTACCTACCTGATACGTGCCTATCTACGAGCTCGAGAACCAACGGAACATAACGAAAGCTAAATAGTAGAATAGTTCACTAACCTGTTTGCATCTCATGCTCACACCGCTCTGCAGGAGCGTAGGACATACATAGCAGAAAGACATGTTAGGAAATCTCCGTATCGTTTAGACAGCTAACGTAGATACTTGAGTTAACATGGGTAATTGGCCTACAGATAATCTTGATACTTATTTATGACAATGTTTATGTGTTTTATGAATCCTTAATGGCACCGCGCAGTGGTGTCATAACTTTATTTATACTTACAGATGGAGTAAGAAAAGTGATTAGAGGCATGGACGGACATTCTCTGATGATTGAAGGTACATACAATATAATCTGTGGTAACTAACCACCCTTTATCACTCGATTCTCCCTTTGTCACGTGACTATCGTTCACAATCTCGCGATCCGCGATGGATACGTTTGTATCACGGCAATGGGTTGCATGTGGTAGCCCCGCCCCTTGAGGGACGCGACAGATATAAAATAAGTTAGTTCCAGATTGTACCAGAAAAAGATACACAGCTTTAAACTTCGTTAGAATAAATTTTGCACAACATTTTCTTCCTAAGCTCATGTTGTCCGCGTTACTTACTTTTTTGAGATACGACTACTTTGTGTAAGAAGTGTGCTACTGTACCTTCGTAAATGATCGGCTCCTTCTCACGGAAGTACGTGAGGGCGGGGAACTTCGTGATGCCATACTGCTTCGCGAGCCGCTTGTCGTTGATCTTGACGAAGTCCACACCGAACGTGTCAGTGTCGTCGTCGATCTTCTCAAGCTCCTCCAGCACCTTGTCGCATGTCACGCAACTTCTCGCGTCTGCCGAACGGACAATGGACAGATTAGGAACCTGTTTTAAATTTCCATGGTCACTTACATAATCATAATCAAAATCATTTAATCAGTTTAGGCTGTAACAAGCACTCATGAATGTCTAGAAGCTACGCCATCGGTTCGTAAATCTACGGCGGGAGACCTTGTTCTGAGAAGAAACGGCATGAAACTCTGCAAGGGCTGTTTTTTTCTCCCTGTTTTATTATTTACAGAGTCGTCAAATTGAAAAATGACTTCAGACATTATATTAATTTGTGTTATTAACGGAATTGCTATCTTGTACCTTGTTTTTTACGAGTCCCCGATATTTCGGCATTGTTGTAAGCGCTTACTAACTGATTGTCAGAGTTACTCCGTGATCATGGCGCTTGCAACAGTGCTGAAATATTGGGGACTCCTGAAAAACAAGGTACATGGTAACAATCCCATTAATGAGATAAATTACTTTAGATTGAGAATCTCATTACGATTTATATTTATATCGTATGATACAGCAATGCATGTGAATCATCATCATCATCATCAGCCTATTAATGTCCCCACTGCTGGGACACAGGCCTTCCCGGTGGATGGAATAGGGAGATTGGGCCATGAATAATAATTGTATACTAGCTTCCGCCCGCAACTTCATTGGCGCTATAGTTAGTTTTTTGAGACTCCCACAAGATCCAAAATTTAGTCTGTGTTAAAAAGTATCTTATGTCCCAATGTAAGTTATTTGGTTTATAACTATATGGGTGATAAATTTCATCAAAATCTTGATCTTAGCTAATAAACAGCTTCTCATGAAAGCTACTAAAGTCTCGAATTCTAACCAAGAATAGATGTAAAGAATCAAACAAGAAAGCGAGTGACAAAACATTTGAAAAGCAAAAAGATATATGTTTACAGAATTGGTTGGTATAAAAAAAAAACAAAAAATATTCTGCCGATAAGTTGCGGCAGTGTGGTTATTAAAAGCGCTCTTTACACCCGTTGTTGGGGATCAGAATCGTAAAATTAGTGGATGTAGTGAAGAGTGAACCATTCGGCAGATTTACGAGCCAACTACGGTTTCACGGTCTAACTCACGTTACGGTCAGAAACGTTGTTATTTCCCGTTTTATGGCGTCGGAAAGTCAAATTATAACGTACATCGTACAAATAATTAGGTGGCTGTGTTAGAATGACCTTGGAAATTCCGAAAATATTGAAAATGGTTCCGATTAAAATAGTTCTAAGGGGAGAACAGATAAATAAGGCGAACGTCGTTAAATCGACCTCTGAATTAAGGGAATATCAAACAAACAAACAGCATTTGCAATATTTTCTAAATTTCCAAGAATTCTCTAAGGCTACCACAACATCAAAAAATGTGCCGAGGCACCTTTCAAAAAATATATTTAATATACACTATTGAAATGTATTGTATTTTGACGGACATATTCAACACAGAAATCGGTTTCTGTGTTCTGTGGACGGATCGGTCGGATGGTGTTCTATCAACAACATGTTTGGGTGGACTGACCAGACCATTCCCTATAGGCCTTGCCAGAGTCATCAACGCAACGGCAGCAGCCCTGGTGTTGTTGTAGTATTAAGCTAAGGCATAGACCTAGTTGACCTATTTTGGCTGGTTTTATTTATGTTAATATGACTATTTTTAAGGCTAATAAAATTTCTTTCTTTCTTTCTATTTCTTATAGCATAAAGTAAATTTATAAGTAAGCAAGACAAAACGGTCGTCCTTCTAGTATTTCCAATAGATCTTGATCGCTTTCTAGACCGTGATTAATTTTAAAGGGGTATTGCTCAGTCTATAGCAACAACGACCTAAGCCCAAATTCAGTATGAAAATTATAGTGATAATAGTTTCGTGGTTGCTTCTTTTCCTGTGGTGAATCCTCAAATATCTCAGTAGAATTGTGGTTAACTAATGTAACTAACTTATTAAAGGAACTTGGACAAATCTTAAATATTTAACACTAAAAATAACTAAATGAAACTATTTATTAGAGAGCAAGTTGGACTAAAATTCTAAAATTAACGGTACAGAAAATCCGTTGGCTATTGGCATATTTTCAAATTTGTCTACGTCATAAATACGTCATGTCACGCCATGCAGTCAAGGCCTTAGGTCAAGATCGCTTTGGTATCTTGGCTTTTTTTATATTAAAGGAGACATAAGTACCATTTTTTTCTATCAAATAATTTTTTCGAAGCTGTCACCTATACAAATATAGTGGAAAAAACATGGAAAAAAATAAAGTATGTGGTTAAAATTTTTAGTTTAGTTTTGTTCCCCGCTCTGTGCATTAATAAATAAAATTTTATTTTTAATAAACACAGCTTTAAAATTTCTATAAAAATCGCACGGTTGTGAACAGATAAGCATCAAGATGATGGCTGTAATTTACTATGAATAATAATATTCTACAATCTGAATATCCGATTATTATTGAGAAATTCACATATAGGAGACACTAAGCTATTGAACATATATTATTTATAACATAGGTTTAATAAGTTCACCACGATTTCACGAATATGTCGATGGACGGTGAAAAACACCGTAAAATTAAAAAGAAATGTTCTGAGATAAAACCCACTGACAAGTGGGTGGACGACTGGACGGACGGATGGACGGATGAACGCATTGACGGACAGCGGAAGCTTAGTAATGAGACGCGACGGCTAGTCAGCCGCAGGTGGGGAAATTTCAAACAAATCCAACGATTAAACTTGACATATTTTATATTGTCTCGTGACATTTAAAAAAGAGAATTTAAATATTTCTCTTTTTATAATAAATATACTTAAATAATCATCTTAAAACACAATTGGTAACCTAATGGTTGAAACGGAGACCTTAACACTATGCTTGAAGACCTAAGTAGTGCTTTCCAAAGAGTGGGTCTTAAGATGAACATGGATAAGACAGAAATTATGACGAATGCCCCGCTTCATTTAAAATTAGGAACACTACACACGCTCCAAGCTGGAGCGTGTTTACCTGGGACAGAGAGTCCAATTAGGTAAGTCCAACTTTTAAAAAGACATCTCTCGACGTATCCAGCTCGGAAGGGCAGCGTTTGGGAAGCTACGGAAAACCTTCGCGTTGAAATTACCTCAGTGTCTCAAGACAAAAGTCTTTGACCAGTGTGTGTTGCCAGCAGACCCGTCTTTCAAAGTGGGCACTTTGGGCAAGTGCCCAGGGCCCCGCGATCGATAGGGGGCCCGCTTAGATCAAATACAAAGTCTCTAGTTCCTGTTTAATCACCAAACCGAAGTCATAGGGGCTCCATTATCCTAATATGCCCAGGGCCTCTACTAAGTCAAAGACGGCACCGGTTGCCAGTGATGACATACGGAAGAAAAACGTGTTCCTTTTTTGTGGGTCTCATATGAAGGCTTAAGGTCACACAACGAGGAATGGAGAGAGCGATGCCCAGTATTTCTCTACGCAATAAAATCAAAAATAAGGAAATCCGTAGGAGAAACAAAATAACTGATATCGCCCGAGGGACTGCTCAGCTGAAGTGGCAGTGGGCGGGACACGTAAGAAGAACCGATGGCCGTTGGGGCGGAAAGATTCTTGAATGGTGACCACGCACTGGATGACGCTCAGTGGGCAGGCCCCCTACAAGGTGGACTGACGATCTTGTGAAGGTCGCGGGAAGCTGATGGATGCGAATGGCGCAGGACCGATCGATGTGGAGATCCTTGGAGAAGGCCCGTGCTCAGCAGTGGGCGTCGTACGGCTGATATGATGATGAACCTAAAGGTTAAGTTACTAATCGCATTTTTTTGACGACCATTTACTATGATTTTATTTATTTTTTAAGCATTTAACTGCTAGATGTTTAAATCTAAAGAAAAGTTTACTAGAAAAAAATCCACGCGGACCAGGCAGCGGACGGGACTCGAACCCGCATCCTTCGCTATCTGGGCGAATGCACTGACCATTATCATTTACTAATTTTTTTAATGATTTGTTAAATGCGATATGATAAGGTATAATTTTGTGACGGCGACATCTCATCACGCCTCACATATAACTAATATGGAGAAAATAATCTTACGCCTCCTCGAGAGATGGCGTTACCGGCGCTGCGTTCACAACGTATGGAAGCCTACAACGCGCAAGAGAAATTCGGAGCCTAACACTCCATATATATGATGCCCGACCAATATCAGTCGGGCCTGCATTATCCCCCTCTCAGGGGATAATCGCTTCAGATGAAGCTTGTAAGGCCCTTCAGGCCATAAGCATAAACTACGGGTGTATTTTAGTCAGTAAGAGTCTGACATAACCTTGCAGCCGGCTGGTAAGGTATCCATGAGGATTTCACACCCGCTCCCCCGCCTGGGAAAAATCAAAAAAAAAAATCAGTCGGGCCACTGCCCCCGAGCTATCACCACCCAGCTCGGAGGAAGATCTTCTCGTTTGACCTTTGGAAATCGACAATTTATTTAGATAATGAGATATTCATGATTTCTTAACTTCTTAACCAGTGACGAAATTGGGTAAAATTAAGAACAGGCATATTTTTCCATAAATATCTATATAAATAACACTTGTTAAATTGACCTTCTCGAAATCATGCGAATAGGATAAGTATTTTTCTTAATAAATTTGATGAGATTTTGCATACGTATTGCGTTAAGGACAAACACAAGATTATTATAAGTGGTGATTCTAATATCGATGTTTTAACTAAGGATAAATTGACTTCAAGTTTTACCGATTTAATTCATAGTTATGGTTTATATACCCGACTTCGTTCATTTACACTAAACAGCAAAGGACAGCTTATGTGAAAGAAAAGAAAGCAAATCATTTTATTGGCCTTCACAGCATTAATTTAGAAGAACAAAATGGTTAACATAGACCATAATATAAATAAAAAAAAAACTAATTTCTAGGTTCGTGCCGTGTACAACGATATTAAATACCGTAGATACACCACGTGCGCTCAAAATGTGTCCCAATCAAGAAGTGCTTGAACACCACTCAAGCACTTCTTTGTTCACAGTCACGCGCGAACCATTGAAACGCCAAGATGCCGCAGAGCTCCGTGAAAAAATGCGAAAAATATTTTCGACAGGTATCTAATAAATTTTTGATAATTTAACGCATTTGAAGCAAGTTTTGTTCTAATACTTACTATAAACTCATATAGAAAATATTTGTGATATTGAAATGCATGGTCGGTTATATTATAGCCATCTCTTTTCCTTGCGGTCCGTACCGGCTATATTGCTAACAGCGCATTCAGAATTGCGAGTAGAGTCGAAGAAATAAGGTCTATATTCTTCCGCATATAGCGCAATAAGTGGTAGAATTTCACAAGCTTGCATTTCGAACTGTCATAACTCTGACGTATGCGTTTTATTAAGACCTTGTACAGTATGCATTAAAGGTGACTTTCAATTTGTTTCTTAGGTTTTCACGCACATCACTCATTAAATAAAACTAGTTTTTACGGGTTAATGCACGAAACTTTATTTATTTATTGACGTTTTGTGGCCTTTACAGGCTACGTCATCAGAATTAAACTTTTATTTAATTTGTCGAGCTACCTTCGAAAGACTTTCATTGAGCGTTCGGTTATTTCATTGTTCGATTTTTAAAGTTTTATTGTCTATGTATGAATTTATTATTAAATTTACTTAATAAAGTATTTTATTTAAATTCTTTTTTGTAATTTTGAGTTTATTTATTTGACCCTAACTACCGTAAACTACTTTGACTTTCAATGTTTAAATAATGATTTATATTGTTTTTGACAACGCGATCATCGTAGGGAGCTCCGTGGATCAGCCAATGTACCTTTTGGACAGGTTTCGGCCAAGATTTTGTCCGTGTTGGTATATCTAGGGTATTTAATATCGTTGGCCGTGTAAGGCCAATAGGGCGCTGCCTCAGCTTTGCTCTGTGGTAAACACTTTCGTGCTACCACAGCAGCGCTGATATTCAGCCAGCGCCCTATGGCAAAGGTGATCTGCGAATGCCGGAATAAAGCGTCTCGCTTTAAACAGTGAACATAATTATACGTATAACGTTATACATTTCTAATGAATGACTAACATACAAACATACACACATTACATTATAATGCCGGCCCTCCGCACAGCCACCCGTCCCCGCTACCCGTAAACCCAACTTCATGCAACATTAGACCAAAGATTGCAACAAATTGAAGATTTTCCATAAAAATAAGATTTCATGTTTTTATTGATTAGCCGATTTCTCGCTAATTAATAATCATAATAATATAATAATAATGCTTTATTTGTTCTCCTCACAATCACATGCACAAAAAAATACAAAAATTAATGAATGAATTAATATCTTAATGACAAGATTGTAGAGAGACTAAGACTGTGAGACTAGGCCGCAGCCTGTATTTCAGAAGACCAGTACTCTCCCCTCTTTACAGTGGTACATAATAACAAAATTACATGTCCTGAAAAAATAAAATAACTATATATTAACAATGTTGAAGAGAACTATAACATCAGAATTTCATTAAGAATTTAACGCCCGACATTTTCGGCCGAAATGCTTTATTTTGTAGTGCGAACAGAATGAGTTACTACGGACAAGTGACTCCACCCCACCTGATGTTAAGTGAAGGTGAAGTCCAGACGCGAAGACAGCTGATACAGCAGTTCTACCTGCCACACCAGCCATCCTCACCCTGCCGGCCTGCATGTTGCTTCTTCACGTCTCTTAAAGAATCCCAGGTTGTAAGAGGGAGGGAACACGTGAGCGGGCAGAGCATTCCATTTACGGATAGTACGACAAAGAAATGAGTCACCAAATTTCTTTGTACGCGTTGGAATTGTGGCCACAGTAAGACGGTGACAACGTAGGCCAGCGCGCGTGGTCCTGTGAAGGAAAGGGGAAGGTGGGATAAGAGAGAATAACTCCTCAATACACTCGCCGTGGTACAGACGATAGAACGCGCTTAGTGACGCCACGTAACGGCGTCACCAAATTAAATGTTTTCAGTCGCATAAGTTGTCCTTTGCGTATAAGTCGTTTACCCGAATTCCATTGGCAGTCGTATTCGGGCTAACGACCAAGTGTAATCGCGCTATTAGATTAAGTACCTACATTTTTTAACAGTATTTTTTTAAAGTTCTATATCTTCTAATATGATCGTTGTCTGTATGAACATTTCTGCTGGACTAGCAAAACGGTATTGACTACTTTATTTATAGAACTGACAATAAAAATAATTGTGAAGCACTTGAATTGATAATAAAGACTAAAATAATTAGTGTGGGTTTATGAAACCACGATGCAAGTGAAACATTCATAATTATTTTTTAAATAATTATATGTTATCGCACACCGAGGGTTCCATACAAACCTGTAGGTATATCATCATCATCATCACCAGCCTATTTATGTCCCCACTGCTGGAGCACAGGTCTTCCCTATGGATGGAATAGGGAGATTGGGCCATGACCCACCACGCGGGCCCAGTGCGGATTGGTGGGTGCTAACGACTGCAGATGCAGCCGGGACCAACGGCTTAACGTGCCTTCCGAAGGCACGAGGAGGAGGCACGGAGCAGCTCGAGATAGTAAATTTTTTGATCACCCATCCAATGACCGACCATTGCGAAAGTTGCTTAACTTCAACGATCGCAGCCGAACGCGCTAACCACTTGCGCTATCGAGCTCTCGAGGTATATAATAATTTTTAAAAAAACCTTCCTCAGCTGAGATTCGAACCCGGGCCGTCCGTGTAGCAGGCGAGCTATTTAGCTCTGTTTTTTTTTCATAATAGTTAAAAATGCAATGTGAAATTCTAAAGATGACCAAAAAAATATTGTGGCCATATAATAAAAAAAACACTTTAAAAGGTTAAATATGGTGAAATTAATTGAATAAAGTGGACAGCCATAGAACACAAACACAGGTTAGAAGGGCCTTGTGGCCCGGGTAGGCGCACCACAATTATAAATAAATAAATAAATATTTCCAACACTCACGCTAACTAGCCTAGCCCCAATGTAAGCACTATAAGGCTTGTGTTATGGGTTACTAGGGTAACGAATAGAATACATATACTGTACATATATAAATATATTTTAATAGAAATACATATTAAACATTCATGACTTGAGTACAAATGCTCGTATTCATCACACAAACATCTGCCCCCACCGGAATTTGAACCCGGGACCTCTAGAGTCGGCGACACCATGAAACCCGGCGTACAAACCACTCGGTTACGAAGGTCATCATCATTATGTGTGAGCAAATGCTGATAACTGGCCCAAAACTTGGTTCTGATTGCGTCGTTGCTCTTGGTGTGAGCGCCGATTGGTTCAATTGTTTGACGTCGCGTCATTTGATTGGCTATTATCTATTAAGAGGAATTGATCACCTTCTCACCTTTTTTAGGTTCTGTGGTTGCACCCATGCCACACCGTTACAGTAATAGGGTTTACCTTCAGAGGACCACGCGCGCTGGCCTACGTTGTCACCGTCTAACTGTGGCCACAATTCCAACACGTACAAAGAAATTTGGTGACTCATTTCTTTGTCGCACTATCCGTAAATGGAATGCTCTGCCCGCTCACGTGTTCCGTCCCTCTTACAACCTGGGATCCTTTAAAAGAGACGTGAAGAAGCAACATGCAGGCCGGCAGGGTGATGATGGCTGGTGTGGCAGGTAAAACTGCTGTATCAGCTATCTTCGCGTCTGGATTTCATCTTCACTTAACATCAGGTGGGGTGGAGTCATTTGTCGGACCTATCTATAAAAAAAACCGTTTGGTTTCGGTTTCGAACACAAAAAGGTTCCGTCGCGCCGTATAGGCGATCCCTTCAACTACGGAAACCTAAATAATGTCTGCAGAATCCGCCTGCAATAACCTTGGCTAACATACTCCGAGTAAAACTTTAATGTACTGAAATGACTCAGTATAAGTATAAATAGAGCATAAAGACAGATGTTGATCATAAAACGATACTTAAAACTGATCTAACACTAAATAAAAGGAAAGGAGATGAGTAGAAGTACGCATCTTTTGTAACATTGTTGTAAGAACTCTTATTCTAATAACATATTTACGACTGTTATTGTTTAAACAAAAAAACAGTGTGCACACATCTGAAGCCTAACCTAACATTAGGCATAGGGGAGTGGAGCAGCGCACGCATAACTCATATGTATATACACAGGTCATAAGTATTGTCACACAGTAAAAACTTTTCTATTAGAATGCGGGCCACAAAAAAGTTTATTGAATTCGAATTTCGAATTGTTCATGAAAATAAAAATGTATCCTTTTAGAATTTTACTCATTTTGACGTGACAACGTCTTAAATTAGGTTGCGGCTGGGAGTCACTTATGAAAAAGTGTAACGCTCGGTAACGTTACGATGAGTCTCTCGTGTTAAGTTTAAGTTTACATGTACAATGTTTTAGTAAACAAAATATATTTCTATAGTTAAAATTTGTGCAATTCTTATTTTCATTCAATTCCTTGTTCCTATTGTGCAATTTAATTATATTCATATCAATAAATATTCTACCGAGAAAAAGACGTTGTCACGTAAAATCTTCGCCCGTAAAACCGACTTTACAGGCAACCATTTTTTAAATATGGAATGGACGCTTAAAGAAGACCGTTACATCGTTGCAGTTACGCGCCAATTAATTTTTTTGACATACTGAAAAATTTGAATATAACCAAAAGATTCGTTTATCGTACCATCAAACGATACAATGAAGACTCTAGTGTAGATGACAGGTCAAGAAATGGTCGCCCTCGGTCTGTTAGGACTCCAGCAGTGATAAAAGCTCTGAAGGCGCGAATTCAAATAAATCCCAAACGTAAGCAGAAACTGTTGGCCCTTCAGACGGGTTTAAGCAGAACGGTGAAAAGGGTGTTAAATGAAGACTTAGGGCTTCGGGCATATCGAAGAAAATCAGGACATAGTTTGAATGCTCGTCTACTGGACCTGAGACTGAAGAGATGCCGCGCTTTGTTGAAGCGGTACGCGGGAAAAAAATATCGGCAAATTCTTTTTTCGGATGAAAAAAATTTTAGCGTAGAAGAGAGCTACCACAAATAAAATGATAAAAGGTGTACGCACACAGTAGTGAAGAAACGAGCAACCGTATTTCGCGTATCCAACGAGGTCATTTTCCATCCTCGCTCATGGTATGGTTGGGAGTTTCTTATTGGGGCTTAAGAGGTACATTTTTGTGAGAAGGGTGTAAAAACGAATGCAATTGTGTATCAAAATACAGTCCTGACGAACCTTGTGGAACCTGTTTCTCATACCATGTTCAATAACAGGCACTGGGTATTCCAACAAGATTCGGCGCAAGCTCATAGAGTGAAGAGCACACAAGACTGGCTGGAAGCGCGTGAAATCGCCTTCATCCGGCACGAAGACTGGCCCTCCTCCAGTCCAGATTTGAGTCCGTTAGATTACAAGATATGGCAACACTTGGAGGAAAAGGCGTACTCAAAGCCTCATCCCAATTTGAAGTCACTCAAGACATCCTTGATTAAGGCAGCCGCCGATATTGACATGGACCTCGTTCGTGCTGCGATAGACGACTGGCCGCGCAGATTGAAGGCCTGTATTCAAAATCACGGAGGTCATTTTGAATAAACTTTATTGTCATAAGAATCTATGATTTGTTAAGGTCATTTTAGTATATAAATGGTTACATAATGAATATACTTGTATCAATTATTTTATATTAAACATGTGACAGAATTTATGACCTGACTAGGTATACATGAGTAAAGCGTGGCGCTCGTAACGTTTCAGTCTTCGCCGAGTTACCCTCCAACTTTCATGCTTGTCGGGAAGAGCTGCGCACGCATCCCACACCCACACACACTCACATGTATAAACATATATGTTGTGTGTGTGTGTGTGGAATATACAACAATACAAAGTATGTAACATATATGTTTAGCAAATATCGGTAGCACCATGGTCAGTGCATTCGCCCCTACAGCGAAGGGTTCTACTGCCTGGACCGCGTGGATTTTTTTGTAATAAAGTTTTCTTTATATGAAATTTGTTTAGCTTTCACAATCGCAGATGGAGCTCCTTGGAACGCCAAAAAAATATATTCATTATGGAAAATATCAAGTGAAATAAAATACATTTAAAATAGCTTAAAACCAAATTTTGGGTCATCTGCATAATACCTACATCTTCGGATTAATATTGTAAAGTTGAAGTAGTTAGTTAGTTAAATGCGCTAATTTTAGAACTACAACGGGGCTATTCTGTAAAATTCTCACGCGCGATGCGGATCCGCGCGTTTCCCATAGAGACTTGCGCGGATCCGCACTGGATCTGAAAATTTTACAGAGTAATGACCGAACGGTGTGAATTGTTTTTAAGCAGTTAGGCGTGCTTTAACGAATACAAACGTTAAAGCACGCCTAACTGCTTAAAAACAATTCACACAGTTCGGTCATTCGCGACTGGATGACCACCGGGTGCCGCGCGAACTCGAGTAGCGTAAGTGTGACGCTTTCCGACCGCTTGTATGAAGATAGAATACTGTATAGATAATATTACCGTGGTCACGGGTACAACTAGTACTACTTGAGTCCCAAGTAGGGTGCACAATTATTTAAAGAAGAAACTCCGACCCAAGTCATAGCATTTTATTAAGCTGTTTTTTTTAAATAATCATAACTCTTTGGCTCTTTTTATTGCTCATAACATACTTATTTTATTTATAATCAAGTCAAATATTAATTTGATTACTAATGAAAGTTTCAAAATTAAATATCACTGATCCGACTAAGTCTTCAACTATAAATCAAGCTCACCATTTACTGACTTTATAACAACGATAGACCTTCAATAAAAAATAAAAAAATGTCCAGCCAAAAACCTTGAAATATTATTTAAATGTTTCAGCAGTGAAGAGGCAATGGCAGTGGGAATGTGTTTTTATTTTTATTATTAATATTATTATTTAGTTCATAGACTTCGAGTCGCTGTATCTTTGCAACTCTACTAGACAGCGGAATAGTCCCCATCACCTTCTTACAGCACGATACGTGCTGCTACTTTATCTGCTATTAAGTCAGAAGTTAGTATAGAGCATATGAAGAAAACTGCTGATTGGACAAGTGCGAGATTTTACAATAGAGAAGTATCCAAAAATAACTTAGACTTTTTTGCTCGCTCTCTTTACAAACTGATTTCGATCTTGTTATATTAAAATAGATTTTTTAATTAGCTATCTAGAGATAAATAATAGTATTGTTTTATTCTCAAATCAAGTGTTACTATAATTATTATTTACTATAATTATACATTAATTTACATAAATATCTAATAGTCAGCTATTTCGTGTAGCTTTAAACATCTACAAGTGAAATTAAGTGTAATCTCGAAGAGCGAATCACAGAAGTATAATTGAAAGTCAAACGAACTTACCTGTAAGTGACGTTCGACTTATATTATACGATGTGATTCGCCCGAGAGATTACACACCCTCCCGGCCCCTGATCAGCTATTCCATGAAGATATCTAGAAATTACCCATTGTCACACGAAATAGCAAGAACCAATGGACCGCTTTAGTCCAAACGTGTATGAATATATGGAGTTACCCCCAGTGCGAACGCATATTTTATATTTTTATGTTATATTTTGTAGGCAAAGGTTAATGTTGCTCTAAAGTTGTGTACGATGGCAGCACATGATGCTACTACTACAAGTGAAATTAAGTGTAATCTCTCGGGCGAATCGGGGAAGTTTGAGGGTAAATTAAATCAATATATAAAAAAAAAACTTCGAGTTTAGAAAAAAATAAGTATAGGACGTAACCAGATGGACTTGGATTTAGATATAGCCGTAACACTTTTTTTATTGACGTGACAACGTCTTAAATTAGGTTGCGGCTGGGAGTCACTTATGAAAAAGTGTAACGCTCGGTAACGTTACGATGAGTCTCTCGTGTTAAGTTTAAGTTTACATGTACAATGTTTTAGTAAACAAAATATATTTCTATAGTTAAAATTTGTGCAATTCTTATTTTCATTCAATTCCTTGTTCCTATTGTGCAATTTAATTATATTCATATCAATAAATATTCTACCGAGAAAAAGACGTTGTCACGTAAAATCTTCGCCCGTAAAACCGACTTTACAGGCAACCATTTTTTTTTATATTATTTTATTTTTATTACTTTTTAATATTTCACTTTGGACTTCATTCCAAAGTAACACGAATGAAACCACGAGGATAAGCTAGTAAAATTATACTATCTGTCTTGTCTTACCTTTGTATATCAGGCTATTGTTAAACGCAAAAGTTTCCAGTTTTAACATCATCTAATACAACTAAACTATTTATAACATAAGCCACCGTCAGCTGTGTCCGCGATCTCGAGTGTATTTTGGATTGTCTGATTCAGGGTAAGAGATATAAAATCTCCATGATGTCACGGGCCTCAGGCAAAGCTAAGCTCTCTGTGTACATGGCAAAGGGATCAGTACCCCTAGCACGAACCATTATCGAAATCGAATTGCAAACCGAAATGTCAATGTCAAATTTTGTATGGAAACTTGAACAGCAGCGACACAAAGTACGTAACGAGAACTAAAAACCAGTACACATTTGACAATGACATTTCGAACAATACGAATTCGATATTGGTTCGTGCTAGGGTTCCAGTACCCCTAGCAAGAAACCATTATCGAAATCGAATAGGTTGCAAACCGAAATGTCAATGTCAAATTTTGTATGGAACCTTGAACAACGGTGCCACAAAGTACGTAACGAGAACTAGAAATCAGCACCCTTAGCACGAACCAATATCGAATTCGTATCGTTTGCGAGTCCGAAATGTCATTGTCAAATGTGTCCTGATTTTTAGTTCTTGTTACGTACTTTGTGCCGCTGCTGTTCAAGTTTCCATAATAAATTTGACATTGACATCTCGGTTTGCAGACTATTCGAATTCGATAATGATTCGTAATATAGATATTTCTTTTAAATTATAAAGCTTACAAATGATAATGGGGGCCACTCACCATCATGCCGCTTGATCAAATAGGCTTGGTCTAGCCGAAGTCCTTCCGTCAGTGGCATGTCTTTCCAAAATGTGTCCCCACAAACGGCCAGTTTGGTTTGCTCAAGCCAGTTAGTTGATAAAGCGGCATGATGGTGAGTAACCACCATCACATTATTAACGGAAAGGTTGTACAAAAAGTTGGTAAACTAGACCAGAGTTATATCCTATGTGTACATTGCATACTTTGATAATTGAAAACAATAGCAATCCATCGTAAAGTCAGTGATTATGTTGTGACTTTTTGGGCTTTGCGGGTTGAGGTGTTAGTTTATTTTATACTAATAAATAAATAAATAATAAATAAATAGCTCCAACACTCACACCAATTAGCCTAGCCCCAAAGTAAGCACTGTAAGTGCTTGTGTTATGAGATACTAGGGTAACGGATAGAATACATATACAGTACATATATAATTATATTTCTATAGAAATACATATTAAACATCCATGACTAGTGGTTCAAGTGGTTTGCACGCCGGGTTTCATGGTGTCGCCGACTCAAAGGTCCCGGGTTCGAATCTCGGTGGGGGTTCGAATTTCATAGCATTTGTGGAGTACAAATGCTCGTATTCATCGCACAAACATCTGCTCCCCCCCCTCCCGAGATTCGAACCCGGGACCTCTGAGTCGGCGAAACCATGAAACCCGGCGTGCAAACTACTCGACCACGGAGGTCGTCAAATACTCAATCAAAAGCAACATGAAATTTATTGAACTTTTGACCGGCGTTTAATATTCTGAATTCTTAAACTTCTTTTAATAATAACCAATTTCAATTATTTTATTGGTGACTAATGCAAAAAAAAAACAAAATTAGTCTTTATCATACGTACAGTCGCCATCAGATATATCTGAGCATACAAGATGACCAAATACATCTGAACAGTTAAAATGTCAATAAGTTCTATACACTACAAGTGACCATAAATATCTGATCATTCATTACTTCAATAATATCTGAGCAGATGCCTGTCAATAATATCAGAACATACAACTTTTCAAAAATATCTGAACAATTTTAATAGGACCTCTTAATTATTTATTTATAATAAGATGACGCTGGCAGTTAAACACTTTCCAGTTTTTATTCTTATCACCTCTGTCATGTGTCATGCACAAATAAATTCAAGCAGCTTGCTTACGTATTAGTTCATACCATAAATTAACTATAATTAATATGAGTTCGTACCGTATTGATGCGGAAATGAAACATAAAATAATACAACTAAAAAATGATGGTTTATCCGTAAAAGATATCGCCGATGAGCTAGGGATAGCCGTAAGTATCACAGAAGTAGGTAGGTATTGGGAATTCTAATTCACTTTTATCTCTATATCACAAAACCAAAAAAGTGAATTAAAATCCCCCAATCACAAGCGATTGGAGGCTTCTAATTCACCTTTTTTGGTTTCTCGATATAGAGATAAAAGTTAATTAAAATCCCCAATAACCAACCAGGTACCGTGGCATTCTTAGTTACCCCACGAGTGAGGTCGCGACTAAACAACGTCTTAAATATGAATAATATCTAAAATAGGAATATAAATAGGTGCAATTAGATTTTAATATACTTAATCAGTTGCTATATGACTATTTATTAAAACAATCACTCGGAATAACGGGGACGATAATTTGATTCAAACAATCCGTAAAAAATCATCAGTGTCTCTACAAAATTATAAAAACGCATTTTATAGCGAATTTAATAAACATCGTCAGCTTACCAGTATCGCCTGCTGTCCCGCTGGCCGCCGATCTCGAGGTCAAGTGCCGCGCGTGCAATATGATGCGACATTCATGTCATGCCTAAAGCGAGCATTTTGAAACGCTAATTATAATAAAGCCAGAGAATTCATAAAAAATACTTTTATGAAATTTCTATTCCTGGTGGGATTTTATAATATCAATATATAAGTCGTACTTTAAAACGAATGCAAATTATGACTATATTCTAAATTTAACTTTTAATTTAATGGCTTGTCATCACTTTAAAAATAGTTTATGTTTATATAGAGCTTCGATTTTCGTATGATTTAATTATAATACAGAACGCTGAGTTCAAATAATAAATCGAAATTATAACGAATATGGATTTTTTTCGTTGTAATTGATTTCTTAATTATTTCTTTAATATCATGGCCGTCAATTTGAGTAAAGGAATCCAATAATCATCTATATATAATTTTATTATTAAAGGGTTTGCTTCCATACAAGAAGGTATTGTCAATGTAATTGAAAAATAACTCATGTTAATAACATACGTAAAACGTGTCTCAAAAATCTGGCGGGATTCGAACCTGCATCTTAACGAATATTATTTCAAATTTAGTAGTTTACATGTTTATATATAATATAATGTAACTTACCAGAAAATATCTTTAGTACATCATTATTAGCACATCATTTTTATCACATCACTAAAACAATTATTATTCAAGGGTTCTTATCTGATAATGTCTTCATGGGCCACTTTGACTCATGCCCTTATACAATGAAAGCGTTATGATAAAGATATTAAACCATGTGAATGAACAGGTTGCCTCAGGGAGTACCCAGAATTTTTATAAAGTTTAAATCAGGTTGGCTCGTGGTCTCCTTGAATATTTGTCAACTTGTCTCGGAGGAACCACATAGAAGTCAATAATTTAGGAATCACGATGTCTAGGCCAGATTGGATCATGGTCTCCTTGAATATAATTCAAAGCCGATTGCCTCGGAGTTACCATCTAGACAGCGCGAGTAACATTTTCTGGACCAGATTGGCTCGTACTCCCCCATCCAACAGAGTTAAGATATTTTATCAATAGCCGCCCACGGTTAGGTTACAACCATGAAGACAATAGCAAACACGGGAACGCCATGAGTAAAAATTGATATTTAAATCACTTTAGCAAATATGTCAACGAGTGCCCGGGACTGGCGCGCAAGGAGAATGAATTAATTATAAGAATATTTCTTTGTCCCTAAAAATGCTGATGCTGCAGCGTTGGTAACTGTATGCACACACGCAAAGGTGAGCTAATGTGTGCCTACAAAGTAAAACACATGTTGCAGTTGTTACTCGAATGATGCAATAAATAATGAACGTTGAACGAGCGATAATATGCAAGTATGCAAATAAAATGTAGTGGTATGGTCATAGTGTACAGACTGTAGCGTTTTATGAAATAGCAATTTGTTACAATCTATTTATTAAAGTTACGAAAATGAATCGCTTTTTATTCAGAATTTGAATAACATAAATCAATTAGTAGGTATATCCATTAAATTTCTTATGTTTACTTAAAAATATTAATGAAAATTGGTGAATATTTGATATATATATTATTACTTTAAATTTTTAATTATTTATGTCGTCACTCACACTTAAGTGAGAGCCGTTCCTAAAATATACTTAAATGTGCTGCATCTACCTCTCAGCTTTGCAGTGCAAACTCAATTCTGCTACACTAGAGAATACTCCAATTCGAGCGAAAAAGCCGCTACACGCTATTCTCTTGATACGTGGACCAACCTTAGTTACACTTACATTATAGTCAAGGAGTCGTATACGTATTTAAAAGAATTGTAATTAATTTTATATTTCTTCGTACCAAATTCGTTAATTATGAAAAATAATAAAATGTACTTTTGATGCATTATTGTTATGACAAAAACATATTGCAGTTATTCTTTAATACTAGTAAGGGAATAATTTATACAGTTGCACAAAGACATGCTATTGTCGAATTTCAACAACATTTCTTGTTTCTTTAATTAAGTAGTCATGCTACTTATATGAACTGAGATAAGAGTTCCGGTGTATTTTTGGCAAAGTCAATATTTTTCATAACACTGAGAAATATAAAACTCGTTACGTTTTCCATTCAGATTTAGCAGCCGGACCTTGAACTATGCTTGAAGTCGAATAGAATGAATAAAAACAATACACATGGAAGATAAAATTACTAAGTTTAGATTTGAGATTTATTATTTATCTATATATTGATAACAATAACTATTTTATTTGATATATACATGCAGATATTGCCATCTGATAATTAAATATAACAGCAGTAATCCACCCATCCTCACCATGCTGGCCCGAACGCAATCCCCTACCGAGTGGAAGACTGGAAACTTACCTACAACATCACGAAAATTTTATTTTATTTTAGTGTGAAGTCTTTAAGAGAAATTACTTCCCCAGTCGGGGGTTCCAATTCAAGCGGGAAATCCGCTATGCACTACTACCACTTAAAAGCTGACTTTACTAATTCCAACCGGACGTGGACGTGTACCTATTGTAAATTGATACATTTGTTTTTCACAAAATTTATTTTGTGCAATTTTCGCAATGCAAATTAATAATTGCTGAATATTAGAAAAAAAACCACAGTGTTAACAAACCTTTTTTAAATCATAGCATTCAGTGATGTTTACTTAACTTTATTATTATATTTTAGTTACGTCTGTTATTAATTTTCAACAAAAATGTTGACCATTCCATTTGCTTATCATGCAATATTTTGAAATAAATTGAGGTTTTCCAATCAATACACCTTTATTACAACTTCAGCACGGCTCCGTTGTGACCATCACCTAGTGTTTTAATTGTTAATACCACGAAGATTCATTGCGTTGAAATCATGTTCGTAAGTTTTTTAAATACATTATTTTATTTGTCTGTTTATTGTATTTGTTAATTTACAGTGTAACTCTTTTGTTCTCAGGTCGGATATTGAATATTATAACTCCAAGCCTGCCGCTAAGTCACAATTTAACATCAAAAAGAACATTGATTTTGAAGACGAGGAAATTAACAAACGGTATGATGTCTCTTGTGTAGTGGTTACTCTTAGATAACGTTTACATAATTTAATAAGTTAGAAAATCTTCTTAACTTTACTCTTTGATATGTTTTATATTATAAATCCATGACTTTCACTTATAATTATCCCACTAATAGAACATGTTTTTGATAAGTGCTTTGTATTTTTTGTGTACTACAGACCAGACCAGCGACCACGAAAAACAAACAAGAGATTGGTGTACGAGTCTGGCGAAGAAGGCTTGAATAAACAGTAAGTTTCGTGATTTAATGAACCTTTCTAACAGTGTATTTTGCAACCTGTAAGTGTAAGTACTTCAGATACAGAAATGTATACTAACCTTTCTATTTTTAATTGCAGAACAGATCAGCAAGTTCGAAAGGTGACCAAGAAACTAGTATACGAGTCTGATGAGGAAGAATTACCGAAACGGTAAGTTTTAAAGATAAATTTGACATTGATTTATCTAATAAGATTAGGCAATTTATTTATATAAAATATCAAGTATGTCGATATTTGAATTTAAATGCTATTCACCAAGTGCAGATAAATATTGAGTGTATATCAATGAATCTGTAAGACAGATATTTATCTGGGGTTCGTGCCGAAAACTCATTCCAAATGATTTAATATTTCCCATTGTTGTCTGATTTAATTTAATAAGTTTTTTAACCAAGTTTTTTTTTTAAATTTCAGTACCATTCAAGCAGTAAAGAAAGCACCCAAACGAAAGGCGGTCGAGCGACCTAGTGTGGAGAAACGAACTCGACCTGCTGCAGGGTGGAAACTTGACTTCGACGACGAGGCTGAGGAGATCGAAGCCAGCCGCGTGCGCAAGCCAGCAAACCGTTTTCAGTCCGTGTTAACACGCCGTGTCGCCGACGGGTGTCTGCGCCGTACTGCTAGCTTGCCGGGCGATCTCTTTGTGGAGCTGCGCCTCTACAACACTAAAGATATTAAGTGTGTAGACCCAAAAGATCGTTGGCAGCGTGCAGTCTTATCTTTGAAGTACCAGACGGACTCAGAAGCTGATGAATTGGAGCTACTGCGACAGTTCATCAAACGAGCGCGACGAGAATTCGTAGAAGACGGGACGTTCTTCGCGGATAAAAATAAATAGCATTGATAGTAAATTGTAAGCTTATTTAATATAGTAATTACATGCTGATAATATTTTAATTTTATTTAACTGGTGACCAGTCTATTTAATATATTTATTAGTTTCATTTTGCAAAAATGTCAAACAGGTCGATATATTGCACAGTTTGCGACGTATCTGTCAATAGCAATAGATTTTCTGCTCATTTGAAAAGTAATTTACATAAAAATAATTCTGCTATCGACTTAAGTGATGGTATAGAAAAAATATGTAGCGCTTTTCGTAATCGAATCGCATCGTATCGCCTAAGCAACAGCGACGCGGAGACGGGAGCTCCTGCTGATTTTTTGCGTGGCATGCGAGCGCGCGTCCTTCAGCTGCTACAGGCGCGCCAATTAACTTTGAACAGTATTAAAGTTAACTTTGAATTATTTGCCGAATTTTATTTAAGAAGTAATGGTACAGACAAATGCGAAATTAAGTCTTTTGCTACCGAGAATATTGTCGTTCACAAAAACTTTGATTTTAATGATTTTTTTTCTCAAGTAGTTGCTATTATTTCAAGTAAAATTGATGAATTTCAAGAACGTGACAGTGGATGGTTATTTTTACGTAATTTACATTTAGAAATTAATATTAATAAATATAATCCTCTAAGAGCGTCGAAATTTATCGATTTGCCAAAATCTCTAAAACTCAAACGTGCATGTATTAATATTCACAATAGTGATAATTTTTGCTTTTTGTGGAGCATAATGGCAGCATTATTTCCTGCTGAAAATAACGCACATCGAACTTCTTCTTATCCTCATTTTGAGAATGTGCTCAATATAAAAAATATGACTTTTCCGGTAAACTTTTCTGACATCAAAACATTCGAAAAAAATAATTCTAACATAAGCATAAATGTCTATGGGTTAAAAAATAAAACAAACATTGTTGGTCCCTTATATCGCACTCAGAACAAAAAGAAAAATCACATAAACTTGTTGTTCATAGAAAAGGGAAATCTTACACATTACTGCTTGATAAAAAACTTAAGCCGTTTGTTGAGATCACAACTTACAAAGCATCATAGCAAAATATATTTTTGTGACGATTGCATGATATTTTTTGAAAATGCATCTAAATTCAATGCTCACGTGTGTGGTGGTGTCGCCACTATTTTACCGAGGCGCGGCACTCTTATTCAATTTAAAAATTATGAAAAAATGCAAGACATGCCTTTTGTAATATATGCGGATTTTGAATCATTATTGCAAATGAGTCCAGAACTAGGCCCTAGTTCCAATTGTACGAAAACATTACAAAAGCATATCCCAGCTGCATTTGCATACTATGTAGTATGCTCTTATGATAGTTCTTTGAATAAGTATGTGTCTTATCGTGGTGAAGACTGTGTTGATAAATTTATTGATTACCTTAAAGGAGATGTTCTAAAAATTTTCCAGCTTTATAAAAATACAATACCTATGAATAAATTGACAGCTGAGGAAACCGAGTCATACCACACAACCAAGTTATGTTATCTGTGTAATCAAATGTTATTTGATGACAGAGTTCGTGATCACTGCCATCTGACAGGAAGGTATCGTGGTGCCATTCATTCGTATTGCAATCTGAAATATCGTTTACCTCAATTTGTGCCAGTGTTTTTTCACAATTTGTCCGGTTATGATTGTCATTTATTTATACGACAGTTGGCACAAACATCAGGTCCTATAAAAGTTATAGCAAAAAACAAGGAAAACTACATATCTTTCACCAAGTTTTTTACAACAAAAGACAATGATTACATGGCAGTTCGCTTCGTCGATTCATTTAAGTTTTTAGGCACAAGCCTCGAAAAATTAGTGTCTGGTTTAAATACTCACGACTTTTTACATTTATCAAAATATTTCCCGCAAAAAATACAGTTTGAATTATTAAGGCGAAAGGGTGTCTATCCGTACGAATACATGAATAAATGGGAATCATATAAAGAAAAGAAATTACCTTTGCAACAAAATTTCTATAGTACTTTGAGTGAGTGCACTATTTCGGAGTCCGATTATGAACATGCTAAGCGAGTTTGGAAAATATTTGAATTAAAGAACCTTGGCGAATATACAGATTTATATTTGAAATCAGACGTACTATTGCTTGCAGATACTTTTGAGAAATTTCGTCATACATGTAAAACCAATTACCGTTTGGATCCTTCGTTTTATCTTACAGCCCCAGGCTTAAGTTTTGATGCTATGCTTCTTAAAACAAAAGTTAAACTGCAATTGATTGAGGACTTAGAAATAATAAGATTAATACAGAAAGGCATCCGTGGAGGTGTATGTTTATGTCCTACTAGATATGCAAGGGCAAACAACCAATACCTATCTGATTACGAACCGTCTTCTCCCGATAATTACTTATTTTACATAGATTGTAACAATTTGTACGGTTACGCAATGTGCTCGCATTTGCCACATTCTGAGTTTCGTTTATTGAATGAATCCGATTTTAATCCTCGTGATATCTTGAACACTCCGGATGACTCTGAAGAAGGTTTTATTTTAGAAGTAGATTTAGAGTATCCAGAAAAGTTACATGATTTACATAACGAATTACCATTTTGTCCACA
Organism: Chilo suppressalis; assembly: GCA_902850365.2. NCBI lineage: Eukaryota > Metazoa > Arthropoda > Insecta > Lepidoptera > Crambidae > Chilo > Chilo suppressalis. The sequence continues at coordinate 27,460,109 of OU963901.1, read as the reverse complement.
AAAATTTACTCCACCTGGGTCAAAAACATCTAAGTTGATACCAAACTTATACGATAAATTTAATTATGTTATACATTATGTACATTTAAAAACATGTCTAAATCATGGGTTGAAATTAAAAAAAGTTCATAGGGTAATCAAATTTAAGCAAAGCCCGTATTTAAAACAATACATTGATTTAAATACAGAATTACGTCAAAAAGCAACATCAACATTTGAACAAGATTTTTTTAAGCTGTTAAATAATAGCATTTTTGGAAAAACTCTTGAAGACCCAGAAAAACGATTGGACGTAAAATTAGTTAGTCAGTGGGTGGATAGTGAAAATATAACGAAAAAACAATTAAGTGCTGAACAATTAATAGCCAGACCAAATTATCATAGTGCAACTGTTTTCTCTGAGAATTTTGTTGCAGTTCAAATGAAGCCAGAGTCAATAATATTAGATAAACCTATTTACATTGGTTTTACAGTTTTGGAAATTTCCAAAAGTCACATGTACAATTTTCATTATTCTATTATGAAACCCTTCTATGGATGCAATTTGAAGCTTTGTTACACAGATACAGATAGTTTTCTTTACTCCATACAGACCAATGACATTTATAAAGATTTGAAAGTTAGATTTCAGTCTTATTTTGATACAAGCAACTATGATGATAATAATTCATACGGTATTGAGCGTAAAAATAAAAAGGTTCCTGGTTTGTTTAAGGATGAGTTGGGGGGCCAGCTCATAAAAGAATTTGTTGGTTTAAGGTCCAAATTGTATTGTATTAAAACTGAAAACAAAGAAATAAAAAAGGCTAAGGGTATTAAGAAAACTGTCGTTAAGAAATTGTTATTTGAAGACTACAATAATGTATTATTGCGTAATGAAATCATACGAAAAAAGAATATCGTTTTTAAGTCCTTCAAACATCAACTCTTCACTCAATCGATTGATAAAATAGCCTTGTCGTCAAATGACGACAAACGTATTTTATTAAAGGGCAATATTAGCACATTGGCTTGGGGTCATAAATCCAGCTTTTTTTAAGATTTATATTTAGTATAATTAATAGACTGGTTCACCAACTTTAATATTAAATTAGATTTTTTTAGTTGATATAACAATAGGTTTTATTTTTAAGTTTTAGTGTAACATAAATTTATTTTAAATAAAAATATAATGTTATAGTTAAGTTGTTTCATTTATTAATCTCTGTTCTTAATGAACAAGTTTATTGAAATATCATTATGTTTCAATACCACGGATTTGGATCAAAGGTTTTGAAACTTGCTCACGCCTACTAAGAAAATTTTCCAACTTATTGGATAGTTAATCATTTAAAATATTGTCTACTGCAGTCAGAAAAACTTGTAAAAACTCATAGTATTCGAATTATAAATTTTACTTACACGTGTTCAATTTAGGTCATGTAATATGATGATGCCACAAAAATAAAATTTTTGCAATATAGGTACAACTGAAGGCAAAAACATTCCTAAGTATTTTAGTCATATTTCAAACGGCATAGGTGAAAGTTACACATAACCTAAGTCACCGGCTTACCAGCTTTATTGTGTAAGTATTTTTATTTCATGTAATTTTAGGAGTGCCCTGATTATAATTGCAATTTTATTATATAATAACTCAATAATTATCTTTACAGATAATGACGGACTGCACTGATATTATGTTTTCTCAATATGCTCAAGATCCTTTGGAGAACTTCACTCAGCAATGTGAAGAATTATTTGGTTACCAACCGAAAGAAGAACAGGAATCTAAAAAACCCGAAGTAATAAGGAGAAAAAAGAAAATCTCGCTGTCACTGAAAAAGAAGAAGATTTCTACAAAATCGTTCGTGATAAGTGAACAGAGGCAGGGTAATAAATTAATTCAGATACGAGTGCTGGAGTTGACCAGTGAATCTAACACTGGTGGAATGGAGGGATCTTCTTCAGCAACGTTTGCCGACAACGGAAGTAACGAGAGGGTGGTGCTAAGTGCTCAATACGTAGTCCATGACCAGGTTGATGAAATTATGGACTTGACGGAATGTATTGTTAGGAAAATTTCGAAAAAACTGTGTAGTGACAATTTGTAGTATTTTTATTGTTGTAAATATCTTCTTTTTATTAAATTATTTTAATTTTATGAATAATGATTTTTATTTAAACATTTTGAGATAATCTAGAAAAAAAAGACCAATTAAGTACATAATTAATATTTATTAATGATTCTTACAGTTTAACCTAATGAAACAATAAAAATTACAAACATATTCAAAACAATACAAAATTACTTACATTATATTTTTACACTTTAGTTGCAAATTGTTTGCAGTACCACATTCTAAGACAGATAACATTTCTTAATGCGCATATTTCTTTATGATAAACACAATTTAATTCGAGTTTTTTTTCGTCACTATGCTCATCATATAGTTTCAAAAAATTTGGACAACCTTTGTCGCTTAAGTCTAATATTTCACAATTTTGACATAGCTCTCTTATCCACTGAATTTTTTCCAATCCTTTTGTTAATATTGTTTTGTCTTTAAGATACATATCCACTATACGTCTAAATTCACGATAATCAATAAATCCTTCACTCCAATAAAGCCCGCGATGTTTTTCCAACCATCGCACCTGCTTCTTTTCTTTGTTTGATAGAGTCATAAAACTATAAGGTGGTTTGATAAGGAAAGTCTGTGTGTGATTTTCATAAGCTATTGCAAATTCTTTAATAATAAATTTATTTTGTAAATCTTTAAATCCCTGCAGATCCACAATTATTGTATTGTTATTCATGATATTTTTTTAACAATATTACTCAAAGGCTTGTATTCAAAAATACAATCGTTTAGTATAAGACAATATGCAGCGGTTTGATCAGGTATCTCTTGATCTGTTTCGATTTCAACTCGAACATCAATGGATCCTTTTAGCATTTCGTGTTGGCGCGAACAATCGATGACAAACAAAGGAGCAATCTCTTTGAATTCTTTGATACTCATCAACGGCTCTGCTCGACGACCATGATAAGACTGCTGAAACCTCGCGTATTGCTCGTATATTAATGAAAACATGTTATTAGAGAAATCTATGTTAAGGCTTTCATAAGGGTAGTAGGATGAGTTAAGAAAAACTCTAACGTCACGTACATAGCAATGATCGAACTCTGCCATTGACAACTGTGCGTTGTGCTTACGGTTAGTTTGTAAAGCAATAACAACAAATCGTGGTTTTTCGATCTGCGATGAAGTTTTAATAGACCAGGTATGCTTACGCGTTTTTGGTAATAAGGGATACTCATACAAATCCCAATTGCGAAATGCAACTGTAATAGCACGATCTTTTTCTAAATGTTTTAATAAATTTATTCTTTCTCTGTCTGATACTTTAACATGAGGAACTCGCCATACAATTTTATTTATTATTATATCCTCCACAACTTCCCCAACATTTAACTTTAAAGCATTAATATTAGTGTTATTTCTCAAAAGTACTAATTCGTGTTTACAATTAATTAAGATTTTTTCGTAGTCTTCTGCAAAACCCAAAACTTTATTTAGTGGTATAGAAGCTGAAAATACTCCATTACTAACAGAAGTAGTACCCGTAGGAGACCAACCCCAAACTTTTGCACATTTAGATTCATTTTCATTCAATGAAAGATAGGATTTCATGGTAGTAGTAATTCCTGCATTTTTAACCCTATCTATTTCTACTCCGTTTAGTTCATATCGAATGTCTTGAAATAAAAATAGTGCTGGATTATTTACAAAATGTACACTTGACATTCTTTCTTTTTCTTTGGTTGTGTTATCATACTTATACACGTCGACTTTGCCCTCAATATATAAACTGCTGAGTGCGGGTAACACGTACAAGTCTTGCTGATTAATTGGTATCCGTATTTCATCATTCTTGTTGAAACTTGTCACATATGGTTTGTAAGAATGATATTCAAAACTTTCAATACTATTGTCGTGTGACGCCGGTTGAGATATATTTAGAATATTCATTTTAATAAACCTACTAGCCTCAAAAAATCCTTGTTGCTTTTAGTTAATTTCTTTTTTAATTGAAGCGATGCTTCTCTATGCGGGGTTCTTTTAGAACTAACTTTAACAGTCGACGTAGACAGGCTTTTATTGAAATTCAACATTTTTTGAAATGTAAGTATAACTGTATTTCTTCACCACGTAAATTGATTTCTTTATTTTCTGAGTCTAATAGTTTTATATTTATAGAACTTATTGAACTTTGATTGACGGGAAAATATATTAGGTTTTTAGGTATTTCAATTATTCTATAACCTGGTGGAACATTAGGTACAAATTCATAAATAATATGACTTGCTTTTCCATTCACGTATGATCCACTTATGACATCACATTCGATGCGTATGATAGTTGTTGAAAGAATGTTGACAGGATACCGAGACTCAGTTCTTATATTAGCCTTCACAGTTTCCACACCAAAACCTAGTAATTTACCAATTGAGTCACTTTTATTGAAATGAACATCTTTGGAACAGAACAAGCTTGTTTTTAAAGTATTATTATTACAATTTAATTTTAGAGTTGCATTTTTTACGTTACTTTTGAGGAAATCACAAATATCTTGAAGTTCATACGATCCTTCAGGTATTTCTATAACTCCATCTTTGCCATAATAAAATTTATTATTTCTATGGTCTATATTAGGGATGGAATTAAATGTGGAAAAGTATAAAAGTCCACACTCATAATTTCCACGTAATTGTAAAGTAGGGGAGTAGTTAGTCAGTAAAGATTCTCCTCTGCCAGTTATTGACACAGTGAAAGACATTTTTGTACTAATCAAGATTTTTATTACATTTTGAATATAAATGTTTTTTCCAATAGTTTCTCAAAAACCTTAAACAAAGATGACCACAGTTTACACTGCCAAATACTTGATACTGTGCGTAATTATAATTTATTGATATATGTCTTAAATAATTAATTAATTCCATAGGTGGTTTTAAATTACCAAAACTATCAAAATATTCACAATAGTTATCTTGCTTAACGTAGGCTACCCAATGAGTTCCAGGATTATCAGAACTATCTAAATTCAGTACTGCGCACTCTATTTTTCTTGGTTTCAAAGGTAAAGTATCTCTCATAAATACTCCTCTAAAATACGGAATGTCAGTTGCGTGTTCTATTATATCAAAATTTGTGAGCGGTCTTCTGGGTAGCCGTTTTTTCAGTTTTTTGAAGGTTTTAAATACAAGCCAGCTCCTTTCTTATGAGGTCTGATAAACAATCCTTTTCCAAGAGCAACTGCTTCCATCATCTTATTATGACGTTCAGATTCTTGGAGATTTTTTTGAGCAACCTTGTAATCATTGACAGCTTTTGCAATACCTGCTGCGCCTCCAGCAAGTGAACCAAGAGCCGATAATCCAGCAAAAATTGGAATTAATGGTAAGAAACCACCACTTTTCGGTATAGGTATACATCGTGGTAAACGTATGCCTTTTTTATTGGTAAACAGTTTTTTGGCTGCAGCGTATGCATATTTTATTGCAGTACGGTTATCTTTACATTTTAGCTTTTTGATTTGTGAACGTAGTTTTTTTACAATTGTCATAAAAGAACGAACCCCAGCACCAGCTTTGAGTTTAGCTTTCATTGCATTTTGTACAATCCATGACGCTACTTTTTCGCCTTTTCCAGCATCTTTTGATTTTAATCTTTTTTTTGCCATATCCAAAAGTTTTAAATCTGCTTTATGTCGAACGTTTAAATCACTATTATTGTAAGCAATATCGTGAAACATACAAGCTTCATCTAATTTATTTATACCACGTTCACCTCTTAGTAATCGTTTCTTAAGCTTTGTTCCAGGACCACAAAATTGATAGCCTGGTAGATGTAACTCAAACGGTAGATTGTTTATCAAATTATTAACAATACCACTTCCTTCCTCCATAAATTTTTTTAGAATGAGTGTTTCGAGATTTGATACTTAATTTATATTACAAAACTATAGCATTCTTGTCAACCCAACTATTTTCTTTGCTATCGAGACCTAGCCACTTTACAAAAAGTTTGTTACCTTTTCTTTTTAGTACTTTTTCAATGAGATACATATCTGGGAATTCAGTTTTCTGTAATTCATACTCATAAAAAGAACCTAAAATTTTCTGTTTATTTCTGTCTTCTAAGATATAAGTTGGTGGATTTGTATTATTTACTTGTATCACGACAAATATTTCAGTAGACCAGTTTGACGTATAACCTTTGTAAAAGTCTCCTTTATGTTTACTAATACGCACATGGTCACCAATACTAAATTTAAACTTCGTATATGTCTTCTTATTATGTGATTTAGTAATATTCGATCGGATCAACATCTGATTGTTTTTATTCACGTCAACAGGCTTGAATTTTGTGATTCTATGCCTGGTATTATTGTAGCTCTGCACTACGACGTTCAAATTCTTTTTTAACCACTCGTACCGACCACATAGACTAAATACTTTGTAAAGGCGACTTTTTAGTGTTCTTATTACTCGTTCTACTATAGATGCTTTTTTTATAGAGTAGGTGGAATAATGGTTAATGTTATACTTAATCATGAGTTGCTTAAAAGTATTATTATAAAATTCTTTGCCTAAATCGGTTTGTAAATTTTTTGGTTTCCGAGATGTAGTCGTTAATATATTTTCCATCGCATCTGTAACACATTTTTTTTCTTTCGATTTTAATGGACTTACCCAAACATATTTCGATAAGGCATCAATAACGACTAATATATATTTATAACTATTGTTAAAATTTGAATATTTTTGAAAGTCCATTAAATCAGCCTGCCATAAATCATCTAGCCCTTTTACAATTGTACATCGACGAGGAAAATTCCTTCTCGCAGTCTTATGAAGTTCGTCAACTATGTCCTTTTTACTCATTTTTATTTGGCTTTGCGCTGATCAAGTGATCTATTTCAGCTTTTGAATAGAATAAAGTTGATAACTGGTTTGAATTTGCTTTTTCTAGATTTTTTAAATAAATTTTTACATTACTATAGATTTTGTTCATTTCATTTCTCAAATCTTGTGCAGTTTTATCTAAATATGCTTTATTTACTGCCTCATCATCGTTCACTGGAGTTGCAAGTCCTTTCAATTTTGATGATTTCAGGTCGTAATGACCCGTATCTGATTTAACAAGAGTATCGTTTAAGGTATCAATGTATTCTTCCAATCGTAAACGTTTATGAACGTGATGACCAAATTTGTCTATATTCATTGCAGTGTTCTTCGTTTGTTTACAGAAAGCCAACTGCCTGATTTTTCCGTAATATATCTTACTTATATTTTTTATTAATGAGACCTGCTTCATATAATTCCTCAATGATGGATATAATCTCATTATCTAAGCCAGTATTGCCTGCGTCGCGTGATGCATATAATAATTTTAATCGTTCCACTAATTCATTTGGGTTGTCCCAATATATAAAGTCAGTATTATTTTTAAGTTTTTTTAAGAGTTTCACGCCTTTCCCTTGTGTAAGGCTTTCTTGACTTGTAGTATTATTTCTGGAGAACTTAAATAATGGCTTGATGATCTTCATATATTTGAAACCTTTATTGCTGTTGATTGGTTTGGATGGATTATAGTTACGCCTGTGTGCATTAGTCTTGATTAATAATGATTTATAATTTTGCAAATCCTCCTCGGTAACCACATCTAAATTAGGTTTCTTTTTGAATAATAATTCTGTTAATCCAAGAGTTTTGTTGAAACTTTGATTTCCAATATCTAAAATATTGCCATCGTCATTTACGCGGGTTTTGCCGAGCATGAGTTTTCCTCGTTCATGTCTTACTCCAAACGGTATATCAGGCATTACTTCCGATGATGTAGACCATGACAATGAGTAGTTTTTAGCACTTGGTGAAGATGACAAGGATTTAAACGAATTTGCGCTTACATTATGATCTTCAATAGATGGTGTAGTGAGTGTTCTATCCGAGAAAGCATTATCATTGTCTTCGGATTCTTCACTATTTGCTTGATCAGAATCGTCACTTGAAAAGAAATTGGTTTCACTGTCATCATTTTTATTTTTTTTTCAATATGGGTTCAAAATCTCTTTCTATTTTATGTCGATTTACATCACTTTTATTTGCAATCATATTGAGCGGTTCAACAATAGGTTTAAATATTGTCTCCAATGCCGTATTATTCGAAATTTTTGCATCTTTGATTAATTCAAGTTTTCTTTTTACAGCTTCTGCTGACTTCACAATTTGTTGTTTTAAATCTTTTTCCATCTTTGTGGTTTGCTTTGTTCCAAATCCGATAAGAAAATGATTGAATAATATAACTACAATCTGTTATGTATGTTAATCTAAGATTATGAATGTATCAAATGCCATCCTGTAACATCCCTTATTTTTTTCACAGTCCTTATTGATTACAAGATAACTAAAAGGCTTATCCCAAACAGCTGAGCACATTTCGCGAAATTGGGACCATGACATATCAGATCCCACGTGTTCTTCATAAACGTGTTTCAAATTGATATCGTCTTGTTTGAATAATATTATTAGGTTTGAATTATCCCGTATGAGTTGTTTAGGTATTTTAGTATATGTTTGATTTATATAAAAACAATCAATGTTCTTATGACGTCCCATGGCGAAGTAATCACGAATATTATTTTGATTTTCACATGCAACATCATCGAATATAAAAACGGAGTTTGGACGAGCTTCGTGTGGGCTCAAAATTTCGTTGTTATTACTGTATTTGTTAAATGCTGTATTGGCCACCATGTTTAAAACTTTTTCTAAGAATATGTACTTAGGTTGATATAAAGATTTTGAATACACATAGATATTACAAAAGCGTGGACCATTTTCATGTAATAATAAACTTATTACTAGGTTGGTTTTTCCACAGTTGGATGGACCGCAAACAAGACAACGTATTGTATTTGGTAATAGGTTACCATGTCGTTTGGTTTCGTTAATAGACGGAGGACATATACAGTTCAACTTCAACGATTCTTTCTGTTTTACAAATTTCATTATAGCTTTTGATCTTGATTGTAGCGTGGTTTTCAACAAAATGAGCTCAAAATTTATCACTTTAACATTTAAACGTTTGGTTTTTATTTGAGGAATGAACAAGCAGCACAAGCAGCATTTAACCACGTTAGAAATCACGAACGGCAGTAAGTGAGAATGCCACGGTACCTCATTGGTTATTGGGGATTCTAATTAACTTTTATCTCTATATCACGAAACCAAAAAAGGTGAATTAGAAGCCTCCAATCGCTTGTGATTGGGGGATTTTAATTCGCTTTTTTGGTTTTGTGATATAGAGATAAAAGTGAATTAGAATTCCCAATAACTACCTACTCACAGAGAAAAATGCTAAAAATCAATTGCCCACAAAACATGAAACTTTATTCACAAAGTATAATATTGTATTTATTTCAGAGAAATACTGTATATTTATGGCTAGAAAGATGGCAGCAAGGAGAAACATTAAATAATCATGTTTCATTTGGTCGCCCGCGTATTACTACAAATAACCAAGACATAGAAAAAGCCAAAAATGACAGATTTATAAACACTACACAATTTACAAGCACATTCGAAATATCCACTAGCACCATTAGAAGACGATTAAAAGAAGGAGGTTTAAAAAATAGAGTACCGGCAAGAAAACCAACTCTCACGCCAAGGCACAAAATGCAGCGGCTACAATTTGCAGCTAATTATTTAAATTTTAATTTTCAAAACGTTATTTTCATGGACGAAAAGATTTCTGCTCATCAGATAATGGACGATTAAGTTTGTGGCGACCCGAAAACACACGTTACTTAGAACAAAATGTGCTGCCTAATCGCCGGAGTGGACGTATTTCAATTGGATTTTGGGGAGGGATGTGCAAAGATGGTCCTGGTGAGCTTGTGGAAATAAGTGGACGAATGAATGCAATGAATTATAAGGAACTTCTGGAAGATACTTTTCTTCCTACAGCTCAAGTTTTTTATCCAGAACAACAAATTACATTCCTTCAAGACAACAGCTCAGTACATAATGCTCGTACAGTACTGACATGGATTAATGAACAGAGAGAACTAACTTTAATCAAACTACCACCAAAAAGTCCAGACCTCAATCCCATCGAAAACCTTTGGGGTAAATTGGTGCAAAAGTGGGATGGGAATCAATGTCGAACAACAGAAGCCTTAAGGCGACATGCAAATGATGTTTGGGAATCGTTCAGAGGTCGAGGTTTTTGTGAGAAGGTAGTTGGTTCCATGAGGAAACGTTTACAAGACGTATTAAATGCAGAAGGAGGTTACACAAAATACTAATGTTTCATGAGAAGTATATAATTGGTCAGCCTTTAAATAATTTGGTCGGCACAAAAAGATTTTGTAAGCAATTTAAAAAATCAGGCAGCAATCCTTGTTCGGCAAATAATTATATAATGGTCAAAAATTTAATATGAGAGTATACAAGATGGCTCATTTAAATGGGTCAGTATGGGAAAGTCTGAACTATAATATATACGCAGATCTGTTCTTAGGAACTTTGTCATCGATTTTAATAAAAATTAAAACTGCATTCATACATTTCAGAAAAACCCTGTGGTCAGCTCGGAAATCAAACCCGGTCGTTTTGAAAAAAAAACTAACACTATTTCCTATTTCTATTTATTAGTAAGATAAGTTACCTATACGTATTAAATTTTGTATTAAAAAAACGGTGGTCACTTAGAACCTCTACTGAAATAATTTAAATTATGTGACAAAAATGCGTTTTACTCATTTTAGACATCACGTTTAATAGAAACATTTACTGCTTCAGACCTACATAATCGATATTTAAATAGAAATAGTGTAAGTTTTTTTTTTCAAAACGACCGGGTTTGATTCCCGTGCTAATCACAGGGTTTTTCTTAAATGTATGAATGCAGTTTTTATTTTTATTAAAATCTTGTTCCTAAGAACAGATCTTCATATATATTATAGTTTCAGACTTTCCCATCCTGACCCATTTCAATAAGCCAACCTGTATAATGAGAGTGGAGGGTTACCCGGGGAGAGGAAGACCGAAGAAAAGATGGATAGATTGTGTGAATGAGGACATGGCCAGTAAGGGAGTGAGTGTTGATATTGCGAGTGATAGAGGAGAATGGAAGCAAGCGGAAGACATGTTGCGCCAACCACAAATAGAATTGGGAAAAGGGCATGCAAATGATGATGGTCAAAAATGAAATCATAAAAAGGCAGCTTACAATAACATGGATCTGCAAAATTTCATAATCCATGTCTGTACTGTAGATTGGTTAGCAGGAGAAAACATGTCTATAAGCAGTATATTTGAATAGTATGCATATTTAAAAACCAGTCAAGTGCGACTCGGACTCGCTCCGTACCATTATCTAAATAAATATTTTTATATTGAATTAAATGTAAATTGCGGTTGTTTTTTTAAATTCGTCATATTATTTGTAAATAATATGACGTATTTAAAAAAACAAATTACTTGGCCTCGTTCAAATCAACTTTTGCTAGAAGTTTGCATGGTAATGTACAGACACGAGCTTTAATCTGGGCCCCACCTTTGAATATCGTGTAGCAATCTGCTGCAAGCTATATAAAGCTAATATTTTAATGCAAAGTCAATGTCATAATGTTTACCATTGACAACTTTACGTTTCTAGGGGCAACCATGCAATTACGTCATCTGAAGCGACAGCAAAAGATCATTTCCGATGTTATGTTATGTTCCGTTTCCGAATTATACTTTGTAAAAATGTCACATTAAACTGTTTTCTTCACTGACACTGACACGAAATAGTATTTTGTAAAGAGGTTATCATTTCAAGGGTCGATTCGTTATGACATTATGTCATCAAAACACTATCAAAGTAAAATATCGACCTTATTGCATTATGAATTCTAACAACATTTAGTGGAAATGGGTCCCATATTAAATTTATAGACCTATCAATTTTATAGACCTATCCATACCCCACACGTAAAGATTTGATTAAAAAAAATTCTAAGTCCATACGTTTTTTTTTCTATTTTTGTATGAATATCGTTTTTTTGCCATTTGGCTACGGAACCCTAAAAATGGTGAGCAAAATAACTAATTGGTCTGCGTTTTTGTTGAAAAGTCGACAATATACGTTACGGCCGTCTACGTCTGTTAGAAATTCCCGTCTAAACGGGCATTGATAATATTGGGAAATTATAATACGTTAATTTCAAGAACCTTACTAATTGCCTGATAACTTTTTGATTTGATCTCATGTATAATTATAAGAATATAACATTTTGTTACTATTTAATTTTAAACTCATTGTATCAGAAGTTGCTTTTTTTTATTTCGATCTCGATTATAATTTTATTATAATAATAAATACTTAAGCTTAAGCATCTACTGAGGTAGGTACCAAGTTAATTCGTTTACATTTTTTGATTATTTAACTCAATAAAAAATTATAAGAATTAAAATTGTTTTTTATTAATTTTCACTTTTATAAATAATACATACCCAAACCAAACAAACACATCCACTCAGACAGTAAATAAATTTTTTGTAAGGATGACGCCCAGTTTGAGCATGACAAGTACAGAATTCCATTTTCCACTGCAATGGAAATAGTGGAACAAATGTTTCCTCCAAATTATAACTTATTTCTATTGCGGTTAAAAAACGCAGTTGTCTTATTTTTAAATAAATTTCTAAGAAGATATTGAGAATTTAATCTATAGAATAAAATAAAAACATAACTTCTTCATAACATAACATGCAACTAGTTCAGTGTACTAAGTGCTCCCAACCTCGGTTTTTTAAAGGAAACCGAGGCTTAAATATACACATTGGTAGGGTTCATAAATCCCCTGCCTCTGTGCCAGCAGTATCTTTGAATTCGGGAAACCAACCTCTTTGGCAAATTCTTGGCAATCTAAAAAGTTCACTTCCTGTTTTAAAAAGAATTCCACGTTCTGCACGGCTTTCAGTCGCTATTTCTTTATCACAATGCATTGAGCATGTGGTAAGAGTAAACGCGTCTGAGAGCTGGGCAGAACTCCTAACGTTCAGCTATAGAATTTTACATGTTAACCAAAACAGTATTTGTACTTCATTGACGCAAAAAGTAAAGGAGAACTGCCGCTTAAATCCGTCGGTTTATTCTCTTGTTATTCCTCCCTCTCGGCCTCCAAATTCTAATAAATCCGTAAAACTAATAGAATCCAAAATTAGCGATGGTGATCTCCGAGGAGCTGCCAACCTCCTGTTCAGTAATGATGTTGTCGCCGTCTACTGCCAGGAGACACTTAGTGCTCTTGAAGACAAGCACCCACCTCCAGCACCAAATCTGCTTCTACCTACGCTACCAGATCTAACACATGCTCATTTCATAACTAAAGATAAGCAAATTTTAGATTCGATATTCTCTTTTAAAAGTGGCTCTGCCAGTGGTCTAGATGGGCTTTCTCCACAACATTTAAAAGACCTTCTTTGCGTCTCTGTCGGTGACGCTGGCAGAGTCTTATTACATAATATCACTCTTCTGGTTAATTTGATGCTATCCGGTGAAGTTTCTGAAGATATTGCTGATATCTTTTACGGGGCCAACTTAATTGCCTTAAAGAAAAAAGATGGTGGTATTCGCCCTATAGCTGTTGGCTCCACCTTTCGCCGTTTAGCATCCAAAATTTGTTGTCAACACATTTTACCGACAGTTTCAGCTGAATTCCAACCGGTTCAGCTTGGTTTTGGTGTCAAGGGAGGTTGTGAAGCAGCTGTGCACGCTCTTTGCACCTTCCTGTCGCTCGACGCAGCGGAGGTGGTGCTGAAGGTGGATGTCAAGAACGCCTTCAACTCCGTAGATAGAGGTGCCTTGCTATCAGTAATTCAACAAAAAAATCCTTCTATTTATAACTATCTTTGGCATGTTACAGCAAACCTACTAAATTAATTTTCAAAAACAGCCTTTTGTATTCATCAGTTGGCTGCCAGCAAGGCGATCCTCTTGGGCCCGCTATTTTTAGTTTGGCTATACAACCCATTATTGAATCGCTAAATTCTAAATTTAATGTATGGTACCTTGACGACGGAACTATCGCTGGCGATATTTCAACGGTTCTCTCAGATTTTCACGTCATTATCGATAAATTCAAAAGTATTGGCCTTGATTTAAATTTTCCAAAATGTGAGCTATTTATTCCAGAATCAAAATTTTCACCTGAACAGTTAAAACATATTGTCACAAAATTTTCGGCTTTAGCTCCTAATATCAAAATTCTTGATAATAAATCACTCCGTCTCTTGGGTTCCCCGATTTTTGATGATGCTATTCCTATTTTTATTAATGAACAAATTTCTAAATTCCAACATTCCTCCGAAAAAATGTTGAAAATTAACCCGCACATGGCTTTATATTTAATTCGTTTTTGTGCGTTCGCCCCAAAATTTATATATTTTTACGAAGCACTCATTTTTGGCTTTTTCCAGGACAGCTGGCAATTATTGACAATTCGCTCAGAGAGACACTCTCCAAAATTTTAAACTGTTCATTTTCAGATAACGCTTGGAAGCAGGCCTCTCTCCCTGTTCGTTTCGGAGGTCTAGGTACTCGTCATATTTCCCATATTGCCCTTCCCGCTTTTCTATCTTCTGCATATGGTACAGCCGAGCTCTTTAGTAAAATACTATGCCCGTCTTTGGGTGTAGTGGAGTTGGCTCACCTTGCAGAGGCTAGAAACGCTTGGTCTAGGGCATGCCCGGGAGTGGATCCACCAACCTCTCTATCTTCTCAGAGACAGTGGGACGAGCCGCTCTGTTTGCGTTTTCAGAGTGATCTTTTAGCTTCTTCTGAAAACGCCACTGAGCGTGCTCGACTACTAGCGATCTTTCAGGCAGAGTCTGGCTACTGGCTGCAAGCTTTACCTTCAGCCAGTATCGGGACTTTGCTTGACAAGAGCACTCTGTCTCTGGCAATATCGCTTCGACTTGGTGTCAAGACGAATCATCCCCACCGTTGTCGTTGCGGTGCTCGCGTCGGTGAGTTGGGTCACCATGGTCTTTCATGCCAAATGAGCGCTGGCCGAGTCTCCCGCCACGCCTGCATCAATGACGTCATCCGCAGAGCTCTTGTCGCAGTCAACGTGCCAGCGGTCCTTGAGCCTAGCGGCATCTTTCGTGACGATGGCAAGAGACCTGACGGAATGACGCTCATTCCGTGGAAGCAGGGTCGCCCTCTTGTGTGGGACGCAACTTGCGCGGATACGCTTGCTCCGTGCCACACAGAAAGCACCTCCCTTGCTGCGGGTGCGGCGGCGGACTCTGCTGAATGCTCTAAACGGCGCAAATATTCAGCTCTCAATGAGAACTATATATTTGTGCCGTTTGGTGTTGAGACCATGGGCCCATGGGGTCCAAGTGCTCGTTCCTTTTTTAGGGAAATATCAAAGAGACTCACCGAAGTTACTGGTGATCAAAAGGCTGGCAGCTATCTTGGTCAACAGATCAGCCTTGCCATTCAACGTGGCAATGCTGCCAGCCTATTGGGCACCATCCCTGACGGCGGCGATGGGGGTGACTTATTTTTTATTTTGTAAATAGGATGTTATTTATAAATAGGTTTAGGAAATTTGTATTTAAATATTATTTATTTCTGTACATATATAATTACAAAACTATTTAGTACTTCTCGTTAATTATAAAAAAAATGGATGCGTGTAACTTATGTACGCGCGTAAGAAGTTATACTTCTTTAGCATCATTAAAAATATTTTTTAATTGCATGCAAATAATTAATAATTACAATAAAATAATAAAAGGACTGGAAAAGGATAGTTAACACAGTCAATTAAGTTCAGTTTTAATTTGAAAAATTAAATAAATATTCAAAATATTCAATTAAAATCACTACTGAATTTAAGTTATTAGTCCATATGTAATTAGCACTTGTAAGTAACTAAAACACGTTGTGTCTATATAGAAACTAGAAACATGTGGATAAATATTATAAATATGAAAACAGTGATCTGAGGCGACGAGCGTGCCAACATTGTTTTTGACAACGCGATCATCTTATGGAGCTCCGTGGATCGTTCAAAGTACCTTTCGAACCGATCACCGTTATGACTAACATTCATAACGCGCCCGCGGCCAACTTCATGGTGTTACTATTGTGTTACAGTGATGCGCGCGCATCTCGAAATTTCACTCACATGATTTTTTCATAACGCGCCCGCGGCCAACTTCATGCTGTTACTTTTGGGTTACAGTGATGCGCGCGCATCTAAAAATTTCACTCTCATCATTTTTTCATAACGCGCCTAAAGAAGTATAACTTCAAAAATAAATAGAGAAAAAATTAGGCATCTTCCATTTCTACTACTCGTGGTGACCTACACGAATGATTTTCTGATAGATTTTTATTCCCTTCTCATCGTATTTATTCCTTATATTTAGCCTTTGTTTTTAGTTCATCCTTTCAATCACGCAGTAACAAAATATGTAAGCCCAGTGCATGATCTGCGTAGATACATAATCATTGACGTGTTCAGATATTTTTGAAAAGTTGTATGTTCAGATATTATTGACAGGCATCTGCTCAGATATTATTGAAGTAATGAATGTTCGGATATTTATGGTCACTTGTAGCGTATAGAACTTAATGAAATTTTAACTGTTCAGATGTATTTGGTCACCTTGTATGCTCAGATATATCTGATGGCGACTGTACTAGACATTACAGCTAAGAATGGCAAACAAAAACTTTGATGTTTTATTGAATTTTAGGTGAAATTCTCCATAAATAAAATTTTCATTAATGCAGTATAATAAATAATAATAAATAAATAAATATTTCCAACACTCACACCAATTAGCCTAGCCCCAAAGTAAGCTCTGTAAGGCTTGTTTTATGGGATACTAGGGTAACGGATAGAATACATATGCAGTACATATATAAGTATATTTATATAGAAATACATATTAAACATCCATGACTGGAGTACAAATGCTCGTATTCATCACACAAACATCTGCCCCCACCGGGATTCGAACCCGGGACCTCTCGCGACACCATGAAACCCGGCGTACAAACCACTCGGCCACGGAGGTCGTCATTATAGTAAATATACACGCAGTAAGAATGAATAATTAATTTCATACCGAGAATTTTAACTATCAACTGATAAAACTTGCAGTTTGCCTAAATTGGGATCCTTTAAAAGAGGCGTGAAGAAGCAACGTGCCAGGCCGGCAGGGTGAGGATGGCTGGTGTGGCAGGTAGAACTGCTGTACCAGCTATCTTCGTGACTGGACTTCACCGTCACTTAACATCAAGTAGGATGGAGTCATTTGTCCGACCCAGACCCCTCTTTCCCAGTGAGCACTTTGGGCAAGTGCCCAGGGCCCCGTGATCGATAGGGGGCCCCCTCAGATCAAATACAAAGTCCCTAGTTCCTGTTAAATCACCAAACGGGGGTCATAGGGGCCCCATTATCCTAATATGCCCAGCGCCTCCAATAGGTCAAAGACGCCACTGGTCGGACCTATCTATAAAAAAAAGGATCATCATCAGCCTATTAATGTCCCCACTGCTGGGGCACAGGCCTTCGCTTTGGATGGAACAGGGAGATTGGGCCATGACCCATGACGCGGGCCCAGTGCGGATTGGTGGGTGCTAAAGACTGCAAATGCTGCCGGGACCAACGGCTTAATGTGCCTTCCGAAGCACGGAGGAGCTCGAGATAGTAAATTTTTGGTCACCCATCCAATGACCGACCACTGCGAAAGTTGCTTAACTTCAACGATCGCAGGCGAACGCGCTAGCCACCTGCGCCATTGAGTTCCTCTCGAAAAAAAAGGATGCATGTTGTGTACTCTTTTGATGGGTGTAGTTTGCGTTCTATAGATAAATGATTGTAAGTAATTGCGATACCAAAAATATCTTAACCCATCCCTTAGGTACCCAGTGGAGCCTACCTACAGTATTCTGTTATTTAGAATATCATATCCTAATGAGCACAAACAATCCACCAAGAAATCATTTTTTCCATTGGTTGGGTTAGGTTAGGTTAGGTTAGGTTAGGTTAGGTTAGGTTACCTTACTTTATCATTTATTTAGTAGTAATATTTTTATTATTTATGCATTGAACTGCTAGATGTTTAAATCTAAAGGAAATTATACTACAAAAAAATCCACGCGGACCAGGCAGTAGACGGGGACGGGTATTTATTTAGTATACAAAAATTATATTTCAACAATTTTACTTTTACGAAATCCTTATAAACAACAACGGAGACATAAGTTAAAGCCTAAGGATACTTAACTCGCTCGTTGATGTCTATTTCATAAGCAAATATATAAAAAAATGACAAAAATATAGAATAATAATATGTATTTTCAAAACACATATTACCTAAAAATAAACTAATGCAATAGGCATGATGACGGGGTAAAGTTAACGAAATTCTATTTAGTCCGACATTTAGATGATCAAAAAATAATGGACACGTATTTTTTCTTTGGGCAATCAACCAAAAAATGACAAAGTTATAGCGCGTCAATGTTTGGCAGTAGGGACTCGTGACGTCACTTTTAAGTGAAAATTGTACCAAAACGTGACGTCATGCGACTTTTCAAATCAATATATCTCTGCAATGTTTATATTATGTAAAAAAAGAAAAAATACTTGTCCAATACTTTTTGATAATCTACCTGATAAACGAAGAAAAAAAAATAGCCATCATCCCTATTAGTTAAAATGTTAAAGATTTTTTTTATATATACATTCTTTAAATTTAAAGAAAATATAACTTAAAAAAATCCACGCGAACCAGGCAGCGAACTAAAACTTTCTAAAACTGCCAGGCAGCGCCATCTCTTCGCATTATAGGTAACCCACAATGTCAAATGAATACCTTTACAAGTATTAAACATTTGAAAAAATAAAGAGCATCTATAGTTACAATTTTTATTTTTGAAACATTTAACTGCTCGATGTTTAAATCTAAAGAAAATATAACTAGAAAAAATTCTACGCGGACCAGGCAGCAGACGGGACTTGAATTCGCACTGTGGGTGTATACACTTTTTACATTTTTTTTGTTATTGTTGGGTCATAAAAGGCAATAAAAACGACAAATCTATTTAAGCTATATGTGTATAGGTAGACCAATATCTCAGACTTAAACCAATTTAGAAACGAAAGGAGTTAATATGTAGGTAATTTCATTTTAAAAAAACTCAACATTGTTTTTTTGGTATTTGTTTTAACGCGATCAAACTTACTTTATTAATTTAGAAACAGTGCAGCTTTCTATGGTAAAGAATTTCCTAAATTGCGTAATCTAGATATTACGTCCTGTAAACAAATAAAAAACAAACTTTAAATACCTATTTTTTTCTGTTCAAATATATTGTTTATTTTTTCCACGATCAATGGACTATCTGACACTTTTATTTTCGAATCGGACCTGTATAAGATCGCAAGTGAGATTGCATCTTACAAAATGCCTACGCAGTAGTTATTTCAACCTGAAAATATCTTGGCAACAATGATCCAATTGGCGTATCTCTAACTGGAATTGGATTATTGAAACTGATGCCCAAGTACGCACTTTGACAGCTCCGTCAAATATAGCGTTTAATAAAGCATCGTTAAAGTTAGATTCTGCTGTTCTCGGTGTTGATTGAGACACGTGTTCGCGTAGAATTACGAATTCCTATCGATAAATTGAGTTTTTGTTGTTTTGTGTATTGTTTCGTCCTTTCTGTTTGTGTAAGTGTTACTCCTATTATCTGTGGTAAGTGTTTACTAAACATAATTCCATAATTAAATGTCCGATGAAGAGCCTCCTGACGGGGGCGAGGGCCAAGACTCCCGTCCCAGTCAGGTAAGTGCTGAATCTCAACCATTATTTACTCTAATAACTATGGATACAGATGGTCACTCAACGTTAAAACACCCTGCATCACAACGAGACCATATAGTCATAGCTCCTAAGACAAATACCAAAGCATCTGAATCTATGCAACATACCTACATTAACCCAGAATTCGAAGGAGATTCTCCACTAACCTATACAACAAATGACCAAGGCACTTTTATTATCCAAATATCACGCAAAGAACCGGACTCTTCTTCTGGTTTAACAATCCGCACCCTTAACCTGGCTCAGATACTGCACAAATATAAAATAAAAGGATTAGTTAACGGCGGGATTACACCTGTAGGCCGCAATAAATCTGTACACATATGATCTGGACGGATCAGTTAATAGCTTCTGCAGAATATATTGTTTTAAACTCTCATGGTCACTAACATTATAGCTATTAACGGGATCATATTCAGTTACTGCGTGTACATGGCGCTTGCAACAGTGCCGAAATATCGGAGACTCACAAAAAACAAGGTACATGGTAACAATCCCGTTAATAGCTATTCTGCAGAATACTACAATACGCCGATGATATAACACTGTTTATCTCCTCGGAGGACCTCAAAGATGCCAGTTCGAGAATAAACTCTGCCCTGTATTATTTTGATGATTGGCTCACTGAACGTGGTCTTTCTCTGTCTCCAGAAAAGTCAAAAAACCCTTCTTTTTCGCGCAATTCTTACTTCCATTGGACATTTCCCTGAACAATCAACAGATTGAAATTGTTAATAACTGTAATTTTTTAGGCATAATATTGGATTCTAAAATTATGAACAGCGAGAAAGCAGAAAAATCTGTCAATATCCTTGGATCTCTATCCGGTGTCCATGCCACCCTTGTAGTCAGAAACAGGTATACAATGCAATAGTCCGAAGCCATTTCGAGTATGGAAGTTTTGTACTGGAACCCTGCAATAAAATAGCTCTGAAGAAAATAGCACAGATTCAATCCAAATGTCTTAGCATAATTACTGGCGCTATGCGTTCCTCCCCAATTAACGGCGTGCAAGTAGAATGCCTTGAACCCCCGCTTCATCTTAGACGCCAGTTAATGAGTGATAGATATTTATTCAATACTAGTGGCCCGCCCTCGCTTCGCTTCGGTGTAGAGCTGTAGTGTAAACTATAGTTTTTGTTCTCAGGCTAGTGCTATAAACAATGACTTTATTTATGTAATTACACGTGTTATTGTAAGTCAACCATAAAAGATAGACATATGGTGTTGCGGGATATTTTTTAGACAATTTTATGTAGAATATTTCCGTCATACATGATTTCTATGTAACTTTAACCATTAAGGCTGCACACGCGACGGAAGCTTAAAAAATGGAGTAACTTCTCCCGTTTTCCCAACATTTCCCTTCACTACTCTGCTGCTATTGATTGTAGCGTGATGAAAAGTAAACTATAACCTGCCCAGGAGTATGAAGAATAATTGTACCAAGTTTCGTTAAAATCCGTCGAGTAGTTTTTGTTTCTATAAGGAACATAACACACACAGACAGACAGACAGACAGACAAAAATTTTACTGATTGCATTTTTGGCATCAGTATCGATCACTAATCACCCCCTGATAGTTATTTTGAAAATATATTTCATGTACAGAATTGACCTCTCTACAGATTTATTATAAGTATAGATTGCACAATACTCAAACCACCCACTATTAGAAAAACTAAAAAAAATGGCAAGCCCTACTATAAATTCAACTTACTGAACTAATAAGGAACTTCTTCCCCTAGTTAAAAGTCTTAATAAACTAACTAAATCCTCACTGGAAGCAAATAACACGTTCCAAAAAAATTTTGACCAAAGACTGGCATGACTGGTACACTCTGTTTACAAATGCCTCAAAATTAAGGAAAACGGAAAGGTTGGGATAGAAGTCTGGTTCCGAAAATACAGAATCATCTTAAATTATAAATGCTCCTCCCTAATATCTGTAAACTTTAGAGACGCCTTGGCTATATTAGAAGCCATTACATACATTTAGCCCGAACAGTTAAATAAATGTTTAATCTTTTCAGACTGCCTCAGTTGTCTGCAGGACATAGCTAAGAATCCATTCCACTCCAAACAAAATTTAGTATCATCCTTAAGATTAGGTAAGCCCTTATTAACTGCTACAAGATCAATCTAAAAGTCGTCTTAGCCTGGATACCAGGCCACAAGGACATTGAAGACAACCAAACTGCTGATGTATGTGCAAAAAACGCTATATCAGTTGGTCTGGATTTAAAAAATCAATGTTATTCCCGCGATATCCGACATATGGTTAAAACAGTTATGCTAGAAAAAGCGCCGCACCTTGTTCAGGACTCCGAGTTTGCGTGAGGCCGTTTTTACCACGCTTTTGATTTAATTCTTAGGATTTAAGTCACAGCGAATTTCTATACCGAGCATGGTGATACTGCTCTCTAGCTCCAGTGTTGTGCCCTGAAGAGAAGGACATGAAAGGAATGGCGATGTTTTTGCCATGAAAGCGCAGACCTGGGTTTTCTTAGCATTGAATTCAACCAAGTTCTTGGCACCACATTCAGAAATGTGGTGCAAAGCCTGATTGAGTTCAAATGTACTAAAAAACTTACCAAACAAAGGGTTAACACTATGGCAGCTTACATCCTGACATCCCATCAAAACCTTGGTTCTTCCGCCACAAACATATACCCAAATCTATAATATCTACCATCATTCGCATGAGACTGGGCCATATATGTACTCCAGTTTTCTGTCCAAAATCAAAGTACGAGATCATTCACTCTGTGAGTGTGGGTTAGATGAAGGGACCCTTGAGCACATATTGTTTCACTGCCCTAAAATTTCTGTTCCCCTGTATAATTTATTACCAAAAAAGGCAAGCCGTTCCATTAATATTAATTATATGCTAACCCAAGTACAATCCCCCTTAATTTATATACTGAGCAAGTTGCTGAAACAAAATAATATAAAACTTTAACTGTAGTAACTCAACAAAATCCCTCCTCTTACCCTAGTATACTATATCAATACATATATTTATCTGTGTCTCCATATTAAATGCATGGGTACCTGGTATTACAAATGTCTGTCTATGTGTTGTTACAGATACTCTACGAGTCTGCAGTCATCATACTGCACAACATTAACAAAACCGTACAACTCGGCATATACCTTGTATCTTTTAACCCAGACATTGGCAGGATCATCACGTAATGAGACGCAGCCATAATCACCAAAAATTGAATTGTTGTACAAACTGGCTCCTTCGATACATAATTTGACGGTGACGATACGATTACGGATTTGTCAAAGTTCGTGCCCTGGTCGATATTCAGTCAGTAAAGTTGGTACGCACATAGTTTATGACCTGGATTGAGATATAGAATACTTTTTATCTCTATTTTCACTTTTTATTTCATAAAAGCGTTAGGCTCCTGAGGGTTTTCAAAAAACTAAAGTTAACGCGAACGAAGTCGCGGGCGCCACTAGTTTCATATGGTTTGTTATAAACACTCGCAGGAAAAATAAATACCAATTAGGTACTAGGCTCCACAAAATTAGTACTTAATTGAAAGGTTTTTGTGTACGTTTTTACAATAAAGTCCCTTGCAATAATGAAAAAGCTACTTTTAACTAAAAAGATCTTATGAATGAAGCGTATTAAAAGGTGTCTGATTTATATTTTAGACAAAGATGCTTGGATTTACACCGTCCCAGCCGTTCGAACAGGCTGTTTCTATAATTATGATAAAGATGACATGATATTGTTTTGACACTTATATTATAATATTTTTGATAATATTTACGCTGAAGCCTTTCTCGCCTGTTTTTCTCCACAGTTTCTGATTTTGATTTATGAATATTGTTTGAGACCATAAAATTTCAAGACTTTAAATAATTAGGTTTTCATTATTCGCAAACTTTTAAGTTCAAACACGTCACAATGATTATTTGCTTTTGTTCGTTTTTCTGAAGGTAGTGCAGGTGTCTCTTTATTGTTATTCTAAAATCTCAAAAAATTACTGGTTCCGGATAGAGCGACCAATTGAAGATATGATATCATTAACTTCTAAAAACAAATCTTATTAAACGTATCTTTAAAAAGCACTTTTTCTAAGGAATCAAATTGTCTAGCCTTGTTGAACTGATGCTTTATCTTAGATTGCTTACACCTAACTTATTCTCATTGTTACATCCGCGATGGTGCAACGGCAGCGAACACAGTTTCTGGGTTCGAATCGCAGAGCATATTATTGTAGTGTAGCTTGTAATAACGTTCCAAATCATGCTTATCACTCTTACTCCAAAGTGCACACCGTAGTACAGTTTGAATAGAATCCAGTTGTGAAGATTATTTAAGCTTTTTGTACAATTTAAGGAATGTTATCATTGTTTCCTGGGTTAATGAAAAGTAAAGTAGGACAATCAAGGACAATTTGTACATAATACAAGTAGACTTTGTCGTAGATAAATTCCGGTAATTTTGTTTCAAACTGAGCAAATCTTGTATTCTATCTGTCTTTATTATCATATTTGCTCAGTTTGGGACCAAAGATTGTGTTTGATGTTGATTGATCGGAATTTATCTACGACTAGTCTGTCTGTATTATTATATACGAATTAAATTGTCTTATTGTTTTCTTGTTGGTCGTCCTAGTTTTCATTAATCCAGAAATTAATGAAAACATTCTTGAATTTGGATGATCTCCAAGCGAAACCGTGATACAAGCATTTTCGTAATTATGTCTTTTCTCTAACAAACACTGGTTTGTACTATTTTTACAACACTTTATGATGGCAACTGTATCAAACTTAGCTTTTGAATGTCTTGCGTTAAATTCCACTGAAAATCTGCTTCAACGATCGGAAATACTTTTTTATTCTTGTTGATGTTTTGGTGATTTGATACTTTAGATCAATTTAACTATGATTTGCCTTAATCCTTACTAAAAGCAGCAGTGAACTTTTAAGTACTGTTACTGTTGCACAGCTGTATATTATGTCTTTTATTAAAACAACATTATTTTTTTTATGATTTGTTAATGTTGTTAGATACTGGGTTAGATAGGATAAACTCCCATTTATATAGGGAACGTGGTTTGGGGAATTACTAATACAAAATAAAGTAAGCCCAGAATGATCTAGCAACTAGCCTAGCACATCAGCCAAACAATCTTGCAACCGCCCCGGCTTCGACAGTGATTTATTGCACTTTTTGTGTCTAGCGAGACAGAACGCTGCATCCTCGGAATGAGTGATGCGTTCACAGCCGACGGAACAAGTATAGACAACTGACGTGTCAAGTAACTGATCGACACGTCGTCGGCCCCTGGCTCTCACATTTTACACTTGTTTTACATGAACGTCGGACATGCGACTTGTCAACAAACAGAGCACATCGATACGGCCGTCTACAATAGAAATAGTCGGGATGCCAACGGCACGTAATCGACTCGGTCCGAGCGACACATGCGGCGATAGCAGCACACAGTTTTAGCCGAGCTCGGAGCGTAGGCGCCTCGCGACCTTGGCGGCGCCGTCGGCCAGCACCGGCACCGGTGGAACAGGGGAAAACGAGACTCGCCACCATTTTAGGCCACGGCGGCCGCCGCGCCGGTCGACCGGGTCGAATTTTATCGTCTCCGGGGCCGGCCGGTTGCATAACCCGCTCGAAAATATCGAGCGGACGGCGGGCCCCGGCGAGGGTCCTCTCGGCCGAAGATCGTTAACTCGAGGGTAACCCATTTGGACGGGCGCCGTCGCGGGCGTTTCGACAGCGGCGCGGCGGTCGCTGGCGGGCGGCCAGCACTTACACCAGTACACCGCGACGAAGTCCTTGTCGTCGAGCACGCGCTCCAGCTGCTTGGCGGTGACCTCCTCGATCTGGGGTTCCTGTTTGGTCACGGGGGCGGCGGGGGCGGACTTGCGCGCGGAGGTCGCGGCCGCGGTGAGCAGCAGCAGCGCCGCGAGGGCCTTCAGCCAGCGAGCCATGGCGAGGGCGCGCGCGGACTGACGCCGCGCCGCCCGCCCGCCCTGCGCTTGCGCCGCCGCCCTCCGCGCCCTGCCCCTGCCCCCTGCCCTGCCCGTGTCGCCGATACTCGCTCGTCCGGCGCATGCGCGCGCGCACGCTGCGATTTGTTTACATCGCAACGCTCCGGTTCACGTTCACGCTCCGGAAATCATTCTCGAAATGGTTCTAATGGTATCTCCTTATCCCTTATCTCCTCGCGGGAGTCCAAGAACTCCGTACTTATACCTTAATAATTTTGTAAATAATCCTACTACTAGTTTCTACGGCACGGAATAAAAAAATAACTTAAACTACTTTGACATTGGTCTTGGTTGATATTTGTTATTTCATAAAAATGTTAGGTATCTACTTTTCGACTCAAATTAAATAATATAGGAAGAAAAACACCGCCCTTGCTGAGATTCTTGCCGGTTCTCTTTAGTTCAATTAAAGGTCTCCCGCCGTAAATTTGCAAACATAGGATGGCTTCTCAACTTTCACAAGTGTTTTTATCAGCCTAGACTTAATGAATGATTTTTTTATTTGAATTAAACGACTGATGCAGATCAGACATCTATATTATTATAATAATCTACGGCACCCGCCACCCTCTCACTGCCGACCTAATAAAACCTTTAAGTACGTTTAACTCATGTAGTTTGAATTTACGTTTAAAAATAATCCAGCAATCAAACTTTTGAGGAGGTTTGAAGATTGGATGGGATTGCTGGTGTGGTACGTAAAACTGCTGGTGTCCGTGATGGTAGCGTACCCACGATCAATATACGGTTTTTCGTTATGCCATTATATACTGCGTAAATAGTGCCAAATTAGTGTGAAAATAAAAAAAATAGTAAATTCACTTAAAATACTTTTACTGTTAAAGCACTATTTGACACACTATTTATACACATAGATTTGATAACGAGAAAAGTTAATTTTCTATGAGAACTATTATGGTACACCAGGTTGACGTCAGCTAAGAATGTTTAGTTAAATATCTTTGGTCCTTTAAGAGTATTGATTATAAAATTTTGTAAAGCCAGGGCACTATTTGCGAACTATTTTTGTGTGTCAAATTCGTTGCCCAAGAACGGCATATATTTAATATGCCGTTCTTGGGGACAGCCATGGGTACGCTAGCTTGGCGTCATGCTAGCGTACCCATTGCTAACTAACTAATGCTTAATTAAATACCCAAGCAACGGTATTTAATATCGTTGAATACCACAGACAAATCAACTTGCGTAGTTTACTTTTTTTGGGGAAAATTTGCTACTGTACCGGCTTCATTGACAATGGTTAATGTTTGAGAAGTTTGCAGGCGTAAAGCCTCGTAAACATAATTATCTTTCCCTTATATGTAAATATTTTTTTGTCTTAATGGCTGAGAAGTTGTGTCTTAAAAAACAGGTAAGTTTTAAGCAAGGCCGTAGTTCCTCCTTGTGATTATTTTCTTTTTTATTTTTTTTCAGGCTCAATGTGCAGTTACTTTAGGAAAAACAAATAAATATTTTTTTTATTAAAATATTTTTTCTTTACCCTGTAACAGAGCCCTACCTAAATACAGCAACAGATATGTTTTGACCACAGAACATCATCATCATCATCAGCCTATTAATGTCCCCACTGCTGGGGCACAGGCCTTCCCTATGGATGGAATAGGGAGATTGGGGCATGACCCACCACGCGAACCCAAAGCGGATTGGTGGGCGCTAACGACTGCAGATACAGCCGGGGCCAACGGCTTAACGTGCCTTCCGAAGCACGGAGGAGCTCTAGATAGTAATTTTTAGTCACCCATCCAATGACCGACCACTGCGAAAGTTGCTTAAGTTCAACGATCGCAGCCGAACGCGCTAACCACTTGCGCCATCGAGCTTCGTGGTTGCACAGAAAAAAATGCTTAAGTCAGCTGGGGATCTTAAACAGTATTATTAATATTTAATTAACAGATTAGTAGAGAAACATGAGAGAAATAATAATATCTCTAGGATAAAAATATTGAGCAGTCTAGAAGGAGGTGGATAGGATCCTGGTGATTGGGAAGCAGAGGCGTCTCAAACCCTTGTAACGCTCGTGTGCTATCATCATTAACCTAGTGCCGTTGGTGGCTGAGTGACCCTCAGAGCCCCTTATTAACTTAGATTAAACAAAAAGGGTAGATATGGTACGCTCATACTTGCATCAAACAAAAACTGATCCCACGGCAGCGCGAACGGGACGGCGAGATCCGCGTCACTGCATTACCGACCCGAACGAAACGGCACGTTAAGTTTCAACGGCAGCGCGAACGAGACGGCGAGATCCGCGTCACTGCACTACCGACCAATCATGCGACCAGTACTTGACGTCACTACCGAATAAGATTCAATTTTTTTATGAAAAAATATATTTTATAGTACTTACGAATGAAAAGTGATGCTGTGGGTGTCATTTTTAATTCTTGAGCTATTTGAGCACTTTTTAAAAACACACTTAGGCATTGTTTTATCATATAAACACAAAATATTAGCAATATTTCTTTTTGGCGTTCACATGTACGTCGTTTGCATGTCAAGATGATGTCAAGTTGTGACTAAAGCGATTAGGGTCGTGGACCACAATTCATGCGGATCACTTGATTCTTGAGGCTAGTGCCGTATCTACCCTTTTTGTTTTAATCTAAGCTTATTAATAAACACGGAATACGCTTAGACTAGTTATGCCGTGTTTTAGTTCATGTCACTCAAATGCCATTTGTCAATATATTGTTTTAAAATTTTCATGGTTACTAACATTATAACTATTAACGGGATTGTTACCATGTACCTTGTTTTTTATAGTGTCCGATATTTCGGCACTGTTGCAAGCGCCATGATCACGGAGTAACTGAAGTAATTGCGGGTAGATGTTATTGACAGATATATCGCTACGCTCTGACGTCGTCTTTTACTGCGCTCGATACTCCTAACAATGGTCATATTCTCACTATTCACTCGCACCTAGTGTAGTGAGAATGTGACCATTGGTAGGTCACAACAAACAAAAAACACCCCAACTTTTTTAAAAAATTAGATATTTTGACGTGACAATTTTCGATTGAAAATTAGGGTGCTTTTTGGATATTAAGTCAAAATAAGGTGAAAAAATGAATATTTTAAATCAAAAAAATTACTGTATGTTTGGGACATACAAAGGTAAGTTTTCACCAAATTTCGTGAAAAATTATTTTTTTTGCAAAAAATAAAAATCAAAAACTCGGTTATTCGCATTTTCCACATAAATTTTGAGGTTATGTGAAAAAAGTGTCGATACAAAAGTTGTAGATCTTTTTATTACCTACAACTTTGCCATTTAACTTTTTTTCATAGGACTTGCAGTTTTACCGGAAATCGAGATTAACCATTTTTTACCCTTAAAAACTCACCCCCTCCCCCTTCCCGACCTCAGATCGCCCGTAATTTATTTTTCCTTTCATTTTTGTTATATTGTTATACCTTTTCTAATGGGTTTCATCCTACTATAATTTTTTTTCACTTTTCACCATTTTTAAAATTATCGACCCTGGTCTAATATTTACTACTAGCAACACTTGTACCAACCTTTGTCCTTGCATGTAACCTCCAAAGACAGTGCCTGATTTAAAGTTCTGACCGCCGAGGGAGCCTAGCCTAGGGATGCTACTCACGGAACACAGAAAGAGCTGAAAGACCGTTAGGAATTCACTGAGTTGGAAAGGTAAAGGAATGGATAGGCGAAATTCGCGGTTGCGATAAAAGAATGGAAGGAAATTTTTATTTATATACCATTAAAAAAATACGGTAATCATACCATACAATATCAATTGTCATAAGGAATTTGTCATAATTATTATAGAGCTTTTTCATCGTAGGCGCGCATCCAGCCCCACCCGCAGTTAGGGTTACCATTTAGGAATTTCAAAAGTCCTTACAAAAATCCTGACATTTCGAAAAAAGTCCGCACTTTTTAATCACAAAACGGTACCATTGGTAGATGAAATATGAAACCAATATGTACTTTTATTTTACATCTTTATATATATAATTCTTCTGTGAGTGGGTATGTCACTGAACTTCTCTTAAACGACTGGACCGATTTTGATGAAATTTTTTGTGTGTGTTCAAGGGGATCTGAGAATGGTTTAGATTCACAATTTTGTCCGCTGGACAACCCCTATTTTTTTAGGGCGGTACGAAGTTCGCTGGGTCAGCTAGTATTCTATATAATTTTAAAAATCCGGACAATTTAAAGATCCGGACAAAGTCCGGACTATTGTCTACTAGTCCGGACATTTCTAGCTATCCCTACGTGCCATTTAGCCCAACAGAAGCGGATTTTGCCACCCTAAACTAATAAATAATAATAATAAATATTTCCAACACTCACACCAATTAGCCTAGCCCCAAAGTAAGCACTGTAAGGCTTGTGTTATGGGATGCTAGGGTAACGGATAGAATACATATACTGTACATATATAAGTATATTTATGTAGAAAAACATATTAAACATCAATAACTGGAGTACAAATGCTCGTATTCAGCACACAAACATCTGCCCCCACCGGGACCTCTCGAGTCGGCGACACCATGAAACCCGGCGTACAAACCACTCGGCCACGGAGGTCGTCACTACTATTTAAGTAAATGCTTTAAGTCCATATCTGATACTAAAGTAAAATGGAGGAAGGTAAATGACAGACTTCCTGCTCAATCTAAAAACGCCTTACAGAAGATGGTGAGCAAATTATTCTATTTAATAAAAAAACCTCAAATCCCGACTGTGGCGCCACCTATCGGGTAGAGTTGTAGGTAAAGTTACGTTGTTTTTCAACTTATTTTAATCGGTAAAAATCTGCTACAGAGTATTAGAACACATTAAAACAAAAGATGCGAGAAATCGTTCTTGTGACCTACATAATATAGGGTGTGACCTATAGAGTGACAGATGTAGGGAGTGACAAAGGGAAATGAGAATTCATAAGTTTATGGCACAGGTTTAAGGCAAGTTAAGGTGTGGTAAGGTCTTGGGTCTGCTACAAAATATACTCTGTTCATTTTATAAAAAATAAACAAAACAGTTTATTCGATTTATTTACCTATTCCGTAATAGAGAAAGTGCCTAGATTTTATTTATTTTAAACCCTCAAAAACAAATAAACTTAGGTTGCGTATCATTTCTGAACGAACACGAATTGCCAAAACAAAATTATGACATTTAGTGATGCGACAATGATTCACAAACTTTATCGAATTCGAAATAATATTATATGAGATAATAAGTACCTGGTTGGGTGATTTGGTGACTACCAAAACATAATTTATTGAAGACAAAAGTGATTTGCATTACGAAAGCACAACAAAGTATCAAAATTAAATAGTGTCAGCATGATTCTATAAACCCAACAGTATATCCTTGTCATTCTCTATACAGAATGAAAAGGAGAGTCTGATTTTAAATTTAGTTTCAATTTCAAAGCATCAAGCCAGAATCGATATTTATTTAAAGGTTCTTTCACGAACATAGAGTTAAGCACAAACTGTGCAAAGATTTGATTTTTCAGTCCCTGGATATATGCATTTTGTTACTGTGTCATAATACTAAATACGTAAATTTCTGTAATATGTCATTCACAATAAAGTTTATTTTTTTTACAATTTAATTGTTAATTTTGGAAGTTGTGTTTTTCATTTCATCTGTTTTTAATTAGGTTATAATTGTTTTTTATTTTATTTCCTTCGAACGCAGAAGAGCGGACGGCGGGCCACTTGATGTTAAATGGTGATCGTCGCCCACGGACATCAGTAATGCCAGTGACACAGTCTTGCCGCTGCCTTTAGTAGAACACTCTGTGTAGGCCTCTCTTGAAGCGGACCATGTTATATTACTGTAGGAACGCCTTGGAGGGGAGCTCATTCCATAATTTTATTGTTCGTGGAATTAAAGATCTCTGGAAACGGACAGTTGTGGCCTTCAGTCTTTCCAGGTAACATTCGTGAACTCAACTCCAGTGACGGGTGTTGCAGTGGTAAAAAGGTGCTGGGATATTAACTAGAACAATTCCGCGGAGCACTCACCATGAATAACGAACAATACGCATAGGCAACAAAAGTCCCTATGCAGTTCCAAAGGCCATTCATGTGGGGCCTAATTTGTGCTTTGTAAAGCAAAAGCCTTTGCTTAGACGTGAAATCCTACTTAGACCGATTAAGAATTCCAAGCTTTTTAGCGGCCAGTTTGGATATATCAACACCTAGTATTCCAACACTATTGAAATTATGTAGCGGAACTCCTTGGAATTTTGGTGTGACAGCAAACGAAACCTTTTTTGCAGCAAATGTGCTAACTCGTCCCTTATTATGATTGAACAAGACAAGGTCCTGACTTCCCCATTCAGAGACTCGCTCAAGAGAACCCTCCACTTCGGTCACAAGTTTAGTCCGCCATTCCGAAACTACAGCTCGAGGGAATTAATTTGGCAGATATGTTTTATCTGAGAATTAAAAATCAGCCCTTACCGAAATTTGGTTTTCTAAGTGAATGAAAAGTGCTTTATTTATCATGAGAAACATTTTGTATTATTTTTTTAAAATTTATACAACTTTGTCTATTGACCTACTCAATCGACGATATTTATATTTCATTAGATATTCACAGTCACATCACTAAGCGGCCACGTTTCTGCAACCGGCCAATAGGAAATAAGTATTTACAAATGTCATCTCAGTCACGTGGTGGGGCGAAGAGCAATGAATTTCCGAACCAGTGTTGCCAACTTAGTGGATTTTCCACTAAAACTGGTGGTTTTGACCCCCCTTTTAGTGGGGAGATATTGCATTTAGTGGCTGGTGGTTTTGTTTAGTGGTTTTCGTAGTATTCAATTTCATTAGTAGGAAGAAGATCATTGTACTATGAAGCCACATTATAAATTTCTATTTCATTTTAAGAGTATTTACTATGTAGGCAACACAGGCAAAGTTCAGTAGTATAAATGTTATAAAAAATAAGCAGAGGAATAGAATGAAGTTGAATCTCTTAACTGCCATATTAAGAGTACGCTGTGTTTTAAGATAGACAGGAAAATGCTGCAACGAATATGAAATTCCTTTAAACATATTAAAACAAATTGGTACAAAACAATCATATCATACCAAAGTGAAACAACCATAAATTTTATTTAGTGGAAAATTTTGCGATTTTGATAGTAGGGTCGGTTTTTGTTAGTGGATTTCTGGTGTTTCTAGAAGTTGAATCTAGTGGGAAGCTGATTTAACGGTTGGCAACACTGTTCCGAACGAATCGCTACATTCATAGCGCGCTGTCAACAAATATCTCGTGCTCGTGGCGCGACCGGTCGGCCTGCGTAAAAAGTTTGCTTCGTGAATGTGAAGTGTTTTGTGATTAATACAATGCTTATTGATTACTAATCATATAAAAACTGTGTATCGTGGATTACTTTATCATAAATCATAAAGTCTGGTGAGTGTTTCCAATGTTATTGAGTCTGATAAATAAGAGTTTGAACACCGAAGTTCACCTTCGTTTAGATTTTTTATTTGAATATCATCTTATCAGAAAGCAGCCATTCACGCTGGCTTTATGATTTCAGCATATTCATACCGTGGGCCCACCAAAATAACATTACCGCTAGAACAAAAACAAGATGTTATTTATCTAAAATAATCCTGACTTTTCTTAAACAATGACATACAATATTTAGACCTTTATTTTAACTATTATTCTTAAGGAAAATACTTATTTACTTTACGTTAATTTGTACAGTTTTGAAATCTAATCCAACTTCGAAAGTATGGTCTTTAAGCTCTTTCCAAGTTCTTTACTACACTTAAAAAACTTTTAACTCACTTAAGTTGAATTTGCAGGAAAATATAATTCGTGCTAACATTAGTGACTACTTAATAATTACTATAGTGAATTTTCAATTTTTATTTTCTCTTTTATTGAGAAATTACAAAAATAGTATATAATCTATGCTATATTAAATAAATAATCAGTATAAATAATAAACATCATGATTTAATATAATTTTAATTATAGAAAAGTTTCCAGTCTAGTTGAAGGGCAATTGGAAACTATATTATTCATGCTGCATAAGATATGACTAATGATCAAAAATTACAGCAACATTTCAACCACTTCATGAAATTGGTTAGCACAAAAATGTTTATGTACTGCATAAAACACATATTCTGCAACAGTGTAATAACGACAAAGTAATGGCCAGATTTATAAATCTATAATCAACTATAACATAATATCCCCATTTGTTTCTTGGGTTTTACGCACACCACTCATTAAATAAAACAAGTTTCAAAGGTAAAGATGCACTGATTTATTTATTTACTAGCGGCCCGCCCTCGCTTCGCTTCGGTGTAGAGCTGAAGTGTAGACTACAGTTTTTGTTCTCAGGCTTGTATTCTACACAATGACATTCATCTATGATTCTTCTTATACCTGCATGCAAAGTCTCAGCCCGATCGGTTTAAAATTGATAAAGTTTCATACAAACTTTCATTCCTTATTTTATCCCCTTGGGATTTTCTTTATATTTTTTTCCGTAAGAACCTTGTACAGAGTATTAGAAAACTACAAAAAAAAAACAGCCAAATTGGTCAAGCCGTTTTCATGTTATGTCGTGACAACGGAAAACGGGTTTCATTTTTATATATATAGATTGACGTTTCAGTTCCAGTAAATAAAATCATTATGTAGACAACATTCGCTGAAAAGGATGTGAAACGTCAATTAATAAATAAATCAGTACATCTTTACCGTTGAAACTTGCTATATATAATATCCCCAGCTGTATTATATGGCAGTGCACAGAACTTAATGAATATAGAGTAGCCTTATGGCGCAGTCCATAACTTATTACGTTGACCCAATGAGGATTTGTGTATATTGGGTGTTAGTAAATGCACCCTAAACCAGTGGTTTAACATTCCTTCTCATTCAAATTGAAACCTAAGATAATAATATTTTGATCACTTGTTCAATAATAAGTTTTTGTGAAATCTGCTGATCTTCTACATCACACTGAAGAAGCATAGTGACTTACTGTACCTGTTACTAACAACGTCAATAAGTAAATAAATCAGTACATCTTTACCGTTGAAACTTGCTATATATAATATCCCCAGCTGTATTATATGGCAGTGCACAGAACTTAAAGAATATATAGTAGCCTTATGACGCAGTCCATAACATGACGCAGTCCATAACTTATTACGTTGACCCAATGAGGATTCGTGTAAATTGGGTGTTAGTAAATGCACCCTAAACCAGTGGTTTAACATTTCTTCTCATTCAAATTGAAACCTAAGATAATAATATTTTGGTCACTTGTTCAATAATAAGTTTTTGTGAAAGCTGCTGACCTTCTACATCACACTAAAGAAGCACAGTAAATAACTGTACTATCAAACTCTTTCAGCATCTTCTATGTTATTTATAAAACACGATTATTTGAATCTCAAAGTGTAGTATCTCAATGAAGCTTTTTAAAAAGTTTTTGTAAGAAAAATCAATAATATTCCAAACTTAATTAGGTAGTTTAGAATTTTACTTGTTTGATCTGAAAATATGAATTGTACCTGTGTTATTAATACTAAATTGTATTAAAGCATTCCTATGGATACAGATATTTTATTGGTTTAATATTGTTATACATAAATAATAAAAATCTTTGTTTGTGTAAAAGACATCTATTTATTTAAGTTTTTCAATGTAATATATTTGTCTTGTCTG
This sequence comes from Chilo suppressalis, assembly GCA_902850365.2. Taxonomy (NCBI): domain Eukaryota; kingdom Metazoa; phylum Arthropoda; class Insecta; order Lepidoptera; family Crambidae; genus Chilo; species Chilo suppressalis. The sequence continues at coordinate 27,424,383 of OU963901.1, read as the reverse complement.
CTACATCTGTGCTGTAGAACATTATATAATGTGAGAAATATTAATGAATTTCTCAATAATTATAATTATTTTATTCATGAATCAATGAATGAATTCATACGACTTAGGTATATTTTTTAACCTCTTCATACTTTCTTCAAACTGAATATTGAAAACTGATTTTTGTAATCCAAAGAATTTCATATGAGTAAAATTAGGTACATTACCTGACCACTTCATTTGGCAACCAAATAATGAAATAGTTGGGAAATATCGTTTTTTTTTAAATTTATTTATTTAATCAAGTACTGTTACAATTATTTTAATACATATAGTGCGAAAAACCCAGAAAGGTTTATTTGTGCACTAGAATCACTGTACAACTAGTTACAATAAATAGAATTTTTAAACACTAGTAAATATTATTAAATTACAATATATTATAAAAGTAAGTCAACATCGAGCGGCAAGATAATTAAATTATCCTTGTACATGCAGGTAACAAAAGACGCATGCACCCATACCGATTGGATCACACTTTATCATAAGACATGTATTAAAGACATAATATTCTATAATTATCAATAATAATCCCACCCAACATTTGTTTCGGAAACAAACTTATAAGTAACTGGTATGAATCCAAATAATAAATGGTTTGCATTGAGTAAAAAATAATACGAACTTTCAGATTTGTAATATTAGTGATATTTGTAGGATGAAACCATATCAGGCTGTTAGCACAGTTGATGTTTCTGTTGGAATACAGTGCCCTCCTACGACAACAACATTACACGGAACATATTTCGTTTTTTATAGTGATCCTTTGTAATGATGTAATTTTTATTAACAGTATTATTCGCAAAATTTAGCCACCCCCTAAAACTAATGAATGGTACTGCAGCTAAACAATATTGTTTTGTGCATCATACATAACATACGAACCTTCAGTGTATATACAACTACTTTAAATATATTTTATCCAGCAGTGGTGCAGTAGGAAAGTAAAAAAATTGTAAACGTCACTCACATAACCATATATAAAAAAATACCTTATAAACCATATATAAATATTTGGCATTAATCATGCGTAATTGAGTCAAAGAAGTTGTCTGGAAATAATAGCAAGTGACAGGTTGTCTACAGGTTTCCGAATAAAATCTCTGTAGACAGGTTAAAACTTATCTACCACTCTGAGCTTCCACTGTATTCTGTACTCCAAGGGATTCTCCGCTAAGGGTATACAGGGAAACAAATGCTATATAATCCACATAAATAATTTCCACTTCCATAATTCCATAAAAATTTAAAAAAAAAAATTATAAACTGGCAATTTGGACACTGTCCGTATATTTTGTCCGAATCGTTACGACTTACTGCAGAACACAGAAACCTTCTGTGTTCTGTGGCTTTAACTGTCTATACAGGCAAGCGAATAGTTGGCGCATTCAATGATTTTCTTCCGCTGAAAAAGTTGATAAAAAAATATTGAAAATCTGAATAGTATGTTCCACTTATAACAAACGCACTCGCACGTAATTGGTTTCTGAGGATAAGCACCAGTTATCTGTGCAAGATTGTTTCTATGATCATATCAATGATTGTAATCGGGCCGGACCTGTGATAGTGGGCCTTTGTTCTCTACAACCTGCCAGTACCTACACCATTGTGTTTTGGCGCACAATAAAAATTGCATATCTGTGCCGCTAAACAAGGCTACTTTGTAACATTTCACCACCAATTGGCCTCAACACAACTGAAAACAGTGTGTGGTGGCGTGGGTTTATACAAAACTTTAGGTGTCATAAATTTATGGAACGAGAGGCTTCTTACAATCCTGTCTTTTTCATCAAATACTGTTGACAGGGGCATACTTTATATCTGGCGCCAGGGCTTGAAACCGGTTTCGAAAATACCGGTAAATAAAGGTTAATACCGGTTTTGGGGAAAAGGTTTCGTTCGGAGCGCGTCCGAAATAAAAGCGGTACCTAAAACCTTAATAAACCGGTTTAATCCAGAGCGACACGTGCACGCGTCGGCATCACTTGAAGTTTGTTTTGTTTGAACTAATCCAGTCACAACTTGTTAATGCTCAGAGATTGATGCATTTATTGATACGTTTGCTAGCGTCTAGTGAGTCAAGTTATTCATTTATTATCGATGCCGTCAGATAGATCAAAATGAAGCCCTTTAAAAACCGCTAAATTGATTCAAAACCTATTTGATTTCGCTCTTTAGGAAAACCGGTTTTTTAAGGTTAAGGTAAAGCCAAACCTAAATATAACGCTAATGTACTTGACACTGATTGAGGTTTCAAAATTAACCGGTAAACAGGCCCTGTCCCTGTTTGGCGCAGGCCACTTACAATTTCCACCCCGTTCCCTAGATTTGAAACCCAAATCAAAATATTGGGCAGTAAAGCCTGGATGACAGGCCGAGTTTACAAACTAGCGAGTTCGCTAATAATAAGCAGATTGTAAAAAAGCGGACGACGCGGGGCGAGATACAAGCTGCTAGCGAAGTCGCTGGCTTGTAATCATCGAGGTCATCGAGACTTCCCAATATCTATATGTCTTCTGCCGCCCCTCACAGCCTGTCGCCTCGGGCCATGGCCCTCTTGGCCCCATGGTAAATACGCCCCTGACTGTTAAAACAAGACAATCTGTTATTGAATATCATAGTGAAAGTTTCCGATTCGTCGCCTGATAGTTAGCGGCTACCGTAGCTAGACGCTTATATACCAAAATGCTTGGAATACTGCTCGTACGGCACCCTACCCTGATCCCATCCTCCAACTGCATCACTACAGGAAACTTTCTTTTGTAACATGAAGAATATTCTGCAAATTCGAAGATTTTCATAATCGTGCAAAATCAAAATAAGAATAATCAATATGTATGAGTCGTTATAGATACAATCTTAATCATCAAAGATCTAAATATTTGATGATCAATAAAATAATATGATCAAAACCGTTTCTTATATCAAATTCCTTTATTGCTAACTCGATACGATAGTATTATGTTATCTTCAATATTAACGATAATAATGATTATTTTCTAGAAAATTCCGAATTTATTATTAATTTATATTAATACTGCAATAAGCATACTATCATCATAATATCGGGAAACTGGTCTCATTTCGTTTTTAAATAAACATTCTTAAAGAATTTATAATGTTGCATAAATGGATGCTATGAAAATGGTCCATGTTGCTAAGTAAAATTTAGTTTTACTACGTAATGTACCTAGAAATCATTGACGGATACTATGGCCTTTTATTGTTGCAATAATAGGTAAGTAATCATTTACAAGCTAGCCAGATAAGGCAAAACGATAAATTCCAATAAACTGTACGCCCGAGGAAAATACGATAAATGCTATCAAGAGTGTTGCTGATACTACGACAATCCTTATCATCAGAAGTTCAGTGGTTGGCCGTCTGCATACCTGAGAACACACAATATGGCTGAATATCGCGCTGGAAAAGCGGGGATCAACGCCGACGCCCAGGCGCGTATCAACAGCAAGTACAACGACGATATCGGACACGAAATACTCGAGTGGGTCAAGGTGCTGACTGGCGAACCCGCCGACACCACTGGGAGCGCCGACAACATCTACGAAGTCTTGAAAGATGGCACGCTCCTCTGCAAACTCGTCAACGCGATCCAAGAAGGTTCGGTGAAGAAAATCAACCAATCAACCATGGCGTTCAAGTGTATGGAAAACATCAACGCTTTCTTGGAAGCGGCGAAGAAGTTGGGCGTGCCCCCGCAAGAGACTTTCCAGACCATCGATCTTTGGGAGAAGCAGAACCTGTACTCGGTTCTGATCTGCCTGCAGTCTTTGGGTAGGAAAGCGGGCAACTATGGCAAACCGTCTATCGGACCCAAGGAAGCTGACAAGAATGTCAGACAATTTTCCGAAGAACAGTTGAAGTCCGGCCAGAACGTCATATCGCTGCAGTACGGAACGAACAAAGGCCAGCAAACCGGCATCTCCTTCGGTAACCGACGCCAAATTTGAGTATGTGAAGTGTATTGTGTTTGTATATTTAATATCTTTTTTATGTAATAAATACAGTTTTTCAATTTCATACATACCTACGAATTTTATTTCTTTCTTTTCATAACTTTGTTCGGTTAAGTGCGGTGCTTTAGGTAAAGTTACAGATCAATTACTAAGATTATTTAGTAATTTTATTTCGATAGTATCGACCATCAATCGTCGCATTCATTTTATCAAACATACCTATTCTCTACAATCATGCACTGCTGCAAACAGTATTAAATTACTCATATAACTTAGATTATTATGTCGATTATGCTTATCTCTTTACTGGAGCGATATAGTACTTCACCTAACCTACCTATTATATAATACCAGACCTTCAATGAATGTCGAAAGAACTAAATTATCCCCAAAGGGATACGCGAGCGAAGAACGTCGCTGCCGTTTCGTAGCAAATATTGATCCAACTTATCCGTTTCTAAGCAAATGCAATATTGAATCAATACCAATACATCTTCCCACGTTGCGTTGCAATAAACACCACAATCGCTCTGACGCCTCGAACATGTTACTATCGCGTTTTATTGATTATAATTACAAATAATTACTTTGTTAGTTGTGCTACCCACAGTGCAGCTAGTGAACCGCTATTTAACTTAGTGTGAGTTGCACCACAGAACTAGTTAAAGGTAAAGTTACATTTTATTAGCTTTCACTTGGACTGTTAATTGTCAATGACAAATTATGACCTCATTTTGACTATCGTCAAATGGTGCAACCCATTTTTTACCTAACCGGTACTTTAACTAAAGAGATAAAGTAAGTTGGTGCAACACACGCTCAAGAATTAATATATTTGTATCGATCAGAAATTAAGTGTTTCACATCAGGAGCACATCATGACGTCATCCAGTTAAAACAGACCAGGTAATATATGGGCACCCTATGTGGGCATTCAGCGGAAATCGCAGTCACGCGCTGCTAGTCAACGGAAACACGGATATCCGAACCCCACCATAACACGTGCTCATTTATCTCACTTACTCCAATTCCAATTCTAACACTTGAGAAAGAGATGGAAATACTTGAGAAAAAAGTCCACAACAGGCTGAGCCGCGACCCCACAAACAAATTTTATTTTGTTTATCTAGTGTAAATCTTTAAAACGGTATTGTAACCTTGTCACCGTTCACACCTAAGTATAATTAGTACGCTATTTTCCATCATTATTGCGTATAAATATCATGAATTTTAATAGCACGTCTTGCAACACAAACAAAGCCATAGTGAATGCACGTCCAACTTTAAGTTAATCACAAGCTTTGCATAGATCGAATTTATATTTTAACGTTCTTTATTAAAATAACGATTTTAGTCCTGATATATAATCAGGGCTAAGATTGAGTGCCCTAAAACTGCAAAATTTCACCACCATATTAATTATCAATTAACAAACACATTTTACAACTATCTCAATGTTACAAGATAAAGGACTTTGACCATTGTGTGTTGCCAGTGGTGATCTACGAGACTAGTCTTTTACTATGGGTCTGATGAGAAAGTCTCACAGCAAGCAATAAAGCTAGAAAGCTCGGTATTTCCCTGAGCAATAGAATCAGTATCGGTAAGCCGCAGGAGAACTATAAAGTAACAGAGAAAGACCGGGAAACAATTCCTAAGTTGAAGTGACAATGGGTGGGATACAGCGCAGAGAACCGACAGCCGTTGGAGACTGGAGCGGAAACGTCCTAGAATGACGACTGTGAACAACGGGACGATTCTCAGGGGTAAGCCTCCGAACATCTGATGAAGGACGCTGGTTGGGGTCAGTGCTGGATCGATCTGTATGGAAATTCTTAAAGGGGAAAATTCTTAATTTGCATTTTCTTTCGGTTTCATTCGGTTGCAGATTCTTCTTTTTGATCAAAGCTTTATAATGCTGCTGAAAAACTAGTTTTTCACGGGTTAATGCACGAAACTTTATTTATTTATTGACGTTTAAACTAGTTTTATTTAATGAGTGATGTGCGTGAAAACCTAAGAAACAAATATTATAAAGCCTGTTAAATGGGTGTCGTATGCCTGAAATCAAGACGGATGACATATTTATTAAATTTTTAAATATAGATGTTATTTATTTTTCATACAAGTGTTATGTTATACCCCTATTATGTTAATACCATATCTTTTGTTTATGAAACTCATTTGTAATGTTCGTTAATTATCTTAAAACCATGTTATCTATAGTTCTCATGTTCCTAAGTTAAGATATCTATTATTTACTAAAACCACTCACATCTTTTTTACTAATTACTTCATTTGCATTGTATCGAGTCATCTAAACTTTCCAGAGTCCTTTGAACGTTTGTATAGTCATTAGGGTAATAGTTTTATTTAGCTTTCTGAGGACTCATTCATTATATAGCTTGAATTCTTTTAGTATTAGTTAGTTATAATCTAAACCACATCGATGTAAGACATAATTCTTATAGTTACTAATAAATATTTTATTTTATATTGAGTTACTTGCCATATAACACAAATTACACAAAATCATGAGTCTTTTAGTACCTATTATAATTAGGGATTTGAGAGGTGCCGTTATATTAAATAATGCACCTGACTAATTGGCTGTGAACGTTCTAGATGACAAGCTCGTGAAACAATTTAGAGCTCGGAAATTTGAAAGTACACGGATGATTTTATCTAAAAATACATCTATAAATTAGGAACTTAAGTACGTTGATTAATCATTATGATCCAACGGACTATAGATTCTTTTGCCATGAAGTACATGTCTAAACAATTTTTTCTCATTAGTCTCAGGAGCTTTACTCTGTTTCTCCGAAACGAAATTTCGGTAACGAACGAATTTTAAACGAAATTTCGCCACTGACTCTACTCTTTCTCATTTTCGAACAGGCACATAAAATTCGGAACCATAAACAGTTTTCGAATGGAATGAGTCATGTTTGTGTGTTCTTTTTATGTCCACTTTTGAGATTACGTTTTTTTACTTGGAAATAATATATTTTTTTTTTATTGACATTGAAAAAACATTCTTTGGCAGTGTTAGCCGACTAATATGTAAAGTTGATAGAATCTATTGTATGTCAAGTCAACCTAAATTTGTCGTTTATTACTTTGAAGTATTAGAGTTACAATAAATAATAAAAAAAATGGTTTATTTGTTAATTTTACATGATAAAAAATGTTTCTCGAGCTAAGCAGCCTTGATAAAAAATACTCTTGCAAGCATTTTAGGCATAATTAAAACATAAATCTCAAAACGAAAAGGCTCACTTTTCATTTCGTCAATTTGAGGTTAAAATTTTGAACAATTAATTATCTGTCAAATTCAACTTTTTGTTCGAAAGTTTTATGAATTAGAGTAGGCTTGGAGAATTTAATTGTCAAATATTTTCCGACGAACGAATTTTCGAAATGAAAAGGAAACAGAGTAAGGAACGTGCAAATTTCGATCGAAATTTCGTTTTTCGTTGAAATAGAGTAGACCTCCGGGTCTGGGTGTTTCTATTCGGTTTCAGGTGCTTACTTTGTTATTTATTTAAAACAAGTGAGAATCACTACAGGTACAATTTCAAATTTTTAAGCGTTTTTTGTTTTCACGACAGACAGCAGATCATTTCGAATAGGCACCTACTTATCAGCGATAATTTCAAAGTGAAATATTGGACTAACGAACGTTCACTAGATTTAACTTAATTATGCACTTGATCGCTTTCAAAATATTAGTTATTAGTAGTGAAAGTGAATCCGAAAACGTGACTCAGCACCGTATTAAATGATTGACGTCGTTTAACTGTCTGTCAACATATCAAAGATGTACGGCTAAATTTTCGTAATAAAAAATGACATGTGTATTTATGTGATTTTTTTTACTAATTAACGTCTTCTTCTATTACCTGTTTACTTAGCTTTGCCAGATTAAATTCATACGATTCATCGTAACATTTTTACAGATTTGTTATATCTATTGAACTGCAATGCTTCTCTTTAGTAGTTATGTTCCTGTCATGAGTATTTAATATTATATTATAACTTCATTTGTTTGAAAAGGAAAACAAATCGTCGTCATGCTACAAAGCCTCCACGCCATTTATTTCTTCAGAGAATGTTATATAGGTAACCAATCAATCAATGGCCGTTAGAGGATGATAGATACAAATCCATGAATCAGCAGAGCAGCCGTATTTTACTACGGAAGGTTTTCTAAATAGATCTAACGTTCTATTCCCACGTTATGTGATATCGATCGTGCTTGCAAGGCTTCTGTTGACGGGCACGCTACGCTACGCCGCCTCCGCTTGCTCGGCAAGCTCTTAACCAAACACTTTATACCGTTACTCAATAGCTCCTGAGATTATCTGCCACTAACGGGATAGCCGTTTCGAACTAGTGTTGGGTAGGACACGACTTGAAAAAGAGTTTGTAAGAGTAGCCTCTTTTTTGTACTGAGCCAGTACAATGTCCCACTTCAAATGAGGCGAGGCAGAAGCTCGACGAGTAGCACCTCCTCTACGCACTATCAATCTTGCTGCATCCAGCATGCAGGACAGCGCTATACACGTAAAAGAGATAGAGATACAGATGGATAGTGAATAGAGGACTTAAATGAAATGTCATGCCTCGCTCTCTCTCAGACTTACGAAGAGTGAGTGAGTAACGAGACGCGACTATCGCGACATTTAATGTGAAGTAGTACATTTTAAAATTTTGAGCCGCTCTTACATTTTGACGTCATGTCCGGGACAAATGTACCGCCTCGTGTAAGTCCTACTCAACACTATTTCGAACGCAGTGCTGCATCAGGTTGTTATTGCAAGAGTCGAGACCCCTTTCTCGATCTCGTCGAGAGAAAATCTAATCTAACACAGCTCATTTTACTAGATATTATAATCTCGAGTTTCCCCATAAAGTTTAGAGAAAGTTAAATGCGAAGCGTTCTCTGATATCGTCATTCCAAATAAAGTGTATGACCTATATGGCTACCTCCTAGAATGAACGGGCAGTGACTGAAACGGATCAGCCATTACGATCTCGTGAATCACAATGTTATGTATAACATAATGCAAACGGTCATGTTCCTCGCTGTATACTGAAGTAAAATTATATCGACTTCTTTATCTATTCTTACCTACAGCTAAGAGCGTTTCACGCCTCCGTAAACCGAAAAAAGTTTCGGAGCCAGTATCACACTCCAGTTACTGTTGTCGTTAAATAACTCCACTCAACGGCGTATTTCGCAAATGAATGTTCAAGTTGAAACTTCTGGTGTTTTTGTCCAATAAGAATGAAATGGAAACCACAATTTGTATTTCAGTACTTCTTTTGTTTTGATCTTTAAATTACTCAAGGTTTTTTGTTATGACGAGTAGGTAAGTCACTAGTTACGACATTACCAGTGGTTTTTCTGAATGCATGTTGAATGAATATTGCTAGTTTAAATTCTCCAGCTCCCACACAACAATACGTTATTATGAACGTACATGCCTATAGTGCGAATGCGTCAAATCCATTTTCCACAACTTGCGCAGTTTGTCACCGTGTTTGAACGTCATCGCGCCAGTCAAGGGGGGCTGATTGATTTGGCCCTGCGAGACCCAGAGATGATTTATTCGTTAACCTGCATGTATTGATACGGTTTGACCTCATTGATGTAGACATCTGTTATTGCCAATTGTCTGTGATGCTGATGGTCCATTTAATATGATTATTTTTTTAGGTAGAACAAATTTTGAGATCTCTTAATTTTGTCACGGCCCATATTGTTCGTTATAAGGTCATACGGGGACTATGTGGAAAATTCAACAATCAGGACGTTCAATATTTAATTTTGTCATAGAATGGGCAACAATAAAACCATAAACGAAAACAGACAAGATAGAGACTAAAGTCAGTTTTCTTGGAAGTTCTAAATATACTTTGCATATAATTTACGTGTATATTTTATGAAGAATTTGTTTGATGTTATTTTGGGAACGATTTTTCTTTTAAATAGTCGTTTAGAGGAAATGTAATTCATTCGGTTCCGTGTCGTTGGCCGTCTGCACGGCTGTTTCCACGTATCAAAGCACGGCATCTTGTATCGCTTACGCTACATCACTTAACAATATGTAATTATGCAGTTTTTCCTCTACTTAAACAACTTTCCCTGAAGAGTGATGAGTGCCTACATTTAGTGTAATGAGGTGTCGTTATCCCTTTGTTTTAATAAGTTGTATTTGTGGTATTAATAAAATTGTAACTAAAATTATGCCTTTGCCTTTACTTAATACATCTATGTCGAAACACTAAACAGTTATCTCGAAAATGCTAAATTTAGTAATGTCCCTTCCCTACCTGTTCTTGGTAACAACAAAAGTTGCTTTCCTACCCAACATACAAAAATATTCCCTAAAAGCTTTGTAAAAATCGACGATCCAGTTTGAATTCTAATTAAATCCTTATCTTTACCAGCAGCCGCCATGGGAATTGCAATCAGCGAACGAAAACCGTTAAGACCTGCAGTATTTTGTAAAGTATTAACCCTATGAAGAGGGTCAACGCTGAGATTACCATTCTCTAAGTTATCACTTAACTGTTAAATGCAAGCACTTTGGTTGGCCACGAGACGTTGGGTTAGCGGAGCGAATTTAACGGTCGGTGTGATGCCGTTCGTCGTATAGTAGGACCAACTGTGACCGACTTAAATGTAGAAACCAGTTTGGTCAAATATGGCGAAGTCAGACCTTGGCATTGAGGGAACACGATGACTAATAAAGCGCTCTTTCCTCTCAACTATAAGGTGTTACGTAAGACAGTCACACACTTGTGACGGGAATTTTATTATCTAAAACGTCAGTTGTGTAAACGAGTAACTTTATTATAGTCAAACTCATTGTTTTATTTTGTTATGTTTGTACACGTCATTCATCTACATTATAAGTCATTGTTGATTTGTTTGGTAATTTCATTTTAGGAAGAAGCCCTTTATTGTTTACTATTAGCTGGCAACATTGGCGTGGCATGCCATAAGTTAATACTTCCAGGAATAGTCTGTCTGCTTGCTCGTATATAATTACAGTGAGTATCACGGATGTGTCCGTCCGTGGAATGCGCTCCATGGGATCTTGTGCGTACTTGCTGAGTATTAAATCTAGAACTGGATTTGTTAATATAGCATACGAAGGCAGGTGTTCGTCTAAACCGCCTACACCGGACAACTTGTTCTATGTAATCAGTGCGTTCAACGCTCCTTCCAGTTTGTTTCGCTCGTATGATGTTATCGCTTCTCAAACATCATAAATACATATATCAGTGTTTTACCGCATTCTGTGACTGAAAGTAAGCGTGATGCGTACTTGCTTGATGCATTGTTCGAGTTGTTTTCTTGTCGTCCGTTATTTTTAGGAGGTTACTCAGTGTATAAGTTCCATCGTAATGACACAGCTTTTTATGGTCTTGCTATTTTGTGGGTTTGAAGTGATTATTTAAAGGGTGGTAAACTTTGTTTAGATATTGGAGTTCGTCGTTCATCGTTGAAGTTAAGCAACTTTCGCAGTGGTCGGTCATTGGATAGGTGACCAAAAATTTACTATCTCGAGCTCCTCTGTGCTTCGAAAGGCACGTTAAGCCGTTGGTCCCGGCTGCCACTGCAGCCGTTAGCACCCGCCAATCAGCACAGGGCCCGCGTGGTGGGTCATGACCCAATCTCCCTATTCCATCCATAGGGAAGGCCTGTGCCCCAGCATTGGGGACATTAATAGGCTGATGATGATGAAACTTTGTTTAGAGTCGTGTATGCTCCTCTCAAGGCGTAAGATAACTATTTCAATGGTGTAGTCGATGCTTGTAACCACCTCGCAATGCGATACTTTTATGTCGCAGTAACTTGTTTTCAAGACATCAAATATCAAATCAATATTATAAACGGTTAGGCTTGATTTATGTTCTGTTTACTGTTAGCAAGTTTGCTTGCCTGACAAATATTACAGCGAACTCGCACTCGCAAAGTGAATGCTACAAAACAACTGTAACGAATTATCATGGCTCATTACAATAAAGACATTGCAATGTCTCTGCCAGGCCGGCATGCACCAAAAGTACTTTACAACAGTCGATATATAATATATATTTTTAGTTCTTAACATAGATAAAATCAACCAATCAGCTTACTCGATACTTAGCTGATTAATTTGCTTAGAACATGTTTCGAACTAAATATGACTAATATATTGAAAATTCATTGCTTCGTTGTTCATTGTCTCTTAACCTTGAGATTAGATAATGGAACAGTATAGACTGTTTATCGTTTAAATACATATTTCATAATTACAGTCTGAAAATGCTGTAGAGCAAATATATAAATATAGATTTTTATTATAGTATTCAATGTCGTTGTTATTAGAATGTTTCCTTAAAAAATTGTATAGTAAACCTTTTCGCTCTATTAAGGGAGATTCAGAAACTTTTCTGGGTATTCGCCACCAACTACATTCAAACTTGTCTGTCGGTACTTCACGTGGCCATTTGTATGGCAGTTTGACTATTTGTCATTTCGACTGCACAATGTCCTTTAGGAGCTCGATGGCGCAAGATGGCTGCGATCGTTGAATTTCATCAACTTTCGCAGTGGTCGGTCATTGGATGGGTGAGCGAGAATTTATTATCTCGAGCTCCTCCGTGCTTTGTAAGGCACGTTAAGCCGTTGGTCCCGGCTGCATCTGCAGTCGTTAGCACCCACCAACCCGCACTGGGCCCGCGTGGTGGGTCATAGCCCAATCTCCCTATTCCATCCATAGGGAAGGCCTGTGCCCCAGCAGTGGGGACATTAAAAGGCTGATGATGATGATGATGTCCTTTTTATACTTTAAAGAGAGTAAAAAGGAGAAACTGCTGTCAAATTTACAAATAGCTCATACGAAGAGCCACGTGTAGTGTCTGTTATGGGCCAACAACATGACAAAAATGATGTTTGAGGTATTGTTATTTACAAACGAGGACAGTGAACACGAATATGGTAGGGTCAAAAGGGTCTACAAACAAAGGAAGGCCGAAGAAAAGCTAACAGCTGATCACAAAGCATACGAGAAAAGAAATAGAACGGACTTTAAAAATGCTGAATTAGGGATGAAACGATACGAGTAAATACAAGTAATTACTCGATACTTTTCTTTCGATACCAAGTACTTTTGGCATCGATACTTTAGAACTGAGTAACAAGTAGTATCGTGAAGTAAGTACTTGTATCGGTACTCGGTCGGTCACACACTGAGAAGTATCAAAAAAACCCCATAGGCAGATTGTTTACTCTATTGTAAGGTGTCTAGTTGGAATTTTTATTTCGCGAACGACAGCCGACAGATTTGCGTATGATCGGGGGGCACGGTAGTGCCCCCGCCAAGTCGAGCGCGATTTATATTTATTCCAATTTTTTAGTCAGTTATTCGTTCATCGCGTGACATGAGCCGTTATTTTGTTTTCATCAAATTAAAACTGTGACTGAATTTGTAATTGTAATATCGTTTGTCAAAATTGAAATTGAATGAAAAGTATCGATACAGGTAAGTATCATTCATCAGGTATTTCATTCGATACCGAGTAGGCATCGATACTTTATGACCGATACAGTATCGAGTTTAAAGTATCGATACCTAGATGGTATCGTTTCATTCCTAAGCTGAATTATGATGAGCTGATTGTCATGATCTCTGAACACATGGTTTGGTATCGACTTCAAATGTATCAGTCGGTAATTCTTATTTTTCTCATTTTCAGTATTATCGAAGTCGGTTCTATTTTTATTAAAACTTATTTTATTTTTTCTATTTTAGTGTAATACGGAATACGCTATTGGTTGGAAATTCTACACTCGTTTACGCGGGTTAAACCGTGGAACACTGCTAGTATATTTTACACTAAAACCTTCCCTGATTAATACGCATTTATATACCTCAGCCCCTATCCCAATCGGATCAGTTGTTTTTGAGATATTCGCGGAAAAACATACATTCGGCGGTTCGTAACATGCTTTTTTTGATATCTGTTAAAAACCATATTGCATCGGCACCGTATAAATATGACATACAGTATAGAGCGAACGTAAGAATGCGATTGTTACTAAAAATATAGCTCTTTCTACAGGCAAATGCTGAAAATCAGCATTTTGATTCCAGCAGACAAATTCTGAAATTCAGCGTTTTGGTTCTCTGGTAAATAGATTGCTGAACTATTGTCTTTAGGCTACGGATAACGACAGTGCAGATTTTCTAATGATATGTGAACTTTATTTGTGATGAAAAAAAAGCAATTAGGGTGTTTAGGAAAATTTACGTCACCAGTAGGCGCCACTGTGACATGACGTCTTTTGTATGAAGACGCGAATTAATCGAACGAGCATTTAAATTGATCCATAGACTATGACGACATACGTGATTTGACGGATGAGTAGACCCTTCGGCTAGGTGCTGCCACTTGGCGCCCAGAAAAGCCTCATTGTGATGCAAAAGCATATAATTGCAGTTTATCCTCATTGTGCTGTTCCTTCGACGCTCTTTCATTCAACCCCAGAAATGCCATAAAGTCGTACGTATACAGGCGTTACATAACTGTATGTCACTGAACATGACAAGCTTGTTTTATTGTTACGAATGTTTTATTTATAATGATGTTGTATGAAATGTAACTTAGTTTCGTAAGAAGTTCGTACATGTGATTTCACTAAATGTAATTACATATAACATTATATAATGTGCGGCATGATGTGCGCAAACAACACGAGAGGAAAATATAACCATCATACTGGAATTTACTTACACTATATAAAAAAGTATACTTGTCTTTTTAATACAATGGATAGAAATACATAAACTCAAACTCATTTATTCAGTCTAGGCTGTAACAAGCTCTTGTGAAAGTCAAACGCTACGCCATCGGTTCGAAAATCTACGGCGGGAGACCTTGTACTGAGAAGAACAGGCAAGAAACTCAGCAAGGGCTATTTTTTCCCCCTGTTTTGTTTCATACAGTGTCGTCAATTGAAAGAGAACATCAAAAATTGAATACATGTGTTGATGTCAACTTCCATCACATTAATATTATTAACAAAAGTTAAGTATAGCTAGGTACTATTTTTAGAAGTGACGATTAAACAATTTTCAACCAAATTAGCAAAGTAAAACGACTTAATCTATTATATAAAGCCCAAGGTGACTTATCATTTATGAAATCTTTAACAGCACAGCAACCTTTCTTAATAAGGAGACATGTTTTTATACACACTTGGATATAGGTTGGAGACGTTCAGATTTTTACCAAATAAATCTCGTTATATTTTTCCTGCTATGCCCTAGCCCTTTGTATAACACCATTTCCCCCTATCAAAAGTAAAGTTCAGATCGCAACCTGACCTCGCTGGGTTAATGGCAATTTATAGTATTGCTTGTCACGGCCATGAATCATGGGTAGGCTTGCCAACTTCAAAGATCGGTTTTTAAATTAATGTAGTAGGTACGTTTCGGAATATTCACACTACAGCTAAATCAAAACATAGAAATAAAAATACCTTATCAAAAAACTAATAATCTTGAAACTGAGTGCTAATTCGTAATCACTAATCATATTTAATTTTCTTTAATTAAAACCTATTGTTCCCATACAAAATATTAGATGCGTAGTAGCACCAAAATGGGCAACCCGCTTTTCATGCGTTTCAATTATCAAAGATGGATTACATAAATTTTCATTACCATAATATAGATAGGTACTTAAAGTAAAAACAGACCAGTTAAACGGAAAAACAACAATTGTAATTTATGTTCAGCTTTGCAGACTGATTGGTGACTGATCGGTTGTAATTATTTTCAATATGCATGTCATTCATTCCATAATATTCTCTGTCTAATCCAATAACTAACTTTGAATTCGGTACGCCAAATAAAGAATAGCGTCCATTTGAGGCGGGACAGACCGCATCGGTGCGGCGAGCATTTTTGCGTACTGCGTCCACGGTGGACCGGGCCGCGCCGCAACGGTATTCGCACGTATGACAAGCGAGCTTACAATATTGCGACAATGGATAGTTTTCTGTTAATTATCATTATTTTTGGATGAGTAGCAAGAAAATAATAAACATCGCAAGCACAAAGTCTGGGTTCACGATATATGCAAGAAAAAAAATGACACTTCCTATTTCAGTCCAAAAATAATTTCTACTCAATTCATCAAGATACTTACTATCGCCAGTATATTTTTTTTTGTCAAAGTTCTTTGTTAAATTTTTACGTAAATACAAACGTCCGCTCGCTACAACTTTCTCCAACAAATGTTGCTCTTTATGCGTCCACAGGAGGCGGAGCAGGCCGGGCCGGGTCGAATCGACGGAAAAATACGCTCGCCGAGCGATGCGCCGACGAATTCCGTCGCGGCTCGGCACGCCCTTCGACGCAGTTTCATACAAATGTATAAGCAAGCGGATTTTTGCGTTGCGATGCGTCCTGATATGCCTGGCTGGTGGACGCTAACCTTTAAATTAACATATCCGCCCCACACCGCACTGCTAACAACTCATGCTGTCTCACTTTTAACTATTTATTTATTTACTTGTAGCTTAGGAATTTAGAGAATTACAATCGGATAGTTACCAAATAGTTGAAAACTCTTCAATGTTAATAGAATGACGCTTTTGTATATGAGTCATCAGTATTTTTTAATATTCTTTTCCTCCTACGGCTAAACTTAAATCAATAAGACAAGATATGATAGAGGAAAAATAGTACTAAGTTATGAAAGCTATGAAAACGGATGCCATTGGACACAATAAATCGCACGTCACAAACAATAGGGTATTAAGTCGGCAAAACCATTTATTTTTTTATTTGCGTTTCGAAAACTACATTTTTTTTCTCTATAAACTGGTAAGATAATTGTATTATAATTAGAAATAGTTTTGAATTATAGCAACGCATGTCGTCAATTTCTCGGGAAAATTTATTATTGTGAGTATTGTAAACAGTATTAAGTTAAGTTAATACCCTATTGCCCGTTCGGATTAATACAAGTTTGAAGTTTTATTTAAAATAATACCCTCTGGCCTGTTCAATTTTATTTAAAATGTTATTTTCAGCGAAATTATTTAAAAAATGATACTAGTTTTAATTTTAACAAGAGCCATTTGAACTGCTTATAGGGTATTCTGTTTACCCAGTCACATAAAAGTACTTTTAAAATAAAAACTACTATTGATACACTAACCAAACTTACTCAACACAAAGAAGGATAATGTACGTTTAAATCAAGGTATCATTTTAAACATTTGAACAAGTAGTTCCGCTTCTATGAATTTTTAAAACTTCAAAACGCGATGTCTCAAAACACTGTTTTTGAAGATAATACTCTTTTGTTTGTGACGTGCGAAATACTGATTTAAAATGTACCCAAGCTCATATCAGTTCATTCCTATGAACAACCTTATGATTATGAGCTTGATTCGTTCTTAATCCTGGCACTTTTAAAATCAACACTTTTAAGAATAACCTGGGCTAGCAAACAAAGAAGACGAACACTGCTGCTCTAGCTAATCTAGGCTATTTTTTTTTTTTTACTTTCCGACACACACCAATTATATTGTTTTAAACTTTCATGGTCACTAACATTATAGCTATTAACGGGATTGTTACCATGTACCTTGTTTTTTATGAGTCTCCGATATTTCGGCACTGTTGCAAGCGCCATGATCACGGAGTAACTGAAAACAAGGTACACACCAATTAGCCTAGCCCCAAAGTAAGCACTATAAGGATTGTGTTATGGGATGCTAGGCTAACGGATAGAATACATACATATACTGTACATACATAAGTATATTTATATAAATACATATTAAACATCCATGACTGGAGTACAAATGCTCGTATTCATCACACAAACATCTGCCCCCACCGGGATTCGAACCCGAGACCTCTCGAGTCGGCGACAGCCATGAAACCCGGCGTACAAACCACTCGCCCACGGAGGTCGTCAAAAACATTACTTAGGTACCTTAAAAGGAAAAATCATTTCCTTCGCTTTCTTAATACAAGAATACGTCACTGTTTCTATTTTAAACAACAAATCGATCATTTCCTTAGCCTGAAATCCGCTTCTATATAAAAAAGTACCTAACCTTTGAAACCATTGGATACGTCCACGCGAGTCATTGATTTCTATGGGAATGGTTTATTGTAACATCGTTATATGAAAGTTTGCTGAAG
Source organism: Chilo suppressalis (assembly GCA_902850365.2). Taxonomy (NCBI): domain Eukaryota; kingdom Metazoa; phylum Arthropoda; class Insecta; order Lepidoptera; family Crambidae; genus Chilo; species Chilo suppressalis. The sequence goes on along the minus strand of OU963901.1, from coordinate 27,406,136 downwards.
AAAGTGTTAGGTGCGGCCGGTCGGTCCATCAATTTACTAAAAATGGCACAGTCAAAGGTAACGAGGTCATTTCCCATCGTCAATGTCTTTGCCCACCTTTGTTATGAAACCTTCGCTGTCATTTCAAATGGACCCTGTATTCTGAGTCGTTAAGCCGTAATTTCTACGGCAAGGAGTTCATGGAGGTTCTTCAGCCATTTGGTTGATGCTATTGTGTCCAATGCAGACTAAAAATGTCAGGGTTCAACGACATGACCGATGACTTGAGCGTGTTGGTTTTGAAAATTGAATAACAAAGCTAACATTCAATAGATTCGAGACCTCAATCATTTCTATGATAAGCTTGTGTTGCAAACGATATTGCCATATATAGTAAAAAAATGGGTGCGTGTACTTATGTAGGCGCGTGAGAAGTTATCCTTCTTTGGCATCGTTTAAAATTAGTTTTTAATTGCATGCAAATAATTAATTACAATAAATTAATAAAAAGTCTGGAAAAGGACACAGTCAATAAAGTTCAGGTTTAATTTGAAAAAATAAATAAATAATCAAAATATTCAATTAAAATCGCTACTGAATATAATTTATTAGAACATATGTGATTTGCACTTGTATGAAACTCAAACACGTATTCCGAATATACAAACTAGAAACATGTGGATAAATATTATAAATATGAACACCTATAACTGTTACTTTATTACAAAAAATAAAGATGTGGTTTTTGGTTCTACTACACCAATGGTCAAGAGATGGCGCTGTAGTCTCCTGAATCGCGCTTTGGTTCCGTTGTTCCAGATTAATAAATACTTTTGATAGGCCTTCACAATGCAGTCGTTAGCACCTACAAAATAGAGATTCTATTTCTATTTTGTTGGTAGATTTTCTTAATGTGCGGTAAACACAAAAGTAACAGTGATGCGCGCGCATCTTAAAATTTCACTCTCATCATTTTTTCATAACGCGCCTAAAGAAGTATAACTTCAAAAATCATCAAAATAAAAAACTAAGAATAAGATCTCGGAATTATCCTGTTACTAACGAAGTCAACAATTAGCGATGATTATGAACACGCACGTTCCACGGAACATCTGACGCATCATAAGTAGCGAGGCATTAATAGCATAAGTTACATACTGCCGACAGTTCATTGCCATTGCCACTGTTTTGCATTGATTGAGCACTCCTCTTTCGTCTAGCAAAAGATCTACGTTTGTTCAATCATAAACAATACTGTGCTGTAGATTTTCTCAAGTGAAGTGATGTGGCGCGCTTGAATTACAATCGTAATGGCCACAGGCCACGATACAATCGCTACATCCGTCCTGCTATTATAATGCCCCGATTGCGACAAAGACTCGATCGCGAATTACTACGACGAACGCCGCGTCGATTACAATCACCATTCGGCGTTACTTATTGTCGATAAGATTACGAGTTTTCTCCGATTCATTCGGGTCAGTGTTGTTTTAGTTTGATAGGCTTCGGTGTTGTGAAGCGTAACGCCCTGCTGTTACGGCGGATTATGAATGAGGTCACAAACTCGGGGTGAATAATGCAATTAACTTTTCTTCTTTCTAAATATTACTGTAAGAAGTTCTAAAACCAATAATACGGTTCGTTGACGATTTACGTCATAAGATGACGTCGTTAAAAGTACATAATATAAATCTCAATGCGATAGAGATAATTTCCGACGGCAACTTAGTTGAAGTAAAAGTGAAAGAGCATGATAAAAATCTGTGAATTATCCATCTTGCTTGTTAATACTGTAAATGCTGTATCAATCATCAATTTCCATTTTATACTTTCTTTTCGTAAGTCCCATTATATCATTACATTCTATAGTGACTTTGTTTTTTCTGGTCTTTTGTGGAAGTAATTTAGGCAAATCCGTGCTTTCGTTTGCTTGCCTCGATTCCTCCGGTTGAGCTGCGTAATAACCACCCATTTATTTACGCTAGTCTTTATGCGTAGGTACTCTTTACCCATTTTACTTTGTTTTGAATAATTTTGCAAACAGTGGATTGTTTAAAAATTACTACTTTCCAACTCGCGCTCACTGCTTATTGGTAAGGAGTTGAATGAACTTAATACGATGACGACTTGTTTTCTAAAAAGAGAGGATAAGTAAATAAACCCTTTTTAAATGGTAAATTAGATTTCTTCGATCTAGGTTTACTTATAATTAGTTGAGATCGTACATTTCAAGCTAGAAGTTGTTATAATTTTGCCGGTGACCTAAACTTTAACGGTGCGTGTCTAGTTAAAATTAATCATCAGCCGGCGGTATTTTAGTTTTTGCATCAAATTCATAGGTCAAGATTCAGCGGATAACTCAAAATTTTATATGTTTCTGCATATAAAGAGTGACTGAATTAGTGAAATAGTTATAACTCGAATGATAAATCATTTGCTGCTTAAAAAAAACCTATTTTAACATGGATTTTATGAAAAAAATATATAGGTAGGCTAGCTTTGTCAATGATCATACGTATAAGTTTATCTTTACTGAAAATAGACTTTTGACACGAAAATTTGGAACCATTGCTTAAACGTCATGTAAGTTATTCGATTTCGTTATCGTTTGGGAAGCAATTAACTAAACGCTGTAGTTACTGGCTAGGTAAGAGTAGCAAGCAATAAAAAGTTGTTGTTGTTCGGAAACATTATGGAACGAGCGACGTCGCGTGAGAATAGTTTTGCGGTCAATTTATCTATTGCACCACTTTAGGTAAGTAGCATAATGATTTTTTCATTGCTTGTATTTTGGAGTTGTATAAACATATACAACTCCAACTCTTTTATATACCTAAATATAATAAAAGTCTTTTTGTCTATCAAATCAAGTCCCTTTTCTTAAGGACGTATCTTATGTATGTATAAATAAATGTATATCAATTTTATGTTAATGATAAAAAATAATGAAATGTAAATATTTATTTTAATGTTATGTCTATTTAATCAGCACAAATAATTAAATAATATATAAACATAATTATCACATGTATTACTATTAAGTGTTACTATTGTTTGTTAGAAATTAAGAAAATTTGCAATGCCCTTGCAGGGCTCATGTTGTGAATCTTTATTTTAAATTTAATAACCCATGTATGCACCAACATGAAGCAATAAAGATTATGATGATGATGAGGACTGCGTGGCAGTATCCTGATTCTCAGTAACTGATTTAGTCTTTAGCATAGTTAGAAAAGGATGTCGCTATATATAGCACATAGCGCCATCCCTTTCTAACTGTACTCAAGTAAAGATCAACACTTGGTTGTCATTCTGTAATACGGGCCTTAGGATACTTAGATCTGGAATCCTTTGGAGGAGTAATAAATAAAATATCTAATTTAATGCAATCTATACACAAGCAATCAATTCTCTTGCAAGACGCTGGCAAGAGAATAAAAACCTTCAACCTTCTGCTGAAGTAGAATGATGAAATTTGGCAAAAAGCAATGCCGAATAACACAATAATCAATAAAAATAAAACATCTCAGAATAATGAAAAAAAGTTTTAGCTAACTTTTTACACGCACAACAAAGTATAGGGTGAATAGGTATTTGAAACTTGTATCTCGTAACTGTTCTTGTTATATCTGATAAACGAGCCAGTCTGTCTAGGTCAGCAGCAGCCTCAAACGCTTTTGTTTCATTACACCATAAACTACATTTATTAGTCACAGCTGTTTTCATTTTTTGCTTCCGGCCAGCGTTCTACCGGAACGGCCGGTGTGCGGGCCGACCACTGTTTTAATCTCGATTCTCGGCGTTACGTCACTAGCACGCATGTAGTTAAGAAACTTTTTTTTTATAAAAATTCATTATGCTCACCCGTCACGAAAGTGAGTTAATTATACATTTCAACCACGTCTGTTATTACCGTAATAATAGTATAATTGTTTGTTCTACAAATTATGAATGACATAACAGTTACTTTTAGTAAACATATTGGACTATTTTTTACGCGTTCGTGCGTTCACTCTTCCTTGTCTGTATTTGAATTTATCTTGATTACTTCTTATGATTTCTATAGGAATGCATCCGTTGGACGTTTGTCATTATTAATAAATACGGTTACATTCACCTATGCATCGTCATTGTTATTGGCCGTTCTTTTGATGACTTCGAATAAATATTCAAAGATTTTGTTACAATGTGATGATGTAGTCTTATATAATGACAAAGATTCAGTAAGTCTTCATATTTAACCAGCAAACTACAGTCTGGACTTAAATAAACAGCTTTTTAGAATCTCTTCTGCGTACCTTGATCCCAATTTATAATATTTGAGGTCGCTGCAGTATTTCTTGTTGTTCATTTTTCTTTACTTGCTTACCCGCTGTCGGTGTATTTCATCTGTATTGCTTTTTCATTCAAATAATTCTATTTATAGTTCTTATATTTTACTGAAATATCGAAATAAAGTATTATTTCAGATTTAATGTTGTTCACAATTTTTGACGTGACAACGTCTTAAATTAGGTTGCGGCTGGGAGTCACTTATGAAAAAGTGTAACGCTCGGTAACGTTACGATGAGTCTCTCGTGTTAAGTTTAAGTTTACATGTACAATGTTTTAGTAAACAAAATATATTTCTATAGTTAAAATTTGTGCAATTCTTATTTTCATTCAATTCCTTGTTCCTATTGTGCAATTTAATTATATTCATATCAATAAATATTCTACCGAGAAAAAGACGTTGTCACGTAAAATCTTCGCCCGTAAAACCGACTTTACAGGCAACCATTTTTTTTTTTAAATAAAACCTAGATTGACTGTTTTGGGAAAGTCATGAATGTTAGGCATCGATTCCACTATCATATTTTCATAGTGTTTCTTGGTAAGAGATGGACCACCGAGATGCTTTTCGAAATGAGAGGAAGTCCTCATTGAAGCTCATAATTATATGAGTCAGTAATGTGATTGGTCGAAGCAGCAAATGGATTGATTAATCTAGCACATGGCTTCATCCAGTCATTGCTACTAAAATGTTCAAGTGCTATTTTAAATTACGAAGTGTTATTAGTGCAACTATAGTTATCCTACCCCGTGCTCCAAAAGTCCTGTTTTCGATTTTGGAATAGAATATGTCCATACTTTATTTAATCGTTACATCTTTAAGTTAAGCAACTTTCGCTGTGGTCGGTCATTGGATGGGTGATCAAAAACTTTCTATCTCGAGCTCCTCAGTGCTTCGAAAGGCACGTTAAGCCGTTGGTCCCGGCTGCATCTGCAGCCGTTAGCACCCGCCAATCCGCACTGGGCTCGCGTGGTGGGTCATGGCCCAATCTCCCTATTCCATCCATAGGGAAGGGCCTGCTCCAGCAGTGGGGACATTCATAGGCTGATGATAACGATGATACTTTATTTTTCATATTTCTTGTATTACATTATATAGTTTGTTAGACTGATATGATATTTTTTTGGTAGAGAATTTTGAGATTTACGCAAGCGCGGCAGAATAACATAAGGAACCTTGCACCTTGTGAAGTACTCCCATTATACTTGAGCCCTTTATGTAGTAGCGCCGAACGTCTAGGGCAGCTATAAAAAAAAACAAACGGCCATGACTTTTGGTCGAATCCAAATCGTCAGTCAGTAAATTGCAAAGCCGCTTAAGCTTCCCTACTATTATGAACTAATGTAAACAAAACACCGCTTCATCATCATCATCAACAGCCTATCTTAGTCCACTCCTGGACATAGGCCTCTCCAAATGCACGCCACTCAGATCGATCTTGGGCTACTCGCATCCAGCTCCTGCCAGCCACCTTGCGCAAATCGTCACTCCATCGTGCCTGAGGACGTCCTACACTACGTTTGCCTAGACGCGGTCTCCACTCCAGAACTCGTCTACCCCAACGGTTATCGGTTCTTCGACAAATATGGCCAGCCCACTGCCACTTCAACTTGCTAATCCGGTGGGTTATGTCGATAACTCTGGTTCTCTGTCGGATTACCTCATTTCTGATGCGATCCTTCAGAGAAACGCCGAGCATAGCCCTTTCCATAGCGCTCTAAGCGAAACACCGCTTAGCTAGTCAAAATTCATTCTTAGTTATCAATTAAACGATAGCTGTTTCATTATATTCGAAAGAGTAAAAGTGTGTGTTAAATGGCAATGATATAAGAAAAATTGTAATTTCCTCTAAAACTAATTATTTCATTACTATTTTGTAATCAACATGATGTCAAAATTATTTTTGTCGTCATTATTGAATACCCATAGGTGCGTCGTTATGTTAACAAATTTTAGTCAATTAGTCATTTTCCAGTTCTTTCACAAGGTTTATTAAAACTATAATTACAATTTACGTAAATGATGACAATGTACATACTTGGACGACAAATTTCACCCTTATTTCTGCCCAATTAAGGGTACTAAAATACCAGAGTGTCTCAACCAAATTCAGTACATTTACACTAGGATGATGATTAATATGACATTTCCTCAAAGGTCAATAACCACATAAGGTCACATCTGTTTTCCAGAAGGGCAAACAAATACAGTAGATCGTTAAATTCGTTCTAATAACAGTTCAGAAATAAGGTTCCTCCAAGTAACAATTTATATAATAACTAGTGGCCCGCCCTCGCTTCGCTTCGGTGTAGAGCTGAAGTGTAGACTGCAGTTTTTGTTCTCAGGCTTGTATTATACACAATGACATTCATCTATGATTCTTCTTATACCTGCATGCAAAGTCTCAGCCCGATCGGTTTAAAATTTACAAAGTTTCATAAAAACTTTCATTCCCTATTTTATCCCCTTGGGGGTAGAATTGATCAAAATCCTTTCTAAGCGGATGCCTACGTCATAACATCTACCTGCATGCCAAATTTCAGCCCGATCCGTCCAGTGGTTTGGGCTGTGCGTTGATAGATCACTATGTCAGTCAGTCACCTTTGAGTTTTATATATATATATATATATATATAGATAATAATAATAACTTCTAGGTTGAAAACCAAATTTTAGCCAAATGGTTTTAGCTAATCGTTAGCACCCACCAAGCCACACTGGAACTGCGTGATCCATAGCCTTTTCTTCTATTCCATCTACAGGGAAGACCGCACAGTAGCACATTCGTAGGCTAATGACGATGAAGCTTGTAAACTAGGGCAGCCACGCACCAACAGACTTTGCCACTCCTTTTCACATAATATTTTCTTTGTTCCAGTGAACAATGACAATTGACAAGCAGCTAGTATGGGTGCGGGACCCAAACGAGGGGTTCGTCCTGGCGCGCCTCCACGAGCTGATGGGAGAGGAGGCAGACGTGTTCCCCGTGGACAACAAGTACCCGCGCCGCGTGTGCAGCTTCGAGGACATCTTCCCCGCCGGCGACCCCAACAAGGATGTCGACGACAACTGTGAGTGAATCCGTACATTCATCTTTAGCAACGTCTTCATGTAAGAGGGATAGGGTAGGGAGCAAAGTAACCTCCCTAAGTAGGAGTAATAAAACTACCTTTAGGTAGTGTCGCGTTTTTATTTTGAAGTGTATTGTATGTAACCTCTCGTTTCCACCAAGAAACAAGTCATTATACTAGTTTTAAACAATACTTGTTGTGGCTGTTTAAAACGTTCTTTCGTTTAGAGACATCGCAAACTAGGCGACTTGTCGTCGCTTCTTGTCGCGGCGTTGTCGTTTGCATTTGGCGTCTTGTCGCCGCGACTAGACGCGGAGCTGTCGGCGACTAGTCGTAACGACAGATATCGTACAAAAATCGATCATTAGTAGTGGAGTATTCGAGAGAGACGGCAGTGTTTTTCATCTTGTGGGTGAATATGGAGCCTCTAGTTGCACTTGCCTTGGTACTTGGTATTGTCGCCGCGACTAGATGCGGAGCTGTCGGCGACTAGTCGTAACGACAGATATCGTACAAAAAGCGATCATTAGTAGTGAAGTATTGGAGAGAGACGGCAGTATTTTCATCTTGTGAGTGAATATGGAGCCTCTAGTTGCACTTGCCTTGGTACTTATCTATATCAATCAAATAAACACATGCATCTTCCTCGGCGCTCATAGCGAGACTGATGCAGAGCTGTCACGCGACTGTCGTCGTGTGTGCGCGTGCACAGCGCGACTAGACGCGGCGACAAGTAGCGAGCACGCTCGACTCTTGCTTGTCGTCGCGACTCCGCGGCTCTGACGCCAAGTGTGCGAAGCTTTGAACAACATAATTATATGAAATTGTCAGTCGCCGAGCTGTCGCTGTCGCGTGTCGCCTAGTGTGCGCCTACACTTACACTTGCATAGACAACTAGTTTCTTACAAGTATAAATCACTTATTTACTTCACATATTTTGTTTATCCAACAAGTTTGATGCAAGGATTGTGTACTACGTGTTTTAAAAATGTATATAAAAGTGTGAACAAAAAATTAAGACTTTATATGAATTATACCTTGGTGTTATCGAGGGGTAAGATGCGGGTTTAGGAATAGGCTCGAAATAGTTGACTATCTGGTATCAATATCGACTAAAGTCGCTGTTTACCATCAGGAGAGCCATAATACTTGTTGGTCTTGTCACCCTTCACGCGTAAAAAACAGTTAGATATCCATTACATCCCCACATGAGTCGCTCGATATGTTCGGGAGAAACGCAAAAGGTTCTGCATAGTGACTTCAATTTATTTCTTCTAAGTTGAGACGTTTTTGCGACAGTATTAGAAGATTACATATTTCCGAGGGCGGCCTAAAAATTACAGTTTATATTATTTTACTTCCAGTTCAGGAATATTCAGTAATTTGTATTATCTAGATACAAACCTACGTAAATGCATGCAGATAAAACATAAACGGATATTCATTATCTAACTAATGCGTTTCATGCTATTATATCCTACTAATTGTAAAAGAAAATATAACTAGAAAAAATTCCACGCGGACCAGGCAGCAGACGGGACTCGAACCCGCACCCAATTATGCTACCGCGGCCCTCACGGACCGCGTCGAAATTTTTCTAGCCATTCTTAAGCTGCAAGACAGCGCCATCTCTTCGCATTATAGGTAATCCACAATGTCAAATTAATACTTTTACAAGTATTAAACATTTGAAAGAAGAAATAGCAATTATAGACCGCGTGGAATTTTTTCTAGTTATATTTTCTTTAGATTTAAACATCAAGCAGTTACATGCTTTAAAATAATAAAAAAAATTATAAGAAACAAGAATGTTGAAAAACTTTAATTAAACGTCATCTGAATATGTTCAATTGTCCTTAGTCTCAATTCAGACAGATTTCTCAACAGTTGCATTGTGCGTGCGTTGAAGTTGTTAAATCGTTACACTGTTGCTTCCCGCAGGCGAGCTGATGTTTCTGAACGAGGCCACGCTACTGAACAATATCTTGACACGCTACAAGAAGAATAAGATTTACGTAAGTATCGCATGACCCACAAGGGTTGCTATATGGTCGTTAATCGTTTGGATTTGCCCGACATTTTATGTGATCTCAAGACTCCCGACAAATAACGAAATCTCCCAGCAAACGAACATAACCATGTACTTTTCGGTTAAGTACATCAGGGGGAGGGTGTAATTCTCCCGACTACAATCCCAAATTTAAAATGTTATCCAGATACTTTAATTTTTCGATCTGACAACCCACACCCAAGTTGCAGTGCTTTCCTGTAAGATGACTTACTCGGTGACAGCGTTGAAACCATGTTAGAGAGAAGGAGAACGATCGCTACGTGCTAAAGCACGGTAATATTATCTATACAGTATTGTGACTCGGCCCTGTCCTTGAAATAACTGCCTACGGCCGAGCGAGGCGTAAACACGCGGTAGGGCTGCTCGCCTACAGTATTTTAATTTCATCTACATAATTGAGTTTCTTTCTAGTTTTGTGATTGTAAATATTTTATTTCATATGTAAATAAAAAAAATTGTGAATGAATTAGGAAGTGTTACATAAAATACATGTTATTTTAAGTCTAATATTTAATAAAAAAATACAGATTTAAGACAGAAAAATACTTACGCCTCGACTGAGACGTACGAGCTTTATTATTAAATTTAAATAGTATTATAAATACGCATTTGTATAAAAAGTTCAATTATTGAAGAGTTCAAGCAACCAAAAACAGCACAATATCGACTATTACTCTTTGCCATATTAAATTATGTAGGTATCTACTTAATTCAATCAAATATTCACAATACAAACGTATTAAGCACGGCTAACTGCTTAAAACACAATTCACACCGTTCGGTCGTCGTTGCGGCGCATTCGCGACTGGATGCCCACCGGGTGCCGCGCGAACTCGACTGACGTAGGTATGACACGCTTTCCGATCGTTTGTATGAAGATAGTATACTGTATAGATGATAGATGATATTACTGTGGCTAAAGCCTGCCTGTCCTTGAAAATTTGTAGATTATAGTTACGTTTTCAGCCACCAGCCGCGCTGTTGTCGGTAAGTAGTATCTGTGAAGTTAGCTGTTTATGAGTACAGGTAGATGAAGTTAGTTGGTCATTTCAAATTATCGCACAACAGACCGCTTTTATTGAGACAACTTAGCGATCGCAGCGCCTCACTTATTTTGTCCATATTTCTGTGACATTATTTTCTACATTGATCGTTCTCCTTCTCTCTAACCATATCATAAATCCATAGTAACATAACATATGACATCACAGGCTGTGATAAAATACAAGACTGGTATCGGTATTCATGCGTAAAGCTATTTCATATCCATAACATGAGTGATTTTGATCAGCCATGTGATATATATCAACGTTAATCATTACGATGAGATTCCCAAAAGATTGACTAAACTAATGTCGGCACTTCGCTTGGCTATTCGTGTATGCTATTTGCAAACTAGACATCAGTCTGTCCTTTTCATTCCTTGAAAGCATTATAATGACAGACTTGCTACAGTGGCCTGGTGGCCGTGTCGAATTCTCTCTAATGTTTCTTAAGCTGCAAGACAGTGCCATCTCTTCGCATTGTAGGTAACCCACAATGTCAAATGAATACCTTTACAAGTATTAAACATTTGAAATAAGAAATAGCAATTATATTATTTTTATTTCTTTATTTTTTCAATTCACGCGGACCAAAAAAAAAAGGATGATGACTAATTTTTTTTCTTCGTTTATCAGGTAGATTATCAAAAAGTATTGGACACGTATTTTTTCTTTTTTCACATAATATAAACATTGCAGAGATATATTGATTTGAAAAGTCGCATGACGTCACGTTTGAGTACACTTTTAAGTGAAAATTCACTGAAAAGTGACGTCACGAGCCCCTACTCGCAAACTAACTTTGTCATTTTTTGGTTGATTGCCCAAAGAAAAAATACGTGTCCATTATTTTTTGATCATCTAACTGACGGACTAAATAGAATTTCATTTACTGTACCCCGTCATCCATGCAATGAAGTTTGACGGATGCTAATTAATTAATCTACTACGTTACCTTTAGGAAATGCTAGTTAGTAATAAATGGAGAGGTTAAGCAGCTCTAATGCGGATTAGTGGGCGTTCATGATTGCCAGCTTAAAACTGTCCCAATAAACTAAGACCATAGGTACTTTTGTTTTAATATCGGCTGACCTATTTTGTATTACATAAATGTCATCATCAGCCTATTAATGGCAAAGACTTTCCCGCTGGATGGAATTGAAAAAAAAAGGGAGATTGGGCCATGATCCACCACGTGGGCCCAATGCGGATTGGCGGGTGCTAACGACTGCAGATGCAGCCGGGACCAACGGCTTAACGTGCCTTCCGAAGCACGGAGGAACTCGAGTAAGAAGATTTTTGGTCACTCATCCAATGACCGACCACTGCGAACGTTGCTTAACTTCAACGATCGCAGCCGAACGCTCTAACCACCTGCGCCACCGAGCTCCTTTAATTATTCTATTTTGTTGAACGATTCAAAAGAGCTTTCGATAAGTCAATTTTAATTAAATATATTTTCATTTCATTACAAAAAGAGAGCCACCTACCCACCAAAAACCCAACAGTGCTTCCTCGCTTGCCGGAACGGGTTTCATGGGATCCTGGTGACTCTCCACGTTATATTTATAAGAACTGCAGAAGCCTTGCAAACGTTACGAGTATTCATTTTCTCATCTATATAGGGTTAAAGGAAAAGTCGACCTACATGTTTAAGAACATTATTGTTTAGGTCGTAGATTTGATCACAGAACACAGAAAGTGGTTAGAAGGGTGATCATAGACCGTATGTTCGGGAACCGATGTCGCCAGCTCGTCCCCACTACAATTCCACCTAATACCATAATAGCCAATCAAACGAGGCGTCATCAAACAATCGAATCAGTCAGCGCTCACACCAGAGAGCAACGACCCAATCAGAACCAAGTTTTGGTCAAGTTATGAGCATTTACTCACACATAACTGTGGCGCGCCTGACCCGCTACAAGGCCCTTCTAACCTCTTTCTATGTTCTGTGGATTTGACCCAATGACCTACTAGTCTGGATAAGTCAACCGTTTAAAATAAAACGTTTTTTTCTTAAAATAACCTTTTTTTGTTTGTAGAGTTTACGTAGCACAACAAAAAATGTAACTTACCACTGGAGAATGATTTTATTTGGTAGGGTGGTTGATCAGGGATAATGTTAAAAATTTAATAAATTATTTCTTTTGGTATTTTATTATAGTAACATATATGTTGACCCACAAATGAACCAAGAACCTTTTGGAGTCTCAACGGTGGCAATTTGAGTTTATCTTCTATATTAATAAGTACACAAATAAGTCTCTATCTAATTACATAATTACTCTATATATAAATACTAGAACAATAAAACTAAAACTAAAAACCTTAAAAAATAAAATTAATAACTAAAATATATTATTGAAAGGAGTCCCTTTAGGCAAGGATCCGAAGATACTGGCAGCGTTGCCCCTTTGAATGGCTAGACTAATTCTTTAAAATTTAATTAATTTTCACTTTCTATCCATTCAAAAAATTCATACGCATGATCATCATCAACTTTATTGCCTTACCATTATGTACATAAATGGTGTTGATAGATAAATAAATGAATAGAGCATTATGGACCCTGTCGAGCGCAACAAAAGAGAGAGAGAGGGGCAATTTAGTATGATAATTTTATTTATTTATTGACATTTCTATCCTTTGCAGGAATGCATCTCCGGAATAACGATTTTTAAACCCTAAGAAACAAATAAATTTTATTTATTTTTTATTTTCCATCAAAAAGAGCCATGTTAGCTGACTGATATTTTTTTTTTAGACATACGTCGCAAACATACTACTAGCGGTGAATCCGTACGAGGATATCGCGGATTTATACTCCTCCAACACGATCAAGAAGTACCAGGGCAGGTCGCTGGGAGAACTACCGCCACATGTGTTTGCTATCGGTAAGGACTTATAAACTACAATAACCCTTCGATCTTACAAACAAACAAGTTAGACACAGTGTCAAACCTTGTGTTGATACTGTGTCTAACTTGCAATGTAAAAAACCGCAAAGGATACGCATGGCGCCAAGTATGGGAAAATAGGCCACAAAAAAAAAATACAAAACAACATGTATCCTATTTTGTCATATAAATGTAAAACAACTCTAGTTATTAACACTCAACTATGAAGACACGGAATTAATTTTAAAACGAATAACATAATGGTCGTATCGGAAATTAAATATATATATACAACTGTACACACATTCACGCACTTACTGTCTATCTCGCACAGACACACACACACACTTATACAAATACACCTGATACTTTAAGAAATTAGTTGTTATGTGCCCAAAATTTGTTAACTGCACTAGGCTAAGAGCGAGGCATCCCAACACAAGTATTAATTATTACTTTCTGGGTTGTCTCACCTTGTACTGTAAACTGACTCTGGAAAATAAAAACCATTTTCATTTCATGGGAGCGTGCGGTAAAGCTTTTTACCGCACGCACCGTTATATAAGCCCGTAATTTTGAACTTTTGAACAACATCCGTAACAACCTCCGTAAATGCATTTTTGGAGCAAATGTGTTGAAAATTTTATTAAAAACATTAATCTCTTGATTTCAAATATTCTTTCGTTTGCAGCGGACAAATCGTTTCGGGACATGAAGTCGTTCAAGCAATCCCAGTCTATCATAGTGTCGGGAGAATCGGGCGCTGGCAAAACTGAGTCTACGAAATATATCCTGAAGTACCTGTGCGACCTCTGGGCCAAAGGTGCTGGACCCGTGGAACAGAAAATTCTAGATGGTAAGTTTTTTTATGAGATCACTGTTATCGCAAAAGAAAATTTGGGGATTTTTAAGTGGTTTGGAGAACAAGATGTTTTGTGATTCTTCTGATAATCTTAGTTTTTATTGAAATATAGTGTCTACTGTGCTACGCCAATTATTTAATTATTATTGCTGCACCGTTTGATTTTATAATATTAATAATAATAACTGTCATGAAATTTTAAATGCATATTCAGTAGGTCTGAGAATCGGCTAATATCTATTTTTCATACCGTTAAGTGTTAAGGGTTGTCCAACCCTAACATTTTATTATTATTTTTTGGGAGTTTTTTTTATGATACATCACGCAAAAATACATACAACCCTAAATTTTCACCCTTCTACCACCAACCCGTATTTTTTTATGGTGGTACGAAGTTCGCTGGGACAGCAGTATATTATAAAAATACATGTTTAATTTAAAAAGGTCGCATGACGTCACGTCTTGGTAGAATTTTTACTTAACGGCCCTTTTCAGGGCCAGGGGGTAGGAGCATCACCCCACAGTGATTCTTAGCAATCACTGCTAGTGGCTGGTCGATGCTTAAAAAGGCCCTTTTCAGGGCCAAGGGGGGACGAGAGAGGGACGGAGAGAACTACGCTCTCCCTCCCACTCTCGTGAGGGCCGCGAGTCTGTCCTGAGGGGGCCAGGCTTGCATTGCACAAGCTCTCTGGATGTTGATGCCCCTAATACTCCGGGGCATGTTCATCGGGGCGGGTCCGCTTGCGGACAATCACCTTGCGGGTGGGCGGACTATTCGGAAACGGATACCGCCACATCACTCGCACTCCCGGTGCGCACTAGGAGGGACCGCGGTCCCTCATAATGCGCGCCGGGTGACCGGTGCAGGAGTATTGTCTAGTTTTTTTTTGGTAGAATTTTTACTTAGAAGCGACGGCACGAGCCCCCACGTCGAATCTTTGAGACACACTTTTATCATTATAATTTATTGGTTGATTGACAGAAGAAAAAATGTGTGCCTATAATGTTTTGATAATCTAAGTAACTGACGGACTAAACAGAATTTCGTTAGAACTCTAACTATACCATAAGGTTTATCATTATCAGCCAACCCGATCCTGGAAGCGTTCGGCAACGCTAAGACCACACGAAACAACAACAGCTCCCGTTTCGGAAAGTTCATGGAGGTGCACTTCAGCACCAAATACCAAGTGGTGGGCGGGCACATCTCACACTATCTACTAGAGAAGTCCAGGATCTGTACCCAGAGTGCTGATGAGAGAAATTATCATGTCTTCTATCTGCTCTGCGCTGGTGCCGATAAGGACCTACGCACCGCCTTAAGACTGACTAAACCAGATGATTATAAGGTAAGTAAGCAAAGGAAATTAATAGCTAACTTTTAATCCATCGCATTAAAAGCTGTATAAATCTAGGGAATAGGTCTAGGTTCGAACGGGAGGAAAAAAGAAATAAGCTTTTGATGTGGGCCGGCGCCGAATACATGGCCTGAACTTCGACTTACTAAACAAAATGACAAGGTTAGCTCCCGCTAAAGTAACTGCTTGAGAAGTCCAGGATAATAGTATCCTGGACTTCTCCAGCAGTTATATTAGCGGCGCCCATTATTGAAAAATATTATGTATTCTTGAATATCTAATGGGTCCCGATTGTTAAAGTAGCATTGTTCCTTATTAACAGAATTATAGACTACTGGCCTTGTTTTAGTCTTTTCAGTTTTTATTTAAAGTATAATTAAACAGTCGGGTGTTTTTGAGTTTTTAAATTTACCTTTTTTTTTAACTAATAAAAGGTGAGGTTTCAGCATTTTTTATTATTATTATTCTTATGAGAATATGCCAGCCCAATCACCATCTTACTTAAAAGCTAATCCTTTTTTGGTCCTATAATAAATTTATAATTTCCTGTCCCAGTATTTGAAGAACGGATGCACGCAGTACTTCACGAGCGCTGCATCAGAAAAGAAGATCACCGCCAACCAGAAGAGCAAACAGCAACAAGCCAAAGGCGGATTACGCGACCCCATTCTAGATGACGTGGAAGATTTTCAAAGGCTACACCAGGTAATCAATCTATTTTTATGTTCATCATCATCATCATCAGCCTATTAAAGTCCCCACTGCTGGGGTACAAGCCTTCCCTATGGATGGAATAGGGAGATTTGGGCCATTACCCACCACGCGGGCCCAGTGCGGATTGGTGGGTGCTAACGACTGCAGATGCAGCCGGGACCAACGGCTTAACGTGCCTTCCGAAGCACGGAGGAGCTCGAGATAGTAAATTTTTTGGTCACCCATCCAAAAAGCATTATATTATCATATTTTTTAAGCATTTAACTGCTAGATGTTTAAATCTAAAGAAAAGTTTACTAGAAAAAAATCCACGCGGACCAGGCAGCGGACGGGACTCGAACCAGCATATTCTCTCTTCTTTTAATTTTAATTATTATTTAATTAGTTCATTGTGAGTACTGTAAAATAAAATTGGTGTGATTTTGTGTTCCAACCGTCTGCGCAACTGAAGAATTAGTGGAATCTTTAAAAATTTACGCTATTCCGGTCAAGTGGACGTTGGAACTTTATTGTAGTTTTAACTACCTTACTGAAGATCTGACTTGATATAACTCGTGCCAAACCCTCCAAGAACCATTGAAATGGGTCACACCCACATTCTAATGTAAAAAACAGACATATAAAACTGAACACTAGGCTGTATGGGCATTGTTCCCCTTGCCTTCCCTGAAAAGGGAGATGGTTTTAATGTCCCCACTGCTGGGGCACAAGCCTTCCCTGTGGGGTGGAATAGGGAGAGTGAGCCGTGACCCACCACGCAGGCCTGGTGCGGATTGGTGGGTGCTAACGATTGCAGATCAACCGCGACCAACGGCGTCACATGTCTTCTAAAGCACGAAAGAGCTCGAGAGAATAAGATTTTGGTCACCCATCCAATGACCTACCACTGCGAAAGTTGCTCAACTTCAACTATCGTAGCCGAACGCGCTAACCACTTGCGCCATCGAGCTCCTGGATGTTAAAAGGGAGTTTTTGGCGCGATTTCATCGAGTGCATATTTTAATTATTATGATATGATATGTTCGCATTCGGCCTGCGATCATGAAAGCTACGCAACTTTCGCAATAGTCGATCATTGGATGGGTGACCAAAATCTTATTCTCTCGAGCTCTTTCGTGCTTTAGAAGGTATGTGACGCCGTTGGTCGCGGTTGATCTGCAATCGTTAGCACCCACCAATCCGCACTAGGCCTGCGTGGTGGGTCACGGCTCACTCTCCCTATTCCAATCCACAGGGAAGGCTTGTGCCCCAGCAGTGGGGACATTAAAACCTTCTCCCTTTTCAGGGAAGGCAAGGGGAACAATGCCCATACAGCCTAGTCTCCAGTTTTATTTATGTTCTTTTTTTATATTAGAATGTGGGTGTGACCCATTCTAATGGTTCTTGGAGGGTTTGGCACGAATTATATCAAGTCAGATTTCTCTAAGTCTACAGTACAATAAAGTTCCCACGTCCACTTGACCGGAATAGCGTAAATTTTAAAGATTCAACGTGGAATCTTCCGTTTCTTCAGTTGCGCAAACGGTTGTAACACAAAATCACACTGTTTTTATTTTACAGTACTCACAATGAACTAATTAAATAATAATTAAAATAAGACACCAACCGCACTCGATGATGAAATGAAATGCCCCCAAAACTCCCCCTCTGTTCATTGAATGACAGCTGGCATTCGAGTGGTATGAACAGTACTACTAGCATGAACCATTATCGAATTCGTATCGTTTGCAAACCGAAATGTCAATGTCAAATTTTGTATGGAAACTTGAACAGCAGCGGCACAAAGTCCGTAAAGAGAACTAAAAATCAGTACACATTTGACAATGACATTTCGGACTCGCAAACGATACGAATTCGATATTGGTTCGTGCTAGGGGTACAGAATACGGCAAAATTCGCCTCAGCCTATTCCTCATGTACTAGGGGGGGTTAAAGTATCATCATCAGCCTATTAATGTCCCCACTGCTGGGGCACAGGCTTTCCCTATGGATGGAATAAGGAGATTGGGCCATGACCCACCACGCGGGCCCAGTGCGCATTGGTGGGTGCTAACGACTGCAGATGCAGCCGGGACCAACGGCTTAACGTGCCTTCCGAAGCACGGAGGAACTCGAGATAGAAGATTTTTGGTCACCCATGTAATGACCGACCACTGCTAAAGTTGCTTAACTTCAACGATCGCAGCCGAACGCGCTAACCACCAGCGCCATCGAGGTCCTCAGGGTTAAAGCTAAGATATATCTTTCTAAAGAAAAGTTAACTAGAAAAAAATAAAGAAAAGTTTACTAGAAAAAAATCCACGCGGACCAGGCAGCGGATGGGACTCGAACCCGCATCCTTCGCAATCTGGGCGAATGCACTGACCATTATGCTACCACGGCCCTATTCGCCGCGTCGAAATTTTCCTAGCCATAAGCTGCAAGGCAGCGACATTGTGGGTTACCTACAATGCGAAGCGATGGCGCTGCCTTGCAGCTTAAGGCTAGGATAATTTTGACGCGGCGAATAGGGCCGTGGTAGCATAATGGTCAGTGCATTCGCCCGGATAGCGAAGGATGCGGGTTCGAGTCCCGTCCGCTGCCTGGTCCGCGTGGATTTTTTCCTAGTAAACTATTCTTTAGATTTAAACATCTAGCAGTTCAATGCTTAAAAAATAAATAAAACATAAATATATCTTTCCTTTTGGTTTTAACAGGCATTATCTCGGGTCGGTTTAACCGAAGACGAAAAACGTGCCGTATACAGCGTTGTAGCGGCAGTTTTACATCTGGGAAACATAGAGTTTGAAGAAGAAACCGGTGCTCGTGGTGGATGCGGAGTTTCTTCTGCAAGTGAATCGTCTTTGGCCACCGCTGCTGGACTATTGGGGGTTGATGGGGGGGAACTGAGGATGGCGCTGGTTTCCAGACTGATGCAGAGCTCTCGTGGAGGGATCAAAGGGACCGCCATAATGTGAGTGTTGTGACATTACAAATGAATCAATTTGTAGAAAAACCTAGGGTTTTTTAGCTACTGCTGCTTCTTTATTGGGGGTTGATGGAGGGGGACTGAGGATGGCGCTGGTTTCCAGACTGATGCAGAGCTCTCGTGGAGGGATCAAAGGGACCGCCATAATGTGAGTGTTGTGACATTACAAATGAATCAATTTGTAGAAAAACCTAGGGTTTTTTAGCTACTGCTGCTTCTTTATTGGGGGTTGATGGAGGGGGACTGAGGATGGCGCTGGTTTCCAGACTGATGCAGAGCTCTCGTGGAGGGATCAAAGGGACCGCCATAATGTGAGTGTTGTGACATTACAAATGAATCGTTTTGTAGAAAATCCTAGGGTATTTTAGCTACTGCTGCTTCTTTATTGGGGGTTGATGGAGGGGGACTGAGGATGGCGTTGGTTTCCAGATTGATGCAGAGCTCTCGTGGAGGGATCAAAGGGACCGCCATAATGTGAGTGTTGTGACATTACAAATGAATCGATTTGTAAAAAATCCTGGGGTTTTAGCTACTGCTGCTTCTTTATTGGTTTTGATGGAGGGGAACTGAGGATGGCGCTGGTTTCCAGACTGATGCAGAGCTCTCGTGGAGGGATCAAAGGGACCGCCATAATGTGAGTGTTGTGACATTACAAATGAATCGATTTGTAAAAAATCCTGGGGTTTTAGCTACTGCTGCTTCTTTATTGGTTTTGATGGAGGGGAACTGAGGATGGCGCTGGTTTCCAGACTGATGCAGAGCTCTCGTGGAGGGATCAAAGGGACCGCCATAATGTGAGTGTTGTGACATTACAAATGAATCAATTTGTAGAAAAACCTAGGGTTTTTTAGCTACTGCTGCTTCTTTATTGGGGGTTGATGGAGGGGGACTGAGGATGGCGTTGGTTTCCAGATTGATGCAGAGCTCTCGTGGAGGGATCAAAGGGACCGCCATAATGTGAGTGTTGTGACATTACAAATGAATCGATTTGTAGAAAATCCTGGGGTTTTAGCTACTGCTGCTTCTTTATTGGGGGTTGATGGAGGGGGACTGAGGATGGCGCTGGTTTCCAGATTGATGCAGAGCTCTCGTGGAGGGATCAAAGGGACCGCCATCATGTGAGTGTTGTGACATTACAAATGAATCGATTTGTAGAAAAGCCTAGGGTTTATTAGCTACTGCTGCTTCTTTATTGGGGGTTGATGGAGGGGGACTGAGGATGGCGTTGGTTTCCAGATTGATGCAGAGCTCTCGTGGAGGGATCAAAGGGACCGCCATAATGTGAGTGTTGTGACATTACAAATGAATCGATTTGTAGAAAATCCTGGGGTTTTAGCTACTGCTGCTTCTTTATTGGGGGTTGATGGAGGGGGACTGAGGATGGCGCTGGTTTCCAGATTGATGCAGAGCTCTCGTATCAAAGGGACCGCCATAATGTGAGTATTGAGACATTACAAATGAATCAATTTGTAGAAAAATGAGAGATTTTTAGCTACTGCTGCTTTATTATTCGGGTCGATTCTAGAAACTGAGGATGGCGCTGGTTTCCAGACTGATGCAGAGCTCTCGTGGAGGGATCAAAGGGACCGCCATAATGTGAGTGTTGTGACATTACAAATGAATCGATTTGTAGAAAATCCTAGGGTTTTAGCTACTGCTGCTTCTTTATTGGGGGTCAATAGGGGGAAAACTGAGGATGGCGTTGGTGTCCAGACTGATGCAAAGCTCTCGAGGAGGGAGGGTATTTAATTAATTAACTTTAAAAAATAATCGAATTCTACCTGTGAAAATTTCAATAACATGAAAATTTAATACTTAATTCGTACATCGTACCCTTTTCCAAAGTGGTTTTATTAAATTAATTTTATGCGCGTAACTTAACCGCCTTATTCCAAAACACGGACTAAAGTTAGTCTTGGTTTAAACCTTATGTTGTCTCTGTCTTCTTTTGAGCAAACAAAAGTGACAGCATAAGAACAAATACTTAATATTTTTTCTGTAAAATCATTAAATAGGAATGATTTTTTCGCTCCATGGTCACGTGACCGAAAACGCCTGGGATTGGCCAAGACTAAAATGACGTCACAAACTAGTAAACTTCCGGCCAAAGTGACATTACATTGTATCGTTTGACGTTTTAATGACAGTCGCGTGACGTCACACACTAATGAGACGCCATAATGTCCAGAGAAACGTTTTCGCGGCAACTTGAAAATTGATGTTTTAATTTAGTTTTTCTTTTACTGAATTACACAACATTATTAAAAATATCCACTTTTTATGGAGTCCATAAACATTAGTAAATAACGTGAGATCGTTTTCTGAAACTTGTCAAATACCCTATTATGTTTTTTTGAAGTGAAACTTCTTTACGCACGCTTAACTTGAAAACGCCTGGGATTGCCCAAGACTAAAATGACGTCACATGCTAGTAAAGTTTCGGCCAAAGTATCGTTTGACGTTTTAATGACGGTCGTGTGACGTCACACTCTAGTGAGACGATAATGTCCAGAGAAACTTGAAAAATGAATTTTTAATTTAGTTTTTTTTACTGAATTACACAACAGAATTAAATATATCCATTTTTCATCGTGAAATAGTTTTCTGAAACTTGTCCAATACCCTAGTATGTTTTTTCTTATTGTACAGGGTACCACTAAAGACCCACGAGGCCAGTAACGCCCGCGATGCCTTAGCTAAAGCAGTCTACAGTCGATTATTCGACTACATCGTTCATCGTATCAACGCCAGCATCCCTTTCCAGGCCTCCTCTTATTATATCGGCGTGTTGGATATCGCTGGATTCGGTAACTATGTCTTTAATTTGCAGAACATTATAGTACTATTTGTTTCTTAGGTTTTCACGCACATCACTCATTAAAATAAAACTAGTTTTAACGGGTTAATGAATGAAGTTTATTTATTTATTGACGTTTCGCAGCCTTTTCAGGTCCGCATCAGGTCAAAAATAAATAAAAAATCATTATTCTGACGATGCAGACCTGAAAAGGCTGCGAAACGTCAATAAATAAATAAAGTTCGTGCATTAACCGGTTAAAACTAGTTTTATTATAGTACTATTCAAACATTATGGTAAGTACCATAAGTGTTAAAGTGTGGAATTTTTTGCAGCCAATTAAACTTTATTCGTATTTTACATACAGCAGTTTGTTATCATTTTACCCAAAGGATGATTGGTAGAGAATGCTTTTTGCATGAAGATCGCCTTTTGAACCATTATGTTTATACTTTGGTCCAACAAAGTTTGATAAATAAATAAGAGGAGTTTTAAACACCTCTTAATTTAAAGAAAATTTAACTAGAAACAATTCCACGCGGCCGGGTGGGGGACAGGACTCGAACCCACATCCTCCGCTATCCGGGCGGATGCACTGGCCAATTATGCTACCGCGGCCTTGATGGCCGTATCGAATTTCTCCTAGTGTTTCTTAGGTTGTATTTCGAAGCAGCGCTATCTCTTCGCATTGTAGGTAACCCGCAATGTCAAATACATCTATATTTAAAGAAAATATAACTAGAAAAATTAGTGCATTCGCACGGATTGCGAAAAGTGCGGTTTCGAGTCCCGTCTGCTGCTTGGTCCGCGTGGAATTTTTTCTAGTTATAGTTTCTTTAGATTTAAACATCAAGCAGTTACATGCTTTAAAAATAATAAAAATTATAACTATAATTACTATTTCTTCTTTCAAATGTTTAATACTTGTAAAAGTATTCATTTGACATTGTGGGTTACCTATAATGCGAAGAGATGGCGCTGCCTTGCAGCTTAAGAATAGCTAGAAGAATTTTGACGCGGTCCGTGAGGGCCGCGGTAGCATAATTAGTCAGTGCATTCGCCCGGATTGCGAAGGTTGCGGTTTCGGGTCCCGTCTGCCGCCTGGTCCGCGTGAATTTTTTTCTAGTTATATTTTCTTTAGATTAAAACATCAAGCAGTTACATGCTTTAAAAATTATAACATCTATATTTGTTTATGCTTCCGCAGAATACTTCCAGACGAACAGCTTCGAGCAGTTCTGCATCAACTACTGCAACGAGAAGCTGCAGCAGTTCTTCAACGAACGCATTCTGAAGCACGAACAAGAACTATACAGGAGAGAAGGATTGCACGTGCCAGAGATTCGTTTCGTTGACAACCAGGACTGTATCGGTCAGTATAATAATAATAATAATATATTTATTTGTAAAAAATTGTACATGGTAATAATCTTATAAATATGTTAATACTAAGGCCATTATTTCACACAAAGTACCTACTTATAGACATCCTCAGCCAAACTAAGAAGTTCATCCTGTATTTTGGCTTCAGCGC
The DNA here is from genome assembly GCA_902850365.2 of Chilo suppressalis. Taxonomy (NCBI): domain Eukaryota; kingdom Metazoa; phylum Arthropoda; class Insecta; order Lepidoptera; family Crambidae; genus Chilo; species Chilo suppressalis. Next base: position 27,382,507 of record OU963901.1, on the reverse strand, counting down.
TCTTCCCGAATTTTATTTGCACTGTAGCCATACAAATAACATGAGTACCATAATACTACATTAATCAATATTACAGTACATTAATATAATAAATGTGTGTGTGTGCGTGTGTGTGTGTGCGTGTGTGTGTGTGCGTGTGTGTGTGTGCGTGTGTGTGTGTGCGTGTGTGTGTGTGCGTGTGCGTATGTGTGTGTGTACGTGTGTGTGTGTATATGTACGTGTGTGTGTGTATATGTGTGTAGTGCGTATGTGTATATATAATCATAAGCATCTATATTTATAGGGCCGTGGCAACCAATTCCTCAGTTTTTTCGTAATCTAGTGAAAGTAAAAACTTTGTGATCTTCTTTTTAACTTCATGTTTGTTGAGGTGTACGATTGTAATACATTTACTGATCTTATTATAAGTATCATAACTTTGGGTGTATTCCGTAAAGTATACTGGCCAGTGGTAATGACGTCACGAATCCGACGCCATATTGTACTGGTATGCTACCATATTTTCGAACCATTGCCTTTCATAATACAGGTCTTGCCTAGCACGAAAGTCAGGGGTCCTACTTATAAGACTATAAGATAGCAAACCATTCCTAGTTTATTTTAAGATGATATTGTAGTAGTACTTGTAAGGTTTAATGAATAAACATTATTATTATTATTTTTACCGGGAAAACGAATATGACTTATGACCGAGCATGCGTGAGATGCATTCGAATTTTATTTCATTTTTAATTAAAGAACAATAATGGCATCCGAATAAAAATAATTCCTTTTAATTTTCAATATTTCATGGTTTATGACGTCAGTGCACTGGCCAATATATTTCGGAACAATTCACCAGTATAGCGTCGATTCATGACGTCATTAGCACTGGTCAGTATACTGGTATATATTACGGAATACACCCTTTATCATCCATATCCGTTTAAGAGGAGTTTGTGTTGGATTTGATGCACCCATCTGGGGATGTTTTCTACCTTTGATATTTATTTGTTTTCATAAATAAATTGTATTTTTGAAGTTATACTTCTTTAGGCGCGTTATGAAAAAATGATGAGAGTGAAATTTTAAGATGCGCGCGCATCACTTTAACACAAAATTTTAACAGCATGAAGTTGGTCGCTTTAGCGACCAACTTCATGCGTTACTTTTGTGTTTACCGCACATTAAGAAAATCTACCAACAAAATAGAAATAGAATCTCTATTTAGTGGGTGCTAACGACTACATTGTGAAGGCCTATCAAAAGTATTTATTAATCTGGAACAACGGAACCAAAGCGCGATTCAGGAGACTACAGCGCCATCTCTTGACCATTGGTGTAGTAGAACCAAAAACCACATCTTTATTTTTTGTAATAAAGTAACAGTTATAGGTATTCATATTTATAATATTTATCCACATGTTTCTAGTTTGTATATTCGGAATACGTGTTTGAGTTTCATACAAGTGCAAATCACATATGTTCTAATAAATTATATTCAGTAGCGATTTTAATTGAATATTTTGATTATTTATTTATTTATTCAAATTAAAACTGAACTTTATTGACTGTGTCCTTTTCCAGACTTTTTATTAATTTATTGTAATTAATTATTTGCATGCAATTAAAAACTAATTTTAAACGATGCCAAAGAAGGATAATTTCTCACGCGCCGACATAAGTACACGCACCCATTTTTTTTTTATACTAGCGACCGCCCGCGACTTCGTACGCGTGGAGTTAGTTATTTGCACATACTTTTTGATACCAAAAGGGGGTTTATTTTTAAAGATACATTATTAGTACACCTCTGCACCATCTACAGAGCATACATGTTATATTTCAAGTCTCTTACTTCGAAAACATAGGACTTTCATACAAACTTCCAACCCCCTAAGGGGTGGAGTTTCGTGATAATATGTAGCCTATATGTTGACCCGACTTCTTAATAATATTCGTGCCAAATTTGAAGTAAATCCTTGCAGTACTTTTTGAGTTTATCCCGGACATACATACAGACAAACAGTCAAAAATTCTAAAAACTATATTTTTGGCTTCGCTATCGATTGAAGATCACACCCCAAGTATTTTTTTAAGAAAATATTTAATGTACAGTTTTGACTTTCCTGCCATTTTATTATTATTTTTTATATTTGTAAATGTGTGTCGTTCATACAAATAAACGTCTTATCTATCTATCTTATTTTTTAGTGAAACTCCATTTTAATTCTTATATCATTTCTTAGACTTGATTGAGAGCAAAAACCACGGTATATTCCACCTGCTGGACGAGGAGTCGAAACTACCCAAACCAGAATTCGGACACTTCACGCACTCCGTGCACAAACAATTGGGAAACAATAACTCCAGGTAAAGTGCAATTCATTTTTTTTTATACACTCACACCAATTAGCCTAGCCCCAAAGTAAGCTCTTTAAGGCTTGTATTATGGGATGCTAGGGTAACGGATAGAATACATATACTGTACATATATAAGTATACTAGCTGACTCGGCGAACTTCGTACCGCCCAAAAGTAATAATTTGCAATAAATTAAAATTGCGACTATAATTTGAGATTTAAACTATCCTATCTCTCAAGTTGGATCGAACTGCACATGGTGTGCGAATTTTATTGTAATCGGTTCAGTGGTTTAGGCGTCCATTGAGGACAAACATTGTGACACGAGATTTATATATATTAAGATTTATATAGAAATACATATTTAACTTCCATGACTGGAGTACAAATGCTCGTATTTAAATATCGTACGAGTCGGCGATACCATGAAATCCGGCGTACAAACAACTCAGCCACGAAGGTCGTCAAATTAGGTGTTTATTCATAAATAAGCTCGTTTACCAAAAAGGTAACGATTCTGGAAGCTTTTCTAAACCTAAAATTAAATTAGACAACCAGTGTATCCATGCTCTATACATTATGTAAAAAAGAGTTGTCAAATTTAGTTTTAAGTTGAGGGAAGCATGCCATTATCAATACCAATGTTTTGTTAATTATTTTCCGAAGTTGCTATAATTTATACAAAGGAAAAGCAAAGGGTACTAACAAGTTGTATATATATATACATCAGTACTCTTAGTACGAGTTTGAGCTCACGAAAACTATCATAGTTTTCGTAATTGTAAATTATGTTTCTATGTCCATTGTGGTGAAAAGTAACCAAATATACTTAAAATTTAAGAAGACGCAAATGATTTAATGATAGAATTTAAACATCGTTTATTTGTATTGAAACGAAAACAATAAAATCAGTACCTTTAGCACGAGTGCGAGCTCACGAAAACTATCATAGTTTTCGTAATTGTAAAACTCGTCCTTAGGGTACAGTTCTTAAGGTCCACTTGCAACAATTTTGCTAAATCACAATTTAACTAAAACTTTTTTTAGTCCATACAATGATTTCAAATTGAGGTTGACGTTTAGATATTTTGCTATGGCTTGAATCTAATTTCAGTTAAATCGAGATCTGATATTTGCTGCAAGTGGGCTTTAGTAATGTTCTCTTTAAATTACTTTGGTCCGTACAGTCTATAATGTAAATGAGTTATTTGATTTTTTTAGAGATTTCGTTTTAAACAATGTTCGTAAGTGGAAATTCCGTCTGTAGGGAAAGCCCCATGAGTATAGACTTTTATAGGCTTATAAAAAGCGGGTATATATGTATGTAGAATCAACGCGTAATATAATTTTAGCGCTATAAGTCTTTTTAAAGAAATAGCAAAAAGATTAGTCGACATCACAGGAGACCGAAGAGCTGGCAGCTACCTCGGACAAAGAATTAGTCTAGCTATCCAAAGGGGGAACGCTGCCAGTATCTTCGGAACCTTGCCGAAAGGGACTCCTTTTAATAATGTATTTTAGTTATTATATATATATATATATATATTTTTTAAGGTGTTTAGTTTTAGGTTCATTGTTATAGTATATTTTTTGTTTTAATTATTCTATTAAGGATGATTATGATACCAACATAGATTTTACTTGTCAAACATGTATGTAGAATTGAATATTCTAGTTCTCATATTTGACTTACATCGTATACTTATGTATGTTTGTGTGTATATGTCTGATATATATATAATATGTGTGTATATATATAATATGTGTGTATTCTGTTAAGAGTATTTGTATCCTAAGTTTATCTTACATTTGTCTTTATGGCGCCCCGTCACATTAGTTGTTTTCTCACGCTCTTACTTGTCAAGTGGGTGCCATTCGCCTAACAGTATTGCTTTGGAAAACGCTATCGCTTACGATTTCATTTTATTATTTCTAGCCACCTGAGGTTTTCAGGTGCCTCGCGCTCTTTTTTTTTCTTTTGCATTGTCTATAACAATATAAAAGAATGAGCGTAAGGTATTTGAAAACCTTCGGCGGTCAGAAATAACATAATGAAATCGTAAGCGATAGCCTTTTCCAAAGCAATGCCGTTAAGCGTATGGCCCCCTGGTAGAGAATGCCTTATGGCATTATGTCCGCCGTTTGCTTTGTAATTTTGCAATAAAGTTTAAATAAATAAATAATATTATTTATGTTTATACCAGGCTTCAATTACCCCGCGCTTCTCGCCTGAAAGCTCACCGCACAGTTCGTGACGACGAAGGATTTCTGCTGAGACACTTCGCCGGCGCCGTTTGTTATAATACGGTAATAGTTATTTAAAAAAAAATATATTCCTTCCAATTTTCCATCCATAGGGAAGGCCTGTGCCCGAGCAGTGGGGACATAAAGAGGCTGATGATGATGATGATGATTAAAGTGAGACAAAGGTGTAGAATAAAAGGGCTTCCAAGGAAGTTCGATACAAATAAAAAAACGAGCGAGCATTTGAAACCTCACCTTATATTAGTAAAAAAAGAAATAAAACCTACCACAAAAGGAATAAGCCATTTAAACATTATGTTCTAAAATCAAAACAAATAGCGCGCGCTTTCGCGACTTCCTGTTACACACTTCCGTCCCATATCACGAAATCACTCCAACCAATTGCAGGAAAGCGAGAGGAAAGATGTTACACATCAAAATAAAAAAAACTGTAAAGAAAACGCACGATGCCATGTATGGGAGCGTGCGGTTAAATGTTTTACCGCACGCTCCTTTGTATGACCCGTAACTTTGAACTTTCGAACAATGTATACAACCTCCGTTAAAGCATTTTTTGAGGTAATGTGTTGAAAACTAAAGCATGTAACTGCTTGATGTTTAAATCTAAAGAAAATATAACTAGAATAAATTACACGCGGACCAGGCAGCAGACGGGACTCGAACCCGCACCCTTCGCAATCCGGGCGAATGCACTGACCAATTATGCTTCCGCGGCCCTCTAATTCTTCTAGCCATTGCGCTGCCTTGCAGCTTAAGAATGCATAATTGGTCAGTGCATTCGCCCGGATTGCGAAGGGTGCGGGTTCGAGTCCCGTCTGCTGCCTGATCCGCGTGGATTTTTTTGTAGTTATATTTTCTTTAGATTTAGACTATATTATTATTAAAGTGATACGTAATACTATTTTGTCTTTTTAGTATTCCGGATACGGAAGATGATATACGGAACATTAGCATATCTCATTGTCACAGTTTTTTTTCCTCTTAAACGGAAATTGATAAACACCTTTATAATCACACTTATATTATAAACGCGAAAGTTTGTGAGTGTGTATGTTTGATACTCCTTCACGTCTAAACGGCTGGAGCGATTTTAATAAAATTTGGTATGGAGTTAGCTGACACCCTGGATTAACACATATGCTACTTTTTACTGCGGGAAAATATCACTACTAAACCGCGCGTAACAGCTAATGTAAAATATAAAATAGGTATCTTAACATGAGATCTATATATCTGTACTGTACCCTAAGCACGAACCATTATCGAATTCGAATAGTTTGCAAACCGAAATGTCAATGTCAAATTTTGTATGGAAACTTGAACAGCACAAAGTACATAACGAGAACTAAAAATCAATACACATTTGACAATGATATTTCGGACTCGAAAACGATACGAATTCGATATTGGTTCATGCTAGGGGTACTGACTATTTCTGTGTATACGTCCAGTCTTCCTTCCTCCATAGTATCCCTTAACTAACTTAACGACTGGACAAAGACACTGTTTAAAACTGTGCATAGAACCGATGGAAAACCGTCTCGTTAACGAGCGGCCTTACAGTGTTTATTTAATTCGTCTATTCTGAAAGTGTCAAAAATGAAATAATATTTTATTATGCCAATAAAAGGCTGTCAAAGTATAATCTCTTATCTATTAGACAAGTCCGTCCGTCCGTCCGTCCGTCCGTCCGTCCGCCCGTGGTGCTGTTTCAGCGGCCAAACCGTAAGAGATAGATAAAGAGAATGTTTAAGTTATAAGTTGAGAATAGTCTGATAAGACTACAAACCGGATGTGAGTAACGTAGCACTTCCGGTATTCGAGAAATCACGTGATTTCTATTTCAAACGAAACCACACAAAATCTCCGAAGTTCTCATTTAATTAAATACATTTTTTTTTATTTTTTTTTTTTTTGGTGAACATTTGGTTCACTGGTTTCCTAGTAAAGTAAATAATAAACATGTCCATAAAAGAGATCGTAGCACGTTCGACAAAATAAACGAGCTAGCTTTACGCGTATGATGTGTAACATATGAAACCTCACCTTATATTAGTAAAAAAAGAAATAAAACCTACTACAAAAGGAATAAGCCATTGGAACATTATGTTCTAAAATCGTATCAAATAGCGCGCGCTTTCGCGACTTCCCGTTACACACTTCCGTCCCATTCCACGCAATCACTCTCACAAATTGCAGGAAAGCGAGAGGAAAGATGTTACACATCAAAAACAAAATCGTACAATAAATTTCAGTCTTTATTCCCGTCTTCCAAAGCTCAAAGTTGATCGAAAAACTTTAATCGAAATTTGCCATACTATTGTTACGTTTAAGTTACTTCATGCATTGAATCATACATTTTTTTTCAGAATCAATTCATAGAGAAGAACAACGATGCCCTTCACGCTTCACTAGAATTCTTAGTGCAAGAATCCCGTAATTCGCTCGTTCAACAACTGTTCGAGAGTACAGACAATAACAATGCCAAGGGAAAACTCAACTTTATATCCGTGGGCTCCAAGTTCCAAACTCAACTGTCGCAGCTCATGGACAAACTAAAGGACAATGTAAGTTGCTTTGCATAAAAAGGTAGAGATACTTTGTGAATAGGGATAATGACTAATTTTTATTTCTTCGATTATCAGGTAGATTATAGGAAAAAGTATTGGACACGTATTTTTTCTTTTTTCACATAATATAAACATTGCAGAAATATATTGATTTGAAAAGTCGCATGACGTCACGTTTGAGTACACTTATAAGTGAAAATTCACTCAAAAGTGACGTCACGAGTCCCTACTCCCAAACTTTGACGCGCTATAACTTTGTCATTTTTGGTTGATTGCCCAAAGAAAAAATACGTGTCCATTATTTTTTGATCATCTAACTGACGGACTAAATAGAATTTCGTTTACTGTACTCCGTCATCACCCCTATTCTAGGTAGTTTTTACAGTGTGCAAATACGTAGATCAAAATTGTATACAATATTTAGCGGATTCTTCATATAAGCCTAAAAGCGCTTGCCCTGTTAAAACTCTGATTTGTAGAATAATTTAAACTATTTAAACATACAAATACTTATAAAGTTTTACGTAAATTAAAATGTCACCAATCTGCACTGGGCTCGCGTGGTGGCTCATGGCCCAATCTCCCTGTTTCGTTCATAGGGAAGGCCTGTGCCCCAGCAATGGGGACAATAGATTGATGATGATGAAACAAAGATGATCCAAGAGGTCCGGACAGAGGTCCAAGCATGTTTAAGTTCATGTTCAGCTTCGTAATCGTATCGTCATCGTTAACTTTTGGAAGAGCCAATTTGTTCTTACGTCCGGTAGGAGGCGCTGCTTAGTTTGTATATAAACTTTTGACGATGCGATACGATTAAGGAGCTGTCAAAGTTCGTGCTTGAGCCTCGGTTTTCAGACATTAAAATTACTAACTGTTTATCGTTAGCTTTTTCAAAAAAATGAGTAGAAACGAGTATTTTACGAGAGGAGCTCGATGGCGCAAGTGATTAGTGCGTTCGGCTGCGATCGTTGAAGTTAAGTAACTTTCGCAGTGGTCGGTCATTGGATGGGTGACCAAAAATTTACTATCTCGAGCCCCTCCGTGCTTCGGAAGGCACGTGAAGCCGTTGGTCCCGGCTGCATCTGCAATCGTTAGCACCCACCAATCCGCACTGGGCCCGCGTGGTGGGTCATCGCCCAATCTCCCTATTCCATCCATAGGGAAGGCCTGTGCCCCAGCAGTGGGGACATTAATAGGCTGATGATGAGTATTTTTTGGGTTTGATTGGAATTATATAAGGATAATCAATGTCATAAAACCTTAACTGAGACATAAACCTGTGCTATTTATCTATATAACAGGGCACTAACTTCGTCCGCTGCGTGAAGCCGAATTCCCGTATGGTTGGTCGAACTGTAGACGCGGCGTTAGTTCTGACACAACTGCAATGCAGCGGGACTGCGGCTGTACTGGCTTTAATGGAACACGGGTAAGTGACGTCATCACTCACGCTTCATGCGGCGCTGCTCTATGAAATGACACGGAGCAAGCCCCGCTTGACGCAGCGCACGCTCTTAAAGTTTTATATTATTTTTGTGACTTTTATACGTTTAAAAATGTGTAATAGTTACGTTAGGATTCCTTTGTGTATGATTATTATGTTTTTGTGTGCGTGTGTATTACAGGTGGCGTTAATGGTTGGAAAAAAATATAAGTTCTTGAATAAAAATATTAGAAAGTGTTTGTTAATGGTTGAAAATATCTATCGATTACATGTGTTAATTTTTTTTATAAGTTTAATTTATTGGTTGATAAATACATATATTCAACAACACTAGTGTGTATGTGTGAATGTATTGTTTTACCCCCCGCATTCTATTAATACCGCACACTATTAATATCCCAAGTAATACGCGTTCGCTTCGAATTATCTGCTCCCACCCTCTCGATCTTATGGGATGACGGTACCAATTAATGTGCCTGTGACACATTTTTGGGACAGTCATGTACCAATTAATGAGCCTGTGAAACATTTTGGGACAGTCATGTACCAATTAATGTGCCTGTGACACATTTTGGGACAGTTATGTACCAATTAATGTGCCTGTGAAACATTTTTGGACAGTCATGTACCAAATAATGTGCCTGTGACACATTTTGGGACAGTCATGTACCAATTAATGTGCTTGTGACACATTTTGGGGCAGTCATGTACCAATTAATGTGCCTGTGAAACATTTTGGGACAGTCATGTACCAATTAATGTGCCTGTGAAACATTTTGGGACAGTCATGTATCAATTAATGTGCCTGTGAAACATTTTGGGACAGTCATGTACCAATTAATGTGCCTGTGAAACATTTTGGGACAGTCATGTACCAATTAATGTGCCTGTGAAACATTTTGGGACAGTCATGTATCAATTAATGTGCCTGTGAAACATTTTGGGACAGTCATGTACCAATTAATGTGCCTGTGAAACATTTTGGGACAGTCATGTACCAATTAATGTCCCTGTGAAACGTTTTGGGACAGTCATGTACCAATTAATGTGCCTGTGAAACATTTTGGGACAGTCATGTACCAATTAATGTGCCTGTGAATCATTTTGGGACAGTCATGTACCAATTAATGTGCCTGTGAATCATTTTGGGACAGTCATGTACCAATTAATGTGCCTGTGACACATTTTGGGATCCGCCTTCGGAGGCCAATTACAACAAAAATAGGCTGATTAAGTACATTTTTTTATGATTTTTTTGTTTAGAAGCATGCGGAGCTTTTAAACTTAGCCAGAATCTATGGACACTCCTTTTTGTTTATTTAAATTGAAGTTGAATGTTTGAGGGAATCTTACTAGGAACTAAAGTTCTAACCCCCAAGCCTTTTTGAGTAACTTTAAGTAATTTCACGAAGCTGAGTTATTTTTTTTTTTATTAAAACATCATTCAAGACAATTATGTCACAAAATAAAAGACGGCAAAATACCTCGTACGAAAAAAGATATGAATTTTTGAAACCTCGCTGGCAGAATCGATTAAAAATACACAAAAAAATAGTACTCGAAAACTAAGAGAAATCGAGGAACACACATCGGGTATTGTCGGATACCCCCAGATGCGAGGAATCTAAAAAAAATTTTGACGTCAGTAATTGGACCACCCCGTATAATAAATGTTTTTTTCGTTTCTGCAGATACCCGTCGCGAGCTCCGTTCCACGAGTTGCACGCGATGTACAGCGCTTATCTACCGCCCAAACTGCGTTCCCTCAGCCCCAGGCTATTCTGTGAGGTCAGTTTCTTCATCATCATCAGCGTATTAGACTGATATGTCTGCCATTAACAGCCTACCCGCAATTACTTCAGTTACTCCGTGATCATGGCGCTTGCAACAGTGCCGAAATATCGGAAAGTCGCTAAAAACAAGGTACACTCGCGGAAAGACCCGCTCTGTCACCCATAATGCCATAATCGCTTGTAGTAAAAATTCATTCATAGACATGTAATTATCGCTGTCTTACTTTTTCGTATAGCGCTGTCGCTATCACGATGCGGATGACTAATTGCAACTAAAACAAATGCAATCCAATTCATTATTCAATCAATGAAATGCTCTGTCTTACTTTTGTACGGTGGCCCGGATTGGCGTGTCCGAAGCGAAGGCGGGGCGTAGTAAAAACTACTGTAGAAAACCGTTCAAAGCATTTTTTTGTCGCCAAGTGACAGAGCGCAAAATTCCGCGATAGTACATGGTAACAATCTCGTAAATAACTTATATGACTAGATGAGCCAAATGACAAAGTTAGTGCAGGTAGGCAATAATCAAATATATATATATATAAAATTCTTCAGTTGCGCAGACGGTTGTAACACAAAATCACTCCAATTTTATTTTATAGTATTCACAATGAACTAATTAAATAATAATTAAAATAAGACACCAACCGCACTCGATGATGAAATGAAATGCCCCCAAAACTCCCCCTCTGTTCATTGAATGACAGCTGGCATTCGAGTGATATGAACAGTACCCCAATGAACCAATATCGAATTCGTATCGTTTGCAAACCGAAATGTCAATGTCAAATGTCAATGAAACTTGAACAGCAGCGGCACAAAGTACGTAACGAGAACTATAAATCAGTACACATTTGACAATGACATTTCGGACTCGCAAACGATACGAATTCGATATTGGTTCGTGCTAGGGGTACAGAACACGGCAAAATTTGCCTAAGCTTATTCCTCGTTTACTAAAAAGGGGGTTAACACATCATCATCAGCCTATTAATGTCCCCACTGCTGGGGCACAGGTTTTCTCTGTGGACGCGGGCCCAGTGCGGATTGGTGGGTGCTAACGACTGCAGATGCAGTCGGGATCGACGAATGAACGTGGTTCGTGGAGTTCGTGAAGTGTGTTCGTGGATTTTATTTGTGTTATGTTTATCTTTTTGCTCTGTTAATGTTATTCTTTCACGTCGTTATTGAACCGGTTCCAACGGAAAACCAGCGTTGATGGCAACAACAGCATTATGCTGAGTTGGGACCGATTTGGGACAAAAAATTGTAGATGTGTGTGTGTGTGTTTTGTTTATATATTCTTTTACTGTTGTTTTGTCTCAAATTTTTTTTTCTTTCTTTCTTTGAAAATATTTTCCGTCTACCCACAGGCGATGATCCACAGTTTCGGCCTATCGAACAAGGACTTCAAATTCGGCATCACTCGAGTGTTTTTCCGTCCCGGGAAGTACAGCGAATTCGATACCATCATGAGATCAGACCCGGAAAACCTTCAGGCCATAGTGAGCAGTGTCCTCGCCTGGTTGGTTCATTCAAGGTGGAGACGAGCCATATTCTCTGTGCTGTCCATCATTAAACGTAAGTCAATATTACTGACAATATTACTGACATTGGCAATATCACTAACAATCTGTGTACAACGAAACAAACAGACGCTTTAAATTTCTATACTGGAAACTTCTCGGCAATCACGTTCTAAATTTTTGTCTCACTCCCAGTCCAACTAGGTAAAAACTAGTGATGTAACGATTATTCGCATTCGCGAATATTCGCATATATTTGAATATTCGCATTCGCAAAATCTCTGCGAATGTTTTGCGAATATGAATATAAAAAAAACAATTTGAAGAAGTTGTAGTTCTTCCTTTCCTTGAATATTCATTGTTACACAGCTTGCATTTAGCTCGTTCAGCATCGCAAAGTGTGAAATAAGTCCATATTTCACTAGAATTTGATTTACTCATGTTAATTAATCACTATTCAAAGTGTAACCTCAAAATTCACTTGTTTTGTTTGCGAAAAGACCGGCGCGAGCGAAATGACACTTCAGTCGGATGAGTTCATATCAACTCGGCAATTCGAACGAGACTGACACCATGCCATAGACAATTGGCGCCAATTTTGAACAAAAACATATATATTCGCATTCGCGAATGTCGGTACCAGATATTCGCATTCGCAAATGTTCAAAAAATTACTTTCGTTATATCACTAGTAAAAACTACATGTCTGTCTAGATTATGCTTTACATTTAATTCAGTGTCCATTGATAAGCTTTCATTGTCAACACTGGAAAATTTCTGTATTTTATTTCACCAATTTAATTTTCTATAAACAAAAGTATTATTTTTATACAATGTCCATCTATTGTTTCAAATATAATATGTAATCATTTTAAGATTACAAAATAAATAAATATATTTTAACAACATATTAAATCAACAATCTTTTCAATTTGAATTCCCTTTTCACCAGTCTTTTTGTTTCAGTGAAAAACAAGATAGTTTACCGTCGCGAATGCCTCGTCAAAGTCCAAAAGACGATACGCGGTTACTTAGTGAGGAAGAAACACCAGCCTCGGTACAAAGGCATCGTCAAGATCAACGCATTGCACAACAATCTGAAGCAGATGGACGCAGTGGTCGCACAATTAAAGAAAGAGAAGAGTGGTTCACAGAGGAATATAGAGAATTTGAAGAACAGCATTAAGAACGCATGCGCTACTATAAAGGTAAGGTTTCAGAATAATTCCCCCATTTTGTAACTCTTAAAAGGTTATAATTATTATTTTTTAAGCATGTAACTGCTTGCTGTTTAAATCTAATGAAAATATAACTAGAAAAAAATCCACGCGGACCAGGCAGCAGACGTGACTCGAACCCGTACCCTTCGCTATCCGGGCGAATGCACTAACCAATTATGCTACCGCGGTCCTGATGGCCGCGTCGAAATTCTTGCTAAATGCTATACAATGCGAAGAGATGGCGCTGCCTTGCATGGCAGGCATCAGGGCCGCGGTAGCATAAATGGTCTTAAAAGGTTTTCGATTTCGCATCAAAACAAATACCAATTGCGTTAAAAATACAATACCAATGTATAATATTTCCATTGGGATTAAAGCTAAGAATAAGCTTGGATCACTTACTCTATTTATATTTGTAAGCATTTGACTGATAGATGTTTAAATCTAAAGAAAATTTTACTAATTCTACGTGGACCAGTCAGCAGATGGGACTCGAACCCGTACCCTTCGCTATCCGGGCGAATGCACTAACCAATTATGCTACCGCGGTCCTGATGGCCGCGTCGAAATTCTTGCTAAATGCTATACAATGCGAAGAGATGGCGCTGCCTTGCATGGCTAGAAGAATTTCAACGCGGCCATCAGGGCCGCGGTAGCATAAATGGTCTTAAAAGGTTTTCGATTTCGCGTCAAAACAAATACCAATTGCGTTAAAATTACAATACCAATGTATAATATTTCCATTGGGATTAAAGCTAAGAATAAGCTTGGATCACTTACTCTATTTATATTTGTAAGCATTTGACTGATAGATGTTTAAATCTAAAGAAAATTTTACTAATTCTACGTGGACCAGTCAGCAGATGGGACTCGAACCTGCACCCTCCGCTATCCGGGTGGATGCGCTGATTAATTATGATATTTGTAATTGTATAATTGTTAAAGATAAATAAATACTGCGGCCCTAATGACCGTCAATTACTCTATTTATATTCGTAAGGATTTGACTGATAAATGTTTAAATCTAAAGAAAATTTAACTAGAAAAAATTTCACGCGGAGCAGGCAGCAGACGGGACTCGAACCCGCACCCTCCGCTATCCGGGCGGATGCGCTGATTAATTATGAAACCGCGGCCCTAATGGCCGTGTCGAATTTCCTCTACTATTTTTTAGGCTACACGGCAGCACCATCTCTTCGCATTGTAGGTAACCTACAATATCAAACGAGTACCTTTACAAGTATGAAATATTTGAGAGTAGAAATAGCAGTCATAGTTATAAAGGACACCCGGCATTTTGTGCCAAAGTTGTATACTTTTTTAATTTTTTTATCTGTGTTACATAATTGGGTAACGTAGTCTGGCAATATTTGTCATCAGCAGCTAACTGTCAATGTCAAATACGTAGGTTTGTCAATATAACCTCAATATGTAGCCGGGTCGTCTAGAGAAATAACGGATAAAAAGAACATTCACAATCACAGTACGCGGGAGCGGATGCGAAATTTTTTTGTTTGTATTTTAGGATTGTCAAATTGACATTTGGTTTTTTATTTAGAAAAATCAAAGGAATCGTGGTTTTTACAGTCACTTGAGTAATATTTTGAAGTAAAATTGTGTCCCTTGAAGATTTAGGGTTTCCATATCAAAAAATATTAATCATTATATAACTTCTTTCCACGATTCACTAAAAATAAGGCAAAAGTAGTTTTATGTACCAAATAATTTTGGCTTTATTTTGAGACCAAATTCAACTGTATACAAGTTTAGCATTTTTTCTATGAAAAGTGCCGGGTCTCCTTTATTTTATTCGGGTTCGAGTCCCGTCTGCTGGCTGGTGCGTGTGGATTTTTTTTCTAGTAACATTTTCTTAAGATTTAAACATCTAGCAGTTAAATGCTTAAAAAATAAAAAAACGAGCGAGCCTTACAGTATTCACGTATGATGTGTAACATTTGAAACCTCACCTTATATTAGTTAGAAATAAAACCTACTACAAAAGGAATAAGCCATTTGAACATTATCGAATCAAATAGCGCGCGCTTCCCAAACTTCATATTACACACTTCCGTCCCACTTCACGTAATCACTCCCACAAATAGGGATGATGACTAATTTTTTTTGCTTCGTTTATCAGGTAGATTATCAAAAAGTTTTGGACACGTATTTTTTCTTTTTTCACATAATATAAACATTGCAGAGATATATTCATTTGAAAAGTCGCATGACGTCACGAGCCCCTACTCCCAAAATTTGACGCGTTATAACTTTGTCATTTTTTGGTTGATTGCCCAAAGAAAAAATACGTGTCCATTATTTTTTGATCATCTAACTGACGGACTAAATAGAATTTCGTTTATTGTACCCCGTCATCACCCCTATTGCAGGAAAGCGAGAGGAAAGATGTTACACATCAATATAACTATCTTAAAAGGTAGTGAGGTTTTCGATTAAAGCCCCCACCTCGTCAAAACAAATACCAACCACAATATAAATACAGAAATGGAGATGACAGTTTTGGATCTTGTTTGGAAAGATATGACTGAGGTCCACTTGCAGCAAATTGCTGTCTCGCTTTGATTAAAACTAGATTTAACCCATAAAATGAAAGTGTTAAATCTGGATTTAAAAATTTGCATTCTTATTTGGACTGAATTAAGTATTAAATCAAGATTTAGCTGAACTACTACTATTGGGTTAGGCCTAATTCAGGTTGTTCAATGTTCAGGTTTTAAATTGCATTTTTTAAATAACATTAATTTACTATTTCAGAGCAATGAGAAAATTACGCGCGATGAAATAGACAAACTTTATAGCAAGCTAACGAACGATATAGAACTACAAATGAGCGCGTTGAAAAAGGCTATGGTCGACCAGAAGAACAGGTAAATTTTTAATATTAAACTAGTATACGAAAAATGCAATACTACTGGGCTCCCGCAACTTCTTTGAAAAATTGGCCAAAACTTCCCTTCCGTTCGTTCCCTTGTTCAGTGGGAGACGATGATAAAATAATATTACTGTTTATTTTTTAGAGAAGAACAAGAGAGGTTGCAGAAGCTACAGGAAGAGATGCGCGTCGCGGAAGAAGCGAAGAGAAGAGAACAAGAAAGGTTGAAGCAGGAGGAAGAACATCGGCGGATGTGAGTTCTTTTTTCATATCATTTATTATAAATAGAATAATAGTGTTTATTTCCAACTATATCTTGTGTTCGTTTGACTCTCGGTACATGATAGATTAAGTTTAAAACATTTCCGTTTTAAATTACCTACTTGTGTTAAAAAATATTTGCATAACTTATTTAACCTGATTTCTAAAAGAAAAAAAAGATCTGTCTATTCGAAGCTAGACAAGATATGACTAATTGCGATATTCTGTTACATTTTCTGAATCAATTTGCTAAAGTATAGATATTTTTTTATAGCGAAGAAGGCCAATGACTCTACTCCCACCCCACTTGCCCCATAGCGGTAAATTTCCTGATCAAAACCACAGACAAACAAAGTTGCAACATAGACGAATTTGACTATAAAATTGCTATTGAGCAGTACTGTGTAGTGATTTTGGTTGTATGTATAATAATATGTTAAATAAAAGTATTGTTAATGGTACTTTTATATGAGTATTTTTTATTTAAATAATTAATTAATAATTAAGGTAATTATCATTACCTATTTCTTGGTGGTCTGCCCGTATAATATATCATCAATATCATCAGCCTATTAAAGTCTCCACTGCTGGGGCACAGAGCTTTCCTTTTGATGGAATTAGGACATTGGGCTATGACTCACCACGCGGGCCCAGTGCGGATTGGTTATTACTGACGCTGCATCTGCAGCCGGGATCAACGACTTAACGTGCCTTCCGAAACACGGGGGAGCGAGAGATAGTAAATTATTGATCACCCATCGAATGACGGACCACTGCGAAAATTGCTTAACTTCAACGATCGAGTATAATATTTAATGCTGGTATATTTAATAGGAAAGCAGAAATGGAAGCCCGTCGCAAGGCGGAAGAAGCGGAACGATTGAAGGCAGAAGAACAAAACAGACAACAGGCGTTACAAATACAACACCAGCTAGAAGAAGCCGCGCGAACAGACCAGGAGAATAGAGAAAGGTTAGTAATATAAATGTTTTTAAATTTCACATTACAATAAATTATTTAATTCTAGAAATAACAAAAGATATGTAGCTTATACTATAGCCTGAACTAGGTATTAATTATTATAATAGTTAAAAGAATTAGTGGTTCTTATTTTTTTAACTATTCTGGGAAGGCAAAGGGTACTGTGTCCATACAGCCAATTAGTGGTTCTCTTTACAAAATCTTTCTTAGGAAAAGTTGTTAAATATATTTTCGAACGAACAAATAGTTAATCGATTCTCTTGTACAACACGCGCCAATACCAAAACACAGCAGATGTAGTATTTTTCGCTCACAATTTGGAATGTTGGGCAATTAAGTTTTGGGGGCAACCCTTTAGTTAAAAATTGTAAAAACCATTAGAGAAAACTAGATGTTCAAACATATTCGTTAAATATGCATTTAAAATGAATAACTCAATGATAGAACTGTCAACATTTGAAACAAAACTGTATTTAAATGAGGGATAGGTTACGAGTTCGCGCCACTGTGCCATGAGGTCTTTTGTATGAAGTTTTTGGCGCGAATTAATCGAACTAGCATTAAAATTAATCCATAGACAATGACAACATGTGATTGGACGGACGAGTAGACCTTTCGTCTAAGTGCTGCCAACTATCGCCCGTCATTACAGAAAATCCTCATTTGCATGTACTTTTTCAATGACCAATGTAACAAATATACATTTTGTTTTAACAAAACTTAACAAGAGTCCTCCTCTTTAAGAAAACCGTTTTTTTTGTCAATCTTATTTATTCAGAGGCTTTTCATCAATATAAAAGATATGATAGCCCCATCATATCGTAACTTTCAAATTTACGAAGATTCATTGTTGCAAAAAAATGTATAAGGCATTCGAATACTACCGACTGCGGATCTGCCAATATTGTTGCGAATATCCCTACATTGAACGAAAACCGAAATAAACACTCATAAATAAATATACAGACTGGAACAAGAGAGAAGGGACCACGAAATGGCAGTAAGACTGGCCCGAGAAACCAACGGACACGTGGAAGGCTCGCCGCCACAGCTACGCAGGTATGTGCCTTATTTATATTAGCATAGAATACATTTCACCTCACACTATAATCAGGAAGCTATGACACAGGAAAATACTCCTTTTGCCGCAATAAAAACTTAGTTTATCTATTTGATTTTGAAACTTCGCAGGGTGATTTGAAAGAATTATATAATAGGGTATTTGACAAATTTTAGCAAACGATCTCACGTTATTTACTAATGTTTATAGAGTCCATAAAAAGGATGGATATTCATCATTATGTTGTGTATTTCGGTAAAAAAAACCAAAACAAAAACTCTATTTTCAAGTTGCCGCGAAAAACGTATCTCTGGACAATATGGCGTCTCACTGGTGTGTGACGTCACACGACTGTCATTAAAACGTCAAACCATACAATCAAATGTCACTTTAACCGGAAGTTTACTTGCGTGTGACGTCATTTTAGGCTCCACCAATCCCAAGCGTTTTGGGTCACATGACAATAAATAAGAAAACTATCATCTTTATCGTGGGTTTTTAGTAAAATTATGAATATTTTTTCTGTAAAAATAGTAAAAACTCCTGCCCATATTCATTCTAAATACAGCAGATGCTAACAATAGGCACTTTATTTTTGATATTGTCAAATACCCTATTATGTGCTTCATGTACATGGACATAGAATAAATTTCACGAAACACGATGACACAGAAAAATATCCGTCGCGTCTCAGTGATACTTTGTTATACATATTGGATTTTGTAACTATTTAAAGAATTGGATCCCCACCACCAGTTGGATCAAAAAAAGATATATTTAAAATTCGATCAGTTAATGATATAGTAATAGCTCCAGCTAATACTGGTAAAAATCTGAATTAGAAAAAATAACGATTTTTTGATTGACGTTAAGATTGTCTTGATGTTTATATGGATCTTACACAAAAACGTGCATATTATAAGGTTCAAAACGGAATGCAGTCTTGGAATGTAAATCATTTTTTTTTATTCCATAGAAACAATCTAGCATTATTTGTGAGATAGGTCTATATGGGTGTATTCCGAAATATACACTAGTACGCTGGCCAGCGGTAATGACGTCATGATTTCGACGCCATATTGCATTGGTGTGCCGCCATATTATGCTGGTGAGAATTCTGTGACGTAGCCGGGTGTATAATACGCTCTGCAGTTAGTGTAGTTCTTTTTTGTATTAAATTGATAATAATGAAATAATCACAGTTAAAATTTATTATAATTTTTGGAGACCGCGTGAATATAGCGCCATTTCATGACGTCATCAGCGCGGGCTGATCAGTGTATTTGGCACGAATTGACAGCATAGCGACGATTCAAGACGTCATTACCGCCAGCGTACCGTTGTATATTTCGGAATACACCCTATATTTTTTAATAAAGTGTCTTCAAGTATTTTCACTGTAAAATTGAATGTTCGCACTTCGGGTTTGCGAAACTTCTTCTTGTATATAAGCTTTGAACACCACCGTACTGGGATTGTCAAGTTGAACATACCCCTTACAGATAAATATACACCTGTTGAGTTAAATAACACGAAAGCGACTATAATGAAGATATGAGATAATAAATCAAAGAAATCAAGTGAGATAATTTCTAAAAAAAATGTGCTAGAGTCTGTTCGGAAACAGAATGGGCGTGGCGAAAAACGGAACTAACATTAAGATTTTTATTTGACAATCAAACCCAGCAATCTGTAAAACCTCAAAGTTTTGTATTGATACGGATTTGTTTGTTGTTGTGATTTCTTTGCGGTTTTTTGTATTTAATCATGTCTTAAAGGGGTAAAACCTTACAAATACGGTAGAAAAGCACTACAGCGGGCTCCGATCTAAATCCCATTCTCTTTCCGCACGGACTCTACTAATGCTTTCGTTTCATTTTACTTAACAAGTGTCAGAGTAAACACAGTTCTCAAAATGTCTTGAATCAATTTGAGGCCACCATATTGTTGCAACAGAACGAATTATTTTCGCTGCAGCTAGAAGCTGAAATTTTGATTATCTTTAAGTAAATTCCAAGTACACTCAAGACCATGTTAGTGGATACAAATTGCGCTAATGATATCGCTTTTATTGCTGTGGAACATCAGATCATAGTCTCTTATCTATAGTAAGTTCGCAGTCTTCATAATTATCTGAATCTGAGGGCGTAATCTTGAAAATCAACTTTCCTGAACTTTGCCGTGTCCTACTCTTAAGATATTAAAAATCATGTACTTAGTGTCTTTTTGTGGCCTTGTGGTAATTAAATAAAACTCCAGTCATCCAGTCGGTGTTGTTTTATTCACGTCCAAAATGCAACAGAGTGACATACAGGAAGGAAGTGCGTTTGACAGTTTAAAATTTTTCTTAAAACTATTACGGCTTTGGAACATGATATAACATCTTCCCTTTTTTGAGAAGACGAAGTCTACAAATAAATTGAACTTAAAAATTAAAACTTATACTTACGCAACTTAACATTTTTATAACTTTAAAGTTTATTTTACACGTATCGGAACGTATTTAAAAAAATGTAAATTTTACATTTCAAAATTTTGTCAACTTTGACATTAGGATGGATGAGGATGAAGATGACGATTTATCAAAATTAAACCATAAGATTAGGCCCTTAATATCGAGATACATATATTTCCAACGATATTTATGTGTATTAACAACCGAGCGAATATAGTCCGTTTGTCGCTCGCGTCGTGTTGTACTATGCATCCTAGCTTCCCTAACGGTTCATTTATACCAGCCCTACTGTTCCGCAACATTTGATTCAGTGATTCCCTTTAAAGCCACACACGTTATTATTATCTGTCATTGTCGCACCTTCAGCAAGCGATATACAGGACGTCCCACGGGTTTGTCACACGGAGGGAAAGTATATTAAATATTGCCGATAGGATAGTTTATGGAAAAAATACATGTTTTTATTTTTAATAATAAGTAGAACTGCATTCACAGTTTTTAAAATATCGCCTGCTACAACAGGGAATCAAACTCATGAAATGTGAACAAAAAACACATGTATTTTATGATAACCGTCGAAAGGGTTAGTCATGAAAATAATTAAAAAAAACCTTATCATAAAATACATCATGTGTTTTTTTTTAATTTCACAAGTTTGTTTCCCAGTTGTAACAGGCGATTTTAACAAAATCTGTTAATGCAGTTCTAGTTATTACTGAAAATAAAATGATATTTTCTTTAAGTAAAATATCTTACCTTCAATATTTAGAATACTTTCCCTCCGTGTGACAAACCCGTAGGCTACCCGCCCTGTATATCTCGTGTCATTAAAGAAACGAATCGCAAATGACGACTTAAACATTCTGTCCCTCTTGCACATGCTATCCTAAGTAACGTGCGAGAAAGACATAATGTATTCCGTCGGCATTGTCGATTCCTGTCTTTAATGGCACGAGTTATACTTAAATTTACAATAAATTACCAGACAAGTTCGAAGAACTAAAACTTTTTAAATTAAAAAATATACTTAAGACTTTTTGGCTCAGCCAAAAATGTTTTCATAGTATCCAAGAGTACTTAGAATATAGGTAGGAATATAACTTGTAAATAAATTCAAATGGTTCCTATGCGTATAATATAAATGTGTATACACCTGAAAAGGTAGTCAAGTGGTACTGTACATTAGCATTAAGACCAGTTTTTTTTATAAATTAACATTTCCAACACTCACACCTATTAGCCTAGCCTCAAAGTAAGCACTATAAGGCTTGTGTTATGGGGTAACGGATACAATACATATACTGTACATATATAAGTATATTTATATAGAAATACATATTAAACATCCATGACTGGAGTACAAATATGCTCGTATTCATCACACAAACATCTGGCCCCACCGGGATTCGAACCCGGGACCTCTCGAGTCGGCAACACCATGAAACCCGGCGGTTTGTACGCCGGGTTTCATGGTGTTGCCGACTCGGCCACGGAGGTCGTCATTTTCATGTTACCTCGTTCCATACACAATAAAGATTTATTATTATTATTATAATCTCATTTATTTTATTTCATATTTAGGTTTTTTATTAAATAGATAAAAAGTAAAATACAAAAACGTAAATACAAAAATAAATATAGTATAAAAAACGTAACCTAGAGGGCCACCAACAGCTGAGTTAGGCCCAAGCTACCGGTGGTTAGGGCCGCAGAGAAAAGAACCGCCTAACGATGCGCGCCGTGTCCAGGAGTACTGCCATTGGCATCTGCTCCTTGACCCAACCATCTAGCGAGAGACTCTTTAGATGTTAGTCGAGACTCTTCGCTATGAGACCGTTATTATTATTAATAATAATGTATTGAATAAAAGCGATATCAATCTCAATTTATGTCTACTAATATGGTCTCTACTGATTTGCAACAAGGTTGTCGATTGCGCAAACAAGCGAGTAATGTTGTGGTATGTTTGCACAGTTTCCCCACAATGGACTCAGTGAACGGAGAGAATAAGTTGAACAGGTACTCAGTGAGATACGACTAAGTCTTCTCTTTTGCACGCCCCGCCCTCTCGCTCCCTCTGGCAATACCTATATTTATTCTTGCTTCATTTTAATTAAAGCCTACGCAGACGAGGTAGTTTTGTTCACGAACTTTTTCGTCCGCGAAAATAGATCGATTACAACTGCATCGGGTAACGCGCAAGGCAGATTAAAAGTACCGCATACAAAAAGTCCCCCGAACAACCCAGAACACTGAACAAAAGTACGCGGGTGTCCCCCAATTTTTTTTTTTAATTCATGTGATTAGGCGCAGCAACGTACACAGCGAAATTTAGTCCGCTTAAAAGCACACAATCCGATTTAAAGAGATGGACCTAGTATTCTCTTTTAATAAATTTTCTATTTTTCTGAATCTTAATGTTAATTACAACTCAACTGGAAAGTGATATCATGAGTTATCTCGTATTGAAGTCATTTTTCAAATTGACGATTTTGTATATAATACAGGGAGAGAAAAAGCAGCCCTTGCTGAGTTTCTTGCCGGTTCTTCTCAGTACTATGGCTAGCTTTTCGACATTGACAAGTGCTTGGAACAGCATAGACTGAATAAACGATATTGAATTGAATTGAACGCAATCTGAGAAAATTTATTTCTCTTTTCGGGCAACAAATATCCGCAAACCGCATGCGTTGAGTCCGTAACAAGGTCGCGGCGGACATTTTTTTGATGGACGATTGAGAGACTTCTGACCTTTCGCGGACTAAAGTATTTCGTCTGCGCAGCCCATTAAGGTTCATAATAATATTGTTCGTAGTTACATGCGTTTGTGCATACATATAAACGAACTATAACCAACATAGTCATTTGTCCCTGGTACATTAATTCATATATCAGGCCAACGGTATTCTTTTAGACATTTTTTTTATATCAATAGATATAAGGTATTGCCAGAGGAATTTCTGTATAATTACTGACACTTACTAATGTACTAACTTCTCTAACTTCGAAACTGACGCTTCTACTTTTTGCACGTGGGTCTTTGGAATTAGATGGTCTTTTTGTGTTAACTGTTATATATTGTAGATATTTATGTATTATGTACTTGTTATGTATAGAACTTTTAGATTATTATTAATAAGAAAGCTAATTATTGTAGTGTAGAAAATGCATGTCAAAGTGCAGCTGACATTTTGTTTTATTTTAAATAATATTTTTGAATAGATTTAATAATGGCAATAAATCTGCATCGTGAAAAATTGTGTTTAATGATTTCAGTTCTTTGCCAAAGCTCATAATAATATTTTTCTCAATATTATTTTTTAAGTTTGAAGTATTTAAATGCAAAAATGTATATAATAAAGTCATGCATGTATCTAATTAGGATATTTTTTTTTTGCATAAAGAATAAGATACCAAAATGATTACTTTCTAATAAAAAGGAGAATATAAAAAAAACACTTATCCTGTTTGGTCTTAAGACTGACTTAATTTATTTCTACACCTAAAAAACCAAATAAAAAGAATGGTGCATTAAGTTTTCGATTCAAAACGTAGGTCAGAACGAGTGCGGATGCAGCAAGCTATGCAAGGCAAACAAAAGTACGACCTGTCCAAATGGAAATATTCAGAGCTTCGAGACACAATCAACACATCGTGTGACATCGAGCTTTTAGAGGTGAGCTTATAAATATTGTCATTTCTCATCATCAGCCGATGTCCGTCCACTGCTGGACATAGGCCTCTTCAACAGATTTCCATTTACTCAACGATTTTTCCCCAACGAGGTTCCCCCCAACTCTCTTGATATCGTGAGTCTGAATTATGAGCATTATCATAATTCAGACGACGCACTCTGAAAAGGATGGGAAACGTCAATAAATAAATCAATCTATATATATAAAACTCAAAGGTGACTGACTGACTGACATAGTGATCTATCAACGCACAGCCCAAACCACTGGACGGATCGGGCTGAAATTTGGCATGCAGGTAGATGTTATAACGTAGGCATCCGCTAAGAATGGATTTTGATCAATTCTACCCCCAAGGGGATAAAATAGGGAATGAAAGTTTGTATGAAACTTTGTCAATTTTAAACTGATCGGGCTGAGACTTTGCATGCAGGTATAAGAAGAATCATAGATGAATGTCATTGTGTATAATACAAGCCTGAGAACAAAAACTGTAGTCTACACCTCAGCTCCACACCGCAGCGAAGCGAAAGCGGGCCACTAGTAAATCATAAGACGTCAAACGATACAATGTAAAGTATATAAATTGACCGTAAGTTTACTAGCGTGTGACGTCATTTTAGTCTTCGCCAATCCCAGGCGTTTTCGGTCACGTGACTGTAAAACAAGAAAATCGTTTCTACGTAATGATTTTTTAGAAAAGTTATTAATAATTTGTTCTCCGTGAATAGTATAATCGGTGATAATATTCATATTGTATATAGTTGCCAACGATTGTTACTTTGCTTTTCATGCTGTCGAATAGTCTATTATTTTTATTTATTCATTTATTTACAAATGCCATTACAGATATTATAGATTATTATAGTAGATTTACGAACCGATGGCGAAGCTTCTAGACATTCGTGAGTGCTTGTAACAGCCTAAACTGAATAAATGATTTTGGTTATGATTATAGCCCAATGCGACAATCTATCTTATTTATTTATTAATTTATGATGCCTTTCGAGGAGGAGAAGAGGAGCTTGATTGCGCAAGTGGTTAGCGCGTACGGCTGCGATCGTTGAAGTTAAACAACTTTCGCAGTGGTCGGTCATTGGATGGGTGACCAAAAATTTACTATAACGAGCTCCTCCGTGCTTCGGAAGGCACGTAAAGCCGTTAGTCCCGGCTGCATCTGCAGTCGCTGCCCCAATCCGCACTGGGCCCGCATGGTGGGTCATGGCCCAACCTCCCTATTTCATCCATAGACATTAATAGGCCTATGATGATGATGATGCACGGTTTGAATGCAGGCGTGCCGACACGAGTTCCACCGTCGCCTGAAGGTGTACCACGCGTGGAAGGCCAAGAACGCAAGGAAGACCACCACCCTGGACCAGGAACGAGCTCCACAATCAGTCATGGAAGCAGGTACTTTTTTTTTAATTTTTTAATGTGTAACATCTTTCCTCTCGTTTTCCTGCAATTTGTGGGAGTGATTTCGTGAAATGGGACGGAAGTATGTAACAGGAAGTCGCGAAAGCGCTATTAGATTTGGTTTTAGAACATAATGTTCAAATGGCTTTTTCCTTTTGTAGTAGGTTTTATTTCCTTTTTTACTAATATAAGGTAAGGTTTCAAATTTTACACATCATACGTGACTCCTGTAAGGCTAGCTCGGTTTTTTTTGGCAACAAACAGTCATTTACATAATATTGAGGTACATGCATATATGTAAATATTAATAGACCAAACAGTGCCCAAAGCTTATTACAGTTACAGTAGCGAAGAGAGTCTTAACATAGTCAGATTTGCACGAGCATTCATTTAATGCTAAACAATTTATTGACATAAAATATTAAACAACTGATAACAAAAACAGAAATTTTTATTGACACTATTTGTTTTGGTTTTTCCATCAATATACCATATAGTTTTTTTTTAAACAATTGGTACATAGATTACAAAGATCCATTCACAGAACTCTTTGTTAAAAGCGTTGGTCGAACGACACAGATAAGAATTACGTGTATAGTTTTTACGTAACGGCGAAAGAACAAAAAATTGCAATTGACTTGAGGAGCGCACCGGGAGACGAACTCGTGCTGAAATATTTTGGCTGAGGAGAATGAACGAATCAATGAATAGAAATTATACTTTATTCAAATTGACTCATTGAAAGTTCTTTTGAATCGTCCAATTTTTTTCTTACACCGATTTAGGATATCTATTAGCCAATAAAAGAATGGGCGCAAGAAACCCATTGGCTTTAAACAGAAGTAGCAAACGTGTACAGAAGATCATGTCACTGCCAATACAACGTCCACTCAAGTTTTGATTGTGTCATCTATTTATATAAAACTCAAAGGTGACTGACTGACATAGTGATCTATCAACGCACAGCCCAAACCACTGGACGGATCGGGCTGAAATTTGGCATGCAGGTAGATGTTATGACGTAGGCATCCGCTAAGAGAGGATTTTGATCAATTCTACCCCCAAGGGGATAAAATAGGGAATGAAAGTTTGCATGAAACTTTGTCAATTTCAAACCGATCCGGCTGAGACTTTGCATGAAGGTATAAGAAGAATCATAGATGAATGTCATTGTGTATAATACAAGCCTGAAAAGAAAAACTGTAGTCTACACTTCAGCTCTACACCGAAGCGAAGCGAGGGCGGGCCACTAGTGTAGTATAAATACAAATAAATAAATATTTCCAACATTCATACCAATTAGCCTAGCCCCAAAGTAAGCACTGTAGGCTTGTGTTATGGCCAGACCCCTCTTTCCTAGTGGGCACTTTGGGCAAGTGCCCAGGGCCCCGCGATCGATAAGGGGCCCTCTTCAGATCAAATACAAAGTCCCTAGTTCCCGTTGGATTACCAAACGGAGGTCATAGGGGCTCCATTATCCTAATATGCTCAGGGCCTCCAATAAGTCAAAGACGGCACTGGTTATGGGATACTAGGGTAACGGATAGAATACATATAGTGACATATACTGATACATATATACGTATATTTATATAGAAATACATATTAAACATCCATGACTGGAGTACAAATGCTCGTGTTTATCACACTAACATCTGTCCCCACAGGAATTCGAAACCGGGCGCCCTCGAGTAGGCGACACCATGAAACCCGGCGTACATACCAGTCGGTCACGGAGGCCGTCAAAATAAAGAAATAGTGTTTATATTAGGTATAATTAATAAAGTACATACAAATAATTAGATAATTTTTCGATAGTAAAGTAGTCTAGAGCAGACTCATCCCTGCTGTCAGCACGCGGGGTAAATTTTGATGAAAATGGGTTGTAAGAGTGATAGGGAATAACATTTGTATAGGACACTTTTTCGTTGACCTTCAGCTTCATTATTTAAATGGTACCCTGGTTCCCTGTGACCTCAATTCATGACGTAATTTCTCTCTCATCTATTCTTCTGTCAAGTAAATATAGGTAGCGGCAAAATTCTTGAACAAAACTACTAACAAATAAATTTGCGCAGGATCGTTTTTGTATATGAAATTGCTAATACGTAAGCTTTTTGTCTATGGTCGTTACTCAACAAGTTTGCCGGGGTGTATACCAATGTATTTAAGTGGTAAAAGGGCATGTATCAGAATCGAACCAGCGACCTTCGTTACACAGGCGATGCGCTTACCGCTAAACTACCATACATTCCCATATTGACGACCTCCGTGGCCGAGTGGTTTATACGCCGGGTTTCAACGTGTGGCCATCTCGAGAGGTCCCGGGTTCGAATACCGGTGGGGCAGATGTTTGTGTGATGAATACGAGCATTTGTACTCCAGTCATGGATGTTTAATATGTATTTCTATATAAATATACTTATATATGTATCAGTTTATGTATTCTATCCGTTACCCTAGAATCTCATAACACAAACCTACAGTGCTTATTTTGGGGCTAGGCTAATTGGTGTGTGTGTTGGAAATATTTATTATTTATTTAATTTAGAGGAAAGATTGTATTTCGTGTACACCCAGCACTATGGTACTCTACTTTCGTATCAGATCAGGCAAATTGATTCTGTTTTCAAGTTTTATTTGTCTGTGGTCTTGCTCACGAAGTTTTGCCCCTCTACTTACACCAAAAAGAAGAATCTTGGGACGTTCGTTATTCTTTTGAAGAATAATTCTACATTTATCAATATTTCCACAGCTAAAGCTCCCCGCGTAGCCCAACGCGGCGAGATCCTAGGCGCTCGCCATCGATATTTCCGTATCCCATTCGTCCGCGCCTCCGCTACGGGAGAATCCGACAGACGCGGATGGTGGTATGCGCACTTCGACGGACAATACGTCGCGCGACAGATGGAGCTGCATCCCGACAAGCCGCCTGTACTACTGCATGCAGGTACTGCACTATGTGACACGATACCCACACTATGTGACACGATACCCACACTATGTGACACGATACCCACACTATGTGACACGATACCCACACTATGTGACACGATACCCACACTATGTGACACGATACCCACACTATGTGACACGATACTCACACTATGTGACACGATACCCACACTATGTGACACGATACCCACACTATGTGACACGATACCCACACTATGTGACACGATACCCACACTATGTGACACGATACTCACACTATGTGACACGATACCCACACTATGTGACACGATACCCACACTATGTGACACGATACTCACACTATGTGACACGATACCCACACTATGTGACACGATACCCACACTATGTGACACGATACCCACACTATGTGACACGATACCCACACTATGTGACACGATACCCACACTATGTGACACGATACCCACACTATGTGACACGATACCCACACTATGTGACACGATACCCACACTATGTGACACGATACCCACACTATGTGACACGATACCCACACTATGTGACACGATACACACACTATGTGACACGATATCCACACTATGTGACACGATACCCACACTATGTGACACGATACCCACACTTTGTGACACGATACCCACACTATGTGACGCGATACCCACACTATGTGACACGATACCCACACTATGTGACACGATACCCACACTTTGTGACACGATACCCACACTATGTGACACGATACCCACACTATGCGACACGATACTCACACTATGTGACACGATACATCGCGCGATAGATGAATTTCGCGTGTCACTCACGCAGTCACGACACGCATGTATCACGCGTGCGTAGCCCACGCAATGCAGTAAGGAAAAACGAAATAGCGCAAATTTGCGGGCAGACGGCGGGATGCATTGTTTACGTGGACTGAATGAATAAGAACTAATGAAATAATATTAGTTTTTTTATTTGGCTTGAAAGGATTTTTTTATTACACAGGCTTTTTTCTGAAAAAAAAAATGGGTGCGTGTACTTATGTAGGCGCGTGAGAAGTTATCCTTCTTTGGCATCGTTTAAAATTAGTTTTTAATTGCATGCAAATAATTAATTACAATAAATTAATAAAAAGTCTGGAAAAGGACACAGTCAATAAAGTTCAGTTTTAATTTGAAAAAATAAATAAATAATCAAAATATTCAATTAAAATCGCTACTGAATATAATTTATTAGAACATATGTGATTTGCACTTGTATGAAACTCAAACACGTATTCCGAATATACAAACTAGAAACATGTGGATAAATATTATAAATATGAATACCTATAACTGTTACTTTATTACAAAAAATAAAGATGTGGTTTTTGGTTCTACTACACCAATGGTCAAGAGATGGCGCTGTAGTCTCCTGAATCGCGCTTTGGTTCCGTTGTTCCAGATTAATAAATACTTTTGATAGGCCTTCACAATGCAGTCGTTAGCACCCACTAAATAGAGATTCTATTTCTATTTTGTTGGTAGATTTTCTTAATGTGCGGTAAACACAAAAGTAACGCATGAAGTTGGTCGCTAAAGCGACCAACTTCATGCTGTTAAAATTTTGTGTTGCAGTGATGCGCGCGCATCTTAAAATTTCACTCTCATCAATTTTTCATAACGCGCCTAAAGAAGTATAACTTCAAAAATCAGGCGATTTGTCTATCCTATACAGGCATACTCCCTGAAATAAATAGTAACGCTAGTCATACCTGTATGATAATATAGTAAGCAATATAATATCTTTTTTTACGAAAATAAAATAACTTTTATTATTAAATGGTATCCTCACAGGCGTAGCCTGAGTTACTGTGCTTTCGTTTATTTACAATATCGTATCTTATTCATCATCATCAGCTTAATGTCTTCACTGCTGGAGCACAGGCCTTCCCTAAGGATGGAATAGGCAGATTGGGCCATGACCCACCACGCGGGCCCAGTGCGGATTGGCGGGTGCTAACGACTGCAGATGCAGCCGGGACCAACGGCTTAACGTGCCTTCCGAAGCACGGAAAAACTCGAGATAGAAGATTTTTGGTCACCCATCTAATGACCGACTATTGCAAAAGTTGCTTAACTTCAACGATCGCAGCCGAACGCGCTAGCTACATGCGTCATCGAGCTCCTCAGTATCTTCTTATCACAATATCACGATTTAATTGACTTTTACTGTATGACTAGCTGTGCCCCGCAGTGTTAACCCACGGTTTATTTCGGATACTTTCCCGCAGTAAAACGTAGCCTATGTGTTAATCCAGGGTGCCAGCTAACTCCATTCCAAATTAAATAAAACTAGTTTTTACGGGTTAATGCACGAAACTTTATTTATTTATTGACGTTTCAATATTATATGACGTTATTATTAAACTTAAAAATCGAACAATGAAATAACCAAACGCTCAATAAAAGTCTTTCGAAGGTAGCTCGACAAATTAAATAAAAATTTTATTCTGACGACGAAGCCTGTAAAGGCTACGAAACGTCAATAAATAAATAAAGTTTCTTGCATTAACCCGTAAAAACTAGTTTTATTTAATGAGTGATGTGCGTGAAAACCTAAGAAACAAATCCATTCCATTTTATTAAAATCGCTGTAGCCGTTTAGACGTGAAGAAGTAACAAACAATCACACAGTGGCGGCGCTAGGCGTCGGCGACGTCGGCCACCGCCGACGGCCTCGCGCCTGTGGGGCCCTCGCAAAATTTTTTTACAAGTTACCTATTTATTTTCGTTTCTTCTGGCCTGGCTTAGGTAGCCGACCCCGAACAATTCGGGGAAAAAGCTAAGCAGATGATAATGACTTTTATTATTTTCGAACACGTGCGTGATGGAAGCGAGTAGTACTTTACGCGTATTGAGAATCGTCTGTCTGGCAACACTATTTTTGTTATTAAATTTCTATATTTGTAATTATTTTTTGTCATCATTTGATTATCAACAATAAAACTCGTTTACTCATACATTATTTTATAATTTGGCTCACTTAATTTAACGGTTTATTATTGCGAAGTAAAATAGGCCTCGATGGCGCAAGTGGTTAGTGCGGTCGGCTGCGATCGTTGAACTTAAGCAACTTTCGCAGTGGTCGGTTATTGGATGGGTGACCAAAATTCTTCTACCTCGAGTTCCTCCGTGCTTCGGAAGGCACGTTAAGCCGTTGGTCCCGGCTGCATCTGCAGTCGTTAGCACCCACCAATCCGCACTGGGCCCGCGTGGTGGGTCATGGCCCAATCTCCCTATTCCATCCATAGGGAAGGCTTGTGCCCCAGCAGTGGGGACATTAATAGGCTGATGATGATGATTAAAATAGGCCTCGCGAACTTGATGTCGCCGACATCCACATGTGGTCTAGCGCCGCCACTGTACACACTCACAAACTTTCACCATTATAATATTGGTTATATATTTATATTTGACGACCTCCGTGGCCGAGTGGTTTGTATGCCGGGTTTCATGGCTGTCGCCGACTCGAGAGGTCCCGGGTTCGAATCCCGGTGGGGGCAGATGTTTGTGTGATGAATACGAGCATTTGTACTCCAGACATGGATGTTTAATATGTATTTATATAAATATACTCATATATGTACAGTATATGTATTCTATCCGTTACCCTAGCATCCCATAACACAAGCCTTATAGTGCTTACTTTGGGGCTAGGCAAATTGGTGTGAGTGTCGGAAATATTTATTATTATTGGTGTGATATCATCACAGGCGTAGACGACATGCAGATGTGCGAACTGAGCCTCGAAGAAACAGGGTTGACTCGCAAGCGCGGCGCCGAGATACTGGAGCACGAATTCGAGCGGGAGTGGACCAAGCACGGGGGGCAGCCCTACCAGGCGCCGCACCACTAACGGTGAGCAAATTAAACTGAAATGAAATGAAAAGAATAGTACATTACGATACGCGTGACCTAAGTTGCCTATTACTGCACGGCGTGAAGTTAGCGCCCGGGTGCTAAACGCCGTGCAGTAATAGACAACTTAGGCCACAAGTATCGTATACTATTTTATAGCAAGTGTGACATAAACCCGCCCCGGACGCGGGCAAGAGGGGGGGGGGGTGTGCGATTAGTGTTTTGAAGGTAAAATTCATGTATTGCAATCACAAAGAATTGCAATACAGATTGCAAGTCAAACTCTGAAAAGAAAGAATTCCGGTTCAGATTACCATTTTGAAAGTATATTTCGAAAGGAAAAAATCAAATATCATTACAACAGAATAGAATTTCAATGTATCCATGAACGTTTATTTAAATTAAAGTTAAGTTACGCGTATCGTAATGTACTAATTCTACATGAGTGAAGTTGGTCAATTCATTTACACACCGTGCAGAAATAGGCAACTTAGGTCACGGAAAAGCGTGCGTAAAGTGCGGGTTTAGGTCACACTGTGCTATAAAAGTCATTTATTCAGTCTAGGCTGTTACAAGCACTTGTGAAGGTCAAGAAGCTACGCCATCGGTTCTCAAAACTACGGCGGGAGACCTTGTACTGAGAAGAACCGGCAAGAAACTCAGCAAGGGCTGCTTTTTTCTCCCTGTATTGATATATACAGAGTCGTCAAGTTGAAAAATGACTTCAGAGATACTTCTGAAGTCACCTTCCATTACATTATTTAGGATATAGATATATAGTTACAATAAATTTTGTATTTAGTATATAGGAAGCGACATTAGATAGGTACCTTATTACTGTTACAAAACTGACTCATACCCATCAAATAACAAATTACAAGAAACACTATGTCCATGCATTACGATCATTTAGATAATCATTAACTTTATAATAGCCCTTATTCATAAGAGAATTCTTGATCCGAGATTTAAATTTGGTTAGTGGAAGCTCAATCAGATCTTGGGGAACTTTGTTAAACAATGCAATACTACATCCCAGAAATGAACCTCTTGATTTTTGGAGTCTGAAACATGGAACGGCAAGCTTGTTTTTAAATCTCATGTTAAAGTTATGGGTTTGACTAACTAACTAACCCACAACGATATTAAAATACTCTAGATCAGGGGTTCCCAACGTTTTATTGGTCAGGGACCACTTTTACATATTTTTTGGCGCGGACCAATATTTAGTCACGAAATTTTAGTGTAATAAAAATAAACTGTAATAATCAAACTGAAACTTTAATTAAAAATCTAATGTGAAATTAAATAAGAAGAAATAATAACATTTTTAGCGGGCGCGCCCGCTAAATTCAAATTCATTCGCGGACCATATTTTGGCTTCTGCGGACCACTGGTGGTCCACGGACCACTGGTTGGGAACCATTGCTCTAGATCCTGGGTTCCGAACCTGGGGGTAATTACCCCTCCGGGGGTAAATCGGCCATACTTCGGGGGTAACAAAGAACCTAATTATATGGTCAAATCTAAATAATACTACTAAATAGAGCATGTGCTCCTTCTTGCTAGTGAGCCCGCGGGGTGCTGAGTGTGGGAAGTGGGGCGAGATTCTCTCCTGATGATGAAATTATTAGAGACGAAGATGTAGCGGCCAAATTGGAATTTCTTGGACTGATGATAACATTTTAAAGTCGGGGTAAAATCTGTTTCCCTAATAGGTTACAGGGGTAGCAGTACTGGAAAGGTTAGGAAACACTGCTCTAGATACATCACGTGCGCTCAAAATGTGTCCCAATCAAGAAGTGCTTGAACACTACTCAAGCACTTCTAGGTTCACAGTCTCACGGGAACCGTTGAAAAGTCAAGATGCCGCAGATCTCCGTCAAAAAATACTTATAGTACGTAAAGTGTCGTTTTTTGACAGGTATCTAATCAATGTTTGTTAATTTAACGCATTTGAAGCAATTTTTGTTTTAATACTTACTATAAACTGATTTAATAGAAAATATTTGTGATATTAAAATGCATAAATGATATTAAATATCGGTTATATAGCCATCTCTTTTTCTCGCTGTCCATACCTGCTACATTGTTAACAGCGCATTCAGATTTGCGCGTAAAGTCAAAGAAATGAGGTCTATATTCTTCCGCATATAGCAATAAGTCGTGAAATTTTACAATCTTGCATTTCTAACTGTCATAACTCTTTGACGTAGGTATGCGTTTTAATTAAGACCTTATGCAGTATGTATTAAAGGTCAATATGACTTTCAATGTTTAAATAATGCCTTATATTGTTTTTGACAACGCGATCATCGTACGGAGCCCCGTGGA
Organism: Chilo suppressalis; assembly: GCA_902850365.2. Classification (NCBI taxonomy): domain Eukaryota; kingdom Metazoa; phylum Arthropoda; class Insecta; order Lepidoptera; family Crambidae; genus Chilo; species Chilo suppressalis. The sequence continues at coordinate 27,347,415 of OU963901.1, read as the reverse complement.
TAATCCAATGTACCTTTAGGGCAGGTTTCGATCACAATTTTGTTCGTGTTGGTGTGTATGGTATTTAATATTGTTGCATACCCATCCATACTTATATTTTACGTGCAAATGTATGAACTATGAAATGAAAAATTCTTTATTGTCCATCTTAACAATAGCATGTGATCTAGCAAGGCCTGTGCAAGGTCGTTTTAATGGTGCGTAAAATATTTAAAAGCAAATCGCGCAAATCGCAAACCATAGAGAATGTATATCTAATATATAATATAATTCTAGTGTCGCGGTGTTTGTGGTTAACTCCTCCGAAACGGTTCGACCAATTTTCGTGAAATTTTATATGCATATTCAGTAGGTCTGAGAATCGGATGTAATCTATTTTTCATCCCCCTAAATGTTAAGGGTAATCCACCCCTATTTCTTTATTATTTTAGATATTGTTTTTTTAATTTTTTTTATGTTACATCATACAAAAATACATACAACCATAAATTTTCACCCTTCTACCACCAACCCCTATTTTTTTATGGCGGTACTAAATTGCTGGGTCAGCTAGTAATATATATTGATATGACGAAAATTATAAAATATACAGTAACTTATAATTAAAATATATGTATGGACATATTGAAGTATATATATATATATATTTGCAATATATACAAAATAACAATGTATATATATTACAATGTATACAACCTCCGTAAATGCATTTTTTGAGCAAATCAGTTGATAAATGATTAAATAATTTCCATTTATATAACATAACTAGCAAACCCAGCGAACTCCGTTTCGCCACCAGATAGCTTCGTTTTATGTAACATTTCGTTTTGTGAGTAAAAAAAAACGTTTTTTTTTAAAAAATTTCCTGAATTTTCTTTGCTATAAACCTCACGGAGCCCGAGACCTTTCCAACGAATGCAAAACCGTGGAAATCGGTTCGTGCGTTCTGGAGTTATAGCATCAGGAAGGAAAACCCGACTTATTTTTATATAGTAGATATATATATATTTGCAATATATACAAAATAACAATGTATATATATTACAATGTATACAACCTCCGTAAATGCATTTTTTGAGCAAATCAGTTGATAAATGATTAAATAATTTCCATTTATATAACATAATTTCTTCCATTTACAGATACAACAATATACCGAGTCGATTAGGGTCGAGTGAATCCATTCAACATTCTCCGCATCGCAAAATACGTACGTATTACACAATGCGTGTTTTAGGAAGACTCCTATTTATAATTTACACCTTAATATATCTAACATAGCTCTTCGATGTGCCTTTTAAGGGTTCCTAGATTATACTAGTGCAATATTATAATGGTATTTGAATGAAATTAAAAAAAACCACCGCAGTTTTATGGATTGTATAGACATAAACATATATTTGATCCATTCCAAATTTTGTTAAATTAAAAGAAAATATAACTAGAAAAAATGCCACGCGGACCAGGCAGCAGACGGGACTCGAAACTGCACTCTTCGCAATCCGGGCGAATGCACTAGTGCATTCGGCGTGGAATTTTTTCTAGTTATATTTTCTTTAGATTTAAACATCAAGCAGTTACATGCTTTAAAAATAATAAAAATTTGTTAAATTAAGTTTCGCTGTTACACACAGTAACAGCGAAACTTAATTTAACAAATTAAAATAAATAAATATCGATGGACCGCGCTCATTAATACGATGAAATATAATCCTTATTAAGATCACTTTTACGTTATTATAATGCCGAATTTTCTTGCGGTTTTCTGTGATGTCATACAAATTTCAGTATTAAGACGACGAAACAGACAAAGAATGACTGCAATTATTTAAATGTCAATACTGTTGTTAGTGAGCGCAGAACCAATTATGCCTAATTGGTTAATACTAATAATTCTTAGAATTCACGTGCTATGAAAGTTGGTTCTAAGCTGTGAAGCTTGCTGTAGGTACTACTTATATGTCCCTTAAAGGGTCTCATATTTTTTAAACTTTCTAATGAAAAAATGCTAAACTGCACGTCATGCCAAGAATTGAACCATTTTTTTACGTATTAACAAATATACATACGCAGCTAAAAATAACATAGTATACAGATATAAAATAAATCTATTTGTTGATATAAATATTTGAATTACAATATCTACTGATTTTTTAATAATAGGCTATTTGACAGTATGAAACATCATGTACTAATTGTTGGCATCTGTATTTAATATGAATATTCACAGCGATTTTACTATTCTGGAAGAACAAATAATTAATATTTTTTCTGTAAAATCATTAAATAGAAACGTTTTTTTTGTCCATGGTCTTGTGACCGGAAACGCCTAGGATTGGCCAAGACTAAAATGACGTCACACGCTAGTAAACTTCCGGCCAACGTGATATAACATTGTATCGTTTGACGTTTTAATGACATTCAGGTGACGTCACACACCAGTGAGACGCCATAATGTCTATGAAACGTTTACGCGGCAACTTAAAAAAATAATTTTTAATCTAGTTTATTTACTGAATTATACAAATGAATTAAATATATCCACTTTTTATGGACTCCTTAAACATCAGTTAATAACGTGAGATCATTTTCTGAAGTTTGTCAAATACCCTATTATCTAATTTGTGCTAATACAAATAGTGATGCAGATTCATTTAGAGTCTGTGCAGAAAGAGAATGGGATTTAGATTGGAGGGCGCTGTAGTGCTTTTCTACCGTATTTGTAAGGTTTTACCCCTTTTAGACATGATTAAATACAAAAAACAGCAAGAAATCACAACAACAAACAAATCCGTATCAATACAAAACTTTGACGTTTTACAGATTGCTGGGTTTGATTGCCAAATAAAAATCTTAATGTTAGTTCCGTTTTTCGCCACGCCCATTCTCTTTCCGCACAGACTCTACTAGATATACTTTATTAGTGCTTCGTTCTACAGTTAGTTTGTTATGATAAGTACGAAATAACGAGTACAGTGACACATTAATGGTACATACAAAGAAACATAAATATTTTGTAATAGTATGTATATTTTTTTATTTATACACTTCATAGATTTAAGTTACAGAAGGTAATAAAATTGTACTTGTGAACTGTGATTATTTTGAAGAAGGTATTTCGGTTGTATTAAAATTTAGTTGTTGATATGTTTACATTGTCATTTGCATTCCTTTTTGGAGACTAATTATTTTTAGTAGCTTTATTTATCAAAAATATCCAGCATACATTCCTAAGAAGTGATTTATTTGTTGTTCAAGATTTATGAAATCAGGTTCTGCCATTGTAAAAGTATTAATATTATTCCATGAAATATTTGTAAATTTGAATGGCACTTGAAAGACATTAAAGAAATAACTATTTAGTACAAAATATATATTTTATTTTAATGTTGTAATAACAGTATTTCTAAAAACTTTAATATATTGCGTAGATATCTAAATTTAAATAAATTATTGTCGAAAGTATTGTATCGTGTTAAAACACAGCGACATGTCTTAAACACTTAATGAAAGTACTGGCTAAGTGGTTTGTAGAGTAAGTAATGAAATGTAAGTGCCTTTATTTAATGCAGCTAAGAAGAACACAATAATGCAGTGACCATTTGTATCTGTGTATTTTTATGCTTTACCAAATAAAAAATGGAATTGAACTATTTAGTTTTATTTTATTTATTCAACGAAAGGAAATTTCAGTTAGAGCCCCCTAAAATAGCGAGACTGCATATTTATTATAATTTCCCTTCAATTATAATAAATATATAACTTTAATTATAATCTATATAATATTCATATGTTTTTTCTATTTTTAAAATCTTAAAATTACAGATATTTCATGAAACGAAAATTTACCACATACATAAATCGTCATTGAAACGTATTTAAGATATTCATACAAATATCTCGAATTTAGATCCCTTGGACATTTTATCACTCACATTTTAGTAAAACAATGTTGTACAAAAAATAACTGTTTTTATAAAAAGTTAAAACTACATACAATTTTTTTAAGAAAATTAGAGAAGACTCCCTTCAACGCCCTTGTACTTCAACGCCCTTCAAGCTTTATTTGTATTTTTGTAACATCATCATCAATCATCAACAGCCTATCTTAGTCCACTGCTGGACATAGGCCTCTCCAAATGCACGCCACTCAGATCGATCTTGGGCTACTCGCATCCAGCTCCTGCCAGCCACCTTGCGCAAATCGTCACTCCATCGCGCCTGAGGACGTCCTACACTACGTTTGCCTAGACGCGGTCTCCACTTTAGAACGTGTTTACCATAACGGTTATCGGTTCTTCGACAAATATGGCCAGCCCACTGCCACTTCAACTTGCTAATCCGGCGAGCTGTCGATAACTCTGGTTCTCTGTCGGATTACCTCATTTCTGATGCCATCCTTCAGAGAAACGCCGAGCATAGCCCTTTCCATAGCGCGCTGAATTTGAACCTGTGGTACCGTCAGTGTCCACGTCTCGACTCCGTATGTCATCACAGGTAGGACGCACTGATTGAAGACTTTCCGTCTTTAGGCACTATGAGATCGACCATGTCAGGACTTGACGTAACTTCCCAAACGCTGCCCAACCTAGCTGAACTCTTCTATTCACCTCGTCCTCAAAGTTGTTTCTACCTAACTGCAATGTCTGCCCGAGGTATACATATTTTTGAACAACTTCGAGAACGGCACCGTGTATTGCAATCGGTTCCGGTAGAACATGTTCATTGAACATGACCTTGGTTTTATCCAAGTTCATCCGTAGGCCGATGCGTATAGAAGAGCCAGGTCATTCAGCATCTGTTGTAGGTCCTGCAGGGCACTGCCGGATTTAGGGGAGGACAACCGGGGCAAGAGCCCCGGGGCCTCCACAAACGGGGGGCCCCCACAATAGAGACTTCGGAAAAAAAAAATCTTTCAAATTCCAACTAGTAAACTCTAGTAAACATCTTTTCCTTTGATATTTTTTTTTTTTGCTCTTTTACCTTTACCCAGGGCCGAATTTAAGGCAGGGCAGGTGGGGCTGTGGCCAAGGGGCCTCCGCAACAGATTAAGAAATAACAACATTTCAATGGGTCAATAAGCATACAAATCCTGTGGCCCGGGGCCTCCACAATCCTAAATCCGGCCCTGCTGCAGGGTTTCTGCCATGATGACGATGTCGTCTGCAATATTTTTGTAACACCCTATATAATTTGCACGTGTAAGAAACTAAAACACGTGTTGTGAATGTAGAAACTAGAAACGTGTGAATAAATATTATAAATATGAGAACAGTGATCAGAGGCGTCGAGCGTGCAACATGCGCGACTAATAGAGATCGCATTCATTTGATTGCAATTTCTTTTTTGTTGGTAGATTTTTTTAAAACTTAATGTGCGGTTTAGCGGCCAACTTCATGGTGTTACTTTTGTGTTACAGTGATGCGCGCGCATAATGTGCGGTTTAGCGGCAACTTTATGGTGTAACTTTTGTATTACTGTGATGCGCGCGCATAATGTGCGGTTTAGCGGCCAACTTTATGGTGTAACTTTTGTGTTACTGTGATGCGCGCGCATAATGTGCGGTTTAGCGACCAACTTCATGGTGTAACTTTTGTGTTACTGTAATGCACGCGCATAATGAGCGGTTTAGCGACCAACTTCATGGTGTAACTTTTGTGTTACTGTAATGCGCGCGCATATAATGTGCGGTTTAGCGACCAACTTCATGGTGTAACTTTTGTGTTACTGTAATGCGCGCGCATATAATGTGCGGTTTAGCGGCCAACTTTATGGTGTAACTTTTGTGTTACTGTGATGCGCGCGCATCTTAAAATTTCACTCTCATAACTTCAAAAATTGCCCTAGTACGTTTTGCCTAACCCAAGTACCTAAACTTCGTAGTATCGAAATCACTAGATAAGGTTGGTCAGACTAAAGATTACATTGTTTAAAACAATTCAAACAGTATTTTCTTAAAATAATCATTTATTTTGGTTTCAAAGTTAAACATTTTAATTAGACAATATAAACTTAAACGCAATTTTCCTAATTATAATCGTAGACAGTCTTTATATTTTCATTATAACAATAATTAATGACATTGGAATAATTTTTCATTCTTTTTTTCTGTATAGGTATTCCTAATTATCTTTATATATATAATTCTTCTGTGAGTGTGTATGTCACTGAACTTCTCTTAAACGACTGGACCGATTTTGATGAAATTTTTTGTGTGTGTTCAAGGGGATCTGAGAATGGTTTAGATTCACAATTTTGTCCGCTGGACAACCCCTATTTTTTTAGGGCGGTACGAAGTTCGCTGGGTCAGCTAGTAATAATATATAACAATTGATGATGATACTATAATATATGATTACAGAAAGTATTTTAAAACAAAATGTCAACATAATATATATACGTAACTGAGACAAGAATTAACATAAACTTCTGATTTTCAATTAGCTAATTTGCTTGTCTCTTTCGCTTCGTCGTATAGAATTCGGAACCGACAATTTCGTAGGTCAAAACAAAGAGATGTTTAATAAAGAGCATGCGATGCGTCAGGGCCGGATTTAAAGGTGGCGGGAGGCCCTGCCGATGCCGGCCTAATCCCTAAGTTTTTTGACATTAACATTGGTGTCGACTCTGGCATGATTCTCTAAACTTAAACTATGAGTTACCTCATATTGAAGTCATTTTTCAATTTGACGACTCTATATAGAATACAGGGAGAAAAGAAACAGCCCTTGCTGAGTTTCTTGCCTGTTCTTCTCAGTACAAGGTCTCCCGCCGTAAATTTGCGAACCGATGGCGTAGCTTTTCGACATTCACAAGTGCTTGTAACAGCCTAGACTGAATAAACGATACTGAATTTAGATTTTATTTTAAACCAAATTTAACATCAGTCTCTCCTTTTCATTCTGTATAGAGAATGACAAGTATACACTGGTGCCAATTCTGGCGTGATTATCTAAACTTGAAACTAAATTTAACATCAGTCTCTCCTTTTCATCCTGTATAGAGAATGACAAGGATATACTACTGTCAAGTTTAGGTTTAGAGAATCATGCTGGAATCGACACCACTGTTGTCAAATTTAAGTTTAGGTTTAGAGAATCATGCCACAATCGACACTAGTGTGACCATCGATGCTTTTCAGGACAAGTATCTTAGTGGCGTTATAATAAAGCAGTAGTGTATCACTAGATATCTAATTGATGATCACTTCGTCTGTAAAAAGCAGTTAGCGAATAGGCCTACTGGGGTAACGAAAGCGTGGGGGGCCTAACGTTTTACAAATCTGGCTCGCCGGGTCCACCTTCGATGGTTGGTCACCTTGTTTTGGGCTCATTTCATGTGGGCCTTTCCCTTCCCTTCCCTTGGGCCAAGCTGCGCCTTAAATACGACCCTGGCGTGAATAGCTTAGTAAGTATACAAAATAACAGAACAATAATAAAATGAATTACTTTAACATTTGATTAAATTTGATTAGCGACAAAATTAATTAATTGATGCCTCAATTTTTTGTTTAAATAATAAATTCTAAGACAAGACTAACAATGAGCTGTTTGTCAAAGATCAAACATAGTCAAAATTAAGGATTCTTAATTCTAAGTGACAAAATAAAGACAAAAAAAAATTGTATATTATATAAAATAAAACTTTTTAACTGATATTTTATAACACATTTAAACGCATGCGTAGTGAGACAAACACATAATTATATCACATTTTTTTCTTAGTTCATAATCTTATGAGAATTTGATTCAATTACTTTTTTTACCTTATTTTAATAACCGTTAAAACTTTTGGTTGTTTAATCTGTTTCTGTACTATTTATCGATTCTTGTTTAGATTAACAACTTTAAAGAAAAAAAAGATTAAATGTTATTGAAACTGTAATAGTTGAAAATAACAAATGTTACTAAGAACCTAGGTAACTAGGACTTATCATAATCAGTTAAATTTATCATTGTACTGAACAAGGACGTATAAAATAAACCTTTTTTTATACGTCCATGGTACTGAAGTTTGATTTATTGAACTGGCCGTACAAGTTTCAATAGCGTCAACTTTCGAAATTAAGAAAGATCTCCACTAACTTATTTCCATGACCTGTCATGGTCAGTTAAGAATAAAATATGTTTTTCGGGATATTTACTTTTAAGAGCGGACGCGAGCTGAGAGATATTTGAGAAATAGGTATTTGAAAAAACTATTGCTGCCACGCATTGACAAATACCGTGCGATACGAAATTTGCAAAATTCGAGGTTTGGTTTTCAACGGTTTCCTCCTGAAATTAGATATATGTACCTAAAAGAAATTTTTACTCATGGAAGAATAAGTAGTTATACTAGACCTTGTTTTTATTCTAAATGCTTATTGTATCTCCATACTAGAGGTTTTTAGCGGTGATAAAAAAAAAGATTTTCGTCATTTTTGAGTGCTTCTAGTTTCTTTGCAACATTAATTATCGAAAAAAGGAACACATAGGAGCATAGAATGAGTAAATTTATATTTTATGTATGATAATCATTCTTTGCGTGATAAATATCAAGGAGCAATTTGTCGAGAACGTTTGTATGGAAAAAACACTGCCCGCCTCCTCTTTTAAATACCAATATTAACTTATCGTGTTTGCGATAACTTCAAGGCCCTCCTAAAGTTGTTATGTTAATTATTAAACGTTGTTTATATCAAATGTTGGCTCCTGATGTGGCGTTTGAGACTACATTTTCCCCCGAACCTCGACCCACAGTGATCACATTCCACATACATTTTTGCATGTTTTATTAGTACATGCACTCTCAGTGTTGCCTGGCTTTTAAACACCTTATCGCATATTTCACACGGAACCGGACGTTTCCCTTTACACCCCTTAGATTTATGACGTTTCAGTTCAGAATCTGAATAGAAAGGTTTTATACAAAGGTTACAATAGCGACTTTCCAAATGCTCTCTATATATATGACTGCGCAGAAGACATTTCACGGCAAACTTATCGCCGCAGTAATGGCATTCGAATTTTTCCTCCGTGCTATGGACGAGGCCGTGGTGCTTATTCAGCTTCGCAACGCTTCTGTACTTTCTCCAACAAATCCGGCATTCGTGTTTAGCTTCGAAGTGCACAACGCGATGTGAATTCAATCGACCATAACTCGGGAGTTTGACGCGACAAATGTCACACTGGACGCATCCGACCGATTTGTGTTTCTCCAATTCGCTTCTCGAACAGAACCGTTTCGTACAATCGTCACATTTGATGTCCATATGGCACAGCACGATGTGTTTGTATGTATTCATCTTGTTGGTGAACCTTGCGGAGCAAACATCGCACTCGTATTTGTCTACACGGACATGCTTGGCATTGCGATGTCTTTCCAGCGGGTGCCGATCGTAGAATCTCATGCCGCAGTCGGCGCAGCGGTACTGCTTGGAGACCTTCACGTGATGTCTCATATGCGTCACCAGATTCATTTTGAACGTAGTCTTGTAGTGGCAGTGGTCGCAATGGAAAGTCGCGGCTGTGCCGGTGTGATTATGCTTAATGTGGACGGCGAGTTGGTTTTTGAGAGCGAAACATTTGGAGCATATGTCGCATTGGAATTTCTTTTCGCAGGTATGGACGGCGATATGGTGTTTCCGGACCTCGTCGGCGTTGTAGAAGGGCTTCCCGCAGACATGGCAGGAATGTTTCTTCAGGGCGATATGTCGTTTCTCATGGGCTATCTTGCCGCTAGCGTCGCTGAATCTCATTCCGCAGAAGGCGCAAGCGTAGGGCTTGACTCCGGAGTGCGTTCGCTCGTGCCGCTTGTGAGCGGAGGGGTCGCTGAAGGCCTTGCCGCAGTACGAGCACTCGTAGGGCTTCAGCCCGGTGTGGATGCGGCGATGGTTCTCCATATTGCTCCGCGCGTGGAATTGTCTCCCGCAAACGTCGCAGGCGAAATTTTTCACGCCCGCGTGCCGTTCCAAGTGCAATTTCAAAGATCCGGGCTGCGAGAACTTCCTGTCGCACAGATGACACGAATAGGGCTTCTCCCCGGTGTGGATCCGTCTGTGGATGTCCAGACTGTTCGCGTATTTGAACTGTTTCCCGCAGTCCTGACATGCGACCGGCTCCCGTTTCGCTTGTATTTTCCACAGTCTTTTTTCTTTTTTCGTTTTAATTTTCGTGGGAGATTTCACGACTAGTTCCGCTTTCAATCTCGGTCCTCTCGGCTGCGATCGCTCCGGTGAACGTTCGTTTTTGGGAGGACCGTTGTGATCCATCGCCGTGCCCCAGTATTCGTTTTTCAAGGCGCGCTGCTTTCGTGATGTCAGTTTGTTGAATTCTTCCTTAAACGTGGCCGGATGAACTAACTCTTTGTGCATGAGAAGATCCGATTTGAGGTAAAACCCGATACCGCAAAAGCAGTTGTGCGGGAACGGATCGTGAAAAGCCATATGCATTTTCAGTGTACTCTCCAGTACAAATTTCCTGTCACATTTGTCGCATTCATATCGCTTGACAAATTGGTCATTCAAAACATCACTATCCCTAAAAAAAGTAATATTATTTACAATATTTTCATTCTAATAGACAAATATTATAAAGTTCGAGGTTATAGTAATAATTGATTTATACTTACATTCTTTCCACATGTGATGTTAAATGTATATAATATTCTTGAATGCTATGGAAAACTGCATTACACTGCTTGCATTTTAAGCGATTTACAACCACACAAGCCGATTTCACCTAGAAATAAATATTAAAAAGAAGCATACATAATCATGGTCCAATACTTAAAGTACTTACATACATAATTTTAATACTTTAAAAAATTAAATCAAATACATTACTTATGCATTAGAGTGATACCAGACTTACATGCTCAATAAACTCTTCACTGAATCCATTCCAATTTATTTTTGAATACAATTCCTCTACAAACAACTTGGATTTGACACTGAAAAATTACAATTAATTTAACTAAATAATCACACCAGGCAAATTACAATACTATCCGACTGTACAATGAATGTAGGAAACTGATGAAACAAGGTAAGCAAAATGTACCACCTAAGTTACATTTCAGTTTTCAGTTTCTAAACTTTCAAAATGGTTTCTAGTGATTTTCCGATCATATCAATCGATAAATGAACACAAGAAAGAAATATTATTGGTAGCCTAACTTTTAGGTCACCAATGGTAATTTCCGGTGATCATTTATTATTATTCTGTGGATTATTGAAATATTATCATTTTTTCATTGCATGAAAATGTTGTTGTAAGAACGGCATACGTCGACCGAACATAGTCCTAGCAATCCATATAAACCACACAAAAAACGGCTCACATTACGCAAAATGTGTGCACAACTAGTCAGACTGTTTGAAACCAGTCAATGTGTATCTTCAACCACACATGGTACATATTTTTTGCGCAGCTTTTACAGTATCTAGGCGTGTTTAATCAAAAGAAAAGAAATATGAAACTAAAATTTGAAAGCAATTAACAGTGTGTGAGTACTCACTGAGTTTCGTCAAATGAAGGCAAATGTACATTGTCTTCCTTAGTGTTTAAAAAAGCCATATTACACTCCATATTTTGTGGTGCCATCCTATGAACAACTACATGCGCAGACTTCATCTAGAAATATAAAAAAATATAAGTATTTGAGTGATTTTGATAGGTAGTAAAAAAAAATTATCCATTCAATAAGAGAGGCCTGCTTTTATTTAATTCCTTTAATAAGAGAGTCTTGTAAAGAACTTACACTCTTTTCAATTTTATTAATTTTGGGTTATTATTTTTCAGAGAACTACCAGCCTCAGAGTAAAATAATCTTTTTCTATACGCTAATAAGTAAAAAAAACTTCTAAAGTTGAAATATTATTCCACAGAATAATCTATGGACTGGAATTAATCCTATGCAAGCTCGAGCAGTTAAGTTATACTAACTGCATTAACTGATAGTTTCAGAAGCTAGAAAAAGTCGAAACATACTCAAAACAATACAAATCATAGAGTACCTAATAGTTAAACAAACAAAGTTTATCTTAATACTTGTCTGTAACAAATTTATTACAAATCAGTTGGTTTAGAGTCCCAAAGGAATAAAATATGTCTATAGGTACATAAGAGGCACAAGCAAGAATTTTTACAGCACCGTAATCATATCATTATCATCAAATTTTGTGTGGAAGGACCCAGTTTGTTTTTATGTTTGGTCGGGGTGCTGCCTTGTTAACATAGAAACTTTGACAATGCAATACAATGCCTTTGTTCACTACACAACACAGGTTATATATAGATCTACATTTAAAAACAAAAATATTCTGCCGTCCTCAAACTAAAGTGCAGCTAAGTGACATGTTGTCGATTTTCAGCCCTAAATTGCATTTTATATGGTTTTTAATACTCTATTGATCGGTCTTTGACAACTATTTGTATCGTTTATAGTTCAAGTCTAAAAATCCGTCAGGTGCTGAATGGTTACAAAATAGCAATAATTTTAAGTTTACGAACCGTTTTTTGGCCATATCTCAAAAGTTGGTAGTGTCATTTAGCCGCGTTATAGCTTGAGGACGGCAGTATTGTTGTCTAAACATTCATGCATTACAGTTTAAAAACAAAATTACATACATGGTCAATAAACCTCTCATCCAAATTATTGCCCTCCATTGGTCATCACATTTGATGAATACAAGTAGGTATTAGTACCTGAAAATAAAAAAGAGAATTTTTAAGCAATAAATACACAACTACGTCTTCTCTATAACCTTTAAACTTACTTATTCAATAAAGGTTTATTTTAGAAACATCACATTAAAGACAGAAGATTCTTGCATAGCAAACACTTGCTCAGTGTAGCAAACCCTCAGGCCAAATAATAAGTTTTTTAGTTGTTTATTTTTATTTGGTCTGAGAGCAAACCTAAAAGTTGAAGCTTAACCCAGCATTTGGGTAGAGTGGTTCAGCAAGCAAAGTAATAATTGAAAATGATACGTTATTTTTTGGATGTCAGCACATATTTATGATATTGAGCGTGGACGCAATAATTCAATATATCTTTCTTGTGTAAAAATCAAATTAGTCCTATCGCAACTTTGATGCTCGACCAAGCAATTTTTCTTCTGCAAGCTATGATAGATATTTCGGAATGCAGACGTTAAATAAAACTTATTTATCGGCGAGTTCTATTAGTTTACTAAAATAAAAATAAAACTTATTAACTTACTTCTTTGCGCCTTTCTCACTAGATATCGTAGTTCACCAAATAAAGCTGGGTAATTGTTTACATTTTCCAAATAATGTTTTTCAGTTTCTTTTCTTCCATGGAGTTGGAATAGCACTAGTTTAAATGTGTTCTGTGGCACTAGTGCACTACCACTACCACTACCCGGCACCACCGGCAATTCCCTTGGCTATTCATATTTGCTGTTTGTAAACTTGACAACAGTCTGACCTTATCATGCTCTATAGAGAGCGAAAAGGACAGAATGTTGTCAAGTTTAATAAAATAAATAACTAATAGTCAAGTACCTGCGTGACAAAACATGTTATGCCGGCACTTCATATGGATCTATAGGAAGTGAAATGGAGACCATTGTAAAGTTCAAATCGCAAATACGATCCTGGTGAAATGTTGGCATTTGATTTTTATGAGTGCGTTCAAAACAATTTTTATAATCTCTACCAGCTACGTTTGCGGTGAGCTTAATCTATGTTTACGAATAATAACGATAATTATGCCAGCACTTCACATAGCTATTCCTGTTTGCTATTTGCAAACTTGACATCAGTCCGTCTTTTTCATTCCTCATAAAGCATAATAAGGACAGACCGTGTTGTCAAGTGTACAAACAGCCAACACGAATAGCTAATTGAAGTACCGGTATTAGTCTGTGTATTTCGCAATCGGACCGTCTCGGACGGAATTCCTTATTCATTCACAATCTTTGTTTTTGTTTCACATGACCGAGTTACTATTATGATGATGGTGCCTTGACTTTGAAAAGAAAGTTTTTCTTAATAATTATTCGCCAAACCTTTATATATTCTATACAAACGGACTAATGTAAACAAGAAATACTTAATTGGGACGCGTGCACCATATCATTGCATAGAACATGAGTGCTAAAACTAACCTTCGCTCGCTATTGATAATATTGTTTGTTTACAGTGTAAATACAGCGGCCTATGATGGTAAGAAGCTTTTGTTTATTATTTACCAATGGTCGATCACTTTCTATTTAACTAAATTTATCTTTTATCGTATATTTCTTGTCGTCAGTGCATTGGTTGGGAGGTTCTACAACAATTGATCGAGATTATCCAACTTCCAAACAAACTGTAGACATTTACTGCTACTCAGGAACTTCAAAAAGCTTGCTGGCTCTTTGGCAAACTGTAAAAGTGAGTACATTATTATAACTAGTTTGGTGCCCTTAAAAATAATAGAATTTGCATGGGGCATAACTAAAAAAGCTATTAGAAACTTGTGTAACATTACAGAGATTATATCTAAAGTGTAACATTGCCTGTTAGTATTAACTGGATACCAAGCTTAATTGTGCAAGATTAATTTTTATTGTTAGGTCTGACAAATTACTCCACCCCACCTGATGTTAATAGACTAACTTTAATTTAAACATTGCAGAGGATAAATATAGAATGCGCCAGCTGCTAGCTTTCAGGTGCAAAAAGTGAAAGTTCAACTTATTTCTTTTTGTGATTACTGCAATTTTTTGTCAGATCTTTAAGTTTTAAAATAAACCAAATCAATTAACCACTTACAAATGTTGCTCCAAAATCCTTAGCTGGTCTGATTTATGCTGATATAATGTCTGCTGAAGATGTCCCATCATGGAAATGCAAGTCATAAGCTGTAAAAAAAAACTATTTTTAAATACATCTTCTAAGTTTCATCTGGTAAAAGAAAAAGAAAAAAAAACTTAACTTTTTCTGAAGGAATTCTGAGTCTTGAGTTCTGTTTGATTTTGATTTCTTATACCTGATTATTGTAAGAAACAACATTTTTATTTATCAAAGTTTGATTTATATAGCTAGCAGAATTAAATTTAAAATTTCATATAACAAGAAAACAACCATTTTTATGTTTTTACTTAAATTGCTTTTATTTAATTTAAACAATAAGTCCGAGTCTATGAATATAAAAATAATATTAATTTAGCTTTTAAAATGGATATTTTTGGAATTTCTTATAATTTTTAGTCTCTGAAAATCAGGGAAATTTATTTAGTAGTTTAATAAGTATTTGTGCCAAGTTTCAAGTCTATTGAGGAACAGAATGAGAAAGAATAGGATATTTGATACAAACTTTCATTCCCTATGTTAAACCATTTGAGAGCGAATTTGAAAAATCTTTCTCTTTGCTCCCATAGACATACGACATGTGTGCCAAATTTGGCGTCTCTAAACCCAGTGGTTTGGGCTGTGTGATTTTCAGTCAGTCATTTTCTTGCGTTTTATATATATGTAGACCAACCATAAGAGCTTTGTTTCAGTTTCATGTTAAACTTAAGAATAATGAGTTCAGTCAGTACATTGGCAGTACGCCTGAAGAGGTGTACAAGGATTACACTGAAGACAGCTATGGCTGGTCGTCAGTCATCAGTCCGTTCCAGAGGAAATCACAAAAGACTCTCGCCTTAGAGCTTTTCACTCCTACATGCATGGCCATCAACACGAAACAGAGGCATAGTATTGAATTACAGGTCATAAGTAAGTTATTATACTACTTTTAATTACAATTCATCAGGGTATTGATTCTGCTAAGTTATCATAATAATCATATCTCAATAGTGGTTCAATAATTTTGCTATTCAACACAGTTCTTGTTACTAAGACGTCAATTCAAATGAACAAACAAATATATTTTGTAGTTTCATGTTTTCTGAACCATAATTTCTGAGAAAATCAAACTAACTCAGCAGAATCAACACCTAAGCCCTTTCTGATAGAGTCATATTAAATGAATCCTCCTTTCTGGTTTTTCACAGGAGTTGACATCTGGAAAGTGCTGTTAATGTTGCTTGGGATTATATTGATTAGTTCTGCAAAGAGCTTGAGTGGGAATCCTCTATTTTTCTACCTTTGTGGCGTATTAATCGGAGTTTTTGCCTCTTTCATGGTCTTAGTTTACTATGTCAGTAAACTCCTACCAAAGGTAAGTTTTACATATTATGTGTTTACAGTTCCTAAATCTAAATAATCAAAACCTTAATCCTAAATCAAAGAATAAAAATATCTTTTGGTGTCAGCCAAACTGACAACCTAAAAGTTTTGATGTTTACTGAATAAAATAAAATGAATATGCTATCGCCTTTAAAATGTCTACGATCTTTTTATCTGCTTACAAAAGCTTCTTGCATTATCTAGGCATTTATTCCTAAATAAAGTTCACTTAGCTTAAGTAGCTTAGCTTAGAAGCTTTATTTTTACTGATTAAAGTAATTGACTAGATTTACTGACTACAATCCAAATAAAAACTGGTTCAAAATACTGTGATAAGAGTTTTTCTTTTAGAAAACCTTAACATACGGAATCCTCATAGGCGGATGGACAGTGGGAGTGTACGTATTCCAGCAGATATGGGAGAATGTACGCACAATAGTGGCTTCATACCAGACGTATGTGTTCTGGTACACGCTGCTGGCCAGCTTCATCAGCTTCCTGGTGTGCTACCGGATAGGGCCACCGAGGAATCAACGGAGCAAGAACCTCGTCATGTGGACTCTGCAGGTAATTCATCAATTAGTAATAAAATATTAGGTTGGGGGAAAAGTTTCTTCGCATTTGATATGAAAATTCAAAACATTATTAATAAAGTTTATTTACATTTAACTAAAGTATGTAGGTGCCATTTTGTTAGTAAATTTTTTGCCATCTTGTAGGTAGGGACATTATCCCATTGCTATAGAAATTTTGGGTCTTCTGATCAAATAACCGCGACAAGTGGTTTTGGCAGTCCTCTCTTGATGTTAACTTAACACTGCCTAATGAATTCTGAAGAGACTAAAACAGGTGGAAATCTGAAGTTACAAGATCAGGACTATACGGTGGATGCATTAACACCATGTATTCATGTAGTCATGTATTCTGGTACACACTGCTGGTCAGCTTCCTGGTGTGCTACCGGATAGGGCCCCCGAGGAATAAAGCAGCAAAAACCTTGTTATGTTGACACTGCAGGCAAGTCATCAGTCTAATGTCCCCACTGTTGCAGCACACAGGCCTTATCTATAGATCCAACAATAATAAAACACAACCCTAGATTCCATATCCCAAATAAAACATAGCCGAAAACTATCCTAAAAGTTCAATGTCTGATTGCACAGCCGAAAATTAAATTAGTGACTTAACGAAGTAGTGCTTATGACGCGTTTTAGCATTAAATTTTGAGCGCTGGTGGTGCATCTAGAGGCTTTTAATTACGTTGGTGCTAATGAAACAGATGAACTCTAGCCGATGGTTTAACATAGCTTAAAATGTAAATAACTTGAACACAGCCGCTGACCAATCAGTGCGATAGTAGCTTCTTATTCTTGCAACGGGAGTTTCCGCAACTCGACGTTCTTATGGCGCCTGTTTTGCATGGGGAGGGTTTGTAGCCGGAATCATTCCAGCCAGCCGTCAGGAACGCCCTCAGGACCTTCACATTGGTGATTGCCGCGTGGAGGTTTCCCGGTGAGCCGAGGTATTCGGCTCTCCGTTGCATTCCAGCAGAACGAGAATAGCTAATTGTTCTGCCTCCATGCATTCTCTGCATAGGGGACTGTCCGTGACACCTAAGTTAAAATGATGTCTGTTAAAATATGCATGTCCTGTAATAGCACCTGCAGACCTGTCTTTCCCAGTGGGCACCGTGATCGATAGGGGCCCACTTCAGATCAAATACAAAGTCCCTAGTTCCTGTTAAATCACCAAACGGGGGTCATACCCGTCAACCCTTTATCCTAATATGCCCAGGGCCTTCAATAGGCCGTGTTAGAATCCCTAACGGGGACCCTGCGGCTCCGCACTTAGCAGTGTAGAAGGTATTCGCAGGACTTTTTTAGCGGATATTATGCTGTAAAGCGCCCGTAAGAGTTGCGGGGTTCTCGGTGAGGTCCGTTCGGCGGTGTGCCTCTTAAAGGCACCGTCGTCTGTAAAAAGATTTTTTACCTGCGTTATAAAAAAAAGGGCTTTCAATAGGCCAAAGAAGGTACTGAGCACATGTTACCATGCGCAATGTAGGTTTGCTTAGCTGTAGAAGTCTTGGAGAGGGCAGTGTTCACCCGTGTTCACCAGTGTTCACCAGTGTTCACCAAGCAAAGCTTGGTGTGCCTGCACGTCTCAAAATCGAGCCAGTGTTGCTGGTGTAGTGTGGCTGTGTGCTCGCGGATTTTATTGACGAGATAGCTTACCGGCATCGGGATCTGTTGGGGTCGTATCGGATCCTTTCCGGGCCAGCTCATCCGCAGCGATAGCAGCTTAACTTTCATAAAAGCAGCCTGAACCAAAGTCAATGATGATGGTCGTTAAGAATCAATAAATATAAATATTTAAGAAGTTTTTCTTGACTGAAATACACCGTTTAATTACAGGCAGTCGGTGTCCTAATG
This sequence comes from Chilo suppressalis, assembly GCA_902850365.2. Taxonomy (NCBI): domain Eukaryota; kingdom Metazoa; phylum Arthropoda; class Insecta; order Lepidoptera; family Crambidae; genus Chilo; species Chilo suppressalis. The sequence continues at coordinate 27,328,820 of OU963901.1, read as the reverse complement.
ATATTCTTCAGTAGCGAGTACCAAGAAGCAGCTGCGTCAGTCATAGTCATGACATTGACTGTCAAATACTTTCCAGACTGGCTGCTTCACAGGATACAAGGATTCTGGTATGTGTTTCATCTTTTTTCTTTGTTGCCAAAATATCAAATATATTCTAATCAATGGGTAACTAAAGCAGTGATATTCTGTTTATTATTCATTACATAATTAAGGTATTTTGTGGGTTAGTTAAAAAATTCAAGTATATAGTAATTGAAGTGAAGTTTTAAACTGCCACACACTAATAGTATGACGTCACTTATGACAGGGTGGCCAGCATCATTACAAAATTGTTCAATTATTAAACACAATTTAAAATAAATCAGAGATTTTTTTTAAATAACTTATATTTCTATAATGAACAGATATTATAGAAATATAAGTTATTTTCGGGATTGTTACCATGTTGCTACCAGCTTGATTTTGGCGAGTTTCGGATATTACGGCTCTGTTGCAAGCGCCATGATCACGGAGTAACTGAAGTAGTTGCGGGTAGGCTAGAGTTGGCAGACATACCGGTCTACCCTCCGATGAAGTCTTTTATTGCGTTCGATACCCTTAGCACTGTTCACATTCTCACTATTCACTCGAAACTATTCTTGACACACAACACTTACAGTATCGGATCGCGACACGACACTTTTTTGATTATTTCCGGTTTTACACATATGAACCACAGGATTCCAGACACTCGACAATGTAAACCCGTCCTCACGATTGAAATTTTTAAGTTCTGTTATTTCAATCGCATCCCGTAAATAACTTTTTTTTCCTCAATGGCTTCGCACGGCTTGTGCATTTAGCCAATGTCAAGTGTTAAAAATGTTTACAAATTCTATAGCACTCGTGGTCAAAGTATTATATCAAGTCAAAGTAAGTGGCAGTCAAGTCAATCTCCCTTTCCCTGTGTTTCAGTAAATGTGTGGCTATTTACTGGAACCTCCCCGTGGACTTCTTGAGGGAACGTCGAAAGACACTTTCCGCTATTTTGTTTTACTTGCCAACACTTGTGCATGTTCCCGAACACTTAGTGGTTAATAATCCACCATTATTAGACACTAACATCCTCCACAACACAATTTTTAACAAGAAAAACCAAACTGCTAAAGTGACGCTTCCCGATCCCGCCAAAAAGTCCGTAAATAACTTTTATTACTATTGGTGATAGCGATCGTTGCGGGTTCGAGTCCCGTCTGCTACCTGGTCCTTGGGTTTTTTCTCTAGTAATATAGTAATATTCTCTTTAGACTTAACATATTATGTTGTGTACAACGATATTAAATAACCTAGATACACCACGGGCGCTTTAAATGTGTCCCAATCAAGAAGTGCTTGAACACAACTCAAGCACTTCTTGGTTCACAGTAAAGCGCAGACCGTTGAAAAGTCAACATGTCGCAGAGCTCCGTAAAAAAATGCGAAAAAAATGCTTATAGTATGTTATAGTTTCGTTTTTTGACAGGTTAGGTACCTGTATCAATGTTTGTCAAGTAAAAGCATTTGAAGCTAATTTTGTTCTAACACTTACTATAAACTGATTTAATAGAAAATATTTATAATATTAAAATGCATGGTCGGTAATATAGCTGTCTCTTTTCCTCGCGGTCCGTACCTGCTATTTTGCTAACAGCGAATTCAGAATTGGGCGTAGAGTCAAAGAAATAAGGTCTATATTCTTCCGCATATAGCAATAAGTGGCGCCGCATATAGCAATCTCTTTGACGCATGCTTTTTAATAAAAACGTTATACAGTATGTAATAAAGGTGGCTTTTAATGTTGTCATAATGTTTTATATTGTTCTTGACTATGCGATCATCTTACGGAGCTCCGTGGATCATCCAATGTACCTTTTGGTCAGGTTTCGGCCACGATTTTGTTCGTGTTGTATCTATGGTATTTAATATTGTTGGTTGTCTATCACCAAATAACTGGTGTAGTAATTGGGCATTCCAAGCGAAGCGGACAGGTAAAAAAACTCGATGTTTCCGATTTCAGTAATATTTGAGTATGTTCTACTTATACTTATTATTGATACTGGGACCAAATATTTTTGTGATATAATGGCTAGTTAAAGAGTAACTTTGAAGTTTTCGACAACCGGTTGGCATGCAGTACTTCAAAGCCGATTATGGACTCATAAAATGCACTGACCAATTATGCTACCGCGGCCCTCACGGACCGCGTCGAAATTCCTCTACACAGTTAAAAAGCCCAGTAAATAATCCAGTGGTTTAGTTATTTTAATATATAATTTTATGAGTCCATAATCGGCTTTGAAGTACTGCATACCAACCGGTTGTCGAAAACTTCAAAGTCCCATTACTCTTTAACTAGTCATTATATCACAAAAATATTTGGTACTCGTATCAATAATAAGTATAAGTAGAACATACTCAAATATTACTGAAATCGGAAACATCGTATTTTTTTATCTCTCCGCTTCACGTGGAATGCCCCAATAGTAAATAAAAGGGATGATGACTAATTTTTTTTCTTCCTTTATCAGGTAGATTATCAAAAAGTATTGGACACGTATTTTTTCTTTTTTCACATAACATAAACATTGCAGAGATATATTGATTTGAAAAGTCGCATGACGTCACGTTTGAGTACACTTATAAGGGAAAATTCACTCAAAAGTGACGTCACGAGCCCCTACTCCCAAACTTTGATGCGCTATAACTATGTCATTTTTTGGTTGATTGCCCAAAGAAAAAATACGTGTCCATTATTTTTTGATCATCTAACTGACGGACTAAATAGAATTTCGTTTATTGTACCCCGTCATCACCCCTATTGTCTAGGCGTAGTCGGTTTCCCCCGAAGCCGCGTCTCCTGTCCAACGAGGAATACTACGAGCAAGGCGCTCGTGAAACTAAACGCGCGTTAGAAGAACTGCGGAAACACTGCGCCAGCCCCGACTGCGCTCAGTGGCGGGTCATGCTCAAACTCAACGACTCCAAGAGGTCAGTATACATATACAAAGAAAGAAAAACATTTTTTTTACCCCCATTACACAATAATAATAATAATTTATTTTCCTTTACAATAGCCTTCTTAACAAAATGATCGATTGGAGTCTCCATTTAAGCAAATATTGCCTGTGTTTGGAGGCTCCGCTCTTCCTTAACTAATAATGTGATTTACAAACTCCAGTATGGTTACAGTGAATGAACAAATGAACATGCAAAAAACAAAAAGAAAGAATGAACTAAAATAAAACAAAATAATAAACAGACGATCTACACTGAAAATAATCTTAGGATCATTAAATCCCATTAATAGGACTTAAAGCTAAGCAAAAGTATTTGCAATTAAGAAAGGTTATGCAGATGTTGTGTGCCATGTTGCGCGTGTGTTTGTGTCTTTATGTGTGTATGTGTGATTAATCTACTATATAAAAATAAGTCGGGTTTTCCTTCCTGACGCTATAACTCCAGAACGCACGAACCGATTTCCACGGTTTTGCATTCGTTGGAAAGGTCTCGGGCTCCGTGAGGTTTATAGCAAAGAAAATTCAGGAAAAATTAAAAAAAAAACTTTTTTTAATCACCAAACGAAATGTTACATAAAACGAAGCCATCTGGTGGCGAAACGGAGTTCGCCGGGTTTGCTAGTTTTATATATTGTTTTATGTCATTTATGAAATACGTTACAGTAGAGATTCAGTTTCTTCATACGTTCGAGGCTGAATCCATTTAATTAAAAGGCTCTTACACTCGTGATGATTTTTGTCATATATGTTTATTTCTTTATTTATTTTATTATATAAGATGACCGAACGCGAGTTAAATTGCCTACAATAAATCGTAAAAAAGAAAAAAATGGTAATAACAGTGATAATAAGGGTCAACCAGGACCCTGTCTCAGCTGAGCTGGTGCAACGATGGAAAATTCGTTTAGTAATTTGGTCATAACTTCGTCAATTTGTTGTAGAATAAAAATGTAACCACTGTATTTTATAGAGCCCTTAGCTCTATAAATCTGTATTCTCAACTAATGGTCCGATCAAAATAGACATTGAAGGTTACATTAATACGCACCTAACTAAAAATTTGCATGAATGTTGGGAACCCTATTACCACGGTAATAATATCATACAGTATTCTATCTTCATACAAACGGTCGGAAAGCGAGTCATACCTACGCCACTCGAGTTCGATGTGCTCTCGGCGGGCACCCAGTCGCGAATGCGCCGCCGCGCCGCAACGACGACCGAACGGTCAGAATTGTTTTTTATGCAGTTAGCCGTGCTTAAACATGCGTTTTGTATTGTAAATATTTGATTTAATTAAGTAGATACCTACATAATTTAGTATGGAAAAGAACAAACGACGATCAATATCGTACAACAGCACAATTGCTGTTTTTGGTTGCTTGAACTCTTCAACAACACACCCAGAAATATCATTTTTTAAATTACCTGAAATATTGGAAAGGTGTCTTACCTTTATAGAATATTTTTTTATATATCTATCTACTAGTACGTAATTTGTTTCTAATATCTAGGTATTTCAGTTTTTCCATCGGGCAAAATATCTGGAATAATATATAAATAAGTGGTTAGGATGAAAAAAGAGACAAACGAGTAATCTACCTACACTCGCGTTAAAAACAAAACTACATAAACTACTGTAGGCTGGCGGCCCTACCGCGTGCTCACGCAGCGCTCGGTGTAGGCATTTATTTTCAAGGACAGGGCGGAGTCACAATACTGTATAGATAATATTACCGTGCTATTACACACAATTTATCAATTATCCACATGAATCAAACGTGTGGAAAATAAAATATTCAAGGTCAAATGTTGCAAAAACGTTTTTTTTTTAATTTTCCAGCTAAATAAAAATAGGCGAGACAAAAATCATTCATCATGCAATTATCTATAAAAATTGTATTTACACTTTTTTTTTTCTAAAGAATCACCATTTCGGAGATATAGCGATGGAAAAAGTTGTATTCTTCATTTATGGGCCGATTATATTAGATTATATATGGGGACATTAATGGGCCGATGATGAACTAAAAATTTAAATCTCTTTATAATATCCTTAAATCGCTGATACAAATATTTTCTCCTCCAGGATTTGAACCCAGGACCACAGGGACAGAACTCAAATCACTCACACCACGGATCTTGTTAATCATGATTTATTGAATGTTAACTTTATTAATTAACTTAATTTAGATATATAGGTACTATTCAAATTAACTATTAATTTTAGGTGTAACTGTGTCTTTTTAGTAAGAAAATAATATTATCACAGGTTCGCGAGTTTCGTAGAGGGCAACTCTCATCTGAGCGACGATGAAATACTAGACTATGAATCGTACGCGTTCTCTATGGAAAACGCGCGGAAACCAAACCGTCACTCGACCAGAGACAACAACATGGAGATATCCGACGACGACTCCTCGGACGATGACGAAATATAGATGAGACTGACTCCATAGTCTATGTATAGGGAACTAGTCTTAGGTGCAGTCAACTTAAGTCATGGCTGGACCACCGTTAAAACGATTTTCCATTGTGTGACCGATTCCTTGAACAAGGGACGCCCCGCATTTTTGTTCTTCTTCGCAAATCATAATCTACACAATGAAAAAGAGGACCCTGAGTTCAATTTAAGTTTAGAAAACCATGTCAGAACCGGGCCTATTAGACAACAAAGATCCCATTGCATCCCATAAATGATTAAGTTCTTGTTCTGAGATGCCATTAGTTTGTTGTTAGTACGTCAAAAACTTAACGTTAGACACACTACAAATATCGCCTTTACTGCAACGTAATACAAGCGTTGTCCGTGTCAAACTTTTTGTATTTACTAATAAGTCTTTAGAATACCACATCGTACAATGAAAACTACTAATGTTACCGTGCTTTTTTAACTCTGTCATTGACAGAATCATTGTGCATAACAATGGGGCCATATTACCTAAAGCGGAAGTGGATGTTTTTAGACTGATGGTCAGGTGCTTAATTTAGGACCAAATTCCTCGAATATTGTAAAATCTGGGAACCAATTCCTCGAATATTGTAAAATCTGTGACCCAATTCCTCGAATATTGTAAAATCTAAGATCCATTTCCTCGAATATTGTTAAATCTGAGACCCAATTCCTCGAATATTGTTAAATCTAGGACCCAATTCCTCGAATTTTGTTAAATCTGAGACCCAATTCCTCGAGTATTGTTATATCTAGGACCCAATTCCTCGAATATTGTTAAATCTCTCGCATGCAGTAATATCGAAAATTCCACTTTCATAAGAGCATAGCAATGAATTTTCTAACTTTAACAGGAGTTATTGCTACACTGATCTTTGTAATTAGAAGTCATAGTTCTTAACTGACGAACACTCGAATTTAAGCAGCGAAGAAATTATGTGATGAGGTCATTTTGTGATGTTATTTTTATTTATTATTCATAATTAGGTATAACATCAACTCAGTCAAGTTTTTACCATTAAAAATATTACAATAAAAAGAGAGTAGTTATGGAATAAGATAGGTATATACTTGAAAAAAAAATCCACGCGGACCAGGCAGCGGACGGGACTCGAACCCGCATCCTTCGCTATCCGGTCGAATGCACTGACCATTATGCTACCACGGCCCTATTAGCCGCGTCGAAATTTTCCTAGCCTTAAGCTGCAAGGCAGCGCCATCTCTTCGCATTGTAGGTAACCCACAATGTCAAATGAATACTTTTTCAAGTATTAAACATTTGAAAGAAGAAATAGCAATTATAGTTATGATTTTAATTTATTTTTTAAGCATTTAACTGCTAGATGTTTAAATCTAAAGAAAAGTTTACTAGAATAAAAATAGATTTAAACATCTAGCAGTTAAATGCTTAAAAATAAATTAAAATCATAGGTATATACTTTTTAAATAATCGTGGACAGCAATACAACAATTACATGTTTATGTTATTTAATTTGTATTAAAGAAGACTTCAAATTTGTATCGATATGACGTGTAATGCCCTTAATAGGGATGATGACTAATTTTTTTTCTTCATTTATCAGGTAGATTATCAAAAAGTATTGGACGCGTATATTTTTTCTTTTTTCACATAATATAAACATTGCAGAGATATATTGATTTGAAAAGTCGCATGACGTACGTTTGAGTACAGTTTTAAGTGAAAATTCACTAGAAAGTGACGTCACGAGCCCCTACTCCCAAACTTTGACGCGCTATAACTTTGTCATTTTTTGGTTGATTGTCCAAAGAAAAAAATACGTGTCCATTATTTTTTGATCATCTAACTGACGGACTTAATAGAATTTCATTTACTGTACCCCGTCATCACCCCTATTGTTAATCGTTTGACAAAAACTAGAATTTATTTAATCCCCGTTTTTTTTAAAATAATAATGATGATATTTAATAACATAAGCGATTGGCAAATGGCAAGTTTATTTATGTATTGTTTGATGTCAAAGCATAAATTATTATATTCTATTCTATAGATAACTAAAGCAGTGATGACTAGGTATTCTGTTCATTTCTCATTATATTATTATGACTTTTGTAGGTATTTTATTTCAATAAGACTATCATAAATTGCTATAATAATTTCACCACGATTTCACGAATACTATGCATGATAGGACTGATTGACATTTGACATAGTGATCGAGTTGACATTATGAGCTGCCATAGACTAAAAATATGACGTGTCGATGGACTGGTGGTCAGAATCCTTACGAAATTGTTCAATTTCCAAACACGACTTAAAATTAATCGGGGATAAGTAAAAAAAATGGTTGCCTGTAAAGTCGGTTTTACGGGCGAAGATTTTACGTGACAACGTCTTTTTCTCGGTAGAATATTTATTGATATGAATATAATTAAATTGCACAATAGGAACAAGGAATTGAATGAAAATAAGAATTGCACAAATTTTAACTATAGAAATATATTTTGTTTACTAAAACATTGTACATGTAAACTTAAACTTAACACGAGAGACTCATCGTAACGTTACCGAGCGTTACACTTTTTCATAAGTGACTCCCAGCCGCAACCTAATTTAAGACGTTGTCACGTCAAAATATTACTAGAGTCTGTGCGGAAAGAGAATGGGATTTAGATTGGAGGGCGCTGTAGCTTTTCTACCGTATTTGTAAGGTTTTACCCCTTTTAGACATGATTTAATACAAAAAACCGCAAGAAATCACAACAACAAACAAATCCGTATCAATACAACACTGACGTTTTACAGATTGCTGGGTTTGATTGCCAAATAAAAATCTTAATGTTATGATTTCATTTATTTTTTAAGCATTTAACTGCTAGATGTTTAAATCTAAAGAAAAGTTTACTAGAGAAAAATCCACGCGGACCAGGCAGCGGACGGGACTCGAACCCGCATCCTTCGCTATCCGGGCGAATGCACTGACCATTATGCTACCACGGCCCTATTAGCCGCGTCGAAATTTTCCTAGCCTTAAGCTGCAAGGCAGCGCCATCTCTTCGCATTGTAGGTAACCCACAATGTCAAATGAATACTTTTTCAAGTATTAAACATTTGAAAGAAGAAATAGCAATTATAGTTATGATTTTATTTATTTTTTAAGCATTTAACTGCTAGATGTTTAAATCTAAAGAAAAGTTTACTAGAAAAAAATCCACGCGGACCAGGCAGCGGACGGGACTCGAACCCGCATCCTTCGCATTTCTATTTCCGCACGGACTCTTATCTGTTCATATTATACAATTAAACAAATGATAGCTTTCAAATGATATATGCTTCATCGCTGCCAGAAACCGACTAGCACTTTTGAACTGTCTCCATTACAAACTTGGTATGCTTGTGGGTACTTTAATAACTTTACTTATATTAACTGAACGCTGAATCTGCCTATTAATTACATTTGTAATTTTTAATCTCATTAGTTCATAGTAAATAGGTAAGTGATTTTGTGAAATATTTATGTATACTTTGATGTCGATTCTGGCATGATTCTCTAAAGCTAAACTTAAATTTGACAACAGTGCATCTTTGTCCTTCTCTATACAGAATGAAAAGGTGAGACTGATGTTAAATTTAGTTTTAAGTTTAGAGAATCACGCCAGAATCGGCACCTTTATGTAAATAAAATTATCGCTAGTCGATTATAGTACCGATAACTACTTATCTATATACTAGCAAAGCAGTGAACCAAATGTTCACCAAAACCTGATTTAAAAAAAAAATGTATTTAATTAATTGAGAACTTCGGAGATTTTGTGTGGTTTCGTTTGAAATTCGTGATTTCTCGAAAACCGGAAGTGCTACGTTACTCAAATCCGGTTTGTAGTCTTATCAGACTATTCTTAACTTATAACTTAAATATTCTCTTTATCTATCTCTTACGGCTTGGCCGCTGAAACTTATCAGACTATTCTTAACTTATAACTTAAATATTCTCTTTATCTATCTCTTACGGCTTGGCCGCTGAAACAGCACCACAGACAGACGGACGGACGAACTTGTCTAATAGATAAGAGATTATCAGGTAGGTATTACAGATACTTATTCAATAATGCTTTGGAAAACCTTTTAATACTCAATACTTATCTCAGAAATAAGCTTTGTTCATGTCAACACTATGCACATGGCTTTTTTGTAAACTTGACAAGTCTCTCAAGTAAAACAGTTTGAATCTTATCATCTGTACTCACAACAAGATCTAAAGCATTGACAGAGTTTAAATTAAAATGTCTGGTATTATCTTAAAGGACAATGTTAAAATTGGCCTAAGAACCAACACCAATTTGGCATTTATGATAATTCTTAGTATATTTTTTGCGATAATTATCAGTATTTAGATTGTGACGGACACTTCCAGTTAAATAAGCTAAATTAAAAAGTTAAAAAATAATCTGAGACAATAAATACCATTTTATGTGTATAATCTATGGCAGCGCTGCAAACAAAACACTCTTTCTTCCTAATGCCGGCACTTCACTTGGCTATTCGTATTTGCTATTTTGAAACATGACATCAGTCTGTCCTTTTCATTCCTTATTAAGCATGACAAGGACAAACTGTTGTCAAGTGAAGGGCCGGCATAAAACTGTTACTCTGTGGTTGTGGTGCATGCAGTTTGCATTCGTAGTAATCTGTGGCATTCATGCATTCCAAAGAGTAGTATAATAACCGGAAAGTGCATTCTCGTTTCGGATTACCTGTTGTGTGTGGTTATTTGCGATTGTTTTTCCTTTAATTTAACTATTTCGGCTATCTAATATGCCATCGATGTAACCAAAAAGCAGAGCCCTTATTACCAAGTGCTAGTGAACCTGTGCTACAACATCCTGAGAGGATCATACTGCTAAATTATTCAAGAACACCTGATACACATTCACGCTGCATATTTACACAATATACATGTGATATACAAATAAATACAATAAACAATATGATACAATTATGTGAAAAATAGTCAATATATAAGAAGCAAAACTACAGTTTTTGTTTTATTCATGATTTCTACCAAACCAAGTTTTTCGTAATAGTTATTCTTTAAAATCGCACCGAATAAAATGAATTAGTTGTAATATTAATTAATTCACTTCATACTGAGTTCATACTAAATTCATAGGTTATATGTTTATTTATACCTATGTTTCATTGAATATTAAACATAACCTCAAAAAAGTTTTAGTTTTCCTAATAATTTAAGTTCTCTGAAAGTGTCCGTCAATAATCTTTGTTTTTACAGTCATTTACTTACGATTTTGAACCTAGAAAATAATATTTCATGATTGTTGGTTCTTAGGCTAACTATGTATGGACGCTGAACAATGTCCTTTACATAAGGATCCTGAAGCAGCAGGTGGTTAGCGCGTTCGGCTGCGATCGTTTGAAGTTGAGCAACTTTCGCAGTGGTCGGTCATTGGATGGGTGACCAAAAATCTTCTATCTTGAGTTCCTCCGTGCTTCGAACGTTAAGCCGTTGGTCCCGGCTGCATCTGCAGTCATTAGCACCCGCCAATCCGCACTGGGCCCGCGTGGTGGGTCATGGCCGAACCTCCCTATTCCATCCATAAGGAAGGCCTGTGCCTCAGCAGTGGAGACATTAATAGGCTGATGATGATGATGAAATATGAATATGAATGAAACAACACTGCCTAATGCGGCCCCATATGTCATTTGCAGATATTTATAAATTCAATATTGATGCCAATTCTGGCGTGATTCTCTAAACTTAAAACTAAATTTAACATCAGTCTCTCCTTTTCATTCTGTATAGAGAACGACAAGGATATACTGCTGTCAAATTTAAGTTTAGGTTTAGAGAATCATGCTAGAATCGACACCACTATCACATTTACTGTACCTAACTAAGATATAGGTAACTGACTGTGTATAATATTAGACTGAATAGATAGTGGATTGAAACAAAATATTACTTGTTAGTAATAATTTAATTAATACTTCTCACATGTAAATAATATTTTTATACTATACGTAACATTAATACATTTTGATTGATTGTTATAAAAAATAAAGCACCATTTAATAATTGTATGAAAACATTTTCTCTTAACATAAATAAGTGCACTTACGATAAAAAGTTTGTGTCATGTGTTAAGTAATTATGTTAAGTTCCTAATTAATTGTGGTTTTAATAAATAAACGTGTTCAAGTTTTCTTAGATTTGTTTCATTTGGTTTTATCTTTAATGTTCAAAAGTTTTTATTTTCATTGCAAATGAGATCCTCACTGGATTTAAATTGTTTGAAATGACCCTTTTACAGGTCGATCCCATCTATCCTTAGTAAGGGATAGCTTTGTGAGCTACTTTATGGCTTATTTGCACATTTATTTTAAATATTTGTCAATTAACAATGTTCTAAGGAAGTTCGGAATATTAAGAACTGCTGTATGTATCTGATTGGATTACACAGTTCATCAGTGATTCCTTAACAAGGAGATTCCAAAACTGAGTTATTTGAAATTTAGATCTATTGGTAGATTTGGCAGTGATATTTAGAGAACTGTACATTTCGTTTCTGTTGGGTTTTTTGTTTGGCGATCGAAATAGACCCATTACGGATTGCGTTTATATCTCAACGATGAAGTTAAATGCAAGTACTGTCACTCAGAAAGAGGCTTTTTTTAGTACAATAGGGTATTTGAAAAGTTTTAGAAAACGATCTCACGTTATTGACTAATGTTTATGGAGTCCTTAAAAAGTGGATATTCATCATTCTGTTGTGTATTTCAGTAGAAATAACCAAATCAAAAACTCCATTTTCATGTTGCCGCGAAAACGTTTCTTTGGACAAGATGGCGTCTCACTGGTGTGTGACGTCACACGACTGTTATTTAAACGTCAAACGATACAATGTAATGTCACTTTATTATCTTTTTCGTGGGGTTTTAGTAAAATTATGAATAGTTTTTCTGTAAAAATAGTGAAATTTCCTGCCAATATTCATTCTAAACACAGATGCTAACAATTGGCACTTTATTTTTAATACTGTCAAATACCCTATTGTATTTCATTTCGCCCAGTAATATTTCGTTCTTTCCTCTCAGTAAAATTCATTATAATTTAACTGTCAATACCAGTGTTGGGCAGTTGCTTACGGTTAAAATTAGTATTTTTTACATATCATCTTATGCTGGATTTGAATCGTTTTATGATTTTTAATAAATGCATTGATTCACTGCCTTAAATAATAACAAAATTATGTCAGATCTTTTTGTAGTCACTAAAGATATTTTGGCAACACAACCTTCAAATAGGGTAAGTGGGTATTTAATAAAATTGAACTGGCAACTACCCTACACACCGAATCATTTCGTCAAAACACTTGTTAGGAATTAGTATCCGAAATACGGATACACAGTTGAGTTAGTATCATTATTATGGCACGTTCGTTTAGCGTCTGGGTGTTGAGGAGTTAGGACTTGGCGCGGCTCGCCTTCTTGCTCTTGTCGCGCACTTCGCCCGGCGTCGGGGGCCGCGCCGACATATAACGACTGTATAACCTGCAGAAATACATATTATCAATATAATCAGACTAAATATAATGCGATTCAAATAAGAATAGGAAAGTCAATGACCTCCATCTGTCAAATGTCGCTTGAAAAGTACGGCTTGCAAAAAAATCTTGGAACCTTTGTTGAGCAATCAGCTAATTATGGAATAAAAACCAAACATTTGTAAACAAACAATAATAAATATTGTTAATTAATATTTGTTGATATTTTATTTTCATTTATTGAGCTTTGGCTATGAATGTTTGACAACCTAAATCGTCAACCAAATGTCACTTTAACTTGCTTTCAGAAACTCGATTTAAAACTTTGGTTTACATATAGGATGCATGTTCGTATGTGACCTAGTAATAGTGCATGATTATTCATAACTACTCCGGCGGTAATGCAGAGATGAGCGGAATTGAAGAGCTTAATTCTGTTTAATGTTTTTTCTCGCACAGTCTTAATAAATAAATATTATTAAAAATCGGTTATTTTCTTTGCTCAATTTTAGTAAATAAATTTTATTAAAAAAATCGGATGTTTTTCTCACTTAATCTTAGTACTTAAATAAGTTTTATTAAATAAAAACTTTTTTGCTCACTCTACCTTTTTCTTTGAATTGACAGCTATAACGTCACAATATGGCGCCCCGTCGATCCTATTCTTAGTTGAATCGCATTATATGAGGATATATTGTTTTAAACTTTCATGGTCACTAACATTATAGCTTATAACGGGATGGTTACCATGAACCTAGTTTTTTGAGTCTCCGACGTCAGGGGGTAGACCTATATGTCTGCCCGTAATTACTTCTCTCTAACTCGTCGTGATCATGGCGCTTGCAACAGTGCCGAAATATCGGAGACTCATAAAAAACAAAGTGCATGGTAACAATCCCGTAAATAGCTATAATATATAGAAAGAGCTCGGTGGCGCAAGTTAGCGGTTAGCGTGTTCGGCTGTGATCGTTGAAGTTAAGCAACTTTCGCAGTGGTCGATCATTGGATGGGTGACCAAAAATTTATTATCACGAGCTCCTCCGTGCTTTAAACGGCACGTTAAGCCGGTGGTCCCGGCTGCATCTGCAGTAGTTAGCACCCACCAATCCGCACTGGGTCCGCGTGGTGGGTCATGGCCCAATCTGCCTATTCCATCCAAACCGAAGGCCTGCGCCCCATGAACATGTCTTATTTTTTCTTACAAGGGGGTGGGAGGTGTGTGTTTAATAGTTCATACGTAAGATCACCAAAATGCATAAATTAAAGATTTTAGTTTGAAAAATAGTTTCTTACTAGCAAAATAATTAAAATTACTAGCACCTCTAAAAAGGTACAAAAATATTGAAAAATATAAGTACTTAGAAAATAAACATTAGAATAAATCAAACATGTAGATATTCATTTATTCCTTAAGAGCCCTTTCACATTTCTTGCAAAATATCGTAATTTTTAAGCGCCTCGTTTACCCCCTTAGAAAACATTTTGACTATTTCCAATAGAAGTAAACAGTAGATTTATTCTTCCTATTGTAAGTTAATATTTTTATAATATAAAATATTTGCAAATACTATTTACCTTTTTTGTACTGATCGTTCTACCGCTGCTAGTTTACGGAAAAGACGATGATATTATGCACAACTTCGACGACCTCCGTGGCCGAGTGGTTTGTACGCCGGGTTTCATGGTGTCGCCGACTCGAGAGGTCCCGGGTTCGAATCCCGGTGGGGGCAGATGTTTGTGTGATGAACACGAGCATTTGTACTCCAGTCATGGATGTTTAATATGTATTTCTATATAAATATACTAATATATGTACAGTATATGTATTTTATCCGTTACTCTAGCACAGTGGTTCTCAAACTTTTTAAATGACGGAACCCTTTTGGGAAGCAAAATACTTGATGGAACCCTACAATAAAACAATTATTTTTATAAGTGTATTCTATATTAATCAGCATAATAAAAGTACAATGTATCCGTTACTAATTATTATTTACTTCACCACTTGGTAAGGACAATAATAGAAAACATTAAAAAAGAAAAAATCTAACTAGTGGGAGGTATGAAACTGTTTTTTATTTTTCATCAATTGCTTGATATCAGGTTTGATGGAAGAAAGTTGGAGTCTCATATCAGCTTCGGCGTCCAGTCTATTGCGATATTTTGTTTTCGTGGCTGCGTAGGTAGAGAATCCTGTTTCGCACAAATATGTAGTTGGGAACGGGAGAAGAATATCCAGAGCCATTTGGCCAAGCATTGCATATTCATCTTGGATTCTGCACCAAAAATCATTAAGAGGCGTCGTTTTGAACAATGACTCCATACTTGTGTCTGATGACATTTCTAAAAGAGATTCATATATCTCATTTGACATGTTTTCAGGCTTTTCCAAGTTGGGTAAAAAAGGATTATGAATCCAGGAGTTCACTTTAATTTTTGTATTGTGTTCTTCGGGAAAATACTTTTCAAAAGATGCGCGCATCGAACTGAGATATTGGACCAATTCTTCAAACACATTATCTTCAAACATTTCTGAGTCGTTTTCGCTAACAAACTCAGTGAGTAACGTAAAACTTTCTATTTCTTTCTTACCAATGCAAATGATCCAAAAATCTAATTTTCTTTTAAAAGTAGTTATTTTATTATAGGCCTGAAACACTGTTGTCTGTTTACCTTGCAATGATAAATTTAATTCGTTAAGTTTTTGAAAGATATCCGCCATAAAAGACAATCGGAACAACCAAGTTTTATCATACAAACGGTCCTTCAAATTAAAAGAAGTATCTGCTGAAAGAAACATTTGTAACTCGGCTCTAAGTTCAAATAGCCTTGTTAAAGTTTTTCCCCGAGACAGCCATCGCACTTCTGTATGGAGCAGCAGTGTTTTATGTTTGCTGCCATAATCTTCACACAATAATGAGAACAATCGGGATTGTAGTGGTCGTGATTTGATAAAATTAATTATTTTTACCGCTTCATCCATAACTAATTTTAGATTAGACGGCATTTGCTTCATCGCAAGTGCTTGTCTATGCAGAATACAATGACTGGAACTACAATTAGGCGCTTTATTTTTCATTCGTGACACTGCTCCTGCTGTTTTACCTGTCATCGCCTTGGCCCCATCTGTACAAATGTCAATGCAATTGTTCCAACTGAGATTATGTTCTTCAAAAAATATATTTATTTTATTAAAAATTTCTTCCCCGGTAGTGTTTGTAAGCAGCGATGAACACATAAGCATGTCTTCTTCAAAAGAACTTTTATATGGATATCTCACAATAACCAGCAGGATAGCCAAACCAGCGACATCAGTCGACTCGTCCATTTGCAAAGCGAATCGTGTATTTTGTAGACGTGTAACTAGTTCTTGTTTGACGTAGCTTGCCAGATCATGGATTCGTCGTGAAACAGTATCGTTTGATAGCGGAACAGTAGAAAGATGCTTTGCAGATTTTTCATCAAGCATACATTTTGTTATGTCTAATACACATGGTTTTATTAATTTCTCAGCGATAGTGTGCGCTTCACCTGCTTGTGCAATGCGATAGCTAACTAAGTATGATGCCTCCGTGGCCTTTTCGTTGGTAGTTTGTGTTACATGCATCATATTTTTTTGACTTTCTAATAACTGATCTTTTTTGCGAACAAAAAATTCTTTATTCTTGTCTTTAGTCTCGGGGTGTACGGTTTCTAAATGTCGACGCAATTTGGCAGGTGCCATGGAACTATTAGGAAGCAGTTTACTACAGAGCATGCAGAGAGGTGAGCCGTTGGAATCAACAAATCCGAAACTGATATAAGATTCATCATACTTCCTTTTTTTCGTCTTTGAAACCGTCGAGCTTGACGTCGTGGCACTCGTGGCATCATCTTCTGGATCGGTGATTGCTAAATTCTCCGCGCGCATTGCTTTTGAACATTCAGCGTCATTAGAAGATGTTGTTGGAACACGTTTAACACCTTTAAGCCAACGTTCCATTCTTCTTTATTTATAATGTTACAAGTCAGGATAGTGGGGTTTAAATAATGCACAATCGTTACTGCGTATAAGAGACTAAATTTAGAACCTACAGGGAAGAAATGTATAAAACTGAGACAACAGAATACAGCAGGCAGTAAAACAATGAACACCAGTTTCTCGCTAGCGAGCTTGTAAGTAGGTAGTAACTTATCGCTCCGAACGCTAATCATCAACTGACGACGCCAACGCGCGATCGCCGCTTTTATACTTAGTCCTAGACTCGATCTCAAATATTCTCGAAAATACTCGAGTCGGCACCTTTGATAAACAAAAAGCAAAAATAAAAACAGAAATTTAAAAATAGCGTTGTAAACAATATCGACTTTATCCTTTGAAGTTAGAGACGAAAGTCGCTAGTTGACAACTATAGCGTCTAATTCAGAGGCGGCTTTTATCAAAGAGACTGAGCGCTTACAAGTATACCTACCCGCTCGTTTTAAGTTTGCCGCTGGCGATAGGTATGAGTGTATGACGTTCGAAATTTTTTATTTAATTGTAACAATAAAAATTGTGTACGTTAGATATTTGGGTAAAACTATGACACATTATAAGTTTTGTTGTCACGTGGGGGAGGGTACGCGCATTCCACAGACCGGCAAACTTAGAGCGAACGCGTTGTACAAGTATAAAATTGTTGAGACCAAACTTATGAGATATTGTACCAGCTAATGTAACACAAGCTTATACAAATACAAATAAATAAATAAATAACATTCATAGCGTTTTGTCTCCGCGCGGCCGCGGAGTCCGCACAGCCGCGGAGCGACCAGAGAGAGGTGTTTTGATTTTTTTATTTCTAAATTCTTGCGGAACCCCGACAGAGGTATCACGGAACCCTAGGGTTCCGCGGAACACACTTAGAGTATAGCTGCTCTAGCATTCCATAACACAAGCCTTATAGTGCTTACTTTGGGGCTAGGCTAATTGGTGTGAGTGTCGGAAATATTTATTTATATTTATTTAACTTCAAACGCCTAATTCTCTAAATAATGTTCAATAAATTAGATCAAATTAATTACTACGACATCAGAAATATGTTTTTGTTGTAACATAATGTGTTAGAATTTTGATTTTGTATCTCATTAATTATCAAAACAAACATCTAACCTCCGTGAGTTTTCCCATAAAACAATGCAGGTTTACCTCGTATTTTGATATTGAATTAAATAGAATTACTATCAAAAACTTTCATAAAACTAATCTACCATCATTGAACTACTGAAATATGTATATATTTTTATAATTAGTTCATTAATAATTATTTTATAAGACTCGAAACATCACCCGTAAAATGCAATATATACTAGTGCAAATCTAGCTACGCGCCAGGGGAGGGAGTGAAAAACTAGCGAAAATAATCTTACATAATAAATGAATGGCCCCCTACAGTATGTTTTGTTTTGCTGGAACAAGTAAAACCCTTATATGCGGCACCCAGTAGTTGATCTATCTATATCTATAGACACACGATTTATAGACCATCATCTACAGATATCTACTCACACACGGTAGGTCTCGGAGCGCAGATAGTCGAGCACGTGGGAGGGATCCAGTTTGATCTGGTCCTCGATGTGAGGCACCCAGTAGTTGATCTATCTATATCTATAGACACACGATTTATAGACCATCATCTACAGATATCTACTCACACACGGTAGGTCTCGGAGCGCAGATAGTCGAGCACGTGGGAGGGATCCAGTTTGATCTGGTCCTCGATGTGAGGCACCCAGTAGTTGATCTATCTATATCTATAGACACACGATTTATAGACCATCATCTACAGATATCTACTCACACACGGTAGGTCTCGGAGCGCAGATAGTCGAGCACGTGGGAGGGACCCAGTTTGATCTGGTCCTCGATGTGAGGCACCCAGTAGTTGATATCCAAACGCAGTACAGACTTGTTGCTCGCTAAGTCCAAATTGCCTGCGAAGGAATTATGTTTATTTATGAGTGTACAACTGTGGATAATATATAGTGGGCAATAATAATTTATAATGAAATGGAACGCAACAAATATAAAATAGAAGCACAGGGTCATATACATGCATATATCTACACAAATACCATATAAGTATATTACACATGAATGATACATACATATCAAACAATAAATATGAATACATACAGGTTCTAATAAGTGTCCTTTTGCATTTTAAGTAAATAATCCTTAAATTTATATTTAAAAGTACGTATCGTCAAAGACGTAAGAGGCAGACCCCTCTTTCCCAGTGGGCACTTTGGGCTAGTGCCCAGGGCACCGCGAT
Organism: Chilo suppressalis; assembly: GCA_902850365.2. Classification (NCBI taxonomy): domain Eukaryota; kingdom Metazoa; phylum Arthropoda; class Insecta; order Lepidoptera; family Crambidae; genus Chilo; species Chilo suppressalis. Next base: position 27,309,498 of record OU963901.1, on the reverse strand, counting down.
GGATAGGGGCCTCCCTCAGATCAAATACAAAGTCCCTAGTTCCTGTCACATCACCAAACGATAACCAATATTTATAACCAAAAAACTTACATAATTCGATGAAATCGAACCTAAATTACTGGCTACAATACCAAATTACTAGCTTTGACATAAGCGATATTCTACTGTCGCCCAAAAATTAGGCTTTCCGACTTCAGCATGCTTAGATAAATTTAAATATACATATAATGGCATATACTAAGCATATACACATTTTAAAGCAAAATCAACAGTAGTACACTCAACAGTATGACTCGCTCCATTTCAAGTCATAATTCACATCAAAGTCATAGGGGCCCCATTATCCTAATATGCCCAGGCCTCTGATAGGTTAAAGACGGCCCTGGTAAGAGGTATATATATTACACACACATGCTATTTTACTGATGATACAAAAATCTATATGAAAGTTGAATCATATGATGACTGTTTGAAATTGCAAGAAGATCTGGACCGACTTTCAGAGTATTACATAAGAAATAGGATAACAGTTAATACGGCAAAATGCGTGCATATTATGTTTACAAGACGCAAAAATCCTGTTCTGTGCAATTACAAACTTAATAATGAAGTAGTGACTCAAGTGAATGTTGTGAGGGATCTAGGGGTAACTTTGGATTCAAAATTAACATTCGCCGATCATTTTAACGATATAACCACCAGGGCTTATAAAAATTTAGGATTTATTTTCAGAGTTACGAAAGATTTCAAGGACGCTGCTTGCATGAAAGTATTATATTATGCTTATGTTCAAAGTACTCTTGAGTACTGTAGCACCGTGTGGAATCCACAGTACATAACACACGAACACGCCATTGAACGAATACAAATGAAATTCGTAAAATATTTAAACTTGTCAAAAATGAATCCAATGGTTATGGGGAGTCATGTAGCATATACGGTCTCATTACTCTTGGTGACAGGCGACGCATGCGGGACATGATGACTTTGTTCGATGTATGTTCTGGAGTACTGGACTGCACCGAGTTGATAAATAGAATAGTTTCCTTAAAGGCTCCTACAAAAAGAACACGCCACACGCAACTTTTTCATGTACCATCTGTGCGTACAAATTACGAGGCTAACGATATGACGGTAAGGTTGCCAAAAACGTACAACAAGTACTTCTCTGATATCGACCTGTTCTCTTTGTCGAGAGCTGCTTTTAAAACGACATTATTTGAAATTATAACCGCAAGACCCAAATAAGCTTTTGTTATTATTTATTTTATTATTATTATTCATACAATTTATTTGAATTTTTATTTTTATTTATAATTATCAATTCGTATTCTCAATAATATGAAAAATGACTGCACTGCATTTTACGGCTTAAATAATTTTCCCTGACATTTGTTTTGTTTCAATTTCAATTTAATTTATTTATTTAATTTTATTCTTAGCGCCATGTAGGCCTACAATTACAAGCACTCACACTGAAGTACCTACTTGAATGATGTAGTGCCCGGGTTGCGGCGTCCGCCATCTCGTTACCAGGCATAGCATTGCAGCTGCATGGACACACACACACACACACACACAAACACACATACATACGCGCACACACACCCACTCACACTTCATAAGGTTATCATGTGACAAACTCTTGAAAACCTTTTTATATGGATATTCAGTGTTTGATTTTCTTCTTTTTTGTCTTTTTGTTATGTTTATGTCCAATCTTAATTTTATTTTATTTTTATGTTAATGGATTATATGATTTTTATGCAATTTTTAAAATTACATTAATTTAAGTGTAATAATTACTGACATATAATAACGCCGTTAATATCTAATGTGTACGTAATGAGTTTCTGTAATTGGCTTTAAGATTATATCTATATTTTATTGTATTAAATTTCACAAAAACCGCTGTAGAAACTTTGTTAAAGATAAATAAATAAATAAAGAAGAATAAACTAGTAAGGTAATAAAATTTAATTTAAATACAAGCAAGGGGGTCGTCCTATAATCACGTGATGTTCTTAAGTAACTACACCTTACGATAATTCGTGATTTTTCTGAAACCCTACTCCTTTGTCGTGCCTCACTTGATTAATGGACTTTATTATGTGATGCCAATTATTATTATTAAGACGGGTCAATATAAAAAATACGTGTGCATATTACCAATTTCCGGCGGCAGTACAACGAGCCGGTTGGCCTGCAGGTGCAGCTCGCGCAGCCGCGTCAGCTGCCCCACCTCACGCGGCAACTCCTTCAAGTCGTTCTCACGCAGGGACAACTGATATGATAACACCGATACGTGAAAACACATCCTATAGTTATGATCAAAAATCTAATAAAATGAGAAAAATAACCGGCTAATTGCAAGTCGGACTCGCACATGAAGGATTCCGGACCATTGTCTATACAACATTAGTCACTATAATGATATCGAGCAAAAACAGAGAAACAAAAAATAACAATTTTATATTTATTTTATTCTGTTCTAAGTATTTGTCATTATAGCAGCAAATGATCATCTGCGTAAATTTTGACAAACAGGCAGACCGTCAATCGACAATGTCAGTCACATTTTGTATTGGTTAGGTCAAGATATTGCCTGGAAACAATAGTAATTATGTCTGCAGTAAGTAATTATGTTTTACTATTTACATTTAAAAAAAATCTTTAATGTGAAATTAATTGTGTTATTAAAGTATTTTAGATTATTGTATAAACCTATTTTAAATTGTTTCACCATTTTGAGACAAAAATAAATATATTATAGGTACTTTTCCACTTACAATTTGTAAATTCTTCAAGTTTCCAATTTCAGGTGGTAAATATTCAAAATCATTGTCACCTAAATACAATGCTCGTAGACTTTCTGTGAACAAGATTTTTTATAATAAAGAGTGTTACCTATCTTTTCATACATCCAGTAGGTTACCATATTTATAAGTAAAGTACCTTAAAACATTACTTTTTTTAATAAATTATGAATCTAATATTCAAGGAAGGTAAACTTCAAAGTTAGTTCATAAAATGGTTTGTTATTAATATTAAACCTTAATTGTCTGTTCATTGAAGAATGTATAACATGAGTATCTTTTTTGCCTACTTTTAATTGCAATACACTAATTAAATAAGAAAGTTTATAAAATATATATGTTTTCATATGATTCAGAATGCACAATCCTCATTTATATATTTTTTTGTAAAATAGTATACAAACCCATCATGAAGAAATTTCCTGGAAGCGTTTTTTCATTAAGGTTATTGTAAGTCAAGTCCAAAATCTCCAGAACTGGGAAGGCACCAAAGCCTCTAGGGAGACCGTACAATCTGTTGAGCGATACATTTAGGATACGGAGCTTCGGCAAGGAAGATAAACTGAGAGGCAGCTCTTCTATCTGGTTGTTAGCAAGGTTCAGAATCTCCAAGTTCATCAAATTTGCTAAAGCAGCAGGCACAGTGTGTATCTTGTTATGGCTTAGTGATAAACGGGTGATGTTTGCCAAACTGACTGTAAACAAAGTAAGGAAAATTGCTAGTTATATATTAGTTTGTTTTCAAGAAAATAATCATTTACCACTCTATAAGAATATTAGGCAAATAAATGAACTATGGTTTTAATTTCCTTGATTATTTTTAGCTATGGAATCACAACATAAGGCAAAATTATGTCATGGTAAAGTGGCATGTACAGCATTCACACCATCCAAGTTACCACTGATAAATGTTCTCAATACATTATGAGCCTTATAAGTGTACAATAAAGCTCAAAGTCAGTCGGAGAAATTTGACAGAAATGAGGAAACTAGACCTGCCGTTTTCTGTACCTTTAAAAAAGTTAGAAAAAGAACTATTCCTAGAAATTCTTAGTAAATAGAATACACAAATTTTAAACTAGTTGAATTGTCATACGTAAGATTGAAGAGTTACTAGTGTAAAACGTATTCATTTCAATCTTTCTTCATTTTATGAATTCAAAAAACTTGTTTACCAAGTTATGTACAAAAAAGGACAAAACAAGAACTTACACAATCCTGGAACCTCCTCGAGGTTAGTTATCCCTTTATCTACCAAATCAATTTCGGGATTATTTATTTCTTTGGCTTCTTCGATCACTTTTTTAGCTTTAGACATTTTGGTTGTATTAGGAATACAGGATACTGGAGGTTGATGACTCATAACCGCACACAGCTGTTTCTTTTCTTGTTGGTACACAGTTGACTTTGACAGCAGTCTATCCTTATCATACGCTATAGAAATAAAGAGGAGAGACTACATGATCCCACAAATGGGCTAGAAATAATAATCTCATATATTTTATTCATTCATAACTTAGATTTTTGTAAGTTATGTTATGAATAATAAAATATATCAAATGAAGGTATATTAATAAAAAATAAAATATCAAGAGCGTTATAAAAAAAGGGAAGGCTCATCCACTCAAAGTTGCGGTTGCGTTCTGTACATAGACTAGCATAGAGTATACTAGTATACTAGTTAGTTAGAGACACTCAGTGTTACCAACCCTTACCAAAATTTTCCCCTAAGTATTTTTTAAATTCCCCTAAAATCCCCGAATTTTATATGTACTTACTTATTACTTAAATTCTTTCGTTACTCCAAAAAAAAAAACCTTACATATTTAGTTACAGTAAATTATTTTATTGTATAAATACAGTTTCCGAAAGGAAAATCAAATGAAACTGAGCTGACAGGCTGTTCAATCTTATTTGGCTGTTTTGATTGGTGGAATAAAGTCGTTAGGTTTTTAACAACTGAAAAAAAACACGCTTTATTTTTCGATTTAATTGAAAGTTTTGTTAAAAGCCCCTAAAGAACCCCCAAAAAATTCCGGCCTCTAAAAAAGTCCCTTTTAATACTTCTAGCCCCTAAATCTGGGGGCAAAACCCCTAAGTTGGGAACCGTGGAGATACTACGTATCATCCACCATATTGACACATCCGATGTTACCATTGATTGAGGATACCGGTTACCACAACTATGTGAAAATTAAGAAAAAAAAGTTGCGATGATTTAAGAGGTTCATCAAGGACATTTGTTTACGGAATATAATTTTACAAATAAGAGGTTTTAGTAATAATTCACCAGATTTAATAAGAACTCGGGAATATTAAATAATTAAATTGACTCTTTTCAATCAAAGTCATTAAATTCTATTTTAAGTAGATGCCTACAGCATATTATATTTGCGTAGTGTTTTTTACTAAAGGTTTTATTAAACATTATGGTTAATTTTATATATAATTATGTAAATTGCCCCTTTATATAAATTGTTCATCTTGGATTCGATTTCAGAGTAGCTTTAACGTACAAACTAATTCATAGATAATCTTTCAATTCTTATAATACATATAAACGTCTGTCAAGATTATCCAGATTTCATATTATTAGTGTTGTCAAAAAATTTATGAAACAAAATGCTTACTTATATTATTATGTAATGAGTAAAAAAAATACTTTTCAGAACAAGTAATCTGGCCTTAAAATAAAGCAGCGAATAGGCTACTACTGCTCCTTAAAGAGCGAGAGAGAGAGATTTATAAGATAGCCACCCAGAAGTCCAACGAAAGGTCAATTGAGGTCATACCTACCTACTTGGCTTCACCTAAAGGTACTGAGTTTGGCCTCCAGTTTAAACTATAACTTCATGGTTATAAACCGTTTTAATCTTGACATTTTGCCAGTAATGTTGCCAGTGTAAACAAAAAATGTTGCTCTTTAATTACTTAAAATTCTTCCACAAAAAATAGTGAATTATTAACCTTAAAAACTTTCCTGGTTTCTTTCTATTCACCCCGCAATTGCTATACACCCCGTTTTACGGTACTATATTTAATCGTTACTTAAGTATACAATGGTGTACATTCTGACATGATTCTCTAAATATAAACTTAAATTTGACAATAATGTATCCTTGTCATTTTTATACAGAATTAAAATGAGAGAAGATAAATTTTAATTTAAGTTTAGAGAATCATGCCGAAGTCGACACCAATGTAAAAACCGAGAGACGGGGTTGCTAAATCGGGATAACGGGATAAAAAAGCAAAAATCGATAGATCTCCCGATTAATCGGGAACTTTTGCATCATTGGTTTAACATTTTAGGTTTAGATTTTGCTCAGAATTTTGTAAATAATTTTAAACTATTTCGCTTTATGTTTCTCTTTGTTTGTTGGTGTCGGTCATCCTTGTTTATAGATTTTAATTGTGTTTCATTCTATGGTTTTATGTAAAAAGTTATATTTTTATTTTGCTTTTTAACTGCTTTTTTTATTTATTTTTTTGTGATATTTGAACAAATGTACATTAAAAAAACCTTACATATTAGGAAAACCAAGAAAACTAATAAAAAAATACCTCAAAAATCTTTATTATCGAAATACAAATAAGTAAAATAAAAAAGAAATGGGTGCGTGTACTTATGTAGGCGCGTGAGAAGTTATCCTTCTTTGGCATCGTTTAAAATTAGTTTTTAATTGCATGCAAATAATTAATTACAATAAATTAATAAAAAGTCTGGAAAAGGACACAAGTTCAGTTTTAATTTGAAAAAATAAATAAATAATCAAAATATTCAATTAAAATCGCTACTGAATATAATTTATTAGAACATATGTGATTTGCACTTGTATGAAACTCAAACACGTATTCCGAATATACAAACTAGAAACATGTGGATAAATATTATAAATATGAATACCTATAACTGTTACTTTATTACAAAAAATAAAGATGTGGTTTTTGGTTCTACTACACCAATGGTCAAGAGATGGCGCTGTAGTCTCCTGAATCGCGCTTTGGTTCCGTTGTTCCAGATTAATAAATACTTTTGATAGGCTTTCACAATGCAGTCGTTAGCACCCACTAAATAGAGATTCTATTTCTATTTTGTTGGTAGATTTTCTTAATGTGCGGTAAACACAAAAGTAACGCATGAAGTTGGTCGCTAAAGCGACCAACTTCATGCTGTTAAAATTTTGTGTTACAGTGATGCGCGCGCATCTTAAAATTTCACTCTCATCATTTTTTCATAACGCGCCTAAAGAAGTATAACTTCAAAAACTAAAGACTAGGCTGTATGGAGATTATTTCCCTTGTCTTCCCAGAAAAGAGAGAACTTAAAAAAATCATAATAAAGGGTGTATTCCGTAATATTAACCAGTAAACTGGCCTCTAATGACGTCATGGATCGACGCTATACTGATGAATTGTTTCGAAATATACTGGCCAGTGCACTGACGTCATAAATCGACGAAATATTAAAAATGGTGCGAATAAAGAAGATTTTTTATTCACCTCATCAATTAAAAGGAATTCTTTTTGTTCGGATGCCATTATTGTTATATATATAAAAAAGAAATAAAATTTGAATGCATCTCACGCACGCTCGGTCATACTGTTTGTCTATAAAGTCGTGACATTAATGTTTGAGGAACTAACATTATTCATGTGTCTGGCAACACCAAACTTATGTACATCAGCTGTCACCGAGTTCAGTTGTGGAACAGCTTTCCTTTTGTATTTTTGAAGTTATACTTCTTTAGGAGCGTTCTGAAAAATTGTTGAGAGTGAAATTTTAAGATGCGCGCGCATCATGTAACACAAAAAATTAACAGCATGAAGTTGGTCGCTTTAGCGACTCAAACATATACAAAATATTCGGAATACGTGTTTGAGTTTCATACAAGTGCAAATCACATTTGTTCTAATAAATTATATTCAGTAGCGATTTTAATTGAATATTTTGATTATTTATTTATTTTTTCAAATTAAAACTGAACTTTATTGACTGTGTCCTTTTCCAGACTTTTTATTAATTTATTGTAATTAATTATTTGCATGCAATTAAAAACTAATTTTAAACGATGCCAAAGAAGGATAACTTCTCACGCGCCTACATAAGTACACGCACCCATTTTTTTTATTGTTTGGATTAAAATGTAATAAATTAAGACGAAACTACGCAGAAAGGTATAAAAATGAGTAAAGTAAATCGGAGTGGCACGCGGGAAGTGATTTTTAATGTTTCCCAGCGATGTTTCGAAGACTACCAAGCTGGACGTGGGATTTTGTGGGATTTGGATGATGTTTATGGGCGAACAGCATCTATAACGGGTATGTAATCGTGTAACTATTTGTTTGTAATCTGCCTGAAGTTACAAATTTACTCAATTTACGATTTTGAGACCAAAAAAGGCATTGTTTACATTACACATTTTTAGGTTAGATTGACATTGTAAATAGGTAATATTGTAGTACGACCATTTCTTTTGATACGTTATTATGGTTCAACTCGGTCAGGTTTTCTTCCAATTTTGAATTAATTGCTTCATGTCAATAAGTTATTGTTTCTATTCTGTTACATATTTTTTTACTTTTTTTCAGGAAAATCAGAGAGTCGGATAGTCAACGAAGGTTTTAAGAATGATGGAAAGTTTGATACTTCTGGGAAAACAGGCAAGGCTGACCAAGGAAAGAAATGATCACATAAAGAACCATGGCCAGATGCTTTTAGTGAAGATACCTATCACTAATTTTACTAACTGCACATTTACAAATTGTTTCTCTAAATAAACTTTTTATATACTATAAAATGATTTTTAGTATTATTTTCTTAACAAGTGTGTTAAAAAACGTCGTATGATGATACTTGTGTGTATTGATGATTACCTAACGGCTCTGGTCTCGATGGCACCTCAGCGGTTATCACCAACATTACACACTTTTACACTATAAAGTACTATTTTATCTATAATAATTTTACTCTGATTCAATTAAATATGCTTGGCTAAACTTTTTATAAGCATAGGTACCTACTATATGTAAAACAGAAACAAAATACGACTGTGAATAGTGTGTCTTATTAATTACCTATTTTACTTGAATGAACTGCTAGTATCAAAATCATTTTGGTCAGACTGTACAGGGTTGCTACATGCATACTAGTGGGGCCATCATTCACGACTTTATAGACAGACTGTACGTCGTATTCGTTTTCCCGGTACGGTAAAAATATGGAAGCATACCAGTACAATATGGCGTCGGGTTCGTGACATCATTACTTACCACTGGCCATTATACTGACGTATATTTCGGAATACACCCAAAAATATTTTTGATCGACCCCTGTTTTACCAAAAGTTGACTGAAAATATTCAATTATGTCTCGTTTACAAGCATGCAGAGTATGCTTGGCACATCATAGCCGTATGTATTCAATATTGAATGGGCCACTTCAAGAGTTTTATGAAAATATCACTGAAATTCCGGTAAGATCTCTCGTCCCTAATTGCCACAATAGTGGTCTCAATAATTCGTCTAATTAATTATGCTTTGCGGCTCTTTTAACCCGGCGTCAGCACAGTCAAAATATGCAACAACGACAGTAGGGTTGGGTCGAGAGGACCCGTATAAGAAAACGCTATAATTACAAAAGTTAAAATAAATTTGGTTTGTGGTTGTACTATCTGTATAAAACGATTATCGTTATAGGTTTTGAGTAGAGAAAAACACAACACGATACGAAACTATCTTTTTAATGTCATTTTCATAAAAGTGTCACAAAATATTAACAAAATGGACAACCTCTGTCTTAAAGTAATATTTTTTTAACAAAACAAACTTTTTTCTATAACATAAACTAATTTGTTACATGTTAATCAAATCTTTAGTAGACTAATAATATTATACTATTTGTATCCGTCTCATACGTCAGTCATAGTATCCTTATCATCTGCGCAATCTCGGCAGTACAACATTGCATGCTCACTGCAGATGTATTTGCATATACAGCTCCGAAAAGTATTATTAGTTTTTCTATCTTTTTTGGCAGAACAGTCTTGGCATCTCTTACATAAAGTATCTTCACAGGTGGTATTCTCATCAAGTACCTACTCCTAAAAACTCTCTTATTCTTTTGCGCATAAGTCTTGGCAACTGAATGACATCTTCACGATTGCGCAAATGCTCACGAACCAGTATAAGGCTTAAGTTTCTTTAGAAATTGCCGTTGCTTTGACATAGTGTTGTTATTCTTGTTATATGTACGCATTTATTCCAGACATATTTAGCATGCCAAAAATAACAAAATAAACAATATAAAACAACAAAAAAAAAATTTTAACGGCGCAAAATTACGACACCAATAGTATGGTTGGGTCATATTTACCTTTTTCGTGTTTGGCCGTGTCTATCACTCGCTGCGGCCGCAACACGAAAGAATGGCGATATCCCACGTGGAAGGGGAACTATTAGCTCCAGCTACTGAGAAGTTTGGCAAAGTCGCACAAACATTTTAAGAAACACGCTCATTTGAAAATAGACCCAACTGTGTGAACGCCGGGTTAAATCTAAATTAAATAATGGTGATGGTGATCAAAGTGGTTTAGGAAACCTAAATGTAATTTTTGGACAAAACGGTAACTATATTATCAGCACACTATGATGGCCGTTTCGACGTGTGCCCAAGAAGTCTCGAAATTCGTTCCTTATTGAAAGAAATATTTATTGTTCTTCATTGTCATTAGAGAAGTGCAATTAGTCATAAAATTTAATGTTTCAGTAATTTAGTGCTTAAAATAAAAATTTACAAAACTGTTTTTTTTTTGTCTAACCTATATACCTGAAAAGCTCTGAAAGGTAAGTATGCTCTACCTCATTCAAGAGCTTGGGTGTTCAAATGCTAGCAGATGTTTATAATTTTCATTATTTAAGTATCAATTATCTGTATAAAGACACTTAACGGGCATTTAAAAGCAGTTAGGTGGATTATGAATAATATTAATTGATTTTAAGAACTTGATGATATTACACAATTACTTTAGTCCTTATAAAAATAGTAAAAATATTGTCTACTATATAATGTATCATTATTGTATGTGATTTTAGCTTGTAATCGGTGACATATGGCCCACATGCATGTGCTACATTTGCTACCATATGATGAGAAAATTCAAAAAGTTTATAGATAAATCTCTAAAGGCTAACGAGCTCCTGTTGCAACTCATCAGTTCCGAGTCTGAGGTATTATTTTTTTAAAACCTACAATCATTTCATTACAAAGTGTATGTTTTATGAACAAACAAATCAAATACAAATCACAGACTAAAGTTAAACCTGGACTAAAACTGATGCTGTCACTTTTGTTTGCTGTAATTTTAGTCTGCATCTCGGAACAAATGAAATTTTCAGAAAAATATTTCATAATGGTTTATTGCTTCCACTTTTTGCGTGTCTGCAAATATTGTTTAGTACTCCTAAATAACATTAACAAAGTTTTTCTACAAAATGTGGAATTAAGTAATTTTTGATTTAAAAACCTGATGCTTTTCTAACTATACCAAAAAAAAGGTTCAATATAATTTTTAGGCTAACTGGAGTTTAAGTTTAGTTACTTTTTTGTAATAAGTCTAAGTGTAATTAATCATGGAAAAATTTGTTTACATAATTTATGTGAGGTTTTTTTTATAGATCACCATGGACACACTAAATTTGATTGTGAATCGACAACCTGATATCGCTTTGAACTTTTCTGTGTCACCGATGGAGAGTATAATGCTTATAGATCCAGAAGAGGTTAATCTGGAGGCTACTTTCAAGGTTGAGGAAGTGAAGTCTGAATCAGAATTTGAGGACATGCAGCATCAAAGTGAAACAGGTATTTATTTGTAAATTAGTTCTATCATATGTAAGGTGTCGAGTGGTCAACATACTATAATGTCAGGGAGAATAAGGGAAGCTCAAGTCTTTGATTTTATACACCTTAGATACAGCATTAACTGCGCAGATGCAGCACAAATATATCTACTACATATGGTAGATATGCCCGTGCCTACTCACCCACACATTGACTGCTTTAGTACAATCTGACATTAGAGTCACGCACACATCGCGTGAAACACAAGCCGTTTTCTTTGTTTGATTATTTGGATTGCCCACACACAATGACAAAACAAATAATTTTTCACTGGATAAGATCATGTCATAATAGTCCAGTCAATGAAGGCCTAACTTTGCCATTTTGAGTTGATCACCTGCAACCAACGCAAAAATTTCCGCAAGGGTTCGTAGATTAATATACTAAAATTGCAGGGTGCTGCATTGACGGCAAAGGGTGAAAAAAAAATGCGAAATGGTGCAAAAACGAGTTTTTCATCAATATCTCTCGCGACTGGCTGGAAAAATAGAAAAAGTTTCTAGTACAAAGTTGTAGAAAATTTAATTTCCTACAAAAAAGGTATCAACATATTTTCATTAGTTTTTGCACAAAATGCATTTAAAGGTGCAAAATAAAAAAAGAAGATCCGTTCCGACCCGTAGGGTCAAATTCAACAAATAACCACTTACTGAAACATTTAAGGATGAGTTTTCGGCAGTCCACTGAAATGAAAATTGTCTACCGAAATGGTAAAAAAATGACCACCGAAATGATACAGCCAAGAACATCGCCTTTGTAGTAGAAGGGTTCCCTATTTTGAATTTAAATAAATTTCCTTATTCTTTGTAAATATTTTTGTTCATTATTTTTTAATAGGAATTATTAATGAAGAATTAATTAATTGTTACTCCTATTAATTATTATTACTAATTATAATTATTAATATGTACATTTTCAAAATAATGAACAAAGTGCGTTTAGAAAGCGAGAAGTTTATTAGTTAGTAAATCGCCCCATAGTGCCAAAACCGATTATCTGCACTTTTCCGCTACTGAACTTTTATAATACCAATCGACCCGTCTCATTAAGCCGCATCTACAGGTAAAACCCATTATGCTCTACGACGCATACTTCCTGAAATAGCTAATGAATAAACAGAATAACTGCAAATTATTTCCAAAATTCCTGATTTAAAACCTGATAAACCCATTCAAAACACTTAATTTTGTAAATGTATTACCGCTGAAACCAAGTTTCCGATTTAAACTCATTTTTCATGTAGACACTTAGAGTAAATATACTGTGAGTATCTACAGGATATTTACTCTGGTTTTATATATATTACTTTTCTCTATTTTATATTGGCTTTGACTGTTGTTGAATTGACTGTTTGAATTTCACCAGATATTTTAATTTTACTAGATGAAGTAAAAACTAACAAATCTGTCGCTTTTTCCAAAAAAATATATATAATATGTTATATTTGAGGCAAGTAAAAGAGGATGGACCGAATCGATCGACAGGTGACCTTCCAGCGTACGTGACATATATCTGGGTTGAGGCTATCGATAAGCGAGGTGAGTCTTTGGCTATCAGCCTTAATATCGCCAAGGCTTTAATAGGGTCTGGCACATAAGTCTTCTCTCCAAGCTTCCTGGATACGGTCTGCCTCCTCAGTTCTGTGCCTGAGTGGCTGACTTCCTGCATGAGCGTCAACGGACGGTGACGGATGTAATTCGCAGTTCATGTCAGTGAATGCCGGTGTTTCTCAGGACTCCGTCCTATCCCCTACACTCTTTATGCTGCATTCAATGATTTAATTCCTCTTGAGAATATTCATTGATATGCAGACGATAATACAGTGCATGCGGGATATTTTGGATACGCAGCCGCTGGACAGGTAGAAACCAAAGAGAAACGGGAGAATCTTGTCATTGAACTCAATCAAGATTTGGATCGCATTTCGGAATGCGGTACCAAGAACTTGGTTGAGTTCATTGCCAAGAAAGCCCAGGTCTGCGCTTTCACGGTAAATCTAACGTTTTTCACGCCTGAGCAACTGTGCTTGTTGTACATGACGTAAGTACGGTCTTGCGTGGAATATTGTTCGCACCCCAGAGGGATGGCTCCGCCAAGTACTTTTTTGATGATTTGGATAGGTTACAGCGGCGCGCGATCCGCATTATTGGCGATAAGGAGGTGACTAAACACCCGAGCCTCTTCAATTAAGCCGTGATGTGGCGTTATTAAGCGCGTTTTATCGTCTATACCATAGCGCATGTTTTGAGGAGTTATTGTTTTGGCCGCAGGCCGGCCAAATGAGGACAGCTGGTGTGGCAAGTAATACTGCTGTACCAGCTATCTTCGAGTCTAGACTCCTCCGTCACCTAACCTCTGATGGAGTCATTTGTCGAACCTATTTATAAAAAAAAGATCTATAGCAAAGAAAAAAGATCTTGATGATTTGTGCAACAAAGGTGTCATACCTGAAGAGTACCATGGATGATACAGATCTTTGGCTACAGAAACAAGCCAATCTGATCGTTTTCCTTCAGAAACCATTCTGATGACTCATCATGTGTAAGCGAGTCAAGTGCAGATGAATAATACTGATTTTTTTATACTTATTTAATTAGGAATACTATCGGCCGCCAACGAATTCGTCCGCTTTAACTTTAATATACATTTTTAAACTAGACATTTTAGATAAAAATACTACTGCACCTGAAATATCGAACCTACAGTATCTAGATAAATGTACATCATAAACCGAAACTATTTAATATACCTATATTGACTCAAGGATCTCTAAAAACTTATGGATGTATCATTTCGACGATACTTTCAATCCCTGATCTTTTATCGGCATTACTGTCCACTGAATCAATTGTCCCCATATCACTGAAATGATATACTTACTATTTGGCGGGAGTCACAATGACGTTGTTGCGCGTGCGCACAGTGTTTTATGGAACCAAAAAAATTTACGTGTTCAGGTTCTTACATAAATAGATTATTTATAACCTAAAAAAGGCATGAGTTCAATTTACAGAAGTCTAACTCAAATACTTTTTGAGAAAAAAAATCATGAACTTATCGTGACCTTTGACCTATGAAATCTAGAATATTTTTTTATAAAGTGAATATTAACAATATATTTTTTTAATAAATATGTGTCAATCGGGCATAATCAGAGGCGTATAAACGCGTTTCTTTAGCTTAAAAAAATGCATTGGTTTGGGAGCAGCATTTTTTTTTTGTATTTCGTATTTATTGTTTTTTCTCCCTAAAAACGAAAAAGTGGAACCTAGAACTTAGATAGAAATAAACCTACGGATGTGGTCTATCATACATAAACAAGCCACGTGTCACTTTTGCGGCGTTTAGAAGATATTAATTTTTAAATTTTTATGCTAGGGTTGACACCGAGTGTTTTATAGAACCAAAAATATTTACACCTTAAGGTTTTTGCATAAATCAATTATTTAAACCCTAATAAAGGCAAGAGTTCAATTCCCAAATCACTATTTTAAGTAAAAAAAAGATATGAAGTAGCAAAGTTTTTGAAATTTGCGCATGAAAATATTAACAATTTAATTTCCTCAAAAGACGGTTCCATATCTGTCCATGAGATATTTGCCACTTGCTAAGGAATTATTGATGGCATAATTTTGTAATTTTATTTTATTTATAAGTGTCCTAGTTTCCAAGAAATATCGTTTTTTTAAATTTCGATTTTTAATTTTTTTCTCCAAAAATCAGCAAAAGTGGAACCTGGATTTAGTACAGAAAGGTTCTATAAGTCAAGTTCTATCACCCATAAAAAAATGAAGTTTCACTTTTGCGGTTTTAAGAAGTTATGACAGAATTTAGATAAAGGTCAACTTTCATGATCTAGGGTTGAAAAACATGTCCGTTTTTATAGTTGGCACCCGATGACAGTAACAGTTCATAAAATCCTCATGCACGGTGAAGAAATTATTGCGTCCAGTGCACTGCCCATCGGTATGCTATCTGAACAAGCAGCTGAGTCCCGAAATAAATTCTAGCGTTCAGACAGAGAGCATCATTGCCGAAAAATGAACAGGAGAACCACAATGACGGACCTCTTTCACCGCGCCCTAGAATCATCAGACCCGTTTATTTCTATGGCAAATATCAGCCAACGTCGAAAATATTCTAAGCGATTTCCCTTGCCTTCAGCTGCTTGCGAGCTCTTACAACCAATTGATGCAGATCGATTGCCGTTATTCGAAGCAGAGGAAGATGCTGAAGATGAAGATTTTTCGAACGTCGCAAATGAAAGCAACCTAGAATTATTAAACGAAGATGATTTATTTGTATAAAAGTTAAAGTAGAGGTGTTGCATAAATAAGGTGCCGGCAGGTGATGACACTATCCTAGATTGATTTTAAATGTGAATGAATTTCTAAATCCATAATTTCATCACAATCGTTAGATCCGTTTCCGAGAAACCAATTACATACCAATATATTTATATAGGTACATACAATAATTGCTCGTTTATAGTATAGGATGTGTGTTAATATTTTTCAAACAACATAGTTTATTATTTCGTTGCCATTTAGCGTGTCAGGCAAAATTAAAATGTGGTCGTCAAAATTAAAACATAAAGTATTCCTACATTATCACATCTACATTAGGTAGGTAGTATATGTAAGTATATTGTATTCGTCTATAAGTACAACACTTATTCAATTATAATATAATATAATTTATTCAATTGATTGACGGTATTAATAACAAAAAAAAAACCATTTTCATTTAACTCATAGTTGACCTTTGTGACAACCCTAGATCATGAAAGTTGACCTTTATCTAAATTCTGTCATAACTTCTTAAAACCGCAAAAGTGAAACTTCATTTTTTATGGGTGATAGAACTTGACTTATAGAACCTTTCTGTACTAAATCCAGGTTCCACTTTTGCCGATTTTTGGAGAAAAAAATTAAAAATCGAAATTTTAAAAAACTATATTTCTTGGAAACTAGGACACTTATAAATAAAATAAAATTACAAAATTATGCCATCAATAATTCCTTAGCAATTGGCAAATATCTCATGGACAGATATGGAACCGTCTTTTGAGGAAATTAAATTGTTAATTTTTTCATGCGCAAATTTCAAAAACTTTGCTATTTCATATCTTTTTTTTTACTTAAAATAGTGATCTGGGAATTAAACTCTTGCCCTTATTAGGGTTTAAATAATTGATTTATGCAAAAACCTTAAGGTGTAAATATTTTTGGTTCTATAAAACACTGTGGTGCGTATGCTCCAGCGAAGGCGAACTGGCTCGAAGTGAGCACTGACAAGCGGGACACAACAACGCAATGTAGACGAACCTATTTCACAAAAACTTACTGTCCATGCAAATGATAACGTTTTCCAGGACAAAAGTTGAGTGCTTGTTACATGTATAAGGAAGAAGGTAAGCAAACAGTAGTAGGTTTTGTTGATAGGCTATATTATATATTAATGATATAAAAGTTAATTTCAATCGAAAAAATAAATGTAACTACAGGGGAAGTAATTTTACGAGAGGAATTGGGTTTAAGACAGGTCACCGTGATGATAAAATGCCACTTAGTATTTTTTTATTTTATGTAATAGAGCCCATTACTCAATAATTATTTTTGACAAGGTTGAGAAGTACCTACTTAACTAAGAAAAAAAGTCAAAATCATAAATCAGTACATTGCGCTGCCGCTCTGAGCAATGCCGTGTATTTTTTTTTTTTTTGCTTAGGGAGTTCACCTCTACATGCTTCATTGGGATTTAATTAATATGTTTCGGGCATGTTTTTATTTCCTTTTTCATATAATAATCTTGACAAAAAAACATTTCAATTTTATTATATGATAATGTATAAGAATATGTATTGCATGTTGCAAATATATGTTTTAAATGCAAATTTTGCGCTGAACACGATGAAATAAAAATAAATGTTAAAGTTAAATTGAAATCAATTTTTTTATTAAGTTTATTTTTCGTTATCTTTCTTAGTAGTTATCATTTTAAACCAAATACGCAGAATAGTTCACCCAGTAATATTTATTAGTGATAAATTAAACAAAAAAATAACATTGTTGCCCAGCGCGCGATTCAACAATGAATGAATAAAAGTGAGCAACTCACTCCCTAGCGCGCGATCTGTGTACGGAAGAGACGGTTAAACATGGATAGCTGATTTTAGCTGAAGCATAAATTTTAAAGTAACGATATCTAACGCTAACAAATTATAGTGGAAGAAAAGAGTAAGCGCCGATAATTGATTTTAGCTGAAGTAATTTATAAAGCGTTGAATAAAAGTTATTAAGTATAAACAAATTGAACTTCAGTATCTTATTCAATTGTCTCAAATATTACGCAAATAAGCGACTTAGATCTGTTAATTTTTACTTTATCTAGTAAAATTAAAATATCTGGTAAAATTCAAACAGTCAAAGCCAATTACAGGATACTCACAGGATATTTACTCTAAGTGTCTACATGAAAAATGAGTTTAAATCCGAAACTTGGTTTCAGCGGTAATACATTTACAAACTTAAGTGTTTTGAATGGGTTTATTAGGTTTTAAATCAAGAATTTTGGAAATATTTTGCAGTTATTCTGTTTATTCATTAGCTATTTCAGGAAGTATGCGTCGTAGAGCATAATGGGTTTTACCTGTAGATGCGTCTTAATGAGACGGGTCGATTGGTATTATAAAAGTTCATTAGCGGAAAAGTGCAAATAATCAGTTTTGGCACTAAGGGGACGATTTACTAACTAATAAACTTCTCGCTTTCTAAACGCGCTTTGTTTGTTATTTTGAAAATGTACATATTAATAATTATAATTAGTAATAATAATTAATAGGAGTCACAATTAATTAATTCTTCATTAATAATTCTTATTAAAAAATAACGAACAAAAATATTTACAAAGAATAAGGAAATTTAATTAAATTCAAAATAGGGAAGGAACCCTTCTACTACAAAGGCGATGTTCTTGGCTGTGTCATTTCGGTGGTCATTTTTTTACCATTTCGGTAGACAATTTTTATTTCAGTGGACTGCCGAAAACTCATCCTTAAATATTTCAGTAAGTGGTGACTGTTGAATTTGACCCGTAAGATCGTTTAAAAATGGGAAAAAAACCATTAACAATATATTTTCTTTTTTTATTTTGCACCATTAGTTGCATTTTGTGCAAAAACTATGGGAGATACGCGAAAATATGTTCATACCTTTTTTGTAGGAAATTAAATTTTCTACAACTTTGTACTAGGATCTTTTTCTATTTTTCCAGCCAGTCGCGAGATATTGACGAAAAACTCGTTTTTGCACCATTTCGCATTTTTTTTTCACCCTTTGCCGTCAATGCAGCACCCTGCAATTTTAGTATATTAATCTACGAACCCTTGCGGAAATTTTCGCGTTGGTTGCAGGTGATCAACTCAAAATGGGAAAGTTAAGCCTTCATTGACTGGACTATAAAGAAGGATCATGTATATCAATTCGCAAATGACTTCTGGTGGCCAACAAAAACATGAATCTATCACAAACTGTTATTCAGGAAAGCTTTGATCAGTTATGTAAGTGGGAACATGATGTAGGATATTTGATAAATGGGCAAGAAACTAAAATAATTGACATACACTCATCACATAACAGGACACCTGACACACCGACTACCCTGATCAATGCCTGCATAGCGATAGGAATATTTGTTCGGGTTGTAATAGTAAAAAATAGAATGGTGCCAATTGTAATAATAGAAAATATTTTTTTTAAATGGATAGACCGAAATTAATTAAATAGAATACTCGGGCGCCAGACTTACCACCTTATTAGCCGGGAAAGCATTGAACTATTAATCGCAAAGGGGGTTTAATGCAAATCCATACTCATTTTGGGTTGTCAATATATTGAAATTTAAGTCCAAAAGGGTTGATTCTAAATTTAGAAACTATTATATACTATGACTCTACCAAGAATTAAATGAAAATTTATCTTATTACGGGTTCTGGTACATCTATAAATTTGGAATGTTACCGACCTCGCTGCATCTATGTAGGTTGTGTCTGGTGTTGGAAATATGTAAGGAATGGCCGTTCAAACTGCTGGTTACATCAGAGGTTTCGTCAATTTCCCATGATGTTATTGAAATTTAAGTTAAGATAAAGAAAAAACGCTTATCGCGTTTTATAAACAAATTAAGCTTGGGTCATGGCCCTCGCCATTCCGTATAAATGATGCAAAATATTTCATCATTAAAAACAATCGATAATCTAATGGATTATCAAGTTAAAAATTTAGATTAACAAATTCCCATCTTTCGGGTTAAAATTTTCGTCGTGAAGTGAAGTGACATTAGTTTTTTCTTAAATTCGTTTTCTCTTTCCGGGTGGGCAAAGAAAACACCGCTGCTTACTGCTTGATAAAGGCAGAAACATACTTATTCGAAAGTGCATAGATTAAAGAAAATGGGCGCGAGATAAAAACGAACAGAGAGAGACAACCTAAAAAAGTCTTCTATCTCGCTCTTCGAACGAAGGAGATTCATGTAACGTTTTTAACACGTTACAGGGTCCAACTTTAAAGGTTTCAGAAAATCATATGTTTATTGTTGCTATTATCAGGCATGCATTGATCCAAATTAATAATTATTTATGCAGCCCCAATTGTGAAAAAAAAAACAAATTAGATAATTAACGGCAATGGAAGTGTGTCACAGTATAAGCGTTACATCACAGTTACCTGAATATGTTGAATATACATAGCTGCAGGTTGAGATTAAATATCACCAAAGAAATTTTGCAAGTCTCTGAACTTTAAATAATTTCGTATTCACTGCTTTAATAATCAAGTATTTTAAGCGGGTTTTATTTATTAGCACTCATAATTCACTTCACTACTACTACGCACTAGCAAATACAAACTTTTGCTATTTTATTTATGAAAGATACTCGGGAGCTATTCAAATACATCTAGCGTCACTATTAAACTTTTGATAAGGTCAAAAGGTTTGAATTATTTATTTATTGTATGACAAGTAAGCATTCCTGATACTATGTACACTGTCATTGATATAGATGATGATCATTAAATAAATTAAGTAATATTTACAGGAGCAAAACTGCCCAAGAAACGTAATCTGACCAATGAAAAGGACAAAGGAAAGCAAGTTGATTCTCCAACAGCGTCAACATCAACCGAAGAAACGACAGGAGCAGGAAACGAAGACCAAAATATTGATGTCAAGAGAATTACAGAATACAAAAATAAGGACAGTCTCTCTAAACCAACAATTTTTACAAAAAGTAGTGACGAATCAAATGCGGTAAAGAACAAGCACAACAAAGTCAAAAATCATAAAGAAAATTTGACATGCGATACATGCAAAAACGTATTTTTTTGTAAAAGAAATTTAGAAAGTCATATAATTAAATTTCATACTGAAATATCCGTCATAGCTAACCCAAATTGTACCAACACTAATGAAAACTGTAATGATAATAAAACCAAATTGGAGAGCATTATTGGTTCTGTAACGAGAAGCAACCGTGGACATTCGATAAATAAACGCGATATTAACACCGATATAAAAGAAAAACCAGGTAATTCTAGTATCTGCGATAAAAGATTTACTACAAGTTTTAATTTATCCACACTTAAAAGAATTTACATGGGAAAGAAACCTTATAAATGTAACGTCTGCGATAAGAGATTTACTGAAAGCGGTCAATTATCTAAACATCAAAGAATTCATACGGGAGAGAAACCATATAAATGTAACGTCTGCGATAAAAGATTTACTCAAAATGGTCATTTACATAGTCATCAAAGGATTCACACGGGAGAGAAACCATATAAATGTAACGTCTGCGATAAAAGATTTACTCAAAATGGTCATTTACATAGTCATCAAAGGATTCACACGGGAGAGAAACCTTATAAATGTAACGTCTGCGATAAAAGATTTACTCAAACTGGTCCTTTACATAGTCATCAAAGGATTCACACGGGAGAGAAACCTTATAAATGTAACGTCTGCGATAAAAGATTTACTGAAAGTGGTACATTATTCAGACATCAAAGAATTCACACGGGAGAGAAACCATATAAATGTAACATCTGCGATAAAAGATTTGCTCTAAATAGAACTTTAGCCACGCATCAAAGAACTCACACGGAAGAGAAACCATATAAATGTAACGTCTGCGATAAAAGATTTACTCAAAATGGTCATTTACATAGTCATCAAAGAACTCACACGGAAGAGAAACCATATAAATGTAACATCTGCGATAAAAGATTTACTCAAAATGGTAATTTACATAGTCATCAAAGGATTCACACGGGAGAGAAACCTTATAAATGTAACGTCTGTGATAAAAGATTTACTGAAAGTGGTCATTTATCCATACATCAAAGAATTCACACGGGAGAGAAACCTTATAAATGTAATGTCTGTGATAAAAGATTTACTGTAAGAATGCATTTATCCATACATCAAAGAATTCACACGGGAGAGAAACCTTATAAATGTAACGTCTGCGATAAAAGATTTACTCAAAATAGTAATTTAACCAAACATCAAAGAACTCACACGGGAGAGAAACCTTATAAATGTAACGTCTGTGATAAAAAATTTACTGCAAGTGGCGATTTGTCCACACATCAAAGAATACACACAGGAGAGAAACCTTATATATGTAACGTCTGCGATAAAAGATTTACTAATGGTAGTAATTTATCCAAACATAAAAGAATTCACACGGGAGAGAAACCTTATAAATGTACCTAAATAATGAGCGATAAAAAAATTACTAAAAGAAGCCATTTCTACAAACATCGAAGAATTCACACGAGAAAGAAAGTGAGCCAACGCGCAACTGCGATATGTAATCGACCAATAGTTTAGTCGTTATCGTTCGATGACCAGTTATCACAGTATTGTTCAATACTTTAATCTCATGGTGTATAATTTCAAGGGGACCAGTCGGAAACGCATCTTAAGCGCAAAGGCGGCCTTAGGGGGCCCCGCGGCCTCGCTTAATGCAGAACTACATTTGTCAGTCGTGTTGTGCTATGACTCTTCACAGAGCTATCTGTCTCATACATTTACAACAGTAACAACACAAGTAAAGTTCTACTGAATGTATGAAACCGATCGCGTTACAACACAACAGGACAGATAAGTATATTTCTGCTTCAACCCAAGTCCCGTACAATCCGAAGTAGACAAAAACTAAATGGAGACGTAAAAATACAAGGAGACATTATTAACTTAGCGTATATCCTGTTGCGTAGACACACTTGTGGCATATACTCTACTTCCGTATACTCCACTTCCGTTTCATCCTTATAGATACTCAAAGGTTTCATCGAATCTCAAGTCACAACGCTACTATAGAAGAATTCATTTTAATAAGCCAGAGCTGTGCTAATAATTAATATTAACTACCAACTGAACGTTTATTATTTCACTATTCAGGTATTGTAATATACCGGGCAAACTTAAATCTTTAATAATGTTCCAAAAATTGCTAAAAGCGCTAGCGAAAAACATCAACCGAGCTCGGCATCGAATTACCGATTTTTTGGTATCAACCCTAAGACCGACTTCGTTCAGCTATCCGTCTATTGCGTGCGACGTGCTACAAAGTTACACCTACCTACCTATCTCGTGTCAAATACTCTACTTCCATATACTCTACTTCCGTTTCATCGAATCTCAAGTCGCAACGATACTAAAGACGTATTTACTTCAAAATATTCATAGGTTACAAACCTTTTTGTTAGCAAAATCTTCGCTTCCTGTAACAATGATCACGTGTGTGATTCTTTTATAATGACTTTGATGGTATTAGTGATAATTGTAGTCGTAGGTCCTATAAATATTTTGATATTTTTTCTTAATTTTGTAATTAAAAATTTAATTATAAGTTGGCAGTTAGCACATCGAATTCACAAAACAACGATAGTAATCACTTACCATCAGTACCATTAGCATGAACCATTATGGAATTCGAATAGTTTGCGAGTAAGAAACGTCATTGTCAAATGTGTAGGTACTGATTTTTAGTTCTGTTTACGTACGTAATGGCGCTAATTTTCAAGATTTCTTACAAAATTTGAAATTGACATTTGGCACTCGCAAACTATTCGAATTCGATATTGGGTCGTGCTAAGGGTACAATGAGCCGTCTGCTCGTTTGCCCCATATTAACTAATATATAAAAAACAACGTTGTCGATTCCGGCATGATTATTATCTAAACTTAAAACTAAGTTTAAGATCAATCTCACCTTTTCATTGTGTACGGACTATGACAAGCATACACTGTTGTCAAATTTAAGTTTACATTAAGAGAATCATGCCCGAATCGATACCACTATCAACATTGTCATAATAGGTTAAGTACTTGATCTCATTCTCTTTTATATTTTTGTTATTTTTTACCAAAAAATATTTGTTCATATTATTTTATAATTATATTGTAACCTCTGTTAATATAAATAAATACTAGATTTTCGCCAAAGTTTTTTTAGTTATAGTTAGTACCTAAAACAAAAATCACGATGAGGAATAACCGGTTTGCGTTGAGTAAAATAGCATGTATAGGTTTTTCTTCATCAGGACAGCATGAATAAATAAAAGGGACATAATAATAGTTTTGATGTGGCAAAAAATTTAAGCTCCAGAATGATATAATCGCGTATGAATCCGCCGCAAGTAGGGATGTCGAAAGTTGAAAAAAATATCGATATATCGAAACACCGATCTTTTAAAAAATATCAATATCGGCTTCGATATATCGCGAAAAAAACATCGATATATCGGACCAATTTTCCCAAAAATATTGTACAGTAGCTCACGAAATATGACACGCGGAATAATAATGGAACGAAAATTATCTCCCTAAAAATAGACCCTATTTTCGAATGATGAAAATGATTGCAGGGTCTCTTTCGTTAACAAGACTAGACAATCACACACTTCACAGAATATAATGGAAATCAGCACAACCAATTCACCAGCGAAACAGATTTACAAATAATAGACAATACTAAATACAGCACAGATCATAGATATGTTGAATATCATTAATCTGAGATCCAGTTACGATTTTTCCAGATACGAATTCTGTTAGATCGTGATATACCGCTAATAATTAAAAAAATATCGTTTTTGATACGAATTTCGATATTGGTTATTTTGTATCGATATATCGATACATCGATATATTTTCAACAAGCCTAGCCGCAAGAGGCGCTTGTGTAGCGTGAGGTCTCCGAAATGTCAAATGTTCTTGCTTGTGGGTTGACTACGCGGGTTTATTCCTAATCAAAATAATGTTGTGAATGTTTGGTAATAACTCAGATTAATTATGGCAAATATGAGTTACGTGCCAATGAATGCCAGTTATTTGAAAGCGGAGCTAAGAAAAATTATTGTGTCCCACTTTTTTCCGAACAAAACCGAACTGCGCAACACTTTGGCATGGCCGATTATGTTTACGATGCCGTTATTTTGTTTTAAAATATGATTTAAATGTAAACATTGATTTCACGCGAATTACGTTTGTTACAGCTGGAGGATCGCAAACAAACCAATTATTTTTATATGAGTTTAATAGAAAGGAAAAAATTACATGTCAAAATTACGTCTAAATAGGGACTAAGTCTAAATAAACCTAATGATCGGTTCGAGGTCGGAACCAGAATGCCTTCGAAATATTAATTAATTGAACAGCATAAGAATGCAGCGTCGGCAACTCGTCGCAGCTTGGCCTTGGTGTCGGTGCATCGTCATAAGCCGTGGTTGCTACGTAAGCGATCTTCATTCCGTCCATTTACGTAATTCCTCCACCCCGAAATCAGCGACTATTTTAGGACTTTCAGAGAAAATGTTGCTGGCATGGAATTATCCTGTCTTGTTAGACCGGGAGATGATGACACAAAATACTTGGTCATTTGTACCAGTATGGCGGTTCTTCAGGGGTCTAATTACGTAAAGGCAAAAAGGAAAATGATGGTCATAGCGCTCGCACCGGCGGCCCAATCGCGTGGGCGTTAATCGAACGCGTCGGATAAATAACGAGTGTCGAACGATTTGTTCCACAAAAATGCTTATATTTTCAGATAGTCGAAAAAAAGAAGTAGGCGGTAGCGTAATGCCATACTTCTCGGGAGTGACTTACAGCCCGCCATACCGACGAGAATACATTAATTTAAATAAAACAATTCAACCATTTGTACCAGGCTAATTTTTGCACAGCTAATCATCGTCGAGTAGCCATTCACGAAAATCACCTTGCCATACTTTTCCGACAGTTCCCAATGGCCGCCATACCGCTGCAAAGGAGTAATTTTTTTTTTCGCCAAACGATTTGTACCACCCTGAAACTTTTTTTAACAGTTCCTCGTATGATCATAAATAGAAGTCTGATAATGCCATCCATACCTGTGGGAGGTGGCGAATGTGAACAATATTTTTTCAAAGTCCCAAGATTTTATTCGTAATTCGAACGATTTGTACCAGTATGGCACTAATTTTTTCTGTAAGTTTGAGGTTTAACGAATATAAATACAAAGTTTCAAACACCTAAGTGGCGGCAATCTTGTCTTATAAGCAGATTTTATGTTGTATAATATTCTGCGGTTCCCACCGCTCGAAAGATTTCTCGAATTGTAGAGGTCTTGGCTCATCGTGATGATTTAAAATGCCATATTTTTACAATTCGTTCCAATTTTTTTTTTCATATCTTGCTCGAGTGTGACAGTCTTCCGCCCCATAGTTATAGTATGGGATTATTTTTTTTAGGTTGAATTTTATCCAAATAAACCGAATACAATGATGCCATACTGTAACAAATGATTTTATGTCTTGTACCTTGAAAACGTGTCGAAAAATCAGGTTTTTCAAGTATGGCGCCACTTTTTCCCTCTACCACAAGTATGGCAAATATAATAATGGTCACATTGTATCGTATAATTTCCAAAAATCCAAATGCCATACTGGTACAAATCGTCAAATTTTTTTTTTCTTTTTCACCTTTTAGCTCAAGTCCGACAGTCATCCGCCCCATGTTTACAATCTGTAATAATTTTTTTTACGTACAATTGCATCCAAATGACGAGAATACAATGATGTCATGATGTAAAAAATGATTTTACGTATTTTGCAGTCGTATTTTTAAAACGTGTCAAATAAATAAGTATTTCAAGTATGGCAGCACTTTTTCCCCCTACTAGAAGTATGGGAAAAATAATAACGGTCACATTTTGCCAAATACTTTCCAAAAATTCAAATGCAATACTGGTACAAATCGTTTGGCGAAAAAAAAAATACTTCTTTGCAGCGGTATGGCGGCCATTGGGAACTGTCGGAAAAGTATGGCAAGGTGATTTTCGTGAATAGCTACTCGACGATGATTAGCTGTGCAAAAATTAGCCTGGTACAAATGGTTGAATTGTTTTATTTAAATTAATGTATTCGCGTCGGTATGGCGGGCTGTAAGTCACACCCGAGAAGTATGGCATTACGCTACCGCCTACTTCTTTTTTTCGACTATCTGAAAATATAAGCATTTTTGTGGAACAAATCGTTCGACACTCGTTATTTATCCGACGCGTTCGATTAACGCCCACGCGATTGGGCCGCCGGTGCGAGCGCTATGACCATCATTTTCCTTTTTGCCTTTACGTAATTAGACCCCTGAAGAACCGCCATACTGGTACAAATGACCAAGTATTTTGTGTCATCATCTCCCGGTCTATGTCTTCTTGGCTGCTTCAGGATCTTCGTAAGTATGCTCCTTGGTATTTGAGGTTTGGTCTTCAGATTCTTTGTAGTTCCAGATTTTAAGTCTTCGACTCATAAAGACTGCGATTAAAACGATGCTGCTTAAGAGGATCACGACATAAAAAGGGATTGTCGTATGATATAGAGCTTCTTCCTGTGTCTGTTCCAGTTGTAGATTTGGTTCCGTCATGATTCTATTCTGAAAAATAGAAGGGTTAATAAAAGTTAGAGTTTAATATTGTATTTTTTTATGAATTTACATAAACACAAAAA
The DNA here is from genome assembly GCA_902850365.2 of Chilo suppressalis. Lineage (NCBI taxonomy): Eukaryota > Metazoa > Arthropoda > Insecta > Lepidoptera > Crambidae > Chilo > Chilo suppressalis. The sequence continues at coordinate 27,281,728 of OU963901.1, read as the reverse complement.
GCCAGGTTTGTCGGTCAATGTTAGAATTTTACTAGTATTTAATGTACTCTATGTTGTAGGTTATAGTCAATTTTGACAGCAATTTTGATCAGTGCTGCCATTTTTTTATGCAAAAATAACATGTTTCTCGTTGTCTATGGTAAATATAAGATTATTATGTTGGTACTATTGTCAAAATGTGACAATTTACCGCCAATAATAATGAGATCAATACCCTTAGTACGAGTTTGAGCTCACGAAAACTATCATAGTTTTCGTAATTGTAAATTATGATTTTTTGTGAAAAGTAACCAAATATACTTAAAATTTAAGAAGAAGCAAATGATAGAATTTAAACACTGTATATTTGTATTGAAACGAAAAAATAAAATCAGTACCCTTAAAACGAGTGCGAGCTCACGAAAACTATTATAGATTTCGTAATTGTAAAACTCGTACTAAGGGTACTGTAGTCAGTGTTTGTGTTCTTCGCAGTTGAGAGCTTTTTCGTACTCATGTTGATATTAACATCGTCTGACTACCATGGCATTCTCAAAGCCTTCGGCCTCGAGTTCTGCTGTCCCTTCGCCTGAAGAGTCGAGTGTAGTGCGAGTTTTGGACTCTAATGAGCCGCTTGTGTGGTGATACTTCACACTAGGTTAGGTTAAGTTAGTGTTGTGACCTCAACGCGCGAGCCGAGCGAGCGAAGCGAGCGTGCCGCGGCAGCTGCCGGCGAAGCGCCAGAAAGAAAAATTCGTTAACAGAGACTTTTTCTACAAATAAATCAAATATTACCTCTAGGCCCTGGAAGTACAGTTTTACCTTTAAAACCCCTCTAATTTTTTATAATTATCATTTCTGTAAAAAAAACGCCGGGAGGGGGGGGGGGGGTTATCCTTCCCTCTGAGGGGTCTTCCCTAATACCTATCCCCCCTGAAATTCCACTACATTTAACAGATTTAATGAATTTTTAGTTTAGGTAAAAAAAAACTGCATTTCCGCCAAAAATCTTTTACAAATTACCCCGAAATTCAATTACATATGTGCGGGACAGAAAGTGATTTGGACTTACGATTTTTTATTTTCTCCGATAGCCTCTAGAGCAGCGCTGGTCTGCCTGTATTTTCGTAAGTTTCCGGATGTTGTAGGAATGTTATCTTGAGCTAGTCCTAACTGTCCTTCACGTAATCTTGGTGATTTGATGATGTTCCTTTGTGCTCGTTGAACAACCGACGCGCTGACTATATGTAATTTGGATCGGGACTTTTCGTAAGTCGACCGATCGCTGTGGCGTCGTAGTAGTAACAGGCAGTTGACAGATACTACCTGTCTACCCTCGTATTACAATAAAAAATCGTCCAAGGGATAGGAAAAGGTGGGTAAGCGGATGTAATGTTACGTTATACGCATTCAATATATTTGAAACCGAACAACATATAATGGAATTAAGTACCGTTTATTATTAACCAACTTTTCATCCTCCTTACAGCTTTCGACGAAAACACTGTAATTAGCACTCACCGCATTTTCAGGAAACAACCTTTTGTATCAACTTTTGATGAAAGGCTTATAAAAATCATCAGATGATCCTGGATCTACTTCGGTCCTATTTGGAGTCTTTCTTTTTTCAGTCCCGCCGGGCGGGTCGTGCCCGTCCGGCATGATGATGCATTTATGTACACTTTAAAGGAATTATGAATACTATTTACAAAGATATATACAGAAAACAAACTAAAAATAAAACTTTTTGAAAAGAAAATCAAAAATCGCGCCTAGTGCGTTCAAAAGCTCGCCAAAAAGTCCTACAAGACGCGGACGCGAGCACTGTTGCCAGGTTGGGTTAGGTTAGGTTAGGTTGCAATCGACAGTCATTCAACAGTCTCTCTTTCTCATTCGACGCATTCGAAGCTGTTGATCCAGAAACTTAAATTGGGAATTATAATCAAGGGACCTCTTACAGTCCATGAACTCAGCAATTCTCTTTTAACACTTGTCAAGTTGGTGCAAGGTGAAGTCTTCGCCGACCACATCTCAGCCATCAATAAAGGTCGATCTGTTTCGGGCCCATTGCAGCGCCTTGATCCTTTTATTGATGCACACGGTCTTCTTCGCGTTGGCGGAACACTCAGGCACTCCAATTTGACTTACGCTGTCAAATATCCACTGTTATTACATAAGTCGCATCATCTTACTCATCTAATCATTGATTATCATCACCTGCTCCATCTTCATGCTGGTCCATCTATACTCGTAAACATTCTTCGCCAGAAGTTTTGGATTTTGTCTGCTCGACGGGTTGTTCGAAACCGAGTGTTTCAGTGCCATCGCTGTTGTACGGGACGCCGGGCTGTCGCAGTAGCGGACAGTTACCGACTCGTACTGAGGGGTGGAGGAAGTTACACGCAGGAGTCTTGACTGTAGTGGATTGTAGTTTCGGCGAATAAAACCCCTGGGTTCGGTATTGAAGAAATCGGTGGGCGCTGATAATGGATGGCCGGTGAGAGGAGGCTTCAGGTCCAGAGTGAACCGCTTGAGTGTTTCTTCCAGTTCCTTATGGTAGGAGCGCCTGTCGCTGAATGCATGTCGGAGCATGTTCCGACTCGAATTTTATATGCTAGGACTGAGCTGGCCAGCGATCCATTACCTCACCCACGCTATACTTTATTTTTCATTTTCTCGAAAATTACATTAGTGCGAGCTTAAAACTAATTGTACATACATCGGGCATACATATAGGCATATTTTTAACACAGTTATGTGTCCGCAAGCATGATATTTTAGGTGTGGCGCGCAAAAAATAGGTCTCCGCAATATTTATACTTTTCCCCTCCATAGGGCTTCGCCCTGCCACGGGGCTTCGCTGCCCCACCCGCGCGCTCCGGGCGCGCCGGGTGGGGAGCGCAACATGTCTCACAAAACAGTTCTATACAAACAGATTTTGTCTCCTACACGGTACATTTCTACATTCATTGATGTGATGCCTATTTATTTACGTAGCCCTATGCGTTATCTACCTAACACAACAAGTTTCTAACAAGAATATCAACAAACAACAGCTCTACGGCCCTATAAAGATTACAAATTAAAAAGTCTTAAAAAACCTACTTACATTCACTTAATGCCTAACTATCATATACCATTTTATAGAGGAAGTAAAAACACGCAAAATAACATCATTATCATAACAATTATACCTATATCCTATCGACTATTCGTAAAAAATTATTTCCAATATTTTCCTTAATTACGCCTAAACTACTAACACGATTTATACAAAACTTTGACATAATAATATTACTCTTATAACTACCTATTTTCTAATAAGACATAAAATAAATCAATCAGAACATAAAACATACTATTATCGAAAACTATCAATTCAGGCAAAATCTTATAAGATGTGAGACAAGGACAGCCTATTGTCTCTGTCCCTCCTATAGTCCGACCTATAGGAGACAATAGGCTGTCAACATTCTAACTAGTTTCCCCGCGCCTCCGCTTGGCGTCGTGGCGATCGTTTAGACAAATTCTTATAAGATTGTTGGAGAGAACGAGACGGAATATCGCTCTGAACTATCAATTTTACAATGGTTTACTATGGGCAAAGCTATCTATTACTGCGATATCCGACTCATTCTAATAAGACAACAAGGGAATGATATTTTTAATGCGTATACAACCGATACATGTGAAATCATAGATACATTTTATAAATCAATCTCGTATTGTCGTAAGTCATCTCTTCTCGCTTCGGTCGTAAGGCGGTCGTCTCGTACATACTCCCGCCGTGCAGCGTCGGTTGACTCGTCGCTGCATCCAATCACCGTGGGAGAGGCGACCGATGATGTTGTATGCACCACCAGCCGCTCCGAAGGTCGATGTAGTGCTCCTCCAATCTTGATAAGGTTGATGACTCGTGTAGTCGCGTTTCGCCCGAATTGGTTGGCGATAACGATTCGGTGCTTCTTGTCTATACGGCGATCTCCGTCGATTTTCTCTGTTGCGATCGATGCGATGCCACCTCGGGGCTCCCGCCGGTGGCGCGGGCGGCCGAGGTCGATGAACTCGCGGCTCGTCGCTGTAGTTATAGTGAGCTGGGCGATTTCTTCTGTGTGTCGCATTGTGTTTCGTGCTCCCGCCGCTATGCTGACCCGGTGGCGGTGCTTTTCGACTTCGTGGCGGCGCGTGCTCGGTGCGAATTTCTATGTGCGCATCCGCTCTTCTATTCGTCTTCGATAATGGTCGATGGTCGATTTTTCGGTTTTCGTTCTTCGGTCGATTTTCTATTTTCGGGCGATTTTCGATCTTCGGTCGATTTTCTATCTTCGGGCGATTTTCGATCTTCGGTCGATTGTTGACGATGTTGACTTTTTCTATGGTTTTGCGCGCGTGTGTGCCGTGTAGGACCCATCCGAGCGCGGTTTTCGATGCGGCGAGCTGTTTTCGGCTTCCTCTTCGGACTTCACTGGCGATAAGGAGGTCCCAATTGTCTTGACCGATCAAAATGGTGGGACGGGCGTCTTCGTATACGAGGTGCTTTTCTATATCTCGGAGGTGCTTGCAGTCACGTAGGCAATGCGGCTCGACCGTTTGCGATGAAATCTTCATGCGCCGAATAGTGCGCGCTTCTATGTCGAAGCCCTCCGTCTGCCCCTCGATGTTGAAGGCGACTCGTTTCGATTGTGTTTCGGGCAGCTCGGCGTCTATGGTTTCGATCTGGAACTCTTCGGTTGGCCCGTCGGCGCCTATCTTCTCGGCGGCTCGCTCTTCTATTAGTGTCACGGTGGAGCCGTCGTCGAGCAGTGCGTAGGTATCGAAATGACCTCGCGGTCCGGTGATGCGTACTGGAACTATCTTGAGGTACGCGTCGCGCTTGCGGCTGCTGTGTGTGCTGGCTACTCGTTCGGTTTCTATTTTTTCTATTCGATGCGGTGGCGACTCCTCTTCTTGACCGATTTTCGGTTTGAAGTGAAGTAGCGGATGATGAGTGCGTTCGCAGCCATCTCTGTTGCACGCGCGCGGCGCGCAGTTGTGTGTTCTGTTTCTGTACTGTAGGCACTTGTAGCACAGGTTGCTCTGCTTCGCTATTTCCCAGCGGCGTTCTCGGTTAGCGGCCTTCAGTGTTGCGCAGTCGACCGTGTATGCTTTAGTTCCGCGCAGACAGGGCACGGGACGTCTTCGACGTAAAATCTTCTATTTCTATCTTCGATATTTTTTCTTTCTTGACCTTCTATGCTGTGTGTTCGAAATCTTCTTGGCAAAGTAGAGTGTTCTTCACTCCCGATGTATTCCGGTGGAGCGTATCTTACGTTGTTTTCTGCCTCGACTTCTATAAACTCGGCGAACAATAATAATTCCGGTTGCGATTGCGACTTCAACTTTTCTATGTTTCTATGTTGGTTGGTGAAGTCGTTCCAGCGAAAACGAATGGTCGATGGCAGCTTTTCTATAATTGTCTTCATGATGTCCGGCGCACGCAGGTGCTCGTTTTGCCCCAGTACTTGTAGTGCGACGACGCTATTCTTGATCTTGTTCGCAAAAATCACGATGTCCCTCGGCGAATCGGTGAGTCGGGGTAAATGGCGCAGCTTTTCTATCTCGGTTGCGGCGATGTTGTCCGGGCGGCCAAATCTGTGCTCCAATTGCTTCATAATGTCGCCCGGCGTAGTGTTGCTTATTAGCATGCTGCCCACGGCTTCTTTTGCCTTCCCCTTGAGGGCTCTTCTTAATCTTGATGAGTTTTCCGCCGACGATAGGTAGGTTGCGGATTCTAAGTACGCCGCCCTGAAGGTGAGCCATTCTGTGTGCGCGCCGCTGAAGGGTGGCAGCTCTCCGACGTAGCGTGGACCCGGTGCAGGCGGTACGGCGGCACGGACGGCGGCGTTGATTGCGACGGCCAGCTCGGAGACGTTCATTCTGTCTTGCTGGACCGGCGGTGGCGGTGGCGGCAACGTAGGGGCGACTTGTTCTTGAGCTTCATCAATACGGGACGGCGGACTCTTCTTAATGCATGGCTTCAGCGCCCCTGGGACTGGATCTTCGGCAAGTGGTGCGACGGACCCACCAATCTGTACGGTGTCCTCAACGGTCGGTCTTCTATACGGTTCGGTGGTGCCGCCGTCGGGGGTGGTGTCCTTTGTCGCTGTGTCCAGCCAGGTGATGACGCGTTCTTCATTCTCGGTGCCATGTGTGCTATCGGTTTCTCTTCTATCTTCTATTTGCGGGTCCTCTTGGTCCTCGTCTTCGCTATCTTGCTCTTCCATTCGTATCTTCGCCCTTATAGTCTTCTCTAATTCTTCATATAACGCCGCCAGGCGCTTCTTCTTTGCTGCTCTTCGTGCAGCTATTTTCGATTCGGTGCGGTGTGATGTCATTGCAGCTGATGGCGACTTCGGCGGTTGATCGTGGCGCAGCGGGTACGGTGGCCGCGTCACGGTGTCGCTCCCTTCCGATGGCGCTCTTGACGGGGGTTGGACAGGATTCTCTCCTGCGGCGGTTCGCTCTGGCTCTTCGATGCTTCTCTCGATGCGCTCCTCTTCGGCCTGGTCCATCTTGTCAGCTTGAGATCTTGTTCGTGGCATTTTTCTTTCTTCAATCTTCTATATTTTTTGTCTTCAATCTTCTATAATTCTATCTTCAATCTTCTATATTTGACCACGACGATCTTCTTTTCTTCAATCTTCTATAATTTTTCTTCAATTCTTCCTCGGCGCTGTAGATCCGGCTCGAAGGACCAAAAAATGTACGGGACGCCGGGTTGTCGCAGTAGCGGACAGTTACCGACTCGTACTGAGGGGTGGAGGAAGTTACACGCAGGAGTCTTGACTGTAGTGGACTGTAGTTTCGGCGAATAAAACCCCTGGTGTTCGGTATTGAAGAAATCGGTGGGCGCTGATAATGGATGGCCGGTGAGAGGAGGCTTCAGGTCCAGAGTGAACCGCTTGAGTGTTTCTTCCTGTTCCTTATGGTAGGAGCGCCTGTCGCTGAATGCATGTCGGAGCATGTTCCGACTCGAATTTTATATGCTAGGACTGAGCTGGCCAGCGATCCATTACCTCACCCACGCTATACTTTATTTTTCATTTTCTCGAAAATTACATTAGTGCGAGCTTAAAACTAATTGATCATACATCGGGCATACATATAGGCATATTTTTAACACAGTTATGTGTCCGCAAGCATGATATTTTAGGTGTGGCGCGCAAAAAATAGGTCTCCGCAATATTTATACTTTCCCCCTCCATAGGGCTTCGCCCTGCCACGGGGCTTCGCTGCCCCACCCGGCGCGCCCGGAGCGCAACATGTCTCACAAAACAGTTCTATACAAACAGATTTTGTCTCCTACACGGTACATTTCTACATTCATTGATGTGATGCCTATTTATTTACGTAGCCCTATGCGTTATCTACCTAACACAACAAGTTTCTAACAAGAATATCAACAAACAACAGCTCTACGGCCCTATAAAGATTACAAATTAAAAAGTCTTAAAAAACCTACTTACATTCACTTAATGCCTAACTATCATATACCATTTTATAGAGGAAGTAAAAACACGCAAAATAACATCATTATCATAACAATTATACCTATATCCTATCGACTATTCGTAAAAAATTATTTCCAATATTTTCCTTACGCCTAAACTACTAACACGATTTATACAAAACTTTGACATATTACTCTTATAACTACCTATTTTCTAATAAGACATAAAATAAATCAATCAGAACATAAAACATACTATTATCGAAAACTATCAATTCAGGCAAAATCTTATAAGATGTGAGACAAGGACAGCCTATTGTCTCTGTCCCTCCTATAGTCCGACCTATAGGAGGGACAGAGACAATAGGCTGTCAACATTCTAACTAGTTTCCCCGCGCCTCCGCTTGGCGTCGTGGCGATCGTTTAGACAAATTCTTATAAGATTGTTGGAGAGAACGAGACGGAATATCGCTCTGAACTATCAATTTTACAATGGTTTACTATGGGCAAAGCTATCTATTACTGCGATATCCGACTCATTCTAATAAGACAACAAGGGAATGATATTTTTAATGCGTATACAACCGATACATGTGAAATCATAGATACATTTTATAAATCAATCTCGTATTGTCGTAAGTCATCTCTTCTCGCTTCGGTCGTAAGGCGGTCGTCTCGTACAGCTGTTACAGGCTAAAGGCGAAACCTCTGGAACCCTTTATGGGTAATCTTCCATCCAGTCGAGTACCATGAAGCTATAGTAATAACTGGAGGCCAAACTCAGTACTATTAGTTGAAGCCAAGTAGGTATGACCGCAATTGACCTTTCGTTGGACTTCTGGGTGGCTATCTTATAAACGTAAATTTGCCCGAGACCATAGGCATATTCGCTGCTTTATTTTAAGGCCACTAAGATGACTTGTTCTGAAAAGTGTCGGTGGATTTGCAATTGTCTTTTTAGTTACACACTCTAACCCCCTTATTAATAAACGTAGTCTTCGTTTATTAGTTAGTTCATGATTTGTCTCTATCTTTTGAATGACAAATGGCACTCGAGTGACATGAACAAAACACGCCGTAACTAGTCTAAGCTTATTCCTTGTTTCTTAATAAGGGGGTAAATGTAAAAAAAAGTTAACGAATAGGCCGGCAGGCCCCATCAGGTCAGTTACTGATATTAGCTATTTTAGACATTCAATTATAATATTAGTTAGCAAATATCTGTTTAACAAACTTTTTGACAACACTAATAATATGAACTCTTTGACGTTAACATTATTAGACTTGAAAGTTTATCTATGAATTAGTTTGTAGATTAAAACTACTCTGAAATCGAATCCAAGATGAACGATTTATAATATTATGCAACCATAATATTTAATTAAACCTTTACTAAAAAATTGTACGCAAATATAATATGCAGTTACATTAAATAGAAATTCGTGACCTTTGTTGACTCATTTCAATCTAATTATTCAATATTCAATATTATCGTTGTGGAAATCCATGGGGGAGGCTTATGTCCAACAGTGGACATCTTTCGGCTGAAATGATGATGATGATGATTCAATATTCCCGAGTTATTTTAAAATCTGGTGAATTATTACTAAAACTCCTTATTTGTAAAATTATATTCCAGTATAACAATTACAATTGTTATGGTATAACAATTACAATTGTTATGGTATAACAATTACAATTGTTATGGTATAACAATTGCCTTGATTAAATCATCGGATTTTTTGACGTGACAACGTCTTAAATTAGGTTGCGGCTGGGAGTCACTTATGAAAAAGTGTAACGCTCGGTAACGTTACGATGAGTCTCTCGTGTTAAGTTTAAGTTTACATGTACAATGTTTTAGTAAACAAAATATATTTCTATAGTTAAAATTTGTGCAATTCTTATTTTCATTCAATTCCTTGTTCCTATTGTGCAATTTAATTATATTCATATCAATAAATATTCTACCGAGAAAAAGACGTTGTCACGTAAAATCTTCGCCCGTAAAACCGACTTTACAGGCAACCATTTTTTTTTATTTTCTTAATTTCCCTATTATTGTGGTAGCCGGCATTTTCAAACAATGGTAACACAGCATGTGTCAATATGGTGGATGTCAATATCTAATTTTGTCGACTCGAAAGTTGTGATTCATATTAGGACTTTTCTCGCTATCAAAACGTAAAAAATGGTTCAAAAATGTGTAGGGCTAGGTTGTGGAAGTAAACACTATCCTGGATATTTCTTGATATTTCACAGGTGAGTCATAAGTTATCTTAATTGATAATTGCTTACATTTTATCAAAAAAAATCTTTTTAACACTTATTTTAACATAAAACCCATTATTTTTCTATCATTTACTTTCCAAATTCCTATTATTCAAAGGTTTCGGTACTAATATTTCAGAATTTTACTAACTAAACAACAATTGGCATTGTGAAATAAACACTAAAAGGGTGACCATGAAACGCGGATAAAGTGGTTTTCGTAATACGAAAACCCTTAAAATAGGACAGAATTATTTTATTAGTACGCGCACATTGTAAAACACTTATGTTATTATATTTTATTCATGTTACGTATTTATTGTTGCCTTCATTGCTATTAACAATAAAACACAAACTTACTATTCTTATTCTATTTTTAGTTTTCCTAAGGAACCAACAAGGAGAAGCCAATGGCTATCAAGTATAAAGTGTATGAAAGTGCAAAAATATGCAGTAATAATTTCTGTGGCTACTGGTTATATATAATGGAGAATGGATTAAAACATACAGCTATTCCTTTTTATTCTGATGTGGTAAGTAAAAATCTATGTATATACTTCAGCCATCTTATGGAAAGAACTTTTATAAGCAAACCCATATTTAACTTAAAAAATAAGTTTTTTATTACATGTTTTAGAAATATTTGTACTTCATTAATAGTTTACTTATATTGTTCAAGTGTGATATATGGCACTAGAAGTCTCTATTTGTAGAATAATTACGAAGTGTTAAATTTTTTGTTTACATACATTCTTGCCTAGCTAAGATGGCTGGAGTACCTATAGATTAGAGTTATACATCCGGGCAAACATACATGCATGAAATAAAATTATGATGATGACGTTTATTACTTTATGAGGGAAACGCCAAAAACGTCATAAAACTGTACTTTTTAGTAACTTATAAATGTAAATATTAAAATGATTGTGTATTTATAACCGTTGTTTTATTTCTATCTACAAAATATAAATTACACCTGAGAATGTAAGAAAAGCAATGTGATGAGTAAATCCGTGGAGTGACGTGACATAGGTGTAAAATATTTGCTGAGAGCTTATAACAATAAAATTTGGTAGGATTGTAGGTGAGGAGAAATTGTGTTTTATTCTGCATCACACCGCCTGGCAAATACTATACTAAAATTAATTGATGAATGTGAAATACGGTACCTATATTATTTTCATTTTAAAGTCGGTTCATTTAAAATATTGGTCTGTAAGTATTAAATTTCCGTTTTGTATGAAGAATTTTGTGCAAACCCGAATTTCCATACTACTAAGTTTTTGATTAATTTGAAATTGGCTTGTATTATTTGTTTTTAAATAACATCTTTCCTAAGCAAATAAAATGAAAAAAAAAAATGGTTGCCTGTAAAGTCGGTTTTACGGGCGAAGATTTTACGTGACAACGTCTTTTTCTCGGTAGAATATTTATTGATATGAATATAATTAAATTGCACAATAGGAACAAGGAATTGAATGAAAATAAGAATTGCACAAATTTTAACTATAGAAATATATTTTGTTTACTAAAACATTGTACATGTAAACTTAAACTTAACACGAGAGACTCATCGTAACGTTACCGAGCGTTACACTTTTTCATAAGTGACTCCCAGCCGCAACCTAATTTAAGACGTTGTCACGTCAAAAATCAGTTAAGTAAACAATAGCAAAATTAATGTAAATCTATAATTAACAATGGCCATTTTACTTTGATACATGATTCCGTAATTAATATCTTCGCCAATGTGTAAATTTTTGATAAATAAACACAGATATTAATACGTTTTTTACTAGTTTAAAAAAACTTGTCTCCTTTCCTTAGTGGTTGTGTGGATACCCTATTTAGAAAGAGAGGAGGGGGACCTACGGAGCGAGATAGAATGCAATTATATTTGCTTCAAGTAGGTATGGACGAGTTTGGCCTCCAGTATTATCTATAACTTCATGTCGAGTACGGCTGAGTCATCCATTCACCAGAGTAGGGGTCGACTTTGCAGGTCCATTCACCATAAAGGCTTCTTGTATGCGTAGGGCGAAGACACTCAAAACTTATCTTTATGTCTTCGTATGCCTTGCCGTGAAGGCTGTTCACTTTGAAGTCACTTCTGACTTAACAACCCAAGCCTTTTTGGCTTGTTTTCATAGATTTGTCTCGAGAAGAGGAATGCCTTCGGATGTTTACTCGGATTGCGGCAAAAACTTTCAAGGGGCTGCTAATTACTTGAAGGCTCAGGGGTTGCTTTCGGATCAGTTAGGTGTCACTTGGCACATGAATCCGCCTTACGCCCCACGCATGGGTGGGCTTTGGGAGTCGACAGTCAAGTCGGCAAAACAGTTATTGTTGCGCACAGTTGGTGAGCAGGTTCTCACTTTACAAGAGTTGTCCACTGTGTTTGCTAGAGCCGAGGCTGTTTTGAACTCTAGACCGATAAGTCCTATTACAGATGACGTGTCCAATCTTGATACTTTGATTCCTGGTCATTATCTTATCGGCCAGCCTTTGGTCAGCTTACCAGAAGAAGCATCTGATGATTCTCAAGTCCCATTACTTAAACGTTGGAAGCTAGTGCAACAAATCTCGCATTACTTTTGGCAAAGATGGCAGGGTGAATATCTTCACAATCTTCAACAGCGCGCTAAATGGTGTAAAACCATCCCCAATTTGATGTTGGGTGACCTGGTTTTGATTAAAGACGATCACACTACATCCCTTAGGTGGCGAAAGGGACGAGTATCTGCGCTCCATCCTGGAACAGATGGCGTGGTACGCGTTGTAAAGATTAGGACCAGTTCCGGATCTTGTCTCAGATCGTTAACTAAGGTGTGTCCATTGCCAAAATGCGATGCTAATTAATTAAAAACAAATTTTATATATATATATATTTTTTAACTTAGCTTTATTATCAAACATATTTTTTATGTACATTTTAATTAAACTTCATGGTACATCAGCGGTTTGTGCAATCAATCCTATAGGTAAATCAACTTTATTAAAAGTTTTTATTGGATTTTGCATTCTTACCCATGCGGAAATCAGCTTAATTCGGAAAATCAACTCAGTTTTGGAATTGAAATCAACTTTATTCGGAAAATCAACTTAACCGATATTTAGAATATGCTAAAGAGCTTAGCAGCTCTTTGCGGGGCGGTCATATTCAGTTTCAAATATATTGAATCCGTTAGGTATGATAACGTAACATTACATCCGCTTACCCACCTTTTCCTATCCCTTGGACGATTTTTATTGTAATACGCGGGTAGACAGGCAGTATCTGTCAGCTAACTGTTACAACTACGACGCCATAGCGATCGGTCGACTTCCGAAAAGCCCCGATCTAAATTATATATAGTTAACGCGGCGGTTGTTCAATGAGCACAAAAGAACATCATCAAATCAACAGATTACGTGAAGGACAGTCCTAAACTAGCTCAAGATAACATTACTACAACATCCGGAAACTTACGAAAATACAGGCAGACTGGCGCTGCTCTAAAGGCTATCGGATAAAATAAAAAATCGTAAGTCCAAATCACTTTCTGTCCCTCACATGTACATTTGTTCAAATATCACAAAAAAAGGCAGTTAGAAAGCAAAATAAAATATAACTTTTTACACAAAATCGTAGATTCAAACACAATTGATATCTATAAACAAGGATGACCGACACCAACAAACAAAGAGAAACATAAAGCGAAAGAGTTTAAAATTATTTCCAAAATGCTGAGCAAAATCTAAACCTAAACAACAAACAACCGAAACCGTTAAACCAATGATGCAAAGTTCCCGATTAATCGGGAGATCTATCGATTTTTGCTTTTCCATCCCGATATCCCGGTTTAGCGACCATGTCTCCCGATTTTTTCATTGGTGTCGACTCCGGCATGATTCTCTAAACTTAAATCAAAATTTATCTTCGGTCTCTCATTTTAATTCTGTTTAAAGAATGACAAGGGTACACTATTGTCAAATTTAAGTTTATATTTAGAGAATCATGTCAGAATGTACACCATTGTATACTTAAGTAACGATTAAATATAGTACCGTAAAACGGGGTGTATAGAAATTACGGGGTGAATAGAAAGAAGCCAGGAAAGTTTTTAAGGTTATAAATTTACTATTTTTTATGGAAGAATTTTAAGTAATTAAAGAGCAACATTTTTTGTTTACACTGGCAACATTACTGGCAAAATGTCAAGATTAAAACGGTTTATAGCGGAGTGTTTTTTGGCGGGATTTCATCGAGTGCGGTTGGCGTCTTATTTTAATTATTCTTAAATTCGTTCATTGTGGATATTGTGAAGTAAAATTGGTGTGGTTTTGTGTAACAACTGTCTGCGTAACTGAAGAATTAGTGGAATCATTAAAATATACGCTATTCCGGTCAAGTGGACGTGAGAATTTTATTGTAGTGTTGACTGACTACCTCACAGAAGCTTATCGAAAAAGCCAACTCGATACATTTCGTGCCAAACACTCCAAGAAACATTAGAATGCGTCACACCGACATTCTAATGTAAAAACAAAAAGAAGATAAATTTAATTAAAGACCAGGCTGTATGGGCATTGTTCCCTTTGCCTTCCCTAAAACGGGAGAACTTCAACAAAAAAAAAATATAGCGGAGTTTTAGGGTCTAAATAGTTAGAAACAGTGTTTTTTATATGAACTCAGAATGCATTAAATTATCGAATTCGCCATGCTAACGACTGCCGATGTAGCCGGGAGCGGGACCAACGGCTTAACCTGCCTTCCGAAGCACGGAGCAGCTCGAGATAACAAGTTTTTGGTCACCCATCCAAGATACTGTAGTAAAAAAATAAAATTATGAAACACTATTCAACCACAATAAACTACTAGTAAAAACAGTCGTATTTACCACTCCTTTTATGAAATAGGCCCCAGTTGCCAATAGGTCAGTTGACTCATGTCGAATTGTATTAAATAAATGTTTGTTTCCTAAAGTATTTGGTCTGAGGAACCTAAATATATCGATTTCACTTCATAAAAGCAGAAGATTGCTGTAGAAATTTAATTAAAAAAAATAATAGTCCATGCTTTTTAAACACTAAAAACGCTGTTCGCCACATCCGTCATGATGACATGATTGTGACGTCTCTTTGATATGAAACATTGCCATTCATACATAACCTTAAAAGTTGTATTATTTATTATTCAATGAGTACTTACGTCAAAGTGATCTTCGCAAAAATAAATTTTACTATAAGTCGATAAAGTTTCAGGATCCCTTTTAGCAAGTTCTAGCCAGGCATTGCGTAGGTTAATTTCTTTCGGCACTTTAATCCACAACTTTCCTGGAGTCTTCAAGGATGTGTTTTTACATTTTCGTAAAATAGAATAATGATAATTACTGTATTTTTAGTGGTATTTATTAAAAATCTTGTTTTTTTTATTATTATAAACTCAGATAGATTATTTTCTATGTGCTTACGAGTTTTTGTTTACTATCGGTTGACGTCATAGCATAGATTATTGTTACAACGCGTCGATTGCCCTAGATCGGGTCCCTTAAGGTGCGGCCAGAGTGCACTCAGATTCAGATTCAGATTCAGATTCTGAAAACAAGCGCGAGAAATAAACAGTGGTGTCGATTCTAGCATGATTCTCTAAACCTAAACTAAAATTTGACAGCAGTATATCCTTGTCATTCTCTATAAATAATGAGAAGGAAAGACTGATGTTAAATTTAGTTATAAGTTTAGAGAATCACGCCAGAATTGGCACCACTGTAGTCTAAGCAGGTTGCCTGCTTTTTCTCGCGCTTTGTTTTCTGAGTCTGAATCTGAATCTAAATCTAAATCAGGAGTGCACTCTGGCCGTACCCTTCGACTACACTGTTTATTTGTCGCGCTTGTTTTCGGAATCTGAATCTGAATCTGAATCTGAGTGCACTCTGGCCGCACCCTTACTCCTCACATTACGCCATCCTTAGGGTACGGCCAGCCAGAGTGCACTCAGATTCAGATTCAGATTCAGACTCGGAAAACAAGCGCGAGAAATAAACAGTGTAGTTAAAGCAGGGTGGCCATAGTGGCAGCAGGCAACCTGCTTAAACTACACTGTATATTTCTCGCGCTTGTTTTCTGAGTCTGAATCTGAATCTGAGTGCACTCTGGCCGCACCCTTAGTCAGGGTAAGGGTCCTTTAAAATTGGGCAGTGTAAATCCTGCATTTACTTGTGCGTACACTTGACAATAGTCTCTCCATAAAGTAAGATAAGGAGACTTTTTGGCGGGATCGGGAAGCGTCTCTTTAGCAGTTTTGTTTTTCTTGTTAAAAATTGTGTTGTGGCGGATGTTAGTGTCTAATAATGGTGGATTATTAACCACTAAGTGTTCGGAAACATGCACAAGTGTTGGCAAGTGAAACAAAATAGCGGAAGGTATCTTTCGACGTTCCCTCAAGAAGTCCACGGGGAGGTTCCAGTAAATCCCCACACATTTACTGAAACATAGGGAAAGGGGTATTGACTTTACTGCCACTTACTTTGACTTGACTAATATTTTGACCACGAGTGCTTTATAATATGTAAACATTTTACACTTGACATTGGCTAAATGCACAAACCGTGCGAAGCCATTAAGAAAAAAAAAGAAAAAAAAAGTAAGTTAAGAATACCCCTGTCAAAATGACGATAAAAACACCAGAGTACAAAGTAGCTGGAGAGTAGGTTCTGAACGTAGCTGCTACAATTTTGCTAACCATTTTTTAACGTTATGTTTAAGAATATAAGGTTTTAAATAAATTGGTGAAATTTATCAATTTATTGATGTGCTGCTGCTCTGCTGTTGTTTTTGGAATAATAAATTTTCTCATTATCTGACCGGATAAGACTGAGAGCACTCGTAATAATTAATATTTATTTTAGTGCTGTCAAGAGCAAGATTGAGTCGTCTGTTGTTTATTAAATTCGACTTTAGCCTGAGCTCGGACGGCATGAGCACAGACTTGTAAATCAGCAAGTTAGCAGTGAAATGTGATTATGCGTATATTATCAAGTTATCTACGAGTTTGATTGTGTAGATATCATTCAAATACCTAGGCGCAAAGGTCATCGTTAATTAAGCATCAATACATAAAAGAGAAACAAAGGTATAGAAGGAATTAGAACAGTGATAATATAAATTTTACCTGACCGGTATTGTAGTGGTAAATAACTCAGTAAGTATTAACAATATTTTATTTCTACATTATTATTAGTAAATAACAAAATAATAGTAAAACAGCAGTGAGATGTAAATTGAAGATTTGGTTATTAATTTATCATCCCTCCTTTTGTTTTGATCTTGATGTTATATTTAATTCTTTATGTAACTTTGGATAAAAAGGTTTTTGCAGTCAGCTTTACACACATTATAGCAACAGCAACATAATTGACTAATGCATATAAATTTACCAAATTAAGTGAGAGACGAACTGCTTAGCAATCCATGGATTCACCTTGCAGTTGCTGGGTTCATTATGTGGGAGACAGAGAAACTCTGAGCAGTTATGTTGTTCAAATAAGAGACGTAAGCTGTATGTGAAGTATTTCATTTAAATGTTTTTTGTTTGTTTCTTTAGTCATGAGTGAACGCCCGCAGCCTCTCAAGGCAATCAATAGGTTTTTCGATGGCAAGGAGCCATGGCAGATCGTTACTATGACTGCATCATCTATATTGGCTATTGTTTGGGCATCAAGTCTTTATAATGCCAGAGAGAGTAAGTATTACAAATCATAATGAGTAAATTCTTATTATATGCCTCACTCACTGTTT
Organism: Chilo suppressalis; assembly: GCA_902850365.2. Taxonomy (NCBI): domain Eukaryota; kingdom Metazoa; phylum Arthropoda; class Insecta; order Lepidoptera; family Crambidae; genus Chilo; species Chilo suppressalis. Next base: position 27,264,210 of record OU963901.1, on the reverse strand, counting down.
GACATGCCTCATTAGTCCACCCTTTCCAACAATATAACAAATGCATTTTTTATCATATACCAACATGTGAATTGCTGCTAAGACTCTGATACTCAGCTATTTTAATTTATTTATATATAAAATGTTCATCAACAACAGTTTATTTTCCCAATGGGAATGAAACGTGAATCCTATTAATATCCAGGAAATAAATCTACAGTTATTATTATTATACATTGATGATTAATGGAAGAATAACAAATTTTTTATCATAATTTGCTGTATATCTTTTGAAATGTACATACTTTTTATTGAATCTGGGCAAATATCACCCTAAATAATTAGTCCTAATTAGTAATAATTGGTCCTAAGCATAATATAAAAAATTAGAACCAATTTGTTTATGCTTTGTCTTGTTGTAATAAGTTGAAACTGCCTGGAGTCCAGATATATTTCAACTGATATGGTTGAAAGCTAGAGGCAAGACACTACATGTTTTACGTCTGCGGTCTTAATAAAGTTTATTCTATTAGTGACAGTCGTCCAATAATCCGAATCAACCCCGGTCCCAATTTATTCGGATAATCGGCGTTCTACTGTATTTCGCTTTTTAAATACAATAGGCACATTTAAATACTCTAAACTGTCTTTTAACCAACTAAAATGTTATCAGTTCAGTTTCTCAAAATTCTGTTCAGCCGGGTTAGACTGATTCTTGTCTGTTTTGTGAGTCATAAATGTAGTACATATTACTATAGTAAAACTTTGTATGTGTTAGATAAAGTTTGTTTGCAGATCTAAATTAGTATTGTTACACTTCGTAATACTTACATGCAACCACAAACATTTATTTCCACATCTCTTTTTGTTTTAGAAACATAATAATTAGTAAATGCAAAGTACCAATAAATTCTAATATATTTTATGTATGCAACATTTATTTCAATGCAATATTTTTATATCTGAATTATTTATTTATGGAGAAAACTTGACTCATCCTATTAGTAATGTATGGCTATAATATCAGGCTATAATCTAACAAGCGTTTCAAATACCATTCAATGTAATTACCATTATGCCGCCGGTTCTACCTTAACAGAGATGTAAAATTTCCAAGGCGTCATGCATTTATTCTTAATAAATTGTTGTAGGTCCTACTACAAGACTCCGTAAGCAGTTCTTTCGATGGTTGCGACATGTTCCGATGGTGAGGCGGAAGATTGAGGAGAAAATGGCAGAGATCCAAAGGGATTTCCGCAAGGATGTGGCAAAGAGATTAGCTGGCACCGTCATCAGGCGAGAACTACCTGAAAAGGGTCTCACGGCAGAACAAGTGGCAGAGGAAGTCAGAGTCCATGTAAATTTGGGTAAGTCTGAAAATATTTATTAACAATAATAATTAATAGCTTAAAAATACAATACAATTCGATACAAAAACTCTTTATTTTACACCACGAAAAACATTGAACATTAAGTACAAAACCATCTAGTACAAGTGATGCAATGGGCGGCCTTATCGCTTAAAGTGATCTCTTCCAGGCAACCTTTGGATGGAGAGGATTAGAAGTAAGTGGGAGTGGGAGTGGGACGGCGGAAAATACTTGAAAACTTAATTGTCTTAGGCCCATATTAATAGCGATCTTGAGTACGATCTTGAGATGCTGTTTTGTATGCAAACGTTGATCACAAAACGTTGAGAAAAGATTTAATCTGGCCTAAAAATGATACTGTCGCCCTTATTTACTAGAAAGAAGACTGAGAGCAATAGATTTAAACCAAGTTTAACTTAACCTTAGTTCATGTTTTATTATAAGGAGGTTTACCTTCCAAAATACCTATCAGTTTTTGATTTTACCGTACAGGAATATATATTTTTCATAAGTTAAATCCATAAAGAAGACCTGAGCTGTAATTAAAAGACTAGTATGTTTGTCATAATACCTAGTCAGGTCATAAATTCTGTTACATTTTTAATAAGTTAAATCAAAGCACGAACGAGGTCCATGTCAATATCGGCGGCTGCCTTAATCAAGGATGTCTTGAGTGACTCCAAATTGGGATGAGGCTTTGAGCACGGCTTTTCCTCCAAGTGTTGCCATATCTTGTAATCTAACGGATTCAAATCTGGACTGGAGGAGGGCCAGTCTTCGTGCCGGATGAAGTCGATTTTACGCGCCGCCAGCCAGTCTTGTGTGCTCTTCGCTCTATGAGCTGGCGCCCAATCTTTTTGGAATATCCAGTGCCTGTTGAACATGGTATGAGAAACAGGTTCCACAAGGTTCGTCAGGACTGTATTTTGATACACAACTGCATTCGTTTTTACACCATTCTCACAAAAATGTACCTCTGTTAAGCCCCAATAAGAAACTCCCAACCATACCATGAGGGAGGATGGAAAATGACCTCGTTGGACACGCGGAATACGGTTACTCGCTTCTTCACTACTGTGTGCGTACACCTTATCATTCTGTTTGTTGTAGCTCTCTTCTACGGTAAAAATTTTTTCATTCAAAAAAAGAATTTACCGATATTTTTTTCCCGCGTACCGCTTCAACAAAGCGCGACATCTTTTCAGTCTCAGGTCCATTAGACGAGCATTCAATCAAACGATGTCCTGTTTTTCTTCGATATGCCCGAAGCCGTGGTTCTGCTTAACCCCATCTGAAGGGCCAACAGTTTCTGCTTACGTTTGGGATTTCTCTGAATTCGCGCCTTCACAGCTTTTATCACTGCTGGAGTCCTAACAGACCGAGGGCGACCACTTCTTGACCTGTCATCTACACTAGATTCTTCATTGTATCGTTTGATTAAACGAATCTTTTGGTTATATTCAAAATTTTCAGTATGTCAAAAATTTGAATTGGCGCGTAACCGCAACAATGCAACGCAATAACTGCAACACGGTCTTCTTTAAGCGTCCAATTCATAAAACTAGTTTTTACGGGTTAATGCACGAAACTTTATTTATTTATTGACGTTATTCGTGCATTAACCCGTAAAAACTAGTTTTATTTAATGAGTGATGTGCGTGAAAACCTAAGAAACAAATACGTCCAATTCATAAAATTCTGAAAAGTACCTTTACATTTTTATTTTCATGAACAATTCGAAATTCGAATTCAATAAACTTTTTTGTGGCCAGCATTCTAAAAGAAAAGTTTTTACTGTGTGACACTACTTATGACCTGACTCTGTATTATTATTATACCACCGACTTAACCTTGTCGCATTATGACTCAATACACTCCTGGCTCATAAGCCTGAGTGTGATGTGTATGCAGATGGATGGAATAAAATAATGTATGACCGGTCTATTGTTTGCGAGAAAAATTAGCGTGAATCCTCATGTTTGTAATTCTTTTTTTTTTTTTTACTAATTGCTGTAAATGGTATTATGCCGTGGTAATTAGAAATTAATAAATGACAAATAAATAATGGTAGCCTGCGGGCCTGAGGGACTTTTGTTCGCGTACTTTTATGTCCGTCGAAATAGATCGCTTACAACGAGTAACTCACAAGAAGTATTAAAAGGCCCCCAAACATCGGAGGACTCTTGAGGCAACGGATAGGACAAAAGTACGCGGGAGTCACCGAAAAAAAAATGCAATTCATGTGACTAGTAGGCTTGCCAGATGGCCGGGGAATCTGGGATTGGCCCGGAATTTTACGTCATGTCCCGTGTCCAGTAATGAGGGCTACCGTTTTCTGCCTCACCAGATGGCGCCACTGTTGAGTGAGGTCCTAAATTGTAACTTTTAAAGTTTATTAATACGCACATGAAATCAAAGGTTACATTTAGATCGTATTTTAACACAAAGAACCATAATATCCTAAACATAATAGGCCATGCCACAGTGACGCGCAGTTCCGTTTTATTCGGAAAAAATGGGAACATAATCATTTTTCTAAGCTCAAATTTTTAATAACTGACATTCATTGCCACATAACTCATATTTGCCATAATTAAGCCGAATTGTTACCAATTATTCACAACATTATTTTAATTAGAAATAAACCCGCGTAGTCAACCAACAAGCAATAGCATTTGACATTTCGGAGACCTCACGCTACACTAGCGCCTCTAGCGGTGGATTCATACGCGATAGCCCTCATTAGACCTTATTGTCCCGGATACCGATAATGTGCTAGTTTCGTAACAAAATAAAGTAATAACGAATGACACCGCTGGCCTGCTTGATGTTTTAATTCTGGTGGGTGATTGGAGGTTTGATTTGATTTTTTCAGGGAATACACGCACACAGTGAATTTTAAACCGTGTTGCGCGCGCGAGATAAATACCTCTTCCAAGACCTTTGCAATAAAAAAAATATAAAGGTTTCACCTCCTGGGCCCAGAAACTACATTTTTACCGGACCATAATCAACCGGTTCTTCTAACATTTGTTCTCTATTCGCGAAATAAGACAATGCAAACAAAGGATTACTTACAATATACTTTGGACTTACGATTACACTTTGAATCGTCATAATGAGTTCTTAACTCGTTAACGTCATCCTCTAGCATGTCTGTAATTGTTAGTATAATCAGTTTTGATGTCTTGGATCGATTCCCCAATTTTCTCATTGTCAGCAAGGTAATGACTTGAGTTTTGCTTAGGGTCACTTTGTAGGTTTGTAGTTATAGTTATACCGGCACTTCACATGACAATTTGATTGCTATTTTTAACTTAATAAAAAAATACCACTCGGCACTGACGCGTAGCGTAGTGGGCATTCCGTATAAGTCGCGGCACGAAACTCTAGCGCTGACCAGTATTTGCGCAGAAGTAAAAATTAAGATGTGTTGGGGGTAGGGTTACCATATCTCAGGATTTGTCCTGAGATTTCAGTATTTTTGGACTCTTCTCAGGATTGCGGCTGGATTTTGCGAATCTCAGGATTTTTTAAATTTCCAATAAAATGCAGCTTACGTTTTAAAGATCTTTTTAATAAAAAAATAAACAAACTAAAAATAATCATGTATTGGTAGTAATTGCACAATTAAAATCAGTACTTTATTATCCAAATAGGTACTTATTCAGTTTTATCATACTTAATATGTGAAGATACATTTTTAAGTATGATTTTATCTTCAATTATGGATTCATATAATGCCCCACATGTTCACATCTCTTCAAATTATATTGATTTAAAAGTATAAGCAGAGTATGAACGATAATATTACGACTTTTTTTAAATTGTTAAGTACGTGTGAGAGAAAATTCTCAAACTGTAAAAAATCTCAGGATTTTTCAATGGCAATCAAGCCTTTTCTCCGGACTTTTGATTTTATCATCTGGTAACCCTTGTTAGGGGGAATCGAGGTGCGCTTTGCGCCGATTGTCCCCAGTCGTACCCATGCGCAGCTATCCCTGACCAATTTTCAGCGCTAGAGTTACGTGCCGCGACCGCTGTACTGCACTAATAGCTATGCTGCCATAAGTACATCCGCCCGGATTGCATTTTATTCAGCATTTATTATTATTTTTATGTACAGAAAATTCAAGTTAAAAAGAAGTGTGCACGGACCACACATCTATGTAAACTGAAACTTATTTTCTTAAACAACGTAACATTAGGTGGTGCATAAGGCATAGGGGAATGGAGCAGCGCACGCATCACTCATATATAAGTTAAGAATAGTTATAAAAAGGATATTTAATAAAGTTAGTTAAATAGTTAATAAAGAGAATATTTAAGTTATAAGTTAAGAATAGTCTGATAAGACTACAAACCGGATTTGAGTAACGTAGCACTTCCGGTTTTCGAGAAATCAGGTTTTGGTGAACATTTGGTTCACTAGTTTGCTAGTATGTATATATATGTTACCGGCCAAACCCGATTTCAGGACAAACTAGTTTTGCCTAAAAAAAGGCTAAACTAGTTCTTCCTATACGCGATAGAATTAACTAGTATAGCCTAGTCCAAACTAATTTGTCCTAAGCCCGATAGTATAAACCAGTTCAGCCTAGGCCAAACTAGTTGATCCTGATACTAAACTAGTATAGCCTAGTCTTAACATTATAGTATATCTAGAAGTCAAAATAAATAGATAAACTGAATAAAATACTCCGTATTTGGAAAAATAATATTTTTTATTAAAACGATAATGATTCATCGTTAAAAGGTATGGATAATTAGTAATACAAACAATCATACTATAACAAATAATATGTGTTTTTTTAATAGAAACAATAATCATATGTCAATTATTAAAACTGTAATTTATTTTTACATGGTGTGCTTTGGTGGCACTTAGAATTGCAGAGTATCATTGCCTTCTTGGCTTCTTGAATTGCAGAGTATCATTGCCATCATTGGCATCTATTTGTGGAACAGTTTTTGTTGCAGCTGCATCTCACAAAACAAAAGGCCTATTACTTATGTGTGCGAGTGTAACTATGCGCAAACACACTCCCTCCACTTTCTTCCAGCGTTCTTTTTACATGTCTCGACCTGTACAAGTATTGACATGTTTGTTCTATTACTTTCGACTCTGTTAAATTGGTTTAGACTAGGCCGTACTAGTTTATCCTATCGGGCTTAGGACAAATTAGTTTGGACTAGGCTATACTAGTTAATCCTATCGCGTATAGGAAGAACTAGTTTAGCCTAGACATAATTAGTTTGTCCTGAAATCGGGTTTGGCCGGTAACATATGTATATATATATATATATATATATGTATGTAATATATATATATATATGTATGTAATATATATATTCGTCGCGTGTGACGCTTGTGATGTTCGTAGCGTTTCAGTCTTCACCGAGTTACCCTCCAACTTTCATGCTCGTCGGGAAGAGCTGCGCACGCATCCCACACACACACACACACACAAACATATATATTTATATAGTCATGTGACGCTCGTGACGCATTTCTGATTGTTCTTTTGCATAAGATTTTCCCATTTACAACCCGTTCGCAGAGAAGTTTCACTGCAATAATAAATAGGGCACTCGGAGAAGGAGAAAAGGGTCTTTTTATTTTATTGTCTCAACGTCATATTCTCAACGTTTCTCCCATTAGATACACGATTCAGGACAGGTTATCCTTAAGTGGTTGGCAGGTTAGATAATCAAAGGGGTAGTAATATCGCTTCAATAGGCTAGTTAACTCATGTCAAATTGCACTATACAAATGTTTATTTCTTATAATTTTTGGTATGAGGAACCTAAACACATCGGATTTTACTTCATAAAATTAGAAGATGGCTGTAGTAATTTAATTTGAAAAATAGTTTTTCAGTCTATGCTTTTTAAACACTAAAAACGTTGTCCACCTTGATTGTGTCGTCAACATAATAGCAAAACAACTAAACGTCACTATGGTTTCTTTCGTCCGACTAAAATATATCTAAATACTCTTATATCTTGAAGAAAAGTTTCCGTTTATTGTTTTTTTTAACTAAATTAATGCTGGACGACGGATTTGTGAAAGCAGAAACGACAATACTCTTTGATTTAGCAAGTACATTCAATACCTTAAAAATTGAAACCACAACATTTCTGGAGTTTTTAACGATGTGTTTCTTTATTCTCGTATAATACAATCATGATAATTACTATATTTATCATGAAATCTATTAGAAATCGTGGTTTTGTAATGTAAATTCAGATTATCTATATATATACATAATATTAGGTTATATACTACGTGCTTGCGAGTGTTTGTTTACTGTTGTTCCCGTCATACCACAGATAATCTACCGACTAAAATGGCCGACAGCGTTTTTGTATGTCCATGAAAAATCTATTTTAAAATTAAAGTTTTGTAGCTTTCTAGGTAAAAAAAATTACAATACATTTTTTTTCGGTCTAATTGAACAATTATTAACCATTTAAAACATATTTCCAAAAAGTGTCAACTAGCCTATTGCCATAATTGCCGTCAACACGTCTTGGCGATAGCTTGAAAGGCTTTTATTACCTTCACTGTTGCGTTGGCAGCTGGCGTGTGCTGTTTTTTCTTCAGCATGATAGGAAACTAGGTATTCTATAATTTGAAACTCCAAAAGTTGGTCCGATTATAATGTCATGTTCCGGCTTTGTTTCACGTAGTTAAATGTTCAGACAGCCGCGGGTCTAGTCAACCTAAAATGAAAAAGTTTCCAACTGATTTTGCGCTTACTGTCCTTGCTATAAGATTCATAAACGATTGTGAAAAATTAACATTTTGTGGTGAGTTACCAATTTGTGTAGATGCGTGTATTTTGTTTTTAATATAAATAAATAAGTAAAATATTTCTAACATTCAAACCAATTAGCCTAGCCCCAAAGTAAGCACTGTTGGCTTGTGCTATGGGATACTAGGGTAACGGATAGAATACGTATACTGATACATATATAAGTATATTTATATAGAACTACATATTAAACATCCATGACTGAAGTACAAATGCTCGTATTCATCACACAAACATCTGCCCCCACCGGGATTCGAACCGGCGTATAAACCACTCGGCCCCGGAGGTGGTCAAATTTATAATAATAATATTAGGTTAGATTAACATAGGTAGGTAGGATTAACATAGGTAAATGAAGAGACATGGAAGACAGATGTGCATCACGTTTGTTGCGCCTCGAAAATATGACGATATCAATAAATATGCGAGCATCACGTGTAGCGTTTAACGAGTGATGCGTCATTTTTTGTTCGTCACAAATCGAAGGAAGTCTAATTATGGTCATACATGATCAGTGTAGATGCCACGTGGTGAAGCTTTCCGCAGTCTGCATTCCCTTTTCTCCGATTTATAGGTTTTGCTTGTGTTTCCCCAATGAAGTAAGAAGAAGACATGTCTTGTCTTCGAGGTTAGGTTATTAGCCGCGTCGAAATTTTCCTTGCTGTAGGGTGCGGCCAGAGTGCACTCAGATTCAGAGTCAGATTCAGATTCTGAAAACAAGCGCGAGAAATAAACAGTGTAGTCGAAGGGTACGGCCAGATTGCACTCCTGATTCAGATTCAGATTCAGACTCAGAAAACAAAGCGCGAGAAAAATCAAGCAACCTGCTTAGACTACACTGTTTATTTCTCGCGCTTGTTTTCGAAATTTGAATCTGAGTCTGAATCTGAGTGCACTCTGGTCGCACCCTTAAGCTGCAAGGCAGCGCCATCGCTTAAAGCTAGGAAAATTTCGACGCGGCTAATAGGGCCGTGGTAGCATAATGGTCAGTGTATTCGCCCGGATAGCGAAGGATGCGGGTTCGAGTCCCGTCCGCTGCCTGGTCCGCGTGGATTTTTTTTCTAGTAAACTTTTCTTTAGATTTAAACATCTCGCAGTTGAATGCTTAAAAAATAAATAAAATCATAACTATTATTTTTTACTTAATTAACAATAATCTTGTTTCTTCTTCTAACAAATAAGGCTCATACGACTGGAAGAACGGTAGCGTATCCGGCGCCGTGTACCACTTGAGTGAAGAAATCTCGCGCGTGGCGAGCGACGCGTACGCTCTCACCGCTTACACTAACCCGCTGCATTCTGATGTGTTCCCGGGCATCAACAAGATGGAGTCCGAGATCGTTCGCATGGCCATCAACCTATTCAACGGGAACGATGGATGCTGCGGTACGGTGAGTAACTGTGTCGATACGGAGAGGAGATGCAATATTGAATGTAGTGTGATCTACGCGTACATACTCACCGCGAACACTAAATTATTTAAATCGCATAATATTATTTTAGATCTGTTGATTTTCAAGTTACCGCGGCAAACTGTAGTCTTCTATGAAGAGAATAGTGCAAAAACGGCGTTTCTTGTTCAAGATGAGTTAACAACTTTCATGGTCTCTAACATTATAGCTGTTAACGGGATTGTTACGATGTACCTTGTTTTTTATGAGCCTCCGATATTATTTCCGATGATATTTCGGCACTGTTGCAAGCGCCATGATCACGGTGTAACTGAAGTAATTGCGGGTAGATGTTATTGGCAGACATAACGGTCTACCCTCTAATGTCGTCTTTTACTGCGTTCGATACCCCTATAATTGATCTCACTATTCACTCGCACCTGTTTCCGACTGACTGATAAAAAACAAGGTACATGGTAACAATAGGTTTCCAAAAACAGCTTATATTTAAAGATTGGGGCAAACAATTTCACATAAAAATAAGAAATAGATTAATTAATGTCTTTTTTCTCCATTAGACCAATTAAAGTTGAATTAATTGCGCTTGGTTAGAATCCGGAAAAATCCCAGAAAAGGCTTTTAAGGCAAATGACCTCTATTCTAAACCGATTTAATGTTATGAAATATGATAATAATAGGATTGCAATTTTACTCATCTGTATAGCTATTAACGGAATAGGGTACTTTCCAAATTTTCGAAAAATGCTCATATTTAAAGATTGGGACAAACGATTTAACGGAAAAATAAAAATAAATAAATTAATGTCTTTTCTTCTCCATTACACCAATTAAATTTGAATTTATTTCTAATGGTTTTGAATTTACCCCCAAAACGCTCGATTCGAGGACATCTACATGTGTGGCGTCAACTTTGTGTATGCTATGTAATCATCTGAAGGTCAAATTATACTTTTTTACGTTCGGGATATTTATCCCGATTTATTTAATAGTATGTATAATACTTACAAAAAGTTTTTGATATTTTGAAACTCTGAAGCACATAAATCAGAATTAGTAGCGAAGAAATTTGTTTAAATACTATAAATTTATCCCGAACGTAAACAAAAGTTAATAATTTGACTTTCAGATGATTACATAGCATACACAAACTTGACGTCACACAGTAGACGTCATCGGACCGAGCGTTTTGAAGGTAAATTCAAAACCATTAAAAACTTTAATTGGTGCAATGGAGAAAAAAAAGACATAAATAAATTTATTTTTATTTTTCCGTTAAATCGTTAGTCCCAATCTTTAAATATAAGCAGTTTTCGAAAATTTGGAAAATACCCTATTCCGTTAATACCTATACATATGAGTTAAATTGCAATCCTATTATTATCTTATTACAAAAACACTAAAGCGGTTTAGAATGGAGGTCGTTTGCCTTAAAAGCCTTTTCTGGGATTTTTCCGGAAGTCGAATTTTTCTCCAAACATCCTATAGCTTGGGGAAAAATTCGTTTTCATTAAAGCGTCAACCTTTTTATATTTTTTTTTCTGCACTCGATTTCATAAATTGATTACATTTATTTTTTTAAATTAATTTACTGTTAATAAGGAACAAATAGTATTTCTGCAAATGCAAATATCCGTATGATCTGTGAAACTGTTTTTATCATGTTTTATAACGTCTCTAATGTTTAGTTTTTGCATACTTAGTGATAGCATTGGTGTTTCAAAGTCTTTTATAATCCTCTCAGATAAGATTACTACAAACATGCTCTGTTTTGTAATCAGATTATTCCTAACATACACTAGTAGTGATTTTGATATTGTTCACTTCTGGGATTATAATATTAGCTACGATTGTTATATTAAAATTTTCTACCGCAATGTATGCAATTTATTCTACTTATTGGGCGGGTCCAAAGTAGGGACACGAAAAAAGTATCGATACTTTGTGGTATCGAGTACTTTTCCTTTCGATACCGATACTTTTGTACTCGATACTTGGTTTTCGATACTTCAACTAAATGAGTACTTTTTGGCAAGTATGGATACTTTTAAAAATTTGGATATTGATGGCAACGCCATCTAGTGGAATCATAGCAATCCTTCTAAAACATTCCATTGCGTTGATATAATTGGAAGCACAAGTAATCTAGTGTGTCCTGAGACTTCTTACTTGAATTACGCACGTTTAGTTTTGCAGTTGATTATATTAACATAACACATTTTTAAAAGTATCTACATAATATAGTTTGTGAATTTACATGTCCTTTTTTTGTTTTTGATTATACGTACTATAATAAAATTTGATTGTTTTTCTTTTAATTTAATTCCATCCATAGGGAAGGCCTGTGCCTCAGCAGTAGGGACATTAATAGGATGATGATGAAATTATAAAAAATATTGCAAACCATGGGCCCTCATAAATCTATCACTATTGATTCCATATCACAATTCAAACTCACTTAACATACTAATTTTATTTCTATTGAAATTTTGCTCTGGCCTGTCATAGGATGGGTTACCCAAATATTTACCATCTCGAGTGTCTCTGCAGACCTTAGTAGAACCCACATTTCTGCACTGAGCCTGCATGGTAGGTCGCGGTCTAATCTCACTATCCCATTCATAGAGGCCTATGCCCAGCAGTAGGATAAATAGGCAAAAATGATGAATTACACCTCAATTTCAGGTGACGACTGGTGGCACGGAGTCTATAATAATGGCATGCAAGGCGTTCCGCGACCTTGCCTACGACAATGGCATCACCAACCCCCAGATTGTGGTCCCTTCGACGGTGCATTCTGCCTTCGACAAGGCAGCGCAGTACTTGGGGCTGTCCGTCAAAACTGTGCCTGTTGATCCGGAGACGCTCTGTGTCGATATTGATGCTGTGAGGAGAGCCATCGGGAGAAGAACTTGTTTGGTGAGTTGTCTTTGTTGTTAACAACCTCATCTAATTCATAAACTCAAATCTCATCGTCTTTATCAGCCAGATCAATAGGATGCTAAAAGAGAGCATTTAGAAGAACTTTTTTGATGACTTCTCGTCATCATCATCAGAAAATTCGGTCGGTTTTAACGTTTACTGTCCTTTTTTGCTGCAATAATGTCACATGAAACCAACGATTTTTTTTTATAGATAAGTCCAATAAATGACTCCACCCTACCTGATGTTAAGTGATGGTGAAGTCCAGATGTGAAGATAGCTGGTAAAGCAGTTCTACCTGCAACACCAGCCATCCTCACCCTGCCGTCCTGCATGTTGCTGCTTCACGCCTCTTTTAAAGGATCCCAGGTTGTAAGAAGGAGGGAACACGTGAGCAGGCAGAGCATTCCATTTACGTACAGTGCGACAAAGAAATGAGTCACCAGATTTCTTTGTACGCGTTGGAATTGTGGCCACAGTTAAATACCCTAGATAAATCACGTGCGCTCAAAATGTGTCGTGAATTTGATAGCAGTCTCTCCTATTCATTCTCTATATAGCATGATAAGGAAGGATATATCATGCTATAAATGGAATGAAAGGCAGCGATACCAAAAATATCACAGTAATATCAGTTGCCTTTCCTGACCCAATCGCCTACCCCGTGGAGCGATTGTAGTAGAGGATTGTTGGTATGTTTGTAGAACGCTCTGGGGCTAAGGTAATTGGTTGGAAGCGTTAGAATTATTTATATATACATATACAGGGCGTCCCACGGCTACCTCACACGGAGGGAAAGTATATTAAATATTGAAGATAGGATATTTTACTGAAAGAAGATATACAGACAGACACACATCCTATCTTCAATATTTAATATACTTTCCCTCCGTGTGAGGTAGCCGTGGGACGCCCTGTATATTTAAGCATGTAACTGTTCGATGTTTAAATCTAAAGAAAATATTACTAGAAAAAACGCTGCCTTGCAGCTTAAGAAAGGTTAGAAAGAATTCCACATGGCCGTTAGGGCTGCGGTAGCATAATGGTCAGTGCAGCCCGGATAGCGAAGGGTGCGGGTTCTTGTTCCGTCCGCTGCCTGGTCCGCGTGGATTTTTTCTAGTAATATATTCTTAGACATATTTTTCTTGAGGAGCTCGATGGCGCAGGTGTTTAGTGCGTTTGGCTGCGATTGTTGAAGTAGAGCAACTTTCGCAGTGGTGGGTCAGCGGATGGGTGACCAAAAATCTTCTATCTCGAATTCCTCCGTGCTTCGGAAGGCACGTTAAGCCGTTGTTCCCGGCTGCATCTGCAGTCGTTAGCACCCACCAATCCGCACTGGGCCCGCGTGGTGGATCATGGCCCGATCTCCCTATTCCATCCATAGGGAAGGCCTGTGCCCCAGCAGTGGGGACATTAATGGGCTGATGATGATGATGATGAATATTTTCTTTAGAATGTTTATATTTATTTATATACAGGGTGTAAAAAACCTTTAACGAAGTCGAAGGCCACTTATTATTCACATCATGACGATCATTTTCTTCTTCTGGACTATACCTGGGAAATTTATGATTATAGAGATATTGAAGGTCAAAGTTACGATTTTTTTTTCAACATTTATACATTAATATTTTCAAAACGTTATTTAGAACACACAGGCACATTCTTTGCGTAGCGGCACAGTAGCACGCCGCGCTATAACTACATTGCGTACTGGAAAAAAAATGTATTTTTGAACTTAAAAATACAAAAGTTTCTCACGTATTATATTTTGTAATATTACTTGTTTGGCTGTACAGTTTATTCTTTGTCATCGGTTTTTTTAACACCCTGTATGTATAGATAGTGGGCTCAGCGCCAAACTTCCCGTACGGTACAATGGACGACATCGCCGCGCTGTCAGCGCTGGCGTGCGAGTACTCGGTCCCCTTGCACGTGGACGCGTGCCTGGGCGGGTTCGTGGCCGCCTTCATGACGGAGGCGGGACATCATATCCCCGCCTTCGACTTCAGGCTGCCCGGTGTGGCCAGTATATCAGCTGATACTCATAAGGTGAGTGCAGTAAAAAGACGAAATCTATATATATAAAACTCAAAGGTGACTGACTGACATAGTGATCTATCAACGCACAGCCCAAACCACTGGAAGGATCGGGCTGAAATTTGGCATGCAGGTAGATGTTATGACGTAGGCATCCGCTAAGAAAGGATTTTGATCAATTCTACCCCCAAGGGGATAAAATAGGGAATGAAAGTTTGTATTAAACTTTGTCAATTTTAAACAGATCGGGCTAAGACTTTGCATGCAGGTATAAGAAGAATCATAGATGAATGTCATTGTGTATAATACAAGCCTGAGAACAAAAACTAGTCTACACTTCAGCTCTACACCGAAGCGAAGCGAGGGCGGACCGCTAGTATTTTAATATAATAATAATACAGCTATCCTAAATATTTGTAGAATAGTTAGAAAGATTTTAAGTGTTTTTATGAGCCCTTTTACAAAATTGCGCCGCTGCCGTACGATCGGGGCGTAAGTAGATTTGCACTAGTATATATTGCATTTTACGGGTGATGTTTCGAGTCTTATAAAATAATTATTAATGAACTAATTATAAAAATATTTACATTAACTTACAATAGGAAGAATAAAACTACTGTTAACTTCTATTGGAAATAGTCAAAATATTTTTTAAGGGCGTAAACGAGACGCTCAAAAATTTCATTTTTTTGCAAAAAATGTGAAAGGGCTCTTAAGTATGTACCTGAACAATAGATGCAATCTGATACTCGATACAGCCCCTACAGATTGTTTTAAAACAGCCTTGAGCTGTTAAAATGAAACCAATATAATAATAAAAAAACTCTTTATTTTACACCGCACAAAATATAAAATATTAAAAATAAAATATAGAAGATTGTACATAATTACTGGATACAGTGTACATATGGGTGGTCTTATCGCTCAGAGGGATCTCTTCCAGACAACCTTGGACTGGAGAGGATAACTGCCGTCCTCAAACTAAAGTGCCGCTAAGTGCCATGTGGTCGATTTTGCAGCCCTAAATTACATCTTATATAGTTTTTAATACTCTATCGTAAATACAGATGTATTTAACAAATATTTGTATCTTTTATGGTTTAAGTCTAAAAATCGGTCAGGTGCTGAATGGTTACAAAATAGCAATAATTTTAAGTTTACGAGCCGTTTTTGGTCATATCTCAAAAGTTGGTTGTGTCATTTAGCCACGTTTTAGCTTGAGGACGGCAGATAAGAAAGAACTCGGAAAGACGGCGGTGTAATTAACTGCAATAATATCCTAGAAAATCTTTATTACTACTCAGTGAAATACAGAAAGGGGTTTTTTTATGCTAAAAGAGTGGCAAATCATCGTATGGCCCGCCTGATGGTAAGCGGCCACCATCAGATCTTGTTTACCGGTTCATTTTCAAACCTATCAGTATCAACTACATTAGGAGCGTCTTATTTAGGTTTGCCTCTACCTTAACCTTAAAAAAACCGGTTTTCCTAAAAAGCGAAATCAAATAGGTTTTGAATCAATTTAGCGGTTTTTAAAGGGTTTCATTTCGCTATTACTGACGGCATCGCCTTTGCCGTTTCAATGCAAATTTATAATGATTTTATGTCGGTTTCTTTCCAACTACAGAGCGAGTGAGTGAAGTAGTGTGTCAGTACACAACTACAAAATGAATACTGACTCACTAGACGCTAGCAAACGTGTCAATAAATGCATCAATCTCTGAGCATTAATAATCTGTGACTTGATTAGTTAAAACAAAACAAACTTCCAGCGATGCCGACGCGTGCACGTGTCGCTCTGGATTAAACCGGTTTATTAAGGTTTTAGGTACCGCTTTCATTTCGGACGCGCTCCGAACGAAACCTTTATTAAAAACCGGTATAAAACCTTTATTTATCGGTATTTTCGAAACCGGTTACAAGCCCTGGCCACCATAGCCTATAGACCAGCGATAATCCAAACTTTTTTACTCGGACCATTCATCCAAATACTTAACTGTGACACCTTACTAATTATTTTTCTGTAGTGTCTTTTGGTCGATAGCAAGCTATTTACTATGGAAAATCTGTTTCAGCACAATCTCAATATTATAAGCAGTATATAGGTACTATAATTCCATACAAAATTGCTTGCTATTGAGCACACGATCTAGTCTAGCTAATAAAAGTGGATAATCCATGGTTCTTCTAAAGGACAATGTTAAAATTGGCCTAAGAACCAACACCAATTTGGCATTTATGATAATGCTTAATATATTTTTTGGGATAATTATCAGTATTTAGATTATGACGGACACTTCCAGTTAAGTAAGCTAACTTAAAAAGTTAAAAAATAATCTGAGTCAATAAATACCATTTTATGTGTATAATCTATGACAGCGCTGCAAATGCCGGCTATTTACTTGGCTATTCATATTTGCTATTTTAAAACATGACATCAGTCTGTCCTTTTCATTCCTTATTAAGCATGACAAGGACAAACTATTGTCAAGTGAAGGGCCGGCATAAAACGCGATACTCTGTGGTTGTGGTGCAAGCAGGCAGTTTGCATTCGTAGTAATCTATGGCATTCGTGCATTCCAAAGAGTAGTATAATATACAGGAAAGTGCATTCTCGTTTCGGATTACCTGTTGTGTGTGTTTATTTGCGATTGTTTTTCCTTTGATTTAACTATTTCTGCTATCTAATATGCCATCGATGTTACCAAAGAGCAGAGACCTTATTACCAAGTGCTAGTGAACCTGTGCCACAACATCCTGAGAGGATCATACTGCCAAATTATTCAAGAACACCTGATACACATTCACTCTGCATATTTACACAATATACATGTGATACACAAATAAATACCATATACAATATGATACAATTATGTGAAAAATAGTCATTAATTAAGAAGCAAAACTACAGTTTTTATTTTATTCATGATTCCTACTTATCCAAGGTTTTCTTATTAGTTATTCTTTAAAATCGCACCGAATAAAATGAATAAGTTGTAATATTAATTCACTTCATACTAAATTCATAGGTTGACCTATGTTTCATTTAATATTAAACATAACCTCAAAAAACATTTAGTTTTCCTAATAATTTAAGTTCTCAGAAGTGTTAGGGATGTCGAAAGTTGAAAAAAATATCGATATATCGATACATCGATATTTAAAAAATATATCAATATCGGCTTCGATATATCGCGAAAAAAACATCGATATATCGATATATCGGCCCAATTTTCCCAAAAATATATTTAGGTCAGCCTAGCACAGTAATAATAACAATACAAATTATAATTAAAGAAAGAATTATGAAATGACAGTACAGTATCTCACGAAAGATGATACGAGGAATAATAATTGAACGAAATTTATCTCCCTAAAAATAGACCCTATTTTCGAATGATGAAAATGATTGCAGGGCCTCTCAGGTGCCATCTTTAGTAAACAACACTAATCACACATTTCCACAGAATATAATGGAATTCAGCACAACCAATTCACCAGCGAAACAGATTTACAAATCATAGACAATACTAAATACAGCACAGATCATAGATATGTTGAATATCATTAATCTGAGATCCAGTTACGATTTTTCCAGATACGAATTTAGTTAGATCGTGATATACCGCTAATAATTAAAAAATATCGTTTTTGATACGAATTTCGATATTGGTTATTTTGTATCGATGTATCGATATATCGAATCAAAATATATCGGCTCAAAATATCGATATATGGAACAAAAAATATCGATATATCGATACATCGATATATTTTCAACAAGCCTAAGAAGTGTCCGTCAATAATCTTTGTTTTTACTTACGATTTCGAACCTAGAAAATAATATTTTATGATTGTTGGTTTTTAGGCTAACTATGTATGGACGCTGAATAATGTCCTTTAATGATATTCACTGTGCTTGAGCAAGCTTTACCAAATGTAATGAGGATAATTACTAAGTCAGCAAATAAACTCAAAATCAACAGTATAGTGATCAAATAACCTTTTTAATTAATATACTTTTTAAATCATCGAAAACGGTTCATTCGTTGCGATTTTGTAACTGGTAGCCAATATTCACCGGCGGCCGAAACGTGTGACATCACAGAGCTCTCTCTAGAACTTTATTAGCGTCTCTACGCACGCTCGCGCCCGAGCGCTAGAGCTCTGTGACGTCACAACCACCACGCGGCCAGCCGAAAATTCGGTTATTATTTTGGTCATAACTTCACCAATATTTGTCGTAGAACAAAAATTTAACTACTGTATTTTATGGAATTCTTAGCTCTATAAATCTGCATCTCAACTTAAATTGTTACTTATCCTCATTGCGGCGTAAGACAGGCAAGTGATGACAAAGCATGAGTTAAAACTTAACGTGAATAACTTTATTTTGCTTACAGTACGGATACGCACCGAAGGGGACTTCAGTGATACTGTATAGACACGAGAAGTACCGCCATTGTCAATATACAGTCACTACCGAGTGGCCCGGCGGTGTCTACGGCTCGCCTACAGTCAACGGTCAGTCGTCATGTCTGTCTGTCACACAAAATACCAAAATAAAAAATCAAAACCCATTTCTATCAAAAATGTTATTGCGTTTTGTCATCCCTGTATTGTATTATTGTTTTGTGATAAGTATATTTTATTAAAGGAGGAGCTCGATGGCGCAGGTGGTTAGCGCGTTCGGCTGCGATAGTTGAAGTTAAGCAACTTTCGCAGTGGTCGGTCATTGGATGGGTGACCAAAAATCTTTTATCTCGAGTTCCTCCGTGCTTCGGGAAGGACGCTAAGCCGTTGGTCCCGGCTGCATCTGCAGTCCTTAGCACCCGCCAATCCGCACTGGGACCGCGTGGTGGGTCATGGCCCAATCTCCCTATTCCATCCATAGGGAAAGTCTGTGCCTCAGCAGTGGGGACATTAATAGGCTGATGATGAAGTAATTTTATATTTCTGAAAGGTTCACAGTCACGCGCGGACCGTTACAAAGTCAAGATGCCACAGAGCTCCGCGAAAAAATGTGGAAATAATATTTAGACTACGAAAAGTGTCGTTTTTTCGATAGGTATCTAGTCAATGTTTGTTAATTTAACGCATTTGAATTAAATTTTGATCTAATACTTACTATAAACTGATTTAATATAAAATATTTGTGATATTCAAATGCATGGTCGGTTATACGTCGCCATATAGCCGTCTCTTTTCCTCGCGCCTGCTATATTGCTAACAGCGCGTTCAGAATCACGCGTAGAGTCAAAGAACTAAGGTCTAAATTCTTCCGCATATAGCATAAAGTCGTAAAATTTTACGAGCTTGCATTTCGAACTATCAGAAGTCCTTGACGCATGCGTTTTATTTAAGACCTTATATAGTACTAGCGGGCCGCCCTCGCTTCGCTTCGGTGTAGAGAGTTTGACTTCGTAGTTCCCAATCCCATATAACTTTTCACCCCCCCTTTTAACCCCTTACAACCCCCTTTTCGCAATAAAAAGTAGCCTATGTCCTTTCTCAGGGTCTAGACCATCTGTATACCAAATTTCATTCAAATCCGTTCAGTAGTTTTGGCGTGAAAGAGTAACAGACAGACAGACAGACAGAGTTACTTTC
This sequence comes from Chilo suppressalis, assembly GCA_902850365.2. Taxonomy (NCBI): domain Eukaryota; kingdom Metazoa; phylum Arthropoda; class Insecta; order Lepidoptera; family Crambidae; genus Chilo; species Chilo suppressalis. The sequence goes on along the minus strand of OU963901.1, from coordinate 27,244,062 downwards.
GCATTTATAATATTAGTCCGGATGTATTAAAGGTTACTTTCAATATTTAAATAATGCTTTATATTGATTTTGACTACGCGATCATCTTACGGAGCTCCGTGGATCGTTCAATGTACCTTTTGGACAGGTTTCGGGCACGATTTTGTTCGTGTTGGTGTATCTAGTGTTTCGTTATTTCATATCGTTGGACATAACATAACGTTAGCGACGATGAAAGTTTACAACAGTATACACCTTGTTCCTGAGGTTATACACTAACTTTGGCATGTTATTCAGACTATTAAATTGATCATTTTTTACTATGGACACTTTTATCAATTCCAATTTCTTTAACATTTTTTATTTTCGTACAAACTAAATGCTTAGATGTAATTTATATAATATGAATAACTCTTTACCTGAGCTGGCAACGTCGCATTTGAAACTTTGGTTCACATGTCAACATAAACTTTTTGAAACTTTTCTTGACGTCAACAATGTTTTTTAAAATTTTGACTTTTGAAACTATGACTTAATGACCATTGACAAAGAGTTGATAGTTTTGGTTGCACAACGTGGCAACATCTCACAGATAAAGACTCTTTCTCACTGCACAACACAATTTAGTTGGTTAAACTTAAATTATCAATATTTAAAAACTATGCTATTTAAACTACTACTCTCCTTGTACGATATGTTTAACAAGAGCTATAGAAGTATTATTCAAAGTTAATGTATATTCTCAGGAACACGGTGTATATGTACGTAGTATGATGATGGGTTTTGTTCAATTAATCGTAGGCAGCAGAGCGGGCGGTTTAATAGCGGCATGTTGGGCCACCATGATGTACGTGGGGAGGGACAGATACGTGCAGATGACCCATGAGATCATCACTACCGCCAGATACATGGAGAAAGAGTGAGTCCAATAGTCCCACTACTCTGAACACACAAAAACCCATTAAATATAATGCCTCATTCATTCATGTGATTAATTGTATTGCAATAAAAACTTAATAGGGTATTTGACAAGTCCTAGAAAACAATCTCACGTTATTGATTAATGTTTATGGAGTCCGAAAAAGTGGATATTCATCATTCTGTTATGTATTTCAGTAAAAAAAAAACTCCATTTTCAAGTTGCCGCGAAAACGTTTCTCTGGACAATATGGCGTCTTACTAGTGTGTGACGTCACACGACTGTTATTAAAACGTCAAACGATACAATGTAATGTCACTTTAACCGGAAGCTTACTTGCGTGTGACGTCATTTTAGGCTCCGCCAATCCTAAGCGTTTTTGATCACGTGACAATAGATAAGAAAACTATTATCTTTTCGTGGGTTTTAGTAAAATTATGAATATTTTTTTTGTAATAATAGTAAAAACCCCTGCCAATATTGATTCTAAACACAGATGCTAACTATTGGCACTTTATTTTTAATACTGTCAAATACCCTATTGGATTCTAAGCAAAGGAGAATGCCAATCCTGGTCCCACTAAGTCTCACCTTTCAATAGCTATGTGTGTGACATCGTTAAATTGGTATTTTTAAACTGACTAAAAGTTATTATGGCGCCAAGTTCCAAATCTTAGTCCGTTCTGAGTTATCCTTAATTGTGTGAGTGAGGAGGGGAACTCGATGGCGCAAGTTGTTTGCGCGTTCGGCTGCGATTGTTGAAGTTAAGCAACTTTCACAGTGGTCGGTCATTGGATGGGTGACCAAAAATTTACTATTACAAGCTCCTCCGTGCTTCGAAAGGCTCTTTTATTATTATTAACGTTGGAATTTACTCGCTTTACTATTCGGCGGGAGCATTCGCCTAGCGACAAGAGGTTGACAGCACTTATGCCATCAAGCGAATCAGAATTAGTGATTGTCCCATGGCGAACGAAAATTTGTAGAAAACGACTGCTCGACGGGAAGCGGAAAAATCGAAAAAATGGTACCGTACACCGAATTGAATTTGTTATAAATTTCTACTTATTATACTTAACTTTAGCGTGCTTTACACCTGTTTCGTCCAACGAATTAATTGTATGGAAGCATTATTCTCTAACAAAGGCTGCTAAAACACTGTTTTAAACTCATACAGCTTAACTTCAATACCAACGCGATACGCAGTCAGACAAAACCAAATATATTGACAAATCAAATATCCGCAAATGAATTCGGCTATCCATTCATTGGGTAAGATAATGTTAAACGGAAAACTCAACCAATCGGCGTGCTGATCGCATTTTTTTATTATTGAAGTTATACTTCTTTAGGCGCGTTGTGAAAAAATGATGAGAGTGAAATTTTAAGATGCGCGCGCATCACTGTAACACAAAAAGTTACTTTTGTGTTTACCGCACATTAAGAAAATCTACCAACAAAATAGAAATAGAATCTCTATTTTGTGGGTGCTAACGACTGCATTGTAAAGGCCTACCAAAAGTATTTATGAATCTGGAATTCAGGAGACTACAGCGCCATCTCTTGACCATTGGTGTTACTACACCAATGGTCGGTTCTACTGAACCAAAAACCACATCTTTATTTTTTGTAATAAAGTAACAGTTATAGGTATTCATATTTATAATATTTATTTCTTTCTATTTTGTATCTAGTAGTAGGTAGTCTTTGTATTTTTTGATTCTGTAGTTTTTAATTATAATGTGTATTTCTTGCAAGGTTGCGTAAGATCGAAGGCATATTCGTGTTCGGCAAGCCGGCCACGTCTGTGGTTGCGTTCGGCTCGAAACAGTTCGACATCTTCAAGCTGGGGCAAGCGCTGAGCGAGAAGGGCTGGAGTTTGAGCGCCTTGCAGTTCCCTTCTGGGTAACTATAATAAACCTATAATGCGAAGAGATGGCGCTGCCTTGCAGCTTAAGAATAGCTAGAAAGAATTTCGACGCGGTCCGTGAGGGCCGCGGTAGCATAATTGGTCAGTGCATTCGCCCGGATTGCGAAGGGTGCGGGTTCGAGTCCCGTCTGCTGCCTGGTCCGCGTGGAATTTTTTCTAGTTATATTTTCTTTAGATTTAAACATCAAGCAGTTACATGCTTTAAAAATAATAAAAATTATAACTATAATAAAGCAGTACAGTGGATCCCCGGTAGTCCGACAAACATTTTGCAGGGCAGTGTCGAACTATCGAATTTGTCGGATTATAGAGTACTGCCTAAGACCCCCTATAGTCCGATTTTTTTTACAAAAGAGTACCTTGTAATCCGACAAATTACAGATCCAATGATAAGATTACAAATCATACTTTGTTATGTATGTCAAATTTGGTAAATTAAACAACACAATAGAAAGGTTACGTTTTATTATAAAAGTAACGTCATTAATGCTATAGAATTTACAAAAAAATATAAAAAAACAATACCCTACGCGTCGAGCACAATAGTGATGGTGCGTACAAGTTGTAACTTATTCAATCGTGTATTAGCGAATACCTGTATGTAATAGACGATGTCGGATTATAGGGGGCGCCGCATTAGCCAGGGGCCGGATTACCGGGGCTCCACTGTATTAGTAAAATTTATCGATGTGTCTTATAATAGGGTATTTGACAAGTTTTTGAAAACGATCTCACGTTATTGACTAATGTTTATGGAGTCCGTAAAAAGTGGATATTCATCATTCTGTTGTGTATTACAGTAAAAATAACCAAATCAAAAACTCCATTTTCAAGTTTTCAAAACGTTTTTCTGGACAATATGGCATCTTACTATTGTGTGACGTCACACGACTATACGATACAATATAATGTCACTTTAACCGGAAGTTTACTTGCGTGTGACGTCATTTTAGGCTCCGTCAATCCAAAGCGTTTTGGGTCACGTGACTATAGATAAGAAAACTATTTTTAGTAAAATTATGAATATTTCTTTTGTATAAAAAGTAAAAACCCCTGTCAATATTCATTCTAAACACAGATGCTAACAATTGGCACTTTATTTTTAATACTGTCAAATACCCTATTAAATAGAAAAAAATCGAGTGTGCTGTATACATGGTGTTTCTTTTAGGGTGTCAAGCCAGTGCGAGCTGATAGCAGAGTACCATACCTATCAATTTAACCCCCATGTATGTTCTACGATTTTTCGTAGTTTACGAGTTAGATTTTTTTGTCATTTTTTACGATCCAACGATGATATGACTTGGAAAAAGTATAACTTTTTTTTGGGTCGACTTTTCTTTGATATTTTTTTTAACAGAATGCCTATTGTTTTTCGTTTTATATTTACAACGCAGAGGAGGAAGACAGTCCGAAATTTATTTATATATGACCTCCGTGGCCGAGTGGTTTGTACGCCGGGTTTCATGGTGTCGCCGACTCGAGAGGTCTCGGGTTCGAATCCTGGTCGGGGCAGATGTGTGTGTGATGAATACAAGAATTTCTACTCCAGTCATCAATGTTTTATATGTATTTCTATATAAATATGCTTATATATGTACCATATATGTATTCTATCCGTTACCCTAGTATCCCATAGAACAAGCCAACAGTGCTTAGCTTGGGGCTAGGCTAATGAGGGCTACCGTTTTCTGTCTCACCAGATGGCGCCACTGTTGAGTGAGGTCCTAAATTGTAACTTTTAATGTTTATTAATACGCACATGAAATCAAAGGTTACATTTAGATCGTATTTTAACACAAAAGAACCATATCTTAAACATAATAGGCCATGCCACGCCCAGTTCCGTTTTATTCGGAAAAAATGAGAACATAATCATTTTTCTAAGCTCAAATTTTTAATAACTGACATTCATTGCCACATAACTCATATTTGCCATAATTAAGCCGAATTGTTACCAATTATTGACAACATTATTTTAATTAGAAATAAACCCGCGTAGTCAACCAACAAGCAATAACATTTGACATTTCGGAGACCTCACGCTACACTAGCGCCTCTAGCGGCGGATTCATACGCGATAGCCCTCATTGGTGTGAGTGTTGGAAAATATTTATTTATATTTATATAGTCGTTTTTATACAGACTGCATATATCGGTGACTCACGCGCATACTCAGACGGGTGTAGCAGATCGGCTCATAGAAGACGTGAGAGTCGCCGCCGCCAAATGTATGCGGAGCGCCGGAGCCCCCTGCACCGGAAAGGTGAGCCCTAATCCATAACATTGTTGTGAAATGAAAAACGAGTCGAACAAAAAAATAATCATAGTTATGTTTTTATTTTTTAAGCATTTAACTGCTAGATGTTTAAATCTTAAAAACAATATCGGTCCGTAGATGTCAGAGTTACGCGCGAACAATTATTTATACCGAAAAAAAAAGAGGTCTATAAATCTATGGTAAGTAGACTTTAGAGTTACCCGCGAACAACTATTATTTTCGAACAAAAAAAAACAAAAGCGGTCTATAAATCTATGGTAAGTAGACTTTAGTGTCGCCGCACACGGGCCACCGACCACAACCACAAAACGCCGCCACCGACATTTTTCTTGTAGTTTTCATACATTTTATATGGAGTCGCCACACACGGTACGCCGATGGCCGCCACACGCTACAAATCGTCGTTGCTCGCTTCTTGTGGCCCGCACCGGCCACTTAATGCGCCGATACAAAACGCCGCCGCACGTCACTCGTGCGATTCCCCACCCCTCTCTCCCTTACCTTAGTCGGCCGCTGTCGCGCGCTTCAGCCACTTTAGTAGCCGCTTCTAGCTTCTCGTGGCGGCGTTTGTGGCTGTGGCGTGTGGCCCGTGTGCGGCGACACTTACAGTACGAACAACTATTATTTTCGAACAAAAAAAAAAAAACAGAATCGGTCTATAAATCTAGGAGTTGTGTGCGAACATCATATTAATATGTGGAGCGCCAGAGACCCTTGCACTGAACAGGTTAATTATCGTGACGTAAAACCGAGCCCAACGAAAAAATAATTATCAAAATCGGCCTATTAATTTCGGAATTACGCGCTAATATCTGTAGAACTTGTAATTTTTATGTGTATCAGTCCGCGTGGATTTTTAAAATTTTTTTTTCTTAAGATTGCTTTTAGACAATTTTTAAAACTGCGATTGAAGTACAGTGCCGCGAACAATGACGCAAAGAAATAAAATAATGACCTCCATGGCCGAGTGGTTTGTACGCTGGGTTTCATGGTGTCGCCGACTCGAGAGGTCCCGGGTTCGAATCCCGGTGGGGGCAGATGTTAGTGTGATGAATACCAGCGTTTGTACTCCAGTCATGGATGTTTAATATGTATTTCTATATAAACACTAGCTGACCCAGCGAACTTCGTACCGCCATAAAAATAGGGGCTGGTGGTAGAAGGGTGAAATTTTGGACATGTATTTTTTTATGCCACATTATAAAAAAATAAAATTTTGTTCAAATAATAAAAATAAAATGTTAGGGGTGGACTACCCTTATCACTAAGGGGTATGAAAAATAGTTAGTAGCCGATTCTCAGACCTACTGAATGTGCATATAAAATTTCATAAGAATGGGTCAAGCCGTTTCGGAGGAGTATGGTAACTAATATTGTGACACGAGAATTTTATATATAAGATATTTATATATGTACAGTACATGTATTCTATCCGTTACCCTAGTATCCCATAACACAAGCCTTACATTGCTTACTTTGGGACTAGGCTAATTGGTGTGGGTGTCATCATCATCATCATCAGCCTATTAATGTCCCCACTGCTGGGGTACAGGCCTTCCCTATGGATGGAATAGGGAGATTGGGCCATGACCCACCACGCGGGCCCAGTGCGGATTGGTGGGTGCTAACGACTGCAGATGCAGCCGGGACCAACGGCTTAACGTGCCTTCCGAAGCACGGAGGAACTCGAGATAGTAAATTTTTGGTCACCCATCCAATGACCGACCACTGCGAAAGTTGCTTAACTTCAACGATCGCAGCCGAACGCGCTGGGTTTGGGTGTTGGAATAACAAAAAAAATAGTGTTAAAGGAGCACCTTTGGTGACCATTTTGTCATTTTTTTTGGCACGCGAAGTACATTCGGTATCTTTTTTAATCTATGTCTGCAACATTTGATTAATTGTTCGGAATTAAAAAGCTTGCGACCTATAATAGACCAAGAGCTACTGATCTCTCCGAGTAACGGTCTGTCTGTAAGGCTAGAAATTCTCATGGTGATGAGTCATTGCATGCTTAGTACAGTAAGCATCGCCTGGCTAAATCGTTTAAATAAACACATATATAAATTTCAACTTTACCGAATAAAGTTTATTTTTATGTATCCATTACACACCTATACATAACTTGTGCTCATCGTAAACGCTTGGCAATTTTTTTTTAAACTTAAAAATGAATAAACTTAATTGTATAAAAATTTCAAGCTTACAGCTACAAGATTTTTTAAATATTTTTTCGACATTCAACAATATACGGCTTGATGACGTGCAGGGCTGAGGAGTGCCAGGCGATGCTTACCGTACTAAGCATGCTATGACTCATCACCATGAGATTTTTTTATTTTATTTTTTCTATATGGCTTCGCACGGTTTGTGCATTTAGCCAATGTCAAGTGTAAAATGTTTACATATTCTATAGCACTCGTGGTCAAAATATTAATCAAGTCAAAGTAAGTGGCAGTCAAGTCAATCGCCCTTTCCCTATATTTCAGTAAATGTGTTGGGATTTACTGGAACCTCCCCGTGGACTTCTTGAGGGAATTTCGAAAGACACTTTCCGCTATTTTGTTTCACTTGCCAACACATGTGCATGTTCCCGAACACTTAGTGGTTAATAATCCACCATTATTAGACACTAGCATCCGCCACAACACAATTTTTAACAAGAAAAACAAAACTGCTAAAGTGACGCTTCCCGATCCCGCCAAAAAGTCCAACCATGAGAATTTGTAGTCTTACAGACAGACCGTTACTCGGAGGGTTCAGTAGCTCTCCTACTTTAATTTTAAAGTTAATTGCTCATTTTCAAACTTTAAAATTTTAAGTGTAATCGCGCCACAATACAAAACGATTACTTTGTTTTGTGGCGCAATTACACTTGGTCGTTAGCCCGAATACGAGTGCCAATGGAAATCGGGTAAACGGATAAGTGTAAATGAACGAAGTCGAGTACGTATTCGGGTAGTTTTCGGTTTGGTTACCCGACACCGTCTTCCAGCCTGTATTCCAGTGCAAATATTGCTTCGGGTTCCCGAATCCAAGTAATTTTCGAGTTTAGAGAATTCGAGTCTTTCGTGCACCAGAATACGGGCCAACGACCAATTGTAATTTAGATATTAGACTGATGATTATTTTATGTGTCTACGTTATTTCCAGATGGCGTTCTACGGCGTGGGTCAAGAGATTTCCGACAGAAGCCTCGTGTCGGACATCACCAAGTATTTCATAGACTCGATGTACTACCTCCCGAAACCCGGCGACGACGAATAGTAACCAAAACGATATCAATATTACTCGAAATAGTTTCAAATAGTCCTATTCGAACTGGCTCGATTTGTAATTTGTATAGGAATTTATGAAATATCTTTTGAACCTTAACTTGATTTTAGAGAATATATGAGAATAAAAAAAATACAGTTTCTCGTCTTCCAAAATATATAAAGTGCAAATAAGTTCGCTTCACATTTATATTTGTTAACATTTTCCCTTTTCAGGGAAGACAAAGGGAACAATGCCCATACAGCCTAGTCTTTAAGTTTAATTAGGAAATTATCTTTTTTTACATTGCAATGTCGGCGTAACGCATTCTAATATTTCTTGGAGTGTTTGACATGAAATGTATCGACTTAGCTTTTTCGATACGCTTCCGTTAGGTAGTTAACACTACAATAATTTATTCACGCCCACTTGACCGAAATTGCGTATATTTTAAATATTCCTATATTCTTCAGTTGCGCAGAGGGTTGTAACACAAAATCACACCAATTTATTTCACAATATCCACTATGAACGAAATGAAGAATAATTAAAGTAGACGCCAAACAGACTCGATGTAGGGTGTATTCCGAAATAAACATCAGTATACTGGCCAGTATTAAAGACGTCACGAATCCGACGCCATATTGTACTGGTTTGCTGCCATATTTTTACCGGGAAAACGAATATGACGTATGACCGAGCGTGCGTGAGATGCATTAGAATTTTATTTCTAGTTTATTTAAAGAACAATAATAGCATCCGAACAAAGAGAATTCCTTTTAATTGATGAGGTGAATAAAAAATCTTCTTTAGTCGCAGTATTTTTATTATTACGTCGATTTATGACGTCAGTACACTGGCCAATATATTTCGGAACAATTCACTAGTATAACATCGATTCATGACGTCATTAGCACTGGCCTACTTACTGGTATATATTACGGAATACACCCGAAATCGCGCCAAAAACCCTTCACTTTCAAGCAGTCACATAGGTAGATTGTAAAATGTAATTGGCGTTTCTGCAAGTGATCGTCTGACGCGTAAAGATTAAGAAATAAAGAAAAAAACGTTACATTCACTGAAATCATCACACGTGCCATCACAATTGAATGAAATTTCACAATTCTCAGCCTTTTTTTTCTATAAACAAATTGCTTAAAACGTTTTGAAACTGCATTTCTCATTGATTTTGAAATATGTATTTCCAATAAATGATTGTAGTTTATTTTGGTTAAAAGACTTAACGTAAGTCGTACTACCAAAGTAGTTAACGAATATAATTAATTTTGAATCACAATTTGTAAATTTTTATTTGTAAATATGTACTTCTTAGACACCGAACGACAATAGACACCGAATATTTGTCAAGATAAATTAGATTTTTTTTAAATCGTAGCAACTTAAGAAGCTACTTAAAAAAGGCATTAAGTTTATTGTAATAAAGTCGACAGTAGAATGCATTTATGAATGTGTTACTACATTCCTGTCCTTTTCAGTCTTGAAGGAATGAAAGAGACGTACTATATATATTCTATCGTGAAATCTGTAAGCGTAAGGAAATAGACACATAAATGTCTCATTGTATGTAACGCCATATTTTATAGTCATTTTTGTTTTTGTATACTAGAAGAATTAAATTATTAAATAATCGTTAAGTATGTATTTGTATAAATGAAATTGTATTATTTATAATTCTTTAAGTATTTGTTTCTTAGGTTTTTTCACGCACATCAACCATAAAATAAAAAAAGTTTCAACGGGTACGATGCACTGATTTTATTTATTTATTGATGTTTCGCATCCCTTGCAGGAATGAGTCGTCGGAATAATGATTTTTTATTAACGTTGTCGAGCTACCTTCGAAATAATACGCTCAATAAAAGTCTTTCGAAAGTAGCTCGACAAAGTTAATGAAAAAAAAACGACGGGTTGCACTCCGGGAGTGCCAGCAGAAGTGAAAACTTGAATATTAACGTTGTGCATCTTTGATATTTTGGAATGTTTTAATTATCAGTATAAAAGTACTATCATGTATGTGGTAGAATACAATATTTATTTATTGCGCTATCGTACACAAACATACAATTTATATAACATTAAAAAAGTTTATCTCTCAGAGAAATCAACTTACATGAATCACGTTAAAACGCACTTAGCGACATCTACTGAAAAAAAAATGCATTTTCTTCGCAATAAAGCTGCCACGTGGACGTCCTAGATAGAAACTTATTATTATAATACGATAAAATAAAATATTACTATGTTTCGTCCATTATATTGAAAGTCAACAACCTTTCCAATTTTATCGTGTGTCATGATGCGATCAGCCCACGTGTTTAACCTGACGCGAGTTTAACATTTTTTACCAATACAATAAAGAGTGTACAATACCGCTAAAGAAGTTTTCACTTTAAAAAGCTTTATTCCGACGACGCAGTTTTATTTTATTACGTATGTCTTAAATTTTCACTGATAAATCTATCACAGTTTATTTACGGTGTGTTTTCTTGTGTTTTTATGTAGATCAACTACATAGTATAAAATGTTCTAGTTGGACGGAGAACAAAATATATAATTGTTGCTCTGAGTGGCGTCTTTATGGTAGAGTCTGTGCGTAAAGAGAATGGGATTTAGATTGGAGGGCGCTGTAGTGCTTTTCTACCGTATTTGTAAGGTTTTACCCCTTTTAGACATCAATAAATACAAAAAACCGCAAGAAATCACAACAACAACCAAATCCGTATCAATACAAAATTTTGACGTTTTACAGATTGCTGGGATTGATTGCCAAACAAAAATCTTAGTGTTAGTTCTGTTTTTCGCCACGCCCATTCTCTTTCCACACAGACTCTAGCACTATTTTGTTTTATTAATCTTTTGCTTCATTGATAAACATTTTTGTACCTTCGATAAAAATGTATGGACGACGAGGCGAGAAAATGTCTCAAATATGTGACATTCCTGCAAATATTTAAGAAAAGTTTGGTAGTTTATTGAAAATGAGATAATATCTTCACAGAAATAAAGTAATTTTGCCCTTTATTTGAGGACTTTTTGAAAGGCCTATTAGTTTTTTTTTGTTCTTTCAACTGGTTAGTCTTAAGGAATGGTTGTTAATAGCGGGGATTATTATTACGATGATGTTTTATTATGCGATGTTTTTAAATAAATATTGTTTAATTCGATGGGTATTCGTTATTTTCAACAATCTCATCGGTCATCTTGTTTGACAAAAAAATCGACTCGCCATTACAAATTTCAGATCTGTCAATAACAAATCTTCAGTTTCATCCATGCCCGATCTAGCGCAAAAATGTCATTTTTATGTGCGAGTGCCTTATTAGAAAAAAGCACAGGCTAAAAGCCACAGAATGATGCCAGCCGTATTACTAAAAGCACAGACTAAAAGCGGCAGAATGATTCCAGTAGTATTCCCAAAAGAACAGGCTAAAAGCGGCAGAATGATTCCAGTAGTATTACTAAATGCACAGACTAAAAGCGGCAGAATGATTCCAGTAGTATTCCCAAAAGAACAGGCTAAAAGCGGCAGAATGATTCCAGTAGTATTCCCAAAAGAACAGGCTAAAAGCGGCAGAATGATTCCAGTAGTATTACTAAATGCACAGACTAAAAGCGGCAGAATGATTCCAGTAGTATTACTAAAAGCACAGACTAAAAGCGGCAGAATGATTCCAGTAGTATTACTAAATGCACAGACTAAAAGCGGCAGAATGATTCCAGTAGTATTACTAAAAGCACAGACTAAAAGCGGCAGAATGATTCCAGTAGTATTACTAAAAGCACAGACTAAAAGCGGCAGAATGATTCCAGTAGTATTACTAAATGCACAGACTAAAAGCGGCAGAATGATTCCAGTAGTATTACTAAAAGCACAGACTAAAAGCGGCAGAATGATTCCAGTAGTATTACTAAATGCACAGACTAAAAGCGGCAGAATGATTCCAGTAGTATTACTAAAAGCACAGGCTAAAAGCGGCAGAATGATTCCAGTAGTATTATGTCACTATGGCTACTCCCCTCCTAGCCGCGTCGGCTGTGTTGCTCAATGTTTCACGATGAATTTTGCTCTCCACTCTTTCTTCTCCATGGTTCTATCGTCATCATTCATAGAGCAACGCTGCCGACGCGGCTGTGTTGCTCTATGTCATCATTTGACGCAATCAAACGAAAATTGGTACTCTATGAATCAAACCAAAATCACAGCAACATGCTGTAGAAAAATGTTCAAAATTAAGGGTTGAATTGATCCGATATGCTATGCGTCACGCTGCTTGTTGCCAACTTCGCGGCAGTCGCAGCGGCGGCGGGTCAATCCGTTAACTATTGCGGCGCGAAGATGTGCTCTCATACTGATGCGCACACATTCTGCCAGTATCCTGTGAGTTCGTGATTAGATTTCTTAATGTCATTCACAATAAGATGTTAGGGCATAGCGGTCTTTTCGCTCTCTTGTTTCAGGACAATATCTTTGCCTCAACCAACTGTTGTAGGTTATCTACATTGTTCTAATTGAACCTAATATAACTAGAAAAACACTTGTGTTTTGGACATTAGAAATAAGCACAGAACAAAGAATGAGTCAGGAGGTAGGTTCGCTATTCGCTTACTGCATTTGACAGATGGAAGTGATATTCACTGAGATATTTAGTGATCCATTACTCCTTTATTATAACGCCGTTAAGATAGTTGTTCTGAAAAGTATCGATGGATATGCAATTGTTTTCATTTTCTCGTGGTTACACACTGCAAATGTCAAAAAACTTTGCGAATGGGCCGGGTGATCCGAGATATTATAGAAAAAATGGGTATATTTTCTACATTGACTCCATTGGGGATCGAATCCACCACCCTTGGACTTAAAGACCACATAGACCACCACGAAAACCGGTGTTTAACTCCGTGTCACACGGTACTCCTCACCTTTATATTTTGTTCAAAAGAAAATTCGTTTTATTTTAGCGGTTCCTCCATCTTAGTGTCGCCGCACACCGGCCACCGACCACAACCACAAAACGCCGCCACCGGCATATTCCTTGTAATTTTCATACATTTTATATGGAGTCGACACACGATACGCCGGTGGCCGCCACACGCTACAAATCGTCGTTGCTCGCTTCTTGTGGCCCGCAACGGACACTTAATGCGCCGATACAAAACGCCGCTACACGTCACTCGTGCGATTTCCCACCCCTCTCTCCCTACCCTTAGTCGGCCGCTGTCGCGCGCTTCAGCCACTTTAGTAGCCGCTTCTAGCTTCTCGTGGCGGCGTTTGTGGCTGTGGCGTGTGGCCCGTGTGCGGTGACACTTAAGATTTAATTTTTAGCATATGCTTTCTTAGCTGAGTGAGTCATCGCTGCAATTTTTCTAGCCTGGACCAAGTCCTAAATGCGTCGGTTACATTGACGCTCAGCTGAGTTCGGAAGAGAAGGTGAGGTTGATGGCGCGCCTGAACCGCCGCCGCAGCGAGGCGGCCAGTGGCCGGCTGCAGCATCTGCCCACCGCTGGGAATATGCTCAAGCTGGTACGGACAACTTGAGCTATATGTTTCAGTAGAATAACTGCCATGTAGACAGAGCCGGGAACTATTGGAGGCCCTGGGCATATTAGGATAATTGGGCCCCTATGACTTATGTGGATTATGACTTGAAATGGAGCGAGTCATACCTACTGATGATTTTTCTTTAAAGTGTGTATTTGCTTAGTATACCATTATATGTATACTAGCTGACCCAGCGACCGCGTACCGCCATAAAAAAATAGGAGTTGGTGGTAGAAAGGTGAAACTTAGGGTTGTATGTATTTTTGTATGGTGTATCATAAAAAAATAAAAAACTAAAATTGAAAAAAAAAACAATTTTAGGGGTGGGGTATTTTTATCCCCCTAAATGTTAAGGGTAATCCTTAACATTTAGGGGGATAAAAATAGATGTTGTCCGATTCTCAGACCTACCCAATATGCACATAAAATTTCACGAAAATCGGGAAAGCCGTTTCGGAGGAGTTTAACCACAAACACCGCGACACGAGAATTTTATATATTAGATTTAAATTTATCTAAGCATGCTGAAGTCGGAAAGCCTTATTTTTGGGCGAGAGTAGAATAGCTTTGCTTATGTAAAAGCTAGTAAGTTGGTATTGTAGTCAGTAATTTAGGTTCGATTTCATCAATTTATATAAGTTTTTTTGGTAATAAATATTGGTTATCGTTTGTATTACGTCTTATGGCGCTTTGTTCTCTCTGCCTACTCCACCCGAAGCATGGGGTGAATCGTGAATGATTAACGAATGAGATATGTACAATATCATGTTGGAAACCTTTAAGATTGTAAGAGCCTGCAGAGCCTGCTTTACCACTTATATGACAGTTCATTAAGTAAAACTTTACATTGAACCTGGAACTCTATTCTGGAGTGTTGTGTTGCAGACTTAGTATGCTTTCCAATTACAGAGCATAATGCGATTCAGTGCCGCACAATGCCCAATTATGCTGATGCTTAATTGGAACGTGAATTAGTTTTCAAATGCACCAGCAGAGTGCGCTAAGTTCAGTGTTGAAAAAAAAAGTCAATGTTTGTACCTTCCTCCATACTTATATTTATTTTTTAACAGTATGAATGAACTTTGATTATTTAAAAAAAACTATTTAATGAAACGAAAGCTTTAATAATTTTTCAACAATAAATAATATTACTAACGATAACAAATAAATAAAACATTTCGATCAATGCCAACTTAAAGAAAAAACACTTGTTAATTTTCTTTCTCTAAGTTGGTACCATTGCACGCATCACACGAAAGCATCACTTTTGAGAGTGCTCAATTGTGCGAAGCGTTGCTGTAGTTGGAACACTCAACGTTAAGCATTATGCCGCATAATGCGCAATAATGCTGTAATTGGAAAGCAACCTTAGATTGTTAGAGATTCACTGGCTAGAGGAAGGTTAGGATGACTATAGAAAAATTATAAACTTGTGCTACACACGTTTATTATATTTGATGAGGCAGGGCAATCCTTGCATCTGGATTGTACTCGGTCTCAAAATCAGATAAAACTAAGAACTCACGATGCGATTTTCTCCCGCGCCCGCCGCGGCTGTGGAACCGCTAATCGCAGAAATTAGAATGAGAAATTAAATAAATAAATACGCATTCCAACACTCACACCAATTAGCCTAGCCCCAAAGTAAGCACTGTAGGCTTGTGTTATGAGGTACTAGGGTAACGGATAGAATACAAATACTGATACATTTAAAAGTATATTTATATGGAAATACATATTAAACGGCACCTCTCAAGTTAGCAATACCTTGACACTCGACGTACAAACCACTCAGCCAGATTGTCAATAAATCGCAAAAGCAAAGTCCACGGCACGATTTACGCCCGTAGAGCGCGCGGTTGTTTGCGGCACGCGCTGCGGGGTCGCGATTACCCGCAGACGCGGCTGGCTCCACCCGATCTCATAGCTGCGGCGGCTGCGATACCGCCGCAGAAACCTGCGGTCTCGTAAGTTTTGAAATCAAACAGCTCTGCGGTTTCCCGCGGCGGGTGCGGGTCCGTGAGTTATAAGCCTAAGACGGAAAAAGTAGACATCGCGGGACCGGGAGTGATAGTCTTCTGATATTGCAAACATCTAGCTATGGTGGCCGTTTACTATCAGGCGGACCATAATACTTGTTTTCATAAAAAAACCTTAGTTCGAGAACTGTTTTTAGCGTTGGGTGGAGGAACTAACGCGTGAAGCCCAACGTTGGGCCGATCAATGCCGCCCTCCGAAAACGCCCGAAGAACGAGACACATGCAGGGATCTTTGTAAGTCAATTATCAAAATTAATATATTAGTAACCACATTCAAAGTCTGTCTGCACCCAACCTGACAATTTCCAAATCGAATTTAAACGAACAAAATCACTAATAGTTAAATGTTATTGTCGGACGGTGCCGTGATGCTGCCGACCGACCTATTTGATAGATCTTAATATATTACTGATTACTGATAATAAAAGAAGTTGATAATAAAAACTCCTTGAGGTTTATAGAATGTTTATTTTCTTGATATACGAGCTTACAATTACTTGAAACACGTGAACACACACACTGACAATAAAATAAATTATTAAATAAAGTAAACTATTTCGCTGACACGGAAACATGTGCAGTAATTGGTCCGCACAGTTATCATACAGGGTGAATTAGGAAATTGGTATTGCGATGGGCTAACAATTTGTCACTATGAGCAAAAGGTGCTGTAGCTATGAAAACGATTAAGTATGAAGTTTATCTATTTCATGCATAGTCAGGGCCGGATTTAGAGATGCGGAAGCCCTGGGTCTACGAAGGAAGACCCACTAAACTGGCACCCGGTGGCCATTAACGTTTCGCACTCCCTGGTTGGTGACCCGTCGATATTTTGTTATTATCTTTGTTGTAGCCTCTGTGTCACAGGCTACAGCTCCACCTGCCCTGCCTTTAATCTGGCTCTGTGCATACCTACTTAATTACTTACAACTTTGTTACTTGATATTATGTTTTTAAACAACGTTTATTACGAGTTAGCTGATGCTTTGCCTTCAGAGTGCCCTGACACTCTTCCCATGAAGAGCACTGGAGAAGGGATAAACCTGGTAACCTTACTTACCAAAAGGTCTACTCCACCAAAAAGTAGATATTATGTCACTGTGATCTTCTGAAAAATGGAGGTTCTGGGGCAATGAAGGAGCCCTTAAATCTGGGGAGGACCAGTTACGATATGCACTGCCCTAGTTTGATGACCCGTAGAAATTTGTTTTTTTATCTCTGTGTGTTTGGGCGACAGCCTCGCCTGCCCTGCCTCAAATCCGGCCCTGGTTACTTCCCAGACAGGGAGACAGGTGCTGGTGCTACCTGTTCTTCCTCTCTTTGTAATAGCACAGGGTAAAACTGTACTTCCAGGGCCCAAGAGGTGATACTTGATTTTTTTTTGTAGAAAGGTCTCTTTTTTTAGCTTTTTTTTCTGGCGCTTCGCCATCCGCTGCCGCAGCACGCTCTCTTTGCTCGCTCGGCTCGCGCGTTATGGTCACAACACTAACCTAACCTAACCTTGTGTGAAGTATTACCGCTTGGGCCCTGGAAGTGCAGTTTAGCCTAGCACAGAGACATCCATGAACTTTTCCTCCCTCAGTTTCTGTGAGCGTGGGTCAATGTGTGGCATCGGTAGTCGGCGAAGCGCCAGGGCTGCGAGTCGAAAGCTTGGTTGACATGTGGTACATGCAGAGTTTGCACTTCAAAGAAAACATCACAGCGTACGTTGTGTGAGTGATTTTATATACCTAGACAAAAAATATAGAGCTGGACTAAGACAATGTATTTGGTTGAATTTAAATACTCACTAAACTTGAAGTAGACCACGGAAATTTCAAGAAGTACCTAAACCTACACGTTACGAATATTTGAAAAAATTTTTTGGCCCACTTACACCAATTATTTAGTAATATTGACTTTTTCATTTGTCAAACGCATTGAGATTCACAAACTAATTGAAATAAAAAACGAGTGTGCTTATGACCACACGACTGAAGTGAAACTTCTTTAGCTCCATCTGTATGTATATATATATATATATATACATATTACTCACATTATACATTTATGTGTGTGTGTACAAAAATCTACATGTATGTACATAAACAGTTTTCATTTACTAGCTATAAGAGAAAGAGAGAAAGAAAATGTGCGGGCGCACTGCTTTCTGTTGCGTATATTCCCCACTCAACTCCCGTTCGCCTCGCCCGAACACACTTTTCGTAACGCGTAATGCATTCGCCAGCTAACCCCCCAAGTCAAGTGTGCGTAAAGAAGTTTCACTCCAAAAAATTACCTTTTGGGGTATTTTCATGTGTAAGTAGTTTAATGTACCCTAATTATTTTTTATATTATCAATTCTATTGAAATTGATAATATAAAAAATACTTACTTTACTCTTTAATAAATTTTGTCTTTATAAATACACACATCAAAAGTGTCTAGGGATCAAGCATTTTTATGCGGATTTCTTGAGATTGAGATGTGGCTTTGTAATAAATTTATGATTTTATAAATTTATATGGATCCTTTTTGGTGCATTTCATAATTTGAATCAGGAACTGTGAATCAAATTGGAGTAAAAGATGAAAATCAGCTGTCAATATTTTCCCTATAAAAACATACAACGCATTGAAGACATTATTAGTGCTACTGTTTCCCTACTACTGATTAAAACCAACGTTATTATGGAGCGGCGACGTCATTTAAGCAGGGAAGAAATGCTCAGAGCCGTGGGAATGATAGAAGCTGGTTCCCGGCAACGTACTGTGGCTTTAGCTCTGAATACAAGTCAGAGTGTTATCAGTCGACTTTGGACACGATACCGAAGCACTGGTACCGTGGCTGAGCGCCATGGAGGACGGTATCGCTGCACCACACGGAGACAAGACCGATACATTCAAATCTTAACTCGAAGAGCTCCAACAATAACCGCCATGATGTTAGCCGTGAGGCTTCATCACTCTTCAGGGAACTTAATTAGCGACCAAACAGTCAGAAACCGCTTGCATGAAGTGAACCTTCATTCCCGAAGACCGCTACGGGTACCACCTATAGCAATGCACAATCGTAGGATTCGATATCAATGGGCTCTTGAACACAGAAATTGGGCAGAAGAACAATGGCGTTTCGTGTGCTTTTCTGATGAGTCTCGTTTTGGTATGAGACCGGATACAAGACGTATACGACACTGGAGAACCCCTGGACGCCAACAGCGATTAAAATCCTGCCAGGAAGTCCATCCTTATAGTGGTGGAACCATCATGGTATGGGCGGGTATTTGGATCGGCGGAAGAACTGAGTTGATTTGGATCAGAGGCAACCTCAACGCTCAAATTTATGCTGAGACGATTGTATCAGACGTCATAGTTCCTCTACAAGTGCAAATCGGTCCCTTATTTCAGTTAATGCATGATAATGCACGACCGCACACCGCAAGAGTTGTAAGACAGACTCTCGCCGCAGCTAACATCAATGTCCTGCCCTGGCCTGCTCAGTCGCCAGACTTGAACCCGATTGAGCATGCATGGGATATGCTACAGAGAAGAGCTCTGCCGAATATGGAGGGTATCCAGTCGCAAGAAGACCTTTTTTTGTTGTTGCAACGAACATGGGCGGCCATTCCACAGCGTGATTTGGATGAACTCATTTTGAGTATGCCAAACCGATGTTCTTGTGTTGTTAGTGTTCGCGGTAGAAATACGGATTATTAATTGTTTAAGTTACCCAATAAAATTTTAGAGAAAACTGTTATTTCAGTCTTTTTTTCGAACTTTTGTGTTAGTGGTTCAAATGTCAAAAATCCCTTTATTAGGAAAATGGCAAATTTCTTTATTAATGCAAAGGTGACTTGGTTTATCGTTACTGTGACAAACGAAAACACTTTATTTGATGAATCCTTAAAGAAAATTTTAATTAATATCAATCAGGAGAAAAGTTATTGCAAAAATATATGTTGATCCCTAGACACTTTTGATGTGTGTATTATGAAATCAGAAATCAATATATCTTTATTCAAATTGGATGTATAGTACAACTCTTTTGAAGCGTCCAAAAATTTTTTTCCCTACCACTCGTTATGGACATATTTCGTGCTTATGACTGACTCTATTCGTGTGACTTTTCACAATATATTAGAAGTAATTCTTCCATGTTTTTTTCATATTATACGGGGAATACGAGTATACGGCTTACCATTTTCCAAACCATTTTTCCTTTTCATTTTTTAAAGGGCATGACTAAGATAATAATGTCCAATCAGTTTACGGTTTATATAGTTTATACAGTCTCTGCTTTTTAGCCCGGTGAGCAATGTCAACTTTTACGGAGACTTTGCGCAAATGATCTGGGCATGGAGCTACATGGTCGGCTGTGGAAGAAGTCGATTTATGGTAAGAGCCGGTTGGTGAACTATTTATCAAGTACTAGAAATATTAATTCTCTAGGACAACACCACACAAAGTTAAACAAGGGTCACATATTAAATGTAGTTGTTGCTTTTTTTTACAAAGCGTTTCATTTGATTTTAATTTCGTAGGTAAATAAAAAGTGCACAGCGGTGTCTCCACTCGAATTAGACCGCGCCCCTCTAGGGAAATTACTTTATAAATATATCTACTGGTGTTATTGTGTTTCTTTGGTAAGTATGTATTTAAAGTTTCGGGTTATGTGTTTGGTAGGTATGGTAAAGATGGCGTGGAGGTGGCGGAGGCGTCTCTATGGCTTAGAGAGCCCGTGTGCAATAAAATTATAGAGTCTAGGGCTCTCTAGAATGAGCACAGACAAAATGAAATGTTTCGTCCCCCAAAATCGCTACGCCCGTATGCAACGCACACACTGTGCACCATAGACAGAGGCGTATTTTAAAATGTGGCACCCTGGGCTGATTACGATTCCCCCCCTCCCCCCATTTTATAATTAAATCGAAATATACGTCAATATGACTACTACCGCCCTTTCTCTTGCAGCCACCCCTCGTAGCCTGCCGCTCCAGGCTCTAGTACGTCCCTATGGACCATAGGCAAAGCCGCCTCAGCTAACTTTTCTGGCATATTAGCTAACTTCGTGAATAAACGGCTGCACTTGGGTTAACCTTACATTAAAACAAAAAGGGTAGATACGGTACGCTGATACTTGCATCAAACAAAAACTGATCCCACGGCAGCGCGAAAGGGACGGTTAGATCCGCGTCACTGCATTACCGACCCGACTGAAACAACACGTTAAGTTTGAACGGCAGCGCGAACGAGACGGCGAGATCCGCGTCACTGCACTACCGACCAATCACGCGACCAGTACTCGACGTCACTACCGAATAAGATTCAAAACAAATAGCATTTTTTATGAAAAAATATATTTTATAGTACTTACGAATGAAAAGTGATGGTGTGGGTATTATTTTTAGTTCTTGAGCAATTTGAGCACTTTTTAAAAACACACTTAGGCATTGTTTTATCATATAAACACAAAATATTAGCAATATTTCTTTTTGGCGTTCACATGTACGTCGTTTGCTTGCATGTCAAGTTGTGACTAAAGCGATTAGGGTCGTGGACCACAATTAATGCGGATCACTTTTGTGAGGCTAGTGCCGTATCTACCCTTTTTGTTTTAATCTAAGGGGCTAACACACTCAACATCGGGTAGGGTAGTTAGACATTATTAAAGAAAAGTCCAATGATTAGATATGCTCACGTCTTTTGCTTTTGTGTCACGTGTCAGGCCGAAGTGAACGGCCGGTTGCGCAGCGTGGAGCGCCTGGTGTGCAATTTTGCGCCGCGGGGCCCTTCGGCGGGGCGCGCACTGTGGGCCCCGGGAGCCCCGGCCGCCTCGTGCCCGCCGCGCTCCGCCCCTGACCCCGCTCTACCGGCGCTGTGCAACTTTCGTAAGACACGCAACATAATAACTTCCACGTTCGAAACGGAAGGAGAGTGCACCTTAGAATACCTAAGCTGATTCTGACCTACCGTTTAAGCTTATTTCCCTACTATCTTTAGAATACCATAAGTTCGCATTTCGCACGTAAATGTACGTAAACTAATAGAAACTTTTTAAGTAAATATAACTAGAAAAAATTGCATTGCTAGGCGCTGCCTTGTGGCTTAAGAATGGCTAGAAGAATTTCGACGCGGTCCGTTAGGGTTGCGGTAGCATAATTGGTCAGTGCATTCGCCCGGATAGCGAAGGGTGCGGGTTCGAGTCCCGTCTGCTGCCTGGTCGGGTGGAATTTTTTCTAGTCATATTTTCTTTAGATTTAAACATCAAGCAGTTACATTCTTTAAAAAATCAATAAATAACTTTAATGCTATTTCTTCTTTCAAATGTTTAATACTTGTAAAAGTATTCATTTGACATTGTGGGTTACCTATAATGCGAAGAGATGGCGCTGCCTTGCAGCTTAAGAATGGCTAGAAGAATTTCGACGCGGTCCGTTAGAGCTGCGGTAGCATAATTGGTCAGTGCATTCGCCCGGATAGCGAAGTGTGCGGGTTCGAGTCCCGTCTGCTGCCTGGTCCGGGTGGAATTTTTTCTAGTCATATTTTTTTTAGATTTAAACATTAAGCAGTTACATGCTTTAAAAAATAAATAAATAACTTTTTAAGTGTCTGAACAATCATAAGTGTCATAATAATGTCGGCTCCCTGTGAGCCGGTTTGTCTATTTAAACCTCAATATCGGGTTTAATAATATGGGTCAGGAGCCCGTTTGTTCGATAATTATAAAATACATAAACTAAGTATAAACAATAGTGTCGCATCCACAGCACATCTAAATTACGCCAGATTTGGCATTGGTTGAATTTGAATTGTGATTTGGAATCAATAGTGATAGATTTATGAGGGCCCATGGTTTGTTATTATTTTTATAATTTCAGCATCATCCTATTAATACCTTATTAATAGGATGATGCTGAAATTATAAAAATAAGGAATATAGAAATAAGGAATAGGGAGACTGGGCCATGACCCAACACGCGGGCCCAGTGCGGATTGGTGGGTGCTAACGACTGCAGATGCAGCCGGGACCAACGGCGTAACGTGCCGAAGTACGGAGGAACTCGAGATAAAAGATGTTTGGTCACCCATCCAAAGACCGTCCATTGCGGAAGTTGCTTGACTTCTACGATCGCAGCCGAACGCGATGACCACCCGCGCCATCGTGCTCCTCTAAATGGTATTAAATTTTAGAAGTTATTTAGCATAGCATAGTATTTACTTTCAATATCTACAATAATACTAGATGATCATCACAAGTACCACATCTGAACTAGAAACTGTTTTATACTTGATGAGATTAAACTGTGATTCGGAGACAAAAGTGACAGGTCGTTAGATATTGTTTTCAAAAGTACTGTAGTCGGCGGTTCATTATCAGCACGGGAAAGTTGCATTATATGTTTTTCTGGCACCGCAATAATCCTTGAGCAAATTAAGTTTACGTTCTCAATTAAAATAAATAACATAATTATGTACTAAACGACAAAAACAATCATTTACTTCAAAGAAATAAAACTGCAACAGCATAATCAACAATTTGTCCTCTTATTGAGGTTAATTTAGCCGAGTAATTTCGTAGACGTGTGAATCAGCCTCTTTCTCTGAATCCGAATAAAGAGAGTTAAATTAACGAGGAGGAAAAATAACAACGTTGACGATTTCAGGAGCCGATTTAGACGTGTCGACTGACGTGGACGGAGTTCTTACTATAGAAGAGCATGTTCTATTAAGTACTGTATTAGAAGTAGAAAGTAAAGAATCACTGAATTACTTAGGAAGCCTAGACGAGTTATATCTGACAAAGTTAGCTATAGTCACTATGGACAATTATGTTACCCAAGCACTTCCACATGAGAATATTGTATATAAAAGAAATATAATACAAACTTTACACTCTGATGACAAAGAAGTTGATTTGGTTATTAAATTTATTGATGATGAAAACAAGAAAAATATCAATACAACTTTGTATACTAAAGAGAGCCCAAATGTTGCTCCACATATATCCTACAAAGATATTAAAACTGTTGGACGACCAAAGCCTTATAATATGGAAGAATTGATTGATGTCATTGCAGAACAGAATATATCAGAAGAAATTAGTAAGTCCGTTATATTAAACCAAAGATATAAATAAGAGAAATCATGTAAAACTTAGTAACTCTTATGATTATGATATGTTACAGATCATCATGAAACAACAGAACGAGATTTTCCTAAGATTGATCGCGATGTATATTTGGAATATTATGAAAATTCAGCTGTTGCAGAAGTCAATATTTCATACCAGCATACAACGGACAATACAAATAAATCTAATGGTGCGTATTAAATTTAGCACTGGTTGTTGATGTGTAGCATTTTCCTACGAATTATGCAAAGAACATGTTGTTGCAGATAATGTATCGAAATTTTTAAACGAAGTGAATACAGACTCAAAATTAGATACAACGAAAGTAGAATTGGCACAGAATGTTAGTATAGAAAAAGAATTATCGGAAGAAAACGCTCCTCGGTTAGATGGTGACGTGTCAACGTTGTTAAATAATATAGCACTGGCAGAGACAAACGATTCGCTTGCAACAAAAGCTGATGTAGAATACCTCACTGATCGTGAGTATTAAAATATTAACTAGCAATTGGATGAACATTATGATAGATCTAAGTTTGGAAACAGATTGGCGATAAATTTATCGACAGGAGTATGTTACCACGCAAGTTTTCTTAAATTTTGTCGACAGTTATGACTTCATTATTACGGTGTGGTTCGGAGAGTATTATTTATACTAATCTGTGTTTGACTACATTTTTTTAATGTCATATCGCCCCTCATACGTTGTCTACCAAAATTTAAAAATTTAAACGCCAATGTTTCAAAAATATTATTTAGTAACTATTCTGAAATAAGGGTATTATTGTTTTCAGCTGAGACGGTACGAGAAATACAAGAAGCTTTAGAGCGCATGGAACATTCTTTGGGAGAACCAGCGCTTGGGTCTGGAAAAGTAATAATTCTAGATATTTTTGGTAAAATATTCCTTAAGATAGTTAGAAGAGTAATCCAGATTTCTACGAAAAATTCAACGAGATTGATATTTCCTCTTTCTCAAATCACTAACAGCCGTATTACAAAACGATGACTGTAGTTAAACCTGGTTTTAAACTGATGCTGTCACTTTTGTATGCTAACAAGGAGATAGCATTAGCTTTAAATGACGACTTACTTTAGTACGCGTTTTGGAATAAGGCGGTATAAGTTTATTTATATATAGGATACAGGAAACTACTATCAGGAACTTTACAAAATAATAATCTTGCTTTTATATTTTGCTCTCATATTGCCTTGAATCTTTGTGACAAACTATTTAATACTGTCAATAGTTCATTTAATTAGAAACCATCCATGGCAAAGCATTTTACCCTCCACAACTCGTCATCATCAGCCTATTAATGTCGCCACTGCAGGCAGGCCTTCCCTATGGATGGAATAGGGAGATTGGGTTATGACCCACCACTCGGGCCACCAGTGCGGATTAGCGGGTGTTAATGATTGCAGATGCAGCCGGGACCAACGGCTTAACGTTCCTTCCGAAGCATGGAGGAACTCAAGATTTTTGGTCACCCATCCAAAGACCGACCACTGCGAAAGTTGCTTAACTTCAACTATCGCAGCCGAACGCGATAACCACCCGCGCCATCGAGCTCCTCCACAACTCGTATTTGGTGCTTATTATTTTAAGAAATAAGAACTGCTATTCATTTGTATTGAACTATATGATTTTGCATGGCTTTCCTTAGGTGCGCCGGGAATTGCGAGACCCATCAACCTACAATGAAGACAAGTCAAATACCGAAGCAGACCCAAATTACAACACAAATCAAGACAATTCTGACCAGATGCAGAGCAACAAGACAGTAGACAGGCAACCTCTATTAAGCATGGTTCTGAAGTATTTCCCATATCTGAAACCTTACGAAAAGGAAATACTGGGCAAATCAAACGCTGGAGCAAATTCACCAATGTTAGAACATCTTCTGCTAATTGTTGATGTTACATTAATTTTAGACATGAGTTTTGTCTATGTTAGTGCGTAATATTGATAGTATGTATATTCGTTTGTAACTATTTATATTGATTATTATATTATTTGATGACTATAAGTGTATCTTTAGATAAATAAATAAATACTTCCAACACTCACACCAATTAGCCTAGCCCCAAAGTAAGCACTGTAAGGCTTGTGTTATGGGATACTAGGGTAACGGATAGAATACATATACAGAACATATATTAGTATATTTATATAGAAATACATTTTAAACATCCAGTCATGGAGTACAAATGCTCGTATTCATCACACAAAACATCTGCCCCCACCGGGATTCGAACCCGGGACCTCTCGAGTCGGCGACACCATGAAATCTGGCGTATAAACCACTCGGCTAAGGAGGTCGTCGAATCTTTGATGAACTTCCCTGTCCAAATAATATTTATTGAAGTTATACTTCTTTAGGCGCGTTATGAAAAAATGATGAGAGTGAAATTTTAAGATGCGCGCGCATCACTGTAACACAAAATTTTAACAGCATGAAGTTGGTCGCTAATTCATGCTGTTACTTTTGTGTTTACCGCACATTAAGTAAATTTACCAACAAAATAGAAATAGAATCTCTATTTAGTGCGTGCTAACGACTGCATTGTGAAGGCCTATCAAAAGTATTTATTAATCTGGAACAACGGAACCAAAGCGCGATTCAGGAGACTACAGCGCCATCTCTTGACCATTGGTGTAGTAGAACCAAAAACCACAGCTTTATTAAAATAAAAATGTTATTATTAAAAGGAAGAAATGGTGTTATTGCAATTTTACATACAAATACATTTTTTTTAATTTAATAATCTTGAGAGGTAAAACTTATTAGCAAGCCTTAGAAACAAGAATTTCGTGTTTTTTGAAAAAAAATCTAATGAATGTTATTGTTGCATTTTAGTCCTGCTAATTCATAATAATAATAATATTCTTAATTGTATAACATCACAAAGAACATAACAGTAAGATTACACTGACAGAGAGACATTACACAATGGGCGGCCTTATTGCTTAATAGCAATCTCTTCCAGGCAACCCATGACGGAAAATTAAATACGTATATAGGAACAAAAAAAATCATCATATTTCGTTCCTACATTTAAACAGCAACATAATGAAGAGGCATAGTAATGACCCTTATATTTCTCAAATCTACGTAATAATTCTTTTCAATCACACGAACGACACAGAAAACTTTCACTATCAAAGAAAAACTCGACCTGAAAACCGCTATCTTCGCTTAAATGCCACCACAGTTACTAAAAACATTACCTTTTTTTCCTTCAAAAACGTACCTTAATGCGTGAGAATATAGGCTGGTTGAATTGTGATGCGTCATCGTGGTTTCAGAAAAAAGGTTTTAGGTTTTAGGGCAGTAATGAAAGGGTAATGAGCGACGTCGCGTCGGTCATCGTCCGACTCGGAATAATTCGATTCAGTCTCGCTGGACATTCAGCCGGAACGGTCGTGCTGAGTGAATAAATATATGTGTTAGCAGTGTGCGTTATGAAACTGTTTTCTTAATAAGTCGACCTTATTAAGAGTGGATTAGAGCTTGAAATACCTAGTGCTGTAATCAAATAATTCGATTTGAATATTTTGGAAAGATAATGGCCTAATGTTTACTGTTTTCTTAATAAACCGACCTTATTAAGAGTGGATTAGAGCTTGAAACACCTAGTGCTGTAATCAAATATTTGGTTTAGAATCTTTCGGAAAGATAATGGCGTAATGTTTTAAATAAACAACTAGGAAATAAAGGCTACTGACTTCATCCATGTTAACTTTGGTCTTGTTTGAATCGTATGTCTCAAAAAGTATCATATGTCTCAATCCAGGTTATAAACTATATGCGTACCAAATTTCATACAACTCCGTCCAGTACCTTTTGCAGGATTAAGTAACATAAATACAAACTTTCATATTTATAATATCAGTAGAATTATATAGACAATATTCGTGTATTTCTCGGTACCTATTATATATTTGCTTTATTTATTATATAGTGATTAATATATACAAACAAAAAAACAATCATATTATGCGTTTATTATATTATGCGTGCGATAAAATTTATGTTTCAAGCACGGCTACGATCGTAGCTTTTCTACAGACTACGGCGTAGTCAACGTAAAAATTTGGTCCGAATGAAAGCTTCCTATGAGAATATTTAAATTAAAAGAAGTTCTCTTCATTTGTTTTTGATAGAGTGATAGATAAATCACATCGAATGTTATGTAAACAATAAAATATTGTATACTAGCAGCCGCTCGTGACCAGGGCCGTGCCTGGGTATATGGCCGCCTGCGTGCCAGTCTGTATGGCCGCCCCCAGGATAACATTAAAAAAAACTACTTTAATTTTTAATGTTTATTATTATACACAGGGCATCAAACCGGGAAAAAAATCAGTTTTTGGTTAACCGAAATCGAGAACGAAAAAAAATATTGGTTTTGTTCCCAAAACCGGTTTCTGAAAAGAAAAACCGGCTAAAAACCGGTTTTATGAGATTTATATGTTTGGATGAAATTTAAGAAAAAAAAAATGCACAAAATAAACATTTTTTTATTTAAAATTTAAACAAAAATAATAACATGAAAAAAATTATGGTATTGGTTTTATAATCACAGACAAAATTATCAAACATAAAGAACAAGGAATAACCCTTAAATCTATACTAACATATTAGGATAACAAAGCTCAGTGGCCAATGGCAGATCTGGGCTGACTTGCAACTTGGGAGGTATATAAAATAGAATTAATTTACTTACTTTAATAATAACATGAAAAAAAGTAATTATGGTATTGGTATTATAATCACAGACAAAATTATCAAACATAAAGAACATAGGAATACGATAATTTAAAATCCTAGGTGTCGCTCAGTGACAATTTAAAATTATTTGATTTTAAAAAATCAAATCTTACGTATTATTTATTGATATTGAAAATAGTAAAGGTTTTTGGTTAATTAACCGGTTTCATAAAATTATTTCGGTTAGGTTACCGGTTAATTAGGGAAATCTTTCAATCTTTCAATTATCGCGATTGAAAGTGAAATTGCTGAATCTTCACGAAGCAATTATTAAATAAAGTACATATTAAAAGTTAATCCTACGGGATTTTTTACTGACAAAATCGTCAATTGCTTCGTGAATATTTAAAGATTCAGCAATTTCACTTTCAATCGCGATAATTGAAAGATTGCTCATACGTTCTTGCGTCATGGAAGTACGTAGGTAATTTTTTATGATTTTCAATTTAGAAAAACTACGTTCTCCAGGCGCAACTGATACAGGCATGGTCAATAATAGTTTTAAGCTTGTAGATACATTTGGAAATGAATTTTGTAAATTGTGTTTGTACAAATACTTTAGGAGTTCTTCGGGTTGTTTCCTATCTTTTATAATTATTTTCAATGAAATTAACTCTTCGTATAATTCTGCTCCGTTTATGTCGCACGATTCGCCATCCTTGAATTTATTATGAAAGTCGAAGCAACTTTTTTTTATGTCGTCCTCTCCTATTTCAACAAATTTATATAAAAATCCGAAAGACTGTTCGAAATTGGATAATGTTTCAAATCGGGTAGTAACAGATGAAATGGCTGTATCCAATATTACATAGAACATTTTGCCCAGTAAACAACTTGTAACGATTTGGCCGCCTTTTAATTTCGGCCGCCTGCGTGCGGTGCACGCAATGAACGCCCGTCAGGCACGGCCCTGCTCGTGACTTCATCCGTATACATACAAACTAAAGATAAATTGTATTAAAAGTTATTTCTCTCTTAATTCGACGCATTTTCTTCTAATTTAGAAAGGCACTTTACTTAATATTCAATGAATGTAATTACATGTTTCTTTATGCTTTTATTTGTACATAAAAGGTTTGTCTGTCCTTCGTGCAAAAATCGTGTCTGACATATGTATTTGAAACAAATGATTTACTTTTTTTAACTGAAAGTGAAATCAGCAAATAGCAAATTTAATTAAGGTAATGTGGTATTCAGCGAAGTAGGTACAGACATAATGTATGACTGGCTAGGGTGCAATGACAATAAGTCTAAGGTGTGACAACATGAAACATAAAAACAGTATCATAGAACAGTATTTTCACATCGACGCCATTTGTAGCTTTGTATTGTCTTAAATTACTATAGGAAACTATATCTTGGAACATAATGCTTCGGCAAGCTTCGCATTCAATGATTAGTATATTGTAAATACGTATCCTTAAATAGTATCTAAAATTTTAAGGTTAGGAGTCTATTTAAAGTACTTTGACAAGTGCAAAAGCTGATTATAAAATAGATGGCTAAGTGTCTCGCTGTAGTATTTTGACAAGTAAAAGGTTAGAAACAATGACGAATGACACGGCGAGTGGCGGCACGGAAGCCCGCGAAAGCACCGCGCGCGGGCCGTGGCCGCGACGGGCCGGGGACGCGGTCAAGATCGAGTTTGGATTCGGCGTGCCCCTGGGAGCCATGTCCGCCCATCCCGCCTTCCACTCCGCCTGGGACCTAGGCTGGTGAGAACTACATCATATATTAAAAAGTATATATAATGCGATTCAAATAAGAATAGGAAAGCCAATGACCTCCATTTGTCAAATGTCGCTTGAAAAGTACGATTTGCAAAAAAATCTCGGAACACTTTTTTAGCACTCAGCTGATTCTAGAATAAAAACCAAACATTTTTAAACAAACAATAACAAATGATGAAAATTAATATTAGTTGTTTTTTTTCTTCATTTATTGAGCTTTGGCTATGAATGGTTGATAACCTAAATCGTCAACCAAATGTCACTTTATGGTGAGTTCAAAAACTCGATTTAAAACTTTCGTTTACATAAAGGATGCATGTTCGTATATGACCTGCATGATTATTCATAACTTCTCTGGCGGTAATGCAGAGATGAGCGAGATTGAAGAGCTAGATTCTGATTAATGTTTTTTTTTCACACAGTCTTCATAAAGAAATACTATTAAAAATTGGTTGTGTTCTTTCTCAACCTTAGTAAATTAATTTGATTAAAAAATCTGATGTTTTGTCTCACTTAATCTTATTAAATAAGTTTTATTAAATTGCAAAATTTTTTTGCTCACTCTACTTATTTGGTTTGAATTGACAGCTATGACGTCAAAATATGGCGCCCAGTCGGTCCTATTCTTAGTTGAATCGCATTATAGCGTGCTTATTCTCTCTCTCTCTTGTTTGTATCCGTCCATTAAAATTTAAAATCTGACGTTCAAATCGTGATGCGGCCTTGAAAAGTTACCCTCATCGCGCGCAAAGAAGTTCAAGACTTCAAAAATCCTTTCTCATCATCATATCAGCCGTACGACGCCCTCTGCTGAGCATAGGCCTCCCCTAGGGATCTCCACGCTGATCGGTCTTGCGCTACTCGTATCCATCAACTTTCCGCGACCTTCACCAGGTCGTCGGTCCACCTCGTAACTTAAGGTACCTTAGATTATAAGTAGATGGCCAAGTGTCTCCCATTAGTACTTTAACAAGTGCAAGGTTATAAACAATGATGAACTATACGCCGAGCGGCGGAGTCTGGGCTCCGTGAAGCTACCGCGACCGGGCCGTGGCCGCGACGGGCCGGAGACGCAGTCAAGATTGAGTTCGTTTTCAGTGTGCCCCTAGGAGTCATGTCCGATCTGGCCTTCCACTCCGTTTGGGACGAGCTGGTGATAACCCCATTAAAACAATAGTAATAAAATATTTCATTTCTCACAATCACACCAATTAGCCTAGCCCCAAAGTAAGCCAAGGCAAGTACCAAAGTATTTTACTGTGTCTTCTGTACGGTGGACTTTACTTCCCCAGACGGGCGCTTTCGGAAAATCCGCTATGCCTTTCCTCTCTACTCCAGAGTAGAGTGGAAAGGACAGACATTGTCTTACTATTCCCGCAGAAAACAGGTTGTGGAACTGATACTCTTATTATAACATTCATTCATTCATTTTCATCATTATCAGCCTATTAATGTCCCCATTGCTGGGGCACAGGCCTTCCCTATGGATGGAATAGGGAGATTGGGCCATGACCCACCACGCGGGCCCAGTGCGGATTGGTGGGTGCTAACGACTGCAAATGCAGCCGGGACCAACGGCTTAACGTGCCTTCCGAAGCACGGAGGAGCTCGAGATAGTAAATTTTTGGTCACCCATCCAATGACCGACCACTGCGAAAGTTGCTTAACTTCAACGATCGCAGCCGAACGCGCTAGCCACCTGCGCCATCGAGCTCCTCATCATCTCATCTCATTATAACATTATATACCTACAACAGTTAACGTAGTTTCATCTCGCAAACTATTGTTTAGAACTGTCATACCTATTTACACCTTACTTCTAGCCTGTCTCCGGCAATGGGGAAATTAAAGATCGCGCTGCGTTGGAGCGTACAGTTCTGTCTCGCTTGCTCGATTGAATGTTTATTTACGGACGTGTTTATTTTATGCTAGTATGAGCGTACCGTATTCCATTTTTATTCTAATTTAAGTTACTTAGCACATTAGTGACCGCAGCGCATTGACGGATTTTGGGTACAGTGTACTGCCAGAAGTCCGTGCAACTGTATACACTTCGATCCGCTTGCTAAGGCTCATTACTTTATGAGAGTTACTACCATCAGCCTATTAAGGAAAAAGGATATTAAGTAAAACTAGTTTTTAACGGGTTACTGCACGAAACTTTATTTATTTATTGACGTTTCGTAGCCTTTACAGGCTACGTCGTCAGAATCAAATTTTATTTATATTTTATTTAAATAAAATTTGATCACTCATTAAGTAAAACTAGTTTTTTACGGGTTAGTGCACGAAACTTTATTTATTTATTGACGTTTCGTAGCCTTTACAGGCTACGTCGTCAGAATAAAATTTTATTTATATTTTATTTAAATACGTCGTCAGAATCAAATTTTGTTAAATAAAGTTTCGTGCATTAACCCGTAAAAAACTAGTTTTACTTAATGAGTGATGTGCGTGAAAACCTAAGAAACAAATAAGGATATTAAGGATAGGAAAGGGATAGGATATATTTAAGGATAGTTTTACGTAGTAAATAATCTAATTGAACATAAAAACAGTCCCACTTTCAATTGAAGTTTAATGATGTGTTAACCTCGTTTTCGTAATCTAGTTTGTATCAATTATACTGTCCTATTATCACAGTTCTATTTTTCATATAAGATCTTGAATTCTGAGCTCGATACTTATTGACATCAATTGAATTCAAACTAAAAATAACTTGTTTATTAGGATCTAACTATAAATATCAATAAATATATATTTATACTAGCGGACCCGACAGACGTTGTCCTGTCTACACGTCTTTGTGAATCTAAACCATTCTCAGATCCCCTTGAACACACACAAAAAATTTCATCAAAGTCGGTCCAGTCGTTTAAGAGAAGTTCAGTGACATACACACTCACAGAAGAATTATATATATAAAGATATATACATATATATTTCCAACACTCACACTAATCAGCCTAGCCCCAAAGTAAGCACTGTAGGCTTGTATTATGGGATACTAGGGTAACGGAAATAATACATATACTGATACATATATAATTATATTTCTATAGAAATACATACTAAACAGCCATGACTGGAATACAAATGCTCGTATTCACCACACAAACATCTGCTCCCACCGGGATTCGAACCCAGGATTTCTCGAGTAGGCCAAATTTTGAAACCCGGCGTACAAACCACTCGGCTACGGAGGTCGTCGAAAACATCAATGTTCTAGGTTACATAATACCATTTTTTTAATGTTTCTTATGTGACATATATGTATATGGTGTGACACAATGTCGCATCAGCTAATGCTGAGGCAGTGTCCTGGTTAGCCTTTACTACATAAGTATGTTGTGTTTTTTTAAGGGTTAATAAAATTATTTGCTTTCTTTCTTATGTTCTAGTCTCTTGTACAATTAGATATCACGTAAATCAACATTAACTTACATAAATAAAAGTTAAGTTGTCCTAAATCTACACAGTTTAGAGTGAGCATTTCACTTTGACCTGATCTATCCGTTTTTCCTGAAAATTTGAAAGGGGTTATAAAGGGAAAGCGTATATGGGAAATATAATTATTAGATAAATGAAATGATGGACTCCCACAATATTAAATACTTCCCCCACCGATCTGCAATTGGCCCTCGTGATAGTTCATTCTCCATATGATTCTGTCCGTCGATCTACCAGTGGGGCCAATCATCATCATCATCAGTCTATTAATAACCCCCTGCTGGGGCACAGGCCTTCCCTATGGATGGAAAAGGGAGATTGGGTCGTGATCCACCACGCGGGCCCAGTGCGAAATGGTGGTTAATAACGACTGCGAATTCAGCCAGGACCAACGGCTTAACGTGCCTTCCGTAGCACAAAGGAGCTCGAGATTATAAAGTTCGGGTCACCCATCCAATGACTGACCATTGCGAAAGTTGCTTAACTTACACGATCGCGGGTCGAATGCGCTAGCCACCTGCGCCATCGAGCTCCTCCATATCCTACTCATATTTAAGTGTCAGTTGTGCGTGATTTCATACCAAGAGAAACGAAAAAAATTAATTAGAATAACATTACCTTCAAATGTTGAAGGTTTCGGTCCGTCTGAGCTAGCCCAAGGTCAAGCTTTGAATAATTGTTATTTGCATTTGGAAATGTCAACAATTGCTTTTGTCGTTAGAAACACCCTTAATATAGGGGTACCTGACACACATCTCTCAGTCGCCCGCTGCCGGCCATGTGTAATTTGTGTCTCAATTTTGAATTGCGTCATTCATTCCTCATGTTGTATTCTTACTGTTAACTGAATTGGTAATAAGCAACTCTGGTGCCTGGAATTTTTCATTTAGTATCGCCGCACACGGGCCACCGACCACAACCACAAAACGCCGCCACCGGCATATTTCTTGTAGTTTTCATACATTTTATATGGACACACGGTACAAATCGTCGTTGCTCGCTGCTTGTGGTCCGCACCGGCCACTTAATGCGCCGATACAAAACGCCGCCACACGTCACTCGCGCGATTCCCCACCCCTCTCTCCATTGCCTTAGTCGGCCGCTGGCGCGCGCTTCAGCCACTTTAGTAGCAGCTTCTAGCTTCTCGTGGCGGCGTTTGTGGCTGTGGCGTGTGGCCCGTATGCAGCGACACTTACTCGTGCATTTGATTTCATCTAGTCTTATATTGGCGCTACCTCCAAAAACTACTTCTTGATTTGAATCCAATTATCTTTTCTTTTTATTAAATTTGGTATTTTTATAATTTCATTTTCATTTATTTTGGCAACAAACAGTCATTTACATAATATTGAGGTACATGCATATAAGTTAATATTAATAGACCAAACAGTGCCCGAAGGTTATTACAGTTATAGTACCAGAGAGAGTTTTAACATAGTCAGATTAAACAACTTATAACAAAAAAGGTAAATTAAAAAATTAAAAAACTCGACTGCTTAATTATACTTCAAATAAAAACTGAAAAGAAAAAAACAAGTCCAGTAGTCTATAATTCTGTTAATAAGGAACAAAGCTACTATAACAGTCGGAACCCATTAGATATTCAAGAATACATAATATTTTTCAATAATTCAATCAATGGGTCATTTTCAATAATTCAATCAATCAATGGGTAAAAATCAAAATTACTATCATATCTTTAGTAGCCTTCCCATGATTGAGATGAATCGATTGATGTATGAATCATAAAAATCGGTCCAGGCGTTTGGTCTCACACACAAAGTGCCACAAAGGAACAAACATACATATATAGACTGTTAAACACTATACCCTGTCTGCGCGGCGCGCTTCGCGCTCTTGCATTGCGCAGTCGGGTAAAAAATAGAAATTTTCATAAACACCATTTTTTGGATTTTCTATCAAAATACCATTTAGTTTTCTTATTAAACTATTGATAGATTACAAAGATTCAAATCAGAGAACTCTTTGTTATAAAAGTGTGCCTAATTATATTGATTTAGATAACAAGATTACATATTTTTAACAAATATTAGCTCAGACATAACTTTATGCTTATGTCCTTTGGAGCCAATATGTATCCACAGTTACTTAAGTACAGTACCCCTAGCACGAACCATTATCGAATTCGAATAGTTTGCAAACCGAAATGTAAATGTCAAATACTAGGGTAACGGATAGAATATATATACTGATACATATATAAGTATATTTATATAGAAATACATATTAAACATCCATGACTGGAGCACATATGCTCGTATTCATCACACAAACATCTGTCCCCACCAGGATTCGAACCTGGGACCTTTCGAGTAGGCGACACATTACACTTGACCACGGAGGTCGTCATAATATAAGTAGTTGATACCAACCACCTTATTCGAGACTGATCGATCACAATCTAAATATTTGATAACAATCTATTTGTGGGTGCCCTAAAATTTAGTATAAAAATTACCCACGCTATAACAAACAACATATGGTGACTAATGACCATTCTAATGATTTTCGAGGCAAGAAGATTGTTTTTTGTGTACCATTACGGTATTGAACATTTCCATTCAACTAGAAAGCGATAACAAATTGCTTTTCAGAAAAAGTTGATGACTGCTCTACCAATCGACCACAACTTTATTTATCTACGTGGGATGACTAACCTGACGTATTCTGTTATAATTTTTCGGCTTCTAATCCTAGAATACTTATTTTACTAAATGTCTATGGAAATTAAAGAAGCTTACAAGTCCCAAGCTTACCACTTCTCTAGTGCACCTGTTTAATGTATACATGAATGATATTAAATACACTAGAAGATACACCACGAGCGCTCAAAATGTGTCCCAATCAAGAAGTCCTTGAACACCACTCAAGCACTTCTGCTATCTTGCTAACAGCGCATTCAGAATCGCGCGTAGAGACAAAGAAATTAGGTCTATATTTTTGTCGATTCTGACATGATTCTCTAAACCTAAACTTAAATTTTACAACAGTGTATTCTTGTCATTCTTTATACTGAATGAAAAGGAGATATTGATGTCAAATTTAGTTTTAAGTTTAGAGAATCATGCCAGAATTGACACTATTGTTCCACATATAGCAATAAGTCGTAAAATTTTACGAGCTTGCATTTCGAACTGTCATAACTCTTTGACGCATGCGATTTAATTAAGACCACCTATAGTATGCATTAAAGGTGACTTTAAATGTTTAAATAATGCCATAAATTGTTTTTTACTACGCCATTATTACGGAGCTCCGTGGATCGCCTAATGTACCTTTTGGCCAGGTTTCGGTTTCGATTTTGTTCGTGATGTTGTATCAAGGGGATTTAATATGGTTGGTATTCATAGCATAACATGGAACATACATATTACCTAACTTTAGATATACATATGAATTCCTTGATTCATACCAAGTCGTTCATACCGCTTTTTCCGTTTATCCATACCAAATTATCCAAAATGGAACAGGCCGTTCATCTATACTTTTATACCAATATCATAAAGAGGAAAGGTTTGTATGTTTAACGAATAAACTTAAAAACTACGGGACTGATTTCAAATATTCTTTTAACATTAATAAGCTACATAATTCGTGAGTGACTCAGGCTATTTTATAGCGTTACAAGATATTTCACCATTGGAATGCCGGGGAGGATTGCTAGTGTTACATATATGTAGAATCATATACATGACCCAAACTTGGGAGTTGGCATTAGCAGAGTATCAAAGCAAGATCCATCAAACGGATGCAACTTTGTCTACGTAGAAAAATTGCTTAGGTATTTATTTAATAAGATCTTAGTGCTGCTACCATACAAACTTTGACCTTAAAAGAAAAAATCCTACATTTTCAAAAATAATTAAAACTGTATTAAAATAATTTTGGATATCACCTGCTTGAGCCGGGACTCGAACGGGTGAAATGTGAAATAAAATCATTCTGTATTTTATGATAAGAACCGAAAGAGTCATTCATAAGGATCGATTTTTTTATTTAAGAGAGGCCAAAAAAATTGTTTTCTACCGTAAAGCTTACTCCTTATTTAAATGAAAATAGTTTACTTATGAATTGTTTAAAATGAGACTTATTTTCACGTATACATAGACGTATTCTAAATTCGCTACGTGTCGCCTTTTATATCAAGTTATGGCGAATATTTAAAAATAGTAGTTCAATTTTTCTGTAAATGGGACGTAATAATCGTACTAACCACTTATAAAAACAATGTAAATGCATTTTGCGAATAAAATAGTTTTTTTTTGTTGCGACTTTAGAAGAAGAATACGTTTGTGCGTGCATACGTGACAATTGATCCCATTTTGAGCAATATTTTCTTTAGATATGGTCTTTTTTTTTAATTAATAAAATACTATATTCTTTAAAAGAAATTCATCCTTATGAATGACTTAATAATATAAATTCTGGAGAATCTCGGCTCAAGCAGGTGATTTTTCAAAAATGTTTAAATGCTTTTTCTGGATTATTTTTAACAATAAAGGAATCATAATAATAATAATAATATTTATTTGTTCCCTTCTCACACACTGAAATTTACAAAAAACTATAGGTAATTTATACAAATACAGTCGGTTAAGTATAAGCCATCATTAAGTATTTCAAAAGCTGCGCATTTGAAGTGTGAGAAGCTGGTGTCTGAAGTAGAATGTATAATGTATATGTAATGTCAGTAAAATTTGCCATAATCAAAATTAGGGGTACTTTACCTCCAATCATGGTCTTTTTCCACCCTGTATACAAAAGATAAAAATACCATAATAATGACTGTTATCATCTTAAATTAGGTTTCATTCTGCAAATAAAGACGTCCTC
This sequence comes from Chilo suppressalis, assembly GCA_902850365.2. Lineage (NCBI taxonomy): Eukaryota > Metazoa > Arthropoda > Insecta > Lepidoptera > Crambidae > Chilo > Chilo suppressalis. The sequence goes on along the minus strand of OU963901.1, from coordinate 27,205,178 downwards.
CGACCTTGTCGGACGCAATAAAACAGATTATCGCGTGGGCGCTGACCACTTGTTTTACAGTTCATTTTCATTTGACCAGATATGATTGCACTTGACACCATTACGCCGAGATAAATCGAATTTTATAAGCATTTCCTGATTATGTTGTCATTGAAACAATTCATCTTAATGTTTTGGACGACTACTGTAAAATGAGAAGCTCGAAGGCGCAGGTGGTTAGCGCCTTCGGCTGCGATCGTTGAAGTTAAGCAACTTTCGCAGTGGTCGGTCATTGGATGGGTGACCAAAAATCTTCCATCTCGAGTTCCTCCGTTCTTCGGAAGGCACGTTATGCCGTTGGTCCCGGTTGCATTTGCAGTCGTTAGCACCCGCCAATCCGTACTGGGCCCGCGTGGTGGGTCATGGCCCAATCTCTCTATTCCATCCATAGGGAAGCCCTGTGCCCCAGCAGTGGGGAGATTTATGGGCTAATGATGATGATGATGATGACTGTAAAATTAACTAGTGCTGGAATGACTACAGTCTTAGGTTGGGTGACCAATATTTTTAAGGTTACGGTACGGTTTTTGACGTGTCTTATAAATCGATGAACACCGTCTGCACGCACGAAAGAGTGTCACGTTCCGCCTGAGCCTGAGCGTTCAAGGGAGAGCGCGGAACAAGCAAGAGCGCGAACCAAGAGATAGCGAGGCACGATCGGCCCAAGTGTCGACTTGTATTTATTTGACCGATGAAAGGTGACTTCATGATTCATCTCTGAAATTATTTTTCAACTTGACGACTCTGTAAATAATAAAACAGGGAGAAAAAAATAGCCCTTGCTGAGTTTCTTGCCGATTCTTCTCAGCACAGGGTCTCCCGCCGTAAATTTACGAACCGATGGCGTAGCTTCTATACATTCATGTGTGCTTGTAATAGCCTTAAGTGAATATATGATTATGAATATAAGTACAAAGGACATTTTCGAAATCGGCCCTAGCATGCCCAAAAGAATGTCCTTCACTATTTTTTTTTATTTATTAGCAATTAATCATAGTAAACGGACAATCTGAAAAAAAAAATAAAAATTAAAAGTTCTGTTACTAGATACTACAGTCTGTTCATCTTAACTTGTCCTATTTGGTAAACAATCTTGGCACTCCCTTTTATTGAAAATACAGCATAAAAAATCAAGTGATAACTGGATCCAATAGGTTTCAGTCTAATAATAACAATTTATTTTATTAGTTTATTGGCTTCGTTATTATTTTATTATTAAATGGGTGATTTTGTTAAAAAGTTGTGCTAAAATTGTTTACCTTAATAAATGCAATAAAGGCGACCATAGGTAGAGTACAGCGGATCTTCCGCTAGAATTGGAGCGCCCGTCTGGGGAGGCAATCTTACCTTATCATATATAGAAGATCACAGTAAAATAACGTTACCTTTTGGTGGTGTCGTGTTTCTGTTGGTGAGTATAGAGTTTCTGGGCTCCGTGGGGTATGTATTGGATTCAGGCCGGCTAGGTGAGGATAGCTGGATCGCCACCCCTTCTGCATCGCATCATATTATTAATATTTTTTATTGCTACAAATAATGTTTATGGGAAAAGAACTATGCATTACTAAATTCCCCGCTTGGTAAATGATTTAGATCCTAACTTCAAAAAAAGTATCACTGCTCATTACTTCAAAAGTAAATTAAAATCATATTTTTTGAGCAACCTGTAGATATGTAAGAGGGAACCGGTCCAAGTGTTTGCGGCACGATCCCTTCCCCACACGTCGCTTTGCTATTCACATCTTGCTCAACGATACTTGTAAAAATAATTGAAGGTAACTAACTAACCACCTTTAATGTAATGCTAATATGACATTGAATTGTATTTGTACTTAGCACACCAGACAAATCCTTGCGATTTATGGCGAGCTTTTATCTATGTTATTGTTATTTTTGATATGAAAGAAATAAATAAAAAAAAATCTATCTACCCGACTTGACTCCGTTAACACAAAACATCAGGTGGGGTACCTACGTACGTACGTAATACGGTAATACGGTACATACAATCCCTTAACCATACACTATTTTCAAAAGTTCGCATCGTTCACTTCGCCAATTTTGTTATTGTGCATGTATCGTTCCGGTTTCCCTACAAAAGGTAATCAATGAATTTCGCCAATGCAACAAGACAATCGACTTGAGCCGCGCACATCGAAGTAAACTCGGTAAGTGTGCTAAAGTTCAACGACTTGACACCTATCATTGAGCGAGGGTTAACGACACGACATCACCCATTCATAATAAATGCAATCGATTGAGGATAGTCCACGGACGGTCTGTCATTAAAAGATACAAGGAGGCCGTATGGTTTCCTGCACTTCGTTTATCTAGGACAAACTGATTCAGGCATTACGGTCAATACGTATAGCTTCGTCGTATCATTTGACTGTTTTTTTTAATATTATAGTAGATACTAGCAAACCAGTGAACCAAATGTTCACCAAAAAAAAAAGAAAACCGGAAGTGCTACGTTACTCACATCCGGTTTGTAGTCTTATCAGACTATTCTTAACTTATAACTTAAACATTCTCTATATCTATCTCTTACGGTTTGGCCGCTGAAACAGCACCACGGACGGACGGACGGACTTGGCTATTAGATAAGAGATACTAGAAGACGACTCACTTGATGCTAAGCGATCACCCACCTTTAAACATCTGCCACAAAAAAAGCAACTGAAGTATCACAAATGCGATGCCAGCCTTTGCAGCAAGCGTACATTGAGCCACTAAAAGCGACCACTAGTGGCTGAGTCAAGCCGCTAGACGCAGCCTTTAATTGAATCGAACGAAATCGACTGGCTGTAACAAAACTTCAAGTAACGGCCACTGAACGCGGCCACTAGTGGCTGAATTAAGCCACTAGACGCAGCCATCAATCAAATCGAAATAAATCGAGTCACTTTCACTAAGCTTCTTTCTAGTGGCAACCACTAGTGGCTCAGTCAAGCCACTCGACGCAGCCACTGATCGCCACCGCTAGTGGCATAGTGACGGCCACTCGATCTCTAAGAGCTAGCGCAAATTGAGCGACCAATCGCGGTCACTCAACGCCACCACTAGTGGCTGAGTCACGCTACTAGACGCAGCCACTAATCGAACGCGGCCACTAGTAGCTCAGTAAGCCACTCGATGCAACCACTGATCGCTGCCGCGAGTGGCATAGTAGTGGCCACTCGAACGCTTAGAGCAAGCGCACATTCAGTAAATAATCGCGGCCACTAGTGGCTGAGTCAAGCCAGTAGACGCAGCCACCGGTCGAAGGAAATCTAGTGGTCGCCACTAAGCTTTTTAGAAATTTATATTAAAGTCGACAGCTAGGGGCCAGCTTTTTGCAGCGGGGTTAATTAGGTAGAATCTCAGGATTTTTTAGAGAAAATCATGTTTTCACCGGATTCAATCAATCAATCAATATATCTTTATTCAAATTGGATGTATAGTACAACACTTTTGAATCGTCAAAACATTTTTTTCTCTACCACTCGTTATTGGACATATTTTTTAGCTGCGGAGAAAAACGAGCGAAAAAACCTCCACAACATTAAAAGCAAAGCGCAAAGCAAGATTCATATATGTGTATTATTTATCAGGCAACCCTAAACGTTTTACATAAAAAGTAAGTATGCAAGCAATAAAGTGAAGCTAAGTGTGTGAGCTTGCACCATTAGAGGTGATTGAACTCTGTGTTTACCCCTAAAGCTCACGGTACACCTGACTAGCTTCCGTCGTAACGTACCCGATGTGTGTCAGGGGGCAATAACTTGATGAGCTGTTGACATGGAAAATGATGGGCTACTGTCCGATGTCAATGTCGTACTTACGTGTATGCTAGGTGTGAGCGTTCTAAAGACGAACCGGTTTCAAGGACCGTTTTGTGTTCCGCGACGATAGAACCGTTTTACGTTTCGGATCAAAACAGTCTTCGTCGAACAACTAGTCCTCGGATTGTCTGCACGCCAATATGTACTTTATGATAAAGTAAATACAGTCTATAATAGAACGCAATGATATGACATGCCGTTTCGTTCTATGATAATTCAGCTTTGATTTTACAATAATATAATCTTTATTGTTGAACATTTAAAGTCGATTATCGTATAACACTACATTTATTTCGATGTTTCGTCGTCTCGTTCGCAGCAACGAAACGAACGTTAACCAGATTACATTTAGTTCAGTTTCGTTGCGTTCATTCGTTCGACCGTCGCGTGTCGTTTCGTTGCATCACCCAGCCGCAACCATAAACAGTTGCGACGAGAACTATTTTCTAGGACTAGTTTTCGTTTAAGAGAAAACGGTTGCGTTTCGTCGTCAGAAAATTTGAGAACGACCCACCGCTAGTGTATGCCCAACAATTATTATCGTTACTATCATAATAATAATAATAATAGAATTTTCCCCAATAGTACGGGGTTTTGTAAGCGTCTTTTAAAATAACAGTACCTTTTGGTGGTATTGTGTTTCTGTCATTTCATGTAATGAAAGGTGAATTCATGAATCATCTCTGAAGTGACTTTTCAACTTGACGACTGTGTAAATAATAAAACAGGGAGAAATAAAACAGCCCTTGCTGAGTACAAGGTCCCCCGCCGTAGATTTACGAACCGATGGTGTAGCTTCTAGACATTCATGAGTGCTTGTATAAGCCTAAACTGAATAAATAATTTTGATTATGATTCTTTTCTAGAACCTCTCTACGGGGCAGGGCATTAGATACTTCAAGCCGGCAAGGTGGCGATGGCTGGAGTGGCACACTTATCTGCTGCACCAGTTATTTTTACGACTGTACCCCACTTACCCCTTATTAAGTGAGGGTAAACAATAAATTAGTAAAATTCTCAAGATATATGTAATACTAGCAAACCCCGCGAACTCCGTTTCGCCACCAGATGGCTTCGTTTTATGTAACATTTCGTTTGGTGATTAATTTTTTTTTTAATTTTTCCTGAATTTTCTTTGCTATAAACCTCACGGAGCCCGAGACCTTTCCAACAAATGCAAAACCGTGGAAATCGGTTCGTGCGTTCTGGAGTTATAGCGTCAGGAAGGAAAACCCGACTTATTTTTATATAGTAGATTTCAATTTCGAGGGCAGAATTGGCAATTTGAGCTCGTTGTTAATTTTCTCCTATTCTAAATGCAGGTCAGGGGTTTGGTAGTCCCTTTTATAGGTTAGGTGCTGTTTTTTTCATTTGGAACATATTTTTTTTAACACAGCCTAGCCCCAAAGTAAACACTGTAAGGCTTGTGTTATGGGATGCTAGGGTAACGTATAGAATACATATACTGTTCATATATAAGTATTTGTTTCTTAGGTTTTCACGCACATCACTCATTAAACTCTTCGACGAAGCAAACCTGAAAAGGCTGCGAAACGTCAATAAATAAATAAAGTTTCGTGCATTAACCCGTTAAAACTAGTTTTATATATAAGTATATTAATATTGAAATACACATAAAACATCCATGACTGGAGTACAAATGCTCGTATTCATCATATAAACATCTACCCCCACCGGGATTTGAACCTGGGGCCTCTCGAGTCGGCGACACCATGAAACCCGGCGTACAAACCACTCGGCCACGGAGGTCGTCAAACAACAGTCGGAGGTTTATTATTCAAACAACAGATTAGACCAAACCAATGGTATAATCATAGATGAATGATTGCTCTCGCTTCGTCGAGTGAAGCGAGACCAATCATTCATCTATGGGTATAATGATGTTTTACACAGATCCTAAGCTGCAGTTGCCAAGTCGTATTGTTTCTCTAAAAATTTACTATCTCGAGCTCCTCCGTGCTTCGGAAGGCACGTTAAGCCGTTGGTCCCGGCTGCATTTGCAGTCGTTAGCACCCACCAATCCGCACTGGGCTCGCGTGGTGGGTTATGGCTCAATCTCGCTATTCAATCCATAGGGAAGGTCTGTGCCCCAGCAGTGGGGACATTAATAGGCTGATGATGATGATGATAGTTTCTCTATTGTGAAAGAGAAATTGAAGATACGAAAGCATGTTCACAGTACAACAGTAACCCACATAGCATAATTCGAACACAGAGAAAACTGGTTCGTAATAATGATTAATGATTTCCACCCAAACTAGACCAGTCAAGGGCTTTTTCGTTCTTAACCAATTACACATAACATGATTCATTCGTAGTAACTCAATCTGAGCTTTATTCCTTTAACACTAGGGTTGTAATTATTTTTCTTAGCTGATATTGTTATGTTTATGGCGTTTCACGCATACGATCTTGCGTCCTGCTGCGGTCACTGGGCGGTTTCCGCAAACCCGTTGCCATGGCAACCGCACCAAAACAAAACTGCCAAATAGCACAAATAATTTTCCGACCCGGTCTAAACAAACGTAATGATACTCTTCTTATACACGTACAGCTGAGAAATTATGAACCGCAGTGACCTCGATCTGATTGCTCCATAGAATTAATACTTGATGTTCTTTACAAGATTGGGAAGGCGGTTGGGAACCAGGATGGATTTCGGATTTGGTGATAGTTTGTACCCCAATGTGGGGGGGTTGACACAATTCTTCAGACAAGATCCGTTCTTTGGGTATGTAAAGCTTGAGTCATAGAGGTGATTGCAGAGGCGTAATAACAAATCTTGCGCGCCGGGTAATTATCGAATTAGTTAAATCAAAGTGTAGGTCAGTAACGAATGTCTTCGTATAGCTTCTGGCACCATACCATTCTTCAAACTTTGACGCGCTATAACTTTGTCATTTTTTGGTTGATTGCCCAAAGTAAAAATACGTGTCCATTATTTTTTGATCATCTAACTGACGGACTAAATCGAATTTCGTTTACAGTACCCCGTCATCACCCCTATTTCTGTGTTTCTTTCACCCTAATGTGGGTTAGTTCACACGATTCGTGATATGACGCGATGCTACAACGCTGAGAGCACATTTTAAAAGAGCGCCGACTCGACTATTTCTTCTTAGGAACTAAGGAAATAGTGTTCAAAATCAAATTATATGAAAATGAACCTGCAATTTGGAATACAAAAAATAAATATACACAAATAAAACTTTTAACAAATTTTTTTAGGGTTCCACACACAAAGGAAAAAAACGGTACTCTATTACTAAGATTCCAGTGTCCGTCTGTTTGTCAGTCCGGGGTAAGGACCCCGGACGGAAAGCATGCAAAGTTGGTCTCGGCTGCAACTGCGTTAGCACCCAACAATCCACCCAGGACCCGCGTAGTGGGTCATCGCCTAATATCCTTATTCTTTCAATGGGTAAAGCCTGTGCCCCAGAAAGGGCGATATTAACAGGTTGATGAAAATGATAATAATTTGCAGTCCATCTTCCGGTTTCCACACCATGGCGAGAATGATGGACCGCATGATGTCGGAGAGCCTGCAGCCGTTTGGGTTCGCGCGCATGACTACGCGGCGGAGCGGCGCCGACAATAAGGAGCCACCGCGCGACGGGCTGAGGACGGAGCGGAGCGAAGCGAGGCGAGAGCGAGCCAAGAATCCATCGGACACACACGTCTCTACTGGTACACGGCATCCGCCTACACAAGGTGGGGATTATATAATAATAATAATAACATATTTATTTGTAAAAAATTGTACATGGTAATAATCTTATAAATATGTTAATACTAAGGCCATTATTTCACACAAAGTACCTACATATAGACATCCTCAGCCCAACTAGGAAGTTCATCCTGAATTTTGGCTTCAGCGCTCTTTCCGAATTGTATTTGCAATGTAGCCATACAAATAACATGAGTACCATAAGAAGATTAGTTGATCTCTATGGACTGGATAACAAGGAACCAACTCGCGACGGATGTGGACGGATTGGACCGAAGCGAAGCGAGAGCAAGTCAAAAAACCCGTCTGACACACACGCAACGATATTGAATACTCTAGATACAACATCACGAACAAAATTCGTGGCCGAAACCTGTCCAAAAGGTACATTCGACGATCCACGAAGCTCCGTAAGATGATCGCGCAGTTAAAAACAATTTAAGGCATTATTTATTCATACATTGAAAGTCACCTTTAATGCATATTGTATAAGGTCTTAATTAAAACGAATGCGTCAAAGAGTTATGACAGTTCGTAATGTAAAATGAAAGAGAACGCAACGAGAGCACAGAAAAAGCTAATCGCGAGTCGCGTTGCGGTCGCAAGTTGATATTTACGAGGCCTGCAGATAGAATTTTGCATCCATAATTGTTTCTTTAAATATTAGGTTTAATATGGTAGGCTACCATTTACCAGACTTATTTTGGCCCAAATTAACTATAGCTACCATTGGTAGCTATAGTTAATTTGGGCCAAAATAAGTCGTAATACGGATTGGATCATCCAATTTTGGGAGGGATATTACGTAACGTTATAATAATAATAATAAAGCTTTATTTATTTCAGTATGAAAGTATGTATACAATTCAAAATATTAGTAGATTTCTTAATTAATTAATGATTTAATTAATTGAGAACTTCCGAGATTTTGTGTGGTTTCGTTTGAAATTCGTGATTTCTCGAAAACCGGAAGTGCTACGTTACTCAAATCCGGTTTGTAGTCTTATCAGACTATTCTTAACTTATAACTTAAATATTCTCTTTATCTATCTCTTACGATTTGGCCGCTGAAACAGCACCACAGACGGACGGACGGACGGACTTGTCTAATAGATAAGAGATTTTTCTTGCTGTTCCTTTTATACGAACCTCTTTCGGGTAAAAGCCTCCTCTAATTCCTTCCATTTATCCCTATTCCAGGAAAATTCCAACCAGTTTCTACCTGCTATGTCTTTTATATCGTCAGACCAACGTTTTAGTGGACTGCCTTTGTTTCTTTTTCCAGCAGGTCCTGCCCATTTAGTAGCTTGTAAAGACCATCTCTTGTCTGTGTGCCTTGACAAATGACCAGCCCATTTCCACTTAAGTCGCAAAGCTTGTTCAAGAGCATCTGTGAGCCTAGTTTTCCTCCTTATGACTTCACTGACAATTTTTTGTATCTTCTTATTTTAAGCATACTTCGTTTCATTGATCGCAGGCATGTTTTGATTTTACTTTTTATTTTATTTATGAATGTCCATGTTTGGCTGCCATAAGTTAGGCTTGGAACTATACATGTATCCATGACGAGTTTACGTAACGTTACTAGAAGTGAAATAAATGGATTTATAGTTTATCGAAGAAACATTTTTTGTAATAGCCTCCCAGAAACCTAAAAAGTAATTTGCACAATTACACCTTTGAGTAACTCTATTAAACCCAGACATTTCTAATCAAGTACTATATTTCAGTCGTCAAGCCCACGCAAGCGAACACATTCCAAATGTCGCAAGCGGACCAAAACAAACAAACCGATCCTACGACGGAGAAATGGGCGGGCACACTTCGCCGGCGGGATCCTGACATCCAACCAACTCTACCTTCCATTGTAACCCGTAAAACTTCGTCCACGTCAGTCGGTAGCGGCAGAAAATGTCGTTCGGTCGAGCGCATGCCTCGGCAGAGGATACGCCAATTAGCACCGATCAAACCCACCGTTCGAAAGACCGACGTGCCTTCAGAAGGAGACGTTGCTCTTCTAGAAAGAGACGAGAAAGTCTTCGACGCGACAGGATACGAGTTGCATTTGGTGGAGACTTTAGAAAGAGATATTCTGCAGAAAAATCCTGATGTGCGTTGGAAAGATGTGATAGGGTTGGAAGACGCGAAGTCAGTTCTACAAGAAGCCATGGTTTTGCCGCTCGTCATGCCTGATTATTTTAAGGTGCGTAATATTATCGTATAACTACTTCATCTTGTAGATTGTACTAGCTGTCATTTTATAAATCTCATAATCTTGTTATTATCTATACAATGGTGCCAATTCTGGCGTGATTCTCTCAACTTAAAGCTAAATTTAACATCAGTCTCTCCTTTTCATTCTGTATAAAGAATGACAAGGATATACTGCTGTCAAATTTAAGTTTAGGTTTAGAGAATCATGCTAGAATTGACACCAATATTTATTTTATTTGTAAGTTTCTAGATCTACTGAACCGATTTTGAAACTTCTTTTATCGAATTTCCACATTATTTGTAAGTATCATAGGCCCCGAGGTAATTTTGATATTTCAAAGTGACTTAGTAATTTTATTAAGATTACAAATTAATAGTAAATGTCACATTTATATAGGTAATATGTGGTAGATATGGGAAACATAAACGTCAGCTAAATAGGAATGTGAAAACTACAACAGAATTCCCCATGAAATATATTACAAATTTAGCTTTTACAAAAATAATAAGGCAATTTTTTTGATGTCATTTAAATAGATTTTGTTTGTTCTAGACTAGATAGTAAAACGACGAAAAGGTCATCTTGCTTTGAGAGTGTTACGTAGCTTTTGCGTAGCCCTTACCCGTTTTCGTAAACCTAGGTTTCACTATCAGCCGTTGAATCTTGAGTCCAGCTATTACCTCAAACTCGCTCGACTAGCCTAATTTATATTAGTTGTTCGCGTGTGCGATATTATCTCGGAGTACTTATTTGCTCACGGCGTAAGTGCGAACGTTTTTTGGAATTTTCTTTATCAAGAGAAATTGCACTTAATGTGTAAAGGACTAAGGCGAAACAGAAATGAGGCCAAAAGTTATGGAGGCACGTACGAGCATAATTTTTCATTTTGTAATTTTTTGCTTGTTTCAATCAATATGTTAGTAAACAATATTGAAGATATGAAATACATTCTGCTACGACTTAAAATATTTTTTTCACAACCAGTATTCGTTTACAAAAATCATTGAGTCGTAACCATTTAGACGCTTTGCTCTCCTCGAGCAGAATGCGTTCGGTGTACGATCCTAGAAATTAGCCACTTTAGCAATGGGTCATAGGATGGGTGACCAAAAATTGGTATGCGCCCACCAATTCGTACTACAGGTGGATGGATTTGGCACGTTCTCCCATACTTTCCTACAGCGTCCACGTATAAAGCGTGTGCCCCAGAAACGACATTAGGCTGATGATAATGATGAATTCATCATTATCAGAACTTCCTGGCATATGGTATACCTGCCTGTGTTAAGGTCGGCAAGGTTAGGTACTTTGATATAATATACCATAACATTCTGCACATGTTGTTGTTGAGGAGCTCGATGGCGCAAGTGGTTGGCGCGTTCGGCTGCGATCGTTGAACTTAAGCAACTTTCGCAGTGGTCGGTCATTGGATGGGTGACCAAAAATTACTATTGAGCTCCTCCGTGCTTCGGAAGGTACGTTAAGCCGTTGGTCCCGGCTGCATCTACAGTCGTTAGCACCCACCAATCCGCACTGGGCCCGCGTGGTGGGTCATGGCCCAATCTCCCTACTCCATCCACCGGGAAGGCCTGTGCCTCAGCAGTGGGGACATTAATAGGCTGATGATGATGATGATGATTCTGCACATCTTCGAGTTAGGAGTGTACCACTTATCACCAGTTACTTTGTTATATCATTTGATAACATTGTTGCACATATCTTCGCGTTAGCACTTTACCAATTATCACCAGCAGGAGTAATTTCCTAATTCTAACAAAGAAATCTTGCCTGTTCCAGGGTATCCGAAGGCCGTGGAAAGGCGTCTTACTCACGGGCCCGCCTGGCACTGGCAAAACTCTGCTGGCGAGAGCAGTGGCTACAGAGTGCAAGACCACATTCTTCAACGTGTCTTCGGCGACGCTCACATCCAAGTACAGAGGAGACTCTGAGAAACTCGTACGACTGCTGTTTGATATGGTATGCTTCATTTATTTTTCAGCATTAGGATAGTATATGAAATCCATGATGCTTTTTCGGTATTGAAATACAGTAAAATTGTATGTGTATATAAAACATTTTAGGAGCTTGATGGCACAGGTGGTTAGTGGTTCCGTCATAATTTGGGTGACCAATAAAATAATGGCCTTGAGCACGCGCCTCGGAAGCAGTGCCGTCTTTGACCTATTGGCGGCCCTGGGCATATTAGGATAATGGGGCCCCTATGACCCCCGTTTGGTGATCTAACAAGAACTAGGGACTTTGTATTTGTGATCTAAGGTGCCCACCTATCGATCACGGGGCTCTGGGCACTTGCCCAAAGTGCCCACTGGGAAAGACGGGTCTGCTCGGAAGGTACCTCAAGCCATTAGTCCTCACCAGACTCTTGTAGTGGATCGTGGTTTGTCCTATATCTTCATCTATTGGGAAGTCATGTGCCCTAGAAGTGGCAACATTGATAACGATAAATAAAAAATCAAAACGTATGGATGTATGATTGATGTCCTCTAAAGTAGTTAGGCCATGTGTGTTATAGAAATGAAGTTATTCAAAACCACTCCGTTTACTGATAACATTGAAGTTAATATTTTACACTGATGACCGAAATAGGGGTTTTCCGAATCTTCAAATTGAGGAGATGGCGAAGAAAACGCATCTGGTCCAACTACTTGTTTTTACAGTCCGAAGGTTTCGGGCTCGTTAAATTTGAATCCCAAATAAATTTCAATCAAAACCACCTGAAACAGTGTTAAAATTACTAAATTTATAAATTAAAAACCATGCCAAAACCTCACTGTAGGTATGTCATTCAGTTTAATACAGCTCCTGTAAAATTTAATTTTATGGAATTATACCATTTTGTAGCTTGATAGAGCAAGTGGTTAGCGCGTTCGGCTGCGATCGTTGAAGTTAAGCAACTTTCGCAGTGGTCGGTCATTGGGTGGGTGACCAAAAATTTACCATCTCGAGCTCCTCCGTGCTTCGGAAGGCACGTTAAGCCGTTGGTCCCGGCTGCATCTGCAGTCGTTAGCACCCACCAATCCGCACTGGGCCCGCGTGGTGGGTCATGGCCCAATCTCCCTATTCCATCCATAGGGAAGGCCTGTGCCCCAGCAGTGGGGACATTAATAGGCTGATAGATAGCTCCTCAATTGGTTTTTGCTCAAAAATTTGTATTGTTCTTCTCTCAGGCGGCCTTTTATGCGCCCAGCACGATATTTTTGGATGAAGTGGACTCGTTGTGCGCGATGCGTGGCGCTGACTCCGAACACGAGGCTTCGAGGCGGTTCAAGGCCGAGCTTCTAATACAGATGGACGGCCTCTCCGCTGCTTTGTAAGGCATTATAGGAATTTGTGCATTTGGCATTGTGAATTGTACGGCATTGTCAGCATTGAGAGAAGGGTGACTTCATACTATTTAGCTGATTGTACAGGTAGGGTGCCTACCATTGGCATTAACTTAATGCAATTTTTCACTTCGATGGCTGGCTGGCGCTTTATGAAAATTTACCGATGAGAATATAAGTACCGGATCATTGAGCTTGTACCGAGGAATAGGTCAATATTGATTTTGCGTTTGATCTTATCATTATGAATCATGCACGGGAAGTTGTTAAATTTCTGAGTTAATTTTATGAAATCCAAAACAAATATGGCGTAGATTACACTCACTTCATTGAAACAGTATCGAAACCACCAGTTGTTCTGTAACCTTAGCACGAACCAATATCGAATTCGAATCGTTTGACAATGACATTTCGGGCTCGCAAACTATTCGAATTCGATATTAGTTCGTGCTAGGGGTATTGTACCCTTAGATTTTGAATAGTTGAATTCCATCTCTATGTGCGACAAATGTCAAGAAGTTTTGTTTGGAAATTTGAACAGAGCCACAACGGACGTGACTAGAGTTAGAAATCTTCCATATAACAGCACCACAACGCACGTGACTAGAGTTAGAAATCTTCCATATAACAGCACCTCAACGGATGTGACTAGATTTAGAAATCTTCCATATAACAGCACCACAATGAACGTGACTAGAGTTAGAAATCTTCCATATAACAGCACCACAACGCACGTGACTAGAGTTAGAAATCTTCCATATAACAGCACCTCAACGGATGTGACTAGATTTAGAAATCTTCCATATAACAGCACCACAATGAACGTGACTAGAGTTAGAAATCTTCCATACAACAGCACCACAACGCACGTGACTAGAGTTAGAAATCTTCCATATAACAGCACCACAACGGACGTGACTAGAGTTAGAAATCTTCCATATAACAGCACCACAACGCACGTGACTAGAGTTAGAAATCTTCCATATAACAGTACCACAACGGACGTGACTAGAGTTAGAAATCTTCCATATAACAGCACCACAACGGACGTGACTAGAGTTAGAAATCTTCCATATAACAGCACCACAACGGACGTGACTAGAGTTAGAAATCTTCCATATAACAGCACCACAACGGACGTGACTAGAGTTAGAAATCTTCCATATAACAGCACCACAACGCACGTGACTAGAGTTAGAAATCTTCCATACAACAGCACCACAACGCACGTGACTAGAGTTAGAAATCTTCCATATAACAGCACCACAACGGACGTGACTAGAGTTAGAAATCTTCCATACAACAGCACCACAACGCACGTGACTAGAGTTAGAAATCTTCCATATAACAGCACCACAACGGACGTGACTAGAGTTAGAAATCTTCCATATAACAGCACCACAACGGACGTGACTAGAGTTAGAAATCTTCCATATAACAGCACCACAACGCACGTGACTAGAGTTAGAAATCTTCCATACAACAGCACCACAACGCACGTGACTAGAGTTAGAAATCTTCCATATAACAGCACCACAACGGACGTGACTAGAGTTAGAAATCTTCCATACAACAGCACCACAACGCACGTGACTAGAGTTAGAAATCTTCCATATAACAGCACCACAACGGACGTGACTAGAGTTAGAAATCTTCCATATAACAGCACCACAACGGACGTGACTAGAGTTAGAAATCTTCCATATAACAGCACCTCAACGGATGTGACTAGATTTAGAAATCTTCCATATAACAGCACCACAATGAACGTGACTAGAGTTAGAAATCTTCCATATAACAGCACCACAACGGACGTGACTAGAGTTAGAAATCTTCCATATAACAGCACCACAACGGACGTGACTAGAGTTAGAAATCTTCCATATAACAGCACCACAACGGACGTGACTAGAGTTAGAAATCTTCCATATAACAGCACCACAACGGACGTGACTAGAGTTAGAAATCTTCCATACAAAACTTCTTGACATTTTACGCACATCGAGATCGAACTAACAACATAGTGGTGTCGATTCTGGCACGATTCTCTATAAAATTTTAAATCTAAACTTACATTTGACAACAGTGTATCCTTGTCATTCTCTATACAGAATGAAAAGGAGAAACTGATG
Source organism: Chilo suppressalis (assembly GCA_902850365.2). Taxonomy (NCBI): domain Eukaryota; kingdom Metazoa; phylum Arthropoda; class Insecta; order Lepidoptera; family Crambidae; genus Chilo; species Chilo suppressalis. The sequence continues at coordinate 27,189,876 of OU963901.1, read as the reverse complement.
TTAAATTAAGTTTTAAGTTTAGAGAATCACGCCCGAATCGACACCAATCATTGGTAAATATTACATTATACTTTTAATGTTGTGGAGTTTTTTCGCTGGTTTTTCTCCGCAGCTAAAAAATATGTCCAATATGGAGTGGTGGGGACAAAAAAATTATGGACGATTCAACATCAAATTTGAATAAAGATATATTGATTCCTGGTTTTTGACTATTCGTATCCGATGATCATCAGTAATTTGATAAGACGTAAGCCGGATTACGAGCTTAAAAGCCTTCTTTGAAATTGTAGACATCCTACGAAGTTTATTTGTCATGAATTAAGTATGTTTCCAGCAATCGAGACAAGATCATAATGGTCCTGGCAGCTACAAACCACCCGTGGGATATCGACGAGGCATTCAGGAGAAGATTCGAAAAGAGAATATACATTGGTCTTCCTGATGGTATGATCATAAATTATTCACTTTATGCCATTATCTTTTTGACACGTATACACAGTATAGATAGTTTGAAATACCTGTACTCCTAGCGTGAACCATTATCGAATTCGAATAGTTTGCGAGTGCCAAATGTCAGTTTCAAATTTTGTATTGAAACTTGAGCAGCAGCGCAACAAAGTATGTAACGAGAACTAAAAATCAATATACATTTGACAATGACATTTCGGACTCGCAAACTATTCGAATTCGATATTGGTACGTGCTAAGGGTTCTGTTTACTTTTTACTGTTATTTGTATAAGACGCAATCGTATACTAAACTTCGAAGTCAGCATTACATATGGTTGAATCACGGGCAAAGGTATATAAAATAATGTTATACAAATCGCAGAAAATTATCACCTCATCTGATGCTAAGTGTAAGTCCACTTACGTACATGTAGTCGTTGTAGAAATTTTTGGGAAACAACAGCTAAACGTTAAGTTTTGAATAACATAAAATATCGTTAACTTTTGAACGATGACTATCAAAACTTTTTCTTGGGCAGAATCGACAAGAGTTAAGTTATTGAACCTGTGCCTTCGAGACGTGGTGCTTGGAGATGACGTGTCCCTATCTGACCTGGCCTGCAAGCTGGATGGGTACAGCGGTTCCGATATCTGCAACCTCTGCAGGTAATCCCTATTAGCGAGTGAATAAAGTTTTCGAACCTGAGTTCCCGCTAATGAGAGACTGGGTGACAGTATGTCGCTATTGCTGGTTTAGAAACTAAAAGGGTACAGCGGCTCCGACATCTGCAATCTCTGCCGGTAATCCCTATTAGCGAGGGAATGAAGTTATCGGACCTGAGTTCCCGCTAATGTGAGACTGGGGGACAGTATGTCGCTATTGCTGGTTTGGAAACCAAAAGTGGTATAGCGACTCCGACATCTGCAACCTCTGCAGGTAATCCCTATAAGCGAGGGAATAAAGTCTTTGGACCTGAGTTCCCACTAAGGAGACTGGGGGACAATATGTCGCTATTGCTGGTTTAGAAACTAAAAGGGTACAGCGGCTCCGACATCTGAAACCTCTGCAGGTAATCCCTATTAGCGAAGGAATGAAGTTATCGGACCTGAGTTCCCGCTAATGTGAAACTGGGGGACAATATGTCGCTATTGCTGAATCTGAACGCGACTCTACTCTGGAAGACAATATGTAGCTATTGCTGGTTTGGAAACAAAATAGGTACAGCGGCTCCGATATCTGAAACCTCTGCAGGTAATCCCTATTAGCGAGTGAATGAAGTTATCGGACCTGAGTTCCCTCTAATGTGAGACTGGGGGACAATATGTCTCTATTGCAGGTTTAGAAACCAAACGGGTTCCGCGGCTCCGACATCTGCAATCTCTGCAGGTAATCCCTATTAGCGAGGGAATGAAGTTATCGAACCTGAGTTCCCGCTAATGAGACTGGGGGACAATATGTCGCTATTGCAGGTTTAGAAACCAAACGGGTTCAGCGGCTCCGTCATTTGCAACTTCTGCAGGTAATCTCTATTAGCGAGTGATTGAATATTGAAATAAGCTTAGATTACACTATTTCACGTTGTTTTTTGTACTAGAAATGAAGTAATTCCACGCGGACCAGGCAGCAGACGGGACTCGAACCCGCACCCTTCGCAATCCGGGTAAATTATAACTATAATTGCTATTTCTTCTTTCAAATGTTTAATACTTGTAAAAGTATTCATTTGACATTGTGGGTTACCTACAATGCGAAGAAATGGCGCTGCCTTGCAGCATAAGAATAGCTAGAAGAATTTCGACGCGGTCCGTGAGGGCCGCGGTAGCATAATTGGTCAGTGCATTCGCCCGGATTGCGAAGGGTGCGGGTTCAAGTCCCGTCTGCTGCCTGGTCCGCGTGGAATTTTTTCTAATTATATTTTCTTTAGATTTAAACATCAAGCAGTTACATGCTTAAAAAATTAAAATTATAACTAGAAATGAAGTGTTTTTTCTCAACTCAATTGATTTGTTCGAACAAAGACCATGTGTCAAAAAAAAATATGAAAAATTCAAACAGTGACTCTACTTGATCTCTCTTGAACTTCTCAGAGACGCAGCGATGATGACGATGCGCCAGAAGATCGCCGGCAAGAGTCCCGACCAGATCCGAAAGCTGAAGCGGTCAGAACTGGAAGCGCCGGTGTCAAAGACCGACCTGGAGGCCGCTATGGAGAAGACACGACGCACGGTCTCTCAGGCCGACGTCGCGCGTTACTCCACTTGGATGCAGCGCCACGGCTGCTCCTAGCGCCGACACAAAGCGTTGCGTGCGCTGCTTCGGAAGCTACGCGACGCTTGAACGCCATCTGCGCGTGTGTTCTGCCAAGCACATCGTATCTACCCTAGACATTTAGTATGGACATTGCATCTACCATAGGTATAGACTGCGCGTTCTCTAACTCATGTTCTAAAGAAAATTGGGCACGAGACGAATCGGCTAGAAGCTAGAAGACTGACCTGAAGGTTGCTATAGAAAAGAATTGAAAAAGTTGCCCGCGTCACAAGTCGTTGCGAACGCTGTTTTATCTGCGCATGTGCCCCGACAAGTATATTATATCTACCTTAGACAATAGCCGCTGCGCGTTTCAACCAACTGTCGAGTAAAACAGTCAACAATCTGAGCGTCTGAGCTAGAAGAGAAGTGCTGGTTCTGATTGTGTCTAGAGTGCGATTCAAACTTAATGGTAGCTGAAGAATTTTTTTACTTCAAAAAACCTCTTGGTCCAGGCAAATTCGAGTGGAATTTTGTCTAGTAAATATTTGCTTCGGATTTAAAATTAAACAGGATGATGTTTGATGTGAGAATATAATTAATGGCGGCTGTTATCTTTCTAAATCTGGGATGGGCAAACTACGGCTCGCGGGCCATCTGCGGCTCCCGACTGTTTGAAAATCGGGCCCGTGGCCTTAAAATAAAATTCAAAGGTGCTTTCAAAAAAATACTATTTCGTCACAAGTTCTTACACTTATTCACTTAGCTGAGCAGAACTATATTTTGATTTGATTACTTTGTCTAGGGGGGTGGAAATCGTGGTCTACCATAGATTCTTATAGTAATTGGTACGACAAGAAAAGAGGAAAAAAATTGCCAGTTACTGTTCTACACAGTTGTCAATCTCGTGCGAGTGCCGGTATGCACAACTATTTTGTGCCCACAGTCCATTTTTTATGTCTATGGTTTATACGATGCTGGCGAGTCTCAAACAGCCCCAGATGAACTTTTAATCCTTTGTGAAGTTTACGCAATTTTTGACGATGTGCTTAGTTATAAGGACGCATTTCGGAAATGGACATCTCAAAGTGTTCGGGACGGCGGGATAAATTTCAAGTGTTGTGACACAATGAAAGATGTTTCGAAATTGTCAAGACTCGTTGATAGTAGAAAGAATTAGATGGACTGGACAATTGGAATGGCATGTAATTGCTGAAGATTAATTTTGTTACAAATCAGACTTGAGTAAATTTAAAACAGTGAAACACAAATGTGTTGATATTTACTGGTGTATGAGTTTAAATAGTGCTGTTAAAATGGTGAGCATTACTTGTTCACAGATGGTGAATGTTTAATAGATATTGGTGTCGATTCTGGTATGATTATCTAAACCTAAACTTAAATTTGATAATAGTGTATCCTTGTTATTCACTATGCAGAATGGAAAGGAGAGAATGATGTTAGATTTAGTTTAAAGTTTGGAAAAGCAAGCCAGAATTGACACCATTATTTTATTAAATTTGGTAGGTTGTACTGTGTACAAAGCATGTGCTCCGGTGGAACTAAATAATTGCTTTAGTGGACAACTAACTAATTATTTTTGTATTTAATGCTTTTCATTTTGTTCATAGTGTTTCTTTACAGGACTAACTTGCGTGGAATTTTGTAAAATTTGTTAATACTATGCCTAGGTGGTTAAGAAATGATTGGGCACTCAGATTTTCTTTATTAATTAAGGGCTAATCCGCTTAATTTATTATTTTTCTTGAAAACATACACGGGGCGAGTCTAAAACAAATCCGGTATGTGAGATTTTTTTAAGTATATATTTTGTTTGACAAAAAAATACTCTTTCCTCAAAAGTCCACTTATAATTTATGAATTTTATAAATTAGAGATATAATTGTAATTTAAAGGATATAAAGACTAGGTCACTGTGCATATACAGAACACTCCATTAGTTTTAAATATTTAAAAAAGATATTTATTTCTATTTATGGTCTACATAATTAACACAAGAATCATATCGTATTTATTCGTATCTCTCGATAATATATTTACTAAAATTAGCATTTATTCGATGTTGCAATTTTATACAGATTTTTTTAAATAAATATAATATCCTAAATGTGTTTTAGCTAAGAGTGTATTGTAATCGTTATTATTATAACATTTTTGGCACTATTTCTAAATAATTACCTTTAGAGTTATAATTACTCAAAAGCAAAGATTTGAATTTCTGCTCTAACGGTAATTATGTCTGACATATTTGTACCTATAATGTGCCTGCGATAAAATTTTAATAGAGAAAAGTCTAAACTGCATTGCTTGAGAAAACATAACGGAAAATATGCTGTAAATATTGAAAGACCACAAAATATCGTATAGGAGGATCAGGTCATTAAAATAAGACTCAAAATTCGGGTATAACTCGGTTTTTATTGCTGAGGAATGGTGAAAAATTATAAAATTTGTGTCGTTACATTATGTCCGTTCTTTTTCTACTTGATGTCAATATTTTCGTGTAATATTATGTGCTGTGAGCGTAATTTGTAGATGAAGATTCAATAAAGTTCGTAAGATTTTACAATTACCTATTGTCTTTTCATTTATAACAACTCCTGTTTCTTTGATATGAATATATTAGCTGTGTTAAATCTTTGTATCCACAAGGCAACAATTGGCGCGCAACAAATGACGCTCAACATTTTCGACAACGTTGCAGTACAACGCGCAACATTGCCAAGTGGTGCGCAACATGTCCATACTTTAAGGCGTTTAGCAGACGACGGGGCGGGGCGGGCCGGTCAATTTCGTCGCGAACGATAGCATAAAGTGAATCCTATACTACAAACGCACACAGAGGGCAAAAAGACCGCGCCTTGGGTGCCCGGCTGTGGGAATGTCCGCGGCTGCCCGCCGTGGATCATACAAACCAGTTTATATGCAGTAACGCAGACGGCGGCGCGGGGCGGTCAGCTCAGTCCGCGCCACGCGCTTTTTAGTGATGGACTATTCACTAGAACGAACGTCCTGAACTGACCGCCTCTGCCCGTCGTGTGCTTTGTGTACGCAGCGCGGGCAGCCGCAGACATCGACGGGCAGACGCGGTCTTTATTGCTTCGCGGACAAAAAGCCCGCCCCGCCCCGTCATCTGCTAAGCGCCTAATAGTAGAAGTTCCGCGCTTTTGTGGGACGTTGCCGCACATGTTGAGCCTTGTGTTAAGCGTCAAGTGTTGGCTAGTCGATACAAGGTTTTAGAAGGCCATATACTGGAATTATGGCTTTTCCCACTTTGATATGATATATAAACTTTTGCTTTATGCTTTTTATGAGTGCCGATTATAAAGCCACTTGGAACAGTACCCCTAGCACGAACCAAAATCGAATTCGTATCGTTTGCGAGTCCGAAATGTCATTGTCAAATGTGTACTGATTTTTAGTTCTCGTTACGTACTTTGTGCCGCTGCTGTTCAAGTTTCCATACAAAATTTACAAGCCTTCCAGTGCTTACTTTGGGGCTAGGCTGATTGGTGTGATTATTGGAAATGTTATTATTATTATTTGACATTGACATTTCGGTTTGCAAACTATTCGAATTCGATAATGGTTCGAGCTAGGGTTACTGATCACGATATTTTTCCCCACAAAGTATCTGTAAAATATATTAGAGAAAAGGAGAAACAAATTTCTACTTTAGGATTATAGATGGTATGATATAAAAATACAGCATTTGAAAAAAATATGCATTAACAAAACGCTATAGAATGTTCCAGCTCCATGTGGAAAAACGCGCCTAACACCAGAAGCAAGATATGTTGCCAATGTGAAAAAAGCCTGACTTTGCTAAAAATATTTTAGTTAATAATTACTATAAGGCACTAATATCATCTGTGCAAAACCGATGAAAGTTTCAAATTCATTTGTATATCTAAATAATGTAAAATACAGGATATAAATGTGTAAGAAGTTAATACTAGGCTCATATTAATGGTCTCAAAATCTGCTTTTAAAATACAAAGGCACTAAGTTATACACAGTATTATTGTTGCAACTATCAACAAACATGCTATTTAACATATTAATTAGGTATCTTTCAACTGAACACGATTGATACAAATTAACAATAAAAATAAAATAACAAATTTCTTAACAGTACACTTAAACAAAACGCTTAAACATAATGATTTAATTATTATGATATTAGCCAAATAAACAAACTTTTAAGGCATATTAACCTTATAACCTATCTAATCTGTAAATTTCAAATGCCAGAAAAAAAATCTGGAACACGACATAATTTTTAATACAAATGTTTGAGTATTTAGCTGTCAATCGTCAAAAAAATATTATATTAGATTATTCGCGAGAATTCATACTTATATGCTTATTATTATCACAATAACATAGTTTAATTATTAATTAAAGTAAACGTTTATTTACATTTCTTTAACTGCATTCTATAACACAATAATCGTTATTTTATGAAACCAATAATTCTTTTAACAATGTTCCTCCACGAGCTGGGCTGCAGGGCTTCCATTTATATTTTCCGAAAAACCCTGTACATATATATGTCATGTCATGTTATATGTCAACATTTTGACATAAATTGCGACTGGAAATTAAATAGGGGTGATGACGGGGTACAGTAAACGAAATTCTATTGAGTCCGTCAGTTAGATGATCAAAAAATAATGGACACGTATTTTTTCTTTGGGCAATCAACCAAAAAATGACAAAGTTACAGCGCGTCAAAGTTTGGGAGTAGGGGCTCGTGACGTCATCTTTGAGTGAAAATTGTACTTGTTTAATTGTAAAACGTGACGTCATGCGAATTTTCAAATCAATATATCTCTGAAATGTTTATATCATGTGTGAAAAAAGAAAAAATACGTGTCCAATACTTTTTGATAATCTACCTGAAAGAAAAAGAATTAGTCATCATCCCTGTACACGAAATTTTTGGATCTTTGCGTTTAAAAAAGGATTCGAAAAGTTTCACGTTTAATTAAAGTCACAGAAAAACAGACAAAAAGTCTATATAATCAATGGTGCAATGCCCGTCTTCAAACTTACGGATACTCACAATCAAAATAAATGTTTTGCTGATATTTACATTTTCAATGGCTTATAGATAGAAAAAAATATTGGCATTTCAAGATTTGTTATTCACAAAGATATTTTAATTAAATGTAGGTACCTATAATGTATACGTACTTATCTCAAACATGCTTGGAAATGTAAGCATTATTTTGACAACCTTCTTTGAGATAAATCAAAATTACTGTACTGGCCACATACATGCGAGCAGCGGCCGGTAAAATTATATGAAAATCCATGTCTATCGTGTTTGGCAGCCAAATAAATTACATAGGTAGCTTTCCAATTACAGCATTATAGCGCATTATGCGGCAAATTGCTTAACGTTGAGTGTTCCAACTACAGCAACGCTTCGCACAATTGAGCACTCTCAAAAGTGATGCTTTCGTGTGATGCGTGCAATGGTACCAACTTAGAGACAGGAAATTAACAAGTGTTTTTTCTTTAAGTTGGCATTGATCGAAATGTTTTATTTAATAAGTTATCGTTAGTAATATTATTTATTGTTGAAAAATTATTAAAACTTTCGTTTCATCATAGTTTTTTTATAAATAATCAAAGTTAATTCAAACTATGTTAAAAATTAAATATAAATATGGATGAAGGTATAAACATTGACTTTTTTTTTCAACACTGAACTTAGCGCACTCTGCTGGTGCATTTGAAAACTAATTCACGTTCCAATTAAGCATCAGCATAATTCGGCATTGTGCGGCACTGAGTCGCATTATGCTCTGTTATTGGAAAGCAACCATAGTAACCTCATACCAAGGAGGGAACTTATCACAGGTCTTATTCAAACTTCGAACTGGATTTGGAAATAGCAAGCTGGCTGTTTATGAAAAGAAAAACAACAGAACATTTACACGGGAAAAAAATTGGTGTACGCCGTTGATTTTCAAGAATTTCCAAGGTTCTGTCTAGGTACTACCTAGTTTTATTTATGAGTTACCTCATATTGAAGTCATTTTTCAATTTGACGACTCTGTATATAAATACAGGGAGAAAAAAACAGCCCTTGCTGAGTTTCTTGCCGGTTCTTCTCAGTACAAGGTCTCCCGCCGTAGATTTGCGAACCGATGGCGTAGCTTTTCGACATTCACAAGTGCTTGTTATAGCCTAGACTGAATAAACGATATTGAATTTTGAATTTTATTTCCGTACATTATTTGAGAAAAGTACTATACAAGCCTTGGTTACAACTAGGCATTGATAGACTTACGTATGTGTGTTTCTCGGCTTCGCCTCGGCCCACGTTTACACGTTCGTCCATCAATGCCTCTTTTGCTGGCCGCTGTAGTAATGTACTATTAATGTCTTTGGTTCATAGTCAAATCTTAAACTAGGTACATAATAAAAACTTAAGAGTCAAAATTGAGAAACATTTAATTTTCTACTTTGTAAAATCTCTCTAGACTTTTTAAAATACTTAGTTCAATATTTTCTACTAGCTTCATTATTGCTAAGGCAGATATTGCTAGCGACTAAATGAGTGTTAATAAAATTACAGTGAATGCTATTATATAATGAATTTAATTATTATAACAAAAATCCCTTATATTTTGACGTTTTCTTGTTATAGTTTTATTTACAATGATTTCAGTTAACTGATATTCGTTGATAGGAAGATCAATAACTTTTTGGGTATTAATTTCCCAAAATGTAATTTACATTTAAAAAGTATTTTTTTAGTTATTTCACTGACCGAACGCGTTCACCACTTTTAAAATAACTTATTATATTTTTTTTATAAAAGAGTGCTTTTAAATTCAAAATATTAAAAACCTTATTATTTCATTCATTTTTATTCAATAAAAATTTTGGAAAGTTGACTCAGAAGAAATTTATATTGTCAAAAAGTTCATCATTTATCCGTTTAATTATTTATTCCTTATTATTATTAGCAGTAAATGGCGTACCTGTGTTTAGTGTAATACTATCAAAAAGTTCATTTATAACGTTTTCAATATCAAAGAATACCCATTATTGACCCGTTACAGGGCCAGTCGAGCGGACTGTTGTTGGGATAGCTTTGCTATTTCCTGTGTTCATTTTGTCAAAAAGTACATCATTTATTAATTATTACTAACAGCATGAAATGGCAGACTGCAAGCCATAGGCATAAAGTTTCAGTTATCGAAAAGTTTATCATTACAGCCGACGATAGAGACTGAATCCCATCATTGATTGACATCGGAAATGAAGAAATACTCTTAAGTCCATCAGTACCCTTAGTATGAATTTTACAATTACGAAAACTGTGAGTTTTCGTGAGTTCGCATTCGTACTAAGGGTACTGATTTTATTGTTTTTTTTTGTTTAAATTCTATCAATAAATAATTTGCGTCTTCTTAAATTTCAAGTATATTTGGTTACTTTTCACCAAAACGGACATAGAAACACAATTTACAATTACAAAAACTATGATAGTATTCGTGAGCTCAAACTCGTACTAAGGTTACAGAAAGTTGTACAGAGTTGTAATGTTCGTAAGTGATGGGGTAAGTATTGGGAATTATTGTTCGGTTAGCTTTAACATTTGTAACGTAACGTTCCTATTGTAAAAAAACTCTTATATTTATAACATTCCCATTATTAAAAAGTCCATCATTGACTCGTCTCTGTCGTCAGAAATATTGAATCACTGTAAAGTCCATCAGAGAGCGGTTCAGGATCATGGTATATCGCGAGAAGTGGCGGGGTCAGTCGTGTGGACTATTGTTGGAGTAGATTTTTTATTTTTTTTTACTATCCTATTGTCTAAATATCCATTATTTATAAAGTTTCTAATAATCAAAAAGTCCCATCATTGACCCGTCGGAAATATAGAATCACTGTAAAGTCCATCAGAGATCGGCTCAGGATCTTGGTATTCGCGAGGCGGGCCCCACTCGTGGAAGTGGCGGGGTCAGTCGTGCGGACTGTTGTTGGCTGCTGCAGCGGCTGCGTCAGCGGCTGCATCCTCTTCGCTGTCCTGCTCTAATATACCGGCGAAGGAGAACGGCGCGAATGCGTACCCGTGACCTTCGTAGAATTTGCTCATGAACTCCACCCTAGGGAGAAGAGGAAGAGTGTGAGTAAATGTATCTGCTAGATATTTAATATCCCTAAAGAGATTTAGGCCTGCTGATTTATTTGGTAATTTGGTCAGTTGAGAATTTGAAAACACGATAGAAAGAAACAATATTATCTAGTTAAGCTACTTTCGCAATGGCAGGTCATTGAATGGGTTAACAAAAACTTTCTACTTCCAGCTCCACCGTGCTTCTGAGGCACGTTAAGTCGTTGGCTCCGGGTGCATCTGCAGTAGTTAGTACCCACCAAACTGCACTAGGCCCGTATGGTGTGTCATGGCCCAATCTTATCATTTCCATCGATAGGAAAAGCCTGTGCCCCAGCAGTGGACATAGGCTGATGTAGAAGAGTAGAAGATAAATTTAAAGAAACATGCTCACCAATGTAACCGCAGCGTATGAAGGAAGGCAGACAGTCCCTCCATAAGCACCAGAATCGCGAGCGTGAAGAACGCCCACACGCCGAAGATGACGAACAATCCGATTGACATCACTGGATGGTTGCCCATGCCCATCTTCAGTACTCGCTGCCATAGTACCGCTGACAGCTCTAAAACAATACAATACCTTCATTTAACTCTTCAAATAGCACTAGCTAAAGTACCGCTGATAGCTTTCAGAGAATTCAAAACCTTTAATATAACCCTCAAAAAGTATTTGCCCCCAAGGAAGCTATATACCTAACGGTTTCCGTTAACAATTCTAAGATCATACGCGGACAACTTGAAGTAGTCAAGATGGACTGTTTCAAGCTGCGATAGCATAAGGGCATGCGTGAGGGGCGGCAGAAACCATACACAGTCATTCAAAGGTGACTGAACTATTTTTGATTAGATTTACTAATTCTGCTGAGGAAATCGTAATCCTTACATACATAGTACATCCCTATGCATAGTGAACTACAGTCTGCTACGTATACACACGGACCACTCGAGCAGTTTTGACTCCTTCGGGTGGTTGGCACTGCGGTGAAATGGCCGCTTCAAGCTGTTGACTCTGACATAACCTTCAATTATAGGCAAAAAACTGCTCTTAAATCTATAGAAAATTTAATTAGAAAAAATACTGCGCAGTCTTCCTTGTCTATGCTCGTTGCTCAAGAAGTCTGCCGGGGTGAATAATAAACAAGACACTACACTAATGTCATAAGAAATGTTGCTATCTCACTACTCACGGGCGTGTGCGAGCGAGAGAGCCCACAGGCGCAGGTAGGAGGCGGTGTGGGAGACGGTGCCCAACACGTACTCGATGGTGTGGATGGCCTGCGTGATCATCAGCTCGCCCATGCCTTCTTCCTCCTTGTCTACGGCTACGTCGCCACCTTCTACGCCTTGCTGGTATCGCTGCGGGAAGAGATCTTGCATGAAGATACAGTGATTGCATAATGTCTATTTTATAAATTTTATGTATTTGAAATACATTATTATATCGAAATATTAGCTTCCTGTATAGCTCATTCTCTATATAAACTTTTATGACTAGATACAAGGCGCAAATACCCTTGTTGTTAGCTCGTATAAGCGGAGTCAACGTACGTATTTGGAGAGATACGTACGTTTTGGTGACCCGACAGAATTTTCTATTCAAGCAGTAGTACTAGATATTTTCCCCCCAAATATCCGCCAAAAATGCTTTCCCCCAAAGTTGCATAACCCCCCCAAAATTGGCATCATGTGCGTTCCAACCGGAATGCTGGCGAAGAGTAGTTTGCCCGTGTCCCAGTAACCAAACGTGACATTTTTTGAAGTGAAAACTTCTTTAGCGGCGTTTTTTGTATTGGTAAAAAATGTTAAACTCGCGTCAGGTTAAACACGTGGGCTGATCGCATCATGACACAATAAAATTGGAAAGGTTGTTGACTTTCAATATATTGGACGAAACATAGTAATATTTTATTTTACCGTATTATAATAATAAGTCTCTATCTAGGACGTTTACGTGACAGCTTTATTGCGAAGAAAATGCATTTTTTTACAATAGATGTCGCTAGGTGCGCTTAAATGTGATTCATGTAAGTTGATTTCTTCACAATAGATGTCGCTCAGTGCGCTTAAACGTGATTCATGTAAGTTGATTTTTCTGAGAGATAAACTTCTAATGTAATATAAATTGTCATGTTTGTGTACGATAGCGCAATAAAGAAATATTGTATTCTACTACTTACATGATAGTACTTTTATACTGATAATTAAAGCAATTCGTGCAAAATTATTCCCTAACCATTCCAAAATATCAAAAATGCACATGCAACCCATCGTTTTTTTTATTGCATCGAGAAATGTGTTTCGTACTTCTGAATATGGGCTAACGAAAAAGTATGATCCCGCATTACATAATTACATATAAACATCCATGTCAGGAAAGAAAATGTATGTGGTTATCACACGAATATTTGGCGTCTCCGGGACTCTAACCCGGGACCGCTGGATTCGCAGTTAGGATCAGCAATCGCTTGGTTAACAGGGTAGTCATTTAATACAATAATACCTTCCGTTTCTTGGCAGCTATCATGTAATACACCGGCTTCCCGAATAGCATCACCGGCACACAAGTATACGCTAGCACCAGGAACGTCTTCTGTAAGGCGTCCTGTCCGTCGTACATCTCCAGCCTGCAGGGAGGCTTGCTCTCGCTCTCTTTCAGCAGCATCATGTTGATGAAGATTATCAGCACTGAGGGGGCGCATGATGTGCCGTATGCGGGATCTAGTTAAAAGTGGGATGAAGTCATTGATTATATTGGACAGGATTTGAGTATTTTTTATTTTTTAAGCATGTAACTGCTTGATGTTTAAACCTAAAGAAAATATAACTAGAAAAAAATCCACGCGGACCAGGCAGCAGACGGGACTCGAACCCGCATCCTTCGCTATCCGGGCGAATGCACTGACCAACTAAGCTGCAAGACAGCTCCATCTCTTCGCATTCTAGGTAACCCACAATGTCAAATGAATACTTTTACAAGTGTTAAACATTTGAAAGAAGAGATAGCAATTATAGTTATAATTTTTATTTTTTATTAAAAGCAGTACATGCTTAAAAAATTTTTAAGCATGTAGTATAGAAAATGTAAGGGGGTAGAATAAAGGGGTATCGAGCGCAGTAAAAGACAACGTCAGAGGGTACACCTATATGTCGGCCATTATACCCGCAATTACTTCAGTTACTCCATGATCATGGCGCTTGCAACAGAGCCGAAATATTGGAGACTCATAAAAAACAAGGTACATGGTAACAATCCTATAATGCTATAATGTTGGTGACCATAAAAGTTAAAAACAATATATACATAGACATTGCTATGAATCGAATAAAATAAGGCAAAACGACTTGTGTCAAGATATAAATTTGTCTTAAACATTAAAATAGGTGGATCCCTGTTATTGAGACACGCGTCACGGATGAATATCTTTAACGTCAAGAAAGTTATAATGTTAGCTACCATACTAGATTATTTTAATAAATTATCAATCATTATCGTCTTACCATCAGCGACTGCCGAGTACATGGTCCACTTCATGAACATCAATATGCATAAATACCAAAAGAGCAGTAATAGGAATAAAATTTGCGGTATGTACTGAAGGAAGATCATCTCCGGTTTCTTGAAGAAGCTGCAATCAAATAATCTTTGTAAAAATCCACCTCATTATCAGAGTAAGCTTCAAAAGCAACGTACATAGCACTTGTACTTTCCACTGTTTGATTCACCAAAACTTAATAATATTATTACGAAGTCAATTGTAGCTTACAAGAGAATTGAAAATTTCATCAATGACAATAAAAAAAATGAACATTACTCTTTCTAGTTTATAAAATGAAAAATGAAACTTTGTTGAGATATATTAGATAAATTGATTTAGTAAGATAAATTATGATTATTCTACAATATTAATTAAATTTATCTTACGAAGTTCAGAAATTGTCTAAGTATTGCAGCTATAGAAATTTAAACTTTGCCAATTAGTTAAGACATTCGTTAAAAAAGCGGATGATGTGTACATATTTTTTTGAGGTAATCTATAGATCATTGTCCTCGAGATGAGATAATTAATATTCCGTACTTCAAATAAAACGATGAAAACATCGAGATATATCAAACAGTAGAAGAGAATGCCCATTACTAATTCTATTAATACTTATAATTACTTGAAGTTTACCACACTCAATGTCACACCGAACGCCATATGTATTACTCCAAATATAATCGAGAGCTTCATTTTGAACGAGTTTAAAAATATTATGTTGTTTGATGCAAACTGAAAAGAGATAAGAAAATTATCAAAATGTCAACTTTTAAACATTATAAACACGTTATTTGGCATTTATTACATTAATTTTAAATTTGATGTTGTTATATCGACATAAAACAAACCTGCCAAACTGGATCTAAACCAAATGGATAAGGCGTTTGTGTGTATGCCTCAGCAGGATCCAAATCGAGCAGCCCGAATCGGCTTAAAGTCTCATTATCATAAAGATTTTTCCAACTGCTCCCGAATATATTGAGTGATTTTGAGAACACATCGTTGTATATCAAACCGGTGTAGATCGAAAATATACCCATCAAGAGTATGATGTAGCGGCCACCGAAGAAGATATTCCAAATTTCATTATCAGATTTCAGTTTCATGAATTTTTTCTCATAGATGACGAGGATCGCAGAGAATATCGTCATGATGAGGCCGTGGCCGACGTCACCAAACATCACAGCAAATAGGAATGGGAATGTAACGATCGTATACAAAGCTGCAGATGAAAAAGCAAAAGTTATTTGAGGCACAACTGTGTATACTTATTATGATAATCATATGCATATCACCTTTAAGAAATGTGAAGTAAAAATAAAAAAGGTGAAAGTCTTCAGCTTTGCTTAGTTTATTTATCAATCGAACAACAGAACTAAAATTACAAAAGTAGTAAAAATTTCTAAGAAACGATCAAAGAAGGTTCCTTATAACATTATCTAAAGCAAAATCATAATCTTAATTTTGGAGGATAAGTTACTTGATGTTGATATATTATATTAGGTTATCCCTACCTGGGTTTACTTCTCTATAACTGGCGATTCCATAGGAATCAATAAGGTTTTGGAAGCCCTTGGTGAATTTATTGGTCCTGTTAAAGGTCGGCGGCGTTTCTCTCGTTGGGACTTGATGCAGAATCGATGGAATCGGACTGCCACTTGTTTTCTATAGAATGTAAATATATTTTACTAAATTACTAAATTATGTACAAACACTATTGTAGTAACAAAAATAATGACAAAAGCTAAAATTAAATATCAATCTCAATAATTTCAACTTTTATGTAATAAACTTACCACCCCATCTTCCAAAGCCTGCTGTAATATATGCAGATCACTTTTAGGCACCCAACACTCCGCTATGAGACACTTTTTCACAATGTCCATGCTGAACATGTTCATCGTGTGGTATATCGCCTTCTCTTTCTTCACCACCATCATCCACGTACTTATATCTCTTGCTATGTTTGCAAGAACTAGTCGTCTGTGTTGTTCCGTTTGCCCCAAAACCTGCAATTGAACATTTTGTATTGTCAATAAATAATAATCGCGGAAAAAACATCATTCTGGTTTTGGCCAGAACAGACAGCCACGTCACGTGTACAGTGTCTGTGAATGTCAAGTCAAAGAATAATACCTATTTTTTCATAGTAAAATACAAAGCCATTGCTTCTGTCTGTACGCTTAAATGTTTCAGCTGCGCAACGGATTTTATCTCCTCAGGTTCGAGTGGCCTAGAGGCTTCGGACAGAGAGGAGACTTCCCACGAGGGGAGATACCATCCGCCTGAAAAACCTCTAGAGGCACTTGTCAATTCTCAACTTCCCTTCCTTTAGAATCTCGCCGTCCTAAAATCCAGTGACGCTGTAAAGGTCATCTGCGATCAACAGCATACACACCAAAAAGATGCAGCGGATTTTAATGCAGTTTTTAGCTGTAGACGTATATACGTGAGTGATTGGTAAGTTTTACATGTATAAAACATGCCCAAGACCGGAACTAATTTTGGTATTTATGGGTACTAGAAGCCTTCAATAAATGATTATCAAATTAAAATACAAAAAGGGTAACATGCCATATCCAAGTCCTGGATTCTCGTCGCCACGCCGCCCAGCATGTCCTGCTGCTCCTTGAAGGTGGCGGGGCACGGATATAGGGTCGCCTGGAAGCCGTGGCAGACCTTCTTCACGCGCAACTTGATTTGCTCTCCATGAAAGAACACCACGAATACGGTCTTCAAGAGGTCGTGACCCTGGCGACAAATTCATCATTATCACTATCAGCCTCTGATTATTAAACACACCTAGATAATAATAATATTTCCCACACTCACACCAATTAGTTATGGGATAACAGGATAATGGATAAAATACATATTAAAGTATATTTATACAGAAATATATATAAACATCCATGACTAAGGTAAAAATGCTCGTATTCATCTTACTAACATTTGCCCCCACCGGGATTCGAACACAGAGGTCGTCAAGTAAAGAAACCGTCTTAACTGCATGGAAACGGCCCAAAAATATCAATTACATATAGTAGATGCGCTCGTCGCTACACAAGCACATATCGGCTGCTTTCAAACAATCTGATAAATTCAAATTCAAACTCATTTATTCAGTCTAGGCTGTTACAAGCTCTTGTGAAAGTCAAACGTTACGCCATCGGTTCGTAAATCTACGGCGGGAGACCTTGTACTGAGAAGAACCGGCAAGAAACTCAGCAAGGGCTATTTTTTTCTCCCTGTTTTGTTTCATACAGTGTCGTCAATTGAAAGACGACATCAAAAATTGAATACATGTGTTAATGTCAACTTCCATCACATTAATATTAACAAAAGTTAAGTATAGCTAGGTACTATTTTTAAATTTAGAAGTGGCGATTAAACAATTTTCAACCAAATTAGCATAAAGATATTAGAGTCACACACACATTGCGCGTAACGTGAGCCATTTTCTATGCGTGGTTTATTTGGACTGCTCTATCTGGGTGTGGATATAGTACAGTTTGTGTTATTTATAATAAATAATAATAATAATAAATATTTCCAACACTCACACCAATTAGCGTAGCCCCAAAGTAAGCACTGTAAAGGCTTGTGTTATGGGATACTAGGGTAACGGATAGAATACATATATTGTACTTATATAAGTATATTTATATGAAATACATATTAAACATCCATGACTGGAGTACAAATGCTCGTATTCATCACACAAACATCTGCCCCCACCGGGATTCGAACCCGGGACCTCTCGAGTCGGCGACGCCATGAAACCCTGCGTATAAACCACTCGGCCACGGAGGTCATCAAATTCGGATTTATGATCAATAATATCACTATAGCCCTTGCTGAGTTCCTTGCCGGTTCTTCTCAGCACAAAGTCTCTCGCCGTAGATTTACGAGAAGATGGCAAAGCATTGACGTTCACAAGAGCTTGTAACAGCCTAGACTGAATAAATGAGTTTGAATTTGACTGGAGCACAGGTTTTCCCTATTGATGGGATTAGAAAGTTCGGGCTATAATCGCTAGTTCAGTGCGTTTTGGTGAGTGCTAACGACAGCACATGCAGTTTGACATTTAGCCTATGACCACGCAGGTCCAGGCCGGATTGGTGGTTGCTAATGATGCAGTCAGGACCAATGGCTTAACGTGCCTTCCGAAGCACGGAACAATTCGCGATAAGAAATTTTTGGTCACCTATCCAATAATCGCCCATTGCGTAACTTACACGATCGCAGACTGATTCGCGTTAAACACTTGTGCCTTCTCAAATATTAGAAATAAGTAAGTAAATATTAAAACACACGTTTGGTGAATAAATATATAGTTAAAGCTTACAGCCACACCTTTGTGTTCTTTGAGCTTATAGCATTCCTGATGTTAAGTGGTTAAAATAGCCCAAAAACATCTGCGATATTAGGAGGTAGTAGTATCTTTCAAATCAAATCAAAAATATATTTATTGACCAATACAATTTTTTTTACTTAGGTGACAATTAAAGAATGGTTTTCGCACTGAGCTGAGCTCGTAACGCGAAGATCTAATATTGCAGTTTTACTAAAAGGTTCGCATTACAACATGTTGACAAAACCTGGGAGGTGAATTCTTAACCAAATAAATACATTGTGAGTGAGGAAGTTACAGTTATACATAAGTGTTCGATAGTCACATTTAAGACAAAAAATTTAACATTAGTAAAATTATTAAAGTATTTGGTGTAACTTTAAACATTTGTTACTTCATATTGTTATAAGTTATCCATATATTTATTTAAAATCCTCGAATAATATTTACTCTACGTGCCGTTCGGAGTTTCGGAAGGCATGCTGTAATAGTAGGAGTAGATTGATTGCTCATTAGCACAGCTATGTTTGTATATGTGAGTGTGAGTCTCTCTGTGTGTGTGTGTGTGATTGTGTGTGTGTGTGTATGTGTGAGTGTATGAGTGTGCGTGCATGAGTGTGTGCCTGTGATAATTTTCATCTCACCCATAGTTAAGTAGGGAGTCAACTTACACGCCTGATTATGTCCTCTGTTACCTGATATGCTAGATCCATGAGCCGAGAAGGAACCATCCTTTTGACACAAATTGTAGAGTGAAGGTATAGATTAGCAAAGATGCGACAAATCCAGTTGTAAATGAAAGGAAGAAGAAATGTGGAATGGCGTTGGATGAATGAAGTATGCCTGATAGGCATTGGAATCCGAAAGTTGGATCTACGGCAAAGAGCTTTGTACTCTTGTGATGCAGACACTTTTCCAGGCATAGCAATTATCGATTTTACAATAAAGATCTGACGAACCCTCAACAAGCTGCACTCTTTATAAAGAGCATCGGTGGGATACATAAATGATTTGTGAAACATTACTTTTAATACAGCGCGCTGAGATCGTTCGACTAGGATCATGCTTGTTTTATTAGATCCACCCCAGGAGCTTTATTTTTGAATCACTCGTCTGACATAGTATCGTCGAATGCGACATAAGTCACCTTCGACTTTCAAGTCGCATAATACTGATTTTCCGTATTTTTGAATCACTTGTCACCAGTGTTACCTGTTTGATACGAAATACGAAATTTTACTTATTTCACGCAGAAAAAATAAAAACCGAACAAAAAATTCTCGTTGTTGTTTCATATAAAGCATGACAATGATAGATTATCGTCGTCTAATAGTACAAATAATTTGACTATTATTCTATCATTCGCCTCCACCATTCGCCATGCAGCGAGTGGTCTCACCCATTCGTTGCACTCGAGCGATTCAAAAATACGGAATTAATTATGTCGAATGAAATTTAGTAGAAATCGAGCGTTCGACGCAAGACGAGTGATTCAAAAATAGAGCTGCAGGTCAGACAGCAGTAGCAAATTAAGGATTGAGTAATTGCTTTATATACCAGAAGCATGTCTCCTTAGTAGCGCTGTGTCGAAGCTCTTTCATTATGTGTATACTTCTTCTAACACTACCAGATAGCCATGAAAGGCCTTTTTTTTGAAATTAAGTTTTTCATCAACGATTACCTACCCCTAGATATTTAATGGCGTCCACTCTACATAATTATGTTGCTACAGTTACAGATATTCGAGCGCGAATCACAGGTATGTATTGTCAAAGTAGTAAGACCAGTACCCCTAGCACGAACCAATATCGAATTCGTATCGTTTGCGAGTCCGAAATGTCATTGTCAAATGTGTACTGATTTTTAGTTCTCGTTACGTACTTTGTGCCGCTGCTGTTCAAGTTTCCATACAAAATTTGACATTGACATTTCGGTTTGCAAACTATTCGAATTCAATAATGGTTCGTGCTAAGAGTACTGATGGTTCAGATGCCTCCGTTTTGTGAAATCAATCAATTTTGTTTTCATATGGTTAAGTGACAGAAGGTTCGCATTCAACCATCTCAAAACAATCACCATGTCATGTTCAGCTGTTTTGAGAACACTGTCCCATGTCTTATCATGAAAGATGACAGCTGTGTCATCCGCGTAACAGATATCATCAGCTTTCATAGAAGACAGCTCAAGTGTGTCTTTGATCGAAACTTTTCAAAGAACCATGACATGTGTGGTTAAGTTTAATTATATAAAGTAAATAATTGTAAGTATTGCCGTCTTTATTTCGTATAGGGATGGGCGTTTTTAGAATAACGATGCGCGATAACGATGCCAGGTTCGGATGCGCGCATCCGATGCGACTGGATGCCGTTATTGGATGCCGATGCCATCTAGTTTTTGTCAACGTTACCATAGCAACAGTGCCACAAAGTTATCTATGCCGGTGGAGATGTCGCTAGCGGTGAACAAATATGTCATAAAAAGGATAAATTGTAGTTCAAATTTTTGCCACCGGCACAGAAAAGTTTGTAGCATTGTTGCTATAGTAATGATGACAAAAACTAGATTGCATCGGCATCCATTAACGGCATCTGGTCGTATCGGATGCGCGCATCCAAACCTGGCATTCTGCCTGCGTTCAAAACCTACGCTCTGAGTGAAATTTTTTATGTAATAATTTTGCCAGCATTCAATCTTTTCAGATAACATACCGAAAAGTAAATAAATAGTTTTCGATTACATTTTCAAGTCCTGATTCAAGGAATCGAAGAGACACACCCACACAAAACACGCATCTGTAGAAAATCATATTGCATCATATTCTGTGATACAAGACATCGACATTCAGTTGACATTGATGCGATGCCGGCATCGATGCGGGCATCCAATGCGATTTATATGATACCAATGCGCATCGATTTCAAAAATATCTAAAAAACGCCCATCTCTAATTTCGTACCATGAGTAAATTTATAAGTCACACAAAGTGATTAAGGGCTGTATGATTTGATTTAGCATGTAAAGAAGGAGGTAAGCCAGGAGTAACCAGTGTCACCACTTTACTCCCACTTTTGCTCCCGTTAACTGTAAAATAAGGGTTCCGTCAAAAAACAAAGTCAGCACTTTTGACTTGATTGATTGATTGACTGGAACCTATAAATCAAGGAAGAATATGATTTTTGAAGTGAAACTTCTTTACGCACGCTTGACTTGGGGGGTAAGCTGGCGAATGCGTTACGCGTTACGAAAAGTGTGTTCCGGCGAGGCGAACGGGCGATATAAGCAAGAGAAAGCTGTGCACACGCACATTTTCTTACTTTCTTGCTCTTATAGCTAGTAATTTAAATATGTATATGCACATACATGTATATATTGTACACACACATCATCAGCCTCTTTTATGTCCCCACTGCTGGGGCACAGGCCTTCCCTATGGATGGAATAGGGAGATTGGGCCATGACCCACCACGCGGGCCCAGTGCGGATTGGCGGGTGCTAACGATTGCAGAGGCAACCGGGACCAACGGCTTAACGTGCCTTCCGAAGCACGGAGGAACTCGAGAAAGAAATTTTTGGTCACCCATCCAATGACCGACCACTGCGAAAGCTGCTTAACTACTACACCTGCGCCATCGAGCTCCCTGTATATGCACATACATGTACACACACACACATATTAGATATATATATACATACAGATGGAGCTAAAGAAGTTTCACTTCAGTCGTGTGGTCATAAGCATACTCGTTTTTTTATCGACTACCTATTACTCTGTATTAATCGCAGCGCTTACTATTGGTCATTCCTCTAAAAATGCCTTATATTTCAGTATTAACATTTATCTTACGATTAAAATAGTAACTTATAGTATACTAGCGGCCCGCCCTCGCTTCGCTTCGATGTAGAGCTGAAGTGTAGACTTCAGTTTTTGTTCTTAGGCTTGTATTAAACACAATGATATTCATCTATGATTCTTCTTATACCTGCATGAAAAGTCTCAGCCCGATCGTTTTAAAACTGACAAAGTTTCATTCCCTATTTTATCCCTTTGGGGGCAGAATTGATCAAAATCCTTTCTTAGCGGATGCCTACGTCATAACATCTACCTGCATGCCAAATTTCAGCCCGAACCGTCCAGTGGTTTGGGCTGTGCGTTGATAGATCACTATGTCAGTCAGTCACCTTTGAGACTTATATATATACTAGCTGACCCAGCGAACTTCGTACCGCCCTAAAAAAATAGGGGTTGTCCAGCGGACAAAATTGTGAATCTAAACCATTCTCAGATCCCCTTGAACACACACAAAAAATTTCATCAAAATCGGTCCAGTCGTTTAAGAGAAGTTCAGTGACATACACACTCACAGAAGAATTATATATATAAAGATAGATTACTATACTACGTACTATTCGCAAGTGGAATTCTTTGCCCGCGCATGTGTTCCCCCCTTCCTACAATCTAGGGTCCTTTAAGAGAGGCGTGTAGAAGCATTCTGCAGGCCGGCAATGTGAGGATGGTTGGTGTGGCAGTTTATAACTGCTGTACCAGCTACCTTCGCGTTTGGACTTTATCACCACTTAACATCAGGTGGGGTAGAGTCATTTGCCTACCTGGCAATGAAATTGTAGGAAGGCCAAAGGGGAATTTCTTCCTCCGAGCTGGGTGATAGTAGCTCGGGGGCCGCGGCCCAACTGATGTTGGTCGGGCATCGTATATATGAAGAGTTAGCCTCCGAATTTCATTTGCGCGATGTAGGCTTCCATACTATTTTGATCGCAGTGCAGGTAACGCCATCTCTTGAGGATGGTGAGTAATGATTTCCTCCATCCGTTGTATATATGTGGGGCATATAGATGTCGCCGCCACAAAATAAAAAATAAAATATGCATATTAATAATTACTCTGGAGTTTTTGGCGGGATTTCATCGAGTGTGGTTGGCGTCTTATTTTAATTATTCTTAAATTCGTTCATAGTGGATATTGCGAAATAAAATTGGTGTGATTTTGTGTTACAACCTTCTGCGCAACTGAAGAATTAGTGGAATCTTTAAAATATACTCTATTCCGGTCAAGTGGACGTGAGAACTTTATTGTAGTGTTGACTACCTCACAGAAGCTTATCGAAAAAACTAACTCTATATATTTCGTGCCAAACACTCCGAGAAACAATAGAATGCGTCACACCGACATTCTAATGTAAAAAAAGAAGATATAGATTTGTATTTATGTATACGACTGAAAGACTTATCCATGGTCATGAATAAATTATATATATAAAAAAAAATGATTACTCTATTTTATTTGTCGCATCTTCTTTTTTACCATGACCAAAGTTAAAGCGCATAAACTTGTAAGTTTTATTTTTTACTTGCCGTGCCCCGCGGTTTCACCCGCGTTTTTCTCGTTTCCGTGGAAATACAGAGATAAAATATATAGGTACCAACTCTTAACATCTTACACACGTGATAACTTTTAAACGAAATATCCGAATGAGATTAAACAAAAAGTATTTTACTTCTACAAAAATACTCTTAATAACATAATGATTAATTTCGATATTACGATACATAGGTATTTAACGTAGTTTTTTCATCTTCAGACGATTTAATAATTATTTTGAACCCAAAATCGGTTATTGTGATTAAACCATGATAGCTAGATATATGTTCTCGCGGACTTTTTTGTAGGTCTTAATGGGATCTACAAACCCGTACTACACCATTTTGTTGTATTGTCAATAGTTTTTTCAGCGCACGCAAAAATAGGTTTTCGATTTTACACCTTGTGTTACAAAATAGCAATTTTATTACGGAACCCTAATTTTGAAAAAAAAAAAAATAGCCTATAGCCTTCCTCGATAAATGGACTACCCAACACTGAAAGAATCCTTCAAATCGGACCAGTAGTTCCAGAGATTAGCGCGTTCAAACAAACAAACAAACTCTGCAGCTTTATTATATTATACACTATCAACTTTGAAATTCTTTTGGCATTGTTACGCTCACTTAACGTATCTCCATCGGCGATTGAGTGGTTTCACAGTTATCTGTATGGGCGCAGGCAACGAGTCCGCCTCGACGAGATGTTTTCTTCTTGGTGTGACACGACTGCTGGCGTTCCACAAGGCGGCGTCTTATCTCCTCTACTCTTCGCTGTATTGATCAATTCTATTTCCAATAATATTTCTTCTTCCTACCACCTATATGCAGATGACCTCCAGATTAATCAACAAGCTGCCGTTGGTCAACTTGCTGATGCAGTATTGGCCACTAATAGTGACTTGAACATTATTTTGGAAT
This sequence comes from Chilo suppressalis, assembly GCA_902850365.2. NCBI lineage: Eukaryota > Metazoa > Arthropoda > Insecta > Lepidoptera > Crambidae > Chilo > Chilo suppressalis. The sequence goes on along the minus strand of OU963901.1, from coordinate 27,164,822 downwards.
GGAGTAAATCTTTTGGGCTGGACGTTAATCCTTCTAAAACAAACAGTATTGTAGTTGGAAGTTCCAGGATGATCACTAGAGTTGACTGGCAATCACTCCCCAAAGTCCATCTTGCGGGCACCAATATTCCATTTAGCACCTCAGTGAAAAACTTAGGTTTAACTTTCGACAGCTGCATGAGTTGGGGACCCCAGATGCAAGTGCTCAGTCGTAAACTGTTTGCTTCCGCAGCTTCTTTAAAGAGACTGCGTAATTTCCTACCCACTACCACCAAAATTACCTTAGCTCAGACACTCTTGCTTCCTATTCTTGATTATGCTGACGTCTGCTATCTAGATCTCACGGAGGCCCAGCTTGATAAACTTGAGCGACTTCAGAATTTCTGTATACGATTCATATTTGGCCTGCGAAAATATGATCATGTTTCTCAATTTCGTTCACAGCTCAAGTGGCTGCCTATTCGCTTTCGCCGGAATACTCATATCCTTATTCTTCTCTATAACGTACTGTTTAATCCTTTGACCCCGCGCTATCTTAAGGAATGTTTTAACTTCCTTCACACCTCTAACACATTGTCCCTAAGGTCATCAGAAATGCTCTTATTACACCTGTGCACGGAACAACTTTTTATGGCCGCTCATTCGCAGTGCAAGCTGTTCGCCTATGGAATTCGCTTCCAGTTTCCATTAGACGTGCAGAATCTCTGCACAGATTCAAAAACCTTCTAAGATCTCACTATCTGTTCTTATAGCTCCTCTATTGTATTTATTTCCTCTCACTTATATATGGTACATATGTATTTTTTAGTATGTATATATATATATATATATGTATGTATTTACCTATGTATGTATGAGTGTATGTATGTATATCTATGTATTTATATGTGTTTATTTGTTTTATATACTCGGTTTGTTCATAGATTTTCTCGCGTATTATTGAAGTTACACCACCGTCTTTCCAGCTTCTTTCTTGTCTTCTCCATCCCAAGGTTGTCTGGAAGAGATCGCTCTTAGCGATAAGACCGCCCATTTTTACACTGTAAGCAGCCATTATGTATGTTTTATATTTTTTTTATTTTTTTATTTTGTGGTGTAAAATAAAGAGTTTTTATTATTTATTATTATTATTATATTAGTATAGATGATAGCAAGTCTCCACCTTTTCTGTGTACGAGTACAATTTTCAGGACTGATATGAATCTGGATGAAATCAAAGCGTATATTTAAAAGGATATCAGTTCAATGTTTCGCCTTCATGACAGGTGTATAACCATTATGGCGGTGTGTGATTATAAGGACATGCCGCGGCCGGTCAGTGACCTCGGTTTTTTATCGATTTTCCTACTGTTTAACTACTCCAAGCCCTCATTACTAGACTTTATTATTAGAGTATGGCGAATACATCAAATAGTTTAATTGAAATAATATAGTGTAAATATTTTTTACTTAACTGCATTTTTGTATAAATAAAACTTAGACTTATAAGTAAACGTCAATAAATATATAAATTCAGTACATCTAATCAGTAAAAACTAGTTTTATTTGATGAGTGATGTGCGTGAAAACCTAAGAAACAAATATGTATTTGTATAGTCAACTATGCATATGATTTTGAAGCGTAAGTCCAGATTTCTGAAAGTATAACTTTATGATCTGTCTTATATGCCCACATAATATTAAGGTCGCAATCTAAGGGGCAAGCTAGAAAAGTTCATGCTGGCATTTCACATGGCTGTTAATGTTAGTCTAATTGAAAAAACCGGTCAAGTTTGAGTCAGACTTACCCACCGAGGGTTCCGTACAAATTAGTAGGTAAAGAAACAGAAACGGCCGCATCATTTTTATGTCAACTTAGAATTGTGATTGTTTAGGGTTCCGAAGCCAAATGACAAAAAACGGAACCCTTATAGATTCGTCATGTCCGTTCGTATGTCACAGCCACTTTTTTCGAAACAAATAAAAATAAAACGTGCCCCCCCCCACCCCTGTAATTTCTAAAATAAAAATTATAACTATAATTGCTATCTCTTCTTTCAAATGTTTAATACTTGTAAAAGTATTCATTTGACATTGTGGGTTAACTACAATGCGAAGAGATGGCGCTACCTTGCAGCTTAAGAATGGCTAGAAGAATTTCGACGCGGCCATCAGGGCCGCGGTAGCATAATTGGTCAGTGCATTCGCCCGGATAGCGAAGGGTGCGGGTTCGAGTCCCGTGTGCTGCCTGGTCCGCGTGGATTTTTTTCTAGTTATATTTTCTTTAGATTTAAACATCAAGCAGTTACATGCTTAAAAAAATAAAAAATATAAATATTGTATAATATACATTACCATGCAAACTTTCATCGAAAATTGGTTTGAACGTAATCTAGTGAGTAGTTTTTTTTAATTCGTCATAAATCGTAAACAGCTATTTACATTACATTCAATCAACTCAAATATATGAATAAAAACATTTACATTTTGTATATATAAACGTAATGCATAAACCGTGAACCATTATTTTCTAATAATATTTAAATGTGTAATAGGTGCCTAAGAAAATTATAATTATAATTCGCATGGCTTGATCGGTAGCGGATGCAGAGCACGCGGAGGGCAGGTTTTATATTATGTTACTTTATCATCATCATCATCAGCCTATTAATGTCCCCCATGGGAGATTGGGCCATGACCCACCACGCGGGCCCAGTGCGGATTGGCAGGTGCTTACGACTGCAGATGCAGCCGGGACCAACGGCTTAACGTGCCCTCCGAAGCACGGAGGAACTCGAGACAGAAGATTTTTGGTCACCCATCCAATGACCGACCACAGCGAAAGTTGCTTGAATTCAGCGATCGCAGCCGAACGCGCTAACCACTTGCTTACTGCTACGGAACCCTTCATGGGCGAGTCAGACTCGCACGTTGCCGCTTTTTCACTGCATCAAGAGATTGTAGACTTGAGTATGTAGGAAGGCCAAAGGGGAAGATCTTCCTCCGAGCTGGATGACGGTAGCTCGGGAGCCGCGGCCCGACTGATGTTGGTCGGGCATCGTATATATGAAGAGTTAGCCTCCGAATTTCATTTCATTCTAATATTGATCGCAGTGCAGGTAACGCCATCTCTTGAGGATGGTGAGTAATGATTTCCTACATCCGTTGTATATCTGTGGGGCATATAGGTGTCGCCGCCACAAGTACATATATGTATATTTAAATTTCAACTCGATACCTCCACGCGATGCCGAGGCAAAGGGTCTTGACAGACATACAGACGGATAACAAAGTGATCTTCTTTAAAATGACACAACAAAAACATAAAGTGCTTTCCAAAGTACGGAGGGGCTCGATAAGATTGGTCACAAATCATATCATCACATTATATCATGACATTACGAAAGTTGATTTTTTTACAACTTTAAACAAAATGCGCCAACTATTTACAACGCCATCGTGCTTCAAAAGTATTTTGTGATTCATATTATGATTCAAACAAATAGATAAAAAACTGTAATTAATTTTATTGTTTTTCCTAAACAATTAATATGGAGAGACAGCTGAAAATAGAATTCGAAAAAATAAATATAATGCGATTCAACTAAGAATAGGACCGACTGGGCGCCATTATTTGACGTCATAGCTGTCAATTCAAACCAAATAGGTAGAGGGCTCAAAAATGTTGATATTTAATAAAACTAAGTGAATAAATAAGATAAGAAGTTCATCTCTGCATTACCGCCGGAGAAGTTATGAATAATTATGCAGGTCACATACGAACGAACTTGCATCCTATATGTATAGGATGCAAGTTCGTTTATATATGTATAGGATGCAAGTTCGTTTACATAAACGAAAGTTTTAAATCGAGTTTTTGAACGCAACATAAAGTGACATTTGGTTGACGATATAGGTTATCAACCATTCACAGCCAAAGCTTAATAAATGAAAAAAAAAAACTAAGTAATATTAATTATCAACATTTGTTATTGTTTATTTAAAAGAGTTTGGTTTTTATTCTAGAATCAGCTGAGTGCTAAAAAAGTGTTCCGAGATTTTTTTGCGAACCGTACTTTTCAAGCAACATTTTACAGATGGAGGTCATTGGCTTTCCTATTCTTATTGGAATCGCATTATACTGAACTTGTTTCCAAAGTACGTTAAGTGATGCAAACACAAATCCATCCATGAGATGAGACGAAACAGTTTTTTTCCTATCAACGGTTATAACGTAATTTATAACTGCTGTACCAGCTATCTTCGCGTTTGGACTTTATTACAACTTAACATCAGGTGGGGTAGAGTCATTTGCCTCGCTATATTGTTTTAAACTTTCATGGTCACTAACACGAGTGAATAGTGAGAATGTGACCAATGGTAAGGGTATCGAGCGCAGTAAAAGATGACGTCAGAGGGTAGACCGACATGTCTGCCAATAACATCTACCCGCAATTACTTCAGTTACTCCGTGATTACAACAGTGCCGAAATATCGGAGACTCATAAAAAACGAGGTACATGGTAACAATCCCGTTAATAGCTATAACTTTTGCCTCGCTATAAAAAAAGCGGTGTCCTTTCGTTTTTGTATGTGTACGTTAATAATAATGACATTCAAAATGTTCGACAAAAACTAGGGATATACTGTACTTCCAGGGCCCAAAAGTAAAAACTTCACAGTTTTGTTGGTTGTAATTTCGCATTTTTGTCGTTAAAAAGGTTTCTGTTAACCACATTATTAAAAAAAATGTCACACTTATGCACTGGTAGTTTTTTGGAAAAAAATATTGAAAATTTTTACTTTTCTTATCAAGTGGTGATACTTCACACTAGGTTAGGTTAGGTTAGTGTTGTGACCATAACGAACTGAAAAAAAAACTGTTAAAAAGACCTTTTCTACAAAAAAAAAGACAAGTATCACCTTTTGGGCCCTGGAAGTGCGCGAGTGTCATGGCGTGGATACGAATTCTATTTTGGTCGCAGTAGTAAGTAGCCAGTAACATTTCCTCTTTCCTCCATCTTTCCCTATGGAGGGAATAGGGAGATTGGGCCACGACCCACCACGCGGAACCAGTGCGGATTGGCTTGACTGCAGATGCAGCGGGGACCAACGGCTTAACGTGCCTTCTAAGCACGGAGGAGCGAGAGATAGTAAATTTTTGGTCACCCATCCACTGACCGACCACTGCGAACGTTGCTTAACTTCAAAGATCGCAACAGAACGCGCTAACCACCTGCGCCATCGAGCTCCTCATTATAATTTTGTGTATTCTAAGGTTATTTCTGTGTTGCTATATTAATAGCACAATTAATAACGTCAGGTGTCGATAGAAAATCTTTGGACTTGCACAACTATTACTTTAAAACTAGAAATACTTGCCGATTTTTACAGAGGCGTGGAAGAATAGTGTATTAAAAAGACACATTTTAGAGGTGTGCCTCGTTCCGCTGCGCGAGTGTCAGCGCGTGGATACGAATTCTATTTTGGTCGCAGTAGTAAGTAGCCAGTAACATTTGCCGCATATTTGGGTAATAACCTCACGGCCTAAAGTTCACAACAGGGGCAAAGGTCACCCGGGCGAGTGTGACTTATCACTGCGAACATTAGTGAAATGAAACTATTTGCTTTAAACGTTTACGAGAAATTCGTCAAATTTTGAGTTGTATTAATTAGTAAACTAGCAAACCAGTGAACCAAATGTTCACCAAAAAAAAAAAAATGTATTTAATTAATTGAGAACTTCGGAGATTTTGTGTGGTTTCGTTTGAAATAGAAATCACGTGATTTATCGAAAACCGGAAGTGCTACGTTACTCACATCCGGTTTGTAGTCTTATCAGACTATTCTTAACTTGTAACTTAAACATTCTCTATACCTATCTCTTACGGTTTGGCCGCTGAAACAGCACCACGGACGGACTTGTCTATTAGATAAGAGATGCTTTATTGCGTTCTACATTCTTTTTTCTTTAGATTCTAAAGAAGTACATTGTTTTGATCATTTTTAACCCTGTATAGTGCACAGGAAATAGAAAAGGGACTCATAATTTCTAATTATCAAAATTGAGGATTTTCATTTTTTTTTAAAGATAGGTCCGACAAATGACTCCACCCCACCTGATGTTAAGTGAAGGTGAAGTCCAGACGCGAAGATAGCTGATACAGCAGTTCTACTCACCTGCTTTAAAGTAATTATTAAAGTTATGGTTGCGTTTTTTGAAGTGAAAACTTCTTTAGCGGCGTTGTATACTTTTTTTGTATGGGTAAAAATGTTAAACTCGCGTCAGGTTAAACACGTGGGCTGATCGCATCATGACACACGATAAAATTGGAAAGGTTGTTGAATTTCAATATATTGAACGAAACATAGTAATATTTTATTTTACCGTATTATAGTAATAAGTCTTTATCTAGGACGTCCACGTGGCAGTTTTATTGCGAAGAAAATGCATTTTTTTTGACAATAGAAGTCGTTTATAGGCGCGCTTAAATGTGATTTATGTAAGTTGATTTCTTTACAATAGATTTCGCTAAGTGCGCTTAAACGTGATTCATGTAAGTTGATTTTTCTGAGAGATAAACTTTTTTAATATAATATACATGTTCATGTTTGTGTACGATAGCGCAATAAATAAATATTGTATTCTACCACATACATGATAGTACTTTTATACTGATAATTAAAGCAATTCGTGCAAAATTATTCCCTAACCATTGGAAAATATCAAAAATGCACAACGTTAATATTCAAGTTTTCACTTCTGTCGGCACTCCCGGAGTGCAACCCGTCGTTTTTTTTCGACGACGATCAATTTTTAGCCTCTTTTCTTTGTTTATTTTCCTTTGCATTATATTATTATAACCGTATTTCATTATATCTTACAATAGTTAAAAGAGTTGGTGAAGTAAAATATATATTGACATCGGAATATTTATTTGTGAAAACCGGTACATTTGACGTCTGTCTGACCTTTTAATGAAACGGTCTGCACTAATTAATACTTGCCCCCTTTTTTAATGATCTTAAACTAGTTTTGTGTTTAGTTTCTGTTCACCGAATTAGGAATGTGATTTGAATGATGTAAAATAAAACAAAAATCTCTGTAATAAACTTAACTTGTTCTTCGCTTAGGTTGTTGCAACATCCGATGCTAGTATATTATTTTGTGTCATCATCATCAGCCTATTAATGTCCCCACTGCTGGGGCACTGGCCTTCACTATGGAGGGAATAGGGAGATTGGGCCATGACCCACCACGCGGAACCAGTGCTGATTGGCGGGTGCTAACGACTGCAGATGCAGCCGGAACCAACGGCTTAACGTGCCTTCCAAAGCACGGAGGAGAGATAATAAATTTTTGGTCACCCATCCAATGACCGACCACTGCGAAAGTTGCTTAACTTCAACGATCGCAACAGAACGCGCTAACCACCCGCGCCATCGAGCTCCTCATTATTATTTTGTGTATTGAAAGGTTATTTATGTGTTGTGATATTAATAACACAATTAATAACGTCAGGTGTCGATAGAAAATCTTTGGACTTGCACAAGTATTACTTTGTTCGTCGGAGGAGGATTTAAAATTCAACTTTCCATCCCAATCACCAATCATTTGGATTAACGACACTCTTATGGCTCAATTACATTTGGTCGTTCGCCCGATTCGGGCACCCGAAGCAATATTTACACTAGAATAAGGTCTGGAATTTATATATATATATATAGCCCACCGAATTGGTCTGGTCACATTAGCCGCAGAACTGACGGCCGATGGAGCCGTAAAGTTCTTGAGTGGAGACCGCGACTCGGTAAACGTAGTGTAGGACGCCCTGGGACAAGATGGGATGATGACTTTCGTAGGCTGGCTGGAGTGGGCTGGATGAGAGTGGCAGAAAATCGGGAGCAGTGGCGTGCATTAGAAGAGACCTATGTCCAGCAGTGGACGAGCATGGGTCGATGATGATGATGAAGGTCTGGAAGACAGTGTCGGGTAACCAAAGCTGCGTACTCGACTATGTTCATTTACACTTAGTCGTTTACCCGAATTCCATTGGCATCCGTATTCGGGCCAGCGACCAAGTGTATCGCGCCTTTATGCGTTTAGGAAATGTATAAATAAACACAAATAATGTGCCGTCATATCCCTTAATGGGCGTAGAGTATTAAATGAAACAGCGCTAGACAGACAAAAATAAACTCAGTATAAATATCGACGATATTTATACTGATGTGTGTACCTATAGTTACATTTACTGATAACAGACTATTATGCTGTTAGTGTTGGCAAATGTGTGTAAAGGCGTGATTTCTTTTTCACTATTCATTTTGTTTCGGATGGTCGCAAAACTTATATTTTACTAACGGCCCGCCCTCGCTTCGCTTCGGTGTAGAGCTGAAGTGTAGACTACAGTTTTTGTTCTCAGGCTTGTATTATACACAATGACATTCATCTATGATTCTTCTTCTTACCTGCATGCAAAGTCTCAGCCCGATCGGTTTAAAATTGACAAAGTTTCATTCCCTATTTTATCCCCTTGGGGGTAGAATTGGTCAAAATCCTTTCTTGGCGGATGCCTACGTCATAACATCTACCTGCATGCCCGTCCAGTGATTTGGGCTGTGCGTTGATAGATCACTATGTCAGTCAGTCACCTTTGAGTTTTATATATATATATATATATATATATATATTATATGATATATATGATTATTATTTTACGCTTATAATCAAATCTATATATATTTGATTACAAGCGTAAAATAATAATCACACTTATATTAGAAAGGCGAAAGTTTGTGAGTGCGTATGTGTGTATGTTTGTTACTTCTTCACGTCTAAACGGCTGGAGTGATTTGAATATTTGTTAAGGAGCTGACACCCTGGATTCACACAAAGGCTACGTTTTATTGTGGGAAAATATCCCTAATAAACCGCAGGTAAAACCGCAGGGCACAGCTAGTTTCTTATAAATTTATTTGATCGTAACTAGCGCAAACTGCCACCAGATTTGAATAATATATAAAAATACAAACGTTTCTCTTAATATTATTACGTAACATTCTCTATACAATATTAGACACTATATTATAATATCATTCAGAAAACGACAAAAAAATTACGTCTTTTTTATGTGAGACTCCCTTAAATACTGATTTTATTTAAATTTAATTATTTATTAAAGTAAACATACAATTAAATACTTTGTGAAAAATACAGGCCTACCTGTTGCCGTTGTTAAAATATAGCGTAAACAACAGCAAAAAAATCAGAGGCCTTAAATATTTATTTTACTTATTTTTAATATTTATTATTTGTGTTTTTGCCGCTGTAACAACTAAAGCGGCAAAAAAACTAAAAAAAAAATCAACTGCCTATTCATCACGGTTTATGAGATTACAGCCTGGTGACAGACAGATAGACAGACGGACAGCAGAGTCTTAGAAATACGGCCCCGTTACCCTTTGGGTACGGAATCCTAAAAATATTTCATAATCTTGTTATTGCAGCCAAGCTCTCTCAGTAAAAATATTCACAATTATTTATATAACATAAAAATACTCACCGTCACGGGATCCTTCAAGGGCTGATCGATCTGAGCTTGCTTGAAAAATATGTTTCCATGCGATATCCTCCACAGCATTCGCTCGAATGAAGGCACCCGCGCCGTCGCGACCACTCCAGCAATGAACCCAAGGTGGCCAAGACTTTCATTATTATAAATCTGCACAGAAGCTGAGATCTTCCTGTGGGCACTGTGGTCTTGGAAGAATGTCTGTGTCTTCTCTATGAGGATCTTCAATTCAATCAGCGATAGGTAATCCGTCTTCAGGTTCTGAGCGTTTCTTGTGATTTCTTGAATCTCCGATTCTATGTAGTCGATTCTTTCCTGAAAAAGAAACGGCAATGGTGTGATTCTCTCGAGATCATTTCAATTGATTGATCATCTATTAGATGGTACCAACGAGCTGTCTTAACTATAAGTACTAATAAGGACATTGCAAAATTAAGGCTTCCGCTCCATATCGCTGCATTTCCTCATTTCGCTTACATAACTTCTGAAAACGAGATATGGCAGTTAATGTGTTGCCTCCAGTATATTGACAGCTTGGGTCCATACCCATTTGCGTGCATGCTTGGGCATGCATGGGCATGCCGTCATACAAATATGACGCGATATAGCAGACAAGGTCTCATCGCCAGTAAATTAATCTCTCTGTGGCTGAGTTAGCGAAGGTCTGGCTTTCGCAGTTTCCACTGCATCTCGCTACATCTGCTCACTTCGCTCTCAAACCGTTATGTAATTCATTTTTTTTATACGCAGGCAAAAAATACTATTTACAGACGACGGCGCCTTAAAGAGGCACACCGCCGAATAGACCTCACACCTGGCTCCCGCAAGCCTTACGAGCCCCAGCAGTGGCTGCCCACTGAGGACCCCGTAACCCTTACGGGCGCTTTACGGCATAATATCCGCTAAAAACCCTGCGAACACCCTCTAAGCTGCTTAGCGCGAAGCCGCGGGATCCCCGTTTAGGGATTGACGAGGTAAAGTAGACATGCTCTTACCTCCAGTATATTAATCTCCCTGGGGCTGAGCGAGCGCGGGCCCGGCTTGGGCGGTGGCGGCGGCTCCGGAAGCTCCCCGCTTACCCAGCGCAGCTTCCGCTCCATCTCGCTACATCTTCTCACTTCGCTCACATATCGCCGCTGGAAGTCGTTCACGTGGGGGTTTAGCTGTGGAGCAAAAAGAGTCCTTTAGAATATTTGGGAGAGATTGAGTTACGTGAATACTGTGTGAGGAAAGTAACACGACGGTTTTTATTGAAACATTTTTCAGTTGTAGGTAAACTTGTCAATCACGTCTGCGGGATCTCCCGAAATACTCGGGTGATCCCTGCCGTGGAGCCCCGGCTAGGCCGGGAGGCTGTTGGGTGCGGAGATGCGGTGAAGTCCTTCAACGGGATCTCGCGGTTCCGCACTTAAACAGCGTAGAGGGTATTCGCAGGATGTTTTTAGCGGATAGTATGCCGTAAGCGCTCGTAAGCCACGCGGACTGCTTAACGGCTTATCCGTTTCGCACCCGTGAGACTTGCGAGAGGCCAGGTGTGAGGTCCGTTCGTTGGTGTGCCTTAAGGGGCACCAACGTCTGTAAAAAGAGGTTTTACCTGCGTAATAAAAAAAAAGGTAAACTTGTCAAATGAAGAATTCAACAATAAATAGACCAACTGCCAACGAAACAAGATACTAATGTACAGGATATAACACTTTTGTTGTTATTTGTAAAACTGTTAAAACGACAGTTGGTTTATTTAATAACTGATGTTACAGCTCACGTTGATTCACTTCAGATGCGACTTTCATTGTAGTCTGCTTAGATTATTCATTACAAGAATACAAAACTGTAGCAAGAGTTATAGGCAGCCTTTTGTAAGTTAAACGATATCTTTTTAAAGTAAAATTAATATAATAGGAGCTATTACTTAAAATAAATGATAAAAGGACACCCGGTATTTTGTGCCAAAGTTGTATACTTTTTTAATTTTTTTATCTGTGTTTCATAATTGGGTAACGTAGTCTGGCAATATTTGTCATCAGCAGCTAGCTGTCAATGTCAAATACGTAGGTTTGTCAATATAATCTCTATATGTAGCCGGGTCGTCAAGAGAAATAACGGATAAAAAGGCAATCACAGCAGAGAACATTCACAATCACAGTTCGCGGGAGCGAATGCGAAATGCGAATGTTTTTTTTTGTTTGTATTTTAGGATTTTCAAATTGACATTTGGTTTTTTATTTAGAAAAAGCAAAGGAATAATGGTTTTTACAGTTACTTGAGTAAAATTTTGAAGTAAAATTCTGTCCCTTGAAGATTTAGAGTTTCCATATCAAAAAATATTAATCATTATATAACTTCTTTCCACGATTCACTAAAAATAAGGCAAAAGTAGTTTTATGTAGCAAATAATTTTGGCTTTGATTTGAGACCAAATTCAATTGTATACAAGTTTAGCATTTTTTCTATGAAAGCGTATTTTGCTGGTAAAGTTTCATGGGTAGATTTCAGAAGACCACAATAAAAATAACGATAACTTTCGGTGTTTCTTTTTCGAAGGGGTGGGTGGGTTCGAGGACTATGTATTTTATGACAACAGAATGATTGAAATCTGTAGACGAACATAATTAAAGCAACGATTTTGAAACCTCTGAGAAATGTGAATACGAGTACCTATTAAAGATGGTCGATAAATATTATTGTCATATCTCTGACCGAAGCAACCACACCTTCAGCTAAAATAGGACCAATTGATGTTACATTCTTGCCTCCTTCTGTTTTATGAGCTATTGTGTTTAATTTAGTTCATTGTGTCAATACATGTATATCGAATGTTAGGAACAAGTAGGTTCCTATTCATATAGGTAGTGATTGTCAATGTCTGTTAGATTTCATATAAATTTAGTAAATAAAACTAGTTTTTACGTGTTAATGCACGAAACTTTATTTATTTATTGTTTACGTTTCTACTATACTAAATTGTATCCCTAAGAAAGATTACTATACTGTTAAATATTTCATAAATGATAAGGCACCTTGGGCTTAATATAACTAAGTCGTTTTACTTTGCTAATTTGGTTGAGAATTGTTTAATCGCCACTTCTAAATTAAAAAATAGTACCTAGCTACACTTAACTTATTGTTAATTAATAATATTAATGTGTAGAAAGTTGACATCAACACAATAAATGTTTTCAGTTTTTGATGTCATCTTTCAATTGATGACACTGTATGAAACAAAACAGGGAGAAAAAAATAGCCCTTGCTGAGTTTCTTGCCGGTTCTTCTCAGTAATAGGTCTCCCGCCGTAGATTTTCGAACCGATGGCGTTGCATTTGACTTTTACAAGACCTTGTATCAGCCTAGACTGAATAAAGGAGTTTGAGTTTTGAGTTTGAAATTAAATTAGATGACTCCAAATAAAATAACTTTATGTACACTATTACAATGTAAATTGCATATTTGTTAGAGGTAGTCAATTTAATGCGTAATGGTGTTCATATTTGAGTTAGTTGAATATTATTTTGTTAAAATTCAATCGTCGGACTTGTTTGACAAAACAATCAACTCGCCAGTACTAATCATAATAATCATAATCAAAATCATTTATTCAGTTTAGGCTGTTACAAGCACATATGTTCAATATACAATCGGTTCGTAAATCTACGGCAGGAGACCTTGTACTGAGAAGAACCGGCAAGAAACTCAGCAAGGGCTGTTTTTCTCCCTGTTTTATCAACTAACTACTTATTTCAGATCTATCAATAAAAAAATCTTAATTTTCATGTACGCCCGATCTAGCGCTGTCATTTTTTATGTGTGAGTGTCGTAATAAAATTTCGATTTAGCGAAAGGATGTTGGACTGCATTTGTGTGCATATAGTACTAGCGAAGCGTCGATTAGACGTAACATTGTTCGTTTGTTTTTTGGAGATAAAAATTAATGTAATAATAACAAACATCTATTTCAGACTTTAAATTCATAGACAAGTGTTAGTTATTAACATGTGCGTAATTCGTTATTCTGTTATTTATCATAAGGACCTCATTTATAAAACTATATTTAAGAGATTTTTTTCTACATTAGACAGTGCAAATAGTTATACTTTTAATCTTTATACTTTTAAGTTATGTCTAGATGTGAGGACCTGTAATTGGCTCTTTGTCGCTACTATTCATTTCTAGTATATTAAGATAAGCTGTTGGTCTTCCATGTAACCAAAATAAATAAACAAATAAATATTCCTCCCCCCCCCCCCCCCGAAAAAAGCGGCAGAATGATTTCAGTACTATTATGTCATGATGGCTACTCCCCTCCTAGCCGCGTCGGCTGTGTTGCTCTATGTTGACGCGTGACTACGACACAAAAAAATTGTTTTTGTCCGTCAATCTATTCATAGAAAACTGTTTTGTTAGCAAAGGATTATTACCGATAATGCCCCAATGTAAATTGGAACGCCAACCCTAAATATAGACGATACCTCAAGGTTTATCGATTACATGTTTTGATTTGCATATTATTGTCGGAACCCACTAAAAGCACGAGTATCATCAATTTGACTATTTCTGTCTCTTTTACACCTTTGCGTCCACAGAAGACGATTTATGGTGCATCGCCGTCGTCATCGTCCTATAAAAAAAAAATAAAAAAAACTTTATATTCAAATTTACTTATTAAAAGCTGTTTTGATTCGGCTTTTATAAAACTGGTTTCAGGATATCTTTTAGATAAAAAATTTAACTTTTAATCGTATTACTGATATTAACGACCGCGATTCTTATTTCCTATTACTCTTTCCTAATCATTGTAAATTATAACGAGATTATACGAACATGACAATCCTTATTTCACCACTTATTCACCAGCAACGCCTTCCTGTTATTATCATCTTAGTACCATAAGATCTTGATCGCACTCTACCTATATCTCTGGTAACTAGTTCACTAGTGCCCCATTCACCGTTTACGTTGGTACGCCGCGCCATCCCAGCGCCTCTCTAACTAACCTCCCTAACCTAACCTAACCTCTTTTGTGTTCTGTGCTGAATACCATGTAGGGACAACGTGCTCATCAAGACAAATCATTCGAGCACAAACTCGATGGCGTTATCTTGTTTAATAACGCAGTTCCTATGGCCATCTTTAGCTAAATCATCAGGATAGCTACATGGTACCAAAGTATTGCACCAGACTTCCATTAGTCATTGCCACGTATAAATTTACATTAATATGAACTAAATGTTATTTACGTAATTTACGTTATTTTCACCACTTATTCACCAGCAACGCCTTCCTTTTAATATCATCTTAGTACCATAAGATCTTGATCGCACTCTACCTATATCTCTGGTACCGAGTTCACTAGAGCCCCATTCACCGTTTACGTTGGTACGCCGCACCATCTCAGCGCCGACCGGCGTCATTGTATTAATTGAAACGACAATGATCATCCCACACGCCCGTGCTCGTCACGAGCTCTTGAACTGCTCTAATAGCTCATGAGAATTTATATTTATTGCTAGTGACTTCACGCAATGAATGATACAGTAAATTGTGAAACACGGCGCGCGACGGTCGAGTTAAGCTAAAACTCTTCTTTATTGGTAACATCTTATGGTTCTATCTGAACCTTACGTTGCTCATCACTACACCTAAGCAGGGGCGTATTTGCCCTTTATATTTACGGACCATATCGCGCGCTGGCTATGCACGCGACGTGTCTGGGACTCCCCGACGCGGAACAGCGCCGGTCCTACTCACTAAAAACTACCGGTACCCTCCTACGCCCTTGTAGGAGCATCTCAGGATCGGCGCCACTTCACTGGGACGCCCCCGGGCTGGCCCGGCCCAACGACTGGACCGAGCGACACGCCTCTGGGGGATTGCGCTAGGGTACTGGGCAATCCCCACACGGTGTGGCCTATGCTGAATGGCACCTACGGCACGCATTGGCCAAGCCGCGCCCAGACCACTTTAGGGCCGACAAAGACCGGCAGTCACGGCTGTCTGCCTTCTTCGGCCCACCCGTCTACGTCGGAGGGGAGCGGCTAGAGCGTCCTCCTCCCGCCCCCTCTCCGAGGGGCGTATTTACCCTAGGGTCAAGAGGGTTATGGCCCGGGGTGGCAGGTTGGGAGGGGCGGCTGCAAGAACTGCAAGAGGCGACAAAAGCCATATAAAGGCATTCTTTACTGACCTATGATGTACTAATTCTGGGAGAGTGCAAATCTCAAGTCTGCGGGTCGCCAGGATTTGAAATACGCAACTGCTTCTAACGCTGCCGCGATGTTGTTCTCCCTGAAAATAGTTGGTGCGGCTCAGAAGAATGCCGAATCAACTTCCTTATAAACGTTGTCAATCTTAATCCGAATCCTGGTATCTTAGATCTGGCCACACTAGCAGTAACGTTGCAAGAGCATGACACTTTAGTATAGCTTTATTTAACTGCAATCTTTTGTAAAATGAATAACATTATATTAATCTTTCATGCTCTAAGTGTCACCGCACACGGGCCACACGCCACAGCCACGAACGCCCCGGCACGAGAAGCTAGAAGCGGCAACTAAAGTGGCTGAAGTGCGCGACAGCGGCCGACTAAGGTAAGGGAGAGAGGGGTGGGGAATCGCGCGAGTGACGTGTGGCGACGTTTTGTTTTGTATCGGCGTGCGGGCCACAAGAAGCGAGCAACGACGATTTGTAGCATGTGGCGGTCACCGGCGTACCGTGTGTGGCGAGTCCATACAAAATGTATGAAAACTACAAGAAATATGCCGGTGGCGGCGTTTTGTGGCGACACTAACTCTTTCAAAGCACTGTAGATACTAGAAACCTGAATTTATAGTATTAACTACAGCATTAAAAACAAACGAGGATAAAAAAAATAGATCGAATTCATCTATTCCAATTCGATAATGGTTCGTGCTAAGGGTACTGTTAAATTCTTTAAATTAAGAATAATAAAGTTTCTATATTGTATATTAAAATTTTTGTTTACAAGGATTTTGTTTTGGTAACTATGACCTAATCTTATTGTTGTCAAGTGAAAAAGATACGCAAATGGCCAGTCCTTCTTCTGTACACTTATGTACCCTTAATAAAGTATCCGTTTCACAAATAGAAACTTAAGCCTGATGGATGTAACCCTTCAGAAACATATTTGCTTGTTTCCTTATATTTCTGTGTTTTTAAAGGGATTAAGAAAATTAACTTATTAAGCCATTCCACCTTACGAAGTAATGTGTAGAAGTAAGTAGGTATTTAAATAACGCTGTTTAAGTTATTATATGTACGAGCCCAACATTAACAACAAAAAAATTTTTTTTTATGTTTGCGTTTTGTTTTCTGTGTATTCGATCGAGGAGCTCGATGGTGCAAGTGGTTAGCGCGTTCGGCTGCGATTGTTGAAGTTAAGAAACTTCCGCATTGGTCGGTCATTGGATGGGTGACCAAAAATTATTTTCTCGAGCTCCTCAGTGGTCCCGGCTGCATTTGCAGTTGTAAGTAACCACCAATCCGCACTGGGCCCGCGTGGTGTTCATAGCCCAATCTCCCTATTCCATCCATAGGGGAGGCTTGTGCCCCAGCAGTGGGGACATTAATAGGCTGATGATGAAAATGATGATGATGATTCTGTGTATTCAAATGATTTGTTTGTGTCATCGATCGATTAGGCCCCTTAAGAAACTTTACGCAGAAGCCATCATTTAAATTGACTTATTAACATAAGACCTCCGTGGTCGAGTGGTTTGTACGCCGGGTTTCATGGTGTTGCCGACTCGAGAGGTCCCGGGTTCGAATCCCGGTGGGGGCAGATGTTTGTGTGATGAATACGAGCATTTGTACTCCAGTCATGGATGTTTAATATGTATTTCTATATAAATATACTTATATATGTACTGTATACGTATTCTATCCGTTACCCTAGCATCCCATAACACAAGCCTTACAGTGCTTACTTTGGGGCTAGGCTAATTGGTGTGTGTCGGGTTTTTTTTTTTTTTTATTTTTCTTTTGAATCGTTCAACATTTTTGCTTAGCACCCAGTTACAAAGTTACAAGCTAAACAAGGCAGAGGAGAAGCTCGATGGCGCGGGTAGTTAGCGCGTTCGGCTGCGAACGTTGAAGTTAAGCAACTTTCGCATTGGTCGGTCATTGGATGGGTGACCAAAAATCTTTTATCTTGAGTTCCTCCATGCTTCGGAAGGCACGTTAAGTTGTTGGTCCCGGCTGCATCTGCAGTCGTTAGCACCCGCCAATCCGCACTGGGCCTGCGTGGTGGGTCATGGCCCAATCTCTCTATTCCATCCATAGAAAAGGCCTGTGCCCGAGCAATGGGGACATTAATAGGCTGATGATAATGATAATAAAGTTAAACAAATGGGTACGTTGGTAATCTATTATCCGTATTCTGTCTTCCATTTTTTTTAAATATCTGACTGTGTCCTTTTTTCCACTAGAATTTTAGTTGGTAAAAAAGATTATTTGTGAAATAATACTGTTGAACAAACATGTACCCACTCACGCGTTCGTCTACGTTGAATGACTGGATTTTCCATACGACCTTATTCCACTCCATTTAAATTTTAAAGTATAATTAATTTATTAGTATAATTAAAAATATTTGCGAGTATAATATTTTTCATCGCAAGCGTCTATAGGTCATTATTATTATATATTTTTTTGCCTAAATGGTAGGACACGTCATTCCTAAACTTTGTTAAACCATTTTTTTTTACATATTTTAATTTTTTATTTTATAGTCATATTTTTTATATTATTTGCATTTTTTTTTTGTAATGAAAAGTGACTTTATGAGTTACCTCATATTGAAGTCATTTTTAATTTGACGACTCTGTATATAATAAAGGGAGAAAAAACAGCCCTTGCTGAGTTTCTTGCCGGTTCTTCTCAGTACAAGGTCTCCCGCCATAGATTTGCGAACCGATGGCGTAGCTTTTCGACATTCACAAGTGCTTGTAACAGCCTAGACTGAATAAACGATATTGAATTTGAATTTGAACATGGTCGCTTACCACAAGACGGGCCATACGACTGTTTGACATCCCTTTAACATAAAATAAAAATAATTAAAGTCTGATAAGTATTCGTCAAAACCCAAATACGAGCCCAAAATAGCATTAAATCGTTTTAAAACGCAGTTCCTATGGCCACTTTTCAGCTCTGTCATCAGACCCTGGATACCATCTAAACATAAAGTACCGGTCAATACGAATTATACGAGCCCAAACTTGGTAGAGTTGCGGCGTTTCATTATAGAGTTCCTATGGCTACCTTCTAGCTCCAACACCCCTGCTCACCCTGAATACCATCTAGAGACAACGTGCTCGTCAAGACAAATCATTCGAGCACAAACTTGATGGCGTTATATCGTTTTATAACGGACTTCCTACGTTGCAAGACAAAGAACTTCTCTAATGGGAAGACCGACACTAGTAGAAGCCTGCAGCAACATCTGGGGACTGCTGAGCTTTCTGGAGGAGCTGGGATGGCAGGACTGATGCCAATCCCCACGCTAAATAGGCACAACTCGACACAGTTGCGGAAACAGACTGCCGTACTATTAAGAGTAAGACAGTAACGGAGTTCCTATGGCCACCTTTAGCTACATCATCAGGAAAGCTACATGGTATCAAATCATTGCATTGCCACCAGACTTACATTAGCCATTGCCACGTATAAACGAGCCCAAACTTGGTAGAGTTGTGGTGTTTCATTATAGAGTTCCTATGGCTACCTTCTAGCTCCAACACCCCTGCTCACCCTGAATACCATCTAGAGACAACGTGCTCGTCAAGACAAATCATTCGAGCACAAACTTGATGGCGTTATATCGTTTTATAACGGACTTCCTACGTTGCAAGACAAAGAACTTCTCTAATGGGAAGACCGCGGGCACTAGTAGAAGCCTGCAGCAACATCTGGGGACTGCTGATAGTCCAGTCATTTAAGCTTAAATTAGGTAAGAATCTCGGAATTCGAGATACCCAGCTGTAAGTCTGTAAATACTTGTATATTGACACCCTAAAAGTTGTCTCAAAACCTACATATGGTAGGGTGTACGCAACTATTAAATTTCAAGGTCAAAGGTCACAAAAATCGGTTTTTTGCGCTTTTTTTTGTAAATATCTCATTTCCTATGGGTTTTTTGCTATTTGTATTTATTATCAATACTGTAGAATACAAAATTCTCTACAAATTTTGTTATAATGACTGGACTATGAGCTTTCTGGAGGAGATGGGATGGCAGGACTGATGCCAATCCCCACGCAAAATAGGCACAACTCGACACAGTTGCGGAAACAGCCTGCCGTACTATTAAGAGTAAGACAGTAACGGAGTTCCTATGGCCACCTTTAGCTACGTCATCAGGAAAGCTACATGGTATCAAATCATTGCATTGCCACCAGACTTACATTAGCCATTCATCATCATCATCATCAGCCTATTAATGTCCCCACTGCTGGGGCACAGGCCTTCCCTATGGATGGAATAGGGAGATTGGGCCATGACCCACCACGCGGGCCCAGTGCGGATTGGTGGGTGCTAACGACTGCAGATGCAGCCGGGACCAACGGCTTAACGTGCCTTCCGAAGCACGGGGGAGCTCGAGATAGTAATTTTTGGTCACCCATCCAATGACCGACCACTGCGAAAGTTGCTTAAGTTCAAAGATCGCAGCCGAACGCGCTAACCACCAATCAACATTAGCCATTGCCACGTATTAATTTACATTATTATGAAATAAATGTTATTTACGTAATTTGAAAACATTTTCTTGCTTATAATTCTATTTTTTACACATTAAACTGTTAGATGTTTAAATCTATAGAAGCTAGAGAAAATTTGACACGGCCATCAGGGCCGCGGTAGCATAATGGTCAGTGCATTCGCCCGGATAGCGAAGGGTGCGGGTTCGAGTCCCATCTGATGCCTGGTCCTCGAGGATTTTTTTCTAGTAAATTTTTCTTTAATTTCAAACACTTTAAATAGAATTTCTACTTATTATGTACATAAGTAGGTAGGTATATGTTCAATTTATTGGCATATCTTGTGGCAGTGGAAGTCTTGGGATTATGATTATGACCCCGGCGGGGGTTTCCTGTTACGTTCCTCATAAATCAACCTTATTATTATTGCAGCAAGGTCGTGGTTACTGGTGGCTATAAAAGATCAGAACATCTTTTCAGGAATGCAAGTATTTTAAGGGAGGTCAAACATAAGTATTAAGAAAAAAAGACAAAATTATAATTTAACAGAAAATGAGTGTTTATTGTTGTAAGATTTCGTATGCATAATTTTTGTTATTTTTAATCTTTCCATAGAACTTTTATGTATTTGAGAAATGTCGGACTCTTTACAACATCCATATAGCCAAGCTTAGCTGACAGGTAGAAAAATGCATTTACAAACATTTACAATCTACCTCCATGATACAATCTCTCCGTTCTCCAAGCGGAGAAGCTTGAGATAATGAATTTTTGGTCACCCATCTTACGACTGGCCATTTAGAAACTAGCTTAATTTCAATAACCATAGGCCAAAAACTACACGCACTGTGATGTTTAAGCTTTTTTTAAAATTACTATTCTCTATCACAATATACTCGACATCAGAGCGTAAGGCACGATGTATTATTACAAGGCAGAGCAATAGCCAAATCGGTGTTGTATGATATTTTAATAAGACAATTTTTTTGGTCACCCATTTTTATTTATTTATTTTTATTTTGTAATGTCATAGACATTCTCTACCAGTCAACCTGAACGAGTGTTAGAGACAAATGGTATGGCGATAGGGCAAAATGCTTTATAGTAAAACATTTAGAAAATAACAGTGATTAAAATATATTAATATTTTATTTATACCAAATTTGATACACCTTCATAAACTACACAAATAAAATACATAAATAAATATATACATACATAAAATACAATAAATATAATATATAAATAGATACAAACTATAAATAACTAGTGGCCCGCCCTCGCTTCGCTTCGGTGTAGAGCTGTAGTGTAAACTATAGTTTTTGTTCTCAGGCTTGCGCTATAAACAATGACTTTATTTATATAATTACACGTGTTATTGTGAGTCAACCATAAAATATAGACATATGCTGTTGCGGGATATTATTTAGACAATTTTATGTAGAATATTTTCGTCATACATGATTTCTATGTAACTTGAACCATTAAGGCTGCACACGCGACGGAAGCTTAAAAAATGGAGTAACTTCTCCCGTTTTCTCAACATTTCCCTTCACTACTCTGCTGCTATTGATTGTAGCGTGATGAAAAGTATACTATAACCTGCCCAGGAGTATGAAGAATAATTGAACCAAGTTTCGTTAAAATCCGTCGAGTAGTTTTTGTTTCTATATGGAACATACACACAGACAGACAGACAAAAATTTTACTGATTGCATTTTTGGCATCAGTATCGATCACTAATCATCCCCTGATAGTTATTTTGAAAATATATTTCATGTACAGAATTGACCTCTCTACAGATTTATTATAAGTATAGATAACGAAAAAGAACAGATTGCGTTGTCAGGTCAGGAAGTGTTCACGCACTAGTTTTTTGAACTCCATCTTATTGTTAGAGCTACGAATGTTGAGTGGTATAGCATTCCACAGGCGTATGGCAGTAACAGTGAAAGATTTGGATCGAAATCCAGAGTGATGAGTGGGGATTTGTAGAGTAAGATTTCTGCACGAGCGAAGAACACGATGGTTGGAAGTGCCCAGAAATTGAAATCTAGATTTCAGGTACTCTGGAGCACGTGGATCGTATAAAACTTTAAAAGACATGCAAAGTAATCTGAGTAATTTTACGACTGGCCATTTCGAAAGTCGCTTAACTTCCAAAACCGCTGACCGAAAGTTCTAACCACTTTTGGTGTGCCATTGAGATTGAGCTATCAAACCACCAGTGGCGGATTTACCAGTAGGCTCAGTAGGCTGGAGCCTAAGGCGGCAGATTTAAAGGGGGCGGTAATTCGCAGTATGCATATTTTAGTAATGCACAGTATACTTAACACTCTTACGTCCGTAATCCGTATATAAAAGATTACTAAACGCACTGTAAAATATAGGTATGTATGTACTTATGCGATCATGAATTTTTAAAATATTCCATTAGCATTTCAACATTAATCACAATTTAAATTTAGTAATTTTCTAAACTAACGGGGAAAAGCCGACGTAATGTGGACGATAGAACACAAATCATAAAGTTGCAATTTCAGAATAAATATAATTGTGAACTAGCGTATTGAATTTCAAAGGTCAGTAAGGGAGGCAAAAATTTAATAGCCTATTAGCGGCAAATTTGTAAATCCGCCACTGCAAACCACAATATCGTGGACGAAATCATAACACGCTTTGCACAAAGCACTAGTATTACATGCGTAGGCAGAGCAATAGCCAAATCAGTGTTACGACGATATCTTTGTGACCGAGTACTGGGCAAGGACCTGTAATAGCAGAGCCACAATGGAAGCGTTAGCGGTAATCGCTACCGTCCGCTCCAGACTACAGTGGTGACGGCACACCCACAGATACAATGTTTACAATACGAGACGAAACCGAAATTGAGGATCTCCCGGCGTTTGCGAATTATACTAGATCGCAGCCGGAGAAGCGACATTCTTGACACCCACTACCGGTTTTAGTTTAACTTATATTAACAACTACCTAGCTGGCTGTCCAAAAATAAGTTGTTCTCTGTTATTACTGCGTCATACATATAGCTGTGGTGTTTAGCGCGTTCGGCTGCGATCGTTGAAGTTAAGCAACTTTCGCAGTGTCGGTCATTGGATGGGTGACCAAAAATTACTATCTCGAGCTCCTCCGTGCTTCGGCAGGCACGTTAAGCCGTTTGTCCCGGCTGCATCTGCAGTCGTTAGCACCCACCAATCTGCACTGGGCCCGCGTGGTGGGTCATGGCCCAAATTCCCTATTCCATCCATAGGGAAGGCCTGTGCCCCAGCAGTGGGGACATTAATAGGCCAATAATGAAGCAACTTTCGCAGTGCTCGGTCATTGGATGGGTGACCAAAAATCTTCTATCTCGAGTTCTTCCGAACTTCGGAGGGTACGTTAAGCCGTTGGAACGGCTGCATCTGCAGTCTTTACCACCCACCAATCCGCACTGGGCCCGTGTAGCATGGCCCAAACTCCCTATTCCATCCATAGGGAAGGCCTGTGCCTCAGCAGTGGGGACATTAATAGGCTGATGATGATGATGACCGCTAAAAATGTAAGTTTGAAGGACAGCGCTAACGTAAATATTGCAACAAGCTAGACACGCGGATGTGAATGACGTCAAGATTACCTGAATTGCGCTAATATGGGAAACGATATAGCAATAAGATTCGGTCCCTACAATTCCCCATGTAAATTTCTGTTCTCCTACTACTCATCATCATTAATAAGACGTCGACTGCTGGCGCATAAGCCTGGCCAAAAGATGTCCCTAAACCGGTTCTGAGCTTGCCGTATCCACTGGCTTCTAGCGACCTTAAAAGATGGACGATCCACCTGGTGCATTTTTGTATACATGGGGTACAAATTTTAAGAGTGCTTTAACTGGTAGCTTTAAGAGTTCATAATACGACCACAGGTAGTAGTAATATTATTAGAAAAATCACTAAGGGGCACTATGTCATTATCTTTAATACCACCCCGGGGGCTAAAGCGGAATGGATTAAAATCAAAGCTTTTACGCATGTCTAAGAAACGGTATAGGTACTAGGAATTTACCAAACAAATATCCAACTTTTATTGAAACTGACTTATAGAAAGCTTAATGGAATGGTTCATTATTTTCTACTAACAAAAGGTAGAGATCAGCAACTCGAGTTAATTCACTGTGTTTCTATAAGGTTCCTTCCGGTTCCTTCTGTTCCCATAATTAATAATAGTATACTTAATTTTCACTGCATATTCGTCAGGTGACATTATCAGGTAATACACAACTCGTGGCTTGCTCCGATATCGAAGGATTTTGAAATTAATTTAAAATACCGAACGATTTGCAAATATACGGCTAGGTTGTGCTAGAATTGTAAAACATGGTCTCTATAGTTTCTGATTTGTTCTTGTTTATTATCAAGACCCATAGATAAATGATCGGTCTGTGCCGTAACCTCTACAAGCTCTTGGGTTGGACGGACCCCACTATCGCTTTGAATTAAAAACGAGACAGAACACCCAATCGATATGCTACGCCGTTTCACGGTTTTTTCCTTTCTTAACTATGTATTCATGTGTAAAGCTGCTTCGCGGTGATTTAAAGGTCATGGCAGATACAATTATTCCAGTATTGACTAACGTTTCAGTTAGGTACGGCCAGATTTGGAATTCATCACTTAATGATGGAACACTTCTGTCGGAGAGTGGTATGTAGACCGGATGTCAAGGCTGCCTTTTCTATACGCCTGGTGTCAAATCCTGGTAGGGGTAAATTTTGTATGTGGAACACGAGCATTTGAGAATGTTTGTATAAATAATGGGGCTCGATGGCGCAAGTGGGTAGCGCGTTCGGCTGAGATCGTTGAAGTTAAGCAACTTTCGCATGTGGTCGGTCATTAGATGGGTGACCAAAAATTTACTATCTCGAGCTCCTCCGTGCTTCGGAAGGCACGTTAAGCCGTTGGTCCCGGCTGCATCTGCAGTCGTTAGCACCCACCAAACCGCACTGGGCCCGCGTGGTGGGTCATGGTCCAATCTCCCTATTCCATCCATAGGGAAGGCCTGTGCTCCAGCAGTGGGGACATTAATAGGCTGATGATGATGTATAAATAATAATTCGTTGTGATCGGTGTGTGAAATTGTGAATTAATAAAGGTCAATATTTTTTTAATATGTAGTTAAGTGTCACAAACTTGCCAGCTAAATGTATAGTATTTTTACAGTTTGTGCAATGAAGCCAAGAGGAGAAACCTAATTGTCGTGGGTATGCGCAAACCCGCCTCTGCAGCTATGTCCTACTAACTAAGTCCAACGGCTTGCCAATGTACATTTAGGATAGACAAGCCCGTTTGGGTTAGTAATATCCACCTTACAATAGTAGATATATGTAAATTCCACGATTCTTTTGTCTGACAATCTCGCAAGTCAATATGGTAGGGCATAATAAAGAACTCCGTAGCCCACTGTTCACGTCACCTGCACGTGACACACACTCTATCGACATTTAACGCTTACTTCCATCTTGCGTTTTACGCAACAAACAAACAAACAAACGTCAATTGTGTCCAAGGATTGACAACTGACACATGACGACGGGCAAATGCGACGTTTGCCGTAGTAAACACATAGTATCGTTTTCATACGCTAGCGGCTAGATGAAAGCTCAAATGGCGAAAGAATGACGTGCGGTTGGGTTGATGTACATTCGTCACAAAAAAGTTCGTGTAAATTCGCCAATATTCTATTCTCATGAAGTAAAGGAGACCCGGCACTTTTCATAGAAAAAATGCAGTTGAATTTGGTGTTAAAATAAAGCCAAAATTATTTGCTACATGAAACTCCTTTTGCCTTATTTTTAGTGAATCGTGGAAAGAAGTTATTTAATGATTAATATTTTTTGATATAGAAACCCTTTTGATGACAAACCTAAGTATTTGACATTGACAGCTATCTGCTGATGACAAATATTGCCAGACTACGTTACCCAATTTTCATAATTAACACAGATAAAAAAAATAAAAAAGTATACAACTTTGGCACAAAATGCCGGGTGTCCTTTGCGTGTGACGAATTAACTAACCATGTATGGAGTAAACAAAAATGTGACACAGTATTTAAAATTCAGGTGAGCAATTAATGTATATTTCAATTCGCATTATGTAATGAAAAATGGATTCATCTGTAAAGTTATTTTTCAACTTGACGGCTGTAAATAATAATATAGAGAGAAAGAAACAGGGCTTGCTGAGTTTCTTGCCGGTTCTTCTCAGTACAAGATCTTCCGCCGTAGATTTACAAACAGATGGCGTGGCTTCTAGATATTCATGAGTACTTGTAACAGCCTAAACTGAATGATTGGTTATGATTATGTGACGGATTTACTTTGTGGCGAATGCACAACAACCCGTGTGGTTTACGTGGACATAATCATAATCAAAATCATTTATTCAGTTTAGACTGTTACAAGCACATATGAATGTCTAGAAGCTACGCCATCAGTTCGTAAATCTACGACGGGAAACCTTGAACTGAGAAGAACCGACAAGAAACTCAGCAAGGGCTGTTTTTTTCTCTCTGTTTTATGACGTAAATATATATTTACACTCACGCCAATTAGCTTAGCCTCAAAGTAAGCACTGTAAGGCTTGTGTTACAGGATACTAGGGTAACGGATAGAATACATATACTGCACATATATAAATATATTTATAAAGAAATACATAGTTAACATCCATGAATGGAGTACAAATGGTCATATTCATCACATAAATATCTGTCCCACCGGGATTCAAACCCGGAACTTATTGAGTCGGCGACACCATGCAACCCGGCGTACAAAACACTCGGTAACTGAGGTCGTCGTAAATGTAGTCTCAGGTGTTTTTATAACTTTTGACCTCTTATCAGTTCTTTTGACGTTAGATATTCAGCTTAACCTTATCCGATGCGTATTCTCCTCGGGATAGGGATGTCGAAAGTTGAAAAAAATATCGATATATCAATACATCGATCTTTTAAAAAATATCAATATCGGCTTCGATATATCGCGAATAAAACATCGATATATCGATATATCGGACCAATTTTCCCAAAAATATCGTACAGTAGCTCACGAAATATGACACGCGGAATAATAATGGAACGAAAATTATCACCCTAAAAATAGACCCTATTTTCGAATGATGACATAGACAATACTAAATACAGCACAGATCATAGATATGTTGAATATCATTAATCTGAGATCCAGTTACGATTTTTCCAGATACGAATTTAGTTAGATTGTGATATGCCGCTAATAAATAAAAAAATATCGTTTTTGATACGAATTTCGATATTGGTTATTTTGTATCGACGTATCGATATATCGAATCAAAATATATCGGCAAAAAATATCGACATATCGAACAAATAATATCGATATATCGATACATCGATATATTTTCAACAAGCCTACCTCGGGACCTTTGAGGCCCTGAATTAAGAACAAGTCTTCGATCGATATGGCGATGGTGTCACGGAAGGCACTCCCTCGGTCGAAGGGCACGCGACTCCACGGGACTGCAACCCGGAAAATTTGGCGTTCATCCTCATTACGAACGAAACACAATATTAATGCCGGCAATTTTCCTATATTTATGACATCGGCAGGCCGAATCGTTTTCTCGTGACTGATTTTATTATGATAACGTTATTTAAGTTTTTATTTTTTTGACGACCTCCTTGGCCGAGTGGTTTGTACGCCGGGTTTCATGGTGTCGCCGACTCGAGAGGTCCCAGGTTCGAATCCCGGTGGGGGCAGATGTTTGTGTGATGAATACGAGCAATTTGTACTCCAGTCATGGATGTTTAATATGTATTTATATATAAATACTATCGGACCCGACAGACGTTGTCCTGTCTACACGTCTTTGTGAATCTAAACCATTCTCAGATCCCCTTGAACACACACAAAAAATTTCATCAAAATCGGTCCTGTCGTTTAAGAGAAGTTCAGTGACATACACACTCACAGAAGAATTATATATATAAAGATACTTATATGTGTACAGTATATGTATTCTATCCGTTACCCTAGTACCCCATAACACAAGCCTTATAGTGCTTAGCTTGAGGCTAGGCTAATTGTTCTGTGTTCGAATTTTTTTTATGAGGAATGTGCAGAAGCACCATTCAAATTAATTCAGCCTTTTTTTTATTACGCAGGCAAAAACTCTATTTACAGACGTTGGCGCCCTTAAGGGGCACACCAACGAACGGACCTCGCACCTAGCCTCTGGCAAGTCTCACGGGTGCGAAACGGAAAAGCCGTTAAGCAGTAGAGATGGGCGTTTTTAGATATTTTTGAAATCGATGCGCATCGGTATCAGATAATTGGCATCGGATGCCCGCATCGATGCTGGCATCGCATTGATGCCGGCATCGCATAGATGTCAACTGAATGTCGATATCTTGTATCACAGGATACGATGCAATATGAATTTCTACAGATGCGTGTTTTGTGTGGGTCTGTCTCTTCGATTCCTTGAATCAGGACTTGAAAATGTAATTTTTCGGTATGCTATCTGAAAAGATTGAATGCTGGCAATATTATTACATAAAAAATTTCACTCAGAGCGTAGGTTTTGAACGCAGGCAGGATGCCAGGTTTGGATGCGCGCATCCGATACGACTGGATGCCGTTAATGGATGCCGATGCCATCCAGTTTTTGTCATCGTTACTATAGCAACAGTGCCAAAAACTTTTCTGTGCCGGTGGCAAAAATTTTAACTACTATTTATCCATAGCATTTTGACATTTTTATGACATATTTGTTCACCGCTAGCGACATCTCCACCGGCACAGATAAGTTTGTGGCACTGTTGCTATGGTAACGTTGACAAAAACTAGATGGCATCGGCATCCAATAACGGCATCCAGTCGCATCGGATGCGCATCCGAACCTGGCATCGTTATTGCGCATCGTTATTCTAAAAACGCCCATCCCTATTAAGCAGTCCGCGCTGCTTACGGGCGCTTGCGGCACGCTATCCGCTAAAACACCCTGCGAATACCCTCTACGCTGTTAAGAGCGGAACCGCGTAATCCCCGTTGTAGGACTTCACCTCTTAATTAATTCCGCCTTCACCTTTTTACCATCGGACGACGAAACGTATACAGGGGACTACATCCGTACGATTGTTTTGTGACGACGAGTGCAACTCGAATATTGTATGAGTTTATTGTCCACCCTGATAAACTTTGAGCGATGCTGGTAAGTCCCCTCTGTCGCCCTGAGGCGATAGTTACGCGGGGGGCAGAGCGGCTCATGCTGCATGCTATTATGTAGTTAAGTATCCTGTGATACATTTTTATTTATTTATTTTTCTACCTACCTACATTTAGAATCATGTCTTAAGTGAACAATTTATAAGTGTGTTCATAGTTATCTTATAAATTGTAATTTAAATCAGTTATACTAAATTATGATATCATATTTATAGTGTGTAGTATATATACTTATATAGGCAACTAATTAGTCTGGAAAAGTAATGTACCGGAATGCATGTTTCAACATAAATATTGTAAGTAATACTCAATGTATTTATGGTTGTAAAAAATTTATTAAATAAACGCTTTTGAAATGAATGAACATCCGTATGAGCTCAGATTACAGAAGGAAGGTAGATGGAGCTCACGAAACACGCAATGCGTGGCACCATAGCAAATACGAAGTGAAAAGCGACTATTAATGCGCGTCAGTACACCACAACGCATCGTGTTGTGAAGACGTCCCGTGAATATTAGGTTTTTATCGAAACTGTGGCGCTTTGTTCACACATCAAAAAAACCGGCCAAGAGCGTGTCGGACTCGCGCACCGAGGGTTCCGTACGAACCTGAATTTTCAAAAATATTTTTTATTTTTGGATGTATCTAAAAATTTACGGTTTTCGCAATTTTTCCTTTATCTGTACTATAAGACGTTACTTCGTACCAAATTTCAAGATTCTAAGTTCACGGAAAATGTTTCGAAAACTTGCGGAGCGGCACAAACGGCTGTCTCTTTTGATTGCTTTGGCTTAGAAGTTTGATTTTTCACAGCTCCAAGGGACAGTAGACCTGAGTATTACATATGAATTTCAGTTCGATACCTCCACGCGTTCCTGAGAAAAACGGTCTTGACAGACAGACGGACGGACGGACAACAAAGTGATCCTATAAGGGTTCCGTTACTTCCTTTTGAGGTACGGAACCCTAAAAACATCTGAAACTGAACTACGAGACCTGCAAGTCTGGCGCATCGCTCTCTATCTAAAAATACAAGCTATTTTAAAAGTTTCCAAAAAAGTAACAAAATAATAAGTGTAAAGTGTAGCGTCTGAATCATCTCCCATTAGTAGTAAAAGTATGAATAGGCAATAACTACGAGTAATATAAATATAATCATAAAACATATAATGACAATTTATGAGCTTAACGACATAGTGTCTTTGAAATTAATGTCGTTACTATTCATATCGTGTTGTGAAGTAGTATCTATCTTACGACCACTTTTATTTTGGTTGTTCGATTCTTTTGCCGAAGTTGACGAACTCCGTGGCTGAGTGGTGTGTACTCCAGGTTTCAAGGTGTCGCCTACTCGAGAGGTCCCAGGTTCGAATCCCGGTCCCCGGGAGACCCCTGCCACGGAGCCCCGGCAAGGCTGGGAGGCTGCTTGGTGCGGAGGCGCGGAAGAAACCCTAAACGGGGATCCCGCGGCTTCGCGCTAAGCAGCTTAGAGGGTGTTCGCAGGGTTTTTTAGCAGATATTATGCCGTAAAGCGCCCGTAAGGGTTACGGGGTCCTCAGTGGGCAGCCACTGCTGGGGCTTGTAAGGCTTGCGGGAGCCAGTAACTCTTCAAGTTAAGGGCAGTCTGTTAACATAATATCGCATCGGAAACGGAGCGCTATCTTTGTACCGCCGATAATGTATGCACACGTACAACTTCAGATAGACCACACCAAATTGGATAATTCTTCTGTTGCTGTCTTCAATAATTATATTAATAAAAGTTATTTACGGGATTGTCTATACTTATAATAAATCTGTAGAGAGGTCAATTCTGTACATGAAATATATTTTCAAAATAACTATCAGGGGGTGATTAGTGATCGACACTGATGCCAAAAATGCAATCAGTAAAATTTTTGTCTGTCTGTCTGTATGTATGTTCCTTATAGAAACAAAAACTACTCGACGGATTTTAACGAACCTTGGTACAATTATTCTTCATACTCCTGGGCAGGTTATAGTATACTTTTTATCACGCTACAATCAATAGGAGCAGAGTAGTGAAGGAAAATGTTGGGAAAACGGGAGAAGTTACTCCATTTTTTAAGCTTCCGTCTCGTGTGCAGCCTTAATGGTTAAAGTTACATAGAAATCATGTATGACGGAAATATTCTACATAAAATTGTCTAAAATCTTTTATGGTTATGGTTGGTCACAATAACACGTGTAATTATATAAATAAAGTCATTGTTTATAGCACAAGCCTGAGAACAAAAACTATAGTTTTCACTACAGCTCTACCGAAGCGAAGCGAGGGCGGGCAACTAGTATTAATATAAGTTATTTACGGGATTGTTACCATGTACCTTGTTTTTAGCGAGTTTCCGATATTTCGGCACTGTTCCAAGCTCCATCACGGAGTAACTGAAGCTACAAACAAGGTACATGGTAACAATCCCGTAAATAACTTATATTACTATAATGTTATAGACCATGAAAGTCTTCAATAATGTTGGAATAAACTTTTGTATGAAAACATTTTTTTTTGGGAAGACTAACTAATACCACAAAAAGAATCGGTAAGGGATGGTGCTTTTTTGAAATTCCTATTTTTCAATAGTATTTTGCACCCGTGTAAAGTCAGACGAGTTGTTAGTTTCTAAAGAACCCAAAAGAGTGTGGGCGCGGCATCGCGATCCGTTTCCCTTCCTATAAAATATGTGTCTCAACCTTTAGATAGCCAACAATGGCTGAATCAATCACTATCAATATCATCTGATGACCTCTAACGCCGCACCATGGCTCATAATCAATCGTATAAGGACGGCCATAAAGTTGTCCCCCAACAAATGTAACAGGAAATTGCGATATTTTATAATAATGAATTGAATTCGATTTTTTTAAGGTTTTCAGCACCACCAATTCTTTAATGAATCAACAGGTATAATGCGTGATTTATACACAGTCAGGTCATAAGTATTGTCACACACTAAAAACTTTTTTTTAGAATGCTGGGCACAAAAAAGTTTTTTGATTTCGAATTTCGAATTGTTCATGAATATAAAAATGTATACTTTTTAGAATTTTACTCATTTTTAAATATAGAGTGGACGCATAAAGAAGACCGTGTTGCAGTTATTGCGTTGCATCGTTGCAGTTACGCGCCAATTCAAATTTTTGACATACTGAAAAATTAAGGTAGCCGCCGATATTGACATGGACTGCGATAGACGACTGGCCGCGCAGATTGAAGGCCTGTATTCAAAATCACGGAGGTCATTTTGAATAAACTTTATTGTCATAAGAATCTATGTTTTGTTAAGTTCATTTTGGTATTTATATGGTTACATAATGAATAAACTTGTTTCAATTATTTTATATTAAACATGTGACAGAATTTATGACCTGACTAGGTATAATTCGGATCCTTTAGGGTCTGGGATCGTAAGTATACACTTCTATTGTTAAGTCAAAAGTTAAGATCTGTCTTGCAACGATTTTATTCCTCGATTTTCTGTATATTTGCTTTTAATATTAAACACGACATGAAATTAGTTGTGCTGTCTCTTTCTTTTACACTTGATTATCTAAGTGTGGAGATAAAGGGAATCTGGAAGAAGGACCTTTGCTACTTTTTATCGAGAAATTAAAAAGAAATTAACTTCGAATGAAAGTTTGCACACATGTCTAATTTTTCATCTTCAAGAGCCTATTAATGTCCCAACTACTGGGACACAGGCCTATGTATGGATGCAATAAAGAGATTAGGCCATGACCCACATTGAAGCCGAACGATTGATCAAAGGAGGAACTCGATGGCGCAAGTGGTTAGCGCGTTCGGCTGCGATCGTTGAAGTTAAGCAACTTTCGCGGTGGTCGGTTATTGGATGGGTGACCAAAAATTTCCTATCTCGAGCTCCTCCGTGCTTCAGAAGGCACGTTAAGCCGTTGGTCCCAGCTGCATCTGCAGTCGTTAGCACCCACCAATCCGCACTGGGCCCGCGTGGTGGGTCATGGCCCAATCTCCCTATTCCATCCATAGGGAAGGCCTGTGCCTCAGCAGTGGGGACATTAATAGGCTGATGATGATGATTGATCAAAGCTGGTTGGAAATGTGCGAGCTCCACCATAATTGTGTTCAGTTCTTCACAATACACGTCTGTAGTAATGCTCATCCCGTTTGGTAAGAAGCTGCGGTGAATGACACAGGGGCCAGACCACACAGTGACCATCACTTTTTAGGGTCAGTTTTCGTTTGGGGCATTGCCAAATCGCTCTATGGAATAGATCATTATATATATAGGCATGTTTTTTTTTTTTTTTTTGTGACGAATCGAAATGCAGTTACGCACCATACCGTGACGCTGACTAGGCGCACGGCGTGTGTGGGACTCGCCGGCACGGGAAACAGTGCCGACCCTACTCAAGCAGGACCAGTGCGGAAGGCCACACTGATCCTACTCCATTAAAACCCCCCGGTACCCTCCTACACCCATATGGGGACGGTCTCGGGGCCGACGCACCTGCATGCGCCACATCTCCGAGCACGCCCCCGGGCAGGCCCGGCCCAACGAGTGGACCGGGCGACGCGCCTCAGGGGGACTGCGCTAGGGTACTAGGCAGTCTCCAGACGTGGTGGCCTATGCCGGAGCGGCACCTAGGACGCGCGGCTGGTCAGGCCGCGCCCAGACCACCTTAGGGCCGTCGAAGACCGGCAGTCACCGCTGCCTGCCTTCTTGCCGAATGTGTATTGGTTGGTCATAACGACTGCAGATGCAGCTGGGACAAACAACGAGGAAGAACAAGTGTCTTCCGAAGGACGGAAGGGATAATATTTTTTTGTTTTAAACTTTCATGGTCACTAACATTATAGTAATACTAGCAAACCAGTGAACCAAATGTTCACCAAAACCTGATTTCTCGAAAACCGGAAGTGCTACGTTACTCAAATCCAGTTTGTAGTCTTATCAGACTATTCTTAACTTATAACTTAAATATTCTCTTTATCTATCTCTTACGGTTTGGCCGCTGAAACAGCACCACGGACAGACGGACTTGTCTAATAGATAAGAGATAAGTTATTTACGGGATTGTTACCATGTACCTTGTTTTTAGCGAGTTTCCGATCTTTCGGCACTGTTGTAAGCGCCCTGATCACGGAGTAACTCCGTGTCATGGCGGTAGTCAATATCGAAAACTCGCTAAAAACAAAGTACATGGTAACAATCCCGTAAATAACTTATATTACTTTATTATTTTTTTGGTCTCATCCACTTCTAAAGTTAGAATTCGATTATTCTAATCTCATATTATTATTCGCTCGAGGAGCTCGATGCCGCAGGTGGTTAACGCGTTCAGCTGTGATCTTTGAAGTTAAGCAAATTTCGCAGCGGTCGGTCATTGGATGGGTGAACAAAAGTCTTCTATCTCGAGTTCCTCCGTGCTTCGGAAGGCACGTTAAGCCGTTGGTCCCGGCTGCATCTGCATTCGTTAGCACCCGCCAATCTACACTGGGCCCGCGTGGTGGGTCATGGTCCAATTTCCCTATTCCGTCCATAGAGAAGGCCCGTGCCCCAGCAGTAGGGACATTAATAGGCTGATGATGATGATGATATTATTATTCATTACGAGCACAATTGACAATATCGGTGTAGCGGTTTTTATAAAGGTTATATCTTCTACAATATTATAGTAATACTAGCTGACCCAGCGAACTTCGTACCGCCCTAAAAAAATAGGGGTTGTCCAGCGGACAAAATTGTGAATCTAAACCATTCTCAGATCCCCTTGAACACACACAAAAAATTTCATCAAAATCGGTCCAGTCGTTTAAGAGAAGTTCAGTGACATACACACTCACAGAAGAATTATATATATAAAGATAAGTTATTTACGGGATTGTTACAATGTACCTTGTTTTTAGCGAGTTTCCGATATTTTGGCACTGTTGCTTCACTCCGTAATCATGGCGCTTGCAACAGTGCCGAAATATAGGAAACTCGCTAAAACCGAGGTACATGGTTACAATCCCGTAAATAACTTTTATTATTATAATTTAAGTGAGCATGAAAGTTTTAAACAATATATTTTACAATATTGTCTTATAGCATTGTGTTGTGAGTCATTTATAAACTGGAGCGGTCGAAAGCCATTACGCAATAACAGATAACCGCCTCTAATATCTGTCCTGGTCTAGCGTTTATCTGTGCGTAGGTCAGGCGGAGTCGTGGTTGATCCTTCAGTCGTGCAAATCTTCGGTAGTGAAGACACGATATTAAATATTTGACACGTAATCCGGACTGTTTTTTTTTATTTTTTTTATTGATAGGTCCAGACGCGAAGATAGCTGATACAGCAGTTCTACCTGCCACACCAGCCATCCTCACTCTGCCGGCCTGCATGTTGCTTCTTCATGTTGTTCTTTCTTCTTCTTCCCTTGGTTTGGGAGCAAATCTATGTTTCGGAATATTGTAACTTAGTGTTCTGACAATCAATAAGTCTGATTTTTTTTCTGAATAGAAAATTGTAACTTCACTTTTGTTTGCCAATAAAGACAGATACAACTTTAGGTTTGAATCAAGACTAATTTTAGTCCGCGTTTTGGAATAGGGGACAAGGGTTTTGTATCATCGATTACGATTTTAAACTGTCTTTTTCTTATATTTTTCTTCATTTGTCGGTACGGCGGCTCGTATCTTGTTGATTGCTACCAAAAGGCAATCACGAAAGATAAATTAAAAAATCTGCATTTGTTTTCAACTTCTACTTATCACGCATACTAAATTTCAATTGGACAATTTAAAGTAATATATAAAAAAATCAAAAATATAAAAATCCTACTAGCAATCCTAAGTGTCGCCGCACACGGGCCACCGACCACAACCACGAAACGCCGCCACCGGCATATTTTTTGTAGTTTTCATACATTTTATATGGACTCGCCACACACGGTACGCCGGTGGCCGCCACACGCTACAAATCGTCGTTGCTCGCTTCTTGTGGCCCGCACCGGCCACTTAATGCGCCGATAGAAAACACCGCCACACGTCACTCGCGCGATTCCCCACCCCTCTCTCCTTTACCTTAGACTGCCGCTGTCGCGCGCTTCAGCCACTTTAGTAGCCGCTTCTAGCTTTTCGTGGCGGCGTTTGTGGCTGTGGCGTGTGGCCCGTATGCCGCGACACTAAAACTCAATTGAAGTTTGTAATCTTTCAAATTTACAATCATATATATGCTCTAAGTATGGTGCTGATTTTTCATCAAAATTTAATTGAGTTTTATCATATAGGTATTATTACTTCAATAGTTATTGGAAGATTGTTAAATCTTTTAAATTTAAAGTTTGCGAATATCTTAAAAAAATCAATTAGGATGTTGATAGGAGCTTGAATTAGACAATAAATGGGTTAGTCAAACATATTTAGAACTGAGATTTTGCATAGCTTACAAAAAGAAATGTTATTGTATTATGTCATCGCATCGCATTGCCCTGTGTCGTCATTTGGCCACAGAATATATACACTACGCGAAAAGAAGCGACACTTAAGCATGTGTGCTCGTAAAATCGCCCGCGGCTATGTGTGAGTGTCTGGAGGTGCGCGGGGGCGTTGCGCGGCGCGCGGGACGTGGTGAGGGCAGTCGCCGACTGCCTCGACCGAAGGCATGGCAGTAGCGAAATAGTAAAATAATAGCGTTGCACTCAGCACTGCATTGCACGCACAGACTGACTACGCTACGCAATCTTATTATTTAGATAATAATAAGAATCATAAAACGTATCGAAAAAGAAGAAAATATATAAAATTTAGCAATTTGTTATAGTACCTACATTAAAAGATTAAAAATTGATTATAAAATCATACCTATCCTTAATTATATACAGTATCCTTGAATCAGTTTACATTTAATAACTTACTATGCATGAATATTTATTGGCACAAGTCTAAATTTCAAGTTCAACCCTAGCGCATACACGCTCCTGCTCAATGTCACTGACGCTTTAACTCTCACGTATAGAGAGTGTCACCGCCACCTCTGTGATTTGGCGATGTGTTACGGCACTACCAAACAGACATATAACACGACGCAGATATGAGTGGTATGCTGAAACTTAGAGGCCCGTAATTCGTGTTGAACCGCGTTACTACAAAACGTTCACTAAAGTTAAACGTGGTTTAAAAATGATGCTATCATTTTTGTTTGCTGAAAAGAAGACAGGGGCTGCATTAGGTTTGAACCATGACTAACTTAACTCCGTATTTTTTTTTTGAAGTGAAACTTCTTTGGGCACGCTTGACTTGGGGGGTGAACTGGCGAATGTGTTACGTTTTCGCGTTACGATTAGTGTCATCGGTGATTCATCGGTAAACAATGAGCAATACCCGTCAAAGTACATGAATCTAGTGCTTCGTGGGTGATAACGGACCCAGTGCGGATAGGTGTGTGATAACGGACCCAGCGCAGTTTGGTGGGTGACAATGGACTCAGCGCGGTTTGGTGGGTGACAATGGTCCCAACGCGGTTTGGTGGGTGAAAATGGACCCAGGGCGGATTATAGGGTGATAATGGACCGAGCGCGGATTGGTGGGTGATAATATACCAAGCACGGATTGGTCGTTTTTTTCTATCAACAAATCTTCAGGTTAAGTATGAATTTCAGATCATTGGAGCTAAAGAAGTTTCACTTCAGTCGAGTGGTCATAAGCACACTCGCTTTTTTGTTATTATTTGTAAGTTGCGATCAGTGCGTGCCACTATAAGCAAATATAATGTTTACTATAAGTAAAACTATAAACATTGGGGTGTAAGAGTGTGACCTTCAGTAAGGACATCTCCGTCTTATTTCTCTTTATAGAAAATCTTCCCTATTGAGTCGTTTGTTAAATAATGAGGATGCAGTGCAACCGATATTATTATCTCTGCCTTATGGTTTTTTTATTGTTGACGTTCGACAAGACATTCCTGTTTTGATTATTGAAAAATAAAATGATCAATGGACGATAGAATGGTGTATTATTTCCTTACAGCAATTTATACATTATTATATATATTAACGGGAATGTTACCATGTACCTTGTTTTTTATAGTCTCCGATATTTCGGCACTATTGCAAGCGCCATGATCACGGAGTAACTGAAGTAATTGCGGGTAGATATTATTAGCAGACATATCGGTCTACCCCCTGACGTCGTCTTTTACTGCGTTTTATACCCCTATCACTGGTCACATTCTCACTATTCACTCGCATTTTTTCCCGGCACACAATACTCACAGTATCAGATCGCGGAACGACACTTTTTTGATTGTTGCGGTTTTTACACATACGAAACCACTGGATTCCAGACACTAGACAATTTAAACCCATCCTCACGATTGAAATTCTTGTGTTTGGTTATTTCAATCGCTTCCCTGACCAATCTTGGTATATAGTGGCGTTCTGTTGAGATAATTTGTGGATTATGGAGCTCAATCCAGTGATTAGGACCCGAATCAATTAAATGTTCCGCGACGGCTGATTTTTGCGTATCATTATATAAATAATTTAATACATTATATTTTAATTTATAATTTATACATATTCCGTGAGTAATTCCATTACGCTCTTTGCCACGTTTGTTATAACTCCAAGTAATATGATGTATTGCTAGTACAAGTTCAAGTGGTTTTTTAACCAGCGCAGCGGTTCGAACCCAACCTACTACACGAAATGTATTTTTTTTCAAATCGTACGTCACAAACAAAATGGTATTATCTTGAAAAACAGTGTTATGAGATATCGCGTTTTGAAGTTTTAAAAAATCATAGAAACGGCACTTCTTGTTCAAATGTTTAAAATGATACCTTGATTTAAACGTACATTATCCTTCTTTGTGTTGAGTAAGTTTTGTTAGTGTATCAATAGTAGTTTTTATTTTAAAAATACTTTTATGTGACTGGGTAAAGAGAATACCTTATAAGCAGTTCAAATGGCTCAAATAACTCATGTTAAAATTACAATTAGTATCATTTGAAATAATTTTACTGAAAATAACATATTAAATAAAATTGAACAGGCCAGACGGTATTATTTTAAATAAAACTTCAAACTTGTATTAATCCGAACGGGCAATAGGGTTTTAACTTAATACTGTTTAGAATACTCGCAATCATAAATTTTGCCTAGAAATTGACGACATGTGTTGCTATAATTCAAAAATTCTTTCGAATTAAGATACAGATACAATTATCTTATATATACTCTTTATTGCACACAACAAATTGTAAGATACAAAACATAAATATGTGAGCAAAGGAGGGCTTATCTCTAAGAGAGATCTCTTCCAGCCAACCAAGGTTTAGTGAGAGAAAAAAGTAAGCGGGTGTAGAGATGTGCACTAAGTACTTACTTGCAGATTATATACCTATCTAAGACTACATACATAAATATATATTCATATGCATATGCACAAATACTTACAATAAATACATACATACACACATACATACATACATATAAATACATATACATACATACACTATAAAATAATAAATACACATTACATGAAATTATGTTAAGATAAAACAAAGAGTGGAATAAATAGACAACTAAGAGTGGGAATTTATTTCCAGAAAGTGCTCTTTGACCTTTGCTTTAAAAGAGACAATAGAAGGACAGTCTTGAATATTAGAGGGAAGTCTGTTCCAGAGTAAAGCAGCACGAACAGAAAAGGAATGGAAAAAGAAGTTGGTATTACTTTTTGGTAGTTCAAGTGTCTTCGTGTTGCAAGACCTTTTAGGACGAGTAGGAGGAGGAAGCGTTTTGAAACGGGAAACAAGGTAATGAGGAGAACTAGGATCTTTGAGGATTTTAAACAAGAATGATAGGATATGCATATCACGTCGAAGACGAATGGGAAGCCATTTCAATTGAGAGCGAAAAGCAGAAACTCGGTCATATTTACGCAATCCGAATATGAAACGAATTGCAAGATTTTGGAGACGCTCTAGCTTATTTAATTGATCTTCAGTTACATCCAAGTAGCAAATATCTTAGCAGTTTATAGAGAAAATAATGTTGTTAACGAAACGCAAATAAAAAAATAAATTGTTTTGCCGACTTAATACCCTATTGATTGTGACGTGCGAAATGAAATTTGTATCCAACTAATATTATGGAAAGTTACACAGAGAAAAGTTACAACGCTGATACACCTATCGCAGTGGAATTTCGAAGTAAGTCCACTTGACAACATATACTTTTCTAACCCCAGTAAAATCTAAACTCAAAATTTCTTTAAACAACTATTGATTGAGAATAAAACATTTCGGTCATCTAGCAACGAAACAGTGACATTGAAACTATCAATGTAATATGACCCATTTAACTCAGTTTCATTCACCAACCAATACGCGGCCATTTAAAACTGATCAGCCTTAATAAGTTTTCGGTTCATCGGGTTACAACCGACTTTTCTATTATTCCCCGTTTGCTACTAACGCATTTCTCAGTTCTTTTGTTTTTCCTTTTTTTTTCTAAATGGCTTCGCACGGCTTGTGCATTTAGCCAATGTCAAGTGTTAAATGTATACAAATACTATAGCACTCGTGGTCAAAGTAATAAGTCAAGTCAAAGTAAGTGGCAGTCAAGTCAATCCCCCTTTCCTCATGTTTCAGTAAAAGTGTGGGGATTTACTGGAACCTCCCCGTGGACTTCTTGAGGGACCGTCGAAAGACACTTTCCAATATTTTGTTTCACTTGCCAACACTTGTGCATGTTTCCGAAAACTTAGTGGTTAATAATCCACCATTATTAGACACTAACATCCGCCACAACACAATTTTTAACAAG
The DNA here is from genome assembly GCA_902850365.2 of Chilo suppressalis. Taxonomy (NCBI): domain Eukaryota; kingdom Metazoa; phylum Arthropoda; class Insecta; order Lepidoptera; family Crambidae; genus Chilo; species Chilo suppressalis. The sequence continues at coordinate 27,123,494 of OU963901.1, read as the reverse complement.
AAAAACAAAACTGCTAAAGTGACGCTTCCCGATCCCACCAAAAAGTCTTTTGTTTTTCTTACCGATGCGATGGCATCCTATTAAAATATATTTTTTTTCATTTGGGAACTTTTTGCTACTGGCGATTCTGTACAATAAAATCTTACTTCCGATTTCAGTAGCTGCGATTTTAGACATTAGTTTGATATGTATTACGCCATTACATGGCAAAATATCGCTGTGTCTGTAGAAGCAGCCATTAGATATTTGACATTTGACAGAAATCCGAATAAACGAGATCATTAGTGAGATTGCATCTTACAAAATACGTATGCTGTTTGTCTGATTGAATTTAACAAGAAATAATATTCCAAGTGATAAACATTTTTGAACTTCACGTATCGTCATTGCGACATTTTGTATTTAAAGAGCCAGTTTGTTGTTACGTCCGGTAGGAGGCGCTGCTTAGTTTTCATAGATTCTTTGACGATGCGATACGATTACGGGGCTGACAAAGTTCGTGTTTGGGCTTCAGCACATTCAAATTTATCGTTTTCCACAACTTCCTAGCTAGCGTAAAGATAATGTTACTAGAAAAAATGGACGGGACCGTCCTTTTTTTCGAGTACCGTTTGCTGTCTGGTCAGCGTGGAAATGTTTTCTAGTAAAATTTTCTTTAGATTTAAAAATCTAGCAGTTAAATTCTTAAAAAATTAAAAATATAACTGTTTTAGCGTGTTAAATAATCGCCAGTCAAGCTATCGTCAAAATATTTACGACAGAACTAATCTTCTAGTCATCTATATCTAAACATCTATACATATAAATAAAATTGGAGTGTCTATTTGTAATATTGAAATAACAGCTTTTTACTACATGCATATGAATATTCATATGCATGTATATATATATTGTATATATATAAATATATACGGTACGGATTGGTGGGTGACAATGGACCCAGTGAGGATCGGTGAGTGATAATGGACTCAGCGCGGATTGGTGGGTGATAAAGGATGAAAATTTTTTTTCCAATTTTTGTCTGACTATTTGTTGCGGCTAATCTCTGAAATGGCTGGACCGATTTTGACGGGACTTTTATTGGCAGGTAGCTGATGTAATAAGGAGTAACTTAGGCTACATGTATTTTAGAAAAAAATCTTTATTTTAGAAATGAAAATCAAAAAGTTAACGCTGACGAAGTCGCGGGCGTACGCTAATTCTAAATACGAATGCAACATTTAATGCATTTAGTATCAAAGCCTCTCGATCCTTTTATGTGACCCCCGCATGCCTGTACGCACCAAAGGCAAAGTCTATAAGACGGCAGTGAGACCGGCAATATTGTACGGGGCGGAATGTTGGCCAGTAAAGAAAAATTATTTGCAGAAACTCCATACCACTGAAATGAAAATGTTGAGGTGGTCTGGCGGAGTCACAAGATTAGACCGAGTCCGAAACGAACATATCCGGGGTAGTTTCAAAGTTGCTCCCATATCTGAAAAACTTACAGAGAGCCGTCTGCGGTGGTATGGTCACTTAATGCGACGAGACGAGGAACATGAACCAATCTAAAATCTTAGATCTTCTATCAATCGTTTACTAGTCATTCCATCTCACAATTCCGATATCATTCACTCTTCCTTCTTCGTCAAAACTATACTTTTGTGGAACGAACTCCCGCTAGACATTAGAATGTCCCCCAACAAACATTCCTTTAAAACCAAGCTGCGAATCTTTTTATTGGAACAGGCGTTTCGTTGAGTAGTTTGTCGTCATGTATGTATTATATGAAGTATGTATGTATGTATGTGTATGTATATGTTTAGTTATATTATTTGTATATATTTACTTATATATGTATGTTATTGTTATATTATATTAATTATGAGTAATATTTCTTTAAATGTGATCTCCACCTCAGTTGTGCACCCTGCCACTAAAAATCTCCACAACACCCTATGGTTGACTGGTAGAGAATGCCTATGGCATTTAGTCCGCCATTGTACAGTATGTGCATGAAGAATAAAATAAATAAATAAAACATGTGGTCAGAAAGGCTTTATTGCTTCCTGAACATAAAAGAGGCAGAGGGCGCCCTCCCGCCACCTGGTGGACCAGCATGACGAAGCTAATGACAGCTGAAAAATTACCCGAACCGACAACCGTAGACAGAGAGTCTTGGTGCCTTAAAATTAGGAGAGCCGACCCCATATATTCGTCAATAAGAAGAAGATCAAAGCCTCTCGAAGCTTCGTCGCGTAGATGTGGGAAAAGCCAGAGTTAAAGGCCAAAATGTTAAAGGGCTAGAGTTGGTCTTTGAAATGTGTAATACACAGATCATTGTCAGTAATTTGACCTCTGCAGTCGGAGTTTGTCGCTTATGAACGTTCGTTAATAAACTCTAATTAATAATAATTGAACTTGGCTATGAGGACCATTTATTTTGTTACGCAACACCGAATGCGTGCTGTTTTTTAAGTGTTTAATTTTTTTAAAGTACATAATGTTACCAACTGGTTTGAACCTATAAATAGTATCGCTAAGTATGTTATAATACGCGCATTTGTAATACAGATTTTTATACAGTTTTCGTGGTTTCCAAAGTATATGTAAGTATGTTGAGGAGCTTGATGGCGCAAGTGGTCAGCGCGATCGGCTGCAATCGTTGAAGTTAACCAACTTTCGCAGCGGTCGGTCATTGGATGGGTGACCAAAAATTTACTATCTCGAGCTCCTCCGTGCTACCGAAGGCACGTTAAGCCGTTGGTCTCGGCTGCATCTGCAGTCTGAGGCCCGGGTGGTGGGTCATGGTCGATTTCCCTATTCCATCCATTGGGAAGGCCTGTGCCCCAGCGGCGGGGACATCAATGGGCTAATGATGATGTAAGTATGTTGACTCTAGCTTCAAACCAATTGATTAAATATTATAAAAATACGAAGAATTTATAACAGAACAGTTCACTCACATCTCGGAACTGCGCTATGCCGGCCTCCCCGAGCTGGTACATGGATATATAGGCCGCCTCGGGCTGCACCAACAGTTGACAGAGCGCCATCTCCTCGCTGCGGAACAGTGCCCCCATGATGGCCTGATCTGCAACCAACATTCTATTCTACATAATCATAATCAAAATCTCTAAAACAAAAAACAGTTTAGGCTGTTTCAAGCACTCATGACTGTCTAGAAGCTACACCATCGGTTCGTAAATCTACAGCGGGAGACCTTATACTGAGAAGAACCGGCAAGAAACTCAGCTAGGGCTGTATTTTTCTCCCTGTTTTATTATTTACAGAGTCGTTTAGTTGAAAAATGACTTCAGAGATAATTCATGAAGTCACCTTTCATACAATCAAATCTTTGTGATATTATAAATGTAAAAGTTTGTAAAACGGGCTGTTGTTGCGACTTCGACCGCGTTACCTTTAGTATTTTGAAAATTCCTCAGGAACCTGACACTTTTCCGGGATAATAAGTATCCTATGTCTCAATCCAGGGCATAAACTATATGTGCACCAAATTTCATCAAACCCGTTAAGTAGTTTTTGCGTGATTGATTATTTATCAAACATACAAACTTTCACACTTATCAATTGATTGTATCTCAACTTTGTATCAATTGAATGGAATTTAATGAAATTTGGTACACATATAGTTTATTACTTCGATTAAGACATAGAACACATTTTATACCGGAAATATCTTAGGTTTCTGTAGGAATCTCAAGAAAATTACTATAATTTATATGTATATCTATATATCGACCTATCCATAGAATAAAGCTACTTCTGCATAATCACAACTTTACAGTAGAGCGATTTTAAGTTTGTAAAATGTAAAATATGCTGTAACTTGTATTGGTATTTTTCTATCATTTGAATTTTTTTACTAATCATATAAAGCATTGAGAAGCAAATTATCACGCATTTATTGTTTAAAAAAAACTGCATTTACGGCTTATATTTCGTTATTTAAGAGTTTCTTATGTGATTATGTGACAATTTACTACGGACACCTTTATGTTACATATGCATATCAAACCTTATGCTTGGGAAACGTGTCAAATTGTGTGTAGATATAACTTTGTTTTACGTAATTTATATTTTCTGTCGCGTCACATTATGATAATATGGCAAAGATTGGGCAAAATCGATCAAACAAGAAAAATAGACTCAAACAAAAATTACATGTACCTTTATTCAATTACTATCTTCCAAGTTATATAAGTTTTAGAATAAATGTTTTTACCACTAAATACAATAAAAGCAATTTGGTAACATTTTCATATGTAACTTTATTCTATGCATAGGTCGATATATATATATATATATATATATACATTGAAATATGTATATTTATGTATATATATATAATAAATAAATTATAGTAACCACTATAACATATTTAGCTAACTAAATTTGATAGCAACATAACCTTATCAGAGAGGAGCTTGATAGTAAAAGAGGTTAATGCGCTCGGCCTGTGATCGTGGAAGTTAAGCAACTTTCGCAATGGCCGGTCATTAGATGGGTGACCAAAACTTATTATTATCTCTAGCTCCTCTGTGTTCGGAAAGCACGTTAACCCGTCGGTCCTGGCTGCACGTGCAGTCTTTAGTATCCACCAATAGGAAATAGGCCTCTGTGTTCACCATCTTTCTATTCCATCCATTGGGAGGACTGTGCATCAGGAGACATTGATAGATTGATGTCTTGGAGTAATATGACTTATCGTTAAGGCGTTATTAATAAAAGGTGATTTAATCGTCACTTAACTATTTTATTATAGTTTTATAAATTAATAATTCACATTGTGGAACAATGCTTTGAATGTGAAATATTTTGTCACTGATTAATTTATCAATTTTTTTTTCTTTGTTTTATGATTATGTAAATGTACCATAACAATTATATGTCCAATGAGTGTTTAATTATTTTTTGTATTTAATTTAATTTTAATTTCGTTTATTGTATTGTGAATTTTAATCTGACAATTAATTGCGTGACCTCATCTATATGGGTCAGAAAGTCAGAACAGAACTGAAAATCAGCGATATACTCTCTGAGTAAATGTTACGCTGAGTTTTCGCCCATTCGCATCGCTGCTGCACACGAAAATATCATAGTATAGTTGTATAAATATAATTTGTTGCATGTTTTAAAGGATTTATATAATTTTAAAATTTGTCTTCAATTTTGTATGTGTGCATGTTGGTGCGAATAAAGTTTTATCTATCTATCAATGCGTTTGAAAACGTCAATAATTTTGGCGGCAATGAAAAATCTTTTTTTTTTCTTAAAATCCTAATCGCAACGATAAACGACGTAAAAATATACAGCCAGTATTTAAAAAAAGGATATGTCCCGTCTATGCGTGAGCCTCTGGGTTCTAATCTATTATTAAAAATACAATTAAGACATGTACAAAGCAAAGCATTGTGGTCCCTCACACAGGACGCTATTACTAGTATTACTTTTCTATAAACAAGTTGAGCAATATGGGTTGTGAGAAACGATACACAACATAAATGGTGATCTTTATCTAACACGATGCTGAGGCTTTACAGAACCCCCCCCCCCCCCCCCCCGATCCTGCCCCTCTAGCATGACCACCGAAACGGGATATGATAAAGCGATATATCGACATTAACTGTCAGACTATTATGGAGTTTGACAGTAGTCTGACAGTTAATGTCGATATGTCGCTTTATCATATCCCGTTTCTGTGGTCATGCTAGAGGGGCTGAGAGACCTTCAGTCGCTCAGTCCCAAACCGATACGGATGCACATCAGAGTGCATCCGTCCTCTAAGCGCACTATGCAGTAGTATTTACTAAGGCAGCGCTGCATATCCCCTTCCCAGGGGTTGATCGCATTAGATGAAGCCTGTAAAGCCCCTAAGGCCATAGGCATCCCCACGGGTATGTTTTAGGCAGTAAGAGTCTGACATAACCCTACAGCCGGCTGTAGGGTATCCATGAGGATTGCACACCCGCTCCCCCGCCTGGGAGGAAACAAAAAAAAAAGCTTTACAGAGACCCATTAATTAATGAACCTTACATTCACATCGCAACACTCGCAATATAATAATTAAATAAGTTTCCGATTTCGCGGGCTCTTCTTCACTGATTGACAGCAAATATTTGCGTTACCATAGACATTTTTTTTTCTTAATGACAAAACAATTCGACACGTCGATAACGACAAGTGTTACCATGGGTAAGGCAATTGATTTCGTTATTTCAGAGACGATGACGAATTTAGATATCGTTTCGCTACGAAGCGATGTTACGTTGTCTAAGCCCCCAGCTTCATTTCAGTAGGCTGGCGCTCCAGCAAATGATGTTGATGAAGATATCCTTACCATAATGTATAGGGAACGAAAAGGAAATATTGTTGTCTATGCAAACATGAACAGCCACGTTTTAGCCAAAATAGGAAGTTTAAAATTCAAAGGTAATGCTTCCTAAAATTTAATGAATTCTACTCTTTGTTTCCAAGAAAACACATTGCCAGTATCAAGTTTTCCTTAATCGCAGATTAGCAGATTTATATTACAAACAGTAGCTGGTGACAATTTGCGCTCACATGACCAACTCTGGTTTCTTAAAGCTTCGCGCACATTATGTCTGTCGGGCCGCAGCGGGGCGGAACGGGCCGTGGCGCAACGCAAAATGCTTACTTACGCCCAAATTAATATTCAACTAGCAAACCAGTGAACCAAATGTTCACCAAAACCTGATTAAAAAGAAAATGTATTTAATTAATTGAGAACTTCGGAGATTTTGTGTGATTTCGTTAGAAATTCATGATTTCTCGAAAACCGGAAGTGCTACGTTACTCAAATCCGGTTTGTAGTCTTATCAGACTATTCTTAACTTATAACTTAAATATTCTCTTTATCTTTCTCTTACGGTTTGGCCGCTGAAACAGCACCACAGACAGACGGACGGACGGACTTGTCTAATAGATAAGAGATCCTATTCCATTTTTTGCTATCTGAGATTGAGATTTCAATCTATTTTCGAGGTAAAGCATGCCAATAACCAGTCCATGGATTGAATTTGCAATCCAAAAAACCAATCTATCTTTAGGAGGGCGGATCACGGATTAAAGATAGCCCTCTGTTCGAAAATGACAGTTTGAGCGTGTCAATAACCTATCTGCCTATTTTGACATTTGGTTCGATCGGTGTAAATAATCGCAGATTGCAATCCAAGAAATTGCACACTATTGACGGGCCGGATCGCAACTCATTGGAAGATTTTGGGTACAATGTACTGCCAGACGTCCGTGCAAATATATGCACTTGCTGCGCCCCGACAAAGTGTGCTTATAGTCTATGATGTTTTATAGTTTTAAATACGTCAAATACTTTTTTAACTTGGCAATACCAAAGTCAGGTAATTGGTCGACTTGCATTTAGTCGGGCACGCTCTCTCGCCGCGGCTACACTTCGCTACAACATGTTAGTATTTTACGTTTTTCCAGAAAAAAAGCTCTATGTGTGTTTTAGATAGTACACAAATTACACGGGAACTATTAGAGACAAGAAAACTTGTCATTAAATTCGTCAGTACAGTTTTAAAGAAATTAATGTAAAAACTAGCAAACCAGTGAACCAAATGTTTACCAAAACCTGATTTAAAAAAAAAAAGAAAATTGAGAACTTCGGAGATTTTGTGTGGTTTCGTTTGAAATTCGTGATTTCTCGAAAACCGGAAGTGCTACGTTACTCAAATCCGGTTTGTAGTCTTATCAGACTATTCTTAACTTATAACTTAAATATTCTCTTTATCTACCTCTTACGGTTTGGCCGCTGAAACAACACCACAGACAGACGGACTTGTCTAATAGATAAGAGATTATTTGACCTCTGTGGCCGAGTGGTTTGTACGCCGGGTTTATTTTGACAGTTGCTGACACCGTTAATACATAGAGTCTAAAGAGTGAGATGTAATCTGCTTTATGAATGAGAGTGAAAGAGACTACTTTAGTGCGTTATATTGGCGGCTGTTGCCAAGGGAATTTAGGGCGGGGACTTCTTATGCCGTATAACATCTATTTGAATTTTACGTCATAGGCTATAGTTTCATATATAAAACTCAAAAGTGACTGACTGACATAGTGATCTATCAACGCACAGCCCAAACCACTGGACGGATCGGGCTGAAATTTGGCATGCAGGTAGATGTTACGACGTAAGCATCCGCTAAGAAAGGATTTTGATCAATTCTACCCCCAAGGGGATAAAATAGGGAATGAAACTTTGTCAATTTTAAACCGATCGGGCTGAGACTTTGCATGCAGGTATAAGAAGAATCATAAATGAATTTCATTGTGTCATACAAGCCTGAGAACAAAAACTGTAGTCTACACTTCAGGTCTACACCGAAGCGAAGCGAGAGCGGGCCGCTAGTAGTTTATATAATACATTATGATTATAGTGGATTTTTGCGACCCGCTTGCGGCCAGACAAATTGTGTGCGATCCTTAAAAACACATTTTTTTTTATGGCGCTAGTCACCGTTGTTAGGCGGCTAACACTGGTTCTACTATATTTATATAAGTCAGCCATAAATTTTCCTACTATTTGAATATTCTAGTAGCATCCTGAGATGAGGCTACAATGCATTTCAATGTATCCTGAGCGCGAGCGCGTGGTAAAGTCTATTCCATACTTCGATCAAAGAGAGTTCCTTTCTGATATCATTATAATAGCGTAAAAACTTATAGGATAACTAGCTGTCCCAGCGAACTTCGTACCGCCATAAAAAAATAAGGGTTGGTGGTAGAAGGGCGAAAATTTTGGGTTATATTTATTTTTGTATGATGTATCATAAAAAAATAAAAAAAAATATCTAAAATTGAAAAAAAAAATTTAGAGGTGGATTACCCTTAACATTTAGGGGGATGAAAAATAGATGTTGTCCGATTCTCAGACCTACCCAATATGCACACAAAATTTCATGAGAATCGAGAAAGCCGTTTCGGAGGAGTTTAACCACAAACACCGCGACACGAGAATTTTATATATTAGATTTAAATTATATTAATCGTTCAACAGTATAGGGATGACGAGATTTTTTTTCTTCGTTTAACAGATTATCAAAAGGCATTGGACATCTATTTTTTTCCTTATTCACATAAATAAAACATAACAAAGATAAATCGATGTGAACTAATGACGTCACACGTTGGTACATTTTTTTTCTTAGAAGTGATGGCACGAGCCCTCACCTCCAAATTTTGACAAAGCGTGTCAAAATTTCTATGCCATCTTTTGCTTGATAGACAAAAGAGAAAATAAGTGTATTTTTTTATACGAGTAATCTAACTACGGACTGAAAAGAATTCCGTTTAATAAACCCCGCGCCGTGAGTAATTTTGTTGATATAAGTTATTTACGGGATTGTTACCATGTACCTTGTTTTTAGCGAGTTACTCCGTGATCATGGCGCTTGCAGCAGTGCCGAAATACCGGAAACTCGCCAAAAACAAGGTACATGGTAACAAACCCGTAAATAACTTATATTACTTTAATGTTAGTGACAATGAAAGTTCATAACAATATATTAGTAATTTTAACTTTAAATGTAACACTAGGTTTTTGAGATCGTTAAATGTGTGTTAATACATAGGTACCTATTTATTGAAGGACTTCACAAACGTAAAGTAGAATTTTAATAATAAAAATCATCGTTTCAATTTTCAACTGTTCCATTTAAACATTGGGTTAGTTAAAATGCCCTTGTGTATAAGTAACTCAATTGACTCAATAGTCTACGTAACTGGTTAATGTGTAGAATTGTTGAAATACACATGAACCACGTGATAAAATTTTTTTGGTGGCAAATAACAAACATTTTATTGTTGAGTTCCGTTTCTCAAATATTCGAATACCTTATTTTTAGTAGAATGTTCAAAGAGATGCTCTCTTAATAGTCTCTTCGGTGGAGTCGTGTGAGGCGGGTCGTTACGTTCCCTAAAATATGGTTGAGCGAAGCGATGGCTGGTTCATGCGTCATGCTCGTGAACGGATGCTGCCAACGGAGATGAGTCTGCCCTAACTACTTTGATATTTAAGATGTAAATGTTTAATTACACCTATTATAAATAACTCTGTTTGTATTTATACTGTGTGACACAGCAATCAAAATGCAGGTGAACAATTAATGTATAATTTCACATTATGTAATGAAAGGCGACTTCATGAATCATCTCTGAAGTCATTTTCAACTTGACGACTCTGTAAATAATAAAACAGGGAGAAAAAAAACAGCCCTTGCTGAGTTTCTTGCCGGTTCTTCGGTCTCCCGCCGTAGATTTACGAACCGATGGCGTAGCTTCTAGACATTCATATGTGCTTGTAACAGCCTAAACTGAATAATTGATTTTGATTATGATTACTAAATTCAATGAATTTCACCTTCTAATAAGGGGTTTCTGCATAGTTCATGGTTTGGTGGCTTGGGGACTGAACTAACCACCGTAAAAAACAAACTGCAGCGTTTACAAAGTCTTTCATGCTCAGCAATTACAGGCTGCATGAAATCCACACCGACAAACGCCCTAGAAAAGCTCTAGACCTGTCGCCACTTGATCTGGTCATACAGCAGGAGGGAACGATGGAAGCCTTAGATTAAAACAAAAAGGGTAGATACGGGACGCTCATACTTGCATCAAACAAAAACTGATCCCACGGCAGCGCGAACGGGACGGCGAGATCCGCGTCACTGCATTACCGACACGAGCGAAACAGCACGTTAAGTTTCAACGGCAGCGCGAACGAGACGGCGAAATCCGCGTCACTGCACTACCGACCAATCACGCGACCAGTACTCGACGTCACTACCGAATAAGATTCAAAACAAACAGCAATTTTTATGAAAAAATATATTTTATAGTACTTACGAATGAAAATTGATGCCGTGGGTTTTATTTTTAGTTCTTGAGCAATTTGGGACTTTTTAAAAACATACTTAGGCATTGTTTTATCATATAAACACAAAATATTATCAATATTTCTTTTTGGCGTTCACATGTACGTCGTTTGCGTGTCAAGTTGTGACTAAAGCGATTAGGGTCGTGGACCACAATTTGTTCGGATCACTTTTGTGAGGCTAGTGCCGTATCTACCCTTTTTGTTTTAATCTAAGATGGCAGCACTAAGAATGTATCATCTGGGATGGCAAACCAGGAGGTCTACTCTATTTCAACGAAAAACGAATTCTCGATCGAAATTTCGCACGTCCCTTTCTCTGTTTCCTTTTTATTTCGAAAATTCGTTCGTCCGATTACAGTTTGTCAATTAAATTCTCCAAGCCTACTCTAATTCACAAAACTTTCGAAGGAAAAGTTGAATTTGACAGATAATTGTTCGAAATTGTAAACTCAAATTGACGAAATGAAACGTGTTACCTTTTCATTTTCGTTTTGAGATTTTAGTTTTAATTGAGCCTAAAATGCTTTATAAGAGTATTTTTAATCAAGGCTGCTTAGCCCGAGAAACATTTTTAGCATGTAAAATTAACAAATAAACCATTTTTTTATAATTTACTGTAATTCCAATACTTCAAAGTATTAAACGACAAATTTAGGTTGGCATACAACAGATTGTATCAACTCTACAAATTAGTCGGCTAACACTGTCAACGAAGGTTCTTTCAATGTCATCGAAAAATTTGCCGTAAACTACCTATATTGTTTCCAAGTAAAAAAACGTAATCTTAAAAGTAGAGATAAAAAGAACTCACAAACATGACTCATTCCATTCTTTCACGAACACTGTTTGTGGATCTGAAATTTATGTGCCTGTTCGAAAATGAAATAGAGTAGAGTCAATGGCGAAAGGAGATTGCTCAAATTGGCCTAAATACACAAAAAATATTGACATACACGGTAATTCTTGGCGTAATTAATAATTTAATTTACAGTCATTAGATTTCAACGGACACCTTTGTATAACGGACACCTTTGTATATTTACTTTAAAAAGGACTTTTAATTTTACCGGTTTGGAAAACATACGAATAATTTTTAATGGCTATGGGTTAACATTCAGCCAAAGACTGATCGAAGTTGTTTAAATAACATAAAAACAAATCTATTTTGTAAAGATCGATAAAATAAATCAATTTTTTTTATACACTGTGGTATTAATATCCACAACTATATTATCATTTTCACAAGATGCAAATGTGCTCAGACAATTATTATAGATGGTAGGCGACATCATAAAGTCTATAGCCATACATTTTTCGCCCAACACCTCCATAAACACATTATAATCTATACCTTTAAGGTATCTATCTATGGGCCTACGTTCCCTGACTATAAATTAATAAAATTATAAGGTGTGATACACTAAAAATCTTAAATATGGTACTCGCAAAAACATAACAAAAATAATGAAGCTACTGAATATATGGCTATAGAACCTAAATCTCTTCTATCTTTCTTTGGTTAACGAGAGTTTAAAAATTCTCTCTAATCTGTGGCTCATTCACAATCATCACACAGTTTCTGTCACAGAGTACCTTATTATAACCGAAAATGACACCTGATTTTAAAAGTTACTCATAAGCATTAACTTTAAAAACAGGCAACTATCTGTTAATCTACATGCTCTATATACCTGAATCTAATCCATAATTTCAGTACTTGGCTTGATTTCCCTAGTTTACTATAATATAAGTTATTTGTTTTTTATTATTTTAATATGTTCAGTGTATATGGTTTATAGAAGTTCTCAGGGGTGTCCGTCAATAATATTCGTTTCTACAGTAATTTATATATAATTTCGAATCTAGGAAACAATTTTTCATGATTATTGGTCTTTAGGCCAAACATGTATGGAAGCTGAGCAATCTCCTTTCGTTTAAAATTTGTTCGTTACCGAAATTTCGTTTCGGAGAAAAAGAGTCAAGCTCCTGGGGCCTCACTCCAAGATTTTGGAAAGGGCTATACAATACCAACGCCTTTTAACAGCCTGCTGTGACAAAATCCCGACTATTCATACATATGATAAGAAATATCAAATAGAACTACAAAAAATGACTTTTGAATTTAGGACATGTAATATTAGTGCCAATTCTCTAGTTGAGTTAGTCAGCGGTATGACGATTAAAATGATTTTATCGCGGTGTCTCACATGAGCAATGAAACGTGTATTAAACTTAAACTAGCAAACCAGTGAACCAAATGTTCACCAAAACCTGATTTAAAAAAAAAATGTATTTAATTAATTGAGAACTTCGGAGATTTTGTGTGGTTTCGTTTGAAATTCGTGATTTCTCGAAAACCGGAAGTGCTACGTTACTCAAATCAGGTTTGTAGTCTTATCAGACTATTCTTAACTTATAACTTAAATATGCTCTTTATCTATCTCTTACGGTTTGGCCGCTGAAACAGCACCACAGACAGACGGATGGACAGACTTGTCTAAGAGATAATACATAATAAACACTTAAGACAAATATTTGTATCTCAATTATTGTGTGATTTACCAGTAAGTTGATGAAGTGGTGATTGATTGGTATCTAGCAAATACTTTAAAGGTATTAATAAAATATCTATATACCTGATATTTTGTAATGCGATTTATCAGTTTGACCTAATTTTATCGTTCTTGTTAGAAAAATGGAACTTTGTGAAAAGGTTTTAAAACTCCTTGATGGCACGCGGCAAAATTAAACCTTACCTGCAATAATATACATATAGCAAAACTTGTTTACAAAACTCGTAGGTAAATGTCATTGCCTAAAAAAATAATGTATATTTTTCCATCGTATCGCTCAATGTCGCGCGCAAATTCCATTTGAACAAAATAAAGCAAACAGAACGGGCAAAAACTAAAGTGTATGATAAAAAAAAAATTGTGTGTGTCAGCTCCGACGCACGACCGGAGTTTACACTCTAAAAACGATTGTCTTAGAACAGACACAAAACAAAATCAAGTCCGAAGAAGTCGGTTACAAGTAGAGATACCTCAGGAATCGTCCCATGGTTTCGACTATCATAGGTTCCATGTCACATATTTTATCATCTAACATCAGCGATATATCATATTATATTTTATTATGTATTTCTGGAAACACACAATTTCAAAAATATCACACACTAGTCATCATTTTGTAAATATGTATTATAATTCCATCTGTACTGAAAATCACTATTCCAGAGTGCTGGACACTTACCGGCCTTTCTCTGCATTCTGTTATTTATTTGTTTTCATTAATTTTGCTCCGTTTTTATCTATTTTTAGTTTATTTATTTTATTGACATTTGTGACAATTTAATGTTTTTCATCCGTTGCCATGGCTAAAAGTGAAAGGTGCGCAGATGAGGTTGCGCACAAAAACGTAGCGAGTTCATTAATGTCATTCATCGATAGATTTTAATCCTCACATTTTTCTCATACCGGGCCCCTTATATATGCAAATCGATTCTTAAGGAGTAAACTCCAATAAATAAAAAACGAACGAAGGAGGTTGATCCTTAATCACTCCTTTAAAGCAGAGTTCCCCAAACTTTTTTGTGTCGTAGACCCCTTGCCATGTTTTTGCCGTGTTCGGTAGACCCCCTACTTACCTGATATTGTTTTTTTTTGCTAACGTAGACCCCTTGCAGGTTATCATAGACCCCTAGGGGTCGATATAGACCACTTTGGAATTCACTGCTTTAAAGTATAAAATGTTAGCTGCGCCTGAAAAAAGCAATGAATCCGGGTCCGAAATCCGAATGAATTCAAAATTGTAATTTAAATAAAAGAAAGAAATAACATATTTGAGGTACTGACCTCAGCAGCATTATTAGCAGCATTATTATGAAAGTCAAAAGTAAAAAGGGGGGGGGGGGGAGTCTCGGGAAACTTTGAGCGGTAAATTAGCACATAATTTGCCTTTCTGAAAACTACTGTTTTTTCAACAATAAGTAAATCATATCAGGTTAGCTAGTCTATAGTTAAATTTTATGTAGAGCTATCAAACTATAGCTGCAAAGAAATTGGGCAACTTTAAGGGCGTCGCCACCCGATGTCTATATATATAAATGAAGGGTTTAAAAGTATGAATTGTTGGTAAATTACGCTTCACAATAGGGATGATGACTAATTTTTTTTTCTTCGTTTGTCAGGTAGCTTATCAAAAAGTATTGGACACGTATTTTTTCATTTTTCGCATAATATAAACACTGCAGAGATATATTGATTTGAAAAGTCGCATGACGTAGCGTTTTGGTACAATTTTCACTTAAAAGTGACGTCACGAGCCCCTGCTCCCAAACTTTGACATGCTATAACTTTGTCATTTTTTGGTTGATTGCCCAAAGAAAAAATATGTTCCATTATTTTTTGATCATCTAACTGACGGACTAAATAGAATTTCGTTTACTGTACCCCGTCATCACCCCTACTGTACTGCTCCTTAGATTAAACCAAAAAGGGAAGATGCGGTACGCTCATACTAGCTTTAAATAAAATATGCTCCGACTCAACCACATAAGCAACTGTCATACACGCACACGTCTATAAATAAACATTCAATCGCGCGAGCGAGACAGAAATATATGCTTCAACGCAGCGCGAGCGAAATGGCGAGTCCGCGTCCGAGCCCGCACGGATGAGCTGTATTCTTGTACTTTTCTTGATAACAAATGGCGATTACGTAAATAACATTCACGACAAACCGTGATTTTACAGAAAAAATACGTTTTTACAGTTTTACGAATAAAAAGAGTTACTGTAGCATTTGTTATTTGATTTTGGACTATTTGTGTTTTTATGAAAGCATCGAAGGCATTGTTATATCTTTATGACACAGAATATACGCAATATTGTTATATTGAGTGCACATGCATGTTTGAATGTCCAATTGTGACTAAAGCGAATTGTGGTCATACACCACAATTTAAGCGGATCACTTTTGAGCCGCGAGTGCCCTATCCTCCCTTTTGTTTTAATCCAAGTACTGCTCTTAACTCGGTTGGAATAAAAACACCTAGTGAATTTATTCGAGTTTGTTAGGAAGCAGAAATGTTTCGTCAGGCAAGCCAACCAATGTCATTGGTCCACTGATTTGACTTAGTGGACCAATGACGTTGGTTACTTTACTTACATTTGGCTACATTTTTATGACGACGCCTCTAGACAACTTTGATATACTTGAAAAGACTTGAAATAAGTATATGAGTAATTTACTCAACTGAGGGCATGGACTCAGACAATTCAGAAGTAATTATTTTTTCAAATAAAATTATACATTAAATCTTATTGTCATGGCCGTCTGGGCCGCTGTAGCATAAGTCAGTGCATTCGCCCGGATTGCGAAGGGTGCGGGTTCGAGTCCCGTCTGCTGCCTGGTCCGCGTGGATTTTTTTCTATTAAAACTTTTCTTTAGATTTAAAACATCTAGCAGTTAAATGATTAAAAAAATCATATTGTTTGTTTTTCATCATACCTAAAAACACACGTCTGGTGTGCAAATTACGAAATTGTCTGGGAATGTAGAGTCATTCCCATTGTACGAGTGGGTAGTTGCATAAATATAGATCCATACTAATATTGCAAATGAGACTGTGAGTCTGTATGTCAGCGGTTGATCTCGGACGCTTCTCTCATACCTGCGCGATGAAGCTTCCGGTAGCTTGGTACTAAACGAGCTAAAAATTGCGTTCGTTTGAATTAGTTCTGTCGTGATGAATTATCGGGCTGCGTATCTATATACGCTAGACGATAACTGGACTGGTGATAATTTGACACGCTAAAAGAGGTTGTGGGAAACTAAACATTTGTATGAAGGAGCATACTTAATTCAAAATTGGAACGCTAATTTCAGCGCAATAGGGTATTTGACAAGTTTTAGAAAACGATCTCACGTTATTTACTTATGTTTATAAAGTCCATAAAAATTCATCATTATGGTGTGTATTTCGGTAAAAAAACCGAATGAAAAACTCTATTTTCAAGTTGCCGCGAAAAACGTATCTCTGGACAATATGGCGTCTCACTGGCGTGTGACGTCACACGACTGTCATTGAAACGTCCAACCGTACAATCAAATGTCACTTTAACCGGAAGTTTGCTTGCGTATGACGTCATTTTAGGCTCCACCAATCCCAAGCGTTTTGGGTCACGTGACAATAGACAAGAAAAGTATTATCTTTATCGTGGGTTTTTAGTAAAATTATGAATATTTTTCTGTAAAAATAGTAAAAACTTCTGCCAATATTCATTCTTAATACAGATGCTAACGATTGGCATTTTATTTTTAATACTGTCAAATACCCTATTAAGTGCAAAGCAAGCCGAAACTTCGTCACGCACAGTTGTTGATATTATCGTGAGTTCATGAACGATATCGTCGTTCATCCTTCACTATATTACATATTTTTTGATGCCATTAAGTAGGACCCGATACGCAGTGTTACCAACCCTTACCAAAATTTTCCCCTAAGTATTTTTTAAAATCAACTAAATATAGAATTTTATAGTACTTACGTATTACCCAATTTCTTTCGGTGCTCATAAATTAAAACGTTACATATTTAGTTAGAGTAAATTATTTTATTGAATAAATACAGTTTCCCAAAGGTCAATCAAACGAAAATGAGCTGACAGGCTGTTAAATCTGATTTAGCTGTTTTTTAAGTTTAGTCCATACAGCCTTAGGAAACGACCCGCCACACAGTCAGTTTAGTCGTTTCATATCGTGGTGCGTTTCATTCTACGCACAAAATTGAAAGAGAACCATGCTTTGTTTTTCGATTGAATTGAAAGTTTTGATAAAAGGCCCCTAAAAGAACTCCCAAAAAATTCCAGGCCCTAAAAAAGTCCGTTTTGACACTTCTAGCCCCTAAATCTGGGGGCAAAACCCCTAAGTTGGGAACCGTGCCGATACGAGAAGTACTATACTATATAAATCGACTATTTTTTTTATAGAATGGACCGATTTTGATGCATTTCAGTTTGGAGATAAACGGAGCATTGAGAAGAGATATAATATAAAGAGGGATATAATATAGCAGAGATATAAGGATGCATTTTATTGCAATAATAAAAAAAAGTTTGCATCCCAATTTATACAAACTACAAATATCCCATACAAACTTTGTATGGGATACCAATTACTCCAAGCAGACGAAGTCACGAGTAACTGCTAGTATGTAAATATATACTAAAATTGTCGGCCACCGAGCAGAGAAACGTGTTTATACAAGACTAATTGTTGTCCTTGGCCCACTACGCGAATTCTACGACTCATTTATTATCGAACGCGACAACGCCACATTTGCAAAGATGATTTTTGCGGATGCTCGCGTACTGTCGTGTCCCTCGTTGAGTAACCCGGCCGAGGTCCGAGTCTCAGAGACGTCCTCTAGTTGAGCCGACCCCCTCAGGTCCGAGTGGTCTCCAGGCTCCAGACGGAGAGGAGACTCCCCCCGTGGGGAGACGCCATCCGCCTGGAATACCTCCAGAGGCACTCGCCAATTCTCGGCTTGAGGTCCCCTTAGGATCTCGCCGTCTCCAAACCCGGTGACACTGTAAAGGTCACTACCGTGTAGTTCGAGGGACTTTTTGTCCGCGGTATTGATAAGCTCGATGGCGCAAGTGGTTAGCGCGTTCGGCTGCGATCGTTGAAGTTAAGCAACTTTCGCAGTGGTCGGTCATAGGATGGGCGGCCAAAAATGTTCTATTTCGAGCTCCTTCGTGCTTCGGAAGGTACGTTAAGCCGTTGGCCCTGCCTGTATCTGCAGTCGTTAGCACCCACCAATCCGCAATGGACCCGCGTGGTGGGTCTTGTCCCAAACTTCCTATTCCAATCATAGGGAAGGCGTTCCCCAGCAGTGGGGGCATTAATAGGGTGATGATGATGATGGTGATGATTTTCAATCCGTCTAGTGAGGCAACTTTCGCAATGGTCGGTCACAGGATGGGTGACCAAAAATTTACTATCTCGAGTTCCTTCGTGCTTCGGAAGGTACGTTAAGCCGTTGGCCCCGCCTGTATCTGCAGTCGTTAGCACCCACCAATCCGCACTGGGCCCGCGTGGTGGGTCTTGGCCCAAACTTCCTATTCCAACCATAGGGAAGGCCTGTGCCCCATCAGCGGGGGCATTAATAGGGTGATGAAATTTATTTTTTGTTTCCCCCCAGGCGGGGGAGAGTGTGTGAAATCCTCATGGATACCCTACAGCCGATTAAAAGGTTATGTCAGACTTTTACTGACCAAAACACATCCGTAGTTCATGCTTATGGCCAGAAGGGCCCTACAAGCTTCATCTGAAGCGATCATCCCCTGAGAATGGGATGATGCGGTATAACCGCCGACTTTTTCACGTGCTTATTTATGTAGTCTTTATAAAAACGTAACGTTAGCGCGACTCAGAAGCCGTTGTTAGCGCGACTCAGAAGCCGTTGCCGTTGATAATCGCGGTAGCGTTGTGGATCATTTTTTTAATATTTTCTTTTACTAATAATAGTAATGAGGAGCTCGATGGCGCATGTGGCTAACGCGTTCGGTTGCGATCGTTTAAGTTAAGCAACTTTCGCAGTGGTTGGTCATTGGATGGGTGACCAAAAATTTACTATCTCCAGCTCCTCCGTGCTTCGGAAGGTACGTTAAGCCGTTGGCCTCGCCTGCATCTGCAGTCGTTTGTACCCACCAATCCGCACTGCGCCCGCGTGGTGGGTCTTGGCCCAAACTTCCTATTCCAACCATAGGGAAGGCCTGTGCCCCAGCAGGGGGGACATTAATAGGATGATGGTGATGATGGTAAAGATTTTTAATCCGTCGAGTGAGTTACTTGATACAGTTCTAAGTGTCGCCGCACACGGTCCACACGCCACACCCACAAACGCCGCCACGAAAAGCTAGAAGTGGCTTCTAAAGTGGCTGAAGCGCGCGAGAGCGGCCGACTAAGGTAAGGGAGAGAGGAGCGGGGAATCGCGCGAGTGACGTGTGGCGGCGTTTTGTATCGGCGAATTAAGTGGCCGGTGCAGGCCACAAGAAGCGAGTAACGACGATTTGTAGCGTGTGGCGGCCACCGGCGTACCGCGTGTGGCGAGTCCATATAAAATGTATGAAAACTACAAGAAATATGCCGGTGGCGGCGTTTTGTGGTTGTGGTCGGTGGCCTGTGTGCTACACTAAGCGATCTATTACAGCGGACCAAAGTTCTCCGTGGACAAAAGTCCCGAGTGTGCGCAGGCTATTAGGCGTATGCAAAATTGTTTACGTCCTATTCTCAGACCGATTGAAAAAACATATCGGATTTTCCGTTTTGAAGGAAAACTGTTACAAGCACTGTGTTACAAGAATTTATTTATTTATTTATTTTTAACACCAATTACCTAGCCCCAAAGTAAGCAAGACTTATAGTCTTGTGTTATGGGATACTGGGGTAATGGATAGAATACATATACTGTACATATATAAGTATATGTTTATAG
Organism: Chilo suppressalis; assembly: GCA_902850365.2. Classification (NCBI taxonomy): domain Eukaryota; kingdom Metazoa; phylum Arthropoda; class Insecta; order Lepidoptera; family Crambidae; genus Chilo; species Chilo suppressalis. The sequence continues at coordinate 27,103,068 of OU963901.1, read as the reverse complement.
AAATACATATTGTAAATCCATGACTGGAGTACAAATGCTCGTATTCATAACACAAACATCTGCCCCCACCGGGATTCGAACCCGGGACCTCTCAAGTCAGCGACACCATGAAACTTGGCGTATAAACTACTCGGCCACGGAGGTCGTCACATTAGTTAGGGTCAAATCTTCATCGTCAGCCTATTAATGTCCTCACAGCTGGGGCACAGACCTTCCCTATGCATGGAATAGGGAGATTGGACCATGACACACTACGCGGGGCCAGTGCGGATTGGCGGGTGCTAACGAATGCAGATACAGCCGGGACCAATGGCTTAACGTGCCGTCCAAAGCACGGAGGAATTCTAGATAGAAGACTTTTGGTCACCCATCCAATGATCGACCACTGTGAAAGTTGCCTAACTTCAGCGATCGTAGCGGAACGCGCTAGCCCACTGCGCCATCGAGCTCCTCAAGGGTTTCTAGGGTAAACGGAGTCCATATGATCTGGTTTTGCTTCATTTCTGACACACCTTTTACGCTTTATCAACATTTATCAAACATTGCGTGCGCGCCCGTCAGATTAACTGCTTGTCACGCGGTCCATATAAACATTATATATGACTTTTGTTATATCTTCATATTTTTATTAAAGCGGCTATTCCGCGAAGAAAAAAATCGTTTTGCGTGAAGAAATAAAACTATAAATAAAATAAAACTATTTTTTAACGTGATTTTAGAAGTTTATATAAAAATATAACAAATTTAACAATAAATACTATATTTGTTTCTTAGGTTTTCACGCACATCACTCATTAAATAAAACTAGTTTTAGTCGTCACAATAATGAATGAATGTTACAAAAAAAACTTGAAAAATGAATTAATGAATAATTATTCTGATGCGATGCAGACCTGAAAAGGCTGCGAAACGTCAATAAATAAATAAAGTTTCGTGCATTATCCCGTTAAAACTAGTTTTATTTAATGAGTGATGTGCGTGATAACCTAAAAAAAATAACTATACTTCAAAAATGTGTGAGTATAAAAAAATGCTATAATAATATAATCCAAACAATTTTAGTAAACCCATTATATGAGATTTTATTTCTTGAAACTCTAACTCATAATATTTTTTTCAGTTACAAGCACTCATGAATGTCCAAAAGTTACGCCATCGGTTTGTAAATCTATCACGGGAGACCTTGGACTGAGAAGAATCGGAAAGGAACTCAGCAAGGGCTGTTTTCTCCTTATACTACAATTTACAGAGCGTTTAGTTGAAAAATGACTTCAGGGATGATTCATGAACTCACATTTTATTACATAATGTGTGATATAAATTAATTGTTCACATGCATTTCGATTGCTGTGTCATACAGTATAAATACAGGTAGTGTTCTTTATATTAGGTATTATTTGATAATTGTACATATTCATTTAGTTAGATAGAGAGGAGCTCGATGGCTGCGATCGTTGTAGTTAAGCAACTTTCGCAGTGGTCGGCCATTGGATGGGTGACCAAAAATTTCTATCACGAGTTCCTCCGTGCTTCGAAAGGCACGTTAAGCCGTTGGTCCCGGTTGCATCTGCAGTCGTTAGCACCCGCCAATCCGCACTGGACCCGCGTGGTGGGTCATGGCCCAATCTCCCTATTCCATCCATAGGGAAGGCCTGTGCTCCAGCAGTGGGGACATTAAGAGGCTGATGATGATGATGATGATGATTTAGTTAGAGCAGATTCATCACCGCTGGCAGCACCCGTTGACGAGAATGAGAAAGAACCAGCCATCGCTTCGCTCAACCATATTGGGAAATTAACTTATTCTTTAATTTCTATGTATGAACAGTAATTGACAGACACAATCATTGGTCACGATAATAATTTTATCTTAGTTAAACAAGTCCTGCAGAGTATTATATTAGTTATCATATTGACCTTTGCATTGGGGACAAGTTTTTATCTTATCTGTAATAAACAAAAAAAAAAGTCTTTTATAAAAGCTATTGACACATACATGATAATCATAGATTCACCGAACATTACAATTCTCTCTTTTGTTTTGTGCATAATAAATAACAATAATATATTGATGGAAGTTTACGTAAAATATAGGTAATTGTAGCTATTAGTGATGTAAAGAATGTAATTTTTTGAACATTCGCGAATGCGAATGCGGATGCGTATATCTGGTACCGACATTGCGAATATATATGTTTTTTGTTCAAAATTGGCGCCAATTGTCTATGGCATGGTGGCAGTCTCGTTCGAATTGCCGATTTGATATGAACTCATCCGACTGAAGTGTCATTCCGCTCGCGCCGGTCTTTTCGTAAACAAAACAAGTGAATTTTGAGGTCAGAGTTTGAATAGTGATTAATTAACATGAGTAAATCAAATTCTAGTGAAATATGGACTTATTTCACAACTTGCGATGCTGAACGAGCTAAATGCAAGCTGTGTAATAATGAATATTCAAGGAATGGAAGAACTACAACTTCTTCAAATTGTTGAAGTTATACTTCTTTAGGCGCGTTATGAAAAAATGATGAGAGTGAAATTTTAAGATGCGCGCGCATCACTGTAACACAAAATTTTAACAGCATGAAGTTAGTCATCTTCATGCGTTACTTTTGTGTTTACCGCACATTAAGAAAATCTACCAACAAAATAGAAATAGAATCTCTATTTAGTGGGTGCTAACGACTGCATTGTGAAGGCCTATCAAAAGTATTTATTAATCTGGAACAACGAAACCAAAGCGCGATTCAGGAGACTACAGCGCCATCTCTTGACCATTGGTGTAGTAGAACCAAAAACCACATCTTTATTTTTTGTAATAAAGTAACAGTTATAGGTATTCATATTTATAATATTTATCCACATGTTTCTAGTTTGTATATTCGGAATACGTGTTTGAGTTTCATACAAGTGCAAATCACATATGTTCTAATAAATTATATTCAGTAGCGATTTTAATTGAATATTTTGATTATTTATTTATTTTTTCAAATTAAAACTGAACTTTATTGACTGTATCCTTTTCCAGACTTTTTATTAATTTATTGTAATTAATTATTTGCATGCAATTAAAAACTAATTTTAAACGATGCCAAAGAAGGATAACTTCTCACGCGCCTACATAAGTACACGCACCCATTTTTTTTTTATATTCATATTCGCAAAACATTCGCAGAGATTTTGCGAATACGAATGTGAATGCGAATATTCGCGAATGCGGATAATCGTTACATCACTATGTATGGTCCAAAACCTGTTAAATTATTTGTTTCTTAGGTTTTCACGCACAACACTCATTCAATAAAACAAGTTTCAACGACATTTAACATTGTTTCGTTAACATTTAACATGTCACATTACGTTTTTTGTTGTTATTAAGAAATCAAACCTTAACAACAAGGATCGTCAGTTCAGTGGTAGATAATTTATCAACCACTGAACTCTTGAACAACTTCGTGCTAGTTACACGGATTTTTTTTCTACTCTTTAAAATACGAAAGAAAATTTTACTAGAAAAAATTCCACGCGTACCAGACAGCAGACGGGTCTCGAACCAGCACCCTCGCTATCCGGGTTTTTTTTAGAGTGGCCGCCACACGCTACAAATTGTCGTTGCTCGCTTCTTGTGGCTCGCACCGGCCACTTAATGCGCCGATACAAAACGCCGCCACACGTCACTCGCGCGATTCCCAACCCCTCTCTCCCTTAGTCGGCCGCTGTCGCGCGCTTTAGCCACTTTAGTAGCCGCTTCTAGCTTCTCGTGGCGGCGTTTGTGGCTGTGGCGTGTGGCCCATGTGCGGTACTAAGCTATGGCAGCAGCTTACGATCAGGCGGGATCAAATTGTTGTCTGTAAAGTCGGTTTCCTGACGATAATTTTACGTGATAACGTGTCGTTCGCCGTTTTCATCGGAGCAGTTTTATGGGGCTTTTTGTTCCGATTATTTTAAGCCCAAGCCCGCGTCTGTAGCTCTATGGGGGCCCGAGTTAGGCTCCTCCAGGTCAGGGGCCATTCAAGTATTACGTAAGCACTATAGTTGGCAGGGGGGTCTTTGCATTGCTTATTTTTGATGACATGGGGGGGGTGGGGGGTCGAGATAGTGATTACGTCAGCATCATGGATTCGGGTGTCGTGGACTGAAGACTATATACATATACCAAAAATTCGAAAGAAATTTGTTCGTAATAGTACCTTACTCTATGTTGAATAATGTGTCAATAAAGTTTGTTTAAATGAATACTATGTGCGTTAAAGTCCTCTATCCTAAGCCTATTTCAGTACTGCTGCTCATGAAAGCTCATGAATCAATAAAAAACAGAATACATTAAAGGAAAAATGCATGTAGGTACCAATGTTTACGTAAGCACGTGAGGGGGGGAGTAAGAGCTATGCTTACTTTTGCTGACAAGGGGGAGGAGGGGGTAAATAATTGTAATAAATCTGCTTACGTAAATCTCCCCCCCGACTTCACCTGACACACACCGCGGAACGTGACACTTTTTCGTGCGTGCAGCCGGTGGTCATCGATTTACAAGACATCAATATCCTCTTTGTACCATTATGACTGAAGTTAATGCACTTCTGGCCGATAATCCTGAGTGTGATGTCTATGCAGATCGTTGGAATAAAATTATGTATGACTGTCTATTGTTTTGCGAGAAAAATGAGTGCGAATCCTCATGTTTCTAAATTTTTTTTACGAATTGTGGTATTATGCCGTTGTAATTACAATAAATAATTATTAATTCACAAAAAACTGTAATTACGTCACAACAATATCAAACTAAAAAATTAACATATTTTTTTTATTGACAAAGATTTACCAACAACTTATAATTTTACATTACAATTTTAAAAAAATATATAAATACCATACTTAAAGGTAAGCTTTTTTATAGGTGAATACAGCATTCACATAAATACAAATAAACTACAATAACAGATTAACAAACAAAAAATATATCCACCATCATGAAAAACAGGTATACTATATAAAATTAACCATAAAATATTTATATACATATGCACAGGAAGAATATGTCATCCAAAATTCCAATTTGGGGCATGGTACCCAGAACACTGGCAGCATTACCTCGCTGAATGGCTAAACTATATAGAACTATATAGCGATTGTCTGTGCGAAATAGCTGCCAGCCCTCTGATCACCCGAAGAGAGAATCAGTCGATTCGACATACCCTTCATAAACCGCTTCCTGTCAGCCGACCACGACCCTAACGTCTCGAAAGCTAACGCCGCAAACTCATAATCTTCAGTTTATTAGAATAAATAAATAAATAAAATAAATAAGACGTTGTCACGTCAAAAAGCTTAACGTGCCTTTTGAATGAAATGAAATGAAAAGTCATTTATTCAGTCTAGGCTGTTACAAGCACTTGTGAAGGTCAAGAAGCTACGCCATCGGTTCGCAAAACTACGGCGGGAGACCTTGTACCGAGAAGAACCGGCAAGAAACTCAGCAAGGGCTGCTTTTTTCTCCCTGTATTGATGATATATACAGAGTCGTCAAGTTGAAAAATTACTTCAGACATACTTCTGAAATCACCTTCCATTACATTATTTAGGATATAGATATATAGTTACAATAAGTTTTGAAGCTCCGAAGAGCACGAGATAGTTATTTTTTGGTCACCAATCATACTCGTATGCACGTCAAATTGTCGCCGTACTTCGTATCATCCAAGTTGCTAATAGATAAAGCAATGCTAATATTAATCAAACTTGACCTCTACCGAGACAGACTTAAGTACCCACCGTAAGTTGATTGCTAATTTACATAAGTTGAAATTAAATGTACTTACGAGACGTGTTTTTAGTAGGACGATAACATTTAGTGCTATTTGCTAACCGAAAAAAAATAGCTCAATACAGAGCCAGCTGGATGTATTATAAACATACTAGAGGTCGCCCGCAACTTCGTCTGCGTTAACTTAGTTTCTTGAAAATTTCTCTGGAACCTAACATTTTTTTGGGATAAAAGTAGCCTATGTGTTAATCTAGGGTGTCAGCTAACTCCATACCAAATTTTATTAAAATCGCTCCTGCCGTTTAGACGTGAAAAAGTAACAAACATACACACATACTTTCGCCTTTATAATATTAGTGTGATTTATAAAAACGTGTTGGCGAAGATTATTTTTAGTCAGGCAGCAGATGGGACTCGAACCAGCACCTTTCGCTATCCGGGCGAATGAAGCAAATTTTTTTTAATGAGAAAATGGTTCGCAGTTTCAAATGGCGCCACGAGCGGGTGAGGAGGAGGTTCCGAGGAAGTTCGATTGAAATTAAAAAAAATACTGTAAAGTATACGTGCGCAATGAATTTAACCGCACGCTCCTCTGTATGGGCCTTAATATTGAATTTTCGAACAATGTATTCAAAATGCTTATCTGCATATTTTCTGCAAACATCGAATCCATCAAACGAAAAAAATATTATTTATACTCTTTATTGCATCATATAGTTTAAAACATATAGTCAAATACATAGTAAGCAAAGGTGGGCTTATCTCTAAAAGAGATCTCTTCCAGCCAACCTAGGAGGTGTCGGAGATTCAAAACTTAGCGGGAAACAGAAAGTGCAATAAAAATTAAACAAAAAATAATTTATTACTACTGTTATAGGAAATTGACTTTCTTATATACTTTAAGCCTTTAATATTAAATGCTAGAAGCAAACATTTAAAAAAAAACAGTATGAAAATGCAATCAAACGAAAAAATAACTTGCAAGACGTGCATTGTTTGTTTGCTGAAGAAATATTTGTAGTAGCAGTCTTTCATTTTAATTACAGAATAAAAATTTTTTTTAAGACCGCATGAGATGAGATGCATCTGCCTTAAGTGTCCTTTGTTTACAGTCGTGATAATCTCGAATGAAACCTTCGTTGCAGTCGTCGACGAGAGTGCATGTAAAAAGGCTTTGCGCTACAACTTCGCTCTAAGCTACTACGTAGACACATAGGTTGGTCTCGTAATTTTTTCTAGTCGAGCGTAGACTACGCACTACTAGTCTAGCTATTGAATTGAATTGAATTTTATTTAATCACAAAAAATAGAGTATAATAATTTCTTAAATATAATATAACACAGTTCATCTATTTTGGCTCAATCTGGCATGTGATTATCTATTTATTTTATTTTATTTTCATAACATGCAATATTATTAAATGGAAATTAATACAATATTTGGATCGAGTATAAAAAATAGATAGGTATCATTTATACTTTATTAATTTACGTATATGAATTAAAACCGGTCAGATGAAAAGATCAATAAACAAACATTATATACGAAAAATGATAATACATATTAATAATAAGTCAAATAAAGATATTAATGAATTAGCATGAATGTCAATTAAATTAAATCATTGGTGATTTAGTTTCAAGGTATTCCTTGACTGAGTAAAAGCAGGAATTTAAACAATTTCCTTTTGAATAATGTTAGAGGGAGTTCTTTTGCTGACTATGGTAACTTATTATAAATTTGTATACAATTTGGGTAACACTTTCTTTTATATAGATGTGTTTGCATATTGGGTAACAATAATCTGCCACGATGTCTGATCGTTTTAAAATGAAAATTTTCATCTTTAATAACAAATAAATGACACAACATTCCATTATATACATGCATGGCAATGTAAGTACATTGAGTTTTGGGAACAATGGTCTACATGATGTCATAGGTGTAACATCACAACAGCTAGCTATAGTCTTTCTATAAATAAGTATATAAGTGATGGGATACTTAGCTTTAAGCCAACTTTTTATATTAAATATCAAAACATCGTGGAGCTTCTTGCCGAAGAACAGACAGAAAGTCAGTATTATTTCTAGTTTGTGATTGATTTTGATTGAGTGATTTTTAGTAATAATATAATATTGTACATGTCTAGATATTGTATTATTATTTTTATTTATGTACTCAATGTTGTGAGAGTCTAAGAAATAAATAAATTGGTATGCCGCAACGTTGTAATCAAGGATGCGCACTTAGAGAATAGTCTGCGCTACAGTAGCCCACAGTAGACCCACTCAAGAATGTGTTTACAAGTGTAAGGAATGTGGTCACCAGAAACTTATCAGCGATTGTCAGCGAACCGCCCGGGTTCCCAGGCAGACAAGATGCGACAGTCACAGGCATTGTATTTTTATACCTGGCCAACATCCAAATAGTACTCTCGCTTATCAAAAATATTGCACAAATATCCATTGATATCTATTGTAAGCAATTTTCTCGCAATTACGACTGACACATCACCGGGAATGTTTAACATTTTATATTCCAATGACACAATTTATATTTATTATTGTGTGTTAACATTCTTATCGATCATTCCAACCGAAGTTAACGTTCCATTTTACAATCACAATCTTTTAATAAATTTAAAACTTATTTGTTTTGTATCGATAAAACTTTGCGGTTTATTTTTTTATATGATTTTTATTTATATCTTCTTTGCACGATAAGTACTTACATGTGGTTCGGTTTACGGATGGGTTTGTTGTAGCACTGTTTTGGTCACGTCAGGTTAAACTTCGTTGCGACATCACTGTGTGATTTTCACGGACACGTGTTACGTTGCCGCGGCCGCAGCGCTTACTGGCTCGCGTCGCATCGTTGGCCGCCGCCGATGTGCATTTGTCAACATATAGAATAGTTCACAATATAATGTTTTGATTATCGAACGTTAATTATGGTAATTTTACTAAAGAGTTTAGTGGCTGCACCCAAATTGAATACGCAAATAAGACGAGGTTAAATTTGTTTTGTTTTGGCACGGGTGTACGCCGAAACGCTCATCAGTTCATAGTCTGTTGGGTGATTAATCATGTTTTTTTATTTATTGTTGACTCACAAAAATACACTTTCTTCATTATAAAATGTTCATTTGACATCAAAGTTTTTGTTTGAGTCAATCAAAAGCTCTACTTAATGTGAAACTTTGATTGTAGAGTTCAGCACTGCTAAGGTTTTTTTTCGGATGTTTTAGAAAAACATTGTTTCTTGTATTTTGTTTATTGAAAATAACTTCAAAGGTGATTCACGAAGTCAACTTTCATTACATAAATTATGAAATTTACATGTGTCATACATATTATAAGTACACATTTTTAATATATACTAGATATGACTAGATAACATTGCAATAGTAAAGTAGTATAGGGCAGGGGGGATGTAACGGAGGTAAGTATATTTATCGGAATCGAAGTCGGAGTCGGAGTTTTTAAATTTGATTTATCGGAGTCGGAGCCGAAGTCGTAGGCAGAGTCAGAACTGGTCACAAGAGAACTATTTTTCATTTAAGAGCAAATAAAAACGTCATTCGGTCAATTCATTTAAATTATGAAATAACTTTTTCTAATTTAAAATTACTTATCACACAGACTCCTAACACGACGGGTGTGAACCATTTCGTAACAGTCGACACAGGCCGCCATCGCTTTTTGCTATGCTTCGATCTCCGATTAAAAACTCCGATTTAAAAGTTTCGGAGGCAAAATTGAATCTGAATGTGTAATAATAATCAGAATTTCCGACTTAACGGAATCGAAGTCGTAGCTCCGTAACATCCCTGATATAGAAGAGAATCATCTCAGCTGGTAGTAACCGTTCACGAGCATGACACGTCATGAACCAGCCATCGCTTCACTCAACTATATTTTAGAGAACGTTACGAACCCACTCACGAGACCACCCAATTTTAAAGTGAAAATTTCTTTAGCGGCGTTGTACACTTTTTTGTATGGGTGAAAAATGTTAAAATCGCGTCAGGTTAAACACGTGGGCTGATCGCATCATGACACTCTATAAAATTGGAAAGGTTGTTGACTTTCAATATATTGGACGAAACATAGTAATATTTTATTTTGTCCCCGTGGCAGCTTTAGTGCGAAGAAAATGCATTTTTTTTACAATAGATGTCGCTAGTTGCGCTTAAATGTGATTCATGTAAGTTGATTTTTCTTGAGATAAACTTTTTTAATGTAATATAAATTGTCATGTTTGTGTACGATAGCGCAATAAATAAATATTGTATTCTACCACATACATGATGGTACTTTTATACTGATAATTAAAGCAATTCGTGCAAAACTATTCCCTAACCATTCCAAAATATCAAAAATGCACAACGTTAATATTCAAGTTTTCACTTCTGCCGGCATTTTTAATAGAGCTTGACTATATAACCACATGTATTTTAAAGGTTGCAACCTTCCGCCCATTTCTAATAATTAACTAAGTGGGATAGAGAATTTATTTATTTATTTAATAGGTTTACAAACAATTGTTACACTTAAACAATTACAATTATAGACACAGAGACACTTAAGTCAATGTTACAAATTATTATAGATAAATTTACCATATCTATATCAAACAGTAAGTGTTAAAATTTCACCTAATATACCATAACTTATATGTTATTGTGTCCAAAAAAAGGGTCATTACAAAAACAAAGGATCTAAAATTAAAAGCAAACATCTCTGGCACTCAGTCTGTCAAGTTTCTACTTTTGGTTGAAGTTAGTGCACTGGGACTATCAAATTGTATACCAATTTTATCACTGAAGCCGTTCAGAATTTTACAGAATCTCGCATAAGGAGAGTAAGCGCCTAAACAGTTCTTCTTAAAGATGGACAGAGAGGCGTGATTGGCTTACGAGGTATTCTAGATGGAACACGTAAACTGACAATGTTCAACAGCTGTGGACATTAAATCTTATTACTCAAGATATTAATTAAAACATTTGGCATCCATGAGAGACCTCCGTTTCGTCAGAGAGGTAATTTTGAAAAAGCGCAGTCTTCCCCTATATGATTTAATTTTTTTGGCTGAGCCTACAGAAAAAATAAGTGCCACAGAAATCTTTTGTGGATTCCTTCAAGGCGTAATGTATGCGTAGCATAGTGTGGTCTCCACACAACACTGCAATATTCCAAGATGCTACGGACTAGACTGTTATATAGTAATATTTTGGTATCGATGCTACTAAATGACTTACAATTCCTAAGAACAAATCCTAACATTTTAGAAGCCTTTTTAGCTATACCTACTATCCCTTCCATGTGCGAAACAAAAGTTAATTTCTTATCATAAACAACTCCAAGATCTTTAATTGTATTGACTTCTTCTACTCTACTGTTTTTAATAGCGTAATCAGCATTTATGATGTTGCGGTTTCTTTTAGTTTTATTTTATAAATCTTGTAAGGTACTAACACTTAGACAATTGTATATAATGCACACAGTAATTAAGCAGCATGCCGCGCTCCCATCCAACCCTGATATTACTTACAAAAGAGGATAAACATTTTTTAACAATAAAATGATGTATCTATTAATATAAGTTTTTATTGGAGCAGTTCATTGGATCAATAAGAAAAAAGGCCATAAAAATGGTTGCCTGTAAAGTCGGTTTTACGGGCGAAGATTTTACGTGACAACGTCTTTTTCTCGGTAGAATATTTATTGATATGAATATAATTAAATTGCACAATAGGAACAAGGAATTGAATGAAAATAAGAATTGCACAAATTTTAACTATAGAAATATATTTTGTTTACTAAAACATTGTACATGTAAACTTAAACTTAACACGAGAGACTCATCGTAACGTTACCGAGCGTTACACTTTTTCATAAGTGACTCCCAGCCGCAACCTAATTTAAGACGTTGTCACGTCAAAAAATTTACAGTAGCTGATATCGCAATCTCCGAAAAGACTAAATCCCGTCGGGTGAGTAGAAAGGAAACTTTGCTATTATTTTATTATTCAATCTTGATGACTGATTCCTGTAATATTTTGATTATGCGAAGAAACCTAACCTGATTTGACAGATGAAGAAAAAAAAAGTAAGTCCTCAATAAATCAGAAATCAATATATCATAATAATATTTTTATTCAAATTGGATGTATAATACAACTCGTTTGAATCGTCCAAATTGTTTTTCCATACCACTCCATATTGGACATATTCTTTAGCTGCGGAGAAGAACGAGCGAAAAAATCTCCACAACATCAAAAGTATAATGTAACAACATTTACAAATTATTATATTATCATCCATTATTCTTGCATCGTAATTTTTTTGTGATTTATTTTTTTAGATTAAAACAATTCTAAAGAAAAGTTTACTAGAAAAAAAAATCCACGCGGACCAGGCAGCGGACGGGACTCGAACCCGCATCCTTCGCTATCCGGGCGAATGCACTGACCATTATGCTACCACGGCCCTATTAGCCGCGTCGAAATTTTCCTAGCCTTAAGCTGCAAGGCAGCGCCATCTCTTCGCATTGTAGGTAACCCACAATGTCAACTGAATACTTTTTCAAGTATTAAACATTTGAAAGAAGAAATAGCAATTATAGTTATGATTTTATTTATTTTTTAAGCATTTAACTGCTAGATGTTTATGTCTAAAGAAAAGTTTACTAGAAAAAAATCCACGCGGACCAGGCAGCGGACGGGACTCGAACCCGCATCCTTTGGTCCGCGTGGATTTTTTTCTAGTAAACTTTTCTTTAGCTTTAAACATCTAGCAGTTAAATGCTTAAAAAATAAATAAAATCATAATTAAAACAATTGTTTTAATTTGTATTGTTTTGAACTGTGATTATTCTATTGTACGGAACTATTCGTTTCTAAATCCAACTAGAACTTGACGGTATTGGTGAATATGTTTACCACTTTATTTTCAGTCTATTGACACAGTTGGTGTTAATGGGCTCATTAACACAGCAAAAGTTCGTTTGTACCTAATTTCAAGTATAATTTGCGAACATGGTTCAATTGTTGAAACATATAATAATAGCATGTAGTTATCTAACTATATTTACATCCAAAGTTTAACCTAACAGAACTGGCGATCAGAACCGTGTGTAATATTAATATTACAATAACCATTTGGAGCCACTTTTAACCCCCTCATACCTCAAAAAATTATTCACACAAACATGTAAATTTTGGCTTATATGTTTGTAACACAATCACGCAGAAACCTCGAAATGGATTTGGATGACATTTTCAGACACAGATAACCTGGAAAGAGACATAGCTTACTTTTTATCGCGGTAAAGTGTGTTCCTGAGGGTTTTCTAAAAAAAAAACTATAGTTAACGCGGACGATATCGCAGGTGGCCGCTAGTAACATGTATGTGATGTTGTATATTGGTTTTATTCCAGGTCCGCTCATCTTCAACTGCAACTTTGGGAGTTAGAGCCTAGACTCCTTATCCAAGATAAAGCAAACGACCCAAAACTCGACTTTTTGTTTGACATGTTAAGACATGCTCCGTACTTACTTACGGTATTATCACGTATTATTCGAGAGTTTTACTCTAAAGCGAGTAAAAATCAACCCGTGGATCGAAAACTCACAACTTGTTCGTAAGACGCGACGCTTTTTAGTGTGTATGCTGGTGGTCGCAGATGATCTTTACAGCGTCACCGGGTTTGGGGACGGCGAGATCCTAAGGGGACCACAAGCCGAGAATTGGCGAGTGCCTCTAGAGGTATTCCAGGCGGATGGTATCCCCCCACTGGAGCAGTCTCCTCTCCGTCTGGAGCCTTTAGACCACTCGAACCTTAAGGGGTCAGCTCGACTTTAGGGTGTCTGTGAGACACAGACCTTAGCTCTAGTTAGCTGTTGTCATGGGGGGCGGGGGGAAACGCCCAGGTGTCGTGTGTCGTATGTAGACCGGGTCTTCGCAGTCTTATCCTACGGGTGCGGTGTCTGCCTAATGCTAAGCTAGTGTGCAAGTTTGCTAGTTGTGTAGTGTTGGTGTTTGTGGCCTGTTTGGAAGAAGTGGGAGGTGCGTTGGCGAGGGTGTTTTCTTCGTCGGGGTATTCTAAGACGTGTGTAAATATTTAGACTGTTTAGAGTAAAACTTTTGAGTAATACCGTATGCGTATAGATGGAACATTACACGTACGTCATCCATTTATGCAGTTGTATTAATTGAAGCGAATGATATGCAAACTAAGTGCTGTCATACATTAAGCATGTTTCGCGTAATTGAATATGTGGGAAGGCCAAAGGGGAAGATCTTCCTTCGAGCTGGGTGATGGTAGCTCGGGGGCCGCGGCCCGACTGATGTTGGTCGGGCATCGTATATATGAACTGTTAGCTACCGAATTTTACTGCGCGATGTAGGCTTCCTTACGTTGTGAACGCAGCGCCGGTAACGCCATCTCTTGAGTAGGCGTAAGATTGTTTTCCACCGTGTTAGTTATATGTTGGGGCGTGTAGATGTCGCCGCCACAAATACCATGTTCATCACCATCTCATGTTTCTCTTTTTTATCTGCGGCTCTTCCGTTTTTCACAGAAATTTTGCTAATGTTTCACTAAATTAGTAACGCAATCCTGTATTAAAACAATAATTCACGTAAGCGTACTACTTACTAAAATGCATGCTAATCTAAGAAAAACCTTAAAGAAAGGTTACCCCCCGAAAGCGGGAAATGGAGGAGATTTTTTTTGTGATAAAATGGTGCCAAGAGTATATTTGGCCCTTGTGATGGTAACTGACCGTCATAGCCTTTAGACGCTTGCGATACCAGAGAAGCAGTTAGGGATGAAACGATATGACTAAATACAAGTAACTACTCTATACTTTTCTTTCGATTACTTTTGGCATCGATACTTTAGAACTGAGTAACAAGTAGTATCGTAAAGTAAGTACTTGTATCGGTACTCGGTCGGTCACTCACTGAAAGTATCAAAAAAAACCCATAGGCAGAAAATTTATTCTATGTTTTACGAATTATTGTTTCGTGAACGCTTCTTTTTTACTGCTCAGTTGGCAGCCTTACGTATGATTTATATTTATTCCAATATAATCAGTCAGTCGTTCGTTCATTGCATTGCGTGAGTCGTTATTTTGTTTTCGATTAATAAAACTGACTGAATTTGTAATTGTAATATCGTTCGTCAATATTTATCGATGCAAGTAAGTATCGATTCTTTTCATTCGATACCGAGTAGGCATCGATACTTTATGACCGATACAGTATCGAGTAAAAGTATCGATACCTAGATGGTATCGTTTCATCCCTAGAAGCAGTCGCACCGTTATATCTACCCTGAACATATCCCCAATCCCGTGGAGCTCTGGAAACTTATTTATCGAGAGAAACATAAGAACACAAGGCAGCGCGGAATTTCCGCCCTACTTCTTTAATAGTTGTACTATTTATGTAAAAAAAAATGGGTGCGTGTACTTATGTAGGCGCGTGAGAAGTTATCCTTCTTTGGCATCGTTTAAAATTAGTTTTTAATTGCATGCAAATAATTAATTACAATAAATTAATAAAAAGTCTGGAAAAGGACGAAGTCCAGTAGTAGAAAGAAGTAAAAGTTCAGTTTTAATTTGAAAAAATAAATAAATAATCAAAATATTCAATTAAAATCGCTACTGAATATAATTTATTAGAACATATGTGATTTGCACTTGTATGAAACTCAAACACGTATTCCGAATATACAAACTAGAAACATGTGGAAAAATATTATAAATATGAATACCTATAACTGTTACTTTATTACAAAAAATAAAGATGTGGTTTTTGGTTCTACTATACCAATGGTCAAGAGATGGCGCTGTAGTCTCCTGAATCGCGCTTTGGTTCCGTTGTTCCAGATTAATAAATACTTTTGATAGGCCTTCACAATGCAGTCGTTAGCACCCACTAAATAGAGATTCTATTTCTATTTTGTTGGTAGATTTTGCTTAATGTGCGGTAAACACAAAAGTAACGCATGAAGTTGGTCGCTAAAGTGACCAACTTCATGCTGTTAAAATTTTGTGTTACAGTGATGCGCGCGCATCTTAAAATTTCACTCTCATCATTTTTTCATAACGCGCCTAAAGAAGTATAACTTCAAAAATATGGATAAAATCTATGTAAAAGCATAAAATAATCAAACACATTCCTGACTTAGGGCAATTGATCAAAATTTCGATTCGCAACCAATACAAAGCACATTTCCCGTCAATTTTTATTTATCAATAAGGCGCTGGCGTAATTAGTTAACAGTTTTTAAATGACTGCTTAAACTAATATATGCAATTAATATTGTATATTATTATTATGTGTAATAGAAATTTTAACAAACATTCTCAGAAAGCAAACTGAAAATTAAATAAGTACAACAAAAATACTGGTTCCTAAGTAGCAATTTTTTTATAGTTGTGAATTAAAGTAATTATAAGTCATAGAGCTTTATAATTTAACCGCATTGCCAAGTATTTAGGTCGGGTCACCGCGTTTGCTCTACTTTTGTGTCGAAACTCACTTATATCGAAAGAAGTTCACACACAGGTATTAGCATAGGTCAGAGCATATACCACGAATAGGTTTTTTTTTTAATTTTATGACCTGGTAACAAAGGCCTTTAGGTCATAACTTATTTGGAAAATATTCATTACTTCGGAGTCACTACACTTCACTTCACAAAATTTTGCCATTTAAATTGTTTGAATTGTATTTTTTATGTAATTATAAATAGGTTTATAGGATGTTGGATCTTTTAGTAAAACTTTGAGTGGCGGCGGGCGGGAGGAAGCAACACACTTAAATGCTTTGGTAAAGCCAGAAACATATTAACGTGTCGGGTCGTGTCGTGGCGCGCCAGAAGCACATGAGTTTCATACATTTACTATGGTTAGAGACATATTTACGTATCGTGTCGTGTCGACGCTTTAACCTCTCTATCTCTCTCTAACCCATAATAAATGTATGAAACCGATGCGCCACGTCACGCCACGACACGTTAATATGTTTCTGGCTTAACACTGAGTTCACTAGCCAGCACAAGTCTTTAAATGAGGAAACTTTGGCAATCGAAAATCATGTGGCCTGACAGTGATTACATTGATTGTTTGAAACAATTCCAAGTCTTGCTAGGTGTGACGGCGTAATATTATGACCAAATCTCAATCTGTTTATTGTTGTAATAAAATCACGACTTTCATTAGTTTTCAGTTTGTCATACCATGGTTTAACAGGTAGGTTATCTTGGATACTTCCATACCACTTTCCATTGTGTCATTGACAGTTAGTCAAAAAAAAGTCAAAATCATGTTCTACAAAGTTATTGTAGTAGGCTGTCCGTTTTTCTGTCTCTGGACATTTGGGTTTAAATATTTTTTGGTTCCGTTTCTTACCGTTTATCATACTGAAAAGGCAAAGACAACAAAATGATTATTATTATTTAAAGCCTATAAAATTAATGTTATATACAAAGCCAGCCTTGCATCATCCCCCTCTCAGGGGATGATCGCTGCAGACGAAGCTTAAGCTCCCGGCCATAAGCATGAACTACGCGTGTGTTTTGGTCAGTAGGAGTCTGACATAACCTTGCAGCCGACTGTATGGTATCCATGAGGATTTCACACCAGCCTGGGGAAAACAAAAAATAACTAAATAAAAGTATACATCAAAAATTGTTTAAATGCATTTAAAATACACAAATACACATTATCAAGAACTCTGGAATTATTAAACTGCTTTTTTTACTAGTTGTAGGGCAAAAAGGCGTGTTATAGTGATTCATATGTGACTTAAATAACTTATGTTGCTATAATTTTTATTATTTTTAAAGCATGTAACTGCTTGATGTTTAAATCTAAAGAAAATATAACTAGAAAAAATTCCACGCGGACCAGGCAGCAGACGGGACTCGAACCCGCACCCTTCGCAATCCGGGCGAATGCACTGACCAATTATGCTACCGCGGCCCTCACGGACCGCGTCGAAATTCTTTCTAGCTATTCTTAAGCTGCAAGGCAGCGCCATCTCTTCGCATTATAGGTAAACCCACAATGTCAAATGAATACTTTTACAAGTATTAAACATTTGAAAGAAGAAATAGCAATTATAGTTATAATTTTTATTATTTTTAAAGCATGTAACTGCTTGATGTTTAAATCTAAAGAAAATATAACTAGAAAAATTATATTTAATTATATTTTCTTTAGATTTAAACATCAAGCAGTTACATGCTTTAAAAATAATAAAAATTATAACTATAATTGCTATTTCTTCTTTCAAATGTTTAATACTATAATAAATATATAAATGTGATATATTTTTGAAATACAAGTTTACAACCCGTTGAATGCGTTTTGACGATAAAGATTACTATAATCTAATAATTTTACGACAATAATGGTTTTCAATATAAAATTAGATAAATTGTTGGTGGAAAGCTGTGCAAAGTGATGCATTGATTTAAGCTCTATATTGAAACTCTACCTAGAGACATACATCAAAAGTGAAAACAACGCCATCTAGGAAAGTAATCATAAAACAGTCAGTCTTATCTTCTTCACTGAGTACAAAGTACATGCATGGCAAAGATTTTATAAAATAAAGCATGAGGTTGCTTTTTACATAGATTGTTGTTTCTATTTATTGGCATAGATGGCGTTGTAAGCTATCTCATAAATTTCCCAATAACCGAAATAGGCTTACGTACAAACTTTGTAGTTTAAAGCTGATGTTTCTTTTCAGAAAATAGCATGGTTATATTATATCAAAATTAATGAAAAAATGCTATGTCATAAAATATATTAAAAGTAAAGGTCCCCTGCAGTTTCACCAGCGTTAATTTGGAAAAAAGGTTAAAGTTAGTAAAATTCATAAGATTTTTATAGAACTTTTAAAGGGGGAACTAGGGTTGCCACCCGTACTTTATTATAAAGTATTGTACGTTATTTCGGGTAATTGTACTCTATACTTTATGCCAACAATAAAGTACGCGAAAATACTTTATTTAATGTGATTTGATTACTTGGGAATTAATTTTACATATAATATAAATAAAGAGGATAGGAAGATTTTTTGCGTAAAACGGAACAACAGTATGTATAATATGTCGCCCTTAGCCCATTCCTGCACCCATTGCGGATAAGAACTACAGATTTTTAGTAGCCACAAATTATTTATTAAATATTGCTATAAGCACCGTAAAATATATTTTAAGCATACTAATAAAGTGGATTAAAATGTACTTTATTTTGGACACAATGTACTTTTTTTTCTACCTTTCATATCCAATGTACTTTATTTGGACTTAAAAAAGGTGGCAACCCTAGGGGGAACATGATTTTTTGTGTTGAACTTTAACGTAACTTTTTTACGCAGCGCACGTAACGGAATCTCAAATGGTATATTTTTCCGGTATTTTTCATCGATTCTTCGCTCCTATTGATCGTAGCGTGATGTTATATATTTAGCCTATAGCCTTCCTCGAAAAATTTATTATCTAACACAAACATAATTTTTCAAATCGGACCTGTTATTCGTGAGATCAGCGCGTTAGGATACAAAAAGAAATATTTAATTTATTGAGGGTCATCCGCACCGGGCCTGAGTGGCGAGTCATGGACCAATCTTCCTATTCCATCAAAAATAGTATCCGACCCACTAATCCTCACTGGGCCCGGGGCGGGTTGGGCCTAGTGCGGATTGAGTCCAGAGCGGATTGGGCTTAGTGCCCTCCCCTGTCCATCTCAATATCTCCCTATTCCATCAAAAAACAAAAGTCTTCCACCCATCAAATCGCAATGGGGCCGCGTGGTGGCTCCTGGCCCTATCCCCCGATTCCGTCAAACTATTAATCATAACTTTAAACCAAGACCACAGCCACCACCGTCAGTGGTAGGGTCTGGGTGTCCCATTGGGTTCGTACCCATTCCGCGACGTCCCCGGCCAGGGCGCCACAAGGAATATTTTGTCATTCCAATACGCCCTCGTCCGGGACGCACCCGTTGTTGCTTTTTTTCCAAAATACCAAAGTAAGGTATTTGCTGCCTCGCAAGGTTGTGAAGGAATTTTCCACCTAGCCTCCATCCGCCATACCGTCCTAAAAGGCACTTCGTTCTAAAAATAACTAGTTATTCGCATAATGAATTCAATTAAAAATAAATAATTAAATAATAATTTAATTCACTGTTAGCTGCCCTAAGATAATCTAATATATAAAATTCTCGTGTCGCGGTGTTTGTGGTTAAACTCCTCCGAAACGGCTTTCCCGATTCTCATGAAATTTTGTGTGCATATTGGGTAGGTCTGAGAATCGGACAACATCTATTTTTCATCCCCCTAAATGTTAAGGGTAATCCACCCCTAATTTTTTTTTTCAATTTTAGATTTTATTTAATTGTTTTATGATACATCATACAAAAATACATACATTTAGGGATGTATGTATTTTTGTATGATGTATCATTTTCAACTTTCTACCACCAACCCCTATTTTTTATGGTGGTACGAAGTTCGCTGGGACAGCTAGTCTTATATATAAAATTCTCGTGTCACAATGTTAGTTACCATACTCCTCCGAAACGGCCTGACCGATTTTTATGAAATTTTATATGCATATTCCGTGGGTTTGAGAATCGGCTACTATCTATTTTTCATATCCTTTAGTGATAATGGTTGTCCACCTCTAACGTAGTGTTCTGAAATATACAATGCGCCTTCGCGCCAAAATTCATACTATTGTAACGTAGTGTTCTCATATGGGTTAGGAGGAATGTTATCCCAGGAAATTGATAGAACACTACGTTACACACCCCTTAAATTTTTTTTGGACAATATTTTTTTTATAATGTGGTATTAAAAAATACATACAACCCAAATTTTTTTCTTCTACCACCTGACCTATTTTTATGGCGGTACGAAGTTCGCTGGGCCAGTTAGTAAATAAATAAATAATTCACCATGAGGTCTTGTACTTACTTTACTAGATATACTAGGCATTTCAATAATGCGCTCTTTTAAGTTATTGGTTGGTTTTGGTAAGAATGAAAATAAATGAAGGATTAGTTTTCTGCCTGAAGACACACTTGGATACAAGTTGGGCCTTCTGGACGCGGTTCAAACACGTTCTGTGAGAATAATTGATAATGTAATAGAAAAAAAAATAATACCTCACCATGAAACCCTTATCTAATGTACATAGGTACATTTAAAGTAAAATTAACTATATTTGGATTCGGTGCTAATTAACCACAGTCAAAGTTTATTTACTTAAATTGAAAGCATGATACAACTCTTTTGAATCGTCCAATTTTTTTCTCTTACAATAAAGTATAAATAAAAAGTTGTTTATGCATTTAAAATAACCAAATACACATTATCAAGAACTCTGGAATTATTAAAATGCCTTTACTAGTCGTTGGGCAAAAAGGCATGTTAAAATGATTCATATGTGAATTAAATAACTAATGTTGCTTTAAATAAATGTGATATATTTTTACAGCCCGTTGGATGCGTTTTGGCGTTAAAGATTACAATAATCGAATAATTTTACGACGAAAATGTTTTTCAATATAAAATAAGACAAATTATAACCTGTTAGGGACATCTGTCTGATCATCTGTTAGCTGTGTAGAAAAACAGACGATGGAGAGAGTAGTGAACGGTAACTCAACTAGGAATCAAACTCGTGAAATTTGAAAAAAAAATGGTTGCCTGTAAAGTCGGTTTTACGGGCGAAGATTTTACGTGACAACGTCTTTTTCTCGGTAGAATATTTATTGATATGAATATAATTAAATTGCACAATAGGAACAAGGAATTGAATGAAAATAAGAATTGCACAAATTTTAACTATAGAAATATATTTTGTTTACTAAAACATTGTACATGTAAACTTAAACTTGACACGAGAGACTCATCGTAACGTTACCGAGCGTTACACTTTTTCATAAGTGACTCCCAGCCGCAACCTAATTTAAGACGTTGTCACGTCAATAAACACATTATTTTATGATAACCATCGAAAAGGTATTTATAAGGATATTTTTTTACTAAATATCATAGAATTTTAAATGTAAGGAAGATCATGAAATTAAAATTTTGTTCAGGAAAATTGTGCTTGCAACAGCTAATGTTATCATTATTTAAAATGCTTTGTTATTTGGGAAAACATAATCCTCATTTACCTTTTCGACGGTTTCGACTTTTCTCGGTTTGAGGTCCCCTTAGGATCTCGCCGTCCCCACACCCGGTGACGCTGTAAAGGTCATCTGCGACCAAAAACATACACACTCAAGAAAAGCGAGCTTATACGCGATCAACTAAACGCTCCTATGTAATGACTTGTAAGAAGGTACGGACGTCGTCGCGCAACCATCTGAATTTAAGAGCCCTTTCACATTTTGCAAAAAATCGTAATTTATGAGCACCTTATTTAGAAAAGAAAAGATTTTGACTTTTGCCAATAGAAGTTAACAGTAGAATTATTCTTCCTATTGTAAGTTAATGTAGAATATTTGCAAATACTTTTTCCTTTTTTTGTACTGATCGTCCTAAAAAACGATAAAATGCACAACTTCAAACGCCTGAATCTCTCATCAATCACATCAGAAATATGTTTTTTTGTTATATAATGTATTAGAATTTTGATTTTCTATCTCATTAATTATTGAAAAAAAACATCTAACCTCCGTGAGTTTTCCCAAAAAATAACGCAGGTTTACCTCGTATTTTGATATTGAATTAAATAGAATTACTATCAAAAATTTTCATAAAACTAATCTACCATCATTACTACTGAAATATGTATATATTCTTATAATTAGATTATTAATAATTATTTTATAAGACTCTGAACATCACCCGTAAAATGCAATATATACTAGTGCAAATCTACCTACGCGTCGATTAGTATGGCAGTGCAATTTTGTAAAAGGGCTCTTATTAGAAACATTGTAGCATTATGATGAATAAAGAATGACTCATGCTTCACCATTCTGGGTCCGGGCCGGGCGTCGTCCGTGCCGCGTCCTGACGACTTAGATTAAAACAAAAAGGGTAGATACGGCACTAGCCTCACAAAAGTGATCCGCACCAATTGTGGTCCACGACCCTAATCGCTTTAGTCACAACTTGACATGCAAACGATGTACATGTGAACGCCAAAAAGAAACATTGCTAATATTTTGTGTTTATATGATAAAACAATCCCTAAGTGTGTTTTTAAAAAGTGCTGAAATTGGTTTGTTTTAATCTAAGCTTGGCGACGGCCGTCGCACGGTCAACTAATATGACATACATTTTATATGGACACTCTTACGCTGTACCGAGCGGTAACCGAGTGAATTGTTTAAGGCCGATGCTCGTATCGGGCCCGAAACCCGAACCCGCAACCTCCGTTATCCGATCGGATGCACGGACCAATAATGCTTCCGCGCCCTTAATGGCTGTGTTGAATTTCTTCTAATATTTCTTAGGCTGCAAGCGTCATTGCTTGGCAAAAATATCTTTAGATTTAACTTGACTACTTGATATTATAATTT
This sequence comes from Chilo suppressalis, assembly GCA_902850365.2. Taxonomy (NCBI): domain Eukaryota; kingdom Metazoa; phylum Arthropoda; class Insecta; order Lepidoptera; family Crambidae; genus Chilo; species Chilo suppressalis. The sequence goes on along the minus strand of OU963901.1, from coordinate 27,079,730 downwards.
TTATTTTTAAAGCATTGTCACGGACAGACCTCCGTCACATACACACCTTTTATATATATGTATTTCTCTATGAATCTGTGAGCTAACTCTTTAGTCTATTAATGTCAAGTATTGAGTTATTTCTATTGCACTCCTTTTTTATACAGTTTCGATGTTACAGTTTATAGTCAAAATTCCAAAATAAACCTGTTTTCCCATCCCATCCGCCTTTTCCTTTGCTGTCCACGACAAGCATGTAACTGCTTGATGTTTAAATCTAAAAGAAATATAACTAGAAAAAAATCCACGCGGACCAGGCAGCAGACGGAATGGAATTTTTCTAGTTGACTATTTGACTTGACTATGACTTTAAAAAAATACGCACGTGAACGCGCGCTTATGTGGATAGTGTTTAGTTCCCATAGTCAAGTATCGGTCTATTCAATTGATCTAAATGACTTGTTGCATGCAAACGTATGGGGCAGCGAAAAATGGTTAAGGGTAACCGTGTGTCATCGCTTGTCATCTGAACTCCTTTTACGCGCGATCATGCGCTACCATCTGAGCCTAGCCTTAAAATCAGACTGGATGATCGCATCAATAGCGGAAAATGAATTTCCAAGCTTCCCCGAACAGGAGATGAAACACAACAGATGTAAGAATCAACTTACACTAGGTTACTACGCTGTATTCCCTGTATAATATTTTATATAACTAAACAGTTTTTTGTTGAGTGTTCGGTCGGCGATTACAAAAGTTAAGCAACTTTTACTATGGTCATTCTAAGGATGGGTGACCAAAATTTAGTGTTTTTTTTATCGCAGACCCACACACATGGTATCACTACTCTTGTAAAGAATGCTCGACACGAGAGTTCAGCGATTGTATTTATTTATTTACTAGCTGTGCCCCGCGGTGTTACCCGCGGCTTATTAGGGATATTTTTTCGCAGTAAAACGTAGCCTATGTGTAAATCCAGGATGCCAGCTAACTCCATACCAAATTTAATTAAAATTTCTTCAGCCGTTTAGACGTGAAGAAGTAACAAATATTCACACTCACACACTCACAAACTTTCGATTTCACTTCTTTTCCATAACGTAATTTTAAAACACTCACAACTTCACTTTATAAATGTAAAGCTAATAACAGAATTTTACATTGACAGCAGGTCTTCAATTAAAGGCAAATACTAATATGAAAAATAGTATTTATACTGTATGACATAGAAATCAAAATGTAAGTGGACGTTGTATTGGTAACCACATGATGTTTTTCGGTTACGCGTCACATTTTTCCGTTACGCGCCATCTTTTTTTATATTAATAGTTGATAGCTGAATGATCACACTGTCGCCGGCGAGAACTCTCTCTACTCGTTTGTAGCTGAGTGACAATAGTTATTAAAGATAAGACTCGCTCAGCCAAACTTGCATAGCGATACTCGCTCAGCGATACTCGCGCAGCGATACTCGCTCAGCGATATTCGCTCAGCGGTACTCGCTCAGCAGTACTCGCTCAGCGATACTCGCTCAGCGATACTCGCTCAGCGATACTCGCTCAGCGATACTCGCTCAGCGATACTCGCCCAGCGATACTCTATCAGCATGCCTTAGATTACTGAGCCGTGTAATCATAACAGTTTCATAGAATAAAATCCTTTTGTTTAAACTTTATCTAATTTAACTTTATTTAACCAATTTCTGGAAAGTTGCATGTACATAATTTTTCGAAAAATAAGGCCATAAAGAAGTTTCACTTCTTACGTGTGTACACTAGTACACGCACACATTTTTTGTAAATGTTGCTATTTTTATAAATGCTGTAGAGTTTTTTGCGCTCATTCTTCTCACCAGCTAAAAGATCTCCTGAATGGGTGGTAGGAACATATATATTGAACGATTCAATAGAGCAAGGCAATTAAAATAATTACACCCCCCTGCGACACTGTCACTTACGCAAAAACTCATTTTTTCAGGAGAAGCGTTTAAAACTTTAACATCCCAAAACATACAATATTTAAAGTTATTTTTTATTGAAGTTATACTTCTTTAGGCGCGTTATGAAAAAATTATGAGAGTGAAATTTTAAGATGCGCGCGCATCACTGTAACACAAAATTTTAACAGCATGAAGTTGGTCGATTTAGCGACTATTATTTTTTATTTATTTTTTCAAATTAAAACTGAACCTTATTGACTGTGTCCTTTTCCAGACTTTTTATTAATTTATTGTAATTAATTATTTGCATGCTATTAAAAACTAATTTTAAACGATGCCAAAGAAGGATAACTTCTCACGCGCCTACATAAGTACACGCACCCATTTTTTTTAGATGAATAGCTAAGCACCATAAGCTATTCATCACGTAAAAATCTTTAAATATTGTATGTTTTGGGATGTTAAAGTTTTAAACGCTCCTCCTGAAAAAAAAAATGTTTTTTCATAAGTGACAGTGTCGCACCGGGGGTGCGTTATGTCGATGATGATAATGAAAATTTTTAGTAGTAATGCTGGACAAAGTTTAGCTTAAAAATCCCTTTCCTAGCACGTTGTTGCCAAGCTGAAAGTTGGATTTCATGAGTTGGCCTAACATTTTTATATTTTACTAGCTGACCCAGCGAACTTCGTACCGCCCTAAAAAATAGGGGTTGTCCAGCGGACAAAATTGTGAATCTAAACCATTCTCAGATCCCCTTGAACACACACAAAAAATTTCATCATAATCGGTCCAGTCGTTTAAGAGAAGTTCAGTGACATACACACTCACAGAAGAATTATATATATAAAGATTTTAACAAGATGTTATACAACGAAGAAAGTACACATAATGAAGAAAATTTACAGATCGAAAAAAAAATACAGAAGTAAATCAACAGCGTTTAAGTGTCGCCGCACACGGGCCACAGGCCACATCCACAAACGCCGCCACTAGAAGCTAGAAGCGGCTACTAAAGTGGCTGAAGCGCGCGACAGCGGCCGACTAAGGTAAGGGAAACCAGGGGTGGGGAATCGCGCGAGTGACGTGAGGCGGCGTTTTGTATCGGCGCATTAAGTGGCCGGTGCGGGCCACAAGAAGCGAGCAACGACGATTTGTAGCGTGTAGCGGCCATCGGCGTATCGTGTGTGGCGAGTCCATATAAAATGTATGAAAACTACAAGAAGTATGCCGGTGCCGACGATTTGTGGTTGTTGTCAGAGGCCCGTGTGTGGCGACACTTAATCTTTAAAAATCTAATTTTGGTCCTTATGTCTAATAAAAAAGACCTGGATACAGACATAGGATAATTTTATCCCGGAACAATAACAGATTCTTGTGGGATTCTCAAAAATGTAAAGTTAACATTTTTGAGAATCCCACAGGAATCTGTTATTGTTCCGGGATAAAATTATCCTATGTCTGTATCCAGGTCTTTTTTTGTATAACTAGGTAGGCAAATGACTCTACCCCACCTGATGTTAAGTGGTGATAAAGTCCAAACGCGAAGATAGCTGGTACAGCAGTTATAAACTGCTACACCAACCATCCTAACCTTGCCGGTCCGCAAAAATGCTTCTTCACGCCTCTTAAAGGACCCCAGATTATAGGAAGGAGGGAACACGTGCACGGGTAATGAATTCCACTTACGAATTGTATGACAAAGAAATGAGTCGCCAAATTTCTTTGTTCGTGTAGGAATAGTGGCCACAGTAAGTCGGTGGCAACGTAGGCCAGCGCGCGTGGTCGTCTGAAGAAAAGGTGATGGAGGGATAAGCGAGAATAGACTTGTCAGATAAAGGACCCAGTAGAAAACCAGCGTTAGGCTGAACTGGGCTTTTTTCAGCGCAGCCGTGGATACGGAGTGGTGTAGATTATGGCATGATTCTATTAACATGGGACTGAAATTGGCATCAGTCACTCCTTTTCATTCTCTATAGGTAGTGAGGAGCTCGATGGCGCAGGTGGCTAGCGCGTTCGGCTGCGATCGTTGAAGTTAAGCAACTTTCGCAGTGGTCGGTCATTGGATGGGTGATCAAAACATTTATTACTTGGAGCTCCTCCGTGCTTCGGAAGGCACGTTAACCCGTTGGTCCCGGCTGCATCTGCAGTCGTTAGCACCCACCAATCCGCACTGGGCCCGCGTGGTGGGTTATGGCCCAATCTCCCTATTCCATCCATAGGGAAGGCCTGTGCCCCAGCAGTGGGGACATTAATAGGCTGATGATGATGATGAGGTAGTGACAGGGATTGGGGAGTCGTGCTGGTCATTCATTCTGGCGGGTCGGACTAATTATGCAAGTAATCGCTTCATTGTTTGAGCTATGAAATTATCTTCTACTAGCAAACCAGTGAACCAAATGTTCACCAAAACCTGATTTAAAAAAAAATGTATTTAATTAATTGAGAACTTCGGAGATTTTGTGTGGTTTCGTTTGAAATTCGTGATTTCTCGAAAACCGGAAGTGCTACGTTACTCAAATCCGGTTTGTAGTCATATCAGACTATTCTTAACTTATAACTTAAATATTCTCTTTATCTATCTCTTACGGTTTGGCCGCTGAAACAGCACCACAGACGGGCGGACGGACGGACTTGTCTAATAGATAAGAGATTCCTCGAAGTACGAGGGTGGTTCTTTCGCAGAGAAAAATAAAAAAAAAACCTGAATATGTCCAAAAACAACTTTTCTATACTCAAATACAAATGATTCGTAATAATACTGAAAAGTCAATTTGAACTTTAATACCATACCATAAATTTCAAATGTTAGTGGAGAGGTTTCAGGGAAGGCAAAACAATTGAGTGGCGTGATGTCAATAGAAGTTTGGAAAAGGCAAATATACCATTTTCAGTTCTTTTTATAATTACCTATATGGAGAGTCATTTTAGTCTACACTACAGCTCTACACCGCAGCGAAGAGAAAGCGGGCCACTAGTACAACAATAAATATAGTCACATTGATATATTTAACCTTCATTCTTTGAAATTCAAAAAACTAATTAGTAATTCGTTTTAGGCACAATATTTTTATTCCTTTGTATTTTATTTATATCTATATATATATAACTCAAAGGTGATTGTCTGACATAGTGATCTATCAACGCACAGCTCAAACCATTGAACAGGATCGGGCTGAAATTTGGCATGCAGGTAGATGTTATGACGTAGGCATCCGCTAAGAAAGGATTTTGATCAATTCTACCCCCAAGGGGATAAAATAGGGAATGAAAGTTGTATGAAACTTTGTTAATTTTAAACCGATCGGGCTGAGACTTTGCATGCAGGTATAAGAAGAATTATAGATGAATGTCATTGTGTCATGTCAATACAAGCCTGAGAACAAAAGCTGTAGTCTACACTTCTCTACACCGAAGCGAAGCGAGGGCGGGCCGCTAGTTCATTATAATCTCAAAAATTGTTTATTTTTTCTCTCGTGTTTATAAGACACTATGTAAGATAAATAATAATATTTAGTTTAAACAATTACCCAGGTAATTTCCATCATGGAAATTACCTGGGTAATTGTTTAAACTAAATGTTTTATTTTTTATGTGTAATGAATGTTGTTATTTCCCTAATAATAAATAAATGAATCGACGCCATTATAGTACATGTTAAGTTGTATTTATTGTACATTTTCTGTCTCTTTTTGTTATTTTGTAAAATTATAAGTTTAACAATTTGTCTGTATCCGTGTTCTGTGCTGAATAAACGATTTTGTTGATGTTCAGTAGTTTTTGCGTGGTTGAGTAACAAACACACAAACGTACACACTTTTACATTTATAATATTAGTAAGACTAGCTGCCACCGGCAACTTCATTCACTTCTACTTTAGTTTTGTGACAACCCCATAGGAGGAACATTTTTCTGGGGTAAAAAGTCACAATCAAGTCCATAAACTAAATGCTTATCAAATTTCATCCAAATCCATTCAGTAGTTATTGCGTGATTGAGTAACATATCATACAAACTTTCACATTTATAACATTAAAGTAGAATTTAATGTTAAATAATCACTTTGAATCTTTATTTATTTATTGACGTTTCGTAGCCTTTACAGGCTCCGTCGTCAGAATTCGTGCATTAACCCGTAAAAACTAGTTTTATTTAATGAGTTATGTGCGTGAAAACCTAAGAAACAAACACTTTGAACCTTTTGCTATGACCGTAAAAGTCTACAATTAAATTCCCGAACATAATTAAAAAACGCGGTCAAATAAAAAATTAAAACTACTAAAGTAATTTTTGTCAAAAAAAAACAGCTTTTATGCGTTGTAAGAGTTCTTCAATTTTAGTTGTCGTTAATTTAAACAAGACCTTTTTTTTGGTTAATGTGCAGTAATGTTATTTTGAGGAGCACGATGGTGCAAGTGGTTTGCGAGTTCGGCTGCGATCGTTGAAGTTAAGCAACTTTAGCAGTGGTCGGTCATTGGATGGGTGACCACAAATTTACTATCTCGAGCTCCTCCGTGCTTCGGAAGGCACGCTAAGCCATTGGTTCCGGCTGCATCTGCAGTCGTTAGCACCCACCAATCCGCACTTGGCCGGCGTGGTGGGTCATGGCCAAAACTCCCTATTCCATCCATAGGGAAGGCCTGTGAAAAATATAAGTTATTAGTTACTTATACATTCAAGTTATTGCTAATTTAATTGAAATCATTTATTTCTATTTTAAATTGGATACCCTATTAGGGTTCAATATATTTATTTTTATGTAACATCTGCAATAACCACGTGTGCAATAAATGAATTTCAATCATAGCTACATCTCAATCATGTTGTCGTACTAGAGATTAAGTACCCTTAACGCGTAGTTTTTTGTATCTAAGTTGTTATCAGTAACAAGTAAGATAAATCAGCCGTACAGTACCCTTAGTACGAGTTTTACAATTACGAAAACTATGATAGTTTTCGAGAGCTTGCACTCGTACTAAGGGTATTGATTTTATTGTTTTCGTTTCAATACAAATAAACAGTGTTTAAATTCTATCATTATATCGTTTGCGTCTTCTTACATTTTAAGAATATTTGGTTACTTTTTACCAAAATGGACATAGAAACATAATTTACAATAGGGGTGATGACGGGGTACAGTAAACGAAATTCTATTTAGTCCGTCAGTTAGATGATCAAAAAATAATGGACACGTATTTTTTCTTTGAACTTTCAACCAATAACTGACAAAGTTATAGCGCGTCAAAGTTTGGGAGTAGGGACTCGTGACGTCACGTTTTAGTGAATTTTCACTTAAAAGTGTACTCAAACGTGACGTCATGCGACTTTTTAAATCAATATATCTCTGCAATGTTTATATTATGTGAAAAAAGAAAAAATGCGTGTCCAATACTTTTTGATAATCTACCTGATAAACGAAGAAAAAAAAAATAGTCATTACGAAAACTATGATAGTTTTCGTTAGTTCAAACTCGTACTAAGGGTACAGTTCCGCTAACTTTGCTGTTTCTCGATAGACTTTTTTGTGAAATATTTGTGGGAGAAACAATAAATTCTGGTTCAATATACGCTTCCGTTTACACCCAGTCCAGTACTGGCAATGACAATGTGAGTGAAATTATTGTTGAATCCCTTTTTCTGTCACTAAAAAACTACAAAAACAAAAAGTTAACAAAGCTCGAGTATTTATTATCAAATTTGATATTTTTTTTATCTAAACTAAAAAATCTAACAAAACATCCACGCGGACCAGGCAGCAGACGGGACTCGAATTATGCTACCGTGGCCCTCACGGACCGCGTCGAAATTCTTCTAGCCATTCTTAAGCTGCAAGGCAGCGCCATCTCTTCGCATTATAGGTAACCCACAATGTCAAATGAATACTTTTACAAGTATTAAACATTTGAAAGAAGAAATAGCAATTATATTTCGAGTTCGAGAGGGTTCGAGTCCCGTCTGCTGCCTGGTCCGCGTGGAATTTTTTCTAGTTATATTTTCTTTAGATTTAAACATCAAGCAGTCACATGCTTTAAAATAATAAAAATTAAACTAAAAAATCTAAACAAAACTGAACCTAAATGTTGCGTGGCGTGCATATTCTTTCTATTGGCAGTAGAGTTCAGACGTACCCCAACATCCCCGTTTGATAAGCGTATCACAAAGATTGGAAAACTGGGGTTAGAAAAAGCTGTTCGCATCGGACCCTCCGCCTCGGATTCAGTCTTGATAGAACAGCCGCTGAGTTCACACGCAAACTCGCTCCCAACGCGCTTCACACACGCAATTATAAGAACAATGATAGTACGTCATTAATTAAGCGTTATTTTTTCACTAATATAAAGCATTGTTTGTGACAAACGACACGAGAAAACTGCACAGGACATGATATAGATTGCGGTGAGTAAGAATATGTTTATTATCAAAGTTTCATTGGTACTTGTTGACGATCTACGTGGTGTAGCGGCGTAAGAATTTTGTTTTCCTTAGTTTGCGTTTCTGGTTCGAACTTCGGTTGGGAAAAGTCTTCAAACAATCTTTGTATTGTCTCGACTTCTCTTCCCGTTGCTAAGGGTTTTTCTAATAAATACATAGCAATCCAGCTCTCTTGCGGTTTCCCCAATGTGTTTACGTCCAACTAACGTAGGCATTCCTACATCTGGCTTCCCGCATGGTAAATTGTGGATTTACATGTTTACCCGCCTTTTAACGAGTTTTTTATGCGTGTGTCTGGGTTTCGTTACATTTCGTACTTGCAATTTTATTTTCGTGTTTTGTGTACAAAAGTACTTACTACCTATGAACATCCTTGGGATAGGCTATTTGTTAACTAGCATTTGTTTATATTAAACTGAGAATAATAAGATAACAATCGAGTTGGTTTGCTTAATTTTATTCGTGAGTGGACAGACATGAATAACAACCTCGACCCGGGAGAAAATCATTTTTCTTGGTGATTTTATTAGAAATATTTTCGTTACCTTTTTTCCTGTAAATGTTTTGTTTCAATCGCAACGGGGAAAACAGGATTATGAATATTTTTCACAATCAAATTTTCACGTTTATAAAACCGTCTTTAATCGGATATTTAAGATCGCTACAATTATTATTTCAATTCAGTTTTTTTGTTTAATTGTTCATTTAAAAGCTTTCAATACAGACATTAAAAATACAAGTCCTACTAATATCCAAAATGTGAAATTTTGTTTGTTTGTTACTCAATCATGCAAAAACGGCTTAACGGATTTGGATGAAATTTTACACAGATTATTACCTGGTAAGCGTCATAGGATACTTTTATTTCCGAAAATTTGCTAGGTCCCTGAGAGATTAAAAAAATACAAAGCTAACGCGATCGAAGTAGCTGGCGGCTGCTAGTTTAATCTATAAATTTTGCTTATTTACCAGTCAAACTGTATTGGAATAACAATCGTATTAGAGTCTATCCATCAAGTTTAGTTTTCAACCGAAACTTTTGAACGCATTGTCCTCCCGAAACTACAAAATTATCAGCCCATACAATATGTCGCCCTGTGAACAGCTCAATTCTGTACAGGGTTGCCCTTCAATTTATAATCGCATTTAATATAATAAATAACCTGAACCCTAAATTTATATTTTTTTTGTGATATATCATAATACATTTAAAAGTCTGAGTTTATTGAACAATTTTTTTAAGTATAAATAATACTTCATACGGTAATTTTACCATTTCAAATAAAGATATTGTTAAGGATGCGCACAAACACTAAAATTATGGTTTTGTGTGCGTGTGTGTGTGTTTTTTTAGATAGGTCCGACAAATGACTCCACCACACCTGATGTTAAGTGAAGATGAAGTCCAGACGCGAAGATAGCTGATACAGCAGTTCTACCTGCCACACCAGCCATCCTCACCCTGCCGGCCTGCATGTTACTTCTTCACGGCAATTCCTTTATGGCATTTTTTTTTGTTATTGCTTTTGCCAGAGCAGAGCTATTCTATTATTAGCACATTCTGTGAAATTGCAACGGTTTACCAATCTCGGCTCTTGAGATCAAGCCCTCTGACAGACAGATGATGGTACAATCCTAAACTGTAAATGTAAAATTTTGGCTGGAAAACTGCGACCAATTTTAATTTTCAGAGTTCCGTACCTCAGGGTTCCACTCGCAGTGTAGGGTTCCGTAGTTGCCTGTAGTTACTACAAATGAGCTGGAGTCTTTATTTTCTGTATCGGAAATTAGAAAAATCAATTCATATTAATCTATGTATCTCAGCTAAAATTCAAACTTTGTCTCAAACTCAAAAACAATGAGATATTTTTTTTAATGAATGATAACCGCCGATATGTATTTTGTTTTTTCGGCGGGAAAGTGGGTGTGAAATCCTCATGGATACCCTACAGCCGGCTGCAAGGTTAAGTCAGACTCTTACTGACTAAAAGCTTCATCTGAAGCGATCATCCCCTGACATCCCCTGCCAGGACTACAGAACCCTAAAAATGGAACCATTAAAGGATCACTTTGTTCCGTCCGTCTCTCTATCTGTCATGACCCTTGGTACCCTCTCTGAGCGAGTCAAACTTACACTTGATTAAATTCTGTCGTTAGATATAAAAATTAAGCAATATTATACCCAAATAAAAAAAAATGTGTTATAAAAAATCATTCGTTTCTTATTATATTATCCATAGTGATCACCGAAAATATAAAGTACATCAAAAAAAAAACACACAGCTATAAACATATCTTATACTTTATTATTTAAAACAAAGTTTTCATTTATATATTTTTTATCAAGTTAAGACAAAGTTAGAGGTAAGTCCTATACATCATTAGGATATATAGAATCTTGACATACTATTTTATTTTTTGAATAAACCTTAAAACAACTACTATAAATCTTATATCCAATTAATATATAAAAAATATATAAAAAAAAAATAAAAAAATAAGTTTATTAAAATAAAACAAAATCCTGTTTTTTATTTTATTTTTTAATAAAAGAAGCTTTAAAAGAACGAGCAACCAGTGATGGCAACCCTAACGTTCTAATACGGCCGGTGTGACCGTTATTATTGTGTTCTAGTCGCGTTGTCTCAAACCCTTTCTGAGTAACACGTTTCAGAAGGGTGGGTACAATAGACCCCACATAGTACAGAGTTGTGGGGACGAACTATCACCCCTAACCTAACTAGAAAAATTTATTAGATCTGTTTATTGCCTATCTTATCTGGTACGCCTATAAATAAGCTTTTCGTCTAATAAAATATAAGGGAAATAATGAGATTAGACTTAAAAAATAACAGTTTGTATTTGGAGGTCTGTTTTGTTTTTTAGACGAAGAAAGAAAGAAAGAAAAACATTTATTGACGACATACATTAACAATTACAATAAATACACAACAAACATATAACATAAAACATATTTATATTTATATATATCGTCAACTACGCCCCACCTCAGCATAACGTTGCAACGGCAAAAACGGCTTGCCGCTGCAACGCTGATATTCTGGAGGAACCTAATTTGGATATCGACGGACGAAAATACAAGACAATCACTTAATACACAAAACAAAAAAACCATTTTGGCCCTCGAAGAGGGCTTGGTTTTGCTTTTGACTTCAAAATTAACACTCACTAGTGTTGCTAATAGTATTTTTCATGAACTTTTAAGGAGAACTATAACAGTTAACATAAATTTGTCAGTTCAAGAGTAACAGTCGATCAACTTTGGTTAATTAAAGAAAATTTCTTACCTACTGAAAATTCCTTAGAAAAAAACATTAATAGTGACGTAGATGCAGTTATTGTAGTGTAAAACCTTGCATTGCAACACAATCTTAAAAATAAACTATTTAAAAACCACAATAAAATATCGTCAGTTCCACAACGCTACCGCGAGTATCAACGGCAACGGTTCTTTCAACTTTGGTTAAAGAAAATTTCTTACCTACTGAAAATTACTTAGAAAAAAACATTAATAGTGACATAGATGAAGTTATTGTAGTGTAAAACGTTGCATTGCAACACAATCTCAAAAAAAAAAAACTATTTTAAAACCACAATAGAATATCGTCAGTTCCACAACGCTACCGCGAGTACCAATGGCAACGGCATCCGAGTTCTGAATCGCGCTGACGTTACCTTTTTGAAAATAATATTTAGGAACTTAAAATAGATCGGCGGTTATACCGCGTCATTGCCTTCTCAGGGGATGATCGCTTTCGATGAAGCTTGTAAGGCCCTTCTTGCCATAAGCATGCATTTTAGTCCGTAAGAGACTGACATAACCTTGCAGCCGGCTGTAGGGTATCCAATCCACGAGGATTTCACATCCGCTCCCCTGCCTGGGAAGGAAACAAAAATAAAATAGGCGGTTATCATTCGTATTTAAAAAAATCATTAACATCGAATTGATTTTGAGTTTGAGACGTATATTGACTATGATTTTGATATTTTAGTTGAGATGCAAAAATTGATATTAATTGGTTTTTCATATTTCCGATATAGAAAATAAAGACTTCTGCTCAAATATATTGTGGTAACTACAGGCAACTACGGAACGCTACACTGCTCGTGGAACGACATGTAATTGGCCGGTTTTGTTTATAATAAGGGCTAGGTTTTGCTTAAGACATACCAAGTAGAATAAACTTAAAACATAGGACACGGCGAAAGCTTATATATAAGCAGCCTTTTTACTCAAAGACACAAAGGCTTAAAGGTTTTAGAGTACCTATTATTATCACTTGTATCAATTTATGCATGATTATATTGAATGGTATTGTATTTGATATTAATTCGTTTTTTCTTTGATATTAATAGATGGCGAGACAGGCCTTATGATATTTTAATGGGCAAACACAGCAAACAACAGCATTTGCCCGGCGCCAACAAAACTTACATAAGCTCCACAGTTTACCATCTTTAGTCCAAAAATTTAAATTATAATTATAAAATCTAAATAAAATCGAGACAAATAAAAATAAGAACAGGTCTTGGGGTCTAAAACAAACATATAAAAAAAGAAAAAATATAATAAAAAAAAAAATACGAGTGCGGAACATGATTTTGATAGATTTCAATTTAAACTTTAATGTCATAATAACAAAAGTAGTAATGACTATCGCATTGTCACAGATATAGTATGTTGAAACAAATAATAGCAAACACCGAATGTGCCATCTGGAATAGTAGCGTAATGATATGTATATGAAGATGTCCTATCATAGAAAAGTCCGCGTGTGTAATATATAGGACATTCAAAATATCTAATTTTGAACGTTTACCAAAGAGCATAGCTGAGCCAGCGTCCTATTGGCCTTACAAGGCACACACCTAGTAATTAGTTCCCATGTTTTTTATTATGTCTATGTTTTATTTTTATAACCATTTTGTTTTTCTAAATTCATGCTGTGAAGGCCAATAAAATGCTTAACTTTCTTTCTTTAATTAGCTCGAAGCCTATTTAGCCATATGATATAGCATGCAAAAGGAATATTTATATTAGAAAGTCTCTCACTTTAATAATCGTTTACTCCTACTGTACGACACTCATGCCCCAATAAAGGCGGTAAGAGTCAAGCGACCACCTGCTCCATGGATCAATAGAGGTGTCCGTATGGCCATGACTCGGAGGGACCGCGCTTTCCGAACCTTTAAGCGCAGCAGGTCGGAGGAGAACTGGCGTCTTTATAAATCTGCACGCAATAGATGCAATGGAATCGTAAGGGCAGCTAAGCGTCAATATTTTCATAATAATATTTCTAATTGTTCTTCAGCCAATATTTGGAAGTTTTTACGTTCACTTGGGTTAGGTAAAAGCTCTTCTCCATCTCAGTCTCTTCCCTTCTCTCTTGATGAGTTCAATAAACATTTCTCTGGTATTTCTTCCTTGGAACCCTCTATCAAATCTAAAACTATCGATTTAATAACTTCCAAGGCTCAATCTCACTCTGTATCATTTTCCTTTTCTCCAATGTCAAATGATGAAATTAAGAAAATTATTGTATCCATAAAATCGAAAGCCGTAGGATACGATGAAGTGAGCAGGGATATGGTTATAAATATTATAGACATTATCCTTCCAATTATTGGCCATATCGTCAATTATTCCTTCCTGACTGGTTCCTTTCCACTTCCTTGGCGTAAAGCCTACGTTATTCCCCTTCCTAAAACTTCCACTCCCACACAACTGAACAACTTTAGGCCAATTTCCATCCTCCCATTCCTCTCCAAAATTCTTGAAGCTGCTGCTCACCAACAAATATCACCTTTTATACACTCGAGGCAGGTACTTACTCCTTTTCAATCCGGCTTTCGACCTGGGCACAGTACATCGACTGCTCTACTTAAGGTAACCGAGGACATCCGACTTGGCATGGAGAACCAGTTGGTCACCATTATTGTCCTTATTGACTTCTCCAATGCTTTCAATATGGTGGACCACGATGTTCTACTTGCGATTCTGAAAACTCTTAATTTTTCGTCTTTGACATTGGACTGGTTTTCATCTTACCTCACTGGTCGCCAGCAGGCAGTGCGCAAGGACCGTGAATTGTCAAGTTGGAACGACTTGACTGCTGGCGTTCCACAAGGGGGCATTCTTTCCCCTCTTCTTTTCTCTTTGTTCATTAACTTTCTTTCCTTCTCGCTTGGCTGCTTTTATCATTTCTATGCTGATGATTTGCAGATTTATGTGCAGACGACTGCTGAGGAAATTTCTGCTGGAATATCTCAGCTCAATAGGGAACTTTGCGCTGTAAGTTCTTGGTCTGCTGACTTTGGAATTGCCTTTAACCCCACCAAATGTCAAGCTATTGTAGTGGGTGGCTCCAAGCAAATCTTCAAGATCGATGTTGGTCTGCTCCCACCTGTTGTGTTTGAAGGTTCTATAATTCCATATAGCCTTAGCGTTAAGAATCTCGGCCTTCATATTGATACAACGCTAAGTTGGACGACGCAGATTGCCGAAGTCAGCCGTATCGTTTCTTATTCGTTGCGTACCCTTAATCGCTTCAGGAATTTTCTCCCTATCAAAACTAAGATCACTCTCGTTACGTCCCTTGTTCTTCCTCTCATTGATTATGCCGATGTCTGTTATCCTGATTTAAACGCAGATCTTCTCAATAAATTGGACCGCCTGATGAACAATGCTATACGTTTCATCTTTTGCCTCCGCAAATTTGACCATGTTTCATCATATCGATCCCAACTTAAATGGCTTCCTGTTCGCCAGCGCAGGCAGTTAAGATTACTCTGCACTCTTTTTACCATTATTTCCAACCCTCATTCTCCAGAGTACTTGAAATGCAAGTTTCAGTATCTCTGTGATAGTCACGACCGTCCTCTCCGCTCTGCTGATTCATTAGCTCTCTATATTCCTCTTTCTCATTCAGGCTATATGTCCAACTCCTTTACTCTTCAAGCCATACGACTGTGGAATGACCTTCCCGACTCCATCAGAAGATCTCCTAGTAAACTTGTATTTAAAAGGAATGTTCACGCTCATCTTTTGCAAAATTTAAGATGAAGTGTCACTTTTTAATCATCATCATGTATATATTATATGTATCTATATATATAAATATATATATATATATATTTAAATATTATTGTGTTATGTTTGTATGTATTACATTATTTTTTTGGTATGTATTTATTTATGTATCTATGTTTTTTGTACATTTATTCGTATTTCGCTTTATACCGCTGTTCGTGTTTCTCATTTTTCCCAAAGGTTGACTGGGAGAGAATGCTTTTAGCATTAAGTCCGCCTTTTGTACCATTGTTTATATTTTGGTCAATAAAGTTTAAATAAATAAATAAATAAATAAATATTTCCATTTATATTTGCAAGAAAAACAATAGCAAAATAAAAATACAATCCATTAATAATCTTTATTAAGGAAAAAAAATATATACAAGAGTTAGAGTGGAATTTCTATCACTTTTGATTCTGGATAGTAATGAAGAGCTAATATGGCATCTTGGCATCGTTGAGGGATGATTTTGGGAGTGGTGTTATATAAAAATAAGAACAATAAATTTGATTTTCTCTTACATAGTATACAAAACATCTTATACTGGTACATGCGAGAAACTGGTGCCTGAAGTAGGTTCCAAAAGAAACCTTTGATGCAGGTTGTCAGATCTCCTAGAATAGACAATGTGGAGAAAAAGAAATTATACTCTTTACTCAGGCTTAAATTCATGCTCTACTGACCTCTTTCCTCTTTGTACGCCGGGTTGCATGGTGTCGCCAACTCGAGAGGTCCCATTTTCAAATCCCGGTGGGGGCAGATGTTTGTGTGATGAATACGAGCATTTCTACTCCAGTCATGGAAGTTTAATATGTATTTCTATAAAAATACAATTATATATATACAGTATTAGGTATTCTATCCGTTACCCTAGTATCCCATAATACAAGCCTTACAGTGCTTACTTTGGGGCTAGGCTAATTGGTGTGAGTGTTGGAAATATTTAAATTTATTTATTTATTAAGATAATGAAGTAATTTATAAAATCGAGTTAATATTACAATCATCAATAGCAAACCCCCCCTCACATTTAGTCGCCTCATACCTTTATATCTTGAAACTGGCTTGCAGCATACTAGTATTACATATATGGTGACGACCTCCGTAGCCGAGTGGTTCGTACGCCGGGTTTCATGGTGTCGCCGACTCGAGAGGTCCCGGGTTCAAATCCCGGTGGGGGCAGATGTTTGTGTGATGAATACGAGCATTTGTACTCCAGTCATGAATGTTTAATATGCATTTCTATAAAAATATACTTATATATGTACAGTATTAGGTATTCTATCCGTTACCCTTGTGTCCCATAACACAAGCCTTATAGTGCTTACTTTGGGGCTAGGCTAATTGGTGTGAGTGTTGGAAATATCTATATGTTTGAAATGTTTTAAAAAAATAACCCAACAACTTTAACGATGTCATTTTAAGCACAGGTTGAGGCTAAGATCTTGTAAATAAAAGAACGAATTTTGGGATAGAACCCTTTTTTTTGAAAATCCATCATTTATTCTTTAGAAATTAGCACTCTTACAGGGCTTAAATCAGCCCATATTAATCAACAAATTGTAACTCAAATCCCCTTTATTACGTAGCCATAAGATCGACATTCGCACTTTAAATATTTCCACCGACCTGACTTCGCTAGTACAACGAAATATTCACCGGGCTGTCAAAAGGGAATTGGCGTGATTTCTTTCAAGAAGAGCAATAAAATAGTTTATCCAAACAGCAATTGTGGACCAATTGGTGTCCAAGCCAGACCAGCTCATTGAATCGCAAATTCTGATCTAGTCTAGTGTGAACCTACGACCTTCGAGACAGCCGTCTCTCTCTTCACCGTACAGGATGAAAAGGATGCATTTGGACACGTTTTAAAGGTTACTATATTGTTAACGGAGTTAATGAAAGACATGAGCCAATTAGTCTTACCGGTTTGTAGGTGAGTACAAGAACTTTAAGAACAATTTACGGTTTGCAGAATTTTTAATATCCATTTAATTTACATTTATAAAATAAGCAGTTTCATTATTTAATGAAGTAACAGCATATGTTATATAAATAAAAAGAATTTGTTGACAGTAAATTTGTTTGGAGCTCAATGGCGCAAGTGGTTAGCGCGATCAGCTGCGATCGTTGAAGTTAAGCAACTTTCGCAGTGGTCGGTCATTGGATGGGTGACCAAAAATTTACTATCTCGAGCGCCTCCGTGCTTCGGAAGGCACGTTAAGCCGTTGGTCCCGGCTGCATCTGCAGTCGTTAGCACCCACCAATCCGCACTGGGCCAGCGTGGTGGGTCATGGCCCAATCTCCCTATTCCATCCATAGGGAAGGCCTGTGCCCCAGCAGTGGGGACATTAATAGGCTGATGATGATGATGATGAAATTTGTTTACAAATTGCAGTTGACATAAGGTGGGGAAACAAGATTAACAATAAAAATCAATAAATATTTCCAACACTCACACCAATTAGCCTAGCCTCAAAGTAAGCACAGTAGGCTTGTGTTATGGGATACTAGGGACTTAGGGATTATGTTTTCTTAACGCGTTCCCATAAATTTGCCATAGCTACATATAGATAAATATATAGGTTCCCGTTTTGCCCGCCAATGTATACGATACGTTAACCGAATCACTCAAACATGATACAGATGAAACGAACATCATTTAATACATATTCGCTGAATATATCATCGGTTTATTGGGCATTTTATTGCTTCACTCCCTACGGAACACTTTAGTATCAAAGGCGAAATTTATCCCGAATCTATCTATATGATACGAGTCGATATCTTTCGATGGAAGTTAATGGTATTTGTTAGTTGTATTAAGGCGAATATTTTCGACGCAATCAAATAATCCCTATTGTGACAGTTGTCCAAATACTAAAGAAGATTTGATGCACATACTGATGGAGTGTTCGCAGAACGAACACACACAGAATTGATCTCATTAATAGTACTTAATGTAGTAGACAAGATCTATTTTTTAAATTTCATCAATGTTTTAGTTCTAACTTTAGTTGTAGTGTATGCTTTCCAATTACAGAGCATAATGCGACTCAGTGCCGCACAATGCCCAATTATGCTGATGCTTAATTGGAACGTGAATTAGTTTTCAAATGCACCAGCAGAGTGCGCTAAGTTCAGTGTTGAAAAAAAAAGTCAATGTTTGTACCTTCATCCATACTTATATTTATTTTTTAACAGTTTGAATCAACTTTGATTATTTAAAAAAAAAACTATTTAATGAAACGAAAGCTTTAATAATTTTTCAACAATAAATAATATTACTAACGATAACATATAAATAAAACATTTCGATCAATGCCAACTTAAAGAAAAAACACTTGTTAATTTTCTTTCTCTAAGTTGGTACCATTGCACGCATCACACGAAAGCATCACTTTTGAGAGTGCTCAATTGTGCGAAGCGTTGCTGTAGTTGGAACACTCAACGTTAAGCATTATGCCGCATAATGCGCTATAATGCTGTAATTGGAAAGCAACCAGTAACAGCGACAGAATTCTTAAGTTACTTTCATTGTCTTTATCGAATTGTGTTGCGGCCCTCTAAATATTGTCAGACCTTTTTACTACTATGCTATGTATATTTTCTTAATTCATTCTTTTTAGCTGCCATATAAATATATGTCATCTGCTGTCTAATTGTCATGTATGATGTATCTATAGTAAATTTATATTATAAATTAATGGGTTTTAATTGAAGTATTAAAGCCACGTTATGTAAGCCAATACATAAATTGGAGGCCCATGAGGGGAACGAACCCGCGACCTTCGCGTTATCGGCACGAATAATAATAATAATAATACGTTATGTAAGCCAATACTAATCTTAATATATATAAATCTCGTGTCACAATGTTTGTCCTCAATGGACTCCTAAACCACTTAACCGATTATAATAAAATTCGCACACCATGTGCAGTTCGATCCAACTTGAGAGATAGGATAGTTTAAATCTCAAATTATAGTTGCAATTTTAATTTATTGCAAATTATTACTTTTCGGCGGTACGGAGTTCGCCGAGTCAGCTAGTTGTGATATAAATTAAAGTTATAGCTAGTAGCCGGCTTAACCTTTAAGTTGTATGGCTTAAAAAAGAATAAAAAAAAAAACTAAGCTTTATCATTCCTCATCATTTGACGACCTCCGTAGCCGAGTGGTATATACGCCAGGTTTCATGGCGTCGCCTACTAAGAGGTCTCGGGTTCGAGTCCCGGTGGGGACAAATGTTAGTATGTTCAATACGAGCATTTGTACCTTAGTCATGGGTGTTTATTTATATATTTCTAGATAAAATATACTTATATGTATTCTATCCGTTACCATAGCATTCCATAACACAAGCTTTACAGTGCTTAATATGGGGCTAGGCTAATTGGTGTGAGTGTAGGAAATAGTTTGATTGATTTATTATTATCATGTTATTGCGTTCTTACACATTGGGCGATTTCCACTGCGCGGATTGCCCAAAGGCCAAAGTCAGCTGTTAAAATAATAATTTTACTAAAAACCCACGAAAAAGATAATAGTTTTCTTTTGTTTCTTATGCTTGCTTTCAAAACGCTTGGGATTGGCGGAGCCTAAATGACGTCACACGCAAGTAAACTTCCGGTTAAAGTGACATTACATTGTATCGTTTGACGTTTAAATAACAGTCGTGTGACGTCACACACTAGTGAGATGCCATATCGTCCAGAGAAACGTTTTCGCGGCAACTTGAAAATGGAGTTTTTGATTCGGTTATTTTTACTGAAATACACAACAGAATGATGAATATCCACTTTTTACGGACTCCATAAACATTATTCAATAACGTGAGATTGTTTTCTAAAACTTGTCAAATACCCTATTTTTGTGGTGTTTTTCAAATATTACTTTCAAGTACTCATCAAACGTTCAAACGGGAATTAAGATATTTTTTGCAATGGATACCAATCAATCTAGTCTTTAGAGTGACTTTTTATTTTCATCCAATTCTCAATATAATATTTCATTCAAGTCATCAACGTAAACCCTAAAGTTCCTAAAAAAAAACGACGGGTTGCACTCCGGGAGTGCCGGCAGAAGTGAAAACTTGAATTTAACGTTGTGCATTTTTGGTATTTTGGAATGGTTAGGGAATAATTTTGCACGAATTTCTTTAATTATCAGTATAAAAGTACCATCATTTATGTGGTAGAATACAATATTTATTTATTGCGCTATCGTACACAAATATGACAATTTATATTACATTGAAAAGTTTATCTCTCAGAATTACTCATTTAAGCGCACCTAGCGACATCTATTGTAAAAAAAATACATTTTCTACGCAATAAAAAAATACACTGTTGTAATTTATTTTTAGTTTTTTTTTTATATTGTTTTTATGTATAAATATTAGTTATATTTATCATATCATAGAAAGGAATGACTGATTAGTTTTAAAAAATGTATGGTTGTTAATTGCGGTACTCCATAAATATTTATGTAATTCTCTCCATAAGTTGTAAATTTAATGGCATAAATCAATAATGTATTTGTTTGAGCTTTTGTATGGAATTATGTACAATTGGTTATTTAACCCCCCGTTGATTCAGCTCGTGAGTATCGTTTCTATTTGTAGTGTATTTTTTTATATTTTTTTTAATGTTATCATTTGTTTTCATCTCATTTTGTTACTCGAATCTTGTCAGCCGGCAGGTGAGCGATTACCGGCATTAGTTGCGTGTTCAAGTAGTAATATATAAAAATAATTTACCTATATTTATTTTAGTATATGTATATAGCTATATATATTTTATTTATTAATGGATAATTCTTTTAATTCTGCTTGCGGATCAGACATTTCTTCTTCTTCAAATGATTCCTTTCATGACGTTATGACTCTTGGTGACTCGCTCAATTCTGAATTAACAGCTTTTAAGGACTTTTTTAATATTTGTCATATTAACGCCCAAAGCATCCCGTGTCATCACCACGAATTGCTTGAGACATTTTCCCCTAATTATGTTCATGCGGTTCTTGTTTCTGAGAGCTGGTTGAAGCCCTGCCTGAACTCAACTTCATATGATATTCCTGGGTTTACGCTTATTAGGAACGATAGAATTGGCAAAGGTGGAGGTGGTGTTGCTATCTACCTTCGAGCAAATATCTCTCACAAGATTGTCAGTGTTTCACCCTCTCTTTTTTCTGGTACTTCGGAATATATTTTTCTTGAAATCACTGTCAGTCGAGAAAAGGTTCTTTTAGGCGTGGTCTATTGCCCACCGTCTTTGGACTGCCATGATTCTTTGGAAGCTGCTCTGACACCACTTAGCACTGATTACTCCCATCACATCATCATGGGTGATTTTAACACCGACCTCGTTAAAAATTCCGTCTCCGCCGTTAAACTCCAAAATCTTTTCAAATCTCTCAGCTTTTCTGTGCTCCCTCTTAATCCCACTCATCATAATGCTCAATCTTCAGACACATGGCTTGACCTTATTGTCACTTCCTCTGCAAATAACTTCACGAAGTTTGGTCAGTTCTCTGCTCCTGGTTTCTCTCACCATGATCTCATATTTGCTTCATATAAACTGAATATGACCAAACCGAAGCCAAAGGTACTGCTCATGCGCAATTTTGCCAAACTCAACACTGATGCTCTAAGATCTGATGCTGCTGACATAGATTGGTCACCAGTTTTGAATTCCAATTCTATTGAGGTTAAAGTTAACTCATTTAATTCCCAGATTCTTGAGCTCTATAATATCCACGCCCCCTTGCGTCGTGTAAAGCTGAAACGTCCCCCTGCTCCTTGGATATCCAAGGGAGTTCGTATGGCCATGACTAGGCGTGATCGGGCCTTCCGCAAGTTTAAAAAGGAAAGATCGGAAGATAACTGGAATCGGTTTAAATCTGCCAGAAATTTATGCAACCGGATGGTGAGATCTGCAAAGCGTCGCTACTTTTTCGACAGCCTGGCTAACTCCACATCAGCCGGGGCCTGGAAATTATTAAAAAGTGTTGGTCTCGGAAAGTCCCAAGCCTCTGCTGGTTTTTCTTCTTGCTCTTTTTCACTTAACGAACTTAACTCTCATTTCTCTTCAATTTCACCTCTAGACTGTAAAACCAAATCCAACACGATTTCTGAATTAAAATCTATTCCGTCTCGTGATATCGAGCCTTTCTCCTTCTCCTTAGTGTCAACTGACCATGTTAAAGAAATTTTTCGTTCCTTAAGTTCTAACGCTGTCGGCTGCGACGGCATCAGTCGCACTATGCTTCTAAATATTCAGGATTACATAATCCCAATTTTAACACATATCATAAATTTTTCCTTCGAGAATGGTTCGTTCCCTTCCTTGTGGAGAAAAGCCTTTATAATTCCTCTCCCAAAAACTAATAACCCTAAGGTATTGAGCCACTTTAGACCCATTTCTATTTTGCCGTTCCTCTCTAAAGTCCTGGAAGCAGTGGCACAAAAACAGCTTTCTAAATTTATTCTAGACAACTCATTACTCTCTCAATATCAATCTGGTTTTCGCCCAGGACACAGTACGTCTACTGCTCTTCTTAAAGTCACTGAGGATGTCAGAGATGGTATGGAGCTTGGCAAGTTGACAGTGCTCGTGCTGATTGATTTTACCAATGCTTTTAACACTGTCGACCATGATATTCTCCTTGCCTTTCTGGCACACCTTAGTGTATCTCCATCCACCTTAAAATGGTTTTCCTCATACCTGCACGACCGCCATCAAGCGGTTCGTGTTGACAAATCGCAGTCCCATTGGTGCAGCTTAGCGGCTGGCGTTCCTCAGGGCGGTATCCTATCGCCACTTCTTTTTTCCGTTTTTATCAATTTCATATCCACTTTTCTTCGCTGTTCGTTTCATTTGTACGCCGACGACTTGCAGTTGTACCGCCGTTGCAGTTCTGATGAGATTGACTCTACTATATCTCTCCTCAATGAGGATCTTGATATGCTCTGCAAGTGGTCTGAGCGCTTTGGTGTTGTCGTCAACCCGACTAAGTGCCAGGCTATTATTATTGGTGGATCTCGCCAAATATGTAAGGTTGATATTGGCGCCTTTTTCTACAAGTGTTAAGAATCTTGGTTTGTACATTGACAGTACCTTTGGCTGGTCCACTCACATTAACGAGACATGTCGGCGGGTCACAAATATGCTCCGTGCCCTATATAGATATAAAAATTTTCTCCCTGTTCACACAAAAATCTCTTTAATTCAGGCTCTTGTCCTACCATCCATAGATTATGCTGATGTGTGTTATCCTGACCTAAATAAAGATCTTCTTGGTAAATTGGAGCGGTCTCTTAACAGCTGCATTCGATTCATATTCAGTCTACGGAAATATGATCATATTACTTCATTTCGCCGTGAACTCAATTGGCCGCCTCGTTCAGACCGTCGTGATTTAAGAATTCTCACATCTCTGTTCTCAATTCTTTTTGACCCTAATGCTCCGTCTTACCTGAAGTCCAAATTTCAGTTTTTAAGTTCCACACACTCTCGTCCTCTTCGTTCATCTGAAAATCTTCTTTTGTCCATCCCCTCCCACTGCTCCAGCTTCGTATCAAACTCATTTTGTCTCCAAGCTATTCGTCTCTGGAACGATCTTCCGGAGAGCGTGAGAAGAGCACCCAGTAAACCTGCTTTCAAGGTCCTCGTACGTCGGCATTTCGCTAAGAAGTCATAACAATTTCAATTTCTAAGTATATTATAATCAAACTCTGGTCAATCCGCCTAATATTAATATTATATTTATTATATTTTATTATTATTTGTATTTTGTTTTATTATAGTATTGTTAAGTAAGTATAGAGGTATTTATTATTGTATATATTTAGGTATTTATCGTTTATATAAATATGTATGCATATATATGTAGTTATGTAAGTATATTTATAGATGTTATGTATTATAATTTTATATTAAGTATCATGTAGTTTTATCAATTTTTTTTTCCTTTCACCTTTTGCTTTTATTTACTTAACCGCATAATTGTCTCTGCTTAGCCCGATGGTTGACTGGTAGAGAATGCCATGTGGCATTAAGTCCGCCATTTGTTGTAAATAACAATAAAGAGTAAATTAAATTAAATTAAATTAAAGCTGCCACCTGGACGTCCTAAATACAGACTTATTATTATAATACGATAAAATAAAATATTACTATGATTCGTCCAATATATTGAAAGTCAACAACCTTTCCAATTTTATTGTGTGTCATGATGCGATCAGCCCACATGTTTAACCTGATGCGAGTTTAACATTTTTTACCCATACAAAAAAAAGTGTACAACGCCGCTAAAGAAATTCTTCTTTTTTTCACTTCAATAAAGTAAATTTAATAGCAGTTTTTGTTCTTTTGATAATAATGTTTAAACCTAAGATGGTAAAAACGAAAACAAAATTTTTGCGATTCCATTGAAAGTCTATATTTAAAAATCACAGAATTTACCCTAGCACGTGTTCCTTTCCTAAGAAACACGTGCTCGCTCCTTATTACCCGGAGTCTTCAGTTCAAAAGTTCAAAAGAGACTTGAATAATGGGGCGTAAACTTTCAGACCGGCAACGTGAGAGTGGGTTGTGCGAAAATGGCTACTTTATCTAATATCTAAAAATATTCTTTAAATACTAAAATCTAGTAATATACGTTATTTACGGGATTGTTACCATGTAGGTACCTTGTTTTTAGCGAGTTTCCGATATTTCGGCACTGTTGTAAGCGCCATGTCGCGGAGTAACTGAAAATCGGAAACTTGCTAAAACAAGGTACATGGTAACAATACTGTAATGTTAGTGACCATGAAACTTTAAAACAATATACTAAAATCTAGTATCTATAATACTAAAAGAGAGTAGTAGAGGCATAGCGGTTTTCCGCTCGTGTTGTAGCGACGTCTTGGGAATGGGAAGCAACCTTCACTTTAATGAAGACCAAAGTAATATAACACTATTTTTTTGCAATAATAATAATTTTATTTCCAATAACTTGTTACATCATGAACACATTAATTGATTTAATTCTACAAAATTTCAAACAATCCTAAAAACATAACAGAGATAATAAAAGGTGTATTTTTGAAGTGAAAACTTCTTTAGCGGCGTTGTACACTTTTTTTGTACTGGTAAAAAATTTTTAAACTCGCGTCAGGTTAAACACGTGGGCTGATCGCATCATGACACACAATAAAATTGGAAAGGTTGTTGACTTTCAATGTATTGGACGAAACATAGTATGTAATATTTTATTTTACCGTATTATAATAATAAGTCTCTATCTAGGACGTCCACGTGGCAGCTTTATTGCGAAGAAAATGCATTTTTTTACAATAGATGTCGCTAAGTGCGCTTAAACGTGATTCATGTAAGTTGAATTTTCTGAGAGACAAATTTTTTTAATGTAATATAAATTGTCATGTTTGTGTACGATAGCGCAATAAATAAATATA
Source organism: Chilo suppressalis (assembly GCA_902850365.2). Lineage (NCBI taxonomy): Eukaryota > Metazoa > Arthropoda > Insecta > Lepidoptera > Crambidae > Chilo > Chilo suppressalis. Next base: position 27,053,827 of record OU963901.1, on the reverse strand, counting down.
GTATTCTTCCACATACATGATAGTACTTTTATACTGATAATAATTAAAGCAATTCGAGCAAAATTATTCCCAAACCATTCCAAAATACCAAAAATGAGCAACGTTAATATTCAAGTTTTCACTTTTCCCGGCACTCCCGGAGTGCAACCCGTCTTTTTATTTTTAATTTTTACTGAACGTAACAATACTCTAGCATTGACTGTTGGTCCCACACTAGGAGAAACCTGTATCGTGGGCATCCTGATATAATAAATAGGATAGAGTCACATTAATTAATTACATGTGTAACAAAACAAACGTAATGAAATCAATTAAAATTAACTAAATAAAATCAATTTTATATGAATGTGTATGTCTGTCTATTTGAGTGTGCGTGTGTTAGTGTGCGCTTACGTGCGTGTGTGTGCATGTGTGTGTGTGTGTGTATGCGGAGAAGAATAGATATAGTATGGGATAGGAATGTCTCTATGAGTTGTTGGGCTTATTTTGAGTGTTTTATTAATAAGGTCCTCTGTTTGAAGGTGGTGTAGATTTTCTGACGGTGAGTAATATTCTAGGGCTCCATGGGATGGGGTCAGAGTAGGCAAAGCCGCTAGTAATATTTATGGTATCGCGAACGTCTATAGACTATGGTGGCCGCTTAACGTCAAGCGGGATAAGCTTTTTTGCCATCCTTTTAACATAAAAAAATACGCAAATTTTTCGAAAGACCAAGCTCAAAAACAACGCAATTTTACTTCATGATTTATCACTAAAATTTTTCGATCGAGGTATGTCACGCAAATGATGTCAGTGTTGTCACTGTCGAACACGCAAAAGGGTAATAATATGGAAAAATATATAGGTTAGTTACGTAGCTATGAACACAGAGCGATTCTGTTTTCATAGGGTTGGTTTATAGTGCTATGTCATACACAAACATTATGTTTTTGTACCACCTTCGGGACGACGCAGGTACTATGTATATAAATTAATCTTGAACCAAACAGTGTAATGAAACTGCCGTTAATGGTAACGCAAAAATTATCTGCGGAAGACGAAAGTTTCTCTAAATTATCTTGCTTCTTCCAAAGTCTTATTTCAAAAGATTAGATTGAGAGATAATAATTATAGTGAGGATATAATAATCATGAAAACAAATGAACAACTTCCACTATGAAATAAATTTGTTGAAATATACATCAGAAGTGTCTTCTTTGCGTATATTCATTGCATACTCAAACTTTTTTAACATTGTTAACTTGGCTAATTTCCCAAAATTCACAGTATCATCATTTTTTCTTTCTTTATTTTTTAACAAATGTTGTTAACTTAAACTTGAATTAAAATTCAAACTGAAGACCAGTTTTGGTGAATATAGTTTTAAATATTTTGTTTTATTGTTAATGTTTGTTTGATCCCTACTTTTACTTTTGACACAAACTATGTACCCGCCGATATTTTGTGCTTTTGATGATGCAGTGATTATTATCAATTATCTTAAAAAAGGAAATTCTACAAAGTTCATTTCTTTTTTTCCTCGCATCAGTACCAATATCAAATTCTAATATCGATTTCGTAACAATGACAATGGCATTTCGCACTCGCAAACGATACGAATTCGATTTTGGTTCATGCTAGGGGTACTGTACCCTTAGCACGAACCAATATCGAATTCGTATCGTTTGCGAGTCCGAAATGTCATTGTCAAATGTGTACTGATTTTTAGGTCTCGATACGTACTTTGTGCCGCTGCTGTTCAAGTTTCCATACAAAATTTGACATTGACATTTCGGTTTGCAAACTATTCGAATTCGATAATGGTTCGTGCTAGGGGTACTGTACCCTTAGCACGAACCACCATCGAATTCGAATAGTTTTTCGTTCGATTGTCAAATGTGTACTGATTTTTAGTTTTCGTAATGTCTGTTATTGCGCCACTGTTCAAGTTTCTATACAAAATTTGACAATTCCATTCCGGACTCGCAAACTATTCTAATTTGATAATGGTTCGTGCTAAGGGTACAGTATAAATAAGTAACTTGTGCAACTTGAATGAAAATAAAGGCTGGTAAAAAAAATGTAGGTACTTACACAATATTTAAAATCTGTAAATGTAATTATTGTAATTTGTGTTTAGACACTCTAAACACAAATTACAATAATTACATTTTTTAGTTTAGTAAAAAGAACACATATTTTACTACATGTATAAATCATAAGTGCGTATAAAAGCGCAAACACTTCATATGTATGTCACATTGTATTTCATATAGGCATAAAGGATCTTGAAATGAAAATGGGAAATAAAAAATATACGATTGCCAAGTTTAATCTGTTATTAGTCGGTGAAGGCAAACGGCTTGGAGGCAATGGAGGCTGCATGTCATAGTAAATGAGACGGGAGTAAAACAATATTTTGGCGTCATTTATTGATAAATTTAATTTTCTTTATTTTTTTATATCCTTAATCAATATAACACATAATATACTATAGCTATGTTTGTACAATATATATACACAAATGGCAATAACTATATAACTTTTTTATACTTCTTTATTCAAAATGAAGATAAAATGTTAAATAAAAATTAGTTTACTTGCAATAATTATTCAGTCCATTCATAATCCATACTACTGAAATACTCACCTAGAGCCATTCCACATTGAAATCTAGTTAGATTATTTATAGTCCTAGTTTTACATATGCGATTGTGTATTAGCGGGGCCAGAAAATACGAAAAACTATGTGCAAATGTAGTCCTACAAACGGGGATGTCAAATACCATGTACGAACGCCTGGCAGATGCTTTATTATTTTTATAACAGCCATGTTGTTTCAAAGCAATGTTTTTGATAAAGAGCTGACGCACAGTCAAAAATTTCCACTTTATAACTTAGTAGTTTGATACCTGAAGCCCTTAAAACCCATAACCTTCAAAATGCACCTTTGAGCCCTTTCTATCTTTATTAGAGTACTATTTTTGCCTCCACCCTAGACTGAAATACCATAGTTAGTAATAGATTGACACAATGTCAAGTACACTGTCCTGTTGGTATCATCTCTCAAATTTCTGATTTTCTTGAATACAGGTATTAGCTTACGAAAGCGAGATCTTAAGTTACTGATATGTTGTTTCCAAAATTATTTAATTAGGTATTTATTACTACTAGTTTTATACAATATGACGATAATTACAAATGAGACGGGAATAAAACAATATTTTGGCGCCATTTATTGATAAATTTAGTTTTGTTATTTAGTATTTTTAGCGGAGCTCGCTGGCGCGGTGGTTAGCGCGTTCGGCTGCGATCGTTGAAGTTAAGCAACTTTCGCAGTGGTGGTTACCCGCGGTTTATTAGGGATATTTTCCCGCCGTAAAACGTAGCCTATGTGTTAATCCAGGGTGTAAGCTAACTCCATACATTATTTTATTAAAATCGCACCAGCTGTTTCGACGTAAACAAGTTAAAAATATACACACACACCCCCAAACTTTCATCTTATAATATTAATGTGATAAGATAACAGAAAAGTTATATTTTCATGAAGGTTTACAACGTTCAAGTTTGCGTACTTACCTTTCTTTTATTGCAATCATATTTGTGTCATACATAAGCCACGCTACTTCATGAATACATTACTTACATATTCATACAGTTTTCACTTTTTATGATCACGTATGCATGGCTGGAGTAAGTACTTTCTTGAGCATATTGTAAGTGGATTATGTTTCGTGGGGTAAATAATCAGTGACGTGAATTTATTACTGTGGTATAATAGATTAGAAGATGACATTATTTCTAAGGCCGCATACAGAAACAAAGCTGGTAGTCTACCAGTGTTATATAAGAACCAGTCCGCACAGGTAACCGGTGCAGGCATTTCTATGGATCAGTCCCTGTAGCACGAGCACCACAATTTACATTATATCATGCTTTTTATATTTATTTATTTATAATCAGGTTACATATGCCCATAGATAAATACCTTATAGTCTAACATATATACAGATATAAAACATTGTTGTTAGTAAATAAAATTATTAACTATGTTAGTAAACACCTAACTAACACGTTTAGACGGCGACGTGTGACGCGAAGTGGTGTCGGGTAACCGACCTCGGAAGCGCCGGAACACTACACCTTTCGGCCAAAGATCCTCCTTCATGAACTCGCCAGATGTTCAGTCGGCACCCTCACCACAAATGAATTAAAATTCACATTGTGACGGGACTCCAACCGTACGACTCTCAGTGAGAACTTGGTCTTAACCCGCAGGTACTCCACGATCTCCTCTTCTTTCGTAGAGTAATGCAGTCGGGACACATATAGCGGCGTCGTCGGCATTGCAGGACGCAGCAGGTGATCCGGTCCAGACGGTTATAGCGTCTAACTGTCAAACTCCATAGTAATTTGACAATTGAGTGTGATAAAAACGCGTTATATATCATATCGCGGCTTATGCTAGGAGGGCAGCGCCGATAAGCGTTGGAACTTGTCGGCGACGTTCGGCGCTTATCGGCGCTGGTCCATAGAAATGCCTGTGCCGGTTACCTGTGCGGATCGGTTCCTGTAAGCGCTGGTAGGCTACCAGCTTTTTTTCTGTATGCGGCCTATGTATGTTCCTTTCAGGGTTGATAGAGTATACCTAGACTACCCTTTTAATAAGCATGGTGTAAGCTGGGATTAATTACTAAAGTTTTTGTATCTGTTCATTTAATGACAAATGTCATTTGCGTGATATTAACAATTTGGACCACACCAGAAGTGATGTAATCCGACAGAGAACCAGAGTCACCGACATAGTCCACCGAATTAGCAAACTGAAGTGGCAGTGGCAGTGGACATTAGCTGCAGAACTGACGGCCGATGGAGCCGTAAAGTTCTTGAGTGGAGACCGCGACTCGGTAAACGTAGTGTGGGACGCCCTGAGACAAGATGGGATGATGACATTCGTAGGCTGGCTGGAGTGCGCTGGATGAGAGTGGCACAAAATCGGGAGCAGTGGCGTGTATTAGGGGAGACCTATGTCCAGCAGTGGACGAGCATGGGTCGATGATGATGATGATGATGAACAAAATGCAGTGTAACTACACTCAGCTTATTCCTCGTTTATTAAAAAGTGGGTGAGGGTTAAAGAGAAACGATAATTAATTCTGAGCTAATAGGTTTGGCATCTATATTGTAATATATAACATTTGAAGCGAGTATCGCTGAGCGACTTCTACCTTTAATAGCTCTTGACGCTCAGCGACAAATTAGTGGGGCGAGTTTTCGCCGGCATGCCGCCGCAGTGTGAGCAGTCACACGAAATGTAACTGTATATCTATTGTGCGTTTCTTGAGCGAGCAAGGTGATAGTTAGTCGCTTTCTGGCCGGCGGTGGGACAACTGTCTAGTTAAATAAATAAATATTCCCAACACTCACACCAATTAGCCTAGCCCAAAAGTAAGCACTGTAGGCTTGTGTTATATATTACTACTAGCTGACCCAGCGAACTTCGTACCGCCCTAAAAAAATAGGGATTGTCCAGCGGACAAAATTGTGAATCTAAACCATTCTCATATCCCCTTGAACACACACAAAAAATTTCATCAAAATCGGTCCAGTCGTTTAAGAGAAGTTCAGTGACATACACACTCACAGAAGAATTATATATATAAAGATTATTATTAGTAGGTAAAAGAAAATATAAAAAAAAATGCGTGTTGCACTCGGGGACTGCCGCGGTAAAGCTATTGCATAGCATTTTTTATCAACTTATGCAATTATAATTATTTAATAAGCTGGGCCCCGAATTCCGCAGCCATAAAGTTTTTTTGCCATTGCAGCATTGCCCGGCGCCAAAAATCTTCCACAAGCTCCACAGTTTACCATCTAAAGTCTAAAAATTTAAATTATAAAGTCTAAATAAAAGCGAAACAGATAAATATAAGAACAGGTGCTGGGAAAAAAGGAAAAAATAATAATAAAAAATACGTGTGTGGGATTTGAACCGACGACCGCGGTGATGCGTCGAACGTTGGTCCCGAGGCAAAAATTTAACCCACTGCGCCGTTTAGATCGACATTGGAATTGCAAAAATTGTGTTCTATTGGTATATGCACTCTTGTAAGGTTTTTTTAGTTACGGAATTTCTTGATTCGGTCGCCACGCTCAAAGCCCGCGATAAAAGCTATACAATAGCTTAAAATATTCCACAACGTTACCGCGAGTAATCAACGGCAACGGCTTTTGAGTCGCACTAACGTTACGTTTTTGCGAAAATTGTGTTCTATTGGTATATGTCTTGTAAGCTTTTTTTAGTTACGGAATTTCTTGATTCGGTCGCCACGCTCAAAGCCCGCGATAAAAGCTATACAATAGCTTAAAATATTCCACAACGTTACCGCGAGTAATCAACGGCAACGGCTTTTGAGTCGCACTACAAAGACAACATAAATAAGCACGTGAAAAAGTCGGCGGTTATACCGCATCGTCCCATTCTCAGGGGATGATCGCTTCAGATGAAGCTTGTTGGGCCCTTCTGGCCATAAGCATGAACTACGGGTGTGTTTTGGTCAGTAAGAATCTGACATAACCTTTTAGTTGGCTGTAGGGTATCCAATGGGATTTTACAGCCGCTCCCTCACCTGGGGGGAAGCAAAAAAAAATCGGCGGTTATCATACGTGTTTAAAAAATAATAATATCGAATTGATTTGGAATTTGAGACGTTGTTCAATTTTTATTTAGGTATTTTAGTCGAGAAACATAGATTGTCATTAATTGGTTGTTTAAATTTCCGATATGGAAAATAAAGACTGCTGCTCAAATATATTGTGGTAACTACAGGCAACTACGGTACCCTACATTGCGCGTGGCATGACACGCACTGGGATGGTTTTTTCAACTTTTTTTTTATATAGCCAGGTAGGCAAACGACTCTACCCCACCTGATGGTAAGAAGTGATAAAGTCCAAATGCGAAGATAGCTGGTACAGCAGTTATAAACTGCCACACCAACCATCCTCACCTTGCCGACCTGCAAAAATTTCTCTCCATTTATCTAACCTAACTAATCTCTTTTTGAAAGCACACACACTGCGTATTAGAAAGTATGTATTAATTGTACACTTCAATCTTTTTCTGTAAGCAACATCTTTCTTTTGTATATAAACGCCATTGCAAAAAGTACCAAATGTTTCTCAGCATAGAGTCCTTCTTGAATAGGAGGAAGTACTCAAAGCAACAAAGGGAAGTTCGCACGTGGCTTCTTTTGTCTTGTAAAAAACGCTCACTCTAATAAGCGCTTGCGCTTTAATATCGGAAGATTGGGTACTTATATGAAACGGAGAGTTAAAATACTTATCGCGTACGGTCTGTGCTTGTGGGAGTTAAGCAACTTTCACAATTGGCCATCATAAGATGGGTGACCAAACTGATATTAAATTTTTATTTTTTTGAATTTGATTATGGTATAGGAATTCGTATGCATTAACGTGGCTACGCGTTTCGGTGCCTGACTCACTCGGCCATCGACGATCGACAAATATATAGGTATATCCATGACTTTTACTGCTACGACAACAGATGCCCAAGCACGAACTTTGTTAGCTCCGTAATCGTGTAGCATCGCCAAAGTGTCTATGAAAACTAAACAGCGTCCCCACTGGACGTAAGATCAATCTAGTTCCTTCCATACAAAATTTTACATTACAGTTCAGCTTGGGCCTTGGATATGTTTTTGATGCAGTTTGTGAAGATTCATTTGCGTTAAATCCAAACGCCTACGACGTCCCTATCGCTGCGAAAACGCCCGATCGGCATTATGTATAGTAGTTTGCTAATTTTTAATCGACTTTAAAAGAAGGAGGTCGGTTTTTTGCTAAAATAAAGTTTTTGTTGCGGAGCTCGACGGCGCAGGTGGTTAGCGCCTTCGGCTGCGATCGTTGAAGATAAGCAACTTTCGTAATGGTTGGTCATTGGATGGGTGACCAAAAATCTTCTATCTCGAGTTCCTCCGTGCTTTAGAAGGCACTTTAAGTCGTTGATCCCGGCTGCATCTGCAGTCGTTAGCACCCGCTAATCCACACTGGGTCCGCGTGGTGGGTCATGGTCCAATATCCCTATTCCATCCATAGGACATATCTGTGCTCCAGCAGTGGAGAGGATTAATAGGGTGATGATGATGCTACTTATTAATCGACTTTAAAAGAAGAAAGTCGATATTTTTCTTAAAATAAAGTCTTTGCCGACAATATTGTGAAACGCCGTCGATCAGTGTGTATTGACCTTTAAAGTGCCTACATTCGTACTACATCGGTTCGAAATCATTTAAACTTGCTAACTCGATTTACAGTAGGAAGTTCTCGGGAGATGTTATCAAGTTGCTAAGTGACTTAACCCCGAAAGTTTTGCCCCAGGTTTGGTATCAGATGTAATCGATTTATAGAATTGTGAACTTGCTCTTCAAATTGCACATCTGTTCGTAAGATAAGATAATAAGATTGTCAATAGGAATAATCTCAAAGTCATACTCAAATCATTTATTGCAACCATAATGTGTACAGTGGGTGGTAGGTACTTATATAAATACTAGCTGACCCAGCGAACTTCGTACCGCCATAAAAAATAGGGGTTCGTGGTAGAAAGTTGAAAATTTAGGGATGTATGTATTTTTGTATGATGTATCATAATTTTTTTTTATCTAAAATTGAAAAAAAAAAATTTAGGGCTGGATTGCCCTTAACATTTAGGGGGATGAAAAATAGATGTTGTCCGATTCTCAGACCTACCCAATATGCACACAAAAATTCATGAGAATCGGGAAAGCCGTTTCGGAGGAATTTAACCACAAACACCGCGACATGAGAATTTTATATATTAGATGTGCATTATGGACCCCGTCGGGCACGCAATTGGTTATTAGAAGAGAGGATGAGCTTCCCAAAAGAACAACACTAATAGTAAAATTAATTATAATTTTACTATTTTAATTTGGATGTTAGAGATTGTTTCATATGTTTACATATATGTATAATAATTTCACAATCATACTAATATTAAAAAGGCGAAAATTTGTGAGTGTGTGAGTGTATGTTTGTTACTTCTTCACGTCTAAACGGCTGGAGCGATTTTAATAAAATTTGGAATGGAGTTAGCTGACACCCTGGATTAACGCATAGGGTACCTTTTACTGCTGGAATATATCCATAATAAACCACGGGTAATGTAACACCGCGGGGCACAGCTAGTATAAAATATAATAAATAATAAAATCAAATATTTGTACATGTATATTAATAATTGCTGATCTTGTCATTAAAATATTCATTTACATTATAATAACATTTGTTAATTAGAAATTCCTTTAATTTATTTTAAATGTCAAGTAATTGGGCAATTTGTTATAAATTTTAATAGATGAATTAAATGTGCTTGATGATGATAATTTTAGTCTAGAATTAGGCAATATTAATTTATTGTTGTGTCGAGATGTGTATCTAGATGGAATGTCTTGTCGTCTAGTGTAGAATTCGCTATGCTTGCGTACAAACTTGCACATTTCCAAAATATACAAACACGGTAGTGGAAGTATCTGATATCTCAGTGAAACTACATATTTGTGCCGTTTGGTGTTGAGACCATGGGCCCATGGGGTCCAAACGCGCGTTCCGTTTGTAAGGAACTGTCAAAGAGGCTCACTGAGGCGACTGGTAATCAAAAGGCTGGCAGCTACCTTGGTAAACGGACCAGCCTTGCCATCCAACGTGGCAATGCTGGCAAACCTTCATTTTAGCGGTTTTAAAAAGTCGGGTAAACATTTTCCTTCAGAGTCGGCAACGCATGAGGGGTCCTTGGTACTGCAAGTGTCCATGGGTGGCAATGACTACATTCATGAACTGAAAAAAAAATGTGTCACGACCACACATCTGAAGTGGAACTTCTTTTCTTAAATAACCTAACATTAGGCGTTGCATAAGGCATAGGGGAATGGAGCAGCTCACGCATCAATCATGTTTATGTATATACTAGCTGACCCAGCGAACTTCGTACCGCCCTAAAAAAAAATAAGGGTTGTCCAGCGGACAAAATTGTGAATCTAAACCATTCTCAGATCCCCTTGAACACACACAAAAAATTTCATCAAAATCGGTCCAGTCGTTTAAGAGAAGTTCAGTGACATACACACTCACAGAAGAATTATATATATAAAGATATACAGGTATATATATATACATATATATGTATACATATTGTCACGTATGACGCTCTTGACACTCGTAGCGTTTCAGTCTTCATGGAGTTACCCCTCCTACTTTCTCGCAACATTTTTCAACACACACACACACACGCACACGCACACACACACACACACACACACACACATATATATAGTCGTGTGACGCTCGTGACGCATTTCCATTTCACATTTTCCATAGGATTTTTCCATTTATACCCCTTCCGAAAATACGTTTTAATTCAAATAAACACTGAAGACCGCAGTTAAACACCACTACCGTCACTCAGTCAGGTCACGTTTCTGTTGGGGAGGAAGCCATTCGACTGAAATGATTAAAACCTATCTATATAAATAGAATAAGGGATACTTTGAAGTACAAGAAAGTTTGTTCACAAACTTGACCTCACACTCAGTGTCAATGTGTGGACCGACACTGAAAAGATGTCCTTTAAATTATGGTCGCAACTTCCATTAAAATATTGGCCATCTTGTATTTTAATATTAAAATAAAAAGTTTTAAATTTATAAAGATTGGCATTCTACAGATTAAAGCAAAGAATAGCACACCAGAACTTAGATGTTCTGTTGAATTTTAGGTAAAACTCTTCTAAAAGACAATTTTCATGTATGAAGTACTTAGTTATGTTTTACTAATTATGTCAATAAAATTAAACATCAAGTGTAAAAACACCTTTTTCTTAATGACTTTAATAAAACTGCATTTTCATAGCATAAACGAACCGGAAACAAACAACTAGTAAAAAAAAAAAGGACTCAAATTTTTATTGAAGATTGAAGAATTGCCATTAAAGAAACCGAAAGGATATCGCGTTCTGTGATTCATTTATAAATTTCTTCATATTTAAGTGTCGCTGCACATGGGCCACACGCCACAGCCACAAACGCCGCCACAAGAAGCTAGAAGCGACTACTAAAGTGGCTGAAGCGCGCGACAGCGGCCGACTGAGGTAACGGAGAGGGGTAAGGAATCGCGCGAGTGACGTGTGGCGGCGTTTTGTGTCGCCGCATGAAGTGGCCGGTGCGGGCCACAAGAAGCGAGCAACGACGATTTGTAGCGTGTGGCGGCCACCGGCGTACCGTGTGTGGCGAGTCCATATAGAATGTATGAAAACTACGAGAAATATGTCGGTGGCGGCGTTTTGTGGTTGTTGTCGGTGGCCCATGTGCGGCAACACTAAGTGTACATACAATAGGGTCAATCATTGTAAGAGGGCCAACATTAGTACAGGTTTTCCTACCTACTGAAATATTTCGTTACCGTAAATATCCCCGCGTGTGTGTAAGTGGATGATTTCTATCTTGAGTTGAAAAAAATATTTTCCTTTTTCATATTTGTTTCTTGGGTTTTCACGCACATCACTCATAAAATTAAACTAGTTTTAACGGGTTAATGCACGAAATTTATTTATTTATTGACATTTCGCAGCCTTTTCAGGTCTGCGTCGTCAGAATAATGATTTTTTATTTACTTTGTCGAGCTAACTTCGAAAGACTTTTATTGAGCGTTCGGATATTTCATTGGAAGATTTTTAAAACTTTATTGGCTATGTATGAATTTATTAGTTAATTTAGTTAAAAAATTACTTTATTTAAAATTCTTTTTTGTAATTTTGAGTTTATTTATTTGATCCTAAATACTGTAAACTACCACCGGTTCCAAAATTGGAAGACATTTCTGAGAAGAACCTGCGAAACAAACTCAGAGAGGCTTTCTATTTCCTTCTTATGTTAAATCATGCAAACAAAAAGAACTAATAGTATCTGTTGGTCTTGCTGTGTGTGCTCGGGGTTGGGATTTTATCTCTTGTATAATGGGTTCCCAAGCTGGTGGTATATACCAACCATCATCCCTATTGAAATTTAGATATTTTTTAATCTCAATAGCCTCGCGTATTATTCTAGGAACAAATCGTTGCTCAGTTGCAAGGATCTGTGGTTTATCAAATGTGGTTTGGTCCCCCTCATGCATGTTCACACACTGCAGACTCAAAAATCATTATTCGTATTTTTCATTCTATCATATTTAGTAATGGTTTTTAGTTTACACATCTAATCTTTATATATATAATTTTTCTGTGAGTGTGTATGTCACTTCTCTTAAACGACTGGACCGATTTTGATGAAATTTTTTGTGTGTGTATCAAGGGGATCTGAGAATGGTTTAGATTCACAATTTTGTCCGCTGGACAACCCCTATTTTTTTAGGGCGGTACGAAGTTCGCTGGGTCAGCTAGTATATACATAAGTTTGTAGAGAAACTATTCAGGATTGATTTAAGACATAAATGAAGCCTGGGTGTACAGTAGAACTCGAATAAGAAGAGGAAAATCGGCAGGAAAATCAAAAGTTGGAAACACAGCCGAGAGGATATGATATTGAATTTTTATTTATATTTGAATTTCATTTACCATTTTTAAAATGGGTTTTTCAATAATATTAATGTACTCGAGTCACAAAAGACGGTCTACACTAACATCAAAATGGAATGGAGACAATGGTTTCTGTTCATGCAATACAATCAACTTTATTAAGATATGATTGAAATCTGTTCCAGTAATCATAAATGGGAGGCGGTGCAATACAAACGTGTAAGCGTGTTTTCAATTTTTTTCTAAATTGAAAACTATTGCGTGTTTTTCTAAATTTTATCTAAATTGAAGACTCTGTAAATTATAATTTTTATTATTTTTAAAGCATGTAACTGCTTGATGTTTAAATCTAAAGAAAATATAACTAGAAAAAATTCCACGCGGACCAGGCAGCAGACGGGACTCGAACCCGCACCCTTCGCAATCCGGGCGAATGCACTGACCAATTATGCTACCGCGGCCCTCACGGACCGCGTCGAAATTCTTTCTAGCTATTCTAAAGCTGCAAGGCAGCGCCATCTCTTCGCATTATAGGTAAACCCACAATGTCAAATGAATACTTTTACAAGTATTAAACATTTGAAAGAAGAAATAGCAATTATAGTTATAATTTTTATTATTTTTAAAGCATGTAACTGCTTGATGTTTAAATCTAAAGAAAATATAACTAGAAAAAATTCCACGCGGACCAGGCAGCAGACGGGACTCGAACCCGCACCCTTCGCAATCCGGGCGAATGCACTGACCAATTATGCTACCGCGGCCCTCACGGACCGCGTCGAAATTCTTTCTAGCTATTCTTAAGCTGCAAGGCAGCGCCATCTCTTCGCATTATAGGTAAACCCACAATGTCAAATGAATACTTTTACAAGTATTAAACATTTGAAAGAAGAAATAGCAATTATAGTTATAATTTTTATTATTTTTAAAGCATGTAACTGCTTGATGTTTAAATCTAAAGAAAATATAACTAGAAAAAATTCCACGCGGACCAGGCAGCAGATGGGACTCGAACCCGCACCCTTCGCAATCCGGGCGAATGCACTGACCAATTATGCTACCGCGGCCCTCACGGACCGCGTCGAAATTCTTTCTAGCTATTCTTAAGCTGCAAGGCAGCGCCATCTCTTCGCATTATAGGTAAACCCACAATGTCAAATGAATACTTTTACAAGTATTAAACATTTGAAATAAGAAATAGCAATTTTTTCAATTAGGAAAATTTTTTCTAGTTATATTTTCTTTAGATTTAAACATCAAGCAGTTACATGCTTTAAAAATAATAAAAATTATAACTATAATTGCTATTTCTTCTTTCAAATGTTTAATACTTGTAAAAGTATTCATTTGACATTGTCGGTTTACCTATAATGCGAAGAGATGGCGCTGCCTTGCAGCTTAAAAATAGCTAGAAAGAATTTCGACGCGGTCCGTGAGGGCCGCGGTAGCATAATTGGTCAGTGCATTCGCCCGGATTGCGAAGGGTGCGGGTTCGAGTCCCGTCTGCTGCCTGGTCCGCGTGGAATTTTTTCTAGTTATATTTTCTTTAGACTCTGTAAATGATAAAACAGGGGAGAAAAAAACAGCCCTTGCTGAGTTTCTTACCGGTTCTTCTCAGTACAAGGTCTCCCGCCGTAGATTTACGAACCGATGGCGTAGCTTCTAGACATCATATGTGCTTGTAACAGCCTAAACTGAATAAATGATTTTGATTGATTATTATGATTATTGGTTTATTCATGTCATTTTCTTTTTGCCACAAAAATAAAAAAAAAAATTTTTTTTTCGAATATATCTGTTATATATTTGACTATTGTTAGTGTATCGTAAGATATCCTGTCTTTTGCTCCAAAGTCCTGGATATGATATCTGGTATGTTTGATGAGCGTACATATTTGTTCTCGAGTCATGGTTGTTTAAAAACATTTTACCTATGTTATTACTTATTAATACCTATTTTTGTTTTTAAGCTTAGATGTTTAAATGTAATGAAAAATTTACTAGAAAAAAATCCACGCAGACCAGGCAGCAGACGGGACTCGAATCCGCACCTTTCGCTATCCGGGCGAATGCACTGACTATTATGATACCGCGGCCCTTCCTATTTTATTAAGTTTATTTACTCTAATGCGATGAATGAGACACTGTGATCTTTATTCCGAAAAAATGTTAGGTACTGTGGTGGTCTATCCTGAAGAGACAGGCCTGGGAGCGTAGCTCTGCTACGGCTACGAAATATTAATCACCGAATCCTTTGTTATTTTATATTTCTGAGTTTATAGCTAATTTAACATAAATTCCGTATTATCAACTATTCGAGTTTGTGCCTGAATTCTATCTGCTGGAATCTTCCATAAAAGAACAGAGATTCCCAATTTCAAATCTTTAAAATAATGACATTTACTTTTTAATATAACTGCCAGCCGTAGGCATTACACAAGCAAAGAGACCGTAACGCAACGCGCGTTACAGTACCTATGGGATACCCAAAAAATATCGTTTAACACGGAAGAAGTTGCTGGTGGCTGCTTGTACTTAAATAAGTTTTATAAAAATAAAAAAAATCAAATGCAGCAGTCAGCTACCCGCTCACCGCTTGCTTTTTAACCCACAACCTCATTACACACACAAGAGTCACAGATGCAACGAGCAGATGCACTCTACGAATCAGGTCAAAGTTTAATGCAAGCTTTGTTCATAACACATTGTCTATGGAAGACAGATTTCGTTTCATCTATTCGGTATTCTCGTCTAGTAGTTTGGTGTCATATGAATTGAATTTTGATGCCTTTGTGGTATTAATATCATGGTTGGTTACTTGGCCTACATATTGTTAATAGGCTAGTTGACTCATGTCGAATTGTATTAAATAAATGTTTATTTCTTAAAGTATTTGGTCTAAGGAACCTAAATATATCGATTTCACTTCATAAAAGCAGAAGATTGCTGTAGAAATTTAAATTAAAAAAAAAAATAGTATACTTTTTAAACACTAAAAACGCATCTAGCCTATTGTTGGGGTTTAAAAAAAACTCTTACGCGTTTTAGAGAATTTGTGATTAATTGTATCTCACATACATAAAATGTGAATCCCTTATTTCCTTGACTACGCCATAACTTGAGAAGGAGTTGATCGATTTTATAAAAATCTTTATTAAGTTTTGTAATATTTCGTAGAAGATTCGTAAGTAAAAAACCAGTGGTGCCAAAAATCGTAAATTTTAGAATATTTCACATTCTTTTCGTGGGGTTGCCTGACGCTCAATGAAAACTGGTGAGCGGGTTATGTCAGGCTCTCCCCTGCCTACCCACTAGACAAAAAGTAGCTTTCCCCTAGTAGATAGGCAAGGGCTTACCGACTATAACCCCCATGGGTCCCGTTAACTCTGGTAGTAGGCGTCGCTATTGGACCGAAACGCACACATAGCTAGTTGGTGCCAGTTGCCTGCCACATGAAGCAGACCCACCTCTGGAAAGGTAGCTAGGTTGCACCTTCCCCAATCGCTTCGATGACGCACCGCGGGACATATTGGCGCATCATCTTCTCTCATGAACCTATTTTTTTTACAACCACCAGACAACCCGTCTCGTGCCTGGTGTCTGAGGTCTCTACTGCGGAGACTGTATACGGGTATTACCACGCCGTCGACACTGCTTTCCCCGTATTGGCTGTGCGAGTGGATTCGCCTCTTAGAGGCACTTCTTGTCCTCTATGCAGCATTATTAGAATACTTAACCTAACTTACAGCTTTATACAATAGTTTGTTATTATGTAATCTACTATTATCACATCGTCAGTCGGGTCCACCAGATTTATTTAAATAACAGTTCTTTAAGTCAAACCTTATGTAATGACGTTATATTAGGCATTAGTTACTTTGAAGTTGTCTATCTAGAAACAGGCATTAAATTAAACGTAGTTCTAATTATTTAGTCCGGCGGATCAAAGTGGGAGTGGGGCCTCGTGACGTCACTTCTAAGTAAAATTTGTATCACTAAGTGACGTCGTGCTGCATTTCAGAACAATATATCTCTGAAATGTTTTGATTCGAATTCAAACTCAAAATCTCTGTAATGTTTTGATTCAAACTCAAAATCAAAATCATTTATTCAGTCTAGGCTGTTACAAGCTCTTGTGAACGTCAACTCTATGCCATTGGTTCGTAAATCTACGGCAGGAGACCTCGCACTGAGAAGAACCGGCAAGAAACTCAGCAACGGCTATTTTGTTCTCCCTTTTTTATTTCATACAGTGTTGTTAATTGAAAGATGATATTATCAAAACTTGAAAACATGCAACGATGTCAAGTTCCAACAAATTCTTAAAAATTCGATAAATGTACATTTATTTAATTAAAAAAGGGTCAAATAAATATTTATTCAATCAATATCGCAAAAAAAAACCAGTCTTATAAAATTGGGCCCAAGATGCTTTGTCAACTATGTAATCTTTTACAGTATAATAACCCTTCTTAAGGAGGCAACTTTTGATATTTTATGCTTGTAACCTAACTTCATTATTTCTTCTTCGATTATGTGAATATATAAAAAAATGTCTCCAAACCTCATTGCTAATTAATGTACATAATAGTCGAAAAAAAAATTTTAATCATCATACCTATCCGTTCCTGTGGTATAATTTCCTGTACCTCCAGTCACTAAGTTCGCTATAGGTGTCAATTCTGGCGTAATTTTCTAAACTTAAACATAAATTTGACAACAGTGTATCCTTGTCGTTCTGTATACAGAATGAAAAGGAGAGAGCGATGTTAAATTTAGTTTTAAGTTTAGAGAATCATGCCAGAATCGACACCGTTATCACTATAATCATGAGAATTTCAGGAGCCTACTCGTTCAAAGTGTGTAATTTATTTTCTTCCGCTGTTTACAATGCCATGATACGTGTTAGTTTTAAAGTAGCTTGTAACGAAGATTAACCTCGAGATGATTAGGAAGTTACTAATTTTATTTTACATACTCGCTGGTAATGCGTCAGCTACTTAACACATTGTGAAACAAAAGACGAGAAGCGATATTTTGTGAATACGATAATTTTTGCTCGTATTTTTTTTATAGAGACAGGTAGGTAAATGACTCTACCCCACCTAATGTAAAGTGGTGATAAAGTCCAGACGTGAATATAGCTGGTACAGCAGTTATGAACTGTCACACCAACCATCCTCACCTTGCCGGCCTGCAAAAATGCTTCTTCACGTCTCTCTAAAAAGACCCCAGATTGTATGTAGAGTCTGTGAGGAAAGAGAATGGGATTTAGATTGGAGGGCGCTGTAGTGCTTTTCTACCGTATTTGTAAGGTTTTAGCCCTTTTAGACATGATTAAATACAAAAAACCGCAAGAAATCACAACAACAAACAAATCTGTATCAATACAAAATTTTGACGTTTTACAGATTGCTGGGTTTGATTGCCAAATAAAAATCTTAATGTTAGTTCTGTTTTTCGCCACGCCCATTCTCTTGCCGCTCAGACTCTAGGACGTGCACACGTGCACGGGTAAAGAATTCCACTTACGATTAGTATGACGTTAAAATGTATGTTTTGTTGTAAGCTTCAGGGACGGTTTTAAGCCGTCTACGTCTGGTCGTCAGTTAGGTCGACGCTACGGAGGTTTTTTAACGAAACCGGCGCTAGTGACGGGTTGTGGTTGGTACAAACCGTGCTCATAAATAAGTTTAGCTGGCACCGGCTCGGGTAGAAACCGTGCCTAGACCCGGGTAGAAACCGTGCCTCGACCCGGGTAGAAATCTTTGTATGTCAATTTGTCGCGCAACTTTCTTATTTTTCTTAAGAATATTTTACAAATTTCAGAATACTTAATAAGGATGAATTAGATCAGTCAAGTCCAAAAGGAAAAGGGATCCACATTTTATATACAGAGATCTCGCAATTAATTACAAATTTGTAAAACTATAGCAGATTTAACGATTCATAATTTTATGTACATTGCACTTATTCCAAATAAAGTTATTATTATTATTGTATCGGATGTAAGATTGGCGACGCTCAATAAATAAATAAATATTTCCAACACTCACACCAACACTCACTCACTCACACCAATTCTCTGTAAACCCTACAAGAGTTTTATTAGTATTAAGATCTTTTTAATTATTATATTTCAATTCATTGATAGGACCAATTAACAATGTGAAAGCGAAGAAACCAACCATGATAAATTAATATTAATACCACAAAGGCATAAAAACTTAAGCCCTTAACAAGCATCCTGATATTTTATGTTCATCTCAGAGCTATTGAATAGCTTTATATAGATAGCATACGATTTGAAAATTGGTAGTAGGTAGTATTAATTTTATTTTAGACAAAAGCAAGGAATTGGCATAGAGTTTACCATAGCTATCATGATGCTCATTATATTGGTAAGGCGTTCATTATTACAAAAATAAAAATAATAGATTACGGACAACTTAAAAAACTAGTCTCAAGATTACCAGCTCTTTCAATATGAAAATTATAATTTCCAATTCGCAAGTAATATAATAAATGTGCATTAAAGTGGGCTTGACTTGAAAGCTGTATTATATCTTGTTATCGGGAGCCATAATATTTATGAGGCTATTACTAGATACAGAAAGATTATATTATTATTACATAGTTCATAATAAAGCGTTTTAAAAGGCAACCCCTGTACAATGGGTCCCTTGGGCTTCATGGTCTCTCATTGTGAGCAGTTAAAATGACGAGAGTAAGATAGGGGTGGTCGGTCATGAATGTACGATCAGCCAATTTGATTCCTGACCCACCTTGCGCTTATTTTGTTACAACCATTTCAAAACAATAAGGTAGATTTTTGATTAGAGTCTGCGCGGAAAGAGAATGGGATTTAGATTGGAGGGCGCTGTAGTGCTTTTCAACCGTATTTGTAAGGTTTTACACCTTTTAGACATGATTAAATACAAAAAACCGCAAGAAATCACAACAACAAACAAATCCGTATCAATACAAAACTTTGACGTTTTACAGATTGCCGGGTTTGATTGCCAAATAAAAATCTTAATGTTAGTTCCGTTTTTCGCCACGCCCATTCTCTTTCGGCACAGACTCTAAATGTATGTATACTTGGAAACATACTTGTTATTATAATTTTTATTATTTTTAAAGCATGTAACTGCTTGATGTTTAAATCTAAAGAAAATATAACTAGAAAAAATTCCACGCGGACCAGGCAGCAGACGGGACTCGAACCCGCACCCTTCGCAATCCGGGCGAATGCACTGACCAATTATGCTACCGCGGCCCTCACGGACCGCGTCGAAATTCTTTCTAGCTATTCTTAAGCTGCAAGGCAGCGCCATCTCTTCGCATTATAGGTAAACCCACAATGTCAAATGAATACTTTTACAAGTATTAAACATTTGAAAGAAGAAATAGCAATTATAGTTATAATTTTTATTATTTTTAAAGCATGTAACTGCTTGATGTTTAAATCTAAAGAAAATATAACTAGAAAAAATTCCACGCGGACCAGGCAGCAGACGGGACTCGAACCCGCACCCTTCGCAATCCGGGCGAATGCACTGACCAATTATGCTACCGCGGTCCGTGAGGGCCGCGGTAAAATTCTTTCTAGCTATTCTTAAGCTGCAAGGCAGCGCCATCTCTTCGCATTATAGGTAAACCCACAATGTCAAATGAATACTTTTACAAGTATTAAACATTTGAAAGAAGAAATAGCAATTATAGTTATAATTTTTATTATTTTTAAAGCATGTAACTGCTTGATGTTTAAATCTAAAGAAAATATAACTAGAAAAAATTCCACGCGGACCAGGCAGCAGACGGGACTCGAACCCGCACCGCGGTAGCATAATTGGTCAGTGCATTCGCCCGGATTGCGAAGGGTGCGGGTTCGAGTCCCGTCTGCTGCCTGGTCCGCGTGGAATTTTTTCTAGTTATATTTTCTTTATACTTGTTATTTTCTGAACAATTTTGATTCTGTTTTAACATTTTTACAAGGCTCTATCCTTTATTTAGTTTACTTTAAAAGGTATTCAATATCGCCCTTCTACCTGATGTTAGGTGTCAAAAAATAATGAACATAGTTGTCAACCTGAAACCAATTTTCTGAAACGCGGAACCCTGGACTCAACGGCCCGCCTGTAGTGTGCAGTAGGTAGTTCATAAAAATGTACGACAGTGAATTTAGGAATACAGGAAAAAGAGATTTTTGATACGCGATACGTTGCGGTCTTAATATTGTTGGCCAAATGCTAAGAAATAAGTTTCAAATTTATTATGTAAATCTAAAACTCTTATATGATAAAACCAAACTTGACTCAGATCAATTCGCAAGATATTTTTTTGTCGAAATTGTCCTTAGTTTTCATGTCTCCCTACAGGTCAAATACTTAAATAATAAAATAAATTAATTGCTCATACCATTGTAAATAGAGAGTTCAATGCTCTTCGACGCATTTAAATGTCAGCAACTGCATCAGCCGGGAGCCCGCTACGTGAGCCAGCAACACATCCAAGACTTATCCCAATCCACCAGTATTCCGCAAAATGGTCCTTAAAACAACAGAGATAAAGTTCCATCTGGTGGAACCATCAGAGCATATCGTTTTAAGGGACACTTAAGAGTTTGATTCATTCGATATCGACTTCTTTAGTGTCACGAACAAAGTTATCATCACGTACCTACTTTTTCTTTAGTTCCACGATCGTTTCTTACGGTGTTAATGGTCGATATAATGTCGTTGTATTATTGTCTCGCAAAGGGAATTACTTAACGAGCAAAAACTACGGCGGCGCGTCAGTAAATATGTAACTTTGTGTTATGTAATTTGATGCTTCGTTTTGCATCACATCTTGTATTGTGTATTTTACAGTCTTTTGTCTACAAAAAAAATCACCAATTACAGTCAAATCATATTGCAACTTAGATTTTGCACGGTGACTAAGTCAAATTTTCCAAATTAGATATTTTTTTCAAAGTTTTAAAGATTCACAAACAATTAAAAAACTTCAGAATTATGTATTTTTACATTAATTATTCGCCATATTGTTTGCGAGATTGTTATAGTATTAAAAAGTGGCAAAAATATAAAATATACTTTTCATTTTCAGCATTTTAAATTTTAATGTTTATTTCTGAAATTGGCATTCAAAATTTACCATCAATCAATCTTTCTTAATTTACCATTCAAAAGGCAAATCACATTATCGTAAAAAACAACTCCTACGTGTATGCTTAACTTTGACAAATCTAATCTAGAATTCAATTCACACGCCGTGTTTACGATCAACTTCCTCACCGTAACAACATACTCCGTAAGAATTACAATTGATCCACATTTTCCTTTCCAGATACCATGCGGGTGTGATGACTCAGGCGCGGGAAGCACTCGGCATCATGGACGGGAACCCACCCAACTGCGACTTCTCCACGAAGACTCAGCGGGGAGTCTACCTCTCCAAGAGTCTCACTTTCGTTATCCTCGTCATATTCGCCTTGGCACTAGTCGCGACCTCCTTCATCGTCTATAACTTCGCGGCCTGCCCCAGAACCGACCAATTAGCTAACGTCACGAAGTACGAACTCACGCATTGCGATCAGAACAAACTTCTGGTTCTACCGATCACCACTGAGTCTAGTAAAAGCGTCATCCCATTAGAAACTACCACCCTTCCCACTACCACCGAAGAAGCGGAAGTGACAGTCACCGATGTACGTTTACCGAACAACATCAAACCTGATCGGTATTACTTAAAATTGACCCCTTACATATACGAAGGTAACTTTACGTTCGACGGTGTTATAAGTGTTGTGGTGACAGTGAAAAATGACACTAAAGAAGTGACTTTCCACGGTGTTGAATTGACTTTTGACAGTATAAAGTTGTTCGAGAAAGCTGGTGATGGAAGAGAGATAGCCGTCATGACAAAAACAGAAGATGTGCCGAGACAGTTTCATATATTAAAACTGAACGAAACTTTGAAGGCGGGCAAGCAGTATGTGTTGAATATAACATATACGGGGATCCTAAACGATAATCTTCACGGCTTCTACAGAAGTTCTTATGAGGACAAGAATGTTACGAGGTATGTAAGATTATTTATCTATTTTCCATTGACGACACTGTAAATACACGTAATTTCATTATCGACCATTATTCTTTGCAATACTGTAATTTAATATTTGAAGCTCATAAAAAAGCTTATTATAAACCTTTATTTGCCTTTTTAACGAGAACTAAAGAGGAAAAAATCACATACAAAAATATCGGGGTTTTAACTATAAAGTCAGCCTAGTGTCTATTACGCATAGTCTTAACTTGAGAGCGAATTTAAAGTCGATTTGGTAAATATTTTTTAAGGGTCTTATGAAGAGGAAAATAACAGATTTTCCGCAGAAAGAAAATCTAAGAAAAATCAACTTCATTTACAACTCTGTCGAATGGGTGGCGCTTTAAATTTTTTATCGGACAGAACAACGTGTATTTGGTCCACTAGTATTTTAAAGACAATGTTAAATTATTCGTAAAATGTTGTGAAGATTTAAAACAAATTTTAAATAGGTTAAGAACAGGACCAGGACTTTTCAAAGGAGTTGTAATTATGCTGCTGATTTCAATGATAATAAAAAAAACTTTGGGACTTTCATTTCACTCACTGTAAGTTTGAAAAGAATATAAAAAACACGTTTTGGGTTTTCCAAAGTAGAATTATTTTTATTACTTATCACAAAATTTATTTATCATCATCATCACCTTCTTATTGTGCTCGATGGCGCAGGTGGTTAGCGCGTTCAGTCTGCGATCGTGGAAGTTAAGCAACTCTCTCAATGGTCGGTCATTGGATGGGTGACCAAAATCTTCGTGTGAGGAACCTCCACCTTACAGAAGACCACAGTAAAATTACACTACCTTTTGTTGGCAAAGTGTTTCGCCGCAGCGGCCTTGGTGTCGTGACACTATGCTGAGGCAGGGAGGGACCTTGTTAACCTTATTCTGTGTTTTTATTTATGGTTTTATTTTTCAGTTTTATTGGTCAATAAATTATTTCTTTCTTTCTTCTCCCTTTCTTCTTTCTTTCTTTCTTCTTTCTTTCTACTTTCTTGCTTCTTTCATTCTTCTTTCTTTCTTTGTTCTTTCTGTCTTCTTTTGTTCTTTTTTCTTTCTTTCTGTCGGTGAGAAAGGTTCCAGAACTCCATGGGGTAGAGGATGTGGTCAAGGTTGGCAACAGCGATAGCTTTGGTACCTTTGGTATCTAAAGGCTATGGTGACCGCTTATCACCATATGTCTGTTTGCCACCCTTTTATCATAAAATAAAAAACTTATTAATTCGAGCTGCTCCGCCAATCCGCACTGGGCCCACGTGGTTGTGAGTCATGGCCCAATATCCCTATTCCACATATTATATATGGGAAAGGCTTGTGCCCCAGCACTGGGGACATTATTAGGCTGGTGATGATGATGATACCAGTGATCTAGTAGCAATTTAGATGAGGATGAATCTTTAATTTGGTCGGTCCATGTTGCTGGAGAATTTCCGCGCGATCTTTTGCATTCGCTGTTACCAATTGGTCCGCAATCATAATAAGTTTTTCAAATTTGCTTTGCGCACGAACAAAGTTCTGATAATATCGATGTAATAGAAGTAGGATTAAATTTAAGAGCAATGACGTATAATATATAATAAATAAATAAAATAATAAATATTTCCAACACTCACACCAATTAGCCTAGCCCCAAAGTAAGCACTGTAAGGCTTGTGTTATGGGATGCTAGGGTAACGGATAGAATACATATACTGTACATATTTAAGTAGATTTATATAGAAATACATATTAAACATCCATGACTGGAGTACAAATGCTCGTATTCATCACACAAACATCTGCCCCTACCGGGATTCGAACGCGGGACCTCTCGAGTCGGCGTCACCATGAAACTCGGCCACAGAGGTCGTCATATATATATAGACATGTTATACGCCAACAATGCATTTTCAAATGGCACAAGTAGTCCCCGCCTTAAATTCCAACTTCCTTTAGAAACAGCCGCCGGTAGAGCGCACTAAAGTAGTCTCTTTCACTCTCATTCATAAAGCAGTTTACATCTCGCTCTTTTGCCTCCACGTGTCACCGGTGTCAACAACTGTCAAAATAAGTAGTCCCTAAATATTTTTCCATGAATTTCTTTACAACTGTACTAAAGAATGAAATAACATTTTTCTTGTCTCTAGTTTTAGTTCCCGTGTAATTTGTGTACTATCTAAAAAGACAAATAGGGTTTTTTATCTAGAAAACCGTACAATATTTACACGTTATAGCGAAGTGTAGCCGCGACGAGAGAGCGTGCCCGACTGAATGCAAGCCGGGCAATTACCTGGCTCTCGTATTGCCAAATTAGAAGCGTGTATCGCGTATAATACGTATAATTTTTATAACTAGTTTATATATCTATATAAGTAATCATACAACCAATGTGCGCACACATAAATCGGCTACAGTATTTACGTACATAGAGGGGACCCTGTTGCCTGTAATACAGGTTATCCTACCACTGTCAACAGAAGTCACCTTTAACAATATTTAAGCTCCAATGTGCCTCTTGTCACCAATTTTTGTATTATTAATTTAAAAATATTGTATAGGTACTAGCGCCCCGCCCTCGCTTCGCTTCGGTGTAGAGTACAGTTTTTGTTCTCAGGCTTGTATTATACACAATGATATTCAACTATGATTCTTTTTATACCTGCATGCAAAGTCTCAGCCCGATCGGTTTAAAATTGACAAAGTTTCATACAAACTTTCATTCCCTATTTTATCCCCTTGGGGGTAGAATTGATCAAAATCCTTTCTTAGCGGATGCCTACGTCATAATATCTACCTGCATGCCAAATTTCAGCCCGATCCGTCCAGTGGTTTGGGCTGTGCGTTGATAGATCACTATGTCAGTCAATCACCTTTGAGTTTTATATATATAGATTGTAACTTGCTTTAAGTCAATAAACGTTTATTATTATTATTAATATTACTATCATCACGTATCTATAACTATAAAACAAAAGGGACGCGAGCTGAGAGACATTTGATTAATAGGTATTTGAAAAGCCTATTGCTGTCGTGCAATGACAGTGCCGTGTGATATGGACAACACTAGGTAACGCTGTAAATTGCGTGAAAAATTTTGCAAAATTTGAGATCTCAATCTCGACTTGAATATCCCCACTAAACGTTAGTGATGATAATTTTTTTTCTTCTAGTTGCTTTGAATCATAAGTTATCAAAACGGGAAGACAGGAGCATAGAATGAGTGAATCTACATATATTTAATGTACGAAAATCGTATCTCTAGTGGTAAAAACTAGAGCTTCCGCCTGAGATCCGTCACGCTAAATCAATTAAAAATATTCTACATGATTTTCTTTTACTTAAATCCTAGTCTGCTGTATCTATAAATATATAATATTGCATAATATGTTTATTTGTGTAGGTATATATAGTATGTAAATATTTGTGTAGGTATATGTTATTTATTTGTTTATAAATTATAATCTTTATATGTTTAAGAAAATATGTACATTTCTTTATTTTATCTTGCTGGCATACTGCAACTTCCTCTTCGTTTAGTTATCCTTTACCGCAAAGGTTGTCTGGAAGAGATCGCTTAAACCGATAAGGCCGCCTTTGCCCACATTATGTTATTGTTTTCTTATTTTTGTATTCTTTTGTGTGTGTGCAATAAAGAATTTATCTATCTAAAAACCAAGGCTGAATCAGCCAAGAACGTTGGTATGGAAAAAAAACATTGTCCGGCTCCTCTCTTAACTGTTGTTCGGAGATGACCTTTACAGCGTCACCAGGTTTGGGGACGGCGAGATCCTAAGGGGGCCTCAATCCAAGAATTGACGAGTGCCTTTAGAGGTATTCGAGGCGGATGGCATCTCCCCACGGGGAGAGTCTCCTCTCCGTCTGGAGCCTCTAGACCACTGGAGCCTGAGCAAGGGCGGATCCAACTTTGGCGCCAGGGGGGGTCATATAGTCGTGGTCAAGTCACAGTGGGTACAGATTGTGAAGTACAGATTGTGAAGTACAGATTGTGAAGTACAGATTGTGAAGTACAGATTGTGAAGTACAGATTGTGAAGTACAGATTGTGAAGTACAGATTGTGAAGTACAGATTGTGAAGTACAGATTGTGAAGTACAGATTGTGAAGTACAGATTGTGAAGTACAGATTGTGAAGTACAGATTGTGAAGTACAGATTGTGAAGTACAGATTGTGAAGTACAGATTGTGAAGTACAGATTGTGAAGTACAGATTGTGAAGTACAGATTGTGAAGTACAGATTGTGAAGTACAGATTGTGAAGTACAGATTGTGAAGTAGGTACAGATGGACCCAGCCCAGGGGGGTCATGACCCCCGTGACCCCCTCTCTGGATCCGCCCTTGAGCCTGAGGGGGTCGGCTCAACTAGAGGGCGTTTCTGAGACTAGGACCTCGGCTTTAGTTAGCCATTGTCGTGGAGACTTAACGCATCCGATATTGTCGCCTATAATAATGCACCTATGGGGTTAAGGTTTTAAGAGCGTTCGGACAGCGTTTGTTATGAAACGATTCTAATATCGATTATGATCTTTATTGTCACGTGATTTTATGATCTGGACAATAGATCATTATTTGCTATTCCGCAGAGGCCGCACTGATGCGGAATTACTCTAACCACAATACGGCGATCACACGTTGAATACTAATGCTCTATTTGATTCTTTAACCAGTAAACGCAAGGATTTATTTACAGTTACAGAACCATTAAATGTGATGGTAATTTATCGACATGTTGTTCGGTTTGTTTATGTTTAGTCTGAGTCAATCTTCAATTGAAATGTTTTTTGTTTTGGTAAAATGAGCTATCTTTATTTTATATTTAACTTTATGTAGTACTAGTGGCGGGCCCTCGCTTCGCTTAGGTGTAGAGCTGAAGTGTAGACTACAGTTTTAGTTCTCAGGCGTGTATTATACACAATGACATTCATCTATGATACTTCTTATACCTGCATGCAAAGTCTTAGCCCGATCGGTTTAAAATTGACAGTTTCATACAAACTTTCATTCCTTATTTTATCCCCTTGGGGGTAGAATTGATCAAAATCCTTTCTTAGCGGATGCCGACGTCAAAACACCTACCTGCATGCCAAATTTCATCCCGATCCGTCCTGTGGTTTGGGCTGTGCGTTGATACTCGTAGATCACTATGTCAGTCAGTCACCTTTGAGTTTTATATATATAGATTATATTTTTTCCAGACAAATTTTCATCCCCTATTTCACCGCCTCTAGGCATTACATTCGCTAAAAAAGTAGCACATGTTCATCTCCAAAGTTCTTTCTATTTTTATATCATAATCCATCACAAGTTGTTTAGCGTTTCTAGTGTGAACGCTTAATAAACAGACCGATAAAGTTACTTCTGCATCTCTTATCTATTAGACAAGTCCGTCTGTCCGTGGTGCTGTTTCAGCGGCCAAACCGTAAGAGATAGATAAAGAGAATATTTAAGTTATAAGTTAAAAATAGTCTGATAAGACTACAAACCGGATTTGAGTAACGTAGCACTTCCGGTTTTCGAGAAATCAGGTTTTGGTGAACATTTGGTTCACTGGTTTGCTAGTTTATAATAATAGCATGGCATTAACACGAATATAAGTAATAAGTGCCTGTATTCGTTTATGTTTTTGGGTTGTTTTACGAAATTAGCTTTAATTGACGACCTCCGTGGCCGAGTGGTATGTACGCCGGGTTTCATGGTGTCGCCGACTCGAGAGGTCCCGGGTTCGAATCCCGGTGGGGGCAGATGTTTGTGTGATGAATACGAGCATTTGTACTCCAGTCATGGATGTTTAATATGAATTTCTATATAAATATGCTTATATATGTACAATATATGTATTCTATCCGTTACCCTAGCATCCCATAACACAAGCCTAACAGTGCTTACTTTGGCTAGGCTAATTAGTGTGTTGGAAATATTTATTTATTTATTATTATTCTTTATTGAACCATATTCACTTGACTTTATAATTTTATATCTACAAGTATTATGTCGACACCTGTAAGTAGCATCTTAACTCATTTTATTCGGTGACTTCAAAGGAGAGCGTGAAAAAAGAAAAAGAAAGACTTGTCGATTTCCATGAAGTTTTAATGCCAAACAGTTTTGCAAATTGGTATAAAGTTTTAATGCCAAACAATCTTGCAAATTCGTATAAAGTTTTAATGCCAAACAATCTTGCAAATTGGTATAAAGTTTTAATGCCAAACAGTCTTGCAAATTGGTATAAAGTTTTAATGCCAAACAATCTTGCAAATTGATAACTACGGAAGTGCTTATTTATTTGTGTTAGTGCCTGAGCTTAGTGGATGTTGGAATGATAAAATTGTTACCGAAAATTACGTGTTTATTGCTTGTTCACAAATGTTCTTACAAATACTATAAAAATGTTATTAATGTAATGAGTGCATCCGTATAGGCGTCAAAATCTACACTCATTTAAATTTTTGCTGTACACCGTGGCTAATGACCTAATTAGGCCAAGTGCCGTGGCGGTGTCAATTATTGCAAATATGCAAAATAAGTTAATTTTATGTTTTTTAGTATTGAGACACCAATTTCGGAAGTTACAATGATATTCTATCACGTATTTATTAATAAAGGCCATTGTAACTACGAACGCATACTGTTTTTGTAACTAGGTATGAAACATATTTATCTTTGATGAAGAGGAAATCCGAGAAGAAATTTATTGTATAATTATTTTACAAATATATTTATTATTCCAGTAAAATGTGTGGGCAACATTTTAAGTAGAAAGGATTAGGTACGGATTCCGGCATATGTGCAAAAAACTAGTTTTCTTCTAGCCAATTAAGATAAAATAGCGTAGAAATGAGGGTATTCAATCTTTCTTAAATGATATTTGTTTCTTAGGTTTTCACGCACATCACTCATTAAATAAAACTAGTTTTTACGGGTTAATGCACGAAACTTTATTTATTTATGACGTTTCGCAGCCTTTTCAGGTCTGCATCGTCAGAATTTATTCTGACGATTCGCAGCCTAGACGATGCAGACCTGAAAAGGAAGGAACGTTTCGCAGCCTTTTAAACAGCCAAAAACTAGTTTTATTTACTTACTAGTTTACTTTTCGCAGCCAAAAACTAGTTTTATTTCTTAAATGAAAATATTCTAAGATAACAATTTAATTATATAATTACTCTATAAATATGTACTAGAACAATAAAACTAAAACCTTAAAAAATAAAATTAATAACTAAAATATATTATTAAAAGATTTCCCTTTAGACAAGGATCCGAAGATACTGGCAGCGTTACCCCTTTGAATGACTAGACTAATTCTTTGTCCGAGGTAGAATAATAAATAAGAATAAAATAATAAGATAAATATCAGATAATTAATTAAGATAAATATATTTGTTATTTCAAATCACCATAAACAGAGTTACGATGTATTTTCTTGCAGGTGTCGATTTTTACGTAACTAGTTATCTGTTCAAATAAAAGGCAACCGTTTCTGACTGACTGATCTACGAAGGCGGGATGATAAGTAACTAGCCTTTGCTATTTAAAAAGTTAAAATTTTAAAAATATATGTCATTTTTAAATTCGTATCTCTGGCCACCTGTGTTCTAAATTTGAATTTGGTGGCGCAAAAATTTTATTGATTTTTTGTCATTTGAAAATATATTTCGTCAACTGTTTTCAAAATGGATGAAATTGAACAAAGAGCTGTGATGAAGTTTCTTTATATGCAGGGCATGTAGGGGAAAGATATCTATGACGAGTTAAAGAATGTTTTGGGTGAATGTGCTCCTTCTTATGCCATGCCGGACGTCCAAAAAGCGTCACGACTCCGGAAATAGTCGTGAAAGTACATGATATGGTTTAAGCAGATCGACGATTCAAGTTATCTGAAATAGCTAACACTACAGGTATCTCAAAAGAACGGGTTCATCATATCCTAAGTGAGAAATTAAATATGAAAAAGTTATCGGCCCGTTGGGTGCCGCGATTGCTTACGCACGATCAAAAAAGGATTCGATCAAGTTTTCAGAGTAATAAAGCATTTTGAAGTTATACTTCTTTAGCCGCGTTATGAAAAAAATATGAGAGTGAAATTTTAAGATGCGCGCGCATCACTGTAACACATAAGTATCATAATGAAGTTAGCCGCGGGCGCGTTATGAAAAAATCATGTGAGTGAAATTTCGAGATGCGCGCGCATCACTGTAACACAATAGTAACACCATGAAGTTGGCCGCGGGCGCGTTATGACGTAGGCATCCACTAAGAAAGGATTTTGATCAATTCTACCCCCAAGGGGACAAAATAGGGAATGAAAGTTTGTATAAAACTTTGTCAATTTTAAACCGATCGGGCTGAGACTTTGCATGCAGGTATAAGAAGAATCATAGATGAATGTCATTGTGTATAATACAAGTCTGAGAACAAAAACTGTAGTCTACACTTCAGCTCTACACCGAAGCGAAGCGAGGGCGGGCCGCTAGTTAAATATAAAACATCATAGTTCGTTCCAAAAAGATTTTTTTTTACTATATTGTTTAACGGGCTTTATTTGAAGGGGCTATAAACAGTAAAGTTTTGGTCCCAACTAAATCAAAACCATAACAATGTGCCACATTCGTCACAGGGTTTCATATTGAATGGTGAAAGTTTATCACCCCTGTGGAGTGACGATGAAATATTAACCGTTGTGGTTTTGATGGGGATAGATAGAAATCAATAAAACATAGTCGTAATGTGCGTGCTTCAAATATGATTGTATAGAAACGATCTAGAAACAGTTTATTGGAATGTCAATTTTCAATAAACTTGTTGATTAATTCAGAGTAGTGGTCAAAGTTTGGCCTTTTTGGTTTATATGTCTGAGAGTCACTGTTTTCGTGTTTATATTAAAGAAATATCTGTAATCAATATATCTTTATTCAAATTGGATGTATAGTACAACTCTTTTGAATCGTCCAAAAATTTTTTTTCCTACCACTCTTTATTGACGACCTCCGTGGTCGAGTGGTTTGTACGCCGGGTTTCATGGTGTCACCGACTCGAGAGGTCCCGGGTTCGAGCATTTGTACTCCAGTCATGGATATTTAATATGTATTTCTATATAAATATACTTATATATGTACTGTATGTGTATTCTATCTATTACCCTAGTATCCCATAACAGAAGCCTTACAGTGCTTACTTTGGGGCTAGGCTAATTGGTGTGAGTGTTGGAAATATTTATTATTATTATTTATTTATAGGACATATTTTTTAGCTGCGGAGAAAAACAAGCGAAAATACTCCACAAAATTAAAAGTATCATGTAACAACATTTACAAATCATTATGTTGTTATAACGTCAAAAAATCATGATTCATTTAATATTGAAAACCTGTTGGAATGATTGGAACAGTTCAAACCTAAGCATTTTTGTCTGTAATAGGATCAGACACTTTGTAATAAGCTTATTTAATAAGTGTTTTTTTTATACTATCTTTGAATTTATTTATGGTTAACTCTTGAATATTGCTTGGGACTTTATTGCATAAGCGAACACAAACACCTTTAAATGAATTATTGATTTTGTGAAGCATGTATTAAGTGTGTGAACATCACTGTTTTTAAGAAACAAATTTATATTTTTTCTTACAAGTAATAAATTTTCGTATATGTATTGTGATGCGACCGTCATTAACCGCATATAGTTAGGCACTTGTCCCACCACCGACGATGAACGAGAAGCGAGTAGAGATAGAAGTTAAAAATCGCGCCAAGTCGTTTCTAGTTTCAGTAGCGGGAAGCGAGTGATTATTTTTATCGCTGGTCTATAAGCAACTGGCGAATACAGGCGCCATCCGCTCGCTGTCACAGTCCTGCCTTTTTTTTAACCCCGGTAAAAAATGCTGTTTATAGACGACGGCGCCTTTAAGAGGCACACCGCCGAACGGACCTCACACCTGGCTCCCGCAAGTCTTACGAACCCCCCAGTGACTGCCCACCGAGGACACCGCAACTCTAACGGGCCTTTTACGGCATAATCCGCTTAAAAAGTCATGCGAATACCTTTTACACTGCTTAATGCGAAGCCACGGGGTCCCCGTTTAGGGAATCTACCACGACTCCGCACCCAGCAGCCTCCCGGCCTCGCCCGGGCTCCACGGCAGGGGTCTTCCAAGGTATTGCGGGGACCCCGCAGACGTGCGCATAATGGCCCGAGCGTGGGGCTGAGTACGCGGCCTAGTGCCCACCGTACCGCCCCCCGTCCGCTGCGGAGGGCTTCTTGGGCGTACCCGTCCAAGCAACTCTCCGCCGCCCCCCTTTGTAGGACAAATCTACAAGAGGGGGCTGTGACGGTCCTGCCTGCCTTTACCCGAATTCCATTGGAACTCGAATTCGGGCTAGCGACCAAGTATAATCGCGCAATTACGAAATTAATAACTAACAAAAGCAAATGATATGAAAAGAAAAAAACCCAATTCAAAAAAGTTTTTAATGCGGGAATGAGGGAATTAGAATAAGAACTTTTTTTTTTAAGTTCTAAAAAGTGATGACTGGGTCTTTAAACCACAACCGGCTAGCAACACTTGCATTTTTAAAATCGTTTAGTTTTTCGAGCGCTCCGCTCGTTGCAGTGCAGCTTAAGTATGTGCCTACAATGAAAGTTGAACACGTCATTAAATTTTCAGATGGATAGCTGTAACCCAGTTCCAGGCGACGGATGCCCGCAGAGCGTTCCCGTGCTGGGACGAACCCGCTTTGAAGGCTAGATTCACTATAAGTATAGCCAGACCAGCCAACATGAGCTCTGTGTCGAATATGAATGCTATCGGCAGAGAAAAACAGTAAGTTGTATCTGGTTATTATTTTTATTTTTTTAAAGCATGTAACTGCTTGATGTTTAAATCTAAAGAAAATATAACTAGAAAAAAATCCACGCGGACCAGGCAGCAGACGGGACTCGAACCCGCATCCTTCGCAATCCGGGCGAATGCACTGACCAATTATGCTACCACGGCCTTCATGGACCGTGTCTAAATTCTTCTAGCCATTCTTAAGCTGCAAGGCAGCGCCATCTCTTCGCATTATAGGTAACACACAATGTCAAATGAATACTTTTACAAGTATTAAACATTTGAAAGAAGAAATAGCAATTATAGTTATATTTTTTTTAAAGCATGTAACTGCTTCATGTTTAAATCTAAAGAAAATATAACTAGAAAAAAATCCACGCGGACCAGGCAGCAGACGGGACTCGAACCCGCACCCTTCGCAATCCGGGCGAATGCATTGACCAATTATGTCGTTAGTTGTATCTCCTTTCACCATTATTTTATTACCGACCGCATCACTTTCTTATTGGAAAGTTCAGTGAATTTCAATAGATTTTCACACGCTACCAGTTAAATTGATAGAAGATGTAAGTAGTACTTTTTAGAAATTTTACACATATGTTAGGGTTTCTGATTCCGAATTGGTACTTTCTGATTAATATTTTTCTAGTAAATTTTCTTTGGATATGATAGTGTAGCAGTTAATTACTGAAGTAAAATTATGTTATAAGGAATACCTGTTCAATATTTTTTTTTTATAAAGATAATTCCGACAAATGACTCCACCCCACCTGATGTTAAGTGGAGGTGAAGTCCAGATGCGAAGATAGCTGATACAGCAGTTCTACCTGCCACACCAGCCATCCTCACCCTGCCGGCCTGCATGTTGCTTCTTCACTTCTCTTTTAAAGGATTCCTTTTAGTAACTTGAACACTTTATATTTGCAGCGCAACTCTTGAAGATTACATATGGGATCATTACGCCGAATCTTTGCCGATGTCTACGTACTTGGTCGCATTCGCTGTGACAGATTTCGGTAGCATCAGCGACCAAAACTTCACCGTTTGGGCGAGGAAGGAAGCCCTCTCGTCTGCCAAATACGCTCTGAACATAGGTCCGAAGATACTGAAGTTCCTGGAGGAATACTACAAGATCAAGTTTCCCCTACCGAAGATAGACATGATCGCTCTGCCCGACTTTAAGGCGGGTGCAATGGAGAACTGGGGTCTGCTAACCTTCAGGTATTTATGACAAAGCTTGAAAAGGATTTTTTGATTTCGAATAAGAGATGTAGGACGATTAGAGCGCCTATCTGCGGAAGTAACTTCCACCTTACAGGTCACAGTAAAATAAACACCAGATTTTGGTGGTGCTGTGTTTCTCCAAGGCTCCACGGGGTAGAGGATTGGATCAGGGTAAGCATCAGAGCGACGATATTTTTTGTATCGGAAGCGTCTATAAGTTATGATAACCGCTTACCATCAGGCGGGCCATATGATTGATTTTTTTTTATAGATAGGTCCGACAAAAGACTCCACCCCACCTGATATTAAGTGAAGGTGAAGTCCAGACGTGAAGATAGCTGATACAGCAGTTCTACCTACCACACCAGCCATCCTCATCCTGCCGGCCTGCATGTTGCTTCTTCACGCCTCTTTTAAAGGATCTCAGGTTGTAAAAGGGAGGGAACACGTGATCGGGCAGAGCATTCCATTTACGGATAGTGCGACAAAGAAATGAGTCACCAAATTTCTTTGCACGCGTTGGAATTGTGGCCACAGTTAGACGATGACAACGTAGGCCAGCGCGTGTGGTCCTCTGAAGGAAAGGAGAAGGTGGGATAAGAGAGAATAATTCCTCAGAACACTCGCCGTGGTACAGACGATAGAACGCGCTTAGTGACGCCACGTCACGGCGTAATTGAAGAGGCTCAAGGTGTTTAGTCACCTCCTCATCGCCTATGATGCTGAGCGCGCGCCGCTGTAACCTATCCAAAGCATCGAGCTGTTTGCCACTCTTTGCAACATACAAAACCAACTAAAGAATCATTGATGCCAAAGAATTCAGCGAAAGCTCCAAAGCACCATATTATATGATTGGATAAGGATGGAGTTAGGGAGAGTTACTCTGGTATTGCCATGGAAGTTGCTGGCAATCAGGTGGATGCTTGTTAGTCATATTTTCAACATACAACAAACTTTACACAATACCGAATTTAATACTAGACCTAAAAAGAATATTTTTTTAAAATTATCTCATTCGTCTTTCTCGACAGCTTTTGAGAACAAATTGAAGCGATCGCTTAATATAAATTGTGTCATTTTCACGTGGATGCGGCGAAGCCTCGAACTTGCTCAGGGTCAAACTTTGATCGAAAACAAACAACGTTTTCACCGGCATATTCCGATAATATGTTTTCCATTCGACATTCGTAGAATAAGAGATTTTCTTAGTTGCGACAAACAAGCGGTTCTATGTTTGCGACAGCCAAGAAAATTTAATTTTCAGCAAATGTGAAAATTATTTGAGATTGCACAAAAGTCCTTGCAAGGTTACTCCGGTATATATTATAATAATATCAATCGTCAGAGATCAATCTTAATATTCTTTAGTATAAATCTCAATCATATGACTAAGCTTAAATGACTTTACTGGGCTTGTACGAGTACAAACTTATTCGCAACGACACAGTTGCTTGCTGTCAGTTAGGCGTAAGCCAGCAAGAACAATAATCATGATTTTTTAGACGCCACATTAGGAACTAAACGAATCTTTGAGTTGTTTTAACCAACTGTCCTTGTCTTCCTTTTAGCAAAAAAACACAAGACAACGTATTTTACAATACGGGGGCAATATACATATATTTAGTTGCATATATAAAACTAGATATATATATTTAAATAATATTTATATTACTTTCAATGTTATATCGACCTCAAATTTACCTACCACTATTAACCTCCACAAAACCCTATGGTTGACAGGTAGAGAATGTCTACGGCATAAAGTCTGCCATTGTAGATTAGTGCATTAAGAATAAATAAATAAATATTTAAGTAGTTGCTGTTTGTTTCTGGACCGGCATGAGAATCATTGACTGTCTTGCACGAGTGTGCTTTAGTATTGTTAGGGGAAGCGCTCCTGGCACGCTCTTAGACTATTTGAGAATCCCTTTATTAGTTACCTCTCCAAAGTGGGTGTTAATAACAAACGAACACAGAGTAATCACGGTTTATTAGCCGCTCGGGTCGGAATAGGGACGCTCCATCGATCGGCCGACACCAAGGGAGACACTTCATTAGCCGGAGACACTACGAGGCCATCCATCACCCCTCGATCAAGGGTGACTCAATCGACAGCCACTCGTGATTGCTTCACACACGCAACAGTGAATGATGGAGAGATATACACTCAAACTTAGTGACATTTACGTTAATTAAAAAAATATATAGACGGAGATACGGCAAATGCAGTTGTTTTTATAGCTAGATAGGCAAATTAGTTTACCCCACCTGATGTTAAGTGATGATAAAGTCCAGACGCGAAGATAGCTGGAACAGTAGTTATAAACATCCACACCAACCATCCTCACATTGTCGGCCTGCAGAAATGCTTCTTCACGCCTTTCTCAAAGGACCCCAGATTGCAGGAAGGCGGGACACGTGCGCGGGCAAAGAATTCCACTTGCGAATAGTACGACAAAGAAATGAGTCACCAAATTTCTTTGTTCGTGTAGGAATAGAAAAAGTTATTCTTTAGTTATTATTAAAGCCGAGTTTTAAATTAGATTCGCTCTTCTGATGCGGCAGATACTGCCACATAATTATGAGCTTATTTTATAGATTAGTTGTTATTATTAACTATGAATAAACGTAGACTCCTTTTCGTACCTATGAAAAAAGTTTAAAGAATTCCAAAACAAAGAAGATTCGGATTTTTTTATTTGAACTCCTTGATCGAATAACGGGATGATCTTATAAATTTACGGCTTAAGTTGTCGGGAGAAGTCAATAATTTTGTTGATATGACTAATTTAAATTGTGTTGAAAGTCCCCGAAGTAAATAACTATGCCTTGTATTGGCTGTCGGTCAGAGAATATTGTAACTAAAGGCTCACCTTTTACAGGGAATTAACAATGATGTACGACAGTGTGTTGTACCCTATCCTGTCTCAGGTCCATCTCAGCTCTTTATTTCTGTGAAATGACCAATACAATTTGTATCGAAAGCCTACAAAACAAAGGCGCTATGCTTTGGTTGTTGGTCAGAGAAGATTGTTAGTTAGGTCTTGCGTTTGCAGGAAACTAGCAATTCTGTTCGACTGTGGAGTGTACTAAGTACCTACTTTGTGTTAGCTTTATTACTGCTAGTCATTTGTATTAAAATATTTTATTGTATTTATACGAGGCGTAACAAAAAACCTCATCCAACCTGATGTTAACTTTAAGTGGAGTCCAACCCCGCGGAGCCGTGGATCGTATTTTGCAGAGAACTAGCATTGTTTTACGACAGTGGAGTATATCCGACCACGGCTAAGGCGCGCGTGGCCGCTGAGGTCGCGTACGCGATCGGCCATCAGTAGTACAGCAACCTGGTGACCCCCGCCTGGTGGTCCGCCATGTGGCTGAACGAGGGATTTGTTATATTACTAAAGTCCCGCCTGTTGCAGGGAATTGGCAATACTGTACGAAAGAGTATCATCTTTTACAGGGAACTAGCAATGTTGTACGACAGTGGAATGTACCTGACCACGGCTAAGGAGCTTTTTTTTCTTTTTTTTTTTGAGTGTAACATACACTCGTATTGTATGCTGTTGGTCGCAGATGACCTTTACAGCGTCACCGGGTTTGGGGACGGCGAGATCCTAAGGGGATCTCAAGCCGAGAATTGGCGAGTGCCTCTGGAGGTATTCCAGTCGGATGGCGTCTCCCCACGGGGGGATGCTAAGGCGCGTGGCCGCTGTGATCGCACACGAGATTGCCAATTAGTAGTACGGCAATCTGGAGATCCCCGTATGGTGGTCCGACATGTGGCTGATTGAGGGATTTGTTATAATACTAAAGTCCCGCCTTTTGCAGGGAACTAGCAATACTGTACGAGAGAGTCTCGTCTTTTGCAGGGAATTAGCAATGTTGTACGACAGTGGAGTGTACCCGACCACGGCTAAGGCGCGCGTGGCAGCTGTGGTCGCACACGAGATTGCCCACCAGTGGTTTGGTAACCTGGTGACCCCCGCCTGGTGGTCCGACATCTGGCTGAACGAGGGATTCGCCAGCTACGTGGAGTACGTAGCTGTGGACGCTGTGAGTAAAATTTTTTGGCTTTTAAGATTCATTAGTATCTTTTAACGCTGCTTTGATTCCAAGTACAATGTCTATTTACCCATCATTCCGAATCTCGCTCGACGCCGATGATCGATGCTGGTTTCTCTCCATAGGAAAAGCCTGTGCCCCAGCAGTGAGGACATTAATAGGCTCATGATGCTAATGTATATTTTGAAATATTTTTAGTGCTATATTTTACTCCTTAATTTGGCTAGTTTCGTGTTTATGGATCTTGGTGCGGTATTTGAGTTAGTAAACCTTAATATTTTACGTTGATTGCATTCTGTACAATGGATTTTTATAAACCTGATTTAATTCAACCTGTGACTTTTGATTGAATTTTTTAATTTCGAAAGTAGGTACCTAACTAAATTACATACTCGTATTATGGATTCCCATGGTATATTTTCTTAAGGAAAGAACGACTATACTAGACATATACACTATGCAGACTAAAACCACGACAATATTGAACCTGTGGTTTTAATAATGAATGGCTACGCTGCCATCATGTAAACTAATATGTAAGGAAGGTACTCGTGGGCTGGACCGGAATTATTTTTCTATCGCGCCATCTACGTATTTAGTAGCTACTGGATTCCTCTTAACACTAAGTTGAGATTGTATAAAAAATCTTGTTTTAGGAAACTTCAGACAGGACTGTTGGTATAATTACCTAGTCTTCTTCTTTTCTTCAGGAAAATTTAATAAAATAAGTATTTATTTAAATTTCTTTTCTAGTATACATTGAGATGATTTCAGACTTAAAGCTTTCATTCATGCAACGAGTGACCGTGAGAAGAAGAAATCATGTTTCTTTCATTCTGTTCTTGCCCAGGTGGAAGAAACCTGGGAGTCTATGGAAGTGTTCGTTCTAAATGAGGTGCAGAGTGTGTTCAAGCTGGATGCGCTTACTTCCTCGCACCAGATCTCCGTGGAGGTCGGGAACCCTGAGGAGATTGGAGCTATATTCGACAAGATATCATACGGCAAAGGTAGGTTAATCTGATAGGCAAATGGCTATATTTCACTTCCTTTGAAAGAAAAGGGAAATGCAATGCAACCCTGATAGATGCAACACTTAAATTATTCATACCCACTCTTCAGGAAACTGGCGTTATCCAAGAAGCTTGTTTACTAAACACTACCTGATGTGCCTCTTACATGGGATGGCGCCAACTTTCGTTTTGTTTATTTTCCTTAAATAATAAAAGGGA
The DNA here is from genome assembly GCA_902850365.2 of Chilo suppressalis. Lineage (NCBI taxonomy): Eukaryota > Metazoa > Arthropoda > Insecta > Lepidoptera > Crambidae > Chilo > Chilo suppressalis. The sequence goes on along the minus strand of OU963901.1, from coordinate 27,013,782 downwards.
TGATGACTAACTTTTTTTTCTTCGTCTATCAGGTAGGTTAACAAAAAGTATTGGAGACCTATTTTCTTTTTTTTTATGTAATCAAAACATTACAGAGATATTTTGATTTGAAATGGCGCATGATTTCACGCTTTGGTACAATTTTTACCTCGGACCTTTGGTAAAGAGCCGTAACTCCCAAACTTTGACGCACTTTATCTTTGTATTTTAATGGTTGATTTACAAAAAAAAATAGGTGTTCATTATTTTTTGATAATCTTACTGACGGACTAAATAGAATTTTATTTACTTTACCCCGTTATCATTCCTATTATAATCCAGTTTGTACTGTACCTTCAGATTTACCAAATTATACAGCAGTTTCTCGCCAGCATATTACTCTTATAACTTTGAAACATTTGCATGATCTTCGTATGATTCAGAATTTCCTATCTTGCTGCAAAGTTTACGTCTATATTCTTCACGGAACTTACATGATTGTAGCGCATTTGATCCTACTACTTTATATTATAAACGTAATGAAATTTCACAATTATTTCAATAGGATCAGCGATCCTCCGTATGATGAACCACTTTCTGACTGACGACGTGTTCAATGCTGGCATAACTGACTACTTGAACGCCAAGAAGTTCGGTGACGCCGAGCAGAGAGATTTGTGGAGTGCGCTCACAAACGCTGCTCATCAGAGGGGCGCTTTGGATGCTGACGTCGCCGTTATCATGGACTCATGGACTCTGCAGACGGGATTCCCAGTGCTCACGATCAAGAGGAACTATGACACAGGATTGATCTCCTTCAAACAGGTCTGGTTTTAAAAGCTTTTACTGAACTTGTGATTTACGTTTCTGTAGTGCGGTTCAAACTTTATGGCAGCTGTTAAGCTAGTTAAAATGTGCAGGTTTTAGTTCATTGACAACTTGAGCTAACTTTACCCATTAAGTATAGATCGTCCTACTTCAGGTCAAACCTTGAAACTGCATTGTAGTCATCCTTAACCAAATATATTAATATGCTTTATTGTCCTTAACCGACTGAAATGAAATTTTATATACACGTTTCTTTTTATGACAATTCATCACGTCATTCTGAATCCAATATGGCAGACGACCCAGGCACGGCAGACGGCACTCCCATAATATGCATTTCAAATGAAGGGGTTTCTTGAAATATACGAATACACTAAATCTGCCTTCAATTATGATTTAATTATGAGCTTGTTTTGAAAATACCCATAAACTTTTTGTTTTTGTATGTCGATGTTTCTGAGGTATAAGTGAAAGAAAACAAATTGTAGATAATACTATTTAATTGAGCATCGGATTTAATAATTGTGACTAATACACATTATCTATTGATTAGCAATGATTAATCAATTACTGCTCCTGAGTTGACTTCATTTGAAGATAGATGACGCCAGTAGTATAGTTTTATTTTAGCTTTAGAAAATTTTCTGCTCTTTGTTCCCACTGGGTTGTTTGCTCCATAAGTCCGCTAATGTCAGTTTTAAATAACTGAATTTGATAAATACTGGGGTCTGTTTCTGGCTTAGTTAATCTAGGAAAGATATTTACATGGAACATGTTGGTGTATTTTCGTATGGCTCAATGATTGGTCGTCAGCCTGTATTCGGGTACACGAAAGATATAATCGAATTCAGGCATCCGAAACAATATTCACAGTGGAGACTGGAGCTGGAAGAGCTGCAAGACAAACGACAGGGACCAAAACGAAAACTACCCGAATACGGGCGTATTCGGCTATGTTTATTTACACTTTACCCGAATTTCATTGGCGTATTGTCGTATTTGGACTAACGACCTAGTGTAAACGCGCCATTAGAGAGTTGTCAATTCCATGCGAGTGACCCTCAATCCATTCCATATGTCTATGTAATAATCCCAAATACGTCGACACTTACAATTTTCATTTCATATCCAGGAGCGTTTCGTCCTCATAAATAATACATCTACCAACGAGACCTCCCCCGTCTGGTGGATCCCGGTATCCTATACTACAGCATCAGAAAAGGACTTCAAGTCCACCAGACCGAAGTTGTGGCTGCGAGGCGAGAGAGGCATCGAGGTGAACAACATTACCGCTGCCAAAAACGAGTGGTTCATAGCGAATATACAACAGACAGGTAAGCACTCTGATACCTATAAGAAAAATCGTTTTTATGGAAATAAGCATTTAGCCAGCCAGATGGTAAGCGACCACCATAGCCTATAGACGATTGGGACTCGAGCTGCCTACTCTGACTCAATCCCCCCACCCTTTAAAGCCCTTAAAACCTGACTTACCGTCTGAAACAAATCACCAGCAAAAGGTAGTGATAGTTTACTGTGATCTTCTGCAAGGTAGAAGCTAGGATAGCCTATAACCGCTTGGGACTCGCGCTGCCTACTCTGACTCAACCCCCTACCCTTTAAAGCCCTTAAAACCCAACTCACCGTCTGAAACAAATCACCAGCAAAAGGTAGTGATAGTTTACTGTGATCTTCTGCAAGGTAGAAGCTAGGATAGCCTATAACCGCTTGGGACTCGCGCTGCCTACTCTGACTCAATCCCCTATCCTTTAAAGCCCTTAAAACCCAACTCATCGTTAGAAGCAAATCACCAGCAAAAGGTAGTGATAGGTTACTATGATCTTCTGCAAGGTGGAAGCTAGGATAGTTTATAGACGATTGGGACTCGCGCTACCTACTCTGACTCAATCCCCTATCCTTTAAAGCCCTTTAAACCACCATCAAAAGGTAGTGATAGTTTATTGTGATCATTTGCAAGGTGGAAGCTAGGATAGCCTATAGACGCTTGGGACTCGCGCTACCTACTCTGACTCAGTCCCCTATCCTTTAAAGCCCTTAAAACCCAACTCATCGTTAGAAACAAATCACCAGCAAAAGGTAGTGATAGGTTACTGTGATCTTCTGCAAGGTGGAAGCTAGGATAGCCTATAGACGATTGTGAGTCGCGCTGCCTACTCTTGCCCAATCCCCTACCCTTTAAAGCCCTTTAAACCACCACCAAAAGGTAGTAATAGTTTAATGTGATCTTCTGCAAGGTGGAAGCTAGGATAGCCTATAGACGCTTGGGACTCGCGCTACCTACTCTGACTCAATCCCTTATCCTTTAATGCCATTAAAACCACCACCAAAAGGTAGTGATAGTTTAATGTGATCTTCTGCAAGGTGGAAGCTAGGATAGCCTATAGACGATTGGGACTCGCGCTGCCTACTCTGACTCAATCCCTTATCCTTTAAAGCCCTTAAAACCACCACCAAAAGGTAGTGATAGTTTAATATGATCTTCTGCAAGGTGGAAGCTAGGATAGCCTATAGACGATTGGGACTCGAGCTACCTATTCTAATTCAATCGCCTATCCTTTAAAGCCCTTAAAACCCAACGCACCGTCAGAAACAAATCACCAGCAAAAGGTAATAATATTTTACTGTCATCTTCTGCAAGGTGGAGGTTACTTCCCTAGACGGGCGCTCCAATTTAAGAGATCAAATCCTTACTCCTATTCGTACTAGATAAAATTTCATTTTGAACATTTAACACTAGGCAATTTCTGTTGTTAGAGCGAAACATCACATACGCACAGTTGAGCGACATCTTGCTTCAGTTTCTGTGTTTCATCATCATCATCAGCCTTATTATTGTCCCCACTGCTGGGGCACAGGCCTTCCCTATGGATGGAATAGAGAGATTGGGCCATGACCCACCACGCGGGCCCAGTGCGGATTGGTGGGTGCTAACGACTGCAGATGCAGCCGGGACCAACGGCTTAACGTGCCTTCCGAAGCACGGAGGAGCTCGAGATAGTAATTTTTGGTCACCCATCCAATGACCGACCACTGCGAAAGTTGCTTAAATTCAACGATCGCAGCCGAACGCGCTAACCACTGGCGCCATCGAGCTCCTCCTTCTCCTTCTCCTCGCGAGCTCCTTCTGTGTTTGCCTGGTGTTAAATGTTCATAACACTGCCTGAAATTGAAATGTTGGCTTTCGATATATCGTAATTGTCATTGATGTCTATAAAATGCAGTAGACAAAGATGCAGCCCGACGAAGTTCATGATACATCGATTATCTATTTTAAAAGTACAGCCTTAGGTGGCCTTTTCTCGCGATAATTATATCGATATATCTAAGTCACTTTCTTGCTGGTTTCATCAACTAAATAGATATCTCCTGCCTCTCTCAGGTTTCTACCGCATAAACTACGATGAGAGAAACTGGCGGCTGTTAGTCGAAGTCTTGAACGATCCACACAGGTTCCAAGAGATCCACCCCATCAACCGGGCGCAGATTGTGGACGACGCCATGAATCTGGCATTAACTGGCAGATTAGACTACAGAACTGCTTTAGACATCACCAGTTATCTGACTCACGAAAGGAGCTACGTGCCTTGGAAAGCTGGATTGATGGTCCTGGGATATATAGACACAATGCTGTCGAAAGGAGCTTACTATTTGGAATATAAGGTAGGTAGTTATTAGTATCTAAATATTATTAAACATTTGAAGCTGGACTATAGCACTGCTCTAGACTTTACTAGTTACCTGAGTCATGATGATGCTTGATTGTGCTGGAATACTTAAAAGCTGTCGAAAGGAGCTTGCTATATGGATTAAAAGGTTCTTATTTCCTTCTTACTACTTGCACTATACATGTAGTACAGCCTCATATGAAGAAATGTGGGAAAAGCTTTGATAGAATGCTGTCGAAAGGAGCTTACTATTTGGAATCGTCGACTTATTTGCTTTGGTGATATGGACTATGACGTCACATTAAATTTCCCAAAAGAGCGTGAGTTGAAAATACCCGCACAAGGTGTCTATTTTTTATTTACATTTTCTAGTCACTTTTTACATTTTTTTTTCAAAATAAAATATAATTTACTTATAATTTATTAAATGGATCTAAACTACTTAATTAAAATATTTAAAAATCGTGCATATTCAATATTAACAGTCAAGTAGATTTACGGATTTTGGACGACACAATTTACGGAATTCTTATGATAAGTCTATCGATACGATAATCTAATTTATATCACAAATTAATGTTATCACCAATGTGAACTCATACGTGGAAAGATAATAAAAATGAGCCGTACTAATATTTTATTTATAGTCATGTATTATTATTCAGACTGTGAAACCGTTACGCTTTATTACTTATGATGGAGTGAAATGATATGAAATATTTTACTTTGTTATCATATATATTTTTTACTAATAAAGCTATGTGCCTAAACTTGGTTAATTTTTTAGTTTAATTAGGTTTTCGATCGAGTTCTGCGTCCTGCTTTTACTGTAAACAATGTTGTGCCAACATCTTAAGCCAAACAATACAATTTTCTAATAGAAATTTGTTAATTTTGGAAAACTTGATTTGTGGCTGTATGGAACAGTGCATTGCCGTAATCTATATATATAAAACTCAAAGGTGACTGACTGACATAGTGATCTATCGACGCACAGCCCAAACCACTAGACGGTTCGGGCTGAAATTTGGCATGCAGGTAGATGTTATGCCGTAGGCATCCGCTAAGAAAGGATTTTGATCAATTCTACCCCCAAGGGGATAAAATAGAGAATGAAAGTTTGTATGAAACTTAGTCAATTTTAAACCTATCGGGGTGAGACTTTGCATGTAGGTATAAGAAGAATCATAGATGAATGTCATTGTGTATAATACAAGCCTGAGAACAAAAACTGTAGTCTACACTTCAGCTCTACACCGAAGCGAAGCGATTAAATGCATAATATAAAAATCAACTACTGTTCGTTAGTCTCACTAAAACTCGAGAACGGCTGAACGGATTTATCTTATCTTGGTCTTGAAATGTTCATGAAGGTCTAGGGAAGGTTTAAAAGGTGAGAAAAAATCGAATAGCTCTACACCGAAGCGAAGCGAGGGCGGGCCACTAGTGCATAATATATTATCCAATGAATGATAAGGTTTACGATTTTAATATAAATGTACTTATCTGTTATAAACATATTTAATTTTAATTTAAGTACTTTGCTGGATTATGACTTGTTGATTGATGAGGACTTGGTTATGACCTCAAAAAAATGGAGAAACTATTAACAGGTTTTCGGTAAAATTTAAAAATATAATTGTTCCCTATTGATCATTATCATCAGTAATAACATTGATCATAAAGGCCGCGGCCGCACTACTAAAGTGACTGCAACGCGATGGCGATTTCTTGAAAACACACATATACAGAGGTCTCGACCTCCTTTGTGCTTCGGAAAGCACGTTCAGCCGTTGGTCCCGGCTGCATCTGCAGTCGTTTTCACCCAAAAATCCACACTAGGCCCGCGTGGTGGGTCATGGCCCAATCTCCGTATTCCATCCATAGGGGAGGCCTGTGCCCCAGCAGTGGGGTCATTAACAGGCTGATGATGATGATCATTAAACTTATACTTATGTCGGTGGCCTTCTATTGCAGACTCCATTCTCGCACACAAAATCTTCTGCTCTACATCGACCATATGGACAGAATCGTTTAGTGATAAAAGACTAAAATTGGGAATGATCTCAACAGGAATGGTGGTGGGTAGGCCTTAAGATTTCGTCGTGATTGAAATTGTGAATTTCAAAGCACGGAGGAATTTGAGTTCGTAAGGAAATGATGACTTTATGTATAGTTAATGGTTAAACGTACTTACCTCTTGCCTACGTAAAGTCTATAAAAAATATATGAAAAGCTTTGTCTGAAGAGATCTTTTCACGTTAAACTGTAGGTTAGCTGCACTGTACGCTACGCGTTACTTACTATAAAGTCACAACCCCTATTTACCTTGATCACGCAATATCTTGAGAATGACTTTGCAGATTTCATCCATCATATTTTTATGTATTCTGATACTTTGTAGAAGGTTATTACGAAACAAAGTAGCGCAAACTAAGTCATCATAATCATATTTATTGCTTTTTCATGTAGGTGAACAGAGGTGTTACAAAACGTCACGGAGACGAAATCGCGAGTAGAAGCTAGTTAATTAATATAAACATCTTATTCCTAGCGATACGTCTTACGCCTTCTCGATGGAGCTGTAAAAGACCTGGGATGGGAGGTACCAGCGAATGAGAACGTGGTACGAGCTCAACAGCGCGCCGACTTACTGTCCACAGCCTGTCATCTGGAACATCTCGACTGTCTGGGGCAAGCTGTCAGGATGTACACCAATTGGATGCTGACGCCCAACCCTGACGCTTACAACGAGTAAGTTGGAACTTTATGCGTAGCAACCTCTTTTTGTGATAAACTTTTTTAGGAAATCAGGAATCTTTTGGCCAATGACTTGCCGTCTGGAACACCTTGACCTCCTGAGGCCAAGCTGTCAGGTTGTACAACAATTGGATGCTGACGCCCAACCCAGATGCTTACAACGAGTTTGACCGCACTTTTATAGGTACCACTTTTTGTGATAACTTTTTTAGGAAATCAGGAATCTTTTGGCCAATGACTTGCCGTCTGGAACACCTTGACTGCCTGAGGCAAGCTGTTAGGATGTACACCGATTGGATGCTGACGCCCAACCTTACAGCGAGTAAGTTCGAACTTTCATAGGTATCTCTTTTTGTAATATCCTTTTTTAGGAAATCAGGACTCTATTGGCCCATTACCTGCCGTCTGGACCACCTTCACTGTCTTGGGCAAGCTGTGAAGAAATAGATACACTAATTGGTTGCTGAAGCCTTACCCTGGCGCTTACAACGCGTGAGTCTCAAGTTTTTGTAAGAACCCATTTTTGTGATAACTATTTTATAAAATCAGGGCTTTTTTGATCCACGGCCTGTCACTTGGAATATCTCGACTACCTGAGGCAAGCTGTGAGGATGTACACTAATTAGATACTGACGCCTAACCCTGAAACCATTTTAGAAAATCAGGGCTTTTTTGATCCTCGGCCTGCCACTTGGAATGTCTCGACTACCTAAGGCAAGCTGTGAGGATGTACACCAATTAGATGCTGACGCCTAACCCTGACGCTTGAAACGGGTAAGTTCGAACTTTCATATGTACCCGCTTTTGTGATAACATTTTTTAGAAAATCAGGACTCTTTTGGTCTATGACGTGCCTTCTGGAACACTTTGACTTTCTGAGGCAAGCTGTGAGCATGTACACCAATAAGATGCTTTACCCAACCCAGATACTTGCAACGAGTGAGGCCGAACTTTTATAGGCAGCAACTTCTTTTTGTGATAATCTTTTTTAGGAAAACAGGACTCTTTTAGCTTATTGTCTGCCACTTGCTACATCTGAACGCCTGGCCTGGCGCTGACTCTCAGGATGCGCAACAATTGTATCGATGACCTTTTGACTTTACAATAACCTCTTTTCGCAAGGCTTAACATTTCTGTCAATCTTTATTTTTATATGTCATCGGATATGGCACGCTTAATTAATTACACTTCGTTTATCTGTCTGATTCCAAGCAACTGAAACGATAACGGTTCGAAAGTTAATTTGGTTAACTTCATTTTAAATCGTTTGTGATTAAGCATGAAAAAGTCAGCACTTTAAGTACATGTGTATTTAAATAATATTCTTATCTATTTTTATGCACATTCTAATACTTAGCTACGAAAGGGCTAAATATTCTCAATAGATTCTCAGTAGTTTTTAAAAGTTAGAATGTACGGTGTACTTTAAGCTCCGTGCTCCCACTTAACGCAGCGCAGGCCCGTAGAGTAATTTAGAGGATAAATATATATTTCCAACACTCACACCAATTGGCCTGGCCCCAAAGTAATGCTTGTGTTATGGAATACTAGGGTAGCAATTAGAATAAATATGCTGATGGATATTATGTACCTATATTATACACATATGTAGAAATACATATCAGCATCCATGACTCAGGTAAAAATGCTCGTCTTCATCATACTGACATTTGAGTCACCGGGATTCAAACCCGGACCTCGCGAGTAAGCGACACCATGAAACCCATATAGGTAGCGGCTCTTGAGTAAAACCTCAGACTACTAAACTTGTGCAGTAGACGTTTTTCTATGTAAAATTGATACTGCGCAGGCTTCCATGTCTATTGTCGTTATTCAAGAAGTTTGCCGTGGTATATACCACTTGGGCACAGAGGTCGTCGCATAAGAAAATCACTTGTTTGTGGAGGCTTAATGGCAACCACCACTACACCAGAGCGGCTTCTTCATTTGTTTGCCAGCAAAATTCCACCATCAGTTACTACGTACAATGTGTCGTGATACAATGCACCTGGAAAAGTCTAAGACAAGTGGATATTATTCCAGTTGTACAGAAACTGTTACGTTAGTATTTTTAATAGTTTTTTTTTATATAGCTAGGTAGGCAAATGACTCTATCCCACCTGATGTTAACTGGTGAAAAAGTCCAGATGGGAAGATAGCTGGCACAGCAGTTATTAACTGCCCCATCAACCATTCTCATCTTGCCGGCTTGCAAAAATGCCTCTTCACGCCTCTCTTAAAGGATCCCAGATTGTAGGAAGGAGGGAACACGTGCGAGGGCAAATAATTCCACTTGCATAAAAATAATTCAGCTATGGCGCAATTACATTTGGTCTTTATCAGGATCCCAGATATAGCAAGTCAAGCGCCTTCTTTGCTAGACCTTCTGCTTACGACTCATCCGCAGGAGTATCAGGTTGTGGTTTGAGCCCCACTGGGTTCATCAGATCATTGCCTGATATCTGCCAAGGTGCCACAGGCCAAAACTCCTCGACCATTGGTGGTCAAACGCAGGGTCTGGCACTATGGGTCGGCAGATTGGGATTGTATGCGCGACTACTTTGCGTCCATCCCTTGGAAGCAGCGCTGCTTCAGTGAAAAGGACCTATCGACCAGCGCCGTTGCTATTACTGAGGAGATCTTAATGGGAATGGAGTATTACATTCCACATTCTGATCTCATCAGTAAGAGCACACGTAACCGCTGGTTCAATCGCGACTGTGGTGATGCTGTTTCTCATAAGCAGGCGGCATATTGCGCTTGGACGCGCGATGTCAAGATGGGTCACTAGCTCATGAGCCGCAAGAGAAAGCTGATTTGTTGGCAAAACTCATTACGGCTAACTCCCGAATTAGTGATTGCAATGCACTGCCACCTACACTTCCTCATTCTTTACCCACGCAAGTGTTCCCTCCTTCCTATAATCTGGGGTTCTTTAAGAGAGGCGTGAAGAAGCATTTTTGCAGGCCGGCAAGGTGAGGATGATTGGTGTAGCAGTTTATAATTGCTGTACCAGCTATCTTCGCGTTTGGACTTTATTACCACTTAACATCAGGTGGGGTAGAGTCATTCGCCTACCTTAATATATAAAAAAAAAACATATTCGGGTGCACGAAAGACATTACTTGCGGGAACATTATTTGAATTTATTGCATAGTGCTTAAGTTGAATCAGGATACTGAAATCGGACACTATATTATAGGTATATTATGTATATATGTGTGTGTATGTATGTATAATTATGTTTTTATGTTTGTATATGTGTAAGTATTAAACACTATTTAATTTTGTTTTTTCATTGTTTGATGTTTGCTCTTTGCTATCATTGTCTGCCGTTTTATTGACTCTGCACGTTCTTTCCGGTTGACTGGTAGAGAATGCTATGCTGGCATTAAGTCCGCCATATGCAGTGTAAAGGCATTAAAGATTAAATAAATAAAAAATAAAATACTCGAATCCAGACACCCGAAGCTATGTTTACACTGGATTATGGGCTGGAAGACGGTGTCGGGTAAACAAAAGGCAATCTACCCGAAAACGGGCGTACTTAACTCCGATCATTTACACTGAGTTGTTTACCTGAACTCCATCGGCACTCATATTCGGGCTAGCGACCAAGTATAATCGCGCCATAATTGACTATAATTTATTTATTTATTTATTAGGACCACCAGGGAAAGTTACATTAAATCTTATTTTTAAACATTATAGTGATACATACAAAATGCAAAATTCTATTGAAGGTAGCCACATCATGGTTAAGAGACAGTACGAACGGACCGAATTTTAATTAATTAAACAAACATAAACACAAACTGAAACCACATGTAAATAATGAAGTTTATGAACTATTAGAGGCTTTGAAACTATAGACAATAGAAAACGAATATATATAATTAATCGATATAACAAATTTAACAACAAAAATAAAAATAAAGTTTGCCTACGCATCCCTTAATAACTCAGAAACTTTAGTCCTAAATCGTAGAAAAGAGTCATGGAAGATATCAACACTCTCACTCAGTTTGTTGTAAGCTTCGGGCAAGCGATATGATGCAGAATGTGTTAATATGTTTGTGCGAGCGATTGGTTTGCTGAATGTTGGTACAGGATAATGATGTAACGAATGTCATTTTTTGAACATTCGCGAATGCGAATGCGGATGCGAATGTGGTACCGACATTCGCGAATGCGAATATTTAGTTTTTTTTAAATTGGCGCCAATTGTCTATGACATGGTGGCAGTCTCATTCGAATAACCGAGTTGATATGAACTCATCCGACTGAAGTGTCATTCCGCTCGCACCGGTCTTTCCGTAAACAAAACAAGTAAATTTTGAGGTTAGAGTTTGAATAGTGATTTATTAACATGAGTAAATCGAATTCTAGTGAAACATGAACTTATTTCACAATTTGCGATGCTGAACGAGCTAAATGCAAGCTGTGTAACAATGAATATTCAAGGAAAGGCGGAACTACTACTTCTTCAAATTGTTTTTTTCTAATATTCATATTTGCAGAGATTTTGCGAATGCGAATGTGAATGCGAATATTCGCGAATGTAATACGGATGCGAATATTCGTTACATCGCTAGTACAGGATAGCGTGGTGGTTTACGGGGAACTCTAATATTTATCTTACTGAGAAATTGTGGGCAATCAACTACATATTTTCTGACAACTTTAAATAAAAATGTGTTATCCAAAATATTCCTCCTAGTGAGAAGACTGATTAAATAAGAAATATTTAGAAAATGAAAAACGATTAGTCCTAGGGACAAGTCCCAACAGTTGGGACTTTGGAAATCTGACACTAATGCATTGTTTTCAGGATACACCCGGACATTCGTAGTACGGTGTACTGTGTGGGTATACAGGCAGGCGGCGAGCGAGAATGGCGGTTCGCCTGGGAGCGGTTCCGTATCGCTAGCGCACCCGCGGAGAGGGAACTACTGCTGACTGTACTCGGTTGCACCAGGGCACCATATCTTCTGTACAGGTATGCTGGTCATCATCATCATCATCATCAGCCTATTAATGTCCCCACTGCTGGGGCACAGGCCTTCCCTATGGATGGAATAGGGAGATTTGGGCCATGACCCACCACGCGGGCTCAATGCGGATTGGTGGGTGCTAACGACTGCAGATGCAGCCGGGACCAACGGCTTAACGTGCCTTCCGAAGCACGGAGGAGCTCGAGATAGTGATTTTTGGTGGGATTGGATGGGTGATCCAATAACCGACCACTGCGAAAGTTGCTTAAATTCAACGATCGCAGCCGAAAGCGCTAACCACTTGTGCCATCGAGCTCCTTCTCCTCTACCAGGTATGCTGGTATCCTCAAGAAATTGCCAAGATAAATTGTTGTGTGCTGACTGTACTCGGTTGCACTAGGGCACCATATCTCCTGTACAGGTATGCTGGTATCCTCAAGTAATTGCCAAGATAAATTTCCTTGCATGTGAATTTAGTTACTAGCTGTGCCCCGTGGTGATAGCCGCGGTTTACTAGGGAAAATAAATTGTGTTTTTCCCATGGGAATAAGATGTGTTCCCGCAGTAAAACGTAGCCTATGTGTTAATCCAGGGAGTCAGCTAACTCCATACCAAATTTTATTGAAATCGCTCCAGCCGTTTAGACGTGAAGAAGTAAGAAACATACACACTCACAAACTTTCACCTTTATAATATTTATATGTGTGATTTCAATCGTACTGTGGTTTCTTTTATGAACAATAAAATCTTTCTTTTAGGTTCTTTTTCATTAAAATAACTAGCTTTATATATCCTAATTACATAAGTGGGGGGTGTAGATGTCACCGCCACAGTTTCAAAGTTATTTAAAACTGAACTGAAAGGCGACTCTTTATTTTTGCGAACGAGTTTATTATTATGTTTTAGCTTATTAGTTAGCGTATTAGTTTTAGTTTTTTATTATATGTTTAAGCCATCATGGAATGGATCTACAGAAATTTTTCGCTAGACAAAAATTCATTTGATCCAGGTTTCAATCAGGATTCGAACCTGCGGCTTCCGCTATCAGGCTAGACGCACTACCTAAACAAACTTGGACCGAGTGGATTTTTTTCTAGTAAAATTGACTTTACATTTATAAATAATTTTAACAGTTTAATGCCCAAAATGTAATAACTTGTGTTAGAAGTTGTCTTCTAGATTTTAACACATTTCTGACGAGTAATATTTTTTATATATTTTTTTGGAATAGGGAGATTGGGACATGACGCACCACGCTGGTCCAGTGCGAATTGGTGGGTGCTAACGACTGCAGATGCAGCCGGGACCAACGGCTTAAAGTACCTTCCGAAGCAAGGAGGAACTCGAGATAATAAATTTTTGGTCACCCATCCAATGACCGACCACTGCGAAAGTTGCTTAACTTCAACGATCGCAGCTGATCGCGCTAACCACTTGCGCCATCGAGCTCCTCCCATCCGAGATCCATAGGGAAGGCTTGTGCCCCAGCAGTGGGGACATTAATAGGCTGATGATGATGATGATTTTTTTTTACTATAAAATGTAGCCTTTGTCCTTTTCCAAGGGCGCTTTTATATCTATGCCATAATTCATAGCAAGGATTAATGTAGATAGATAAATGAATACTTTCATTTCTCTTTGGGATCACGCGTTTTAATGGACACACATTATGAAGACTGGGAATTCTATCCCAATTGCAGATGCATGTATTTTCTGCTTTTGTCGGCGCAACATCAGCCGTTTTCTTTCAGTGGTTTATTTAGGCGTAAAAATAATCAAAGGATGTCACGTAATAATTGTTGTTTTCAGATACTTAGAACTGTCATTGAGGAATGACAGCGGTATTCGTAAGCAGGACACTGTGAGGGTGTTCTCTTCGGTTGCCGGCTCAGCAATAGGTCAACCGATTGCCCTGAACTTCGTCCGAGCCAACTGGATGCGGATGAAAGAATAGTAAGCTCATTTAACAGCATTTAACTCCATTTTAGGAACTTCATTACAGAAATCTGGCTTTGATTTTGATCTGACTTTCATAGAAGTCAAAGTTGAGAAATATAAAACCTATAGGAAAAATTTCCTGCTTTTGGGGAAGTTTTACCTAACTTGAAAGTTTGGATTTTTATTATTTTTAAAGCATGTAACTGCTTGATGTTTAAATCTAAAGAAAATATAACTAGAAAAAATTCCACGCGGACCAGGCAGCAGACGGGACTCGAACCCGCACCCTTCGCATTGTGGGTTTACCTATAATGCGAAGAGATGGCGCTGCCTTGCAGCTTAAGAATAGCTAGAAAGAATTTCGACGCGGTCCGTGAGGGCCGCGGTAGCATAATTGGTCAGTGCATTCGCCCGGATTGCGAAGGGTGCGGGTTCGAGTCCCGTCTGCTGCCTGGTCCGCGTGGAATTTTTTCTAGTTATATTTTCTTTAGATTGAAAGTTTGGGTTGATATACTAGGCCCCCATTCTTTGAAGGTGGTGGATGACAGAACATGGTATTTTTATTTCAATTTACCCAATTAGTTTATAGTTATATATACAAAGGGTAACAAAATATCCTCCTGTCGTTTTGTGACTATCTACGTGAAATTGGCGGAATTATGGGTAAATCCCTGTTAAGCCATAAAAAAAGAAGAAGAAGAAGAACAAAATATAGGGGATATTTTGAAGCGCTGATGGGATTTATGTTTGCGAAAAAATAAAATCTAAGATCAACTTTAACTACCTTCCTAAATCAGGATCAGAAAATCAAATCATATACTAATATAAGAAAAATAAAATTAGAGTGATTTATTGTTTGTGGGTCGATAAACAATTTAATAGGATTTCAATAATTATAAACTGTTATAATCCCTTTGTATTTCGACAAGAAAAGGTATAATGATTTTCTCCTAACACAGCTCAACACAGAATAGAAAACAAGAGGGTTTTTTAAAAAACTAAACCTTGTACCTCAGTACCAGTACCAGTACCAGTAAAAAAAAGCAATTGACCACAGGCTAGATTATCATACATCCTTAACTCGAATGATTATAATCGATAATAATGAATAATTAATTCTTGCATCATATTTAAATAAATATAAAACTAACATAATTATCCGGTTTGCAGGAATAAGAGATCAATATATTTCATGGAGATGATTAGAACCTTTTAACAGGGCATTATCTGAATTTATAAATTCCACTACAAGTTCTGGATGCAATAGGGATTTGACAAGTTTTAGAAAAAGATCTCACGTTATTTATTAATGTTTATGGAGTCCGTAAAAAGTGGATATTATAATTCAGTAAAAAGAAACAAAATTAAAAATTCAATTATCAATTGGCCGCGAAAACGTTTCTCTGGAAATAATGGCGTCTCACTAGTGTGTGACGTCACACGACTGTCATTGAAACGTCAAACGATACAATGTAATGTCACTTTGGCTGGAAGTATACTAGCGTGTGACGTCATTTTAGCCTTGGCCAATCCCAGGCGTTTTCAGTCACGTGACCATGGTGCAAAAATATCAATTCTATTTAATGATTTTATAGAAAAGTTATTAAATATTTGTTACTATAGAACAGTAAAATCGCTGCTAATATTCTTAATACAGATGCCAACAATTGGTACATTATTTTTCATACTGTTGAACAGCCTATTGCCTAAATTGAATACCAATCAACACAAAAACACAGTATTTTTCCTATTAACAAGTAATCCCTTTTCATGTAACGAGGTGATTTCTATTTGCTGTATTTTTCGGTTTATCTGATCAAAGTAAATTTTAATGGCAAATAGACAATTTCGATAACATATTTACAAGTTTCTTCTTACTTTTACAGTGTCGGCTCCATATCAACACTGAACACGATTTTAAAGGTGGTGACTCGAAGGTTAAATCAACCCCATGAACTGGAAGAGGTGAGATAAGATATTATTAAGTATTATAATAGAGGAGATCGATGGCGCTAGTGGTCTGCACGTTCGGCTGCAATTGTTGAAATTAAGCTATTGCAGTGGTCGGTTATCGGATGGATAACCAAAATTTTACTATCTCTAGCTCCTCCGTGTTTGGTTGGTCCCGGCTGCTTCTGCAGTCGGCAGTACCCACCTATCCGCGCTGGGCCCGCGTGGTGGGTAACGGCCCAATCTTCCTTTTCCATCCATAGAGAAGGCTTGTGCCCCAGCACTGGGGGCATTAATGGGTTTATGATGATATTATTATATAATATTTAGTGGACTCCGTGACTTGGGTGGAAAAATTGGTTTCTCATACTTTCCACCCACCTATTCAGCCTCTTATTTTTTTTTTATATTATATAGGCATACGAGCTGACAGTTCACCTGATGGTAAGTGATCACCGTCGCCCATGGACACCTGCAACACCAGGAGTATCACAAATACGGTTTAAACCTTTAAGGAAAGAGTACGCTGTGATTTTGAAGGATTTTGGGACGTATTAGTCCGGAAACACTGCTGGTGACAATGTATTTCACAGTTTTGTCGTTGTTTGACAAAATCGCAAGGTTGTGGATAGCCACTAATCGAAATGGTGGGGATGAAAATTTTGTTATTTTTTGTCAGCTAATTACTATAAGTATAAAAAATGTAGTTCGTTTTCCCAATCCCACTAATTACTCTAATAAAATAATTACTGTTTTTATTTGCCCAACAGCTCAAGAGGTTCATAGCGGAATCATGCTCGGAGCTAGGGAGACCAGTGCAGCAAGTTCTAGAACGAACAGCCGCCAACATTCAGTGGATGGAAAACAACTATCAAACCATTGTAGATTGGCTTCTTGCCGCTGACAACAGCACCAGAACTTGGTGACGAGAACTCGACAGAGACAGAAACAACACGAACTAGAACAGTAAAAAGATAAGAAAGATCCGCATAAGTCTATCCTTTTCAGCCCTGAAGAGTCCCAGATTGAAAGAAAGCTGTAAGCTTTTGGAAAAGCTTTGAAGAAGTTCGGGCGTCGGTTAAATAAACAGTGTCTAATTGCAGTTGATGTGCTTCAGTATTCAACAATCTATCCCTTTTCAACAATGAAAAAGTGGCGTGAGCTAGAATTGTCGAGAACTAGAAAAATTTAAAGAATTCGCATGATTCGAAATGTGCTTCCGTATAACGAGTCTATCCCTTTTCACCTTCAATAAGTGTTAGTCACAAGAAAGAGAGCGAAAGCTTTAGGCGTTAATAAAAAAAATGAGGAAATGAATACATTGGCTCAGTAATAATATCTTATCATACTAAATTCAGTTTGGTCACTGTTATTCGCTTAAAACGTTAACCTTATTTTAGCATACCATTAGTTTTTTACTTATTATCTAAGTAGTATGCCAAACATTGTGTCAAAGCTGCACCTCGAAATCAGGCTTAGAGTAAAAAATGTAATTTTCCGGTTGCTAAGACCATGTAATTTTGGAAACCACCAAATGTTAAAAAATTACCATATCTCTCAATATCTAAAAAATTGTCTGCAATATTTTTGCCTTAGTTACGTAAATTGGATTCAACAAGTCACAATTCGAGTCATAATTTACTGTTTGCATCTGTCTCATCTCATTATCGACGATCTATAAAAGTTAATTAAATCTGAAACAAAATGAGAAACAAATGACGAGAGCTATTCAAACGAAAATTGTGTTGCACCACAGAGCCAGTTAAATTAAAATTTTACTACCTGTGGTCTGTGTGAGCAAAATGTTCGTCAAAATCTTCTGTTATATTTTAATATTTTCTGATCCATATCTATTTATCTATACTATATTTAAATATTGTATTATAATATTGCGTGGCAGAAATCCGCCACTTCTACAGACAAGGGTTTTTTGACATTGGCAGAAATCTGCTATTTACATAGACCACGGGCGTCAACCGCCCTTGCTTGAATTATGATCTCATTTCGACTCTCACCAAATGATGCAACCCATTTCTTACTGAACAGTTAAGGTATGTTGATGTAACTCACGTTTAAAGTTTGTTATTATGACAACAGCTTTTTTTTTTTTTTTTTTTGGCGGTAGGCGAAAAATAAATAACATTGTTTTGAACCCTAAGAAATTTTAATTTGCTAAAAAAATATTTACATCAAAGTTTAAAGTGAAATCTTATTAAAAATTTAAAGAGTAACTTACAAATAACAACATATTTTGTGGGCAACTCTCTTGAATGCTTATTTAAGCAGCCACCCTCACATCCCTACCATCACTTATATTTCTCACTATAACACAATATTGTTTCTTGTTGATCAACGTTATTCACTCTCTGAAGTCATGGCCAGTGTTGCTGCAGTACTGGAGACACAGAAATCCCTGGAGTCAATACTGATGAACAGGATGGGCGACTTGGAAGCTCAGCTTAAATCCTCTTTTTGCAAGAAAGACGGGGACAATTTGCTAAAGATCCAGGAAGAGTTTAACACCTTCAAAGATGTTGTTCACAACATACTGCAACTCTTGCGGCAGCAGATCACTGAAGTCATCAAATCTGTGGATGCGATCGAGACCAGGCATCGGCAAAAGTGCCTTCTCCTTAGTGGACTACCGGAGGGATCTGATGCTGAATTGGCAAACAATGCTGTCTCCTTGCTTCAGAAACATCTTGGACTCTGTGAGATTACTGGTGAAAGCATCAAAGCATGTTACAGACTGGGCCGGTACAAGGAGGGGCGCAATCGCCCAGTTGTCATTCAATTCACTGGTCAACACATTAGATCTCTCATATGGAAAAACAAGACCAGGCTAAAAGGTTCCGATTTGGTTCTGCAAGAGTTCTTGACCAGAAGCCGACAGTCTGCATTCAGAGCAGCGAGGGAGCATTTCGGCATGAAAAGTGTGTGGACCTCGAGCGGTAATATTTGCATCTCTACTCCGGATGGTAACAAAGTACGCATTCTTTCGATGGACGAACTGAACATGCTCACTACGAGATTCCCAAAGCCGTCTCCCGTAGCTACCGTGTTGTCGGAGGACTCGTCCGTGGTTCCGGCGGTGTCCACAGCAGCGTCCGAGGACCCAACTCAGTCCTCCAAAGCGATACAGACGAGGTCGAAACGAGTCAACAAAAACTCCAAGTAGCCTGATGCCAATCGCCGTACGTAAATGTAGGCATGACTCGATTTTATTTCACTTCCAATGGTAATGTAATGTTGATTAATTTTTGTTTGTAGTTATGACACTGACATTTGATGGCCTTATGTCATTTTTATTTTAAAAACTTTTCCTCGTCTAGGAAGGCAAAGGAATTTAAGTTCATACGGTCTATTTATGTTAGTTTAAACTTTTTTTTTTATTGGTTCTAACTATGCTTTCAGTTTTTTTCCTTTATTTTATTATATATGTATTTACTATCGAGTCATGTACTGTCTGTTCTATTTGTTACTGAATTAGATTTTAATTATATTGTAAACAGTTTACCAGTGGGATGTGTGGAAATTTAAGATGCAGTTACTTGCTAGCGATTTTTATATGTATGCTAGGTTCTATTTTAATTTCGTGTAAGTATAATTATTGTAATTTAGTATATATTTTGTATATTTATTTATATATTTATTTTGGTTCATAGATGATAGAAATGTCGGATTCAGAGGTATATTTTTCCGCTAATGATAACACTTCATATAACTCTCTTGATAATTCAAGCGAAGACTCGTATGATATTAGCACTGCTCTTAAATGTGAATTCCGTGACTACTGTGATGCTTTTAAGATTTGTCATATTAATGCACAAAGCATTCCACGGCACTATGCTGACCTCCTTCACGCATTCTCTTCGGATACGGTTCATGCCGTCCTGGTGTCAGAAAGTTGGCTTAAGCCATGTCTAAATTCTAATTCATACAACCTCCCAGGGTATAACCTTATTCGAAACGATCGTATTGGCAAAGGTGGCGGTGGGGTTGCCATATATTTGTCAAATGTCTTACCTTTCAAACTTATATGTTCTTCCTCCTTTCGTCTCGACTCTATGGAATATCTTCTCCTTGAAGTCACTGTCAAAGGTATCAAAATTGCCCTGGGAGTTGTTTACTGCCCCCCTTCTATAAATTTCCTTACTGACTTTGATTCACTTCTTAATTCTGTTGCAACAGACTACTCTCATCATGTCATAATGGGTGATTTCAACACCGACCTCCTGAAGGACACTACACACTCTCGCAACTTTCGATCTCTCATTGAGTCTGTAAATTTCTCTATTTTACGTCTTGATCCAACTCATCACAATCACACCACATCAGACTCATGGATTGATCACATCTTAGTATCTTCACCTGAACGTGTCCACAAGCACGGACAGCTTCCCGCATCTGGCTTTTCCAGACACGACCTCGTTTTTCTTGCTTATAAGGCTAAACCTCCCAAGCCAAAGCCACTTATTGTACAAATGCGAAACTTTGCCAGACTGGATGTGGAGAAGTTGAGAAGTGATGCCTGCGCTGTTAACTGGTATCCTATTCGTGAAGCAACGTCCGTCGATAGCATGATCACCTACTTCAACCAAGCCATTTTAGACCTTTACGACCGTCACGCCCCTAAAAAGTGCGTTAAATTAAAACGACCACCAGCGCCATGGATTACTGCGGGTGTTCGTATGGCAATGAGGAAACGGAACAAGTGCTTCCGATCGTACAAACGTTGCCGTACTGATGACAACTGGCGTGCATTTAAAACTGCAAGGAATCGTTGCAATCAGATGGTGAGAGCCGCTAAACGCCAATACATCCATCAGAATATTTCAAATTCAAATCTAGCCGATACATGGAAGTTTCTTCGTACTCTAGGTTTTGGTAAAACTTTCTCAAAAACCTCTTCTTTTTCATTGGATGAGCTTAACAAACATTTCTCTTCAGTTTCTTCTCTCTCTACTTCAGTTATGCTCTCTACTGTTTCCTCTATAACTTCCATGGCTCCTTTTTCTAGTGAATTATTTAGTTTTCGTCCCTTAACTGAAGAAGAGGTCCGTAAGATTGTCCTTTCCATAAGATCTAAGGCAGTGGGATGTGACGATATCAGCAGGACTATGATTATCCCTATACTTGAATGTATACTTCCAAGTATCACCTTTATTCTTAATTTTTCCCTTTCATCATGTACCTTTCCTTCTATCTGGAGGAAAGCACTTACTACGCCTCTTCCTAAAATTAATAGTCCGTCATCTCTGAGCCACTATCGGCCCATATCTATTCTTCCTTTTCTCTCCAAGGTTTTAGAAGCTGCTGTGCACAGCCAACTCACCTCTTTTATCTTTCGCCACAACATTCTCAGCCCACTGCAATCTGGGTTCCGTCCAGGTCACAGTACTACCACTGCCCTTATCAATGTCCTTGACGACATTCGTAGCGGTATGGAGAATTCGCAGTTGACTGTTATGGTCCTAATAGACTTCTCCAACGCATTCAATATGGTCAATTATGATATTCTCCTGGCAATTCTTTCACAAGCAGGAGTTTCTTCTTCAGTAGGGACCTGGTTTTCATCTTATCTTCGTGGACGCCAGCAGGCTGTACGGGTAGACCAAACCATCTCGGACTGGTGCGCTCTCACTGCTGGTGTTCCACAGGGCGGTATTCTCTCTCCTCTTCTTTTTTCTTTATTTATTAATTTCCTTACTACTATGATTCATTCCTCTTACCATCTGTATGCAGACGATCTCCAACTTTATGTTCATGCAGATAAAAATAGTTTAGATGAGGCCCTCATATGCCTGAATAATGACCTTCAGAGGATTTCGGAATGGTCCAACTGTTATGGTATCTCTGTTAATCCATCAAAATGTCAGGCAATTATAATAGGTAGTTCCCGGCAGTTGGCCTTTCTGGATTTAGGTTCACTGAATCCATTACTATACAATGGTACTGTAATTAAATTTCAACCATGCGTCAAGAATCTTGGCCTACTCATTGACTGTACTCTTAGCTGGGAGAATCAAGTTGAAGAAGTATGCCGTAAAGTAATTAATACACTTAGGGCTCTGTACAGGTTAAAATTCTTTCTCCCTTCCAGTACAAAGGTTTCGCTGGTACAGGCTCTCGTTCTGCCTATCCTTGACTATGCTGACGTCTGCTATTCTGACACCAATCAAAACCTTCTTTCTAAGATGGATCGTTTGCTCAACAGCGGTATTCGCTTTATCTTCGGTTTACGTAAGTACGACCATATCTCCCACTATAGAAATAAACTCAATTGGCTGTCCATACGTGACCGTAGAAATCTCAGAATTTTATGCATGCTTTTCAGTGTTCTATACGATCCACGTGCCCCAGAATACTTGAAATCTAGGTTTCAATTTCTGGGTCCCTCCAGACCACGTGATCTTCGCTCTTGCAGGCACCTTACCCTCAAAACTATTTTTCACCATTCTGGGTTCGTTTCCAAATCTTTTGCCATCACAGCTATACGTCTGTGGAATGCTTTGCCACTGAATATTCGCAGTGCACGTAATAAGTTACATTTCAAAAAACTAGTGCGTGCTCACTATCTGTCAACCTAATTTTCCTCTTAATCTGTAGTCATCTATAATATCATCATATCTATTTTTATTTATTTTTTTACTAATTTAGTGTATGTATGTTTATTTATGTATTTATTTATAAGTATATATATTTATGAATATATATGTGTATCAGTATATGTGTAGGTATAATATGTATTTTATATTTATTGTTGTTATAGAATAGTTAGGTATAGTAGATATTTTTTATGATCCACACTAAGTATCTCATATTCTATCGCCATTACATTGCATCTCCTACACCTTTACTGGTTGACTGGTAGAGAATGCCTATGGCATTAAGTCCGCCATTTACTGTTTTTATGGTAATAAAGAATAAATAAATAAATAAATAAATAAACAGCTATTCAAACATATCACTTTAAATAACTCTTATTAAATCAACAAACATTGAGAGATATATTGAGAGAAAGTATAATCATACACAACAGTGTAATGAATGAATTCATCGCCAAAATTGTTGATGCCAGTTTTGTTTTATAATTTGGTTACTCTAAAGTTTTTCAGAACAGTCTCATTCAAAACTGTCACAAGTAACTAAGGCGAAATAGTGGTTTTAGTGAAATTGAGATTTTCAGTAGAATTCGACTCATCATCTTGCGTTATCTGTGTCTTACAAAAAGGCCGGGTGAGCAGTCGGCGATTAATTTTATTAATGTTTTTCTACCTAGTTACCAACAAGGTATCAATATACCTTTTGTGCATTTCAGGAGTTTGAAAATAGTCATCAGCTAGTCGCTTTCTCGTTTCAGTTGCGGAATCCTAAATTAATTAAGTGGTTACTGTTTTAAGTATCTGAATAGAAATAATATCATTATTTTTGTCATTTCTTTTGTGGTTGGATTTAGTTTGTACAATATGACTGTATGATTTTTTTAACGTTATATTCACATTAGATCCTTCAACATTTTGTTTGGGATTAACTTTACCTAGCGATGGACTGAGTTTCAGCAAGATTGCCGTTTATGATATAACTAAGGCTTGCCGAGATTGCAGATAATTTAACATCATCAAAAACCATTCGCTTTATTCATTAATGATTTCTTCAAACTTCAAATTGATATAATCTAAGCGAGCTTTGTAAAAATGCTGCACTTTTCTACTTTTCTATTACTTGTAATCTAGACTAGTACAATTTAGGCACAAAATAATTTAAACTCACACAAAATCAAGTGCAGATAAAAAAGTATTTTACTAAGGCTTTTGAAAATACTTTATACAAATCGAAGTTAAGAAGTTAAGAATAGTAATTTAAACTCTTTTGTGTACACTAACATGTTATTTATAAATAAATTTTATTATTAAGTAAATGGGTGTTTGCTAATAAATTTTCTATGATTTTTTTTATCAAAACGCTGGATGATAAATCAAAGATTTAATCTTAATGAAGGATCAACTTTATATTATAATAGTGTAAGTAAAACTTTAAGGATTCATCTTTTTTGTATTCAAGTCTTAACTTTAATTTTTATTGGACTCATTTGGTCAATATTTATATGTTTGAATGTATTAACAAAATATAGAAGGATTCCGAGAAAATATAGATATACCTACTTACATACTAAAAGCTTACATAGAAAATAGCGGCATTAGAGAAAACAAACGACTTTTATGTGGAACTGAGGCCATGATTTATTTCCACGTAAATTAGGTACATTAGTATGAAATTATTGTGAAATTTTGACATAGGATATGCAATGCACCTAAGTAAAATGGTAAAATGATGAAAGTAGTCGCATGACAAGCTAAACTTGATGATATAAGAACATATTTATTTTTATGTAGACGATCTTTATGTTCAATAACTCAATAACATAAGTTTGTTATGTTATAATTCACATTCAATTTATATTAATATAGTTTGATAAGGCAGGCATGTCGGGGTTAGCGCGTTCAGCTGCGATCGTTGAAGTTAAGCAACTTTCGCAGTGGTCGGTCATTGGATGGGTGACCAATAATGTTCTATCTCGAGTTCCTCCGTGCTTCGGAAGGCACGTTAAGCCGTTGGTCCCGACTGCATCTGCAGTCGGTAGCACCCGCCAATCCGCACTGGGCCCGGTGGTCATGGCCCAATCTCCCTATTCTATCCATAGGGAAGAAGATAGTCCAGCAATGGGGACATTAATAGGCTGATGATGATGAGAAGGTCATAAAAAGAAAACAATCATTGGTGCAAAAAACGGCCTAAGCTCTATCAGTTATAATCACATTTCGATCAACAATTCACAATGTAATAATTTTAATTTACAAAATCACAAAAGTGTAATTCCAATGAGTCACTAATTTTATCGGAATACGTAACGTACTTTGATTATAATTTTTCAAGGTAGCTAAATAAACCCATGCGTACACACTTAACGAAATAAATTCATTTCAATTACTCATAGCAATGGTTTGGAGGAATCTTCCGTAGATTGATAGTTCAGCGATCGAACTCTCATATTAATGCCAACAAAAAATTCATTACAAAGAGCTACAAATTGATTGATAGAGGCAAACCTTATTTCATTGACAGTAGCCGATCTTAGAATAACCATTTGGCGGAAATCTTTAGACAGTAAAATCATTTCGCTCCCGGAACACCTTAATCTATCTGTCTACAACTTATTTAAACAATATGGCCGTTATTCCAGATGAAATTACTGCTACCTCAATGTCAGATTTCTCATGAACAGTGGTCATGTTCTGCTGTTTCCTTTTGAGAATAATAAGTCGCGAAGCAATTAATAGATCTGGCCCACCCACCCACCGTAACGACGAACATTAATGTCATTGCAATGATGCAACTTTAACTACAAGAAGAGATGTTCATAATGTCGCTGGTGGAGGATGGTCAGGCGATCACCATTAGCTGCATCTCCTCGGTGTTAATTGCATTCGTTAATTTAGTTCAGTCTTACGACGAACATTAATGTCATTGCAATGATGCAACTTTAACTACAAGAAGAGATCATGTTCATTATGTCGCTGGTGGAGAATGGTCAGGCGACAACCATTAGCTGCATCTCCTCGGTGTTAATTGCATTCGTTAATTTAGTTCAGTCTTACGACGAACATTAATGTCATTGCAAAGATGCAACTTTAACTACAAGAAGAGATCATGTTCATTATGTCGCTGGTGGAGAATGGTCAGGCGACCACCATTAGCTGCATCTCCTCGGTGTTAATTGCATTCGTTAATTTAGTTCAGTCTTACGACGAACATTAATGTCATTGCAAAGATGCAACTTTAACTACAAGAAGAGATCATATTCATTATGTCGCTGGTGGAGAATGGTTAGGCGACCACCATTAGCTGCATCTCCTCGGTGTTAATTGCATTCGTTAATTTAGTTCAGTCTTACGACGAACATTAATGTCATTGCAATGATGCAACTTTAACTACAAGAAGAGATCATGTTCATTATGTCGCTGGTGGAGAATGGTCAGGCGACAACCATTAGCTGCATCTCCTCGGTGTTAATTGCATTCGTTAATTTAGTTCAGTCTTACGACGAACATTAATGTCATTGCAAAGATGCAACTTTAACTACAAGAAGAGATCATATTCATTATGTCGCTGGTGGAGAATGGTCAGGCGACAACCATTAGCTGCATCTCCTCGGTGTTAATTGCATTCGTTAATTTAGTTCAGTCTTACGACGAACATTAATGTCATTGCAATGATGCAACTTTAACTACAAGAAGAGATCATGTTCATTATGTCGCTGGTGGAGAATGGTCAGGCGACAACCATTAGCTGCATCTCCTCGGTGTTAATTGCATTCGTTAATTTAGTTCAGTCTTACGACGAACATTAATGTCATTGCAATGATGCAACTTTAACTACAAGAAGAGATCATGTTCATTATGTCGCTGGTGGAGAATGGTCAGGCGACAACCATTAGCTGCATCTCCTCGGTGTTAATTGCATTCGTTAATTTTTTTCCGTCTTTCGGAAGTGATGCGCATACATACTTTTCGACGATTCATTTTTATATACATATATAGATTTTCTTAGTATGCTATCTAACCATTATATCACGGGACTAATTTTATTGTATTAAAGAATATTAAGTGTAAGTTTTTAAATATAAGAGATTATTAGAAAATTTACCTATTTATAATTTAATTTATTTTCGATAAAGGAAACTGTATGCAATGTTTTGTGTTCATAAGTATTTAGCCAAATTTATACTATTATTCGCAAAACTAACGAAATAATTTTTGAATTTATCTAGTTAATTTTAAGAAATTATTCTCAAAGTAAAATGTAAAGTAATGATGTTAGTAGATTAATATTTTGTCATTACATAAAAAATTAGGTGTTCGAATTAATAAATGGAATGAAACATTATTCTTCTTTACATAATTTGATAAATTTAAGATAATTTTTGTAAATAAACGCTTTAGTTTGGATATATGTTAATTTTATTTACCTTACCTCCCTCTATTGCTTTAGAGTTAGGTTATGTTTGTTTTATAACCTTACATAAAAAATCTGTTATCTGAGACTGTATGTACCTAATATTCTTGTCCTTGCTCCTCCGAGTTTCAGAAGGTGCGTTAAACCCATGGTCCCGATTGGATCAATCCGCAATAGGACCGCCAGGTCATGGCTCGTTTTTCTACACTAACTCTGTCCATGGGAAAGAATAGAAGATCCATTCAAGTGTGACTTCTCTTCCACCTGGCAAAAAGAATATAATTCACATGATAATTGGCTTCAAGCATTGCTCTTTAGATATACTTTGCATGGGAACATTTATTAGCAGACAGATCGCTGTCAGCGAGTTTACCACTGTCGGGCTGCTCGGTAGTTGATGCCTGGCTTACCACGCGTTGCAAGCTAGCGGTCTGCGGAGTGTCCGTGCACCATTAGTAGAGCCATTCTCGCATTACTACCAAGTAATTTGCTGATAGCTAGTTGTCGACGCGTGGACAGGTGGGTGTCTGCTAGCTGTCGCCGCGTGGACTGCGAGCAGTCGCTCCAGTTTAGGGTGGTGATAGGTGGCAGCGGTGTTCCAGCAGTGTCTTGTAAGTTGGCTAAGACTTTTAGCAGACTGTTTGATGACGGTGAATTGCTTTTTATGCAAATAGAATACACAAAACAACTGTTTCCAATATGATAGCTAAACAAACAAATGGTCAGAGCAAATGTTCTGAACAAAAGCTTGTATAGTCGCACAGGTACATGACTGAGCGAGCGAGCATTCGCTTACTCTGATGTCGAAATGTCATTGTCAAATGTGTACTGATTTTTAGTTCTCGTTACGTACTTTGTTCCGCTGCTGTTCAAGTTTCCATACAAAATTTGACATAGACATTTCGGTTTGCAAACTATTCGAATTCGATAATGGTTCGTGCTAGGGGTACAGACCATTCAGGGAATACGATTATCCCTGAATGGTCTCGGCAACGAGAAAGCTGACCAAAACCTTTCTGTGGCATCCCTAGAAATCAACAATGCTTTTAAAGGCAAACCATCTATGCGAATCGAAAAAATACTGGTTTAAATAACAAATCCAAGCTTATTCTTTGTTTAATTATAAGGGGGTATAAGTGTTGATATTGTTACCCTGGCTTGTAAAAAGTGGAAAATGAAATAAAAACATCTTCCTTGGCTGAGAATCGAAGCGCCGCCTGCTGGCGAGCATTCTACCACTGAACCACCGAGGCATGTTGAAGTTTTTAAAAACTATTAAAAATTTAACGGGACATGCTAAAGATGAACTTAAAATAATTGTGGTGACGTAAATCAAAACTATGGCCATCGGTTCAAAAATCTATAGTGGGAGACCTAGTTCTGAGTTCAGGAAAAACATCAAGAGCTATTTATTAATTTAAAGGTCGTTTGGATGGATTTGAAAGACACTACGAACTAATTTGTACTAAATTAACGCAGCGCTATCGATATCGAGCTGATAAACTGCCGAATCGCGATTAATAAGTACAGATGGGAGATACACTATCATTTCTGATATATTTTCATAATTTAGATTACTATAATCCAGTCGTTGGCGATCGCGAAGTTGTTCGGTGCGGCCGCGGTCACGGTAAGTTCAATTTCAAAAAAATATTAGGTATCTAATTTTATTTTTTTTAATTTGCTATCTTAGATGTTGTGATGGCAGTGAAAAAACAACATGAATAGAGCAGTAGCTAACTTCTCTGTGCAGAAAAGTAATCAGGGCGTGTGGCTAACTTCTACAAAACTATTAAACGACTTTGTATGACTATGACTTTGAAAGCGAAGCTTAAGGCAAAAAAATATTATTCGCCACATTTGGCATTGGTTGCTATAAGATGGTTTCCGGAAGCAATATACCTAGTCCAGTCATAAGTTCAGTTACAAATGAAAATGAAAATTTATACCTACATATTTACTAAAGTCGCAGAAAAAATTAAATAATATTCTATTCGAAATGGCCATCTTTGGCGTTATACAGGGCTTTAATCTGTTTGGACACGAAACTTTGGATTTACGCACTGTTTCCAAGGGAAATTTCGACATTGCTTGCTCCAAAATTTTTTTAGGAGACTCAATGTCGCTGTGACATTTGGAGCAGGCTATGTCCTCTAAAACTGACCATAATTTGAAGTCTAAAGGGTTGAGGTCTGGGCTAGATGAGGGCCAGTCTTCAGCTCTCATAAAGTCCGGTAAGTTGGTTTCAAGTCGGGCTTGGGTAGTTCGTGCCTTGTGACCAGGTGCAGAATCCTGCTGGAAAGTCCACGGTATATTTTTAAAAAGTGTATTGCTGAAAGGTTTCACTACATGATACAAGACTGTATCTTGATACACTTTGGCTGAAGTTTGTGTGAAATGAAATGTAGTTTTGTGACTACTTGATAAGACACGCCCCACCAAACCATCACTGACGCAGGATGATGACCACGTTGTACCTTTCCAACCACTTGAGCAGCTTCTTTAGAACTGGGAGCGTACACTTTATCATTTTGTTTATTGTAGTGTTCTTCAATCATATTTTTTTTTTCATCGGTAAAGAGGATATTTCTGTGCTTTTCACTTGCGTATCGCGACAGAAGACGGTTTGATAGATCCACTTTCTTTAAATTGTAAAGATTGATTTAGGGCATGTCCTGATAAGCACCGAGATTCAGAGAGGCCTAGTGGGCATCCCCATTTCTCACGATAAGATTTTTTGCTTGCTAATGGGGTTTCGACGAATTCTGGCTTTAACAGCATTAACAGCCTTTGTCGTTCTAACGGCACGCGGCCACCCCGATCTTTTCCTGATCTTCGACAGACGAAGTGTGACTCACGCCCTAAGGCAATGTCCTTCTTTACATTGTGCCTAATTCAGAAATGTTATTTTAAAATTTCAAAATTATTTTTATAGCAGGTTCTCCTACTTAATTTTAGCTTTTAGGGTTCGAAGAATGATATCAAATTCGGCATGTTAAATAAAACTCTAACACAAGGAAGGCAATTTTTCCGCACAAAACGGAGTGGCAGCTTGGATGAAACCTCACTTTACAGAAGACTGCAGCCATACAATTTACAAGATTCTATGGCATTGTCACTATAGTAAATGAGTTTATCGGAGCCTCATGGAATTGATAAAATACCTAGTACTTATTTGAATTAAATTCTTATCAATATTATTACCTATCGCTTTGCACTCATATAATAAAACTTCAATCAATCGTTTCTTGGCGGTAAGCATAAATATACTACAACTAGTGGCCCGCCCTCGCTTCGCTTCGGGGTAGAATTGATCAAAATCCTTTCTTAGCGGTTGCCTACGTCCGCGTCATAACATCTGCCTGCATGCCAAATTTCAGCCCGATCCGTCCAGTGGTTTGGGCTGTGCGTTGACAGATCACTATGTCAGTCAGTCACCTTTGAGTTTTATATATATAGATGCTATGATAGTTCCGAAAAAAATTCAATTCAATTCAATTCATTTATTGCAGACCATAATGGAGATAATATTAATTAGCCAAAAATAAGTTTGGGAAGTCGCTTAATTCTCGGATTGTACACATTGATTAAAATAAAAATCTGTTAATGTAACTTTCTATATTTAAAAAAGAAAAACGAAATTTAAAAATCTTTAAAACGTTTTTTTATTCGATCAATAATATGAAAACCCAGATACTATAGATAAATTAGGACATTATCTGGGTTTTCACTTTATATGGTTAGGCCAGTATCTTAATGTTGTTATCAAAATGATGATAAAATTTTATTAATTCAAATTGCTAATTACAGATAGCTATTAGGAAATTACCAAAATTAATTTTTATTTTAAATAAGCTTCGTCTTTGTAATTGAAATAATTCGTCTTCTATTACCTCTCATATGTTTGCAAAATAGGGTGGCAGACGAACGTATGGCCTCTCTGATATTAAGCGGTGAAGCATAGATTGCTAAGAAGTTCGTTTCAATATTTTTGTATGACGGTGTAGTACGTTTACTATTTACATTATGTGTATTTACCAACGATATTAAATACCCTAGATACACCAACACGAACAAAATCTTGCCTGAAGCCTGTCCAAAAGGTACATTTTACGATCCACGGAGCTCCGTAAGATGATCGCGCTGTCAAAAACAGTATAAGACATTATTTAAACATTGAAAGTCACCTTTTATGCATACTATGTAAGGTCTAAATAAAAACGCATGCGTCAAAGAGTTATGACAGTTCGAATGCAAGCTTGTAAAATTTTATGACTTATTGCTATATGCGGAAGAAAGATCTTATTTATTTGACTCTACGTGCAATTCTGAATGCGTTGTTAGCAATATAGCAGGAACAGAGCGCGAGAAAAAGAGACGGCTATATGACGACGTATAACCGACCATGCATTTGAACATCACAAATATTTCATATTCAATCAGTTTATAGTAAGTATGTATTAGAACAAAATTTGCTTGAAATACGTTAAATTCACCAACATTGATTAGATACCTGTCGAAAAATGATACTTTACATACTACGTATTTTTTTCGCATTATTCACGGAGCTCTGCGTCATGTTGACTATTCAATAGTCCGCACGTGACTGTGAACCAAGAAGAGAGGTAGAACGTAGCGCCTATCTGGGGAAGTAACATTCGCCTTACACAAGACCACAGTAAAATAAGGATACCTTTTTGTGATGTTATATTTAAGTCGGTGAGTAAAGTTCCAGAGCTACACGGGGTAGGGGATTGGGTCGAGGTAGGCAATGGCACGAGTGATATTTTTGTATCGCAAGCATCTTTAAGCTAAGGTCGACGCTAACCATCAGTCGGGATATATGCTTGTTTGCTACACTTTTAACATAATGTAATAATAATAAAATAATACAATAACGAGGTATTCTTTTTGAATTTGTGAAGTTTTAGGGAGAAATGTCTGGTTCTACAGAACCAATTTTGAAAATTACTTTACCAATAGAAAGTCACATTATTTGTGAGTATCTTAGGATAAAATATATTAGAACAAAATATATACCTATAGTCTACACCGAAACGAAGCGAGGGCGGGCCATTAGTATTTTTTTATGAATAAATTATTATTATCATATTTTACTAAATTCAATTATATTTTTTACTCTTATATAATATAAATATTATAAATAGATGTGGAAAATGAAATTAAAATTTATCCGATATTTTTGTCCTAAAAATAGTGTGATATAGAAAATATAATTAGAAAAAAAATCTAGTTTTATTTTCTTTAGATTTAAACATCAAACAGTTACATGCTTAAAAAATACAAATTATAACTGGTGTGATATATTTAATACTTGGATATATAGCCCACAAAAGAGATGAAAAACGTTTGCAGGTATTCCCGTTGCGGCATACGTATATAAATAAATTAAATGCTACGAATATCACCTCACGGGATCCATGCCAACCTCACCTGCGCGCGGTGCACTCTGCTAACCACCAACGAGGCTCTGGCGCTCCCAATCCACCCGCATTGGACCAGCGTGGTGGGAGACAGCCGAAACATCCACTATGAACGCAGACTACATACATACGCTGCGTCAGGTAAACAGAAGCCCGAACAGTATAACCTGCCACTATTCTTAGCGTTTGTGGACTGTGGAAAAGCCCTCGATGCTTTTGGACTGGAAAGGACTTAGCGTTAACATAAACGGCGAGTACATGACGCCCCTTTGTTTTGCTTATGATATCGTAGTCATGGCTGGGACACTAGAAAACCTGGGCACAATGCTGGATGAATTCTTGGCCCATCTACCGTAGTCTCTCAAGACGAAAGTCTCAAATACGTGTAATGATGACAATGATGACGTATGGAACCGAGACGTGGCTGCTCACAATGGGCAACAAGACGGCTCAAATTCACCCAAAGGGTAATGGAGACACCTATG
Source organism: Chilo suppressalis (assembly GCA_902850365.2). Lineage (NCBI taxonomy): Eukaryota > Metazoa > Arthropoda > Insecta > Lepidoptera > Crambidae > Chilo > Chilo suppressalis. The sequence continues at coordinate 26,980,702 of OU963901.1, read as the reverse complement.
CTTGGGGTTTCATTGCGCGATCGGATCCGAAATTATGAGATCCTCAGGAGATCTAAGGTCGTCGACATAGCCCAAACAATTGCGAACCTTAAGTGGCAGTGGGCAGGGCACATTTGCATGGAGGACTGACGGTCGTTGGGGCGGAAAGGCTCTCGAGTGGCAGCCGCGTTCCGGGAGACGCAGCGTTGCTGGGTGTCCCACAAGGTAGACCGACGATCTGGTGAAGCTCTTGGGAAGCCACTGGATACGGGCAGTGCAGGACCGATGGGTTCAGAATTCTTTGGCGGAGGCTTTTGAATGAGGCGTGGAATAAGAGTAAATTTTGGAAAATCATGCCTTAGAGCACACCTACACCGTAATTGCTATATGTGTGCCAAATAGCGCAGTCTGTTCAGCTGAAAAGCCGTGCGTTGATAGATCAGTCAGTAACGGTTGCATTTTACTTAAACAGATATAGTAATATAAGTCGTCGTTAAAATACTCTTGCTTACTTTTTAATATATTAATTGAAAGTGATGTTATTTGTGTAATGAATATAATTTACTTATGTCTCTTGTACGGTGTATAACAATAAAGAATATTATTATAATTATTAACTTTTATTATTATTTGTAATCAGTGCCACTATAAGCAAATGTGTTAGGGAATCATTGGGGTGTAAGAGTGTGTCCTTCAATAAGGACATCTTCTTATTTCTCGTTATAGGACGTCTTTCCTCTTGAGTCAATTGTTATTCCTCCGTCATGAGTTATGTTGTTAGTATGTTTAGGTGATTCTCCAGCCTAGCCCGGTATTTCTGAGTTGCAATTGCTATTTCATCCTTGACTGTTGATATTTATAGGTGTTCGTGGATTTCATTATTAGTGATATACTATGGCGCTTCGCTAATAGTTCAACGGATCATATTTTAGGCTCTTTGAATCCAAAGGATGTTAGAATTGCTAGCAGTTAAACCCTCTTGACAATTTGCTGTTACGCCTAATAGCCAAAGAAGTCGCTTATAGCGGCTGTTCAATAATATAAGTATTAATAATAGTTATAAAATTGCAGTCATAGGTGTAATCTAGAAAAGCCTCCACGAAATTATAAAATTAATAGATTTTAAAGATACTTACATTTTACTACAAAAAATAATAATACTGGTAAGCAAGAACACGATATTACTAAAATGCTTTATCAGGCTGAAGAGTCTCCTGTAAGGTAACTCCTTCTCAGAGGAAATCTAAATTCGAGTGTTGCTCTTAAATAGAGACGGAGGACAGTTCCTTTGAACATTTTACAAACTAATAAGGACCCGACAGCAAAGACAGACTTTTAAGGGAGAGTAGACGTCTTTTTTGTGTGATATCTTTTCTATGAAAACAATTTTTACTTTTCTTAAATTGGTAAACATACCAATTTCAGATATTATTTTGTTGTCAAGATAATTACGGAATTGAGCCGTCAGGTAGGGTTTTAAAAACTAAACTTTAAATTATAACTTTATTTATTTAAATGTTTTACAAAATTACTTATACTAATTGATCCCGATGATCCGGTCTTATAAACTATACGTCAAGATGCTTCCACGATTGAAGCTCAAGCAACTCCCAAAAGTGTCCGAAGGTTTTACATGAACTAAATCTGTCTAATAAGCACTTTTCAACACGATTGCTCAATCAAGCCACCTGCACTTGGGAAACACATAATGTACGCGTGACGTATGAGTGACGTAGACGAGTCTTGTACTCGTAACACCTTCCCTCCTAGATGAGCAACTATTTGCGAAGATTGAAAGCAAATGTTGCGGCTTTTCTTTCTTCGGTGGATGGTGTAGAACCTGCTGATGCCATTTCCATCTCTTGAGTCTGTGTAGATTTAACTCGCTGTTGGATCTTACGCCGTCTCAGGTAGTAAGCCACATTAATGAGTGCAAGTGCACTTAACAGTATGATGACGTATGTAGGTATCGTGGTGTGATATAAGCTGGATAAATCCACGGTGTTAATTCTAACAGGTGGGTCCATGAGTAATTGATGTTGAATATTGTATAATTTGTTCAAATCAATTGTTGTGAAATTATAATGTGGTAAGTTTTTCTTCGAATTTGCTGACATCGGAGTCGAATGTGGGAATGTTATTATTTCAACAGCTTGCCCACGAAATTTGTCATCAGTATTAACAATTGTGAATTCTGGTGTGTGAATGCTGCAATTTCGGGGAATCGTTGCGAAGTAGCTTCCTTTTAACAGATGATATTTTTCTTGTCCGCATGATATTTTTACTTTGATTTTGTTAGGTAATGATAAAATATAATGTTGACTGTCCAGTTCTAGTAGTGCTTCCTTCAGGAGTGATATGGATGTAGGATGGCACTGTCCTGTATTCTGATGATAAATGAGACTGAAGACGCAGTCACTGCGTGTTCGGGTTTGATGGTTAAACTGCTGCTTGCATATGTACCAGGTGTCGATCTTCGGGCATTCAGCCTCCATGTACGCAAATTCCTGGGAATTGGATGCCATGTATGGGAATGGTGGAAGGATAATTTCTGAGTTTTTATTAGGAACAGGACAGAGTCTATAAAGGTCATATGTTTCTAGAGACATTATAGGAAACTTCAAGACAATTACGATTTTCTTATCAATAAAATATGATCCTAAGGTAATTAGATCGTAATAAAACCTAACATCTAAGTTTAGTAACGCATTGGATTTTTAATTTTAATTTTATATAGATTTTTAAGCTGTGTTAAAACATTTTTAAAATCACTTATATATAGTATAGAATGGTGCATTACGTTTGTGCGACTAAAAGCTAAAATATTACCTAATCTAGTTATTTCAGATGAGAGTTCCAGAATATTTTCCGTAAGTATGCTAAATAATTGGGAAATCAGCGTAAATTGATACATCTGTTCTATTTCAGTTACAGGTGTATTACTTATTGAAATTATTGCTTTATCTAATTTTCTTTCATTTGAAGAGATATTATTTAAAATTTCTTTTTCCTTCATGGTACTTTGATATTAAATCTTGTTGGTTAAGAAAATCACAAATATCTTGATTTTTTTTTTGACAAGGACCAGGTTTGCTGCGGCATTTTTAAAGGTTTTTTGTAGAATGAATACATTTTATTAAGAGGCTGTACGAGGATTGCTGTGCGCAATTTGGGATCAATGTGATTTTTTACGACAGATATAATATCTTCTTCTAGGTTGTTTTCCGAAATTTGAACTATCGATTTTCTGTATGTCTCAAATGGTACTGTCGTTTTTGGTCTAGCATGACAAGGGTTAGTATTAACTTTTATGATTAACTGTCTTATGAATTTATTTAGGGGTTCTTCTGATATGTAAAATTATTGTGTGCGGGGGTAGGCCTAAAGCTGTTATTAGAAGACATATTTTTCGGTACAAAATTATTAGGGAAAGTGGCTTGTTGCATGAAAGGGTATTTAAAAGCTTTAAATTGACGTGTAGGCATTCCACAATTGTATTGTCTCGAAGGCATAAGTGAGTCATGCGAATTAAAAGGTGAGTAATTAAACGGGGCATTGTTAATCGATTTCTTAGATATTAGCGGGTTACTGGCTTTCGATTGTAAGTATAAGACGTTTAATTCTTCCTGGGCGAAATCCAAGGTCTTTTCTAGCGAGTCGGGGTGCATGGACCTGACACGTGAGCCTAAAGGCTCGGCTAGGCCTCTGGTATATGTTTGAAGAGCTAATTTTTTGTAAAGTTCACGTTTAGCCTCAACTGTTGTTTTAATTTGTTCGTGTAATTCTACATAAGTCATAATTATACTAAGTAAATTTTGAACTCACTCGTAAAATATTTGCGGTGTATCAGAACCTTGAGTTAACATAGATAAATCGGTGTATAGGGCGGACTCGTCTATGTGATCCGAAAAGCTGTTAATTAGCGCATTTCTTATGCCATTCCAGTCCTGGGGGATGCCATTTGTTGCTAATGTTTTAGCAGCAGGATCGGTTATTTTACTTAAAATTCCATTAATCAAAGCGTAATTATTTAGTTCATTTCCCGGAGCTGGATTAACATATGTTAAAATCAGTTGGTCGCAAATGTTCAAAAATCTAATTAAAATGTTTGAATTTCCATCAAACTCAGGAACTAGTCTTAAAGATTTCCAAATCCTTTCCGTCATATCGTTTGAATAAGCTACAGATTGTTGTTCGGTCGCCATTTCTTCTTCTATGCTTTCTAATGTAGATAATTCGATTTCGCGATGAAACCTTAATTCTCTAGAATTAGGACGAATACTGCGCCGCAGATTCGGTCCTATATCTCTACTTTTCTTTGAAAAAAAAAATATCTTGAAAACTTTCTAAACTATTAAAAGAAAACTTAATTAATTTACTTATTAAGTCCTACGGGAGACAGGAAAGGGGCCGCTGTCAGCCAATAGGAATATCTAGCAATCTTTCTAACTATATAAAAAAAAAATACTTATTACGTCCTACGGGAGACAGGAAAGGGGCCGCTGTCAACCAATAGGAATATCTAGAAATCTTTCTAACTATTAAAACAAACTTATTTAATTAACTTATTACGTCCTACGGGAGACAGGAAAGGGGCCGCTGGCAACCAATAGGAATACGTAACTTATATAATAAAACTCACAGGAGCAAGATGCTTAGCTTAGTGTGATGATGGGCCATCGATTTTTGGATTAGCGCCGGTTTTCGAAGTTGATTCTTCTTTCCCGTCTGACGACTGCTTCGCGTAGATTCGTAGAGATAGTCGACACGCCGACGACACGACTATCAGGCTGATCGAAGTATGATGCTCGCACTGACTCGACTATCCTACCGACTGCGCCAATTACGGAATTGAGCCGTCAAGTAGGGTTTTAAAAACTAAACTTTAAATTATAACTTTATTTATTTAAATGTTTTACAAAATTACTTATACTAATTGATCCCGATGATCCGGTCTTACAAACTATACGTCAAGATGCTTCCACGATTGAAGCTCAAGCAACTCCCAAAAGTGTCCGAAGGTTTTACATGAACTAAATCTGTCTAATAAGCACTTTTCAACACGATTGCTCAATCGAGCCACCTGCACTTGGGAAACACATAATGTACGCGTGACGTATGAGTGACGTAGACGAGTCTTGTACTCGTAACAAGATAAAACATTCAAACACAAGAATTAATTTTATTTCAGATGGCCACCGTACTAGGGTTTATAGTTCTAACTGCAGCCTGTTTAGCAGCCGACGCGTTCCCAGACAAACCACTTCCGTACAGAAACACCATATTCGGGGACGAGAAACTGGAAGGTGAAGTCTTCGAAGAAGTAGACGCATTCAACAGTATCACTCTTTATAACACTGCTGACAATCCATACCGCTTACCTCGAACGACTTTTCCTGTACATTACAATGTCGATTGGACTATCAATCTACCCGACCCGAGAAATTTCTCTGGCACCGTGAAGATATACTTGCAGGCCTCTTCGTATTTTAACAATGAAATTGTGCTTCATGCTCACGACTTGAACATAAATTCTGTGAAACTAGAACTAAATTCAGAAGAAGTGGTTCAAACGTACACAGTTGAACCGGAATTTCATTTTCTCCGCATAAGACCCGTGGCTGGACCGCTGCTCTATAACTGGACCATTCCAATCACATACGAACTCACCATTGATTTTGAGGCACCGTTGAGGGATGACATGTATGGCATTTATCAAAGTTGGTTCAGAAATAATTACACTGATGCTGAAAGGTGGGTCTGAATAAAAGATATTAAAATTATCAATTTTATCTCTTTAAAATTTTATTCAAAATTCATGTCTTAAAAATACTGTGGTATTCGTGGGTTAACCTATCGGTAATAGTAAAATTATTCAACTATCGATCTTTATGTTTATTTTGAATGGATACAGATTAAGTTAAAATTTATTTGTAATTTTGGAATGACAGTGAAAGAGAGACACATTAATAAACTGTTTCAGTTGGATGGCATCAACGCAGTTCCAAGCTACGGCCGCTCGATTCGCTTTCCCCTGTTATGACGAGCCAAGTTTCAAGGCGACATTTAACATATCCATAACCCGCCCTGCGAACTACCATAGCTGGTCGTGCACAAGGCAACAAATGACCGTAGACAGTGATCTGCCGTGAGTAATAAGTACAATTCTTTAAAAAGGACTAGCAAGTTCCTGCAACTTTCCCATCCAGAATTCCATGCCCATTTTCATCTCCGTCAAAGATGATTTCTGGGATACAAGCTATCCTTTGTTCTTTTCCGGGAATCTAACTTTATCTATAGAAAACTTAATTTAAATCGATTCAACGATTGAAGCGAATGAATGAATAATCACAGTCCTGTTTAAAACTTACATAGTCTCTATTAAAGAACATTAGATTAATGAGCGAGACTTCTATCAGTACCTTGTTTTGAGCATCTCACCGATATTTCGTCACTGTTATGAGTGCGACGGGGTAACTGAAGTAAACACTTACTACGTTTTGTTATTTTGACGGCCTACGTGGCCGAGAGGTATGAATGCCGGTTTTCAAGATGTCGCCTACTCAGAGGTTCCGGGTTCGAATCCCGGTGGGGTGAATGGTAGTATATTGAATAGGAACATTTACATTTTCTGTACCTAAGTCATGGATATATATATTTTTCTAGATAAATATACTTATATATCTATCAGTATATGTATTCTATCCGTCACCCTATATCCCAAAACACAAGCCTTACAGTGTTGGAAATATTTATTTATTTTAATGACTTCTCTGACCAATCTTGGTATACGTACCAACGTCACTACTGTGATGATCTATTCAGAATATAGTGGGTATATAAAACTCAATCTATCGGTAAAAATCAGAATCAATCAAATTCTTATGTGTATAATTATTCTTAACTGTTAAAGTATGTTATTTCACTACTACGATTTAAAGCTGACAAGTTTCATTCGCACGATAGCCTAAACATTTAAGGTGGATTCAAAATAGCTTTTGTATTTATTTCTTTACATTTTATTCCATATAATTACAGGGGATACCAAACGGATATTTATTATCCCACACCTATTATGTCAACATATCTAATAGCGTTGATTGTGGCTGAATACCAATCGGAGCCAGTGAATGGTACTAATCCCGAAACAAATGAAGAGGTGTTACAATATGAAGTTATCGCCAGACCAGGGGCGATGAGGGAAGGCCAAGGAGAATATGCTTTAGAAATGGGACAAGATCTTTTGGCCGAAATGAGCAATCACACCGATATGGACTTTTTCGGTGTCCATCAATACATAAAAATGACACAGGCTGCTATACCTGACTTCGGTGCAGGTGCTATGGAAAATTGGGGTTTACTCACATACAGGTAAGTAATCATTATATATTATATTAGGAAGGAAAAACTTTAGTACCTCTTATTAAGCGAATTTCGCTTATGGACGAGTCCATATTTTATTAGAAGGTTTCAATAAATTAATAGTGTGTTTCACATACACACAGTAGATTTTTTGACAGATAAAGAAGAATTAAAGAATTAATAAGATTAAAAAGAAGAATTAAAAAGGTCGAATTTGGGCCCATAATAGCCCAAGAGTATAAAGTTGCGTACGAAAAGCTTCGGACTTCGCCCGCGTTAACTTTGGTTATTTAAGAATCCTACAGGTACGTTCGTAAATATATTAAAAAAGAGTATGTTTCAATCCAGGTCATAAATTATATGCGTACCAAAATTTATTAGTTTTTGCGTGATTTAGTAACAAACATACAAACACATAAACGTACAAACTTTCAAATCTATAATATTAGAAGGACTTGCAACAGCAGCAATAAAAAATACATAGTGAAAATTAGACGGACGAGAGTAAAGGCTTTCTGCCTAACACAGTTATTCGTTGTCCAATACTATGGCAAATATCCACTTAATAGTATAAATGCTAAAGTTTGTATGTTTGTTATTTAATCATGCAAAAGCTACTAAATAGATTTGGATAAAATTTGGTACGTATATAGTTTATAACCTGGATTGAGACATAGGATAGCGATTAACCCTAAAACAATTTTAGGTTCCTGGGGGATTTTGAAAACACTAAAGTTAACGCGGACGAAGACACGGACGCCCTCTAGTCCTGAATAATATTTAATAAAAGTTTTTTTTACTTTATATTAACTATTCCAGAATGGTTAATATTATAGCTATTAACGGGATTGTTACAATGTACCTTGTTTTTTATGAGTCTTCGATACTTCGGCACTGTTGCAAGCGCCATGATCACGGATTAACTGAAGTAATTTCGGGTAGATGCTATTGGCAGACATATCGGTCTACCCTATGACGTCATCTTTTACTGCGCTCGACACTCCTACCACTGGTCACATTCTCACTATACACTCGCACCTGTTCCCGACACACAATACTCCAGTATCAGAACGCGGAACGACACTTTTTTGATTTTTGCGGTTTTCGCACATACGTCAGTAAAAGACGACGTCAGAGGGTAGACCGATATGTCAGCCAATAACATCTACCCGCAATTACTTCAGTTACTCCGTACACCATGGTGCTTGCAATAGTGCCGAAATATCGGAGACTCATAAAAAACAAGGTAAATGGTAACAATCCCGTTAATAGCTGTAATATTAGTGATCATGAAATTAAACAATATAATGGTTAATATGTTTTTATGTAAGGACAAAACAATGTAAATAATTTTGGGTTGCTTTCAGGGAAGCATATTTGATGTATGATGAAAATCACACGAATGGCTACTTCAAACAATTGATCGCTTACATTCTGTCCCATGAAATTGCCCACATGTGGTTTGGTAATCTAGTAACTTGCGATTGGTGGGATTCCCTATGGCTTAACGAAGGCTTTGCTCGATACTATCAGTACTTCCTGACTCATTGGGTAAGAAGTAGTACCTAGATAATACGTGCACTTGTTCCATCATCATCACAGCATCATCATCAACAGCCCACTTAGTCCACTGCTGGACATAGGCCTCTCCAAATGTACGCCACTCAGATCGATCTTGCGCATCCAGCTTCTGCCAGCCACCTTGCGCAAATCGTCACTCCATCGTGCATGAGAACGTCCTACACTACGTTTGCTTAAACGCGGTCTCCACTCCGGCACTCTTTTACCCCAACGGTTATCGGTTCTTCGGCAAATATGGCCAGCCCACTGCCACTTCAATTTGTTCTATATGCGCCATATATTCCTGCGGCGGGATTGGCGGAGAATCAAAGTTGGACCTGTTCTCTTAGCACGAACCATTGTTGAATTCGAACAGTTGAATTCGATCGATTCGAATAGATGTAAATCAAATGTGTACTGATTTTTAGTTCTCGTTACGTACACTGTGGCGTTGCTGTTCAAGTTTCTATTCAAAATTTGACAATGCCGTTTTTCACTCGCAAACGTAACGAATTCGATATTGGTTCGTGCTAAGTGTACTGGACTGTAAAACATACACATATAAACTTCACCGCCCTCTGAGCCTCAGCAACAACCTTTGAACAACAACACTAATATTAGAATTGGTTGCGTCTAATAGCCTTATTCAGATGCGTCAAATTCATTTAATGTTTGTTAAAGTCAGCTCTTGTTTCATACTTTTGAAAATTATTTTTAATTTAAGGTCAATTAATAAATGTTTGACCTCTCTGAGTGCGGTCGTAAGACTTTGTCCGGAAATACACGCCTCCAAGTCTCCTAATATGTCCTATCGTTGATTTGTATCATTATCGGAAATTCGAAACATATGGACAATAGGGATGATGACTCATTTTTTTTCTTCGTTTATCAGCTAGATTATCAAAAAGTATTGGACACGTATTTTTTCTTTTTTCTCATAATATAAACAATGCAGTGACATATTGATTTGAAAAGTCGCATGACGTCACGTTTGAGTACACTTATAAGTGAAAAGTGACGTCACGAGCCCCTACTCCCAAACTTTGACGCGCTATAACTTTGTCATTTTTTGGTTGATTGCTTAAAGAAAAAATACGTGTCCATTATTTTCTGATCATCTAACTGACGGACTAAATAGAATTTCGTTTACTGTACCCCGTCATCACCCCTATTAACCATAACTTTAAGACATTACAGAAATGTCAGATTAAAGAAATAGGTAATTCCCCTTTTTAAAACAGGTAGATCCGAATTTGGGTCTTGGCTCCCGCTTCATCCCGGAACAGGTCCACACGGCACTACTCAGTGATTCGTCTGACAATCCACACCCGCTGACAAATCCAGGAGTGGGCAGTACTAGCGCTGTCAGCGCCATGTTCTCTACAATCAGCTACAACAAGGGAGCAGCCATCATCAGAATGACAGAACATTTAATGGGTAGCGATAATCACCGCCATGGCCTACGAAAATATCTGAGAAATAGGTAAATAAAGGCTTTTAAGCTGCCAAGTTATTTTGTATAAGGAGAACCAATTATACATGTCGGATGGGCGAGCGGTAATATAGGCGGTTGGCCACGTGGTTTTTCTTGATCCGCCATCTTGGTTATTCAATGATATTTCCCGAAAATAAAACTGTAGTCTAGTGACCAAGCTAACGTTTAATTTGAATCTTCTTATTACTTTACAAAATCAGTTATGATTGCCAAGGTACAAACGGATTGCATTGTGAAGCGCGGAGAGTTCTCTGCTAACGTCCGTTCACTATCGCGGCTCACGTCTGAATGCCGAATGCCGAATGCCCCTTCCAATGAAGCGTAGCCCCTTATATACTACCCTTAGCATAGACCACTCCCAAGTGATGACAGCTGTCATTGTCATTACTTGACGTTTCACAAAGCAATGGTACAATGACTGATGACATTTGTTGTCGGAGACGACATTCGCCGACATATAGGTATGTTTACTGATAAATCAGTGCATCAATTATATGACAGTGGTAAGAAAACTCGATCTGCGATTGCGGAGGTTCATTTGGTCACCTGACCAAAGTTTTATTATATTGTTACGTGTCGGATGGGGTTCGAAATTATATGCCAGTTCACGCTTGACAGTACTTTATTCACCAAACAGTTAACACACAATGGTAATCACAATACATTCACTAAACACGGTTTTTCACTATACAAGTCTCTAATGAATCGCACTTGAACACTTTTGTTGCACTTTGATCGCTTTTGTATTCGTTCCAAAATCCCTGTTGAAACTCAACTGTCTCTGCGCGGCGCCGATGGCGCTTATATAGGCCAATCGACTCATTCTAGAAAGTACCCGTTAAATTGAGAGTTAGCTAACACCCCCGATTACGTGGTTAGAGATGGAAAAAACGGCTTATTTCTTAAAAGCGTTTAAACGTGGTTCTTTTTAAAATAAGCGGGCTTGAAAAAAAGCTTTTTCGTTTAAACGCTTATTGGCTTCAACCTTTAAAAGCATGCGTAAAAAGCGCGACGGTGTGTTGTGTTTTCGTTTAGGTAAGTATATCGTTTAAAAAAGCGTGAAAAGTTTATTGTCATTTTTAATGTGTTTAAGTGTTTTATTGCGTTTTTTCTTCTTATTTATGAAATTTTTCTTAAAAAGTTTTTTTAAACCTAATGAATTGATTGGCATTAAAAACGAAAGATTTTCAATTGAATTTAGATTTTATAATAAACATTTTTATAATAGTCAATGAACTTTCCTTCGAACTTTACAAGTCTGGAGTTAATATACTCGTGATCCAGGCGTACTTAAAAGTTCATTGATTTTATATACATACTTTTAACTATTTTATATGCACATGAAACCAATACACGAAACGCATTAACACAAGCAAGCATGCAAACACACCGTACAACACCCACCCGCTCTTACCCCGTCACAGTGACAAGGTACTGCTTTTCGACTTCGTTTAATTAAACGCTTTTAACGAAAAAGCGTTGGTTATCCGACCAAATTTTAAAAAAGTGCATTTTTTTACGTCGCATTATAATAATTCGCATGCTGTATTAACCGGCTCACGAAAGATGGCACGCCGACGCGGCGCTGTGGTCGCGCGTTCTATGTCTGTGATATTGTGAAATATTTAGTTCCAAGGAATTCCGCGTACCCATTTTTTGATACTGTAGTGGACTAGAAGGATCGAAGTATGTAGTCTCCTGGCAAAGACATAGATGGCGGGATTTTTACACTTTTTAAGTAAAAAATATACTTGCACTTTTTTAAGTGAAAAGGTTACTCACACTTTTTAAGTGAAAAGCTTATAACGCTTATACTTAAAAGCGTGCTTACATGCTTAATATTTTAAGCGCGCTTATTTAAGCGCTTTTCGTTTAAACGCCCACCGCTATACGTGGTACCTACTTATACCTACGCAGGTAACGCGCATAACTTGTAAACAAGTGCAGATGTCGTTGCACTTTTACCCTTACGCCGCACTGCATAAGGCTCATTTTAGAATGAGCCGCATTACTCGACCTCTATTGCGACCCGCACGCGGTGTCTGGCAAATTCGGTCTCTAGCACTTTCGCGGTTCCGTTTCGAGAGCGTTTGTGACAATATCAATTTCCAAATAAATATTGGCTGTTCTTGTAATTAGCTTAACCAATACAAATACAATACAAATACATAAACCTATTATGTGGGAGACTGGTGCCCGTAAAAGGTAACTATACCAATAGCTATCTGTATTAACAGGTCACCAGGCCCAGACTATCTTAAATAAACCATACAGTACCCGGCCATTTATAAGTCGCATCGAGCTTTAGAAAGAGATACTCGGCTAGCTTCGGCTTCGTATAGCACCGTCTCTGTCACCCTTGTCAACCTGACCTTTTGTCGCTGACTTATCAGTCGTAGTTCAACGACGCTAAAGAGCAGTCGCGTTCTTCTTAAAATATATATACAGAGTTGTAAAACAACTATAAATATTACGTGAAAAAAAAATAAGGATGATGACGGCAGTGATTATTTTATGAGAGGCTTCGCATATCTATTAGTTTTTTGTATTTTGTTATTTGGGTGGAAATAAAAATTATGGTTTTTTCATTAAAATAATTAAATTAACATGTAATTGCCATATATGTTGTCTTTTACCTACATGTTTTCTTTTTGTATTGATTTCTAAAAAAAATAGAGCTTTATAGATACCGGACTGTTAGTGTTTCGTGTTACAGAGATGACGCTCTACAAAGCCGAAGCTAGCCGAAACTAGCCGATTATCTCTCTAAAGCACGATGCGACTTATAAATAGCCTGGTACTGTACGTGTATTGCATATATTAATGGAAAATTGAATACCTACTCCAAATTTGAAAAATACATTGTCAGAGGAAAAAAATGGCATGTAATCTAAGTAATTAATATTAATAAGCATTAAATATTATTAATTATTAATAATTTTGATCAAGCTGTCATTTCGAAAAGATGAGAGGCGTGAAGAAGCTTGTCTGCAGGCCGGAAAGCCTCGTGGGGGTGGGGGAGGGGTAGATTGCCTATAAAAATGATATATGATAGTTTTTGTATGTGTTTTGTAGTTTTCCGTTTCATAGTGATGTTAGTTTTAAATAAATTTATAAGAAGATAAGCTATCACTTAATATCAATTGAGAGAAAGCAAAGGAATCAAGACATCCGCGAATTAGTGCATTTCCCCCTACTTTGTGGGATCTTGATGAATTCTTCTACGTTTCCTTGAACATTAAAATGTTACCCAAATTTCCGACTCTTGTAGATTTTAAACCAAATAAATGTTTAAAATTTACGTACTACTGCTATTTTATATTTCTTTGTTTTTAGGGAATTCCAAACTGCCCGCCCCATTGATCTCTTTGAAGATCTTGGTGAATCTGCTAACGAAAGCGGAGCTCTCGCTGCCTACGGTCCAGAATTTAATATCGTAGACTATTACAAAACATGGACTGAACAAGGAGGACACCCGGTACTCAATGTGGCGGTGAACCACCAAACTGGCATCATGACCGTCTCCCAGGTAAGACGTCTGATAAATCCATACCATATACCCACTGTGAGATTGGCAAAGCTCCAGATAGTTATATAAGTTGTTTCACGGTCAAGACTAATGTCATAATTAAATAATTCCAACACTCACACCAATTTTATCCTAGCCCCAAAGTAAGCACTATAAGGCTTGTGTTATGGGATACTAGGGTAACGGATAGAATACATATATTGTACATATATAAGTATATTTATATAGAAATACATATTAAACATCCATGACTAGAGTACAAATGCTCGTATTCATCACACAAACATCTGCCCCCACCGGGATTTGAACCCTCGAGTTGGCGACACCATGAAACCCGGCGTACAAACCACTCGTCCACGGAGGTCGTCAAAATTGTAACTATCACCTCAACAGTGCGATTCGTGAATTTGATTGGACCAAATTTATATAAATACAAATATATATATATTAAAATTTACATCATACAGTCAGCTTATAACTATGAGTCCTACACTAGGAGGTCCTGTATCGTGGGCACCTCGTTCGCAATGAACGTTAACAAGATTGCGATAGATGAAATAGTAAAATTAAAAAATACAGAAAATTATCTTTGCATATACGTTATATGTAATAAAATGTGGGATTGAGTGTGTGTGTACGTATGAGTGTTGTGTTACAGTTTCGTTACATATAATAAACGAGTTTGTTAGTTCCCTCTTCTTCGGCAACAAAGCGGGCAGCGGGCGCCACTGCAACATATCCAAGGCATATAGTAAGTACTTAGCGGAGTACGAACAATGTTCCACACAGGACCGCAATTGCGTTTAGTACAACAAGCACAGTAGATTAGGCGTGAATAATGCCGCACCTTATTAAGGACTCTGAGTTTTCGTGAAGCTGTTCTGATCACGGTTACCATGGTTACCGAGCATGGTGATATTGCTCTGTAGTGCCAGTGTTGCAAAGAGAGGGAAGGGGAAGGAATGGGGAAGCTTTTGCTGTGAAAGCGCAAACCAGGGTTTTCTTAGCATTGAACTCAATCAAATTCCTGGTACCCCATTCGGAAATGTGGTCCTAAGCTTGATTGAGTTCAGTCACAAGATTCATCCGTTTCTCTTTGGTTTTAACCTGTAACCTTAAGTATCCAGCACTTTCTGCATAGCAATGAATATTCCCCTATACTCTTTCTGCTGCATATCAATGATTTGATTCCACTTGCGAATATTCATTGATGTGCAGACGATAGTACAGTGCATGTGAGATACTTTGGACACGCAGCGGCTGGACAGGTAGAAACCAAGGAGAAACGGGAGAATCTTGTCGTTGAACTTAATCAGGCTTTGGATCAAATTTCCGAATGGGGTACTAGGAACTTGGTTGAGTTCAATGCCAAGAAAACTCAGGCTTGCGCTTTCACGGCAAAAACATCGCCATTCCTTTCCCTTCCCTCTCTTAAGGGCACAACACTGGCGCTACAGAGCAACATTACCATGCTCGGTATGGAAGTTCACTCAGACCTCAATCCAAAGGACTACATCGAAACCGTGAACAAAACAGCTTCACGCAAACTCGGAGTCCTGAACAAGTTGCGGCGATTTTTCATGCCAGATCAACTGTGCTTGTTGTACAAAACGCAAGTGCGGTCCTGCGTGGAATATTGCTCGCACCTCTGGGATGCCTCAGCTAAGTACTTACTCGATGCCTTGGATAGGTTGCAGCGGCGCGCTGCCCGCATCATTGGCGATGAAGAGGTAACTAAGAAACTCGAGTCTCTACAATTACGCCGCGATGTGGCATCATTGAACGCATTCTACCGACTATACCACGGCGAGTGTTCTGAGGAGTTATTCTCCCTTATCCCTCCATCACCTTTTCTTCAGAGGAACACGCGCGCTGGCCTACGTTGCCACCGACTTACTGTGGCCACTGTTCCTACACGAACAAAGAAATTTAGTGACTGATTTCTTTGTCGCACTATTCGTAAGTGGAATTCTTTACCCGCGCACGTGTTCCCTCCTTCATATAATCTGGGGTTCCTTAAGAGAGGTGTGAACAAGCATTTTTACAGGCCGGCAAAGTTAGGATGGTTGGTGTAGCAGTTTATTACTGCTATACCAGCTATCTTCGCGTTTGGACTTTATCACCACTTAACATCAGGTGGGGTAAAGTCATTTGCCTACATCCCTATAAAAATCGGCCTTTGATCCAAGGGCCATATGCCGCCAGCTTACGCGAAATAGCATCAACGCCGTCGCGATTGAACCAGGTTACATGTGCCCTTAGTGATGAGATCAGTATGTAGAATGTAATACCCCATTCCCATTACGATCTCCGCAGTAAGAGCAACGGCGCTGGCCAATAGGTCCTTTTCAGTGAAGAAATGCCGCTTCCAAGGGACGGACTCAAAGTATAATAGCATATCCTCCCAATCTGCCGACCCATAGTGCCATACTCTGCGTTTGACCACCAATGGTTCTGAGGTTTTGATCTCTGGCACCTTGGCAGATATCTGGCAGTGATCTGATGAAACATAACATTTGAACCATGACATTTCTAAATGCCACGTAAATAGTTTTCATCGTAGTTAACTAGTAATAGTGTCATCAAAAATAAATTTTGGCGACGCTATATAGGCAGATGGGGCCATGACCCACCACGCGGGCCCAGGGATGTTGGTGGGTTCTAACGACTGCAGACGCAGGACCAACGGCTCATCGTGCCTTCCGAAGCACGGAGGAGTTCGAGATAGTAATTGATGGTCACCCATCCAATGTTCGACCACTGCGAAAGCTGCTTAACAGCAGCTGATAGCGCTAACCACTTGCGCCATCAAACCCCTAATCCCATATTACGGTCCATATTAAACGGTATCATTATTTTCAGCGTCGCTTCAACATTAACAGTGGTTACTCTACGGCTAGCAGTAACTGGATCATTCCTGTGACATTTGCTACGGCAAGCAATCCCGATTTCGAGGACACCAAACCTACTCATATTATTTCTGGAACTTTGGCTTTCATCGATCGCAACAGCACCGGTGATGAGTGGGTAGTCTTCAATAAGCAGCAAACTGGTAATTATCAGTGCATTACTGCAGCGGCCGCAAGAGGCATTGGTGGACGAACGTATATGTAAGACCATTAATGCCTGGTTGAGGTCAAGGCTTTGTAAAGTACTTTTCTCAAACAATGTGCGGCAATTAAAAATCAAAACTAAGTAATATATAGGCAGAACTTTTCATTTGAAAGTGTTCATTTGTTTTTTGTTTCAATAAACAGCTTTCTATTTGCAAGCTAGCTCGAAATTTAAATAGGACCTTGGATTTACGACAGAGCTGTGTATAGTATGTATTTTGCTGAATATAAGCGCGACAGATATGGATGGACTACTACTCGCTTGTATTTGACCAGTACAGAAATTTCAATTTATTTCGAAGAAGGTTGACAATGTTCAAACCAATCATGTTTGAGAAAAACTGTGTATGATAAATAAATATATATTTCCAACACTCACACCAATTAGCCTAGCCCCAAAGAAAGCACTGTAAGGCTTGTGTTATGGGATACTAGGTTAACGGATAGAATACATATACTGTACATATGTAAGTATATTTATATAGAAATACATATGAAACATCCATGACTGGAGTACAAATGCTCGTACCTATTCATCACACACATCTGCCCCCTCCGGGATTCGAAACCGGGACCTCTCGAGTCGGCGACGCCATAAAACCCGGCGTACGAACCCCCCGGCCACGGAGGTCGTCGGTATGTGTGGTGGACACTGATAAAACAATAATTCTAAAATAATTATTGTACTTATCGATGAGAAGATGTCTATGCGTGTAATCTGCAGATATATTATAATCTTGCCCATGTCTGTGCCCTCCTCATTCTAAAAACAATAGAATAAACGTCTTTGTTAACAAGTTTTCTTGCTTTTGTTACCAATAAATCAAGACTTAATTCAAGGCCGTTAAACTATTACATAAAAAAATGTTTATTATTGACAAAACAATATTATTTATTAGGTATAATATCAGGTATTCAAAATCGGTCAAAATTAGAAAAAACACAATTTTCTTAGACCTTTCGTCTTTGTGGTCAGGTTTTTACCGAGTTAACTATGACGATTACACATGGGATCTCATCGTGATGGCACTGAGAGGACCTAACAGAACCAGCATCCATGAGTATAACAGAGCCCAGGTAAGATAATTTAATAAAAATCACTCTTTTATTAAAATTAAAAAGGATGTTATTTCCCGTAATGCTTTGTCTATGTTTGTCTTTAAAAAAAAGATATTGAGATTAAAAAAATACTCAAAAAGAAGGTATTTTTGATATTTATCCAGGGTTTGAAAAAGTCATTCCAAAGGGAACTAAGTAATATTAAAATACATTGACGACTTGCGTGGTGTGAATACACCACCTCTATAAAATTGTACATCATTTTGCCCAGTGCCTAACGCGTATAAGTTTATTTGACATTATTTTTCACAAATTAAAAAAAAAATCTTTCGCCTATGTTTATCAGGGATCATGTAGGATTCTTAACGTGAAAGAGTTTTTCTAGTCAATCCGGTAGTTTGGGAGCCTATTCGATGCAAATAAACAAATCTTTCCTCTTTATGTTATTAGTATAAATTATTGACATTCAATCAAGTGCACGAAAGGTTTTTGGTAACGGCTTATTGTTTCCATTTAACAGATCGTCAACGACGTCTTTCAATTTGCTCGGAGTGGCCTCATGAACTACACCAGGGCGTTCAACATTCTGTCATTCCTCCAAAATGAAGACGCGTACACTCCTTGGGTGGCTGCAATTACTGGCTTCAACTGGATCAACAACAGGGTGATAGGAACACCCATAGAAAGTCGATTAAACGTTAGTATGATGATATTTTTTCTAACTAGAATATTCCCGAGAATGATCTCAGAATCATCATCACCATATTAGCCGAGAGACACCCAGTGTAAGACATAGGCCTCCAGGAATTCCAAACCGGGCTTGTGGGGCACCTACCAACGCCACTCGATTCTCGAGAACATCTCATATCACATCTCAGAATGAATGATGAGTATGGAAGGTCATGATTTGATAGGCTTAGCAGGTACCTTTGATATTTTTGAATATATTTCCGAATCATTGTTATATTTGATTTCTGAAATTTTAAAACAGTACAGTTGTATAATTAGTTTACGAAACATCAAAATAATGAATAGTACGAAATTAAATGTCTGATTTGGCAGCTTTCTATAAGAATGCATAAAATTACCACTAAGATGAAATTGTCAAATTGAAGAATTCGTAAATAATGTTTTTATTTGGATGTTTCATACAAATGACGCTATTTTAGACCCCCTGATACTCAGCTGACTGAGAATGACATCGTAACAACGACGGATAATAATAAAGAACATTTTATTTAACTAGCTCCTGAAGTACGCAGTTCAAGTATTTGTCTTACTGTTTGATGTAGTTTACCTTTGACAAGTAGTAAACTTTCTCATGAAGTACCTATAAAGTATACATTTACATTATGATATAAGTTGTGGTTTCCGCAAATATACAGGCTGTTACAAAAATACAAATAAAGCTTGAAGGGAGTTGAAGTACATCATATAAGGAATCTTCTCTAATTTTCTTAAAATATTTTCATGAAGTTTTAACTTTAATAAAAACATTTATTTTTAATGATCCTCGAATTAGTGACGTGTCTTATAATGATCGATATTTTTATTAATTAAGTATTAAAAATAACTGTTTTTTAACAAGTAAAACTCCATGCAAATGTTTTAAGTTTTTTTTTTATTCGGTAATAGGTCAGCGCTTGACCATAATTCGCCTGATGGAAAGCAATATTATGGTCTACGATGGAGCGCGCTTACCTAATAAAAACCGGTTCACTCTTGCTTTGAAGACCGCTAGATTGTAGTGCTCGGGGAACAAGGGCTCAGGCAAGGAATTCCACAGTTTGGCAGTCCGCACGATGAAGCTAGAAGCGAATCGCTTAGTGCGAGTCTTTGGAACTGCCACCGTGATCGATGTCGCCTTGCCGTTTCCCTGCTCGTCCGGTAGTAGAAAGGGGCGGGAGGAATTAGCTCATGTAATTCCTCTGCGCACTCACCGAAATGCAACCGCTTTATCGCTCGTTTCTCAATTGGCTCCAACGCCTCAAGTTGGTACTTAGCGGATCCATCCCAGAGGTGCGAACAATACTCCATGCACGACCGAACTTGTGCTTGATATAATGTAAGCAACTGTTCCGGCTTGAAGTATCGTCGCACCTTCGAGAATATACCCAACTTCTTGGCTGCTAATTGGGCCTTGGACTCAATGTATGAGCCAAAGTTGAGGGTTGGTGACAATGTAATACCGAGTAGCTAAAGATCCGAGGAGCAACCATCCACTACAACTCGAATAGACCTATCCCTCAGAAAGTCTGAAATCCATGCACAAAGCCCAGCAAGCAGGCCGTATGAGGATAACTTGCTAATAAGACCGTCGTGCCAGACCCTGTCGAAGGCTTTGGAAATATTGAGAGAATCTGCTAGAGCTTCCCCGTACTTCTCGATGGCTTCACTCCATATCTGCGTGGCGCACGCTAGAAGGTCACCCGTGGACCGATTACGGCGAAAGCCATATTGTTGGTCGTTGAGGAGGTCGTTAGAGTCTAGGTCTTGGCGTACCTAGAATCTAACGGTGGTTCAAAATACGTTCCATACTCTTACAGAGTATGGACGTAATTGAAATAGGCCGGTAGTTAGCAGGGTCAGCACGACTACCCTTCTTGGGTACAGGCTGTACGTTAGCAAGCTTCCAAGAACTCGGCACTTTACCAGTTGCAAGGGAGAGCTGAAAGAGGCGCGTCAAGACAGGAGTCAACTCAGGCGCACAAGACCTCACGACAATGGCTGGAATACCATCAGGACCACTAGCTTTATGCACGTCCAGATTGCGTAGCGTTTTTCGTACCTCAGATTGGCGAATTTTGAACTCTGACATTTGAGTCAAACAGCCAGGAGGTGATAGAGGCGACGCGCTACCAGCAACGAGGCGCGAATACTCCGTGAAAAGAGAAGCAAATAAATTCGCTTTCTCGTCAGCGGTATGGGCTAGCGATCCGTCAGGCTTCAGCAGTGGAGGCAGTGAGGGGCGACAAAAGTTCCCTTCGATCGACTTTGCCAGGGACCAGAACGCTTTACTTCCCGCGGGATACGAAGCGAGCTTGTGCCCTACACCGCTTATGTGATCGAAGCGAGCCCGCTGTAGAGCCTTCTTGCATAACTTGGCAGCCTTGTTAAATGCTTTCTTCTTCTGGCTTGTATCCCTAGCTTTGCATTGTCGAGCATCAGTCCAGGCTAGATATGCCTCATGCTTCAGCATTTCAGCGTGAGCACATTGAGGTCCAAACCAGGGGCGGGCGAGCTTTGCCGAATAGAGATACATCGGAGTATGGAATAAAGTACTCCATACCCAGACGCAGCACATCTGTCACAGCATGTGCGCAAGTCGAAGGGTCGCCAGAAGAAAAACAGACTGGCTGCCAAGGATAGGATGCAAAGAATGACCGCATCCCGTCCCAATCTGCTGACTTGTATCGCCATATCCGACGACTACCTCTAGGGCTTGGGTCAGATGGGGAATATACGGATACAGATTTCACCAGACAATTGTCGGATTTACCAAGCGGTGACGATATCGTCACTGAGTACCGGTCTGGATCAGTTGTCAGCAGAAGGTCTAAGCAGTAAGGTATGTGCGACTCAGCGTCAGGTATCCGCGTAGCGCCTTGAACCAGCTAAGTGAGATTTAACGCCAAAGCGAGCTTACGCGTCTCTCTAATGTGGTTGGTGTCTCGGTATGGGAACAGCCACTCCTGATGGTGTCCGTTAAAGTCCCCCAAGAGCACTAGTTGGGCCGATGGGTACTTCTGTTGAGCCTAATCAGCCGCCTCACTGAGGTATTCTGTGAGCCTAGTTGCCTCCTGATCACCGCTGTGCGAATGGTAGACACAGCCATAGAGAATTTTCTCAATGCCTGTGTCCACCAGCGCCCAAAGCACCGAAATTTATTTATTTATTTAAATTAGAGATGATTCCTTATATGATGTACTTCAACGCCCTTTAAGCTTTATTTGTATTTTTGTAACATCCTATATAATTACTAGCTGACTCGGCGAACTTCGTACCGCCCAAAAGTAATAATTTGCAATAAATTAAAATTGCGACTATAATTTGAGATTTAAACTATCCTATCTCTCAAGTTGGATCGAACTGCACATGGTGTGCGAATTTTATTATAATCGGTTCAGTGGTTTAGGAGTCCATTGAGGACAAACATTGTGACACGAGATTTATATATATTAAGATAGTAAACTATATTTTGGAGCATCTAAAAAAGATATACAAATATAATTTTTGAATATGAATTTCTCCACAGCAAATGTTCATGGGATGGGCTTCAAACGTGATGGGCCAACTAACGTACGATGTTCCTGCTAATGAGACATTTATGAGGTCCTACTTGCGCTACCAGCTTGCTCCAGTGATGTGCCGACTTGGCAATAATGAATGTCTGCAAGCCGCAACGGAACAGTTCACAAATCTGACTCAAAATGGTCAAGAGTATGTAACAATTATTATTTTCATCGTCATCATCACCTCTATTAATGTCCCCACTGCTGGGGCACAGGCCTTCCCTAAGAATGGAATAGGGAGATGACCCACCAAGCGAGCCTAATGCGAATTAGTAGTTGCTAACGCCTGCAGATGCCGCCGCGTCAAACGGCTTATCGTGCCTTCCGAAGCACTGAGGAGCTCGAGATAGTAAACTTTTGGTCACCCATTCAATGAGCGACCACTACGAAAGTTGCTCAAAATCAACGATCGCAAGTCGAACATGCGCCATCGAGCTCTTCAATAATTGTACAAAATACTATTAAGAAAGGAGATTGCTCAGCTTCCGTACATGTTTGGCCTAAAGACCAATAATCTTGAAAAATTGTTTTCTAGATTCGAAATTATATGTAAATTACTGTAGAAACGAATATTATTGACGGACGCCCCTGAAAACTTCTATAAACCATATACACTGAACATATTAAAATAATAAAAAACAAATAAGTTATATAGTGAACTAGGGAAATCAAGCCAAGTACCGAAATTATGGATTAGATTCAGGTATATAGAGCATGCAGATTAACAGATAGTTGCCTGTTTTTAAAGTTAATGCTTAAGAGTAACTTTTAAAATCAGGTGTCATTTCCGGTTATAATAAGGTACTCTGTGACAGAAAATGTGATGATTGTGAATGAGCCACAGATTAGAGAGAATTTTTAAAATCTCGTTAACCAAAGAAAGCTAAGAGATTTAGGTTCTATAGCCATATATTCAGTAGCTTAATTATTTTAGTTATGTTTTTAAGATAACCATATTTTAGATTTTTAGTGTATCACACCTTATAATTTCATTTATTTATTAATTTATAGTCAGGCAACGTAGGCCTATAGATAGATACCTTAAAGTCTAACATATATACAGATTATAATGTGTTTATGCAAATGCAAAAATGTATGGCAATAGATTTTAAGATGTCGCCTACCATCTATAATAATTGTCTGAGCACATTTGCATCTAGTGAAAATGATAATATAGTTATGGATATTAATACCACAGTGTAATAAAAAAAATGATTTATTTTATCGATCTTTACAAAAAAGATTTGTTTTTATGTTATATAAACAACTTCGATCAGTCTTTGGCTGAATGTTAAAAACATATAGCCCATAGCCATTAAAAATGATTCGTATGTTTTCCAAACCGGTAAAATTAAAAGTCCTTTTTAAAGTAAATATATTATACAAAGTTGTCCGTTGAAATCTAATGACTGTAAATTAAATTATAAATTACTTTATTTTTTGTGCATTTGGGCCAATTTGAGCAATCTCCTTTAACTAGAAAAAAAATGGGTGCGTGTACTTATGTAGGCGCGTGAGAAGTTATCCTTCTTTGGCATCCTTTAAAATTAGTTTTTAATTGCATGCAAATAATTAATTACAATAAATTAATAAAAAGTCTGGAAAAGGACACCGTCAATAAAGTTCAGTTTTAATTTGAAAAAATAAATAAATAATCAAAATATTCAATTAAAATCGCTACTGAATATAATTTATTAGAATATATGTGATTTGCACTTGTATGAAACTCAAACACGTATTCCGAATATACAAACTAGAAACATGTGGATAAATATTATAAATATGAATACCTATAACTGTTACTTTATTACAATAATAACATAAAAGTAACATTGAAAAATAAAGATGTGGTTTTTGGTTCTGCTACACCAATGGTCAAGAGATGGCGCTGTAGTCTCCTGAATCGCGCTTTGGTTCCGTTGTTCCAGATTAATAAATACTTTTGATAGGCCTTCACAATGCAATCGTTAGCACCGACTAAATAGAGATTCTATTTCTATTTTGTTGGTAGATTTTCTTAATGTGCGGTAAACACAAAAGACCAACCAACTTCATGCTGTTGAAATTTTGTGTTACAGTGATGCGCGCGCATCTTAATATTTCACTCACATAATTTTTTCATAACGCGCCTAAAAAAGTATAACTTCAAAAATCCACGCGGACCGGATCTATTGAGATCATAATTCTTAATTTATCGAGATAAAGAAATATCCAAAGTTTAATAGGGAACATGGTTAGTATATATCACCAGCTTGGGTAACCAGATTAAATCCCAACCCTGAACACACACTGCAAGACTATAAGTTATATATTGTGTATACTATAAGAAGGAGATAGAAAGCCTCTCTGAGTTTGTTTCGTAAGTTCTTCTCAGAAAGGTCTCCCAATTTTGGAACTGGTGGTAGTTTACGGTAGTTAGGGTCGAATAAAAAACCACAAAATATATAATAAAGAATTAAATAACGTACTTCATTAATTATATTAGCTAATAAATTCACACATAGACAATGAAGTTTTAAAAATCTTCCAATGAAATATCCGAACGCTCAATAAAAGTCTTTCGAAGGTAGCTCGACAAAATAAATAAAACCATAATTCTGACGACGCAGTCTGAAAAGGATGCGAAATGTCATAAATAATTAAATCAGTGCATCTATACTGTTGAAACTTATTTATTTAGTTGGGTAAAACTGTACTTCCAGGGCCCAAAAGGTGATACTTGTTTTTTTTTTGTAGAAAAGGTCTTTTTAACAGTTTTTTTTTTCTGGCGCTTCGCCGGCCGCTGCCGCGGCACGCTCGCTTTGCTCGCTCGGCTCGCGCGTTATGGTCACAACACTAACCTAACCTAACCTAGTGTGAAGTATCACCACTTGATAAGAAAAGTAAAAATTTTCAATATTTTTTTCTAAAAAACTACCAGTGCATAAGTGTGACATTTTTTTTAATAATGTGGTTAACAGAAACCTTTTTAACAACAAAAATGCGAAATTACAACCAACAAAACTGTGTTTACTTTTGGGCCCTGGAAGTACAGTATATTCCATCTGGATTAAGACATAGACATATAATTTTTATTAAAAATTGTTAAAAGCATGTTTTAAAACATTATTAAATTTTAATTAACTGTAAATGAAGTACCTTAATGCTTACGCGGTGTTAAGCACTACTTGATCGGAAACATATTGGGCGCTTGTGATGCATCTAAGAGTTATTATTATTGTTGTCTTAATTGAATAGAATATATTTTATTAACCCTCATTTACACATTTATTTTTATTTTATTTATTCGGTATACATTACATATTACAATCAACAAAGTACTAATTTATTAATATTTGACGACCTCCGTGGCCGAGTGGTTTGTACGCCGGGTTTCATGGTGTCGCCGACTCGAGAGGTCCTGGGTTCGAATCCCGGTGGGGGCAGATGTTTGTGTGATGAATACGAGCATTTGTACTCCAGTCATGGATGTTTAATATGTATTTCTATATAAATATACTTATATATGTACAATATATGTATTCTATCCGTTACCCTAGCATCCCATAACACAAGCCTTATAGTGCTTACTTTGGGGCTAGGCTTAATTGGTGTGAGTGTTGGAAATATTTATTTATTTTATTATTTATTAATTGACGAATCGATCAAGATTGCAACACTTAACATGCATACACAAAAAATTTCGTTACATAAAACAAAGGACATTTTATCGATATTAACTGTTACATTGGATTAAATTAAATACATTCAAATAAAAACAAATTGAATACTATAAATTAGATAAAATTACTTACAATTGATTTAAATATCTCTTATCTATTAGACAAGTCCGTCCGTCCGTCCGTCCGTGGTGCTGTTTCAGCGGCCAAACCGTAAGAGATAGATAAAGAGAATGTTTAAGTTATAAGTTGAGAATAGCCTGATAAGACTACAAACCGGATGTGAGTAACGTAGCACTTCCGGTTTTCGAGAAATCACGTGATTTCTATTTCAAACGAAACCACACAAAATCTCCGAAGTTCTCAATTAATTAAATACATTTTTTTTTGGTGAACATTTGGTTCACTGGTTTGCTAGTATTACATTAATGAAATTATATTACATTATAATAAAATCAAAACATTAGCAAATCAATTAAATAAGATAATATCAAGTACATATTTAAGTAGAATGAAAAAATCAAAAAAATTACAAGTACAAATTCAAAAATCTAAGGGCTAACCAGGACCCTGCCTCAGCATTAGTATTGCACCAGCGCTATTATTCTGGCAGGGCCTATTTAGTGACACAAAAAAGACATTTAAAAGTTTTTCATTACTTGAAAGGATGTATGGAAAAAATTAAATAATTAAATGTATATTTGTCAATAATATCAAATTTAGTAGTTTTATTACATTAACGACGTTTAATTACAGAGTGGCAGTGGATAACCGCAACTGGGTGTATTGCAATGCCCTCCGTCAGGGCGGTTGGTCAGAATTCGAGTATCTTAGTAATAGGTTCTTGCAACATAACGTCTACACCGAGAAGATCCAAATTTTGATGATTTTGGGATGCACAAAGAATGCGACAGCATTGAATTTGTAAGAAGTATAAAATATTATATTTAATCGCTATAGACTTGGTCCTGTTATGACCTGGATGTATTCAACGTTAATAATATTTTCAACACATTTGCTCGAAAAATGCATTTACGGAGTTACTTGTAACAATATTACATTGTTCGAAAGTTCAAAATTACGGGCCATACAACAGAGTGCGGTAAAATTTTACCGCATGTTTTATTTACTTTTTTTTTAAATTTCAGTCGAACCTCGTCGGATTGCATTTGATCTATCTACCTTTGCCTGACTTGAATATTAAAAAAAAAAGAGACGAAAGATGTAGTTCTAATTTTCACCACCCGCACGTGGCATTTGAAAATTCATTTAACTTAAATTATGTATATTACTTTCTCGCAAATGTGTTGAAAAACGTAGTATGACATTCGTGCGGATTTATTAACCAACTTACCACACTAATGTCATAAATAACTAGAATATGTTCGCTTACATTTTGAGACGGTGGTAGTTCATTAATAATTTTAAGACTACCAACATCTCAGTCTTGGTAATAAGTAATCTGAAAAGAGACCACGAATAAATAAAATATAGGCGTATGCCGGCCGCACTCAGAGACGACAAGAAGACAGAGAAGACAAGCATTGTCAAAGCGATGTCTTGTTTTAACCCAAAGAAAGTGAGAAATTCAAAAATAAATTTAACTCTCTAAGGCCCGTATTAGTACAGTCAATCTGTCGAAAAAAAAATCGTTTCAGTGAAAAAAAAACCTAAAGGGTAAGTCTTGTTTTTTCTGTTGCCAAATGACGTCAGTAAGCCACCTTGGAGATGGGCATGTTCAACTCGTAGGCGTTTTTTGAAAAACTCAAAAAACCCTCAAAAAATTTTTGTAACACATTTTTCTTGTTTTGTATGCGTTTTAGAAACTTTTTTTTCGACCATAATTGTAGAGGGCGTTGAGTACTACAATTTATGTCATTGTTGCAATCTCGTACAACAAAAAATGCGCATTGTAGGTGGCGCTAAAGTCTCAAAAAAAGTGTTTTTTCACTTTTTCACCCTGAAAATATCATTTTAATGGAAAACTTTAAATGGAAAAGTTGTTCCGTACATAATTACCAACAACTTTTGTATAAACATTTTTTTTAAAATACAGTTTTCTGACGACGAGGCTTACTGCCGTCATTTGGCAACAGAAAGAACAAGACTTACCTTTAGGTTTTTTTTCCCCACTCAACCTACAGATTGACTGTACTATATTATAGAAAGATTCTCAGTGATTGATCTAGTTAGGGATGTCGCTATATATATAGCACATAGCGACATCCCTTTCTAACTGTACTCAAGTAAAGATCAACATTTAGTTGTCATTCAGTAATACGGGCCTAAGTAAGGAAGAACTATATTCGGTTATTTGCTTTATACTACCATAATCTGTTTCTACCGAGCAGTCTTTCTCGTGTCTCTCTGACTACAGGACATTGGCGAAATTATGTGTGTAAAACGGAGAAAGCCACAGTTCTGAGGAGTTATTCTCCCTTATCCCTCCATCACTTTTCCTTCAGATGACCACGCGCGCTGGCCTACGTTGCCATCGACTTACTGTGGCCACTAATCCTACACTAACAAAGAAATTTGGTGACTCATTTCTTTGTCGCACTTTTCGTAAGTGGAATTCTTTATCCGCGCAAGTGTTCCCTCCTTCCTGTAATCTGGGGTCCTTTAAGAGAGGCGTGAAGAAGCATTTTTGAAGGCCGGCAAGGTGAGGATGATTGGTGTAGCAGTTTATAACTGCTGTACGAGCTATCATCGCGTTTGGACTTTATCACCACTTAACATCAGGTGGGGTACAGTCATTTGCCTACCTTTAAAAAAAAGAAGCCAAAATAAAAAAAGTATCTAAGTGCGACTAAGCATTTTATTAAATTATACACACTTTTTAATTGCTTTGCACATTTGACGACATCTAAAATCTGAACTTTGTCTGTTCCATTCTATATATTTTTAATATATTTTTTTTCAGGTTCTTGGACGATATCGTTGAAGAAAATTTCATCATTCGAAAGCAAGACTACAATACTGCTTTTAACTCTGCCCTCACTGGAAACGAAGAGAATACAGCCATCGTTTTCGAATACATACAAAATAATACTGCAGCGGTTATCGATGCGTAAGTGTCCGTTTTGATTACTATTATTATTTTATTTTATGGTTAACACAAAAGAGGAGCTCAATGGCGCAACTGGTTAGCGCGTTCGGCTGCAATCGTTGAAGTTAAGCAACTTTCGCAGTGGTCGGTCATTGGATGGGTGACCAAAAATTTACTATCTCGAGCTCCTCCGTGCTTCGGAAGGCACGTTAAGCCGTTGGTCCCGGTCGCATCTGCAGTCGTTAGCACCCACCAATCCGCACTGGGCCCGCGTGGTGGGTCATAGCCCAATCTCCCTATTTCATCCATAGGGAAGGCCTGTGCCCCAGCAGTGGGGACATTAATAGGCTGATGATGATGATGATGAACACAGAAATTAATAAGACAACGCTACAAAGAGTACCATGCGCTAAAAGATAAGTTATTTGCTGGGTGATTAATAACATTGAACAATCATATCGTTATTTGCTGGGTGATTAATAACATTGAACAAACATATCGTTATTTGCTGGGTGATTAATAACATTGAACAATCATATCGTTATTTGCTGGGTGATTAATAACATTGAACAAACATATCGTTATTTGCTCGGTGATTAATAACATTGAACAAACATATCGCTTCCTACCACATTTAGGTACAGGGCAAGCAAACCCTTGTTGCCCGTGTCACTTATTTTTATATCTAAGTTAGTTATTTACTAAAATTGAGCATGTGGTTTGATGCATTACGACCACCCTATTCATTAATCAACGGATCTGAAATATTGCACACTCCATATTAAGTATATTAATTAGACTTGCAACGAATATTCGGTTACTATTCGGTATTCGGCCTATTCGGCTGTTTTTATTATATTCGGCCGAATACCGAATATCTACATATTATTCGGCCGAATACCTAATGCTTAAGTAATATATTTTGTTATAGAGAAATAATTGGTAAGATGAAAAATTAAAATCGATTGATTACGTATTTATTCATATTTTCATTTCGTTTATATAATCATTTAAATAGTCATTGGTACATAAAACAGGTTCATAATTTAATCATTTTCTGTATTAATCAAGTTAACAGTTTTTAATTCATTCAGTCATGTGATGAATGGTTACATAACAGCAATAATTTAAAGTTTACGCGCCGTTTTTGGCCATATCTCAAAAGTTGGTTTTGTCATTTAGCCGCATTTAGCTTGAGGACGGTAGATTAGCAGCAAGTTTTTGGCGCTAAAATCCAGCCGAATACTTTTGTCTTATATTGGGCTATTCGGTCAGGGGCCTCGCCGAATATTCGGTATTCGGTATACTGCCGAATATACTATTCGTTGCAAGTCTAATATTAATCAAATTTTGTTGAATTTTTCAAATCTTAAAATGATTATAAATATATGTATATTTTTTATGATACTAATAAAAACTCAATTTTGAATAAAACACATTACTTAGTATTAGATGAACAAGATATTTTAGGGGTTTCATGCTTTTGCTTCATGTCGGGAAATAACATTCCAGCAAGCCAATCGCGTTTTTTATTATTTCGAACGATCCGCCAAAGTTCAATTATGGTTCAATCTTAGTGCGATTCTAATTGCAACTCAACTTTATACGAAATCGTTATCGCGCTAATTTTCACTTGGCAACTGAAATCTACTTTATGTTTAGACTGAAGTTCACTAGAGTGTGGTTCAATCATGATACGTTTAAATCTCCACTAGCTGTCAAAACTTTAGCGTGTAACGACATGTAATAAAAAGTTGCGGTTCGTTCACAATTCAATGCGTTTCAGTCGTTTCACCCACATGTGCACGACGAACTTTCGGATGGCATTAGTACCGAATGCGCTAAAATTAGCATTAGGAATTTGAGTAAGTTCTGTTGTAGTGAATTATCGAGATGTGTGTTTGTAGACGCTAGATGGTAGCCATACGGTAGCTTGACTGGCAATGATTTGACACGCTAAAATAGGTTGCGGGATAAAGATAAATTTGTATGTGCTCCTGAAGTAGAAGAGCAAAAACGTAATTCAAAGTTCGAACGCAAATTTAGCACAATTTTAGTACCGAAACTTTGTCACGCAGATGTGGGATAAGCACTGTCTCGTCTTTCCCAACTAGTAGCCTTTTGTCACGAAAAGCCAATTATGGCGTATTTGTTTCCAACATTTATTTGCCAAGTAATAAATTTGCAAGTAATTGGACGGAATTATACTGGAGACACGACGCGGGGAGCGACAATTATAATCATGATGACTATGAACAGTTGTTGGTTATGTATTGGTTTATTCCCATAAGTATTACTATATTGCTCTGCCACTCATGAGAACAAACATGCATAATCATATATCACATACAGTACACTCACTAACATGCACCGTACACTCACTAACATGCACCGTACACACACAAACACACACTCACACGCGCGCGCGCGCGCGCGCGCGCAAAAGTACAGTCGGTATAAAACAAAACAAAATTTAAATATTTTCTTATTTTTGGTTAGTTAGGTACTTTAGATGGTTTAAATAAGGTTAATTTTTGTGCATCCCCATGACAAAATATCATGGAAGGAGTCGCTGTCGGTTGTGACACAGTTAATACTAGTACAGCCGTCAACTAACCTCTTATATGTAAAAATATTTAAGATTTAATTCCTCTAATTAGTATATAGAGCAATTGTAACTTTTAAGATAAATAAACCATTATTATATTATTATTATTATTTAGTAAGTTATCTTTTGTACAGGGTTAAGTATATTGTGATATCGACGATTTGTTTCAGGTTTGGTTCCTTGGCATCACGCCTTAGTGCCGTCGCGTCTCGACTCAGGACTCCGGAGAAAGTTAGAGAGGTTAGTTTCAATGTAAATGTTCCTTGCTGTTTTTTGAGTGAGAAAATAGGCCGCCAGGTGGCCGACTAATAGATATCGAAATAAAAAAAATCCTCCTAGACAACTGGTTAGAAAACACAGTTACGATTACGATGGAGGCCGAAAGCGTTAATATTAATGGAATTATTTCCATGTTTTAAAAAACCTAAAGTTAATTGTTCTATAATATTTTTACAAGCAATTACATTGATGGATAAAACAAATGAAATGAAAAGAAGTATGATTCCTCCTTACGTACGAACTTCACAAAACAGTGTAATAAAAACTGGTAAATTAATTCTTACCAGTTCTTCTTAAATTTTCTTAATGTGGGCCGGGCCTACTTAACTAATTTCCCTTGGCTGCGGCATTGCAGCTATTCTGTCTTGCATCAAATTTAATCTGGAGTTTTATTAACAATTTCTTCATCTTTCCAGTACATTTGTAGTCTTAGCTTGAGGGCTTAGTGTTCTTGCATTGTCAACTCGCTCATAAAATAACAGATAATTACAGATAGTGCAATCCACGAAGCTGCGCCGCAACAATTTTTGGTTGAAGGATAATTAGTGATAAAAAGATAATTAGATAATTATCATATTATTGGAACGAAGTTCCTTACGGCAGGCTTGGAGGGGATAGGGATTTTGCGGCGCGACCGTACTGAAAAAAATGTGATAGTAAAACCGTAAAAAAAATCCGTGGAAAAAAGTGCGTGGAATAAAACCGTTAAATGAGACGTGCGCAGGCGCAACAGTCGCATACACAAGCGAGTTTGCAATTTGGGTGGATAGGGATTTTGCTGCGCGCCCGAACTGAAAAAATGTGATAGTAAAACCGTAAGAAAAAATCCGTGGAAAAAAGTGCGTGGAATAAAACCGTTAAATGAGACGTGCGCAGGCGCGACAGTCGCATACACAAGCGAGTTTGCAATTTGTGTCGATTCTACATTAGCCGAAGGAACTTCGTTCCTACCTGGTGTCCCACGACACCACATCATTTTTTTTATTTATTATTATCATCGATAATTAGTGTGTACCGATAACACCCAAATTTGGCGGAAGCTGGCACACATTTACTATAAACGGTTAGGAGGAATAGTGGGGCGCGTCTGTGTGGATTGCAATATCTAACATTTTTAAACTACCAACAGTGACCAAACAGTGCCTTTGAACATACATATATCTTTAAGTGATATCAGTATGTTTGGATACTTAATCACGCTAAAATGGCTTACCAGATTGGGGAGACATATAAGAAGAACATTAGGTACTTGAATAAACACATAGGTTATCATTTTTTTTATTCCACAGGGACAAGATTATTAAGTCCGTAAGCGTACAAAGTTGTAGACAAAAGCTAGAATTTAGGGAATTTTAATTATTCACACGATAAGTCACTGAAATACGTTTCGTTTCCTATGTTTCCAGTTCCGCGAATGGGCAACCAACAACCAAGCTCTCCTAGGAGCTGAATTCCAGGCAGTATATAACGCTGCCGAGAGCTCTATCAGCGCCATAGAGTGGGCTGACGACAACCTTGAAGACTTCGACAATTACTTAAATGTTGGCGATCAACCACTGACATCTAGTACTCCCGCTCCCATCATCACTACTCCTCCATGGACAATGACTGTACCCAACATTCAGGCACCAACGACTCCTGATCTACCTGATCTACCTGATTCAGCTAACACTAGTTTCTTATCATTCATAGCCATTTCATTTGCTTTAATTGTTAAATTTATATTCTAACTTTATTTCTTTAGTGACTTCTTTCGCATAAACAATATTGATATAAACAAGGCGTCATACCAAGCAGAACATTAAGACAGCTAAATAAAATCACAAACTAATTGAAATAATATTTTATTATATTATACCTTTTAATGAAAACAAGGCTGTTTAATTTGTGATTTCGGTGTCGTTGATGTGTGTGTACATAATAGTATAAAAGAAAATATTTTTATAATTTATTATAATAAAATATTTTACAACATGATCGGGTTTTTATTACTCTCTTCTAATATTTTAATGAAACCAGGTATTTGTATCATATACATAAGAATTTAGTAAAGATAATTATTTTATATTTACATTGAAGTACTTGAATAATGTAGTGCCAGGGGCGCGGCGCCCGCCATCTCGTTACGAGGCAAAGCATTGCAGCTGCATGGACACACACACGTATACACACACAAACACACATACACACACACACATACACGCACTCACACCCACACTTCATAGATGTCCACTTTTTTCAAAATCCGTACCAGTGTGCGCCGCCATCAGGAATGGTGCCCAATAGGCTGGCAGCATTGCCACGTTGGATGGCAAGGCTGACCAAGGTAACTACCAGCATTTTGATCTCCAGTCACCTCGGTTAGTCTCTTAGACAATTCCTCAACAATATCCTCATGGGCCCATAATCTCAATACTAAAAGGCAAAAATATATAGTTTTCATTCAGAGCTAAATATTAGTACCGCTTGGAGCGCTCAGCTCAGAGGTCGCCGCGCCACCGTACTTGCAACAGGGAGGTATTACTTATATGGCAAGTAATGATCGTCATCTCGTCAGGTCTCTTGCCATCGTTTTGAAAGATGCCGCTAGGCTCTAGGACCGCTGCCACATTGATTGTAACACGAGCTGTGCCGATGACGTCACTGATTCAGACGTAACGAGAGACTCGGTCAACGCTCATTTGGCAAGAGAACCATGGTCTCTCGACTGACCGATGCGAGTACCGCAACAAGAGCGATGGAAATGATTGGTCTTGATCCCAAGTCTAAATGAAAAGAAGAGCTTGCAGCTGTAACCAGACTCTGCCTGGAAGATAGAAGAAAATAAGGTAAAAGGTCACTCTGAAGATACAAACAGAGTGCTCCCACTGCCTCTGAGAAAATAAGGTGGATGGTGCATCTACTCCCGGGCAGGCACTAGACCAAGCATTTTTTGGCCTCTGCAAGGTGAGCCAGCTCGACTTCGTCTAAAGAAAGACATTGCATTTTATTAAAAAGCTGGGCTGTACCATATGCAGATGACAAAAAAGCGGGAAGGGCAATATGGGAATTAAGGCGAGTACCTAGTCCTCCGAAACGAACAGGAAGAGATGCTTGCTTCCAAGTGTCTTTAGAAAATAAGCAATTTAAAATTTTGACGTGTGTCACCCTGAGCAAACTGTCAATAGGTAACAGTAGCCCTGGAAAAACCCGAAAATGAGTAGTTAAATACTACGTAAAAACCAGTGACACAGCTATGCCTCTGACTTTCGTAGCACACTTTAGTTAAGCCTCTTTTGAAGAAGCCCATGTTATAGTACTGAGGGAACACCGTGGATTAGCTCCCATTCCATAATTTTATTGTCCCTGGAATAAATGATCTCCGGAAACAAACATTTTTGGACGGTGACGGGTAATGCGGTGGTAAAATGGTGATATGGGCATTAACTTGCAGAAATCCTCGGAGCACTTACCATGAAAGCGTTTGTAGAATACGCTTATGCAACCGAAGTCCCTGCGCAATTCTAAAGGTTCCAGATTTTCCGCGAGCTTGGGATCATCGATAATCCGAATCGCGCGACTTTGTATATAATGAAGGAGATCCAATTAGTATTTGGAAGCTCCAGCCCAAAGGTGTAAGCAGTATGTGAATATTGGGGCAAAAGCGCAAAAACGAATAAAATATAAAGCCATGTGATGATTGATTTTTATTTTATTTTATTCTTAGGACCACGAAAAGGAAAATTGTTCATCAATAAAAATAAGAATAGCATCGTTAAAAATATTAGATACTATAGGAGACGGAGTGATTTGTTATCAATAATTTTGATTTATGAGGGGCTAGAGCCAAAAATTTGATAATAATTTATTGTAACTGATCAGGTGAAAATTTTGATTCTGGAATGAATAGATCGCATTTTGAATATCTAATTTAGATGGAGGCCGATATCTTCTAATTTATCAATTATAATAATTTAAAAATCTGAGAAACTATACAATACTAATACAACACCTTTCGGCCAAAGATCTTCCTTCATGAAAGTCGCCAGCCACAAATAAATTAAAATTCACATTGTGACGAGTCTCGTCGGAGAGGGAGCATTTGACAAAACCAGTTTTATCAGCATTACGACAGCCCTACTTAGACACGGAGCTGATGAGACCATCGTCCAGTGGATAAGTGCTATCTAACAGGTTAATAAGACCACAAGGAGAGAATCAACTGCGAGCACTGGCTACGAGAGGTTGCCCACAAGGTGCGGTACTCTCACCATTACTTTCCAATACAGTTGTGACGGTTGGAGTCTTCCAACCGTGCCAGTTGTTAAAGTGTCTTAAAGTGTATTGCTCTTTTATATGCGAAATAAGTAATTAGAATTTAAACTAGTAATATTTATTTTTCATTAACTAAAACGAGCTCCAACGGGTTAAATGAGTTAACTTATTTGTCCCTTCCTTCATCTATTCTTTTACGGGCAGTGCTTTCTGAAAACTAAATATCAATATTTAGATGGGTGAACCACGGGACAAAACAACAGCCGCTGGTACACCCAGATAATTCGAGGTACATTAAAGGAAAAAATAATTGCCCTTGGTACACCCCGGTGAACTATGTAGGTGGACCATGGGCAGAGACAGCAAACATACACACACACTGAAGCACAATATTTCACATCTAAATATTATTCAAATTATTTTGTTAATGCATTTAAAATTAAGTATGTATCTATCAAGAATATGAAGCTCGTTTGATCGACATATTTTGATAATGCTCATTCCAAATGCAGTAGTTTTAAATGAAGTCATAGAGAAGGGAAGGGTTTGGTGGACTCGCCAAAAGGAAGCCACTAAAAAAGTCTCATGTATGTATGGATGGAAAAAAATACTGTGAGGGTCCACGATCTATACCATTCCCAATAAAGATGCTACATTAGGCGTTATTAATCTATAACTCAGCTATATAACCAGCAACTGCAGTTCGCATATTTTGATCATACAAGGATGTTTTAACATCCAATAAATATTATATCGCTATTAAAGTACGTACCTCTGTTCTTAAGAATAATTCTAACAAAAAAATCTAATCATCGTGAGCGGTTTCATTATATTGCAGATAATGAAATTAAAGATATAATCTATTGTATTTATTACACCGATTTGATGACCCGATGATAACAGAGCAATATCGGTGTTTTTCATATCAAATATCCGTATACATTTTTCTTTGTAACACATTTAAACCCGCACCATACTGTTGTAAGGTGTGGGTGGTGTATTAGTGTTTAAAATCAAAGGTAAGTGAAAACAAAAGAAGCGGTAGTGTTTATATGGATATATGTATACGTATTTGCTGAAAAAAAGCTGTATAATCTTGACTATATTTTATTTGTTCGTCATAACTGCCATCATTTTCTACTAGGTTGTTTTAAGTACCTATATATAGATATATATCTACATCGTAAATATTAAGGACACTTAGCAAGTATAAACACAATATTTAAACAGTTTGCTATTATGATAGTTTTTAAAACATCAATGGTTTCAGATGGCGTTATTAATAGTAACAATATTTGCTGCGGCATGTCTCTCAGCAAGTGGTTTCCCGCAAGAACCTCTTTCGTACAGAACCACTATATTTGGAGACGAGCGATTGGAGGATGGACCCTTTGAATTCCTTAACACTTACAACGAAGTATCGTCAAGAGATACCAATAACCCATACCGGCTCCCGACAACGACGAAACCGGAAAATTATAAAGTGAATTTGGTCGTCAACATGACCGATCTGTCGTTTTCTGGTGATGTCGAAATTCGGCTTTACGCTACTCAATGGAACGTTAATGAAATCATTATTCATGCCCATGATATGAACATCACATCGTTAGAGTTGAAACGGGATAACAATCCGATTTACCAAACATACGAATTACAACCACAATATCACTTCTTGAGAGTTCGACTGACGAGCGAACCACTGGCCTACAATGTAAGCAATCGAATCATATACACGCTGGCTATTAAATTCGAAGCTGAATTAAGAAGTGACATGACAGGTCTCTATCGAAATTGGTATAGGAATAATGCCACTGACGATCCAAGGTAAGAATGGCACTAACGTAAGTTTGATGTCGCAAATTTAATACTGTATTCATTATAATAATAAGTTCTGGACAGCAATCATTATGTAGTTCTGAATTATGAAGAGCTCTTATCTATAGAATCTTAATAAGATATGGAATATAATACATATAAAAACCGGCCAAGTGCGTGTCATGACAGGCGCAGTGTTGGGTTTCGTAGGTGCCTATCTGTGTCACTATTAATGTTTTAAGTAAGTTTGTAAGATATTTTCTTTAACCAAAGTTTAACGACTAAAAATAAAAATTTATCTTAACTGTTATACTTTTTCTTGAAAGTTCATTAAAAGCACTATTATTATGAATTTTTCCAGGTTTTTCAAGCCAATAGTTTAGCTTTTAGAGGGCGGAGGCCCTACTCGAACAAAAAATAACATTTTAAAGTTCAATATTTTGCTAACGGATGCCTAAATCGAAAAATAATCTAAAAACCCATAAAAAATTTAAAAGATACACCTATTTAACGATACCCCACACAATAGGGTAGACGATGGAAAAAAAAAACGTCGATAGGTTACGAGTAGAGGAACTACCATAAAAGAAATCATAATTTTACCATATTCGTTTCTTAGGTTTTCACGCACATCACTCATTAAATAAAACTAGTTTTTACGGGTTAATGCACGAAACGTCAATAAATAAATAAAGTTTGGTGCATTAACCCGTAAATACTAGTTTTATAATTTTACCATTTTGTCGACGTGATTGATGTACCTATCTCCACAAAATTGCAGCTCTCTAGTGTTAACAGTCTCCAAGCAAGACCGGGGACGGTTAAGGGTGACATGACGAAACTATAAGGGTTCCTTGTTATGACTAAGGAACCCTAAAAAGGATTAAATTCTCGTTATCAGATATTTTTTATGAGCACGCAAATAAATGCCCAATTGAAATATGGCTACGACTTCCGTGGTAGATCGGTGTACAAGGAGTTACCGACTCTAAGGACCTAGCTTCGAATCCCGTCAGGGGCAAATTATTTGCATAATGATACATAGAGCGGCACTAACTGACAATCAATAGGCGGGGTTTAACGTTAGCTTCATGAGTGCTTCTGGAATTCTTACATTTCGTTAGCACCGTTCAGTGCGTCCATAGAAGGAATCATAAAATAACTCTTTGGCTAGATCGAGTAGTGTTCTAACCAAAGCGCAGTCAAACGTGTGTAAGTGATACAGTTTTACACTTTCATCAGAATTTTTTCTGTTGTCCATGATTTTGTAGTAGGTACATTTGGTTTTTCAATTTGAATATTGAAAAGTGTTTAAAAGATAAACTTTGTTTGCTTCAAATTGTAGACAGTTTTAACACTGAGTTAGTGAGCTTTAAACGTATTTTAACTATTTATTTTAGTGTTGTCCTACTTTCAAAACGACGAAAGTAAAGGGCAATATCCATCTCTTTCCAATGCACTTTCGAGCTTATATGTGAAAATAAGTCGGACCGGATGCATATTGTTGACATTTTAGCGTTCCTTCTATAAATTTATTCAGGGACACTTAGTGAATCATATAAAAAAACCCTTGAATATTTGTCCCTACTTGTAGCACATCCAATATCTCCTATCATCCAACAAATATCCAATTATCCCTGCCACTACGGATCAGTAGGGATGTTTGGAATAAAAAGATCCATATATCCCAACCGGTAGCGATAGTTTAGAAAATCAAATTTTTCTTCTTTTTTGATTTGAATCAAAAATTCCAAGTGGGAAAATTTGAATGAATTTATACAACGATATATCGTTAGGGATTTAAGGAACAGGGTGTTATTCTAAGGGTACGGTGCTCTAAGCTGTCATAGCGACGAGGTTGCAGCCGATCCTTTAGGCTACGTTGTATCATGTGTTAGGGATTTAAGGAACAGGGGTTATTCTAAGGGTACGTTGCTCTAAGCTGTCATATCGATAAGGTTGCAGCCGATCCTTTAGGCTACGTTGTATCATGTGTTAGGGATTTAAGGAATAGGGGATTATTCTAAGGGTACGTTGCTCTAAGCTGTCATAGCGACAAGGTTGCTGCCGATCCTTTAGGCTACGTTGTATCATGTGTTAGGGATTTAAGGAACAGGGGTTTTTTTTTTTTTTTTTTTTTTTTTTTTTTTTTTTTAACGGCTTCCCCACTCAGTGGCAGGACTTTTTTATGCTTTTTTGGTTTTCTTTCTTTTCTAGAGTTTTTCTTTTCTCTACTTCGTATTTTTATATTCGAGTTTTTCTTTTCTCGTTTTTATTATTTTTACTTAACGTTTCTACATTTCCTATTTTCTATTACATTGTTATTTTCTTACAATTTTAATAATTTATCTAGATTCTTATAAGTCACTGCTGTTTTCTATTCTATAATTTAGTTTTCTCTTACATTAGATACTATTCTTGTTAGATTCATTTTAACTTTTACAATTATTTTCTTAAGTTATTATTTCCTTTTCTTGTTTGATTACAGTTTTCTCCTTAATCTATTTACATTCACTTTTTTATATTACATTATTTTCTTTGCTACATTTCTTTGTCTTTATTTAGACTGTCGTTTGTATACTACTTATCCTATTTACATTTGCTTTATTTTATTTACAATATTTACTTATTTCTATTTTTACTTTTCTTATTTATGTTACGCGCATTGTATTCTACTCAATTTGTCTTTCGCTTATTTCTATTAATATCTCTATCTCTAATTGTTACTGCAGTATTTTCTATTTTTACTGCTGGAGTCCCTCCGTGGTCACTTTTTACCTTCCGAGTTTGGGTGGTAGCCTCTAGAGCCCGGTATGCCTCCGCAAGTGGAGTTTCAAAAAATAATTTTTTGCCTCCATTTGTTTTGGCCCCGTGGTTACCTTTGGCCTCCACTCGCACTCCCTGCTTTGTTCCACGAAGGGGCTTCAGCAGTCTTATCCCTAATATTGATTCCCTTCTTTCCTAAAGAAAGTGGAACCAATGCCATCTCTTTTCAATATATTTTGTTGTCTTTATCCAAATTCCTTTTTCTACCCTATATATTTCTTTCTGCTCCTTTTTTCCTCTCCCCGTTCTGTTGTTGCCCACAGCACCCTTAGCAATATGCCACCTTCACTCTTGCAATTTTATCCCAGAGTATTCTCTGTGGGCAGTCATTGCTAAAGGTGTTGTGTTCATTCTCTTTTAACTCAGCCCTTTTGCAATTTAGGCAACTAGGAGCGGAATTTTTGTTTGGGCATGCGGCGTATAAGTGGTCCCCCCCACAGTGGCTGCAGCTGTCCAGCGCCTCCGTGCAGACCCGTTTGATGTGGCCGTAGCCCAGACAGCGGGAGCACTGGATTAACGGGGTCTGATCTTCCACAGCGGAGATTCCCCACTGTAGTTGAAGAGACCCCGCATCTGTCAGCTGCCGCCAAATTGTGGGAGCCACTCTGACCACCACGTGCGCCACATGCGGATTCCTAGTTGCCTTTTCATATATAACTTCCATGTCCTCTTCCTTAAACCTTTCCTCCCTGTTTATTCTTCCAATTTTTCTTTTTATCCCTTCTATCACTTCCTCTTTCTTTCTCTCTCCTCTTACGTTCCTCACTATTACTAATGGGTTTTTGTTCTTTGCCCTTTCCACTTTTAGTATTTTGTTCCTTTCGATCTTCTCTTTCAATTTCTCTGCCTCACTTTCCCTTGCACACCCTATAATTACCTTTTGCCCTTTCGCCTTTCTCACTCTTCGCACTTCGTTCCACTCCCCTTTTTCGTCGACCGACTTCCTCACCGCGTCGAATACCTGGTCGCTCGTGAGCGTTTCGTCGGTCGACGCCACTATGATTGAATGTAGTGTTTTGTTTTGGGGTGGAACGCTTCTCACTTTTTCCGCATACGTTTCTTCCTTTCTTTCTTCCTCTATCTTAGTTCCCAGCTCAGTCAGTTTCTTTTGCTCTTCTTCCATTCGCTTTCCCACTCTTTCTTGCATCTCTTTTATCACTTCCAATCTTCCCATTCCTTCCTCTATCCCTCTATTATTTTCTATTATTATCTCTTTTAGCTTTTCTTGTTCTTCTTTCATGTACTTGCTTTCTTCGACTTGCATGCTCATCGTTTTCTCCATTTTCTCTATCCTGTTTTTACTAACTTTCATTTCTTCCTTTTCTTCTATTAAAATTTTGTTAAACTTCTTTTGTTCCTCTCTCGTCTCTTTTACCTCTTCTTTAATCTCCAGCAGTATTCCCATAATATCTGCTAGGACATTACCATTCACTCTTATTTCTTCCTTATTTCCTATCATACCTTCATACATCTTTATCATACTATTCCTTCTTTCATTCTCACTCTCACTTTCTTTCTCATCTTTGCCATTCTTACTCTCTTTTCTTTCCTCCTCTTGCATTCTTCTTCTTTCTTTGTTACTTTCTGACTCGCTTACTCTACTTACTAGCTCTTTAATCATCTTTACCATTTCAATCGTCTCTTCCGTAATCCTTGCCTTTCCTTCTCTTGTTACTGACTTGTTTGTTCCTTTTGGTTCCATTTGTTCTTTTATTTTACTTTGCGCTTCATTCGCTCTTCTTTCGTACTCCCTTACGTTCTTATATTTCTGTGGCGATTTCATCGTGGGCTGAGCTTGAGATTTATCACTATCTATTTCCCCCTGGGGAGAGGAGTCTGCACGTCTACTTTCAAAATTGTTGGATCTTAACCTTGCAAAAATAGGTTGGCTACTAGTATACATTTTGCTTATTTCTTTGTTATTGTTTATTATCTGAGTGGGTTTGCCTACGTCTAATTGTAAAATAATTTATAAAATAAAATAAAATAAAAAATTAAATTAAATTCGAAATTAAATAAATTAAAGTTAAAATTAGAATAATAAATGTGTCAATAGACGTAATTCAATTATTAATATGTTCAAACAAGTTTAGTTCCTACGCTAAGCCCGCCCTAAAAATAGGTACAGGGTGTCTGTATCACAGTCAATTTGTATAAATTACACACACAACAATAATAAAGTAATTATTACCTAAAGCTAAACCTGCCCTTAAAAGAGGTACAGATTGTCAATATCACAGTAAATTTAAATTGAATAAATTAATATAAAATACAATTGTAGTGAGATTGCAATAAATGCAGTTTTGTCAATACTTAACCTAAGTCTGCCCTCAATAGAGGCGCAGAGTGATCTAAACTATATTAAAATCCTAACTAACTAACCTAGATTCAGGCTCAATAGAGACCTGAATTTGTCAAAATACCTTAATTACTATTCCTGTTCTCAATAGAGAAACAGGAAGTCAATTTGCTGTAGAAAAGGCCCTATTTCCTTATAGGAAATTTATTAATGAAAACTTAAAATTAATTTTCCTAGTCTCTACTGTCTCTATATAGAGTCGGTTTGGGCTCTACCGATTTTGGGGTATTTTTTGTGACCGACGGGTCAAAGTCCGGTCAAGTTGCAGCCGATCCTTTAGGCTACGTTGTATCATGTGTTAGGGATTTAAGGAACAGGGGATTATTCTAAGGGTACGTTGCTCTAAGCTGTCATAGCGACAAGATTGTAGCCGATCCTTTAGGCTACGTTGTATCATGTGTCATCGTATACGGTTCTAATGGTGTTTCAGTTGGATGGCATCGACTCATTTACAAGCGACTACTGCACGGTTCGTGTTCCCGTGCTATGACGAGCCGAGCTTCAAGGCCACATTTGATATGACGATCACACGACCAGAGAGTTTTGGGAGCTGGTTTTGCACCAAACGTAACGACACCAGAACCAGTAGCATTGTGTAAGTAAATAGGTACCAAATACTTATTTTAATAAAATGCTAAAAAAACAACTTAAGACGCAGCAGCGGCCGGCTACAGTTGTATGAAAATCCGCCTCTCGTATTTTAGTAGCCATATAATTACATAGTAAACTCATTTCTGATATGTAATTTAAAAACCGATCTTTTTCTCCAAAACATGGCAACCAAGGAGGTAAATTAGAAAAGGTTTTATTTAAATTTCGGCCTCACATATAAATCGAAAACTGATTGACTGA
Organism: Chilo suppressalis; assembly: GCA_902850365.2. Lineage (NCBI taxonomy): Eukaryota > Metazoa > Arthropoda > Insecta > Lepidoptera > Crambidae > Chilo > Chilo suppressalis. The sequence continues at coordinate 26,936,612 of OU963901.1, read as the reverse complement.
GAGTTGTTGTTCGTCATTGATTTTGAACAGTCAGTTTGTTGTATTTTAAAATAATAAGTTTTGCCTAGATATATATGTTTTAATTTTCGCGCATTATTTCAAAAAAGTACTATAGAAGCCTTGACCATAACTAGGTGTTGATGGACTTACGTATTTACACGTTCGTCTCTTTTGCTGGCCGTAATGTACAAGAGATATTGAAAGAGCACTGTAAGCACTATCATTCATATAAATTAAATTATTGTAGTCATGTGTTAATGACTAGGCAAGATCTTTTTCATATTATTATATTCTTACTACGGGTTCGTTGAGCTGCGCTCGTAGTAGTTATGAAACTTTCACAGTGGTCGGTCATTAGCAGTGTGACCAAACATTTACTATAACGAGCTGCTTTTTGTTTCGGAAAGCATGTTAAGCCTTTGGTCCCGGCTGCATCTGCAGTCGTTATCACCCACCAATCCGCACTGGGCCCTATTTCATTCATAGGAATGGCCTGTGCCCCAGCAGTGGGGCTATTAATAGGCTGATGATAATGATGATACTTACTACTACCCGTTGTCTAGCATATTATTAGATTATGTATTACAGATGGCCAATTGGTGTGAGTGTAAAAAGAAAAGTTTCATTCATGATAAATTACATTGCAGTGGTTACAAAGATGATATTTATTCAACAACTCCTGTAATGTCCACGTACTTGCTGGCTGTCATAGTTGCCGAATACACGAGTAAAACCAAAGAGGCAAACAATGGTGACCTCTTGTACGAAGTTATAGCAAGACCCGCTGCTATGGAGGATAATCAAGGAGATTACGCGTTTTATTTTGGACAAGATCTCTTAGAGGAAATGAGCAGGCAAACGGACATAGAATTTTATTCTGTGAATCCAAATTTAAAGATGACGCAGGCTGCTATACCGGACTTTTCGGCGGGTGCTATGGAGAACTGGGGATTGCTAGTTTACAGGTAAAATCATACTACTGTAATGTTTGTTCATATTAGGTTGCTAAATGTTAGTTGACTTTAAGTCTACTTGCACTAAAGTTCTTATTCAATTCAATTCAATTCAATTTATTGCAATCATGTGGTTACATCGATGGTTACAAAATGCTCATAGTACCTAACATGAACCCTGTCAGGGTATCGCAATATACAGTACAGTTAAAGATAAAAATTACAAAAGTATTATTAAAGTAGTAGTAGTATTAAAGTTCTTATTTGAATTAAGAAAAAGCTCACCATACTTAAACCTGATTCTATCTCATTTGACATTAAACAATTGACAAGGATGGAATGATGTTTGAAGCACGATTAAGCCTTTATTTGAATTAAAAACTTTGGTGCAAGTGGGTCTTAGACTGCGCAGGATACGAAGCTACCTAGGGTTCAATATAAAGAGAATGCACAAGAACAAAGGCTTTTATTTTTTCAATTAAAGAATAGCGGATCAGTGCCATATTATTTGAGATATTCAGCGAGAGGTCAAGTTATCAAAAATTTATAGATTTCTTCAACAGAATAAGTATGTGCTTTATTTTGCTTGGCGGAAGTCTCACAACAGGTAGAAAAAATGTGTTGCTGACTGTTTCTTTACACGTCTTAATTTGATTTGTCTAGGCTATCCAATTTGTTTAATTTGCCCATTTTATCTAGTTTGATAAGAAGGATCAAAATATATCGTATATACGTATCAAAACATTATTTGCATGAATATCAAGTTGAAACTAGAGTTCAATATTGAACAAAATGTTTTCCTAATCCACATCTTCATATGATGCAGATTTATTGTTTTCGTTACTTTAATATCAGCGGTTAATATAGAGACAGGTTATACGCCACCAATAATGCATTTCAAAATGCCACAAAAAGTCCCCGCCCCAACTTCCCTTGGTAACAGCCGCCAATAGACAGCACTAAAGTAGTCGCTTTTATTCATTAAAATAGATTACATCTTGCTCTAAAGCCTCCACATGACTGCGGTATCAGCTACTGTCAAAATAAGTAATTAATAAATATTTTATCATTAATTTCTTTAAAACTGTACTTAGGAATGAAATTATGGGTTTTTATTTTCTCTAATATTTCCTTGTGTACTATCTAAAAACACACATAGGGATTTTTGTCTGGAAAAACGTAAAATATGTATTTACATATTGTAGCGAAGTGTAGCCATGGCGAAAGACTATATGCAAGTCGGGAAATTACCTGAGTTTCGTATTGCCAAATTAGAAGTGTTTCTGATGTATCTATAACAGTAAAACCTATTTTTATTTTTACAGGGAAGCTTACTTAATGTATCATGAAAATCACACCGACGGATTTTTCAAGCAGAGGATTGCCTATATATTATCTCATGAAATTGCACATATGTGGTTTGGAAATCTTGTCACTTGCGACTGGTGGGACAACCTCTGGCTTAATGAAGGGTTTGCCAGATATTACCAGTACTACCTCACTGACTGGGTAAAGAGTGTTTGATAAGTTAAAACTCATATGATTATTTTCCTAGTTGTTAATTATCCGTTGCTTATCAGGTTGATCCAGAATTGGGCTTAGCTACCCGTTTTATTCCTGAACAAGTTCACAGTGCTTTGCTCACTGACTCTGCGAACAATCCGCACCCACTCAATAACCCTGGTTTAGGCAGTCCCGTAGAAGTCAGAACTATGTTCACTCAGATTAGTTACAATAAAGGTGCCGCAGTGATCAGAATGACAGAACATTTGATGGGTTTCAACAATCATAGGGAAGGCTTAAGGAGATACTTAAGAGAAAGGTATTTCACAATTTCATACAGCCGCTCACATTCTTTTGGTTTCAATTAATCGAATGAATGATTTTTCAGAGAGTTCAATACTGCTCTTCCTATCCATCTCTTCCAAGCTCTCCAAGATTCAGCTGTAGAAACTGGTGCTATTGCGGAATATGGATCTGATTTCAATATCATAGATTACTACAGGACTTGGAGTGATCAAGGTGGACATCCTGTACTTAATGTAGAAGTCAATCATCAGACTGGAGAAATGACTATTTTACAGGTATAAACATTAATTTAAATTCAGCTATTGAGTTTAAATAATATTTTGTGAAGTGCTAGGTAAAGTAACTATGAAACAAATATAAAATGAAAAACATCCAGTAGGTTTGGATTCAAAAAATGAAAATTATGAAATATTTAATTGTACTTAGTCGTGTTAGTTTCCGGTTTTCCTTTATTGTATTTTTTTGAGTTTTTGCACTTTACTTACACATTCCACTAATTGTAGTTGTATACCGAAAAATATACTTATCAATTTGAAGATTTCTGTCGGAATAACATCGTTGTGTCAGCCTTGACGCATTATGACATTTGAATTAAAAGTTAAATCACAAACGAATGTTTTTAAATTCCCAATAAGGTTTGGTTTAATATGGAGGAGGTACATAAATAGGACGGTTGTGACTACATCACACTGTATCTTGCTAAGGAAGAAAGTAAATATTTTAACATATTTGTTTTACAGCGAAGATTTAATATAAACAGCGGATACTCTACCTCTAATACGAATTGGATAGTTCCTATAACTTTTGCCACAGCCAGTAATCCAGATTTTGAAGACACTAAGCCGAGTCATATTATAAAGGATTCTATTACAAGAATTAACCGTGGAAGTATCGGAGATGAGTGGGTAATTTTCAACAAACAACAAACAGGTATGAAATAATTTAAACACGAACATATTATTTACATTGAATATTACATAAAATATTAAACTTCAGCTATCTAATTTGACGACTTTAGTTATCCTGTTTGACGACCTCTGTGGCCGAGTGGTTTGTACGCCGGGTTTCATGGTGTCGCCGACTCGAGAAGTCCTGGGTTCGAATCCCGGTGGGGGCCGATGTTTATGTGTGGAATACGAGCATTTGTATTCCAGTCATGGACGTTTAATATGTATTTCTATATAAATATACTTATATATGTACAGTATATGTATTCTATCCATTAATCTAGTATCTCATAACACAAGCCTTATAATGCTTACTTTGGGGCTAGGCTAATTGGTGGGATATTGGAAATATTTATTTAATTGCTATGCAAATCTGTATTTCAGCAATGATTTTCTAGATTGTAGGTATTTTTATAGGTTTATATTTTTATAGACCAAAGATTCAATTCTGTGGTCCATAGGACAGCTTGTAGAAAACTTAAATTACCAAGGCCAGTAATATCATCAAGGTGGGTCCGTACGCGGACAATCACCTTATAGATGCGCAGCCAGTCGAAGACGATTGTCGCAACTACACCCGCACTCTCGGCTTGTATTGGGGGGACCTCGGTCTTCAGAATGCACGTGGGGCGACCGATGCAGTAATGTCTGGTTTTACTGGGTAGGGCCTTGCCCATTTCATCGAGCTCTTAGAGCTGAGAGAAGTGAGCAGGGAGAAGTCCGCAGATACCATCTTCTTGCTCCCCCTGTGGCTGAATGCATAAGGATATTTTCCAGGCATATAAAAGGGTCAGTAATATAACGTTTTCTTTACTACAGGTTTTTATAGAGTAAATTATGATGATTACACTTGGGACTTAATAATAATGCTGTTGAGAGGACCGAATCGGACACTGGTACATGAATTCAACAGAGCTCAGGTGACTGTATTATTCACTACACTTTATAATACTTAAATCTATACACCTTGTGCTGTTACTGAGAATGTTGGAATTTTATTGGGACTAAAAAAAATTCCCATTTTTTCTCATAAGTTTACCATGAAAGTAAAATAAATACCTAAATATTCCCAAAGAATAATCCTAGCGACACACACACGCAAATATGTATTAACAACATTTCCATTTGGAGATTGCAAAGTTTTTTATGTATGTTCTAAAGAGTTTTTAGTTGGATCTTATCTTGATTCTATCTTAGAAACAATTGGGATCTTAATTAAATTTTTCTTATCCGGGTTTTAATACCATGTTTATTGTTATTTTCCTCACTCAGATTGTCAATGACGTATTCCAATTCGCACGCTCCGGCTTGATGAACTACACCAGAGCTTTCAATATTCTCTCGTTCATGAAATATGAAACCGAGTATGCACCGTGGGCTGCTGCGATCACTGGATTCAATTGGGTCAGAAATAGGTTTATGGGAACTCCTACGGAGAGCCGACTGAATGTAAGTCTGAACAGGATCAAAAAAAAGAAGAATAAAGAATATAGTGACTTTTATAACCATTTCCTCCATTAATCACTGCCGACAAAATACACACAGACAATCGAATCTTAAATTATGACAGATTGTGATCAATAATAACATCCAAATTCCAGGCAAATCGCGACAATTATTTGGTCCTAATGCAATTGAGCTTGTACTATGTATGTCAAATAAACAGCATATTAATTGATTATTCGCAGATAAATTAGTTGAGATATTGTTACATTGACTTGGGAACTATTATCCATTACTTCACATACGCAGCTAAATGTTAACTTTGCTATTTCTTATTTTTGTGTTTAATTTCACATGAGCATGAAAACTTGAGCGTGTACAAATAAGACTTCTTAATTTGGCACTAAGATGTACTACACCACTAAGTTTTTTTATTAGGAAATAATTAACTGAGCCTTGGCCAGACTAGAATTCCTTTAATTTACATACACACACACTGAGTTCCTTTGAAAGAATATGATTACTACTATTCCATTGTCGCTCATTTTATTTGTTGAGCATTTAATCGGAAACTTTATTTAGAAAGTTCAATATCCACATTATTTTCCAAGGCTTTGTTTATTGAATGGGCGACTCCAGTAATGCAACGGTTGACGTACTACCCTCGTGATGACGAGTCGTTCATGACATCCTACTTGCGATACCAACTGGCACCAGTCATGTGCCAACTAGAAGTTGACGAATGCCGTGAAGCAGCAACGCAGCAGTTTGAAGAGCTTAAAATTAATAGTACAGAGTAAGTTGAAGCCTATTCTGTAAATACTCAAATCGGACTAAGTACGTTTGTATTTTCGCATTTAAATTTTATTAATAATTGTTGACATCAATTTGTGCAACTTAATAGGTATTTGCTAATTATTGATAATGTGAGATGAGATTTTTGGTTTTGAATGTTATTCTTATAGTTGGTTTCGACGATAAAAATATCTTTTTCTAGCTGCTATTCTAACGTTTCTATTTTTTCCTCAGAATAATAAACGTGAGTATTTTCGACTTTTCGCAGAGTTCCAGTAGACAGTCGCAATTGGGTGTATTGCAATGCTCTCCGGAAAGGTGTCTACGAAGATTTCGATTTTCTTTGGAGGAGATTCATAAGCCATCCTGTCAATGGTGAAAAGATACAAATAATCATGATCTTGGGCTGTACCCCTGACGCAATAGCGCTAAACAAGTGAGTGACTATTTATTTTTTAAAATTCAAACTTATGGCATTAAATAAGAAATAATGCCCCTAAAAAAACAGAAACCAGTTGTATTTTTTTTTCAAAGCTGTTACAGCTGATGCTTTAAATGTAAAGAAAATATGCCAATATGGAGGGCCGCGGTAGCATAATTGGTCAGTGCATTCGCCCGGATTGCGAAGGGTGCGGGTTCGAGTCCTGTCTGCTGCCTGGTCCGCGTGGAATTTTTTCTAGTTATATTTTCTTTAGATTTAGAAACCAGTTGTTTGACGCGGTCGAAGTCACAGTCACTAACCACCCAGTGAAGAAATGAATGTAACATCACACTTGATTCTCTCTAAATTCGGGAAGGATAAGGGAGGTAATATTTTTGGGGAACGGGTGTTTTTACAATTTGTATCCTAAATTATTTTTATGATGGTAAACTTATACAAAATAGTTAATTTGGAATTACTATTTTTTGTGGAACTCTTCCACGGATTTATTTTTCTAAATCCTAAAATTATTTTATATTGAGTAGATTAGATACCCACTTAAGCGGAACACAGTTATTAGGTCAGCAAAGCATAGCACAGAAGATTTTGTATGATATTTTAAACTTCACGATTTGTTTAAGGTTCCTTGACAATATTATTGAGCCCGACAACTTTATCATCCGGCGTCAAGATTACACGACTGCCTTCAATTCAGCTGTCAGTGGCAACGAGAACAATACTCAAATCGTCTTCCAATACATACAGGATAATTTGCGAAATGTATCAGCTGCGTAAGTATAACATATGATTGGTATTGTACCTGAACTTGACCGAGAAAGATCCGGATAATAATAGTTAGTTTTAGTTTTCCAGGGCGTTTTCCGCAATTAGTCCTAATTATTGGACCGTTTTGCGAGTTTCGGAACATTCCGATTGACTTCAGCTAACCTAGGTTAGTCCAGAAAGAAAGAAGCGATGCTAGTGACTGGAGAAGTCGTACTCGTTGGTCTGCTACACTCCTGCATTCTATGATGACATGCTGTGGCGTTTCTTCTGTCTCCATGCATCCTCTATATAGGGAGCTATCTATCTTCTATTGTGTATAGGTTTTTGTTTAGAGGACAATGATCATTCCGGGTTCCTATAATCTTGCGCAGTTTTAGTCTGGTAACTTAGGGTAGATACGGTACGCTCATACTTGCATCAAATAAAAACTGATCCCACGGCAGCGCGAACGGGACGGCGAGATCCGCGTCACTGCACTACCGACCAATCACGCGACCAGTACTCGACGTCACTACCGAATAAGATTAAAAAAAACAGCAATTTTTATGAAAAAATATATTTTATATTACTTACGAATGAAAAGTAATGCTGTGGGTGTTATTTTTAGATCTTGAGCAATTTGAGCACTTTTTAAAAACATACATAGGCATTGTTTTATCTTATAAACACAAAATATTAGCAATTTGACGACCTCCGTGGTCGAGTGGTTTGTACGCCGGGTTTCATGGTGTTGCCGACTCGAGAGGTCCCGGGTTCGAGTCCCGGTGGGGGCAGATGTTTGTGTGATGAATACGAGCATTTGAACTCCAGTCATGGATGTTTAATATGTATTTTCTATAAAAATATACTTATATATGTACAGTTTATGTATTCTATCCGTTACCCTAGCATCCCATAACACAAGCCTTATAGTGCTTACTTTGGGGCTAGGCTAATTGGTGTGAGTGTTGGAAATATTTATTATTATTTATTATTATTATTATTATTTCTTTTTGGCGTTCACATGTACGTCGTTTGCATGTCAAGTTGTGACTAAAGCGATTAGGGTCGTGGACCACAATTTGTGTGGATCGCTTTTGTGAGGCTAGTGCCGTATCTACTCTTTTTGTTTTAATCTAAGTCTGGTAAGGGTGTGGGCAAGTCTACCACAAGCAAGTTTACCACCACAACTGCGTTCTTTGTTTGCGGGCATTCTACACCTGTTTTCCAATCTATCAAGTGTGTTTTCTGAGTTCTTTCACGCCAATAATATTTATTCATCCTAAAACTTGAAATCTGTATGATTAAAGAAGACAACCGGTACTGATTGACTGATCTATCAACGCACAGCTTAAACGACTGAACGGATTGTGTTGAAATTTGGTATACAATTATAGCTGTTATAATGTAGGCATACGCAAAGAAAAGATTTTATATGTAGAACGAAGAAGATAATGACTACTTTAGTTTGTTTTTCAAAATGAGTTTATTACGCGGGTAGCGGAGGGAGCAGGTTCGAATCCTCTTTGATACCCGGATCGAGTGGCTTGAAATAATAATAATAAAATCAGTTAATTAATTACAGACTTGGAACAACCACCGCTCTGTCGTACATTTCTTCGAGACTAAGAACATATGAGGCTATAAAGGAGGTTAGTATGAGACTTCAGGTAAATTATACTTTTTCATAGATGAATTACTTGTATAATAAAATGAAAGTATTTTTTACGACTTAAAAAGGGTTACAAAGAGTTAAAAGAAATTGCCTGCATAAACGTTTAAAAAAATGATCTCGCTCTTCCATAGGACACGAGTTATATCTATGGTATGTAAGCGCTAGTTAATCTAATTTTAAAACATTTATATATTGAAATATAATATCAAATATAGGTATAAAATTATTTTATGTCAAATGATGATAAGTTTCTTGCGCCACTTCTTTTAATCAGCTAAAAGACGTCCTGAATGATATGGCGGTAGGAAAAGATATTGGAGGATTCAAAAGAGCTCATAAGTCAATAAAAAAAGCTGTCCAAGATCCCACTGATCGATGCAAAATCGATGTCATAAGTTTTGATTAAATTTAATTTAAATGAATGTCTAGTGAATATAAAATGCATTAGTGATGGGTTGTCTAGAAATAAATCTAGTGACATCCATTCATTTATGTTAATTGCATCCATATGTTTTTATAAACTTAAGGTCCTCAGAAAGGAACAGATGTGAACAAATCAAAAATCAATAGTTGCAAGGTCTCAATCAACCGCAAATTAAGGGCTCCCGGGTTTAAATACTTACAGTTATCTAATCTAAATCTATTAAAACAAATACAATTTTGACAGTTTCCTTTTGCTCGCAGTTTCAAGAATGGGCAGACGAAAATCAAGCGGCGTTGGCTGCCGATTACCAGGCCGTGTACAACGGTGCTGTTTCGTCCTCCAACGCGATAGAGTGGGCTGCCGCTGTCCAGGACGACGTAAACTCTTACCTCACCACTGGAGACAGTGTGGTTCAGCCGTCCACACCTGCTCCTGAGGTTACCACCTCCCCCGTGACCACGACAGTCGCTCCAGTAGTTGAACCAACCACACCTACACTACCAGACTCGGCTAGTTCAATATTTTTATCAGCTTTTGTAATTTCTGTCGCTTTCGTAGCCAATTGCGTTCTTTAATCTTTAGTGTTTCGGTATGAGTGATACCCAAGTAATGTCATTCTTTTGTTTTTGTTCGATTTAATGTAATAAAGGTTTTTGTTTTTAATTTAAAATGTTTTATTAGTATACGAAATCATAATACAATAGGAGTAAAATACGTGGTGTTCCATAATAATATATTATTCACCTATAATAATAACTACATCTTAAGTACTAACCTAATATTATAGCTATTCACGGGATTGTTACCATGTACTTTGTTTTTTATGAGTCTTCGATACTTCGGCACTGTTGCAAGCGCCATGATCACGGAGTAACTGAAGTAATTGCGGGTAGATGTTATTGGCAGACATATCGGTCTTCCCTCTGACGTCGTCTTTTACTGCGCTCGATCTCATCAATCCCGAACAATCCCGTTAATAGCTATAATGTTAGTGACCATGAAAGTTTAAAACAATATATTACTAACCTAATGTTTATAATACCTTTTATACACTAACCTTCGGACTCGTAACATAAGCATTCTAACTCTAGTCATTTCATCATATCTTTTGTAAACTAACCTTCAGGCTCATAAAAATACCTTACCTCATTAGTAAATACTCCTGTAAATAAATGAGTAAGTATCCCATGCTGCAAAATAATTGTTTTTAAAAAGACTGTTCCATCGCCACGCATCAGTGATGTTTGTCTATCGTATAGGATCTTGCGCTTTATTTTTAATAAAGTTTTTTTAAGATATTTTATAAACGTTTTTAATCTATATTTTTGTATGGGGGTGTAGTAGTTTACTGATTTCTTTTTTTATAAGTAAATAATAAATATTATGGGCGAGCGTCGCGCACGACACGCACGTCCAGCAGCAGCGCGCGCGCTCGCCCTCGCTGCGCCGCGCCCACGAGCCTGCCCCGCACTCCTGCGAGCACGCCGCCCGCACGCCGCTAGCACGTAAAAAAATTCATATACAATTTCAATTTACTAACCTCAGGGCAAGATATGAGATGTCTTTTTTGACAGATTTGGATGAGATTGCCATTTTACTTATCTACCTATTTCTTTCCAAGTAAAAGACCCCTGTGATGAACAAATAGACAGCGAAGCATAAAAACAGGGTTCCGCTTGTCATCTTTTGGGTACGGGTGGTAGAGAAAAACTATTTTGACTATTCATAAGAGTAACATCCAATTTATATAAAGAATTTTTGGCATTTGCAAACCCTACAAATTAAATAACATGGCCCGCCTGAGGGTTAGTGGCCAATTATAGCATTTAGCGTTTGTAATATCTTTAGCGTTAATGCAAATAAAAAAGAAATTCATAAAATTTAATAAAAAGTATTTATTCACTCAATACAGAGTAGATACATTTTGGTGGTGATTTACATTTAGTTCGTCCATTTTGCCAACGACAGGAGCTCTACTCTCTTTCCCCGAAACGAAATTTCGGCACGCTAAACAGCCTTAATTTAAAATATTCTAGTAGTAATTTTAGGTTTAATTTAAACGAAAATGAAAAGGTAACACTTTTCATTTCGTCAATTTGAGGTTAAAATTTCGAACAATTATCTGTCAAATTCAACTTTTAGTTTAAAAGTTTTCTGAATTAGAGTAGCCTTAGAGAATTTAAATGTCAAACTATTTTCGGACGAACGAATTTTCGAAATGAAATAGAAACAGAGTAAGGGATGTGCGAAATTTCGTTTTTCGTTGAAATAGAGTCGGCCTCCAGGTCATGTGAATGTCAAACTTAATTTAATTCTAAAATTTATAGGTACTTATGTCATTTTGCTTATTCTATTCTAAGTCAATTTTCGTTTCTAAATATTCTCTAACTGAGTAAAAGTTTTTCGTAATTAGTCACATTTTAAGCTTCCTTTTAAATATATGCAAACTAAGCTCCGTTATCAAGCCTGGTAACTTATCATAGATTTTTATACAATTCGGATAGCAGTTTTTATTGTAATATTAAGTACGCATATTGGGCTTCATCAATCTACCACGATGTCTCGCTAATCTGCAGGTATCTGTGTTTTTAAAATTAAAACTATAAGGATGTGTCTTAATAAATATACAAAATTCCGAAATATAAATAGAGGGAAGTGTAAGTAAGTAATTTTAATTTGGGAAATAGCTGCCTGCATGGTGTCATTTGCGGGACATCGCATATAGCTCGGATGCATTGTTTTTGGGATATAAAAGCTCTGTTAATGTCCGTAGAATTTCCCCACAAAAGTATACCGTATTTAAGATTGGATGCAACATATCCGTGATAAGCCAAAATGGCTCACCGCGAAAGCTTGAAATGATGAGTTCCGATACAGGAGAATTTATAAAGAATGAATAAATTTGATATACCACCATCAGAAAAATTAGATACCAAGCCGACATTATGTCAAAAACTGATGTTGTCCCTTTTGTTTGCCAAAAATAAGACAGAGAAAGCATTAATTTTAAATCAAGACTAACTTTAGTCCGCGTTTTAGAATGAGGCGGAAAAGGTTCTGATTTTTTTGTCTATGTAATGATGATAATATTTCCCATACTCACACCAATTAGCCTAGCCCCAAAGTAAGCACTTTAAGGCTTGTGTTATGGGATACTAGGGTACTTGCGACGAATCAATGACAATCGCATGCACTTAGCAAGTTGGTTCGATCCTAGTTCAACACCTAAACAATGTCCCAAACGAAAACTAACCCCTAAAAAAGTGATGGTCACTGTTTGGTGGTCTAGCGCCAGTGTCATTAATCACAGACTTTCACAAGAGCTTGTAACAGCCTAGACTGAGTAAATAAGTTTGAGTTTGAGTTTGAAACAGCTTCTTACTAAACCGGATGAGCATTACTGCAAATGTATACTATGAAGAACTAAACACATCATCATCATCATCAGCCTATTAATGTCCCCACTGCTGGGGCACAGGCCTTCCCTATGGATGGAATAGGGAGATTGGGCCATGACCCACCACGCGGGCCCAGTGCGGATTGGTGGGTGCTAACGACTGCAGATGCAGCCGGGACCAACGGCTTAACGTGCCTTCCGAAGCACGGAGGAACTCGAGATAGAAGATTTTTGGTCACCCATCCAATGACCGACCACTGCGAAAGTTGCTTAACTTCAACGATCGCAGCCGAACGCGCTAACCACTTGCGCCATCGAGATCCTCACAACACAATGATGGAGAAACTCGCACATCTCCAACCAGCTTTGGTCAATTGGAAGTTCTCCGTAATCCAGTGTATTCACCAGAGCTTGCCTCTACAGACATCTACTTTGTCCAGAATTTGGATAATTGCTGGGGCACAGGTCTTTCATATGGATAGAATAGGGAGCTAGTGTTGATTGGTGGGCGTTAAAGGTTGCAGATGCAACCGGGACCAATGACTTAACGAAGCACGGAGGAGCTCGAGAAAATAAGTTTTGATCACCCATCCAATGACCAAACTTTGCGAAAGTAGCGTGACTTCCACAATCGCAGGCCGAACGCGCTAACCGCCTGCACCATACAACTCCTCGAGGTGAGTTGTTGAGTTGATAGTATTTATAATTATGATTCCCCAATAATCCCAATAATCAAAAGGTCAAGATTATTTGATGGCACGTCTATGACCTCATTAAACATTTCTTTAGAAAAATGCAAAGGTTCGCCATTCCTGCCCTAGACCGTGTCAACTACTTCTGCAAATGCAGCCGTGACCAAAGGCTTTACGTGCATTCCGAAGCACAGAGGAGAACGAGACTAAAACAATTTTGGTCAACCATCCTTTGACGGACTATTGCGAAAGTTGCTTAGCTTAGACTATCGCAAGGCCGAACGCACTAGATATTTAGCTAGAATCAATGGTCTTGCGCTATCACGGTGAGAACGAGTGTACTGACCCACTTCATTTACACTGAATTTTATAGGCAACTCCTGGTGTAATTGCACTCTAAGCCCACGATAAAATGTAAAACAGATAAGATAATGAAATAACCCAATAAAACCAGATATATGGAGGTATGTGGTCTTCTATACAATCCTGATAAAATCATACACATGTTCGATCTGTTGCGGGGTTGGCATTGGTAGATAACAAAGAAAAATCGAACAGTATGCAGTAGTGCGTGTTCGTCATTTCGTCTGTAAGGATTAATTGGTTTTCCATATAAAACTCCACCCCCTTTTTATCCCCTTCAAGGATGAAATCCGGGATAAAACATTACTCAAACTATGTCTGTACCAAATATCATCTAAAACAGTTTAAGCATGAAGAGGTAACAGACAGGTTCTGTCTGTCAGACGGACAGACAGAATCTGTCTGTTCCTGGTAATCTTATTTTTATTATATATGTTACGCTCAAAGATCGAAAACGCTCAGTGAGCGGAAAAATAGCTCACAACGCGTTGTGGTCAGAGTAAAACATCCACATGGCGAAATTCGTGTTATGGCTATAATGAAAACGCGCACGATGTGTTGTGGCAATTACAGAAACACCAAATAGCGAAATTCGTGTCGTGGCTGACGTCGCGCTCAACGCGTTGTGGCAATGAAGAAAAGCCATGACGCGTATGGGATATTATTTAATTACGACGCACACTACTTTCCGATATGGATCCTAGTAGGCCTAGGCTATAAAAAAATCCAAAGACAAAAAAATATTTTTTATTTTATAAAATCATTGCATAACGTGTTTGTCATTATTAAATATTATGTTATATAATTATATAAATCAAAATAAAACGATACTTGTTTTTTATTGAGATTATATTTTAAAAAAAATCAACGCGTTATGTAATAAATTACTGAACACAAAATATTAATAATTTGTAAATTACTTATAATTCACTTAAAATAATTAGGAATTTTATTTTTTATGACAATTTAAAATTCTTTCAAGTAATAAAACTATTAATTGAAAGAATTTTAAATTGTACAAACACAAACATAAATGTGTATCGATCACCAATAAACAACAACAATGTACTTAACTCAATTACTTATATTAGAAAATACTATAACTGTGAAAAATAAGTACCTATTTGATTGCTATTTATTTTTACAGGAACTATTACTGAGGCATTTTGAGTTGCATTTTATATTCTTGGAGCGACACTTGCACTTTTTATCAATACAGTATCTTTTGCAATGGCACATTATAAACCCTTGATGATCCAGATGATAACATAGATGGTGAGCGTAGTGTTAATGACGAAGTTGAGGGCACATCACAAATGTTAATAAAGTTGGTTTCAGAAAGTGTAAACTCATTACGTGCATAAAGTCTTTCGAATGTACCTTCCTTGTTTCCTAACTGGTAGAGACCTGATAGATTAATGCTCATAACAACACACAAAACATTCCTGAGTGCTGCACGTCCTCTATCAACTTACAACCTGTCCGTCGTGATATGGTTAAGACAATGAATGCTCAGAACGCGTCATGGCTTTTCTTCATTGCCACAACGCGTTGAGATCGAATAGCATGTCAGCCACGACACGAATTTCGCTATTTGGTCTTTCTGTGATTGCCACAACGCGTCGTGCGCGTTTTCATTAGAGCCATAACACGAATTTCGCTATGTGGATGTTTTACTGTGACCACAACGCGTTGTGAGCTATTTTTCCACTCACTGAGCGTTTTCGATTTTTGAGCGTAACATATATCAACGACATAACACAGGTAACTCTACATAAATGTATTTTGTCTTATCATGCCTACATAAAGTCTATCCTTCGGTACCGAAGGATCATCATCATCATCAGCCTATTAATGCCTACCCTATGGATGGAATAGCGAGAGAAAGACCGAAGGATTCTGTGGGGCAATAGCACGGATAGGAATAGAGCATTTATTGCACAAAAGAAGTGCATTAGGGAAGTGAAATATGTGGAATCCCGTCTTGGATTGTTGTCGTTGCCATCGCTGTACATATATGAATTATCAGTATTTGTCCACAGGCACAAGCTGTTATTTAAGAGGGCCAAGAATTTCCGGCTTGGAGACTCTACCAGAATGATATTTAATGAGATCCATAATTGAAATATAGGAAAAGTCGATTGTGCCTTTGTGTCGAGATCTATAATAAAATACCATCCAACATTAAATTCTAAATGTGAAACCTTTTAAAAGTAGTCTGAGGCGAACCTGAAGAGATATTAAAATAATTCGTTTCAGACATTTTCCTACATTATGTAATCATTTAATATATTTGGATGAGCTTTCATAAACTAAACCATAAATATAAAACAACAGCTCTAAGAAACAATTGACAACAACGATTACAAAAGAAGGGAACTTACAAAAACCAACTTCGTGAGCAATATAATATTTTGAGATCTATTATTTCTGCGATTTTAAAGCATCGCTTCATATTTAAGATACACGTGTAAGTAATAAAGATGGACCAAGTGGCCGTGACGTATTTCGAATAGCCATAAAAAAAAAACCAGCGCAAAATCTTCTTAGAACCTAAACAACAAAAAAAAAAAGGTTTCACATATTTGTTTCTTAGGTTTTCACGCACATCACTCATTAAATAAAACTACTTTTTACGGGTTAATGCACGAAACTTTATTTATTTATTGACGTTTCGTAGCCTTTACAGGCTACGTCGTCGGAATCAAACTTTTATTTAATTTGTCGAGCTACCTTCGTTTCACATGCTTTAGCTAAGTAGGAAAAAACGTTTGGTGGCGTAGACAGCGTTGCCAGACGTGCCAATTTCGACGCGACGTCCCGATTCTTAAATCAAAATTAAATGTCCTCCGCGGGACAGTCTCAATCCTACTTTTCGGGAATAACTCGACCGTGCGTGCAGCATACTGAGAAAGTGCGGGCAGATGGCACAGACAAGTGTGGACTGGCCACCTGCCCGGCGCGTAATGAAGAACTCTCAAACAAAGACTCAACTATTTAACGATAGGGTAAATCTAATGTATGTATAATCTGAAAAACATTTGATTGTATACGTTCCTTTATTCCTCGTATGTCCCGCTTTCGGCGAAAGAATCCCGCTTTTTTCACTGAACAAGTTCCTAAATCCCGACTTGGCAAAAAAAATCTGGCAACGCTGGGCGTAGAACACAATCGATCCTACAGTTTAAGGAAGTAACGTAGAACAAATAGGAGTGAAAATTAAAGTTTATTAATTTTCAGATTGGGCAGTGACAAAAGGACTGACGGATCTATGACCAAAGAATGTTATTTTCAAAATAGATGCGTGGGGACAAACAAAGAGAGGATGATGGGAGTGGAAGGACCAGATTTTGGTGGAGACCGGACATTGAGGATTGAGAGACGTGAAGTTGAAGAACTTACTTATTACTAGCTTTTGCCCGCGACTTCATCCGCGTTATCGTCGTTTTTCGTAAAAAAGTAGCATATGTCCTTCCTCAGAGTTCCGTGGTTTTGATGTGACAGACAGATTAACTTTCGTATTTTAGTAGGGAAATATAATACTGTTAAAAATATCGCAATAAGGAACCGCAGAATATTATTATTATCACTGTGCCCCGAGACCATCAGCGTGTAACTCCTTGTATGTTATTATGTTAATGTATTGGTAATATTGTTTAGATCGCTTTCACATGAGTCTTAAGTACATAAAGAATGAAAATACTTCAGCGCAAAGCTTCCGGGTAGACTACGTTGAAATTTGTCCCGTCCGGAACGTGAACATAAAAAATTCTAGGACTGCTAACCCGGGAAAGACCGACATAACTGATCATGTGAAAAACAACTGACACCGAGATCTACTGGTCTGAAAGGTCTGCCCTTGAGCCTTATTTATTGTCATTGCATAACACACCGATACTGGGAATTGCGTTCTTTTAAATTGGAATGGAAAATTATTTGGTATTATGGGAATTCTGGGAATAAAGATGGTTTCTCCTGCACCGCAACCTATTAAAATTTGAGCCTCGATTACATTTTGTTGCAACTGGGTTACTTTAAGCCGAGTTCCATTGCAAATTTGTGGTGGTCTTAAATTTCGGAGCAGAATAATCGGAATGCCAATTTTTAAACAAATTTCATGAGAAGGAAGTACGGGCATATTTAAAGAATTTAAAAATTCTATCGGGTAATTAGTGGCTTCTTGTACATCGGCCATTCTATTTATTGAACTATAAACTTTGCTTTCCCCCTGGATATTCGACAGTATTTTATTATTAATCTCAGATGCCTGGTCATTGCGAGGAGTTCAAATGGACCTTTCGCATAGCCAAGAATTGTTCTTATTTAATATATTTGTTACGTCACCGTAAACTGACGATGTAAGATGTTGTTGGGATTGCACTATACAACATAACTCAGGCGTCAGAATAAGTTTTCCTTGGTGTAGCAGTGGATAGGTATCTTTGGTGAAGGTATTTTCTTTAATAATATATCAGAAAATTCACGATCATCCGGGTTATCTACAGTTCTCACTCGCATGTTTATAGTCAAATGCACCGATTGTATATCACGCCACAAATAAGAGCTTTTCAGGCAAGCCCTAACCTCAGCAGCTCGGGTTCCCCGTGGTATTACCGTTAAGGTTTGTCGGAAATCACCACAAAATAAAACTGTGATACCGCCCATGGGTCGATCATTTTGTCTTATATCTCTTAAAGTTCTGTCTACCGCTTCTACTGCTTTTCGATGGGCCATCGTACATTCATCCTATATGATTAAATTACACTTTGAACGAATATTTTTAACGAATACTTTAGCTACCTTACACATAAAATCTAAGTGACTATTTGAACTAAAATATTGTTATAGAATTATAACCAGAAATATATACAACTCACAACAAAAAAGAAATGAAAATAAAGCTGAAACGCGTGTGCAATACTATCTACCTATACCTCCTTCACTTAAAAATAAATACTTATAACTACTTTAATTAATAAAAGTACCTACGCTTAATAATTTTTAATTTGAACGAATATTTAAACACTACCAAAACAACTAATACCTGTTTTACAAAATAACAACAAAAGAAATTCAAATAAACTATTTAAAGACTAAAAGTCGCGCTGATAAGCACGGTTTCGGTCTCCCAGGCGGGGGAGCAGATGAGAAATCCTCATGGATACCCTACAGCCGGCTGCAAGGTTATGTCAGACTCGTACTGACTAAAAAACACCCGTAGGGGCTGCCTCTGGCCGGGAAGGCCTCTAAGGCTTCATCGGAAGCGATCGTCCCCCAGGGGGGGACCGACGCAGAAAACAGATTTAGACAGCTCGCTCTCGGACCTTTGATACCCTACCGCTGCCGCGACCCGTGTCGAACGCGGCAACCATTACACAAAAATAATCCTTATAGCATGATTCAGTATTCACGTGCGACGGCGCGATGGCTTATTTCATGTATAAGTTTGGTGTTTCTATACCGAGTATTATAAACGTAAGAGTAAACAAATATGATCAGAATGCTCCGAACTGCTAAGCTATCGGGAGTTACACGTGTTATTGTGAGTCAACCATAAAAGATAGACATATGCTGTTGCGGGATATTTTTTAGACAATTTTATGTAGAATATTTCCGTCATACATGATTTCTATGTAACTTTAATCATTAAGGCTGCACACGCGACGGAAGCTTAAAAAATGGAGTAACTTCTCCCGTTTTCCCAACATTTCTCTTCACTACTCTGCTCCTATTGATTGTAGCGTGATGAAAAGTATACTATAACCTGCCCAGGAGTATGAAGAATAATTGTACCAAGTTTCGTTAAAATCCGTCGAGTAGTTTTTGTTTCTATAAGGAACAAACACACAGACAGACAGACAGACAGACAAAAATTTTACTGATTGCATTTTTGGCATCAGTATCGATCACTTATCACCCCCTGATAGTTATTTTGAAAATATATTTCATGTACAGAATTGACATCTCTACAGATTTATTATAAGTATAGATAATAGATTAATAAAGAATAATGTAGAGATATGAATAATGTTTGTGTATATATATATAATAATAATGCATATAATGTATTTATAAAATAATAATGTATAGATTAATGTATTGATTCTTTTATAATTATGATTTTATTGAATTTAAAATGATAACAATTTTTCGTATGCTGTTGAGCATGTCATGGAGGCACATTTATATAAATTTTAAAAACTTACTGTTACCGATGACAACGAATAAATGATTTGATTGATTGATTGATAGAATGTGTATTTTTTTATAAACTTTCTTGTATGCCCTAGTAAAAATTAATCAAAGTGTAGTGAAACTATTCAAATATTGGCGTAAAATAAACAGTATCGGGTCGGTTTGGCGTTCAAAATTCAAAATTCAATATCGTTTATTCAGTCTAGGTTGTTACAAGCACTTGTGAATGTCGAAAAGCTACGCCATCGGTTCGCAAAACTACGGCGGGAGACCTTGTACTGAGAAGAACCGGCAAGAAACTCAGCAAGGGCTGCTTTTTTCTCCCTGTTTTATTTCATACAGTGTCGTCCAATTGAAAGTTGACATCAAACTTGCAAACATGTGTTGAGGTCAACTTCCATCACATAATGTCAAATATGTAACAATCAATGAATTTACTAACAATAAGTGCAAAGATAAGTCCCAAAATAGCAAGAAACAATTTTCAAAACAAAATGAACAAGTATATGAAAGGGAGTAAGTGCAAGGTTCTCTTCAAAACTCTTTCTAAGGCTGGGAGCCTTAGTTTTAATATAACTTTTGAAAAATTATGTACAGGTAAAATTACTACCAGGCCGTTTTATCATTCAAATATTGATTGACAGTATAATATCTTTTCTTAAGTAAACAATTCTTAATGTGTATTTTAAATTTATGAGGAGGCAAATCAAGGATATCAATAGGAATCTTATTATAGAAATGTATACCTTGACCCATAAATGATTTATGAAACTTCTGTAACCTGTAATTTGGTATCTTGAGTTTATTTTTATTCCTTGTATTAAAAGAATGTATGTCACTGTGTTTTAGATAATAGTTAATATTGCTTCGAACAAAAAGTATGCAATTATAAATGAATTGAGAAGCAACAGTCAAAATCCCGATTTCTTTAAATTTTTCTCTAAGAGATGTTCTAGAACTAAGTTGATAAATAGCCCTTATAGCTCTTTTTTGCAAGATAAATATAGTTTCAATATCGGCTGCTGATCCCCAGAGAATAATACCATAGGATACAATACTATGAAAGTAACTAAAGTATACAGTTCTAGCAGTAGCTACATCAGTAAGTTGTCTTATTTTACGTATGGCATAGGCTGCTGAACTAAGTTTACCAGCTAGCAGAGAAATATGAGGATACCATTGCAATTTCGAGTCTATGGTTATACCTAAGAATATCGTTGACTCAACTAAATCTAGGTTTTCATTGTTTAATTTAATTCTAATGGTTTCGCTTCTAACATTAGGTAAAGTGAATTTAATGCATTTGGTTTTATTTGCATTTAATTTTAAGTTATTTACATTAAACCAGTGCAATACTTGTGAGAGAGCATTATATACATCGTTGCATTTTATGATGTACTTTCGTGGTGAAATAACGTATCAATAGGGATGATGACGGGGTACAGTAAACGAAATTCTATTTAGTCTGTCAGTTAGATGATCAAAAAATAATGGACTCGTATTTTTTCTTTGGGCAATCAACCAAAAAATTACAAAGTTATAGTGCGTCAATGTTTGGAAGTAGGGGCTCGTGTCGTCACTTTTAAGTGAAAATTGTACCAAAACGTGACGTCATGCGACTTTTCAAATCAATATATCTCTGCAATGTTTATATTATGTGAAAAAAGAAAAAATACGTGTCCAATACTTTTTGATAACCTACCTGATAAACGAAGAAAAAAAATTAGTCATCATCCCTATTATCTTAGCTCGCCAATCGAACTTCCTTTTGTGATTTTGTTTGTTGTAGTAATTAAATAAATATTTTTTCAACTTTGTACATTCATTTTTTTAAATAATATTGAATTAGTTTTAATTACTCAAAGTAGAGGTTTTTCTTCAGGCAGATCGGTTTTCTCTACACCTTTATCGTTGATTTAGGGGTTGGTACAAATCCAAATTGTCCTCACCGACGGGTTTTGTCCAGATAATGAAATGAAAGGAGATTGCTCAAATTGGCCCAAATGCACAAAAAATATTGGCATACACGGTAATTCTTGGCGTAATTTATAATTTAATTTACAGTCATTAGATTTCAACGGACACCTTTGTATAATATATTTACTTTAAAAAGGACTTTTAATTTTACCGGTTTGGAAAACATACGAATCATTTTTAATGGTTATGGGTGTAGTAACATTCAGCCAAAGACTGATCGAAGTTGTTTACATAACATAAAAATCTATTTGGTAAAGATCGATAAAATAAATCATTTTTGAAGTTATACTTCTTTAGCCGCGTTATGAAAAAATTATGAGAGTGAAATTTTAAGATGCGCGCGCATCACTGTAACACAAAAGTAACATAATGAAGTTAGCCGCGGGCGCGTTATGAAAAAATGATGAGAGTGAAATTTTAAGATGCGCGCAACACTATGAAGTCGGCCGCTAAACCGCACATTACTCGTAAGTCTCGAAAAAAAGCTTCCAACAAAATAGTAATAGGATCTCTTAGTCGCACATGTTGGGACGCTCGTCGCCTCTGATCACTGTTTTCATATTTATTATATTTATCCACATGTTTCTAGTTTCTATATTCTTAACACGTGTTATAATGTTATACAAATGCGAAATTTATATGTGCTAATAAATTTTATTCAGTAGTGATTTAAATTGAATATTTTGATTATTTATTAAATTTTTCAAATTAAAACTGAACTTTATTGACTGCGTTGACTATCCTTTTCCAATCCTTTTATTATCTTATTGTAATTAATTATCTGCATGCAATTAAAAACTATTTTTTAATAATTCCAAAAAGAAGTAATAACTTCTCACGCGCGTACTTAAGTACACGCACCCATATTTTTTTTTATTACACCGTACCACGGTGTCAATATCCACAACTATATTATCATTTTCACTAGATGCAAATGTGCTCAGACTTATAGATGGTAGGCGACATCACAAAGTCTATTGCCATACATTTTTCGCCAAACACCTCCATATATACAGATTATAATGTGTTTATAATTATGTAAGGTATATATAAATTAATAAATAAATAAAATTATAAGGTGTGATACACTAAAAATCTAAAATATGGTTATATTAAAATCATAACAAAAATAATGAAGCTACTGAATATATGGCAATATAACCTAAATCTCTTAGCTTTCTTTGGTTAACGAGAGTATAAAAATTCTCTCTAATCTGTCACTCATTCACAATCATTACAGTTTCTGTCACAGAGTATTTTATTATAATCGGAAATGCATAGATGACACCTGATATTAACAGTTACTCTTATGCATTAACTTTAAAAAAAGACAACTATCTGTTAATCTACATGCTCTATATACCTGAATCTAATCCATAATTTCGGTACTTGGCTTGATTTCCCTAGTTTACTATATAACTTATTTATTTTTTATTATTTTAATATGTTCAGTGTATATGGTTTATAGAAGTTCTCAGGGGTGTCTGTCAATAAAATTCGTTTCTACAGTAATTTATATATAATTTCGGATCTAGGAAACAATTTTTCATGATTATTGGTCTTTAGGCCAAACATGTATGGAAGCTGAGCAATCTCCTTTATGATATCTCATTAATTCTTTTATGCAATATTCCATCATAAAACCCTTTTGGCGTTAGTAATTGACAATAGCGTTTGTGTTCCTATTTTAGTGGGAAAGGACGCTTGACAAACGGGTTGGGGCAATGTATGTTAACTCAATGACTAAAAGAAGGCATTATTTCAAAAAGATATATAAAAAAAAAAAAAAAAAAATCTAAAATAAAAAAAATAAGCGCTGTATAAACGGGGAAATATATGAAATAAAACATATTAATGCATGCACAAAATAAAACGTATAGAAATATTTGCATTATACGTAAACTACCGGCCCGCCCTCGCTTCGCTTCGGTGTAGAGATTGGTTGTTTATGCCAATTGCCCCAATTTTTCATCAAACGGTTTTTCACTAAATCCAAAATGTAATAAAATGTTTCTTGAATCATTCTTGTATATGTATAAAATCTTTGTTCATCAATTTTTTTTTTTTACAAATAAATTATGGTATTCTCCGAAACGTTTCCTTTCTCTATTTATAGGATGTATAGCTGTTTTTCGCATTTTTAAATAAACATTTTCTAACAAAACCAAATCATCGTCCGATGAGTCCGACATTTTGCTTGATCTGCTTTAATCGGCTTCCTTTATGTAGGAAGGATCGGCGCCGATAAGCGCCGATCGGCATTCGGCTTTCTTTCTGTATACGGCCTTAGAGACTCGATAATTTATTTCCTAAGGGAATAAATACCTAAAAATATCAAAGTGGTAAACTACCGGCGGCAGCAGACTTTTGGAACCAGATTCTTCGAAGCTTATAAGTATTAAAAGGAGTTTTGAATATGAGCATTTTCATAACAAACACAACGTAGATTTCTATTTATATATTGCTTGCCATGCTAGTTTTCCACCCTTTTAACATTAGCATTTTCATTTATAATTTTCAATGATTAAAAACATTTGATATCAAATACTTGTTTTTTTGATATATTGCAATAAAAGATTGATAGCAACCAGGTCTACAATAAGTTATCGTTTATTATCACGGAAATGCAATCTAATCAAATATTTAAGCTGCTCAGTTCATTTATAACGGTATGAGTAATGATGAGTAATCAGAATGTAGACAAAGGGCTAAACACTAAACACTACTATTACAGTACCCAATATTAAGGGCCCTATCGAAAGGGTGCGTGTATCCCCTAGCTAAGGCAGCAATTATTAGACCGTCCTATCAATCGGACTCTAAGTGTCGCCGCACACTGGCCACCGACCACAACCACAAAACGCCGCCACGGGCATATTTCTTGTAGTTTCCATACATTTTATATGGAGTCGCCACACGGTACAAATCGTCGCTGCTCGCTTCTTGTGGCCCGCCCGCACCGGCCACTTAATGCGCCCATACAAAACGCCGCCACACGTCACTCGCGCGATTCTCCACCCATCTCTCCATTACCCTAGTCGGCCGTTGTCTCGCGCTTCAATCACTTTAGTAGCCGCTTCTAGCTTGGCGGCGTTTGTGGCTGTGGCGTGTAGCCCGTGTGCGGCGACACTAACTCAGTCTGAAAGTGGAAGTCGTCTCTGTTGAACGTCGTCGTTATAGCACCGATGCATTCTTATATTTTTATTATAAACTTCTCTAAATCCTTCGGACCTTTTCTCTTTATTAAAGAGAAATATGTAAATGATGATCATAAACATTTAACATCTATATATAAAACTCAAAGGTGACTGACTGACTGACATAGAGATCTATCAACGCACAGCCCAAACCACTCGATGGATCGGGCTGAAATTTGGCATGCAGGTAGATGTTATGATGTAGGCATCCGCTAAGAAAGGATTTTGATCAATTCTACCTCTAAGGGGATAAAATACCGAAGCGAAGCGAGGGCGGGCCACTAGTTCCCACATAAATAAATACGGTAACCTAAAGGCTAACTAGAATTGTATTTTTTTGGGGATCAATTACTATTTTTTGCTGATTTTTTTAAATATGTGCCTTATTTAAATAGGTTTTAATTTCTTTTTGCCACATAAATTATAGATATTAATTAAGTAACACTTCTTTCTTTTGCCATCGCACCAATAAACTAATTGGACTACAGAAACGTCCGTATTATGCGGTCTCAGGGCGTCGACTGAGCTCCCTTACTGCCTAACAGTTATTTCACTAGCCTTTACCCAGTTGTTAAGGCGTAAAGGTGCTGTCCGACGGTCTGTGTAGTCACGAGCGCGGCCGCGCCGCGCAGGGTTGCCAAACGTATAAGATCTAATGTTCGAAATTTGGCAGTCTCTATACAAGTTATTCTAGTATTTAAACCATTATATTAAAAAAAAGAAAAAAAAAGAGAAACTTGTATACATATTTATAGATAGTTGAGATAGCTATCTATTCATGTCTCCGTTATCAAGGTGGATCTGGAAAAAAGTGTGATGTGCCGCTTTTGCTTAATCACGCTAGGCATCAAGATAAATCTGGCAGGGATTGCCCGATTACCATGGCTGCATTTAGTGATGGCATAATAAATCTGTGCTTACTGTATCCTTTTATCCGTTAAAAATAGAGTAAAAATCGAGTATAAAAGTACCTTTATGTTTCTCACTGCTTACGTTGCTATTAATCAAAAGTAAAAAAAGTATGAAATACACATTCTCGTATAAATAAACAGGACATGTGCGAATCGGGCTCGCCCCCGGGGCCTTCTTAGTACATTTCTTTAATTTAAACACTCTCAACTTTTTTTTAAGTTAACTTAGGATTGATTTTGTCACAGCTTTAAGGGACCACAGACTTGAGTATACAGTTTAAATTTCAACTTCATATCTCCATGTGTTTCCGAGATAATGAGTCATGACAGACAGGCTCAAAAACGGATATATCTTTTTTATTAGATAACTTAGAAGTTTGATTTTTAACGGATTCAAGTATCCATAAAGAGAACATAGTTTAAATTTAACTCAATACCTTATTGCGTTCCTGAGATAAAAGGTCTTGATAGGCAGACAGATAAACGGCCATATCTTTTTTATTAGTTAACTATAACTTAGAAGTTTGTTTTTTTTAACAGATGCAAGGGATCACAGAGTTAAGTATATGGTTAAAATTTCAACTCAATACCTTTACGCGTTCCTAAGATAAAGGGTCTTGATAGAGAAACAGACACACGGCCATATCTTTAGTATTACTTACCTTAGAAGATTGATTTTTTAATAGCTTCAAGTATCCTTTTTGAGTATATAGTGTAAATTAAACTCAATACTTTATCGCGTTCCTGAGATAAAGGGTCTTGATAGACAGACAGATAAACGGCCGTATCTTTTAATTAATCAACTTAGAAGTTTGATTTTATAGCAACTTCAAGAGATTACAGAGTTGAGTATATGTTTTCAAATTCAACTCAATGCCTTTACGCGTTTCTGAGATAAAGGGCCTTGAGAGACAAATAGATACACGGCCGTATCTTTTGTACTAATACAAAAGATACTACCTTATAAGTTAGATTTTTTCACAGATTCAAGGGACTCAAAATTTTTAAGTGTATGGTTCAAATTTCTTCTCGATACCTCCACGTGTTTCCTAAATAACAGACAGATGGACCGACGGACATCCAATAAGGGTTCCGTTTTTTCTTTTGAGGTACAGAAACCTTAGAACTGAAAGAATTCTTAAAGTGGTCCTAGAAAGAACTATGAATAGTCCAACTTTTCCAATATACCACTTCAAAATAGCTATTATTTATATGCTTTTAGTTTTAATTTAAACAAAATTTTCTTTTTGTAAAGTAATGTATCCACCTACGACAGGTGGAGGTTGCCTCGCCTATTGGAGCTCCAGTTCCAGCGAAAAATCTACCTCTCCCAGTTTCGATGTATCAATTAGCTCGTGTTGTTATCACAATTATAATTTGATCGATTTATAAGGTTTATCACTGAACGTTAACTAATGCGTTAAGCAGTGGAAATTTTACAAGATTTCTGGGTTCCGTACCTCAAAATTAAAAAAAAACGGAACCCTTATTACGGAACGGATCACTTTGTTGTCTATCTGTTCTGTCTGTCTCTCTGTCAAACACTTTATCTCGGAAACGCGTGGAGATATCATCGAGTTAAAATTAAAACCTTATACTTAGGGCTAAGGCCCCTTTTAGATGTGAAAAACCCCATTCATCTAAGTTAACGAAAAAGAAGACGTTTAATATCCATTTTATTGAATTGTGTAACAAAAAATGTATCTACGCAGTGTCTAAGCATCGCATTGGTCATATATTATATGACTTCGAATATTACAAATCGTTGGGTAAATGGTTTGTTTGTGTAAAAAATTACCTTTTTTCTTCGCGGTGCTAAAAAATGATTTAAAGGATACTGATACAAAAGTATAATGATTCAAAGGATCTGGGTAGTTCTAAATTTCTGCGTTGTATAGTTTTACTTGTTACAATGTCTGTCCATGTTAAGCCAAATTCCCATACAAAGTGGGCATTGCCCTTTCAGAGTGAAATCATTTTGCACAACCAAAGTCATAGAAAAATACAGTAAATATCTTTAAATGTTTTCAAGATTTTTCTTATCCTGTACGGAACGCTAAAAGAGCCAACAAAGATTTCTTTAGCGTCTTATTGACTTATAAACTTGATATTTGAAGAATTTATCTCTTCCTTTTTAAATTCCATAATTTTTCCGGTCCCAGTTTGGTATAATCTAAAACTGACAACTCTCTGTATGCCAGTCTCGTAGTTGCTACTATATGTGACCCAGTTTTTCCATATTTTACCCCCTGGTGACCACAAATATTTAAATTATATTCTTTAGTTTTTTTAAACAGGCAGTAAAAAAACAACCAACTGATTAGGCTCATATTTATCTTTCAGAATCAGAATCAAAAGTCATTTATTCGGTCTAGGCTGTTACAAACACTTGTGAAGGTGAAGAAGCTACGCCGTCGGTTCGCAAAACTACGGCGGGAGATCTTGTACTGAGAAAAACCGGCAAGAAACTCAGCAAGGGCTGTTTCTTTCTACCTGTATTGTTATATACAGAGTCCACAAGTTGAAAAATGACTTTAGAGATACTTCTGACGTCACCTTCCATTACATCATTTAGAATATATAAATCTATATAGTTACAATAAATTTTATAGTTAACATTATATTTCGTATATAGGAAGCTGCATTAGATAGGTACAATATTACTGTTATGAAAAATGACTAAAACTCATCAAATAACAAATTAATAGAAACACTCTGTCCATGCATTACGATTATTTAGATAATCATCTTTATAATAAATAGCCTTTATTAGTATTGTGCTCGTCACATGACGAAAAGAGTGCGTGAACAGGTAAATATCACAACTAAGAAATATCTCTTCAAGATGAAAACTTCCCTATAGAATATTGACCTAACCTGAACGGGGCTCGTACGTAAGATGGGTACAGTGCATGGCAAGCATTAATAGGCTAATGGTGATGGAAAAAAAAGTGCTTACTAACGTGTAATGGTCTTCACATTACACTCCGTACTCGGCTTCTGCATTGCTATGTCTGGCCAATACTTCTATACGGATGCGTGTTTTGGACTATTAAAATAGAGCTCAGAAAAAGTATAGAAGCATTCGAAATGTGGGCTTACAGACGAATGTTGAAAGTTAATTGGACTCAAATGGTAACAAATGATGAAATCCTGCGACGTGTCGGCAAGAAACGGGAACTTTGGGATACCATCAGAGTGAGGAAGGTTGCGTATCTAGAGCACGTGATGAGACACGAAAGGTACGCCCTTTTACAATTAATAATGATGGGCAAAGTTGCTGGAAAACGAGGCGTCGGTCGAAGGAAGAAGTCTTGGTTGAGGAACCTACGAGAATGGACTGGAATCTCGAGTGCCGCTGAATTATTCCATCTCGCTAAGGATAAGGAGCTGACTGCCAACCTTCGCTGTTCGGAGAGGCACTAGAAGAAGAAGGTGATGACAAATAATTTATATTTTTTCGTGTATACAGAATCTCACAAGTGTAATTTGTAATAAACTTTGCAGTATTAAAACGCCTAAATCGTTAATCGATGCCAGTAATCTAATCAAACTGCTATTATTTTATCTTCATCAATATATGATATGAACGTACTTATTTCATACTATACTTATCGTCATCAGAAATATTTATATAACTTACCAACCTTAATAAATATT
Organism: Chilo suppressalis; assembly: GCA_902850365.2. Lineage (NCBI taxonomy): Eukaryota > Metazoa > Arthropoda > Insecta > Lepidoptera > Crambidae > Chilo > Chilo suppressalis. The sequence continues at coordinate 26,906,988 of OU963901.1, read as the reverse complement.
AATGTAATTATAACATGACACATTTTTACACCTAATTATTTAGGTTTTATCTTTCATTTCAGTACCTAGATAGGGTTATGAGTGTCTTAGTAAGTTCTGAAAACTCAAAGCATAAGTTTATAACAAGTTATTGGATGATCGGCCATTGTATGCTGACGAGCACCCATAGCACGAACCAATATCGAATTCGATTAGTTGGATTCGATCTCAATACTTACCGCCTCAAATCTCTACTAGTTTTGTATGGGAATTTGAACAGCGCCACAACGGATGTAACGAGAATTAAAAATCTTCCAAACCTCTTGATAGCTGACGCGTAACGAAATCTAATTCAACTTTTCGAATTCGATATTACTTTGTGCTCAGGATACTGCTAAAGCTTCTAAAGTGGCTTAGAAATAAATTGTTTCACTATACTTATTTCGACGATACGATTCGGGTATTCCCCTAGCTGCCATTTACGATGTCACGCAATTATTCGTCCAAGCGTCGATATTAGGCGGGGTTATTTAGTCTCGGGGATAGATTGCATTATATATTTATAATTTTAGGCTACTTACACGGCCAAAATTTTCCACCCAGTAATATGATTGTGTGTTCTAAAGTTTTTTTTTTTTTATGAGCCGAAGGTTCTTGGGTCGTATTGGTCCGGAAACACTGCTGGCGACAACATATTCCACAGTTTTGTCGTACGTGGTAAAAAAATTCGACAAAAACGCACGGTTGTGGATAGCCACGCATCAAGATGATGGGGATGAAATTTTTGTCGCGATGTACGATGGCGAAATGCAACAGCTGGAATTAATCCGAACAATTCCTCAGAACACTCCCCGTGATAAATGCGATAGAAGATGCAGAGCGAAGCTACATCCCTACGCAAAGCCAAGCGATCAAGCTGATCGGAAAGGTCCTGGCCGTCGACGATTCGAGCCGCTCGGCGCTGGATGCGATCCAAAGGGAGAAGCTGGTACTGGGGTGCCCCCGCCCAAAGATGAGAGCAGTACTCCATGTGAGGCCGAACCTGTGCCTTATAAAGCTGCAGTCGGTGGGCCGGTGTGAAGTACATTCTCGATCTATTGAGCACACCAAGCTTCTTAGAGGCCAATTTGGCCTTGCCCTCTAAATGATCCCGAAACTGGACGTCGCTCGATATGTCAACGCCAAGAATTCTAATACTAGCTGAGGCAGTTAGAGGAGTGTTCTCAAAAAGAGGAGATACGACAAATGGTATTTTTTTGCGGTGAACGCGCATACTTGTGTCTTCGAAGGGTAAATTGGACTAGATTAAGTCGGCCCCAATTCGTTACTCGCTTTAACAAAGTTTCGACTTCAGACACAAGTTTTTAAGTTGTTTTTTCAAGTTTATACGCCGGTTTTAATAGTGTCGCCGACTAGAGAGGTCCTTCCTGGGTTCGAATCTCGGTAGGGGCAGATCTTTGTGTGATGAATACGAGCATTTGTACTCCAGTCATGGATGTTTAATATGTATTTCTATATGAATATACTTATATATGTATCAGTATATGTATTCTATCCGTTACCCTAGTATCCATAACACAAGCCTTACAGTGCTTACTTTGGGGCTAGGCTAATTGGTGTGAGTGTTGGAAATATTATTATTATTATTATTCAAGATCATCCTATTTCATTTGTAATGGATTTTGGATTATCTATGTAAATGATAAATTTTGAGAGGTCATTAATAAATAATATAAATATTTTGGAACTAGTGCACAAAAACTGGCCAAGTGCATGTCGTGCCACGCGCAGTGTGGGGTTCTGTAGTTGCTCGGCGTCACCACAATATATTTCGGAAAGAGTCTTTATTTTAAGCAATTATTTCATCTGTCTTTTTTTATGTTTTCTTCTAGGTAATTTTTATTAGGTCAGACATTTTCTAATATATCAGTTGAACGATTATTGTACTTAAAATAACAAATCTATTTTAACCATTATATTTTTTCTTAAAAGTTGACGAAATGCACTATTATCATGATTTTTTCCAGCCTTTTCAAGGGAATAGTTTAGCTTTTAGACGGGTAGGGATGCCCTACGTGAACAAAAAATATCATTTTAAAGTACAATATTTCGCAAACGGATCCATAAATCGAAAAATCTATTTAACTATATCCCACACGATGGGGTAGACGATGAAAAAATAAAACCTACAGGTGACATGTAGGGGAGCATCCCCGCAAAATAAATATTTTTCAAAATTTTATTCTACCATTTTGTCAGCATGTTTATAGCTCTCCAGTACTAACAGTCTCCAAACCGAGGACGGACAGACAGAGGGACATAACGAAACTATGTTGGGTTCCTTGTCAGGACTACAGAACCCTAAAAGGGTAGGTGTTTAGTGAGGTAGGTATTTCTGTATAATAAATTGTATGTGTATTAACATTTTTCGGTGGGGAATATTCTTCTATAAATTAATGTTTGTTTATGTTTGTCAATCCCATGGTATTATTTCCAATGTTTATGTCACTAATGTTAATTTATCTTTCTCTATATGAATATCTTTTATACCACTATCAATCTTACATTCCTTCAAGGGTCATGACGGGCAATTTGCTTATAAGGAGTATAAAAAGTATTCCTTCAAAGATTCATATTACAAATGCTTTGACGGCAATCATTATATTAAACCTCTCATATTTTAACTTTAGTAAAGTTGATAATGTCCGTTTCTATAAGATACCAATATTGATTGATACAACACGATATATTTTCAGGCATTAAACAATGTCTTTAATCGCAATCCTCTGTAATATTTCTTCAATGTAACTTGTGGTCTACTGAACAAAATAATATATCTAACAAGAAACATACGTAGGAGCTTAGAATTAATAAGCCATTAGACAATAATAATAATCCTTTTCAAATAGGTATTTAGATAGATATATTGATTATTATAAGATTATTTATAATAATGTTAGACAAGCAACGGCCGCGTTGTTTCAATCATAATGAAATTTTACTGCCTTGATATAATCTTAAACAATTATTTATAATTTGGTTAAAATTTTACACGTTAACTATGCCTTTGAAGTTACATTAGCTAAAGTCAACTTTTACTATCGCTGCTATAAAGTTTGTTAAAAATGTCTTCCGCTAAATAAACTTCTCCTTCTTCAAACATACTCGTTGCAGGTCCTGGTGGTAAGGAAGGCATCATGACTTTTCAAAAACTAAAGAGACCTAGTAGACCAACGGCAAAGTGGACACTCCCCCGCGGAGATATACCCTCAAAACTCCGCCAAGAAAACCAGACAATTCGCTATTGCTTGGGGGTATTTTAGAATCTCGCGCTGTTAAGTCCGATGATACAAGTTTCATATACGCAAACTGGGTATCTAAGAAAAAATATTACAAAATACAGGAAAAGGATAGAAGTAATTTAAATAGTGAAGGCAACGATACAATGATCTTTACGATCGTAATCCTATGTTGCTCTATCGGCAGGAAGTTTTAATGCCATTTTTTCGATAAAAATAAGTATCTTAATGAGTACCGACGAGAATTAATTTATTATCCGGCCATGATAAGATACTGCTATTTTTTTGCCGAAAAAATTTGATAACGATATTTTTTATTAAATGGTAAATGATGCAGATTGGCATCATTTGGTGTAGTGACATGATGGTGAGTTCACGGTTCTTTTATTTCATCATTTTATGGATTACTCATTTGGCTTGGGAACGAAGCAAAATATATAGGGCGAACTAGCTGACAAAATTCTTTGTGTAGTTAAGTATAAACAAACGTTATCAGCAGGACCATGGACGAAGGATTTTGGACAATATCCAGGATAATTACTGCGGATGATAGGCAGGTGAACCTGTCATTGGCGTAACATTCAAGGCCAAATGTGGCGTTGTTGGAGATTATATTGGAGTGTATGGCGTGAAAATTGTGGTGTGTTACATACAAAAATAGGATACAGCTGCCTTTTCGCTTGATTCGGAACTAGGACAGGAATCCTCCTAGAAGAACGTTACGTTGTCGAATAACATCTTTTTGTAGGGAGTAGGAAATCAGTATCATCTTGCCATCAAGTCAAAAAATATTTTATCTGCCTCGTGGTAGTAGTGTTTCCTTGCGGCTGTGTCCCACCAAACATTGCAAGGAAAATAATCAACAGAAATTCTTAAAAACCACATGAAACAGAATGAGATTATAAGTTAAGGTATACCTGTACCTTGGATCTGATTATTTATGCTAGGCTCAGTCTTAAACTACCACATAATAATATAGTGATGACGACAAACTCTTTTTTACGTCTATCAGGTATAGTTATTTATTAAATATTACAGAGATATATTGATTTGAATAGGGTATTTGATAAGTTTTAGAAAACGATCTCACGTTATTGACTAATGTATATGGAGTCCGTAAAAAGTGGATATTCATCATTCTGTTGTGTATTTCAGAAAAATAACCAAATCAAAAACTCCATTTTCAAGTTGCCGTGAAAACGTTTCTCTGGACAATATGGAGTCTTACTAGTGTGTGACGTCACACGACTATTATTAAAACGTCGAACGATACAATGTAATGTCACTTTAACCGGAAGTTTACTTGCGTGTGACGTCATTTTAGGCTTCGCCAATCCCTAGCGTTTTGGGTCACGTGACAATAGATAAGAAAACTGTTATCTTTTTCGTGGGTTTTTAGTAAAATTATGAATATTTTTTTTTGTAAAAATAGTAAAAACCCCTGCCAATATTCATTCTAAATACAGATGCTAACAATTGGCACTTTATTTTTAATACTGTCAAGTACCCTATTGTCACATGACGTCACGTCTTGGTACATTTTGTTCTTAGCAGTGACGTCACGAGCCCTCTCTTCCAAACTAGGACACGCTGTAGCTTTATAATTTTTGGGTTAATTGACAAGAGAAATAATAACTAGTCCATTATTTTTTGATAATCTAACTGACAGACCAAATAGAATTTCGTTAATTTTACCCCGTCAATGGTGTGGATTCTGGCACGATTCTCTAAAGCTAACCTAAATTTGACAACAATGTCTCCTTGTCATTATCTATACAGAATGAAAAAGAGAGACTGTTTTTTTTAGTTTTAAGTTTAGTGTGACGCCGGAATCGATACCATTGTATTAAATCATCAAATTTTTTTCTCCAACATTTATTTATTTGCAAATCACATCCTAAAAGATGTTTATAATCATCTTATAGAGAGCTTTACTGTGTCAATGCACGGCAAATATAAAGGGAAAATATACCCTTTTATTACTTAATGAATTGATTACATTAAAAAACTATTAGAATTACATTACATAAAAACTGAAAATAATAGTGTATTACGTGGGAGAAGTATAAGGATGCTGTGCAGGCAGTTTCGCCGCCGCTAATAGAACAAAGCAGTTGACATAGACAACAGTTTTTATTGAGGCGACAATACGAAGATAACAAAGTGTTACTTTATGCACCCAGTGGTGACTCACCTAGCGTGGGTGCAAAACTAGGGATGGCGATCTCAAATCGATTAATCGAAGAACGATTTTTGGAGCCAAAAAGATCGATTTTCTAAACATCGGTTTAACATGTAGTACTGAATCGATTCGGTGAATCGATATTTCACCCTTGAAAATCGACATTCGATTTATTTTATTTTTTTGGTATAAACCAAAAAGTATTTACAATTATTTGAATGTACCCGTTTTAAAAGTGCTGCTGGTTAAAGGATTAATTATTAAAAAACTAGCGAGATGGCTGTATGTTTGGATTTCTTCGTCCCTCGTAAATAAAAAAAAGTTACGTTTGTTAGAATAAAAATATTTTTTATCATCGAATTACCTGATTTTACTGATAAGAGATCGTTCAATTATAATATGTATCTTGTTTTTAATAAAATAGATTTATACTACGTTATAATCAAAAACTTGAACAAAAAGATCGATTTTTCAGAAATCGATCTTATTGGCCTCGATTTTTTTGGGGATTGATTCATTAGGTCACGATTCGAATCGATATAAAAATTGATATTTTTCGGAATGAATCGCCATTAGCGATGGGCGTTGAATAAACGAACGGTTTAAATAGACGGTCTACGTTCAATCGACGCTTCGACGGTCTACAGTTAATTCGTTAACTAGTTGAATTCATAGACGGCTAAACTGAGAGTCCACAGCGTTCATATCTATCTACTGACAAAGCGTCGACGACGCGTAAACGTATACGGTTTACCCGTTACAAGTCCATACGTTCGTTCATTCGTTGAAATAAAGCAATTTGAAACTTAAGTATATAGCGTGGGAGTTGATATTTGTTCATTTTTTAAAGTAGAGTTGTTAGAGTGAAAAGGTAAGAGTATTTTTATATTGCGTGAAAGAGTACGTCGATGGATCTGACTAAACGATGCAGTGCAAGATGAACGGATTTATAATAATGGTTTTCCAGTTTCCTCAAGTAGTTGCAGTTTTGTTTATTGAAATTTGAAATTAGTGTGTAACGAGGCCAAGGTCAAGGAACACGTGAATGCGGATTTAGTGCAAAGTTCGTTTGAATTGAATGTTTATGTTATGAGATTAATTTGTAATTTATTTTGTAAATATATGACTGACTATAATGGAAAGCGAATACTAAATAAAGACCTCGTCGTCGTTGCGTCGCGCCCGTAGACCAGTCACCGCGTAGACGATATGAACCCTTTAAAGCCTGCCGTTATCACGTCAACTAGTCAAAGAATTCAACTAGTTGATCGACTAGTCGATGGACGGTAGTAGACAGTTTCGTTTCGTCGACGAAAAATACGTCGACGACCCACCTCTAATCGCCATCCCTATGCAAAACCAGGTGCCAATACTTATTAGGAGTGAAGAGCAAGTAAAGACTCGGAAAGAATCAACTTAGTATAGTTGCAACTAGGGATGGGCGTTTTTAGAATAACGATGCGCGATAACGATGCCAGGTTTGGATGCGCGCGTCGGCGTCCGATGCGACTGGATGCCGATGCCATCTAGTTTTCGTCAACGTTACTATAGCAACAGTGCCACAAACTTATCTGTGCCGGTGAAGATGTCGCTAGCGGTGAACAAATATGTCATAAAAATGTCACAATGCTATGGATAAATTGTAGTTCCAAATTTTGCTACCAGCACTGAAAAGTTTGTGATACTACGATACCGACTGACATTCACTTGGCATCGATGCGATGCCGGCATCGGTGCGCGGATCCGATGCGATTTATCTGATACCGATGCGCATCGATTTCACAAATATCTAAAAACGCTCATCTCGAGTTGCCACCTCGGCGCTGTACCCTGCTTGTACGAAATTTGATCTTAGACTATATACAATGTTCGAACACAAAGGCAAGCGTGATTCGAATGACAGGCAGCGCCATCTAGTAATGACTATCGGAACTAATTAAATAACGTTGTTTGAATGTGTATATAAATGTTTGTGTGTTACAATAGTTATTTATGATATTAGTGCGGTAAGTTGCGGTTATTACAAACAAGTAGACGAATGTAAGCCCCAGACGAAGTCGAGGGTTTACCATAGTGACGAGTTTGTAAATACCAATTCCACTCTAATGTCATACAACGTTTTTCAACACATTTGCGAGACAACAGAACTTAGACCTAATGAAAGTAATGAAGCAAACTTTTTCTAAAATGAAAATGGTGCCATGTGCCATCCGTACGTGAAAATTAGAACTATAATGCAATTGAACTAAGAATCTTAGATTAAAACAAAAAGGGTAGATACGGTACGCTCATACTTGCATCAAACAAAAACTGATCCCACGGCAGCGCGAACGGGAGACGGCGAGATCCGCGTCACTGCATTACCGACCCGAGCGAAACCGACCAATCACGCGACCAGTACTCGACGTCACTACCGAATAAGATTCAAAACAAACAGCAATTTTTATGAAAAAATATATTTTATAGTACTAACGAATGAAAAGTGATGCTGTGGGTTTTATTTTTAGTTCTTGAGCAATTTGAGCACTTTTCAAAAACACGCTTAGGCATTGTTTTATCATATAAACACAAAATATTAGCAATATTTCTTTTTGGCGTTCACATGTCCGTCGTTTGCATGTCAAGTTATGACTAAAGCGATTAGGGTCGTGGACCACAATTGGTGCGGATCACTTTTGTGAGGCTAGTGCCGTATCTACCCTTTTTGTTTTAATCTAAGCTTAGAATAGGACCGACTGGGCGTCACATTTTGACGTCATAGCTGTCAAATCAAACCAAATAGGTAGAGTGAGCAAAAAAATGTTGCTATTTAATAAAACTTATTTTCTAAGATTAAGTGAGACAAAACATCAGATTTTTTAATAAAATAAATTTACTAAGGTTTAGAAAGAACACAACCGATTTTTAATAGTATTTATTTATTAAGACTGTGTGAAATAAATTGATTTGATTTGATCACAATCTAGCTCTTCAATTTCGCTCATCTCTCTTAACTTCAACGATCGCAGCCGAATGCACTAACCACTTGCGCCATCGAGCTCCTCACTTCTTTTATCATATAAACGCGCTAAAATAAGTTTTTGTTGTTAAAACTCAACCTGACATTATTTGTTTTCATTGCAGGCGCACCAATGGGTCCTCACATTGGTGTTGATCGCCACAATTCAGGGTGTGTTTCCCCTGAGTCCTATACCGGTTCCTGATCAGGAATGGGAACAATTCAACGAGTTGTTGAGGAATCCAGCATACAGGCTTCCCGGAACAACAGTCCCGAGACACTATGAGCTCTTCTTGAGTCCAAACTTCGACACAGGAGACGATAGAGCTTTTACCTTTGAAGGACTTGTTAAAATCTACATTCAAGCAAAAGCCGAATCTTTGAATGAAATCGTCATGCATTGCAATGATCTCAATATAAATAGTGCCTCTGTTCAGTACACAAACAGTAGTGATAATGTGATTTATCAGATTCAGTCACCCGAGCAAGACTTGAATTGCACAGAGCCTTACAGTTTCTTAACAATATCTACATCAGAAGTTCTGCAACTCGACGTGGAATACGAAGTGATCATGGAATTCACTGGTCGCCTTCAAAGTAACATGAGAGGGTTTTACAGAAGTTGGTATAATGACGACACTGGTAGGAGGTGAGAATACTTCTGCAAATATTCAATAATATTATAAACGAGAAAGTACTAATGCCAGCACTTCACTTGGCTATTCGTCTTTGGTATTTGTAAACTTGTTATCAGTTTGTCCTTTTAACTTCTTATAAATTTTGTTAAGGACAGACTTGCCCAGATTACAAATAGCAAACACGAACATCAAGTAAAGTGCCGGCATAATAATTACGAATGTGAAAGTTTGTATGGCTGTATGTGTGTTACTCTTTTGCGCTAAGAGAGCTGAACGGATTTAGCTGTAATTTGGCATTATTACATAGTTTATTGGGTGCATAGATTAACACATTTAATATAACATACACATATATATAGTATACTTTTTTTAAAAAAAAAAGTGGAATTCTCGAAAACTAAACACGGACGCAGTTGCGGGGTTTCGCTGGTATTATTATATAATTCCAATTTAGGGGATGTTGTAGTTTGCATTATTAACAAAATTGATGTTTAATTTTATTGAATAATTATTTTTTTAATCATATACAATACTAGAGGTGCTCTGCGGTGCCACCCACATTAATTAGAAGAAGATAGTTACACTGGATAACCCTAAAAATATAGACATGTGCTATCGCGAATTTTTGTGTAACTTCTACCGTTTACGCAGCGCACTCAACTCTATCAAGCTCTCAAATAGAATATTTTTTCGTTATTGCATAATTTGTCATTGGTGCACCGCTCCTGTTTTAGGCCCGTATTACAAAATGACAACGAAGTGTTGATCTTTACTTGAGTACAGTTAGAAAGGAATGTCGCTATGTACTTTAAATAGCGACATCCCTTTCTAACTATGCTCAAGATTAGATCAATCACTGAGAATCTTTCTATAATACGGGACTTAATCGTTGCCGTATGTTTATAGCCGTCCTCAATAAATGCACTATTCAACACATTTTTTTTAAATCGGACCCAGTAGTTATTGAGATTAGCATGTTCAACCAAACAATCAATATAACAAATACTTCAGCTTTTTATTGTTCATATGATGAGATGTATTCAAGTATTTTCCTCCTTACAGATGGATGGCCACAACCCAATTCCAGCCGAGTCACGCTAGGCAAGCGTTCCCTTGCTACGATGAACCTGGTTTCAAAGCAACCTTTGACATCACTATCAGTAGGGAACCTGACTTCAGCCCAACGATTTCCAATATGCCAATACAGTATACTACAAACAAGTAAGTTGTTTAAATTAATAAAACCTTACGAATTGTCTAACAAATATCATCGTATCATCTCAGTGTCTTGATTGGACGATTCTTGCGCTATGTTGTCATCAAATTTGTTTATTTATTTGTATAAATTACCGCTGTAGCAACAAGTAATAAAAGCATATAAGAAACACGTGATTTTTTCATATTGTTCACTCTCACAATTGCTGTTTTATTTTAGTACACATTTATTTATTATGTCCATAAAATTCCATTTCACAATGTTACAATAGAACAGATGTACAAGAGTGATATAATAGTATAGAGTCTGTGCGGAAAGAGAATGGGATTTAGATTGGAGGGCGCTGTAGTGCTTTTCTACCGTATTTGTAAGGTTTTACCCCTTTTAGACATGATTAAATCACAACAACAAACATTCCGTATCAATACAACACTTTGACGTTTTACAGATTGCTGGGTTTGATTGCCAAATAAAAATTTTAATGTTAGTTCCGTTATTCGCCACGCCCATTCTCTTTCCGCACAGTCTCTAGCAGTTACAATATGAGCAGCAGAATCCCTAAACGGGGATCCCGCGGTTCCGCATTTAGCCGCTTAGAGGGTATTCGCAGGGGTTTTTAGCGGATATTATACCTTAAAGCGCCCGTAAGAGTTACGTGGTCCTCAGTGGGCAGCCACTACGGGGGCCCGTAAAGCTTGCGGGAGCCATGTGTGAGGTCCGTTCAGCGGTATGCCTCTTAAGGGCGCCGTCGTCTGTAAATAGAGGTGTTGCCTACGTAACAAAAAACAAAATAAAGTAGGAAGTACGATGCGAGTTAGAATAGCACTTTACTTATAATGTTTTTTGTTCTACAGCACTGACGAAGGTCGCGTTTCTGAAACTTTCTACACAACGCCGTCAACATCTACGTATCTGCTGGCGTTTATAGTATCTCACTATGACAGAATTGAAAACAAAGATGATGACGGCAGGCCATTTGCAGTATATGCTAGAAACAATGCGGGTAGTACTGGTGCTTGGGCTCAAGATGTTGGTATTAGGCTACTTAGAGCGATGGAAGATTACACGCAAATACCTTATTATACAATGGCCAGTAACATGGACATGAAACAGGCTGCCATCCCTGATTTTTCAGCTGGTGCTATGGAAAACTGGGGCCTTCTTACCTACAGGTACCGTATACCTTTTTTTTTGTCGATGGGAAATCCATTTACGGACCGTACCGCGCGCTGGCTGGGCATGAGGCGTGTGTGGGACTCCCCGGCGCGGAACAACGCCGGTAGGGGGAGGCCTACCCACTAAAACGCCAGCGATGGCCGCCATCAGGCATTGTACGGGGCCTCAGGATCGAGTATCGCATATGAGGACCCGCAGCCTTTGTTCCCCTGCTTCCTCCAGGGGAGCCCTTCTCGGGGGAGTGTTCGCAACCTCCCCCATCCACCCTCCTACGTCGATACCACAACGCCGGTCCTACCCACTAAAACCCACCGGTACGCTCCTACGCCCATATGGGAGCGTTTCAGGATCGGCGCACCTGCGTGCGCCACTTCACTGGAACGCCCCCGGACAGGTACCGTATACCTACATAGTTTATGATAATAAAGTCAGTACATCCGCTAACTTCTCCGAAACTACGAAACACTTTGATATGTTTTTCAGCAGTTGGATGATTTTTCATTGAAAGTAAATCGTCATCATCATCATCAGCCTATTAATGTTCCCACTGCTGGGGCACAGGCCTTCCCTATGGATGGAATAGGGAATGGGCAATGACCCACCACGCGGGGTCAGTGCGGATTGGTAGGTGCTAACGACTGCAGATGCAGCCGGGACCAACGGCTTAACGTACCTTAGTAAATTCTACTATATGGGTCATACACAAAAGTGGTGCTCAAAAAAGAAAATAAAATAAAAAGTCAGATAACGATTCGAATTTTGGTATTTATTTTAAAGTAATTATTATCAGTCTTACAAAATTATGAGCGTAGGTCAGTCTTCATTATTACAACAGAAAAATCACATTTTCATAAATTTTCCGTCTACAGGATAGATTAATTAATCTACAGAAAACAATAAAAATATACTTTTAGTATTTAAAACATAACAAATATATCAAAAACTTCTTTTATATTAATTAATGTGACTTACTTTTTCTTTATTATATGCAATCAAAACAAAAACAAGTATATAAAACTTTAAAAAAAGAAATCAAAAAATGTCTACAGATTCGACATATCGTTCTGTAGAAGAAATATTAAAAAATGGAATCGTCGTCTGAACCTTCCCACATTGGAATCAGAGATCGTCTTTTTTTGGGAAACAATTCTAAAGATGAATCAGAGTCTTCTAAAAGATTCTTACTGGGCTGAACTCTTTTGTTAGGCCTAACATTTTGTTCAGATGCCTCAGTAGAGACTTCGGGTGTTAACCTGTCACTAAAACCAGGTGAGATTGATACAGTTGAAGCTTCAGGAGTATTTGGAGCTTCTGGAACCTCTGGGGTATTTGGAGCTTCTGAGATATCTAGAGATTTAGAATTGTCGACAGGTTTACAGTTGACATCTATTGTCCCTAGTTCATAATGTGGACATTTAACATGTGTGGCGCAAATCAGGCAACTCAAACGTCTTGCATGTATTAGTGTCGGTTCTTTAATACTCCACGTTAATTGATGAATTTCACGTGTCCCTTTAAAGGGCCGTATAATACTTCTGTTCAAAATGTCTTCTATATTAGGGATAAGTGATTCGTTGATTCTGTAAACCTCAATGCCTTTACAATTCGTAGATAAACAAGATATTAATCCTTCCAAATTAGAAACATCGTTGCCTCTTGCCACATGGCTATCACAAATTCGTTTTATGCACCCACCTACACCATCGGGTGCTCCTTTACCGTGACCTCTTTCACTGAAATGCCATGATATTGTATCCAGTCCAAACTCCTTGCTTATATAGGTAGCAACTAAATTAAACATCGATTTATTTCGATACTGCGTTGAGGGACCATCACTTAGAATATGTAAGTGTTTTAAATTAGGTGACAATTCTTCAATTTTTGCTGTCAGTGCTTTCAAATGAACACAAATTAATACGGGGTCGTGTCTGAGATTTTCGGATACCGTACAAAATGATGTGGATTGCAAAAAATTATCTGGGGGATCCAAACGTGTACTATAATACACTGATGTATGCAATGACAATTGAGGTTTCGATCCACCAAAATGCGCAGATTGGATTTCCTGACTATATTTGCAAGTGTAGTTTTCCGAAAAGTCTATGTGAAGTAGGCCATCTTCAGGTGAAATTTGTTTCTTTATATCATGAATTGTATTCATTTGGTGCAGCATATAAGCAATATGTTTCATGAATGTCGGCAATATTGAATTTAAATTATCAAATATATTTTTTTTAGTTGTTTGCACTTTTTCTTTTATTGTTTTTTTACATTGTCTTCGTGTACCTTTAATAACCACAGTTACATCTTTTGTAACCCATCTTTCATAGGTAATGGAATCCTCATCGTCAAAATTATTTGAAGTGATAATGTTTTCTTTACATAGGGGATACTTTCTTTCTAAACAACGAACGTTTAAAATATTATTGCAGCATAAGGACTTGACAAGATCAGTCGCAGTTTTAAAAGGAATGACTTTCGCATAGTGAAGTGCTTGAACAAGAAAGTTTGTATTCGTATGTATGATACATAAACAGGTATTCCTACTTTCAACTTTAGGAAATAGAATCCAAAACGGCCGATACCTACGAAATGTTTCATAAGATATTTGCATTCCGGTTTTTTTCACAAAAATCTTATGAAGGTTTAATAGCGAGTCGTTCAAAAAACGTAACTGTTTTTTTATTTTATTACGCGTGATTGTTTCTTTTTTTCCTGATGTAGACCTACTATATTCATCTTGCAATAAAAAGTCACGAACCGCCGTTTTTGTCTCTCTATCTCCAATTCTTTTAGGCCTCCTTTCTTTCTTCTTTTCTTCGTTCATCTTTTTTCTTGCTCTAATACATCGCATTCTATACTTTGCTAATTTAGACTCCAATTCACATATTTTTTTCTTCAAATAAATATTCTCATTCTTAAGACGTCGTTTGTTACGTTGTGATATTGTACTACCAACACTTGCACGTGATAGGGTCGGAGTTGAAGGCGGAGTATTGATTTCTACGAAATCATGCGCAGCGTTGTGTATTTTTTGCTTTTCTCGTTTTTTCTTGGCTTTTTCCCTCCACAATTTTCTTATTTGTCTTTGTTCTCTCGGAGTGAAATCTTTGAAGGTTTTAATAAGTCCTTGTTCTTTTTTCTTATGATATCTTTCTCTGTCTTTTCTTCTCCGTTCTTCAAGGTCTGTTTGACTCATTCGAGCTCGAACACGTCGTATACTTATTTTTTTCTGTTCACGCCTTCGTTTTATTTTTTCTTCTTCAGATAGCTGTGATGTAGACCTACTTTTTCGTGGCATCTAAAAAATATATAAGCATAAGTAAATTTTAGTTGATAACCAGTTATTGTTCATGTAAGTATTTTATTTAATGTAAATTTTCTTAATTTTTATACTCGTGTTCAAAAATATCAGTTCTTCTGTAGAACTAACTCATAATTTGGTACATGTTTTGAGACAAAATTAACTCTAACGATGATATATTTACTAAAGGGTAAATATAAATATGTGAAGCAAGCATGTGTATGAATTATCAAAACAAAATTCCTGTAGACCTCAACTCTCCTGTAGACACAGTGTGTGCCTTTACATTGTCCTTTCTGTAGACAAGATCTCTTCTGTAGACACCATGTCTACAGAAAATATTTCTACAGGGGGGACACACAGGTGGTTAATGTAAGATGGCATGAAATTTTTTAAGGTTAGAAATTTAACGGTATATTATTCAAATACTACGCCTTAAAATTGACAATGAAAATACAATCAATCAGTTTTAATCAATATACTTATCATGCTACACAGGACGCAGGAAAGACGCACTGAAATTTAACAAAAATATGTGTATTCACATAAAAATATATTTTCACAATAATTACTCACCTTTTTCTTGTGATGGCTGCCGACAACTGACACAGGACGCAATACTGCCAACACAGGAAAAAAAAATTTGATATGCGTTCCGTTTCAAACAGATTATTACTCATTTTTCACGTCTACAGAAGTAGACTCACATTTTGAGAACAGTATATTTATTTATTTTATTTCAGTATTTTAACATGTATCTATTTAGATATTTAAATAACTGTACACACTATCTAAAGAATAATTATGTTGTAAAAATATTAATCGAGAAATGGCATACAAATATTTTTAATAACCTCTTGAAGTTCGGCATTCCTATCCGAACAGTCTACAGGAGGGGACGTTTATATAAAAAAATACTAAAATGATAATCTGAAAAACAAAGCACCGTTATTCTTTTCAGATAGGAAAAACAATATAAAGGCGGATTACTTAAATGACAAAGTTTTCATGTAATATAATTAAACCGAATAATTTTTTGGCTACAGAACACTTTTTTTCCAATTTTTGTGTATGACCCATATCATAATAAAGATGTGAAAGTTTATTATGTTGATTTCACAATCACGCAAAAATGCCTAATAGGATTAATGTATTTGGATGACATTTAGCACAAATTTAGTTTGATCTAGATAGAGAGGGCAGGCAAGCTGTATAGGATCGGATTTACCATCAGTCAGGTCATTTTATACTTGTTTGTGACCCCTTTGCATGATAAAAAAAAGGTTGTCTGTAAAGTCGATCGATCAGGGGGTCAAGGGGAGCCGGGGGGCGTCGGGGGGGGGGGGGGGGGGGGAAGAACACCGATTGTCGGCCTAGGCACACCTAAGAGTACCCTGACGACGAAATTACCCGCGTCAAGTCCAATAGATGCCAATATATGTTATCAACATCTATTGACATTTTAATTAGACTGTTTTTATATTTAATGTGCACCTATCTAATTTGTATTCAATTTTGTTTTCTTTATCTTTATAATATTCGTATATATATTCTCTACAATATTCGTTCTATAATATTTATTGTGGGCGTTAAAGGAACAAATAAATGATTTCTATCATTCTTTCTTTTGACTCATATTGCTTTGTTGTTGTTAACAGGGAAGCTTTAATTCTCTACGACCCCCTAAACTCGAATCATTTCTACAAACAACGTGTTGCCAACATCGTGTCCCACGAAATCGCCCACATGTGGTTTGGTAATCTAGTCACTTGCGCCTGGTGGGACAACCTGTGGTTAAATGAAGGTTTCGCTAGATTCTATCAATATTATTTGACTGCCAAGGTAAGTTTGTAAACAAATACTATTTATGAAGTATTTGGTGATTTTTTTTTGTCTTCGTTTTTTAGGATTCCGTATCGCGATCGACAAAAACGGATCCCTTATAGGATCACATTGTTATCCGTCTGGAAAGTGGAGGTATCGAGTTGAAATTTAAACAACTTAAGTCTACAGTATCTTAAAACATACGTTGATATCAAGGAGATACCTTTGTATTTCTTTGTTTTTATGTTTATGTAAATGTACCATAACAATTACATTTTCAATGAATGTTTAATTATTTTTTGTTTTTAATTTAATTTTAATTTCGTTTATTGTATTATAAATTTTAATCTGACATTTAATTGCGTGTCCTCATCGATATGGGTCAGAACTGAAAATCAGCGATTTACTCTCTGAATAAATGTTACGCTGAGTTTTCGCCCATTCGCATCGCTGCTGCACACGAAAATATCATAGTATAATTGTATAAATAGAATTTGTTGCATTGATTTGAAAGCATTTAAATAATTGTAAAATTTATCTTCAATTTTGTATGTGTGCATGTTGGTGCGAATAAAGTTTTATCTGTCGGATGGGCGAGCGGGATAGGCGGTTGGCCACGTGGTTCATCTTGATCCGCCATCTTGGTTATTCAATGATATTTCCCGAAAATAAAACTGTAGTCTAGTGACCAAGCTAACGTTTAATTTGAATCTTCTGATCATTTTACGACATCAGCAATGATTTCAAAGGCGCAAACGGATTCCTTTGCGAAGCGTGGAGAGTTCTGTGCTAACGTCCGTTCATTATCGCGGCTCACGTCTGAATGCTGAATGCCCCTTCCAATGAAGCGTAGCTCCTTAAATACTACCCTTAGCATAGACCACTCCGAAGTGATGACAGCTGTCACTGTCACAACTTGACGTTTCACAAAGCAATGGTACAATGACTGATGACATTTGTTGTCGGTTTTATGTTTCGCAGGAGCGAGCGAGACGCCATTCGCCGACGTATCTATCTATTTGCAAAGTAGAAGGTTCAAAAGTTGTAGTCGTTTTTCGGCAGTGACAAAACTTATATCATTTCAAAGCTTGTTTTATATTTTAAAATTAACAGATTATTTTATATTTTTTATTAATTTCCGATTCATTTTAAATCGTGTTTAAAATTGTATCAATTTTGTTAGAATGCTGACCGGGTGGTCAGCTTTCTATGGCAGGGTTGTCATAAGTAACGTCATATTTTAAGTGTATGACAGCATGAAACGTCCACCCAATCACTATGACAAATGACAATCAGACCAATCATGCATGATATTCGTGGTATCATGGTGAACTTAGTACACCAATTTATGGTTGATTCCTCTTGAAATAAAAACCCATAAGTTAACTAATAATGTAATTAAAGATGAAGACAATAATTATAACCGCTTTAGTTACCTATTGGATAAAATATATTTGAGGCTTTGGCAACAAAAAATACATAAATAAACTTCGACACGGCCGTTAGGGCCGCGGTAGCATAATGGTCAGTGCATCCGCCCGGATAGCGGAGAGTCTCCTCTGCGGCTTGGTGCGCCTGGATTTTTTTCCAGTAAAATTTTCTTTACATTTAAACACCCAGCAATTAAATGCTCTAAAAATTAAAATATATACTATAAATAATTTTGAAATGCCTTTTACTTCTTTATTACTACTATTATATTTATAATTTAAATTAATTTATTGTTAAATTAATTTAAATTTTAATTTATTAATTTTAGTTAAAATACATTAAATTTCTCATTATAATATTCATTTAAATAGCACTTTTGTAGCAGAAAGTGCTTTCATTTATTTAGAAATTGACTAATGTTTGTTTCTGATCTTAAGTTATAAGGTAGTTTGTTATAAATCTGTATTGCAATACAAAATGGTCCAGAACTAATCATAGCCAATTATGCCAGCCGTTTGAATGGTATTATGTCGCTATGGCTACTTCTGCTTATCGTGACTTTTGAAGCACGGAGGAGTTCTAATTCATTCATATTGTTTGGTTAACCGTCCTTTCTGAACGGCCGTTGAAACTTTCTTAACTTTTCCTATCGCAGGCCGATCGTGTCAGCCAATGCCGCACTTGAAATCATATTTATTATAACCAGCAATTTGATTGCAGGTTGCACCCGAGTTGGATTACGAAACACGTTTTGTAAGTGAGCAGTTTTTCCAAGCTATGACTGCAGACTCGGTGGATAGCGCACATGCACTAACAAATCCTAGTGTCAACAGTCCATCAACTGTTAGTGCACATTTTTCAGCAATCACTTACGCCAGAGGAGCATGCATTTTGAGAATGACTCAGCATCTACTGTCTGAGGCAACTTATGTTAAAGGTCTTCGAAGCTATTTGAACGATAGGTGAATTCATGATTAATAATTCTTATTACGTGAAAGTAAAGTATTCGTTCACCTTTTCAAGCACATTTTGTACACGGCAAAGTGTGACATTATTGAAAATTAAAGAATTATATGGAGAAGGAACTATTTTATTTTATTTATATTACAAAAAGCAAATATTTTATTTGATAATTCTTAAAAATAACAATATTCAAAATATCCGAAAAGGTCTAACGGAGCTTGGCCAATGTGCGGCTTAGTTGTACTTTTAATGTTATAATACATTTATTATTAATTATTGTCATTATTTTAATTTATTCTTTACCAAATTTCTTACTAAACAATTTAATGACTTATTTCTAAATATTTCTTTGGTCTTATTAAAAAATCCTGTTAATATCGACTACTCAATTCCAGAAAATTTGATGTAGCTGAACCGCATCATTTATTTGAAGCATTAGATGCTGCTGCGGCAAATGACAGTGCCTTAGCTGACTACGATGGTATAACTATAGATCGATACTTTAGATCCTGGTCAGAAAAAGCAGGACACCCTTTGTTGACCGTTACCATTGACCAAGAAACTGGATTAATGACAGTAAAGCAGGTGCAGTTTAAAAAATTATACAAATTATCGTTTTTTTCAAAAACCGCTTATTTGATATACATTTTAATATATTTATAATTAAAGCTTTATTAGTAAATGAAAATTTGGTGATTTTACTTATCAATATTTTTGTTTCATCCTTTATTAACTTTGTTTGTGTTAGTACGGCAGTGTGGTTAGGGATCTGCCATTTATTTTTAATTTATATATAATTCATCTTTGTCACAATTCTATATTCTTAATCAATTTTATACTACTAATGCTGTATTAAAATTCCATTACGTTTCAGTCTCGCTGGGAACGAACAAATGGAACTTCTCAATATCCCTCTTTGTGGGATATTCCTATCACTTGGACTAGAGGAAGTGTAGCAGTAATCGACTTCAATAATCTGAAACCTTCTCAGATTATAACAAGTGAAACAACAGTTATCGACCGAGGGTCCACGCAACTGCAATGGGTTATATTCAATAAGCAAGCATCAGGTAGATACTGTAGATAAACACACATAGAGTGCGACCAAGATCTTGCTGCTGGTAAAATCTTCTCTCTTAAGGTAACTTTTAAATTTATAGTAAATCTGAAAGAAGAAATGGAAATATAAAAGGCTTATTTACACCTTTCTTTATAAATAGAAGGCTTAATTATATATTCTTAAAGTTTTTCGATTTCAATCATGCGCCACAAGATCTTGGTCCCGCTGTACACGCATCATCAAGCTGAGTCCAGATTGAAATAGGTCGAGAAAACAGAGTGAAACATCGGCATAACTCTTTTCATACATGCCCGCTGCGTCGGTTATTGAGATTCCTAACATCATCTTCCTTCAGAGGGTGATCACCTCAGTGATTGCCTTGACGTTTTTATGCTTCTACTCTTGCCTCAATCTCACCGACTTTCAGATTTAAAAAAAAAACTTCTACATTACAAACGCCATAAGCGTTACATTTATCTAAGTTACTAGTTGATCCGGCGAATTTCGTACCGCTTACAATAATTTGGAGAAAATTAAGCTATCCGATCGACAGGAATATATAAAAAATAGGCTTTTACCATACTTAGCAATTGTTTGGAGAACTCTTCTAAAGATTCGATTACATAAGTATCTATTGAAATAAAATATGAACAACTTCTTTTGGTTTTTGTAATTTCAACTGGTTTAAGCTTGTTGAGGCTGTTTTAAGGCAAGTAGCTCACTTAATATAAAAATAAAATATTTATTAGAAACTACAAGCATATGTCTTACATCGATGTGGCTCAGATTATAACTAACTAATACTAAAAGAATTCAATCCATATAATGAATGAGTTCTGAGAAAGCTAAACAAAACTATGACTATACAAACGTTCAAAGGACTCGGGAAAGTTTAGATGACTCGATACAATGCAAATGAAGTAATTAGTTAAAAGGATGTGAGTGATTTTAGTAAATAATAGATATCTTAACTTAAGAATATGAGAACGATAGATAACATGGTTTTAAGATAATTAAGGAACATAACAAATGAGTTCGATAAACAAAATAGATGGTATTAACAATAAGGAAATAACATAGGAACAAATAAGTTTGGTCAACAAAAGATATGATATTAACATAATAGGGGTATAACATAGCAAGGCCTAATGCCTCTACGGTGGAGAAGGAAACCAACCTCAAACCATCACAAACCATTCTTAAGAGAATTCCCGGCTTGAGATCCTCTAAAACGGCAACATCTTTTCACCCTCTATAGCAAATTAATATAACAATTATGAATAAAGACAGCTCATTGACAAGAGCATTTTGAAGTTAAATTTGGTTGAAATGTTTAAACTGCAGTAGGTAAATTAATGATATTTCTATGTTTCTAAAATTTCAGGTTTCTATAGAGTGAACTACGATCGAACCAACTGGGTTCTCCTCACAAGAGCTCTAAGATCTAACGTTAATGACATTCATGAATACAATCGTGCGCAGGTATTTTTTTTTATTTATAACTCTCATAGTTTTCATTTTATTTATTATGCTGACTTATAGTCCCAAAAATACATCAAAACATTATTTAAATTTTTTAAAATAAGCAGTGGCAATCAGTGTATTTTCAATAAATTCAGAATGGTTTTATACTTCTTTCAATCATACAGGTAAACCGAAAGACAAACACGAAAATTTTAAAAGTGATAGAAATTTATTTGGTTATACATTTTTTAGACCTCTAGACATAATTATTTTTCCATTGCTGAAACAATTTTAATTATGTAAATCTTAATATTGCAATAACTAAGCATTTTATTTGCGTTGTTCCCACAATACACAATAATTGTCACGTAAAATATAAATTTAGTCAAACCTGTTTTTGTCTAAATAATAAAAAAAAAACTATATCAGCTCAATTTATATTTCAGATTATCGACGACACGTCCAATTTTGGTAGAGCGAATGTAATGAGTTACGAAACAGTGTTCAATATTATTTCATTCCTTGAGTTTGATGATAAATACGCACCATGGATGGCCGCCATTGATGCATTTAACTTCCTTATTAGAAGGCTGGCTCATGATGAAACAAACTTAAATCGTTTACAGGTTACCGATATCACATTCCAACAATGAATTGTTTTCATAAATAAGAAATAAAAAACGATTTATATAACCTCAAAATTATTACAGAACTTGATCATCGACTGGAGTAAATCAGTAACTGAGCGTTTAGGATTCATAGATAACGAAGACGATCCATTTATGGATGGTTTATTAAGGATGAATGTTATGCAATTCCTCTGTAATATTGGACATGAAGATTGCGTAAGAGTTGGCAGAAATACATTTGCGGCATGGAAAGAAAACCAAACACAGTGAGTTTAATTTAAATGTTATTGATTAAATATACCAACGATTAAACACGTTTTTAACTTCACACCATAAATAACAATGGCAGAGCTGATAGAACAAGTCTGCGATACGGTATGATGGATACATATAATAAAATGGTAGGAAAGTCAAAACTGTACATTGAATATTTTTTGAAAAGAATACTTGGGGTGAGATCTACAATCGATACCGAAGCCAAAAATATAGTTTTTATAATATTTTGTTCGTATGTATGTCTGGGATAAACTCAAAAAGTACTGCATGGATTTACTTTAAATTTTACACGAATATTATTAAGAAGTCGGGTCAACATATTGTAGGCTACATATTATCATGAAACTCCACCCCTAAGGGGGTAATACGGAGGTTGAAATTTTGTGTGAAAGTTCTATGTTTATGAAGTAAGAGACTTGAAATTTAACATGTATGCTCTATAGATGGTGTAGAGGAGTACTAATTATGCATCTTTAGAAATAAACCCCCTTTTGGGGTCAAAAAGTATGTGCATATAACTAACTCCACGCGTACGAAGTCGCGGGCAGCCGCTAGTAATATCATATCCACGCCTTCATTGACATTAGTTAGGCTGTCAAGTGAGCAGATAGTAAAACTGTGTGAAATAAATAAGAGCGAGTGTATTTGTTTCACACATAATCCAGAACATGAAACAATTATTAGGTCATAATAATTTTGGAGTAACTTTAGTTAATCTTAAAGTCAGTGTATGTTCTATTCTTTGGTTATTTTTACAGCGTGCCCGCTAATATGCGTCCATGGGTCTATTGCGTTGGTCTCCGCGAAGGTGGAGCTGCTGATTTTGAATACTTTTGGAACCAGTATTTAGTTGAAGATCTAGCCAGTGAACAAGTGGTTATGATTCAAGCTGCGGGTTGCACTACTGACAAAAATAGCCTAGAAGAGTTCTTAAATGCAATTGTAAATGAATCAGAAATCGTAAGACCCCAAGATCGTAACACGGCTCTCAATTCAGCAGTCTCACGAAACGAAATCAATACGCAAATAGTTTTTGAATGGCTTAAGAATAATATTCAGAGGGTAATTAATATGTGAGTATTTTGTTGAATGGTAATACAAATTCAGATAATTATTATCATTACTTATGTTATAGTGTGAATGCTCAGACTCAATAATGCTGAAAGTTTTCCATCCGATCCAGTTGTCACGCTTATTTTATTTAATTTTGAAATTGTTACAGTTTTGGCAGCGTCCAGACTCCTCTCAGCTATATTGCACCTCGCCTCCTAACTGAAGCTGATATTAATGAGGTAACAAATCTGTTGATTTTTTTAAGCTTGCATTTCCCATTTTTAGGATAGGCATATTCATTCATGATAAAAACTATTAAAATAAAGAAAATCCGACTTTATAAAAAGCATTCCTCATGCAACATACCTGCTACAAATCTTCTTCTCCAGGTTAGTGATATAAGTCGACTCTGGTTCATTGGCATATACGTGTGCCTCTACAGATCCCATACTGGTGACGCTGAGATATTTTGTTTCCTAACATGTTTATGTTAAAAGGGTGGCAAACAAGCGTATGGCCTGCCTGATGGTAAGCGGCTACCATAGCCTATAGTAGATACCAAAAATGTCAGATAAGAAAAGTATTATTTTGAGATGGGCATCCTCAAACAAAGCAAAAATATCACTTGCATCTTTGCCTACTCTGACCCAATCCCCTACATCGTGGAGCCCTGGGACCTTACTATCCCACACAAAACATAACATCACCAAAAGGTAGTGTTATTTTATTGTGATCTTGACTATCTTAATCGGGTAGCAGCAGATGCACAGGAGCAATTTGCCAACACAGAACCATTGCTTTTGGTTTCTTCCAAAGCCGATCATGTAGCAATCATCCATGCATTAGCTCACACTTATGACCTGATACAATTGGTTGATCAGCAATATCTTCGCTAGACTTTCTGCTTTGGTTGTAGTAAAGCTCTCTTAGGTCCATCGAATCACTCATACATATTGGTACGGTACACGAGACTACTTTGCATCTATCTTTAGTAAGCCCTTTCGTTGGTGTTGTATTTTTGTCGGTGAGTAAGGTTCCAGGGCTGCACATTGATCGGGTAAACACAAGCAACGGCACAAGTGATAATTTTGTACCGCTTGCGGCTATAGGCTGCAGCAACCGCTTACAGCCAGGCAGGCCGTATGCTTATTTGTTAATAAATAAAATCTGTTCCCGGAAAGGAAATCAGAGTCATTGATTGCTAATTGAAGTGGCGTTCGTCAAGACATGGTTATAGAACTGGTACTTTCATCATAATGTCATAACACTCATTTAGTTCTATTAAATTAAAATACCTATAGTATAAACAGCGGTCATATAGAATAGCCTTGGCGGTTACGTAATTTGAAACCTAATCTTATGTAGTGAAGACTACAGACTTGTAATCTTTACATAAATATTTTTGAATTACTTCTTTTTCTATTTATTTTTGCAGTTTGAAACGTGGTTGCAACAGAACCGAGAAATAATTGGTGACGCATCATTTACAACCGGCACAAATGGAGTGGCCAATGCCAGAAGTAATCTTGCGTGGTCAGAGCAGCGGACTCCTGAACTCGTAGAATTTTTCGAAAATGGCTACGTGGAAGAAGAAATAGATGAGCCTTCTGCTAATACTACTACTACAGAAGAGCCCTCTACTAATAATACTACTACAGCAGAACCTATTACAGAAGAGCCCCCTACTAATAATACTACTACAGCAGAACCTATTACAGAAGAGCCCCCTACTAATAATACTACTACAGAAGAGCCCCCTACTAATAATACTACTACAGAAGAACCCATTACAGAAGCACCCTCTACTAACCCACCTACTACAGAGGAACCTATTACAGAAGCACCCTCTACTCACCCACCTACTACTGAACCCGCTACTAATGAGCCAACAACAGAAGTACCCACTACAGTTGAAGATGACGATGGTGGTGCGGCAACCATAGCTTTGAGTTTTGCAGCCCTTACAGCTTCAATAGCAATTACATTTCTTAACTAACTTATGTATTTAATAAATAATTTATTGAGAGTAAATATTCATTTTGTTGTTGTACTCGCGTTTTGACTTATTGAGGGAGTTTAGAAAAGTATTGTTTGGGAATGAGCATCCTCAAGCGGTGGACTGTGACTTGTTCAATACTTAAGAGGGTGTTTAAAGATAGATACTTATGTTTCCGGATAAAGAAGAATATAATTGTCTGCAGTGTTGTGTCGTGATGCGACAGAACGGTATCGGTTTCATACATGTTATGCGACCCATCGCGATTATATCGAGATACATTAATATAATTCTAACCTATGCCGTTTTATAGTTATAGATACGTTATATACGCTTCTAATTTGGTAATACGAAAGTCAGGTAATTGCCCGACTTGCATTCAGTCAGGTACACTCTCTCGCCACGACTACACTTCGTTAAAACGTGTTTTACGTTTTTCCAGATAAAAACCCTATGTGTGTTTTAGATAGTACAGAAATTACACGGAAACTAACAGATACAATTAAGACGTGCCATTTCATTCGTAAGTAAATTTTTAAATAAATTATTGTAAAAATATTTAGTAATTACTTATTTTGACAGTTGCTGACAACATTGATACGTGGAGGCTAAAGAGCGAGGTGTAATCTGATTTATGATTGAGAGTGGAAGAGATTAATTTAGTGCGCTCTATTGTCGGCTGTGCCAAGGGAAGTTGGGGCAGGGGCATCATTAATTACCGTACTAAATGCATGCAACCGATACCTCTCTGACGCGTCTCGAAACAACACGACAGACAAATATATTTCAGTCTATATAAGGTGAAATTGAATGTTTTGATAAAACTTCGTGGCATTGTTGGGTTACGAATATAGAGTATCTTTGATTTTTTCGGAATTTTTAAAATGACTAACAAATAAAGATTTTCCTCCTTTCAGGTACTAAGTAATTATTCTTTTTAAAAACGCATATAGAATGAGTAACAAACGACAAATAAATAAGTTACGTTTCGAGGGCGTTTGTGACAATACATTAACTTTTGCTCGCGACTTCGTCTGCGTGGAATTAGTGATTTGGGTACCTTATTTTTTGCCCAATCTGCGTTTTCATCAATCTGCTTATTATTTAATTAGCAAAAGATTAAAACTGCAAGTAAAATTTTATTTTTCCATCATCATTTACCTATTGGGTCCCCACTGCTGAAGCACAGGTCTTCTGTATATAAGTTATGGGATTGCGACTTCACCTACCAAGCGAGCTCAGTTTGTATTTGTGGATGCTAATGACTGCTAATGCAGTCAGGATCTTGTTATAACATATTTTTCTTTTAGTATAGAAAAGGAATAATAGAAATATATATAAAACAAAACAATCCTAGTATTAATCTGTGGATAATGTTGTTGGTTGTACAATAAGTATAACATATTTGTAAGCCTTTCACTTAACATATATTGTACAACTGTCTATTATACCTAATAAAAAAAAAGGATCAACGGCTAAACGTGTCTTCCGAAACTAGGAAGAGTTCGAGATAGTAAATTTTTGGTCATCTATCCGATAAACGGTCATTAGGTCACAAGTTATGCGGGTTACCTGCGTAGGTATAAGTAGGTATTTCGTACTCGCGGGTGTTAGCTAATTCTCAATTTAACAGGTACTTTCTAGAATGCGTCGATCGGCGTATATAGCGCGATTGGCGCCGCGCAGAGACAGTTGAGTTTCAACACCGATTTCGGAGCGAATCCAAAGGCGATCAAAGTGCAACAAGAGTGTTCAAGTGCGATTTTGTTTTTTTTAATAAGAATAATCATTAACAATGGCTTTATAGCCCTACAAAGTTCAGAAATTAAAAGGTCTCTAAAAACCTACTTAGACTCATTTAATACCTAACTATTATACCTTATTCTATTGGCCAAGTAAAAACACACAAAATAAAATCTTTATTGTCAAGCTCATACCTATAACTAACTTAATATCGAACAAAAACTATATTTCACTTTCGCCTTAATTATATCTAAACTACTATCATAATCTCGCGGAGCCCGTTGTTAGGTCGCTTGTTGCTCATTGCAGAAAAAACTTCTGGGAGACATGATTTTATTTATTTTTAAGCATTTAACTGCTAGATGTTTAAATCTAAAGAAAAGTTTACTAGAAAAAAATCCGTCCGGTCCGGTCAGTGCATTCGCCCGGATAGCGAAGGATGCGGGTTCGAGTCCCGTCCGCTGCCTGGTCCGCGTGGATTTTTTTTCTAGTAAACTTTTCTTTAGATTTAAACATCTAGCAGTTAAATGCTTAAAAACTAAATAAAATCATAACTATAATTGCTATTTCTTCTTTCAAATGTTTAATACTTGAAAAAGTATTCATTTGACATTGTGGGTTACCTACAATGCGAAGAAATGGCGCTGCCTTGCAGCTTAAGGCTAGGAAAATTTTAACGCGGCTAATAGGGCCGTGGTAGCATAATGGTCAGTGCATTCGCCCGGATAGCGAAGGATGCGGGTTCGAGTCCCGTCCGCTGCCTGGTCCGCGTGGATTTTTTTCTGGGAGACATTTTGTGCCATTGGGCGTTGATGCTGCTTTGGTCTCGAAATGGAATTGAAATTAGGTACCCCGCCAAGGTGAAGAAACTAGCGATCAAAATTTTCCCTGCGCTCCTCGATCATTTTATTTTCGTAGGCATTGGGTCATTTTGAAACAGCCAAACTGTAGACTGACGTTTTGTTTCTGGATTGTATTGATAAATCCAGGGTTCATTACCTGTCACAATATCGTAAAAGCGCCGTGAAGAGCCTGCATCAATTTTTATTTTATCTTTATTTTGGAAACAAACAATGAAATAATACTTATACCTAGATCTAATTGAGAAAACATACATCAGTAAAGTTTCCACTATAACATATAAAGGAGTCATTGGTGAAGCCTCCTTAGAACACGATTCCTGCCGGCTTCCTTCGGCAGATTCAAAGGTTAATGCAAATGACATAATAACATTGCGCGTTTTGTAAAAATATTATTCAATATGCTGAATACAAAATACGCAATGTATTTGAAATCGCGCACACGCACGCATGGGTCCGCTCTACGGTAGTAGGCTGGAGAAATCGGAAATAATATTGGGAATTAAAACTATTAAAATGAAAGCACTTCACACAGACATACAGATTACTATCACATGCAACCACTCGTCGATATAACAGCGCTTATAAGCCGATCGTAGATAGCCTGCAAGCTTTATTTGTCATGGTTTAAGGTTTCGTTTCGCTTGAAAGTTTTTGTAAAATCAGAGTAATTTATCATTGACAGGCCACAGGCAAAGGTCATTATTTCGCGCGCATTCGCATGGTCATTATTCGTATGCTAATTTATCTATTGTGATAAGTGATTAGCTTGATTGTGGTATATAGTACAAAAGAATCGAAAGTAGTGAAATTTTACTTGCCAAGTAAAGTGTTTGTTTTATTTCATCGTAAAGTTTTGTTTGTTTTTTTTTTTGTTTCTTAGCGTCACGTAGGAATGGTAGCGTGCAAATAGATTTTTGTCTCACAGATTACCTATAAAATGAGTTAATTTCGTTATCAAAACAATCGTTCGGAAATAAAACGTAGTCTGGGGTCACACGGCCTTAGGCTCTGTCTACTCCGTAAGGGATAAAGACGTGATACTATGTATTATTATGTAGAACATAAATAAATACTTGCGGTATTTCTGCTGGTATTTATTTCTGATGATGATGCTGGCAAGTTCAATTTCACTTATATTTGATTCTTTGTTTGTCTATATACCTATTTATAATCCGCGTGTGAGTGACCTGTGCTGTAAACGGCCTTTTTAAATGCCGCTTTTATCATACTCGACATGCACTGTTCATATAATACCAGTAATGTCATGTACGGTGAAGGTGGTGAACACTAAATAACTGTAAAGCAAGCATGTTCTGTCGCATGAAAAAACTGCATACAACGCAACGCAAGAACCATATCTAACAGTTCCGTCGTAGTTTTGGGATAGGCAAACTAACACACTATGTAATTTATTACATGTTTTTTTACAAGTTATGATATGTCATTTTGCTTATTCACGCGTTAGTCGTTTTTTGGTCCGGCTTTACCTTTCCATAATGTTCACCCCAAGCTACTGAAAGGAGTTCAGATTGTTAGAATCGAGAAGGAAAAAAAAGGTTACAAAAAATAATTATGAACTATCTACGTATTATATCGTGTATATATTTTTTCCAATAATTGATTGTATTATTTATATCGTTTTGTATCATATCACTGCATTAATCCACACGGGCCTACTTCTGAGCTTCAGTGAGGTAGTGCGGCACCCAACGGGAAACTATCCTCCTGACGCAAAGGTGCTCGTGCGAAATCTTGTGAACATTCCCTGAACCAATCTGCAGAGTATGCTGAATCTCTTCGTCTGATAACTACTACTTAATTAATTCAACTGTTTTCTTGAATTATTTTTTTTTACTGCCAGCACATTTTCTTCGGTGACAGCCGTCGTAGGACGACCACTCCTATTTTCATCCCCCAAAGAAAGACGACCGCGTTTGAACTCGCTACACCAGCGGTAGATGCTTTTGAATATTGTTCATCTATAAAAGCGGTTCGAAATCGATAAAATGACTCATCAGGTTTTAAGCCACATTTAAAATCATGAAAAACCATAGCACGAAAATGTTCTTGATGCAGATCCATTTTCAATGAGACAAGAAAATATTCATTAGCTCTCGAAAAAATGCGAAGGGAAATTCGAAAATCGAACAGTGGTATTTTTACTTTTCGAATAATCGAAGTTTCCAAAATAATTACAAGTGGCCAGTGTCTCATACATAAAATCTATTTGTTTGCAAACCCTTCTGAGTGGCTTAAAAGTACAGAATAGATTAGAAGTTCATTAAACTATGTGAATTGATCATTTGAGTACTACATAAAATGATTTCTTCTAAAGGAGAAATAAGTAGCTTAGTGGAACTAGTGAGAAACGTGATTTCTAGAAGTGTTCTTGCTACGTCGTCTATCTAAAAACTTGATAATAAATAATAAAGTTAGAAAAAAATATATGTATAAAATCATTTTGAAATACAAGCTTTTATATAAATGCTCTTTTATGAAGATATACACAGACATCCGTTTATTCGTATATGGTATTGTTCTCAACAAACTCTTTCCGTCCCACATCGTGGGCCGTTCGCCATATTGGATTTGGAATGTCGAAACTAAATGTGTTTGCAAAATGTTGTCTCCATCGGTTGAGAATAACTGCATAGAATTACAGTTATAAGATTTATCCCGAACATACAAGTAAAATAAATGAGGAGCTTTTAAATAATGTACCTAATTATTTCTGTGGAATAACTACCTTAAACAGGATGTCCCCAAAAAGAGCCAAAACATAAAAATAATTAACAACTTCAACCTGTACAAGCTATAGCACTGTAAAAAGACTATTTTGAACTTTCCTTTGTAACTTGCTTCTGCCCACAACTAATTCTTCTTAGGTTAAATTATCACATATCCACTATTGATAAGTTAGAGAATCTGAATCTGTAATTTGTTTATCTAGAAAGACTGAAACTCAATTCTCACAAAGGTTCTAAGAAAAGTAGCACACAAGCATTAATACACAATATTTATTTTTCTGTAACAAAGCAACCATAAAATGCCTTCCGTTCAAAATATTATGTTAGATGATCAACAAAGCTGGTGATGCAACAAATTAGAGTATAACAAACAAAAAAGTTCCTACACTATTTCAAAACGTACAGTCATTATAATAGTAAAACAAAAAAAAAACTCAGCCTAAATTAACGTATAAAGTGTATGGCCAACAAAGCTAATAGCAGCATCAGGGGCGTTGTAACAGTAGCTGCTGAACTTCTGGCTAACACGGAGGTATGGATCGCCAGAGCATTCTCGCTGCCCCAGGTTAGTTGGTCCATTGCTAAATTGACGACTCCAAAGGCCATGAAGAAACTGCTACCCAATGCCAGTTGATTTTGATTCACCCACGTTCTGAACTGAGGAATAATTGAGCCATTGTTAAGAAGATCGACGAAGGGCTAGATTTTCACATAAGAAAGAAACCAGTTTTGAACAATATTGTTTTGAATTACCTATATTACCCAACAAAGCAAAATAAGTAGGTCCTTATTTAACCTATCTATTAAAAAAATAACATCACGCTACTTCTAACGGTTATTACAACATTAACTTTTCCATGAGAGGATTTTTATTGTGACGATGCAGACCTGAAAAGGCTGCGAAACGTCAATAAATAAATAAAGTTCGTACATTAACCCGTTAAAACTAGTTTTATTTAATTAAGTATAATATAATATGCAACTTGTCGATTCACAAGGAGTCAATTTATTACGAAATATATAATTATGATTCTGATTGCTGGCGTTGACAAATTTTCCTCTCTGCCGTAATTTATTGCATTCATTTTATTTTCTATGTCGTTAAAGAACTTATTCATATCATTCTAAGCTTCTGTTGAATATTTTCAGAGTCTATTAGGTTTCGGAGGCTTATCACCCCGGTCATCTGTTATAATGGATTTAGTATCTGTAGTGGATAAAGACGTTATGACGGATACATTAATAAAAAATAGTAACGTTGACAAAGAGTTTCTGTTACATCACCACGTGGGTTAAACAAATCCTTCGATAATATAATTTATCCGAATATTGAGTCATGGAAACTTACTCTTTCAATATCTGCGAAGTTCGTCAAAAAATCTACTATATTGAGCAGGTTCATTATGAATTGCGATTCACCACCATGTCTGAAATGGAAACATACATCAGCCTTAGTAAAATTTTACACTGATTAATCTTATTTTGTGCTGAATATAATATAATAACTTTTTAAATGACAAATTTTCCTCACTTGTATCGAAATAAATCGAAATTTGGTTTTTTGTACATTGTTCTGATTATAGCTATAGTGAGTCTATCAAAATTCTGCAAATTACTCTAGTACTATCGGGGATAACTATAATATATTTCTATTTATTTTTCATAATATACCAGTGTGTTTTCTATTGCTTCCCATCTAAAATGAGGACACTTGTTTAAGTTAGCTGTGATAAACCATGCATTATGTCTATCACTTTTATTTTAACTTACATTTATTAAACATCTCTACTCAACTTCTTTGCATTAACAGTATTAGAAATTTTTTTAACGGCTAACGATGACTTCGACTAATTTCAATTCAACAATAAACTATTTCACATACGCTTCCCTAATCGCAGCGAAGTGTTCAAAGAGGAATTCGAGAACAGTATCCAAGTTTTCCCTGTTTCCTTGTAGAGCGAAGGCAAAGGCATTAGTTCTGTCATGAAGACGGATTCTGTCGTTGATGAGGGTCTGGTGAAGGTAGCTGCGAAAGAAGCATAACTGTATCAGTTTATTTCGTAAGTTACATACGTAGTTCTATTACAATTCCCAATATAAACACTGTTTATCTGCGACAAATATAATGTCGACGTTACCTTAATCCACATTTTGTCATACCTATATTGGGTTAAAAAACATGTCTACAATATATGTGCAGTGTGCAGGCTAAACAAGCACAAGAAGCAGTCCCAAAGCCTATCTAGGTACAGGATACAAGACTTATATCACAAGCCCGTTGCCGATTGCTGTCATAACGTCTTCAGACCTAATGAGGAGTTTCTTCAAAAGAGAAGAAATCATAACTTGAGTCTCTCTTTGACCGTAATTTTCAATATTTATATTGTTTTAAACTTTCATGGTCACTAACATTATAGCTATTAACGGGATTGTTATCTATTAAAGGGTTTAAATTGTCAAGTATCTGGAATCCAGTGGTTCGTATGTGTATAAACCGCAAAAATAAAAAAGTGTCGTTCCGCGATATGATACTGTGAGTATTGTGTGTCGGGAACAGGTGCGAGTGAATAGTGCATATGCTCATAAAAAAAAGGTACATGGTAACAATCCCGTTAATAGCTATAATTTTCAATATTTTTTTATTTTATTAATTTATATTTTGACAACGTTACAAGATGTTATTAAATTTGAACTAAAATGCCCCACGTATTAACATCAGAATAGCTCAATCGATTTGGCTGTTTGTTGCATTCGTCATTGTGAGAAAAATGTATGTGTGAAAGAACGTTTTTGTTAAACAAAAACAACCAGAAAATTATAGTAGTGTTTTGTGTTAAAATAACAACTTTTAATTGCACCCACGCGGACCAACTTTGGATCTCTAGTAACAGACATTATTAACAATAATTTTGCAATGTCATTAATATTTTGGTAACACTATACATCCAGGACCCAAAAGGTGATACTTGTTGTTTTTTTTTAGAAAAGGTCTTTTTTAACAGATTTTTTTTCTGGCGCTTCGCCGGCCGCAACCGCTACACGCTCGCTTTGCTCGCTCGGCTCGCGCGTTATGGTCACAACACTAACCTAATCTAACCTAGTGTGAAGTTTCACCACTTGGGCCCTGGAAGTACAGTTTAGCCAATATTTTTTTTTGTCTATGAACTTACTGGTTTAAGGAAGTGGTATTTTTGGTGCAAGCGAGAGCCCGCAGCATGACCACCATGTCCGCAGCGTTCTCCGAAGTCATGTAGCGCTGCATAAGGAAATCATAGTCTGAAGAGTCGCCTTCTCTGAGACCAACGCAGTAGACATAGCGGCGCTGGTTCACTGGCACTCTGGAACATTAGTTGTACCTTTGGTTAAACATTGTAATCTTAAACAACTAAACATGTAACTGATATCAAAGAAGTAGGTCTGAACAGCTTTTTTAATCGCGACAGCCGTACAGTATCACGTACACCTTGCCTACCCTTTTTTTTTATAACGCAGGTAAAAAATGCTATTTACAGACGACGGCGCCTTTAAGAGGCACACCGCCGAACGGACCTCACACCTGGCTCCCGCAAGTCTTACGGGCCCCCCAGTGGCTGTCCACCGAGGACCCCGCAACCCTTACGGGCGCTTTACGGCATAATATCCGCTAAAAAAGTCCTGCGAATACCCTCTAAGCTGCTTAGCGCGAAGCCGCGGGATCCCCGTTTAGGGATACTTCCGCGTCTCCGCACCTAGCAGCCTCCCGGCCTAGCCGGGGCTCCACGGCAGGGGTCTCCCGGGGTATCACGGGGACCCCGCAGACGACACCTTGCCTACCCTGACTCCGTCGGTAACCTCATGAAACCCTTAAATCTCACACACTGATAGCAACAAAACACCACAAAAGAGTAAATGTTATTTCCCATTGGTCTTTTGCCAGTTAGTGGGCGCTCCATTACAATCATTATTTCCTTGCCTACAACGTGAGGAGATGTTGTCTTTCAGCGTAAAACAACTAAGAGAACTTTGAAACGTCCGTGACGGTCTAAAAGTAGCATGATGGCCAAAACATTCGCCCGGATAGCAAAAAACGTAGATGGATTCCATTCCAGCCTGGCCTAAGGTAAATTTTTCAAGTATATAATTCATTGGCCATAATTGAGCTCAATATTCGGGATAGTTCACCTATTTTGCTATCTTGATAAAAAATATATACAATTATCATCAACCAAAATCAAATAAAATTTACAGAATCGATAATGAGATATTGCTTACAAATTGCTAGAGTTCTGTTTGAAGCTGTTCCATTTACGGAGACTATCGCTGATGCAGCCAGCATGTCCGAGGTTGCAGGCCAGGTTCATGATCTGCATTCGATTCAAAATCGTCGACGTAGAGTCAGTGCTCCTCTCATCGTATCCGAGATGATTGATAACAGTAGTCATCTGTTGCAACATGTATCTCTGAAAAAAGAAAATAATATAGTAGTAACCTTATTGATTGTGCTGTTACCTATTAAACAATTTTATCTTTGTTCACTTTTCTCAATTTAAACTGGATTTTTATCAACTACAAATAATATAATAGAAGAAAAGGAATATGTAAATTATAAACAAGTATTTAAATATTAAATAACAATCGCAGTTTTTGAACTTACAGTGAACAGTTCATGTGCTTTCGGCAGATGTTCCATTCTGCTTCTAATCCAGTTAAGTTGACTAATAGCACCAGCCCAAACATAGTAATCAGTTTCAAAACTCAGGAACGACAACACATCAAATGCCCTATCAATGTCAATCTTTCCAGCCCTGATGAAGTAAAGGACGTCATTGACGATCTGAAATATATTTTAAAATATTATTTATTACTTCAGTGTTTATTAATATTACTATATCAATAATATTAGGTTCAACTGAATTTTATCTCATTTAACGTTGTATTAAAATTAATTTAGAGAGCAGTTTTGAAGGTTTCTGCTTTCCTTCAATTTCTGTATCCCACTAATCTTCTCTATAAGTGTTGTAAAGTACTAACTGTTAGGCAATTGTATATAATGCACATAGTTTTAAAAATGCCGCACTACCATTTAATATTGACACTACTAACAAAAGACGAAAGATATAGTTTGCCGGCAAAGTATTTTTACAAAGCATACTTTTGCTTCCAGATTTTATTTATTTCTAGGACCATTTATATACAACCGACTAAATAGCAAACTAAATATATATATATATATAAACTTATTATTCACGATGTCTTATTAAGTATGTCCTACGATGATATAGAGATGTTGATGTCCTTCTCAAAATAAATAGTACCTTATCTTAGAGTACATTTAATTTATGGTAGGTATATTATAATGCTGATTTAGTTAATTGTTGTTTTGGTTTTATTTTAAAAAATATAGTTTTTGTTTATTATATACACATATATACAGTCGTAGAAGACTTTTGCTTGAAACACAGGTTTACCTAGTTCAGGCTATAGTAGAAGTTATATATCTTTGGTTATTTATAGAATTAAGCTATTTATTGTAAACAGAAATCGAATAAACATTTATTATTATTATTATTAATTAAAACCGGAAGTATGGCCGAGTAAAACATGGCGGGGCAGTGAGAGTTGACGAGGAGCATTCTGCTGATAGCCGTCGAAGTATTCCAATATATCGTCTGTTATTACTAATATACGAACTGCTAATTCGGAGTTAAATAAATAAGTTTCTGGTTTTTGAAGGAGTTATTTCACAATACATGTTAGACGACCTCCGTGGCCGTGGTGTACAAATCACTGTACGCCGGGATGTATGGTGTTTCGACTCGAGAGGTCCCAAGTTCGAATCCCGGTGGAGGCAGATGTTTGTGTGATGAATACGAGCATTTGTAGTCTAGTCATGGATGTTTAATATGTATTTCTATTTAATATATACATATGTATGTACAGTTTATCTATTCCATCCGTTATCCCAGTATCCCATAACACAAGCCTCAGTGCTTACTTTGGGGTTAGGCTAATTGGTGTGAGTGTTGGAAATATTTATTTAATCAGCATTAGATTAAATCAAACTAATTGAACTAATGGATGAATTGGAGCGACATTTTTTACAAGTTTACCTGAGCTCTGTTCAATTTATGGACAGTCAATCTGTTGTTGTTGTTTCGTCTGAGAAAAGCAGCAATCATTTCCCAATTATGGTCATCATAATTTACACGATATAGACCTGCAAATACAGAAATTATATTGGAGAATAAAATAATTATTCCAAATTCTGAGATCTTTCTTTTATATACACACAATACCATTTTGAGTTTAAGAGAGGAGTAGTAACGCTAACTGTCAATACCTGACTGTGCAATGTTGAGGATCACAAAGTTGTGGCCTGGTGTGTTCTGAATTGTATGTGAATCGCCACTAAAGATAAAGCTAGGTCTAGTATTTTGAAAGCTGAAGTTTCCACTGTGAGTCCATGTGATTGGAATATGCCAACGAGTATTTGGAACCCACTCGGTTGGCGATGCGTAGAATCTTTCCTGTTTAGAATTAGAGAGAAAGATAATAGAGTAATAAATTATATCATTTTTTTACATTAAAGAAAGGAATCGTTATAATTTTTATTTTTTAGGCATGGAACTGTTTGATGTTTAAATGCTATTTCTTTTTTTAAAATGTTAAATACTTGCAAAAGTATTCATTTCACATTGTGGGTTACCTACAATGCGAAGAGATGGCGCTACCTTGCAGCTTAAGAACGGCTAGAAGAATTTCGACGCGGCCATTATGGCCGACGGTAGCATAATTGGTCAGTGCATTCGCCCGGACAGTGAAGGGTTCGGGTTCGAGTCCCGTTTGCTGCCTAGTCCGCGTGGAATTTCTTTCTAGTAATATTTTCTTTAGATATAAATAGGAATCGTGTAAAGTGCACTTTCTGTCAAATGAAAACACTCTTAAAGTAATTAAATATATTTCTCATCGCAATTCATAATATAATAATGAATAGTAGTTCGTTTTCTGCATATTTGTAGGATAAGTTACAAAATAAAAGTGTACTTTGTATAATTGTTTCCGAAATATTTTTCTCTTAGGTCGCTATAACCTTCACTCATACTAAAATTCATTAAAATTGAATTAGAACCGACGGACCAATAGAACAACCTTTATTATCATAAATCTATTGACTGACTAAGTTCCAATGTTTGATCATATTTTTTCTTCGTAATCACTTAGAAGAATGATTTCGTTAATCATTTGGCATATAAAAAAGATTACCCACCTGAGTAAGCGTAATGAGACCAGTTGACATATTAACATGTACATTGACCACAGGAGACCCAGGATTCTGGACCCAATTGTCGAGAATTGCGCCCACATCTACATTCGGGTAGAGTTTTCTGAATTCCATATCCTCCGCAGCGGCTCTTCTCAAAGCATCGTATAATTTTTGAGGAGTGCCTATACCGTAAGCGCTGAAACAAAATGCTCGCTGAATAGTTAATTTGGTGTTTGGGGTGGTTTGTGATAATTGGAATTCGATTATATCGAATACTAATATAGCAATAATAAATGGTGGTTTAATTTAAACACACCCATTGTCTTACTTTTCTCTTAAATAATATCTCAATCCCATTCTGAAACAGCGTGGACCTAGGAAATGCTCCATCATTCTCAAAACTGAAGCTCCTTTGGCATAACTCGTGACACTGAAGTGAGATGAAATTGATGGGTTGCTGTCAACCTCCGAGAAATTCATTGCAGTTGTTTCGAAAGAGTCAGAATCCAATGCGCTGTGCACTTGATCTACGACAAATTGGTCATCTAACTCCAATGAAGGATTAGCCTGTGAAGTTGAAAGCATATAAAGAAATTATGAAAGTAACGAATTATTAGTGATTAGATATGTTTGTCATTATCGAAAAATATGTACCTCATGAACACTGAAGTATTCGAATAAGCTGGCAAAGGACTCATTGAGCCAAAGGTTACTCCACCAGAAGCAAGTGACTAAATTGCCAAACCACTTGTGTGCGAGCTCGTGGGCCATTAAAGTGGAAATGAAAATTTTGTTGATAAGGTTTGTGTGGTTCTCGTCGTAAAGTAGATAAGCTTCCCTGGAGACAATTTTTATGATAAGAATTAAATGGGCTCAAACTTGGTCAAGCATTTTTTAATTAATTTGAAGTTTTAGTAAGTTGCAAGGGAACGAACTATTGAATCTAATTTAATTACTAATAATTAAATTAGAGTCAATAGCTCGTTCCAGCTGTTAAAAGACAAAGCACAAAAGATCAGATACTATAAAATATAAAAGCATTTATCATGAAAATATCTTTCACTGTAAAATTGTAATTTCTGTTACATTATAATCTATCTCGCGAGATTATAAACTGTCGAAAGATTGTGAAACATACTGTTTACAACTTACCGCATTATTTTTCTATAGATTATAATCTATAGAAGTAAAACTGTTTAAAATACAATCCATCGCGCATTTAATCCATCGAGCGTTAAATTTGCGTTTAACTGTCCGAAGGTTGTCCCTGATTGGTTAGACTTTCAGTGGGCCGTTGGCTTCCTAGATTATAATCTACCAAAAAATAATGCGTTAAATTGTAAGTACTTTTTGACTGTTTACAATCTCACGAGAAAAATTCTAATATAATGGTATTTGCAATTTTAGAGACACATATTTACCTGTAATTAACCATACCCCAGTTTTCCATAGCTCCAGCTGCAAAATCGGGGATCGCTAAGTGGTCATTCTTCATGGGCTGTCCCTGTCCCATGTCATTGTAATCGATGCCAAAGTAATCATCCATCACATTGGTAATAGCTAATCCGGTTTCGGCAGCGTAAAGATGTTGGTTGGTTACTCCTGGACGAGAGACTATCCCGAAGGGTCTCGTGTTAGTGTGAGTGTAATTTGTTTCCACGAAGTCACTTACAGTAAACGCGACAAGGTAGGCAGAGACGATTGGAGTTGCAAAGAATGTTTCACGTAGTCGTTCACCGACCCTATGAAATATATGAACCGTTAAGACAGCATAATTATGCTAAAAGGATTCGAACAAACAATATTTTAAGTAACTTTCTTTTTACCCTATTTTATGTAATCAATGTGAAATGTATAAATATTGTATAGGTATAGCAAAAGATATGATTAGATCGACTGAAATACACTATAAGACACAATAAGAATAAGAACGAGACTCACGTCGATGTGAGAGCAATGGGCATGTTTGAGTAGGATGGACTGAGGCTGGGGTCACGTGTGATAGAGATAATGAATCTTGACTTGAACTGTGGCTCGTCGAAGCACGGGAAGGCCATCCTGGCATGATAGGGCTGAAATTGCGTGGTTGCATAGTACCTGTTAATCAGAAGGAAAAATGTATGAACATAAAAATAATGAAATAATTACATTTATCGATTTTATTAGAGCTATTATACCTAAAATCAAAACAAAAAAATATATTTAAACTATACAGGAATATGTGGCATTCTTATAGTGAAAGATTTTTAAATCTATCTATTAGTTTCATATAATTTGGAACTGGGACTTTACGTAGTTCCATTTTCGTCCAAAAAAGCAATTCATGAACTGTTTTGTCACAGAGTTTGAGATTAACATTAGGCTTTATTATTTATCTACTTGGGTAAAAACTTCATTTTCACGTTTAGATTTCAATGCTTGCATTTGATTGATCCATGTTTAAATAAAAAAAAATCCCTTACCGAATCTCGTTGTTTAGGAAATAGTATCCCCTGTAGAAACCATTTTCTAACTGGTTCAAGTTCATGGCGCCCTGATAGCGGATGCTGATGCTGTAGTTCCCAATAGGGAGAGGATCGGCGAAGTTGATGCTGAGGATCTCATAATAGTCATCAGTTGTGTAGGGATCAGGGAATTGGAGGTTGACGGGCCTACCAACTGAATCCACCACGTTCACTGTCTGTATGGAAACTACTTTTTGATGCATCACGATATGACGTAGATTCTCTTCACGTGTCTGAAAGGAGAAGCTTATATTTTATATATTTTTAATATTTTTTATTTATTTATTTAAACTTTATTGACCAAAATATAAACTTGAAATAATATAGATAGATAATTCTAAAATATTACTGTGTTTTTCTGTTTCTTCAAATTTGAATTCGGTCAAATAATTCTCTTTTATTATCTTCTCCCTTGTTTCTTAGCCTACTGACATACATCAAATATTGTAATTGGCGTGGAAACTTCCTACCTGTACGTCCAGACGTACAAAGCCGTTGAATCTGGCTTCTTGCAAATACACATCCAGATCCACATACATGTCTTTTGGCTGTACAACGTCAGTCAGGCGGTATTTTGGGTCGTCCAGGTTGGTGCTACGATCTTTGACTACAGATCTGGCCATGAATTCCAGTTCGGGGGGTACTGCCACGGCCCCCAGCAAGAGACAAGCAAATATCGGGATCAATATGTTGGAACCTGTTAAAAAAATATTGATAATTTGAAAACAAGGTGGACTCTCACACTTCTGCATAATGGTTAGGGGTTTAAATTTGAAACACAAACAGCTGTGCCAGCTGTCTTCGCGTTTGGACTCTATCACCACTTAACGTCAGGTTGGGTAGAGTCATTATGAAGTACACGCACGAAGTTGCATTGCAGAAGAAAGTAATTCGGAACTTGTTATCCCAAAAAAATAAAGGCTAAAAATCACCTTTATATGCAGCAGTCTTTGAGTGACTATTAGACCAAAAGGTGTTCTTACAATGGCTGACCAAAATTACATGTTACATATATTTTTGTATGGAAGCTGGGCTATTACATTGTATATACTCTTTATTGCACACAAAAATTGTAAGATACAAAACATAAATATGTGAGCAAAGGAGGGCTTATCTCTAAGGGAGATCTCTTCCAGCCAACCAAGGTTTAGTGAGAGAAAAAAGTAAGCGGGTGTAGAGATGTGCACTAAGTACTTACTTGCAGATTATATACCTATCTAAGACTACATACATAAATATATATTCATATGTATATACACAAATACTTACAATAAATACATACATACACACATACATACATATATATACATATACATACTATTGAACAGAAATGAAATTATTTTCTTATGTAAGTACAAAAAATAGACATCCTCGTAATAATAAATTACAGTTTTCAAATACCAAAAAAGTTTTTTTTGTTATATAGTCAGGTAGGCCTGATACCTCCATGGCCGAGTAGTTTGTACGCCGGGTTTCATGGTGTCGCTGACTCGAGAGGTCCCGGGTTCGAATCCCGGTGGGGGCAGATGTTTGTGTGATGAATATGAGCATTTGTACTCCAGTCATGGATGTTAAATATGTTATATATGTACAGTAAATATACTTATATATGTACAGTATATGTATTCTATCCGTTACCCTATAATATCCCATAACACAAGCCTTACAGTGCATACTTTGGGGCTAGGCTAATTGGTGTATTAAAAAAAAATTTAGAAAAACAAACAACTGTACAATAATTTTTGGTAGCAATGAAGTTGATATAAACTTACTTAATAGGATATTTGACAGTATTAAAAATAAAGTGCTAACTGTTAGGATCTGTATTTAGAATGAATATTGGCAGGAATTTTTACTATTTTTACAGAAAAAATATTCATAATTTTACTAAAAACCCACGATAAAGATAATAGTTTTCTTGTCTATTGTCACGTGACCCAAAACGCATGGGATTGGTGGAGCCTAAAATGACGTCACACGCAAGTAAACTTCCAGTTAAAGTGATATTTGATTGTATGGTTTCACGTTTAAATGACAGTCGTGTGACGTCACATACCAGTGAGACGTCATATTGTCCAGAGATACGTTTTTCGCGGCAACTTGAAAATAGAGTTTTTGATTTGGTTTTTTTACCGAAATACACAACATAATGATGAATATCTTTTTATGGACGCTATAAACATTAGTAAAAAACGTTAGATCGTTTTCTAAAAATTGTCAAATACCCTATTGTACAATCTACACCGTTATCCTTAGTTTATTTAAAAAAGAAAAACATCTCAAAAATATGAAAATCACTAAAAAGTATTTTAGCAAAAAGTGTAATTTAAGTACATATTATTCTTGTTTAGATAATATAATACATTTAATTACTTAGCTTAAAAAAATGTAACAAGAATTATTTTAGGGTATCAAACACAGCGATGAGACCATAAATTCACGAGACAAGTAAGTAAGCTTCTTAGGCCCGTATTATAGAAAGATTCTCAGTGATTGATCTAGTATTGAGCATATTTAGAAAGGGATATCGCTATTTACACAGTCAGGTCATAAGTATTGTCACACAGTAGAAACTTTTCTTTTAGAATGCTGGCCACAAAAAAGTTTATTGAATTCGAATTTCGAATTGTTCTTGAAAATAAAATGTATACTTTTTAAAATTTTACTCATTTTTTAAATGACGAAAAAGAGTGCTTAAAGAAGTTGCAGGTATTGCGTTGCATCGTTGCGGTTACGGGCCAATTCAAATTTTTGAAATGAAAAAAAAAAATACCGTTGAAGAGAGCTACAACAAACAAAATGATAAGGTGTACGCACACAGTAATGAAGAAGCGAGCAACCGTATTCCGCGTGTCCAACGAGGTCATTTTCCATCCTCGCTCATGGTTTGGTTGGGAGTTTCTTATTGGGGCTTAACAGAGGTACATTTTTGTGAAAAAGGTGTAAAAACGAATGCAGTTGTGTATCAAAACACAGTCCTGACGAACCTTGTGGAACCTGTTTCTCATACCATGTTCAATAACAGGCACTGGGTATTCCAACAAGATTCGGCGCCAGCTCATAGAGAGAAGAGCACATAAGACTGGCTGACGGCGCGTGAAATCGACTTCATCCGGCACGAAGACTGGCCCTCCTCCAGTCCAGATTTGAGTCCGTTAGATTACAAGATATGGCAACACTTGGAGAAAAAGGCGTGCTCAAAGCCTCATCCCAATTTGGAGTCACTCAAGACATCCTTGATTAAGGCAGCCGCCGATATTGACATGGACCTCGTTCGTGCTGCGATAGACGACTGGTCGCGCAGATTGAAGGCCTGTATTCAAAATCACGGAGGTCATTTTGGATAAACTTTATAGTCAAGAATCTATGTTTTGTTAAGTTCATTTTGGTATATAAATGGTTACATAATGAATAAACTTGTTTCAATTATTTTATATTAAACATGTGATAGAATTTATGACCTGACTAGGTATAGCACAAAGCGACATCCCTTTCGCTGTATTCAAGTAAAGATAAACACTCAGTTGTCATTCTGTAATACGAGCCTTAGTTTTATGATAACTTCCTTTTTAAATGAGCGCAGTGATAGGCAAATAATATCGAGATTGTACGACGCTAGGACGGACTTGCTTGGGTAGTAATAAGGTCTCATTGTAACACCTTGGGTATGGAACTATAACAATTAATAACAGTACGATGACGAGGCTTGAAACATTACGATCGTTCTAATAAAGTATAATTGATTCATTTCTTTATCAACATAATTGATATAAAGATACTTTTGGCTTTACCCAGAAATATCTAAAATTCACAAGTAGGCATTATCTAGACTGGCTTTTCCGGACGGACAGAAATGAAGGTTATGTCATACGTTTTCATAGTATCTTTTTCTGTATATTTAGAACGTATTTTCAACCGACGAAAAAATCGGAGAAGGTTACAAGTCCACGCGTATATAATTTTTTTATGTATGATCACATTGATTACAGCTTGTGCTTCGGAAGGCACGTTAAGCCGTTGGTCCCGGCTGCATCTGCAGTCG
Source organism: Chilo suppressalis (assembly GCA_902850365.2). NCBI lineage: Eukaryota > Metazoa > Arthropoda > Insecta > Lepidoptera > Crambidae > Chilo > Chilo suppressalis. The sequence goes on along the minus strand of OU963901.1, from coordinate 26,862,358 downwards.
TTAACACCCACCAATCCGCACTGGGCCCGCGTGGTGGGTCATGGCCCAATCTCCCTATTCCATCCATAGGGAAGGCATGATGACGATGACATTGATTACGCATAACTTTTTGCAGAGAAGTCTGATTTTGATAATACTTTTTATTGGAAATGGTATACTCTGAAGTTGATCCGATATAAATTTGAAAAATATATCTATATAAATATATATATTAAATTGTCAGGACTACGGAACCCTTAAAAGGTTTATTATTCTCTACTTCTCAGTTTTTTCGGCGGTTATTTTTTTTTTGCTAAAAAGCTTTCACTACATTTTTAATTATCTTGACCCCAATAAAGTTATAACAACGAAACGATATCTAAATGTGGACCAGCTATGTGTGATTCAAGGGGAGGCTTAATAAATGTTTAATACATGCCCGTAACCAAAGAGGTCTTCATCAAAGAAAAGCGCGGTGGCATAGTGATATTAGAGCAATGGCTGGTCATAGAAACTCAGACTCCAACGTATTGGCTGTATTTACAGTTTTGTTAATACCAAAAAAATCCGTACTGGGTGGGTGGGTCATAGCCCATTATTCGTATATTATAGGAGATACTCATATGCCGTGAATCATAATAAAGTGCAATGCAGCCAGGTCCGATTTTCAAAAATCGGGAGGCATTATAGTAAAAATCAGTAGATGTATGAAAAGAGCTACAAGAAAAAAACAGTAGATGCAGAGGTGTACTTTTTCCAATAAAATCAAAATTGGTAAATCAAATCAAGATATAGGCCAGTAACGAATGTGTTTCTGTGGTTTTTGCAGCCACTCAAACTTTTTTTTAGGCAAAAACTTTTATTTTATGCACATATGCGTATTGCCCTAGAAGATTGGGACAAAGGAACATCTGTTGGGGGACGCGTGATAAATAACCTGAGATACGCAGATGATACTACCCTTGTCGCACAGACTCGAGAAGACATGGAAATTTTTCTAACCCGTCTAGAAAGTACCAGTCTCCGATTCGGACTTGCTATAAACCGAGACAAGACGAGGATGATGATAGTAGACCGAGCCAAACAATTTGGAACCAATGTACACAATATAGCCAACTGTGAAGTGGTACAGAACTATATTTACCTCGGATCTACTATATCAAGCACCGAAGGATGTGGCGACATGATCAGACGACGGTGCGCCATCACCAGGTCTGCAGTGGAACGGCTAGGAAAGATTTGGAGGGACAGGAGAGTTACCAAGAAGACTAAAGTCAGATTGATGAAATGCCTTGTGTTTCCCATCTTTCTTTATGGAGCCGAAACTTGGTCTTTCAGACTGCAGGATCGCCGTAAAATCGATGCATTGGAGATGTGGTGCTGGAGACGCCTCCTAAAGATCCCGTGGACGGCATTTCGTGCCAATGTATCCATCCTCAAATACCTTCGTGTTAAAGGCAGACTCTCGTCAACTACGAATACTGAAGTTCTTTGATCACATCTCTAGAAATGAGAATTCGATGGAAAGGCTGGTGGTTCAAGGCCAGGTAGAAGGCAAGAGAGCACGCGGTCGATCACCAACCCGCTGGATAGACGCCATCATAAAGGCTACTGAGTCCACCATGGTTCAGTATACTCACGACGCCTCGAACCGTCAGAAATGGAAGCACAACGCCAGGAGAGCTACACTCGGAATTGATAGTGACCCACAGAAAACCTAAACATGTACCTCGTCAGTGCAACCACGACCACTCTGACAGGAGTGCCCGACTAAGAAGAAGATTTATTTTATAATAATTAAGGTTACCTACATTATTAATAGCGAAAAAATGCAACTCAATATGCATTTTAAAAAATAAAATCATATTTTAAGATAAACAGTACAATCATGTATAGAAACAGTAGAACAGGAGAATTATCAGAAAAACAGTAGATGTTCTGTAAAATCGGGAGACCTGACAATATTGACACGCACCAATCCTATCTGAGCTCTAGATTTTGGTCCATTTTCCATTGAAGCTCGTTCACGTAGTAAGGAACATTGGCTTAATTTACTAAATGGGGGAAATAATTTGTGGCTTATTGCCACATAACATACTTAGGGTCTTAAATCCAATCCAAAACATCACTCTATCCCTGTCAACATGTTTGAAGTCAGTAGTAATAGAATAAGGTTTAAGAATGATATTGAATTGAATAAACATAAACTTGATGTTTGGGAATAAACGTACTCGTGATGTCAATGACATACTCATACTACACAATAGATAAATGCATCAATATGCTTTAATAAATTTGGGTTAGATCTAGATTAAATATCACTCAATGCATAATATATACCTACAAATTAATCATATTTGAAGGAATAAAAATCTTTAAAGCACGTGGGTCTTAATTTCTAGCATTTACTCCAGAAACTAGCTAGGCATAGATTTTATTTAACAAACTACAGCTACTAATCTTGTGGGATAAAAAAAATGTTATCACGTGTACTTAAATTTGTGTGTACACTTACCCATAGTGACCAGGGCAACACTTAACTGCCGACTAAATGATGTTTTAATCAATTTTGTATTTTATCAGTTATCGCTTAATTATCTTCAAACTAAATTATATTCGAAGAAGCAACATTTACATAAAATCATGTTGATACCAATGCACCGTCCACTCACATTTTGATTTATGTGTCATATAGTATAAAAAACAAATAAGCGTAATTTGTTTTAGGTATAATTAGATAAATTTCGATCATTATCAGCCTATTAACGTCCTCATTGCTGGGGCACAGGCCTTCCCTATGGATGGAACAGTAAGATTGGGCAATGATGCCCATGACCCAAAACGCGGGCCTAATGCAGATTGGTGAGTGCTAACGACTGTAGATGCAGCACGCACCAATGGCTTAACGTGATTTCCGAAGCACGAAGGAGCTCGAGATCGAATATTTTCAACACTCACACCAATTAACCTAGCCCCAAAGTAAGCATTGTAGGGCTTGTGTTATGGGATGCTTGGGTAACGGATAGAATACATATACTGTATATATATAAGTATGTATATTTATATTGAAATACATATTAAACATCCATGACTGGAGTACAAATGCTCGTATTCATCACACAAACATCAGCCCCCACCGGGATTCGAACCAGGGAAGCGACACCATGAAACCCGGCGTACAAACCACTTTACTTTTATGCAGAAAGTCCCTAAAGTTTGTTCCGCCGTTAGATCTAAATAACAGGAGTTGGCGTAATCAAGTATAGGAAGAACTAGCGCAATTTTGGTGGCGTTGAAAGGAAATTACGTAGTCTTCTAAGAGACTTTGCCGACAGAAGTGAAAACTTGAATATTATTAACGTTGTGCATTTTTGATATTTTGCAATGATTAGGGAATAATTTTGTACGAATTGCTTTAATTATCAGTGTAAAAGTACTATCATGTGTGTGGTAGAATACAATATTTATTTAATGCGCTATCGTACATAAACATGACAATTTATATTGCATTAAAAAGTTTATCTCTCAGAAAAATCTATTTACATGAATCAGGTTTAAGCGCACTTAGCTACATCTATTGTAAAGAAGTCAACTTACATGGATCACATTTAAGCGCACCTAGCGATATCTATTGTAAAAAAAAATGCATTTTCTTCGCAATACAGACGTCCTAGATAGACACTTATTATTAAAATACGGTAAAATAAAATATTACTACCTTTCTACCAATATATTGAAAGTCATCGGCGCATTAAGTGACCGGTGCGGGCTACAAGAAGCGAGCAACGACGATTTGTAGCGTGCGGCGGCCACCGGCGTACGGTGTGTGGCGAGTCCATATAAAATTTATGAAAACTACAAGAAATATACCGGTGGCAGCGTTTTGTGATTGTGGTCGGTGGCCCGTGTGGCGGCGACACTTACTGCTACATAAAAATTTGGCGAACCTTTCCAATTTTATTGTGTGTCATGATGCGATCAGCCTACGTGTTTAACCTGAGAGTCGAACAAACTGTAGATGATTCTTTTGAAAACCGAGTATAGAGCAGACTGATCTCCGCTGGCAACATCCGTTCACGAGCATGACGCATGAACTAGCCATTGCTTCGGTTAACCATATTTTAGGGAACGTAACGACCCGCCTCACATGACACCACCGAAGAGATTTTTGATGTCTAAAGTCAGTTTCCATTGTCTCTCAACCTACCACATCCGGGACACCGCGTGAAATTAAATAAACCTCTAAAAACAAGAGCCCACTACATATTTTTATACATTACCTTACTCCACCTGATGTTAAGTGTAAGTGAAGTCCAGGTGTGAATATAGATGTGGAGTGGGGTAATTTTTAACCCATTATAAAAAACACTATTTATATTTCAAAAATAACAAATAAATTATTTATTTTGCAAGTAACATGGTACATACAATTTACAGGTGTTACATATTTTTATTATCCACTACATGTTACACTGAAATAAGCAAACAGAAGCTTTGTTTTTACAAAACTTTTTTTAATATTTTTAACTTTTGTCTAGTTTTAGTGTAGTTTAATATCTAAATGTAAATTGTTTTTTTTTAATTGATTTGTGATATATGTAGACGTTTTAGTTTCTTTAATATTTTTTTTATTGTTGAATGTTTTAGTTTTTTTTTATAGATAGGTCCGAGAAATGACTCCACGCCACCTGATGTTAAGTGAAGGTGAAGTCCAGACGCGAAGATAGCTGATACAGCAGTTCTACCTACCACACCAGCCATCCTCACCCTGCCGGCCTGCATGTTGCTTCTTCACGCCTCTTTTAAAGGATCCCAGGTTGTAAGAGGGAGGGAACACATGAGCGGGCAGAGCATTCCATTTACGGATAGTGCAACAAACAAATGAGTCTCCAAATTTCTTTGTACGTGTTGGAATTGTGGCCAAAGTTAGACAGACGGTGACAACGTAGGCCAGCGCGCGTGGTCCTCTGAAGGAAAGGGGAAGGTAGGATAAGAGAGAATAACTCCTCAGAACACTCGCCGTGGTACAGACGATAGAACGCGCTTAATGATGCAACGTTACGGCGTAATTGAAGAGGCTCAAGGTGTTTAGTCACTCATCGATTATGATGCGGATCGCGCGCCGCTTTAACCTATCCAAAGCATCGAGCGAGTACTTGGCAGAGCCATCTCAGAGGTGCAAGCAATATTCCACGCAGGACCGCACTTGCGTTTTGTACAACAAGCACAGTTGATCGGGCGTGAAAAAACGCCGCACCTTGTTTAGAACTCCGAGTTTGTGTGAAGCTTTTTTGATCACGGTTTCGATTGGTTGGATTTCATTGGATTCAGGTCTAAGCGAACTTCCATACCGAGCATGGAAATGTTGCTCTGGAACGGTAGTGTTGTGCCCTGAAGAGAGGGAAGGGGAAGGAATGGCGATTTTTTTGCCTTTAAAAATTAAATTAAATTTAAATAAAATACGAGAAATATAAAATAAAACAAAACTTCAGCTTTACAGTTCAAATATATCTGGACTCGAGCGAGTTCAAACTTGTAACAACAAACCAAAACAAAAATAACTTGGTTTTAATATTTTAAATTACGCTTAGGACTGATTGAATTGGCGATTCGGTTAATCGGCTTTCTACTGTATTTAAAAACTAGCGACTCGCCCTCGCTTCGCTTCGGTGTAGAGCTGAAGTGTAGACTACAGGTTTTGTTCTCAGGCTTGTATTATACACAATGACATTCATCTATGATTCTTCTTATACCTGCATGCAAAGTCTCAGCCCGATCGGTTTAACATTGACAAAGTTTCATACAAACTTTAATTCCCTATTTTATCCTCTTGGGGGTAGAATTGATCAAAATCCTTTCTTAGCGGATGCCTACGTCATAACATCTACCTGCATGCCAAACAGCCCGATCCGTCCAGTGGTTTGGGCTGTGCGTTGATAGATCACTATGTCAGTCAGTCAGTCACCTTTGAGTTTTATATAAATAGATATGGAATGATGTGTTCAGAAAGATTAAGGCTCAATTTGATTTCAGCATAATGGTGCAAACATTAAAAAACCCTAAAACGTATTAACAAAAAATGCGTGAGATTGATAGGATATCAATGATCGTTAACAGATACGAGTCAGGGTAGATAACAATAGCGTATATACCTATGACTCGAATAATTTAGTTTGAAGATAATTAGGCGATAACAGATAAAGAACAAAATTGATTAAAACACCCTTTAGTCGGCCGTTTGGTGCTGCCCTGGCCACTATGGGTAAGTGTACACAGAAATTTAAGTACCTACATGTAAAAACTAAATTTTATTCCCTCAAAATTAGGATCTAGGAGTTTGTTATATAACATTTTTACCTGACTACTTTCTGGAGAGAATGTTACAAATGAAACGCCGCGTGCATCAAAGTTTTTAAATCTAGTTTACCTTGTCATGTTTGAAGTCAGTAGAGAGAGATAGATAGCCATTAATAAAAAAAAACATGTCCTAACGTTATTCTGTCTTTTTAATCAATCATAATAATCATAATCAAAATCATTTATTCAGTTTTGGTTGTTACAAGCACTTATAAATGTCTAGAAGCTACGCCATCAGTTTGTAAATCTACGGCGGGCGACCTTGTACTGACAAGAACCGGCAAGAAACTCAGCAAGGGCTGTATTTTTCTCGCTGTTTTTATTATATGCAGAGTCGTCAAGTTAAAAAATGGCTTCAAATAAAAATATAATAAAGTATAATTAATTTCATGTTTGGGGATATATATGTACCTACATATATATCCCCAAACATCAATTTAATACAATATCACGTTTAAATTTGATTCTATTTCTACTGACTTCAAACATGTTGGAAGGGATCGAGTGATGTTTTAAACTGTATTAAAGTGACCCTAAGTACGTTTATTTTCAAAAAAAAAATCTCCTCTCATTATGGAAATTAATTCAATGTTCATTACTGCATGAACGAACGTGAATGGAAAATGGACCAAAATCGAGAGCTCAAAGCGGATTGAAGCGTGATAATGATTAATACAGCACGTCATAATATGAGCTCTCTTTATGAAGGCGATACGAATAATGGGGATGATTCACCATTCGGATCCAGTATGGGTTTCAGGGTATTAACAACCGTATATGCAGCTAAGACTCCTTTATGTCTTCCGAAGCACGTTGGTGCCCGAGTTCATATAATGGTGACCATATTCCTATAACCAGCGATTGCGCTTATATCGCTATGTTGCTGCGCTTCCCTTTGATGAAGACTATAGTTATTGGTTACGGGCATGTGCCAAACATATAACCATTAATACAATAATTCTTATATATTGTATTAATTCGAAATATTTTTTCACATTTTAGTGGATTTACGTTTTCTTGACAGTGTGAGTGAATTATTTGATAATGGACATCATCTTGAATTGTTCTGAGGAAATTATATTTAAATGCCAAATGGATCACGGCTGCACAATTTATCACCCATGTAATTTTTAACCTGTGTATCACAAATTAAGTATTTGATTGATTTGGAAACCCTCCCTTATTTATTGCTAAAAACTGCATTAAAATTCGTTGCTCAGTTAAAAAGATCAAAGTGTACAAACAGCGAGACCGACTCTGTTTTATATACTACTTTGTCCGACTTTGTCTTATATACTGTAACTAGCGGCCCACCCTCGCTTCGCTTCGGTGTAGAGCTGAAGTGTAGACTACAGTTTTTATGCTCAGGCTTGTATTATACACAATGACATTCATCTATGATTCTTCTTATACCTGCATTCAAAATCTCAGCCCGATTGGTTTAAAATTGACAAAGTTTCATACAAAGTTGCATTCCCTATTTTATCCTCTTGGGGGCAGAATTGATCAAAATACTTTCTTAGATGCCTACGTCATAACATCTACCTGCATGCCAAATTTCAGCCTGATCCGTCCAGTGGTTTGGGCTGTGCGTTAATAGATCACTATGTCAGTCAGTCACATTTGAGTTTTATATATATATATAGAAGAAGTCTTATACCAAAGTTCATTAAGCATGAATCTGCTTGATATAGCTTTCTTCGAAGGCAAATACCAACGTATATGCCACTTGCCGAATTTGCCGAGTAAAGGAAAGCGTTGACGTGAATAGACCTCATTTGGCGTTGGCTATCACCTTCACTAGCCACCATAACTGGTAGCGCACCAACAAATGGGCAGCTCAAAGCTGGTCTATATTGGCCACTTGCATTGGTCTTCTTCAAACTTGGCCAGCGATTAGCTAGGCGGTCTCACTTGCCTTGTATCAGTTTGCCCACGCTCCGGTTGGATTAAGCTCGGCCAACATGTATTGGCGGCTTAAAATGCTGGTCCAAAACGAAGCGTGATCTAATCTTGTTTCGTTTTCGAATCTTATTGAGGTCAAGATGGAAGTAAGTTTGGTACAATACTGTTTGATAATTCAGTATGAATGTTCTTTAGCTATAATACAGAAAAAAGATACTGTGGAGACCTATGGTACATAACCTTAATTTCTGTCTGTCCTTAAAAGCCAGTCTAGATAATACACCTTCTTGTAAATTAATAGGTACTTTTGGGTAAATCGAAAAGTAACACTATTTATCAATTAACTTGATAAAGAAATGAATTAATAATCCTTTATCAGAACGATCACAATGTTTTAAGTCTCGTCATCGTACCGTTTTTATTTGTTATGTCTCCGTACCTAACGTCACAATGAAACCCTATTACTGCCCAAACAAATCCATCTTTTTAAATTTTATTCTTTACTAGCTGTGCCCCGCGGTGTTACTCGTGGCTTATTAGGGATATTTTCCCGCAGAAAAACGTAGCCTATATCTTAATCGATGGTGTCAGCTAACTCCATACCATATTTTATTAAAATCGCTCCAGCCGCTTAAACGTGAAGAAGTAACAAACATACACACTCACACACTCATAAATTTTCTCACTGAAGAAGAGTTAAGAAACTCATAATGAGAAGACCTTAGCACCCTCGGCGTCAATGTTAGTAAGGTCGTTAATATAGATAAGGAAGAGAGTTGGTCCTAATACGCTTCCTTGCGGAACACCATAGGTCACCTCACATTCCTCACTACAGCAATGACCCAATTTAACACTTTGCGTGCGCCCCTGTTAGTAGCTCTTCATAAGATCAAGTTGAAGCCCTCTTATGCCTATAGCTTGAAGCTTTTGTATCAGTATCGGCAAGGAGACGGTGTCAAAGGCTTTTTTTAGGTCTAAGAATACTGTAAGACATTTCTTCCCCATATCTAACTGTTTGGTTATAAGGGACGTAAGAGAGCCAATGGCATCCTCAGTAGATGTTTTTTGTCTGAAACCAAATTGACAACAGGATAGTATATTGTTCTTATTCAAATACTTTATTAGACGTGAATTAATGAGCTTTTCAACATTTTTTTACTATGGAGGGAAGAACTAAAATTGGCCTGTAATTATTGACATCGTCTTTCTTACCACCTTTATACACCGGTGTAACAAGGTTTTTTTTAAATGATCTGGAAAAATACCTGTTTTGATAATAAGATTAACCATGTGACTTATGATGGGAGCTACTTGGGTCACACACATTTTCAACAGTCTGGTCGGAATATTGCCCCAGCCAGGGGCACTATCTGTTTTTAATGACATGATTACGCTGCCAACCTCAGAAGGATCTGTATCTAAGAGAACAAAGGAGCACCCTTGCGATATCAACTTAGTTTTAATATTTTGGTCATCGCTAGTCTATCTACTATTTTCTTGTGTGCTTATATTATTTGCCAAGTCTCTACCGACGTTTGCAATGAAGCTATTAACGTGATTAACAGATTCCGTAGGAGATGGCTTGATATGAAGCAAATCCTGATTATGGGTTTTAATGTTTTTAAGATGTGCTACCGTATTTATTGTTTTCCACAAAGCTTTATTATCTTTAGTAGCATTAGATAAAAGGTCCCTTTGATATTTTCGTTTTAGTTTTTTTATGAGTTTATTGCAAAAGTTACGATATCTCGCGAATGTGACTCTCAGAACCTTATATAAGGCTTATCTGGCCTGGGCCGATGCTCGACACCGCAAAGCAAATGATTTACGCCAAAAAAAACCAGCGTATAACAGGTCTGCCAAGGCCTGCAAGAAGGTGTTACAGAAGGCTCGCTTTGACCATATTAGCCGGATTGGGAACAAACTTGCATCGTATCCGACAGGCAATAAAGCGTTTTGGTCCCTGGCAAAATCGGTCGAGGTGAACTTCTGCCGTCCCTCACTGCCTCCACTGCAGAAGCCTGATGGGACTCTGGCTCACACTGCTCTTCAGCAGTGTGAGCCAGAGTCCCATGCTTTCTCTTCAGAAAGCAAATCTTTTTGTTTCTCAATTCGCGGAAGCCTCGAGTCTTGATGCTGGTACCTCCCACATCATTTGGCTGCTCGACAGCGATGTCGAACATTCGCATTCGCCAAGCGGAGGTGCGTAAAGTCCTACGCAATCTCGACGAGAACAAAGCCAGTGGCCCTGATGGTATCCCTGCAATATTATAATATCCTGTTCTGACACGCCTCTTCCGGCTCTCCTTGGAAACTGGACAAGTGCCTAAATCCTGGAAGCTTGCTAACGTGCAACCGGTGCCCAAAAAAGGAAGTCATGCCGACCCTGCCAACTACAGTCGAATATCTGTCACTTCATTACTCTGTAAGAGCATGGAACGTGTTCTGAACCACAAGATCCTAGCGTACCTAGAAGCGAATGACCTCCTCAGTGATCGACAATTCGGATTTCGCCGAAATCTGCCACTGCGGATCTTTTAGTGTACGCTACTCACATTTGGAGTGAAGCCATTGAGAAGCACGGAGAAGCGCTGGCCGTGTCTCTCGATATTTCGAAGGCTTTCGACATGGTTTGGCATGACGGCCTTATAAGCAAGCTTCCTTCGTACGGCTTGCCCACTGCACTATGCGCCTGGATATCTGACTTCCTGCGTGATCGGTCTATAACAGTAGTTATAGATGGCGGCCAATCACATCGTAAGGCTGTTAATGCCGGAGTTCCGCAGGGGTCTGTACTCTCTGTAACTCTTTTTTTGCTCCAGATCAACGATCTGCTTAAACCCGGTACCTTTGGGTATGCAGATGATAGCACAGTCGTAGAGAGCTATTTATCAAATGCGCGTGCCAGTGCGGCCGAAGTTCAATCACTCCGAGAAGCCATGGTCAACCGCTTAAACTTGTCCCTTCAGGCAGTCTCCGATTGGGGCGATGCCAATCTGGTCAAGTTTAATGCTTCTAAGACTCAGGCGTGTCTGTTCTCCGCTAAAAAGAGGGCGTTTCAACTGGCCCCTTCTTTCTGAGGTGTAACCGTGCCGGTAACCGAACAGCTCGAGCTTCTAGAAATAACTCTCACCTCAACTCTCAACTTCGGTACCTACATTGAGTCCAGGGCTCAACTGGCTGCAAAAAAGCTTGGCGTCCTCGCAAGGGTGCGGAAGTACTTTACTCCGGAACAGCTGCTCACCTTGTACCAAGCACAAGTTCGCTCGTGCATGGAGTACGGTTCGCACCTTTGGGATGGTTCTGCAAAATATCAGCTACAGTCTCTGGAATGCATTGAGAGGCGTGCAAAGAAGCTCATCGGTGACGACAAATTATTCGAGACTAGACTCCAAAGTCTTGAACACAGGCGAAAAGTTGCCTCTTTATCGGTTTTTTACCGGTTACATTTCGGTGAGTGTGCTTCGGAGTTACATAACTTAATTCCACCTTCACCTTTTTACCACAGAACCACCAGAGAGACGGCAAAACGCCACAGATATACCGTAGAGGTCCCACAAACTCGTACTAAACGGTTTGCTTCCACCTATATAGTTAGAACAGCTAGGTTGTGGAACTCTTTGCCGGAATCTCTGTTTCCAGTCACCTATAATCTGGGGCTCTTCAAGTCGCGAGTCAATCGGTTTCTTCTAGGCAAGCGCGTCCCACCTTAGGCTGCTACGTCGCTTTTCATCAGTCGCGTGGCCGTCAAGCGTAAGCCTATTTATTGTAAAAAAAAAAAAACCTCGTTGCGGGGGTCAGTTCTCAGTTTAAGTTGCATCTTGTTTCTATTTCTAATGCAACGTAGCACACCAGTCGTGATCCACGGTTATATACTTCTCTGGTTTTTAGGAATTTTCTTAACGTGCTTAGCCTCATTAAGTGCTTTTCTGAGATTACTAGTTAACCGTTCTAATACCACATTGGGATCATTACATGTAAGCAGAGTTTCTAGATTACTTTGTAGAATATTGTTATAGACTTTACCATAATCAATAATTTCGATAGATTTCGGATATTCTTTGATATTCTTAATTTTAGTTAAGTTTATGAATATTGTAGAATGATCTGTAATTGATGTTTCGAGCACAGCAACGTTCGCAGCAAGTTTGCTTTTATTTGTTTTTAAGATGACATGATCTAGGCAGCTGTTTCCCTTGGTTGGAAGTGTATGACCCGGAAGTAAACCATGTGTAGAAAGCATGTTAGGATAATTGGTTCTATTATTAAGTTCCTCTGAGTTCGCGTTTGGTTTAGGTATAAGATTAATATTTATGTCCCCAGTTATCAAAATATTAGCAGATGAATTTAACCGTTGCAAATGCAAACTCAAGGAATTCACAAATTTGGAGGCATTATGTTGAGATGGAGAGCGGTAAATGCCTAACATGACATAATTAAAGATATCTATCTGAATACAAGATGCTTGCTCTAATATCACTTCTTTAATTACAGCAGATAAACTGTTCTTCACATATGCAACTACACCATCGTTTTAGTTTCGGTTATTAACAGTAGCTACAGCTACGTAGTTTGGTAGTTGTGGAATTGGCTTACGATCGTCAAGTCTGCACTCTGTAAAAATAAAGACATCAATACTAACATTAAGTTCTGCCAATGTAACCAGAAAATCATCAAGGTTACTATATATGCTTCTTATGTTTTGACTGACTATCGTTAGATCTGTTTTTTTAATATTAATTACATTAGTGAGATTCTGAACGCCACACCTCGCAAAAGTCGCAACTGAAGTTTCATCTATGTCACTTAATACGTCAAGGGATGCAATCATTTGTGGGAACTTTATTAGCATCAGTGAATTGGTGATATGAGTTGTTACTTAAGGAATTAATTGTGGTATGCCTTTTACAAATATATTTTACATACCTATATAGTATTATACTGTTTATAATAAACTGGCAGCAAAACCTGATTCTTATGGTGTATGTTTGAGAGAGTGAAGTCACATGTGTGTGTGTGTGTATGTGTATTTATATTGTATGCCAAGTGTGTACATACCAATAAAAATAATTAGGTTTACATTGTGCGCTTTCTTTGCGGTAAATTATGAAAATTAATACTATTGTTACTTAAGTGGATACCATCAACCAAGAGTGTAAAAAACATGTTCGAGATAATGTTATTACTACTTATAAATAAAACATTATTAAGATAAAAACTACAATAACTATATAATATAATAAATATTTGCAACACACTCAACTATTAGCCTAGCTTCAAAGTAAGCACTGGCCTTCGGGCTTGTGTTATGGGATACTAGGGTAACGGATAGAGCTCTAAGGTGGCCTGGGCGCGGCCTGACCAGCCGCGCGTCCTAGGTGCCGCACTGTGGAATATTTCGGTGTGTTTCGGATTAAAAATCTGTAACTCCGTCAATTTGAAAGATAAACTTATAAAATTTTGCTTGATTCTGAAGAGTCTCCATATGACACACACGGTCTTCCTCGTTTACCAGAAGAAGTAGACGGTGTAGAGTCTGTTGACACGTTTTCTGATGTTGGTATAGTTAACGAATATTCAGAATCCAACCAATTGGTGTTCTTTCTTAAAAAGGTATTTTTATTGCGTCCTGCTTCACTCCAGCGTTTATTAAACGAAGGCATACAAAAAAGGGATGTCCCTTTGAATATGGTCAATAATAAAACATATATTGATATCCGAAATTTGTTTTCCCTGCAAATATGTTGAAAGTGCCGCAGTCGTTTTTCCGCCTTCTATATAAGACACTATTAACTCACGTTTAGTACAGTTAAAAGTAGACATGTTGAATAATGAAATAACCGTACCTACTAGAGTACGTAGACGTAAAGACCACTGAAACTGTAATGGAGACATCTTTTTTCACTGCTCTTTTTATATTGTTTCAGAATGTGAGAATTATTTCAGATATCTATTTTCTCAAGGAAAATGACATCGAAATGATAAAACCTACATAACAATATCAAATAATTAATTCATAAAATGTACCACAAACTATTGATAATAAAAGTAAACTACAAAACCGCATTTGATAGCGATTTCCGTTCCCAGACTAGTATTCGATTTTTTCACATATCTCCGAAAACCGCAAAAAGCCGCAGCTAATTTTTTTATATGTTTTAGATGAGTAACTAACCTATAATTTAACATTAAATTCAAAGCATCGGTAAACAACTCTAAATGTTAAAAGATTCGACGAAGTTGAGGAAAAAAAAATTTTTCTCCATTTTTTCTTTAAATTGGTTTTTAAATTTATATTCGTATTAAAAACAATCAATTGTATTTATTTCTAACCTCTGATAAATGTGCTTTTCAAAAATATATAATACCTTATACCTTTCATTTCAAGTTTTAAAACTATTTCACGTTGAAAAACGTAAATGAAGAACTTAATATTTCCCAGCTGCCTAAACGTTTAACTTTGCTACATGAAAAAAAAATACTTTTACGAAATAAAATATGAATTACGCTGCAGAATATTAAACTTCGACTTTTGAACTATTGAATTATATTCATATATTACCCAATTTCAATCAGTAATAAAAATCAATTTTGATATGCGTTTGTTCTACCATATTCCACCGTGTGCCGCTCCGGCATAGGCCACCACGTCTGGGGACTGCCTAGTACCCTAGCGCAGTCCCCCTGAGGCGCGTCGCCCGGTCCACTCGTTGGGCCGGGCCTGCCCGGGGGCGTGCTCGGAGATGTGGCGCACGCAAGTGTGGCCCCGAGACGCCCCCATATGGGCATAGGAGGGTACCGGGGGGTTTTAGTGGAGTCCAATATCGTTTATTCAGTCTAGGCTGTTACAAGCACTTGTGAATGTCGTAAAGCTACGCCATCGGTTCGCAAATCTACGGCAGGAGACCTTGTACTGAGAAGAACCAGCAAGAAACTCAGCAAGGGCTGCTTTTTTCTCCCTGTTTTATTTCATACAGTGTCGTCCAATTGAAAGTTGACATCAAACTTGCAAACATGTATTGAGGTCAACTTCCATCACACAATGTCCATTAATAGATAATTGAAAATTTGACAAAGTGTGTTAACTACATTTCGCCAAAAATCGGCTATAGAAAAGAAAAAGAACACGCGACGTTTTTTATTAGTTTTAGTAATCGTTTTGTTTCAAATTTGAACTCTTAACCAGTATGCAAAGTATGAGAGTCCTCCCTTATTTTCAAATTATCAATATTTTTTTACAGGTACCATCATGTTGATCCAGATATTTGCCTGTCTCCTGCTAGGGGCCGTGGCAGTACCACCTGAACTGGAATTCATGGACAGTACTCTAATCGAAGACCGTAGCACCAACCTGGACGACCCAAAATACCGCCTGACTGACGCTGTACAGCCAACAGACATGTATGTGGATCTGGATGTGTATTTGCAAGAAGCCAGATTCAACGGCTTTGTGCGTCTGGACGTACAGGTAGGAACTCTCGATGCCAATTACAATATTTAAATGTATGCCAGTAGGCTGACAAACAAAATGGAAGATAATTATATTGTGATGGTCACTGATAGTGGTTCTTCTGACCGAATTAAAATTGAAGAAACATTAAAGCAAAGCAATAATGATTATATTATTGAATTATTTAAACTGTAGCTTGAATTTTATGAGTTGTCAGTACTTATGTTAAATAATTATTATGAGTAATTAAAATACCTATTATTAAATTAGGCGTTGTATATCAATAAAGGACATATCAACATGATAATTTTCGCTTATCGCTGTCGAGTAAGTTACTTATCTATCGATTAATTTGGTGAAGCCATGCGTGGCTAAATCCTAAAGTATAAAAAAAATATTATCTGATATTTAGCAAAGATAATATCAGTACATTATAGAGGGCATATAATCTAAATTCCTGTAGTTGAAGAAATATCCTGTTATGAGTGCGAAAAGCATTGAATTTTTGATGATCACGACGATTAAAATTTCAGAAATACTTTGATGGTAAATTTTCGTCACAATTTATTAATGTAGGCGACGTATAGTTAGGTTATAGATTGCCAGAGATATAGATATATAGATTTTAAAATAAGACGATGCTATGTATGTTCAGAGTTCCAAAAGCAATGAAAATGGAGGTAGAATAAGTGTTTTGACCAAGGTCAATTCAAGTCAAACGAATGAAGCAAGAGTCTGCAGCATACCAAGAATGGAATGGGCCCTTTTTTATACCTAGAATGTTCATGTTCAAAAAAAAAAAAAAATAAGTTTTCTCAGGAGAAGCAAGATATATATATATTAGAGAAAAGGTTGTGCAATATGGATTTTCCCGTCAAATTTTAGCGAGCTCTTAGGAAAATATCTATCTTACAGAAGAATACAGCTATTTGACTACAATAGTGATATCAATATTCTGTTGCGTTCTTGCGGTAACGTTAACTGAGTAGGTGGCTGCGAAGGATTTGGCGTTTGGTGTCCCCTTCTTGATATGACTGCCTCTGTATACGATCATTTCTGGTTTTGACCATTATCATCATCCTCATCATCATCTACTTAAGAGTTATGACCTGATGCAGCGCCAGGCTGGTAGCGTTAATTGGCTGATGCGGTATGTTACTTTGAGCTGACAGCTATATTTGCAACTAGACTTCTGTTAGGAGGGGTGCAACGTTGACAAGGACAGAACACATCTACTTAATATATATAGAATAATTGCTCTTTCCCTTTTATATATTCATTAAGTACGTGCTTACTTATTTAAAAAAATAATCACGGTCGCATTGTCAGTTCGTCAATTCAAAAGAAAAATGACTTTATATTTCAAGTATCCAAAGAAAAACGTAAACTAAAAAAAATATTAGAAGTTATTCATATTTTTATCAATTCAGTATTTAAATTTGTTTCTGAACTATGTAGAATAAAAAATTTGTGAAGAAATTTACTTTAGGTGTAGCGCGATTGTACATCTTATTTATGAGCTCGGTTCTGTCAGCTCTTTAGCATACAATTATGAGCTTATGTATTAAACGCAAAGGCGAGGACCATCAATATTCTATGACAAAAATATTAAAATACTATGCACATAGTTTGACACCATGTATTCATATCGACGACGACATCATGAGATAATAAAGTTAACTACAGATTTTTGATACATAATAAATAACAATACGTCTGCTATACTACGACTAGGTTTACTACATTTGGTATTATTGTGCCTAATAGAGCTACAGTAATATTATTATTAAAAAAATATTAAAAAAACGACGGGTGTACTCCGGGAGTGCCGGCAGAAGTGAAAAATTTAATATTAACGTTGTGCATATTTGATTTTTCGGAATGGTTAGGGAATAATTTTGCACGAATTGCTTTAATTATCAGTATAAAAGTACTATCACTTATGTGGTAGAATACAATATTTATTTATTGCGCTATCGTACACAAACATGACAATTTATATTAAAAAGTTTATCTCTCGAAAAAATCAACTTACATGAATCACGTTTAAGCGCATCTAGCGACATCTATTGTAAAAAAATGCATTTTTTCGCAATAAAGCTACCACCTGGACGCCCTAGTTATAACCTTATTATTATAATACGATAAAATAAAACATTACTAGGTTTCGTCCGATATATTGAAAGTCAACAACCTTTCCAATTTAATTGTTTTCGTCCTACCAATTTTCGATTATATCACGTGGACGGTAAGGACAGACGCGATCAAGCCACGTGTCCTGACGTGAATTTAACAGTTTTTCCCCATTACAAACATGAGCTACTTCAATAAAACATGAGCTTCCCTTTCAGACCCGTGAAGAGAATCTACGTCAAATAGTGATGCATCAAAAAGTAGTTTCCATACAGACAGTGAACGTAGTGGATTCGGCTGGAAGGCCCGTCAATCTTCAATTCCCTGATCCCTACACAACTGACGACTATTATGAGATCCTCACCATCAATTTCGCTAATCCTATCCCTATTGGGAACTACAGCATCAGCATCCGCTACCAGGGCGCCATCAACTTGAACCAGTTCGAAAGAGGCTTCTACAGAGGACACTACTTCCTGAACAACCAAATGCGGTAATGTATTATTTTTAAATTATAACCTTAAGCTATCTGAAAATCTGTCACAGACCAAAACAGATCATGAACAGCTTTTTCTGGTTGGAAATGGAACTTTAACGAAATTAAGACAAACAGGGCAAAGCAGATTAAAATTTATCGCTCGAAATTGAGCACCAATCTGGGGAAGCAATCTGCTTACAGAAGACCACAGTAAAATAACAATACCCTTTGGTGGTGTTGTGTTTCTACCGTTGAGTATTCTAGGGCTCCACGGAGATCGTTATTTCATAACCTTCGGCCCTTTGAGCCCCAAAGAATGCCCTCCGGTTCTGCTCCGGAGGCGTGGGCCGCTGGTCCCCCCGTGTCGGACGATGAGTTCGACATGGTGAAGGACCGGCTCCGGAGCCGTAACAAGGCTCCGGGGCCGGACGGGGCCCCATCCAAGGTGATAGCGATCGCTTTGGGCTTCCTAGGAGAACGATTCTGCGCAGTGCTGGACGTATGCATCGCGACGGGTCGCTTTCCCAGGCACTGGAGAGTGGGGCGGCTCTGCCTGCTTCGTAAGGAGGGCCGCCCGGCGGTATCTCCAGCGGGCTATCGGCCGGTGGTGTTGCTCGATGAGGCCGGGAGATTGTGTTAAGGTTGTGCAACGGTGAATGCGTGAGTGATATTTTTGTATCGCAAGGCTCAGTGTTTCCTAACCTTTCCAATACTGCTACCCCTGTAACCTATTAGGAAAACCGATTTTACCCCGACTTTAAAATGTTATTAATAAAACAATGCAAGCCAATTCTAATATATTTATTAATCACAAATTTATTATATTTTTTTTGTGATGATGTGCTGTGATCATAAATTGTGAAATTCTAATTTGTAAACCGCTACATCTTCGTCTCTAATAAAAATCTTGCCCCGCCACCCGCACTCAGCATCCCGCGGTCTCGCTAGCAAGAACTGTATTTTCTTATTATTTAGATTTAACCAGATAATTAGGTTCTTTGTTACCCCCGGGGGGGTAATTACCCAAAGCCCAGGCTCTATAGGCTCTGGTGGCCGCTTACCATCAGACGGGCCAAATGCTTGTTAGCTAACCTTTTAACATAAAATAATGAAACGGTAGCTTCAGTGTTTATAATAATTAAAAGTATTGCACCGAATGTCTAATTTGGCAGAATGTAAGGTTTATATAATGTGCCGAAGCCGTATGTCGGCCGAAGTTCGGTTAAATGTTTAAAAATTATAACAAACCAGTGGCCCGCCCTCGCTTCGCTTAGGTGTAAAGCTGTAGTGTAGACTATAGTGTTTTTCTTAGGCTTGTATCATATATACAATGACGTTTTTCTAATACCTAACTACAATAGGCACGCGCTGGCCGCCCAGCCCCCCGCCCGTTACCGCCGGAACCGCTATGTCTCTGCATTTTAAATCTGTAATATCTTCGAAAATATTTAATTAAATTACACGCTTTAAATGGCCAACTTGATCTATATTAAATGCACAATGTATTTAAGGTACTTAATTGGATAAGGATGAATGCTGTATTGCTGAAAATCGTTTCGTAAATAAGCTATTATTTCTCGTAAAAAGTAAAGAATAAAAATAGTTATTGTGGGTTATCCCCAAGAGATTACATATACCATCGTGGACTTTTTTGTAGACCTTTTTAAGGTGTATATACTGTAGTACATTATTTTGATCTATCTGGTAAGGTTCAGCCAGCGTTTGCAATGTAAGCGCAAAAAAAAGTGTTTATTGACGACCTTACATTAAAAACCTCTAAACTTATCAGTGTTTCTCTACTACGAATATATTATTAAACCTTCCTCTTGAATCACTCTATCTATTAAAAAAGCTGCATTAAAATCCGTTGAGTAGTTTTAAAGATCTAAGCATACATAGGGACAGACAGACAGCGGGAAGCGACTTTGCTTTATACTATCTATGTAGTGATGTAAAATAGAGATTTGTTACAATAAAAAAAAACTAAAAAGTCAAAGATACCACGAAGAAAGTATGTCATATTACCTTGCTAATAGATAACAATAAAATTGATATTTCTTTTTACATATTTTTGATACTTGATGTTTTTTTTAAGTCTAACTTGGGAAATAAAATCTAACAGGAACGAACATCCAATTTTTACTTTTTTACTTACAAATCATCATAATATGATCGAGATTTAATTTTCAAATACATTTCTTTTCACTTTCCGTTTCTGATTTAAATTATTTGAATTGCGGAGATTTAACGTAAATTCGACCGAAGACGAAGTTCGGTAAAAGCTGCTGAACTTCGGTTATACCGAATATGAAACGAATTGCGGTGCATCTCTAATAATAATCATAACTTATTTTAAAAACAATAACGATTTGTATTTTGGAATGCTTCTAATGTTTATGTAAATTACTGAATCGATTTAAAAAAAATGGGTGCGTGTACTTATGTAGGCGCGTGAGAAGTTATCCTTCTTTGGCATCGTTTAAAATTAGTTTTTAATTGCATGCAAATAATTAATTACAATAAATTAATAAAAAGTCTGGAAAAGGACACAGTCAATAAAGTTCAGTTTTAATTAGAAAAAATAAATAAATAATCAAAATATTCAATTAAAATCGCTACTGAATATAATTTATTAGAACATATGTGATTTGCACTTGTATGAAACTCAAACACGTATTCCGAATACACAAACTAGAAACATGTGGATAAATATTATAAATATGAATACCTATAACTGTTACTTTATTACAAAAAATAAAGATGTGGTTTTTGGTTCTACTACACCAATGGTCAAGAGATGGCGCTGTAGTCTCCTGAATCGCGCTTTGGTTCCGTTGTTCCAGATTAATAAATACTTTTGATAGGCCTTCACAATGCAGTCGTTAGCACCCACTAAATAGAGATTCCATTTCTATTTTGTTGGTGGATTTTCTTAATGTGCGGTAAACACAAAAGTAACAGCATTAATTTTTGTGTTACAGTGATGCGCGCGCATCTTAAAATTTCACTCTCATCATTTTTTCATAACGCGCCTAAAGAAGTATAACTTCAAAAACAGCATTAAAATGCCAATGTTATGTTTCAAGGTCTGCGCCTACTTGAGAGGTCCTACGAATCCCATGAGCGTTTGTATTCCAGTCATGGATGTTTAATATGTTATTAATATAAACGTACTTTCAAATGTACCAGTATATGTATTGTATTCGTTACCCTAGTATCCCATAACACAAGTCTACTGTGCTTACTTTGGGGCTTGGCTAATTGTTATGAGTGTTGGAAATATTGATTTATTTATTCTATGCCACAATATTCCAGTATACGTTTAAAAGCTCTTATGATCAATAAATATAAGTAAGTTATTTTATTTATTTTTAATATCATGTATCTTTCCCCTTGATTAACAGGTACTATGCAACCACGCAGTTCCAGCCCTATTATGCCAGGATGGCCTTCCCGTGCTTTGACGAGCCACAGTTCAAGTCAAGATTCATTATCTCTATCACACGTGACCCCAGCCTCAGTCCATCCTACTCAAACATGCCCATTGCTCTCACATCCACGTAAGTTGTTATTGAAGCCTCATTCTTATACATATTCAAGTGCGTTATATTTCAGTCGATCTAATCATATCTTTTTCCATACCTATGCCATATTTAGACATTATACATTGGTTACATAGGATAGGGTGAAAAGACAGTTAGGGGCCATCCATAAATTACGTCACACGTTAAGGGGGAGGGAGTGGGTTGAAGAAGTGTGACAAGGGGGTGGGAGGGGTCCTAAATTTCGTGACGTCACATTCCAAAATCTATTATAATCTAAGTGTTGAAACACGAACTTTAAACTATTGCTTTACTAAAACATTTACAACCCAAACGAGAACAAAGTGACTGCTATGCCAGTTATAAATAATTTAAAGAAGTGTCCATGTCCATGGACTCGAGATTTTTGAGTTTGTATCTTTAATTTAAATATATGTTTATAATTTCTAAATGTAAATTTGCAAAATATGTGACGTCACACTAGGGAGGGGGGGAGTCCCCCAAATGTGACCAGCTGTGACAAGGACGGGGGAGGGGCAAAATATCATGAAATTCGTGTGACGTAATTTATGGATGACCCCTTACTTAAAATATTGTTTGTTCGAATCCTATTAACATAATTATGCTGTATTAACGGTTGCATATATTTTATAGGGCCGGTGTACGACTACGTGAAACATTTTTTCCAACTCCAATCGTCTCTGCCTACCTTGTGGCGTTTACTGTAAGCGACTTCGTGGAAACAAATTACACTCACACTGACACGAGACCTTTCGGGATCGTGTCTCGTCCAGGAGTAACCAACCAACATCCTTACGCTGCCGAAACCGGATTAGAAATAACCAATGTGATGGATGATTACTTTGGCATCGATTACAATGACATGGGACAGGGACAGCCTATGAAGAACGACCACTTAGCCATCCCCGATTTTCCAGCTGGAGCTATGGAAAACTGGGGTATGGTTAATTACAGGTGAATATTTAATGACAACTAAAACGCTTTCATATTTTATGGTATCTGATCTATTTTGCTTAGTCTATTTAACAGCTGGAACAAACTATTGAAATCTAATTTGATGGTTTGTTCTCTTGAAAATTATTGAAACTGCAAATAAAATAAAATATGCTTGACAAAATTGAGCATATTTAGATCTTATCATATAAAATTGTCTCCAGGGAAGCCTATCTACTTTACGACGAGAACCACACAAACCTTATCAACAAAATTTTCATTGCCACTATAATGGCCCACGAGCTCGCACACAAGTGGTTTGGTAATTTAGTCACTTGCTTCTGGTGGAGCAACCTTTGGCTCAATGAGTCCTTTGCCAGCTTATTCGAATACTTCAGTGCTCATGAGGTACATATTTTTCGATGCATGACAAACCTATCTAATAACTAATGATTCATTACTTTCATAATTTCATTTATATGCTTTCAACTTCACAGGCTAATCCTTCATTGGAGTTAGATGACCAATTTGTCGTGGATCAAGTGCACAGCGCATTAAATTGGGACGCCGGTGCCGCGGCAACTCCAATGAATTTCTCAGATGTTGACAGCAACCCATCAATTTCTTCTCACTTCAGTGTCACGAGCTATGCCAAAGGAGCTTCAGTTTTGAGAATGATGGAACATTTCCTAGGTCCACGCTGTTTCAGAATGGGATTGAGATATTACTTAAGAGAAAAGTAAGACAATGGGTGTGTTAAAATTAAACCACCACTTAATATAGCAATATTAGTAGTCGATATAATCGAATTCCAACTTTCAAAAATCATCACGAACACCAAAGTAATTATTTAACTAGCATTTTGTTTCAGCGCTTATGGTATAGGCACTCCTGAAAAATTATACGATGCTTTGAGAAGAGCTGCTGCGGAGGATATGGAATTCAGAAGACTCTACCCGAATGTAGATGTGGGCGCAATTCTCGACAATTGGGTCCAGAATCCTGGGTCTCCTGTGGTCAATGTACATGTTAATATGTCAACTGGTCTCATTACGTTTACTCAGGTAGGTACTCGTAATCATTTTGATATGCATAAAAAATAACGAAATCATATTTCTAAGTGATTATGACTATAGTTGTAAAACAGCGGTTGTTAGCGGATAGTTTTATTCAAAGTAGCCGATAGTAAAATTTAGACAGTGGTAGACAACTGCCTCTTTATCCGACTCAATACCAAAAGTTTCTTTTAAGTTTTACAGTTCCTGATTCAAAATTGTTATAATATACGAGCCGCTATATACAATTAGGTATTTTTACTAAATAATTACCTACGATGTCATGGTGTAAAACATAAACTCACAAGTATTGCACTGGTTCAATGTAAATAACTTAAAATTAAATGCAAATAAAACCAAATGCATTAAATTCACTTTACCCTAATGTTAGAAACGAAACCATTAGAATTAAATTAAACAATGAAAATCTAGATTTAGTTGAATCAACGACATTCTTAGGTCCATGACTCAAAATTGCAATGGTACTCTCATATTTCTCTGCTAGCTGGTAAACTTAGTTCGGCAGCCTATGCCTTAACTAAAATAAGAAAACAAATGTTTGCAAGTTTGATGTCAACTTTCAATTGGACGACACTGTATGAAATAAAACAGGGAGAAATAAACAGCCCTTGCTGAGTTTCTTGCCGGTTCTTCTCAGTACAAGGTCTCCCGCCGTAGATTTGCGAACCGATGGCGTAGCTTTCCGACAATCACAAGTGCTTGTAACAGCCTAGACTGAATATTGAATTTTTAAAATGTTTAATATTATGAATTATTTTGCAATGTCTTTTAAACGGACAAATAATAAAAGAATGTACCTATCTACTTATTCTGACGTACATAATTGGTATTTAATATGTAGGTATACCAAATTCACCGCGCAAAAACTGTTGCAAATATTTAAAAACGTCTTTTTTCTCTTTGCCTAACTCGTAAAGCGTTATCATTCTTGGTACCTATTTATTATGTAATCAACCCGAGTAAGATGAAACATTAAATTCAAAGGTAATGTATTTCAAAATAACATTGACGTAGCTACTAAAAAATACGAAAGAGCTTAGATTAAATCAAAAAGGGAAGATACGGTTATGACTTCAATCAATCAATCAATCAATACTTTATTGCGTTCTACAATGTTTTCTTAGATCTTAGTAGGTACATTGCTTTGATCATTGTAGACCCTGAACAGGGCACAGCAAATAGAGAAGAGGACGCACTCACTAATTGTAATTTACGAGTAGTTAGTACGTATACAATTTACCAGCCAAATACGATAATTTTTTACTCAACAAATAAAAATATAATAATATCAACATTATTTATTCATTTTAGCTTAATATTATATTATATTATTTGAATTATTATCTATGTCATATTATATACAAAATAAATAAATTAATAAAATGTCAGGTATAGTAAAAAATTAAATTAAATTGTAGTTATCATTACTTTAAATTATTATCTTCTAAAAATTCCTTAACCGTGTAATAACATTTGCTTAATAGTAGCTTTTTAATATTTTCAATGAATATATTATCAACCTTTTCCTCAACTAACGTTTTAGGTAATTTATTATGAATTTTGACAGCCATTTGAAGTGGACCAGATGTGTTCATTTTCAGCCTTGTAGTTGGTATAAGCAGTTTATGTCCATGTCGTGATGTGTACCGTGATGATGTATCATTTCGCTTTTTAAAAAAATTTGGATATTTACGAGTGAATTTACAAATCTCTAATATGTATATACAGGGCAAAGTAAGAATCTCGAATTTTTTGAAATAGGGTTTACAACTGTTTGTTTGCTCTATGTTCGCAAGTATACGAATGAGTTTCTTTTGAGCTGTAAATAAGGTGGTACTATCAACACTGCTCCCCCACAAGATTACCCCATAGCTAAGCCACGCGTGAGCATAGGCATAATATGCAGTTTTGGCCGTTTCTAAGTTCGTTGTTTTTTTAGTCTCTCGAAGAGCGTAAGCAAAACTTGATAATTTAGATTTTGTAGCCGCTATGTGAGCTTTCCAGTTCAGGTGCCTGTCAATGATCACGCCTAGCAGCCTAAATTGCGTTACTAACTCGATGCATTTGTTATTATATATAAAATTTACTGGTAATGTATTTTTTTGGGGTGGATGGAATATCATGACTTTTGTTTTTGAATAATTAATCTCCAAATGGTGTTCGTTCATCCAGTTAGATATTTTATCGAATAAATTAGTTATTTTTTCTTGCAAATCGATAGTATTATGGCATGACGTAATTAAAGATACATCATCTGCAAATAAAATAGTTGGAACTTGGATGTTTTTTGGAAGATCGTTGATATATATTAGAAATAACAAACATCCTATTACGCTTCCTTGTGGTATAGACGAATTCACTATTGTACAATTTGACCGGATGTTTTGTATTGTTTGGGTATTTTGATTGTAGTATTCTATATCAACATATTGCTCTCTGTCCTTTAGATACGACGTGAACCACTTATGCGCTGTACCTCGTATACCTATGCTATAAAGTTGACGTAATAATACATTATGCTGTACTTTGTCATAAGCTTTCGTCATATCCAACAGGACACCAACCGCATATTCGCGATTATCTAGAATTTTTAATATTTCCTCAGTATATTTATAAACGGCTAATGTAGTGGACCTATTTTTTCTAAACCCATTTTGGCATTCGTTGAATATATTAAACTTTTCACAGAAATTATAGACGCGATCACACATCGCCTTTTCAAAGATTTTTGAGGCTGTCGGTAACAAGGCTATTGGTCTATAATTGTTTGGATCAGTTACATCTTTCTTTTTATGCACAGGTTTTATAACTGTTTGTTTAAGTAGCTTGGGAAACTCTCCTTCCAAAAATGATTGATTAATTAGCATAGAAAAGGGTGTTGCTAACTCATCAACACAAGCCTTAAACAAAGTTGGAGGTAGCTCATCTATACCGCAGCTTGTTTTATTTTTCAATTTGGTTATAATTTTGTGTACTTCACGGTAGTCTACTGGTCTAAGAAATAAACTATTTTCAAGATGATTTGATACTGGCGGGCTATGTTGCTCTATCCGACCGTTTCTTTGCAATTCGCCAATAGATGCAAAAAAAGTATTAAATATATTTGCAACTTGTACAGGATGCGAGTACATATTATTATTTATATTTATCTTTACGTTTTGCTTTTGATGGTTTATTTTTTTATTCGTTCTTTCATTAATAATATGCCACATGGTTTTTAATTTATTATTTGATTTCTTCAATCGTTTTACGTATTCCAACTTTTTTGCAGTCGCTACAGTCTTTTTTAATATTTTTTCGTAATGTTTATAATATTTTTTAATAATGACATTATTAGAGGTAGAAGATAATATTTTCAGCAATCTTTTGTTTCTACACGACTCTTTTATTCCTACAGTTAACCAGTACTTTTTATGATTTTTACTCAATCGGATTTGACGTTTAGGAATACAGTTGTTTAAAGTATTTACTAGTATATTATGAAAACAATTATAATTTTCATTTATGTTTTTGTGTGGATGAATAATATTGTTCCAATCCATCTGTATAAGTTGGTTTTTAAATTGCTCTATATTATTTTTATTGAAAAATCTTTTTTCTGCATACCAAGTTGAAGATTTTGTGAATTTAGGCAATTTTAAATGTAAGAGAGTTCCAGCATGATCTGAAAAGCCAAGTTCTTCTACCGTAGCCCACAGGTGTTTATCAATAAAATTTGTAAAGATAAGGTCTAGGCATGTTGATGTAGATTGTGTAATGTGAGTGGGTTCCTTTATGTGTTGTCTAAACTTATACTCCAACATTAAATTTAGAAATTCGCTTGTTTTATTGTTATTTTTTTGAAGTATATTAATATTAAAATCACCCCCAATAATATATTTTGAATATTTATTATTTATGTAATTCAAAATTACGTTTAATTGATATTTGAATGAGTCCTCCTCTCTCCTATTCCAGTACATAACTATAAGCAAAATATTTTGTTTTGGAAGTTCTGTTGCACACACTTCTAGTACATAATCGATAGAAAGCTTCTCTATGTCTCGTCGCTCTACGTAGTGGATGTCCTCTTGAAGCAGGAGACAGACTCCGCCCCCCATATGACTTCGCCGGCAGTACGATGCAGCCATTCTGTAGCCACAAATCTGAATCATATCTATCTTTTCTTTAGATAACCAGGACTCTGATACACATATAGCTTGGTAAGAAGGATTTTGATCAAGAAATGCTTGTAAAAGATGTTGTTTATTGTATATGCTTTGGAAATTTTGAAATAATATTTTAAAATGTGTTTCATTGTTTCCGAAAGGAATTATTTGTTAGATAATTAGTTTGTGTAGATTGTTGTTGCTGGGTCTCATTCGAAGTTACTCTCTCTATCGTTGTATTATGCAAGTTAGGAACTTGATTAACATTTTTGTCAATTGTTTTATTAACTTTTCTACCTTCTATGTATAGCTGATCATTTTTAATTATCGCATATAGTCCCCTTTTCCGGGCTTCGAACATTTCCTGTCGCATTTTTTTACGCTCCGCCAATGCAGTTTTATCTAAGTATTCTGATACTTGTAGTCCAGTATTACGGAATTGATGATTGTTTCTCACTATGTACTTAGCCATTCGTTTACTAAGAAGTTCAATTTCGAGTGGACGATTTTTTGAGATATTTCGTCCGACCCATCGTGTTTCTTCAATATATCCTGTTATATCAATTTGCAAGATCTCCTGAAAAGCTTGCACGATTCTGTTGTGCAGGTTATATTCTGGCTCTTTGTAGTGTTCTGCCAGTCCATAGAGCACTATTTTTTTGTTATTATTTTGAATGGGGTTTTTATCAGTTTTTATAAAAGTAAAGTTTTTCTGTAATTCCTCTATTTCTTTTTTTAAGTTAGTATTCTTTATAGTCAAGTATCCTATATCTGCATTTATCCTTTCTATATCGGTTTTAATAGATTCATTAACTTTCTTTATGCTGCTAGTCTCTTGATAAATTTCGTTTTTAAGTTTCATTATCGCTGTATTTATTTCTTTCTGTATGGTATTTTTTATTTCACATATTATGTTTATATTATTTTCTTTAAGTCTTTCTAATATTATTTGACTTAAGTTCTCTAACGTTACTTCTGAATTCGACTGTGAAGGCTTTGCAGTATAGGCAGTGTCTCCAAGGATGCTTATTTCGTTAGAGCTTGTACTCTCGTTCAATGAAGCTGATTTAGTTTTCCTTAAAGTAACATTTTGAGTATCTAATAAGTCGCACTTCTGTTGGTCGCGTTCTCTTGCTCGTACTGGAGTCTCTGTGTTATCTCGTTTTGGTTCATTTGCTTGACATAATGGACATTTCCACTTGTTCTTGTGTTCGGCCGTCATTGTGTTATAATATCGCTGACTTGAGACTTCAGCGCATTCTATATCATATATACTGCTGCAAAATTTACAAGTCAGAAATTCTCTTTTGGGTACGGGCTTCTTACAGCCTGAGCAAATTAAAGGCATTTTGTTGCTAACGAAATGATAACAGACCCAACTTTTTCTTAACAGCGACCTCTGCCGAGTTAACCACAGCTCAGAAGTTAATTAGTATGCAGAGTTCTGCTTTCACCTTGGATAGTGCTTTCAATATAACTTATGTGTCAACTGATTCCACAATCTTTCAATAGATGGCGCTAGTGATATTATAATATTCTTTATTCAAAAAATATTGAAGCGGTATTCCTGATATTTGAACTTTTAAAACTGCAATAATAATTTTCCAGCAATACATATGCCTAAATAAAGGTTTTTACTTACTTCTTATTAAAGTTTTTGCATTTCACAGTTTTCGAAATTGATTTAAATCCACCTTCCGATTTTGTTATCACTGAATAGACTTTTTCGATATACAAGTACGTAATCACTTTGCAAACGTTTACACGTACAATTTAAACTTTTATTTTACAATTTAATGAATAATTTTGCAAAAAAACCAAAAAATGTAAATATTTAGGAAAAAAGTATTACAGAGCTTTTGTTTATGCTGCGCCAGTAGCAACAAACTTGAATCTCAAAAGTGTGAGCCGCTTTTAAGAGTCTCGCAGACAATTATTTTATTGGTCGCTCGTGTTTGACCACTGGCTTACATTGCAAGCGAATACAACTAGGCTTTACCCCAGCCATGGCAGTAAGCCGCGTCTGACTGTGAAACATTTAGTGCCACAACGCACATATAAAGTAATTAGGTAGGTAGTATATGTAGATAAACAAAAAAAATCACGGAGAACATAAAACGGATATAATAAAACATAATGAAATGTTTTCAACCGTAAACGACCGCTGTTTATGGGTGATCAGCTAAAAACGCGGTTGTTATCGTTTTCAGCCAGCCGTGTGACATCACATGTTTAATTATGACAAAAAAAATATGATCAAAAGAATGAATGAATGAATGAATGAACGCCATGGCCCTCGTTTTATCGAGGGCCACCTCCAGCCCCAGGAGGCGGATGCGTCGGACGACCATGGAGGTGCCGACCGACGCAAGGTGGACCGCCTCCTCCCACTCCTTCGCTCTCGCCGCGACAAGGGTGTCGTCCGCAAAGCAGACGACATCCATTCGCGGCAAGAGCGAGCCACGCAGGCCCCACTTGTACCCCAGGTTCCATAATAGAGGGCCTAAAACGGAACCTTGGGGCACACCCGCCGCCACTGTCCACGACTGGACGCGCCCCTCCACGTCCTCGTAGAGGACTGACCTGTCCCGCAGGTAGTCCTGTACGAGGGCGCGGAGGTAGAGGGGCACTCGGTGGAATTTGAGCGCCGCCTCTATGCACTCGTGGGGGATGGTGTTAAACGCGTTCGCGATGTCCAGGGCCACCTCAGTCATTGTGATCTACCCTAGATTATAAGCGAGAGTACAATATGTAAATGTTACATTGAATGTTACAGAACCATATTGAATGAATAACAAAAAGCAAAAGAATAAAAAAAAAACAAGATCGTTACCGCCATTTATCAGGAAATGCGGGTTCACTGGATAACGCTTATATTTATATTTAAAAACAAACAAGTGTGTGTTGTGTTTGTGCGTGTGTGTGTGTGTATTTATTTTATATTACGTACATTTTATAATTACCTATTTTACGAATTAAATAGCAGTTTTTAATATTTTTTTCTGTTGTGTCATAATCTAGTTTAAGTAGCCAATTTGAGACTTGAGATTTTGAGAATTTTGTTAATTTTATTGTACAGGTAGCAATGAAGGAAAAAATAATTTCGCTTGGCAAAGCTAGTGCTAGTGCGTACTAAAGGACAGACTTGATGTTTTCGTCGCGTATCAGTGGTATCTGTTCGGTCATACGGCGTATGTCGATACGTTGTTTCAATAAGTTTTAATACGAACAGTTGGCGTATTGAAAGGACCTGGCAGACGGAATAAAGCTGTACTGTCTGCCCTACCGTTTCCCGACAGTACAGCTTTATTCCGTCTG
This sequence comes from Chilo suppressalis, assembly GCA_902850365.2. Classification (NCBI taxonomy): domain Eukaryota; kingdom Metazoa; phylum Arthropoda; class Insecta; order Lepidoptera; family Crambidae; genus Chilo; species Chilo suppressalis. The sequence continues at coordinate 26,831,018 of OU963901.1, read as the reverse complement.
CCACGTCCATTCCAAAAAGAGAAAGATTCCAAAAAGAGTAACTTAGTCAGTCAAAAGATCTATAATAATAAACGTTGTTCTACTAGTCCGCCTGTCTCAAGCCAATTTCAATGAATGCTTCATTCATACCAAATGAATGAAGCTTATAATAGTGATATCAGAGAATGATATTTCGGAAACAATAATTTTATTATTAGGAGTACTAATAAACCTAACATTAATAGGAGTACTATTATACATTGCAATGAAAATTCTTTTATGACATATTTGTTTCTTAGGTTTTCATGAAAAAATAACATCAAGAAACAAATAAATTAACGCATTAAACCAGTTGCAACTTGTTCTTTTATTAATTTAAGACTATTTACAATTATATAAAGTGTCCTAAACATGATTCCTTATTTTTTTATATGTTATTATAAATTTTAATACTCTATTTTCCCTTTCTCTATTTTAAACAGGAAAGGTTCTACGTATGGCCAAACACGCCGATTCCAAATACTCGTTGGCACATTCCAATCACATGGACTCACAGTGGAAACTTCAGCTTTGAAAATACTAGACCTAGCTTTATCTTTAGTGGTGATTCACATACAATTCAGAACACACCAGGCCACAACTTTGTGATCCTCAACATTGCACAGTCAGGTATGGACAGTTAGCGTAACTACTCCTCGCATATTCTCAGAATTTTATTGTGTGTATATACAATCAGGATACGTGTTGTTGAGTATTATTTTGGATAATGTATGTTTATTTCTGTATTGTAGGTCTATATCGTGTAAACTATGATGATCACAATTGGGAAATGATTGCTGCTTACCTCAGACGAAGCAATAACAATAGATTGACTGTCCATAAATTGAACAGAGCTCAGGTAAACTTGTAAAAATGGTCGCTCCCTTAGCTATCCATTATTTCAATTAGTTTGATTCAATCTAATGTTTATTGATATAGTTATTAAAATAAGCATTAAAGTTAAAAACAATACATTATTGCAGAAATATTTTTTTTTTATATTTCAGATGGTCAACGATGTTCTATACTTCGTCAGAGCTAGAAAGATTAACATTGATAGGGCATTTGATGTGTTGTCATTCCTGCGTTCTGAAACTGATTACTACGTTTGGGCGGCTGCTATCGGTCAGCTTAACTGGATTAGAAACCGGTTCGAACATCTGCCGACAGCACACGAACTGTTCACTGTAAGTTTAAAACCTGCGATTGTTATTTATCATTTAAATATTTGTTTATAATGTACCTATTCGTTACCTCTCTATTAGATTTTTTGTTGATAATAATTCAGTTTAAATTGAGAAAAGGTTTACTTATAACAAAATTGTTTAATAGGTAACAGCACAATCAATAAGGTAACTACTATATTATCTTCTTTTTCCAGAGATACATGTTGCAACAGATGGCTACTGTTATCAATCATCTCGGATACGATGAGAGGAGCACTGACTCTACGTCTACGATTTTGAATCGAATGCAGATCATGAACCTGGCCTGCAACCTCGGACACGCTGGCTGCATCAGCGATAGTCTCCGTAAATGGAACAGCTTCAAACAGAACTCTAGCAATTTGTAAGAAATGTCTCCTAACCGATTGTGTAAATTTTATGTGATTTTGATTGGTGATAATTATTTTTATTTTCAAGATAGCACAATGGGTGATTTATCAAAAATATGTAAGAAAATTACAGCCAAATAAGTTATTGTTATTCATATACTTGAAAAATTCAACTTAGGGCAAATATCATGCTGGAATCCAATCACCGATTTTTGCTATCCGGAAGAAAGTATTAGCCTTGGATTTAGACTATTTGTGTCAAATTTCTCGTAGTTGTTTTATCCTGAAAGACAACGACACCTTTCCACATTGTAGGCAAGGAATTACCAATTGAATTGGCGCCATATAGATGACAGAAGACCACTGTGAAATAACACTTACCTTTTTGTGGTAACATGTTTTAGTCAGTGAGTAAGATTTAAGGGTTTCAGGAGATTGAAGACGAATTTAGGGTAGGCAAGATGTGAGTGATACTGCCACGTGTCAGCAGCGCAGTTTAAAAAAACTGTTGCAAGCTACTTTGATATCAGTTTCATGTTTTATTAATTAATATTTATAAATTTAACCAAAGATATTACTAACGTTCCAGAGTTCCAGTGAACCAGCGCCGCTATGTCTACTGCGTTGGTCTCAGAGAAGGCGACTCTTCAGACTATGACTTCCTTATGCAACAATACATGACTTCGGAGAACGCTGCGGACATGGTGGTTATACTGCGGGCTCTCGCTTGCACGAAAAACACCACTTCCTTAAATCAGTTAGTTCATAGACAATAAAACATTATGATTACACTGCAAAAATATTGTCAATGTGTCTTGAACTGGAGATCTTAAGTAAAGCCCGTATGGGTGCAATAAACTAAAGAAAATTGGTAATGTTGCGATTTCAACACAAAACAACACTTTGATTTTCAAATTCTCTATTGGTTTCTATTTCATAAAAACGTTCTTTCATACATATATTGTTATTAAAATAACGAATGCAACAAACAGCCAAATCGATTGAACCATTCTTATGATCATAGTTACGTGGTGGCATTTCATTTCAAATTTATTAACATCATTTTACGCGTTATTGAAATTTCGATTAATGAGAAAAAGAATATTGATAATTATGGTCAAAGAAAGACTCAAATTGTAATATCTTCTCTTTTGACGAAATTGCTCATTAGGTCTGAACACGTTTTGACAGATAGGCCACAGAACCGCTAACCAAAAGTCGGGGCGTGTGCTTGTTTAGCTTCGATATATTATAGAAAAGCTATTTAAACATTTTTATTGAGTCCAATATATGACAAATGTGGATTCTACTAACGTCGACCTTACCTATACTGCATATAGATAGCGTATATTGGGAATTGTAATAGAACTACTTTGGCGACGTTCTTTGACCTTAATGCAACAATTAAACTATTTCGTTTATGCTTCTTTTACAGCTACCTTCACCAGACCCTCACCAACGACAGAATTCGTCTTCATGACAGAACTAATGCTTTCACCTTCGCGCTGCAAGGAAACAGTGAAAACTTGGATACTGTTCTCGAATTCCTCTTCCAAAACATCGCTGCGATCAGGGAAGCGTATGTGAAATTATTTATTGTTGAACTGAAATTAGTTGAGGGCATAATCAGCTGTTATTCGTTTATTTATTTAATAGGTACACAAACAGAGTGCAGTTATTTAATGCTTAAAAACATAAATCTAGTACAAATCTAAACTGGCATCTGCAACAGAGTACACAGCATAAGTAAAATTATGGCAAAATAAAAATATAACCTGAAAACGAGGCTGAACCTTTTAACACAGTTAATAAAACGAGCTAATAAAAAAATGGAAATTAAGGATCTTGAGTACCAGGTCCGAACAAACTCGACATGCTTCTTTTGAAAACTGAGAAACGGGAGTTGAATACATCAAAACCTTTGTTGTTCTTTGAAAATTCGTTATAAGTTCTACACATTCTATAATAATTCTATGATTCCTCTTAATGTAGGATTATAATGAGAGGTGTTATTTTTGAAAACTTGAATTGCGAATATATTAACTGAGAGTGACGAGAGCAAAACTGGCGCATCGATGTATGAGTGCAGAATCTTATGAAAACAAAGTAAATCATATCTTTTACATCTGGCCTGTAAGGAGACCATAAAAAAATTTTGTCAATCGATCTTTATAATTATTTAGGGGCCATATTTAAATTAACGACAAAGGATTCTCAGAAGTTTCCTCTGAACACGTTCAATTCTAGTAACATGTATACGTACATCATAATAGGGCAAAAGTATTCTAGGATACTTCTCGCCAGACTGAAAAAAAAGACAGATAATGCTTAGTGGCTTTTTAAATTGTTTATTAGATCTAATGATATATCTCAGCATTCTGTTACTTTTCATTATAATGTGATCATAGTGAGGATGGCAGCTTGACTCATCATCGAATAACACACCTAAATCTCTTATTAGTGTTTTTCTGCTTAGAATGTATGTTCTGCTTAGAATTTTTCTGTTTAGAATGTTTTGTATAAAATAAGTGTGAGCCACCCTGGTTCCTTTTCGTCTTCTAAAGGACACAACGCAACATTTATCTACGTTGCGGTTCATCATCATCATCATCATCATCAGCCTATTAATGTCCCCACTGCTGGGGCACAGGCCTTCCCTATGGACGGAATAGGGAGATTGGGCCATGACCCACCACGCGGGCCCAGTGCGGATTGGTGGGTGCTTACGACTGCATATGCAACCGGGACCAACGGCTTAACGAAACACGGAGAAGCTCGAGATAGTAATTTTTGCTCACCCATCCAATGACCGACCACTGCGAAAGTTGCTTAAGTTCAATGATCGCAGCCGAACGCGATAACCACTTGCGCCATCCAGCTCCTCAAGTTGAGGAGCTGATGAGGTTCATTTTATTCAATTCACACCAGTTTTCAATAACATTGAGGTCGCCGAAGAGCCTCTAATACTGAATATTTATTATGATTTCTAATACTGTTAATGCAAAGGATGTAGTGATGTTTAATAAATGAAAGTATTAAAATGAAATTGAAACAATGCATGGTTTCCACGGCTAACTTAAGCTAAGAATTCCAATGATAGATGGGATGCAATAAAAACACATTGTAGTAGTATTGAGAAAAATAAATGTTTATAGTTATCCTCGACCGAGTGGTTTGCAGAATTTCGATAGACTCACTAGCACTGAGATTTTATTTCCAGCTAGATCAATGTGGACAACAATGTATTTCGATACAAGCACAAATAAGTGAGGAAAGTTGGATATTTAAAAAAGTTTCTTACACCTTATGGGAAATAAAAGTAACAATGACAATTCAGTACAAACTAGTAATAAATTACAGTAGAATTTTACTTAGGAAGACGTATGTTTTGATTTCAGACATGGTGGTGCAGCGCGTTTGAATATCAACATTAACAATATAGCGGGATTTTTGACGAAGTTCGAAGATATCGAAAAAGTAAGTTTCCATGACCCTACTAGGATAGATTATCGAAGGATTTGGTAAACCCACATGGTGATGTAACAGAAACTCCCTGTAAACATTACTATGTTACCATCATATTTTCTACCAGAGCGGTAAAGGACATTGGGCAAAAATGTATGGACGCTGCCCCCACGCCCGCCACGGCTTAAACTACATTTGTTTGAAAGGTATTATAGTCAAGATCATCTGCGCCAAAGAGCATCAAATTCCATCCCGGGGGTCTTTAGTTATTTTAAGTTAAATATGTACAAGTACTATAACGAACGAACATTAATGAAACAATAAAATGAAGGTACTATAAAATGAATTTAGTAAGCTACTTAAATGTGCCCATGTGTCATATCTATTGACTACCAGGATATTTTTTACGGTGTCATATCTATTGACTACCAGGATATTTTTTACGGTGTCATATCTTTTGACTCCCAGGATATTTATTTTCGGTGTCATAATAAAAAAGGCTAGTTTTTCATAGATCTATCGATTCATACTAATTACATTGTTGGCGGAGCTGGGTGCGTTTTGCCCAGTGTCCTTTTACATAAAATAATTTCACAAACTTCTTTCTTCTCAGGGAAACAGGGGAGGGGATGCTAAATCCATTATTTTGGGAGACTGGGGTGACAAGGCGGTATAATTGAAAAGTAATCGATTGAAGAGGCTAACGAGCCTCTGAAACCAAATACACTCTGAACATGTTCAACCGAAGTTTAGAATGATACGAACATGTTGTTAAACGGCATATAAAATAAAATGAATGCAATGAATTATGTCATTTCCCTACAAGAGACGGCAACTCGGGGCCTATCAACTCTTAGCAATCATTATCTTTTAATTCGTAATCAATTGACACTCTTTCGACTCCTTAATGTAACACCGTATATTATTCTTTCTTCAAGTAATACTGAAATTCTCTTATGGAAAATTTTATGTTGTAACTGTCGGAAGTTTCGTGATTTTTTTAGTAAGTTGTTATTTTTGCTTAAGATTGAAACATCCAGCAGTAAAACGGTTAAAAAATTAAAATATTATTGCTATCGCTTCTTTCAAATGTTTAATACTTGTAAAGGCATTCATTTGACATGGGGGATTACCTACAATGGGAAGAGATGGCGCTGGATTGCAGCCTAAGAAATGCTAGAGAAAATTCGACACGGACAACTAGAGCCGCGGTAGCATCATTTATTGTATATGCCCGGATAGCGGAAGGTGCCGGTTGGATGTGGATTTTTTGGTAGCAGTTAAATTTAGGTTATAAAATTAAAACACAATTTGTTATTTTGTTTTTAGGGTGACAAAGGCAATTCAAAACAATATTGTTCAAAAACTAGATTCTTTCTTTTATGAAAATCTAGTGTATCCTACATCAATCTTATTAACAATGTCTCAATTATTTCTTAGTTCCGACTGTGGGTGAATCAAAATCAAGTGGCATTGGGTAGCAGTGTCTTCGCGGGCGCTGGCGTCGTCACTTCAGCAATGAACCAACTAACCTGGGGCAGCCAAAATGCTCTGGATATCCATACCTCCGTCTTAGCCAGAAGTTCAGCAGCTACTGTTACAACATCCTTGATGCTGCTGTTATCCGTGTTGGCCATACACTTTATACGTTAATTTAAGCTTAAACCCTTTTTGTTTTACTATTATAATGACTATACTTTTTTAAATAGTGTAAGAACTTTTTATGTTTGTTATACTCTAATTTATTGCACCACTATCTTTGTTGACCATCTAACATTATCGTTTGAACAGATGGCGTTTTGTGGTTGTTTTTGTACAGAAAAATAAATATTTGGTATTAATGTTTGTGTTCTATTTTTCTAATAACCTTTGTAACAATTAAGTTTAAGTCTTTGGATGTCTAGATAAACAAATTATAGATTCAGATCTTCTACCCTATTAATGATGGATATGTGATAATTAAATCTACAATGACTTAGCTGTGGGCAAAAGCAAGTTATTCGGTGAATTTCAAAATAGACTCACCAGTGCTTTAGCTTGTATAGGTTGATTGTGTCTTAATTTGCTTTTATAATAGGCTTTTTGGGGTTTTTTTTAAGTGGTTATTCCGTAGAACTTATTAGGTAAGGTCGAACCAATTGATTTTTAACTCACTTGGGGCATAATTTGCTTTGTAGAGAATATGTATATGCACTTAGGATCTTCTAATAACAAAGAAGCTGTGTTAATATGGATCAAAGATATTTAACCTATATTTTCAAAGCAAATAGATAATGATTCAAAGATAAAATTGGATTGGATAGTTGTATGAATTTCGAAATCACTTTTAATGTAACATAAAGTGCCTGTCCACATCTCCACATCACGACGTCGTCAACGTGAAACTGTGCCGCTAACATTGCAAAGGAGAATAGCGAACTCCCATACAATTTATTGTTGAAAAATGTTTTTCGTCTATAAATGAATGAATTATATGAAAAATTATATAGTTTATATTCTTGATTTTCATCATCATTTTTTTTACTGTTTGAAGTCTGAATTTAAAGACATTCTTTTTTGAAGATTTGGAGGTTATTACATTCCGAGTAATACAGAAAAAGAATTATGAAACTTTTGTTATTATTATTATATATTCAAGAGTAGTTTTTAGATCAAAATTTGAGTTACTTAGAAATATTACTTTCGAATTATACCGATCCCGTGAATAAGTAACGAAAAAATATTTTTTACAATGTATGTATGATCAGCGGGCGTGACCGCGTCAAAATACTTTATAATACTTAACAGATATAAAGGTTATTGGATTGATATACAATGTCTGTACTTTAAGATCTCTATGCAATATCTGTACCTAATACTTTTAAAACGCCCATAGGTGTAGGGGTTGGTAGGTGTAAGTACTGCGGCGATCTACCCTGAAGTAATAGATCCTGGGGGCGTAGTTTTATCAAATGGAAAACAACTTATATGTTTAACTCTTTTATTTTATTAGAAATCAGGCGAATATAATAATTGAGTTTAATCTATCAACGTATGTTTTGGTGCCTGAAGTCTATCTGCTGAAACCTTCTATCAAACAACAGAAGATTCCCAATTTCAAATCTTTAAAAATCATGGCATTACCTTTTTAATATACAGTACCTACTCTAAACTTAATAAAACACATTTTAAAAAGCATTTCTAATAGTGTACTAAATTAATTAAATATAAAACACTTTTTATTATAAAATATATATAATTTATTTCTCATTTTCTTTGATTCTTTATATTTGAAAATAAATCCAAAGTAAGGGACAGAATCCTGACCCAAAGTACACAGCAAGAATTCATCCAAAATAGTAGATAATCATAATTCTTAGACAATCACTAGTCAACAGTTAGATTTAAAGATGATATGATGATGGTAGATTTGATCGTACTAATGCATTATATAATACAACACGAGCTTTCTACGGTATACAAACAAGATTGGTCTTCCAGTTACGGGGGATGATTTCGAAAGTCCAGATGTTTAACGATTTTTCTAATAGATAAATTAATTATAGTTCAAGCGTAAAGCGATGCAAAACAAACGAGCAACATATTTGAAGTTGATTTAATCACTAAAATTACTTATAATAATAGGCTCCAATGACATGACCTAAAGCTACAATAAAAAAATGTGATAACGTAATAGATTGGTCAATTGTGTTTCCCTTATTTTAATTCCAGATCTGGACAACCCTCCTCAATTATTTGTTAAATACTTTTGAAATTATTTTATTCACATTTCTGATATTGACATCTATGTATGCTTAAGATTCCTTCACCAAATATTTCGCCATTGTTGTTTACAACAACGTTACCGTCAGCGTCTCACGTTGACGACTTCGTGACGTGGATATGTAGATAGGCATAAACTCTTTCGATTTCTTGTCATTATATAAAAACTTGGTAAAATATACACCGGGATATATCCATCGGCCTACTTAGTGTTCTGGTTGTGCAATAATAATTTAATTTTAAAAACACAAAAAATACGGTTAATTAATCAGCTTCAAGACTGCATGAAATCTTTTTTTCAGCTAGGGACCGTCAAAACTTAAATGCTAAGTGGGTCGATAGGCTGAGCACACGTTGATCGTGTGCCCGGCCTGGCGAAATGAGCGCCGCGATCCGATCGCGGCACTCGGCGGAGGAGGCCTCACGCTTCCAAGTATGGTAAGAGCCATGCTTGGTAGTGAGAGAGTCTGGAGGGCTGCCGCCTCCTTCTGCGAATCTGTGATGGCGCAGAAGGAGGCAGCGGAGAGGGAGCGGGAGGAGGACGCTCTAGCCGCCCCTCTCCGGCGTAGACGGGTGGGCCGAAGAAGGCAGGCAGCGGTGACTGCCGGTCTTCGACGGCCCTAAGGTGGTCTGGGCGCGGCCTGACCAGCCGCGCGTCCTAGGTGCCGCTCCGGCATAGGCCACCACGTCTGGAGACTGCCTAGTACCCTAGCGCAGTCCCCCTGAGGCGCGTCGCCCGGTCCACTCGTTGGGCCGGGCCTGCCCGGGGGCGTCCCAGTGAAGTGGCGCACACTAAGGTGCGTCGATCCTGAGAAGCCCCCATATGGGCGTAGGAGGGTACCGGGGGGTTTTGGTGGAGTAGGATCAGTGTGGCCTTCCGCACTGGTCCTGCTTGAGTAGGGTCGGCACTGTTTCCCGTGCCGGCGAGTCCCACACACGCCGTGCGTCTAGTCAGCGTCACGGTATGGTGCGTAACAGCATTTACCCTCGTCACAAAAAAAAAAAAGTGGGTCGATAGATATGTCCGGAAATGTAATAGGAAAATAATTAGACTATGAAAAAAAAATGGAAGCCTTCCACATTGCTGACGCTTGATGGTCAGGTACTACCAAAAATAATTTTTAAGTGCCATTAAGGCACTACCTGTAGATCTATACATTTTCCCAATTATTCAATGTTCGAACTGTTGTCGTTTTGGACATACTATAACCAAGATGCAATGTAGAAACTTAGATGCTTTTTAAATGCGGTGACAACCACTTTGGTGACTCTTGCAATAGAGAGAAGAAGTTTAACGGTTTTTGTTGCTCATGACAAGGTTCACATTTTGAAACTAATAAATCTTGCCCTGAGTTTGAACAAGAGTAGGAATAAACTTTGAAACGTTCACGTTGTATTTTAAATATAACATTTCACGGGTTAAAAACTCGTACTTTAGTAAAGGTTTTCGTACCTTCTTTATCCCGCCTTCTGACCAGTTATCCCGTCGTGATCACGGGGCGACTGATGCATTGCTATTACGTCTCCGCTTCCGATGACGAATCTTCCTCTACCAACACATTATTTCTACAACTACCCTTTCACTCAACACTAACGGTGACCCGTATTTCGAAACATGGCCGCATTCTGGAGTTTAGCCGATTACGAATAAAAAGGTAATTGCGTTTTTGCCAATATTGACGGATCAATTTAAGACGCGGATAGTTTGAAACCGCCTTCCCGATTTAAATTATTAGGAGGTTTCCTGATCTCAAGTGCTTCACACACTACTGAATAAAAGCAATCGGTGGAAAGGACCTGCGTATGATAAAACTCGATCCAGTGAGTTGCTCCCTTTTCAAGTATTTTTTCTGCAATCGCTGATTTATTAGACTGGCGGTTTTTCACAGTTGCGATGTTTTCTTTGACCCTTTCATGTATTGTTCTTTTCATTTGGCGTATGTAGGAATTGCCATAACTTCACAATATTTTGTAAACCCCCGGGTTTGGAAAGGCAAGACAGGCGAAGATAGTGGATGCAGCAGAAGGTTTGACGCGCTAGCCATCCTCATCTTGCCGACCTGACCAAGTCCTCCACCTCGCGGAGCCCTGAAACCATACTCACCAGTAAAAACACAACATCAACAAAACGTAGTGTTACTTTACTGGTGATCTCATGTGGTAGGTATCTCAAAGGCTGATTTACGAGTATTATTATTCCATCACCAGACTATAGTCGCTAGATTAGCATCAGGGATAATGTGTGAGCTTACAATTCTAGGATACTCTCTATAGCTAGATATATAGGACATATATCTTTATGAAAATTCATATGGTTTAGAACTTCAAATTCATACTACTAGTAGGTATGTACTTACATAGACTATTTTACACAGGATAATATTAAGGTGGATTATACCAAATTATTTTCAGATAGTGTCAAATACTTTTGTAGTATTGTCTTTATAACCAATGGAGAATCTAATCTCCATTGCCAATAAAACTGATAAGGACAATAATTGATACCTATGATATTTTTTTATGACACCAGATAAATATTATTGCTTTAACATTTCGAACAAAACATTTTTAAGTGCCGCCTCTCATCGCCACATCAACAGAACGATCAGGTTTGTTGTTTTATTTTATATTTTGCGGTAATGGCAGTTTCGGAGAGTAAAGTAGGTGATTTTATAATTTTTATTTTAGGACTAACTCTATCTGATAGTATCTGCAAAGAGCTTTTCCTAGTGCTTAGAGCCAAGTTAATTGCTAAGAGACTAAACATAGGGAACAGAACGGTGATGCCTTTAGCTAGGTGAATTATATAGTTTCTAGCATCTTATAAGGCATGGTATTGGTACTACTATGCACGATATCGAAAGCCACAGGACAAGTTATTCAAAACTGTCAAATTTATATAACTGTCTTTAGGCTTTATCTGACATGAAATACGATTCGCAATTGGTGAAAAAAATTACAAATATATGGCTAATTGATTGACAAAAGGTACAATTACTGCACTAGCTATATTCGTGTCTCGACTCTACCGCCACTTAAAACCTTATTATGTAGTTATTTCAATTTCAGGCATGAGCTTTCATACAATAGCACTGAGCTTAATGCTCTTGGTGCTAGCAAAGGCCGATTTTCCATTAGATTTTATCAACGAGTTTGAGGACGCACCTTCGGAGTTCACTGGTATCCGAAGCGATGAACGCATATACAGATTACCGGAAAACGTCATACCTTTGGACTACGATATTTATTTAGACATGTACTTTAGTGAAAGGACAGATAATCCGTTTACCTATGACGGAAGAGAATATATTATTATTCAGGTGAGTGATATATCTGATTAAAGTAACGAAAGTAATCCTGAATTGTGTAACTAAACTTTCTATATTTTAATTATGCTGCATGGCTACATCAGTAACGAACAAATTTTTTAGGCCGAATGAACGAAAGGCATGGACTATGGAATACGAATAAACGACTTTGAACAAGCGATTAAATAAAATAGAGAAAAAATTTGCCAACTCCCGCGGGTTTTGATTGTAAAACAAATTTCGCTCAAACTAGCACTAGCATACTATCACATACTCGCGTTTCACTTTAATGAAATAATGATGATAGTAATGACCCAAACAACATAATAATTAAAATATTGTCCTTGTCTCTTAATATTATCATGAATTTTAATTTAAATATAATTTCTTACATCTATTGTGTATTATTTTATTTAAGGCTGTAGAAGAAAATGTTACGCAGATAGTTTTACACGCTAATGTGGACAGCATTAATGACGTAACACTGCAAACGCAAACAGGCGACCAGGTTGCAATAAGCCGTTTCTATACAGAAGCACAGTATCATTTCTTGAAGATTGACTTAGAAACGAGCTTGATACAAAATAACAATTACAGCCTGTACATAAATTACTCGAGCACTATGAACGATGGGCCGATGAAAAGAGGAATATGGAGAGGGTGGTATGTGGATGACGATGGCGTTGAAAGGTAATTTACAAAAATCAGCCAGCAAAAATTGTTCATTAGAGTCCAATTCAGTGAGTGAATGCTAATTCTGCGTTTAGAAAATTGTATCTGATCATTTATTCTTCATCAGATTTCATGGTTTCTGTTTCAAAACTTTATTTTTTTTAGCAATTATTCGAATAAATTAAATAATTAGTTGATTTATACTTGTTATTCCACTTATTAAGATAATTATGCGTTAAGATCATCTTGCGTCTTAAATGTTTGCATGAACCAAAATTTACTTTGGTTGTTGCTTAAGCTCAGATATATCTTAAATAGGATTCATGCAAATAGACATAAGTGGATAATTTCATCAAGAATCTCTTGCTGACGATTGATGCGGTTGAAACCATCAGTTACAAAATATCCTCTTACATAGAATAATATATAAAGAGTTTCAAAGATGTGTTATGCATCCTATTTGGATGGATATTTTTTATACTTCCCTAGCTCCTTATCTAAAGTGGTTGATTATTTATTACAGGGTTTACGCTACAACTCATTTCCAACCATATAATGCACGACAAGCATTTCCTTGTTGGGATGAACCACTATTTAAAGCTACTTTCACATTACATCTTACAAGACCTTATAGTTATTCCAGCACTTTTTCTAACACCGCCATCAAATCTTCGGATCTGTAAGTATTACCTACTAACATTAAAAATTAAATAAATAAATAAATTCATGACGAAAAATCGACACAGAAGATTTAGATGAAATTCGAAACACACTATGAAAGTCTGAAACACAAATTAATTAGTCTAATAGTTTATTGCACAGATTAAGAAATATGATAATAATATAAAGGCAGATAGAGATAAAGTAAAATCAAAAATTTTCTAATAATTAATCACCATATACGTATTTATTGTATCAGATAGCTCATTAAGATTCAAATCATTTAGTAATGATAAACGATTAAATGTTCGATAAATTGTAATTAATACAGTTAGAATATGAAGCTTTAAGTAATTTAAACAAACTACGACTGGTAATGCTTAATAACGGACTTTTGGATCGTCGGGATGGATTTCTTCAAGCTGCGACTGTTTAGAGAATTATAGTATTCTACGTACTCACATGCACGGACCACTTGATAAATTAATTATTAATGACAGCTTCAAGCTGTTGACTCTGACTATTCGAGCAGTCCATGTATAAGTTACAGTTTAAAGCTGTTTTTAGATAGAACGCGTTTTCCCTAGTTAGAACTACTTTTAAATTAACAATGTTTAAATTTCAAGAAATTATTTCTAGAAAAAAATCTAGGTGGATCAGGCAGCAGATGGGACTCGAAACCGCACCCATCGCTATCCGAGCAAATGCACTGACCGCGCTGGTGGCCGTTTTGATTTTTTTCTAGACTTTCGTAAGCTGCTAGGCAGCTCCATCTCTTCGCATTGTAGATAATCCACAATGTCAAATGAATACCTTTAAAAGTATTAAACATTTGAAAGAAGAAATAGCAATTATAGTTATTTTTTTCTTACTTTCCTCGTGTAGCCCGGAATTAGTGAAAAACAAGTTCAAAATATCATTGCCGGGTTCCGCAGAGTCATAGATACTCGCATGAAATTCACATAGGATGAGAGAGATAAATCAACCAATCTCTGTACTATGTATGTGCCGTCCGATGGCTTCGTCTCTCACACACTTACTTTCGATTTTTCTTTATTCTATGCGTAGAAACATTGATAGGGAACCCCTACGTTCCAAGTTACTATCAAGTAAGTCAAAGAGGTTGACTGAATGAAGGTTTACAGGCCAAATAAACCTGTAAACATCTCTTGGCCGCGGAATATTTTGCGTCATGCAGTTTCCCAAGGTCTTATTACTAAATGCATAATTATTATTTACACGTCTTACTTGGATATATAACACGATTTAACCAATGTGAAATAGTTGGCCATTGAAACCGAAAAATACACAAAATAATTATTTACTCTCCTATTTCTCTCTCTCTTTCTCTTTTAAAATATTGTCCACTTTCTTTTCTCAATTTTAGTATTGCATATTTACTTAAAACAAATTGTCTTTAAGGTTTTCTTCTACATTTAATGAGTATCTGTTATTTGTTTTCCTACCTGAATTAACATTAAACTTATATTTCTTTCCAGTCTTGAAGGGGGTCGATTTATGGACACATTCCAACCGAGTCCAGTGATGTCTTCTTACCTAGTTACCTTCTTGGTGAGCGAAACGTTCCAAATCATCGCTCAAGACAGGAGCTTAAATCCAGCAATCAGGATCATAGGCAGATCAAACACCGCCGGACTAGGGGGTCCAGCGTTAAATATGGCCGTCCAGATGACGAAGCATTTTGACGAATATTTTGGAATACCGTACTCGAGCTTACATCCGTATCTTTTGAATGATCATATCGCGTCCCCAGATTGGGCTTCTGCTGGAACAGAAAATTGGGGGATGGTTAGCTATAGGTAAGTTTATTATTAAGGCGATGGCGATGTCGATGGCGTATTAGATTAACGCGTTTGATTCGCGATCATGAAGGTTAAGCAAAGGATGGGTAGCCTGAAAAGCTTCTCCGTACTTCGGAAGGAAAGTTAATCATCTGCAGTCGTTAGCTCCCACCGATTCACAATAGGTCTGTATGGTGAGTCATGGCTTGATCTTCCTATTCCATCTATAGACCTGTGCCCTAAATGTAGTTTATCACACCTGTTATCCATGCTTATTATAAATTCGACAGTCATTGTTTGCTTCTGACGCTTTCATGCCTTAACCACTGCACCGATTTTTGATGATTTTTGATATATACGAGTACATAAATTGTATCTTAGAAAGGATATTTTTAATACACTCTCATCCACACATCCACCAAATCTGACCTTCGCGCTCTGCAAGAGGACAAGTGAACTCGGCCATGATTCTTTTTTTATTGGACTGAAAACTTGACTAGCCACTTTTAAGTCTCCATTCATCAAGAAGTAACATGCTAGATTCAAGCGGCACCAGTGATGGGAATAGGATACAGAGTTACCGCTAACACTTACTGAATTGACGATATATCGAGTTACATCCTTACCTATTTTCATAATGTTACCGTTATAGCCGAGGTTCCGGGATCGACTCCCGCATTTGAAATGTCGAGTCCTAGTTTTCGTCCCTGAAAATTTTATTTTTGTAGTTACTGACTTTAGTCATAGATATAATATCACAAATCTCTGGTGCAAAAGAAATCGTCTCAGTCTTCTCATAACCTATCTTTAGTTATCTCACCCCACTCCACTGATTTCGTAGCCAAGTCATTTTATGTAAGAGCTGTTAAGTTGTGGAACCCTTTGCCTTTGGATATTAAACGTACACAGACGAGGGATTCCTTTACTATTAAAATTAAGGAATATTTCCACAAGCTGGACTCTGCCTGATCTTTTTATCGGTTTATTACTATTTATTATATTTTATAGCTTCCTTATATCCGTTTTATAATATAAATTCTTATATTTACGTTCATTTATTTATTTTGACAATGCACTAGCCCGCTGTTTCTACTATTCTTATGGTATGGTTTCATTTAGCCAAAGGTTGCCTGGTAGAGATTGCTACCTTAGCAATAAGGCCGCCTTTTGTGTTTTTGTTCCTGTGTTTTATGTTCTCTGTATTGTGTGTTATAGTGCTATAAAGTATATATTCATTCATTCATTCAAATACTTTGAATGCTGGCATTATTGAGTGAATAAATATATTATTCATTACTTAGTAATTCTTCATGGTTGGCCTAATAATGTCTTCATTTGCTGGGGCTAGGCCTTCCCTACGGATAGTATGAGGAGCTCAATAGCGCAAATGGTTAGCGCGTTCGAACTGTGATCCTGGAAGTATATTTAAGTGACTGCGGCGTGAACTTGTTTATTCAAAGAACAGAAAAAAATATGTATATTTCTTTTATTTGCGTAGGGAGTTGCATTTGATCTTGGACAGTCAAGTGACGATTATGTCGGTGGAACATTACGCCGCTACCCTGGTGTCCCATGAACTGGCACATAAGTGGTTTGGTAACCTAATCACCTGCTTTTGGTGGAGCAATACCTGGATTAACGAAGGATACGCAAGTTACTTCGGCTATATGGCCACTCATCAGGTAAAATACATACAGATACACACACACTCGCACATATATATATTTTGATATTTTGTAACTAAATATTTAAATCAAAATCCCTTTTTTCAAATTGGAAGCATAATAAAACTCTTTTGAATAATGCGTAAATTATGTATTTGTAACAGATAGTCACTTTAAAATAGCTTAGACATAATATGTTAACAGTAGCTTATAGTCATATTATTTGTAAGTTTATAACAGTAGTATTAGTTTAACATGATACTGTAAGGAAAACGAGCGTTGGTTTGCCAACAACCTGATGTTTACAGGTTGGCAAGGTATTAAAATATGAAAAAAATATGTATCAATGATTAAATAAATAAAAAAAATAATAAAAAAAAAATATAGACGTAAACAGTTAAACATACACATATTTGTTACGACCATTTAATAGGAAAACGCCACAAAGTTGTCATGTTACACAATCTTTTGGTTCATAAATAAACCAAAAAGTTGATACACGAAAACTTGAATCTAGTCAAGTTTGTTGAATGTCATTTATACTTTAAATAAACTTTATATTGAATTAAAATATTTTTTATTAATTTTATAAGTGGTTTCGTTTTTATGGAATCGAAGTAATGGCAGACGCAGAACTCGTAGGTACTATAAACACTTTGTTCTTATTACAAAAACCATCATTTAATTAGGGTTTATTTATACTTTTCTAATTTGTCTGTATCCATGTCATGTGCTGAATAAACAATATTGATTTGACGAACCGATTTTCATACAGTAAATTTTCAAACATGCATGTGGTCTAATGGGATTTCTTCTTTAGGTTAAGTCTAAGTGCCTGTGCACATATCCACGTCACGACTTTATCGTGGAACGGTGCGGTAACGAGGCACGTCGCGTTGCCATAACGCACAAAGGATCCATTTTTTTCTGTATACAATCCTAACTAATTTTGTACCTAAAGAATCATCGTGCACTTATAAGTAGAAAAATACGCCGAATTCACCATAAATATATATGGAATTTATTATCCACTTATAAAACACTAGAATGTCGGCTGAACAATTAAATTAATGGCAACACAGATAATACATAATGGAGAATGCGAATCTTTAAATTAATGAAAATGAACTACTAAAATCACGTGATTTTTGATACAACCAATCACAATCAAGGAAATGAATTTAAACCAATAGTATTAGCTGTCATCTCTTAGCCAATGACAAATTACGTCTAAGTAATATCGTTTCTTTATACGCAGATTCTCTATTTTTATTCAGATTTGAAGTAATGTTTATTGAATTTATTGAGATTTTGATGAATGAGTCTTTTGAAATATATTATAACATTAAATGTTTTTAAACAAGGTACAAAACTGGGCATAAAATAAAGGTCTCCTTTACGTTACTGTATCGTAAATATGCACGTTACGACGCCGCAACGTTACGTACACTTTGCCGTGCCTTGTAAAATACCGGTACATTCTTCACTCACGAACCAGAGATATAGCAGTTCATTCTAGATACCATATCTAGAACGCACAATAAGTAAAAAGACAGAGAGTGCTTGGAGAAAAAATATTTATTTATTTATTTATCTTTAACAAAGTTTCTACAGCGGTTTTTGTGAAATTTAATACAATAAAATATAGATATAATGTTAAGGCCAATTACAGAAACTCATTACGTACACATTAGATATTAACGGCGTTATTATATGTCAGTAATTATTACATTTAATTTAATTTAATTTTAAAAATTGCATAAAATTCATATAATTCATTAACATAAAAAATAAAATAAAATAAAGGTTGGACAAAAACACAAAAAAAAAAATTCATGATTTAGGTATATTATAAGATTTATTCACAACTTATCGCTAAAACAATCAAACATTTACTGAGCGAGCGCATCGTAGCCACGTCGGCTTACGATGACATCAGACGCACCGATCCAAGTTGAACAACTTCGTGACTTGGAGACGTGGACAGGTCCTAAATTTGAGAAGGTTAGGAACAAAAAGTGTCATTTACAGTTTTTAACTTTTTGAGTAAATTGAGAAAACAAACATTCAAGTTGATCTAAGCAATTTTTATTATTTTTTATTAAGCAATAATGTGTCAAATATTGTATAAAATTTAATGTGGTATAAGTTTATCTTGCTGATTTGAAACTTGGAAGAAAATAAATAAAATACATATCAAATGACACCCTTTGATCCAATAGCATGTAAATGTCACTATTTGATTCAAATATTTTGTAAAATGTTACCTATTGAAACCAACTCTCAAAAAAATGTTACCTTATCAAACATTCAATATGAAATTAAAGATAGATTCACACAAATCATTTTTACTTCTTATAAATATAAATCTCCACAATCCGGTTCTTAGTTTGAACCGACTATAAAGACTTTTCAAACGTATTTCTTACGAATATGTCACTTTTTAAATTCAAGTCTTAATAATTACTGTGATTGAATAAAAATGTAACTTTTTGTTCCGGAAGCAGCAGTTCACATCGATTTTTCTATGAAACTACTGACTTTTTGAACAAAATCTTGGGAGTTACAGATAGAATTTAACATTTGAGTAAATGCCATGCCATTTGTTCCTAACCTCCTCATTTGGGTTTTACCTTTCAGGTGTTTCCACAATATGAACTACACGAGCACTTCAATTCCCGATACCTACAGACCTCGCTGGCATTCGACTCGGGTACTGGCACTGTTCCCTTGAATCATGACGTCAACACACCCGCTCAGGTCACCGGACATTTCGGCACCATCAGTTATTCTAAAGCTGCAGCATTTCTAAGAATGACCGCAAACATGATCTCACAGGAATCCTTCAAGAAATCATGTCAATACTTCTTGAAAAACAAGTAAGAACAGTTATGATTTTATTTATTTTTTAAGCATCTATCTGCTAGATGTTTAAATCTAAAGAAAAGTTTACTAGAAAAAAATCCACGCGGACCAGGCAGCGGATGGGACTCGAACCCGCATCCTTCGCTATCCGGGCGAATGCACTGACCATTATGCTACCACGGCCCTATTAGCCGCGTCGAAATTTTCCTAGCCTTAAGTAGTAATAGTATTGTAGGTAACCCACAATGTCAAATGAATACTTTTTCAAGTATTAAACATTTGAAAGAAGAAATAGCAATTATAGTTATGATTTTATTTATTTTTTAAGCATTTAACTGCTAGATGTTTATATCTAAAGAAAAGTTTACTAGAAAAACCTACCTACAATGCGAAGAAATGGCGCTGCCTTGCAGCTTAAGGCTAGGAAAATTTCGACGCGGCTAACAGGGCCGTGGTAGCATAATGGTCAGTGCATTCGCCCGGATAGCGAAGGATGCGGGTTCGAGTCCCGTCCGCTGCCTGGTCCGCGTGGATTTTTTTCTAGTAAACTTTTCTTAAGTAAGAACAGATTCGAAGGGCCAATAATAATTGTACTAAAAGTTCTTAAATCAAATCTTGGCTAAAACCCTTCGATCAACAATCCTATACATAACGGGTTGCATATAAAATCAAAGCTAAAATTTGTCTGAGTATGTTTAAACTTATGCAGCTACATTCGATTCCCAATGGACAAAGATAAACGTTTTAAAACTGTTTAAGTTGAACCTAATAATAACTCACAAAGGAATAAGGTTACAAATAATACATGTTATTTCGCACGTACGACCTTTTATATTATAAAACGAACTCTTGTTTCTTTTATAAATTATATCTGATTCTTGGAAAAAAACTATAAAGGCGAAAAAAGGAAAATGTGAAATCAACCTTATGACCCACAAAATAAAATATTTTACCTAATCATTGGCCAGCGAGTTACATCATTTTCTATTAACCTAACTAATTTAAAATAAGAACTCACGCTCCAAGTGAGGCTATATTTACCGAGACGGATTTTACGTGCTGACCCGTTATATATAGAACTAGCAGCCCGCCCTCGCTTCGCTTCGGTGTAGAGCTGAAGTGTATACTACAGTTTTTGTTCTTATGCTTGTATTATACACAATGCCATTTATCTATGATACTTCTTATACCTGCATGCAAAGTCTCAGTCCGATCGGTTTAAAATTGACAGTATACAGTAGACATATTGACAGACAACATTAACATTATTTTATCTTATAATATAAAATTTTCATTCCCTATTTTATCCCCTTGGGGGTACAATTGATCAAAATCCTTTCTTAGCGGATGCCTACGTCATAACATCTACCTGCATGCCAAATTTCAGCCCGATCCGTCAAATGGTTTCCGCTATGCGTTGATAGATCACTATGTCAGCCAGTCACCTTTCAGTTTTATATATATATATATATATATATATTGTTGATCGAAGCTAAACCCTTTATATTTAATTTTGACAACAGTAACTGTTTGAAGTTAATTTATACAATTGAGTTAGAACGATGAAAGATTAAAGAACGATGTTATTAATGCATGTGATCCAAAATGAAATTCAGTTATGATACAAGATTATAGATCAGTACCCTTAGCACGAACCAAAATCGAATTCGTAACATTTGCGAGTCCAAAATGTCATTGTCAAATGTGTACCGATTTTTTAGTTCTCGTTACCTACATTGTGGCGCTGCTGTTCAAGTTTCTATACAAAATTCGACATTGACATTTCGCACTCGCAAACTATTCGAATTCGCTAATGGTTCGTGCTACCCCTAGCACGAACCATTAGCGAATTCAGTAGGGAAATTCTGCAACATATATAATTATTGTTATGATTTTATTTATTTTTAAGCATATAACTGCTACATGTTTAAATCTAAAGAAAAGTTTACTAGAAAAAATCCACGCGGACCAGGCAGCGGACGGGACTCGAACCCGCATCCTTCGCAATCCGGGCGAATGCACTGACCATTATGCTACCACGGCCCTATTAGCCGCGTCGAATTTTTCCTAGCGTTAAGCTGCAAGGCAGCGCCATCTCTTCGCATTGTAGGTAACCCACAATGTCAAATGAATACTTTTTCAAGTATTAAACATTTGAAAGAAGAAATAGCAATTATAGTTATGATTTTATTTATTTTTAAGCATTTAACTGCTAGATGTTTAATCCAAAGAAAAGTTTACTAGAAAAAAATCCACGCGGACCAGGCAGCGGACGGGACTCGAACCCGCATCCTTCGCAATCCGGGCGAATGCACTGACCATTATGCTACCACGGCCCTATTAGCCGCGTTCTTTAGATTTAAACATCTAGCAGTTAAATGCTTAAAAATAAATAAAATCATAACTATAATTGCTATTTCTTCTTTCAAATGTTTAATACTTGAAAAAGTATTCATTTGACATTGTGGGTACAACCTACCTACAATGCGAAGAGATGGCGCTGCCTTGCAGCTTAAGGCTAGGAAAATTTCGACGCGGCTAATAGGGCCGTGGTAGCATAATGGTCAGTGCATTCGCCCGGATTGCGAAGGATGCGGGTTTGAGTCCCGTCCGCTGCCTGGTCCGCGTGGTTTTTTCTAGTAAACTTTTCTTTATATATGTTTTATTCTTATGTTTTAATCTTGTTACAAAAGTTTAATTTATTTACATTGAAATTTGTAATTTTTATTGTTCCGTCGTTAGAGAGCAAAATAGTGCAATTACCGTATTTAAATTTAATATGTTTTTAAAACAATCGGAGCTCTTTACGGATATCATTGTCACTACAATGAAATTAGAGATCTACGACACGACGCTCTCCTGTGATTCCGAAGACAATCGATTTTCGTTTTTGTCGATGCACCAGAATCTTGCAGTATCGATTTTTATAATTTATTATTACAAAGTTTCTATACATTCAACTTTTTTTAGCTTATATCAAGCAACAGACCAATATGACTTGTTTCAAGCCTTCGATGAAGCTGTAAGAGAAGATGGAACTTTACAGGAGTACCTCCACTTCAATTTTACTGAATATTATGACATTTGGGTGAATCAACCTGGTTATCCCACTCTGATTGTGTATGTGGACCACGCTACTGGTGAAATGGCACTTCGACAAGTAAGCATATTTGCACAGATAATAGTCGATTTAACCTATATACACTTAAATAGAGAAATCCAAATAAACCACGCAAAGAAAACGGCTCATGTTATGGAGGCCATACACATTAGGTTTTGCATGATGGTTTTAGCCGTGCATGCATAACCGACATGCATAACCGAGTTTCATATTGCATATACACGTTAGGGTTTGCATGCAAAGTTTTGCCATTACTCTCAGTTGAGCTACGTAACGGCATGTGTAGGATGCCTATTATTGTACTATGAACGGTTTTTTTTAAATCACAACTCATTTTGTAGCAGTGGGCTCATTCCTTGAGCTTAGTTATCAATCTCTGGTATGCTGCCTATCGTTTGTCTATGTCGTGATATTTTTTGTACTCTACGCTCAAAAGACAAGGTTCTGACTTATAAATTTCTAAGAATTCTTCTAATGTTGCATTGCGCTTGCGACCTTCCGCCGTCGCAACAATGAAAAACATAAAAAATTGAGAACTGTGACAGGCAAGCTCGCCGGACGCCACACACGCTCGGTTATGCTCGCGCGCAAACATAACCAAGCGGCATAAAATATCAATTTTGATATTTGTTCGGTTGCATGTACATGCACCGATAACTCTACAGTTTTATCACATACACGCTAGGGCTTGCATGTTGGTTATGCATGCGCGGTTAAAACCATCATGCAAAACCTAATGTGTATGGCTTCCATTAAGCGCAATGTGTGCGTGAGTGTAATGTCAGATTATTTTTTAAAGCGTGTACGTGTGAATTACCATATGTAGTAGATATTTTTTCCGGCGCTTCTGTGCCGTGAATTCAGTATGTAGACGTGTAATCAAAGAATTAGCTTATTAATGACCCCACTGCTAATGCAAGGGCCTTTCTTTATCTAATATATAAAATTCTCGTGTCACGGTTTGCGTAATTGAACTACTCCGGAACGGCTCGACCGATTTTCGTGAAGTTTTATATACATATTCAGGATGTCTGAGAATCGGACAACAACTTTTTTTCATCCCCCTAAATGTTAAGGGTTTTTTTTGTCAATTTTTTTGGTTTTGTTTTGATACATCATACAAAAATATATACTTACAACCCTATATTTTCACCCTTCTACCATCAACCCCTGTTTTTTATGGCTGCACGAAGTTTGCTCAGACAGCAAGTAGACTTATAAAGGAAAAATCACTCAGTATAAATGTAACCGACGCGACGACTTGACGTACTTCCGGAGCACGATGTACGCAGGTATATGCGTATTTTTTGATGGTGCTCTAATTGTTTTGGCACTTATATTTTTGCCGTAAGCTAGGTTGCAGGGCAGAGTTGAATCTGAATTTACAGTATTTAGAATAGAATAGAATAGAGTATATTTTATTAGCCCTCATATTACAGATATTACACATTTACAAATACAAATTCAAAAAACACAGGGCTAACCAGGTCTCTGCCTCAGCATTAGCTGATGCGACATTGTTTCGCACCAGCGCTGTTATTCTGGCAGAACCTGTTTAGTGACACAAAAAAAAGACATCTTAGTTATTTCTTTTTTATTACTTGAAAGGATGTATGGACTTAGTATCCTTTGCTTTCAAGTAACAAAAAATAAAAATAAATAAAAGTCAATCAAAACAGCAAAAAACAAAATAAAACAGCAAGCAAAGCAATGCAAAATGAAAACGAAGCAATTCATTTAATTTCAGCCTAAAAATTCATTTATATTAAAAATTTACATGATTCAGAAAGTATGCTTCAGCAGTACTATACGATTTCATAGTTATTATGACTACCTCCGAGGCCGAGTGGTTTATACGCCGGATTTCATGGTGTCGCCGACTCGAGAGGTCCCAGATTCAAATCCCGGTGGGGGCAGAAGTTTGTATGCTGAATACAAGCATTTGTGCTCCAGTCATGGATGTTTAATATACATTTCTATATAAATATACTTATATATGTATTCTATCCATTACCCTAGCATCCCATAATACAAGCCTTACAGTGCTTACTTTGGGGCTAGGCTAATTGGTGTTAGTGTTGGAAATATTTATTTTACCTATTTATAGTCAAATACTGTCACAGCGCTGCCGCAATGTCGAACTGTGTTTTATAAATATTAGCATAGCAGATTTGTTATGTCAGTATGCCTGTGGAGGATAAGAACTGTATTTTTAATTATTATTAGAGAAAAGAAAACAGTGGTGGCAGTGACAAGATAAAGCAATCTATTTAATGTCAAAGAATAACAATCTCAATGAAAAAAAGTATCAAAAACTCATAGACAAAACATAGTGATATAAAAGGTGCGCTATCTGGCACATGGTCCCCTTTTTTTAAATTGGAAACGCGATCAGCTTCTTAAGAAGCCTTCGCAGGATTCCTGATGGAGTGGAGACGTCTGCTATTCAGAAATCAGAAATCAGAAATCAGAAATCAATATATCTTTATTCAAATTGGATGTATAGTACAACTCTTTTGAATCATCCAAAAATTTTTTTTCCCTACCACTCTTTATGGACATATTTTTTATCCGAATTACACCATCCTTCCCTGGGTAAACGGCTGAGATCCGACCTCTTGGCCACGATGACCTCGGTAAGGTACCATCGGCGATGATAACTCCGTTAAGAGTTGGTACAATGCCTAATTGACCGTTTTATCATAAAAACGTAGTACTTACCAACAATGCTCCGCCGATGTTCATTGAAGCATGTTATCCGCGAAGGCAGCATTTTTTTGTTGCCAGATTTGTGTAAATTGATGTTGTTCTGTGTAAGTTTTTTTCTGAGACAAACACACATTGTAATCTCTACTAGGCTTATTGAATCGTGATCATGATCATCAGCCTATTAATGTCCTCACTGCTGGGCCACATGCCTTCCCTACGGATGGAATGGGGAGATTGAGCCACGACCTACCATCGGGGCCCAGTGCGGATCAGTGGGTGCCAAGGACAGTAGATGCAGCCGATACCAACGGCTTAACATGCCTTCCAAAGTATGGAGAAGCTCGAGATATTACATTTATGGTCACCCATCTAATAACCGACCACTACGAAAGTTGCTTAACTTTGACGAATGCAGCCGAATGCGCTAACCACTTGCGCTATCGAGCTCCTCTCACCCTGACACCTAGTTAGTTTCAACTTTATGTCATAATCATTTCAATGATGAAGGAACATCACATATTTGTGAACGAACTTTATTGGTTTTAGGAACGGTTTTTCTTAAGCTCATCCGCGGAAACGACCGGACAAACTTACCCAATTCCTTTGACGTACTCCACAAAACGGAACAGAAACTTTGACGAGCTCAAGCCATCAGACATGATGAGCTCCGAAAGAATGGTATTACTGAAACCTACCGGCGAGGAGTGGGTGATTTTCAATCATCAACAACACGGTGAGCTGTCATTTGTTTTTTTTTTGTTTTTTGATCTGTGGCTGTTTCCGTTTCACACAGAAATTTCGCCAATATCCCGTAGTGAGAGAGACACGGTATGAGAGAGATTGCTCGGTATTTATACAAATAAAAATTTTATATTTTATCCGAATAAGCCTTCTTCCTTGAGCTTTTATTATTGTATGTCATTTGTTTGATATGTGTGCTGTATTATGTATGGCAGTGTACGCAAGGTCGCATCAAGGGGTACGCAGAGAATCTCTTAACTAAGATATCAAATAATTTCATGTTTCATTTATAATGCGATTCAAATAAGAATAGGAAAGCCAATGACCTCCATCTGTCAAATGTCGCTTGAAAAGTACGATTTGCCAAATAATCTCGAAACACTTTTTTAGCACTCAGCTGATTCTAGAATAAAAACCAAACATTTTTAAACAAACAATAACAAATGTTGATAATTAATATTTTTTGTTTTTTTTTTTTCATTTATTGAGTATTGGCTATGAATGGTTGATAACCTAAATCGTCAACCAATTGTCACTTTATGTTGCGTTTAGAAACTCGATTTAAAACTTTCGTTTACATATATGTTGTGCATGCATGTTCATATGTGACCTGCATGATTATTCATAACTTCTCCGGCGGTAATACAAAGATGAGCGAAATTGAAGAGTTTGATTCTGATTAATGTTTTTTTTCACACAGTCTTAATAAAGAAATACTATTAAAAATCGGTTGTGTTCTTTCTCAACCTTAGTAAATTAATTTTTATTAAAAAATCTGATGTTTTGCCTCACTTAATCTTAGTAAATAAGTTTTATTGAATTGCAAAATTTTTTTGCTCACTCTACCTATTTGGTTTGAATTGACAAGTATGACGTCAAAATATGGCGGCCAGTCGGTCCTGTTGTTAGTTGAATCGCATTATACTGTTCCTGCATTAAGGGGTACGTGAGTTCTGGGGTCTTTCTTGGAGTGCTACGTGGAAGAAACTATTTGGGAAACACTGGTACAACCTTTCTATAATATACTTAACAGAGAGCAAGACCTTTAATCTACACTAGTGGCCCGCCCTCGCTTTGCTTCGGGGTAGAATTGATCAAAATCCTTTCTTAGCGGATGCCTACGTCATAACATCTACCTGCATGCCAAATTTCAGCCCGATCCGTCCAGTGGTTCGGGCTGTGCGTTGATAGATCACTATGTCAGTCAGTCACCTTTGAGTTTTATATATAGTATAGATTGTCTTGAATTTAGCTACACAGAAATGCGATGGTGGTCTGGACTCTCCAAATGCAAAATCAACGAGCATAGTAGACTAAAGCTGTAGCCGTCCTAGACAATAGTGCATTACCACAGCCGCAAGCAAGACTCATTGATGGACGGACGTGTAAGTCCGTCAATGCCTAGTTGAGGCTAAAGATTGTATAGTACTTTTCCCAAATAGATAATTCGCGGAAATCAAAACTAGGCCAGCAGCGGCAAGTTCAATGGCGAACAAAGAAACAACAATAGTTTCGTCCGATGTTCATTTGTTTTTTTTTTTAATAAACAGCTTTCTATTTGCTAGCCAGTTCAAAAATGAAATAAAACCTTTGATAAGTTACCTCATTGGTTTCCATGTATCGAAGTAGAAGATCGTTCCATTTTTAAATTACACGACAGACATTAGTTTACTATGTAATTTATTTGGCTGCTAAACCCAAACCACGACAGATATGGATTTTTATACAAATGCCGGCCGCTGCTCGCATGTTTGGCCAGTACAACAATTTCGATTTACCTCGAAAAAGATTGTCAAAGTATTGCTCCAAGATGTTTGAGAAATCATTATTTAAACTTACCCTTGTTTATTTTGCTGCTGCTGCTGCTGGGTGCGGAGTCGTGGTAGAATCCCTAACGGGGACCCCGCGGCTTCGCATTATGCAGTGTAGAAGGTATTCGCAGGACTTTGTTAGCGGATATTATGCCGTAAAGCGCCCGTAAGAGTTGCGAGGTCCTCGGTGGGCAGCCACTGGGGGGTCCGTAAGACTTGCGGGAGTCAGGTGTGAGGTCCGTTCGGCGGTGTGCCTCTTAAAGGCGCCGTCGTCTGTAAAAAGATTTTTAGCCTGCGTTATAAAAAAAAGGGTACTTAAAGATGTTTTTATATATTTAATAAAAATTTCAGGACATTACAGAGTGACTTACGACGACCGGACATGGAGTTTGAACACTGAAGCTTTGGAGAACGAGCGAGACTCAATACACCATTTGAATAGAGCGCAAGTGGGTAATTTCCTTAGATTAAAACAAAAAGGGTAGATACGGTACGCTCATACTTGCATCAAACAAAAACTGATCCCACGGCAGCGCGAACGGGACGGCGAGATCCGCGTCACTGCATTACCGACCCGAACGAAACAGCACGTTAAGTTTCAACGGCAGCGCGAACGAGACGGCGAGATCCGCGTCACTGCACTACCGACCAATCACGCGACCAGTACTCGACGTCACTACCGAATAAGATTCAAAACAAACAGCAATTTTTATGAAAACATATATTTTATAGTACTTACGAACGAAAAGTGATGCCGTGGGTTTTATTTTTAGTTCTTGAGCAATTTGAACACTTTTTAAATAAACTTAGGCATTGTTTTATCATATAAAGACAAAATATTAGCAATATTTCTTTTTGGCGTTCACATGTACGTCGTTTGCATGTCAAGTTGTGACTAAAGCGATTAGGGTCGTGGACCACGATTCATGCGGATCACTTTTGTGAGGCTAGTGCCGTATCCACCCTTTTTGTTTTAATCTAAGGTGATTTCTAATATAAACTCCATCATCAGCCTAGTAATGTTCCAACTGCTGGGGCACAGGCCTTTCCTATGGATGGAATAGGGAGATTGGGCCGTGCGTCACCACGCGAGCCCAGTACGGATTTGTGAGTATTAAAGACTACAGATTCAGCTGGGAACAACTGATTAACGTACATTCCGAAGCACGATGGAGCTCGAGATAGTAAGTTTTTGGTCACCCATCTAATGACCGGCCATTACGAAAATTGCTGACTACCACGATCGCACGAGGAACTCAATGGATAGCGCGGTCGTGCTAACTATCTGCTCCATCCAGGTCCTATTAAACTTACAACCTTTTTTTAAAGTAGGTAGGGTAAAGCGGATTTTCTGCACTCCCCGTCTCTCTCTAGTAACTACATATCTCCTGAATGAAAACCACAGTACAATAGCACTAGGTATCTTTTAGCCGTTTTTTTTGTATAGATTGGTCCGACAAATTACTCCACCCCACCTGATGTTAAGTGATGGTGAAGTCCAGACGTGAAGATAGCTGGTACAGCAGTTCTACCTGACACACCAGCCATCCTCACCTTGCCGGCCTGCATCTTGCTTCTTCACACCTCTTTTAAAGCATTCCAGGTTGTAAGAAGGAGAGAACACGTGAGCGCGCAGAGCATTCCATTTACGGATAATGCGACGAAGAAATGAGTCACCAAATTTCTTTGTACGCGTTGGAATTGTGGTCACAGTTAGACGGTGACACCTTTGGTGGTGTTGTGTTTCTATTTGTGTTTTACAGTAGTTTAGTAAGATATACTTCTAAATGGACTTGGTCGTGGACTTCACTAACACCATCAGGTAGGGTTGGAAATAATATGCCAAATATAAAACGCAAATTTCATAATACTTTTTTCACTTATTTTATTTAACGCGACCAAACTTTATCAGCAACATTATTTTTATGAGACTATTTTAATTTGGAACTTTTTATTTTTACAAGAACATGCCCCATTATCCCATTTAATTTTTTTATCGCGATGGGAGCGACGATTCATTGATGCAACAATGCACTAACTAATCCCTTTGATGCATTCCTATGAGTACATTTTAGATCACTTAAAACATTGTCAGAATTTTCACTCGAATTGAAAGTGTAATTTATGTTTGTAGAACAATAAGGATGAAATGCCAAAACATAACTCATGCTGTACAGTGTATTTTTAGTTACTCATCCGAAGAAAAGACTTGAAAAAGTTGCTTCATCTACATAATTCTGTTTATAAATATGCGAATAGGTTAGGGGGCTACGCTTATTGGTGTAAGAAACGTTTTTTGTTCATTACTAGCTGTGCCCGCGACTTTGTTCGCGTGGATGTCTCAAAATAAAAACATGTCGTAGGCTAGTATTTCTTGTCATTCATCATCATCATTGCTGGGGCACAGACCTTCCCTATGGATGGAATAGGGAGATTGGACCATGACCCACCACGCGGCCCCAGTGCGGATTGGCGGGTGCTAACGACTGCAGATGCATCCGGGACCAATGGCTTAACGTGCCTTCCGAAGCACGGAGGAACTCGAGATAGTAAATTTTTGGTCACCCATCCAATGACCGACCACTGCGAAAGTTGCTTAACTTCAACGATCGCAGCCGAATGCGCTAACCACTTGCGCCATCGAGCTCCTCAACTCTACTCGAGTATTTCTTGTAAGTGATATTAATTAAGAGTCACTGGGGTCGGGCGATGGGGGCAGAGGCGGCTTTACTTATAGTGCAAATGAGATGAACGCAGGCGCAGCGGTTTCAGGGGGCGCCATAGATATAATGGGGGGTGCCGAACGTCACCATTACATTTTGCCCGCGACTTTGTTCGGGTGGATGTCTTAAAATAAAAACATGTCGTAGGCTAGTATTTCTTGTAAATGATATTAATTAAGAGTCACTGGGGTCGGGCGATAGGGGCAGAGGCGGCTTATACGGCTATTGGCGATGAACGCGGGCGCAGCGGTTTCAGGGGGCGCCATAGATATAATGGGGGGCGCCGAATGCCACCATTGCATTTTGTCCGTTCGCTTACTAGAAGGCGCTAGGTTTACGATTGTACATGAGGAGTACAAGGAGTTATTCTCTCTTATCCCTCCATCACCTTTTCTTTAGAGGTGGGCGTTTTTAGAATAACTAAAACTAAATTAGATGCCATCTAGTTTTCGTCAACTTTACTATAGCAACGGTGCCACAAACTTATCTGTGCCGGTGAAGATGTCACTAGCGGTGAACAAATATGTCCTAAAAATGTCACAATGCTATAGATAAATTTTAGTTCCAATTTTTGCCACCTGCACTGAAAAGTTAGCGATACTACGATACTGACATTCACTTGGCATCGATGCGATACTACGATACTGACATTCACTTAGCATCGATGCGATGCCGGCATCGGTGCGCGGATCCGATGCGATTTATCTGATACCGATGCGCATCGATTTCACAAATATCTAAAAACGCCCATCTCTACTTTTCTTTAGAGGACCACGCGCGCTGCCCTATAATGTGGGGTTCTTTAAGAGAGGCGTGAAGAAGCAGTTTTGCAGGCTGGTAAGGTGAGGATGGTTGGTGAGGCAGTTTATAACTGCTGTAGTAGCTAAAAAAAGGGGCTAGAGACGCTTCTGGATGGGGGCCAACGGGGTGCCTATGCCGGTAGGATAATGAAGACAAAGGGTAACGAATAAGTGACAGATACCAACCAGATTGTATTTTTGTAACACCCTGTATAATTATGTGGGTAATACACATCAATACGAGTATAATTTTCATTGTTTATTTCAGGTTGTTGACGATGTGTTCGCTCTCATGAGATCGGAGAGAATGACTCACGAAAAAGGTTTTAGCATACTCCGGTTTCTTCGGAAAGAAGACAACTACCACGTTTGGAATCCGGCTATATCCGGTTTCACGTGGCTCAGGAACAGGCTGAGGCATTTGCCAGAGAGACAAGCCGAGTTCGACGTGAGTTTCACACTAAATGCTGTCTGTTTAACAGTAACCATTTCTTTGGATAAGTTACAACGTCTCAAATATGTTTAATATTATTTAAAGTCTCCTTCTTGTCTCCTTCTTGTCTCCTTCTTGTCTCCTTCTAACGTCATCGCAAAGAAAGTGACTGCACTATCATTCTTTATCATCAGCCTATTAATGTCCCCGCTGCTGGAGCACAGGCCCTCCCTATGGATGGAATAGGGAGATTGCGCCATGACTCACCACGCGGGCCTATTGCGGATTGGCGGGTGCTAACTACTGCAGATGCAGCCGGGACCAACGGCTTAACGTGCCTTCCAAAGCACGGAGGAACTCGAGATAGAAGATATTTGGTCACCCATCCAATGACCGACCACTGCGAAAGTTGCTTAACTTCAACGATCGCAACCGGACGCGCTAACCACCTGCGTCATCGAGCTCGTCACTACCATTAATCAAACTAAAAAGTAAATGAACGTCTCTGAGTAAGGCCGTTAGGGCCTATTCAGGCCGGAATGGTAGCGGCCAGTAGCGACGTGCCGAGCACTTTCACGCTAACAGCAGTATGAAATTATTTTAAACCTACCACATACTTAAAATACCAGTACTGCCAGTATCGCTTGAAAAGCTCGAAAAAGTAGCGCGGCCTAGGCACAAGGCCGGTCGCAGTACTCGCATCCAGCTCCTGCGAGCCAATTTGCGCAAATCGTCACTTAGGGATGAAACGATACCATCTAGGTATCGATACTTTTACTCGATACTGTATCGGTCGGTAAGTATCGATGCCTACTTCGGCATCGAATGAAAAGTATCGATTAATTTTGACGAACGATATTACAATTACAAATTCAGTCACAGTTTTGATTTAACGAAAACAAAATAACGGCTCAGACCACGCTATGAACGAATAAATTGTAATAAATATTAATCTTACGCAAGGCTGCTAACTGATCAGTAGAATAGATGCGTTCGCGAAACAAAAATTCCAACTAGACACCTTACTATAGAGTAAATAATCTGCCTACGATTAATTTTGATAGTTCTCAGTGAGTGACCGACCGAGTAACGATACAAGTACTTACTTCACGATACTACTTGTGACTCAGTTCTAAAGTATCGATGCCAAAAGTACTTGGTATCGAAAGAAAAGTATCGAGTAGTTACTTGTATTTACTCGTATCGTTTCATGCCTATCGTCACTCCTTCGTGCCTGTAAAACAAATCATAGGAGTATTATTCCTAAACGATAATATATCCTTGGTCCACCCAGGTGAACCAAGTGTCAGGACAAAGTCTCTGGAGTTCACCCAGGTGAATTTTTTAAGTAGCCCACGGATATGAATCACATCCGTCGCAATAAATTTTTCCTATAAAAACTTTTTTTTTAACATAATTCTTCCTTCCTCCAGTCCATCATTCTAAGCTACATGGAGCACGTGATCAATAAGGTTGGTTATGAGCCCGAATCAGAAGAAACCCCCACTGTGAGCATGCTGCGTCAGGAGGTGTTGCAGTTTGCCTGCAACCTTGGACACGAGGAGTGTGTACAGGAATCGGTGCGAAGATTTCTGGATATGAAGGAAAACAATGCTGTGTAAGGACTGCTTACTGCGTGCTATTAACATTGACAGGAATACCAAGTTTTTTTTAAAGTTAAAAGGGTGGCATTATAATAATCATAATCAAAATCATTTATTCAGTTTAGGCTGTTACAACCACTCATGAATATGTAGAAGCTACGCCATCGGTTCGTAAATCTACGGCGGGAGACCTTGTTCTGAGAAGAACCGGCAAGAAACTCAGCAAGGGCTGTTTTTTTCTCCCAGCCTAGACACGAAGATAGATGATGCGGAAAAAAGTGTCCCACTCCAGCTATCCTGAACTTGCCGGCCTGAACCCAATACCCTACCCTGCGGAGTTTCGTGTATATATCTAGTATTCTGATTACAAGTTTTAAGATTGATTAACTTAAAGTCTTATTTACCCAGCACTTTATTCATAAACCCACAATGGGTTAAAGCATATAATTGATTATATTTTTCAGTGTGGATCGACGCATTCGACGAAGTGTGTACATGAATGGAGTCAGAGAAGGAGGTGTAGAAGATTTTGAATTTATTCTTGATCGATTCAGTAAATCAAACATTGCTAATGACCGTTTGGAAATGTTGAGGGCTCTGGGTACAGCTAAAGATCCGCAACTGCTGACAAGGTAATCATTTACAGCAATTGAAAATATATGAAAAAACTGACAAGTGGTACTGAATCAAATAAAGAACGTAATTATGACGTTTCTTATAACAATGTAATGATAATAACTAATGATTAGGAGACTAGAATGATATTGACTTAGAGGAATGGTAAGAATCCAGATAAGCGTCATAATTACGAACTTTTGCTTTAGTCGGGCTAGCGTTGCTTATATTTATATACATAAAAAATTACCTCTTTTCCCCCCGGTCACGCTGTAATTTGAGTATGACTTTACTGATATCACATTTTTTTTGAGTTTTCTATACTATAAAATCTACAAATCTTATGAAAACAAGAAATAGTAAAGTTGCATAAATTTTAAGTTAACGAGGACGAAGTTTCGGAGGAAAGCATTAATATTGACATAGTGACATGGAAGCATAATAGAAATCTCTCCCAGGTAAGGCATTATAGAAAAACCTTAGATAAGAAAGACAAAAAGTTTATTAAAAAGGCACTATGACTCATGATTATCATTAAATTTTATTGATTTACTTATCATCCGATTTGTAAGCGGAAGGAAATATAACTGATTAAAAGTTTACAATGATAGATGACTCAACATATTATTAATCCCAATATTGAATATGGATATAAAAATAGAAAAAACAATCGTAGGTAATTCTTTTTTCATTTCAGGTATCTGCAACTGACCCTCACCCGAGATGTAAGGTCACACGACAAAGTGAATTCTTTCAACTTTGCTCTTCTTGGACATCAAGATAACGCTAACACTGTTTTAGAATTTGTTAAAAACCATATTGACGATATAAGAATAGAGTAAGTAAAAAAGATTTGGTTTATGCCTAACTTTAGTTTTGTAATCAGTGGTTTGCATCCACGCAAAATGTTAAGTTCACAAATAATCGTATTGTAACTAGTTCTATATTGTAATGTTTAACTTTACAGATACGTTGAAGATGCACCACCCACTCCTGTGCACACTGCATTGTCAAATCTTGCCTCATATTTGGACGAATCGGGTTTGAATGATGTGAGTATGTTATTTTTCATAATCTGATAATAACCAAATCGATTTTTATAATAAATATTTATTTATCATCTTCTTCAGATTTGAACATCTAGCAGTTGAATGCTTATAAAAAATCCTTAATTTGAAATTGTCTTTGTGACAATTAGATTTATTTGTCATCCTATCATACGATCACTCAATTCTTTTGACAATAATTTTAAAGTAGCAACTTGATAAAGCGACCAAGGCGCACAATACATATTTATCTCCATTTAACGGGTATGTAGGAGCCATACCCATTTAGGATTCATTATAAATTATTTCGTAATTACATATTACAAAAAATCATTAAAAATAAATTACTTGTTTGTACAAAAGTAACAAGGCTGCCTTCTGCTCCAAAAATCTTTTGAAATTCAGACTGTGGAGATTTTAATCAAGCATTTTGTCTTTTACAGTATGAAGCGTGGCTTCGCAGTACTCAGTCAGGGAGTGCCCAGTTTAACAGAGTCCTGACTTCTATTGCATCAGCACGAAGCAGTATCGCTTGGGGCACTGCCAACGCTGATTCCATACTGTCTGCTGCAAGGGGCGGAGCAACTTCCATGGCAGTCTCTGTGGCTTTGCTTGTTATTTCTATTGTTCTATTTACCGCTGTGTAAAACTGAATTAAACTGTTTTTTTATTCACTATCGTCCTTTATTTTAAGTTCTTCTCGATCAGCCTTGCCTTGGTTATGCGATAACAGCGGAGCAGATGGGGAAGTGCACCGCCCGTGGTACAGCGTGTTGTCGTTGGCGTCCCTCGGTGTCGCTTTGGGTAAGTACTGTTTTTCTGGGACACAGTATGCACTCGTTAATTCCCAGAGCTGATGACGCTCGGAGAATAGTATTCGTTGTGCCGGCTAGTTGGCTAGTCACTTACATAACAGAAATCAATTTCATTAACCAGGTGACATGATTCTCGGGGTGGAAATCGTGGCCACGGTGTGAACATTATGCAACAAAGCATCAGTTATCAGGCAATGGCTTAGAATGGCACTTCCGAAATTTACATTGCTCGAATAGGAAATCCAGTATCTAGTTAACACACAGCGGAGTAGTTTCAAGCTGTAGTAGGTCTCTAGTCCACCACATGCGTAATAATACAAGATATACGAGTAAATAAATAGTTAAAAAAACTGTAAGTAGGTATGGAAAGCTTTTACTGTCTATGCAATAAAGATAAGAGTTAATGAAAAAATGTATGCACTTTTAAAATTTATATATCAGACGAAAATGTAACTATGACAACAAAGCAGCACTTTTTTATATTTCAAGACGGTGGCAAACAATCATTTCAAATAGACAACGACTAGAAAAGCCAATAGGCTCATTATATTCCTAGTGGTTCTACTGAATAACTACTGGCTAGTAACTAAACGCGCTTACTAGTTCTGCTAATAGAAAAATAAATCTCAATACTTGCTTCGCTATACTCAATCTTACGAGTATATGTCCTGTGAGGTGTATATCAATAAAGAATATATTTATTATTATTTTCCTATTACTTTATCTCTTACTCATTACCCCACCCATATCTGATGTTGAATTTGAGTATGAGGTGTCTACTAAAGATAGCTACTTATGCGACAAATGAAGGAGATATACCTATATTATCTACAGGTATGGTAAGTAAGGTATGCTGTAAAGGAAATTTGCTAGAAAAAATTCCCTACCCACTAAAAACCCAACAGTGCTCCCTCGCCTGCCGGAACGGGTTTCGTGGGATCCAGGTGACTCTCCACGTTACCCCCGGCAGGGGTATCTGATACAACCCTAACGCTGACAATGATTCTTATACTTGAAGGACTCACTCTAGGGAGGAGGAAGGAAGAGATGCTAAAAAGCTTCCCACCTTGGACGCTTTATTATTGGTCGATAATATCGGATGCATTGTTTCGATATTTCAACATAATTCTATTGTATCGCAACAGTGTGTAAGTTAGCAGGAGTTCTCATACATCTTCAATCTATATATATAAAACTCAAAGGGGACTGACTGACATAGTGATCTATCAATGCACAGCCCAAACCACTGGACGGATCGGGCTGAAATTTGGCATGCAGGTAGATGTTATGACGTAGGCATCCGCTAAGAAAGGATTTTGATCAATTCTACCCCCAGGGGATAAAATAGGGAATGAAAGTTTGTATGAAACTTTGTCAATTTTAAACCGATCGGGCTGAGACTTTGCATTCAGGTATAAGAAGAATCATAGATGAATGTCATTGTGTATAATACAAGCCTGAGAACAAAAACTGTAGTCTACACTTCAGCTCTACACCGAAGCGAAGCGAGGGCGGGCCGCTAGTAATGTACTAAAAACAGATATCGCAATAACGCACCCGATACTATCGACCGATAATAGCGCGCCTTTGGAGGGAGGCCTAACTCTATTGAATCGTCCAAATGTTTTTTTCCCTACAACTCGTTATAAGACATTATTGTGCTGCGCAGAAAAATTAATGAATATCTCCACAAAATTAAAATAATAAGGTAACAAAATTTACGAATCGTTATGTTGTTACCACGGCCGCCCACGTCAATACAGTCATATGATTTATTTCTTAAAGAGAACCTGTTGAATTGATTTGAATAGTTCAAACCCAAACATATTTTTCTGCAATGAAAAATAATCAGACACTTTGTAACAAGCTTTTTTAAGAAATTATTTCTTTATGGTATCTTTAAATTCATTTAACGTTAACTCTTCTAAAGCTCAAAATTTTGACAGTTTAGATAGTCGTGGCAGTCTATGCAGCTAAGATAAGCGAGTTACAAATTGAAAACTAAGCTATTCCGAAGCTAAACTCAGCCAGATGAGCTAAGTAAGCTAAGCTAAGCTAAAAAATATGTCCCGTGCACATCAAGAACTCAACAAAAGCTCAGGCAGTGTTACGAGGTCGTAGTTCAATTCGACAGTCGTCGCTCGCCATGAATGTAATCGTAATTGTAAGGAGTTTAGTATACGAAATTTCCGTTATCACACTTTGGGTAAAGTACCCTAATAATGATAAACGGAGGATGTGGATTTAGTTCGATGATACCATTCTACGCGACTTGTATTTCATGATTGCGTTTTTTATCTCCTATCTTGCTCTTTATCAATATACGTACTATACTGTGTTCAGTTGGCACTATATTTACTAAGTTTTATTGATCAATAGTTGAGTTTGGCTTAGTTTCTAATATACTCTCATGTACAATATTTTCTTTTTTTTTGTTTCTTAGGTTTTCACGAACATCACTCATTTAATAAAACTAGTTTTATATAATATTTTCATTAG
Organism: Chilo suppressalis; assembly: GCA_902850365.2. Lineage (NCBI taxonomy): Eukaryota > Metazoa > Arthropoda > Insecta > Lepidoptera > Crambidae > Chilo > Chilo suppressalis. The sequence goes on along the minus strand of OU963901.1, from coordinate 26,792,330 downwards.
AGTTTATTCAACGTGATTGATATTTATTTATATTTCTTATTCTAACCTTATGTGCTTCGTCATTTCTTTTTACTTTTAGAATCGAATAATTATCTTTTATCATGTCAGAAATTCAATTTTCATTTTCTAAATTACAATAATGATTATCTTATCGTAAATAATTATCACGATAGCAGCCCATTTATTACAGATAGAAAAAAACAGCTCAACTCATTTTGTGGTGAGAGAAAGGGCATGTGAGTATTGTCTAATTAATACGTATTTTATTTTTTAAAAGTTTGTTTGGCTGTAAGCTGTATATGTTAGTCATGGTACTATTTTTCTTGTTATGTGTCGTGTTGCTCTTTTCAGGTTCTGCTATTTAGATGACGTACTAATATTTTCTATGCCAGCACATTTATTTTTAAATAATTTAGATTTTGTCGACCATGCTGGACTAGGAAGAAATATAATGTTTGTCACATTGAATTCTAGTGCATAATTTTATAACTTGGTGAGCTCGATAATGCAGTGCGTAGCGTTTGGTTTGCAATTGTGGAAGTGAAGTTGATTTCGCAATGCGTGATTAAGAGTTTACTGTCAAAAGTTGCTCTATGTTTCGCAATGCACGTTAAGCTGTTGATTCCGGCTACATCTCCAGTCCATACAAGGCCCGCGTTGTGGATCATGGCCCTTTCTTTCTATTTCATCTAGGTATAGGGAAGGCCTAAAATTTTTAAATGGGGATAATAAAAGGCTGATGAGGATGATAGAAAAAATCTCTCGAAAACTGTAATTATTCGGTTACTATTGAACGAGCAAAGGATTAACGAACGATGTAAAACCTGCTAGTCTTTTTTCCAATCAACGTTAAATGTGACGTCACAAAGTTATGGGTATGCAAAAGGTTGTTTAAAAATGTTTACTATTAATGTCTCTGTCAATCTCGTAATATATAATGGCGTGAAGTTATTTGTGTGTGTCAATATATTTTTTGTGGAACTAATGCCGTGACTCTTGTGATTGCCCACTGTACTGTTTTTTAGTTCATCTGAATGATTTGTCTATTTTGTGTTAATGTTCATAGTGTTAAATTCACGCTTGCTCAATCGCAACGTTCGCATGAAAAATTCATTTATTTCTTGTTTTTAATTGTTTAGTTGCTAAATTACAATCTGTTTCAATTTCAATAGTGAATTCCTATTAAACTATTCCCAGTAGCGTTGTGTTTGTTTTGAATATAGTAGCATTTTTATATTAACTAGCTGTTAGTATCCTAAAGCCTTTAAGATACTAATATCTTTTAAATTAATGTATTACATTTAAAAACATTCATTTATTTACATGAACACAATTGCTTTCGCTTACATGTCATCTTAGTCTTAGCGGTAAGTAAACAGGCCTTTATTTCAAATTTAACGTTGACACGCAAATGTATTAATGTAGAACTCTCTTAAAAAGTCTTAAAATTACGGATTTAGTTTATTATATTGTTAGACTTGCTGCTAAACATGTCGTTGTGTGTGCAACGGATGTAGGTAACAGTTAATCATTGAAAAAAATAAAAATAATGGTAACCAAAAAGTGCTGAGATAATAATTTATTTGCAATTTTTAAGTCTAAGTTCAAATTATTTCTTTCCCAAAGTACTCAAAGTTTTAAGATAATTATGTTTTTTTTTATTTTAGCAACATGGCCCTATTCAGATTCGTTTTCATCTCGGCGCTCTTGGTGTTAGCAAAGTCTGAATTCCCAATCGATTATAGTCTAGATTTGGATGTTGATAGCTTTGACACCAGAAATGATGACCAGGCTTATCGTTTACCCGAAGACTTAGACCCTGAACACGCTGACATAGAAATCACACCTTATTTTGATTCTGATACGACACCCCCAGGAAAGGAACAGTTTACATTTGATGGAATAGCAACTTTGCGGATAAGAGTAAGTTAGAATAATTGAATTTTAAGGTACTAGAAATTTGAAAAGTGGAAGAGGTTCTGTATTCGGCTGATATTTTTATATGTTTAATTTTACCTTATGTAACTGTTAGATTTTTTTACCGTATGTAACTGCTACATTTTTGGTGTTGACTTTTTTGTTTGCATCAGTTTTCTCTCTAGATGTATGTCTATGTGTACCTATAATTTAATTTGCCTATATAAATTTGGCAGAGATCTGATGTGAGATAATTAATCGAACTCCTAGATGATAAACAGTAGACATCGGGTTTGTAATTATATGAAATAATAGTGGGTGCGCTGCGAGTAAAAATACTAGTTTCCCATACAAACTTTGAACTGCCCTTTTACCCATTTAGGGTGAGTTTGAGAATATCCGCTCTTACCGCATGCCTAAATCATAATATGCAACCGCATAACTGAGTCCTCGCCTGCGGGGCAAAGGGGGAGGACAAAAACGGGGACCGTGAGAGCTGCGGGCGGCAAGCACATTCTTGGGAAAACCACAAACGCCTCCCCCGCCCTCACCTCCCATTGTCCCCGTTCTCGTGCTCCCCCACACCCTGTGCCCCGCAGGAGAGGTCTCAGTTATGCGGTTTATCTATAGTAAAAATGAGGTCTTACCAGCAGCAGCTTCTTTTAGTTAAAAAATCAAAATTATAACTATTAATAAAAAGAGTCCATAAAACAAATCCCAAAAAATAAAAAATACAAATAATACCTATCCTCTTGTAGATTTGGAGTAAAATTATAACATTTGCCTCCTTTTTGATAAACGAATACTAAGTATGGATTAGTTACTCTATGTTTTGCCTCTGTTCATTGAACGAGAAATGGCACTTGAGCAACACACGGTATAACATGTCTAAGCTTATTCCTCATTAATAAGGGGGTTAGAGTCAGTGCAATGCCGTGAAATGGATCTGAGTTGACTTTTAATATTTATTGGGTTCGCAATGCACTGACTCAAAATGTTGTTATTTACTGGATTTCAGTAATGGATGAATACAATTTATCATTTTTTACTAGTATTGGTAGCCTTTAATTATTATTACCGATATACCTATTTCATTTTTATTAAAAATCTTTCGTTTTTATAAACTATAACACTATGTATGATTAATTTTATCTTATCAATCAATAGGACTAATAAAATATGTCATTTATAATCTTTTATTACGAAATTGCTTTACCGTTAAGATAACGCATTATATTATGACGAATGGACCTTTATAATTCATTTTGCTGTTTATTATATTTTTATTTTTAGCATTTAACTGCTAGGTGTTTAAATCTAAAGAAAATTTTACTAAAAAAAAACAGGCAGCTGACGGGTGTGGGTTCGAGTCCCTTCTGCTGCCTGGACCACATGAAATATTTTCTAGTTAAATATTCTTTAGATTTATTTCACTTTTTAAAAGATTAGGTTATTATGAAACCTAAAGTTTGACTATCATATTTTTTTCAGGCGGTAAAAAATAACCTTACTAGTGTAATTGTACAAGAAAATGTTAGAGAAATACAAACCGTGACACTCGTGGATATTGATACTGGAGAATTTTTGCATTACGGTAATGAAACAACTTCATTCGAACGTATCAGAGAATATCACTTTCTGAAAGTCAATTTGAAGGATGGAGCCACTCTTCGCATTGGACGCTTATATAAGCTCCATGTTGTATATATAGGAAATATTAACGAAACACCACTTTCAAGAGGCATGTTTAGAGGTTACTATCGTGATCAAAATAATTATGTTCGGTAAGCATTTATATTATAGCATCCAATTAAATCTATAGTTTATAGTGTTTTTTTGTTAAACGGGTGGCAAATAATACCACCATAGCCTAAAGACGCTCGAGATACCAAAGTTATCAATCACGCCTTTGCTGCCATCTTGACTCAATCACGTACCCCGTGGAGCCCTGGAACCTTATTTGCCGATAGAAACACAACTCCATCAAAATGTAGTGAGACTGTTTTAACCACATCGAAAAGGTTACCAGAAGGAGAGTCAATCAAAAATCTGTAAGAAACGCATAAACACTTGATCTTATAACCTTAAATGATCACCTTGCAAATATGTTTCTATAAATTAAGTGAATAAGCTATAAGACTATTAAATAATTTCAAATTTTAAATTTACCTGGAAATTATTATTATTCTTAATTCTATTCATTGTTAAAACTGAGCTGATATTTATTTGAGAATTGTTGCTAATTACAATGCTATCAGAAATTTTATTTTAGCTATAAGCTCAACATCGTTATGTCCTAACAGGACTCATCTTTTGGTATCTTATAATAATGCAAGACTCTGTTTACTACAAGAAACGCAATAAACTTTTCTGATTTCTTAACATAATAATTTAATGTGTGAAAACCTCAGCTGAAAACAATCCACTTAATAATAGTACTTATTGAGAAATAAAATAGGTTTCTCACTACTTATTCGCTTTGGTTTAAATCAATTCTGAGCTACTACATACATATATTTGTCACTGCAAACATGAATAAAAGTGTTCCATAGTAACGGAGTTAATAAATACAGAAATTATATGTAAAAATATGAAGGTGAAAAGGGCACACGATACTATAAACACACCACAGAAATCAAATGATATTAAGATGCATGGAGGCAGAAGAAACGCCACAGCATGTCATCATGGAATACAGGAGCATGGCCGACCAACGGGCACGACTTCTCCAGTCACCAGAATCGTTTCCAAAAGCTTGCAGCAGTCTACCAAGGCTGCTTTCCTTCTGGACCAATATAGGCTGGCCGGAGTAAACGGGAATGTTTTTGAGACACGCACAATGGTCCAATAATTAGGACTTAGTGTGGAAACCGTCCTGAAAAACTCACTTACTGACTATGTGTTTTCTAAATGACCATTTCGTTTATTTCAGATGGTACTCTGCAACTCATTTGCAGCCCACTCATTCAAGACAACTGTTTCCTAGTTTCGACGAACCGGGCTTCAAGTCTACTTTCAATATAGTTGTCAACAGGCCGATTCGTTTTACTGAAACTTATTCAAACATGCCACTCGTGAATGTAACCACGTACGTGAACAAGTTGTAGCTATAATCTTCTTTCAATAGACGTACGACCGTACTCGGAGTTAACAATTACCTTTAAACTTTGATTAAATTTATTGGTGTAATTTTTTTGTTCTTGATGCAAATTCACTCAATCTCGTTTGAACAAAAACTAAACTTGTTGTTAAATATGAATTTGCAGAATTGGGGATCGTGTAAAGGAAGTATTCCAAACTACACCAAGGATGTCCGCTTATTTGATTTCCATTCACATCAGTGACGGATTCACGGTCATAGCGGAATACAACAATCCACAAAAACCATACCGTATAATCGCAAGACCGACTGCTTCTGGCCAAGGAAGATACGCGATGGCTGTCGGCCCTCCTCTTACAGAATGGTTCGATAATTACTTCGGAATCAATTATTATGATATGGCGGACGGTTTGAAGAACGACCAACTGGCTTCACCATTTTGGGCTTCTGGTGCTACAGAGAACTGGGGCCTGGTTACATACAGGTTAGCTAATTGTGATTTCATCCCACATGTCTTTAGTTTGTAAATGTAGCTATAAATTCTACGTTAATTGCAAAATCATAACACGTCGCATAACAAAGTAGTACTAAGATAAGTGTTCCTAGCATGGTGAACACGATAAAATAAAAATACCAGTTAACTTTGAAATCAATAATAATTTATTATTAGGCACAACACGAATACAACACAATGACAGTAGCAGAACAATATGAGAATGAAGACAAATAATGTATTCTTGTTAATACACAATTATATGATAACGATGTTAACTGGTAGGGACGGCCGCAGTCTGGTGCTGACGGGCGTTAAGAATCACCACATTATAGATGTGTGATGTTCTCCATAAGATGGAAGGAGTATAAATGATGAACGAAAATAAGCCGTTATCCTGATTGGCAACGATCGTACGATGGCACGATGCGTTCTCGTCGTGGGATAATTTTAAACATGCATATTTCTTCAGAAGTGTCCTAATTACTGCTCGTAAGCAGTCGCACCAGCGCTGGCATTGTTAATAATTATCATACGATAGTTTTAATCGTGCACCGATCTCTTTTGAGTGTCCTAATTGATTGCGCATCTCACGAGCGCAGCAACACGGGGATCACGGGACGAGCGAGGCAAGGGGCAATAGTTTCAGGATCACATACGCGCTCCAGGGTCTGCCAACTGGGCGACATGTTGCCTATTGGGTTACCTTGGGGACCAACACCGCTATGATTTTTTTTAATGGCGACCTATCGCCTTTTCAGTGACAGTATCGTACGATAGGTGCCTCGCCTGATCTATTAGGATGTTTAGTCATCGAATGATTATTTTCATCGCAGGGCGAGATTTCATCGCGTATACGATCGTGGCCAATTAGGAAAATGCTTAAGTTTAAGCTTTTATATTAGTCATGGGTGACAGAGTTATAAGAAAACTGATTGATCCTGCCATCTGCTCCAAAATAACATACATATGTATTGTATACATGCTCTGCTAAGTTCAGGACGATTTTTTATATTTTGTCGTTTAGAAATGTAATGCATTTATTATATGTGTAATTTATATTTCCTCGTTTCTAGGGAGTTGCGCCTGCTCAACGATGAAAACGAAACAAATGCTCTGGATAGAATGTATATCGGAACTATTACTGCACACGAGTTGGCCCACAAATGGTTCGGCAACTTAATCACTTGCAGGTGGTGGGATAACGTCTGGATCAATGAAGGATTCGCCAGTTACTTCGAATACTTTGGTATGGACGGGGTTAGTAAAATTATTGACATCATTCACGACAATGGCACATTCGCTATGCAATTGTGTTAGATAAGCAACTTTCGCAGTGATCGGATATGAGATGGACTACCGAGAATTGAGAAAAGTCGGATTTTCGTCTTTGTTAAACTATTTGTCTAGGACTGGCTGCTTCAGTAGTCATTGCGATATTTATGTAAGTAAATACATCTTATCTAATGTCTTAGATTTAAATTTAGCGGTCTTACCTACCTTAACTGCTACGGCATCCCTTAGCTATCGTAGATTCATTGAAACTTTGGAATTTGCAGGGGCCATCGACAAAATCAATTTACCAGACAACCTGGTACACAATTGTAGTGGACAACACTCTAAAATCAATCTAAATTTGTTTTCGTTCAGAGTTTATATGGTGCAAATTTCTATAAATTATCGCAAGTGACAAAATCTATTATTAATTAACAGATTGCCAAATCGATGGAGCTCGAAGACCAGTTCATTATTATGTACCTACAAAGCGCATTGTCTGCGGACGCGTCTCCCAACACAAGGGCCTTGCGACACACCGTTAACAGTCCCACCCAAGTTACTGGTCACTTCACTGGAATCAGTTACTCTAAGGGAGCTTCCTTCCTTCTCATGTTGAAGCACATGGTTACCGAGGAGACGTTCAAGAAAGCTCTTCATTTATTTTTGATTGACAGGTAAAGTAAACCGATTATTTGTGAATCTGCTGTCAGCGCTGATTGCAATGTTGACGCATTTATTTTTATTTTAATATTTCCAACACACACCAATTAGCCTAGCCACAAAGTAAGCACTGTAAGGCTTGTGTTATGGGCTACTAGGGTAACGGATAGAATAGATATATTGTACATACATATATATGCAGCGTCTACTTTAGTATAGATTATGGGATACCTATTAAGTTATCTTTCATTAATAAATAATAATATAAATAAATATTTCCAACACTCACACCAATTAGCCTAGCCCCAAAGTAAGCACTGTAAGGCTTGTGTTATGGGATGCACAGAGTACCTTTTGATGGGATGCCAGGGTAACGGATAAGAATACATATACTGTGCATATATAAGTTTATTTATATAGAAATACATACTAAACATCCATGACTGGAGTACAAATGCTCGTATTCATCACACAAACATCTGCCCCCACCGGGAATCGAACCCGACCTCTCGAGTCGGCTACACCATGAAACCCGGCGTATAAACCATTCGGCCACGGAGGTCGTCGTTTATTATTTTCAACTTAACTGAATAAACCTAAAATACCGAATTTTTGACGCTTAATAGTTAAGGAGATGTTCTCATTTCTCTTTTCATACTTGAAAAACTGTTTAATTCATTGTAATCAATTACAAAAAAAAAAGTAATAGGGGTACGATTTTATCCGTTCGAGTCATTTTTTGATCCCATTTTTAAGATATTTACGATCATTTGCTATTTCTATTGTTTTAGAAGTTTTATTAACGTGTGTACTATTGAGATACTTAACCTCCGTTATCTATATTTAAATCAATTGTGATTCGTTTGGCTCGCTAAAACTCGAGAACAGCTGGCCCGATGTAGCTGATTTTGAAATGTTTTTCGTAGTCCAGCCAAGGTTTAAACGGTGAGAAAATATGGAAAAACTTAGTAATGAAGATAGTAAAACAACAATTGTCTGTAATTGTCCCATATAAACTGTACTACCTACTTTCCTGTCAAAAATGCCTGACATTACCGATCAAAATATTCTGCCATTTTAGCGAAGGGAGATTGTTAATGTCTTTAGAATAGATGATATGAAGTACACCGGGTTATCTGGTCACGAATAAAATTCTATTTAGTCCGTCAGTTACATTATTAAAAAATAATGAACGCATGTTTATATTTCGTCAGTCAACCAAAAAGTTTCGGAGTAGGCGCTCGTGACGTCACTTCTAAGGTAAAAATTGGACCAAGACGTGACGTCATGCGAAATTTAAAATCAACATAATCTCTGTGATGTTTTGATTATGTAAAAAAAGGAACAATACGTGTCAAAAACTTATTGATAATCTACCTGATAGACGAAGAAAAAAAATAAGTCATCATTAATTTTATTTTGGTGACTGTCATAAATAAATAAAGATGAGGAACTCGATGGCGCAAGTGGTTAGCGCGTTCGGCTGCGATCGTTGAAGTTAAGCAACTTTCGCAGTGGTCCGTTATTGGATGGGTGACCAAACATTTACTATCTCCAGCCCCTTCGTGCTTCGGAAGGCACATTAAGCCGTTGGTTCCGGCTGCATCTGCAGTCATTAACACCCACCAATGCGCACTGGGCCCCTGTGGGTCATAGCTCAATCTCCCTATTCTATCCATAGGGAAGGCCAGTGCCCCAGCAGTGGGGACATTAATAGGCTGATGATGATGATGATGACTGTCATAAATGCTTCCGCAAATTAGGTCATAGCACTTGCAATGCCTCACATTTAACGAAGATTTTAACAACTAATCAACAGAGAATATCATACTTTTTTAAAGATGAAGTTACTTTCACAATATGAGTTTGTTTCATTAAAATCTAAAGAAAAAATTTCTAGATATTGTTTACGTTAAAATCTAAAGAAAAGTTTGCTAGAAAAAATTGCACGCGGACCAGGCAGCAGACGGGACGGTTTTTTTTTCTAGTAAACTTATCTTTACATTTAAACATCTAGCAGTTAAATATTTAAAAATCAACTTTTTTACGTTTGTTTAATCTTACAGGGCTTATCAATACGCTACACCCGAAGACTTGTTCCGAGCTTTCCAAAATGCCACTGACCAAGATAATATAGTTATAGATGGCCTTGATATAATATCTTTCATGACAACTTGGGTAGACCAACCGGGGTATCCTCTCCTGAACGTGGATGTTAACATGAATACGGGTCTCATGAACTTGACACAGGTATTTGTTTCATTTCATAATACACTCATCATAAGCAATATGTATCATCTACGCAGCTCCGAAAAGAAGTTTGACTTCAAATTGTCAACTTTATCAGTTGAAATTTTAAAGTGAATCGTCTTTTCGGGCGGGGTGTAAATGGAAAAATGATATGGAAAATATAAAACGGAAATGCGTCACGAGCGTCCAATATATACATATATATGTGTGTGTGTGGGATGCGTGCGCAGCTCCTCCCGACGTGCATGAAAGATGGAGAGTAACTCGGCGAAGGCTGAAACGCTACGAGCGTCATACGCGACAATATAATAATAACTGAACAACGATTCGTTCCTATACATATTTTATACACCAACAGCTTGGGAACCCATTATACAGGAGATAAAATCCCAACCCCGAGCACACACTGCAAGACCAACAGATACTATTAGTTCTTTTTGTTTGCATAATTTAACATAAGAAGGAGATAGAAAGCCTCTCTTGAGTTTGTTTCGCCGGTTCTTCTCAGAAAGGTCTCCCAATTTTGGAACCGGTGGTAGTTTACGGTAGTTAGGATCAAATAAATAAACTCAAAATTACAAAATAGAATTTTAAATAAAATAATTTATTAACTAAATTAAGTAATAAATTCATACATAGACAATAAAACTTTAAAAATCGAACAATGAAATAACCGAACGCTCAATAAAAGTCTTTCGAAGGTAGCTCGACAAAATTAAATAAAAATTTGATTCCGACGACGTAGCCTGTAAAGGCTTCGAAACGTCAATAAATAAATAAAGTTTCGTGCATTAACCCGTAAAAAACTAGTTTTATTTAATGAGTGATGTGCGTGAAAACCTAAGAAACAATATAATAATGTCAGTGGAAAAGCAAAATTGCTCATACGCCACTGTGATGCTTAAGAGATTTTGCTTATCCACCTTGATATTGTATACAGGTGTCCCACGGCTACCTCACACGGAGGGAGAGTATATTAAATATTCAAGATAGGATATTTTACTGGAAGAAGATATCATTTAATTTATAATAATAACTAGAACTGCATTCTCAGTTTTTTTTAAATGCCTGCTACAACTGGGAATCAAACTCGTGAAATTTCGAAAAAAAACGACTTATTTTATGATAAAAATCGAAAGGGTTAATCATAAGGATTATAATTTGTTAAATAACATTGCATTTTAAATGAACGAAAAGTCATTATTTTTAACATTTTATTTAAAATTATTTAACACAAACTAATATTAAAACGAAAGGGTGCAAGTATAAAATATAATTAAAGAAGATTGTTCAAATTGTAATTCTTGGCGTAATTTATACATTATTTTACAATCATTAGATTTTAATGGACACCTTTGTATAATATATTAATTTTAAAAAGGACTTTTAATTTTACCGGTTCGGAAAACATACGAATTATTTTCAATCACATTCAGCCAAAGACTGATCGAAGTTGTTTATATAACATAAAATCAAATCTATTTTGTAAAGATCGATAAAATAAATCATTTTTTCATTACACTGTGGTATTAATATCCACAACTTTATTGTCATTTTCACTACATGCAAATGTGCTAAGAAAATTATTATAGATGGTAGGCGACATCATAAAGTCTATTGCCATACATTTTTCGCGAAACACCTTCATAAACACATTATAAGGTGTGATACCTACACTAAAAATCTAAAAAATGGTTATAATAAAAACATAACAAAAATAATGAAGCTACTGAAGATATGGCTGTATAACCTAAATCTCTTAGCTTTCTTTGGTTAACGAGAGTTTGAAAATTCTCTCCAATCTGTGGCTCATTCACAATCATCACACAGTTTCTGTCATAGAGTACCTTAATATAGCCGGAAAAGCACTTTAAAAACAGGCAACTATCTGATAATCTACATTCTAATACGATACATAACTTCGGTACTTAGCTTTATTTCCCTAGTTTACTATATAACTTATTCGTTTTTTATTATTTTAATACCTATGTACCTATTTGAAAACATAACCTCAAAATCATTCAGTGTATATGGTTTATAGAAGTTCTATATATAATTTCGAATCTAGGAAACAATTTTTCATGATTATTGGTCTTTAGGCCAAAGATGTATGGAAGCTGAGCAATCTCCTTTATCAAATGTTCAAAATGTGATCCATTTTGTTGTATGCAAATGCTCACTCTTTTAATAAAATCTCTGCCTGTCGATTTCATTATCTTTGCTTATGAATGTTTGTAATAATACGTCCGAGTTCATTTTGTAACTCCTGCACACTGTCGTACCGGTTCTTGTATACTACACATCTTTTACATAACCCCACAAAAAAGTCCAGTGGGGTTAGATCTGGGGATGTCGCTGGCCATCTAATATGTACAACCGGCGTAATAATTGTATTTGGTCCAGACAGAATCCCTTACAAATCCGCGAGACGAATGATCAAGTGCGTTTTCTTTTAACCGTTGGTATGAAATTGTTTTCTGACTTTTCTTTCATTTAAAATGCAATGTTATTCAGAACAAAATAATCGATATGATTAACCCTTTCCATGGTTATCATAAAAATGTCTTGTATTTTATCGAAAATTCACAAGTTTGATTCTCAGTCGTAGCAGGCGATTTTAAAAAAATATGTGGATGCAGTTCTAGTTATTATTAAAAATAGAATGATGTCTTGTTTCAGTAAAATATCCTATCTTCAATATTTAATATACTTTCCCTCCGTGTGAGGTAGCCGTGGGACGCCCTATATATATATGATGCATGCGCTGCTCCCCATGCCTTATGCACTGCCTACTTCCTACTTCCCTTCAGGGGGCCATTCGCCTTGCGGAAATGCTTTGGAAAACGCTAACGCTAACGATTTCATTTTGTTATTTCTAGACGCCTGAGGTTTTCAAATGCCTCGCGCTCTTTTTTTTCTTTTGCATTGGTAATAACAATATTAAAAAAATGGCGTGAGGTATTTGAAAACCTTCGGCGGTTAGAAATAACAAAATAAAATCGAAAGCGTTAGCGTATTCCAAAGCATTTCCGTTATGCGAATGGGCCCCCAGATGTGTGCTCCGTGCACACATTTTTTGTATGCTATCGTTTTGAAATGTATTATTTATTCAAAGGCTTTTTTGCTTTAGGTAATTTAGCTAAATATCAATTCAAATAAAACTAGATACAGTCTATACAATAGTCCCAAACTGACTTTGGACGCTTTGACATTTTTCTATAGGATAGATCAATTTTGAGTTGAATCGAGATTTAGAAGATTTGCAAGTAGGTCTAAGGCCCGTATTACAGAATGACAACTAAGTGTTGATCTTTACTTGAGTACAGTTAGAAAGGGATGGCGCTATGTGTTTTATATAGCGACATCCCTTTTTAACTATGCTCAAGACTAGATCAATCACTGAGAATCTTTCTATTATAGTGGGCCATAGTCACTGATAAATCAAACTTGTTGTTATTAACAAAATAATATGAGTATTAGAAATATTAAACACCGGTCAAAAGTTCATGTTACTTCAGACTCTTGATTTAATTTGCATTTCCTGGGATACTTAGAAAAATATATTTAAGCGCTAACCTAAGTAAGCTGAGTGTGTGTCAACAATATTGCTGGACGATATTCTTTCATGTGTTTAAAGATGATTATGTCTGTTACAAAACCATTTAATATTAGGAAGGGTGCGGGTTCGAGTCCCGTCCGCTGCCTGGTCCGCGTGGATTTTTTTTTTCTAGTAAACTTTTTCTTAGATTTAAACATCTAGCAGTTAAATGCTTAAAAATAAATAAAAACATAACTATAATTGCTATTTCTTCTTTCAAATGTTTAATACTTGAAAAAGTATTCATTTGACATTGTGGGTTACCTACAATGCGAAGAGATGGCGCTGCCTTGCAGCTTAAGGCTAGGAAAATTTCGACGCGGCGAATAGGGCCGTGGTAGCATAATGGTCAGTGCATTCGCCCGGATAGCGAAGGGTGCGGGTTCGAGTCCCGTCCGCTGCCTGGTCCTCGTGGATTTTTTTCTAGTAAACTTTTCCTTAGATTTAAACATCTAGCAGTTAAATGCTTAAAAATAAATAAAAACATAACATTCAATTTTATTTTGTGTAATGATTTAATTTTAACATTTTAGGAACGATTCTATATAAATGAAAACACTGCACCGACAAACGAAACATGGCCTTTGCCTCTGACTTTTACAAGCGGAAAAGACCTTAATTGGGACAATCTGAATGTGAGCCGTGTAATGACATCAAGAACAGCTCAAATTCAAAAAGAACCAGGCCATGACTGGGTTATATTTAATGTGCAACAAAGAGGTGAGATACCTACTTTATTTAACTAAAACCTAATCTCTTATCTATTAGACAAGTCCGTCCGTCCGTCCGTCCGTGGTGCTGTTTCAGCGGCCAAACCGTAAGAGATAGATAAAGAGAATGTTTAAGTTATAAGTTGAGAATAGTCTGATAAGACTACAAACCGGATGTGAGTAACGTAGCACTTCCGGTTTTCGAGAAATCACGTGATTTCTATTTCAAACGAAACCACACAAAATCTCCGAAGTTCTCTATTAATTAAAATTTTTTTTTTGGTGCACATTTGTTTCATTGGTTTACTAGTTTATGATAATGTGTGTGTATGTTTCCGGGGTGAAGTGTGGTTTAGTGAAACGATAATAGTTCGTTTATATGGTTAAACTTTATTACGAAAAACTTAACGGTAACACGAGCGCGGGAAAATCACAGCACCGTACGTGGCTTTACGTTAAAGAGTCCCGGCTATGGGTGCGGCCAGAGTGCACTCAGATTCAGATTCAGATTCCGAAAACAAGCGCGAGAAATAAACAGTGTAGTCGAAGGGTACGGCCAGAGTGCACTCCTGATTCAGATTCAGATTCAGACTCAGAAAACAAAGCGCGAGAAAAAGCAGGCAACCTGCTTAGACTACACTGTTTATTTCTCGCGCTTGTTTTCAGAATCTGAATCTGAATCTGAATCTGAGTGCACTCTGGCCGCACCCTAAGACTGGCGCGCCGGCGCAGTTGACGATACTCCGGAAAACGTCCCCCCTGCGCGTCCCTTCAACGGTCTATACCTGACAGTTCCCTTAAGGCGGTTACACCCCCTCAGGTTCGAGTGCTCTAGAGGCTCCAGACGGAGAGGAGACTCCCCCCGTGTGGAGATACCATCCGCCTGGAATACCTCTAGAGGCACTCGCCAATTCTCGGCGTGAGGTCCTCTTAGGATCTCGCCGTCCCCGAACCCGGTGACGCTGTAAAGGTCATCTGCGACTTACAAGATACACACTTAAAAAAAAAAACAGTTACATACACGCCACAAATGTAATTTTTGTTGAAGATTTAAGCCGAAGCTGCTTTTTCGAAGCCAGTTGCGCTGGCGCCAGTCTTACAGATAAACCAGCGCTGGTTTGGTGTTGTTTAGATGAAACCATTCAGTCAGGATATATCTTGTGGTCTGCACACGTTTGAGGTTAAAAAATAATGAATTCGCGGCAAAATCTGTTGACAAACTAATGTTTAAAGAGTTTTTTACACTATTACATATGACACTTGTGGCCAGCATTGGCTTCGTGTAAAGAACGTTTTACTCCAGAAGATTACTATAAATATAAAGGAGATTGCTCAAATTGGCCTAAATGCACAAAAAATATTGACATACACGGTAATTCTTGGCGTAATTTACAATTTAATTTACAGTCATTAGATTTCAACGGACACCTTTGTATAATATATTTACTTTAAAAAGAACTTTTAATTTTACCGGTTTGGAAAACATACGAATCATTTTTAATGGCTATGGGTGTAGTAACATTCAGCCAAAGACTGATCGAAGTTGTTTATATAACATAAAAACAAATCTATTTTGTAAAGACGATAAAATAAATCATTTTTTTTTATTACAATGTGGTATTAATATCCACCAATATATTATCATTTTCACTAGATGCAAATGTGCTCAGACAATTATTAAAGATGGTAGGCGACATCATAAAGTCTATTGCCATACATTTTTCGCCAAACACCTCCATAAACACATTATAATCTGTATTGTATGTTTGACTTTAAGGTACCTGGTAACGCCAAAACATATTCTAGTCTCTAAATTTCATACCGTGTCATTCTCTTTTCGAATTAACCGCATCCCAATAGATCCTTCTCCTTCAAACACTGTGCCTTATGCTTATGAGGGAAGAAGACGCAATATATTTGCCTGCAACGACGGATGGCCGGAAGGAAATGGCTCTGTCAGAAGGCTGTCACCGCATCAACAAAAGAAGAAAAACGTTCTGTCACCGCGTAAGGACGAAATGGTCGTATTTTTCATCGCTCCGCAACAATTGTGATATAGATATTTTTCCGCATTAAACTCATATAAATAAGTGTGAAGATTAATAAACAATCTTTAAGTGAACAGTTTTATCGCAAATAGGAGGTTTGTGTGTGATTGGTGATAGCTATCAAAAAGGACTTTCTTGACCGCCATCTTTAACCGCTGGCATCAGGACAAGACTGCTGCAGGAGAAGCCGGCGTATGAGCCAGCGCCACCATCGAGGCCCTCAAGTAAGCACAGTGTTTTTTCATCCTATCCCATAAACCAAACCCTCTTAATACTTCGAACCACACCTACAGTCCACTCTCCGGGGTTTCGACCCCACCAGATATCCTTTACCGCATTCAGCTTCACCAGTACCTGTCTATGGGCCTACGTTCCCTGACTATAAATTAATAAATAAATAAAATTATAAGGTGTGATACACTAAAAATCTAAAATATGGTTATCTTAAAACATAACAAAAATAATGAAGCTACTGGTGTTGATTCTGGCGTGATTCACTACACTTAAAACTAAATTTAACATCAATCTCTCCTTTTCATTCCGTATAGAGAGTGACAAGGATACACTGTTGTCAAATATAAGTTTAACTTTAGAGAATCGTGTCAGAATTGACACTACTGAATATATAAAATAACTATAGAACCTAAATCTCTTAGCTTTCTTTGGTTAACGAGAGTTTAAAAATTCTCTCTAATCTGTGGCTCATTCACAATCATCACCATGAAGCACCTTCATGATCATCACACAGTTTCTGTCACAGAGTTATTATAACCGGAAATGACACCTGATTTTAAAAGTTACTCTTATGCATTAACTTTAAAAACAGGCAACTATCTGTTAATGTACATGCTCTATATACCTGAATCTAATCCATAATTTCGGTACTTGGCTTGATTTCCCTAGTTTACTATATAACTTATTTGTTTTTTATTATTTTAATATGTTCAGTGTATATGGTTTATAGAAGTTCTCAGGGGTGTCCGTTAATAATATTCGTTTCTACAGTAATTTATATATAATTTCGAATCTAGGAAACAATTTTTCATGATTATTGGTCTTTAGGCCAAACATGTATGGAAGCTGAGCAATCTCCTTTTAAACGTGGCTACTGCTACACTGGGTCGATATCCGTGGAATAATCAAATGAAGGTTTCTAACATAAGCAGTTACAGGCAACAACAATACAGCGCACGCGCTTTCTTATACTAAATATATATTAATATCAAAGTTAATTACTAAACTAATTTAGAATCTTATAAATAACTAGCGGCCGCCCGCAACTTCGTACGCGTGGAGTTAGTTAGAAATAAAGGTTCACTCGTTCCCCGTAGGTGATAGCGTGATAATATGTAGCCTATATGTTGACCCGACTTCTTAATAATATTCGTGCCAAATTTGAAGTAAATCCATGCAGTACTTTTTGAGTTTATCCCGGACATACATACAGACAAACAGGCAAAAATTCTAAAAAATACATTTTTGGCTTCGGTATCGATTATAAATCATACCCCAATTATTCTTTTAAAAAATTATTCAATGTACAGTTTTGATTTTCCTACAATTTTATTATATGTATAGATTAAATTTGGAAGTCAAAACATTTTCATCTGTTTTTAACCGACTTCGCAAAGGAAAGGTTTTCAAACTAGATTTATTCCATCATTGTTTAATTGAGATTTTACAAAATTGCTGCAAGAGAACCACAATGATTTTGCATTGTTAACACTCTTTAATTCGTTGATTAATACTTACCTATTACCCAACGAATGTTGAGTATCACCTGACCGGTTTTCGTATGGTTTTTAGTGGCCCTGTTCAGGGCGTTAAGTAGGGCTGTTTATTTCTCCGGACACAAGGCTGGCTGAAATGAACAGGGAGGAGTTCCACATACCCTCTTCTCACTCCCCCGTTTGTTGAAGGATGCAAAGGCATTTCCCAGATACACAAAAAGGGGTCTACAGGCAACCATTATAGTTACATATATTATGTTATTTCCACTTATCCTTCCATCCATCTGAGCTCAGCAATCTATTTTTTAATATATTTCACCACCATTTTAGCGTGACCAAAATAGTGTCTATTCCTAATTGATAGATAGTTTAAAGTAGAACTATCACTACTACTTAACTGTAATTAGGCCACATTACAATTAGTATACCTATATATTAGTCACGCCATAGAGGTAAAAAAAAAAAATTTTTTTTTAATGTAGGTATAAATTCTTAATTTCTTCTTCACTCCATGGGGTGGGGTATCGTTCGATAGGTCAGTTTAAAAATATTGAGGATAAGTCATATAATTTTTTCGATGAAGGTATTCGTTTATAAACGTAATTTTTTTCGAGTACAAATTCAATAGACGTCTTTTTAGTAACATTATTTGCCTCAAAAAATTTAAATTTCCTTTAAATTTTCTCAAATCAATTCGCGTCTGAATAATACTATGTTAGCTTAGCCACTATTTCTTTTTATTTAACCCACTCTACCTTAGCATGGTGGTTATTATTTAGCCTCTGTAACATGCATTGAAACAGTAAACTTTTAAAATATAAATATTAATGGCACCAAAGTAGTAATACCTATGTTTAGAATTTTATAACTCCGAACGTTTAAAATATAATCCATGACATTTAATTTTGACAAGAGAGTGCCTGCCGCCCGGGACCTCTCACGATCCCCGTTTTCGTCCTCCCCCACACCCTGTACCCCGCAGGCGAAGTCTCAGTTAAGCAGTCTACCTATAATAGGGGTGATGACGGGGTACAGTAAACGAAATTCTATTTAGTCCGTCAGTTAGATGATCAAACAATAATGGACACGTATTTTTTCTTTGGGCAATCAACCAAAAAATGACAAAGTTATAGCGCGTCAAAGTTTGGGAGTAGGAGCTCGTGACGTCACTTTTGAGTGAATTTTCCCGTAAGTGTACTCAAACGTGACGTCATGCGACTTTTCAAATCAATATATCTCTGCAATGCTTATATTATGTGAAAAAAGAAAAAAATACGTGTCCAATACTTTTCGATAATCTACCCGATAAACGAAGAAAAAAAAATTAGTCATCATCCCTATTGTTCATTAGTGTTACGTTCCGAGATAAATAAAAAATCTATCTTGGATTCGTGAAATTGCTGAAATTTTTCTCATCTTCATTTTTTTTAACGTGTCTCCGCCTGGAATTTATTATGTGTAGCTAACTGGAATTGACTGTCAGTTTTATTACTTTACTTTTTGAACAAGTAGAATTGTTGCCACAGTCATTATTAAAGAAAATATCTTTATCTTTACGGCTATGAACATTGTTACAAACTTTTCCTATTTTTTTTTATTCTAATCATTATGGCTGCAACGGCTGAGAAAAATAAGATTTAAAGAAACTATAACTAGAAAAAATTCCACGCGGACCAGGCAGCAGACGGGACTCGAACCCGCACCCTTCGCAATCCGGGCGAATGCACTGACCAATTATGCTACCGCGACCCTCACGGACCGCGTCGAAATTCCTCTAGCTATTCTTAAGCTGCAAGGCAGCGCCATCTCTTCGCATTATAGGTAACCCACAATGTCAAATGAATACTTTTACAAAGAGATGGCGCTGCCTTGCAGCTTAAGAATAGCTAGAGGAATTTCGACGCGGTCCGTGAGGGCCGCGGTAGCATAATTGGTCAGTGCATTCGCCCGGATTGCGAAGGGTGCGGGTTCGAGTCCCGTCTGCTGCCTGGTCCGCGTGGAATTTTTTCTAGTTATATTTTCTTTAGATTTAAACATCAAGCAGTTACATGCTTTAAAAAATAAAAAATATAAAAATAAGATTTGTAATATTTTACTTATGAAAAAAGCCAAATAATAACTTGTAACTTTTTTCAGGAATATATAGAGTTAATTACGACACTCATACCTGGGAAATGATTGCAAGTACCTTGAACAGCAATCATAATGCCATTCACCACATAAACCGAGCTCAGGTAAACATATGAAGAAACCTCTTATTCTTCATTTTTTGTTATAAATCTTGTGTCAACTCGATTTTTCTTCAAATACGCCGAAACTGACAACACCGTTGTATATATTTAATTTTTTAGATAGTAGACGATATTTTCGCGCTGATGAGATCCGGAAAAATAACATTCCAACTAGGTTTTCATGTACTCGAGTTCCTGAAGAAAGATACAAGTTACTATTCCTGGTATCCCGCTCTTACTGGTTTTAATTGGATCCGCAATAGATTCCTGCATATGCCAGATGTCTTGGCCGAATTTGATGTGAGTACTGTATGTTGATGTGAGTGTGCGACCAGGTTTGTATAATGCGATTCAACTAAGAATAAGACCGACTGGGCGCCATATTTTGATGTCATAGCTGTCAATTCAAATCAAAAAGGTAGAGTGAGCAAAAAAAAAATTGCCATTTAATAAAACTTATTTACTAAGATTAAATGAGACAAAACATCAGATTTTTTAATAACATTAATTTACTAAGGTTGAGAAATAACATAACCGATTCTTAATAGTATTTCTTAATTAAGACTGTGTGAAAAAAAACATTAATCAGAATCTAGCTCTTCAATTTCGCTTATCTCTGCAGTACCGCCGGAGAAGTTATGAATAATCATGCAGGTCACATACGAACATGCATCATATATGTAAACGAAAGTTTGTAAGTTATCAACCCAAAGCTCAATAAATGAAAAAAAAACTAATATTAATTATCAACATTTGTTATTGTTTGTTTAAAAATCTTTGGTTTTTATTCTAGAATCAGCTGAGTGCTAAAAAGGTGTTCCGAGATTTTTTTGCAAACCGTACTTTTCAAGCGACCTTTGACAGATGGAGGTCATTGGCTTTCCTATTCTTATTTGAATCGCATTATACGTTATGACAACGGACCGTGAAACGTTACCGCGCCGTTCCACGTTAACGACGTCGTGAAGTGGAGATATGGACAGGCACTTAGGCTATACACAACGTGTCTTCTCTTGTTAATGATTTTTTCAAAAGATGCTCGAAGTTTCACAGTTCTTGTTTAGAAAGTTTTGGCAAATAGAGGAGAACATACTAGAAACCTTCATCTGTTAAGAGTAGTATAATATATCAGGCGAGAGATAAACTACCTGAATTTTTTGAGGAACACGACCTTTATCAGAATCCAATATTGCATTAAATATCCTTAGCAATATCGAATTCCAATTTCTGAATTCGAACTCGATATGTGTAAAATGGCGAGAAAATTTGTATGGAAATTTGAACAGCGCCACAGTGGACGACGAGAATTAAAAATCTTCCATACAAAACTTCTTGACTTTCATAGTTAATGCTTTTACAAAACACTGCGCAACAAACCTTTCTTCGCTTAAGACAGCATAAAGATAACAATACCATAAAACCAGTGTCTATGTCAGACCATCACAGGGGACGCCACGTTAAAATATTCCTTACGTTTAATGAAATTTTAATTTTTCCAGGCGATTCTCTACAAATATTTAGATGCAGTCATCACTAATGTGCTGTATTTCGCTCCTAGCAATGAACGTTTAACAAATTCTCTGAATAGAATATTTGTACTATCTTTTGCTTGCAACATTGGCCATCCTGGGTGCGTGGCAGATGCTGTGGAGCAGTTTAGGCGTTTCAATGCACAACCTTCAGTTCCGTAAGTGTTCTTTTATTCTATTCGATTATATATTTTGCTGTGGAATATTTATTGAAGCGGGTATAAGGCGGCCTTTAGACCTACAAAAACATCGTGCACTACTTTTATTGTACAATAAGATTGAAAGCTGCCATGATTCCAAACGAGCAATTATATTGCACAATGTTTTCGTGTTCAGTCAGAGAATGGAGGTGTTTCTTGAGCTCCTTCCGGTAGTTAGTTCTTAAAGAATTGAATTTTTTTTTCACATCATCTTTGCTTGCCTGTGGAAACATCTCTTTGTATTTAGACAACAATGTTTCGTAAGCAATGTTTCTTTATCACGGTCATGATATTCTTTGCTCTTGACATTCCACAGAGACGGCAATTCTCTGAATTATACATTCACAGATAAACTCTCTTTCCTTAACTTTTAGATTCTTTTGTAGTCGTGTACTCCTCGTGACAACAAACCACAGATTGAAAAATATTGCGTAGGGTTAATACCCTACACGATGCAATGGAAAAATATGATGCCATAAAAATTAGACTCGCTCAAACTTTCGGTCAATAATTGCGCAATCTTCCATATTAAACCTACGTAATATTGCGCAATATAATTAAACGCTTAGAGGCCGCCTAAGGGCGGCAATTGCGTCGCGATGCTCAATATTAAACATAGGTATATAAGCAATGAGCTCGTTAGACTAACGCTCGCTCAGAGAGACCGCAGCAAATAAAGGATCGTTCCTAATCCTGTCCGATCCTTTTATTTTAATTTATTTCTCTTTATATTCTGTATTACTTTTGTTGTTTTGTTTCGTTTTTACTAGTTTTACAGTTTAAATCTGCTAGGTATCCCGTGACGCCCATCTTTTTTGTGAAGAAGTGTAAGCGACATATTAATATGACTGTTAAAGTTCACAGCCTATAGACACTTGCATTAATGCAATACCATTCCCACGTTGCCTACCCTGATCTTCTCTTTCTAGGATATACGGTTAAATTGTGTCCATGTCCAGGGCTTCACGGGGCAGGAGGATGGGGTGAAGAACTTTGCACGTGTGTTATTGACTAATTTTAATATAGCTCTGATTCCAAAAGCCAAGATAATTGGTATCCATATCACTGTAATAGGAACAAACAAAATTCAATCAAATTATAGCAAGGGACCATGTATTTGGCTAGATTAAAATTAATTCATACATAATTGTTTAATGTTTTGATAATTAACAATAAGTGAATCTTTCTTCCTTCGATATGTTTTACGGAATTCAAAACAAAATGGTATAGGATGTGATGTACAGCTGATATTCATTACATCGTGCCAGCCATAAAAGCAATTTCCCCATGTCCAAATATAAAGCTATTACTATGATAGGCATTAATTTGCTGATGCACTATAATATAACAAGAATGGTCACGCATGCTTTTCAAAGAACAAGATTAATCGCTTTTACCTTGGCAATTTAGACTGAATATCTAATATATAAAATTCTCGTGTCGCGGTGTTTATGGTTAAACTCCTCCGAAACGGCTTTCCCGATTCTCATGAAATTTTGTGTGCATATTGGGTAGGTCTGAGAATCGGACAACATCTATTTTTCATCCCCCTAAATGTTAAGGGTAGTCCACCCCTAAATTTTTTTTTCTTCAATTTTAGATATTTTTTTTTTATTTTTTTTATGATACATTAAACAAAAATACATACAGCCCTAAATTTTCACCCTTCTACCACCAACCCTTATTTTTTATGGCGGTACGAAGTTCGCTGGGTCAGCTAGTATCTACTATAAAAATATTGACAACTCTTTTAACGTTTGCCTTGTAATGCACCATCTCTTCACTGGTGAATTTCTGTAAAATAAAATGGAGTCAATAAGTGCCTGTAAAAGCTTAGGTTTTTAAACTTATTTTGATTTGACCTTGTCTTCACCGACCGGTTTATCCAACGGCAGGGCTCCTGCTTTCTGCTTCAAAAAGTCTGGGTTGGAAACTTGATATTTGAAAACGATTTTCTTTTTTTATTAATTTGATACGTAATTTAGTTGGTCAAGATCAGCTTATTTATGCACTGTGAATTTTGAATAACCTAAGAAACTTAAAAATCTTGTGAATAAAAATAGTGCGAACAGTTATAAATAATGAATTTACTACAACACACACTAATACAAAAATATTGATTTAAATCGTTTAGAAAATATCCTAAAATGGCGCAAATTTGTAAATGACATAACTGTTACGGAATTATTATCACTTTAAAGTACGTAGATCCTAAAAATATTTTTATTTTTATTATTTTTATCATCATCATTATCATCATCAGCCTATTAATGTCCCCACTGCTGGAGCACAGGCCTTCCCTATGGATGGAATAGGGAGATTGAGCCATGACCCACCACGCGGGTCCAGTGCGGATTGGTGGGTGCTAACGACTGCAGATGCAGCCGGGACTAATGGCTTAACATGCCTTCCGAAGCACGAAGTAGCTCGAGATAGTAAATTTTTGGTCACCCATCCAATGACCGACCACTTCGAAAGTTGCTTAACTTCAACGATCGCAGCCGAACGCGCTATCCACTTGCGTCATCGAGCTCCTCAATAACAATTCCTCCTCCTAATAACAATTGAAATTGTTAAGGTTTCATAATTGCCCAATTAGTGTTAACGTGGAGACATTTTGCGAAAAATAATTACATTTAAAAAAAAGTAGCGGAAATATAATCTAAATCGTTGTCTATATTGACTAGTAAAGTTTCTCGTGTAACTCAAAATTCAAGCTGTCAAAGGCTAAATAATGTTGGTCCGGAATTTATTTATTTATTTTGGTCTTTTGAACGGGAATGGTTAATTAGTCAGGAAATGAGCCGCTGTGTGTATTTAGTAAGAATTAGTTATTGTAATGCAATTTTTCAAACCTCCGTGGTGTCGGTGCGTAAGTTAGGTTCAAGATGTCCCGGGATCAATTATTGATGGTGGTAAGGTTTGTTTGATGAATACGAGCACTTGTATCTGAGCCATGAATATTTATGGTTTTCTAGAAAAATATACTTTTATATGTATCAGTATATGGTCGTTCTGAAACTAATAGCTGTGTGCAAAAAATATAACTTAGAGACATAACATTTAATATTTGAGGATATTTTGGCTGATGTATATAACATTTCTAAGTAACCTTTGTTTAGCGTTATTATGCTAAGATTCACATAACAGTCTTTGTATTCAAAATTTCAGTTAGTATACCAGTCATAATGATGAAAATATCGAAATATTTAAAAAAAAAAGACATAATTATAGCATATATTGGTTTGACAACTACGAATTTATTCTATCCGTTACCCTAGGGTAGCATGTAAAAAGTAAGCAGTTTAAGGCTTGTGTAATAGGATATTAGTATCCTATTACACAAGCCTTATAGTGCTTACTTTGGTAATAGGCTAATGCTGAGCATTAAAAATGTTTGTTTATTTTTCAGCGTCCATCCGAATTTGAGACGCCATGTGTTCTGTACCGGTCTTCGTGAAGGAACTTACGAGAACTGGCAAGCAATCAATAACCGGATGAGAAATTCTAATAATCAAGCTGATGAATTAGCAATGCTCAGGGCTCTGGGATGCACTAATGATTATAGGGCAGTAGAAGAGTAAGTATTGAAAATCATTGATGATTGTTTCAGCTAATTTAAAAACAGAAAAGTTAGCTATTTTATTAACAAATAGCCAATAGGGGTGATGACGGGGTACAGTAAACGAAATTCTATTTAGTCCGCCAGTTAGATGATCAAAAAATAATGGACACGTATTTTTTCTTTGGGCAATCGACCAAAAAATGACAAAGTTATAGCGCGTCAAAGTTTGGGAGTAGGGGCTCGTGACGTCACTTTGAAGTGAATTTTCACTTAGAAGTGTACTCAAACGTGACGTCATGCGACTTTTCAAATCATCTCTGCAATGTTTATATTATGTGAAAAAGAAAAAATACGTGTCCAATACTTTTTGATAATCTACCTGATAAACGAAGAAAAATAATTTGTCATCATCCCTATTATAGGTCTTCGCAGATATCAACAGATTAAGTTAATAATGACACACTATTTGAGCACATGCACGCATACACTAATATTTACTGCAATTAATAACAGAATAAAAAAAAACTAACATTATTCAAAAAGCATATTAGAGATAATATGTCTAGCCGAAGAAATAAGTATAACCGAAGCCTCGCTAGTGTTAAAAAGATCTAAGTTGATCTGCTTCGAGAGAACATTAAAGTTCTTACAAGCATGTAATAGATATGCATTCTGCCGATAGTTAGTAGACGCGGGAGGGACACATAAAATTGGGTTCAATTGAAGGGGCTTCACTGGAACTCTTGAGGTTAATTTTAGACTCAAGTTCCAATCGATCAAGTCTATGGCACTAGATGCTATCTTCATGAGAAAATACTAAAAACTGTGGCACAGTTGCCGGTGCCCCTACCTAAGGACAATTTTATATAATTTTGGGTCTGAATAGAGAACTATAAACTATATTGTAACAATCAAGTCTAATAGAAAACAAGCCTGTTTCAATGTTTATATTAAACAGAGATAATATGAGATCAGTTTCTAACAAAATCTTTTGTATATCTTTAAATAAATTATTATAAAGAAAAAGAAAATATATATACCTATATTATATTATTTAAGTATTGTTAAAAACAAAACAATAGAGTTTTCAACCAAAGCTTTTAAGAAATTATTATCCAAATCCTTATTAATTCTAAGCGCAATAACATAAGAACCATTAGGTTTTAAAAGATAAGATAAAATAGGGAATTATTGGGCTATCAAGAAGCAATTCAAGCGTGCAATTCACCTTGAGACATAAAAGGAAAGAGTTAATTACATACCTTTAGATTATTGAAATAAATGATAAAGTAAGCATAAGTGTTTGCTGTGTCATTTATTTCGTACTAACTCGATGGTACATTAAGATATGACAGCGAGTATGGACTCTACTTCAAGGAAAATCTCTTATCTATTAGACAAGTCCGTCCGTCCGTCCGTCTGTGCTGTTTCAGCAGCCAAACCGTAAGAGATAGACAAAGAGAATATTTAAGTTATAAGTTAAGAATAGTCTGATAAGACTACAAACCGGATTTGAGTAACGTAGCACTTCCGGTTTTCGAGAAATCACGAATTTCAAACGAAACCACACAAAATCTCCGAAGTTCTCAATTAATTAAATACATTTTTTTTCTAATCACGTTTTGGTGAACATTTGGTTCACTGGTTTGCTAGTACTGCTATAATTAGTTTCAAATGACATACTGAGACAAAAATATACCCCTTATTAATAAACAAAGTACAAAAACACATAAAATACAAAATAAAAAATCTTTGGGATCAATTGTGGAGTACTGAAAATACAACAAAATTATTCAATGTCAGACATTCTATTTTTGAGAAATCACCTATAATGTTTAATTGTAGAAAATATGAAGTAGTAGTTACCAGATTACGTATTGGGCACACAAACATAACTCACATCCATTTGATAACTAAAGCTCCCAGAAACAAATGCAAGTGCGGATTGGATTTAGTTTAGTTAACCATCTTTTGATAGAATGATCTGCATATGACAATGAAAAACTATTATGTAATGTACCTAATATTTTGAAAAATTGTTTTAACCAAGATGGATACACCCGAACACTGGAATTCCTAAAAATGATAAATATGTATAACTTAGTTTAAGCTTAGTTCACATTATTAAAATGTGGTCGCTAATGACCTAGATGTTAAAAAGCGACCTAAAATAAATAATAAAAAAAAAGAATAAGATTGGATTAGTTACTCAATGTTTTGTATCTGTTCATTGAATTCAAATGGCATTTGAGTGATAACAAAAAACGGCGTAACTAGTTTATGCTTATTACAAACAAATATGTTGTGGGGTGAAATGTTGAATTAGTAACAACCTTTTTAATGAAACATTGAATGAGTATCGACTATTTGACCCTAATAGTTACTTGCATATCGCGCAGCAAATTTTGCTGTAATATATTCAATTGGGATTTATTTTTTTGTGATATTATCGTAAATACAACATATATAAAACTAACGGCCCGCTCTCGCTTCGCTTCGCTGTAGAGCTGAAGTGTAGACTACAGTTTTTGTTCTCAGGCTTGTATTATACACAATGACATTCATCTATGATTCTTCTTATACCTGCATGCAAAGTCTCAGCCAGATCGATTTAAAATTGACAAAGTTTCATACAAAGTTTCATTCCCTATTTTATATATTATATTTTTATGTAGAAATAATCAAAATCTTTTCTTAGCGGATGCCTACGTCATAACATCTACCTGCATGCCAAATTTCAGCCCGATCCGTTCAGTGGTTTGGACTGTGCGTTGATAGATCACTATGTCAGTCAGTCACCTTTGAGTTTTATATATATAGATAAAACTCTATATAAATTATTTTGATTGGATTCCTATATGATTTAAAAAAACAGATGATTGTTAGGTAGTAAGTAGTGGGGTTGTATATATTGTATTTGTGATACATATTTGTTGTTCAAATACGTTTTTTTAATATTTAATGTATTGTATCATTACATTAGTATAAAAAAATATTCGTACACAGCTTCATGAACATGGTCGTCTCCGATGACATCAAAGCTCAAGATAAGGTTAATGCCATCACTTGGCTCCTGGCTGGCAACAGAAACAACTCTGCGTCATTCCTCGAGTTCTTGAAGGCGGGAGACAATGTGCAGAAAATAAGACAAGCGTGAGTACAGATTGTATAACACCACTAAGGAAACTAAAGTAAAGATTTGTAAGATTACCTTATTGATACCGATCGAATCATAACGAGTATCTGTCAATAATATCGATTATACCAGTTACAATATCAGTTATTAGTACCAAGTTATTTCTTGTACTGGCAACATTGACATTGATAAAAAAAAATTAAATCCAATTAAACAACTCGCTGGTCGGTAGACATCGAGGCGTGTTAGCGAACGTTACGTGTCGGAATAAAATCTTTAATTATCTTGAGAATCATTGTTTCATTTCTGAGATAGTAGTTGAATCTTATAGATTACATTGTCAGAGAGACATTACAATTACTAAATAGCCAATCTCTTCCTGACAAACAATGATGGAAAATTAACTATATTTATAAGACCAAAATATGAGGGCTGGTGTAAAAGCTATATTGTAAAATAAGATAATTTTAATAATAAATCTATATATCTTTGAAACCAATATTAATTGTAACTTTTAGAAAAAAATTTTCGCCACTCTCCGAGCAAATGTACTGACCACTATGCTACCACTAGAAACGTCTCACAATTTTGTATTTACTCAAATTTATATTGATTTACTAAATAATGTGTTGATATTTTTTTATCTGTTGCTTAATACACGTTTCTGTTTCAAAACATTGATGGATGATCATGTTGTCAAATGATGATTTGTAAAAAGAACCGTTTTGTGAGATGCAAAGCTGCCGTAACATTTTATTTATCAACAAGTGGCCTGCCTTCGCTTCGCTTCGGCGTAGAATTGATCAAAATTCTTTCTTAGCGGATGCCTACGTCATAACATCTACCTGCATGCCAAATTTCAGCCCGATCTGTCCTGTGGTTTGGGCTGTGCGTTGATAAATCACTATGTCAGTCGGTCACCTTTGAATTTTATATATATAAATTCAATGTTTGTTGTTCATTTTCAGTCAGGTGAATATTATTAAAGCTATTGTCGGGACTGTTACCACGTTCCTTGTTTTTATGTGTCTCTGATATCTCGGCACAGTTGCAAAGGCCCGTGGCCCTTAAAACTAACTACTGTAACTGAAGTAATTGCGGGTAGATAGATGTTATTGGCAGACATATCGGTCTACCCTCTGACGTCGTCTTTTATTGCGTTCGATACCCCTACCACTGGTCACATTCTCACTATTCACTCGCACCTGTTCCCGACAACACAATACTCACAGTATCAGATCGCAGAACGACACTTTTTTGATTTTTGCGGTTTGTACACATACGCACCACTAAATTCCAGACATTTGACAATTTAAACCCATCTATAGAATTGAAATTCTTGTGTTTGGTTATTTCAATCGCTTCCCTGATCAATCTTGGTATGTAGTGGCGTCCTGTCGAGATAATTTGTGGATTATGGAGCTCAATCCAGTGATAAGGACCCGAATCAATTAAATGCTCCGCGATGGCTGATTTTTGCGTATCATTATTTCTGACTTCTTTTATGTGTTCTTTCATTCGACACGCTATTGTCCGCTTCGTTTAGGCAATAAACGAACTGCCACAGCTGCAGATCTTGTATACACGAGGTTTCTTCAAAGGGAAGTTGTCTTTGGGAGACCGTAGAACCGGTGATACTTTTTACAACGCGGTACATGGTAACAATCCCGTTATATATAGCTGAATATTAGTTTTATAATGAATGGAAGGAAGAGCTCGATGGCGCAAGTGATTAGCGCAATTAGCTGCGATCGTTGAAGTTAAGCAACTTTCGCAGTGGTAGGTCATTGGATGGGTGACCAAAAATTTACTATCTAGAGCGCCTCCGTGTTTTAAAAGGCACTTTAAGCTGTTGATCAGCCGTTAGCACCCACCAATTTGTACTGGGCTCGCGTGGTGGGGTCATGGAACAATCTCCCTATTCCATAGGGAAGGCATGTGCCCTTGCAATGGGGACATTAATAGGCTGATGATGAGGATGATGATGATATTGATGGTGAATGGGACGTAATACGTTAACCAAAGCAATACGAGATCATCAATATAAAACTGACGACCTCCGTGGCCGAGTGGTTTGTACGCCGGGTTCCATGGTGTCGCCGACTCGAGAGGTCCGGGGTTTGAATCCTGGTGGGGGCAGATGTTTGTGTGATGAACACGAGCATTGTACTCCAGTCATGGATGTTTAATATGATATGTATTTCTATATAAATATACTTATGTAAGTACTGTATATGTATTCTATCCGTTACCCTAGCATCCCATAACACAAGCCTTACAGTGCTTACTTTGGGGCTAGGTTATTTGGTGTGAGTGTTGGAAATATTTATTTATTATTATTTATTAAAACTTTACATGGAAGATAATTATATGAATGCTATTTTATATCATCACCTGAATAAGACTAATAATAAGCTATAGATAAACAATTTTTATAACTATATATTTAATTTGTAGTAAAAACATGATCATGGTGAGATGTCAGAATTTAAAGAGAATTTCAAGTTACCATTTAGGTAGTTTAGTAATTATTATATTTACGAATATCATTTTTATTAATTTTCTTTTATATATGTTTTCAGTGTAATTTTACCTGCTTCGTTCAATACTGTTCTTTCAACTCTGGCATCATATTTGGATGTCGAAGGTTTAAACGAGGTAAATATGGAAAATTATTTTTATTTTATTTCTTAGAACCGTATACCTACCTTCATTTATTCATTTTGTTCTCCTCATCGATTCCTTTGATAAAACTGATTTCATCCTAATGAGATTGAATTTTGTTGGGTATCAAATTTTTTTCTATAATCCTCTTAAGAAATAAAGAAGTTTCACAAGTTTGCAATGGAATTAGTATTAAAGTTTGCAGTAATTTTCATTTTTATAAAAATATTTAAAAGAAAAATGTACATTATGTATACCACTTCAACTTTTACCTTTACGCATTCAACTTTGATCCTTGTTAATAATAATAATTTCTTAATTATTATTAATAACAATACATCATTAACTTAACCTTAATACATGTAAATCTAGTTATGTGAGAGACTGGCGTAAATACATATAAGTTTTTAAGTGAAATACAAAAACATAAATAGGAGAACAAAATAAAACAAAAGAAGGTAGTGTGTATATGTGATGGTGTGAGTGTATGTGTGTGCGTGTATCTATTGTGTTGTTAATTATAGTGGTTAATTGTGATTATAAGACGGTGTAGTATGAGGGTGTCTCTGTTTGTTTATGTACGTACAAGTGAAAATATGTTTATTGATGGTGTGAGTGTGTGTGTATGCGTGTATGTATTGTGTTGTTTCTTTTAGTGGTTAGTTGTGATTATAAGACTGTGTAGTATGAGTGTGTCTCTGTTTATGTACGAACAAGTGAAAATATGTTTAAATAATGTTTAAGTACATTTCACGAGATGACAGCCATACATGTTTACCGCGTTTAAAGAGTAAATGTGGCGGACTTGATGGAATAAGAATATGACTGTATTATTTATGTATCGTGCATAATTCCAATTCAATTCTCATTCAATTTTAACTTTTTTAAATTGAAACTTCAATGACGAACAAAGAGGAGCAAATTTATTTTATATATATACCTACAACTTAACTTCGTTATTTAGCATTATTATTAGCTTAACTTCAACAAGGTACATACATAGTAACAATCCCGTTAATAGCTATAATTCTTAAATTTTATTTTTACCTCATAAATCCTTTGCATAGATGGAGAGGTGGCTGAACGAAAATCAACAAGCTGTACCAGAGTTCAATGTTGGTCTTAGTGCTATAAATTCTGCAAGAGCAAATCAGCAGTGGGGCACAGATAAAGCAAGAGACATTCTGGAAGCAGTTAGAGATTCCTCATCTGTGCTAGTGCCGTCTATCATGCTAGTTCTCTCAACAATGATCGCTTTGATGTTGAAATAGATAAATATGACACTGTTAATAGTTACTGGACTATAATAATGTACTTCCAAAGATTTATTAGATTTAAGGAAAGCGTCCTTCTCTTTTCTCCTCCCTAATTTTATATGCTCAATAGGCTCAATAATATGTATGTTCATTTTATAATAACTTTTTGGGAACGGTTGCAATAAATATTGAGTATGGAGATCGTAATTTGTTATCCTGGGTGAAGGTTCAGGAATTGACATGTATGAAAGTTCAATTCAATTTATTGCACTCATGTCGTTACATCGATGGTTACAAAATGCTTATAGTACCTAACATGAACCCTGCCAGGGTATCGCAATATGAAGTACAGTTAAAGATAGTTAATATATTAGTTTTAAATTCATTAATTCATCAAAGATCACATGCTATTAACAATGTTGATTGTGATATTTTATTTTTTATACAGCGTTTGATAAATTTATATTTATATGAAAGTTGGTTTACGTTATATTAATTTGTAAATGTGGATTATATTTAAGAATTTTTCAATAAATGTATTTTTATATAATAAAGTGCTCTTAAAGTAGTTTATCATATTACTGATTTCTAGATTCATAATATAGTTGTAATTGAAATCAAAAGCTTTTAAATATTACTCACCATTGCCTCGTCAACTAGACAAATGGCTATTTTGTTAAGTATAGTACAGTCAATCTGTCGAAAAAAATATCGTTTCAGTGAAAAAAAAACCTAATGGGTAAGTCTTGTTTTTTCTGTTGCCAAATGACGTCAGTAAGCCACCTTGACGATGGGCATGTTCAACTCGTAGGCGTTTTTTGAAAAACTCAAAAAAACCGTCAAATTTTTTTGAAACGCATTTTTCTTGTTTTGTATGCATTTTAGAAACTTTTTTTTCGACCATAATTGTAGAGGGCGTTGAGTACTACAATTTATGTCATTGTTGCAATCTCGTACAACAAAAAATGCGCATTGCAGGTGGCGCTAAAGTCTCAAAAAAAGTGTTTTTTCACTTTTTCACCCTGAAAATATCATTTTAATGGAAAACTTTAAATGGCTAAGTTGTTTCGTACATAATTACCATCAAGCAGAATAATATATATATTTTTTAAATAGTCGTGCAATTTCATTTCAAATCTAAATCCTCTTACAAAAAATTTAATATATTAAATTTATTTTTTGGAATGGTAACCAATATCGTAAGTAGAAAACAATGAGTTTTGTATATATTTTAAAGGTAGAAAATAGGCATACATATGCTTTATAACATGTAAGAAAGCCAGTAGATATACCTATACATTCTAATTAATAAAAAATAATATACAAAAACACTGTAACTTATCTCTTCTGGTTACTTTGATTTTTTTTAATATCTCAAATTGTATCGACTTTAATAATATAGGTAACAAAGCTTTATTGCTGGACCGACAGTATTTTTTTTTGATATCCTTGAGAGAATTGAATTCAAAGTAAATTAAAGCATAAGCTAACATTTTCAAATTACTGGTGGAAAATAAGAATGAATTTGGAGGTTATAGACAGATAATAAGGACGTTTGCGTCTGCGCGACACCGTTTCTTACAAAGCGCGATAACGGGCGTCAAAAGGATGACCAAAATGTAGCCAAAATTTGCCTTCCGCCAGGATACACTAGTTCTCAATATTTGTAAAACACCTTTAACAAACTGGCAATAAAACAAAACTTACTAAAACTAACAATACTAGGGGTGGGCGTTTTTAGAATAACGATGCGTAATAACGATGCCAAGTTTGGATGCGCGCATCCACAGACCAATAGGCGAACAAGTGCGCATCCGATGCGACTGGATGCCGTTATTGGATGCCGATGCCATCTAGTTTTCATCAACGTTACTATAGCAACAGTGCCACAAACTTATCTGTGCCGGTGAAGATGTCGCTAGCGGTAAACAAATATGTCTTAAAAATGACACAATTCTATGGACAAATTGTAGTTCACATTTTCGCCACCGGCACTGAAAAGTTTGTGATACTACGATACTGTCATTCACTTGGTATCGATGCGATGCCGGCATCGGTAAGCGGATCCGATACGATTTATCTGATACCGATGCGCATCGATTTCATAAATATCTAAAAACGCCCATCACTAAACAATACGTTGTCTACACCCCATATTGTTAGCTGAACTATAATTTTAGGCGAGCGGGTTGTGATTCCTGTACATTTAACTACATAATTCGTTTCCCTTTGGCCTTTTTCGAAACCATTTTCTGAAACCAGTTTCGAGAGAAGAATTATAATTCTTCTTTTAAAACTGGTTTCGAAAAAGCCAAAATATTTCTACTTTCAAAACCGGTTGCTAAATAAGAAATCTGTTTCTCTTTTCGAAACTGGTACAAAAATACCTTTGTTTTTTTAATTTTTATTATTTTAAAGCATGTAACTGCTTGATTTCTAAATCTAAAGAAAATATAACTAAAAAAAATCCACGCGGACCAGGCTGCAGACAGGAATCGACCGTGCACCTTTCGCAATCTGGGCTAATGCACTGACCAATTATGCTACCGCGGCGGCCCTCGGGCCCTTTATTTTATGAAAAGAATAATTCTGATAATAAAGGCGTAAAGTTCCATGGGCATCTTAATAAATTAAAATTATAACGGAACGTACCCATACTATGTGATGCATTTTTTTTCATTTTTTACCCCTCTACCCCCTCAGTGACCTCCCGTGGTACATGCCAAGACCCCTACCTTCATCGTCTAGTTTTCACGTAGTATTTTATAAATATGGATATAAATATATTTTTGCGCGTAGAAAGTAAAAAAAAAAATAGTCTTTATATTATTACTAAAAATCTTAAAATGGAAAAGTATGTTTGATCTTTTGTTACGTGGTTACGTCACGTGACCAAAGCGAAACTTATAAACGTTTCCAAAAACTTGTCAAATAGCCTATTCAAATAATAAACATAATGTAGTAATTATTATCAAAGTACTCCCCTAGACTAAGTTAAGTTAGGAATATTCATAAAAGCAAGGTGCCAAGGCTCCACGGGGTAGGGGTCAGAGTACACAACAGAGCAAGTGGATTGAGATTATAGTAGCGTAAGCGTCTATAGCACGGTAATATTATCTATACAATATTGTCACTCGGCCCTGTTCTTGAAATAAATGCCTACGGCCGAGCGGGATGTATCTCCGCGGTAGGGTTGCCCGCCTACAGTGGAAAGTGACTATTTGAGTAACTTACCAAAACAGTGTAACTCCTTTGTTCTTATGGACACTGATCATGGTGAGGTAAGTGATATAATACAGTCCTTAAAATATAGCAGTGCCCCGGGATGGGACGGTATTCCAACCAGTTTTATCAAATACGCAAGTTCATATATTGTTCCAATTATAACTCATTTTGCTAATCTGTGTTTTAAAAAGGGGACTTTCCCGTTGGTACTGAAACAGCCAATAATCAGTCCAGTTTATAAGGCTGGGGATAGAGACAGTGTTAATAATTACAGACCAATCTCTGTGTTACCTGTAATTTCTAAAATTATAGAAAAACTGTTAAATACGAGGCTGCTTAGCTATCTAAATAAATTTGACATCTTATCACCATCTCAGTTTGGCTTCAGGCGAGGGAAATCAACTGAAGATGCAGTTTTGGCACTTACATCGATTGTTACTCAGCAGCTCGATGCTCATAAAAAATGTATTTCAGTATTTTTGAATTTACAAAAAGCTTTTGACACTGTCTCTATATCCATTCTGGTGAGAAAACTAGAAGCGATCGGACTGAAGGGAGTTTGTCTTGAATTGTTCAAAGATTACTTGTCGGATAGGCGGCAAAAGACAAAGTTAGATTCCTTCACTAGTGATGATGCAGCAGTGACATATGGAGTGCCTCAGGGTAGTGTCCTTGGACCTACATTATTCCTTATTTATATCAATGATCTTTGTGCCATGAACATTAAGGATGCAAAAATTTTGTCGTACGCTGATGATACTGCAATTGTTTTTAGTGCAGACTCTTGGGATGCTGTAAGGGAAACAACCGAGAGCGGCTTGAAACAGCAAGCAAGCAAGCAAGTGGTTACGTAATAATTTTCTTACACTCAACACTGCTAAAACAAATTATATCTGTTTCAGTCTATATAATGACGGACAACCAAACAATGATTTTTGTTTAAAGATACATGGCTGTAATTTTAGAATAGGTGGAGTTAATTGTAACTGTCCGGTTCTTCAAAAGGTTGAGAATGTTAAATATTTGGGTGTCTATGTGGATCAGAGATTCTCTTGGTATCAGCATTTAGAACATGTAACTTTAAGACTCAGAAAGCTTACTTGGATTTTCAAGACACTCAGGTATATAGTACCAGTCCCAAAAAAGGATAAGGGTGATTATGGTTCGGTAAGAGATCTCCTTAAAGAAATTTATATTTCGTTGGCCCAATCTATATTGACATATTGCATACCTGTATGGGGTGGCGCAGTCAAAACGCGTTTTATTGATGTTGAGCGCGCTCAGCGAAGTCTCATTAAGGTCATGTATTTTAAAAGAAGGCGATTTTCTACTGAGTGCCTCTACAAAATTAGTAATTTATTATCTGTAAGGAAGCTGTACATAGTTCATGTTATTCTAAAAAAACATAAGTCTCTAACGTATGACCCTAAGATTTCAAAAAGGAGAAGGAAAGACATTATTATACGTGCTCCTAGAACCAACACTTTATTTGTTAGCAGTCAGTTCAATAGTCGATCTATACACATATACAACACCATTAATAAATATATTTATGTATATGATAAAATTTATTATCAATGCAAAGAGCTACTGATAAAATGGTTAACAGCTAAAACATATGATGAAATCGAGATACTATTAAGCAGAACCTAGTATTCTTGCACACACTAAGACACATATATACGCACACACACTACACCAACATACACACACACACACACACACATGCATACAAAATACAAACACTCACTCCCACATTTACAGCTATGTAGGCATAAACACCAAACGTCTAAACTAATTAGATCTTGGTCATGGTTTGTTTAGATTTCATTGGATTGGTATAATTATATATTTTAAGGAAGACCTGTATCTCCTGACACAGGCTATTTAAGCTTAAAAGGAGATGCAGGTAATTAGTTTAAGATCACATTTTTGTCCAAGCCAATAAAAAATTATTATTATTATTATTACACCAGCCATCCTCAGTCTGCCGGCCTGCATGTTCCTTCTTCACGCCTCTTTTAAAGGATCCCAGGTTGTAAGAGGGAGGGAACACGTGAGCGGGCAGAGCATTATATATTAATTAATTTAATTATATATTTTTTGACAACCTCCGTGGCCGAGTGGTTTGTACGCCGGGTTTCTTGGCGTCGCCGACTCGAGAGGTCCCGGATTCGAATCCCGGTGGGGGCAGATGTTTGTGTGATGAACACGAGCATTTGTACTCCAGTCATGGATGTTTTATATGTATTTCTATTATATGTAAAGTATATGTATTCTATCCGTTACCCTAGTATCCCATAACACAAGCCTTATAGTGCTTACTTTGGGACTAGGCTAATTGGTGTGAGTTTAAAAAAAAATTGAATTATATTATTTTTCCGAAAACAGCAGGATTTGGTTTTACCGGTAGTCATCGGCAGGAACAGGATTTGGTTTTACCACCTGTTCCTGCCGATGACTACCGGCCCACTTATTACGAGTATGTGTGTACTCAGATTACAGAATCTGTGTAGCTACCCATACTTGTAGTGAGCGTAGTCAATTCTATCCCATTTTGAATAGAACGTAAACTAAACTTGTAAGTAAGTTAATCCTGTGGTTTCGCAAAGTATACATATTTGGTATACATAGAGGAGCTCGCGCAAGTGGTTAGCGCGTTCGGCTGCGATCGCTGAAGTTAAGCAACTTTCGCAGTGGTCGGTCATCGGATGGGTGACCTTAAAAATTTACTATCTCGAGCCTCTCCGTTCTTCGGAAGGCACGTTAAACCGTTGGTCCCGGCTGCATCTGCAGTCGTTAGCACCCACCAATCCGCACTGGGCCCACGTATGGCCCATATGGGTCATGGCCCAATCTCCCTATTCCATCCATGGGGAAGGCTTGTGCCCCAGCAGTGGGAACATTAATAGGCTGATGATGACATATTTGGTACTTTTTTTACATAAATAATGATAATAATTTATTTTATTTATTTATGAAAGTTTATTGAATTTTAAACATATAAGAATAATAAAATAGCTGGACGTAATTCTCTGCCAGTCAACTTTTGAAATAAACGATGAAATGAATTATTATCACTGAACAATATAAAAAATTAAAGAAAATCGTTTGATAAGTAAAAAACCTTAATAACAAAAACTAACGATTGAAAACTCAATTCACGTTGTACAAAAGCATTAAAATGAGTAAGGATTAAAATGATAGATTTATTAGTCTAAAGGGATTTATTTCTTGTAAAAACAATACTTAGTTTTTAATAAAAGTTATACATAGCTCGTGATTCTGTAATAACATTTTCCAAATTTAAAATTCCATCACAAAGTAAATGCTATTCTATTCTTACAGACGTTATATGTCGTAAGATGATTAGATAAATCAAAATTTTCAAAAATGCAATTAATAGGGTATTTGACAAGTTCTAGAAAACGATCTCACTTTATTGGCTAATGTTTATGAAGGTAGCGTTCGGGAAGCTTAGGCACATCCTCACGGCCAAAATTCCCCAGTGCCTGAAAAGAAGGGTCTATGACCAGTGTGTGTTACCAGTGATGACTTATGGACTGAGACGTGGTCTCTGAATGTCGGCCTCATAACAAAACTCAAAGTCGCGCAGCGTGCTATGGAGAGGGCTATGCTCGGTGTTTCCCTACGTGATAAGATCCGAAATACGGAGATCCGTAGAAGGACCGGTGTGTACGACATAGCCCGAAGAGTTAGCACGCTGAAGTGGCAATGGGCAGTCCATATCGCTTGAGGATCTGACAACCGTTGGGTAAGAAAGGTCCTCGAGTGGCGACCACGTACCGGACGACGCAGCGTGGGGCGGCCCCCAACAAGGTGGACTGACGACATCGTCAAATGTGCTGGGAGCCGCTGGATGCGGATAGCGCAGGACCGCGCATTGTGGCGTTGTATGGGGGAGGCCTATGTCCTACAGTGGACGGATAAAGGCTGATGGATGGATGGATGGACTAGTGTATGACGTCACACGACTGTTAAAACGTGAAACGATACAATGTAATGTCACTTTAACCGGAAGTTTACTTGCGTGTGACGTCATTTTAGTTTAGTAGTTAGTTGACGTTTTGGGTCACGTGACAATAGATAAGAAAACTATTATTTTTTTCGTGGGCTTTTAGTAAAATTATGAATATTTTTTTTGTAATAATCATAATATTAAAAACCCCTATCAATATTCATTCTAAACACAGATGCTAATAGTTAGCACTTTATTTTTAATACTGTCAAATACCCTTTAGACAAGTTGGCGTCATCTTTGTCTTCGGAAAGGCAGCGAAGCTCAAAAAACAGGGCATGGTATATGGTAACAATAACATCTCCTTATTCGAGACAATTAACTGTGCGAATGTGGTCTTGATGAGGGTACAATAATAGTTTTTACTCTTATCCACAAATTTTACTCTTACGCAAAAAATCTAAAAACTTACAACTTTCTATAGCGAGTTGGTGAAAATTAAGGTCCCGCTTCCTTTATATATTCGATCATTTTTTGGATTTTTTTACACTACATATAATTGTTATCTCGGCGAAATCTATCCATTATATAACAATATTAAACTGTGAAGGTGTAGTGTAACTACAACTAACTCTGTATAACTCCATTTATGATAAAAAAAAAATGTGTGTGTCAGCTCCGACGAACGACTGGAGTTTACTCCTTAAGTTCGATAGTCTAACCAGACGCAAAAAGAGTTTATTTAACTTAAAAAAGATTGATACTGTATGAAAGGGTAAATTAACAAATTAATGAAAATAATATACATATATAAATATATATTTATTCATTTCATATACATTTATTATAACTAATCAACTAAATATTTTACATTAAACTTTTTACAATAGTCAATTTCAGATGTGCATAAATATATCATTAGGAATGTTGATAAATTATGTAATTATTATTATCATTTTTTTAAATATTAATTAAATCAACATTGTCTGCATTATTAATTACAGTGACAAGTGGTTTATGGATATTAATGTCAATCCGTCATCTTTGTCAAAGTTGCGCGACATAGGATGCGCACCAAAAACGTAACGAGGTCATTCATCGATAGATTTTACTCCTCACATTTTTCTCATACCGGGCCCCTTATATATGCAAATAGATTCTTAAGGAGTAAACTCCAATATTAATTTCTAAAAAAATGGGAACAACTTCTGTCTTCATATTCCCTCCCTCAAAACTAATCTCTAAAAATAAAAATAGATATTTGACACTGATAACTCTCAGTAATTTAGCAGAAAGCACATTAGCCAAAAAGAATATATCGACCATGGACAGGCAAAATCGCTTAAACGCTACTTTAGTAACTATACAGAAACGAGGATCAAAGATTTTTTCCACAAAACAATCATAACTCATTGTAAATAAGTAGTAGCACTTTAAAAATAAAATCCTCTTATTAAAAAGTTACACAGTGCCTTTACTTTACGAATTAGATGTCACTTAAGCGAAAATCATTCCTCCCGTCCTACATTTTTGTCAAGCAAACAATCGCCAAATAGTAGGGCGAAAGTGCCATTGGTTCAAAACACTGTTTCAATATATGCCGAAGGC
The DNA here is from genome assembly GCA_902850365.2 of Chilo suppressalis. NCBI lineage: Eukaryota > Metazoa > Arthropoda > Insecta > Lepidoptera > Crambidae > Chilo > Chilo suppressalis. Next base: position 26,751,153 of record OU963901.1, on the reverse strand, counting down.
AAATTGGCGACCCGCTCAATTGTTAAAATTTCGACATTGATTGTTTTAGTAAGGTTACCATCATAAAACACGGGTTGAAAATATCAGACTTTTGACTATATATAATATATAGCCATATCCTCAATTATCGTCTCCATAGCTGTTCTTTTACTAAGAATCCTTGCTGGATAACAATATACATGACCTATTGGAATTCATCGTGCTAAGTAGGAAGATGCCAGCGCCAGTGGCAAATTTGGCCGTGGCCTTAGCATAAATTATTTAAATTTTACTTTATTTTGTAAATTATTTTTTGACAAATTAGGTCGCTTGAGCTTTAACATACTGTTGCTATTTGCAAGATGTCATGAAATATTATTAAATTAAATCTATTTAAATATGGGTAAAATGTCCGACCGTATTTTTTTAAATGAGATTTTGTTTATATTTTTTAACCTTAAAATTTTCTTAATTTAATGCCAACATAATTTTGATGATACAAATTATATTAACAGTCAAATTTCCTAATAATGCAACAATGAAGAGACAATTTTCATATTTTAAATCTGTTATTAAAATATTTGGTAAGTTGATGAATAATTAGGTCATTATGGACGAAGAACTTGTAAGATAGAACAAGTCAGAGGTCATTACAGATCTTGATCCATGGGATTCCAAGCATATTCAGGAAATTCACGACACACCACATCAATACATTTTATCAATAACAATATGATGTCATATTTTTATACTACTCATCAAAAGTATTTAATCAATATGAACTATTTGTAACTTTCAACCGATTTTTAATACTTATATTCTTTTGTTACTGATAACCAGTTTGTTTTCTTTGTGACTAAAGCAAAAAAATCCTTGCCTAAATCTATATATATATACCTATATAAAACTCAAAGGTGAATGACTGACTGACATAGTGATCTATCAACGCACAGCCCAAACCACTGGACAGATCGGGCTGAAATTTGGCATGCAGGTAGATGTTATGACGTAGGCATCCGCTAAGAAAGGATTTTGATCAATTCTACTCCGAAGCGAAGCGAGGGCGGGCCACTAGTTATACATTCATAACGACAATATCAAACATCAACTGGTAAAGTCGCAGTTTGCATAAATGATGTATGTTTAAGCAATAAACTACTTTGATGTCTGTTTATTTGATGAAATATCCACACTATAACTAGGTACCTAACTAAATTATATGTGAGTTAAGAAATCCAAAAATCTTACGAACTACTATCAACAACACTCTTTAGAATTATCTAGTCTTATTACTGATAACGCTATCCTTAAGATGATTCTTATCATTTGTATTGTCAACTGCTTCTTTGGACTGTCTCAAAAGCCTCAGTTGATAGTATAACTGAATATAGTGAAAACAACAGGTATGTTTTTTTTAATAAATAATAATAAAATATATTGTCCAATACTTTAAGTATAATATATAACAATAATTTAAGCTTTGTAACTAACAGTGAATACCTTTACTGAAGCATCGACTCTTAACTGTGACTCCAGAATTCTACACTAATATTATAAATAATTCGAAAGTGTATGTTTGTCTGATAACTCTTCACGCTCAAACCGCTGAACTGATTTTGAAATAGTTTGAGTTTCAAGAAAGGAGTTATTTAAGATTTTATTGTGACAATAAAGCAAGGAGAGGTTACGGTATAGAAGGGGATTTATATGGGAAAAAATATAACTCCATATCCTTCATAAAAAAAACAAATCTAAACATTCCAAATTTCCCAAAATAAAAATATGCGTGGAATTGTTTTATTGTTTATGAAGGATATGAAGTTATTATAGATATTAACGGGATTGTTACCATGTACCTTGTTTTTTATTAGTCTCCGATATTTCGGCACTGTTGCAAGCGCCATGATCACGGAGTAACTGGTTACAAGGTACATGGTAACAATCCCGTTAATATCTATAATGTTAGTGACCATGAAAGTTTAAAACGATATGAAGTTATGTTAACTTCATATACTTAATAAACAATAAAACAATTCTAAACATTCCAAATATTCCAAAAAAAATCCGCATGTTTTTTGAATATAATAACTTATATTATGTAATAACTTCATATCCTTTATAAACAATAAAACAATTCTAAACATTCCAAATTTCCCAAAAATTCCACGCGGACTAAGCAGCAGAGGGACTCGAACCCGCACCCTCTGCTATACGGGCGGATACACTGCTCATTATGCTTATACTACTGCGGCATCTTCGCATTGTAGGTAACCCACACTGTAAAATGAATACCTTTACTAGTATGAAACATTTGGAAGAAGAATAATTAGTCTGCTGCATGGTCCGTGTGGATTTTTATCTAGTAAAATTTTCTTTGGATTTTAACATCCGGCAGTTAAATGCTTAAGAAATAAAAAATATGATTCTAAGCATTTTTTACTGAATAAAACAAATTATAGTGATGTTCTTGATATCTTGTTCTTTCTATTCTAGACATGTATCGTCTGTTGATATTGGCTTCGTGTCTCCTTATCCAAAATGTGAACAGTGATCAAAACTATAGGCTTAACACTCCAATAAGACCATCTGAATACTCCGTTGTCATCACACCATACTTCGATACAAATGACAGCAAAGCCTTCACTTTCGATGGAGAAGTAACGATTACATTTACGACTAACGAAATAACAAATCAAATAAAGTTGCATTCTGAAAATTTGACTTTCGCCGCAGAAAACGTTACTGTGTCAGTGCCTAGTTCATCAAATCGAATTGAGCTGGACAATACAAATCCCCTTAATTTTGATACTTTTTACACTTTTGCTTTTATCAACTTGCAAACTGAGCTTCAAGTTGGAGTCGTGTACGAACTGAAAATTGTCTACACTGGTCCGATAAGAGATGATTTGAATGGTTTCTACAGAAATTATTACATTGAAAATGGGGAAAAAAAGTGAGTACTTATCTATTTCTTTTCTTTACTTTAAATGTGGCGTCCAATATTTTAACAAACAATGTAACCACCATTACTGCTTTAATTTCCCCTATCCAACGTAATGAGTAATTTGGAAGTACAACTGTGGAATAGCGTTACAAAACCATACATGCTTAGTGCTGAGCTTGAAATAATCGTGCAGTCCGACCCTTTTAATCTACTCATTCTATCTGCCTTTACTTTACATTAGTATAAATAAACCTTTTATCAAAGTGATTTTAATATCAGGATGATTTAATTTTTCATTTCTCATGATTATATTGACATCCAAAGTTTGCCTCGCTTCGCTTCGGTATACCTATACCGAAGCTAGTTAAGTAAGACTATAGTATTTAATTTTAGGTTTGTATTATACATTGATATATATATATATATTTCAACACACACCAATTAGCTTAGCCCCAAAGTAAGCACTGTAAGGCTTGTGTTATGGGATACTAGTGTAACGGATATAATTCATATACTGTACATATATAAGTATATTTATATAGAAATCCATATTAAACATCCATGACTGGAGTACAAATACTCGTTTCATCACACAAACATCTGCCCCCACCGGGATTCAAACCCGGGACCTCTCGAGTCGGCGACACCATGAAACCCGGCGTACAAACCACTCGATCACGGAGGTCATATGTTATCTATTATATGCAGATTGATAGATTTGATTTGTTAATTTCTGACACCCGAAACACCGACTCCAAATGTTAGTTTGACTTTAAATGTAGATCTAGTGGTTTTGTTTTTATGAAGTTGGTTTTTATTTTAGTTATAAAAGATTTTTGTAGATATTGATTGTGTTCTATAAAACTGCAGAACATCACTTTGCTCTATTGTCTATAATTTTTGCAGTGTACGCGATATAAGATTTATTTGGTATTTTGTTCACATGTTGGGTTACAATATCGAATTTTCATGCGGGTCCCTAATTATTTTTCAATATATTCTATTGCCTATGTTCATCAGGGATAATATAGGATTCTAAATGAAAATGTTTTTTTTTGAAATCGGTCCAATAGTTTCGGAGCATATTCAATGCAAACAAATATTTTTTCCTCTTTATAATATTAGATTAGATGGTGATGATTCATCGTACATATACGAGTAATAATACTTTTTAAATAAATTATTCAATAGGGTATTTGACAGTGTTAAAAATAAAGTGCCAATTGTTGGCATCTGTGTTTAGAATGAATATTGGCAGGGGTTTTAACTATTTTTACAAAAAAAAATATTCATAATTTTACTAAAAATTAACGAAAAAGATAATAGTTTGTATTGTCACGTGACTCACAACGCTTGGGATTGGCGGAGCCTAAAATGACGTCACACGCAAGTAAACTTCCGGTTACAGTTACATTACATTGTATCGTTTGACGTTTTAATAACAGTCGTGTGACGTCACACACTAGTAAGACGCCATATTGCCCAGAGAAACGTTTTCGCGGCAACTTGAAAAAGGAGTTTTTTATTTGGTTATTTTTACTGAAATACACAACAGAATGATGAATATCCACTTTTTACGGACTCCATAAACATTAATCAATAACGTGAGATCGATTTCTAAAACTTGTCAAATACCCCATTATGATATTTCTTTTATTTGTAATAAAGTACTGAAAATTTTACATACGAGGATGATATGGCAAGAATAGATCAAATCCTATTGAATACCTACCTACAAATTTGAGTTGTAGCAACAGTATCAATAACACGTCACTTTGCGTTAAAGAACTAAACCAAACACTTAAAGATATATAACTATTAGATAAATCTTTATGCCTATCGAATGATAGAGTTTTCGATGATTTTTGTTACGAGTCAAGACTCCATCAAGAGATAAATATTGTCGCCTATTGAACTTGGCTTAGTCTTGAAATGATTTTTCAAACTGTAAACTTGTATCGAAATTGTATTTAAATCTTGTATTTAACGTTATATTGATTTATTTTATAAAAGTTTCTCTAAAGTAAAATGTTCATGTTATTTCGAATTGTTCGCAGCCGCAAACGTTATTGTAAGGAAGCGGCAATTTATTGTAGTTCTTAATTGTTGTTTACTTATAAGTACTGCAAAATGTCTGAAAAAGTAATTTTATTAATATTTAATTGTTAATTGTTTGTCAGAAACGATATAACATAAATTTCCCTCGCAGATGACGAACTTTTGACTTTTGTCCCCGTATTATGAAAAAAATGTATATTGAGTCCGTGTTAATTACAATACAATGATATGAATTTACAATATAAAGTTGTCTACGTTGTATTGTAATTAACATGAAGTTTAAGAAAAAAGAAGGCGTTCTAAAAGAGAACCTTCATATCGAATCGCTTGATTGATTTATATATGTTACGCTCAAAGATTAAAAACGGTCAGTGAGCGGAAAAATAGCTCACAACGCGTTGTGGTCACAGTAAAACATTCACATGGCGAAATTCGTGTTATGGCTCTAATGAAAACGCGCACGACGCATTGTGGCAATCACAGAAAGACCAAATAGCGAAATTCGTGTCGTGGCGTGGCTGACATGCTATTCGATCTCAACGCGTTGTGGCAATGAAGAAAAGCCATGAAGCGTTCTGAGCATTCATTGTTTTAACCATATCACGACGGACAGCAACACGACAATGACGTTTACTTGTTTACTAACACATTTACTAACTTGTTGACGTCACAATCATGGTGGACAGCGTTAGGCCATATACAGAAAGAAAGCCGAAAGCCGATCGGCGCCGATCAGCGCCGATCGGCGCTTATCGGCGCCTATTGACGCTGATCCTTTTTCTATGGCACGGCGCCGATAAGCGCCGATAAGCGCCGACACGCGCTGGTCCGAATAATAAATAATTTGTATTTGAATTATTATCCTTAGATTAAATCAATCTAAGTTATAATCTTTTTATAAATCTAATAACTTTATCTTTTATTAACTAAGCGCTAAAATTATTTGTTTCGTACTTACCGAATGGTGACAACAAGTCTTTCTTCTGGAAGGATTGGTTGTTTATGCCAATTGCCCCAATTTTTCATCAAACGGTTTTTCACTAAATCCAAAATGTAATAAAATGTTTCTTGAATCATTCTTGTATATGTATAAAATCTTTGTTCATCAAATTTTTTTTTTTACAAATAAATGATGGTATTCTCCGAAACGTTTCCTTTCTCTATTTATAGGATGTATAGCTGTTTTTCGCATTTTTAAATAAATATTTTCTAACAAAACCAAATCATCGTCCGATGAGTCCGACATTTTGCTTGATCTGCTTTAATCAGCTTCCTTTATGTAGGAAGGATCGGCGATCGGCGCCGATCGGCTTTCGGCTTTCTTTCTGTATACGGCCTTATGAGTGTTTAAAAAGCATAGACTAAAAACCATTTTTCAAATTAAATTACTACAGCCATCTTGTAATTTTATGAAGTGTTATTTTTTTATGTATTTAGGTTCCTCAGACCAAACATTATAAGAAATAAACATTTGTATAGTTTCCTTAATAATAAATCCGTTAAGATTATTTTATTTGCATTTCTGATGATGAAATCTATAGACGCTAAAGAATTACTTCAACAGATATTTCGCCATTGTTCTTTCGGTCATGATACTCTTTTTTTGTTTTATCATAAATAAAGGAGTTCTTATTCCCATTTCTGCACAACGTACATCACTATCGAGCGCGCACCGCGGATTAAAGTTCACCGTGCGTTGCCGCCTCTTGTCTCATAAATGTTCTTTTTTTTCGTGTCCGGTCCCTCGGTGTCCGCGGTAGTTCGGAGGACATTTTGTCCGCGGTATTTTTAATCCATCGTGTGCGTTACTCGGTGCAATTGTAAGCGATCTAATACGGCGGACAAAAGTCCGCCGTGTGCGCAGGACAATAATCATACTAATGCATCATTTTTGTTCTTTAATAAAATTGCAATATATCATAAAGTAGAAATACGAAGAAAACACAAGCAATTCTTTCACAAGCAGGAATTTCCTCTTCAGTAGGGACCTGGTTTTCATCTTATCTTCGTGGACGCCAGCAGGCTGCACGGGTAGACCAAACCATATCGGACTGGTGCGCTCGCACTGCTGGTGTTCCACAGGGCGGTATTCTCTCTCCTCTTCTTTTTTCTTTATTTATTAATTACCTTACTACTATGATTTATTCCTCTTACCATCTATATGGTGACGATCTCCAACTTTATGTTCATGCAGATATAAATCGTTTGTGGCCCTGATATGCCTGAATAATGATCTTCCGAGGATTTCGGAATGGTCCAACTGTTATGGTGTCTCTGTTAATCCAACAAAATGTCAGGCAATTATAATAGGTAGTTCCCGGCAGTAGGCCCTTCTTGATTTAGGTTCACTGAATCCATTACTATACAATGGTACTGTAATTGAATTTCAACCGTGCGACAAGAATCTTGGCCTACTCATTGACTGTACTCTCAGCTGGGAGAATCAAGTTGAAGAAGTATGCCGTAAAGTTAATACACTTAGGGGTCTGTACAGGTTAAAATTCTTTCTCCCTTCCTTCCTTCCTTCCTTCCAGTACAAAGGTTTCGCTGGTACAGGCTCTCGTTCTGTCCATCCTTGACTAAGCTGACGTCTGCTATTCTGACACCAATCAAAACCTTCTTTCTAAGCTGGATCGTTTGCTCAACAGCGGTATTCGCTTTATCTTCGGCTTACGTAAGTACGACCATATCTCCCACTACAGAAATAAACTCAATTGGCTGTCCATACGTGACCGTAGAAATGCCAGAATTTTATGCATGCTTTTCAGTGTTCTAAACGATCCACGTGCCCCAGAATACTTGAAATCTAGGTTTCAGTTTCTGGGTCCCTCCAGACCACGTGATCTTCGCTCTTGCAGGCACCTTACCCTCAAAACTATTTTCACCATTCTGGGTTCGTTTCCAAATCTTTTGCCATCACAGCTATACGTCTTTGAAACGCTTTACCACTGAATATTTGCAGTGCACGTAATAAATTACAGTTCAAAAAACTAGTGCGTGCTTACTATCTGTCAATCTAATTTTCCTCTTAATCTGTAGTCATCTATATATCATCATATTTATTTTATTTTTACTAATTTAGTGTATGTATATTTATTTATAAATATATATATTTATGAATATATATGTGTCAGTCCAGCCAGTCTGAAAATAATCCTTTATAATATTATATAATCCTCAGTTATTCAATAAGGTAAAGGTTACTATTGCCTCAAACGAGTTCTAAAAAACACTTTTCCTTAATTCCCTATGAATTACACTTATATCACAATCTCTCCTTTTCTTCCTCTATAGATCAGACCGTATAGATAATAATATACTGCTTTCAAATTTAGTTTAAGGTTTGAAGAATCATACCAGAATCAGGCCCACTCTTAACTTTAATGTTATCAACAGAACATTATCTTTACAATATTGACAGAAAGTACATGAACTGTTGAGATTCTTATCATTGTGAATACAATTCAAATATCATCAATAGTGCTATTTCAACTTAAACTCATATTATACGAATAAATGTACAAACTAGACCAGAAAATTTAAGTAAGGCATATGTCCTATTTAATTGGCATTGCCGGTTTAGTTTGTAGCCACTAAATTAATAATACTTCATTTTCACAAATTCAATTACAAAGATTAGAAAAACTTTGTCGATTCCAAAAAAACGTCATTAGACTCACAAAAAATAAAACAAATATCAATATATTCCGCTAATGTATCTTGTTCTGTTATGACATTGTTTTAGAATATTTGTTTTTACCGTTTCAAGGGAGTAGTTTACAAACGATTGACACTTATCAGACTATCTTCATAAGCAGATGTGTCAAAAAAAAATTTCTTCATCATTATTCATTGAATAATTGGATTGATGTCTTTTAAATTCAAATTATCGTGCGCAAAGTCAAATGGAAAATCCACTTTTATTTTCACGCCTCAAGCGTTTCTTGAGACTATTTGTCATTCAATACCAAACATATGTCGGTACATGGTTGGCACAATCACTTCTCCTCCACATACTCAACTACACCAATATCTATTACTGTTCATTCAAGCCTGGAAATGAACGAGTATTTTGTCATAAAGCTTATGACTAATCACGGGTAACCTAAGAAACATGAAGACCCTCATCTACGGGTTACCGCAGTGGAGTTTGCATAATCCCACCATTACTTTGGATGGATTGGTTTGTTCAGGTTGGAGTCGCCAGAGCTATAAGATCGCAGATTGGCAGTAGAACATGTTGGTGGAGGATCTAGCACGCTGATCTAAGGCATAATGTGTAGAAAGCGGTGCACACCTGTCCAGACCCTGTAACCGAGGACGGCAAATATTGTTGGCTATTGTGGCCATTAGTCTCTATACGCTAGACACTACCTGCCATTTTTTATGGGGTCCGAAGATATCTTCGTAGAGATTAGTCTATCGTTGCCCGCCCGTGGACCTACCAGGGGGACATGTTGGTAGGACCAGGGGTAATACCAATCAGTCCTTTCTCACAATGTAACTTATCCTGTACACATACGATACCTTGCAATTATGAGTATAATTTAAAACAACTGGTATATTATTATTTGTTTAATTCTTATTAAATGCAGATTCTAGCACAGGTTAACGAAAATCTTTTCATGCTCAAAAAGTTAAGTTTGTTTCCCGCTTCCATTACATTATCTTCGCTATCGCAGATGGCTCGGTGCAACTCAAATGGAGCCCACGCACGCAAGGAAGGTGTTCCCGTGTTTCGATGAACCAGAATTAAAAGCCACCTTTGATTTGACAATCGACCGACCCGAGAGCTATAAGCCGTCTTTGGCGAATACTAAAATGGAAACGTCTATTAACTTGTAAGTACTTTGGAAAATATTGATCACTATTTAATCATAAATGATAAATTTCAAAAGAGATATCTAGGTCACACACGTTCATCAATAAATAAAATGGGAAAGACGCAATTTTAATGTAAACCGTGTAACATAAAAGTTACATATATGTATTGGATTTTAAACATGTTTTGTTATTCGTTTGAATACAGACTGTGCGATAGTTGAGTATTATAAGTTTTTTGTTTCATGAGTATCACGTACAAAAATAACTATTTAAAAGTGAAATCCAGATCGTCACAGTTATTACTGGGGCTTTGTCTTTTGATTTCAAGTACCAAATATTTGACTCAAAGAAGATTTCTAGTTTACCACCGACTATTTCAGGGCGTACATGAGACTCGAAACTTATTTAATTTAAAATCAGGGCGCCGTGATACTGTGATTTGAGGGAGATAAATGAAAATGTCTAAAACAGCAGTGAACAAGATATTATATTGTTAAAAAGATTCAGATCTTATTTCATCATGGTTAAAACTTAATACTAGTCACATTCAAGTTAAAAATACATAGTTATATTTCTTCAAAGATTTTTCTTTTGATTTAAAGCTATTCAAACATTCAAGATCATGTGCTAATACAGTAATACTCAATTTAAGTTTCTTATATAAACAAATTATTAAACAAGTTATAAAATATTAAGTTTTGAAAATCTAACAATAAAAATTTGTTATGTACTTATAATGGCTTTATAGTTTACTAATAGAAATCCTTTATCACGTTAAACAGAAATTGTTATCCGGAGTATGCACTGGTTAAATATCAAGAAGTTATAAGTTTTACTTAGCTTGGCAAGATCATGGGAGCATCAGGATCACTCAAATGTCCTCAGGGATGAAGCAGGACTTGCTGTCATCACGTGAACCCGTCACTTTTTTGCTCAAGGAAGCTTCACAGGCTCATATATATATATATTTCCAAGGAGATTCCAATCAGGATTAAGTAAATGTGACTATTACTGTTATTTATTAGCCAAATTAATGGACCTAGAACCAATTACATATTTTTCTATAATTCAATAAAAAAAACTAACTGGACCTACAGCCTAACGAATCAAATGTATTGAACTTACCCGTTAATCCGGGGAGAAATATTAAGTATATAATGCACTGACTACCACTGTTAGTCTTAATGCTATTTTCTAAGTATGGTCTTCAAGGTTCTATCAGCCAAAAGAGAGCGAATCTGTTTGTGCACTGCTATTTATAGGCTACTACAACACGTGACAGCGTCATTGCAAATTTCTCTCATATTACCATATTTGGTATGAGGAAGCACACGGACCGGTTTTGCTGACTCCGCCTTTCAATGTTTCCAGAACATTAATGTGACGTCACATCCATTTCCGCATCTCATTCAAAAGAAATTGCACACTAGCTCCCTCTAACTTACATTCCAAATGCAACTACTAGGTTCACACATATATTGTACTTGTCCATTGCTTTTCAAAGTGGATTTCGATATTGAATAATTTATATGCATGATGATAGATGGCGCTGAATAAATAATAATATTTCTACGACTTAATATTTAAGAATTATATTGCTAAGTTTTTAACGTTATTAAATTTAATTGCTACACAACATCCCCCTTATCTCAAAAAAATTTTTCCCAAAAATTTTTTTTTTTAATTAATTAACCTGCAACTGACTTACAGACAAATCAACAATACTAAGTATTAGCCAAGATAAAAAAATTTAAACTTATATACGTGAGTATCCATTTATTTACTCCACGTAATGTTCTAAACTCTAAGTCAATAGCAACAATTAAATATTTGCTGTTTAATGATTTTTCTTTTAGTTTCATGTTAATACCTTTCTTGGATCTAATATCCAGTGGTATAACATGGCTTTTTTTTCATCTTAAGAACTTAAGGTAGTTAAGAAAACAACTCAAGATTAAAGAAGTTTGTATGTTTTCTAACTCAAAAGATTAAGATTATTTTCCAACAATCTTCCTATCTTTAATTATCAAGTCTAAAGTATATGTCTACTTCCTTAAGCTTATGCCTTTCTTACATCAAGATCTATTTTTCTATTAAGTATTAAAATAAATTGCACGTGCTTATTTTGAAAAAAAAAAAACTTTTCATACATCACGCATTTCATACTACTCTCATACTCATATGCATATCAGTAAACACAACTTGACGAAAATAATTTTATCAAAAAAATTTTTTTTTTGTGTTAAAATATTAAAATTCATCGAAATATTTTTTAAGTGTTCTTTTAAAAGTGAGAATTTAAGTTAAAAGGGTTGTCAATAAATATTTATTTAATTAAAAGAAAAAAATAATTTAATTTTCGGGCAGGTTTCGAACCGTAGCCCACAGATTTCCATATACACTTTTTCTATACTTCAACTCTTCTTAGCCAACCGATTAATACTGAAAGTGACCAAAATAAGCATCAAAAGGGATTCAAAGGTTTATTAATTTTTAAGTTTGTTAAAAAAATTTAAGCTATCTTTACTAAGTTAACATTACATTAAAGCAAAAACATCTACGATCAAGATTGGACAAAGTATCAACTGGTGGTGACAATTAAGTGGTTACCACACATTTAATAAATATTTATTCCTTTAGTGGGAAACAATTAAATATTTTCTCATCTTTTGGAACTAAATATTATTAAGTTAAATAATTTTCATTCCTCTGGTGAGCAGCAATCAAGTATCCGCTTACCTTTTGGAAGAAAGTATTATTAAGTGTAAACTTTTGTTCCTTGGGTGTGAAACGATTAAATATTTCCACACCTTTTGGAAAAATTGTCAAGTTTAAATTATTTAGCATTCCTTGGGTGGGCAGCAATTAAGTGTCTGCTTACCTTGTGAAAAAAATTTATTATTAAGTTTTTACCAACTACAGCTATGCCTGTTGCTGACCGTATAGGGTGCAACATAACATATTTCTGAACTTATATGTTATTACAATTAAATACGTCTTCTAATTTCAAGTGTGTGGAAAAGGTTCAAATAAATCTCAACTATTAGTAAAAAAAGTTTTAGATATGGGCTTGCCGTATTGACATGTTAATATTATTTCTTTTCTTAGAAATTACACATATTTATGTACCAACCATCCTTCATTCCTTTGGTGAGAAACAATTAAATATTTCCTCACCTGGTGGAAAATACTAATAAGCTCCTGTAACTTTTTGCAAGTAAAAAAGTTACAAGTACCTTACCAATATCCAGAATGCAGGTAGATAAATATATCGTAATTAGGGAAAGTAATTGGAGGTATCAAAAATGTTAAGGTTAGGTTCAATATTAAAAAGTTCCATTGGAAATTAAAGTTATGAATTAAGATTATTTTTAAGTATTTATCAAAATAATTATTAACTAACGATATTCTTAATAGTGTCTCAATATATATATTTTTAAATAAAAGTCAAGGTACTTGGTGAACACTAAACTAAACAGAGATAATTAAATAATCAATCGTAATTAATTTATGAATTGCATATTTATTAAGTATTTAAGATTTATTAAAAAATTTTACTTTAATAGAGAACTAATCGTCATAATTTGTTTTTTAAATCTATTTCAAAATCAGGAATATCAAAGTCTTCTCTCAAGTTAATTAATAGGTCAGAATATGAAGTAAAATTATCTTTATTACTTCTGTACCAAATTAAAGCAGAGTCCTCTAAGAGGTCTGAAAATGAAGTTAGCATACGAGATTGCGGAATCTCGCGGGCGTGTCTAATTTCTTCCAATCTTTCTATAAAATTTCTAACGCAAGTAGAACCATCATATTTTAAGTTAAATGAGTTTAAATTAATGCGTCTATCTTTAATTAAGTACACCTTCCTCCTTTCGTTCATCTCGCTCGTTCTCTCACACTCGGGAGTTGCCTCTTTACTACTTAATTCGTCTGAACTACTTTCTTCTTCCTGTTCTACCTGAGCTAAGATACGTATGAGCCTGTGGCGCAAATCCACTAAAGAAGCATTGTCAACCTCCAATCGAGCAAGTCTATCGATTAGATAATTAGCCCTAACTGACACACGTAAGTGAAGATTACTGTCCTTTCCGAGGTCACCTGATGACAGCCGATCCTCGAGCTCAGCAATTTTCGGCGTACATGCCTTGAGCTCGCTTGCCGGGAGTGGTGTGATCACTGGAGCACACTTGATGCTGCCACGTCTCTTCAGCTTAAAAATTTGGCGAAGCTGCTTTCTCAGTGCATCCACCGATGTGTCAGGAGCTGTGGAAATGCCAAGAATATCCAATTCATATATGATTTCATCCTTTCTTAAGTAGTTTACATATTTTTGTATAGAGAGCATTTTCTCAGATTTTTTCAAGTTAAAGTCAGTTATTTCTGTTACTAAGTTAATTATTAAGTTAATTATTAAATTACGTTTAATCAAGTTTTTAAATCAAGCTACTTATTCAAGTTATTTAATCTAAGGAAGTTAAATACAAAGGAATTTAAAAAATTTTTTTTTTTGAAGGAGGGTACTTTTATTATTACAAGTTTCAATTCTTAAAGACTATCTTGTTCACTGTTCAAGGTCAATTTTTTTTTTTACGCATCCAATCAATACGAAAGTGTTATTGTAGTATAAGTTGATTAATTCTAATGTGCTAAGTTAATTAATGCTAGTGTGTTTATTAAAGTTTTCTAAGTTATTAAGTAATTTACTTCTAATGTGCTATTCAGACTGATTGGGGATTTTAAGCATTAAATTTTTCCACCAATCTTTTTATCATCATATTAACACATTAGTATTTCCCTCAAATACAGTATTTTATTGCTCGGCCCCACGTTGGGCGCCATTTTGTAACAATTTTTGTTACCACCGACTATTTCAGGGCGTACATGAGACTCGAAACTTATTTAATTTAAAATCAGGGCGCCGTGATACTGTGATTTGAGGGAGATAAATGAAAATGTCTAAAACAGCAGTGAACAAGATATTATATTGTTAAAAAGATTCAGATCTTATTTCATCATGGTTAAAACTTAATACTAGTCACATTCAAGTTAAAAATACATAGTTATATTTCTTCAAAGATTTTTCTTTTGATTTAAAGCTATTCAAACATTCAAGATCATGTGCTAATACAGTAATACTCAATTTAAGTTTCTTATATAAACAAATTATTAAACAAGTTATAAAATATTAAGTTTTGAAAATCTAACAATAAAAATTTGTTATGTACTTATAATGGCTTTATAGTTTACTAATAGAAATCCTTTATCACGTTAAACAGAAATTGTTATCCGGAGTATGCACTGGTTAAATATCAAGAAGTTATAAGTTTTACTTAGCTTGGCAAGATCATGGGAGCATCAGGATCACTCAAATGTCCTCAGGGATGAAGCAGGACTTGCTGTCATCACGTGAACCCGTCACTTTTTTGCTCAAGGAAGCTTCACAGGCTCATATATATATATATTTCCAAGGAGATTCCAATCAGGATTAAGTAAATGTGACTATTACTGTTATTTATTAGCCAAATTAATGGACCTAGAACCAATTACATATTTTTCTATAATTCAATAAAAAAAACTAACTGGACCTACAGCCTAACGAATCAAATGTATTGAACTTACCCGTTAATCCGGGGAGAAATATTAAGTATATAATGCACTGACTACCACTGTTAGTCTTAATGCTATTTTCTAAGTATGGTCTTCAAGGTTCTATCAGCCAAAAGAGAGCGAATCTGTTTGTGCACTGCTATTTATAGGCTACTACAACACGTGACAGCGTCATTGCAAATTTCTCTCATATTACCATATTTGGTATGAGGAAGCACACGGACCGGTTTTGCTGACTCCGCCTTTCAATGTTTCCAGAACATTAATGTGACGTCACATCCATTTCCGCATCTCATTCAAAAGAAATTGCACACTAGCTCCCTCTAACTTACATTCCAAATGCAACTACTAGGTTCACACATATATTGTACTTGTCCATTGCTTTTCAAAGTGGATTTCGATATTGAATAATTTATATGCATGATGATAGATGGCGCTGAATAAATAATAATATTTCTACGACTTAATATTTAAGAATTATATTGCTAAGTTTTTAACGTTATTAAATTTAATTGCTACAAGTTCCAGTTAAAAAAAAAATTTCTCAATTACAGAAACAATGGATACGTCAGGGAAAAATTCTATCCCACTCCTCGAATGCCTACTTACTTGGTTGCATTCCTAGTTTCTGAATTTGAAGCGGCCAGATACAATATCAGCCAATCGAACGAGTTCGGTGTCTTCACAAGGCCGGAAGCCGTGAACCAGAGCGAATACACTTTCGATTTCGGCCTGAGAGTGGTCGAAGCCCTGGGGCAGTATTTTGGTGTAGATTATTATTCTACCAATTCAAATTTAAAGTTGGATCACGTAGCCCTAATAAACTTCAGAGCTGGTGCTATGGAAAACTGGGGATTAGTCACTTACAGGTAAACAAAATTGCAGTTAATGAATGTAGTTATCTCATTTATTTTATCGCGATAGAACGATTAATAATAATTTTAGATTCACTGCATCAGTCTTTTGCTGAAAACTCATTATATTTGTTATGTCTAGATTAACCTTCAAATTGTTGGCAGTTAGCCATTTAATTATTGATGATAAAGTCCTATTTATGTTATTTTCTAGCATTGTCAAATCTTTTCCGCTAAATAAAATAGTACTGTCATCAGCATACAGTGTCTATGTTTGATAGTATAAACTAAAATACGGGAGAACCAAGCACACTACCTTGTAGCACTCCATATATCACAAGCTTTGGTTTTGACAAAAAAGCCAATTCCGTTTTGGTAATTTTGTCAATTTAGTCTATTTTTGTCATTTGGATTCTGTTTGTCAAATATGATTTTATAAAGTTATAAATGTTAACTCTATTGAATAATATAATATTTAATATATTTTGATTTGGCACACGCAAAATAGAAATCAACAACTTTCGCCCAAAGACCAGAAAAAAAAATTTGTTATCCGTGCAAGTACTGATATTAATAAAACTCAACAGGGAATCGCTACTTTTGTACGTCCCCGGGGAGTCAACACCATACTATAAGTACAGAGTTGCACAGATCGTAGCTCACGAGACGACGCACATGTGGTTCGGCAATCTAGTTACATGCCATTGGTGGAGTAACACTTGGCTAAATGAAGGCTTCGCAAATTACTTCCAAGATTACATTACCCACTTGGTAAGTAGATCAAGTAAAAAACTTAATTGATAGTATACCACAATATTTTTAAGCATTTATCTGCTAGATAGTTAAATCAAAAGAAAATTGTTTCTGCATATCTCTGAGATACATGAACAATTTTGATGATTCTGTTTTGTTCTGTTTGTTTGAATAAATTTTTGTCAAGATGGACCATCTATCTATGGATGGATCTATCAACATGCATGGCATGCAATATGCATGTCATTTAAATATGAGTAAAGAATATGCATTATTTCTTCCTTTTTTAAGAGGTTTTGTAATATTAAAATCGGTTTTTATTTTTGTTGAAAAAGTTTTTTTATCTTTTAATATAGATTGAACCAGAAGTAGGTTCTGGGAACATACTAGTGACAGGGTCAGTTTACGCCGCTTACGATGCAGATGATTCTCCAACATCACCGCCAATCACAAACAATGACGTGAACTCTCCAGCTGAAATCAGTGGCCACTTCGGTACAATTACTTATCAGAAAGCTGGGTCCGTTATAAGAATGATGCATCATCTTTTAGGGGATGACGCTTTCAAAATTGGTCTTAACACTTACCTGACATCCAAGTAAGTAGATCGCATAAAAATTCTTTCCATCGATCGATTTGAAATTCGTAAAACGAAGTAGGTCGATTTATCAAATTTTGAAATACCAGACTTTTCCAAATACTGTAATTTGCAAATTATCTTTGTTGAATTAAATATTGTGATTGATTATACTTATATAAATCTCAGGATGCAGATTCCTTTTAATCTTTCTAAACCGTTGATTTGCCATAGCTATTATGCCTATTCAAATATGGGATATCAAATTTGGATTGGCTTATTTCAGCCAGTTTCAATCAGGATATCCAGATTTACTATACGCGGGATTACAATCAGGTGTTGCTAGCACTAGTGCGTTAGCATCGTACCCAGGGGCCACTGTGGCCAGTGTTATGGAGTCTTGGATAACTCAGGCTGGCCATCCTGTCTTGGAAGTTACAGTCGATTATGAGAAAGAAGTCGTCACACTTAATCAGGTATATATCTTTGTATTGTTTTAAACTTTCATAGTCCCTAACATTATAGTAAAAACCTTATGTTAAACCGGAATATTCAAAAAAGTTTCCGATTCTGTGAGTGCTGTGTGTCGAGAACAGTTTTGAGTGAATAGTGAAAATGTGATGAGTGATACGGGTATAATAAAAAAGACTTCGTCGGAGGGTAAACCGATATGACTACCAATAACAACCTACCCGCAATTACTTCAGTTACTCCATGATCATGGCACTTGCCGAATATCGGACACTCGCTAAAAACAAGGTAAATGGTAGGAATCCCATAAATAACATAAATTACTGTAATTTTAGTGACAACGAAACTTTAAAATTAGACTTAGGCTTTAAGATATTTAGTTTTTTTCTCACACAAGTGAAACATTTATCTATGAATGATACTTAAAAATAAAGACCACCTGTATATGTCACAACTATTAGGTAACTAATACAGAAGTCAAATATAATCATAGTCTATCCCAATACCGTAGTAGTTTGTTCTAGTTTTATAATAAATGCTGAAAACGTAATAAAAGGTAAAGTTATGTACTAGTAAGAGCTAGGACCAACTGAGTTGCGAAAATCCCAACTATCCCTTTCTTTATTCACAATGAACTTAATTGATGGAATTTAAATCTCTTCATCGATTCATTCTTAATGAAGATATTTATCGTATTGTTCGCAGAGACGTTTCTACGTGAATGGATCGCATTCGTCAAATGAGATTTATAAAATACCTATAACATACACCACAGCTGTGTCACCAGATTTCACTAATACCAAACCTTTATTAATTATGGAGGCGAGATCAGTTTCTATGAACGTTTCTAATATAGGCTTAAATCACAGTTGGATAATTTTCAACGTACAGGAAACAGGTAAATTAAGATCTTTAGAATTCCAAATTGTAGTCATAGAGCAGCACAGACAAGAAAATTTGTTTCCTTACGGTTACTATTACATACACAATCTGAAGCCTAAGAACTCACAGCATGATTTTCTCTCACTCGCCGCGGCTGTGCGACTGCAACTCGCGTAGAAATTTTAAATTGTATGTAGCAAATGTAGCGCAAAAGCAAATTTTATGGCGCGATTTACTGTGAAAGCCGGTCTCGTGAGTTTTTAAATAAAACAGCTCTGCGGCCGCCCGTGGTGGGAGCGAAAACCACCTCTTCGTGAGTTCTTAGCCGAAAAGTCATTAAGATCAGGAAAACGGGCAAAATGGTCGGGAGTTAATATGACTGCGGATACGGATGACTACAATTCCATAAATGGAAGGAAAGAATCCAACTCTTGGGTGTTACTGGTACATCGAGTGGTTATGGTTCTGTAGCACTAACCATCTGCCTCTATGAGCTAATTCTTTTTAACCGACTTCAAATGAAGAGGTATATGCTGATTGAACTATTTACTGCTTGGGTTATCGAGGCCCGAAATCAAATGTTAATTTGACTTTAAATGTACATTAGACATATTTAAAAAAAATGTATATCTTACTTTTTAGGAAGGTGGTTTTGTTTTTGTTAATTCATTTTAATGTCTAGTCTCTGTTATTTGGATTGGCCACAATACTTCAAAATATTGACAGCTTTGCGTATTTTTGATATCGTGTATATATATCGCTTTTTCAGGTTTTTACAGAGTAAAATACGATGATCATGCATATCAAATTATCGCAAACGCATTGAAAGGAAGTCAACGTACAGATATCCATCACTTAAACAGAGCAAAGGTAAAGAAATATCCGATTCGGTAAACAGTTATCATTATATAAAACTTCAAAGGATAGGATATATCATCATCAGCCTACTAATGCCCCCACTGTTAGGACACAAGTCTTCCCTATGGATGCAATTGGGAGAATGTGCCATGATCCACCACGTGGACCTGGTACGGATGCTAACGACTGCATATGCAGCCGACCGGGACCAACGGCTTAACGGTTTTTTCCGAAGCACGGAGGATCGGAGATGGTAGTTAAACAACTTTCCCAATGGTAGGTCACTGGATCTTCTCTGTGGCGCTACACTCTTGACGGAGTGGTTGTGGTCGTCACAATAGGATTGGTGGCGCGCTTCACAATACGCCGTCATTCCTCCCGCACTGCGGCACTCCTCGTGCACGCGTGGAGTGGACCGTTCAGGGCCGGTTTTATCTGATCATTCCAGCGCAATGGTGCTCTGCCGCGCGCCCTTACGCCCTCGACTTTGCCCTGCACTAGCAGCCGTTCCACTGACGCATCTTCTCGGCATGAGATGTGACCGAAGAACGTGAGAATACGACCTTGTACGGTGGAATAAAGACATTGTTTGATAGACCGTTCCTGGAGGATGGATTCATTGGTTCGGAATTTGCATTTTGGTTACTGGATGGATGACCGAAAACCGAATATCTTAAGCTAATCCGTGCTTCGGAAGGCACGTTAAGTGATTGAATCCGGCTACATCTGCAGTCGTTAGCACCCACCAGTCTGCACCAGTAATGGTCTGCTCAATCACCCTGTTCCATTCATAGGGAACGCCTGTGCCCCAGCATTGGGGATAACATTTGGCTGTCGTGATAAATTTTAAACTGTACTGTTACTTGCAGATTGTGAACGACTTGTTCGCATTCTTCTATGCTGACGAAGTAAAATTTAGCTCCATATATTCGGTCTTGGACTTTATGAAAGAAGAAACTGATTTCTCTGTATGGTACGCTGCTATCAGAGGCTTGAGCAAGCTGAGGAATATGTACCAAGGAACAGACGCTTTGCCTGAAATTGAGGTAAATTAGATTGTTTTACTTTTACAAACTTAATAGGAATAAATCGAGCCCTCTATTCTTCCCTCTATTATATTATAACGGTGTTCTTTTGGAGGGAAATATCAACAGAGATGGGTCCGTTACGGTTTAAAATATTAGTTTCCACAAAAAACGCATTTCGACAAAAGTGTCGCTTACGATAATTTGGCGGTAAGGGCTCGAAATGTTCTGAAGCGATTATGTGACCTGCTGAGGCGCTAACATAAGGTAAAAGAAAACTGAAACAAAAACATTTAAAATAAATAATATCTAAGTAGTAAAGAAGATAAAAAATACATTTAAATTATGTACTGATATAATTATTATGTTGTTAAAAAAACTCCAGTAAAACTGTATGGTTTTCCTTTAAGAAGGTCTTGTAAATAATATATTTTAATTCAATGATAAATAATAATTTTTAACTTCCGAAAAAACTGATCTGCACCAGGATTTCTGATGCACTGACAATAAAAATACTTTTGACAGACTTGACGAAATTTAAATATAAGTTTAAAATAATATATCTTTGAAATTAAATTAAATAAAACCCATAACAGAACATTTTAAAATAAGCGATGGCCGAAAAGGTTGGATATGAAGGAAGTAAATAATCCGATTTGCGGCTATTAAATAGCGTTATACTCATATGTATTATATGTGTATGTAGAATACGTGTTGTAAAATGGTCCAATGACGTGGTTTTTGTTACGTGTCTTCTTGTCTCCATTTTGTTATTTTATTTATGCCATAGATTATCCACATTTTGTTTTATTTTCTTCTTTTTGTGTATCCGAGTCTTCGTAGGCAAAGAGCTAAGCCCACACAGCCTCTTAAGTTAAGTTTCTTGTTTTTGTGACGGACTTCGCATCCTTGGGCATGGTTGGTATGCGGGGTCCAGATTGTTTTTGTTTTGTGTTAATATTATTATATAAATAACTTCCTTTATTTTGTTTATTAAGTGATTGTCTTATCGTATTCCATCCGTTGATGTCCAAATTAGGTCCCTCCAGACTACCAGAATTGCAGCGGCAATCCATTTTTACCGTTGCTATATTATGCTGAGGTGGGGCCTAGTTGACGATGTACCTTTTGTTTTATATTTGATGTGTATTTAATGTAATTGTTATTGTATATCGTCAATAAATGATTTTCTTTCTTTCTTTCTTTATACCGCCTTATTACAAAACGTAGACTAAAGTTAAACCTGGACTAAAACTAATTCTGTCATTTCTGTTTCCTAAAAACGAAGACAGAGATAACATAAGGTTTAAACCAAGACTAACTTTATTCCTCGTTTTGGAATAAGGGGAAATGTAGGTAACCCATAATGTTAAGGTAGGTAAAAAACTTGCAGCTTAAGGCTAGGAAAATTTCGACACGGCCAATAGAGCCGTGGTAGCATAATGGTCAGTTTCATTCGCCCGGATTGCGAAGGGTGCGGGTTCGAGTCCCGTCCGCTGTCTGGTACGCGTGGATTTTTTTGTAGTAAACTTTTCTTTAGATTTAAACATCTAGCAGTTAAATGGTTAAAAATAAATGAAAAGATAAGGGGAATAATGTTTTTTAGGCGTACGCATTGAGTTTGATGGATAAAATCATTGCTGATTTGGGTTACAAAGAGAAGGATGGCGACGACTTTGAAACGCTGCGCAATCGCATGCAAATCCTCGAGTTCGCTTGCAAACTTGGACACACTGGCTGCATCGAAGAAGAAAACAAATTGTTCAGAAGTTTCGTGGACAATGGTGTCGCGTAAGTTGACAGTTACATTGATTGGTTCATCATCATCATCATCATGTCAGCCGTCATAACGTCCACTGCTAAGTATAGGCCTCCTCCAAGGATCTCCACACCGATCGGTCCTGCGCAACTCGCATCCATCGGCTTCCCGCCCTTCACAAGATCGTCGGTCCACCTTGTAGGGGGCCTACCCACTGAGCGTCGTCCGGTGCGTGGTCGCCATTCCAGAACCTTACCGCCCCAACGGCCATCGGTTCTTCTTGCTACGAGTCCCGCCCACTGCCACTTCAGCAGAGCAATCGTTCGAGCGATATCGGTAACTTTGGTCTCCTACGGATTTCCTCATTTCTGATTCTATCGCGTAGGGAAACACCAAGCATCGCTCTTTCCATTGCTCGCTGTGTGACCTTGAGCCTTCTTATGAGACCCGCAGTAAAGGACCACGTCTCGCTTTTGACTTTTGTCTTGAGACACTGAGGTAATTTGGACGCGAATATTTTTCGTAGCTTCCCGAACGCTGCCCATCCGAGCTGGATACGACGAGAGATCTCTTTCTCAAAGTTGGACCTACCTAACTGGACTGTCTGTCCTAGGTAGACATTGATTGGTTATTCAGTACTTAATGCTCAGTTTGTTTTTAATACGAAGAGCAACAATTTACCCCGCTCCACCTGATGTTAAGTGTCCAGTCGTTAAGGTAGATGATTCAGCAGAGAGTTTGCCGCTCCAGGCATCTTCATCTTGCCGACCTGATAACAATCCCATTCCCCGTGAAGAACTCACCAGCTGAAACACAATAGCACCAAAACGTAGAGTCGTTTTACTGTGGTCTTATGTAAGATGAAGGTTGCTTCCCCATACGGGCCCTCCGATTTGTGCGGAAAATCCGCTGTGCCCTATCTGTCGTAAGATGCTTAGTTTCGTACCCAAAAGGTAAAAAAACGGGCGAGCCTTACAGTAGTCGAGTATGATGTGTAACATTTGAAACCTCACCTTATATTAGTAAAAAAAGAAATAAATTTTACTACAAAAGGCATAATCCATTTGAACATTATGTTCTAAAATCAAATCAAATAGCGCGCGCTTCTGAGACTTCCTGTTACACACTTCCGTCCCACTTCACGTAATCAATCCCACAAATTGCACGAAAGAGAGAGGAAAGACGTTACACATCAAAAAGAGAGGGTTAGTTAGTTTTTCAGGGCGGTTTCCGCACTTAGTCCTAATCATTGGACCATTGTGCGTTATAGAGGGTTATAGAGGGTTATTTAACACTAATATTTTATTTGAGTAATTTCATATTTCGTTTTATCATCATCATCATCAGCCTATTAATGTCCCCACTGTTGAGGCACAGATCTTCCCTATGGATGGAATAGGGAGATTGGGCCATGACCCACCACGCAGGCCTAGTGCGGATTGGTGGATGCTAACGACTGCAGATACAGCCGGGACCAACGGCTTAGCGTGCCTTCCGAAGCACGCAGGAGTTCGAGATAGTAAATTTTTTGTCACACATCCAATAACCAACCAAAGCGAAAGTTGCTTAACTTCAACGATCGCAGCTGAACGCGCTAGCCACTTGCGCCATCGAACTCCTTATATTTCGTTTAGTGCCATAAATAATTGAATATGTCAGATAAAGTAATAATTTGTGGTTGACACAAACAAAAGTATTTAAGAAATATTGTGAGCGCCACAGAAACACTGTTATAGGCACAGTATTAGGGCGTGTTCAAATGACACTGGTCGATCACGCACATTACGCACAGGACGACACACGTTGTACTCGCCTTACACCCACGCGCAAAATCGGCACGCGACTCGCGCCCACTTACTCTACTAGTAACTGCACTACTTCGTTCAATAAGCTAGTTGACTCATGTCGAATGGTATTAAATAAATGTTTATTTCTTAAAGTATTTTGTCTAAGAAACCTAAATATATCGATTTCACTTCATAAAAGCAGAAGATTACTGTAGAAATTTAATTTAAAAAAACAATTTTTAGTCTATACTTTTTAAACACTAAAAACGCTGTTCGCCACATCCGCCGTGATTGTGACGTCTGTTTTAGTAAACAACTAAATGTCATTCATACATAACTTTAAAACTTGTATTATTAAAACTGATAATAAATGAAGAGACTTAAAATATTATTCAATGAGTATTTACATCAAAGTGATCTTCGCAAAAATAAATTTTACTATGAGTCGTTAAAGTTGCAGGATCCCTTTTAGCAAGTTCTAACCAGATATTGCGTAGGTTAATTTCTTTCGGCACTTTAATCCACAACTTTCCTGGAGTCTTCAAAGATTTTTTTTTTACATTCTCGTACAATACAATAATAATAATTACTATATTTTTCGTGGTATCTATTAGAAATCATATTTTCTTTTTATTATAAACTCAGATGGGTTATTTTCTACGTGCTTACGAGTTTTTGTTTACTACTGTCAACGTCATAGCATAGATAATCTATAGACTAAAATGGCCGGCAGCGTTTTTGTATGTCCATGAAAAGTCTATTTTAAAATTAAAGATTTGTAGCTTTCTAGGTCTCAAAAAAATACAATACATTTTTTTCGGTCTAATAGAACATTTATTAACCATTTAAAACCTTTTTCCAAAAAGGGTCAACTAGCCTATTGATATAAAGTACACTATTCATAGCACGGGCGCAAAGCGAATGCGGGGTGGGTGCAGCGCGTGTGCATGGTGAGCGCGAGTCGACGCGAGGCGGGCGCATGAAGTGCGCGGCTTGACTTCGATAAATGGAATTTGAGATTTATTAATGTAGCATAAGGCTAATATTATATAAACAAATTTCAAAACGGGTTAGACGTGGGTGCTGACACACGTGGCGTACTCTTAGCGGGCGCGTGTCGTTTGAACGCGCTCTTAGGGTACTTAGTAACGAGATTATTTCAACCCCGGCCGGTGCCGGCTCAAGCACGGTTTATACGTTTGTCACGATCCTAAGCCGTGGCTAGCACCGGTAGCCTTCAACCTTCATAGTGTCCCATACCTAACTGGTGACCGGACGTATGTATACATGGTTCAGAAGGTATATTTTTTGAGAAATGACTTTCCTGTGTGCATAATATAATAATATTTGGGAAGGATATATACTGTCAACCATACCGATTATGATTGACAGATAATCGGTATTTTTAATTATGGATGATTTTATTGTGCCTGATATAATCATTTATTATCATTAAAAGCTTGAATGGATATACTTAAAATCCAATCATTAAAAAAGTAATGAAAACTAAGCTTCTATTTAATGAAATTTACTTTTAAGACTTGGTGATTTCATAAGAATATTCTTTAATTATTTTTTTAAGTATTTCTTCGAGAGCTTCTAAATATTATATGACTATTTTTGATTCCTCAATAAAATTTTTGTTTTTTTAGTATATCTCCGAGTCTACGACCTGTCGCTTACTGCACCGGTCTGCGTGTTGGCGACGAGGCTGACTACAACTTCCTGTGGAGAAGGATGTCCACAACCAACGTGGCCAACGAAGCCCGCCTCATCGGCGAAATACTTGGATGCGCCCAACACGAGAGCAGTTTGAAGAAGTAAGTACTGTAACGTCCGTGACGTTATAGCCTCCTTGTTTAGGTAAACTCTTTGCTTTTGCAATGCCTACGGTTGGCAGTTATATTAAAAAGTTAATGTCATGATTTTAACATTTGAAATAAGGAATCGTCTGTCTTTTGATAGAAGATTCCATTCAAGAGTAGATCTTCAGGCACCAAGAAAACCTCTCGTATTTAGATAAAATTCTTTATATTCGCCTGAATGATAATATAAAATAATAACCATCGTCTAGTTGTTTTACTGAAGAGTTACGTACCCACCAAAAACATATTCATTCAAAATGTTGTCAAGACGAGACCATATGAGATATTAGTCGCACTGTCAAAATGTTATCAGTTCTTGTGTCTCTTCTTCTTACTCCACATGACCTAATGGCTCAATTACATTTGGTCGCTAGCCCGTATTCACGAAAGATATAACTCGAATTCGGGCACCCGAATCAGTATTTATTTACACTGTGGAGTACTGGCAGGCATGGAAACTCTCTAAAAAGACACAAGATCTCAAACGCGAATCTTGCGAAATCGCGAACAAACACCGCCATTAAATACTAATTGCTCTGGCAGAGGGAAGCAGCCTGCCAGTATCTAGCAGGGCGAATCTCACGGTAATAAAAACGGCTACCTAGAGTTTCCTCTGCGGGTGATGTTGGCAATCTTCTCAGTCGGCTGCAGTATTGCGATCACCAACCCGTCGTGGCTGGCTTGGTGTTATGAGTTACCTTATATTGAAGTCATTTTTCAATTTGACGACACTGTATATAATACAGGGAGAAATAAACAGCCCTTGCTGAGTTTCTTGCCGGTTCTTCTCAGTACAAGGTCTCCCGCCGTAGATTTGCGAACCGATGGCGTAGCTTTTCGACATTACAAGTGCTTGTAACAGCCTAGACTGAATAAACGATATTGAATTGAATTGAATTGATAAAGACTTACGTAACCTCCCATAAAAATGAGAAACATAAAGAAAAATCGACCTCGAGTTCGCAGCGCTTCGCCACTCCCCGGTCCGGGCAGTGGCCGGGTGACATGGGTCAGGAGTGCGACAAGTAATCATTGGGAGTTGACACGCTGCCCAAAAAACTATACTTAGCGACTTACAATATCCAGCTGCTGTTGCAAAGGAGATCGGCTGTTTAAACTGAAATACGAACTAAGTAACATAAAATGGGATATCCTTGGTCTCTACGAGATTTTACGATCTAGCGAAGAACTCATCACCCTCCAGTTAAGTCATTTATCATACCATCGAGAAGAACCATCGTCGGGAGTCGGAGGTGTGGGATTTATTATAAATAAGAAACTTAAACACCAAATAGTAGAAATCAACAGTGTGTCGCAACAGTTTCCCTACCTGAGGCTAAAACTCCTATCTATGTTTGAACTGAAAGTGATTCAAGTATATGCACCGACCACTGATCCCCCAGCTAATGAAGTAGAACATTTCTACGATAAAACACAATAAAACAAGTCGTAACATCATATTAGTGGGAGATTTTGATGCAAGGTTTGGTATAAAGAAAACGACATAGCAACCAATTTAGAGAAATGTGGTGATAACAAACCAGTAATTTTAAATATGGTGTCGGAAAAAGGAACCACACAAATTCTGTTAAACTTTTTGCAACACAGACTTTGTCTGTATGCTTCTAATACTTTCTTCGATAAGAACTCTTGACAAAAATGGACATAGAGGCACCCTAACAGCTGTCCTTAGAACGAATATGAATACATTACATCGAACAATTAAGGAATTATCAACGTCATCTATATTCTTAACCAACTTTCTACTGGCAGCGACCGCAGACTTGTCAGAACTGAGTGCGTGAAAAAACCTGATCACCAAAAGACCAATGCTGAACTACATTAAAGCCAAAATTGTAAGACACAACAAAAACGGCATCAAAAATTATATCAGCAGAAATCTGTCTTTTTTCTGTCTGTCTCCTTATTGCGATCACCAAAAGACCAATGCTGAAACTACATTAAAGCCAAAATTGTAAGACAACAAAAACGGCATCAAAGATTATATTAGCAGAAATCTATCTGTCTTTTTTCTCCTAATTGCGAATGCAAGACGTTCATCATTATAGGCTTGAATATATCATCGTCGGGTTGCTTCTGCTGGCGGCGGGCATCTTCGTGTTCCGACGGCTACGTCAGCGGCGTCGGTCGGCGGGCGCGAAGGCATGTCGAGAGACGCGGGAGACTGGCACTGCCGACACCGCTATCGATACATTGCAAGATGATAGTGTTAGTGATCATGTGAATGTGCCGGGCAAATGTGAAATTAGTGAAGTGTTACTGAATATGCCGGGTATTAAAAATATGCCAAGTGAAATCAGACAAACAGTATCGAGTGATGATAAAGCCACATCTATCTCTCCGATAATTTACAAGTTTGATATTTTAGAAGATTAGGCACTTTTACATAATCTTAACTTTTTTATATGCTTTGTTTTTACAAACACTATATTTCCACTAGGTTTTATTTTAAAAAAAAAATGTATTATATGTTTTGTTTTCCTAATCATAATTATCTATCTGTATTTGATTTTTTTACATACTTTTTAAACTTTGTTATGTCGATATCATATTAAAGGTAACTCAGCTGACTTCAGCTACTTATCACATCTTGTGATGTCCTTTTTGTTTATGTGTACATAATTTTAAGGTCGTCCGTCCGCGTTTCGTAAGCGCGTGTAATATGTATAATAATCATGTTTTAATTACCTATACGAAATAAATCAGTGACAATTTAGCACTCTAACGGGATGCTTTTTGATTTATCACCACCCAACCGTTCGAACGTAGTAGTATTAATAATCATTTTCAATTAAATGTAAGAAGGCTTACGCATTAGCCCTTACAAGTATGCTTACTGTATATAACTTTTCTCACTATTTTAGCTATTAACGGGATTATTACCATGTACCTTGTTTTTTATGAGTCTCCGATATTTCGGCACTGTTGCAAGCACCATGATCGCGGAGTAACGGAGTTACTCAAGCGCCATGATCACGGAGTAACGGAGTTACTCAAGCGCCATGATCACGGAGTAATGAAGTTACTCAAGCGCCATGATCACGGAGTAATGGAGTTACTAAAGCGCCATGATCACGGAGTAACAGAGTTACTCAAGCACCATGATCACGGAGTAACGGAGTTCCTCAAGCGCTATGATCACTGAGTAACTGAGTAACGGAGTATAGCTATATACTCCGTTATAGGTTATAGCTAACCTTTTTTATAAAACATAAGTGTTTCAAGCTGTTAGAATCATTTTTGCATTTTCTTGGTTGCCCTTGGTATGTTTTTTTTTTGCTATAATGGTTCAAACTACTTGGGACGATTATGCTTTTTATACAACATGGAAAATATTACAAAGATCATTCTGCTTTAATATTCCAATAACCTAGAATCATTTTAACTCATTTCTAAATAACACATTCGGACTATATGATTCAGACCACATGAATATCTATTTGAATATAGGAAAACGAAAATTTTAATTCTTAAAAACGATTCACGTTTAAATATAAAATTATCATTAATATTTCAGCTATTTAAAAAAAGGGAATATTATTTTTATACCGAAAACTTGAATAAGGTATGCATTTCTTTAATTTTAAACCATCTATTATGCGTACGCTAAGGCATTGTTTTGTGGGGAAATAGCGTTGGCATTTTAAAACTATTTAAACTCCAAAAGCGCTGCCTTAGGATTATAGCAAATATTGATCTAAGGACAAGTTGCCGACCACATTTTACAGGTGAAGGTATTCTAACCCTTACAAGTATATACATTTTGGAAATATATTGTATGTTTGTTAGAAAACACACTCATCTTTTTCCCCAACAAGAACGACCAAGTAGATTAAGACCGCATCGAAGATTATCATCATCATCATCATCATCAGCCTATTAATGTCCCCACTGCTGGGGCACAGGCCTTCCCTATGGATGGAATAGGGAGATTGGGCCATGACCCACCACGCGGGTCCATTGCGGATTGGTGGCTGCTAACGACTGCAGATGCAGCCGGGACCAACGGCTTAACGTGCCTTCGAAGATTAGCCCCTCCAAATTCCAAATTGCATTTAGTACACACAGGACCTTTTGCTATGGCCGTAAAAGTCTACGATAAAATTCCCGAACATATAAAAATTGGAAAAAACACGGTCAAATTTACAAAACTAATTTCATTTCACACAGTAATTTTTATGAAAGAACAGTTTCTATTCGATGCAAGAGTTCTTCAATTTTTAGTAGTACCTAGTTAATTTAAGCAAGACCTTATTTTTTGGTTATGTTCCTACGTAATGTTATTGAAATTAGTATTGTGGGTTTACCTATAATGCGAAGAGATGGCGCTGCCTTGCAGCTTAAGAATAGCTAGAAAGAATTTCGACGCGGTCCGTGAGGGCCGCGGTAGCATAATTGGTCAGTGCATTCGCCCGGATTGCGAAGGGTGCGGGTTCGAGTCCCGTCTGCTGCCTGGTCCGCGTGGAATTTTTTCTAGTTATATTTTCTTTAGATTTAAACATCAAGCAGTTACATGCTTTAAAAATAATAAAAATTATAACTGAAATTAGTATTATTATTTTTACTGAATGCTATTTGTGATTGTATTAGTTACTGATATTTTCAAGTTAATTTTAATTAAATTAAGTATTTTTTTTTAATATAGGGCATTTTACTATAAATTGCGATACCCTATCAGGGTTCATGTGTCTGTATCTATATTTTTTAAGTAACATCTGTGATAACCACATGAGTGCAATAAATAAATTTGAAATTTGAAATTCTGTTTTTTATTGCAATTTTATGTACCTTTTTTTATAGCTAGGTAGGCAAATAACATTACCCCACCTGATGTTAAGTGGTCATAAAGTCCAAATGCGAAGATACTTCTTCACGCCTCTCTTAAAGGACCCCAGATTATAGGAAGGAACACGTGCGCGTTTTAAATAAACAATAAACGTGTAATTTTTTGCTTTGTTGAAATTTATTGTATTTTTTTAGGATAATGTGGTCATGTAGACAAACTTATTGAATATCATTTATGCCACCATCATTTTGAATACGCTAAACTTTTGCAAAAAAGATTCAAGTGAGGTAGATATTTATTGTAAAACTTTAAGCGCAGTGAAAAAATACTGTTAAAGTTTTACAAAAACGATGCACGTCACATGAATCTTTTTTGCAATAACGTTTTGCTCAGTGTTTTTTCTTCATTTAAATAGAAACACAAAATGAACTGAAGAGCTTGAAACGTGAAATATGTACAGTTAAAAAGAGACAATGATTTATTCATTTTTTCCAGGTACTTAGTTTCCATGCTTGAGGTGGACAGTCCCATAATGACACAAGACCTCACGATGCCACTGAGCGCTGTCCTCGGGAATCGTAGCCACGTGCCAATAGTTATTGAAGAACTGAAGAACAACTTGTCTACGTGGAAAACTATGTAATAAATATTCTTTCTTCACTAGCTTTGCCCCGCGGTGTTACCCGCGGTTTATAAGGGATATTTTCCCGTAGTAAAACGTAGCCTATGTGTTAATCCACGGTGTCAGCTAACTGCATACCAAATTTTATTAAAATCGCTCCAGTCTACAGAAAAGATAACTAGAAAAAAATCCACACGGACCAGGCAGCAGACGGGACTCGAAACCGCACCCTTCGCAGCGAAGAGATGACGCTGCCTTGCAGCTTAAGAATGGCTAGAAGAATTTCGACGCGGTCAGTGAGGCCCGCGGTAGCAAGATTGGTCAGTGCATTCGCCCGGATTGCGAAGGGTGCGGGTTCGAGTCCCGTCTGCTGCCTGGTCCGCGTGGATTTTTTTCTAGTTATTTTTTCTTTAGATTTAAACATCAAGCAGTCACATGCTTTAAAAATAATAAAAATTATAATCGCTCCAGTCGTTTAGATTTGAAGAAATAACAAACATACACACTCACAAACTATCGCCTTTATAATATTAGTGTGATATACTTCAATAAATTTATCGTCTTGTTTCGAATTCTGCCCCCGTAACATGAGCACTATATTTTACATTATATCACGTTTTATATCGAGTCTAACTGTCAAACTCCATACTAATTTGACACATGAACGTGATAAAAACGCTTTACAAATCATATCACGGTGCTCATGCTAGGGGGCCTGGGCTACTAATAATGGATAACACTTTTTTTAAATTAAGGTTTTTTTACAATTATATATCTGAAGAAAATACTACCAAACATCCCAAAAAGATAGATCTAGGAAAATCTCCTTTACATCTTTTTATCTCTCTTATAAATCTTTTATCTTTCAGATATTCAAGCATGGACACTGTTTACACGTCTATAGCATCTGTGCTGCGCACTGAACAAGAAATAAATGAAGTAAGTATTGTGTTTTCTTTGACGTCTATTGCTTTTTACAAGCTTTTATTTAACTTGCTATGTATGTTTGTTACGGTCAAATCTTACAACTCAATTTTAAAGCACTTGCCCTCAACCGATTAAGCTGAAATTTGGTATGCTCGTTCAGTTCGGATGACAATGCATGCTTAACAGTGTGACGTCATTCTAAATCCAATATGGCGGCATACCCAAAATGGCGGACCAATCATTTTTAATGCATTCCTACAATATGGGTATCAAATTAAAGGGCTTGCTGAGAGTAACTCGAAAAAATGTGACGTCACTCTCAATCCAATATGGCGGACTTCTAAAATTTGAAAATCTATTTAGAAACAAACTTTAACTAAATTTTCTTTTTTTCTTTTTAACGCATTTGAATAAAAGCTTGTTTTAAAAAAGGTTTTTGTACCTTAATTTTATTCAATATCATTCTTTGTAAAACTGACATAATATAATAAATGAGCAGACTGCATTCACTCCTATAAAAAAATTGAAGGCAGAGATCCTTCGATAATATTTTTTTCTGGAAACAAGAATAAACATAAATGTTTGGAGTATTCAGAAGGTACAGACAGGCTCATTATGTAGAGAGGAGCTCGATGGCGCAGGTAGTTGGCGCGTTCGGCTGCGATCGTTGAAGTTAAGCAACTTTCGCAGTGGTCGGTCATTAGATGGGTGACCAAAAATCTTCTTTCTCAAGTTCCTCTGCGCTTCGGAAGGCACGTTAAGCCGTTGATCCCGGCTGCATCTGCAGTCGTTAGCACCCGCTAATCCGCACTAGGCCCGCGTGGTGGGTCATGGCCCAATCTCCCTATTCCATTCACAGAAGGCACTGTGTGGGACATTAACAAACGATGTAGTGAAAGCAATCGGATGCTAAGTGAATACTGTATTTTTCTATGTCAAATAAACGAAACATTGATTCATCAAATCATCCAAAAGTTGTTTACCAAAAGTTCTGAAATGTCAAACTTAATGGGAACTCATTAGCAAAATATCCCTGTTACCAGCCAAACAAAGGGCTCTGTCATGAATGCAGGGTTGCCAATCATACATTTTCATCGTACATCATATGCAGCTAAAAATCTAGTTATCTAGTTTTCGAATCCCGTACACTATTTGCAAGCCCTTGTAATACTTGTAATAGCAATAACTTGTAAACAAATGTTTTTTTCTCTCTTTAGATTAAAGACAAAATTATAAAAATCACAGACTGGTTTGGATACTTACGGTTTATGCTCCAACATGTTGCCTGCAATGAAAATCTTATATGTAAAATTCTCGTATCACAATGTTAGTTACCATACTCTTCCGAAACGGCCTGACCGATTTTTATGAAATTTTATATGCATATTCCGTGGGTCTGAGAATCGGCTACTATCTATTTTTCATATCCTTAAGTGATAATGGTTGTCCACCTGTAACGTAGTGTTCTGAAACCTTACAATGCGCCTTCGCGCCAAAATTCAAACTTTTGGGTATTGTAACGTAGTGTTCTCATATGGGTTAGGAGGAATGTTATCCCAGGAAATTGATAGAACACTACGTTACACATCCCTAAAAATTTTTATGGATTTTTTTTAATGTTGTATTAAAAATACGTACAACCCTTCTACAACCTGCCCCTATTTTTATGGCGGTACGAAGTTCGCTGGGTCAGCTAGTCATGTTATATATTTATCTGTCTAAATCTCGTACATATGAGTAAAGTTCTCGTACCCCGTACG
Source organism: Chilo suppressalis (assembly GCA_902850365.2). Taxonomy (NCBI): domain Eukaryota; kingdom Metazoa; phylum Arthropoda; class Insecta; order Lepidoptera; family Crambidae; genus Chilo; species Chilo suppressalis. The sequence continues at coordinate 26,716,791 of OU963901.1, read as the reverse complement.
GAAGACCATAAATCTTGTATTTATACGAGAATTCTTTGTTGGCAACCCTGAATGAATGTATACACATTGTCTAATATTTGTCGGGTCATTGAGGGCGCTGCAATTAGTTGGGACTTTTTCGTTTGTTGATCGTCAAGTGTTTGCAAAGTTTCGGTCGGGCTCGGGGACTCGTGTACAATCTAAAATAAACCGGTCAAGTGAGTCGGACCACCTAGAGTACAAATTTGTAGGTAGTGTGGTACTCCATCCTGAAGGGAGCGCAGCTATAATCTCTTATCTATTAGATTATTAGTATATATAAATATGTAAACATGTATTTATCGTATTATAAATATATAAATATGTTATATATATGTAGTTATTTAGGTATATTTATAGATGTTAATTATTATATTAAGTAACATGTAGTTTTATGAATTCAATTTTGTTTTTATTTCTCTTTAACTATATATAATGCTTTAATTTACTTGACCGCATAATGTCTCTGCTTAGCCCGATGGTTGACTGGTAGAGAATGCCATGTGGCATTAAGTCCGCCATTTGTAACAAAACAATAAAGAGTAAATAAATAAATTAGACGAGTCCGTCTGTCCGTGGTGCTGTTTCAGCGGCCAAACCGTAAGAGATAGATAAAGAGAATATTTAAGTTATAAGTTAAGAATAGTCTGATAAGACTACAAACCGGATTTGAGTAACGTAGCACTTCCGGTTTTCGAGAAATCAGGTTTTGGTGAACATTTGGTTCACTGGTTTGCTAGTTACTAAATAATAACGATTAGGGCTTTTTACTTGATTTGTTCGACTCAGAACATACATATTATCTTTTATTAATAGTCTGCCGAACGTTTTTGTGCCTGAATTCTATCTGCTGGAATCTTCAATAAGAGACAAAAGAATACCATATTCAAATCTTTCAAATAGTGACATTAACTTTTTTAATATAACTGCCAGCCGTAGGCATTAAATGAGCAAAGAGTTTACACAACCAAGGAGGCCGTAACACAACGAGCGTTACGGACTCAATCTCTAAAAAAAAAAGCAAAAAACGTTTTAAAACCAAGCTTTTATATATTTATTTAAATGCGCTAAAAAGAATAAAATATTTGTTCTTTTAAAACTTTTACTATCAACTTCTCGTAGAACGTCGTTAAACAATTCATATAATACTAGCTGTGCCCCGCGGTGTAACTCACGCTTTATTAGGGATATTTTTACGCAGTAAAACGTAGCCTATGTGTTAATCCAGGGTGTCAGCTAACTCCACACCAAATTCTATTAAAATCACTTGGGCCGTTTAGACGTGAAGAATTAACAAACAAACACACTCACAAACTTTCGCCTTTATAATATTAGTGATAGTGTGATAAAAGCTTGTCTCCAGATTTAAGTAAGTATTTACTAAGTTTGTAATTTTTGAATTTCATATTTTGTGTATCTAACAGGTAAATCTCGCGACAAGCTTTTATATTCTGTAAATTGTGTAATATTACGTTATAATTTGATAGCAAAAATTTCAAAGGAAAATTAAAATATTAAAAAAAAATGTCTTTATTTTACTACTAATTTGTATTAAATTTCAACTCCATACCTCCATGTATTCCCGTGATAAAAGGTCTTGACAGACAGATAAACGGCAGTATCTTTGTTTCTCGTTACTTTAAGTTAACTTACAAGTTTGATTTTTGTACACCTTCAAGGGACTATATACCTGAGGTACCTCCAGGCTTTCCCTAGATAAAGCTTCTTAGTAGACAGACGGGCAGACTTTTTAGCCGAATAATGTACAGAATACTGTCAATAGAAATCTTTCGTGAAAACAAGGTTTTTAACCTCGGAAACAAAAACCAAGAAGAGAATTAATGCGAAGCATCGGAGATGGTATTTTATTATGTGAACTTTCATTCAAATGTTCTCAGTTTTGGACTTATTTTTAAAAATTATACCTACAACATTTTTTATATTCGTGGCAACGATAAAAAAGATTTCTGTACCCTTAGCACGAACCAATATCGAATCCCTAACGTTTGCGAGTCGGAAATGTCATTGTCCGGAGTATTTCGGGCTTTTTGGGGCTTTTTTCGGATGGGTTGAAGGACCGCCAATGGCTACCTACTGAAGTCAACGCAATTAGCGGTTATTATAATAATACACACAACAAAGGACACAAGACATAAACAAATAAAAACAGAAGAAAGAGTACAATAGGCGGCCTAATTGCTAAACAGCAATCTCTTCCAGGCAACCTATGGTGGAAGAGGAATAATAATATAGATAAATATAGAGGGATGCAAAAGTAAATACAGGAGATAATCTTTACATAAATATTCAAGAGAAGCAAAGAAATGGGATGCTAAATGAATTTTAAGAAACGGAAAGGAAATAGCTTTTAACTTGATCGCTAAAGGAATTAAGTGAACGAGCCTCTCTGATTCCTTCAGGGAGAGAATTCCACAGCCGAGCAGCGTGCACAGAAAAGGAATAAGAAAAGAAGTCAGAAGAGTGACAGGGAATCCTCTACTAAATATGAACTTTTTGTCGGAGTATTAAAATAAAAAACTTTTGAATGTCATTCCCAAACAACATCTTAATATATATAAATCTCGTGTCACAATGTTTGTCCTCAATGGACTCCTAAACCACTGAACCGATTATAATAAAATTCGCACACCATGTGCAGTTCGATCCAACTTGAGAGATAGGATAGTTTAAATCTCAAATTATAGTCGCAATTTTAATTTATTGCAAATTATTACTTTTGGGCGGTACGAAGTTCGCCGAGTCAGCTAGTCTTATATATAAAATTCTCGTGTCACAATGTTAGTTACCATACTCCTCAGAAACCACTTGACCGATTTTCGTGTAATTTAACATGCATATTCAGAAGGTCAAAAAATCGGCTACTATCTATTTTTCATACCCTCAAGTGATAAGGATTGTCCGCTCCTAACACATGTTTAACATTTTGTGTTTTTTTTTTATTTTTTTTATAATGTGGCGTTAAAAATACATAGAAACCTAAATTTTCACCCTTCTACCACCCATATTTTTATGGCGATACGAAGTTCGCTGGGTCAGCTAGTAAATATTATAAAATAATAACAGTGAGCAATCGTAGTGAAATCGCAGTGAACCGACAGAGCGCTAAACATTTCATAGTAATCTAATTGAAATCAAGGTGAATCATTCCTATTTACTCCAGCACTGTTGGCATTTTCACATTTCACGATAAATGTTTGTAAATTTTGCTATTTTGTTCACTACACGAGTTGTTATGCAATTTCCATTTAAATGTTTTTGTTTTCATAAATCTTTGAGATCTATTTTAAGAATTCATGTATTTCGTAACTAGTTCTGTACATTTTGCTGCATTCGTAACATAACATTGAATTGGAGTGCCAATCTTGGGAAGTAATTTCTACCTTACAGATGACCACAGGGATTACTTACGGATTGGCAAGTTGAAGTGGGAGTGGGCTGGCCATATTTGTCGAAGAAACGATAGCCGTTGGGGTAGACGAGTTCTGGAGTGGAGACCGCGTCTAGGCAAAACGTAGTGTAGGACGTCCTCAGGCGCGATGGAGTGACGATTTGCGCAAGGTGGCTGGCAGAAGCTGGATGCGAGTAGCCCAAGATCGATCTGAGTGGCGTGCATTTGGAGAGGCCTATGTCCAGCAGTGGATAGATAGACTGTTGATGATTGATGATGATGAGATGACCACAGTAAAATAACACTACCTACTTTTTGGTGGTGAGTAAGGTTTCTGACCTCCACGGGGTAGGAGATTGGGCCAGGGTAGGTACGGCGCGAGTGATATTGAAGTGAAACTTCTTTGGGCACGCTTGACTTGGGGGGTAAACTGGCGAATGCGTTACGAGTTACGCGTTACGAAAAGTGTCACCGGTCATATATATATATTATTGCTTTCGCCTCTCTAATTCGCTTTTACCATGCCCTCAATTTTCTTCGGATTATTGTGTCCTTGTGAGCTTCCAACGCTCAGTATAGGCACGTCATCATCATCAGCTAATTAATGTCCCCAGTGCTGTGGCACAGGGTTCCCTTTGACATATTGAGATGTTATAATGAGAGAGAGAAGTATGCGAACGATAAGCAAAATGCCTGTAAAATGGCGATAAACAGCCATAGAACTGATAAATTGATGTTTGACTCTCAAGTTAATGAAACTGGTGATTTCATGCCACCAGTTTTTTAATGAACTTACACACATCAAAAGTGTCTAGGGATCAAGCATTTTTATGCGGATTTCTTGAGATTGAGATGTGGCTTTGTAATAAATTTATGATTTTATAAATTTATATGGATCCTTTTTGGTGCATTTCATAATTTGAATCAGGAACTGTGAATCAAATTCGAGTAAAAGATGAAAATCAGCTGTCAATATTTTCCCTATAAAAACATACAACGCATTGAAGACATTATTAGTGCTACTGTTTCCCTACTACTGATTAAAACCAACGTTATTATGGAGCGGCGACGTCATTTAAGCAGGGAAGAAATGCTCAGAGCCGTGGGAATGATAGAAGCTGGTTCCCGGCAACGTACTGTGGCTTTAGCTCTGAATACAAGTCAGAGTGTTATCAGTCGACTTTGGACACGATACCGAAGCACTGGTACCGTGGCTGAGCGCCATGGAGGACGGTATCGCTGCACCACACGGAGACAAGACCGATACATTCAAATCTTAACTCGAAGAGCTCCAACAATAACCGCCATGATGTTAGCCGTGAGGCTTCATCAGTCTTCAGGGAACTTAATTAGCGACCAAACAGTCAGAAACCGCTTGCATGAAGTGAACCTTCATTCCCGAAGACCGCTACGGGTACCACCTATAGCAATGCACAATCGTAGGATTCGATATCAATGGGCTCTTGAACACAGAAATTGGGCAGAAGAACAATGGCGTTTCGTGTGCTTTTCTGATGAGTCTCGTTTTGGTATGAGACCGGATACAAGACGTATACGACACTGGAGAACCCCTGGACGCCAACAGCGATTAAAATCCTGCCAGGAAGTCCATCCTTATAGTGGTGGAACCATCATGGTATGGGCGGGTATTTGGATCGGCGGAAGAACTGAGTTGATTTGGATCAGAGGCAACCTCAACGCTCAAATTTATGCTGAGACGATTGTATCAGACGTCATCGTTCCTCTACAAGTGCAAATCGGTCCCTTATTTCAGTTAATGCATGATAATGCACGACCGCACACCGCAAGAGTTGTAAGACAGACTCTCGCCGCAGCTAACATCAATGTCCTGCCCTGGCCTGCTCAGTCGCCAGACTTGAACCCGATTGAGCATGCATGGGATATGCTACAGAGAAGAGCTCTGCCGAATATGGAGGGTATCCAGTCGCAAGAAGACCTTTTTTTGTTGTTGCAACGAACATGGGCGGCCATTCCACAGCGTGATTTGGATGAACTCATTTTGAGTATGCCAAACCGATGTTCTTGTGTTGTTAGTGTTCGCGGTAGAAATACGGATTATTAATTGTTTAAGTTACCCAATAAAATTTTAGAGAAAACTGTTATTTCAGTCTTTTTTTCGAACTTTTATGTTAGTGGTTCAAATGTCAAAAATCCCTTTATTAGGAAAATGGCAAATTTCTTTATTAATGCAAAGGTGACTTGGTTTATCGTTACTGTGACAAACGAAAACACTTTATTTGATGAATCCTTAAAGAAAATTTTAATTAATATCAATCAGGAGAAAAGTTATTGCAAAAATATATGTTGATCCCTAGACACTTTTGATGTGTGTAATTGCACTCAAACCATTGACATATTCTAGCCAAACCATGACCTAAATACAACCGGAAGTACACCTTAAAATTAAAGAACAGTGAAAGTAATCATTCCGTTACAGTTGGACGGAAGCCAATGCGAATTCAGAATTAGATTACCTTGGCATAGGCGAATACAGATGTGACACAAGCGTTGTGTATTAATGTACCTGAAAGTTGACCTTGGATTTATAGCTATTCAATAGTTATTTGCTACTACGATTCTGCTGTCATTCATCAAAAGATCGTGCATGAGAAATAATTACAATGCCACTTCAAAAATACATATTTAAAAAAAAACACTAAAATAACAAATACCAGAAAAAAGGTTCCGCTCTGACACACGATTCTCTTATGCTAGTCAAAAAAAAATACATATAGTTTTAAAATAAACCTGATACATTAAATATAATTATTATTTATTTTTGGAAAAAAGGATCAATATTGGGATTTTTATTTTAAACAATGTCAAAATATAACATGTAAATACAAATTTGCTTTCGTCTCACTAATCCGCTTTTACCATTCCCTCAATTTTCTTCGGATTATTGTGTCCTTGTAAGCTTCCAACGCTCAGTATAGGCACGTCATTATCATCAGCTAATTAATGTCCCTACTGCTGTGTCACAGGCCTTCCCTTTAAATCACATAGGGAGTGTAAACCAAATTCAGAGAAGGTCGGCGAAGAACATTAAAATGACTTAGAAATTTCCTTTAAATATATATTTGTAAACATTACAACGTAATAATCCACTCATTTGGTTATTAACAATTTTAGCACAATAACAATGTTTTTCATGTGTTATCCATTTGAAAATCTTCCAACGAATGCCCGCTCCACGCCTGTTACTCCTACCAAAACAATTCAAAGTGACGCGAAACATACTAGCGCATGAATTAGTCGTATTCAATACTTTTTTTTACATATTTTAAACTAAGGAACATTATTCAACAAATATAATACTAATAAATTAAAAATATCATATTTATTAATGTAAATTATCGATTGATCAGTAACGAAGTTCAATGCATTTATAGTGAAAAAACAAATAGAGATAATCATACTAGTAAACTTTATGTCACATTGATAGGTTGAGCAACTTATTCTATACCAAAGAAATAGCAAAATGCCTCCTTTAAGCATTGGCCACGACCCATCACGTGTTTAATAAAGGTAAAAGGGCCTTGCGGTTTTTCCGCTTTGAGCTTACCTTACAAAAGATCGCTGTAAAATAACACTACCCTTTTGTGGTTTTTTTGAGTGTGTATGCTGTTGGTCACAGATGACCTTTACAGCGTCACCGGGTTTGACCTTTTGAGCTGTTAAGATTTTGTCGCTGAGTAAGTTTCCAAGATTCCACGAGGTAAGGGATTGGGCCAGGGTAGGCAACGGCGCGAAGTTATTTACCATCAGGCGGGCCATACGCTTGTTTGCCAACCTTTTAACATAAAAGAGGCGGGCCTAGTGCAGATTGGTCAAGTCAGGCATGACATGTCTTGTATCCTTATTCGGCGGTCAAAGTTCTTGTAGGGTGATAGGTTCAGAGTTATTGTGTATATTGGGTAGGTGTTTAATGATTTCGTCAAGGCTTAAGTTGGATGAAATGAGCTGGTAGGAGTTCTTCACGTGTCCTCGTATCATTCCTGATAGCGAGGAAGGTGTCACATCTTTCCCTGACAATAATGGGCCATTGCATAAAACAATTATTTTACGCAGACATTGTAGCGGTAGCTTACTAGTATATAAGGTATCATTGTATATACTATAAAGTCGAGACTGACATAACCAAATGTAACAATGTCACTGCAAGGACAGTTCAATTGAATTCAACTGCGTTAAGGTAATTAAACGTTAATTATATGATTTACATGTGTAGTATATTGATTGTGACCTTGGTTGATTAGTGTTTATTTAAAAAAAATTTGGTTGTATAATTTGAAGATAAAAAAGATCAGTAATAAGAGAAGTAAGATATTTACGTAGTGCAATCGTAAGCGCGTTCGATAGTGAATATAAGTTGAAAGAAGCAACTTTCACATTGGCCGCTTTTATATGATTGTATGATGGGTGGAAAATACTTGGCATACAGTGGACACAATTCCGAACCAATGCATCCATCCTCTAGGAACTGTCTATCAAACAACGTCTGTTTTCCATCGTACAAGGTCGTATTCTAACTTCCTTTGGCCACATCTCACGCCGAGAAGATGCGTCAGTGGAACGACTGGTGGTGCAGGGCAAAGTCGAGGGTGCAAGGGCGTGCGGCAGATCACCAATGCGCTGGACTGACCAGATAAAAGCGGCACTGAACGGTCCACTTCACGAGTGCACTAGGAAGGTCGCAGTGCGGGACGAATGGCGGCGTATTGTGAAGCGCGCCACCAATCCTGATGTGACGACCACGACCACTCTGTCAAGAGTGTAGCGCCGGAGAAGAATGACGGGTGACCAAAAGCTTTTTACTATGTGGAAAGGGTGGGAAACAAGCTCTTGGAAAACGGTTATCATTGCCTAAAGACGCTGTCGATACTAAATCCTATGCTTTGCCTACCCTGACCGTAGGGGATTGGGTCAGGGTAGGCCGTGGAGCCCTGGAACCTTACTCACCGACAGAAACACAACACCATCAAAATACCTTTCGGTGGTTTTGTGTTAGTTATAATAATAACTAGCTGACCCAGCGAACTTCGTACTGCCATAAAAAATAGGGGTTGGTGGTAGAAGGGTGAAAATTTAGTGTTGTATGTATTTTTGGATGATGTATCATAAAAAAATAAAAAAAAAGTTACCTAAAATTGAAAAAAATAATTAGGGGTTACCCTTAACATTTAGGGAGATGAAAAATAGATGTCGTCCGATTCTCAGACCTACCCAATATGCACACAAAATTTCATGAGAATCGGAAAAGCCGTTTCGGAGGAGTTTAACCACAAACACCACGACACGAGAATTTTATATATTAGATAATAATTGAGGAGCTGGCGAACAAAAAGATATAATTACGCATCAGTACCCTTAGTACGAGTGCGAGCACACGAAAACTATCATAGTTTTCGTAATTGTAATTTATATTTCTATGTCCATTTTGGTGAAAAGTAACCAAATATACTTAAAATTTAAGGAGACGCAAATGATTTAATGATAGAATTTAAACACTGTTTATTTGTATTGAAACGAAAACAACAAAATCAGAAATCAGTATCCTTAGTACGAGTGCGAGGTCACGAAAACTATCATAGTTTTCGTAATTGTAAAACTCGTACTGAGGGTACTGGTCAAACTACTTTTTTTTACAGTCCGAAAGGTTTCAGGCCCCTTAAATTTGAATCTCAAATAATTTTCAATCAAAACCGCCTAAAACAATGTTAAAATTACTAAATTTATGAATTAAATACCATGCCAAAAGCTCATTGTAGGTATGTCATTCAGTTTTAAGCAGCTCCTGTTAAATTTAATTTTATATAATTAAACCGTTTTGTTCGCCAGCTACACAATTTATTCATGCCGAAATACTTATAAAGTACAAAATACAGCTGTTAATTTTACTGTGATCTTCTGTAAGAAGAAGGTTTAAACTTGAACGATTATTGGGTGCCGTTGTGCGGCTACTATCCCGACTTTATCTTATAGAGCGTTATAATACTCTGTTATACCACTTTAAAAGAATACAAGAGCCATTAAATGGCTGTTATACCGACAACTTAGCTGAAAAAGTCCTGTCTAATCATCTTGAGTCTAGTCGGGATGTCCATCATTGTTTTTCTCTGACATCTAATAATTTTGTTATTTCTTCATTTTCCATAGTTTGAGAGTTGGTTGAACTCCTGCGAAGAGTGTGGCAGCAAAGATGGCGCCTTGGGCAAGCTGGCTGATGTGAGAGCTGCTCTTCAATGGGCGAACAGCCATAAGAATGATGTTTTGAGCAGTTTGACGAATTCAGCGAAATTGACTGGTGCTTCCGTACTCATGATAGCCATAGGTATTCTTATGGCTTATGTATATTAGGAATTCAAATTAGAACTAAGAAGAAAATGATGTAAGAGACCTTCTTGCGCAGACTAACCTGAAAGATAAAAGGTTTTTTTTTATAAAATAATAGAATGTCATGTAATAATGAAATATTTAATTATGTAATTTGATATGATCGATTATGTTTTTGTAAATATGAAATTATACATAAAACCGCTTTATGTTTTTTTCTAGGAGAACGTCTAAACTATTAAAAATATGAAATATATATTTACATTGTAAAAAAAAAAACAAAAGTGCCTCCTAGACTGTAAAATAATCGTAGCTAATAACGAATCAACCTTATTCTATTTATATAAAAAAATAAGTAGAATTTATATTTTTGCAACTAATTGTGTTTGCAATAAAAAATAGGTAATGATGGATTATTTTGTAGTAACTTTTCCTTGTATTATTATAAATTTATTTCCCTTAATATACGAGCATTATGATCGTATTCCGAAGCAGCTGTTCTTATGAATAGAAATTATTTGAAAATCGTGTCAAACAATTTATGCAAAACGTACGCCTTAATAGGTAATTGACCACTTTCTCCAGTTGTAAAATAACAATGCATTTTACTTACATATGTTTGTTAAACATGACATGCCAGAGATTTCGAATAATAGCTAAGAAAAACTATTTCATTTTTTACTCTTAACATTCATTACCCATTTTTCATTTGTATCAAGTTATTTGTTTAAAATACACAAGCAACATGCAGGGTGAGGATGGCTGGTGTGGCTGGTAGAACTGCTGTACCAGCTGTCTTTACGTCTGGACTTTACCGTCACTAAACAGGTGAATCAGGTGGAGTGAATTTATTTATTTTTTAGAAACAAACGGTCATACATATAAATGTGAAAATATTATAATTTTATATCACTACAGACCTATAGTTTCCTTAACTAGAAATCGCACTGTACAGCTAAAACGCAGCAAATCGAAATGAGCTAACAATACAAATCGACCCGGCCCCCCGCCCCCGGAAACCCCCGGAAAATGTTTCTCCAGTAATGCATTAATGTAAATATATTTTTTACGCACAATAGGGATGATGACTAATTTTTTTTTCTTCGTTTATCAGGTAGATTATCAAAGAGTATAGGACACGCATTTTTTCTTTTTTCACATAATATAAACATTGCAGGGATATATTGATTTGAAAAGTCGCATGACGTCACGTTTGAGTACACTTATAAGTGAAAATTCACTCAAAAGTGACGTCACGAGCCCCTACTCCCAAACTTTGACGTGCTATAACTTTGTCATTTTTTGGTTGATTGCCCAAAGAAAAAATACGTGTCCATTATTTTTTGATCATCTAACTGACGGACTAAATAGAATTTCGTTTACTGTACCCCGTCATCACCCCTGTTGACGGACGGACAGACGAAAAGCCTGGGTGAAGTCATTTGTCGGACTTATCTATAAAAAAAAACAATTGTAATTTTTTTTATATATTAACTATTTTCATTTAGATACTTAAGTGATATTAAAAAGAGGTCCCTCTCCACTGTACTTAAGATAGTATCATATAATACGAAGTAAAATATTAACTCAATGACATTTGTTTATGTCACTTTTTAAGTAAAATAAAATTTTGTAATGTACACAAAATTGTAAAAGTGAATTGTTTATGTCTCTTGAATTCAATACAATATTTTTAAAGAAACATTTTGTCTTTTATTTTAATAAAGTTATATGCATACTTATTATTCAAGAAATGGACGTAGACCAAAACAAAGATAGGTAGATGAAATTAACGACGGGGCTGGTAGAGACTCTGGATCACTAAGGCCAAAGATAGAAAAACTTGGAGTAAAATTGAGGAGGCCTTTACTCGCTGAGGAATCCTTAATAAATAGAAAAATGGATGCGTGTAACTTATGTACGCGCGTGAGAAGTTATATTTCTTTAGCATCATTAAAAATATTTTTTAATTGCATGCAAATAATTAATAATTACAATAAAATAATAAAAGGACTGGAAAAGGATAGTTAACACAGTCAATTAAGTTCAGTTTTAATTTGAAAAATTAAATAAATATTCAAAATATTCAATTAAAATCACTACTGAATTTAAGTTATTAGTTCATATGTAATTAGCACTTGTAAGTAACTAAAACACGTTGTGTCTATATAGAAACTAGAAACATGTGGATAAATATTATAAATATGAAAACAGTGATCAGAGGCGACGAGCGTGCCAACATTGTTTTTGACAACGCGATCATCTTATGGAGCTCCGTGGATCGTTCAAAGTACCTTTCGAACAGATGTCTAATAATGGTGGATTATTAACCACTGAGTGGTTAATAATCCACCATTATTAGACACTAACATTCATAAAGCGCCCGAGGCCAACTTCATGGTGTTACTATTGTGTTACAGTGATGCGCGCGCATCTCGAAATTTCACTAACATCATTTTTTCATAACGCGCCCGCGGCTTACTTCATTATGTGACATTTGGGTTACAGTGATGCGCGCGCATCTTAAAATTTCACTCTCATAATTTTTTCATAACGCGGCTAAAGAAGTATAACTTCAAAAAATGTATTGTATTTTTTTTATGTTTGTAATCAAATTAATTAATTGACCTGATTTAAATTGTATTAAATGAATGGCATGTATATTATTTTATTAAGAAATTAAAAGGCTTTAATTATAATACTTATTATTACTATAAACCCTTATTCTTTTTATGACGACCTCCGTGGCCGAGTAGTTTGTACGCCGGGTTTCATGGTGTCGCCGACTCAAGAGGTCCCGGGTTCGAATTCCGGTGGGGGCAGATGTTTGTGTGATGAATACGAGCATTTGTACTCCAGTCATGGATGTTTAATATGTATTTCTATAGTAATATATTTATATATGTACAATGTATGTATACTATCCGTTACCCTAGCATTCCCTAAAACAAGCCTTACTGTGCTTACTTTGGAGCTAGGCTAATTGGTGTGAGTGTTAGAAATATTTATTTATTGACTGACTGACAAAATAGTGATGTAGTGTATTAGAGCTTAAGTTAACAAGTAAGCAAGCTTTTTCCAAACTATTTTGAAAGAATCAGAAAGATTATTCAATTACACCCAATGTTTTAATAGTTTTGTAACTAAATTATATGACAATGGAATGGTTACAGATGTCAAGCAGTGTTATTTTTTTCTTTTTGTAATAATGTGCAAGCACAGCAAACAACAGCATTGCCCGGCGCCAAAAAGCTTCCACAAGCTCCATAGTTTACCATCTTTAGTCCAAAAATTTAAATTATAATTATAAAGTCTAAATTAAAGGGAGACAAATAAAAATAAGAACAGGTGCTGGGGTCTAAAACAAATTTTAAAAAAAAGGAAAAATATAATAATAAAAAATACGAGTGCGGGATTTTTACCGACGACCGCGGTGATGCGTCGAACGTTGGTCCCGTGGCAAAAATGCACTGCGCCGTTTCAATCGATACTAGAAAGGTGAAAATTGTGTTCATATGCACTGTTGTCATTCACGTTACGGATTTTTTGATTCGGTCGCCGCGCTCAAAGCCCGCGATAAAATCTATGCAATAGCTTAAAAATGGGCCATTGCATAAAACAATTATTTTACGCAGACATTGTAGCGGTCGCTAACTAGTATAAGGTAACATTGTAAATACTATAAATTCGGGACTTACCTAACCAAATGTAACAATGTCACTACAAGGACAGTTCAATTGAATACAATTGCGTTAAGGTAATTAAACGATAATTAAATGATTTACATGTGTAGTATATTGATTGTGACCTTGTTTGATTAGTGTTTATTTAAAAAAAAATTTGGTTGTATAATTTGAAAATAAAAAAGAACAGTAATAAGAGAAGTATTATATTTATGTAGTGCAATCGTTAGCGCGTTTGGTAGTGAAAATAAGTTAAAAGAAGCAACTTTCACATTGGCCGCTTTTATATGATTGTATGATGGGTGACCAAAAGCTTTTTATTATGTGGAAAGGGTGGGAAACAAGCTCTTGGTAAACGGTTATCATTGCTTAAAGACGCTGTCGATGCTAAATCCTATGCATTGCCTACCCTGACCCAATACCCTACCTCGTGGAGACCTGGAACCATACTCACCGACAGAAACACAACACCATCAAAATACCTTGCGGTGGTTTTGTGTTATTTATAATAATAACTAGCTGACCCAGCGAACTTCGTACTGCCATAAAAAATAGGGGTTGGTGGTAGAAGGGTGAAAATTTAGTGTTGTATGTATTTTTGGATGATGTATCATAAAAAAATAAAAAAAAAGTTACCTAAAATTGAAAAAAATAATTAGGGGTTACCCTTAACATTTAGGGAGATGAAAAATAGATGTCGTCCGATTCTCAGACCTACCCAATATGCACACAAAATTTCATGAGAATCGGAAAAGCCGTTTCGGAGGAGTTTAACCACAAACACCACGACACGAGAATTTTATATATTAGATAATAATTGAGGAGCTGGCGAACAAAAAGATATAATTACGCATCAGTACCCTTAGTACGAGTGCGAGCACACGAAAACTATCATAGTTTTCGTAATTGTAATTTATATTTCTATGTCCATTTTGGTGAAAAGTAACCAAATATACTTAAAATTTAAGAAGACGCAAATGATTTAATGATAGAATTTAAACACTGTTTATTTGTATTGAAACGAAAACAACAAAATCAGAAATCAGTATCCTTAGTACGAGTGCGAGGTCACGAAAACTATCATAGTTTTCGTAATTGTAAAACTCGTACTGAGGGTACTGGTCAAACTACTTTTTTTTACAGTCCGAAAGGTTTCAGGCCCCTTAAATTTGAATCTCAAATAATTTTCAATCAAAACCGCCTAAAACAATGTTAAAATTACTAAATTTATGAATTAAATACCATGCCAAAAGCTCATTGTAGGTATGTCATTCAGTTTTAAGCAGCTCCTGTTAAATTTAATTTTATATAATTAAACCGTTTTGTTCGCCAGCTACACAATTTATTCATGCCGAAATACTTATAAAGTACAAAATACAGCTGTTAATTTTACTGTGATCTTCTGTAAGAAGAAGGTTTAAACTTGAACGATTATTGGGTGCCGTTGTGCGGCTACTATCCCGACTTTATCTTATAGAGCGGTATAATACTCTGTTATACCACTTTAAAAGAATACAAGAGCCATTAAATGGCTGTTATACCGACAACTTAGCTGAAAAAGTCCTGTCTAATCATCTTAAGTCTAGTCGGGATGTCCATCATTGTTTTTCTCTGACACCTAATAATTTTGTTATTTCTTTCTCTTCCACAGTTCGAGAGTTGGTTGAACTCCTGCGAAGAGTGTGGCAGCAAAGATGGCGCCTTGGGCAAGCTGGCTGATGTGAGAGCTGCTCTTCAATGGGCGAACAGCCACAAGAATGATGTTTTGAGCAGTTTGACGAATTCAGCAAGAGTGACTGGTGCTTCCGTACTCATGATAGCCATAGGTATTTTTATGGCTTATGTATATTAGGAATTCAAATTAGAACTAAGAAGAAAATGATGTAAGAGACCTTCTTGCGCAGACTAACCAGAAAGATAAGTTTTTTTTTATAAAATAATAGAATGTCATGTAATAATGAAATATTTAATTATGTAATTTGATATGATCGATTATGTTTTTGTAAATATGAAATTATACATAAAACCGCTTTATGTTTTTTTCTAGGAGAACGTCTAAACTATTAAAAATATGAAATATATATTTACATTGTAAAAAAAAAAACAAAAGTGCCTCCTAGACTGTAAAATAATCGTAGCTAATAACGAATCAATCTTATTCTATTTATTTAAAAAAATAAGTAGAATTAATATTTTTGCAACTAACTGTGTTTGTAATAAAAAATAGCTAATGATGGATTATTTTGTAGTAACTGTTCCTTGTATTATTATAAATTTATTTCCCTTAATATACGAGCATTATGATCGTATTCCGAAGCAGCTGTTCTTATGAATAGAAATTATTTGAAAATCGTGTCAAACAGTTTATGCAAAACGTACGCCTTATCAGGTAATGGACCACTTTCTCCACTTGAAAAATAACAAAGCATTTTTTTCTATATGGCTTCGCACGGTTTGAGCATTTAGCCAATGTCAAGTGTAAAATGTAAATATTAGTCAAGTCAAAGTAAGTGGCAGTCAAGTCAATCCCCCTTTCCCTATGTTTCAGTAAATGTATGGGGATTTACTGGAACCTCCCTGTGGACTTCTTGAGGGAACGTCGAAAGACACTTTCCGCTATTTTGTTTCACTTGCCAACACTTGTGCATGTTCCCGAACACTTAGTGGTTAATAATCCACCATTATTAGACACTAACATCAGCCACAACACAATTTTTAACAAGACAAACAAAACTGCTAAAGTGACGCTTCCCGATCCCGCCAAAAAGTCAAACAATGCATTTTACTTACATTTGTTTGTTAAACATGACATGCCAGAGATTTCGAATAATAGCTAAGAAAAACTATTACTACTACCATTTTTCATTTGTATCATTTTTTTACAAGCTTTTATTTAACTTGCAATGTATGTTTGTTCGGGTGAAATCTTACAACTCAATTTTAAGGCACTTGCCCTCAACCGATTGAGCTGAAATTTGGTATGCACGTTCAGTTTGGATGACAGTGCATGATTAACAGTGTGACGTCATTCTAAATCCAACATGGCGGCATACCCAAAATGGCGGACCAATCATTTTTAATGCATTCCTACAATATGGGTATCAAATTAAAGGGCTTGCTGAGAGTAACTCGAAAAAAATGTGACGTCACTTTTTTCCTTTTTAGCGCATTGAAATAAAAGCTTGTTTTTAAAAAGGTTTTTTTTACCTTAATTTTATTTGTTTTAAATACACGAGCAACATGCAGGCCAGCAGGGTCATGATGGCTGGTGTGGCAGGTAGAACTGCTGTACCAGCTGTCTTCACGTCTGGACTTTACCGTCACTGTACAGGCGAATCAGATGGGGTGAAGTCATTTGTCGGGCCTATCTATATAAAAAAACCGTTATTATTATTTTATTTCATATATTTACTATTTTCATTTAGATAATTAAGTGATATTAAAAGAGGTCCCTCTCCACTGTACTTAAGATAGTATCATAAAATGCGAAGTAAAATACAATGTATTAACTTAATGACGTTTCTTTATGTCATTTTTAAATAAAATAAAATTTTGTAATGTACACACCATTGTAAAAGTGTTTTTTTATGTCTCTTGAATTCAATACAATATTTTTAAAGAAACATTTTGTCTTTTATTTTAATAAAGTTATATGCATACTTATTATTCAAGAAATGGACGTAGACCAAAACAAAGATAGGAAGATGAAATTAACGACGGGGCTGGTAGAGACTGGAGGCTATCAGGGGAGGCTCTCTCATAATCTTACAGAATGATCTTAAATACAAAGAACGTTCAGATATTGTTTCACTTTCAGTTGAACGTAATATTGAACTATCTTGTGTGGAACTTGATGAAATGATCATAATATGTGTATATCGACCCCCATCTGGGAATTACACTCAATTTGAGTCCGCTATGGAAGACGTTTTCAATATAGTATGTAAATGTAATAAAGTGCTTGTTGTATGTGGTGATTTTAATATAAATATTTTAGTTAAGTGTCCGTTAGTGGGTAGGTTTCTAAACTTATTTAAATCATATAACTTGGAGCATATCTTCTTTGAGCCTACCCGCATCACACATGCATCAGCAACCTGTTTGGATAATATTTTTTGTAATAGGAAAGTTTTTAATAAATCAATAATAAATTGTATTAATTCTGATCATAGTGGACAATTAGCCTCTCTTGAACACCATCATGCTTCACACAAACATGACCTAACTTATAGACCAATTACACAAACGGGTATAAATAAATTTAAAGATAGTGTTTATCATAAAATGTCGGACTTACCAGTTTGTAATAATAATAATATTTTATATGAAGATTTATTTAATTTAATTAAAGGTGAATTTAATAAAATATTCAAACGCAAAGTAATTAAATGCCATAGCTCTAAAAAGAATTTTAGTGATTGGGCCACACCTGGTATTTACAAAAGTAGAAATAAGTTGTATCAATTATATGCTCTCAAAGCAACCTCATCTGATCCTAAGTTTATAGAATATGTCAAAAACTATTCAAAAACTTTTAAAAAGGTGTGTGCCATAGCGAAAGCTAAATTTTTATCAAAAAAAATTAGTCTATCAGATAATAAAATAAAGACAACTTGGAATATAATTAATAATGAAACTGGAAGAAATAAATTCAATGAATGCACATATTCTTTAAAAATAGACAACAAGATTATTCGGACAGATGATGCCGTTGCCAACACTTTTGAAAATTTCTTTTCTAGTGCACCGTTTGAATCAACTAGAAATCTTAATTCTTGTTCTAGGTTAGCAATGACCCTCCTTGAGTCAAGCGTTGATAAGTGCAGTAATGATTTTTATTTTAGACATATCAGTAGTGATTGTATTATAAAAACATTTAATTCTATTAATATTAAAAAGACAGAGGATTTATGGGGAATATCAACATATATAATAAAACCGATTATCACTGTCATTGCGCCACAACTGGCCATTATATTTAACAAATGTATTGATGAGGGAGTGTTTCCAGATCTAATGAAATGTGCTAAAGTTATCCCTCTTTTTAAGGCTGGTGATAAATCAGATCCCAGCAATTTTAGGCCTATATCTGTATTACCAGCGCTAAGTAAAGTATTTGAGAAAATAATTTATAACCAATTACTAGCACACTTTTCTATAAATAAGCTACTTCATTTAAAACAGTTTGGTTTCACTAGAGGCAAAAGTACTACTGATGCTGGAACTGCACTTCTCAAACACATTTTTGATATATGGGAGAGTAAGCACGATGCTATTGGCATTTTTTGCGATTTATCTAAGGCGTTTGACTGCGTTAGCCATGAAACATTGTTAAATAAAATGAAGCATTATGGTGTATCAAATATTTCACTAAGTCTGATACAGTCTTATCTTTCTGCTAGGATTCAGAAAGTAGTTATAAATGAAGCTGAGTCTACAGGAGCACCCATTTCTATGGGCGTGCCCCAGGGTTCAATATTGGGCCCATTGCTTTTCCTTATTTATATTAATGACCTTCCTCACTTTACAAGAGATTTGTGTGAGACAGTACTATTTGCTGATGACACCTCTTTAGTGTTTAAAGCTAGGAGCTGAAATGATTGTTATGACGAAGTAAATTGTGCTCTCTCTGAAGTCCTTCGCTGGTTTACGGTAAATAATTTAAAACTAAACTCTAGCAAAACAAAATGTGTTAAGTTTACTTTACCTAATGTGAGGCAGGTTAATACTAGTTTAAAAATAAATGAGCAGCCTGTAGAGTTAGTGGATTCTACAAAGTTTCTGGGTATTACTTTAGACTCGCATCTGCAATGGGATCCTCATATTGATGCCTTATCAAGTAGACTGAGCTCTGCGGCCTTCGCTGTTAAAAAAAATAAGACTCCTAACTGATGTGGAAACGGCAAGAATGGTTTACTTTGGTTACTTTCATAGCGTTATGTCATATGGCCTTTTGTTGTGGGGCTCAGCTGCTAATATAGAAAGTATTTTCGTACTGCAAAAGAGAGCTGTTCGCGCCATATATAATTTAAAGGCAAGAGAATCTCTTAGAGAAAAATTTAAAGAAATTAATATTTTAACACTGGCATCGCAATACATTTATGAAAATATAATATATGTAAGAAGAAACTATGACGCATTTGCAAAAAAAAGTCAAACCCATAACTTAAACACGAGATTTAAGAACAAGCTTGCCGTTCCATGTTTCAGACTCCAAAAATCTAGAGGTTCATTTCTGGGATGTAGTATTGCATTGTTTAACAAAGTTCCCCAAGATCTGATTGAGCTTCCACTAACCAAATTTAAATCTCAGATTAAGAATACTCTTATGAATAAGGGCTATTATAAAGTTAATGATTATCTAAATGATCGTAATGCATGGACATAGTGTTTCTTGTAATTTCTTATTTGATGGGTATGAGTCAGTTTTGTAACAGTAGTATGGTACCTATCTAATGCCGCTTCCTATATATACTAAATATAAAATTTGTTGTAACTATATATCTATACCCTAAATAATGTAATGGAAGGTGACTTCAGAAGTATGTCTGAAGTCATTTTTCAACTTGACGACTCTGTATATATCAATACAGGGAGAAAAAAGCAGCCCTTGCTGAGTTTCTTGCCGGTTCTTCTCAGTACAAGGTCTCCCGCCGTAGTTTTGCGAACCGATGGCGTAGCTTCTTGACTTTCACAAGTGCTTGTAACAGCCTAGACTGAATAAATGACTTTTCATTTCATTTCATTTCATTTCATTTCATTTCATTTCATTTCATTTCATTTCATTTCATTTCATTTCATTTCATTTCATTTCATTTCATTTCATTTCATTTCACTAAGGCCAAAGATAGAAAAACTTGGAGTAAAATTGAGGAGGCCTTTACTCGCTGAGGGATCCTTAATAAATAGAAAAATGGATGCGTGTAACTTATGTACGCGCGTGAGAAGTTATATTTCTTTAGCATCATTAAAAATATTTTTTAATTGCATGCAAATAATTAATAATTACAATAAAATAATAAAAGGACTGGAAAAGGATAGTTAACACAGTCAATTAAGTTCAGTTTTAATTTGAAAAATTAAATAAATATTCAAAATATTCAATTAAAATCACTACTGAATTTAAGTTATTAGTCCATATGTAATTAGCACTTGTAAGTAACTAAAACACGTTGTGTCTATATAGAAACTAGAAACATGTGGATAAATATTATAAATATGAAAACAGTGATCAGAGGCGACGAGCGTGCCAACATTGTTTTTGACAACGCGATCATCTTATGAAGCTCCGTGGAACGTTCAAAGTACCTTTCGAACAGATGTCTAATAATGACATCTGATGATTATGATGATGATTAGACACTAACATTCATAACGCGCCCGCGGCCAACTTCATGGTGTTACTATTGTGTTACAGTGATGCGCGCGCATCTCGAAATTTCACTAACATCATTTTTTCATAACGCGCCCGCGGCTAACTTCATTATGTGACATTTGGGTTACAGTGATGCGCGCGCATTTTGAAATTTCACTCTCATAATTTTTTCATAACGCGGCTAAAGAAGTATAACTTCAAAAAATGTATTGTATTTTTTTTATGTTTGTAATCAAATTAATTAATTGACCTGATTTAAATTGTATTAAATGAATGGCATGTATATTATTTAATTAAGAAATTAAAAGGCTTTAATGATAATACTTATTATTACTATAAACCCTTATTCTTTTTATGACGACCTTCGTAGCCGAGTGGTTTGTACGCCGGGTTTCATGGTGTCGCCAACTCTAGAGGTCCCGGGTTCGAATCCCGGTGGGGGCAGATGTTTGTGTGATGAAAACGAGCATTTGTACTCCAGTCACGGATGTTTAATATGTATTTCTATAGTAATATATTTATATATGTACAATGTATGTATTCTATCCGTTACCCTAGCATTCCATAACACAAGCCTTACAGTGCTTACTTTGGGGCTAGGCTAATTGGTGTGAGTGTTAGAAATATTTATTTATTTATTGACTGACAAGATGAATTAAAAAAGACAGAGCTTATTTAAGAAAAGCGAGCTATAAAATAGGGATGTACTGTATTAGAGCGTAAGTTAACAAGTTAATAGCAAGTTTCTACCAAACTAATTTGAACGAATCAGAAAGATTATTCAATTACACCCAATGTTTTAAATAGTTTTGTAACAAAATTATATGACAATGGAATGGTTACCGATGTCAAGCAGTTTTATTTTTTTTCTTTTTGTAATAATGTAGGGGCATCGTTTATACGTGGGTGAAGACTGCTATTGTTAGAAAATTGCCTTAACATTACTCGCCCACATATGGAAGTACCGTTAAATGCATTGCATAGTTCATACTACATGAGATATTTATCGAGTTTCTATAACAGTAATCGAATGTTACAAATAAACTTTAGAGCAAGTAGAAATAGGAGCACGTATTTTTGTTTGTAGCGACCTTGAGAGGCGATATATCGTTTTTTATATTAGGTGCGTAGTCGTGGTAGAATCCCTAACGGGGACCCCGCGGCTTCGCATTAAGCAGTGTAGAAGATATTCGCAGGACTTTTTTAGCGGATATTATGCCGTAAAGCGCCAGTTAGAGTTGCAGGGTCCTCAGTGGGCTCACTGGGGGGTCCGTAAGACTTGCGGGAGCCAGGGGGCCAATCGCCTAACGGAAATGCTTTGGGAAACGCTAACGCTTACGATTTTATATTGTTATTTCTAGCCACCTGAGGTTTTCGAATACCTCACGCTCATTTTTTTTAATATTGTTATTACCAATGCAAAAGAAAAAGAAAGAGCGCGAGGCATTTGAATACCTCAGGCGGCTAGAAATAACAAAATAAAATCGTAAGCGTTAGCGTTTTCCAAAGCATTTCCGTTAGGCGATTGGCCCCCAGGTGTGAGGTCCGTTCGGCAGTGTGCTTCTTAAAGGCGCCGTGTCGTCTGTAAAAATATTTTTTACCTGCGTTATAAAAAAATGAGTGCGTGTACTTATGTAGGCGCGTGAGAAGTTATCCTTCTTTGGCATCGTTTAAAATTAGTTTTTAATTGCATGCAAATAATTAATTACAATAAATTAATAAAAATATACAAACTAGAAACATGTGGATAAATATTATAAATATGAATACCTATAACTGTTACTTTATTACAAAAAATAAAGATGTGAATTTTATTATTTTTTCTAGTTATATTTTCTTTAGAATAAAGATGTGGTTTTTGGTTCTACTACACCAATGGTCAAGAGATGGCGCTGTAGTCTCCTGAATCGCGCTTTGGTTTCGTTGTTCCAGATTAATAAATACTTTTGATATTATAAATATGAATACCTATAACTGTTACTTTATTACAAAAAATAAAGATGTGGTTTTTGGTTCTACTGCACCTATGGTCAAGAGATGGCGCTGTAGTCTCCTGAATCGCGCTTTGGTTCCGTTGTTCCAGATTAATAAATACTTTTGATAGGCCTTCACAATGCAGTCGTTAGCACCCACTAAATAAAGATTCTATTTCTATTTTGTTGGTAGATTTTCTTAATGTGCGGTAAACACAAAAGTAAAAATTTTGTGTTACAGTGATGCGCGCGCATCTTAAAATTTCACTCTCATCATTTTTTCATAACGCGCCTAAAGAAGTATAACTTCAAAAAAAAAGATGCAGCGGGGCAATTTCGACTGGTAAGTTGTAAAGACCAACTTTGAATACTAATATATATAATTTTATTGTAACCTACAAAACTTGTAACTTTTTTTTATTGGTAAAACTTTTTTTCTTTCTCAATTTTAACTATCTGAACTCCTTTATATGTTTTATGTTATAGTGGAAACTTTTTTGATGTATGTTTTGTTAATTAGATTAAGGTATAAGTATAAATTCATTGTTTGTTTCCCAAATAAATAAAGATAAAATAAAATAAATAAAAATATCATATTGAGTAACTTTACAGAAAATTATTTTAATTCATGCTCCAGAATGGCTATGAATGTTGTTGTATTAAGGATTCGCATTTTAAACTTATGGATTTTTTACACTTTCAATCGTATTTCATAATTAAAAGACAAAAAATAGTTGCAATTCCCCCTCCGAAGGGCAATATCAACTATTGATTAAGCCGTTTTCTTAGACCTATACAGTTTAAACTGAGTTAGCTAGGTACAGAGAAATTAAACCTTATCATTTATTAATCAAGGTTAACTTTTGCAATAAAATACTTCAAACATTAGCTGGGCAATTTAAACTGATCTTCATACTAAATAGTGATATGACTCGTCATAAAAATTAATGTCGATAAATGTGTTAAACGTATTATCGACTCTAATCTTTAATTTTTATTTTCTTATTAATTTAAATATATGAATTATTTATAAGAAAAACTCCGTTTTAAAACAGAAAAATTATACAAAATAAGAATTAACTAATTAAATTAAGCATTTATTACTATTTACATTATTCATTGTCTCCACTATTTATCTCATCTCATACCATCAGTAATAAAATATTAAGTTTTAAGTAATGTAGCTAAGTAATGTATGCTAATTTTCATGTATTTTTACTTACTTTAGACGTACAATACGTCGTACTTTAATGTCCAATGGCAGCGCCCAGACGTTAATTAATTTTATAATTTGAGTAAAGGCGATGTTGCCACTTTGGACTTGGCGATGACATAAGAATAAAGCGACACGTCACTCTGACAAGCATACAATTTAATTGTCGTTCATGACTGCGGCTAATAGTGGACTACATAAACAATAATTTGGCTGCACTTTCTTCGCAGTGGGCAGGTTCCTTTAAATAATTATTGTTATTCGTAAAATAAATCCTACCTTACATAAAAAGTGACAAGTGTCAAGTAAAAGACCAGCATCAGTATTGTAATAGAAAATGATTGCCCTATGCATGTTAGTTTTAAAAAAATATATATCGATTAAATATCGTAACAAGTACATCACTAGCATTTCATATAAAATCTGGAGGGGCATTTACAACTGCCAAGTAGTCTAAAATAGCAGACGCTGTAATTTAAACTGTCGCCAAAATATTGTTGAAATACAAGCTACAACAGAATAACTGAACTATACCATGCAACGGGCAATAGGAGTGATGACGGGGTACAGTAAACGAAATTCTATTTAGTCCGTCAATTAGATGATCAAAAAATAATGGACACTTATTTTTTCTTTGGGCAATCAACCAAAAAATGACGAAGTTATAGCGCGTCAAAGTTTGGGAGTAGGGGCTCGTGACGTCACTTTTGAGTGAAAATTGTACTTGTTTAATTGTAAAACGTGACGTCATGCGACTTTTCAAATCAATATATCTCTGCAGTGTTTATATCATGTGAAAAAAGACAAAATACGAGTCCAATACTTTTTGATAATCTACTTGATAAACGAAGAAAAAAAATTGGTCATCATCCCTTTTAAAACGTGAATCGTATTTATTAAACTTGAAAATTTAGGTTAAATATAACTTTATTATCAAAAATTCGAGGACCCAATTTGCACGTGCATGCTTAGAATTTTGTCGAAAACAAAATGACACTGTCAATAAAAAAATATTAGGGCTTTCGATGTCATCCTTGATGTAGTTATAAAAACGCTTTACCGGCTTTCAAATATAGATGGCATTTTAATTAATTAAGTAAAATACGGAAGCTATTGGCATGAGTTGCAATTTCCCTCAGACGAAATTTCCCCGCTGCTACTTTTGTCAATTTGTGAATTTGGAACCACTCTTAATTTTTTTAGGAAGAATGCTGGCAAGACGATTGTTTTAAAATTTGTACATCTTTAAACTGTAGTACAGTGGAAGTCAAGGCCAACTTTAAAAACAAAATTTAGCAGTTATTTTTCTACTTGAAAACTGAATAATGGATGAATGCTGCAATGTACATAGACGGATTTTTGAATACCAATTAGAATTTTTAAGAAATGTATTACGTGCACCCGAATACGTAAACAAACGCAATAGTTGCCTATACTTTTTGTCATCATTGACGGACAGAACACATGTATATGAGTCATGGAGCGCTCAAGCGAAACAAATACACATCCAGACCGTCCACCATAAACTGAACTTTGCTCTACCTGTGACGTTCCCGTCATTCGTGTAACTTTAATACTAGCAGAGGGAGAGGTGCAGATCAATTTACAATGAACGGGATCGACCGGCGCCAACTCCGTTCGCGGCAAACAGAAAAGAGTTTTCGCTCGCGCCGCGTGCGGACGCCTTGGTTACGCTCCGGCAGTATCGGCGCGAGAATTAAAAAAAAAACTTTCGATGACATTTCATACAAAATGATTCGCGCGCTTTTTTACTTTTTTCTCGTGGCCGCGGTTCAAGGGACTTTCGTGGTGGACGAGGAATGCCTCAACTACACAATTTATCCGGTGCAATACGAACTTGTGATAAGCCCTTATATTTACGAGGACAGAGCTTTCTACGACTGTCATTTATCTATTACAGTGATCGCGAACGCTCCCGATATTCGAATGATCGAATTGGACGCGAAAAATATGACGATAAGTGGGGAATCGATTAAAGTTTACAAGGGAGATAGGAATATAGTGGACCTCCCCCGACCTTTTATTTACGATAAGGAGCGCGGGAAGCTATATATTTATCTAAGCGAGGCTTTGATACCTTATAAGGGTAGACATTTGCAGAACTATGTGATAAGTATGTCGTTTAGGAAAGAAGTGACCTTTGAGAGTAGTGGCGTATTTTTAGTGAAGTACTATGACGAAAATCGGAAAGCTAAGTAAGTATGAGAGTTAAGTATTTCTTATTACCTACTACATTAACATTACACAAAAACATAATTGTTTCTTAGGTTTTCACGTACACCTCTCATGAAATAAAACTAGTTTCAACGGTAAAACCAAAAATATTATCCGATATTAATTATCAATATTTGTAATTGTTTGTTTACAAATGTTTGGTTTTTATTCTTGAATTAGTGGAGTGCAAAAAAAAGGGTCCCAAGTTTTTTTTTTGCAAACCGTACTTTTCAAGCGACATTGACAGATAGAGCATTGGCTTTCCTATTCTTATTTGAATCGCATTTTAAACGGAACTACAAGGAAGAAATTGTATTACGTTAATATTTCAATTGATTATTATATATGCCCTGATTTATTTATTTATTACCATTTCGCATCCTTTAAAGGATGCGTCGTCGGAATTATGAATTTATTTACTTTTCGAAAGACAAACATCTTCCGAAGGTCTCTTTCGCTCTACAAAGTAAATAATGTCATAATCCTGACGACGCATCCTGTAAAAAATGCGAAACGTCAATAAATAAATAAAACAGGGCATCTATATCGTCAAAATATTAACGTAATACAATTTCTTACTTGTAGTTCCGTATACATTTTTTATTTTTATGAGTAAAGTCGGTTTATATTTTTGACTTATGATTTGTCCATGTTTTTTTTTAAAACACACCAATTAGTCTAGCCCCAAAGTAAGCACTATAAGGCTTGTGTTATGGGATACTAGTGTAACGGATAGAATACATATACTTTACATATATAACTATATTTATATAGAAATACATATTGAACATCCATGACTGGAGTACAAATGCTCGTATTCATCACACAAACATCTGCCCCCACCGGGATTCGAACCCAGCACCGAGCCGTAGCCGAGTGGTTTGTACGCCGGTTTCAAGGTGTGGCCTACTCGAGAGGTCCCGGGTTCGAATCCCGGTGGGGGCAGATGTTTGTGTGATGAATACGAGTTAGTACTTCAATCATGGATTTTTAGTATGTATTTCTATATAAATATACATATATATGTATCACTATATGTATCTCTATCCTTTACCCTAGTATCCCATAACAAGAAGCCTACAGTGCTTACTTTGGGGCTAGGCTAATTGGTGTGAGTGTTGGAAATCTTTATTTAATACATTTATTTCATGTTGGTTCATGTTTAGGGTACAGTATTATTTCACTGCGTGGTATTCTGTAAGGTAGAGGGTTCCATTCCAGGAGGGCGCCCCAATTCGATAGGGAAAACTGCTGTGTAACCTAACCTAACCTAACCCTTATAAATAAGATGAGTTAAGATGATTTGAATTGTAACTAACTAAAGAAAACATAACTATAAAAAAATCCACGCGGACCAGGCAGCAGACGGGACATCAAGCAGTCACATGCTATAAAAAAATATCTGTAACTAGATTAATTTAATTTAAATTATAGGGAACCGGCAGAGCCATCTATTAGAGGACGGTGGTACTAACTATAACACAGTTCTCTCGCCCACAGACAACGCCCGTAGACTGCCCCTAGGGCTAAATAGAGGTGTAAGACCGGCACGCACGATTAAAATAGGAGAGTTTGGTATCCATTTCCGGGACGCCATACTTTGGCTTTATCAAGCACTCCTGCGCGTCTAATTTATATTTAATTAAGCAGATATTGGTGTCGATTCTGACAGGATTCTCTAAACTTAAAACTAAATTTAAGATCAGTCTGTCCTTTTCATTCTGTATAGAGAACGACAGGGATACACTGTTGTCAAATTTAAGTTTAGCTTTAGAGAATCATGCCAGAATCGACACCATTGTTGTTAAGTTAAGGAACCTTTTATTTAATTGTATTTATGTGTTTGCATTCATTAAATTCAGTGTCATTTAACCGTTTGCCGTCTTATTTACTAAAAAATCTATTAATTTTAATCATTTAGCTTAAGAAAACAAAATTTATTTACGTGAACAAAGATATAATGGCATGCGTGTACACAGAAATCATTGCATGCAAGGGGTACAGTTCAACATTTTAATCGTAATTATCATGCGTAAATTATTAATTAAAAAGTAACAATAAAAACTAGATTACGCCCGGGTAACTAGATTTCGGGATTAACAGCTGGGTTTCTTATACTTAACTTTACTTCTAGCAACACGCCCTCGCTTCGCTTTGGTGTAGAGCTGAAGTGTAGACTACAGTTTTTGTTCTCAGGCTTGTATTATACACAATGACATTCATCTATGATTCTCCTTATACCTATATGCAAAGTCTAAGCCCGATCGGCTTAAAAGGTTTTGAGTTTTATATATATATATACTCGTATATATAGATAGATTATGTATTTCAGTTAATCCCAGTTTATGCTATGGTTTATTACATATAAGAAAACACGTCACTTTAATTGGCAATTTTAATTGAAATTTCTTAGATATTTCGTTTACTAAGTCTTGGTTTTCAGGTCTTCTGGACATAATAATCTTAGCTTTTTATGATAAAAGTATAAATAGATAAATAATATTATAGAATAAAGTGTACTTTGTTAAAGTAGGAAAATATCGAAATGATTTTAGATTTTGGTCAAAGTGCTAAAACTGATACTGATACGTTTGTGGGTTACTTACAATGCGAAGAGATGGCGCTGCCTTGCAGCTTAAGGCTAGGAAAATTTCGACGCGGCCATCAGGGCCGCGGTAGCATAATTGGTCAGTGCATTCGCCCGGATTGCGAAGGGTGAGGGTACGAGTCCCGTCTGCTGGTTGGTCCGCGTGGATTTTTTTCTAGTAAAACTTTTCTTTAGATTAATCATCTAGCAGTTAGATGCTTAAAAAAAACTAGCAATGCTATTTCTTCTCTCAAATGTTTTAATACTTGTAAAAGTATTCATTTGACATTGTGGGTTACCTACAATGCGAAGAGATGGCGCTGCCTTGTAGCTTAAGGCTAGGAAAATTTCGACGCGGCTTTGCATTCGCCGGATTTCGAGTCCCATCTGCCGCCTGGTCCGCGTGATTTTTTTTGTAGTAAAACTTTTCTTTAATTTTAAACATCCAGCAGTTAAATCCTTAAATTAAAAAAAAAACTTTTGTTTAATCGCAATCTCTTTTTGGGGTCTGGCCCTCATGTTCATGTCTCAGCATCATGGTCAGCATCAGGGTTGCATCTGGAGCGGACGTTCTGCTTCTACTGGTTCCTGACCAGCGCCAGGCAATGGCTTTTATAACTAAATTTAAACTCAGTTAAAAAAGTCCTGTCAATATCAAAATTTATGACAACATAGAGTACAGTAGTCTCACAGTATCACAAACTAACGTTAAGGATAATAATTTTCATAATCGTTTTGTATAGACGCGCGATTCTTCTCATATCTATGCTAATTTGCTTATCGAATTATTAAGTTTCTCTTGTACATACATACGCGAGTCAGCGAAAGTCTATTTCAGTACCCTTAGCACGAACATTATCGAATTCGAATAGTTTGCAAACCGAAATGTCAATGTCAAATTTTGTATAGAAACTTGAACAGGGGTACAGGTTTCAAACTTGAAAATTCGGTCTAATGTGAGTCGGATTCACATGCATTTTTTTTTATAGATAGGTCCGATAAATGACTCCACCCCACCTGATGTTAAGTGACGGTGAAGTCCAGACGTGAAGATAGCTGGTACAGCAGTTCTTACTGCCACACCAGCCATCCTCACCTAGCCGGTCTGCATGTTGCTTCTTCACGTCTCTTCTTCTTCTTGTTGCTACGGGCGTTTCCGCAACTCGACGTCCTTATGGCGCCTGTTTTGCGTGAGGAGGGTGTATGGCCGGAATCACTCCAGCCAGCCCAGCTCCCCCAGGCACGCCCCCAGGGTGACTGCGTGGTCGTGAGTGGTGACTGCCTCTTGAAGGTTTCCCGGTGAGCCGGTGAGGCTGGCAAACAAGCATAATGGTCCGCCTAATGGTAAATAGCCGTCATAACATAATTATAGGAGCTTGCCATACTGTACAGTATGTGAAGAGTTCGATAAGGAGCTCCATGGCGCGTTTCGCTGCGATCGTTGAAGTTAAGCAACTTTCGCAGTGGTCGGTCATTGGATGGGTGACCAAAAAATTTACTACCTTGAGCTCCTCCGTGCTTCGGAAGGCACCGCCAATCCGCACTGGGCCCGCGTGGTGGGTCATGGCCCAATCTCCCTATTCCATCCATAGGGAAGGCCTGTGCCCCAGCAGTGGGGACATTAATAGGCTGTTGATGACGTGTTTATAGATGTTAGGCGATAGATATATTGGCGATAATTTGACCCGCTCAAAGAGGTTATGGAAAACGATATTTTTTTATGTGCAGCTGAAGGAGCGTTCCTAATTCAGAGTTCGCAACTTAATTTTAGCGCAGTTTAGTACCAAAGGAGTGGGATAAGCATAAAAACAAAATCACACCACGGAATCCGCGGTGTTATTTGGCGGGTGTACTTGATAGACGCACATAGAATGATGGGATCAGCCATCGTACATCGCGACAAAAATTTCATCCCCATCATCTTGATGCGTGGCTATCCACAACCGTGCGTTTTTGTCGAAATTTTTTACCACGTACGACAAAACTGTGGAGTATGTTGTCGCCAGCAGTATTTCCGGACCAATACGACCCAAAAACCTTCAAAAAAAGAGCGTACTCCTTCGTTAAAGGCCGGCATCGCATTTGTGATACTCCTGGTGTTGCAAGTGTCCATGGGCGACGGTGATCACTTACCATCAGGTGAGCCGTCTGCTTGTATGCCCCCTATAACATAAAAAAAATGGGTGCGTGTACTTATGTAGGCGCGTGAGAAGTTATCCTTCTTTGGCATCGTTTAAAATTAGTTTTTAATTGCATGCAAATAATTAATTACAATAAATTAATAAAAAGTCTGGAAAAGGACACAGTCAATAAAGTTCAGTTTTAATTTGAAAAAATAAATAAATAATCAAAATATTCAATTAAAATCGCTACTGAATATAATTTATTAGAACATATTATGTGATTTGCACTTGTATGAAACTCAAACACGTATTCCGAATATACAAACTAGAAACATGTGGATAAATATTATAAATATGAATACCTATAACTGTTACTTTATTACAAAAAATAAAGATGTGGTTTTTGGTTCTACTACACCAATGGTCAAGAGATGGCGCTGTAGTCTCCTGAATCGCGCTTTGGTTCCGTTGTTCCAGATTAATAAATACTTTTGATAGGCCTTCACAATGCAGTCGTTAGCACCCACATTTATTAAAATTTTCGATTCAACCTTTTATCGCTTTCAT
Source organism: Chilo suppressalis (assembly GCA_902850365.2). Lineage (NCBI taxonomy): Eukaryota > Metazoa > Arthropoda > Insecta > Lepidoptera > Crambidae > Chilo > Chilo suppressalis. The sequence continues at coordinate 26,685,251 of OU963901.1, read as the reverse complement.
ATCGGCATATCGCTAAACAGACTCTTTCATATATGACACTAAAATTATTACTATCAATCGGGGATTAATGTGGTTTGTACATAGCTAGACAAAAAATGTAAGAGATTTTAATTAATACTAATAAAGAAGATCTGATATTTCTAACGAATCATTGGGTGATTCGCCATTTTAAATCATAAATCCTAAACATTATTCCGCCAGTTTTACTAAAGAGTTTAATGTTATAAGTTAAAAAGATTTTGAGATTCATATCTCAATAAACACGAAAGAGAAACAAATACAATAATAAAGATGAATAAAAATAATAAACAAATGAGAAATCTTAGTTTGATGATAACGAGCTTATTTTAAGATTCGCCTCTGTTTAGCATCGCTTTGTTGTTATGTTTACGTGAAACAAGGTCAAGTGTGTTTCAGCGAATTATCTTGGAAACGCATTCGAGCTGCCAAGGTCATTGAGACTGTGTAGGTATAAGTCGTAGGTTGATTATGGTTCTAGGGATATTGCAAAAATGCGGATAATTAGATAACGGCGATGACATTTCTCAATTTTTTTTGGTCCGTTATGGTCTGCGCAGACGGGGCGACTTTTTCCGCAGACAACATCACACAATGGGTTAAAAGAAGGGTATCGCGTACAAAATCCCCTGAGTAACCGAGGCCATTGAGAGACCGAGCTGGAGTAAAGTACGCGGGTGTCCCCAAAAAAACATAGAACTCTACGTTTAAAAAAAGGACTAGAAACTCTTAAATAAATTAATTAATTAGGAATTGTATTAATATTCATAAATAAATTATTTAGGAATTGTATTAATATTCATTTTTAATAGCAAAGAAGTATATTAGATTAGTAAATTTCAGTTAAATGTATACAGTCTCCTGATGCTAATTACTGTTAGAAACTTTGTGGTAAATGTATTGGATGATGAAATTAGTACACTGGTAGTTTAATACTGCTTGTTTATCTCTAAAAAGTAATGAAATCTAGACAAAGTCGTGCCAAGTCTAAGGTTCCTTACTGCGATTTATTTATTATTATAGTTAATACTAGTGCCCGCCCTCGCTTCGCTTCGGTGTTGTGCTGTAGTGTAGACTAAAATGACTCTTCATATAATAATAAAAAAAAAACTGAAAATCGTATCAAATATAATCAGAATGCTCCAATCTGCTAAGCTATCAGGAGTTACACGTGTTATTGTGAGTCAACTATAAAAGATAGACATATGCTGTTGCGGGATATTTTTTAAACAATTTTATGTAGAATATTTCCGTCATACATGATTTCTATGTAACTTTAATCATTAAGGCTACACACGCGACGGAAGCTTAAAAAATGGAGTAACTTCTCCCGTTTTCCCAACATTTCCCTTTACTGCTCTGCTCCTATTGATTGTAGCGTGATGAAAAGTATACTATAACCTGCCCAGGCGTATGAATAATAATTGTACCAAGTTTCGTTAAAATCCGTCAAATAGTTTTTGTTTCTATAAGGAACATACATACAGACAGACAGACAGACAAAAAATTTACTGATTGGATTTTTGGCACCAGTATCAATCACTAATCACCCCCTGATAGTTAATTTGAAAATAAATTTCATGTACAGAATTGACCTCTCTACAGATTTATTATAAGTATAGATTGTGTGACTTGGCCGTTGAAGGGTACACAAGGGTACAAAACCAGGTGCTACTCTGAGTTTATGGGAAGTACTAGTTCTATTCTGATGATCATGAGTGAGTGAGTGTCATAAATGCGAAACTTTGCTTTCGCTTAACTTATGTTATGTTATTATAATGTAACAAGATTGTATCATTGTTGTTTTTCCCTAATAAAGAGATGAAAAAATCTCACGCAGGAACGCACACAGCAAACTTCAGTTCGCTTCTCCACTCGAACCAATATCAAGAGATAGACCCAGTATTATATATTTAAATGTCTTCGCTTTTTCTTAAAATTCATGTTAATTATTACATAACGCAATCTGAAAATACTTGTTTAGCATTCACTTACATAGTGACCCCAAAAACTGCTTCACTTAACTTGCAAAAACAACGTGACAAGGTGGAGAAGTGGTTCAAACAATGGAAAATAAAAGCAAATGGAAGCAAATCTAAGCACGTTACATTTACTCTCAGAAAAGAAATTTGTCCTCCCGTAAAATGAAACAATAAATGGACAATTTTAAATTTTAAATAAAAAATCATTATTCTGACGATGCAGACCTGAAAAGGCTGCGAAACGTCAATAAATAAATAAAGTTTCGTGCATTAACCCGTAAAAGCTAGTTTTATTTATGAAACAATAAAGATATACCACAAGCAGACAATGCAAAATATCTGGGAATACATCTAGACAGGAGACTCACGTGGCAAAAGCATATCTGGACTAAGAGAAAACAACTCGATGGAAAACTCCGCAGTTACAGCTGGCTGATTGGCCGAAACTCACAGCGAGGTAATATGCAGGCATATGCAGTTTAACGTACATGCGTAAGAAAGCGAACTATAATAACGGACTCACTGATAAAAAATGACACAATACATCGCCAAAGCCTGCAGAAATATACTGCTTGTATACCTAATTTGTATGCCCAATTCAACAAAGGGGAAAGCTGTGTATGCCTGGTCTTGTACCCATTGGACCCTCACGATTGGACCCGTAAGCAAAAAAGTGCCCATTGGACCTCTTTTATATGGCCCATTGTCTAGTGCCTACTCTCCACCTGAAGTTCTACTCTATTTCTCCGAAACGAAATTTCGGCAACGAACGAGTTTTAAACGAAATTTCGCCAGTGACTCTACTCTATTTCATCTTCGAACACGCACATAAAGTTTGGAATCACAGACAATTATCGTGAACGAAAGTTATGTTTGTGAGTTCTTTTTGTCTACAATTTTTAGATAACGTTTTTTACTTCAAAACAATATTACTTTATGGCAACATTTTTGATTACATTAAAACAACCTCTTTTGACAGTGTTAGCCGACTAATTTGTAGAGTTGATGCAATCGAATGTATGTCAACCTAAATTTGTCGTATAACAATTTGAATACAATAATAAACAATAATTTGATTTATTCGTAAATTTTTCATACTAAAAAATGTTCCTCACGCTAAGCAGCAGTTTAATTAAAAATACTGTAGTAGTAATTTTAGGTTTAATTTAAACGAAAATCCCAAAACGAAAATGAAAAGGAAACACTTTTCATTTCGTCAATTTGAGGTTAAAATTTCGATCAATTATCTGTCAAATTCAACTTTTAGTTTAAAAGTTTTGTGAATTAGAGTAAGCCTAGAAAATTTAAATGTCAAACTATTTTTGGACGAACGAATTTTCTAAATGAAATAGAAACAGAGTAAGGAACGTGCGAAATTTCGATCGAAATTTCGTTTTTCGTTGAAATAGAGTAGGCCTCCTGGCCGCGTCGGCCGTGTTGCTCTATGGGTGAATCTTGATCCATTCCTGTTATACTGCCTATAAGAAGAGATAAGAAAGGTCAGCTGTGCCCCAGCAGTGAATGCATTTATAGGTATATGATGATTATTTACGTGAAATAGGTCCATGGACGAGCGGTTATTGCATTCTGTTAGCGATAAAGAAAGATAAGATACTCTCGCAAAGGTCATTCAGAAGCTGGGTGACCAAAATTTACTAGTTTGCAATTACTTCATACATTTTAAGGCTCGTAAAATACGTGAAACACTCCTATGAGTTATAACGAAATCAGCCCCCATAGCATCACGTTTTTTTTTATAATATAAAAATAATGTTGGTATTAATGGCTACATAGAAACAATGATATAAAAACATGCATTTTTTTTTACCAAAAATAATAGTTATTTATTATACAAGAGTGGAAAGTTCCTTTTTAACCGCGTGCTCGATTTGGATGACCGAGCAAGCGAAGGATTCTAAAGTTGAATCACGAGCGCAGCGAGTGATTCTAAATTAGAATCCTGAGCGTCAGCGAGGGAAACAAACGAGCACAAGGTGAAAAATCTTTCCACTCGAGTGCAATACGTAACTTTTCATCCCACCTCAGCGAGGAAATGACAAAATGAAAAAGAAAACAATTTATAATGACAAAATATTTAAGCAATAAAACGTGAAAAACTAGAATGGCGCGAAGCACGCAAATAAAACAAAGAAACCAAGAAGGTTCCAAATTTAAATTTTTTCACAATTTAAAAAGTTCTAATCATAAATTTGGCACCATAGAGGTTACATTAAATAGGTTTAATGACGTTTTGAATTTACAATTATATTGAGTACTCATTATATGTGATGTTCTAAATTCAAATCTACTTTGCCGCTCAAGCGAATAAAATAGAATTTTCCAGCCAGATTTCGAAGCGCAAAATTACACTTTCCGAGGTGGTGGGATGAAAAAGGTATTTATTGTTCAGATTATGGTGGGTTGACACCTGAACTAGGATGAATCCTGTGTCTCAGGTAATCAACCCTCCACCCTATTCATAAAGTTGTGTACCATTTAGTAAACAATTTATTAATCCAGATAACTGTTCTTAAGTTATAAATTCAATGGAATAGCCAAAGGAGTTATCGTTAGTTATCGCGTCTAAAGCAAGCCATACACGCTAGCGTATACCTGACAGGTTTCCCTGTACAGTTCAACTGCACAGGTAAACTTGAGTTTAGTAGAGACCATACACGTAGTGGTAAACCTGCACAAACTTTCAGTGGAAACCATGACCCCGATCGCTCTAACAATCACCGGACAACTAACGCTTGCGCAGACGACCGCCACACACGCTCAGTTTTACCTGCACAGTTAAACTGCACAGGTAGAAAATATCAAAATTCATATGTTTTCGAGTTGCCTGTACAGGCGTGGAAACCTGCGCAGTTATGTTACATACACGCTCCAGTTTACCTGTACAGTTAAACCTGTCAGGTAAACCCTAGCGTGTATGGCTTGCTTAACTGTCAAACTGCATAGTAATTTGACAATTGAGCATGATAAAAACGCGTTATAAATCATATCGCGGTGCTAGGGGGGCAGAGCTATATAAAATTTTGGCTGTTGTTCAAAGTTATTATAGAAAACTCACTATGCTTAACAATATCTTTATATAGATAAAGAATAGCATCCTCTGCGTCTGTCCAAAGATATGACTATTGCGTAATGAAAAAAAAATAAAAGGTTATTAATTTATGTAATCTGTATCTTAATTGATTTGTGTTAAAAGCATGCATTGATAAAACAAATTACGTACTTGTTGTCTGTCCTAATTCGATAATATAATAGTCAGTAAGTGGCTCAAGTGTAAACAGTCTTGATAGCAAAATCTTCATTTACATAATAACATGCTTATTCTTCTATAATATAAAAATGAATCGATGAAAGTGTAGCTAAGCGCAAATCTCGATAACAGCTGAACCGATTTCGATAATTATTTTTTCGAATATTCATTTATGATGAATTTCATTTATTAAAAGATATTTTTTTTGTATCCGAAAAAGCCACTTCTATATTTAAATCTGCATAATGCATTAAGGTAAGTATGTTTTAATGTTATGAAGTATATAATCAGGTAAACGAATACGTAAATATTTCATTGGATTGCTGAGCTGGTCTTAATCTAACCTCACATTTTTGGCGTGCTCATATTTTCTTTGGTAAGATGGGGTAACTTTGCACCTGGAGCAAACTAAACCCAAACATAAGCCGTTCAAAAGTAAACATTTTTTATTCATTAAATCAAGAACTGGCTCAGTGCTATCTATGCAAAGTTTATATTCTTCTAATAAAAACCTACAACGTAATTTCCTTAGCCAGACATGGCGGCCTTCTCTCCCACGTGCGTCTGCGACTAATATGGTATAGACCATTATTGGTATACGCCATTAATGGTAATACTCATACGATTATCGTGTACACATTGACCTTAATTAAGTGTGAAATCCTCTTTGTTCTTACTATTGATTTTAATTTTTTATAAATGTAATGGACACAGTAAGAAAAATACGAGTGTGCTTATGACCACACGACTGAAGTGAAACTTCTTTAGCGCCATCTGTATGTATATATATATATGTATGTATATAATATATACATGTATGTACATAAACATATTTCATTTACTTGCTTTAAGAGAAAGAAAATGTGCGCGCGCACTCCTTTCTTTTGCTTATATCCCCCACTCAACTACCGTTCGCCTCGTCCGAACACACTTTACGTAACGCGTAACGCATTCGCCAGCTTATCCCCCAAGTCAAACGTGAGTAAAGAAGTTTCACTTTGAAAAAAATAGTGTGCACGGAAAACACATCTGAAGTAAAACTTGGTTTCTTAAATAACCTAACATTAGGCGATGCAAGTCATAGGGGAATGGAGCAGCGCAAGCATCACTCATATGTCTATATATGTACATATATATATATATATATATATATGTGACATTCGTGACGTTTGCCCCTTTTCCCCCTTTAATCTTTTCCATAGGAATTTTCCATTTACACCCCGTCCGAAAAGAAGTTTCTTCAAAAAATAACAAACAAAAAAGTACATTAAGAAACGATGTTATGTATCGTTTGTGTCAAAACACTAAGGAGCTCAATGGTGCACTTAACTATATTGTATATCGAAATCCTTCGAACTCATTTTATTTCAGATAATTTATTACAGAAAAAGGTTACATTTATTTCACATAAAATCCATACTATTAAATTAGTGTGCGATAATCAAGTAATATTTAAGGTATGCAGTCATTAGTAACACTTATAGCCTGCTCCTAGCCTAGCCTAGAGGTGCTCGTTGGCGCAACTGATCGTTGAAATTAAGCAACTTTCGCAGCGGTCGGTCATTGGATGGGTAACCAAAAATTTACTATCTCGAGCTCCTCCGTGCTTCGGAAGGCACGTTAAGCCGTTGGTCCCGGTTGCATCTGCAGTCATTAGCACCCACCAATCCGCACTGGGACCGCGTGGTGGGTCACGGCCCAATCTCCCTGTTCCATCCATAGGGAAGGCCTGTGCCCCAGCAGTGGGGACATTAATAGGCTGATGATGACAGCCTGCGCAGACGAGGGACATTGAATCCCTGCCTAAACTCCCTGAATCGTGAAAACAATATTGTAACTATGTATTTATATTCTAAATGATGTAATGGAAAGTGACTTCAGACGTATCTCTGAAGTCATTTTTCAACTTGACGACACTGTTTATAACAATACAGGGAGATAAAAACAGCCCTAGCTGAGTTTCTTACCGGTTCTTCTCAGTACAAGGTCTCCCGCCGTAGTTTTGCGAACCGATGGCGTAGCTTCTTGACCTTCACAAGTGCTTCTAACAGCCTAGACTGAATAAATGACTTTTCATTTCATTTCTTTTCATATCCGCCGAAGACATTGTATGGATTCAAGAATTTATAACTTATACCAATCTAAGCGGCACTGCGGGACAGACTGAGAGAGAAGGAGCCCGCCTACCGCTGGCGTATGCGTGAGAGGAAGGGAAGCCAGACAGACTGTCACCATAACGCGTTACGTAACGAAGCGGTTTACCCTCTCATAAGAAGTTAACTCTTAAAATACTGGGTTCATCCCTTTATATCGATCGAGCGCGCAATGCGGACTAAAATCTGTGCGTTGCTGCGCCTAATCATATGAGTTCTATTTTTGCCTGGGACACCCAGGGAGGGACTTATTATACGCGGAAGGTACATTTAATCGGTTATGTGCGTTCACAATGAATTAATCATAATCATAATCAAAATCATTTATTCAGTTTAGGCTGTTACAAGCACTCATGAATGTCTAGAAGCTACGCCATCGGTTCGTAAATCTACGGCGGCAGACCTTGTACTAAAAAGAACCGACAAGAAACTCAGCAAGGGCTATTCTTTTCTCCCTGTTTTATTATTTACAGAGTCGTCAAATTGAAAAATGACTTCAGAGATGATTCATGAAGTCACCTTTCATTACATAATGATTATACATGAATTGTTGACCTTCATTTTAATTGGTATAAATAGGAGCTCGATGGCGCAGGTGGTTAGCGCGTTCGGCTGCGATCGTTGTAGTTAAGCAACTTTCGCAGTGGTCGGTCATTGGATGGGTGACCACAAATTTCTATCGCGAGTTCCTCCGTGCTTCGGAAGGCACGTTAAGCCGTTGGTCTCGGTTGCATCTGCAGTCGTTAGCACCCGCCAATCCGCACTGGGCCCGCGTTGTGGGTCATGGCCCAATCTCCCTATTCCATCCATAGGGAAGGCCTGTGCCCCAGCAGTGGGGACATTAAGAGGCTGATGATGATGATGACAGTATAAATAGTGAAGTTGTTAGCGATCCATTTTGGCGCACAAGAGAAAAGTCCTCAGAGAAAAGTCTCCCACAAGCCACAATATGACTTTGTGGTTGGCTGTTACCCTCAAATAATAACTCCCTTTTTCGGGGTTCCGTAGCTAAATGGCAAAAAAACGGAACCCTTATGGATTCGTCATGTCTGTCTGTCTGTCTGTCCGTCCGTATGTCACAGACACTTTTTTTAATTAGTTTTTTTTTTGCGTTTTATAATAATAGTTCAGACGTAGCAAAGAATTTTAAGTAATTATTAATTAAATTATTAATTTTACATACAAAGAGCCTCGCTTGACGACAAGCTACATTAAAAATAGAATCCAAAAAGTTATCATTGACTATTTTATCATTGTTTTTTCAACGTAGCGCTAACGTAACCACACAAATAAAACCTTGGTAAGCTTAGTTATGTAGGAGTAAGTTGATATTTATTAAGCTATAAAAATACTATGATACCGACAAAAAAAATATTTAACGGCCTCTTTTGAGAATAAATATATTATAGCACATCTCTTATCTATTAGACAAATCCGTCCGTCCGTCCGTCTGTCTGTGGTGCTGTTTCAGCGGCCAAACCGTAAGAGATAGATAAAGAGAATATTTAAGTTATAAGTTAAGAATAGTCTGGTAAGACTACAAACCGGATTTGAGTAACGTAGCACTTCTGATTTTCGAGAAATCACGAATTTCAAACGAAACCACACAAAATCTCCGAAGTTCTCAATTAATTAAATACATTTTTTTTAATCAGGTTTTGGTGAACATTTGGTTCACTGGTTTGCTAGTATTTAATTAATAACGTTTGTAAGTCAACTCTTATTGAGACGGAATTGAACAATTTTTTTACTGACCCTTGTACAATATTCGGAATGATTTTCCACAGCATTCGGACTTAAATCGATCTTTTATTATTATTTTGAATCGTGTGAAAAGTAACGTGGTCGACATGCAGTGCTATTCTGTAAAATTTTCACGCGCGGATCCGATGTAGATCCGCGTGCTTCCGATGTGGATCCGCGCGGTTCCAATATAAATCCGCGCGTGAAAAAATTTTATAGAACAACACTGCTGACGGTTAACTGTTGTTTTATCTAACAGCCCTTAGCACGAACCAATATCATTCGAATAGTTTGCGAGTGCGATACTATTCCACTCATTATACATTCATACATACATTACAAGTGAAGAACTTTACGTCCACAAAAAATCCGGTAGTCACCAAATTTTGATTCGACTAGTCTCTCTTGCTTAATGCTTTCCAATTAACTGAAATAATTTACTTTACCATTGCTTAATTTTCAGGTACCTCATGCAAACGCGACTGTCACCGAACAAGGCAAAGTATTTCATACCTTGCTTTGACAACCCACAGTTTGAGTCCGTGTTCAAGATAACGGTCTACCAGATGCCACCAGAGAGCCGTGTCCAGTACACCAACACCAGTATCGTCATAGCCCCGGAGATGAAAAGGGAGATGTAAGTTCCGTTATTCGAACTCTTCTCTCTTCGCACTTAAAGAAGGTTTTTCTAGAACCTTCTTTAAGTGCCGGATCTAAATAAGGAGCGCTAAGTGCCAATTCAAAACTCGCAGAGCAGTTCTTTTCGAAGTTCTAACAGCTTCTGAGCACATTTAGAATTTAAAAAAATCATAGGTCTAAAGACTGATTTGGAAAAAAAAGAACCTTAAACAAAAGACAAGATCAAGAGCTACTTTTGTTTTATTACCGTTCGTTCTATTAATTCTAATTATATACTATTCGTTCTAATTTTATTACCTTCACTAACTTAATACTACGTGATTAAAGGTACTGGGTCAACTATGTGTCAATTTTCTAAGGAGTTTCCTTCTGGAATACCGTGCCTAGCTTCGTTATGAGTTAGGTCAACATCTTGGCATGAAAGAGTTTCCTTCTGGAATACCGTTCCTAGCTTCGTTATGAGTTAGGTCAACATCTTGGCACGAAAGAGTTTCCTTCTGGAATACCGTACCTAGCTTCGTTATGAGTTAGGTCAACATCTTGGCACGAAAGAGTTTCCTTCTGGAATACCGTACCTAACTTCGTGATTCACCTAACAATATAATTTCATTGTATACAAAAAGATAATACTTACTTAATACGAAATCCTCTATGACAATAACAGTAATAAAACCTATTAAAAAAGATCATCAAAGTATCTACTATTGGAAGAAAGAAACAAAATTATATTTGTTTCTTAGGTTTTCACGCACATCACTCATTAAATAAAACTAGTTTTTATGGGTTAATGCACGAAACTTTATTTATTTACAATACACGAAACAAAAAAAAAATATTTGAGACATAAAACAGTATTAATATAAAAAATAAAATAGTTAAATTTTGTCTCAAATCGGTCCCAACACAGCATAGTGCTGATGTTGCCATCAGGTCTTCCTTTGGAACCGGTTTGGTGTCGCAGGGAACAATAACAAAGATAAACACAACAGAAGTCATTAAAATCATTAGAAACACAATAGAAATAAAATAAAAAAAAGCACACAAAAAAATAAAAAATATCTCCTTCACAACCATTAAAGAAAAAAAAAGGAAAAAAACCCTCTCTGCATAAGCTATGGCAAAGGAAATTTCCAGACCCAATCTCACTATTCTAAACTACTGGCAATATATCAAGAAAATTTTGTTTATCTAGTATAATCCAAAATTCTTAACCCTAGTTATAAGGATTCAAGAAAACGACTAACCGCTTCGAAAAAGATTAAGTAGTGCCGATGCGCTACGCTTGGCTCGTCTTAGCTGAAACACTACCGTGCCCCCAGATAAAGTTTCCAGGTTTCGCATACCTATGGGTGACATATGCGTTTGCGGTTTTGGTATCGATCTTGTGAGGAAATATGTTGTGGATAACAGACACAGTTACAATTGCCAAGCCTATTCAAATGCAGCAACATTAGATATTTTACACACAAATTCTAATTAAGAGAAAAGAAAAAAACTGCATGTAAACGAAACAAAGAAAAAAACTAGATTGATTTAAATAATCTTATTTTATTAGTAGTGACAGCTGCAAAACTTTAGTTACAGTTAGAAAAAGAAAATGACTTCGTATCAATTAACCCATTGAAGAATGGAAAATCCTAACATGGTTCCATAAACGAAAATTTGGAGAGTACTGATTGGAACGATGACGACAGACGTTCCCGATTTCCAACAGATGTCAACAAAAGTTCATTTGGACATGCATGCGCGAACGCAGGCATCCAAAGGACCGGCAAACCAGATCGATCGAATGCGCCGTCAGTTGCAGTGACATGTGACGTATGGACACATTAATTGACACCATTCTCAGTATTACTACAAAAGCGGCTCGTATTCTGTTTATGGTAAAGGCTACTTTAGAGGCCGCGCTACAGTGATAGCTATGCGGACTCGAATCCATATCTCGACAATGGTCCAAAGCTTTAAACCAGCAATGTAAATCTTATTAATATTGTTTATTTTGAAAAACATTTTGGACTTTATAGATTTAAGCTCTCTCCTTTTAATAAAGTCTGTCAATAAACATACCAAATAAAGAAGTGTAATTAGGAAAGAAAAAGATTGCATACATTATTGCTAATAACAGAAATGTAGAAATAATTCGAAATACTTAAGTCAGTAAAGCAAGGGAAAAAAAATTAATCTTACTTGTTATATACTCAATCGAAAATATGAATTTGACCTTTGCCTTTAATAGTAAGAACAAGTAAATATTATCAAACCTATAATAAAATAGCAGGAGAGCCAGATAATGGTAGCTTGTGATGTAAATTGGTCCTTAATCTTTATAAAAACTACCCTCTGTACTTTAGTATCTCGAGAGAAAGCGATGAACATTTTCTATTTCTGATGTTTCTCCGCTTTATATAGAAAGGAAAGTGCTCAATATTTATTTCAAAGATACGCACTGTCTTGCCTTTCGAAGTTAATATAAGATTTTTTGATAAATCTCAATGAGCACTTAGCACAATTAAAAAAAACTATTAACGTTCAAATCAGTTCCAATCAATACATTTATAATAATACATATTTCTTAGAACTTTGGTGAATTGAAATATTTCTTGGTGTTTTGTTTTTTTGTATAATTATAAAACATTAAGTCGATAATTACTGTTTAAGTAAAACAGTACTTCACTTTTTTTGGTAATGTCTCATATTCTCGAAGTAATTTTCTGGCACTTCGCCGGTCGCTACCGCGGAACGTTCGCTGCGCTCGCTCGACTAGTGCATCGTGGTCAGTGTGTCCAAAAAGTACACTTTAGAAGTTGACTTTATTCAAAATTCCTGTAGAACTTTTAAGTTGATTCTATGTTTCTCTTTGTTTCCAGTTTATCGGACAAAAGGATGGTCATACATTACGTGCCTTCACCGCAAGTGGCTCTGTACCAGCTCGCATTTCATAACTCTCAATTCTGGAATATACAGCTCTCATCCAAATATACCAACGACACTTTAGTAGTATGGGCGCCAAGAGACGAACTAAAGAATTGCTTCTACATACTAAGATTTGGAATAAAAATTATTGATATCATCCACGAATACTCGTCTGTAAATCGTTCTTTGGTCACAAGTCCGATCAATGTGGTCGGTATACCAACCTATCTTAATGGTTATGAAATTGCCAGTTGGAATCAACTGACCAACAAGTAAGTAATATTATTAGCTTTCACATTGAAATCATAATGGTAATTCAATTAATCTTGTGCTTTGATGTCGCTATTACTGCTATTATGAGCTGATTTATTACGGGAATTCGATATAAACCTTAAAGATTATGATGAATATAAAATATGATTACACCTTTATAACATGAATTATCATTCAAGCTTGATTTGAGACTTCTGTAGTGCATTTATCCGATGGTATTTACACGAAGAAAAATATGGTCTGACATTTTAATAGCATTTTGTTTGCTCTCAATCTCAATAGTTCATACAATTAACTACCAATTTTGTAATCAAGACCAAACGATTATAGACCTAAAATGGCACAGTGTCAAGTTTTCCAGCTGGATAAGTAAGTTCTATTATTCGACGACCTCGTTGAATGACTGACCTCTTTCAGATTATTGGTATTGTAACCTTGTGGTATCCTTTGTTTTTCCTATATTATATTACATTTAGAAATCTTACGGTTTAAGTCAGTAGTCATTAGGCACAGTGAGCACATTATGATATCAATTCAAATGTTCTGAACAAGTATAATTTATTCTTGTTGTCAATTGTTCCAAAATGGTATTTGTGATGTGTTTGCTTACATGTAGTTGATATCATTTTAGTTCTCAATTTGCCCATAAAAGAAAGTACAAAACAAACTTTAACAGCTTTTGTTTCTTAACAAGCCTATATTTCACTTAAAAAGAAATTATTTATTATCTCTTTTGTTAGTTTCACATCCATTATTGGGAACATTAAATCACAACGGAACTGGAACACGAGAACATTGTTTTCTGGGTAACTGATAATCAAGTTGAACTAAAACAGATATCAACATGACAGTTGAGTTTGGTTAAATCCGCTAATACTTAATTTTACTTTTGCTGCCATTTCTTCAACAACGTTTGTTATTCAACCAAAAAATATGTTTTTTTTTATCATAGGCGAATAATGTAGTCGTCTGTCTATCCACGCGTTATTTTGTTCACGATTCGGGTGTGTTACAGATTTAAACTAAAAAAAAGGTTAATACATTCTTTAGGTAGTACATTATGTGGCACTCGGATATTTCCATATTACTCATGTTGATATTGTTTGTTGATGAATGATAACAATTAATCTTTGCCATAGCTGTTAAAATTCTCTAAAAGACTGAGATTTTTTTGATGTTGGAATTGCGATAATATAAAAATCTGGCCATATATGATGTTGGTGAATGTTATTTGAAAATTGCAACAACCATACTACTTGTTTAATATTCTAGTCGCGAGTAAGTCAACGTATATAAAAACAGCCTAGAATATGAAATAAGATCAAGTGAACCCGTTTTCTATCAAAATGTACATGAACTTAAAAAATATCTTTCAGCATCATCCGAGTCATTTATCTACCAGAGTTCATCAGTGTGAGACAAACGGAGGCGATGAAATTCGAACTAGCTCAGCAGCTGAGTAGGATATGGTTAGGGAACCCCGGGGAGGAGGCCCGAACCCGGTGGAAACAGGAATGGTTCAAAGAAGGAGTGGCTACCTACCTAGCTTATCACTTTTTAGCTCAGGTAATTATAAGTTTTTGTTATTATTAACATCCGCGAGTGGACCGGTGTCAAGAGCTCCGCGTAATTGTTTCACCTCGCCAGGGACAAAGCGAGGTTTTCAAGGCTGATGTCCAACCTTCAGTAATTGGAGAGGAACATGGAGGAAGAAGTTATTATTAAGACTTAAAAATACAAAATATACAGAGTACAGTAAGTAAACCAGACAGTAAAATATTCTGATAAATTTAGACTGCCACACCCATTGCAATTGAGAGCGGCATACCAAAAAGAAGCTGCTAAGCAGTTACTCTTTTTTTGATAGGATAGGATCTGGTCGAAATTTCTTATTAGTCTTCTTCTTCAAGTGTATATATCTACATTAGCTGTATACTTACTTACCTAACCTAAAACTATTAGTAGACGTGGAACTTTTTTGATATCTTTGTACTACTATAGCGATTTATAGACTTTCTTATATGTCATTTGAATATTTCTTCATCTTACCTCTTTCAGTACGACTATGGTGCTCAGCACAATAAATATAAACAGTCTATAGATCATTACGGTATAAACATGAAGCACCTAGCAATGTCCCACGACTGGCACCACAGTACGCCAGCTCTTATTAGCTTTAACGATGAATTGGCTGTGAAAATTCCTTGGAGATATAAAGAGCTGGTGACTATGAAGACGGCATCCCTTCTCTGGATGGTAGAGAACTGGTTGGGGTCTGAGAAGTTCCACCAGGCTTTGGTGAAATATATCAATAGCAGGTAATTTTAAAATTTATCCAGAATTAATCTTGAAATAATGACAGGCACGAGACTTAGAGACATAAATTAAGGTTTAAGTTAATTAACTTCTTTAAAAGATAACTTTCATTTACTCTATTTTCTTAATAATAAAGAAAAACAACGCATAGTTTAGGCATGAAATTAAATTTCGCGTTTCTAAGTATAATCGTGACATGCTTAAAATATTGGCATTTAATAAAAAATGTGTATTGAATCAGATATGAAAAAAATAACTAGCCTTGTCACATTATTGGTAACAAATAAAAAATGTGGGACAATATTCTTACTACTTATTATTACTACCTAAGTTAACTTACTATTATTAAATAAAAGTTATTTTCTATTTCCTAATATATTTAGTTATAATAACTAATTTCAAAGCGTGAGATATGGTATAACAGTATTATCTCGCTCCCAGTATTTGCATCTCATCCTCTAAAAACGACTACCATAGCACTAATTGTGTTTATTGATTATGATAATTCTGATAGCGATTTTTTTCTGCTTATAGTTAAGGATATGATAGTATTTCTATTTTACCTTAAAACAGTACACACTCACTTTCAACACAAATTTGAATTTTTAGAAGAGGAAAATACATATCATTGCAAGACTTCATGCAGAGCCTCGACCACGACACGGTGGAATGTTTCCACCAGTTCTTCAACGGCTCCACCGCATCGAAGATCCTCAACTCTTGGTTCCATCATTCTGGATATCCCGTCATTGAAGTAAACGTCATGAGAGATTCTTCTTCTGAAAATGTTGTACAATTAAAACAAGTGAGTGATATATTTGTATTTTTTTCTGTTTTCTAATAAGATGCAATTATTAGCTTAGCAGTTAGCATGGTTGTTTAAAACGTTTCACCTAATTTAATCTGGAAAATCTGGACTTCATATTTAATTTTTCATCGATAAACTGCAACATCGAAAATATATTTTAAAATAATGGTATAGTTACAAATGTCCATTCGTTTTGATTTTTCAATGAATTTTTTCTACTTTCAGAAACGATTCAGCTTTATTGAAAATAAAAGGCAAGAGACTGATCTCCTCATTCCTATATCGTACATTATGCAAAATATGTCTAATTGCTTTAACTGCTACCAGCCTCGATTCACTATCGGAAAGCAAACCTATACGTTCAAGGAAAATTTGAACAATGGCTGGATCATACTAAATAGTCACGCATCAGGTAAAATCATTATCAATGTTTTCAACATTGCTACCGACTTTTTCTTATAATTATCATGTGAGAGTTGCCCGAGTCTCTTTCTTGGCTATGTTTATTTTAAGAAGCATGCATCCCGAATTTAGACTTTATTTATTACCCTGATAGTTTTTATGACCGCTGGCTCAACGAATAGTTTGTCGCCGAGTATCTATAATAGACGAGACAAAAATAACCGTGGACCTGAAATATTATTTTATGATACACAAAACCTATCTTCTATAGAATGTATGTCTAAAAATCTGTATTTTATCAATAGTTTATTCCAAGTTATGTAATAGAAGGTAACTTCCTTAATTATCGTATATTGAAGTCATGTTTTAAACTTGATAGGGATAAAAAACAGCCCTTACTTAGTTTCTTGACGGTTCTTATCAGTTCTTATAAACTATGGATGGCGTAGCTTCTCGACATTCACAAATGCTTGTAACAGCCTAAAATGTAAAATTCAATTTTATATAAATAAAAGAAAATTAAAATTTTCTAAAAATGTACTGACAATGAGAATTTTCTATTAAACGTTTATGATAATTATTATTTTTATTACGTTTATAATCACGAAAAATAATTAGAAATAGTTGCTAAGCGAAATGAACTTGGATTAGTTCGCGACGACATTGAGTAAGCCTTGGCACTGGTTATTAATAATGCAGGAACTATTACACACCCACACTTCAATCGCATCTAGACCGAAACGAGCGATGATTGCGACCCAGTTGCCTTGTTTCCCATTGATGTTTATAGCTTGAATCATAAATATAGCATAAAATACATAAACCATTCATAAATTCTATCGTTGCTTAAGATGTTTTATAATAAGTTTGTTTGTACAATTGTCTTTATACTACATATAGTCGTGAAGAAGCCATAAGATGAGTAAGCCAACATTTTCTACCAAATAACAAAGCATCAATAATATAATTGAAAATAATAAATGAAACAAAACTATTTCTTAACGAAATTACAGGGACAAGGTATCTGGCATTTAAAATGAGTTGAGTTACAGTTGATTTTGCTTTGCTCTATATTAAATGATTTTGAAATAAATAGAAAAATTCTTGAATAAACGTTGTTAATTTATTTTTATTCTTATCAACATTTATAAAGTTCTGCGATTCAAGGCCCACTTGCCTTGCACTTCTTAAAAAACACTCCATCCTTGTAGATTATTTAAATTCAAACATATGGTATGAGTTTGAACAAACGTTTTTTTTAAAGGCGCTAGTGGGCTTGAATTGTGATATTTATTTTGATTGTGTTTATGCGGCGCGTGAGTTTAAGGTGAATGATTAAACTTCTTCTATTTATCTTTAACTTTTTAGGGCTTTGAAAAGAGACAAAACGAATCTTATTTTTATCTGTAAAAATAACTTCAATACATGTGTTGTAAAGTCATAACATAAAATTAAATTTGGTTCTAAACAGTATTTCTTATACCTATACTTACAAAGTGATGTCGTTCGATACTATTATTGTTCAAATGAAACATTAAAATAGAACTGGCATATTCTAAATTTCTATTTCCGTCCAAGACTTGTATGTATACCCTAAGTGTCGCCGCACACGGGCCACCGCCACAGCCACAAATGCCGCCACGAGAAGCTAGAAGCGGCTACTAAAGTGGCTGAAGCGCGCGACAGCGGCCGACTAAGGCAAGGGAGAGAGGGGTGGGGAAGCGCGAGTGACGTGTGGCAGCGTTTTGTAACGGCGCATTATGTGGCCGGTGCGGGCCACAAGAAGCGAGCAACGACGATTTGTAGCGTGTGGCGGCCACCGGCGTACCGTGTGTGGCGAGTCCATATAAAATGTATGAAAACTACAATAAATATGCCGGTGGTGGCGTTTTGTGGTTGTGGTCGGTGGCCCGTATGCGGCAACACTTAGACATAATTAGACTAATAGTTACTTAAAGTGTGAAATGTTGGGTTATGAGTAAATGATTATTATTATTATTATTTACTTATGAACTGGTATGGAGGAGGTTATAAAGCAATTGCTGATTTACATTTGGTCATTAGCCCGTATTCACGGTGCACGGAAGACATTACTCCAATTTGGGTTCCCGAAGCACGAGTATTTACACTGGAATACGTGCTGGTAGACGGTAAACAAATCGAAAACAACCCGAAAACGGGCATACTCAACAACTCATATTCGAGCAAACGACCAAGTGCACATGAGCCATTATTTATGTCAGTATATAATTTTCAGGTTATTACCGCGTTAATTATGACGAACAAACTTGGAAACTCATAGCTCAGACTCTGAAGGAGAATATGGGTTTGATAGATGAAATGAATAGAGCCCAGGTGAGAATTATCAAAGAGATGGAATATTTAGTAGTGTCTATGTTTTCTCTGCGTGGCAAGTTTTAAACGTCATTTTTTATATGACTTGCAACAAATTATCCCACCCCACCTGGTGTTAAGTGTAAGTGAAGTCCAGTTGCTGATGCGGCAGATAGTGTGCTCCTCCAGCCATCCTCACCTTGCCGGCTTAACCACAATCCCTTACTCCACAAAGCAAAACAAACATGATACAAACAGCTGTAAGAAAAGTCAAATATACCTCTTATTGATTTTATTCTTTCACTGCATTTTGTTTATAATCGATTGAGAAATTATTTCAATTATAATTTAGTCGATGCCTTGCAGCTTAAAGATGCTAGAAGAATTCCCACCCGGCCTTCAGGGTCGCGGTAGCATAATGGTCAGTGCTTTCGCCCGGATAGCGAAGAGTGCGGGTTTGAGTTCCGCATGCTGCCCGGCTCGCGTGCATTTTTACTCTAGTAATATCTTCTGTAAATATTTCAATCTTTGGTAACATATGGCTGACTGTGCATAATAAAATAACTGTCTACCTGCCTAGTGGTTAGAACGACATTTAACGGTCAATATAGATGACGACTAACTTTTTTCTCTGTCTTTCAGGTCGATTATTAAAAAGTATTGGACCCGTATTTTTCTAAATAAATAAATTCTAATTCTTTATTTATTATTAAAAAAAAATTTGATCGTGTGTACAAAAAATTACAGAGATAATATTGGTTTGAAATGTCGCATGCCGTCAAGATTTGTTACAATTGTTACTTAGAATTGACGTCACTTGCCCCCACCCACTCTTAAACTCTGACGCATAGCGCGCTTTTTGGTGCATTTACAAAAGAAAAACTGTGTCTAAGTGAAAGCTTAAATAAAATTTAGTTTGATTTAGCCCGTTATCATCCGTATTTCAAAAATCAAATGGAGTCCGGCATAATAGAGCTTTCTTACCTTGACAATTTAATTATTTTTATAATAATGATTGTTGCTAAGAAACGGATTCAGATCCTTACCTTTTCCTAGAAGTTGTTTATTGAAACTGGACGCAACGGGTACCTTGTGATGTAAAAGGAAATTATTTTTTACTAGAAAAAAAAATCTTTATAACGGTGTCAGGCAGGACTTGAACCTGCGTCTTCCTCTCTAAGCGCTATGCTACGGAGTCATTAATGGTCGTGTCGAATTTCTTCTAGTATTTCTTAACTAAGGCAGCCTCTTTATAAATTGAGCAGATTAATGTTTGTATAAAAAAAAATATATGTACTTAATAAGTTCCAAAATTTTCAGATCGTGAACGATGTGTTCGCTCTGTACGTCTCTGGCGATATGTCTCTGGAATTGGCGTGGTATATTCTCGACTACTTGGATAAGGAGCGTAGTGTTTTAGTATGGGAAGCAGCGATATCAGGATACGAGATGCTGCGTATAGATGGCGCTAACTGTCACATGACCAGAACTCTCTACAGAGAATGGCAGGTGGGTGCAAGTTTTCTGACGTTAATGCTCTGTACGTACCAAGCGATATGTCTCTCCACTTGGCGTGGTATATTCTCGACTATGTGGATAAGAAGCGCAGTGATTTAGTGTGAGAAGCAGCGATGTCAGGATACGAGATGCTGCGTACAGATGACGCTAACTGTCACATGACCAGAACCCTCTACAGAGAATGGCAGGTGGGTGCAAGTTTTCTGATGTTAATGCTCTGTACGTATCAGGCGATATGTCTCTGGACTTGGCGTGGTATATTCTCGACTACGTGGATAAGGAGCGCAGTGATTTAGTGGGAGAAGCAGCGATGTCAGGAAACGAGATGCTGCATACAGATGGCGCTAATTGCCACATGACCAGAACCCTCTTCAGAGAATGGCAGGTGGGTGCAAGTTTTCTGATGTTAATGCTCTGTACGTATCAGGCGATATATCTCTCGACTTGGCGGGGTATATTCTCGACTACGTGGATAAGGAGTGCAGTG
Organism: Chilo suppressalis; assembly: GCA_902850365.2. NCBI lineage: Eukaryota > Metazoa > Arthropoda > Insecta > Lepidoptera > Crambidae > Chilo > Chilo suppressalis. The sequence continues at coordinate 26,664,397 of OU963901.1, read as the reverse complement.
ATTTAGCGTGGGAAGCAGCGATGTCAGGATACTCGTATCCTAGTATCTCGATACTGCGTACAGATGACGCTAACAGTCACATGACCAGAACCCGTACAGAGAATGGCAGGTACATGCAAGTTCTCTTATTATATTCGGCAAGATACTTTAGATCTGCGTGATTTGAATCAACATTATCAGCATATTAATGTGGTCACTGCTGAAGTACAGGCCTTCAGGAATATTGGGCCGTGACCCACCACGCGGGCCCAGGGCGGTTTGGTGATTGCTAACGACTACAGATGCAGCCGGTACCAAGGCTTAAAGTGCCTTCCGAAGCACATAGGAGCTCAAGATATTAAGTTTTTGATCACCCATTCATTGACTGACAATTGCGGAAGTTGCTTAACTTCCAAGATCGCAAGCCGAGCGCGCTAACCACCAGCGCCATCGAGCTCAACTAGCTGTATAAAATTATTTACAAACCGACCCACTAGGAAACCAAAACTTGACTAATGTTCCCGAAACAACTTCATTAAAACAAAACTACAGAAATGGGCGTGAATACATCGTCAGATAATTTTATTCCTTTTCTCATACTTTCAGAGTTTCTTGCGCATGAAAGTGCAGTCGATTTACAAGATTCTGACGAACAGCATCGAGCAGCAGCGGAACACTCGTTTGTTCCGGAGTAGGATCATCGAATTCGCGTGCTCCATCAATTACGACAAGTGTTTGAACTACGCCAACCTTCTAGTGAATCAATGGAGACACAAGAGGACAAGGTGATAATTCTTTGTTTGATATATTTTCGTTTTTGGTTGCTATGTACTGTGGAGATCATAAAGTCTTTAAAATATCGCGTGAGGCGGGTCGTCATTATTAGTAAACAGGGGATTTAAAATAAAGACATTTGGTGGTAACATCTAAAATAATTAAGTTTCATTAGGATTTTTCCTTCCGGGGTATGTTGGGCCAAAGGTCAGAACGTCCAACGTGACATAATATCCGGATGTTATAAAGACCGTTAGTCAATATATACAAGTCTCTGAATGTCCAAGAAGTCATAATGTCTAATGTTATAAAGACCGTTAGTCAATATATACAAGTCTCTGAATGTCCAAGAAGTCATAATGTCTAGATGTTATAAAGACCGTTAGTCAATATGTACAAGCCTCTGAATGTCCAAGAAGTCATAATATCCAGATGTTATAAAGATTAATAGTCAATGTGTACAAGTCTCTGAATGTCCGAGAATTCATAATGTCCAGATGTTATAAAACCTATTACAAGTGTCTTTTTTAGTTACTTGTGGTATTATTGTTCCTTAATCGAAATGGCAAAAAGTGAACCCTTATAGATTTATCACTTAATTCCCGTATTTTACAGGCATTTTACTGAAAAACATAAATGACACGAAGATACGCTCTTTTGCTAATGCACTTTTTTTATCTCTCAAGATTTACCCCAAAATGAGCATGGTATTACCCTACGATTGGTGAGCGGAAACCATCTGTATTACTGATCTTTGTTGGGGTTATTTGTGTATATTCTGATCAATTCCGAAATTTTACACAAATGTACGTGTATAAATATAAAATCTTTCTATTTTATCGTTTGCACCGTTTCTTACCCTAGCCCTATCCCTACTTCGTGGAGTCCTGAATCCTTACTCGCAAACAGAAACACAAAATCACCAGAAGGTGAAATCAAAAGTTTAATTTTATGAATATCTTTTATAAGGTAGAGATATTCGCCAACAGAACCACAGAATTAGATAGGGAGTGTTATTTCATTGAGTACGATACATATTATTTCATGGACACTCTATTAAGGTATTTTACAAGTTTTAGAAAAAGATTTCACGCTATTTCCTAATGTTTATGGAGTCCATACAAAAGTGGACAATCATCATTCTGTGTTTATCAGTAAAACAAAACTAAATCTGAAATTCAATTTTCACATTGCCGCGAAAACGTCTCACCGGATATTCTTCTTTTTGTTATGGCATCCCACTAGTATGTGACGTCACACGACTGTCATAAAAACGTCAAAGGGTACAATGTAATGTCACTTTGCCCGGAAGTTTACTAGCGTGTGACGTCACTTTATTCTTCGCCAATCCCAGGCGTTTTCGGCCACGAGACCATAGAACAGAAAATTCATTTCTATTCAATGATTTTTTAGTTTTTTTTTTCAATTATTTTTTTCCTCAGAATAGTCAAATTGCTGATATTATATTTATTTTAGACACAGATGCCAACCATTGGTACTTTATTTTTCATATTGTTAAATAGCCTATTCTAACGGCAATAACTTTTTACAATTACTTTGTCATATAAAGTATAAGTGATTGTATCTCCTAATATCTTCTTCTTCTTCTTAAGTAATCGAATCAATATTTGTTCCAGAATTGATCCGGATGCTCGACCTGCGTGCTATTACGTCATTTATGAATCTCTCGACGGGTTCTCTAGCGCAGATACTTTCAATGCCTACGAATCTGAAGACAAGAGTTACGCAGAATACGTTCAGTAAGTACTTTTATAGGTTGTTCGAGATGTCGCTTACTCTAAAGTCCTGGGTTTAAATCTCGATGGACCAAATGTTTGTTTGATGAATACGAGCATTTGTAACAACGCCACCATGTGGGCTCGGTGCGGATTTTTGGGTGCTAATGATTGAAGATCTTAATCAACCAATCGATCATCATCTCGGTACCAGAACCCTTAGCTCGACCCTATATCGAATTCGTTGCGTTTGCAAGTGCGAATCGTTATTGCTACGTTTTGTATGGGAACTTGACTAGCGCCACATCGGACGTAGAGAGAATTAAAAATCAGTACCACGAACTTCTTGACATTTGATTTCACTTTTCGAATTCGGCAATGGTTCGTGCTTAGGGCACAGCTTCTCCCTTTGGATCAAAAATTTTCCTATCAGATTAATTCTTTCTTAAGCGTAGAAATGTACCTTCACATTGAATCTTTTATCGCATTTGTCATGCTCAAATAATAAATTTTTGATTACCCACTCTGTGACAGGTCATTGTGAAATTTGCTTAACACTGCGTCATTGAATTCCCTTAGTATTTTTTTCTTCTATTTTACGGCTTTTTCTGCAGCTATTTTATTCTGCTAGCGGATTTTTTTTCAATTTAATTCGTTTTTTTATTTTTGTTTTTATTCGCACTAAATGCTAATATGATGAACGCTTCATATGAAATTAATTCTTTTAGCGTTTAGTGATCATGATTTATGGGACAATTTTTTTTGTTAAAAGTGCACTTTTAAAATTTCGCGTTGCATTATACATATTACATTTAAAAGGATTATGACGCTCACTTTATTAAAGGTTATCGTACCCTTTTTAATGAAGTGCGTTATAAATATTTTTGTTTGATGAATACTTGCATTTATCTATCTGTTAAGTAAAAGTGTCCAACATTTATTATCTATCATCGATGGTTTGTAAGTCCAATGTCACTAAGTGATCGGATGATGACGAACTTTTTTTTTCGTCTATCAGATAGATTATCAAAAAGTATTGGACACGTATTTTTTCTTTATTCACATAATCAAAACATCACAGAGATAATATTAGTTTGGTATGTCGCATGACCTCACGTTTATGTACCTCATTTTTTTCTTAGAGGTGAAGGGCCTACTCCCAAACTTTACAAAAAGTAATTGTCTTCTATTTTTTTGATAATCGTACTCACGGTTTAAATAGATTTTTTTAAAGTTACTGCGTCATCATGCCTATTATAATAAACATATTTTTATTATACATTGTATTAATTTAGTGTAATAAAAACTAATTTTAGTCCATGGTTATATTTTGTCGAATTAATATTTGCAGCCGAAGAGAAAGTAATTTCCTGAAGAGAATACCCATGGGTGAGCAGAGACCTAGTAATATTACAATGTCGACTATGAAACCGGTAATAGCGGTGAGTATAAAATATACGAAACAATACTAGCAGAAATTCGATACGGCCATTAAGTTTGTGGTAGCACAATTGGTCAGTGCATCCACCTGGATAGCGGAGGGAGCGGGTTCGATTCCCGTCTGCTTCTTGGATATGCTGACTGTGTTTTATATGGTCAACTTGCGAAAACTGTTTTTGTTGTAGGGATCTTTGAAATTTTGTTGTTTGTGTGTGTTTGTATGGGGAAACATTTTTTTTCGCGCAGACGAAGTCGCAGTAACTCGCTAGTTAAACAGTCACCATCCATCTGCCGATGGTTTTTTTTCCAGAAACCGTGATAATTATGTAGACATTTGATAGTGTATATTTCAAATACCTTTATCATCAGAATATAATAAAAATACAAATAAATGTTAAAAGTTATTCATCATGGTTATCATACCATTTAATTTTTAAACTGACTTCAGAAAAAAGAATGGTAGATTATTATTTTAAAACTGCTTTTCAAATTTGGATAAGGTTTTCCGTATATCGGGAAAAGTTTTGTTTCAGCGTATGATATACTAGCGCTGTGACACGATCTCACCCACATTTCTATCCACCTATGCTTGAAAATTTTCCGACCAGTGGCGACTTCTGTAATACACTAAAAATGGAAAAATAAAGTAATTTTTAATTAAAAACATAACCGAATTTTAACAAAAACGAAAATAAAATAAAAGAATTACCGACATATATAATTTTTATTATTTTAATGCATGTAACTGTTTGATGTTTAAATCTAAAGAAAATATAACTAGAAAAAATTCCACGCGGAGCAGGCAGCAGACGGGACTCGAACCCGCACCCTTCGCAATCCGGGCGAATGCACTGAGGGCCGCGGTAGCATAATTGGTCAGTGCATTCGCCCGGATTGCGAAGGGTGCGGGTTCGAGTCCCGTCTGCTGCCTGGTCCGCGTGGAATTTTTTCTAGTTATATTTTCTTTAGATTTATACCGACATATATATTTTAAGACGAATACCAAGCCATGTGTTTAGCAGGGAGATCATGCTAATGGTATCGAACTTCGGTCCTATTTTTAATTAAAAAATATTAATTTATAGAAATAACTGGAAATGCTTAATATAGTAAGTTTTTCGTTACTAACATGTCTTTTTGTAATTTTTACAGTCAACCCAAAAGAGCCCACTCATAGATGACCACACAGACAAATCACACCATATTCAATCTTCAGTAATTATTTTAGTCTTAGCAATATTGAGTGTTATTCTAGTGCGATAAATTGTGTTACATAGAAATCTCCATACGTTTTGCAAAGTTAAGGCCTAAAAATTGATGTTACGCCCAGGTAGTTATCAGCCCTAATTTGTATCATCATCAGCCTATTAATGTCCCCACTGCTGGGGCACAGGCCTTCCCTACGGATGGAATAGGGAGATTGGGCCATGACTCACCACGCGGGCCCAGTGCGGATTGGTGGGTGCTAACGACTGCAGATGCACCCTTGACCAACGGCTTAACGTGCCTTCCGAAGCACGGAGGAACTCGAGATAGAAGATTTTTTGGTCACCCATCCAATGACCGACCACTGCGAAAGTTGCTTAAATTCAACGATCGCAGCCGAACGCGCTAACCACTTGCGCCATCAAGCTCCTCAATCCTAATTTTTATGTGTTTATATAAATGTTATATTTCTTTTTCAATATAATAATGGGTACATTATCATTAATAATGTCCCTGGTGCTGGGGCAGAGGCTTTCCCCATGGATGGAATAGGGAGAAAGGGACATACCCCAAAACGCGGAAAAGGGCCATTATTGGTTTCGAGTTTCGACGTCCTCCTTGGCCGAGTGTTTTATACGCCGGATTTCAAGGTGTCGCCTACTCGAGAGGTCCCGGGTTCGAATCCCGGCGGGGGCAAATGTTTGTGTGATGAATACGGGCATTTGTACTCGTCATGGATGTTTGGTATGTATTTCTATGTAAATATAGGTACTCGTATATGTATCAGTATACGCATTCTATCCGTTACCCTAGTATCCCTTAACATAAGCCTACGGTGCTTACTTTGGGGCGTGGCTTATTGGTGTGAGTGTTGGAATTATTTATATTTATTTATTTTAATGGTGAGTGCTAACGACTACAGATGCAGCCGGGACTAACGGCTTAACGTACCATCCCGAGCACGGAGGAACTCAAAACAATAAAATTTTGGCCACCAATCCTGTGACCCATCCTCTCAGTTTAAAAACAGTGTTTCAGTTAAAGAGTTTTTAAGCAACATGCATCATTTACGCAAACTGCAAGTTTTATCAAATGATATTCTATAACGACATGTACCTATAATTTATCTTTTTTGCTTTAGTAACTAATAAAGCAAATTAGTTATTATGAACTAAAGAATAAAAATAAGTATTAAAATATTAAACATCGGTCAAAAGTTCAAAAGTTCAAAAAAGCTCATTTTACTTAGAATTTTGATAAGAATATATTACTTTAAGCTTCTCAGTCCGATATGTTTATAATTGTAGCAAACTTTTATGAAACCGAGCCGGTCATATTGGGCATATAAATATTATACTTTCAAACATTATCCAAAATACTATATTAATCAAACATACATTGAGTAGCTCGATGGCTTAGGTGGTTAGCGCGTTCAGCTGCGATCGTTGAAGTAAAGCAACTTTCGCAGTGGTCAGTCAGTAGATGGGTGACCAAAAATCTTCTATCTCGAGTTCCTCCGTGCTTCGAAAAGCACGTTAGGCCGTTGGTCCCGGCTGCATCTGCAGTCGTTAGCATCCGCCAATCCGGGGCCATGGTCCAATCTCCCTATTCCATCCATAGGGAAGGCCTGTGCCCCAGCAGTGGGGACATTAATAGGCTGATGATGATGATGATATTAGTCAAAGCAGGCTTAAGTGATAAAAGTATTTTATTTTTTAATGTTACATTTGAATTAAGAAATAAGGTTTGTTTTGTTTTCTTTGGTTTGTATCTCTTATCTAATAGACAAGTCCGTCCGTCCGTCCGTGGTGCTGTTTCAGCGGCCAAACCGTAAGAGATAGATAAAGAGAATGTTTAAGTTATAAGTTGAGAATAGTCTGATAAGACTACAAACCGGATGTGAGTAACGTAGCACTTCCGGTTTTCGAGAAATCACGTGATTTCTATTTCAAACGAAACCACACAAAATCTCCGAAGTTCTCAATTAATTAAATACATTTTTTTTTTGGTGAACATTTGGTTCACTGGTTTGCTAGTTTTATATAATGTTAACTTACAGCATGACACATTCCTGTTCAAAATTGTTAACAGTATCGAAGTCTTTCAAAGCATTTGAATGATGTTTAACATTTTGTTATCGTTGTCCATGTAATCAACATATTGATTCTTCTTCTGACTACAAAAAAAAAAAATATTTATTAAAAATTTATGGTACCGAAAACTTTGTATTGGTACCTAGTAAGTTTGAATTGTGTTCATGTTAAATCACTTGTTTAAAGGACCAAGGACTGTGATTTACTCTATAAATCTCTTCAAAGTCTACTATCTCTTGTTTATGTCCGTAATTAAGTTTGTAACAACTTCTCGTAACTGCCATTAATGTCTCTAGTCAATAACTTTTACTAACAACAAGTCCGATTAAGAACCGAATCTTTACTCCCTTACTTTTCTGCACCATATCCAGGTATTTTTGAAGTGACACTTCTTTCCGTACGTTTGACTTGGGAGGTAAGCTGGCGAATGCGTTACGCGTTACGAAAAGTGTGTTCGGGCGAGGCGAACGGGAGTTGAGTGGGGGATATAAGCAAGAGAAAGCAGTGCGCGCGCACATTTTCTTCCTCTCTTTCTCTTATAGCTATTAATAAAATATTTATATGTACATACATATATACATATCGACCGATCCATAGAATAAAGCTACTTCTGCATAATCACAACTTTACAGTAGAGCGATTTTAAGTTTGTAAAATGTATAATATGCTGCAACTTGTATTGGTATTGTTCTATCATTTGAATTTTTTTACTATTCATATAAAGCATTAAGAAGCAAATTATGACGCATTTATTGTTTAAAAAGAAACTACATTTACATTACTACGTTTCTTATGTGATTATGTGACAATTTACTACGGACATCTTTATGTTACATATGCATATCAGACCTTTTGCTTGGGAAACGTGTCAAATTATGTGTAGATATAACTTTGTTTTAGGTAATTTATATTTTCTGTCGCGTCACATTATGATAATATGGTAAAGATTGGGCAAAATCGATCGAATAAGAAAAATAGAATCAAACATTTAGTAAAAATTCTCAGTTTATAACAAAATTGAAGCCGTGCAGGCAGCGTTCTTGCCTATCCAAAAGGTTCTTGTGCTCTTGGCTCTATATTCTTCGGAAACAGAAATCACATGTATACCTTTATTCAATTGCTATCTTCAAAGTTATATAAGTTTTAGGATGATTGTTTTTACCAGTAGTAGCAATTTGGTAACATTTCCATATGTAACTTTATTCTATGCATAGGTCGATATATTGTACACACATACACAAACAGATACAGATGTGTACAGTGCATATAGATGGAGCTAAAGAAGTTTCACTTCAGTCGTGTGGTCATAAGCATACACGTTTTTTGAAAGAGACAGGACTAAATTTTACGGCAGATGAGGAAATATAAGATGCGAAATTTATACAAACTTGTTATAATATATACGTGTACAGTGTTTCCAATGAAAAATCTAGTAAATTTCATAATGTAATTTAATCGTATATTATATTATTGTTGTTTTTATTACGATAACTATTATAACATTTACATGTCGTTAAGATTAATTTATTACTTATTTAATTTATACAATTTAATTATAAGATAAGATAAGATGTCTAAAATACAAATTAATGTGCCTTAATATCTATATTATGAAATAAGACAAGTCAAATTTGAAGCAAGAGGACGCGTTTGCTTCAAATTCACAAGTTATAAATCAAACATTAAATAAACAATTTAATAATATTTATGTTTTATTTTATTTCTTAACTTAAAACTTCAATAAAAATGAATAAGTACCTAAACTAAACCCTTAACAATATGAGTGAAAATGCAGTAAAAAATTATGACTAAATACAATTTTAATTAATTTTAGAATATTGTTTTACCCCTTAATAAACTAATTACATTTAATTAAAGAAAACGTAACTATTTACATATTAATAAAAAATCAGTCAAGCAAACTAGGTCACAACTACTAAAGATGTATGAAGATTTAAACTTCTTAAGCAAAACTAAAGATAAATAAACTTGCGCAGTAGACTTTTTTCTATGTAAAATTACTACTGCGCAGGCTATATTGTCTATGGTCGTTGCTCAAGTAATCTGCTGGGATGTATTTTTTGTATTAATACGAAAGGATAAACATTTTTTTTTCTTCATTAAATCGTACTGAACATACTAAGGGAAACTTTTATAAGCACTTCTATGCAATTTATTTATAATTCTGTCTAAATCAGTGAGAAGATAGTGATGATGAATTCAGCTCATTTTATTCAGACGTACTTGTCCAATAAACTTACTGGACTTCATTGAATTAGTCAACTGACTAATTTATTTCACAATAAATTTTACATCAGTAGGTCTTTGTTCATATATATGAATAGTTAGTTTAATCAAAATTTGATCTTATAGAGAATTGGACCCAGTGTAGAAGACTGCGTATACAACTATAATATTATAATTATAATAAGTATAATTACATTTAAAAGTTCACTTTGTGCAATTCATTTAAATAACTACGCAATCAAACTATAGCAATAGCATTTGCAACTATAAAATACAATCATAATAAAATAATAAGATATCTATAACTATGAAATATAATCATAATAAAATTATAAGCTATCTATAACTATAAAATATAATCATATATGTTACACTATCTACCTAAGTGCTCACTTTGTGCAATTTCGAGCATTCATTAAACATAATGTTTTCTATTATTTTATAAATCTAAACCCTAAATCAATTCATTAATGGTAAAAATATTATTCTTGTAGTAATATAATCAACAATTCCCGTTACAGTTGCATGTGTAACAAGATGTTAATATTTATATGTATACACAGGCACAGATGACATTTATTTTATATTCATGAGATATTTTTTTTGTAAAATTAGACAATTTTCAATCTAATTCCACTAAGGTACTATTATAATAATAATTATTTTGATTCTTATAATGTTTCCTCACATTGGAAAAGTAAAATTATCGTTTGATTATATTCATTATATTCGAGAAATTTCATTATGGTTATATTATCCACAGGTGATTCACTATAGAAAAATTCTGTTTCACAATCGACATCAAAAGTGGTTATCAAGATTATGCGATCTTTTTGTATCAATACAAAAGAGAAAAATGTGGTATCAAGCTTATCGTTATCATTGATATGATTTTTTTGTGACATCTAACAAAATAACTCCATCCTGACATCTGATAAACTGAAGTGATGTGAGTACTTACTATTTGTGAGAAATTTTAAGCGTAGGTACTTATCTGTGCCACGTTCCAAAAAAGGAAAAAATAAACTTCCAACACTATTTTATATAATAGCAAAGAGTTCTTTTTGCCTTTAAAATACATTTTAGTATACTAATTATTATGTACTTAGTACTAAACCAGCACCATACCCCTTGATAACTAAGTTTTTTTTTCTTTCACTTAAAATATTAGTCGATAATATTAAATCGTAAAGTACATGTAAGCTAAACCTAGCGAACATCCCATACCCAAGATTAATTATATAGATACTCGTATATTATTTACTATAAAAAAAAATTAGTCGAGTCCTTACATATAATGTACAACGATATATTACAAATAAAATAAAACACATAATCCTAATAAAATCAATAAAAAAAAACCTATTCTTGCTATTTATTATTTCTAATTTCTTTAAATTTATGTTTTTTAAAGCAAACAAGTAAATAAGGTAACCAAGTAGGTACCAGGTGCCTACTTTACAAAATTCTTCACTAGATATCAAAACTGTTCAATTAAATCCGTAAATATTTGCTTCATCAAATTTTAATGATTTAAATCTCTCTTTGGGCAAATATATATTTGGTATTGACGATGAAGATGAAGTTGTAATGACGTAAAATGAAACTTATGAAATTTTATTTCCTTATAGACTTGTGTTATATCCAGTATAAAGGAAATTGTTAGCCTAAATTTATAAACAGAGCACTGACGCACAAATCACAACTAATCTTGTACAAATCCATTTGGTTATGTTATGTAAAACGCAAACCTAACAATTCTTCACTTGAATGTATTGCATTAACTTAGCTAAACAAGGTAATGAAAGCTGTCATACAAAGAAGAAGCATGGATACAGCAGCCGTCGTGGCATCATTCTGTTCCATCCAATCGTAGACATCTTGGAGATGACGGTCAGACCAAGCGATGTTTTCAGTAATGATCTCCTGTACTACATTTGCCGCATTTTGAGAGTCTTGTAAGTTATGACTATTGCCCCCAAGCCAATTACGGAACTGAAAATTGTTGAAAAAATATACTTAAATGTTGTGGTCATAATAACTACCTAACGCAGCGTACGCCATTAATCTTAAAAGTAGTTTGATTACTACAAGCCAAAGTCCAACACTTTAATATATGACATTTTTGAAGAAGAAGTCTTGGCACCGGGCCAGTCATTTATGACAAGAGGAAATATAGATTTTTAATAACAAATAATGCAAAAGCGAAAGCCTTTGACGCGAATAGCACAATTCTTTCTTCTCGGCGAAAATATGCAGTATGTCGTACACAGAGGACACGTACGAAATTCAGTCACAGGTTTCTTAAATTTTTAGGTCCCTATTTATACAATCAAATTAATAAACTGTTGAATATTTACCCATTACCCAGGTTAGTATGTAAAGAAGTTATCTATAGGTGGCTTCAAGCAATGTCATATGAAGAAACCGAAAATTTTATAAATATACTAACTTGAATAATTCAAACAGATACATACACGTATGCTACAAATACTAAATAGATCCGCACTTAAACACATATACACAAACACACACACACACACACACATACATACACATACACCCACACATCATTTTCATACATTACATATTAATTCAAATATTATACTCATAGATGCCTTGCTTTTAAAATGACCTACTGATCTTTTCATTTATGAGATCTTTATTTAGTCTAGTTTAGTATTCTCATGTCTGTGGGGGTCTATGGCGCTGAATGCTGAAATACAGGCATTGCCTAGTTCAGCAGCAGAGGCTAATAAATTATACTTTCTGTAACTAGTGCTAAGTTTGTTACGTAATCTTACTGTACTGATTTTTTTGGTCAATAAAATCTTATTATTATTATTATTACCATTATTAATCGAATCAACAAATGTTGCTTGACATTACTTGAATGCTTGGTAGACTCTGCATGAATATTACTTACATCTGTGGCCATGTCGTTTTCTACGATGTTATTAGCAAGTACAAATAGAGCTTCTTCCAATTTCGCACTTCCACCGTAACTGAAAAAAACAGAATTTGTTTGTAATTTCAACTAGCAATGATTGGTCTGCGCGTATGGAAGCAAAACAATATGAAGTAATAATAATAATAATTTTATTTACTTTCTTCCAAAACAAAACGGAGACTTAAGGCTAGAAAATTGTGGGAGACATGATTCCAATATAGGAAAACCCCGTGCCAATGAATCATCTGGTCCTCACCTCTCGAAATATTATAAATTATCTATTAAGTAGGAATTTATTTTCATCGAACTTTATAAAAAGTTCAATGAAATTTATATTAGTCACTAAATATAAATTAAGTGGACTGTCGCTTAAAGAAATCGCCAAATCCGTATCAACTTATACAACTACAGTATACTTGAAACTTTAAAATAGAAGCTATCGTTATTAATCACCGTCTTAGTTCCTTCAAAAGCGTCTTATGTTGTCATAAAAATACTGTTAATTTTAGAATACTAATTTTATACTAACTGTTGTCTGATATCATTGGTGTTTTCTCTTAAGAACCTTAATGCTAATTTAGCATTGTTGTAACTGCTTTCCGCGATGGCTGTGAATATTCTAAACTTTTCTGCTATTGAATATGGGCTATCATCTGAAATTGTTTCCCCTAAGTAACTGGAAAAGAAGCAAAAGTTTATGTAAATACATTATTTAAAAATAAAAGATGTACACAAAGACATCCTTAACGAAAAACAGTTTTACTTTCATTTATGGTATTATGTGGAACACTCGGTTGGAACAAAGTTAAACCACCATGCTTACCGTAGCTAATTCCAAATAGGGCAAAACCTACTATGTTAGAAATGACGGAAGACAAAAACTACCATTGTTATTTTTTATCTACACCAAAACTACTCCTATTATTACGTTAACCCTTAATTTACCCGGTAGGTCCCTGGGACTCCATTGAAAACTTTCCGCGCTCATAGATGCAAACCATGTTCTTTTTTACTTTTTATAAGAATTGTTTATATTTTTGTTATATTTCTTTGAAAATTACTTTATAATATTGATTTGTATTTGTTTCTTAGGTTTTCACGCACATCACTCATTAAATAAAACTAGTTTTTACGGGTTAATGCACGAAACTTTATTTATTTATTGACGTTTCGCGGCCTTTTCAGGTCTGCATCGTCAGAATAATGATTTTATTTAAAATTGTCGAGCTACCTTCGAAAGAATTATATTGTGCGTTCGGTTATTTCATTGGAAGATTTTTAAAATTTTTTGTCTATGTATGAATTTATTATTTAATTTATTTAATAAAGTATTTTATTTAAAATTCTTGTTTGTAATTTTGAGTTTATTTATTTGACCCTAACTACCGTAAACTACCACCGGTTCCAAAATTGGGAGACCTTCCTGAGAAGAACCGGCGAAACAAACTCAAGAGAGGCTTTCTATCTCCTTCTTATGTTAAATTATGCAAACAAAAAGAACTAATAGTATCTGATGGTCTTGCAGTGTGTGCTCGGGGTTGGGATTTTATCTCCTGTATAATAGGTTCCCAAGCTGGTGGTATATACCAACCATCTTCCCATTGAAATTTGGATATTTTTTAATCTCAATAGCCTCGCGCATCATTCGAGGAACGAACCGCCACTCAGCTGCAAGGATCTGTGGTCTATCAAATCTAATGTAGTGGTTTGGTCCCCCTAATGCATGTTCACACACTGCAGATTTATTTTCGCGCGTCAATAAATAATTAAAGTTTCGTGCATTAACCCGTAAAAACTAGTTTTATATATTGATTTGTTTTTGAAATGTTGACTGAAATTAGAAGGTAGGTGTCTAAATTTTGTTACAAAAAGCGCGATTATCTAAAAGTTCCTTAATAAAAGACTGTGATTGTATGATTTTAAGTAAAAAGTTAAGATAATGTAAAACCAAATATATAAAAAGCAAATTAAAGTAGCATTTCATTTAAAAAAATGGTTTATATCCTATTATATTTACGATTTAAGACCCGGGAGTCCTGGGGACTCCACCGGATAAAATGTGTATGTATGAAGTCACCGGGTAAACCAAGGGTTAAACAAAAACCGTTTCTTACTACAATAGTTCATGAAAAAGCCATCAACGCCAAATATAAACATCAATTTTTTTGCAACCACTTACCCTTCTATAAATCCTTCATCGTGAGAACACGCTAGTGATTCCAAAATAACAACGCGATCGTGCATTGTTCTGGTTTCACTATCTTCTAGAAGTTCAAGTAACATCTCCCTCACATCTTCTTCACCCTCTCGTACCATCGCGCAATAAATGGCAGGTCTCAAATCACGGGGAATATTTGGATTACTAATATTTGAGAAAAGGAATAAAAGTTAGGTTAAATTAAAAACAAAAAATGTACAAACTCATTTGGAATTAAATTATAATATAATAATAAAACATTATAACAAGAAAATCAATAAAAAAAACAAACAAAAAAATCTTCATGATTTTAAATACCTACTTTCTAGTAAAGTAAAGTTTGACACTACATAATGTTAAAAAAAAAGTTGTAAGTAATTTACTATTAAAATATGATATGAACATTATGATGAGACTGAAGATCTTATTAGGTAAACTATGTACTTATTGTATGTGTGTGTACATACGCACACACACACACTCTTATACGCACAAACTCACACACTAACACACGACACACACACATAAAGTTGGTTCGCAAGATGTATGGCCATTGAGTTTTACTTATCTGGGAAGAACCACTAACTCCTGAGATACGGGACATGTCCCAGTTTAGAAATCTGAGATTCACATTGTTTAGAGAATATTTACTATAATATCGATTAATTATAAAAATGTAAAACTAATGTTAATCTATAATTGTATTCATCATCATCATCAGCCTATTTATGTCCCCACTGCTGGAGCACAGGCCTTCCCTATGGATGGAATAGGGAGATTGGGCCATGACCCACCACGCGGGCCCAGTGTGGATTGGTGGGTGCTAACGACTGCAGATGCAGCCGGGACCAACGGCTTAACGTGCCTTCCGAAGCACGGAGGAGCTCGAGATAGTAAATTTTTTGGTCACCCATCCAATGACCGACCATTGCGAAAGTTGCTTAACTTCAACGATCGCAGCCGAACGCGCTAACCACTTGCGCCATCGAGCTCCTTAATTGTATTCTTGCTAAATAATTATTATTATTAGTATAAAGTAATTAGCGGGATTGTTATCGTGTAACTTTTTCAGTTACAACGTGATCATGGCACTTGCATCAGTGCCAAAAATTAAATAGCAATCCACCTAATACCTTACTATAATTCCCACTGCCACCTTATTTCCTATATAATGTTAGTAACTATTAAAGTTTAGAAGAACATAATTTATACTTACACTCCATTATCGAGATAAAACCAGTCAATGGCAGCTGCTATGCAGGTCTCGGAGCCCGCTCGGCATGCATGGTCCATCACCATACCCCGAGTCAAAGTATCCATGGACGGTTCGACACGATTCTCAGCTCTGAAGTCTAGGTCATTTTCTACGGTACTAATGATCCTTCGAACTATTCTCTATAAAAATATTATTTACGACGACATTACAAACGGAATACAGGAAAGAAGAATTGGTATTTCTTCTATTGAAAATTGTGTAGGTGACTCTAGATATTGTTTAATACTGCAGCGGTCAGCAAAATAGGCATTGATGGACGAAAATCAATGCCTAGTTGTGGTCAAGGCTTGTAGATATCATCATCAGCCTATTAATGTCCCCACTGCTGGGGCACAGGCCTTCCCTATGGATGGAATAGGGAGATTGGGCCATGACCCACCACGCGGGCCCAGTGCGGATTGATGGGTGTTAACGACTGCAGATGCAGCCGGGACCAACGGCTTAATGTGCCTTCCGAAGCACGGAGGGGGTCGAGATAGTAAATTTTTGGTCACCCATCCCATGACCAACCACTGCGACAGTTGCTTAACTTCAAAAATCATAGCCGAACGCGCTAACCACTTGCGCCATCGAGCTCCTCTGTAGATATACTTTACGAGTAGATATACTTTCCTCAAATAATGTGAGGAAATTCAAACTAAGTAGTACCTAGGCAGAACTTTTGATGTTCTGGAAAATCAATCACGAACAGCGAACCACTATAATTATTCCCGTCTTAAGCGTTCATTTGTTTTTTTTTCATAAACACCTTTCTATTTCGAAAGGAGATTGGTCAAATTGGCCTAAATGCAAATAAAATATTGACATATACAGTAATTCTTGGCGTAATTTATACTTTATTTAACAGTCATTAGATTTTAACGGCCACCTTTAAATAATATATTAATTTTAAAAAAGGACTTCTATTTTTACCGGTTTGGAAAACATACGAATCATTTTTATTGGCTATGTGTAGTAACATTCACAAAGACTGATCGAGGTTGTTTATATAACATCAAAACAAATCTATTTTGTAAAGATTGATAAAATATATATTTTTTTTATTACACGGGTGGTATTAATATCCACAACTTTATTATCATTTTTACTACATGCAAATGTGCGAAGACAATTAATATAGAAGGTAGGCGACATCATAAAGTCTATTGCCGTACATTTTTTGCCAAACACCTAAATAAACACATTCTAAGGTGTGATACACTAAAAATCTAAAATATGGTTATAATAGAAACATAACAAAAATAATGAAGCTGCTGAAGATATGGCTGTATAACCTACAGCTCTTAGCTTTCTTTGATTAACGAGAGTTTAAAAATTCTCTCTAATCTGTGGCTCATTCACAATCATCACACAGTTTCTGTTCGTGTTTTTAAAAACATGCACATATCTGTTATTTTACATGCTCTATATACCTGAATCTAATACATAATATCGGTAGGTACTTGGCTTGATTGCCCTATTTTCCTATATAAGTTATTTGGTTTTTATTATTCTAATACCTATGTGCCTATTTGCAAACATAACCTCAAAATCATTCAGTGTATACGGTTTATAGAAGTTCTCAGGAGTGGCCGTCGATAATATTCGTTTCTACGGTAATTTATATATAATTTCGAATGTAGGAAACAATTTTTCATGGTTATTGGTTTTTAGGCCAAACATGTATGGAAGCTGAGCAATCTCCTTTAAACACAACATTTGATAAGTTACTTTCTTGGTGGCCATGATTCGGACTAAAATATCGTTCCATTTTTAAATAATATGACAGATATGATTATAATAATTTGGCCGCTAAACACGACAGATATGGATTTTCATACAAATTTTGCCGGCCGCTGCTCGCCTGATGTGACCTGCACGAACCTTTATCAAATTCGAATAGTTTGCGGGTCCTAATATCAATGTCAAAATTTGTATGGAAACTTGAACATTAGCGCCACAAAGTACGTAAAGAGAACTAAAAATCAGTACACATTTGACAATGACATTTCGGACTCGCAAACGTTACGAATTCGTAAATTAACAGTAACGTACAGCAATTACGATTTAAATCGATGAATGTTGTTAAAATAATGCTCACATTTCCAATCATGTTTGAGAAAAAGTATAATCAATTTAACACGATGAATATTTAATGGTATTACTGTATTGTTAAAAAAGGCTTACATTATTATTACAAATTGATGCGTAGGTACCCAAATTAATTAGTACCCGTTCTTTTATTTATTTATTTAAACTTTATTGCAAAATTACAAAGCAAATGGCGGACATAATGCCATAAGGCATTCTCTACCAGTCGACCAGTAAGAGCGTGAGAAAAAATCTAATATGACGGGGGCGCAATAAAGACAAATTTAAGATAAACCAATGATATAAATACTCTTAACAGAATACATACATATTATACACACACATATAAATATACACATATACACACATACATACACACTCATACATATATACAATACATACATAAATACATGGTTATGTCAGTCAAATATGAGAACGCTGTTTAATGCTATTGAGATAGCTCACGAACCAATCCCTTAAATGCAATTTTGTTAGGAACTTTTACCTAATATACATCTTACATGCACAAGATATTTTATAAATAAGTAACACTTACTAAATAAACTTGAGGGTCCAATTCATCGTTATTTGTAACCAATGCATCCAGGCGTTTTCTTATGAAATTCATATTTCTAATGTACGCCTTCCAAACAGCATATTCTTTTTCTAATTCCATTGACAAAACTATCCGTAACGCTATATCATAGTTCAGGCCAGAAGCTATCCGTCTTGCTAAATTGAGGGAGTCATCTAGTAACTGAATAAAGAAATCACATGAAATTCTGGGTTAATAAAGCTTAAGCCATTAAAATACGAGAAAAGTTTGTATTATATTGGGGTCCTTTACAGAGATCTGCAGTGCTATTATGTAAGACGAAACTTATATTTCACCGCGAAATTCGCCGGAGTGATTTAAAATTTAAGTAGGGGAAACCACCCAATCATTGGCACTCGTCCTATCATTGGCACTTTTATATTACAATAGATAATTCAAGGTCGTTACATTTTAAAAAGAAAAACCTAGTATGGTTTCGAAATTTAAAACTTGGCAGCATTATTCCTACAATGTATTGTCTCCTGTTTTTTTAGAAATAAACTCAAAAGTGCCAATAATAGGAAGAGTGCCAATGATTGGGTAGTTAACCCTATTCTAACTTTAAAACATATCGCGGATTGTGAGGTGGAAGGTGAGTTTGATTTACAGAATGGCACTACTGGAACGCGACATTAATTACACACGACTGTGTGTGTGTAGAATGCGTACGCAGCTCTTCTCGACGAGCATGAAAGTTAGAGTGTAACTTGGCGAAGGCTGAAACGCTATAGGCGTCACACGCGACAATATAAATACATATAATATGAGTGATACGTGCGATGCTCCATTCCCTATGCCTTATGCACCGCCTAATGTTAGGTTAGTTAATAAAAGAAGTTTCACTTCAGATGTGTGGTCGGTGAACACTATTTTATTTTCTTTTGATAACGTAATGGAACATGTAACAAGTTTGTTAGGAACAAAAGGGAGGTGCGAGTAAAAACACTGGATTGCGTACCCATCGGTCAGTCCGTCAGTCCGTCTTGAGTTAGCTAATGAATCGGACCAGTGACAAAGTGCACAATTTGTCCGTCCCAGCCGCTTGGGCAATAGAATATCATAATAGCATCAGGTGTTCCTTAGTAGCCTATTAGGGCCTCCTCTGTCGTGTGTGGTTTTTGAGTGGTAGTGAGTTTAAGTGTTCCCAAAACCCTGGATATTTCAAACACATTCGCTTGGCTTTGGCCGGCGGGTTTGCATAAGGAGGAGCGCTCCTCCCGTCGCCGTTGTACTGAAGCCGCTGATGGGATACTAGTCTGTAAGTCCTTAGATTTTATATTTGGTTAGGGTTAGGAATATTTTGCGTGCCTTCCAACGAGCCGTGTATCGCGGAGCTAAGTACGCCCCGGTTTTTAAGTTTTTGTTCGAAGTTAGGGCAACGTGGTTTCTGCCCTACAGACGACAGGCTGCGTACTGAACAAAGTTTAAAAGTGAAAATGAAATGAATAAACCTTTATGTGGTGTAAAAGTTGGTTTTAGTACACAGTAATTTGTGAATTATCTTCTTAGGAATCCTTTTATTGCATTTTATTATTTTCAACATAAGGCACAATCGAATTACATACCGTGGCTCTGTTCAAATGGTGTATTTCGTTTCTTCTCTCAGGATCCTCGAGAGCTGCAATTATTCTTTCCCACATATCAGGATTATATTGAACTCGATAATAACCTATCGGATATAAACAGTTTGATGTTATTTGATAATAAAAAAAGCACAATGTAACGAAGTGGTTTTTAAATCAGGTACAACCAAGATGCTAGAAATAGCACAGATTTGCCGGTCGAATCGAAGCTGTTAGCTGTCGTTAAAAGTAAAATACTCCACTTTATAGACCACAGTAAAATGTAATTTTGCTGGTCTAGTATATCTGTCAGTTAATATAGTCACTGTCAGTTAATATGACACATAGTGAGGAGCTCGATGGCGCAAGTGGTTAGCGCTTTCGTCTGTGATTGTTGAAGTTAAGCAACTTCCGCAGTGGTCGGTCATTGAATGGGTGACCAAAAATTACTATATCGAGCTCCTCCGCGCTTCGGAAGGCACGTTAAGCCGTTGGTCCCGACTGCATCTGCGGTCGTTAGCACCCACCAATCCGCACTGGGTCCGCTTCCGCGAAGGCCTGTGCCCCATCAGTGGGGACATTAATAGGCTGATGATGATGATGATGAATATAGTCACAAGGAGCAGGTGGGTAAGATAGCGATGACTGGAGTGACACATTTTTTGGTAGTATCACCTTATTTTCTATTAACTCTTGCTTGCAAAAGTAGAAGGAAAGACGCTGAAATGGTGACACGTCTTCCTGCGACATTACCTATTATTACACCTGTCCTTAAATATCAAATCTCATATATTGTAACTAGTGGCCTGCCCTCGCTTCGCTTCAATGTAGAGCTGTAGTGTAGACTAAAATGCCTATATATGCCTATAATTATAAAACTCAAAGGTGACTGACATAGTGATCTATCAACGCACAGCCCAAACCACTGGACGGATCGGGCTGAAATTTGGCATGCAGGTAGATGTTATGACGTAGGCATCCGCAAAGAAAGGATTTTGATTAATTCTACCCCCAAGGGGATAAAATAGGGAATGAAAGTTTGTATAAAACTTTTTTCAATTTTAAACCGATCGGGCTGAGACTTTGTATGCAGGGCATAAGAAGAATCATAGATGAATGTCATTGTGTATAATACAAGCCTGAGAACAAAAACTGGAGTCTATACTTCAACTCTATACCGAACCGAAGCGAGGGCGGGCCCCTAGTTATGTATATTTGCCTTTTTCAAACTTCTATTGACATCACGTCACTCAATTGTTTTGCCTTTCCGGAACCTCTCCTCTAACATTTGAAATTTATGACGGTATTAAAGTTCAAATTGACTTTGAAGTTTGTATGGGAGTATAGAAAATTGTTGTTTTTGGACTTTTTAGGCATTTTTTGAAATTTTTCTCTGCGTAAGAACCATCCTCGTACCTACTTCAAGGTATGTTCTAAAAAAAGAATTATCGAAATCGGTTCAGCTGGTGTCGAGATTTGCGCTTAGCAACACATTCAGCGAATAATTTTAATATTATAGATTATCTTATTATCAGCATAATAATGTCCACACTACTGAGGCAAAGGCCCCCGATCCATCCGATGACCGACCATGACGAAAGTTGCTTAACTTCCACGATCGCAGGCAGCTGTGTCATCATCATCATCATCAGCCTATTAATGTCCCCACTGCTGGGGCACAGGCCTTCCCTATGGATGGAATAGGGAGATTGGGCCATGACCCACCGCGCGGGTCCAGTGCGGATTGGTGGGTGCTAACGCAAATGCAGCCGGGACCAACGGCCTTCAGAAGCACGGAGGAGCTCGAGATAGTAAATTTTTGGTCACCCATCCAATGACCGACCACTGCGAAAGTTGCTTAACTTCAACGATTGCAACCGAACGCGCTAACCAACTGCGCCATCGAGCTCCTCATTATAACAATAAAAAATCTGAATTACCTCTTCCTTGTATGTTGAATAGTATCCAGTCGTCTTCGCCAAGGGTTACTGGTATTTCTATGGAGGTCGGTTCATTGTATACTCTCGAGGGGATTACATTTTCAAAATCAGGATCCGCACTTGTGGTAAACGTTATAGGTACGAAGAAGTTAGTAGCGCTCGGTACTCCGGCGAAATTAAAAGTTGACTGAAAGATTATGGGAATTTTATAATAAAAGCTTTGATTTATTTATATGCCTAGAAAGATCACTCCAAATAAACTCTCTTATTACGCGCAATGTGTGCGTATCTCTAATATCAGATTGTACTAAAGCGGTCAACGTGTGCGTGTATAGTAACGAACGTATGTACACTCGCGGAAAGACCTGCTCTGTCACCCATAATGCCATAATCGCTTGCGGTAGCGGCGTAGGAAAAAATCATTCATAGACATGTAATTATCGCTGTCTTACTTTTTCGTATAGAGCTGTCGCGATCACGATGCGGATGACAAATTGCAACTAAAACAAATGCAATTCAATTCATAATTCAATCAATGAAATGCACTCTGTCTTACTTTTGTACGGCGGCCCGGATTGGCGCGTCCGACGCGAAGGCGGGGCGTAGAAAAAACTACTGTAGAAAACCGTTCAAAGCATTTTGTTCGCAAAGTGACAGAGCGCAAAATTCCGCGATAGTACGTACCATAAGAAGTTGATATTTTTGTGCCATTTCCGAGCAGTTAATATGGAGTCTAGGTATTTAAAATGTAATATTAAAAGTTTGTAAGTAATTTTCTTCTTACAACCTCCGTTGTAGAGTCGTTTGTACACCTGTGTTTAAGGTGTCGCCTGATCTTAGGTCCAAGTTTCGAGAATAATAGGTAGAAGAAAATGTTTGTACAATAAGTACGAACACTCCACCTGAGTCAGCGTTATCTTGCATTTCTATACCATTATACTAGTATTGTGTAAAACTAAGCCTTACAGTGCTTACAAAATATAAATATCGTATAAAATTATCTAGTCTTTTTATTCCAAAAATCCCCACTTATGTTTGTACAATGAGTACTCCACCTGAGTCAGCGTTATCTTGCATTTCTATACCATTATACTAGTATTGTTTAAAACTAAGCCTTACAGTGCTTACAAAAAATAAATATCGTATAAAATTATCTAGTCTTTTTATTCCAAAAATCCCCACTTAGCTGCTTTTGCTTAAACTGTGGGAAGTACTGGAATAAATATATCTTGAAAATCATTCAGTAGACAAATAACTTTATTCCGTTTTATTTACCCTCGCTATAGTTACTAGGTTTCTTTGATAAGTAACTGACAAAAGTGGACATCCTCTGGCCTTGATGTATGGATTCAAAAAATCTTCTAAGTTATTAAACAGCTTCTCATCAAGTGCATCCCACGGAGCACCAACATTGTCCAAGAAATTAAAAGTGTTCACTGTGTCCACATTACTGAAACAAACAATAATTGATATTAAATTATTCAATAGCTCATGTTGAACAAAAAATATTATTTCAATAGATTGAGTTTGGCGCCCCTTAGGCTAAGGTTTAAGAGTCCTAGAAATTTTGCGGTAGAACGGCTAAGGTCCCCTAAATATCCTGCCCTAGCCAAGCCATGTTGTTGAAAGATCGTCTAGAAGTAACAGTAATCATACTGAAAATATTAGCAGTATGTACGTTGAAAATCATGAAGGAAATACCCATACCTTTGGACAAACAAGCCCTGAGCTCCAACTTTTATAAAATCTGTTTCTTCATGCATAGCTAGTCTCAGCATCGATAGTATAGCCGGTGCTTTATATTTTAACAGACCATTATTTATGTGACTTCTGATGTCTACTTCATCGTCAATAAAATCATCGGGCTGTAAAATTGTTGCTGAAGCATAACCGTCCCGATACAAGCCCTCTTGTATTACATCGGTGACGAATATGGCATCGTAGTCGATGGCCTCTGTGCTTCCGCTCTCCAGCTAAAAGGTAAATAATTTCTATGTTTTTTTTTGTTTTTTTTTGTTTCTCAATCGGAATAATAAATTATATATGTATTTACATTGAAATAACAAAAGCTTAAAGACTACTTGATGACTAAAATTTACAATCCAAATTACCTTAAACTACGTAATGTCTAAAAACTCAAAAACCAGAAATAACTAACTATACAATTTACAAAATATATCACCCCCAACGCCGCTGTCAGGAATGGTGCCCAATAGGCTGGCAGCATTTCCTCGTTGGATAGCAAGGCTAATCCGCTGACCAAGATAGCTGCCAGCCTTTTGATCACCGGTCGCCTCGGTGAGTCTCTTAGATAATTCCTTAAAGAAGGAACGAGCGCTTGGACCCCATGGTCCCATAGTCTCAACACCAAACGGCACAAATATATAGTTCTCATTGAGAGCTGAATATTTGCGCCGCTTGGAGCACTCGGCAGAGGCCGCCGCCGCGCCTGCAGCCAGGGAGGTACTACTTGTATGGCACGGAGCGATTTCTATGTTTTGTTTAAAATAGACGATGATGTATACAATAATAGTAATTTAAATCCATATCTCTGACGAAATCTGTCGTCGAGTGGTATAAACTCCGGGTTACATGGTGTCGCCTACTTAGAGGCTTCGAATCTAAGGTTTCGAATGATAATGCGATGATGTTTATAATTTTATTATGATGAATACTGTTAAACCTACGTGGTTTTATAATGAGACTCTGGCCGTTTTATGATTGTACCATTATGTAAATTTAAATATGTTTGACACTCGTCACACTCTATCTTTTCTACTGCATGCCACTCTGTATTAGTAAAATATGTAAATATACACGTAATGTGAATATTTAAACCTAAGTCATGGATGTTTATATAAACACAATAAAGAAGTTATGAAATGCATAATTTATTATTTTGCTTTAGTCTCTAATAAATGAAGTTGGTTATTACTAACAAATATAATATAATAGTATAAAATCTAGGTCAAACAGCCTGTTTAGTGTTCCTTTTGTTAAGACAAAATATATTTCCAACACGTTTTTATACTGATCCTGTGATTCGTATAATAAAAAAAATATTATTGATATGTTTAAAAATGGAATTGATGAATACAAAAAGTTTTTGAATGAAGTAATTGAATGAATGAACTGTAATTATTAAAATATATTTATTTGTTAATTTGAGTTATGTAAATTTCCATGTTTTTTTTGTTTGTCAATTATTTCAATTCAATTAATGTCGTATTTTATTTAACTTTATATGTTTTTTTTTTTAAATAAATACACAGCTGCTCATAACTGTACTAATTGTTAGTGGAAACTTTGTTGATGTATGTCATTCTCTATATTTAATGTATCTAAATGTAATAAAATATTGTTTGTTTCCCAAATAAATAAACAAAATAAATATAAATAAGTATTAAAAATCGGTCAAAAGTTCGAAAAGTTTGTTGCTTATGATATTTTTATGAGTATATTTATCTAGATTAATAAAATGATATATGTATCAGTATTATATATTGTATCCATCTATCATCGTTATCTTAATACAAGCCTTACAGTGCTTACTTTAGGGCTAGGTTTTGGTGCCAGAGTTAGAAATATTTTGTTATTTTGTCTTAAAAAAGACGAAATTATAATTGCTTCAGTTTTTTTGTGTCATAAAATTACTTTATACTTCTTGTACTTTTAAAACTCAACGAACTACTTTCATTCAAAATTAATTATTGTATTGTGCAGTTGTTTTCTTCCTATAAAAGTAACTCAAAAAGATAACGCTACACTTAGCATTATATTATTATGAGAAAGAAAAATTTGATCCCACATTTTTGTTTCTCCTATAATGCCAAATTGTTACAATAATAAAATTTGTCGATCTAAATACTAAAGCAAGTGACTTCAGTGTCGAAATAGCAAATATTTCTTTTAAATTTCCTTTTTATTTTAAAATAAGTCTCTCCTCACGCAGACAAAGTGAAATTTGCAAGGATTCTACATATAAAGACTATTTGAACATACCTCTTTTACAGCTTCATAAGCTACATAAGTCTGGAACCCGGTTATTATCCATTGGTGTATCCAATTTTCGGCCACAAGAGTGAATCCAAACCAAGGTCGAGCTATAGCCTCTGCAATCTTAACAAGAGCAACTTGCTTTTGCTTCACTGAGTGTTGTTGTGTGACCATCATCAAGTAGGGTTCCCTAAAAATATTATACTTTTATTTCAGCATCGTTCTTATCGTGAATATTGTGACAAACAATCATCCTTATTTATTTGGTTTGGCCTTCCCGAATCCAGTATGTGTCAATTGTTCGTTCATTTTCAGTGTGGTTTACTATTTCAATCCATAACTTTAGTATTTATAACTTTGGGGATAATAAGCGCCTTGTGGTATTAACTGAGTGAATATTCACATCTATATATATAAAACTCAAAGGTGACTGACTGACATAGTGATCTATCAACGCACAGCCCAAACCACTGGACGGATCGAGCTAAAATTTAGCATGCTGGTAGATGTTACGACGTAGGCCTCCGCTAAGAAAGGATTTTGATCAATTCTACTACCAAGGGGATAAAATAGGGAATGAAAGTTTATATGAAACTTTGTCAATTTTAAACCGATCGGGCTGAGACTTTGCATGCAGGTATAAGAAGAGACATAGATGAATGTAATTGTGTATAATACAAGCCTGAGAACAAAAACTGTAGTCTACACTTCAGCTCTACACCGAAGCAAAGCGAGGGCGGAACGCTAGTTCATTCATAAATCACTATAAACTTCTATAAACATAATCAAAAATTTAAAAGTAACTTACCAAAGACCTATCACGGACAGTGTGTTCCATTCAATATCGACATCTGGTATAGCCAATATATGCATATTGTCTGCTTGATTGTTTACTATTTCTAAATAAGGTTTGTTTGTCCATTCGTTTAGAGTGCCATAGATAGAATTGATAGCAACCGATGCTTGATTCTCTTGACCGGCTAAGCCTGGTCTACCAGCAAGTTGGACAATATTTGTAACCGGCACATTGTAAGTCGTAAAATCATGACCGAAAAGCGCCCATCGGAACGGCGCTCCTGCCATCGACTTAAAAGAGACCCTGAAACAAGCAAAAATACGTTTTTGGGAATGATTAATAACGATTGTTTATATATAAAATTAAATATCAGAAAGCATACGTACGAGTCTGCTGCTTCTAGCTGAGTATTTGATATTATATTGGCATAGGGTGCTTCGTTGATAGTAAAAGATATGATAGATGTTTCTGTTGGTTCATCTATGCAGGGAAATACTCGCCTAGCATTAGTCGGGAAAAGATTCATTGCTAAGTAACTGAAACAAAATTTACATAAATTAAAACATGTTTGTGGAATCTATGCATTCATCATCATCATCATCATCAGCCTATTAATACCCCCACTGCTGGGGCACTAGCCCTCCCTATAGATGGAATAGGGAGATTGGACTATGACCCACCAAGCGGGTACCAGTGTGGATTGGCGGGTGCTAACGTCTGCAGATGCAGCCGGGACCAACAGCTAAACGTACCTTCCGAAGCACGGGGGAACTCGAGAAAGAAGATTTTTGGTCACCCATTCAATGACCGACCACTGCGAAAGTTGCTTATCTTCAACGATCGCAGCCGAACGCACTAACCACCCGCGCTATCGAGCTTCTCCATCTGGATTATTAAGTATTTTTTTTTATTATTGGCTGATATTTCAGCAATAGAAATACACATTCTGTAAAAATTTTAACAGCAATCTATGCATTATAATATTAAAATGATATAGCCCTACCACAAAAAAGTTAGACGTTCAACGCAAGTTTAATAAGAAAGTATCATACAACATTTGTTAAAATATGACTGACTGACTTGTACCACAAAAAAATAGATACAGTTTGAATCTATTTTTTTTGTGGTACAACCCTTATAGTATAATCATTATAACATTTGACGACTATTTGAAGAAGTGGAAAGTGGAAGAAATTTTAGCATAAGTGAACTTTGAAAAGTTAACTTATGTTAAAATTTTAATCAGTGGACATAACACATATTTTGGTTTCAAGTTTAGCAACTGAAGTCATAGTATGATACGTATGATACAAATAATAATAAAACAACAACACAACTTAAGCTAAGCTGGTTTTGAATTTTAATTCAAGGCTTACACTCTGTTAGTATTAAGTTTGAGTAAAGGAATCTCGTGAAGATAACTCACAAAAAACATAGATGCTACATTGTTGCGGCATTAGTCAGGTTAAAATTTGCTGGCCTAAACACTATACCCATCATATTCCTCGGAAATCCAATAGGTATCGTCATCCCCAGAAGTAAAATTTAAAGTTGCTTAAAAAAGACTGAAGAATTTGTTTATTTATATGTATAGAACATTAAAAATTTTAAAAAAATCGCTAAATCTTCATTAAGATAGTTAAAAATATATTAAAAAAATGTAATTACTCATGTCTGAGTCCACGAAATAATCCTCGACCATCGTTTCGTATAGGCCCAGAATATTCAATAATAATCAGGTAGTTTGATAATTTTCGGGCAGGATTAATTTCTAGTCGACCATCCCGAAGTTCATAATTTGCCGAAACAGCGCTCTCTTCATTGGTAGCGCTCGTAGCCACTGAATTGATCGTCAAACCATCAATATGCAATTTCAATGGATCGTCTCTAGTATTGCTTGTGACAGTAGCACGAATCACCACACGCCCATCAAAACTATCACCGTTAACTGTAAGAGTTATACCATACTCCCATATCGTTAGACCTGGTCTGATTATACTATTGAAATCGACACTGTTCCTTGTATCTTTATTTTTATTTTGATCCAGTGATATTTCATTAGTTGAGTCCACTTTGCCGATATTAACTTTATTTTCTAAATCATGAACATCGTTTGTAAAAATTGTTTGCACTGATTCTTTGGTAACATGTTGTGGGATATACATTGGTAAAGTACTTATAAAATTAGTGAATACGACTAAATAAGAAAATGCTACACTCCACTTGATTTTACTCCGGACCATTTTGTTGTTATTAAATGGCCGGCTGACTTAACTGTTTATTGGTTTGTAGCCCATGAAGTTTGTATGTGAACTGTGGTCTTGCAAACTCTAGCGCAGCTACGAGTGATTTTAATATTAATCTAGGTCAAAAGAAAGCACGTAATGTGATAACGTCATAGCAGCCGGTACAGCGAGATGTACCTAAAAGTTTTAAGTATTTTATCTAGATCTTTATTATGCCTTGTAGGGGTTATGTGTAAAAAAAACAGAAACCAAACGTTTTATTGTAGTGTATGTTGTCATACTTACGAAAGTTAAAAATAAATCTAATACATAAATTCTGCAGTCGTTCTATTTTATTTAGAAGTTCCTCGGAAAGGTTACTTAACAGGCGTCAGCATAGTCAAAGACAAACAGTAAAAGAGTCTGCGCTGGAGTGGTTTTAATACGCGTGTGCAAAAAGTTGCATAAATGGTTGAGTGAGCTGTAAGTATGCAGCAAAAATTTAATTTCGCCTTTATTTGGTTATAGGTAAAATTGATTTATTCATACAATAGTATTAATTTTAAAACATTTGAAGTTATCTTGAGATATGAAATAACAAAAAGAGCTTCTAACATTATAAAAGCATTTATTAGTATGTAAACTAAATTGCAATTAGGTACCAAATAATTCAACTAGTTTTCAACAAAATATATTTTTACATCAAAATATTTGAAAAGTATGTTTTTTTGACTGTACTAAATCGAAATTTATTGATGGGTTATGTTTTGATTAGATAATCGCAGAGAATCTCGAAATCCTGTTCTACTTCAATCTCACTTGGATACGCCGCCGCATCGCAGGAACTTGCAATGCGAATTGCTGTGATACGATTTAGTGCAGCAAAGCGTTGGTTCAGGTGACAACACCTTCAACGGTAGTCAGCCATATTGGACGCGGTTTTAGAAATAGTAACTTGGATCGCAAAAAGATTTCGCACTGCGGTTATTGTTAAAGCGATATACGAGTAGCAGAAAAAGCAGATTTTGGGTTATCCATTTAAAACGATTATCTTCATTTGGAAAGCTTTTTAGTTTATTATATTCACACAACGGCGAAGGCGCCGGAACTTTTCCATTGCGCTGCCTCAGAGCTTAGATTAAAACAAAAAGGGTAGACACGGTACGCTCATACTTGCATCAAACAAAAACTGATCCCACGGCAGCGCGAACGGGACGGCGAGATCCGCGTCACTGCATTACCGACCTGAACGAAACAGCACGTTAAGTTTCAACGGCAGCGCGAACGAGACGGCGAGATCCGCGGCACTGCACTACCGACCAATCACGCGACCAGTACTCGACGTCACTACCGAATAAGATTCAAAACAAACAGCAATTTTTATGAAAAAATATATTTTATCGTATTTACGAATGAAAAGTTGTTTTATTTTTAGTTCTTGAGCAATTTGAGTACTTTTTTAAAAAACACTTAGGCGTTGTTTTATCATATAAACACAAAATATTAGCAATATTTCTTTTTGGCGTTCACATGTACGTCGTTTGCATGTCAAGTTGTGACTAAAGCGATTAGGGTCGTGGACCACAATTGGTACGGATCACTTTTGTGAGGCTAGTGCCGTATCTACCCTTTTTGTTTTAATCTAAGCCTCGGAGCGGACTTAAATGGCGTCACCGAGAGTAATGTAATATCGCAACGATGAAGATCTTGCGGTGCGATCGTGCGCTCGCAGATATTTGCGTTGCGATGTGAAATGTGTTAACCTATTATAAAATTACGTTGGAAATCATAAAACGTCCACATGCCTATTAGGCCATCGCAAGTAGGGCATTAGCAAACTGAAGTGGCAGTGGGCTGGTCACATTAGCCGCAGAACTGATGGACGTTGGAGCCGGAAAGTTCTTGAGTGGAGACCGCGACTCGGTAAACGTAGTGTAGGACGCCCTGAGACAAGATGGGATGATGATATTCGTAGGCTGGCTGGAGTGGGCTGGATGAGAGTAGCACAAAATCGGGAGCAGTGGCGTGCATTAGGGGAGACCTATGTCCAGCAGTGGACGAACATGGGTTGATGATGATGATGATGAAGTAGGGCATTTGAGTTTGGCAATAATTACCGATCAATTTAATTTTACTTCAGTACTGGAAGTATACCGATTTGAAGATTAATTTTCCAAGTAATTTCATTGCCTCTAAGAAACTACGTGCATCACTCAAATTTATCAGATCTGAATATCAAATATATTTCGTTTTATCAACTTTACGTATCGGACATTCCAGTCCAACAACCCACTTGAGCTTAATCTAGCCGCATTCAAATATATTCTTCCTTAAACGACGCATATTATATAAAACGGATAGTACCTACGTTTAAATATGATGAATCTATTAAACTTTTTAAAAGTTAATTTAAATAAATGAATTGTCCCTCTTATACTCACATAAATCCCGACCTTAGCAAAGGTAACCATAAAATTATATAAAATTGATTATAATAAAAGCTTGTAGGTATTTTTTATTCTTATTTTAATCGTAGTCGTGTCACTATTGTAGAAGGGTGTTTTCTTTTCTTCCTATACCTACAATTTAAATGAAAATAAATGACCTTATAATTTGCTCACTGTTCCTTCTCCAGGGGAGAGAGAGTCCTGGTGCTCTGAGATACAGGTGTTCTGCCTAGTTGAGGCACCAGTCTCTCACAATCTATTTTACTGTTCTAACATAAAATAATAGTATAATAAGCTGTCATGAAAAAAGATTATTATTATTATTAAAGGGGAAGGCCCTTTGTACCGGATGCACCATTGACTTACCCAGACCCTTTCCCAGTGGGCACTTTGAGCAAGTGCCCAGGGCCCCGCGATCGATAGGGGCCTCCCTCAAATTAAATACAAAGTCCCTAGTTCCTATCAGATCACCAAACGATAACCAATATTCGAACCGAAAAATCGAACCTAAATTACTGACTGAAATACCAACTTACTAGCTTTTACATAAGCGAACTCTCGGCCAAAAATTAGGCTTTCCGACTTCAGCATGCTTAGATAAATTTAAATATACACATAATGGTATACTAAGCACATACACATTTTAAAGAAAAATCATCAGTAGTACAGTCATCAGTATAACTCGCTCCATTACAAGTCATAATCCACATCAAAGTCAATTGGGGCCCCATTGAAATGAAATGAAATGAAAATTCATTTATTCAGTCTAAGGTGTTACAAACACTTGTGAAGGTCAAGAAGCTACGCCATCAGTTCGCAAAACTACGGCGGGAGACCTTGTACTGAGAACTGGCAAGAAACTCAGCAAGGGCTGTTTTTTTCTCCCTGTATCGATATATACAGAGCCGTCAAGTTGAAAAATGACTTCAGAGATACTTCTGCAGTCACCTTCCATTACATTATTTAGGATAAATAGTTACAATAAATTTTATATTTAGTATATAGGAAGCGGCATTAGATAGGTACTATATTACTTTTACAAAAACTGACTCATACCCATCAAATAACAAATTACAAGAAACACTATGTCCATGCATTACGATCATTTAAATAATCATTAACTTTATAATAGCCCTTATTCATAAGAGAATTCTTGATCCGAGATTTAAATTTGGTTAGTGGAAGCTCAATCAGATCTTGGGGAACTTTGTTAAACAATGCAATACTACATCCCAGAAATGAACCTCTTGATTTTTGGAGTCTGAAACATGGAACGGCAAGCTTGTTTTTAAATCTCGTGTTAAAGTTATTATACATAGACTTTTTTTTGCAAATACGTCATAGCTTTTTCTTACATATATTATATTTTCATAAATGTATTGCGAAGCCAGTGTTAAAATATTAATTTCTTTAAATTTTTCTCTAAGAGATTCTCTTGCCTTTAAATTATATATGGCGCGAACAGCTCTCTTTTGCAGTACGAAAATACTTTCTTTATTAGCAGCTGAGCCCCGCAACAAAAGGCCATATGACATAACGCTATGAAAGTAACCAAAGTAAAACAATCTTGCCGTTTCCACATCAGTCAAGAGTCTTATTTTTTTAACAGCGAAAGCCGCAGAGCTCAGTCTTCTTGATAAGGCATCAATATGAGGATCCCATTGCAGGTGCGAGCCTAAAGTAATACCCAGAAACTTTGTAGAATCCACTAACTCTACAGGCTGATCATTAATTTTTAAACTAGTATTAACCTGCCTCACATTAGGTAATGTAAACTTAACACATTTTGTTTTACTAGAGTTTAGTTTTAAATTATTTACCGTAAACCAGTGAAGGACTTCAGAGAGAGCACAATTTACTACGTCATAACAATCATTTCCTCTTCTAGCTTTAAACACTAAAGAGGTGTCATCAGCAAATAGTACTGTCTCACACAAATCTCTTGTAAAGTGAGGAAGGTCATTGATATAATTATATATTATCCTAATATGCCCAGGGCCTCCAATAGGTTAGAGACCGCCCTGGACTTGCCCCATTAATGGTGCAAATGAGCCGCTGTACCCATAGATAGCGCCATCTGCACCATTGTGATGATACTTAAACTATAAATGCGGTAAAATTTTATCTACTAACTGGAGTAAAAATAACAATAATAATAATAATAAATAAATATTTCCGACACTCACACCAATTAGCCTAGCCCCAAAGTAAGCATTGTAAGGCTTGTGTGATGGTATGCTAGGGTAACGGATAGAATACATATACTGTACATATATAAGTATATTTATATAGAAATACATATCATACTAAACATCCATGACTGGAGTACAAATGCTCGTGTTCATCACACAAACATCTGCCCCCACCGGGATTCGAACCCGGGACCTCTCGAGTCGGCGACACCATGAAACCCGGCATACAAACCACTCGACCACGGAGGTTGTCAAACAATGAATCTTTTATTGCTCAAACTCGAGGATTTGTAGTTTATTTGGCATTAGTTTGATTTTTCAACGTTTTTTTTTACGACGAGGATAGAAAGGGGAAATAGCTGTATTCATATTAATGGTGCAAATGAAATTTTCGGTACAACAACCCTTCGTGCCTTTGGTCCTAGCTGCATCTGGAGGCGTTAACACCCATAATCTGCAATATTGATGGATGCCACACGCGAACCCTTTATAAAGCCCTTTCCCCCTGTTCCATTTATAGGGAAAGCCTATTCTCTAAGCTAGGCAATGAGCAAAATTGCTTGTAATGCGTTCAAATAGTTATGGTTCAATCGATACTGCACACTTCGAACCACAAATAAGGATCATTACTAGGTCACCAAATCAACTCAAAGTCAACAGTATAATGATCGTAAAAGTTTTTTTTAATAATATACTTTTTAAATCATTGAAATCGGTACATTCGTAGCGATTTTATGACTAATTTTATGGTTATAATTTATATTTTTTAAGCATGATAATCTAAAGACGGCCGTCAGGGCCGCGGAAGCATAATTGGTCATTTGCATTCGCCTGGATAGCGAAGGGTGCGGGTTCGAGTCCCGTCTGCTGCCTGGTCTCCGTGGAATTTTTTCTAGTTATATTTCCTTTTAATTTTATGGTTGCCAATATTCACCGGCGGCGGCCGAAACGTCACAGAGCGCACGCGGCCAGCCGGAAATTCGTTTAGTAATTTGGTCATAACTTCGTCAATATTTGTCGTAGAACTAAAATTTAACCACTGTATTTTATGAAATCCATAGCTCTATAAATCTGCATTCTTTATAAAATCGTCACGGGTCTTCATTGTCTATTTTGTGCTTCGAATGGATTTGGGGAGGGGGACCATTCCTGAAAGAAATAGTGTTTCGTTTTCTACCTTTTTCTACGGAACCCTTATAGTTTCAAATGCATGAAATGTTACTAATACATACAACAAATAGGTAATGTAAAACATTGAATTATATTCTAAATGTAATTATGTCATTTCCTCTTAAAAATGGCAAAATGATTTCACACTTTCCCTACGAGAGATAATAGACATCTTGATACAATACCTATTATAAATCTTAGGTACGTTAGTTATTTTGCATGCCTCGACGTTATCAATGTACGTGCATCCTTTTGATCTAGATTGGGTTAAAGAATCATTCGTTATATCCCTAAAATTCGTAAGACACCAGTCCACACACAAACTTCATAGAGAACAAACCAATAAGTAGTTAAGTCCGCCAACTTGTTCACCAACAAATAATTGGGTCGGAGTAAAATTGAAAAGTTATATTGCATTTGCTGATTGAAAAACAGAGTATCCACGTGTTCTCCGAGTTATAGTTCAAAAAGTGCTATCAAACGAGAGAGATTGTTTAGAAAACACGGTTCGTTATTGAATATAGCGGATATTACCAATGCTATTTCACTGGACCACTGGGGGCCATTCGTCTAACGGAAATACTTTGGAAAACGCTAACGCTTTCGATTTTATTTTGTTATTTTTGACCGCCGAAGGTTTTCAAATACCTCACGCTCATTTTTTTAAATATTGTTATAACCAATGCAAAAGAAAAAAAAGAACGCGAGGCATTTGAAAACCTCAGGCGGCTAGAAATAACAAAATGAAACGTAAGCGTTAACGTTTTCCAAAGCATTTCCGTTAGGCGAACGGCCCCTTGGACGAAGTACACACGGATTTAAAAAAAGAAATAGTAAGGATGTCAGACAAAACTTCACAACCTCCGTGGTGTGAATGGGTACATTCATGAAAAACGAAGAAAAATGCTACAGAGAAGTTGTTATCAATGTTATAAATTAAATCTAATTAGGGCCAGTAACCTAATTAGTATTTGTGATGTGAAAATATCTAGTCAGTAGCCTAATCATTATTTGTGAAGTGAAAATATCTAGTTTCCTTGTTGATCTCAATCTAATATAAAATAGGTATATCCGTGTCTGATTGCTAAACTGTAAAGATATGAAATTCCTAATCGTCGGTTATTTACGAGGTTCAGCTGATTGCTATAACAATTTATCAGGCATATTTGAAATTCAATATTTTATGTGTTGATTATTAATCGGAACTACTAATTCTTCTTTGATTATTAATTCTCTAGATAGAGCGTCACGTTATAAACATTGTGAAAAAAACAGGCTAGGTTTTATATCCTTTTGTGCGTGTACGCATATAAGAATGCGGGAAGATTTTGTATAGACTACAGGCCCATGGTAAAAATTGATGGGTCATT
This sequence comes from Chilo suppressalis, assembly GCA_902850365.2. NCBI lineage: Eukaryota > Metazoa > Arthropoda > Insecta > Lepidoptera > Crambidae > Chilo > Chilo suppressalis. Next base: position 26,628,136 of record OU963901.1, on the reverse strand, counting down.
TGAACAACCAGAAGACTTATTTATAAAGATAGAAGGACATTAAATAATAAGATTCAGCACTATGCCGTCACTGTAAACTGTCCAACTGAGTGCAGGTAAGAATTCAAAAGTACACATAGAGGGAGTACATTTTGGTCATATATTTTTGTACGGCATTTTACTATCGATATATCCATGAAAAATAATAAGAAAACACGTAGTGCCGTACAAAAATAGTGCACCACAAAGTCATGAAAATGTATTCAGGGTAAATTTGGTCATTTGATTCTGTACGCAATCGGTACCGTACAGTTTTAATACCTCTCCTAATTCACTATTTCGCAATGCCGTACAAAAACCATGCGACAAGGGGGGGAAATCGAGGATTGCAACTCCCTTCCCTTCCATGGCCCGGGGGTGATTTGACATAACATAAAATTAAATGATTTTGAAAGTATTTTATGCATAGATAACAAGTTTTCACATGCCGTACATTATGTTTGTCCAAAAGTCTGTAGGGGGAAAAAGAACTCTCGAAAAATCCACGTAGCGAAATGTACTTCAGAGTGATATTCAGTACAATATTTTTTGTATGGCATTTAGATAGTTTATTTGTATTTTTTTGATGCAGTCGTCTAAGAAAAATTCAATGCCATATAAATATGAAAGTTCATATTGATATAAAAGTAATAAAAATAATGACGTATGACGAAATTGCAGCACTCATTTGTAGTTTGAAGAATGATTGTGCAATTTTATTTAGTCGTATATCCAATAAACTCCTTAAGCTTGCTTTGGAATACGTCGTGCCTCCAATCACACATATGTCCTGTTTTTGCGGACGTGTTTCCACGAGTGTTCAAAACTTCACACCTAATACATAAAAATGGTAATAGGAACTGTGTCGACAACTATCGCCCAATATCAGTCTTGTCGGCTCTGTCTAAGATATCAGAGAAGATCATGAATAAAAGATTATTATCGTTTCTAAATAAAGAAAACCTAATATCCAACAACCAGTTTGGATTTAGAGCTGGCAAGTTAACCGCTGATGCAGTGATCGGACTCTCAAATCACGTGGCTCAACATTTAGATAGTAAAAACAGATGCGTAGGAGTATTTTTAGACCTCGCAAAGGCTTTCAACACAGTCTCTGTACCACTACTATTGTCAAAAATGGAAGGATGGGCATTCGTGGTTTGGCTCATGAGCTTTTCACTAGCTATTTTTCTCTAAAGACTTAAAGAAGGCAGTCTAGTATAGTATCTTAGACTTGTAGTCTGGTATGTTAGATGATGATGTTGTCTCCATGTGCGTGCGAGGGTAAAATGGGTAAGATTATTCAAAACAAAATATTGTCCTCGCAATTTAAAATCATTAACGTAAATTGGTATTTTTGGTTTTTAAAAAAGGTTAGTTGTAATAAAGCGATCCCAATATGATCATAAAAAACCCCTTTTTTTCTTTCTTTGATTTTGATGATTAAGGCCTTGAATTTAATACTTTATTTTATTTATCATAAAATATGTTATAGGTACATAAATTATACTTGAAGATTTTAAGTGTATGCTGTTGGTTGCATATGACCTAGCGTCGGGTTTTGGGGACGGCGAGATCCTAAGGGAACCTCAAGCCGAGAATTGACGAGTGCCTCTAGAGGTATTCCAGGCGGATGGAATTTCCCCACGAGGGGAGTCTCCTCTCCGTCTGGAGCCTCTAGACCACTCGAAACTGAGGGGGTCGGCTCAACTAAAGGGCGTCTCTGAGACTCGTGTCTCGTTTCTAGTTAGCCGTACCTGTACCTGTCGTCTGTAAAAATACCGTAACCTGATTTCGAACACAGGAATTCAGAATTTATAAACAGAACGTCGCACAACGTTAGCCACTTAGCCACCGATAATTTTAGTCGCAAAATGTATTTTTGCTTCATACATTAAAATGTTTGCAAAATTTCCTTCCCTTCCAAAGTAAAATTGCCCTTGCACAATCCCTTATTCTTCCACTTCTCGACCATGCCGATGCTTCTTATTAAGACACTACTGAGGTATTACCAAATAAACTTGAGCGCCTGCAAAATTTTGCCACACGATTCATCTTTGGGCTGCGTAAGTATGATCACGTCTCTAACTTTTGAAAGGAACTCATGTGCCTTCCCATGCGTCTGCGCAGGAATGTCAGAACCCTTTGTCTCCTTTTTAGTATCGTATACAATCCTTCATATCCTTCCTATCTTTGGGAGCGGTTTTCTTTCACCCACTCACTTTTTGTCCCTTGCACGAGTTGCAGGCCCCATATCAAATCCTTACTCAAATGTCCTATTCATAAAACTTTTGCCGTGCGCTTTTAGAACTCGCTGCCAGCAGGAATCAGAGGCAGTCCAACAGTTGCTATATTTAAAATCGGTTGAAGGAACATTATCATCCTTTTGAATTACTGTTTCTGTACTGTATTGCTTCTCCTTTTTATCAATTACATATTTTATTTAAATGTATAATAATGTTTATTTGTATATATATGTTGGTTTTGTATATGCATAATATATTGTATTACAATACATTTTTATCAAACATTGATGATCTAAGTAAATAATTATATATATACAGGGCGTCCCACGACTACCTCACACGGAGGGAAAGTATATTAAATATTGAAGATAGGTTACTTTAGTGAAAGAAGACATCGCCTTATTTTTAATAATAACTAGAACTGCATTCACAGATTTTTTTAAAATCCCCTGCTACAACTGAGAAACAAACTCGTGAAATTTCGAAAAAAAACACGACACATTTTTTGACAACCATCGAAAGGGTTAATCATAAAAAATATTTTTTGCTAAATAATATAGCATTTTAAATGAAAAAAAAAGTAATTAAATTTAACATTTTATTAAAAATTATTTAACACAAACTAATATAAAATCGGATACGCCCAAAGTAAGTTAAAGTGTTAAGTTCATCATCGTTGACGTTTATCATCCGCTGCTGTGGTTTCTGTAAGTGCATATCAAAACGTCCTATATTTTTTGAAGTATCCACTAACCTTTTAAATACATATCGAGAAGGTACGTCTCTATCAGGATATCTTTCGCGGTACCACCGCAAAGCTAATATGTCTTTGTGGATCATAAAGTAAGCTTCCATTAAATCCATTTTATTTTGATGCGCCATGGTAAGTAAATTAACAAAACAAATTGCAAATCAACAAAAATGAAACTCACGAAAAAACAAAAGAATAGACGCTTGAAAATTTATGTGTTCCATTTTCGAATTATTATTTTTATAAATTTCAGCCAATCGCATTTTAACTGTGAGTTCAAAAAGAAATGCATACGTACAACAGTTTGTATATCATTTTATTATTTTTATCACGTAAGAGGACATTCCTTTCATTTAAAATGCTATGTCATTTAGCAAAAAATAATCCTTATGATTAACCCGTTCCATGGTTATAAGAAAATAATTTGTGTTTTTTTTCGAAATTTCACGAGTTTGATTCCCAGTTTTAGCAGGCATTTTAAAAAAATCTGTGAATGCAGTTCTAGTTTTTATTAAAAATAAAATGATGTCGTCTTTCAGTAAAATACCGTATCTTCAATATTTAATATACTTTCCTTCAGTATGAGGTAGCCGTGGGACGCCCTGTATTATATAAAATTTTACACAATATGTAACTATTCGTAATTGTTTTCATTTGTAATTTAATGAATTTCATTTTGAAAAATACTTTTGTTATTTGTATTTTAATCAATTCTGTGGTTTTCATTATTTTGCTTTCAATTAGGTTAGTATTTATACTCTTAATTTTTATTATTGTTGGAGTTAGTTAGACGGTCCAGGCACGGTTTTCAAGGAGGTTTGTTAAGATTGGAGCCGGGCAATGTTTTTTCCATACAAACGTTCTCGACTGCTTCTTCGGTGGTTTATATCACTAGAGAAATGATTTTCATACATTCAATATAATTTTAATCACACTATGCTCCAATGTCTTCCTTTTTTCGAAAACTTGTGTTTCAAAGCAACTAGAAGTCCTCAAAAATAAATAAATAAATATCACCACCAAAGATTAAATTTAGAATTTGTAGTTATAGGTATTTTATATTTCATATCTATGTTAGACTAAAAGGTATATATTTCTATAGGCCTACGATGCCTGAATACAAATAAATAACAAAAAAATCAATAGAAATAAATGTATTATGTCTTCGAAAAAGTAAATTCCTCAATATTTATTATTGACTATATTATTTAGCAGTTTTTTTATGAAGTTTAGAGTTTAAATAGATGTTTGAGATGTAGGTAATTAGGTGTACCGTATGCGGTACAGCAAGTTTATGCATAAGCAAAATAATCGATAGCCATATCTTTTTCAGATTTTCGTGTTCCAGGGTTTTAGGTCATTGACGCTTTACGATATTGCTGCAAATCTTGAAGAAGGTGACGGTTTTTACGACCATTTTTTTACTGCTGCCTGATGAACTTTTGCCTCCATCAGTCTGGTCACCGCCAACGATGATCAGACTGACGAAAACTGGGGTAAAGAAGATGTCGGTAGACATAAACAATTTGCCTTCAAGTTTTCTTCAAGCACCAGCAGAATCCACTGCTTTTAGAGAAGACTCGGGCGAACCATGTGAGTCTCAAGAATCCTTGAGACTTGAAAAACGTGTAAAAAAGTAAGTAAGTAAGTAATTGGAGAAAAAAAGGCTTATAATCTAAAGCCATACTGGGCTACCAGTTTATCACGTTCCAATAGAAAGAAGTCCGATAGAATGGTTTTCGTTGTTCTTTCCTGATGATGTATCTGAGTTGCTGACGACTGAAACAAATAAGTATTTAGAACAAAATCTTCTTCCTGCTGATGTCAAGATGGAACAAATGAAAGGTTTGATTGGAATTCTGTTAGTCAGTGGCTACTGTCATGTCAGCAGAAGCAGTATGTTTAGGGAAAACGCACCCGATCAACAAAAGAAAAGATTCTGTGTCTCAGCCACATCTCATTTACCAAAAAACGAGAACAAGGGGGGGGGTGTATATTTATCAGATCAGAACATCTCTTCTACGAACCAGCATTCGCTGGAAAAAATGTTATATGCCTCTAATTCTGCATTGCATTGGTATATCTGTGAAAAATGCATGGTTGCTTTACAGACATAATGGCAATCACATGGACTCGCTAAGCTTTGAGAGTCAAATTGATTGAGAATCGATTTAAGGCAACAAACATAGCGAAAAACCAGGCCAGAGTCGACCATCTTCAACAACTTTTGACTCAAGATATGACGGTAAAGAGCACTACGTTGCTAAGCAAGAAAAGAGAACCAGGTGTGGACAATGTCACAAAAATGTTCAACTAGGTGTGTCAAGTGCAATATTGGTGTAGACGTAGAATATTTTATTATTTACCATTCAAGAAATAAGTAAATATTTGTGTCGTAATATCAAGTGCTTTGTATGCTTATAGTCCTACTGTACCGCATATTGTACGCCCCCCTATATATTTTTTTCTTAATTTTTATACAATACAATACACATTTTTTTATTGAAAACACCACAGTATAGTACATAATGGGGTAATTACATTATGTTTACACATAGTGCTTCAACAGACGGTCTTATCGCTAAAAGCGATTTCTTCCAGACAACCTTTGGATGGAGAGGATTGAAAGAAACTAGAGTCGGTGATGTTATAAAAGAAACAAGGGATAACAAAACGTATATAACTATGTGTATTAAATACATATATATACATAAAAAACAAACATAATATATACACATAATATTACTATAACACATATACATACAACATAAATATATGACACTTACATACATAGACTACACATATAGAAGTTTAGTGCAGTCAGAGAAAAAAATGCAGTTACACCGACAAATAATGGTTGAAAACAAGATTTTTGAAAATATGAATAGATTGTGCTCGTCTTATGGATACAGGAAGAGAATTCCACAGGCGAACAGTTTGGATGGCAAAAGAATGACCCTAGAAGGTTGTGTCATGAGTGGGAATTTTTAGGGTTAAATTTTCTGAAGACCTAAGAGATAACGTGTTTGAGCTATGAAGGTAATTGAAGCATTCCTTGAGATAGAGCGGGTACAAAGGATTCAACAATATATTGTAGAGAAGTGTGAGGACGTGAGTATTCCGGAGAAAAATATATTATTAATATATTTTTATATTAGTTTTTAGGCTCTCTTTAGCAAGTATTTGTACAAAAAGCATTTCTTTTTACTAAAATAATCATCGGTCTATATGGGTTAATAGGCGTATTATAATGCTGATGACACCCACACAAATAGGACTACAGTTAAGACTGTAGAGCCTATAATATGTTCTAAGCCGAAGCCAAATTTACAAATACAAATACAAAACAAAATAATATAATTACATTACAACTCTTTTCATAATCTTTTACCGGATACAAATTTTATAAACAAAATGTAACTTTGCCGGCTTTACTGCTTACCAGTTATCATAAATTTTGGAATAAAGATTAGAAGAACCACGGAGAATAACACATAGTACTTTTAGAGCTAAAATAAAAATCAGTGTTGAATAAAATAGGCGGTACCTATAAGAAATAGATTATTTAGCGCAGAGGCAGTGCTAGTCATCACCTAGTGTTTTAATGGACTTGTTCTATTTTAAACAGTAATTTGCCTGATCAAATCAGTAGTAATACTTTTTTATATATTTTTTTATTTTAAGCGTTTATTTGCTAGATGCTTAAATTAAAAGAAAATTTTAATAAAAAATATCCAAGCGATCCAGGATATAATGATCGGTACATCCATCCGAATAGTGAAGAGTGCGGGTTCGAATCATGTGTGCTGCGTGGATTGCGTGGAATTTTATCTAGTATTTTTTTTCAGTAGTGATAAAGTTTGAAAAAAAACGTCAAAAACTCACCTCCCACCGTCATATGATCCAACAAACAATCCAGCGGTCGGATCCAAATTACCTTCATAACTTATTCTGAACCAATACGTTGACCGGGACAAGTCGGTAATCCTCAGTTCACCATCGACCACTTCGAAATTTGCGTCGTTGTATTGAGTTGATCCGCCTATTGCGACTTCAACACTATTGACATCCAAGTCTTCAACGTGAAAAAGGATAGGGTCCGATATTGTCGCCTGGTCAATTATTAGCGCGTTTATTAACACTGTTCCAGTAAACGTTCCACTGTCAATGTCAGGCTCAATTTCGATCGCGTAGCTACGAACTTGCATCCCAGGTCTTAACGAACTTCTTGACAGACGTTCATCTCGCGCACTCACATTTACAACTTGCACATCCTCAGAGGAATCTATCTCTGGTAATTCTACTTTATCATCATTTTTGAAAATAGGCAAACAGTTAACAGTCACCAATACAATCAAAATACAGAAAAGTCTAAACACGGCCATTTTTTTTATTCTTTCACAATTCAGTCATTTATGGTTGAGAGACATTTGCACGATTGAAATGTTCCCACAGATCTCTTCCAGTGCTACATAATGTTTGATGGCGGTGCTGAGAAATCAGTGAAAATGTATCTATTTTTATTAAAGTCGATAAGAACCTCGTAGATAACATCGATAAAAACGCTCGTACAAGTGTCAAAAAAACCCATACCTCATCACTCACCCATCTAAACAAGCTACTCGTACGTTTAGCTGTATTATAATATAGTTCTAAAGCTAAACGCAGATTGATTAGGTAAACTTGGAGGAAATGTGAGTTTCCAAGATTTGTTTTGCAGAAGCTGCGCATTTGATTCTGATATGATGCTACTGGGCAAAGAATCTTCATATCGTCAGCAAACAAAATAAGTTAAGAATGTCTAAAGCAAGACGAGATGTCCTTGACGAATAAGAGAAGCAAAGACAATATAACTATTATCCTGATAAACTATTGTTTTTTTTTTATTTGTTTACAGTTGTAAAATCATCAATTTAACTAATCTTGAAAATGTTAAGTTTATTGGGTCAGCTAGTTTGTTGAATAAAATAAAGATCAAAGACCACTCGTTGCTGGCCTAAAGAGTGCTTCGGCTATTTTATGTAAGGTACTCCGGGTTGTGCTAAGAATCGGAAAATCCGTACGGGTAGATATTAACTTGATTTCTAAATAATGTAACATAGCAGTTTGCAAGAATAAGGATTATATCGCATTTGTAAGTGTCTGAATTAGCATGCCAGACTGAATGACTGAATCATACCACCGTTGTAGTGCTGGGATTTGATGGAAAAATAGAAAAAAAAATAGATACCTAACAGATACAAATATATAGTTTATTAAAAAAACCGAAATCTGTTCTGGCATAACCTAAATATATAACAAATACTTATTTTGTTATTTATCTTAAACAGAAAAACTTAAAAGATGATAATCTGTGTTCTTAATTTGTCTAACCCATTCCCAATGGTGATTTCGTGTGCACTAACTGCATTTGGACTTCTGTTATAAAATCATCATTAATAAATTGTTCCGCTCAACGTTTTTTGGGAGTAACTTTTATTTTATGAATATTGTGTACAACATTTAACAGTCGCATTAAAGTTACTGTATTCTTATTATGAAAATTATTCAATTTTGAATGACACGACTCTAAAATATTTGTCGTTCGATGTCTTTTACCGTAAATGCTGAATACGTCGGAAGTATGTATTTTTACCCAAAAACTTTCAATGTAGCTTATGAACTTATGCATCCGTTTCAAGCTATCGTATTCTGATTTCATATAATCTAGTCCTAGTAATATTTTATCGGCAGGTAAAAGCGGTAAGGCGGCCGTGATTCCCACGATTCTTGTCTCAGGTTTTGTTTGCGTAATGCGGAACTTTGGCGATTTAGCATTTTTCCATATTTTTTACCTATTGTAAGGGACAAAAGGATACTTGAAATAAATACACGATAAGATTATTATTGAGAACAATCAATTAAAAAAAGAATTTCAAGTACATATTTATACTTGTTTTAAAGGATGCTATCAACACTAGGTACCTACGTAATATTCGGAAAAACTAAACCTGAAAGCATATAGTGCACATCACTACGGTGGTATGGTTCAGTCCCACCCTACCCCTGGGGGTATGGTGAGGAATATGGTGGGTCTGGCATGTGAATTAGAAAAGATTTTGATACAAAAACTTCTTCCTTTGCCATAAAAAAAAATAATAAATCGGCTTATGCATGCCTTCAAACTTCCTCAAGACCAACATAAGTGAAACAGACCCTAACTTACTATTTGAGCTTAACGTATATTGCAGATCCAGCTGAGACCTTCCGAAGCATGTAAGCATCAAAATTCATGTATGCGAAAATTATCATAAGACACATTAAAACAAATTAATAACAATATGTATAAATATATTTTATTCTAGAGAACACTTAGTCTCAATGAACATAGTACTGGTTTCCCACTAAAAATTCTATAAAAATATTCTGCTAGTCCGCTCTGAACACAGCACAATTCGCGTCATAGCTCGTATTTAAAGGGACGAAGGTTGTTTTTAGGGCTGTACACCTGCGCGAAACAACTTCAGAGCGGACTAGAAGTTTGGCGCGATCTATACCTATTTTACATTTTAAAATTTAGTGTATACATTAATGTCATTAAACTAGAAGCGATGTCGTTTCGTGTAAAAAATACAAGAAATCTGGTAGATTACCTACTACCAGATTTTTTGATATAGTTGATATTGTAAAGTTGTGAACTTATACAAGTACAAAAATACATCATTCTTAGATTAGTGGCTTAACTTAACTTATATTATTAAATTGTAACAAATACAAAGCGAGTTGAATTAGGATGCATTATGGAGCTGCTGTGTAAATTTTGTATAACTTTTAATATGTGTAACTTGTAAATTACAATATTTTTCAATGTGTCATTTTTTAATTATTACAATTATTTATTATTGATCAGTGGTTGAGCAAAGCTACAAGCATTGACAGGAGTATTAAAAAGCTAGCTGTCATTGCAGACGCGCTGTCTGTATAGTAATTGATGATCCAAGATTCTACGTGTTCTAAGTTTTGATCACTCCAGGATATTGAGGCTGCGATATTCTCTCGGATGGCCGCTATCGCAGCAATCTCGCCAGCGGTGAAGACTGCTGTATGCCGACTGACTAAGTCATCAATCTGGTGGAGGAAACGTCATCATTATCATCAGCCTATTAATGTTCCTTACTGCTGAGGCACTTGCCATATATCCATATGCATGTAATAGGGAGATTGGGTCATGAAATACTCTGTGTGGATAGGGTGTTAACGTCTGCACATGGAACCGGGACCAACGACTTAATATGCTTCCCGAAGCTCGGAGGAGCTCCAGATAATAAGTTTTTGGTTACCCATCCTTTGACCAACTACTGCGAAAGTTGCTTAAGTTGCACGATCGCAGGCCAAACGCGGTTACCACCTGTGCTATCGAGTTCCTGAGGAGGAAACGTCATCTTGTATCAATTACCATTTTCTCAACCAGAACTATACGTTTTATTTAGGCATACCAGGAGAATTAAAGTAGCCGAACGCAACCTGACGTTAAGTGGTATTGAACACTAGCTGCGTTGATAGATGAGATGTCAGAAAACATTGTCACTCCAGCCAATCCCACCCTGCTGTGAACCTAATCCCCTATCCTGAGGACGCGCTATAACCTCACTCATCGACAGAAATACAATACCACGAAAAAGGTGTCTTATTTCATAATGAGTCTGTAAGTGAAAGGTTACTTCATCTAACCAGAGCGCTCAATTCGAAAAATCGGCATGAATCGTGATTTATGAAAAGAAGCCGATGAAAGTATAGGATTATGGTAAGTACTGCATTTTGTTCAGGTGATGATGAGTGAAAATTACATTTTTTATGTAAAATAGAAGACTAAATAGCAATTGCTGATCTAAGAGCTAAAGGAAAACAGATTGAGTCATCTGTCAAAAGTAATAAAATATAAACGCTCCGAACGTCACATACAAATACAAAGTTTATATGAATCAGTTACCTTTTGAGAATGTGATGTAGTTGTAAGTCTGCGGGCCAAGGCGTTCAGGATGTTAGTAGTTCCAGACAAACCTTGGACGCTAAATAAATAAACAAATATGTCAGTAATCCATTTTATTATATTTTTGTTCAATTATTTAACTGATGCTTTCAAGTAAATATTTTATTTTAAATAAAAAGAATCACCTAATAAACAAAAGCATCATTCATTTTTCACTACATTGATGATATTAAAAAAAATTAAAAGAATAACTTACTTGGACTGAATCAAATTGAAGTTTTCGACAATGAAATCCAAAGCCACATCCATATTTTGTGATCCGGAATTGATGACGGATACGGCGATAGTGTGTCTGTCCTGCTCCCTAACTGGTGAGTCGGTCGCGATGATTTGTTGCAAGTAGCTAAAATATAATGTAGATTTAGTGACATTTTTCGTACAAAATTATCTCTCCCTGATTTAGCTTATTGGATAAGTTTCTTTTTTTAAATTCCAAGCTAATTTTTTATTCAATCTCAGGAACGTGAAACTATTTTTCTCAAGATATAGTAATAAGGGCCTTACTGTCCTTTACTACATATTAGATGTCACTGTTTCGGACAACTGAATCTGAAACTGATCTGATCTCAAGTTTAAAAAGTTTTTCTTAAACACGGCACTTTCCTCAATTGATGTTAAGAGTAAGTGAAGAATTCCAATCCTCTGCCTTCTGTGGAACCTTACAGCGCCACCAAAAGGTAGTGTTATTTTATGGTCGTAGCAGACATTATCTCGGAAAGGGGTCGTCATCGTATCAACTCGCGCCGTTCGTAAGTGGAATTGTTTGCCCGCACACGTGTTCCCTCCTTCCTACAACCTGGGGTTCTTTAAGAGAGGCGTGAAGAAGCATTTATGCAGGCCGGCAAGTAGAGGTTGGTTGGTGTGGCAGTTTATAACTGCTGTACCAGCTATCTTCGCGTTTCCACTTTATCACCACTTAACATCAGGTGGGGTAGAGTCATTTGTCTACCTGGCTATAAAAAAAAAGTATTATATATATGAAATTCCCAACTGAAACATACACTAATCTGAATCATAACGTAATCGCCTGCCTCGAGACACGAGCTTGTCTGAGATATCTGCTCCGACTTTTACTGTGATCTTCTGTGTGTGAGCTGGAGGTTACTACCCAAACGGGATTTCGATCAGAGCGAAACTTAAAAGTTTAGTTTTTAACTGAATCGGTGATAAGCTTACAATGCACGCTTCTCCTGATTCGCAGTGCAACCAAGAGCATTCAACAACATCGTTCTTGCGCTCGAGTCGTCGGTACCCTGGTATAACTCCCAAAGGAAATCGAAATTCGCAGCACTTCCACCACGGAGACTGGAGCAGTACACTACAGTCTGGATATCAGGTCCTATACTTCCGCCTGCAAATTTAAATTAATACCTAATTTAGGTGGTTCACAAGAGTTATTTACTGCTTAACTAAACTGAGCTAGTATTGGTACTGGACACGGTCGAATTGATAAATGAATTCAGGTGACGTACCATTTTGAACCTGTGCCAACAACTCCATAGATCTATTGACGCAGGCTGAATTGCCATTTCTGCAGTTGATGTCCAAAATTATGTTTCTATGATAAGCAGTGACGTGTTCTTCGTTAGCGGTAACATCGAATGAGAGCCGCTCATACGAAGCGGCACTCATTTCTAAAAGGAATCTCTGTGAAAGAAAAATATTAATAGTTTCACATATAAAAAAACCTTTCACATCAGGAACTCGGTTTTCATATTTTGGTGTATCCCAAACATATTTTGATTCAATAGTCTCTATTGAATTTCTAGTATACCTATTTTTTTTAATTTTGCCGTTGTGCTATCCCTAGTGAAGCTGAAGTCACTGCGATTTAAGATATTTTGTTACTCTCCAGCGTCTTACATTCTCTCTTTTAACTCGATAGCTTCTAAGAAATCCAAAGGGATGTTTGAAAATGTATGGCAAAATTTGTCCTTATAAATAAGTTAGTAGGTATAAGTATTATTAGGTATATTTTCGAAATTAGTTATTCTTTCGACTTCTTTAGGAACTAAAGTTGTATAAATTAAGTAAGTATAATTTTGAGAATCGAGAATGACGTTTTCATGAAAAAAGGTTGTTATTTTCCAAATACTTTGTATTATATTCAATAAATCTAGGTAGCACATTATATTATCTAAATTATTAAAGAAGTTCCAGATGTGATGGCGAAAAGCTTAATGGTCGTACAATTGAAAGCAAATTATATGATTTATGTTTTTACTTAGTTTGAACCACTATTTACTCGTAATACAAGTTTGTGAGGTCTACCTCCTTCATAGCGGTGGCTAAACAATTATCAAAACACCAAACGATTTAAGATTTTAATCGTTGAAGTTAAGCAACTTTCGCAGTGGTCGGTTATTGGATGGGTGACCAAAATCTTCTATCTCGAGCTTCATCCGTGCTTCGGAAGGCACGTTAAGCCGTTGATCCCGGCTGCATTTGCAGTCATTAGCACACGCAGATTGGCACTGGGCCCGCGTGGTGGGTCACGGCCAAATCTCCCTATTCCATCCATAGGGAAGGCCTGTGCCAGCAGTGGGGACTTTAATAGGCTGATGATGACGATATGCCAATAGTAATGGAATACAAACCTGGAAGAGACTATATACATTGGTGCCACTAAGTACGACGTCTAGGTAATTGAACGCGGAGTTAGCAGCCGCCCATGGTATGTAGTCCAGCTCGTTCCTCAGGTATGTGGCGATTTGCAAAGGATGAACGTAGGACTGTTAAAAAAATTAAACTGTTCAGTCGGTAATAGTAATAAATAAATAAATTATTGTTATAGTACATTTAATGTCACACACACTGTCTGTTATCTACATATCGCCAATGTTTGTAAAGTACAATGAAAATTTTTAATAATGTATGTTAATTAATTAATTTAATTTATTTCATTTAATCTAATATGTAAAACTATGTCATATAGTTTTTTATTATATTTTATTTATTTTATTAATATTATTGTTATTGTCTGAATTTAATTCGAATAATTGACGAATTGTGATACAATGATTTAATTTTAAGACAAAATTGGACAAAATGCAATTGTTATTGTAATTTTTAATATGGGTTACTGTGCCTGAAATAAACACTTATTATTATTATTATTATTATTATATTCACACCAATTAGCCTAGCCTCAAAGAAAGCAATGTAAGACTTGTGTTATGGGATACTACTCGTAGGGTAACGGATAATATATATTAACATCCATGAAGTATTTGTTTCTTAGGTTTTCACGCACATCACTCATTAAATAAAACTAGTTTTAACGGGTTAATGCACGAAATTGTTTCACCGGTTCTTCTCAGAAAGGTCTCCCAATTTTGGAACCGGTGGTAGTTTACGGTAGTTAGGGTCAAATAAATAAACTCAAAATTACAAAAAAGAATTTTAGATAAAAATACTTTATTAAGTAAATTAAATAATAAATTCATACATAGACAATAAAACTTTCAAAATCGAACAATGAAATAACCGAACGCTCAATAAAAATCTTTCGAAGGAAGCTCGACAAATTAAATAAAAGTTTAATTCTGACGACGTAACCTGTAAAGGCTACGAAACGTCAATAAATAAATAAAGTTTCGTGCATTAACCCGTAAAAACTAGTTTTATCCATGAATTAGGCACAAATGCATGTATTCATCATAAAAACGTTTGCCCCATCGGGTTTCGAACCCGGGACCTCTGAGTAGGCGACTTAGAAACAATTGGTCGCGTTCGTTTTGGTCTCATTAGCTTATGACTGTAATTACGCGGATACAAAAATATATTATTTTAATTTCAACTTGGTACTAGTTTCAGTTACAGTGCAAGTTTAATTACAATCGGCAATGTACCATTCAATAACCTAATTCCTTTTAAACAAATTGAAAATAGGCAGTTATTTAGTTTACCCATTAGTTTGTAAAATATTGTTAGATTTCAAAATTCTCGTACTACGATATCTACGTGGCTTAATTTATAGGTTGCCTATCTGGTATTAGTCTAGTATCCGTAGATGCCATGTTTGCCTGTGCATTTTTCAAAAGTGGAATATCTTTATTCTTCTTTGCATATCATTCTGTGTTGGTGATCAGCATAAGTTCTTTAAAGTTCAGAGATTTTAAGGAGAAAATAATACAATAACCCGATTTCAAAATATTATTGACTTAAAAAGAAGAAATAAATCTTATGTAACTTATGTCTCTTGTATAATGCGGTTTGTTTTTCAGTAAAGGACAGCTAACAAAACAAGTTGCGTATTCAATAAGATACAGAGATATACTTAAATATATATTTTAGTAATCTACAGTATCTCTATCATTGTTGACAGCAAAAGTTTATGACTAGAATGGTATTGTATCTATAATCTTGTAAGAAAATGTGTATGATTCATTTTACGCCATCTTTTATCATTGAATAAAAGTGCTGACGAATTAGACAAGAACGTTGAATTACTAAGATTTCAAGTGGGATTATCCCTTCAACAAACTGTCTCAGCCTAGCAATGACACATTATTGCGAAATAGTGGTGTAAATAATTGTTGATGAATTATTTCACCTTTAATCTAATAATGGTAGCAAACAAGCATTACGGTCTGTTGATGAGCCATAGATGAGATGAGGAGCTCGATGGCGCAGGTGGCTAGCGCGTTCGGCTGCGATCGTTGAAGTTAAGCAACTTTCGCAGTGGTCGGTCATTGGATGGGTGACCAAAAATTTACTATCTCGAGCTCCTCCGTGCTTCGGAAGGCACGTTAAGCCGTTGATCCCGGCTCGGATCCCCGGGATCATTTGCAGTCGTTACCAATCCGCATTGGGCCCGCGTGGTGGGTCATGGCCCAGTCTCCCTATTCCATCCATAGGGAAGGCCTGTGCCCCAGTAGTGGGGACATTAATAGGCTGATGATGATGAGCCATAGTATTTCGTACCATCCTCCAGGCTGCACCATATTTACCCATAAGGTGCAGCCTGGAGGTATAGATATTGAAAACTTTGAATATCATACTCTTCAAAAACACCTGCGCAAATGGTTGTGTTTTATTATCATATACATTTTATAATCTAAAACAGAGTTTTTTTTTAATGAAACTGACATAGAATTGTATGAATTTACTTTTAAAATAGGTGGAAGTTTTATGATTTTGCATGCTAACAAATTGTACCTAAACATTAGGCTCTATTTATTGTAACACTGTGTATGCCATGTTCATAAGCAAATAAATATTTTTTTTAATAATAATAATATCAGCTATTATTACCTAAGGTCTCTCCTCGAATTTCAGAGTCAGGAACAATGCAACAAATTTTGAATTCAAAAATATATTGGAAGTAACGGTCCAAATTTTAAATCTGTCAAGGAGTGATTTAAAGAAATTCTATAATATTTTGTGGTCATGAATGATGTGATTATTAATTCTTACCAGGCGTCCGTTTCTGGCCAAGTTAAAGGAATCGTCAATGATCTGTGCTCGATTCAGCACGTGGATTGCGCTGTGATTGGAAGTCATTACTTGTGTCAGCGCTCTCCAGTTTGCTTCGTCGTAGTTCACTCTGTAGTAACCTATAAATTAAGCAGAAAAATAAGATAAAAATTCTAACAGTCAAATAATTACCTTTGATGAAAAAGAAATCAATTTTAAAGTTAAACATTATTTTATTATATCATTGTTATGGAGCTTATGATACCGATAATGCACTTCAAAGTTAACAAAGTATATCTAGTTCAAGTCATTCAAAACACAACTCTCACATCAATCTAAAGCTTATAACTATAAGATGGAGCTTCCACAGAAGGACGCTCCAATACGAACAGAAAAACGTGAAACCTGAAGAATCAAATTCAAACGCTCAACCTTAGCGACTCCTGGCGTCTGAGCTCCGAGTTATTACCATCTACAACCGAGATCATGGGGAATCGATTTGACCCCTGTATTAGGATAAATAATTGTTGATGGATTGGTTGCAGGGAATCAGAAGGGAAATAACTTCGAATTTTTTCTTAAGTGGTTCGCGTGCTAAAATAAACTATAAACTAAGTTACCCTTTATTTTGAGAGAGCATTCCTCAATATGAAGTCATCAAATATTGTAATCAACAAGTAATTGAAGAAAATAAAATGTCTGTATTCCTTACCTGTCTGTTACATGATGACAATGTACCCCTGAGCACCTTCCAATCTGGTCACATTGAGTAATGAAAATCTACACCCACTACTGGAGGTCTGTTTTATTTTAAAGAGAGGGTCCTAGACTTCCTGGGAATGTCACAAAACATTGTAATGATCTGGTGTTTGTTGATTTGTAGTCCTTACCTGTCTGTTGCTTGTTGACAATGTACCACTGAGCACCGTCCAAGCCGCGCACGTCAAGCGATGTAGCAGGGAAGTTAAGCCCTACCCATCCGTCGGGTCTGGTGTCCGAGAAGTCAGGGTTGGTGTTCAGCACCACGTTGACGGGAACATGCCAACGGTCATTGGAAGATAAGGACCGGTCGGTCAAGAAACGTTCCTGTGGCAAGTAGATAACATCGTCTTTACCTTATGTATACTAGAAGTCTTTCCAAATATTCGTTCAAATTAAATATGCTTGAATATCGACAGTTATACTTTGCTTATTTGACTTCTTTCTTATTTGAATTACAAGAAAACCCCACCTGTTCGAACACAAGCGAGTTAGCAGTGGGTGCAGATCTGGTTACAGTGAGAACTGGGAAACCGCCCTGGTTGGTCCAGCGAGTCAATACAGCCTCGATGGTGAACGGAATCGAGTGGGTGGAGTTGTCGAGAGTCGCTTGCAAGCTCCGGTACAAGTCTGCTGGCTGAGCGGCTTGTCGGGACCTGGTAGTGTTATGGATATTAAATAAGCACTGTTACAGAAAGAAAGACTGGATGCCTCGTTTGTTTCGTCTTCTAAAGCATTTAGAGACTGTGGTATGTAAGAAACATCGTGAAATGTTGAGTGATGTTCTTTCATATTTTTTACCTTCGTTATTAATATTTCAATTGTTTTTGCTACATCGCGAAGTGGTGAACTACAGCGCAAAAGACAAAATTTTACATTAAAAGTACAAAAACAACAGGTATTAAAAAGAATTGCTTTAATTGTAGATAACTTACCTACTTAAAAGTAGTGGGATAATTTAAGGGGATCACTTAGCTTAGGGGATCTGTGGAATTATTGATTACTATTGATACCGATGGTGACAATTGGTATAAATAAGTCAAATAATCGAAAATTGTACTTACATAGTTCTAATATAGTGAGCAAGCGCTTGGCGGAATAGTTCAGGAGTCATAAAGTGCTGGATCATACGTATCACGGAACCAGCTGAAAGAAAAAAAGTATAACATGCAATGCATTAGAAGGAAAAGTTAACTAACAATTTTTTAAGGTGAAATTAAAGAACCTACTCTTCATAAATCTCCGACTTCTAATGAAGTCATCATCATCAACCTGCTTAATGTCCCCAGTGCAAGGGCACAGGTCTTCTCTATGGATGGACTGGACGGCACGGGTTGAGTTTTATTGAAAATTTTAATAATTTCTATTGATCAAAGTGTGTCATTAAAATTTGCAGCCCCGATTTCGGGGAGAATTATCTCAATTTATGGCTTGCGTTGCGTGAGGTCACTTTGCGAACCTTACACCTATGACAGTCTTTCTAAGTAATCCCTATCTACAGGTTAAAAAAATGTCATAAAACTTTTTCGAAATATGCCCCAAGCGCCGAAAAACATAAAACAGCATCAAAGCAGTTAATTTTATTATAAAAAAAAAAAAGAAATGAGTTAATCAGTTAAAAAAATCATCTGATCTGAGTCGATAAAATCTCTGAGTCACTATCACAAGACAAGAAACCAATGATAAGCCTATGGAAATCCACAATGTGGAATGGATGCGTCATTGCAACAGGGTCATTTTGTTACATAAATAATCACAGATCTGGCGATGACAAGCGGAAACTTGTTTTGAATATTTCCCGTAAAGCGGAAGAAAGCATATCTTCTCTTCTCTCTTCTCTATCTTAGGAAATTACTTTCTCTCTCTACGTTTACTTATTACACCTCATACACGCTCGCTGATAAGCATACTCCTGACAATTTCATTATTCCATTATCTTTACAATGTAGGCATTTAGCTAAGCGAGGGTTTTTACGGGCTACCTTGAAAAATGTTAACAAAACTATGCCAAAGTTGATCAATATAGTTTCTGATATCAAGCTTATTGTTGGCATACTATTTATCGAATCCCCTCGCATCGAACTACCATCGCATCATTATTAAAATAGTTCTAAATAAACTTCGCTCATACTCAACATTTATCGGGAAGGAGTATAAAAGGAGTTATTCCTTAATTCTTTTAAAGAAAAACTTACATTTCTGGTAAGCAACGGCGTTAAAAGTGCCCAAGACCTGGGAAGGAGTGAACACTGGATGCGTCATTGGGTTGATGCTTAGAACAGCGTCGTTTTGGAACACGTTCTGTACATTGAGCACGAACTGATCCATCATACGCCACTCGGGAAGCACCTGTTAACATAACATCGAAAATAATTAGCAGATGAGAGGGAGTTAGATAATATAATTTATAAAATAAATAAAACATTATATATATAGGTATAGGTATAATACACATTCTATCAAATAGCAGATGGGATTGTGAAATAAATACTAATGCCGACCGCATACAGCGTATTTTGCGTCGCACCGCGCCTTCATTGTATTTAATATAATTAGTACACACCGTTCAGTCAAGTTTTGCTTAAGACAAGAAGTTTTATGAATAAGCAATGTAAATCTTAAAGAAAATCTTACTAGAAAAAAATCCATGCGGACCAACCAGCAGGCGGGACTCGAACCCGCACCCTTCACTATCCTGGCGAATGCACTGACCATTATGCTACCGCGGCCCTGATGGCCGCGTCGGATTCTTTATAGCCTTTCTTAAGCTGCAAGGCAGCGCCATTTCTTTGCATTGAAGGTAAACCACAATGTCAAATGAATACCTTTACAAGTATTAAACATTTCAAAGAAGAATAGCAATTTTACAATTTGAAACAAAAGTTAGTTATGTTCGAATCCCGTCTGTTGCCTGGTTCGCGTGGAATTTTTTCTAGTAATATTTTCTTTAGATTTAAACATCGAGTAGTTACATGCTTAAAAAATAAAGATTATAACAAGAAATGTAAACTTCGTGCAAAATACGCTGTATGTGTCACAGTTATTGTTCCAGTGCAGATAGAACGTCCGCCGTCCAAGTTTCCTCTGTATAACAGGAGACTTTAAACACATTCCTTTACTCTTGATCTTCATGCTTTTTCAATTTGTGTAAGTTAATAGCACCTTTTTTGTGTCTGGAAAATGCCTTACGCATCCTTCAACCACTGGGGGAGCGAGAAGAAGGTATGTGGGATTCCCCCCTGTCCTCTTCAGCCAGCCCTGGTGCTCGCTGATGTGAACAGGGCCCTACCTACGCCCTGAACAGGGCCACTAAAAACCAGACAATACACCCGACACGCACTATGACCGTGGTCCCCCTAGTGCATGACGAGAGGGCGGGTGTGGTCGCAGAACCCGTCTCCGAATGGCCGCGCATCCACCAGGTAAGTCAATAGAACCTAATATGGATTTATTTTCAATAAGGACAAGGCTGATGCGGTTGAAATCAAGGCATAGTCAAATTTTATAAGTTTTCAGTTTTGGGTTGTTTATCAAAAGTCATAAACATTATGTTAAAAGAAAAGTAATACTTTGTGTAAGACAAATAGTCGAGAATAGTCCATGCAAGCTTCCCTTTAATACTTTGCACTAATATATCAATCATCCTATGCAACATTGCATTGGTATTGGCATGGTATTGGTATCTTTGAGAGGAATTGGGGAAAGAGTTAAAATTGTATATAAACAGACCTCAGCATCATCACAATGTAGACTTTGTAAAATATGTAGGTTTGTGCCAGAAATAATATCAACCAATCGGGTTTCGCTTAACGCTTACCATGTCCGTGGCGAAACTCTCGAAGAAGTTTGCGAAGCCCTCGTTGAGCCAAGTGTAGGTCCAGGAGTAGGGGCTGACCTCGTTGCCGAACCACATGTGCATGTTCTCGTGGGTGATGATCCTGGCCACGTTCTGCCTGGTGCTAGTAGTGGTCACACCGTCTTGTACCAGGAGAGCTGCTTCTCTGTTATGAAGAAAAATTAAAAATAATTACAAGTTAAAATAGGTTGGGCAGGTACACAGAAAGCAGAACTGCTTGATGTGGATCGCCTATCTCTAAGTCAAGATCCTCCATCTACCAAAAGACTATAACCAAATATCCAATTTCTTTTATGATAAATTTATTAAAGAATATAATTTTCTGTAGTATTGTTTTCATGGTGTGAATAATCTTTCCGGAAAGTGCCTCCATCAACGAATGCCGTTTTCGGCTAATTAGTCTTTGACCTTGCATTTTTACTTAGATGATAAGGTGTAGGCTATGAAATTTTTTTTTTTTCATTTTGGTGAATTTTTAATTAGTTTAGGCAACTCAACAATTTCGAGTCTTTGTGTTTAAGTTTTCGACATTGTCTAAGTTTCTGTTCCGTACAGAGGTACTAAAAATATAAAGCATCGTAGCTACAATGACATCTTGTACAAGGTTTGAGGATCCAGTTACGAGGAAGGCGAGACCGTTTATAAAATATTACGATATTGGATACTATTAATCGTTGTACTAAACTTTAATCGTTCATTTCTTTTTGCCTAAACAGCAGGACACGGCATTCCTAAACTTTGTTAAACCAGTTTTTTATATAGTCATAATTTTTATATTGTTGAATGGAAAGTGACTTTATGAGTTACCTCATATTGAAGTCATTTTTCAATTTGACGACTCTGTATATAATACAAAGGGGAAAAAAGCCCTTGCTGAGTTTCTTGCCAGTTCTTCTCAGTATAAGGTCTCCCGCCGTTTTAGAGTAACATTGTGGGAAGCTGGCATCCGTGCTAGATAAGACCTGTATTACGAACTACCATGCTCCCCTCATAGCTACAGAGCATAGAAATTTACTTATTTAACTCATCATCATCATCATCAGCTTATTAATGTCCCCACTGCTGGGGCACAGGCCTTCCCTATGGATGGAATAGGGAGATTGGGCCATGACCCACCATGCAGGCCCAGTGCGGATTGGTGGGTGCTAACCCACTGCTAGGATGATGATGATGATGATGAACATTTGCACTTTTAATTTCTCTCCTCATACTTGTTAGTATTTCAAAATGAACAAAATTTTTTGGTATATAGGTATTAGGTTTTAAAACACTCCTCTCGTTCAAAATGAAAGTTCTTTCGTTCTAGATAACAGCCATAACTGTTTACTCGGTTATAAAGTGACCTCATTCGCTGCCTCGAAATGAAACTGTGGCGAGTTTTTATCACAGAAATACGGTGTCGTGAATTTAAATGCAACATCTTAGAAGAATTTTAACGACACTTGCCTCCTTCGGTTACTGTCAATAGGTACGCTTACTATGTAAAGTTAGAGAGAGGCTAACTATAAAGAATGAAGTACAAAAAAATACTAAATGAATGAATGAAGAAGCTACATAAATTATATGTAAAGAAATAACTACCAAGTTACTTAACGACAACAATGATAGGGAAGATGCAAATATAATATTTATGAAAATTTTATGATTAAAATGTTAAAAAAATATAAAAGAAAGGCCACTGCAACGTTTTTATTTTACATAATTTTGTTTTTTTAACAATAATTACTATTATTTTAAATTTTTACTCAAAAAAAATCTCGAAAGTCGAAAAAATTTGCAATAGTATGCCAGCGACGAAAAAGTACGACCAGTAACAGACAGGAGTGACGTCATCGGAACCATAGGTCCGTTTCCGCGCGAAAATTTAATCTGTCAATTTAAAACCGCATTTTTCCGATAAATTGCAATGTTTTAATTTTTTAATATATCTGTGGTTTATTCAACATGGAATTCTTTAAAATGAAAACAAAAATAAAAATATTGCGTCTTCCCTAAATTACGAGCTAACCAAATCCTCTATACAAATATTAAGACTACCAATAAAAGGGTAACACTACCACAATACTACATAACGAGCAATGGTTCATCATCGCGTTCATTAAAATTTCCAAAAAGTATACCTCAGGGTTGAGGTTTTTAGTAAAAAAAATGTTGCATAATCCTAAGTGTTTATAACATGGGTTTAGAAACACAATTTTTAGCTTTTCTTGGCGGAAAGTTGTTCCCCAAACGGATTTTATAAGTAGGCATAGACTGAAACGAGCAATTAAGATAACAATCATTGTTTCTTTATCATTAACCAATTTGAGTTTAATTGAGAATGATAATAAATTACTGTTATCAATTTGAAAAAAAATCTGCTTCGTCATGTTAGAATGTGTGTACATGTTGGATGTATGTAGGTATGTGTGTTACTTTACAAAGAAGTAATGTAGCGCACCGTAGCCATTTTTGTATACACGAATATGTGTGTGTGTCCAAATGAGCGCTGAGAAAAACTAACTTCTACAAAGTTTCTCAATATTTTTGAATAAATTTAATCCTTAATATAAAGAAAATTTTACAAAAACTAATGCCATGCGGTCCAGGAAGCAGACAGGAACTCGAACCCTTATCTTCCGCGATTCGGGCGGATGCACTGACCAATTATGCTACGGCAACCTTGATGGCCGCGTCGAACTTGTTTTGTATTTCTTAAGCTGCAAGGCAGCGTAAAATTTTCTTTACATTTAACCATATAGCAGTTAAATGTTTTGTTCATTGCATATAGCAGTTAATGTTTTAGTAAAAAATACCTATAAATCACCAATCCCCAGTTCTCCATAGCGCCGGCAGCGAAGTCGGGCACAGCTGCTTTATCAAGTTTCGGGAAGACATAATCGAATTCCGTGTAACTTTCCAAGGCGATCATGTTCCGCTGGCCAAAGTCCATAGCGAATGCGGCATAGTCAGTCGTCCCCGGTCTAGAGAACACCTTGAATGGGACTCGGTATATCTGATTTCCTTCGTTTGACACGTGCTCAAAATTGGACACCAAGTAGGCCAGTAGGTAAGTGGACATGACTTCTGTGACAGCGAATTCGTGTCTCACCCAACCACCTGGTTCCGTTCTGGAAGAGAAAGAAATCAGCATATATATTTTTCTTATGGCGCGATTACATTTGGTCGCTAGCCCGAATACGAGTGCTAATGGAATTCTGGTAAATGGCTAAGTGTAAATGAAGGAGTCGAGTACGCCTCTATTCGGGTAGTTTTCGTTTTGGTTACCTGACACCATTTTCCAGCCCGTAAGCCAGTGTAAATATTGCTTCGGGTGCCCGAATTCGAGTAACGTCTTTCATGCACCCGTCTACGGGCTAACGACCAAATGTAATTGAGCCATACATACAAGCTGGATGAAATAAATTGACTGAATTACTAAGTATGAAATTGTTTATCACAAGAACTGACTGATGCATGCAAAAATCGATGAATGAAGATGATGAGACATTGTTTTTTTTTGTTGATGATAAAGTTTTAAATTATTACGAACAGCATTACCTACGACGTTACTTTCAAACACCGTTAAGTTCAGTAGCTTTACATTATTTACTCAAATAGATTTTATAATGTTCCCACCATGTTCTGAATTTCAATTAAGATGTCAGATTGTAGTGAAATACTATGTCAGGTATATACATTTTTTTTATTAAGCTATTTAATTTTATATAGAACCAAATACTGAAAACTGAATTACGCACATTGTAAAAGGGTTATCAAGTTTCAGTTTTGGAATTCTTAACAATAGCATTGGAATAGCAATTTACATTTCGCCCACAGAAAAATCTTTGAACATTGCTTTCAAATTTGTAATTGATGTTCTATAATGCAAAAAAGAGCCAGATTTTTTTTTGAGTAAAAGTCCATCTTTTTTTAATGACAATAAGCCTGGAATAGGTCCACAGCGTTGTGCTGACAGCCTTCAAATAATGAATGAGGTATAAGACTTACGCATTTCCAATTTCCGGCATGTTGGTTCTGATCACAGTGTAACTCTCAGGTGCGACAATGCTGGTCTTGAATCTTGCTTTGATCGCGGGTTCATCATAACAGGGGAAGGCGCGGCGAGCAAAAGTCGGTTGAAGTTGAGAGGTGACCAATTTTCTATACAGTAAAAAAATATATATCAATGAATTTTAATAAAGTTCAAATAAAATACAATAAATAATTGCACATATAAATCATAAAAATACAAGGCTTAGGCAGAGTTATGATTTAGAGAAAAATCATAACTACGGAAAACAATTAATAAATTTCCATCCTTTTTTATCATCAGATGATAAATAAAGAGGCTGAGATTAAACTACAGGCCATTCCTTTAACTCCACGGAATAAGAAAATGGTACCATGATCTACCGCGCAAGCACAATATAGAGGAGGAGGTGCTAATAACTGCAGGCAGATTTAGTCAGAACTTATGACTCAACGTGTCTTCTAAAGTACGGAAAAACTCGAGATAATTTCTCAAACATTTTTGGTCCGATGTAACCCAGAAGCGGCCACTTATAAATTGATTAAATTCCACCGAGTCAATGAGCTTCTCAAAGCCCACCCATTATATTAGAAATTGTACTCACCGTGGGATCCCATTTTCAACGTAAGTCGAGATATATACTCCAAACATGTTGGTGGCATATTGCCCAATGTAGTTGATGTTAACGATATACACTTGGCCTGTCAGGAGAGGCTGGCTTACGTTAATCCTGAGAAAATGAGTGTCGTCCGTAGCCAAGCTATGGTCGTTGTAAATATTTGTGTTAGCAACATTATTCACTGTTGTTAAAACCTCAATATCGTCGACAGTGATATCCGTGGCGTGGAGGACGATTTCGCTGGTCTCTCTGTTAGGTACGATTCTGATGGATACATTGCCGTAGAAGTAGGCTTCGTTGTCTGGGTCGAAGTAAAGAGTGACGTCATAAAAAGTTGGTGTGGTCTCCCTGGGTAGGTTGTAGCGGGCGGCGTATTCCTCATTAGTTGTATCGCCTTGCCGTAATACTGATGTGGCAGCTGAGCCCAGGAGGGCTGCTAGTAGAATAAAATACATTTCTGGGGGAACAAAAAACAAAACTGTGGTTAAAGGTTTGTAGGAACATTGATGTACAATGAATTTGAAGAATGGATTGAAACTTTATAGTTGAATGCGCAATATACGAAATTCTGACAGATTTTAGAACAGCTTCTTTTTATACTTCGTATCCAATCGCTATTAATGGTCATTAGCATTTATATTTTACCTGACTACGCCAAAGGGTCATGAGTTTTCTGACACACTTGAATTGTATTATGAGCATTTTTTGGTAGAAGTTGCTACGACATTAAACTAAATAACACCAATACCTTAAAGTCTTTGGGAACTTAATGCAAAAATCGAAACCTGAATTGTTTCAAAAGAAGCATGTTGATACTAATCTATCATCCAATTTGAGATGACATCATCATAAACTCGAACTAATCCCAATCAGGTATTCAATATGTAAATAATGGTAAGTATGACTGAAAGTGTGTAGTGGTTAAAAATAAACCATGATAGGAAAAAATGGACTTCTTTAGAGGTGATCTCACCCGTGGAGGGGTTCTTGCAGATACATAGAATTTTATTAAAAACAAATAGTCAACAAAAATAAAAATTATAGGTTAAGTTAATTTATTTTGTTCATTTTCTCTCTCTGCATGAAATAAAAAGGCATTATTATTATTATGACTAAAAGTATCTTTATTTACATTGAATTATTTGAGGATGTATTGAAATGTAAGAAAATGTTTCTACCACCTATACAAGTTTTATTTATTAACCAAATGTTGTTCACGTTTTACTAGCCATCTAGTTCATACTAGTAATATAACAATAATGAGTAAAGATGTGGTAAATGACATGAACAAAATGGAGGTCGTATTTTTGATACTTGGCTAGAAGAATTTAGTTTGATACAGTTTGTCGTCTCACATAAAATAAGACTGGAAAATATTCAACTTGGTCAAGGTTACAGGCGGGACTCAAACCTACGTCTTCCACTGTCCGGCAGATTGATAAATCGAGAAGATTTATAAAAAAAATTATGACACACTATTTAAAAATCATTTTCCTAATAAAGATTGAATGTGTATTTATATTTGTATCTTTAATCTATTCCGTTATTATGATCACGTTGTCTTTTTACGTTATTCAATCTAAAAGAGATATTTTAGGGACCTCTGCAGGTCCCTTCGAATCTTTTTTATGGTTCCGTAGTCCTGACAAGGGACCCTTATAATTTCGTCATGTCCGTCTGTCCGTCCCCGGTTTTGCTTCGAGACTATTAGTACTAGAGAGCTGTAATTTGGAGATATGAATATCGATCTTGCTGACAAAATGGTAGAAATTTTGTTTAGGGTATGTCTCTTATATGTAACTTGGGGATGTTTTTATTTCATCATCATTCCCATCGTGTAGGATATCATTGAATAGGTCCATTAAAAATATTTAGAGGTTTCTGAGAAGATTCTTCGATTAAGGGACCCCTTTGCAAAATATTGAACTTTAAAGTGATAATTAATTTTGAGTTTGAGACGCAATTTGACTTTGATTTAGGTATTATAACTAAGATACATAGACTTAGATTAAAACAAAAAGGGTAGATACGGTACACGGACGGTACGCTCATACTAGCATCAAATAAAATATGATCCGACTCAACTACATAAGCAACTCTCGCCACGCACACGTCTGTATATAAACATCAATCGAGCGAGCGAAACAGAACTATATGCTTCTACGCAGCGTATTGTTGTCCTTTTCTTGCTTACAAAATGTCGATTACGTAAATAATATTCACGACAAACCATGATTTTCGAGAAAAAAATGTTTTTACAGTTTTACGAATAAAAAGTGTTGCCGAGGCATTTGATTTTGAACTATTTGTGTTTTTTATAGAAGCATCGAAGGCATTGTTTTATCTTCATAACACAGAATATACGCAATATTGTTATATTGAGTGTACATGCAGCGTGTTTGAATGTCAAATTGTGACTAAAGCGAATTATGGTCGTGGACCACAATATAAGCGGATCACTTTTGAACCGCGAATGCCGTATCTACCCTCTTTGTTTTAATCTAAGTACATTGATATTAATATCATAGATTGATATTAATCGGGTTTTCTATTTTCCGATGTAGAAAATAAAAACTCTTGCTCAAATATATTGCGGTAACTACAGGCTACTACGAAACCCTATACTGCGCGTTGCGTGACACGCACTTGGCCGGTTTTTATATCTTGCTAAGAGTCTGTGACTGTTTTCTTAAAATCTTCAGTCAATGTATCACAACTTCATCGTGACCTGTCCTGCTGTACGGCGTTAAAAAATATATAAGTTAGAATAGGACGGATGTCTACGGTACGTTAGATAGATTTATATTTGAGGACCTCCGTATCCGAGTAGTTTTGGTGTCGCAGACTCAAAAGGTCCCGGGATCAAATCCTGATGGGGGCAGATGTTTGTGTGATGAATACGAGCATTTGTACTCCAGTTTTGGATGTTTAGTATGTATTTCTATATAAATATACTTATATATGTGCAGTATATTATGTATTCTATCCATTACCCTAGTATCCCATAACACAAGCCTTATAGTGCTAACTTTGGGGCTAGGCTAATTGGTGTGAGTGCTGGAAATATTTATTTACTTATATCGAAAGTCAATTTTAAGAGTACGGTGACTTTATTCATTGTGAATTTGTGATATCTTCGATGTTTCTTATAATCAGGAAATGAGTCAGCTGGTTAATTTTTATGTCACAAGTATAGCAAACAAACATGACCCACTAGATTATAAGCTGCAATCATTATCTTCATACGATTATTATTATATTAATATTAAATGTGTCGTTGAGCTATAGCGATGTTCATTGCCTATAAACATAAAATAAATACTAATTTAATAACACTATTTGTATTTATACTGTAAGACACAACAATCAAAACACAGGTGAACAATTTTTGGCGGCGACATCTACACGCCCCACAATTA
Source organism: Chilo suppressalis (assembly GCA_902850365.2). Classification (NCBI taxonomy): domain Eukaryota; kingdom Metazoa; phylum Arthropoda; class Insecta; order Lepidoptera; family Crambidae; genus Chilo; species Chilo suppressalis. The sequence continues at coordinate 26,599,009 of OU963901.1, read as the reverse complement.
ACTAACATAGAGGAAACAATCTTACTACTCCTCAAGAAATGGCACTACCGGCGCTGCGTTCACAACGTAAGGAAGCCTACATCGCGAAAGTAAAATTCGGTAGCCAACAGTTCATATATACAATGCCCGAACAACATCAGTCGGGCTGCGGCCCTCGAGCTACCATCACCCAGCTCGATGGAAAATGATCTTCCGCTTTGGCCTTCCTACAAATTTATGTATGTTTCACATTATGTAATTAAAGGTTACTTCAAGAATCGTGTCTGAAGTCATTTTTTAACTTGACGACTCCGTATAATTATAATAATTAATAAAGAAAAAAACAGCCTTTGCTGAGTTTCTGGTCGGTTATTCTCAGTACAAGGTCTCCCGCCGTAGATTTATCGATGGCGTAACTTCAAGTCATTCATGAGTGCTTGTAACAGCCTATACTTAATTACTTTGAGTTTTAAGTTTTTTGGGTTTGATAAAAAAAAATATGTTAGCAATGATTGTATAATATGTTAGCTTATGATCAAAGTATCTGTTTTTGCGGAGTCAATGACAATCTTCTTGAATAAACTTGAATCAATTGCAAAAATATGAACAACATTCACATGTTTTTAAATTTCTAATAGATAAGGTAACAGCTCAGAAGACACAATATAGATAAGCTTAAAAAACTGATGATAAATCGATAGAAGTGGATTTTTGTCGAACGGGCTTATCGATAAGATTCCGTTATCTTTATGTATCGCAATGTACCAAAGCCAGACTCGAAATCAAATATGAAGATTACTCAATCGTAAAGTACACATTGACAACTCTAGCAACGTCAACTATTTTGAGATGTTTGTAATAAAATACACTGTCACTACATCATACAAAACTAAGACAGTCGCCGCGTCTGTCTGTTAGTATGTTCTCAAAAACTTCTGTAGGGATCTAACGCAGAATTCATAACTGCTATAAACCAAAGCAAAGCGAGTACGAGTCAGATCAGTAGTTGGGTAAGTTAGACAATATTTTTAGACCATTGATATTTCAGACTAGTTCCATAGCGAGACCAGATAAGTTCGATAGCGAGCTGATTCGAGAGATCAATCTGCAACATATGCCATAATCAAAATCGAATAGAGTCTGTGCGGAAAGAGAATGGGCGTGGCGAAAAGCGGAACTAACATTAAGATTTTTATTTGGCAATCAAACCCAGCAATCTGTAAAACGTCAAAGTTTTGTATTGATACGGATTTGTTTGTTCTTGTGATTTCTTGCGGTTTCTTGTATTTAATCATGTCTAAGGGGGGGGGGGGGGGGGGGGCTGTAAACCTTACAAATAAAATACGGTAGAAAAACTCTACAGCGCCCTCCGATCTAAATCTCATTCTCTTTCCGCACAGACTCTAACTTTATTTTTACACGACATGGTAGGTATTAAAATTGGAACTGTGGTTTTGCAGTGGCTAGTTGTTGAAAGTGTCTAGGTATACCTTGTTTTATCCTAAAAGGTAATATTCCTTTTTTCATCTGCTTCTCTTTCATGATATGACAGCTCCATCGGAAAGTTAATCTTACTAATAATTATTTCTCATTAAATTTTTATGGTAAATTTCTTACAATGCATTCATATTTACATTGGTAGAATTGAACAAGTGAACTCATACAACTCTTCCACGACAAAAATATTATAGTAATGTTAACTACTAACCAGCGCATAGGATGCTTACTTTTGACCAGATAATGGTTTATCTGTGTGCCAAATTTTGTAAAATTTTGTAAAGTTTTTGTATATTGGTGGTGGGTATATATATATATATATATATATATATATATATATATATATATATATATATATATATATATATATATATATATATGCATATAGAAAGAAAAAACAAAAAAATGTAAAGAGCGTATTATTCGCCAACAAACTGACATTTCAGTTTGGCGAAATAAGTTGTTTTTTGTATATCTGTATTTTTAATGAAAATAAATAAAAATAAAAAAATAAATACTAGTTGTGGAAAAAGTAAACAAAGTCATATTTGTTTCTTAGGTTTTCACGCACACCACTTATTAAATAAAACAAGATTCAACGGTAAAGATGCACTGATTTATTTATTTATGACGTTTAGCATCCTTTTCAGGCTGCGTTTATCCCAATTATCTGACGACGCAGCCTAATACGTCGACGTCACTTAGTGAACTTATTTCATTTAAACACTAAACTGCAGTAATGTATATTGTTTTAAACTTTCATGGTCACTAACATTATAGCTATTAACGGGATTGTTACCATGTACCTTGTTTTTTATGAGTCTCCGATATTTCAACAATGATACGCAGAAATCAGCTATCGCGGAACATTTAATTGATTCGGGTCCGAATCACTGGATTGAGCTCCATAATCCACAAATCATCTCGACAGAACACCACTACATACCAAGATTGGTCAGGGAAGCGATTGAAATAACCAAACACAAAAATTTCAATCGTGAGGATGGGTTAAATTGTCAAGTGTCTGGAATCCAGTGGTTCGTATGTGCAAAATCCGTAAAAATCAAAAGAGTGTCGTTCCGCGATCGGATACTGTGAGTATTGTGTGTCGGGAACAGGTGCGAGTGAATAGTGAGAATGTGACCAATGGTAGGGGTATCGAGCGCAGTAAAAGACGACGTCAGAGGGTAGACCGATATGTCTGCCAATAACATCTACCCGCAATTACTTCAGTTACTCCGTGATCATGGCGCTTGCAACAGTGCCGAAATATCGGAGACTCATAAAAAACAAGGTACATGGTAACAATCCCGTTAATAGCTATAATGCAGTAATGTAATCAATTCACCAGTTATTCAGTTTTCCTTTTTCAGGCTGCGTCGTCAGACAATTCTAATAATTCAGATAATTCTGACGACGCAGCCTGAAAACGGTGCGAAACGTCATAAATAAATAAATCAGTGCATCTACACCGTTGAAACTTGTTTTAATTTAAACAAAGACACTTATTGAACTTATTTCATATAGAAGTAACACTTAACTGCAGTAATGTTATCATTTCATCAGTTATCAGTTTTCGCTCGCATATTTTTTTATAATTACTAGTTTTGGGTCAACTTTTTCTTCATTATAAAGTTATTAAAGCAAATATAACACATATCGCACCGAGAAAGAGACTAAAACACAGAGCACACTTTCCACTATATGAATCACTAGCGGCCCGCCCTCGCTTCGCTTCGATGTAGAGCTGAAGTGTAGACTACAGTTTTTGTTCTCAGGCTTGTATTATACCCAATGTCATTCATCTATGATTCTTCTTATACCTGCATGCAAAGTCTCAGATCGGTTTAAAATTGACAAAGTTTCATACAAACTTTCATTCCCTATTTTATCCCCTTGGGGGTAGAATTGATCAAAATCCTTTCTTAGCGGATGCCTACGTCGTAACATCTACCTGCATGCCAAATTTCAGCCCGATCCGTCCAGTGGTTTGGGCTGTGCGTTGATAGATCACTATGTCAGTCAGTCACCTTTGAGTTTTATATATATAGATAGATTAAAAAAGTGTAATTCCGAAAAATTTCAAACAAACATACGAACTTTCACGATAATGTTAGTAGGATGAGTAGGATACAATTTACATAAGCTTCAATTTCCATAAGCTACATGTGTTTCACTATTTTTCTTTTAAGAATTACAAATAGGAATCCTTCCTGCGAAAAGGTGATGCGTTACGAGAATGATATAACTTGCGTGTTACAAATATTTCAAATCTCCGAGTAATGGCTACGGACCTAGCATATTATTACAAGCGACCCGCAATACCTCTTGGATCAAAGGCCCATATGTTCTCGGAAACTTACAGTGAAACATAGCTGTCGATGTTTTCAAGTAGGTGAACCTATTTCTATTTATTACTAGCTGTGACCCACGACTTCATCTGCGCAAACTTTTTTTTGAGAATACCTTAAGAAACATATTTTTAAATCTTAAGAAAAGTTTTACTAGAAAAAAATCCACGCGGACCAGGCAGCGGACGGGACTCGAACCCGCACCCTTCGCAATCCGGGCGAATGCATAATTGGTCAGTGCATTCGCCCGGATTGCGAAGGGTGCGGGTTCGAGTCCCGTCCGCTGCCTGGTCCGCGTGGATTTTTTTCTAGTAAAACTTTTCTTAAAATTTAAACATCTAGCAGTTAAATGCTTAAAATAAATAAAAACGTAAACATATTTTTCTGAAATAAAATTTATTCTATATTGATTCATGGGATAATCTTCATATTTTGGCGACCTCCGTGACCGAGTGGTTTGTACGCTGGTATCTAGGTGTCGCCTACTGGGGTTCGAATCCCGATGGGGGCAGATATCTGTGTGATGAATAGGAACATTTATACTCCAGTCATGAATGTTTAGTATGTATTTCCATATAAATATACTTATATAGTATATGTATCCTATCCCTTACCCTAGTATCCCATAACACAAGCCTATAGTGCTCTCTTTGGGGTTAGACTAATTCTGTGAGTGTTGAAACTATTTATTTTATTTATTTTTTCATTATATGTGTGCCAAACATCAGCCAAATCCTTTCAGCCGTTTTTCTGTCATTTATTAGCAGCAAACATTGAAACTTTCACATTTTTAATGGGGTTTATGAGGGCGTCACGTTATCGAAATTCTATTTAGTCCGTCAGTTTAATTATCAAAAAATAATGAACACTATTTTTTTATATTGAAGTAGGGGCTCGTGACGTCATTACTAACATTTTTTTATTTTTTAATGTTACTAACGAATAACTCGAAAAATATCCATTTTATCAAAAAAAAAACTGCTAAAATTTAAATTAAACAAAAGTATATAATTTTATCTTTCATTAAAAATAGACTAAGTCTTCCGGATTATTTCACGGGGTTGTCAGTATGAATAAAATCCTGTAAACATCAGGTTTTTCTATCAAAATTAATCAGTGACATTTACATTGTAACGTTCACATTTACAGGCTCAATTAGCGACAATATGAAATTGAAGTTGCGATGCTAGCTAGATCCAACAGTAGCAACAGTGCTGGCGTAGTTTAACATTATATAAGTCGCGGCACGAAACTCTAGCGCTAACCGTTATTGCGCAGAAGTTAAAATTAAGATGTCTTGGGGGGAAACGAGGTGCGCGGGTGGGCGTGCGTTGCGCCGATTGGCTCTCCAGTCGTACCCATGCGCAACTATCCCCTCCGCGTTTTGTTCAGCGCTAGAGTTTCGTGCCGCGACCTGTAACAGCGTATAATACCTCGTTTAGACTATGCCCATGCCTCTGCCCCTCGCGTTGCCGGCAATAATAATAATAAGTATGTGTTTACATACTGCCCTACCTCTCACTTCGCTTCAGAGTTTCGGCAATGGCAGACGTCGAAGTAATTACAGCGGCCGCGCTGTGTCTTTTTGCAATCCATAATTATGTTCGATATTTAAAAATATATCAATACAAAAAAAGAAAGTTCGTCGTAGAAGATGGTGGATGTTATCTATCCATCGTAATAGCACTTTGTAAGTAAATAAATCAAATCAAATAACTAAGCGACGCGCAGAGTGTGAACACGCATTGCCACGGTCCTTTGACTTCCGCACAAAAAACCGCTCTTTTGGGGAGCGCCGGGCAGCGTGAGTGGCAATGGCAGTGGCATGACGAGTATCGTGTTTACATACTCGTCATGCCCACTTCCCTGCTCACTTCCCTCCTTACTCGCGCTGCATGTAAACGAGATATAAAGGCGTAATGTCGGTTATGCGCACGCACGCAAGCCTGTCAGCCCAAAGTAAGCGGTGTGAATATTCCGTAAAGTATTCGTTCAATTAAGGATTATCAATTTTTATTCAAATATTACATTCACAAATATTTATTGATGTATAAATTATTTAGATTATTACATGTTGATAAAAACAATATAAACTTGATAAGATTTACCTCAGTTTATCAGTTTATTTGGTTTGTTGATTACTTAAAAGTTTTTTTAATTATATTAAAGTGTAGCGAATATGTGTTACCTATCAAGCTAAGTAAAGCGAAAATCTCTGTTTGGACCAAAATTACGAACATGCAAAAATACGTGTATTTTAATGAATAACTCATTAAATTTCTATCAATTAATAATATTTATTTTTTCCTACAAACGAATTAAGTATTTTAATTGCTGATGAATTTTAACAATTGCACACATAAAAACTGTATGATCACGTTAATTAATAAGTGATTTATCTTAAGAAGATTACGCTATTTGACTGTATGAAAAATAAAGTACCAATTGTTGGCATCTGTATTTAATATTCATATTACATACAGCGATTTTACTTTTCGGGGTAGAAAAATTAATTAATAATAAATATTAAAAAAAAAAAATTAAATAGAAATGAATTTTTGTTCTATCGTCACGTGACCGAAAACGCCTGAGATTGGCGAAAACTAAAATGACGTCACAAGCTAGTAAACATCCGGTCAAAGTGACGCAACAAAATAATGAATACCTCCTTTCTATGGACTTCATAAACATTAATAATTAACGTGAGATAGTTTTAATTTTTATTTTAATCATGTGACTGCTCGAGTCCCGTCTGCTGCCTGGTCCGCGTGGATTTTTTTCTAGTAATATTTTCTTCGTGAGATAGTTTTCTTAAACTTGTCAAATACCCTATTATTCAAACTAGAGGTAGTGATTATGAAAGTCGCTTAACTTTCGCAAGCGCAGACTAAAAGCGCTAACTGCTGTGCTATCGAGAAGTATATGTTTTATTTATATAAAGGTACAAAAATGACATACCTGCGGCCCCTTGTGTAATCCACACCGCTTACTGATTTCCAATGAACTAAATTAATTGGGACTAATGTTAGAGATAAGCTTCAATTTATCACGAAGATTATAAATACTCACATTAAAGGTTATCAAAGCCGATATTATTGAAATATATATTTACGGCACAGGTATTTATAATGAGATAGAAAAAAATATAGAACTTAAAGGATTTCATATTTTTTAGTTCTTCTTGAAGGTTCAAATTTGTAGTAGGTAGTCAGTCTTCGGCAGTCTCCAAATTTTTAAGACATGTAGTGCACATTATTATTAATGGTTTGACAAAAAACTAGAATTTATTTTATCCCCGTTTTTTTTTTGAACAATTATTTTAACATAAAATTATGTAATTATTGATTGGCAAATGGAAAGATTATTTATCTATTTTTTGTTGCCAAAGCAAAAAATATATTATACTAGCGGCCCGCCCTCGCTTCGCTTCGGTGTAGGGCTGAAGTGTAGACTACAGTTTTTGTTCCCAGGCTTGTATTATACACAATGCCATTCATCTATGATTCTTCTTATACCTGCATGCAAAGTCTATATGCCTAGAACTAATGGCAATAATAAATACAGTTTTTTTTGAATTAAGAAACCGCTTCAAGATGCGTGATATTGGAAGGACAACACCAGGGTCACAAAACAACGTTGGGCCAAAGCACATACCCAATAATGTCGCCTATGTTAGGGTAGTGGAACACGCTCGATATCACCAAATAAAGCTAGAAGCAAAACCAAATACGTAGTAGTTCTGCTCGTAGATCAGCTGGTGCAGGCCAGAATAAGTCGTTGCAAAATTGAACTTACTTACCTGCAGTATTTTGGAACGAGTAACGAAGTTTGCACTAACAGGCTCCTATCAAATTTGGCTAGGAAGGGCGGCCAACTCGAGCAGCGAAGGTGAGCGTTGATGCACATCTCAAGGGAGGCCTTTTTTATACGCAGGCAAAAAATACTATTTACAGACGACGGCGCCTTTAAGAGGCACACCGCCGAACGGACCTCACACCTGGCTCCCGCAAGCCTTACGAGCCCCAGCAGTGGCTGCCCACTGAGGACCCCGTTACTCTTACGGGAGCTTTACAGCATAATATACGCTAAAATACCCTGCGAACACCCTCTAAGCTGCTTAGCGCGAAGCCGCGGGATCCCCGTTTAGGGATTCTTCCGCGTCATCTCAAGGGGGGCTTGCTTAAACCTAGATCGCAAGTCCCGGGAACTGTCCCGAATAGTTTGCGAGTGCTTAGTGTCAATGTCCAAATTTTGTATTAAAACTTGAACAGCAACGCCACAAAGTACGTAACGAGAACTAAAAATCAGTACACATTTGACAATGACATTTCGGACTCGCAAACATTACGAATTCGATATTGGTTCGTGCTAAGGGTACTGCTCAAAGTTTTTCTCTCTCCTTCTCGATGGACCTAGCAAGCACACGGTGAATCCATGGATTACTAAGAAGTTCGTCCTCAAAGATTTGGGTTCTTTTTTTTAATTTGATAAAACTGATTTAAGAGCAAATTATACTTAGGCAAAATTTAACTTTTTATTCACTATTTAACTGTGTTTTTTCTTACTTATAAACTCGTTTATTCACAACTTACCACTCTGCCACAAATTAATTCAAACTGAAGAATTTATTATATTTTAAAATCTTGTTTATCTAAAAGATCACATAAATATAAGATAATTTCTATAAACATAATTTCAAAAGTATAAATATATGTAAAGTTATATTTTTTTTTAAGTTTTGGTTTTTTAAAAAATTGGCTTTTGGCAGCTACGGTAATTCATATTACAAATGACGATATGTTCCATCGCTGCTCGACACCGACTACCATTTTTGAAGCGTCTCCTTTAACTTGCTGTCTTCTGTAAGGTGAAGATTAATTTTTATGACTGGCGTTTCTATTCGAGCGGGGAATTTGCTCTCCGTGTTGCTGTTGGTGAATAATGTTACAGGTATTGAATTAAGTTCAGACCGACAAGATGAAGATGGCAAGGTGAATATAGCCAGGTGAAGATGGTAAAGTGAATATGGCCAGGTGAAATTGGTCAGGTGAATATGATAAGGTGAAGATGGAAAGGTGAAGATGGCAAGGTGAAAAAGGGAAGGTGAATATGGCCAGGTGAATATGGCAAGGTAAAGATGACAATGTGATGCTGAAACGACACACTTATCTGTCACATCAGCTATATACGTGACTGGCCTTTCATTATTAGCTTATTTAATGTCGCCACTGCTGGAGCACAGGTCTACCCTATTGACGGGATATTGGATTGCGGAGATTGGATCGTGACACATCACGCGGGCCCAGTGCGGATGGGTGATTGCCAACGACTGCAGATGCAGCCGGGACCAACGCCTACAAGAATAATTTTCTGCGTCTTGTATGAAAAAAGTTGACTCGTAAACGTTTGTAATTCTGTGTTGTGGGATATTCACATCACGTTTTTCGTCGACAATTCGCTTGGCAGTTTACATAAGAGCACTGCTTATGCAAACAAATTTTGTAACAGCGTTTTCTCCTCACATACACAATAATGTAGCAGATTTCGTACAGGCGATATCGTAACGTAGTACAATAATGAAAACTATTTTGAATAGTGCATCATCATCACATCAGTCGAGAGATGCCCACTGCTGGGCGTAGGCCTTCCCAGAGGCCCAAATAGAACGGTATTGCGCTGCCTGCATCGAGCGCCTTTACACCTTATAGGGGGGGCCTACAAATGCTGCGTTTCTCTGTACGCGGCCGCCACTCGAGGTCCTTTCCGCTCCAACGTCAGTCGCCTCAACCGCCAGTCCTCCTTAATGGCGCCGCGGCCCCACCCAGGCGGATGGCATCTCCCCACGTGGGGAGATGCCATCCGACTGGGTTACCTCTAGAGAAACTCGCCAATTCTCGGCTTAAGGTCCCTTTAGGATCTCGCCGTCCCCAAACCCTGTAAAGTGACGCTGTAAAGGTCATCTGCGACCAACAGCATACACACTCAAAAAAAAACATTATTTTTTCCTTTGCTGTCATGCTGTCATCCTACACAAGTGAAACTTTTTAATTTCACTCACAAAAGCACCACTTTTGCTGATAATTTTATTTTATTTATTTAATGTTTAAATTAGGACAACAATACTATTTGGCATTAGATAATAAGAGCAATTCGACGGCGAGAATAAGTTTCGGACAACTTACAATATTTCGAACCAAATTAATCTGAGCTTATGCAATGAAAGAAAACTTAACAGCTATCCCATAATCTATATTAAAGTAGACGCTGCATATATTTAAAATTGAACAGAAATTGACCCTGTCAGATTTTGAGTAGGTACTTGAGAGAACAAATAACTAGTGAAAAAGCTTGGAACACGTTCACCTATTTCAATTATATCGTTTTCATATCTATATATGACATCATCATAATCATCAGCCTATTAATGTCCCCACTGCTGGGGCATAGGCCTTCCCTATGGATGGAATAGGGAGATTGGGCCATAAACCCACCACGCGGGCCCAGTGCGGATTGGTGGGTGCTAACAACTGCAGATGCAACCGGGAGCAACGGCTTCACGTGCCTTCCGAAGCACGGAGGAGCTAGAGATAGTAAATTTTTGGTCACCCATCCAATAAGCGACTCACTGGGAAAGTTGCTTAACTTCAACGATCGCAGCCGAACGCGCTAACCAGTTGCGCCATCGAGCTCCTCAGATATTATACATAGTCAGACATTTTTAAGCCTTTTATTGACCTCCGGTATCCCGAACGGTGACGCGAAAAAAATTTATTTTATTAGCAGATATGTATGACAAAGACTTATTTACTAGAAGCCTCCAAACTTGTTATTCCGGTCTAAATAACTTAAAATGGAGACCATCTTTCTTCCTTTTGGCACGCGAAGTACATACAGTAGCTTTCTCTATTTAGATCTATGCCTGTGCTCATAATACTTAAACCATTTTCACAAAACGTTAACTGAAGTCAAAACCGTACTTAAAATGATACTGTCAAGCACAGGCAGCGTTTGGTTCAAACCAAATATAACAGTTTTAGTCCACGTTCAAATTAACTAAGTTTTAATCCAGTTTAACGCCTGGCGAGCTATTATCTGCGACTCGACATTGTGTGCCAATTTTGTCTGGAATAGAATACTATATCTAGTGGGTCTTAAATAGAAACACTAGCTGCCTTTTATAATTTATTGATTATATAAAACTAGTTTTTACGGGTTAATGCACGATACTTTATTTATTTATTGACGTTTCGTAGCCTTTACAGGCTTCGTCGTCAGAATAAAACTTTTTGTTGTTTATAGTCATAATTTTTATTTTTAAGCATGTAACTGCTCGATGTTTTAATCTAAAGAACATGTTACTAGAAACAATTCCACGTGGACCAGGTAGCAGACGGGATTTGAGCCCACACCCTTCGCTATCCAGGCGAATGCACTGACCATTATGCTACCGCGGCGCTGATGGCCGTCTCGATTTTTTTCTAGCCTTTCTTAAGCTGCAAGGCAGCGTCATTTTTTCGCATTTTAGATAACCCAAATTTATAGTTTATGTTTAAATTTGAAGTCTTTTAAAAACCAAATGTCTTGTAAAACATCTTGTATTATGAAATGAACATTTTGTGAAGTTTCAGAAATGAGTAAAACAGCCCAATTGGAAAGAAAAAAATTGTGTTCTTTTGAAACTACGATGCAAGTGAAACTTTAAAATTCGTTAATAAAAAAAAACCTTACTCGGCTGGAATCGAACCCGGGCCACCGGCGTAGCAGGCGAGCTTTCTACGTTACAGCGCTTACTTACCACTTCACCACAGATCTGATTTTTTAACAACAACTAAAAATGTAATGAGACATGCTAAAGATGAACGAAAAATTGGAGGGAGGTAATTAAAGTTTCACTTTAAAAATGTTAATAGAAAATCTTCTTGTCTGTATAATATCATTATAGAAAATAATATGAAGAAAGCAGAAATAAGCAATTTGATACTAAAAAAAAATAATATTATTTATAATTCAATTCATTTATTTCAGCCATTTAGCCATATAAATTACATAAAAACAAGAATAATAATAGCAAATAATTAAAATAAATACAAAATTAGAAATGTCAACAAAAAATTACAAAATCCAATTAATAAAATTACTAAAAGAATATAATTTAATTATATTAAATTTTATAAGTACAGTTGTCCAGTGATTACTTATAGGACATTCGGACCTACCCCCTACAACCTTCAAGATGCTATTGTGGCTGTCGTAAACTCTGTTCATGAGAGAAGTAACTTTTTTAAGCATTATTGCGTAGAAGTCATTTGTTCCCGTTTCGGCAAACATACCTGACGCGCTGCAGCGCCACGGCAGCCCCAAGAGCATTCTGAAAGCATTATTATACTGCACACGTATTGCGCTGTACGTCTTCTGCTTATAACTCACCCATAGGCTGCCAGTGTTAAATTAAAAATATACTAGCAAACCAGTGAACCAAATGTTCACCAAAACCTGATTTAAAAAAAATGTATTTTTAGTTAATTGAGAACTTCGGAGATTTTGTGTGGTTTCGTTTGAAATTCGTGATTTCTCGAAAACCGGAAGTGCTACGTTACTCAAATCCGGTTTGTAGTCTTATCAGACTATTCTTAACTTATAACTTAAATATTTTCTTTATATATCTCTTACGGTTTGGCCGCTGAAACAGCACCACAGACGGACGGACTTGTCTAATAGATAAGAGATTTTAAAATAGCGAATAGAGCTTGTAGGCTTCTATAGTCGCAGCACGGTTTGATGGCCGTTTTGACGCATTGCAATAGTGACGGGGAAAAGTCAATTAGTTATCGACAACAAATCTAACATAATCGAGTGCAAGTCTCAGCTAGGTAATATATTTTTTTGAATTTCAACTTAAACTTAAATATTGCAAGTATGAGCTGATTAAAAAGATTGAATAAAACGAATATGTAAATCTTAACTTACGCTTAGGGATCCTGTATGCAGTGATCGTATTGACTCAATATTTTTTACATTTATGATTCCAAAAAACACAAATGCCGAGTCCGAGTTATGTAGTGAATAAAGACACCACTATATCAAAGTATAACTACAAATGTTTCTATGATAATTATAATAATACAATCAAATTTATTTTACTGAATCCTTTAAAAAGATTCTGACAAATAGCAGTGTTTGTATGTTTAATTTATACATTTAATTGTTTTAAACGTGAAATAAAAAGTTTTCGGTAATATTCTTTAGTGAGACCTAAATTTAATACAATTTTGTAAAATTTTAATTCTACGCCCCCAAATTACCGATTCGATAAATTTTATGACAAACTGCACGTCTCTGAGGACAATGAAGAACAATCCTTATTTATTTTAAGTTTAGAACTAATTTCGAATATCAAACTTCATGGGCGCTCAAACGTCAAAACGTTCGAAGTCGATTTTCTTAAAACGCCTCAGCCTTTCAAAAGAACGTGGGTGCTCATCTTCTCTTTCTCTAAGCAGACTCTGCACAGACAAAAATTATAAGAGTATAAATATTTGCATTTGCATATTTTTTCAGGAAAGATTTATTCACCGTGATTTTTAAGTACTATTTCACCGTGAATTTACTAGTACCAATATTCAGAAAATAATATTTTCAGATATGTTGTATCCTTCGTAAAAAAACACTATTTTTATATTTTTATTATTTTTAAAGCATGTAACTGCTTGATGTTTAAATCTAAAGAAAATATAACTAGAAAAAAATCCACGCGGACCAGGCAGCAGACGGGACTCGAACCCGCACCCTTCGCAATCGGGCGAATGCACTGACCAATTATGCTACCGCGGCCCTCACGGACCGCGTCGAAATTCTTTCTAGCTATTCTTAAGCTGCAAGGCAGCGCCATCTCTTCGCATTATAGGTAAACCCACAATGTCAAATGAATACTTTTACAAGTATTAAACATTTGAAAGAAGAAATAGCAATTATAGTTATAATTTTATTATTTTTAAAGCATGTAACTGCTTGATGTTTAAATCTAAAGAAAATATAACTAGAAAAAAATCCACGCGGACCAGGCAGCAGACGGGACTCGAACCCGCACCTTCGCAATCCGGGCGAATGCACTGAAATTATGCTACCGCGGCCCTCACGGACCGCGTCGAAATTCTTTCTAGCTATTCTTAAGCTGCAAGGCAGCGCCATCTCTTCGCATTATAGGTAAACCCACAATGTCAAATGAATACTTTTACAAGTATTAAACATTTGAAGAAGAAATAGCAATTATAGTTATAATTTTTATTATTTTTAAAGCATGTAACTGCTTGATGTTTAAATCTAAAGAAAATATAACTAGAAAAAAAATCCACGCGGACAGGCAGCAGACGGGACTCGAACCCGCACCCTTCGCAATCCGGGCGAATGCACTGACCAATTTACTACCGCGGCCTCACGGACCGCGTCGAAATTCTTTCTAGCTATTCTTAAGCTGCAAGGCAGCGCATCTCTTCGCATTATAGGTAAACCCACAATGTCAAATGAAACACTATTTTTATTAACATTGACTCAATAATTGTTCAATTAAAGCTTCAAAGTAATATTTGTCATTAATCACTCAAATAAATCTACTTAAATACCTTCGTAATTTAAACGGATTTCCATAATATAAGCTCTATGTTTTGTACCAATGTATGCCGTTTATACGATATGTTATAAACGCTATATTTTTTTTATAGCCAGGTAGGCAAATGACTCTACCCCACCTGACATTAAGTGGTGATAGTCCAAACGCGAAGATAGCTGGTACAGCAGTAATAAACTACCACACCAACCATCCTCACCTTGCCGGCCTGCAAAAATACTTCTTCACGCCTCTCTTAAAGGACCCCAGATTACGAAGGAGTAAACACGTGCGTGGGCAAAGAATTCCACTTGCGAATAGTACGACAAAAAAATGAGTGACCAAATGGGTGTAGGTAGAATGTTTACTGTTTATAACTGTACGCTTTATTTCTAATAATATCCAAGTGTTTTAAGTTTATCATGTAACTCAAAATTCACAGCGTATGTATAATACCACATGGAAAACAATAACTGTAGTCTACACTGTAACAACACCGCTGTGCACAATAAGGCGCATCGCACACCAGGATAGGCGCGGTGAATATACTGAGCAGTTGACAATTATCATCTTATTACAAAATGTAGACTAAAGTTAAACCGGGGCTTAAACTAATACTGTAACTTTTCTTTGCTTCTAAGAATGACAGAAAAAGACAGAGACAATTTTTTTTTTATGCAAAATAGGACTTGCTTTTGACCACAATCTCACCTGATGGAAAGCGATGATGAGGCCTAGGATGGTACACGCCTGCCTAGAAGATGCCTGTTTACATTATGTTTAAACCAAGACTAACTTCAGCCCACGTTTTGGAATAACGCGGTAATAAACTTAAGTTTAAGCCTAATTCCTATACATTAATATTTTAAAAAATCTGTTAAAAGTTGTTCATAATTTAATAAAGGCTTTGACACACATTTATAAATAGCATTTAGGTCCACAATTGGATGGTCGAGTCTATCTTATAAAGTGATTATTTTTAATAATAACAAAGAAACCTTTAAGCATAATTCTTTGTCACGCGCTTGTATCTTCGCCGCACCTCTCCCAGTGTACGCTGCACCGAAGCCGGAGCGTGTAAATAGTGTTAATTAAATCTGCCCAGGAGGAGTTGAGGAGTTTACACTAAAATCAAACTAGGGCGTAACTTGGTGCAGTTAAAATCTAAACTATCCAAGGGTGTCTTGATGGACATATAAAATTTCAATAAATTTGGTTCAGCCGCTAAGTAGGAATTCAGACAGAAGATAAGTGTGCCTACTATATACTATTGCCGATTTAGATGAAATTTGCTATTACTATAGAGATAGTTCGGGTCTTGTGCTCTTCGAGAAAAATTCATAATACAAGCCCTGGAATAAAAACTTAAAGTCTACACCGTAACAACACAGATGTGCACAATAAAGGGCGACTCACGTTAGACCGTATCGAGTCTAAGCCGAGCTTCAGCCGAGCCGGTTCCGTGTCTGTAATTTACATAAAGGAGCCTCGGCAGACCAATTACCGAGCCGAGTCAAGTCATCAATAAGACTGTTGGGATGCGGCACGGCAGCGCTGCATTCATGCAACAGGCCATGGTTGAGCCGAGGTGGGTAATTTGAATAAGTTAATTCTGAGCATTGTCAGTTACTCGGCCGTCACCTGGTTGCCACTCAGGCAGGGTTGAATTTTGTACTATAATTATAGTATTTATACTATGATTTCGCCTTTTGTACTATATACTATCCACATCTCAGGATAGTACGCTTAAATACTATAATTTAAAGTTTGCTCCCGAATGCTTAGTTTTACGTCATATTATGAATATATTTGTTTCTTAGGTTTTTACGCACATCACTCATTAAATAAAACTAGTTTTTACGGGTTAATGCACGAAACTTTTTTTTTTTATTTATTTATTTAACCTGAAAAGGAACACGAAACTTTATTTATTTTTTGACGTTTCGCAGCGTCAATAAATAAATAAAGTTTCGTGCATTAACCCGTAAAAACTAGTTTTATATTATGAATATTTCGACCGCGCGAATTCTGATCATGCGATGTTTTCTGTGTTGATGGCCGGGGATTCCTGATTATCCTCCGCAGTACACTTCTCTCTTTCCACTAATCTTGTTCCTTCCATTCCATTCGAAACTCAATCAAAGTTTGCTCAATGTTTTAACAATCACTTGCGAGTCTTTATGTAAAACAATGCATTTTCAGTGTTTAAATTATGGAAAGTGGCATCAAAAGCGGTAGCGAAAGTGGGAATTGTACTGATTTTTTTCCTACAGAGGATATATTGATGAGATTAAATGCCAAGGATGAAGATAGAAGTAATAGTAATATTCAAGAACACATAGACTTAGAAGAGGAGTAAATATTGCCTTAACGGGTGTTGATTTTATTGACTGTTATGTGTTAAATTAAAAATAATGAAAGTGTACTATATTTTTTTATAAATACTATCCTTTTAATTTTTTTGTGCTATCTTTTTCAACAAACCTAAATCCACCCCTGCTCGGTAGCTATACCGATGTTAATTCGCCCTCATAAAATAAACTTAAAAAATATTTGAAGACCGTGCACAGCGGATTTTCTGCTCAAATTGGAGTGCCCTTTTGGGGAAGCAAACTCCACCTCACAGAAGACTATTGTAAAATAACAAAACTTTTGGTTGTGTTATGTTTTTTCTAGTGAGTAGGTTTCCAGGGCTCAGGGTAGGAGATTGGGTTCAGGTCAGCAAGGTGAGGATGGCTGGAGCGGCACACCTTGTGCATCATCTATCCGTAAATATATAAATTAAAAAAAATAAGAACAAATATTCATTTGTTTTTTAAAAACAGTGATTTTCACACACTTAATACAAGAAACAAAAATAAACTAACTTTACCTGCTACTAGGCTTCACAGAATTAATAATTCATTTAAAGGTGTTCGCTTATATAATAAAGTCCCAAGCAATATCCAAGAGTTAACCATACATAAATTTAAAGATAATATAAAAAAATGGGTGCGTGTACTTATGTAGGCGCGTGAGAAGTTATCCTTCTTTGGCATCGTTTAAAATTAGTTTTTAATTGCATGCAAATAATTAATTACAATAAATTAATAAAAAGTCTGGAAAAGGACACAGTCAATAAAGTTCAGTTTTAATTTGAAAAAATAAATAAATAATCAAAATATTCAATTAAAATCGCTACTGAATATAATTTATTAGAACATATGTGATTTGCACTTGTATGAAACTCAAACACGTATTCCGAATATACAAACTAGAAACATGTGGATAAATATTATAAATATGAATACCTATAACTGTTACTTTATTACAAAAAAAAGCACTTATTAAAAAAGATTATTACAAAGTGTCTGATTATATTACAGACAAAAATGCTTGGGTTTGAACTGTTCCAATCATTTCAACAGGTTTTCTATATTAAATAAATCCTAATTGTAGTGACGTTGTGACAACATAATGATTTGTAAATGTTGTTACATTACACTTTTAATGTTGTGGAGTTTTTTGCGCTCGTTTTTCTCCGCAGCTATAAAATATGTCCATAACGAGTGATAGGGAAAAAAAGTTTTGTACGATTCAAAAGAGTTGTATATATATATATATATATATATACTATACATCCGATTTGAATAAAGATATATTAATTTCTGATTTCTATCTTTAGAACTGGACTACACTTACACTTACCATCAGGTGGGGTGGGATAATTTGTTGCGCCTCGTGTAAGAAAAATATTAAATCGGTTAATGCTCGGCTCGGACTCGTCACGGTCTAGCGTGAGTCATCCTTATCCCAGAGCGTGCAGTGCGAAGCGTATTGAACTAGCGTTAATTAAATCGTTCCGCGTTGTCGAACGGGGGAAGGGTTTGCCCCCAAAACGATGTTTACTACAGAGAGTCGACCTGACAAGCAACCTACGAATGTATGTTACTAGTTGATTTAGGTATTTAGTCAGGCTCAATATGTTTTTGAACAAAATATTGTTATGTTTTTATTTATTTTTAAGCATTTAACTGCTAGATGTTTAAATCTAAAGAAAAGTTTACTAGAAAAAAATCCACGCGGACCAGGCAGCGGACGGGACTCGAACCTGCACCCTTCGCAATCCGGGCGAATGCACTGACCATTATGCTACCACGGCCCTATTCCAATTAAATAACAAAAACAAAAATATTGTTATTTAATTGGAAACGCCCTTTTTAAATCTTTTCAAATTTTTAATTTCTTTACCTTTATCAGTAAGTCATTTTATTTATATAATCAAACGGGTAAAAAAATTATTTCAAGATTTAAAAAAAAACGTGATGTAAAATTTAATAAATACTTATGTAAATGAACATTTTTGAGCTTTGACCGAAGTGGTTAGGTTTATTTTTGAAGTTATACTTCTTTAGGCGCGTTATGAAAAAATGATGAGAGTGAAATTTTAAGATGCGCGCGCATCACTGTAACACAAAATTTTAACAGCATGAAGTTGGTCGCTTTAGCGACCAACTTCATGCGTTACTTTTGTGTTTACCGCACATTAAGAAAATCTACCAACAAAATAGAATCTCTATTTAGTGGGTGCTAACGACTGCATTGTGAAGGCCTATCAAAAGTATTTATTAATCTGGAACAACGGAACCAAAGCGCGATTCAGGAGACTACAGCGCCATCTCTGCAACTAAAACTTAATATTTTGGGACTAACTAAATACTCTTGCAAACTTACTGTCTCTAATTATCTAAAATCATTAAACTACGATCAAACCGAAAACCTCCTGCTTCGTTTGGGATGATAATTGGCGTAAAGTGAAAACTTGGCTTTTCCTGATTATTATAGTTACTTTGTGTCCGAGTGTGTATGTATTTTGGAAGTATGTATCTATATTCATGTATACAGTTGCTAATAATTTGTATGTGTCTGAGTGTATGTGTGTTTCGATGTATGTATCTATATCCATAAATGCTGTGTCATAACCATCATTGTGTACCTTATACTATGGCAAATTCACCTTCTCAATTTATTTTTTGTATTTTTCGTATACAATAAGTAGATTTTTTACTTTATGTTAACGTCCTAAGCTGTATAGACATATTTGTAATAGATTGCTGTAACCTAACCCATCCCAAGGAGGGGGGACCGGTGCTCTGAAATACAAGCTCGGCTTAGTTCAGACACCGATCTCTCATGACATCAGGTATGCAATGGTACCCATACTACGATTGTTAAATGTCTATCCATCCATATGCCTATAAAAATGTAATTAGTTATTTAAAAAAAAATGTTGTTGATGCCAAAATGTTGTGACGAGAAATAAACGATTATTATTATTATTATTATTATTATTATTATTATTATTATTATTATTATTATTATTATTATTATTATTATTATTATTATTATTATTATTATTATCTCTTGACCATTGGTGTAGTAGAACCAAAAACCACATCTTTATTTTTTGTAATAAAGTAACAGTTATAGGTCTTCATATTTATAATATCAAAAGTATTTATTAATCTGGAACAACGGAACCAAAGCGCGATTCAGGAGACTACAGCACCATCTCTTGACCATTGGTGTAGTAGAACCAAAAACCACATCCTTATTTTTTGTAATAAAGTAACAGTTATAGGTATTCATATTCATAATATTTATCCACATGTTTCTAGTTTGTATATTCGGAATACGTGTTTGAGTTTCATACAAGTGCAAATCACATATGTTCTAATAAATTATATTCAGTAGCGATTTGAATTGAATATTTTGATTATTCATTTATTTTTTCAAATTAAAACTGAACTTTATTGACTGTGTCCTTTTCCAGACTTTTTATTAATTTATTGTAATTAATTATTTGCATGCAATTAAAAACAATGCCAAAGAAGGATAACTTCTCACGCGCCTACATACTTATGTAGGCATACATAAAAATGGGTGCGTGTACTTACACGCACCCATTTTTTTGCTAAGTGGGTGGCAAACATATAAAAATGATCATTTCGGAGTTTTGACGGAAGTGGTTCAAATATTATATTTTATATCAAATAGGTGCCTACAAGGAAATGGCCTACTTGATGGTAAGCCACAATACACCTTAGATTATGATACTAAACGTTATTCTGCGATCTTCGATCGGAAAGGACAATGGGTAAAAACACCCAGCTCCGCTGACAATGTAATAAGTATAATTCGAAAGATCTATGATCATGGCCGGGCCATATCAAAACGTAACGGTGCATACTAATACGAACAACCCGAGACTTCACGGGCTTTTCATTTAACGCCATAAAATAAAGCGTATATTACTCCAGGTAATAAAGTTTCTAATCTAGAACTTTTTTTTTCAATCTTTGAGAGGCAGGCCATAGCGGATTTACCGCTTGAATTAGAGCGCCTGCCCTATCTGGCGAAGTAGGCTGCACCTCACAGAAAACTACAGTGAAACTAACTTTTGGTGATGTTGTGTTTCTGTCGTTGAGATATTCCACGGCGCAGGGGATTGCGTCAGGGCAAGCAAGCGTCTATAGGCTATGTAAGCTACTTACCATCAGGCAGGCCACAAATTGGTTCGCCACCCTTTTTTTTTTAAAAATCGTTGTTATCGTTGTTAAATTCATTCGTTACTAACATAAAAATCTTTATGTTTTTATTTATTTTTAAGCATTTAACTGCTAGATGTTTAAATCTAAAGAAAAGTTTACTAGAAAAAAATCCACGCGGACCAGGCAACGGACGGGACTCGAACCCGCACCCTTCGCAATCCGGGCGAATGCACTGACCATTATGCCTTGCAGCTTAAGGCTAGAAAAATTTCGACGCGGCGAATAGGGCCGTGGTAGCATAATGGTCAGTGCATTCGCCCGGATTGCGAAGGGTGCGGGTTCGAGTCCCGTCCGCTGCCTGGTCCGCGTGGATTTTTTTCTAGTAAACTTTTCTTTAGATAAAAATCTTCCATATTAAGATTGTTATGTTAACACAAAAACAAAAGATTAGTGTAGAATCTACAATCTACGTCTACACTGTAGATGACTCATACTAATGTAAGATGAGGATGGTTGGTGTAGCAGTTTATAACTCCTGAACCAGCTATCTTCACGTTTGGACTTTATCACCAACTTAACATCAGGTGGAGTAGAGGTTAAATAAAACAATAATTTATAATATTTAAACATTTTTAATATTGGCTGTATATGTCAAATACGTTTGCTTTGTGTCATTAAGCTAAGAACCTTTTAAAAAATAAACTTTCTGTGTTCACGTCGCAAGCCGTTTTTTCTTTTTTAACTAACCAAAATTACTAAAATCAGTATTTAGGATAATACCACCTCTGAATATTTCCTGACAGTAGAGTCATTTGCCTACTTGGCTATAAAAAAAAACTTTTGCGCTCTGCAATCATCCCCTTCTCAGGGGTTGATCGCATCAGACGAAGCCTGTAAGGCCCCTAAGGCCATAGGCACACCTTTGTAATATAGGTATTTCTGACAGCCCTCTGTGCAGAGCCTGCCTGGAGGAGGATGAGACGAGCGCCCATGTCCTACTGGAGTGCAGGGGCGTTGCAAGACAAAGGACCTCTCTAATGGGAAGCCCGAAGACAATAGTAGAGGCTTGCAGCGACATTCGGAGACTGCTGAGCTTTCTGGAGGAGCTGGGATGGCAGGACTGATGCCAATCCCCACGCTTAACTAGGCACTGGGTGTCGAGTTGCGGAAACAGCCCGCCGTTCTACCACTAAAGGCCATAGGCTTCCCCAGGGCCGAATTTAGGATTGTGGAGTTAGGATTTGCATACTTGTTGACCCATCGAAATTTTGTTATTTCTTAAGCTGTTGTGGAGGCCCCTGGGCCACAGCCCCACCTGCCCTGCCTTTAATTCGGCCCTGAGATTAATATAATCAAATAATCATGTATGTTAGATGTACAATGTACTGTAGGCTGTAGGTGAAGGTAAAAGAGCAAAAAAAATATCAAAGGAAAAGATGTTTACTAGTGTTTACTAGTTGGAATTTGATGGATTTTTTTTCCGAAGTCTCTATTGTGGGGGCCCCCCATTTGTGGAGGCCCCGGGACTTTCGCCCCGGTTGCCCTCCCCTAAGTCCGGTAGTCAGTAAGAGTCTGACATAACCCTACAGCCGGCTGTAGAGTATCCATGGGGATTTCACACCCGCTCCCCCGCCTAGGAGACAATAAAAAAAACTCATGTCCCTACGTCGCAGAACGCAAAAGTTACCGTTCCCCTGAACGGTGGCGTTAAGAGTTTATAGCATATGAAGAGTGTTACATTACGTTAGTGCAGGTTGCGACGCAAACATACAATGTTTGCTACATGCAAACTGTAGCGTATGAGTGTTTAACTTAAACTGGTTATAAAAGAGAGGATCATGAGATACGTTTATTTTTCCTGCTTGCGAAAATATGCACTCATTTGTGAAACAAGATTATTTGTACGAGTTCGTACCTACGACTTTGTCTACGTAGAATAACTGTTGCCTTAATGGCCAGAGTGGGATATTCCTTGCATGCCTACTTTGTGGTTAGAACACGGAGAATGAGCAAAGGGCAAATGCGCACGGATTGGTGGGTGCTAATGACATCAGCAGCAACGAACGGATTGACGTACCTTCCTACTTTCAGATAGTAAATTATTATAATGTTTTTTTAAGCATGTAACTGCTTGATGTTTAAATCTAAAGAAAATATAACTAGAAAAAAATCCACGCGGACCTGGCAGCAGATGGGACTCGAACCCGCACCCTTCGCAATCCGGGCGAATGCACTGACCAATTATGCCCCGTCGAAATTCTTCTAGCCATTCTTAAGCTGCAAGGCAGTGCCATTTCTTCGCATTGTAGGTGACCCACAATGTCAAATGAATACTTTTACAATTATTAAACATTTGGTCAGTGCATTCGCCCGGAATGCGAAGGGTGCGGGTTCGAGTCCCGTCTGCTGCCTGGTCTGCGTGGATTTTTTTCTAGTTAGATTTTCTTTAGTAAATTATTAGTCAGCCATCTTATGTCACCTGTTGCAAAAGTTCCTTAACTTCCGCCATCGCAATTGAAATTTAGTAACTCCTCCTAAAACTACACAAAAATCCATTCAATTTTGTGAACTTAACAAGCAATGAAATATGGAAGGGACAAGCCATATACTAAAACTGATGAGCTGTTTTAAACTTTGTTATTTGCAGTATTTAACTAAATCTTTTGTTCACTGAATCAAATCCAATACGACTATGATTTTGATTAAATCGTAGTAAGTTTTTCTATAAGAATTTACCTCTAACGTATCGTAAATATAAAGTTTTGCATTACCTAAACTGTAAATCAATTGACCTTTTCACATTTAAAAGCCTTAGGCCTGATTTCTCGAACACTGCATGATATGAATCTGTCGGATATCGTATTATACGGGCAAAATAAAGAATTGACTTGTGTTAATTGGTGTAATGTGACGGATGGCATCTCTCTCTATTTGATTGAATATTATATTTAACAGTTAAGTTTTACCCGAGTTTTAGAAATCAGCCCTTAAAAGTATTGCATTTGTGGTCATAAAGTTTTATAGCTGTATTTTGCTTGGTAACGAACAGCTTAAAACGAAGCACGGAAGCTAAATCTGACGCAAGCATAAAACTCAGCTTTAGCTACGAGATCTGTAGCCTGTTGCGCGGCCGTAGCCGTAGCGCGCTACGCTCGTAGTCAGTCAACTGGCGCACCCCACACCTTCCGCCCGCGAAACGCGTTCCCGCCATTATCGTAATCTGTGGGATTCGAAACTTGGTTTGCCGTATTCTTTTTTTTGTTCTAATTTCAAATGGAGCGAACTTTTTTTTTGTTTAGTTGTTGGGAATTTTGTTAATTGAGTTTGTAATGAAGATTGTTCCGAAGAGGTTTTAGAATCATTGGTAAGTTTCACGTTTTTAATTTAGTTTTAAGATTAACGTGAATTATAATTTATTTATTTATTAAATAAAAACCGTTTGTTTTCATGTAAGAGTTAGTTAAAAAAATCTTCGAGTTGGCAACCGAAAGCAAAACGATAATAGATAATTTATAATATGTTTCATTTATGACAAATTTTCATTTATGGCAAACAAATTCATTTTGCAGTAAGTTGAATAATATATATAAAAAAAACAATTAAAACACGACATAAAACATGACTATTTACTATTTATATTCCATTTAAAATTAATCTTTATCACGAAATGCGAACCCATACATGAGCCGTTATAAGCAGGCAATTGTTCCCATGACCAGTTCATCTACTATCGCAAAAAAATACCTATTTAAAATTTAAGAACTCCATATCATATTTCTTCGCCTTTGATACTTAAACTTTTGTTAAATCTTCGAGGTTCTCGATAGCGCAAAGTCAGGCACTTTCGGTCAGCGATCATCGAAGTTAAGTCATTTTCCCAATGGTCGCTCACAGGATAGGTGCCCAAAAATTTACCATTTCCAGCCTTCTCAGTGCTTCGAAATGCATTTCGCCGTTGTACCAAATGCACCAATAATGGTGCAAACAAACTGATTGGTTCCGTTCCGATACTAATATTTTCATCTTTTTTCCTCGTGATAAAAAAAACAAATGAATGCCAATAATTAAATAAACTCCAAAGCCTCGATTATGTGCAATAAAAGTTTCACTTAATGTTATTAGGAAAATAACATAACATGCAAAGATCAATAAGTACCTAATTATATAGGTATAACCGAGGAGCTCGATGGCGCAAGTGGTTAGTGCGTTCGGCTGCGATCGTTGCAGTTAAGCAACTTTCGCAATGGTCGGTCATTGGATGGGTGACCAAAAATTTACTATCTCGAGCTCCTCCGTGTTTCAAAAGGCACGTTAAGCCGTTGGTCCCAGCTGCATCTGCAGTCGTTAGTACCCACCAATCCGCACTGGGCCGCGTGATGGGTCATGGCCCGATCTCCCTATTCCATCCATAGGGAAGGCCTGTGCCCCAACAGTGGGGTCATTAATAGGCTGATGATAATGATGAATCAAATCAAAGTAATAATTCGTGTTCTTTAATGTAAAAAAGGATCGTAATTACCTAACTCTACAAATGTTCCTGACAAAACAATTATTTTATTTTTATCAGATATTTGTACTCGTATATGGACCGTAATTTAATGAAACGCAAAGCAAGCAATGTCTGTAATAATTATTGCCATTAACACCATCGCGTTCTCTTCTTTCGGATGACGATGATGATATATAACCGCGCTTTATATACTTCCAGACACATCTTTTGACTCATTTAGTTTTATAAGTGTTAACGGTCTCTAGCAAAAATATATGTTAATAGTTCAGCAATAGTTTCAAAAACACACAGAAAGATATTTGATAAAACAGCTTCAAAACTGCATAGGTAATTTTCGCTCAATGTAACATTTATTTTAAACTAGCCGCCCGCCCTCGCTTCGCTTCGGTGTAGAGCTGAAGTGTAAACTACAGTTTTTGTTCTCAGGCTTGTATTATACACAAAATGACATTCATCTATGATTCTTCTTATACCTGCATGCAAAGTCTCAGCCCGATCGGTTTAAAATTGACAAAGTTTCATACAAACTTTCATTCCCTATTTTATCCCCTTGGGAGTAGAATTGATCAAAATCCTTTCTTAGCGGATGCCTACGTCATAACATCTACCTGCATGCCAAAGGACAATGGCGAACTCCCATACAAATTTTTGTTGAAATTTTTTTTGCGTCTATAAATGAATTGCATCTTAAATTATAGAGTTTAGATTCTCGATTTGATTCGTCTTATTTCTATTATTTTAGGAAGTCTGGATTTATAGATATTCTACTTTGAAGTTTTGGAGGTTATGTCATACCAAGTAATACAAAAACGAATTATTAAAGTATTTACAAGAGTATTTTTATATCAAAATAAAAAATACGCGAACCGAACTATAAAAGTGTACGGTTCCCGTAGATTAGTGACCAAAAAAATGGTTTTTATAATGTATGATCAGTGGGCGTAGGTACTTACTGACCAACCGCGTCAAAATACTTAATAATACTAAACAAACCAGGGTTATTTAGTTCGAATACAATGTCTATGCTGTAAGAAGTACTTAACAATTTGAAAATGACCACAACAATAATAAAGTATAAAAAGGATTTCTAATAGTGTACTGATGGGATATTAATTAAATATGAAACACTTTTTTATATATCTTTTATTCCATATCTTTGATCACAATATCGTAGATAGTAGATACAATGAAATAAAATCCACAGTATGGGACGGAATCGTGTCCAAAATTCACAGCAAGAAGTCGTCCGAAATATCAGATTCGGAAGTGTTAGGCAAGCACTACTCAACAGTCGCAGGGAAGATTTCGAGAGTCCAAATGCAGTCCAAGTCACATAAAAACACAAATCACAAAAAAAACCACTGCGCCGATTTAAATCGTTGCAATACGCATGCACAAGTAACGATAATGTTATCAATTATCAATATCAACAACAATTCGATGACAAGCATGACAGTGACAGTTATAGTTTTTTGCGTTAGAATTGTCGCCATACCCTTTTTGTATTGTGGAGATTATTTATTATGGTTTCAGTATAATATTGAAAAATAATGTTTCCCGATATTTTTGATAGATAATTAAATACAGTTTAAGCGTAAAGCGATGCAAAAAATACGAACAACATATTTAAAGTTGATTTCATCACTAAAATCAGTTAAAATAAATGGCTGAAAAGCCATGATGCCAAGCCACAATAAAATTAAAAAATAAATAGTCAATTGTGTTTCCCTTTTTTAAGTTTTTAATTCCAGACTTAGACAACCCTCCTGAATTGTTTAATCAATCTTTTGAGATTATTTTATTAACATTTCTGATAATGACATCTATAGACGCTAAAGATTTACTTCAACAAATATTTCGCCATTGTCCTTTCAGCCCGATCCATCCAGTGGTTTGGGATGTGCGTTGATAGATCACTATGTCAGTCAGTCAGTCACCTTTGAGTTTTATGTATATAGACTACGGACCGTCAAAACTTTAACACCCTTATTAATAAACAAGGAATAAGCTAAGACTAGTTACGCCTTGTTTTGTTCATGCCACTCAAATGGCATTTGTCATTCAACGAAAACAGACAGAACATGAATTAACTAATCCAAGTATATTCTGCATTTATTAATAACGGTCTATATGTTAGGTGGGCCGTTAGATGTGGTGGTAATTTGTGGTGCTCATGCTACGGGGGCGGGATAAATTGGAACTTGTCTATTTTTCTTTCGAATGTAATTTTAATGTCAATAATTGTTATATTAAAGTTCAATGTAAAAATTGACGAAAGAGCGAGTATCCCCTAATACAAGTACAATACTTAAAAGGGAATACTCAACAACATGTTTATATAGAACTTGTAAGCATTAAAGAATTTTTTCTTTTTCATTTTCATTTCATGTGTCCAAAATTATAGTATAAGTTGATGTATCAATCAATTGCGTAACGGGTTTCCTATGGCTATGGCTATCGCTTACGAATTCATTTTGTTATTTCTGATCCCCGGTTTTTGAAAAACCTTATCCGATCCAAGGTTTCCAAAAACCTTACGCTCATTTTCTTTAATATTATTTTTACTAATGCAAAAGGAAAAAAACCAGCGCGAGGCATTTCAAAACAGTGATCAGAGGCGACGAGCGTCCCAACATGTGCGACTAAGAGATCCTATTACTATTTTGTTGGAAGCTTTTTTTCGAGACTTACGAGTAATGTGCGGTTTAGCGGCCGACTTCATGGTGTTACTTTTCTGTTACAGTGTTGCGCGCGCATCTTAAAATTTCACTCTCATCATTTTTTCATAACGCGCCCGCGGCTAACTTCATTATGCGATAGCAAGAGCAATCTTGCTCTGAAGATTGCTCTTGCTATCTTGAAGGAAAGGCTCCTTCTGGGTATAGTCGCTACACCATAGATCCCATCTCTGCTCTCGGAATTGGTGATCAAAGGCTTACCCACTGTGGCTTTAAAAAGAGTCAAATTATACGTCTCGGAAATACAGACGCAGGCTAGCTATTCACTCCTTCACTGTACGTATTATAAAGGTATTCGAAAAGCGTCTACATTAATGATGATACAAAATCGTTCTACTGGGCTGGTGGTTAAATAAAACCCATTCATCATCAGGCTATTAATGTACCATGAATAGGGAGATTGGGCCATGACCCACCACGCCGCCCCAGTGTGGATTGGTGGATGCTAACGAATGCAGATGCAGCCAGTATCATCGGCTGAACGTGCCTTCCCAAGCACGGAGGAAGTCGAGATAATAAGTTTTTGGTCACCCATCCAATGGCTGACCATTGCGGAAGTTTCTTAACTTCAACGATCGCCGGCTGAACGCGCTAACCACCTGCGCCATCAAACTCCTCGAAACCCATTAGTCTAAGTGTCATTTTACGTTTTGTGACATTTAAACCTGATTTTGCGCTTGCTTCATGTTCATTGGATGGGTGACCAATTTCTATCTCGAGTTCCTCCGTGCTTCAGAAGGCACGTTAAGCCGTTGGTCCCGGTTGCATCTGCAGTCGTTAGCACCCGCCAATCCGCACTGGGCCCGCGTGGTGGGTCATGGCCCAATCTCCCTATTCCATAGGGAAGGCCTGTGCCCCAGCAGTGGGGACATTAAGAGGCTGATGATGAACTAATCATTAAAATATGCTAATATTGCAAACTAACGCAACGAACAGACATGGTCCAGGGTAGTCCTGCCTTAATATAAAAAAAAAATTATACCCCAACTATCGGGTACAGTTCACCTATAAGGTATTCTAAGTTTTTTTTTTAGTACTGCGCAACTTAATTAGATTGTCTCCGAAAAAAATTAAAAAATATATATATCACTTAAGTCCAGGCATAAAAATTACTGCAGTAAAAAGTGTAATAAAAAATGATTAAGCCAAACTAACTACTCTTACGGCAAACTTAACTCGCGAGTACCAATTAGCTTTTTAATTCATCTCGGGACCAGCTGCGAGCTAAAACTAGACATTTTTACTAATATAAAAGCCGCGGAGTAATTCAGGTGCAATTTTCTGCGAGAAATATGGGAATGTGTCACTTATAGCTATTCGCCCTTATAAAAAATACTTGATATAACATACTTCTCGTCTGGTAAGCAGATGGGTGAAGAGAGATCTCGCTTGGGATCTTAGACTCCCTCGAGTATTTACTCATAAATTAGTAATGTATTATTTATAAATTACAAGTATACAACTAATTATAATCTTCGTCATCTTTATATATATAATTCTTCTGTGAGTGTGTATGTCACTGAACTTCTCTTAAACGACTGGACCGATTTTGATGAAATTTTTTGTGTGTGTTCAAGGGGATCTGAGAATGGTTTAGATTCTGACAACGTCTGTCGGGTCCGCTAGTGTTAATATATATTATATTACATACTCTATGGTGATGTCGGTTTTTTATTTGGTATTCTGTTTTTCGTGTTTACTTGGTTTTTTTAATGTTTTATGAACAACTAGCGGCCCGCCCTCGCTTCGCTTCGGTGTAGAGCTGAAGTGTAGACTACAGTTTTTGTTCTCAGGCTTGTATTATACACAATCACATTCATCTATGATTCTTCTTATACCCGCATGCAAAGTCTCAGCCCGATCGGTTTAAAATTGACAAAGTTTCGTACAAACTTTCATTCCCCTTTTTATCCCCTTGGGGGTAGAATTGATGAAAATCCTTTATTAGCGGATGCCTACGTCATAACATCTACCTGCATACCAAATTTCAGCCCGATCCTCCCAGTTCTTTGGGCTGTGCGTTGATAGATCACTATGTCAGTCAGTCAGTCACTTTTGAGTTTTATATATATACTAGCGGACCCGACAGACGTTGTCCTGTCTAGTATGGTAGCGCCGTCTGTCGGATCCAATGTAAAACATTCCAAAATCAACAACTACTAATAAATTCAAAAATTAATTAAAAAAACATTGTCCTTCGGACAAAATTGTGAATCTAAACCATTCTCAGATCCCCTTGAACACACACAAAAAATTTCATCAAAATCGGCCCAGTCGTTTAAGAGAAGTTCAGTGACATACACACTCACAGAAGAATTATATATATAAAGATACATATTTAATCTATAGCGACCTAGCACAGGCCCTACCAGAATACCAGCGCCGACATGATAAGAGAAGTATTTTCCTTTCTCTGTCAGCTATGTCAGCTTATGCTGATGCAGGGTCCTGGTTGGCCGTCTAAAAATGAACTTTTATTTTTGTCATATGCTATTGTTATGATGGCCAATAAGGAATTTTTCATTTCATAATGATTTAAAGTAATGAGTTGTATTTAGCATAGTGCCTACTCATGTTTTTGTCCGAATGAGATATAAGAATGCCATAACAAAATCAAAGGTCGAATCTGCCAATGTTCAATTAAAGAAGTCCCAGTCTGTACTCTACTAGCTGGCTGTTGTGTGATTAATTCCATTTCATCTGAATGGTGTTAATGATATTTTTTTAATTGCTTTGTTCAAATTAAGCTTTGTTTTTGTGTTTATATGTAGCGATAACCTCTTTTAATAGAATCTGTGCTTGTATTGTAACCTTAAATATATATGATTTTATTTATTTTTTAAGCATTGAACTGCTAGATGTTTAAATCTAAAGAAAAGTTTACTAGAAAAAAATCCACGCGGACCAGGCCGTGGTAGCATAATGGTCAGTGCATTCGCCCGGATAGCGAAGGATGCGGGTTCGAGTCCCGTCCGCTGCCTGGTCCGCGTGGATTTTTTTCTAGTATACTTTTCTTTTTTAGCATTTAACTGCTAGATGTTTAAATGTCTAGCAGTTAAATGCTTAAAAAATAAATAAAATCATAACTATAAATGCTATTTCTTCTTTCAAATGTTTAATACTTGAAAAAGTATTCATATGAAATTGTGGGTTACCTACAATGTGAAGAGATGGCGCTGCCTTGCAGCTTAAGGCTAGGAAAATTTCGACGCGGCTAATAGGGCCGTGGTAGCATAATGGTCAGTGCATTCGCCCGGATAGCGAAGGATGCGGGTTCGAGTCCCGTCCGCTGCCTGGTCCGCGTGGATTTTTTTCTAGTAAACTTTTCTTTAGATTTAAACATCTAGCAGTTAAATGCTTAAAAAATAAATAAAATCATAACTATAAATGCTATTTCTTCTTTCAAATGTTTAATACTTGAAAAAGTATTCATTTGACATTGTGGGTTACCTACAATGCGAAGAGATGGCGCTGCCTTGCAGCTTAAGGCTAGGTAAATTTCGACGTGGCTAATAGGGCCGTGGTACCATAATGGTCAGTGCATTCGCCCGGATAGCGAAGGATGCGGGTTCGAGTCCCTTCCGCAGCCTGGTCCGCGTGGATTTTTTTCTAATAAACTTTTCTTTAGACTTAAATATATATTTTTTATTAATTTTCTAGTCTCGGTGCAAAGGCAACGGATTTACACAGCCTTGCCCCTTTTTAATTTTTTCTTTTAAATTGTATAATTATGCATACAAAAAACCGTTAGTGTTTGGCATCCGTTTGTCAGATAAAGGACTGACATTTGCTGAACTAGGCCCTTTCCAGCGCAGCCGTGGATACGGAGTTATATCAGTAATTTTGTAAGTTATAAGTATAACAATTTATCTGTATCCGTGTACTATGCTGAATAAACGATTTTGATTGATTGATTGATTTGATATTACAACATCTCAGACTTTCCGTCTACGCGGCACAGCTTGGCGCTGGCAAATATAAAACTGACAATATTTTCAAATTTATATGTATGACCGTTTGTTTCTAATAAATAAAAAAAAAAAAAAAAAAACTATGGTTTTGAAGTGAAACTTTTTCTGGAGCGGGGTGTAAATGGAAAATCCTATAGAAAAGACGAAGCAACAAATGCGTCACGAGCGTCACACGCGACAATATATAAATTTAAATTCAAACTCATTTTTCGGTCTACGCTGTTACAAGCTCTTGTGAAAGTCAAACGCTACGCCATCGGTTCGTAAATCTACGGCGGGAGACCTTGTACTGAGAAGAACCGGCAAGAAACTTAGTAAGAGCTATTTTTTTTCACTCTGTTTTGTTTCACATGTCGTGTCGTCAATTGAAAGATGACATCAAAAACTGAAAACATGTGTTGCTGTCAACTTTCATCATATTAATATTATTGATTTACAATAAGTAAAGTATAGCTAGGTATACATGTAATGGATGTACCGCCATAAAAATGGTATGGGGCAGGTGGTAGAGGGGAAAATTTAAGCCTGTATGTATTTTTATACCCCATCATAAAAAAAATATTCTCCAAAAACAATTTTAGGGGTGTGTAACGTATTGTTCTATCAATTCCCTGGGATAACATTCCTCCTACCCACTTAAGGATATGAAAAATAAATTGTAGCCGATTCTCAGACCCACGGAATATGCAAATAAAATTTCATAAAAATTAGTCAGGTCGTTTCGGAGTAGTATGGTAACTAACATTGTGACACGAGAATTTTATATAGAAGATACTTTATACATGTATTCTATACCTTAGTATCCCATACAACGATATTAATATCGTTTATCCGATAACACAAGCCTACAGTGCTCACTTTGGGGCTAGGCTAATTGGTGTGAGTGTTGGAAATATTTATTTATTCATATTATTTAAAAAAATCTCGGGTCACAATGTTAGATATCATACTCCTCTGAAACGACTTGACCGATTTTTAAGAAATTTTATGTGCATTTTCAGTAGGTTTGAGAATCGTTTACTATCTATTTTTCATACCCCTAAGTGATAAACGTTGTCCATCCGTAAAAAAAAAAATTATGATATGGCTTAAAAAAATCATGCAAACATATTTTTTTTGCGGAAATAAGTTCGTTACGTCAGTTAGTATACAAATATATTAGTGACTAGCGGCCCGCCCGTTCTTCGCTTCGGTGTAGAGCTGAAGTGTAGACTACAGTTTTTGTTCTCAGACTAGTATTATACACAATGACATTCATTTATGATTCTTCTTATACCTGCATGCAAAGTCTCAGCCCGGTCGGTTTAAAATTGACAAAGTTTCATACAAACTTTCATTCCCTATTTTATCCCCTTGGGGGTAGAATTGGCGGATGCCTACATCATAACATCTACCTGCATGCCAAATTTCAGCCCAATCCGTCCTGTGGTTTGGGCTATGTGTTGATAGATCACTATGTCAGTCAGTCACCTTTGAGTTTTATATATATATATATATATATATATATACTAGCGGACCCGACAGACGTTGTCCTGTCTACACGTCTTTAATTTGAAAATTTCAAACTTTTTTTAATAAGCTAAAACATTCTGGACCATTTTGATGAAAATTACCATTCTCAGATCCCCTTGAACACACACAAAAAATTTCATCAAAATCGGTCCAGTCGTTTAAGAGAAGTTCAGTGACATACACACTCACAGAAGAATTATATATATAAAGATTTGACACTGCGATGGTAGCGCCGTCTGTCGGATCCAATGTAAAACATTCCAAAATCAACAACTACTAATAAATTAAAAATTAATTAAGAAAACATTGTCCAGCGGACAAAATTGTGAATCTAAACCATTCTCAGATCCCCTTGAACACACACAAAAAAATTCATTAAAATCGGTCCAGTCGTTTAAGAGAAGTTCAGTGACATACACACTCACAGAAGAATTATATATATAAAGATATATATAGATAGATGAGTGCGCTGCTCCAATTCCCCTATGCCTTATGCATCGCCTAATGTTAGGTTATTTAAGAAAAGAAGTTTCACTTCAGATGTGTGCTCCGTGCACTTTTTTTCTCCTTTCAACAGAACACCTACCATCAGTTCACCGTGAAAACGGCACATAAGAAAAGTTCAAACAACAATGAAGTAAAGCACCCTCCTTTTGTAACAACTTGATGGCGAACTATCCAAATGGTTTTTGTTACAAAATTTAATTAAAAGGCAACTTTTGGGACCGAATTTCTGAATTGAATTACCTAACGAAAATACCTTACCCGAACAAGAGTGTAATAGTCTTTACGTTCAATCTTTAGGAGGCGAAAGTTTTTACTTTGTGAACAACACTTATGAGCACATTCTGACAAAGAGATGTTTTCAAGACAAATATTAGGTAAACTTGCTTTAGAATAGGGATGATGACAGGGCGAATTTAACAAAATTCTATTAAGTCCGTAAGTTACGTTATCAAAGTGTGTTTTTTTTTTTTTATTGTAATTTGCGATCAGTGCGTGCCACTATAAGCAAATGTGTTGGATAAACATTGGGCTGTCAGTGTGTCCTTCAGTAAGGACAGCTCCTCCTTAATTCTCTTTATAGGACGTCTTTCCTGTTGAGTCGTTTGTTATAACTCTGAGTTGTGTTGCTAGTATGTTCGGGTGAGTCTCCAGCCTAGCCTGGTATTTCTGAGTCGCAATGGTTATTTCTTCCTTGACTGTTGACATTACCAGGTGTTCCTGAATTTCATTATTAGTGATATACCATGGTGCCTCGCTAATAGTTCGAAGGATCATATTTTGGGCTTTTTGAATGCAAAGGAGAAAAAGACAAAGTGGAGACCGCGTCTAGGCAAACGTAGTGTAGGACGTCCTCAGGCGCGATGGAGTGACGATTTGCGCAAGGTGGCTGGCAGGAGCTGGATGCGAGTAGCCCAAGATCGGTCTGAGTGGCGTGCATTTGGAGAGGCCTATGTCCAGCAGTGGACTAAGATATGCTGTTGATGATGATGAATGCAAAGGATGTTGTAATTGCTAGCAGTACCCCAGAGTTGTATGTCATAGCTCCACTTTGGTTAAAGGATAGTTTTATATATCAGTAACTTGTTATCTATTGACAAGTTGCTGTTGCGGCCCTATAGCCACAAAAGCCGCTTGTAGCGGATGTTAAGTTCCTCCCTTTTTTTCTTTATGTAATCCAGGTAAGGCGCCTATCTATGTGAAGCCCTAAGTAGCGTATACAGTTTTGATGAGGAAAGAATAATGGGCACTTATTTTTCTTTTTGTCAATCAAACAAAATGACAAAGATAAAACGCGTCAAAGTTTGTAAGTGCTCGTGACTACCTCCAAGTAAAAATTTTACCAAAAAGTGACGTCATGTAAAATTTCAAATCAATATAATCTCTGTAATGTTAGGTTTTGATAATGTATACGAAGGCAAAATACGTGTCCAATACTTTTTGATAATTCTACCTTATAGACGAAGATGAAATAAGTTTGTCATCATAGGAATATAAGTTATTTACGGGATTGTTATCATGTAACTTTGTTTTTAGCGAGTTTCCGATATTTCGGCACTGTTCAAGCACCCTGATCACGGAGTAACACTTTTATCCCGTAAATCTATCTATATGTGCATATATAAAAGTCAAAGATGACTGACTGACTGACATTGGGATCTATCAACGCACAGCCCAAACCACTGGACGGATCGGGCTGAAATTTGGCATGCAGGTAGATGTTATGACGTAGGCATCCGTTAAGAAAGGATTTTGATCAATTCTACCCCCAAGGGGATAAAATAGGGAATGAAACTTAGTCAATTTTAAACCGATCGGGCTGACACTTTGTATGCAGGTATAGGAAGAATCATAGATGAATGTCATTGTGTATAATACAAGCCTGAGACTAAAACTGTAGTCTTCAGCTTTGCACCGAAGCGAAGCGAGGGCGGGCCGCTAGTAACTTAAATTACTATAATGTTAATGACCATGAAAGTTTAAAACTTGAAACTTGACATTATCCCTGTTCTGTCGCAGTTAGTCTGTGTTGGACAACACATTTTTCAGCATGCGCTATCA
This sequence comes from Chilo suppressalis, assembly GCA_902850365.2. NCBI lineage: Eukaryota > Metazoa > Arthropoda > Insecta > Lepidoptera > Crambidae > Chilo > Chilo suppressalis. The sequence continues at coordinate 26,562,753 of OU963901.1, read as the reverse complement.
GAGATTACCTTAACATCGTGGCTATGAGCTATATGTTGGACCACACAATTTTCATCGTGCCCTTTCGAGGCTAACCTTAAATTAGTGGCGATGCGCCGACTCGACATTGTTTATAATTTCTTACGACAGGACATGGGACAACTTGGCCCTGATTGAAATTTCTTAAGAAAGGATATAGGGAAACTTGGCGCCATTTGTGATTCTGGAATACTGAAATTCTGCTCGATTCCTAAATCCTCCTTCGACTGAATACGGGCTAACGACCAAATGTAATTACGGTATTACAGAATAGCACTGCTATATTTGTGGTTGAAATAAATGAATTATTATGATTTTTTTTTGGCATTTAAAGATAGATTTAAATTAAATCTAAAGAAAAGTTTACTAGAAAAAAATCCACGCGGACCAGGCAGCGGACGGGACATTGTGGGTTGCCTACAATGCGAAGAGATGGCGCTGCCTTGCAGCTTAAGGCTAGGAAAATTTCGACGCGGCTAATAGGGCCGTGGTAGCATAATGGTAAATGAATTATTATTATTATTATTATAAAGCCTACTCCCAATCGTTTAGTGTGAACAATCGTTAAGGGAATAACCGTGACGTCACCTGTACCTATCGCCACGAAAATTCAATCGTTATTGGATATGTCATGAGCAGTGCTCTTGTAATCTGCCGCCGGTCCGATACAGCTTATCTTATCGAGACACATCTCGAGTCGACCCCGTCGGTTCAGAGTTGACCCCCTGACCTGTGTCCTGCTATTTTATACTCAGTTGTGCTAACGATAAGGTTTTAAATGACTTACAAGACTGTACTATGAGTACTCGTTTATAGAATCCTTATATTAGGTGAGAGTAGAGTTGAGTAATTGCGTTTAGTGATGCGGGGCCTGATTGCCTAACTCTCTGCTTTAAAAATGCTATAGTTTATGACGTCACACTGTCATTTGGGTTCGTCTAAGAAAGCCATAAAGCTTTCACGTCTACTAGGAGGCCAATGACAGCCATTAACAATTTTTAACGATATCCTTCATTCTCTCGTTACTATTTTGACAGGTAACCGAATTGCCTAAAAAAAGTGACAGCGATTTCAAGATGGCGGGTAAACGTTAATGCTTTCACATAAGCAGAGACCCATCGACTTACTGTACCCTTAGTACGAACCAATATCGAATTCCTATCGAATGCGAGTACGAAATGTCATTGTCAAATGTGTACTGATTTTAAGTTTTAGTTACGTACTTTGGGGCGCTGCTGTTCAAGTTCCCATACAAAATTTGACATTAATATTTCGGACTCGCAAACGATTCGAATTCGATAATGGTTCGTGGTAGGGGTACTGCTTTCATCTCAGGCTTTTATTGCATATTTACAATTCAATTTAATTTTGCTTTCTCAATTTAAAATATTGCTATTTTTGTTCTATTTCCAAAAGCACATTTTGTATTAATAAATTATTTTTTATCAAAACAAATACTACGATTTGAGATTGCTACGTTTGTAGTTTGTTTTTCTGTTTTGTGCGAAATGGCATGAATATTCCTGTTGGTAGCGACTGAGGTGGAGGCCGATGACAATGTTGACCTTGCGACGAACAGTTGTGGGAGAACAACATGCCTATGCTGCTGCCGGAGCGAACATTTGTCCAAACGTTCCGTCTAAGGGCTAACGCATATATGCAACTTTTAGTTGAACAACTAAAAGCGCATATATACAACTTTTAGTTGAACAACTATTTTTTGTGTATCGTATGTATATACCAATATATTGAAGCGCACATAGTATCAACTCGATAGTTGCTCAACAAAAAAGTCAAAAAGCTGTATCGATCTGCTTTTGATTAAAAAGTTGGACAACTATCGATCAAACGTTTAATTTGTATTGCATTGTATTGATGTGACCATCGACTAAATAGTCGATCCGCGACTGTCAATCTCGCATAAGCATTTGGAGCGGCTCCGCTTCTCTTGTCACCATGGCGGGCTTTGCGGGAACTATTTCGGACGGGTTCGGATAAAAGGACATGGCTTAGAAACTGCTCTTAACGTGTATAATTATTTCACACTAGCCTGTAACATTATAATATTGTTTTATGAATTATTACGTTTTTATTATTCTCATATAACTTTCAAGAAAAATTCAAATATCTAAAAGTATAAAAATTGACTTCATGTCTGTTTGAAAAGGAAAATGTTCCGTTTTACAAAATATTATGAGCAATAAATGTATATAAAAAATATTTGTGTAACTATATCGAAGTGAACAATATTATTTCTAAACTCCTTCAAAATATGACATATTTGGCCCTAATTTTTATTATGAAAAATTACTGAAGACCTAAAATAATAGATTTTATTATTCTAATCAGGCTTGAGACAAGGCTGTATGACATTAATCCTGTAATTTTCGTAAATAGACAAAATAAAAATTCACAGTTTTCCTGTCAGTCATTTTTGCTTAAAAAAACTTTTTATGATGAGTTAAGCGGAGAAATGGGAAGAGAGATTCTAAGAAAATGCGAAATTGATAACTCTGTGTATAAGTGGCAACATCTTTTATCAACTGTAGTAAGGTAATGGCATAGTAGGAGTTCTTATTATTTTCAAGATTGTGACTCTACCAGAAGTTCCTGAGCCTGTTTTCAAAGAAATTATAAAAATTCAGATGTGAATGGCTGAATTTTTATAATATTCCTAAGTACAATATTTATATATTGCTAGGGCAGTCGCTCATACAAAATTTTCCCATGTCCTTTGGTACACATATAGTTTATGACCTGGAATGAGACAAAGGATACTTTTTATCCCGGAAAAATCTTAGGTTCCCGAGGGATAACCAAAAAACTAAGTTAAACGGTGAGTCGCGGGCGGCCACTAGTATGTTAATAAATTAATAAATAAAAAAAAATATGTCGTATGATTTTATCTATTAAACAAAGATTGTATACTATATCGTATTGCCATGGTACAGAGCCTTGAGAAGCAACAAAATAAGACGTTAAATACTGGCGAACATATACACCACCTGTAAGATTTCTTATATACAGTATCATATCACAAATAATCACTTTCTTGTTCATTGGCATTATATGTAACACCTTGACTCGAGCGTTGCTAAATAAAGACTGGTATAATCGAGGACATTAAAAAAAACGATGATCGACTGCATCAATTGTATGCGTACCTCCACCAACTAAACGGTTTAGTTGTGTGGAAATCACGAGAACTACAAAACGCGACAAAACAGTTTAGTCGATGCAAAAGTTGTATATATGCGCCAGCCCTAAGTTAGGATAATTTTCTCACTCTTTGCCTCGAATTGATGCCTTTTTTGAATCCAACGGAAAGAACGACAGGCATCAAGCCAGAGATTAAGGTATTTATTGGTCAAACTGTTACTTTATGTGTTTGTATGGATCAAACTGATAATTTATTACTGTTCTTTCAGATCCTAGCTGCATTAGAGTTTTATGCCATTGGTTCCTACCAAAAGAATGTAGATTGGAACATTCAGTGGAATTCCTGTTATATTTTAGTAAAAAGATTACCATAATCAAATTCAGATACAAATTAATGCACATTATTTATTTGCATGAGTTACAATCTTATAAAACCAACATAATACATGAGTGATATCTCTGAATGCTGAGAGCACTTCCCTCCGCCATTCGCCGCTTCTCGAATTTTCCCGACGCAATTGTTCGTTGCGGAGCCGCCAGTTTTCCAGTTCGAAAATCCAACGCAGTGGTGCAGCTGAAACAAATTACCAGGGCTATTTAAAAAGGGATTGTGTATATCTTCCGGTTTCCGAAACTTACGTGATATGATATCTTATATATAAAATTCTCGTGTCAGAATGTCAGTTACCATACTCCCCCGAAACGGCTTGACCGATTTTTATAAAATTTTATATGCATATTCCGTTGGTCTGAGAATCGGCTACTATCTATTTTTCATATCCTTAAGTGATAATGGTTGTCCATCTGTTAGTAGTATTCTGAAACCTACAAAGCGCCTTCGCGCCAAAATTCAAACTATTGGGTATTGTAACGTAGTGTTCTCATATGGGTTAGGAGGAATGTTATCCCGGGAAATTGATAGAATACTACGTTACACACCCCTAAAAATTTTTTTGGACAATATTTATTTTTATATATTGTGGTATTAAAAATACATACAACCCCAAATTTTATGTTCTACCACCTGCCCCTATTTTTATGGCGGTAAGAAGTTCGCTGGGTCAGCTAGTTATTCTATATATAAAAATAAATTGTCAGTCGCAGACTTCTCAAGGACTCAACGCGCACGGTGTGCGGAGCGGAGATCCGTCCCTCGAAAATTTAGTGAGGTACGCTATAAAACTAATATTGTGAAATAGCGTTAAATTGTAATAAAAATGAAGTTTAAGAAAAACAGAAGGCGTCGTAAAAGAGAACGCTGGGTCCCTCCCTTTATATCGCATTCATTATTTATTTGTATTGTTGGGATTATTTATTACAATCTATATATATATAACTCAAAGGTGACTGACTGACTGACATAGTGATCTATCAACGCACAGCCCAAACCACTGGACGGATCGGGCTGAAATTTGGCATGCAGGTAGATGTTATGACGTAGGCATCCGCTAAGAAAGGATTTTGATCAATTCTACCCCCAAGAGGATAAAATAGGGAATGAAAGTTTGTATGAAACTTTGTCAATTTTAAACCGATCGGGCTGAGACTTTGTATGCAGGTATAAGAAGAATCATAGATGAATGTCATTGAGTATAATACAAGCCTGAGAACAAAAACTGTAGTCTACACTTCAGCTCTACACCGAAGCAAAGCGAGGGCGGGCCACTAGTTTCACTATAATATTGAGTACAACAATGTTCCACGATCTTTTTGAAAGATTATTAAATAAGTACAGTTTAAGCTTAAAGCGATGCAAAACATACGAACAGCGTACTTGAGGTTTATCTATCACTGAAATCATTTAAAATGGTAAGCTCAAAAGACTTGACGCTAAGCCTACATGAAAAGATGTGATTACTTAATAATAACTGAATGGTGTTTCCATAATTTAAGTTTTTAATTCCAGACTTAGACAACTCATCTCAATTATTTGATAAATCCGCTAAGATCTAAGTGTCGCCGCACACGGGCCACTGACCACAACCACAAAACGCCGCCACCGGCATATTTCTTGTAGTTTTCATACCTTTTTATATGGACTCGCTACACACGGTACGCCGGTGGCCGCCACACGCTACAAATCGTCGTTGCTCGCTTCTTGTGGCCCGCACCGACCACTTAATGCGCTGATACAAAACGCCGCCACACGTCACTCGCGCGATTCCCACTCCTCTCTCCCTTGCCTTAGTCGGCCGCTGTTGCGGCTTCAGCCACTTTAGTAGCCGCTTCTAGCTTCTCGTGGCGGCGTTTGTGACTGTGGCGTTTGGCCCGTGTGCGGCAACACTAACACCAAATCTACTGGAAAGTGACTTAATTAGTTATCTCATATTGAAGTCATTTTTCAAATTGACGACTCTGTATATAATACAGGGAGAAAAAAACAGCCCTTGCTGAGTTTCTTGCCGGTTCTTCTCAGTACAAGGTCTCCCGCCGTAGATTTGCGAACCGATGGCGTAGCTTTTCGACATTCACAAGTGCTTGTAACAGCCTACACTGAATAAACGATATTGAATTTTGAATTGAATTTTTGAACTATAGAATTCAGCTGCATGCGAAAATAACTCACATTTGTTTTCAATTTGCTGCAAAATAATATGCTACGGAAAGTTAGTACACCATTTTTTGTCACTTTTCGCGTTAATACGCCAGAACTATTTCTGAAAAATATCACGAACTGTAGAACTCTGCTGAAAAAGAACTCACATTTAATTTTAATCTGCTGGGAAATAATTGTGCTAAGTTCACTCAGATGTATTCGGGTGCACGAGAGTCATTACTCGAATTCGGACACCCGAAGCAATATTTACACTGGAATAAGGGCTGGAAGACGGTGCCAGGTAAACAAAAGGAAATCTACTCGTTATTTAATGAACCCCAAATAGAAGCAGGGAAACAAACAAATCTTCTGTCCTTTTTTTATAATTCCAATTTCCAGAAAGGAAGAAAGAAATTTCACATTCAAGACATTCACTTTATTTTCGGTTTTGCAATAATTATGAAATTTCTACCTTGGTGTGATCGCTATAAAGTTAAATATAGCAAATTAAATCTTTAATTAAGTTTCAGTTAATGTTCAGTCAGCTTTGTGACCGTTTAATGTTTAATAACAATTATACAAGCGGTGATAATAAAACAGCTATAATAACTCATTTAAGTGCATTGCGTTTACGCTCTTTCAGAATGTACGCATCGTTCTATCTCTTTCTGTCGTCAGTTACAGGCGTTTGCTAAAGGGAGAGGTGTATTTAGTAGAAAGTGTCGGAGGGTAGTCCAGTGGTCATAAAACGGAGTGTAGGGTGATAGCTGTTATCTTAGATTAAAACAAAAAGGGTAGATACGGCACTAGCCTCACAAAAGTGGTCCGCATGAATTGTGGTCCACGACCCTAATCGCTTTAGTCACAACTTGACATGCAAACAACGTACATGTGAACGCCAAAAAGAAATATTGTTAATATTTTGTGTTTATATGATAAAACAATCCCTAAGTGTGTTTATAAAAAATGCTCAAATTGCTCAAGAACTAAAAATAAAACCCGCGGCCTCACTATTTATTCGTAAGTACTATAAAATATATTTTTTCATAAAAATTGCTGTTTGTTTTGAATCTTATTCGGTAGTGACGTCGAGTACTGGTCGCGTGATTGGTGTCGGTAGTGCAGTGACGCGGATCTCGCCGTCCCATTCGCGCTGCCGTGGGATCAGTTTTTGTTTCATGCAAGTATGAGCGTACCGTATTTACCCTTTTTATTTTAATCTAAGGCTGTTATGCACTGTACGGATCAAAAAGCTTAGCAAATCAATATAAATGTGAAAGTTTATATGCCACCTTGCCACGCATATATTTGTAAAGTTAATGCCTGCAACATCATAATATGTATATAATAATAAATTACCCGACAATATAAAATTAGAATCTGGAACAATGTTTAAAAGGAAGTTAACATAATGGTAACAAAAAAATGTTATTATAATATGACAGATGACAAAATAGCTGACTGCAATATTTGCACACCTGCCTGCAGGTAGAATACATGTTCTTATTTCTATAAAATGTATCAACCTATGAACTGTATTTTGGCAAATAATTTTATATTATGATAATTATGTTTGTCATTCTAGTATGATACTCAATTGAGACATAATTTGATATGAGAAAACCGGAAGACTTGCTAAGGTGCAAGAGTTAAACAAAATTTTATTACAATTTAGCGCAAACAAAACCTTAATTCGTTCGTTGGTCACATACGAGACTTTTTGGTTGTAATTGGCGTATCGCATGTGTCCAATGAACCAATTGCCTTTTCGTTTGCGCTAATAATAATTTATATCTTCGGTACCTGGAGGCAAACTTATTCGCGTGATAGGGGGCCGCGGGGGTTCTTCATGGTAATCGTGTCATTTGGGTGCACGTTTCTGACGGGATTATATAGCTACCTCCCTTTTCCACTCAAGTTGCTGAGTTTGTACACTCAATCTCACTGTTTTTGTGCGGTATGTGTGACGACAGTAACATTAACAAGTGACAGCCTCAGATCACGGAGCGCAGATTACAGAAAGTGCATTCTTTCGCACCTTGTCATGTGGCTAATCGTGTCTGCTATTTGGTGAATGTGTATCCACAACGGGCAGTGAGAGGAAGGGACTGCTATCGAGGCGGATGCGATTGGCCATGTCAAGTTCCGGCATAACAGGCCCTGCCAGAATACCAGCGCTGCTGTGACACGTTTTATACGTGTTGCAACAGCATTACGCTGAGGCAGGGTCCTGATTGACCACAAATGATACTTTATTTTTTTTTTCTTAACTCCATCATGTATATTTTCATATTTTTTGTATGTTGTTTTGTAAATTTATTAATGTGGTCAATAAAAATGATTCTCTCCTCTCTCTCTCTCTCTCTCATATCTAATGTTGAATGATGGGTCAATTATCCCACCTGGGCAAAACCCCCGGTTTTCCCCTACTTTTTTCCTGAAAAATGACAAGTTTCTGTAGGATTACCAGAAAAATAGAGCGAACGATGTCGCAGGCGGAAGCATACATTATAACCACAAAATAGTGTTAGCTTCTATAACAAAATACATGACGATGTCCTTGCACTGACGTACAATAACCAAAAAGTTTTTAATCCCTTTTTATTATTATGTTGAGAACAGCATTGCAGATAAATATCAATGTAGGTACCGATCCATATTGATATAATATAATAAAATTCCCGTTACTATTAAAACAGAATCTGATATAAACACATTTAAGAATAAATTAAAACAGCATCTTATAAAAAAGCGTATTATTATGTTAATGAATTTATAAATGATAAATAATTTTGTTAATAATAAATTAACTTAGAATTTAACTTTATTTAATTTAACTCAATTATGTTTGACCTGTTAATTTGATTTGATTACTTGTATTATTATTGCTGTTGTTGTTATTATTTTTGTTTTTATTACTTATTAACTTGTTACGATAATGATTTTGATTTGACTATGATGGTATGATATGATTATGATGACATGATATGATATAAATTGACTTGATTAATTTTTAAATTGGACTGATTTTGTTTAAATTTCGTTGGACCTGATTTGATTTAATATGAACAACAATTGAGCTACAACATTTTTGCGCCGTGAAATTAATGTATATAATGTTAAGCTCAAGTTTGTTGCAACACCCCAACGGGGTCATGTACCACTCACTATTAACTAAGTAAGACCTTATAATCAACTAGTGGCCCGCCCTCGCTTCGCTTCGGTGTAGAGCTGTAGTGTAGACTATAGTTTTTGTTCTCAGGCGTGTATTGTACACATTGAATTTATTTATTTAATTCTTTTTCTATGATTCTTTTTTTTATTGAATAGGTAATAATGTTAACTTTTTTAAATTAGGGATGAGTGAGAGTATTATAGACGTAAGAGTAAACAAATATAATCAGAATGCTCCGAACTGCTAAGCTACAGGAGCTACTGGAGGTACACGTGTTATTGTGAGTCAACCATAAAAGATAGACATATGCTGTTGCAGGATATTGAAGTTATACTTCTTTAGGCGCGTTATGAAAAAATGATGAGAGTGAAATTTTAAGATGCGCGCGCATCACTGTAACACAAAATTTTAACAGCATGAAGTTGGTCGCTTTAGCGAATAACTTCATGCTGTTACTTTTGTGTTTACCGCACATTAAGAAAATCTACCAACAAAATAGAAATAGAATCTCTATTTAGTGGGTGCTAACGACTGCATTGTGAAGGCCTATCAAAAGTATTTATTAAGCTGGAACAACGGAACCAAAGCGCTATTCAGGAGGCTACAGCGCCATCTCTTGACCATTGGTGTAGTAGAACCAAAAACCACATCTTTATTTTTTGTAATAAAGTAACAGTTATAGGTATTAATATTTATAATATCAAAAGTATTTATTAATCTGGAACAACGGAACCAAAGCGCGATTCAGGAGACTACAGCGCCATCTCTTGACCATTGGTGTAGTAGAACCAAAAACCACATCTTTATTTTTTGTAATAAAGTAACAGTTATAGGTATTCATATTAATAATATTTATCCACATGTTTCTAGTTTGTATATTCGGAATACGTGTTTGAGTTTCATACAACTGCAAATCACATATGTTCTAATAAATTATATTCAGTAGCGATTTTAATTGAATATTTTGATTATTTATTTATTTTTTCAAATTAAAACTGAACTTTATTGACTGTGTCCTTTTCCAGACTTTTTATTAATTTATTGTAATTAATTATTTGCATGCAATTAAAAACTAATTTTAAACGATGCGAAAGAAGGATAACTTCTCACGCGCCTACATAAGTACACGCACCCATTTTTTTAGACAATTTTATGTGGAATATTTCCGTCATACATGATTTCTATGTAACTTTAACCATTAAGGCTGCACACGCGACGGAAGCTTAAAAAATGGAGTAACTTCTCCCGTTTTCCCAACATTTCCCTTCACTACTCTGCTCCTATTGATTGTAGCGTGATGAAAAGTATACTTTAACCTGCCCAGGAGTATGAAGAATAATTGTACCAAGTTTCGTTTTGTTTCTATAAGAAACATACATACATACATACATACATACAGACAGACAGACAAAAATTTTACTGATTGCATTTTTGGCAGCAATATCGATCACTAATCACCCCCTGATAGTTATTTTGAAAATATATTTCATGTACAGAATTGACCTCTCTACAGATTTACCTATTATAAGTATAGATAATGTACATGAGCAATGTGAAATAAATAAATAAATATTCTTCGGATTTGATTTGCTCTGCGCTAGTTATTCACAATCGTTATATAATTTTTTCCGTTTGTTTATTACTTAATAGTACATTACGATACGCGTGACGCCTCGCTCCGCTCGGGCGCTAACTTCACGCCGTGCAGTAATAGGCAACTTAGGCCACAAGTATCGTATGCTATTTTATAGCAAGTGTGACATAAACCCGCCCCGGACGCGGGCAAGAGGGGGGGGGGGTTAGTGTTTTGAAAGTAAAATTCATGTATTGCAATCACAAAGAATTGCAATACAGACTGCAAGTCAAACTCTGAAAAGAAAGAATTCCGGTTCAGATTACCATTTTGAAAGTATATTTCAAAAGGAAAACATCAAATATCATTACAACAAAATAGAATTTCAATGTATCCATGAACGTTTATTCCTTGATTGGCATAGTAAAGTTAAGTTACGCGTATCGTAATGTACTATTTATTCTACATGAGTGAAGTTGGTCAATTCATTTACACACCGTGCAGAAATAGGCAACTTAGGTCACGGAAAAGCGTGCGTAAAGTGCGGGTTTAGGTCACACTGTGCTATAAAATATATTAGCGTCATCATTTACTTACGTCAACAGACGCCTGTCAAGGCTCATCTAAATTACTCTTCATTTATGCTATTCTACTTAATAAATTATCAACTAAAGTTATCCATTCATTTAAAAATACTATCATACAAAAACTCTATTACTCAGCGAGCAATAATTTACAGTCGCCTTAAATTGTATATCGATTAAGTAACATCAGCTCAACCATAAAATTCGAGGGTAACCCTGCTCGATCAAAATAAACCGAAGGACGGATTAAAGCTTACACACGCCATATAAAAGAGTCCCAACCTTTTGAAATAGAACACCCAGAGCATGCAAAACTTCACAGAGATTATTAAATTTAATATAGATTCATACCAAAAAGGCTCTGCTGCATTCATTGAAATAATATAGGGCGCTTTAGATTTTTCGGTTTGCATTACAGACAGCTAGAAGTTCCCTCTTTAACCCAATCACGTCTGATGGCTTAATCTTAATATATATAAATCTCGTGTCACAATGTTTGTCCTCAATGGACTCCTAAACCACTGAACCGATTATAATAAAATTCGCACACCATGTGCAGTTCGATCCAACTTGAGAGATAGGATAGTTTAAATCTCAAATTATAGTCGCAATTTTAATTTATTGCAAATTATTATTTTTGGGCGTTACGAAGTTCGCCGAGTCAGCTAGTAATAATAATAAATATTTCCAACACTCTAAGTGCGTGCTAAGGGTACAGTAGTAAGGTTCAGTGTAGCGCAGATGTTGATTGATTCAGTCACCCTGGTGTCTGACTGATTGGGCAACGGAGAACTGATTTATTGCTTGTCAGTCAACGCGCCTGTAATATCTGGAATATCAGGTTCAGGCGACGCTGTGACAAAACCTATGACGGCCATAACTAACTAAAAATTTCAGGGCAAATGACACTCGATTTGTATGTGACACTACATAAATTATATTCAATTTTGTATTTGTACTGTGTGATAAGATATTCTTATATTTTGTTTATACTATTCAATTATCTTAAATGAGCAAGATAGTTTAAAAAGATATAATACTAGTGGCCCGCCCTCGCTTCGCTTCGGTGTAGACTATAGTTATTGTTCTTAAAGAACCCTTATAAAGGTCATGTACTTCAAGAAGCGACGTTTCCCTACTAACACGGAGTACCCCCACTAGAGTCCGCATACAAGGGCAAGCGCTTACGCCAAGCTTAAGTAGTATTTTACCTATGCGCGAGGCACGCCTACAGACGTCGTGATACATCGTTTCATTCGGTAACCGAGCGTTGGTCGAACTGCTTCTCTCGTTTTCGTGTTAAAAAACTGTAAAAAATGCCGTACTGTGCAATTAAATTGTGTGGAAAGTCGAGTACAGCTTCCAGTCTTAAAAAAAATGGTATTACTTTTCACTGGTTAGTTTAAATGCATTACAAAAAGACAAAAATAATGTTATATTAAATTGGTGTTAATTGCATTTATTTTTTGGTGAACGCGTTGATGTCTTTTTACGCTATCCCTTTCTCGCATGGGCTACATCATATATGCTATCTCGCTCTCACACCGGCACGTATATTGCTAGTGACTCAGACGCAGCTCATGTCTCAACGCGTAAGTTTATCGATAAGTTTGTCAGCTATGGAAATTGAAAAAATAAATAAAAACTATTTATTTCATCGTATACAATAATAGATGTCATGAGTATACAACCAACAGTGTTTATTTGACTTCAAACATATCCTAATAAAATTGAAAAAACGCGAAAATTTGTATGCATATTTGTTACTCTTTCACGCTAAAACGGTTAAACGGGTTTATATGAAATTAAGTGCGCATAGTTTATGACCTAGATAAAGACATAGAATTAACGATATTAAATACCCTAGAAACACCACGAGCGCTCAAAATGTGTCCCCATCAAGAAGTACTTGAACTCCACTCAATCGCGGACCGTTGAAAAGTCAAGATGCCAAAGAGTTCCGTGAAAAAATACAGAAAAATACTAATAGTACGTAAAGTGTCGTTTTTGCGACGGGTAGCTAATTAATGTTTTTTTAATTAACGCCTTTAAAGCAAATTTTATTGTTGTAATACTTACTATAAACTGATTTAATATAAAATATTTGTGATATTCAAATGCATGGTCGGTTATACGTCGCCCTTAGCCATCTCTTTTCTTCGCGATCTGTACCTGCTATATTGCTAACAGCGCATTCAGAATTGCGCGCGAAAAGTAAAAAAAAATAAGGTCTATATTCTTTCACACATAACAATAAATCGTAAAATTTTACGAACTTGACGCATGCATTTTAATTAAGACCTTATGCTGTATGCATTAAAGGTGACTTTCAATGTTTAAATAAGGCATTATATTGTTTTTGACCACGCGATCATCTTACGGACCTCCGTGGATCGTCCAATGTACCTTTTGGACACGTTTCGGCCACGATTTTGTTCGTGTTGTTGTATCTAGGGTAGTTAATATCGTTGCATTAATACTTCTTGTCCTGGGCGTGTTTTTTTTTTTGTGTTGCTTATATATAATTTAGTATGTAGTTACTAGTCGCGTCATGTAATTAGAACGCTGGAAGAAAGTGGAGAGGGTATGATTACGCATTTGCTTACACTCGCGCACCACAGTACTAGGCGTCTATTCTAAATTGTTTATCGATAGACAATATCGATATTTTCTAAAATCGATCTTACCCTCATCACTTCGCTGCGCTGAGTATATGATTTGACCTTGACGCGTCCAATCACAGCGGGGCTGACCTCCCTGCACCCCACCGACTTTGGCGATTTTGATTCCAAACAAAATTTGTGTGATGCGGACTCTAGTGGGGGTGCTCCATGCCTACTAATGATTTGTACGGAATGAGTGACCTACTCTCTGTGAGGAAATTATATATAATCACGACCATTCTCAAAATTCACAAATCCATACCCTCATCTCTTGAAAAAAATTCGAAAAGACATAATCGTCAAGTCGACTGTCACTAAAACTGCATTTGCTAGTAGGCAATTTAACTCGCGTTCGGCCATCTTATATAATAAAATAAATAAAGAAATAAACATATATGACAAAAATCATCACGAGTGTAAGAGCCTTTTAATTAAATGGATTCAGCCTCGAACGTATGAAGAAACTGAATCTCTACTGTATCGTATTTTATAAATGACATAAAACAATGTATAAAATTAATCACACACACACATACACACATAAAGACACAAACATACACGCACACATGGCCACAACATCTGCATTACCTTTCTTAATTGCAAATACTTTTGCTTAGCTTTAAGTCCTTTTAATGGGATTTAAAATTATTTTCAGCGTAGATCGTCTGTTTATTGTTTTATTTTATTTTCGTTCATTCTTTCTTTTTGTTCTTTGCATGTTCATTTTTTCATTTACTGTAACTATACTGGAGTTTGTAAATCACATTATTAGTTAAGGAAGAGCGAAGCCTCCAAACACAGGCAATATTTGCTTAAATGGAGACTCCAATCGATATATTATTAAGAAGGCTATTGTAAAGGAAAATAAATTATTCTTATTATTATGTTCTCAGGCTTGTATTATGCACAACGAGTGAAAATGTATTTAGCTGAAAGTGAAAATCTTGTTGCGTAGTTTAGGACCCGTTGTATGAAATGCACCATTGCTCTGCTGCTAAAAAAAAGTGTGTCCTCCTTACCATTGGTTCATGCCCTTATTATTAAATGTATCTAGTGACACGGTCACACACCCATCACTTTTATCACTCATAATTATTGCAGTAATCGTCGCGTCCTATGTTTTTCTATAATGTGGTACTGATCATAGAAATTAGAACATTCTGATTTGACTCAACACGCGTGGCGTGGCGTCGGTCGGGTGGCGTCGTGTTTCATAAGTGTCGCCGCACACGGACCACCGACCACAACCACAAAACGCCGCCACCGGCATATTTCTTGTAGTTTTCATACATTTTATATGGACTCGCCACACACGGTACGCTGGTAGCCGCCACACGCTACAAATCGTCGTAGCTCGCTTCTTGTGGCCCGCACAGGCCACTTAATGGGCTTAAACACAAAACGCCGCCACACGTCACTCGCGCGATTCCCCACCCCCCTTTCCCTTACTTATATGTTGGATTGTGCATTAACCAAGGAAGGCTATAGATTATTATATAACATTACGGTAGGACCAGGAAGAGCGAAGCATCAATGAAAAATGTTACAAAAACAGGTAAAAATATTCCATTTGTGAACTTTCGTTGCGTGGTAAACTGTTCAAGTTATTTTCCTCATTAAAATTTCTATAAAAAGTCTGCGCAGCATATATCTATTTTTAAAGTTTCACTCACTATAACCTTTTTACTCAAATTAACGCGGGTGAAACCGCAGCGGATCTCCAGTTGTGACATTGCTGAAACAGTTAGACATAAATGGTATTGCATTATTTTTTGTAGCTATTATTGTCTTCCTCTGAACTTTAGTACATCACTTTGCTCTATTATCTATGACATCCGCAGCGTAAGCGATATAAGGTACCTTTATGGTATTTTTTTTCAGACACTGGGTTAAATTATCGAAGTTTTCACACGGAACACTAAAAAAATTAATTTTTTTTACACATTGCCAGTATAACGATTCGTAAATAAATGGCAATGGCAAAGAATAATTTCAATCACAATCAATAAAAACATTTTGAATAACAAAAATGGCCAAGAAGCCCGAAAATAATTTGGAACTTGTAAAAATTCCTTAAGAATTAAGCAAAATTTAATTGAAAGCATATCTACCCGTTCAAAGCATTTTAATTCAATTTATCGGTGAACGTGGAAATATAAGAAACAATAAGAACTAGACAGGACGGTGCAAAACTAATCACTGTAACCACTATATCGAAAGATCAATACAGTCAAACAGGAGATTGCTAAACATAGTAAAACCTATTAAACTCGAATATCAACTCACGTCAATGAACTTGCCTCTAAACTACAGGGTGCAGGAAGTGTATCACACAACCGATTAAAACGGCATGATGTCCCTACGCTGGTTGCGAGATTCGATTAAGGAACGAATAAAGAGTTCCTTGTGCTGGTATTGACATAATCGAAATTTTATACCAACTGATTGGCTTATTGTGTCAACACAGATCGCCAAGTTGCAGAAATACAAAAAAAATCGGAAGATGATAAAATTTATTGCAAATGGTTTCGTATGTCATTAATATTTGACCTTTGTAAACGAAACAGATGCAGAATACAAACTAACAATAGATCACGATACTCGGCAAGAGCGTGAACATGTGTGGTTTCAAACAGAAGTTGCAACCGCACACACGCACAGCACGATTTCATTTCAGCAAGATCACCCGTTTTATCCATCCCAGATTTCTCTTTTTGGGGCTACTTGAAGTCTCACCTTTGTGTCAACAAGCCTCAGACTGTACGACCCTTTACTACTTGAGGGTGGGGGTTACTAAGGGTGGTTTTACTGGGGGTTGATTGACAGGAGATTTCTTAAACAAAAAGATCACTATGACCCAATTTGTTTACAACTAGCGGCCGCCCGCGATTTCGGCCGCGTTAATTTTTAGTTTTTTTTTCTAAATCAAAAGATTTTTTCTAAAATAAAAGTAGCCTAAGTTATTCCTTATTACATCAGCTACTTGCCAATAAAAGTCCCGTCAAAATCGGTCCAGCCATTTCAGAGATTAGCCGGAATAAACAGACAGACAGACAAAAATTGTAAAAAATGTTATTTTGGTGTATGTACTTCATATATATTCATATGCATGTAGTAAAAAGCGGTTATTTCAATATTACAAACGGACACTCCAATTTAATTCATATGTATAGAAGATGTATAGATTTGAAACTTATACCTTAAGTATATACATAAAAGAAATTCTAAAGCGCGATTTAGCACGTATACCCGAACATTTGACAGGATTTACTAGCACCATCTTTCTAAACAAATGAAAAACAAATGAATCCTTCTAAAGAGTCATTTGACGGGAATATGAACAGTTATCGGAGGAAATGTTGCGGAAAATTTTACGTAAATCATGGAAATGATAAACAAAACTGCCAAAAATATGTGGTAGCAGCCAATTTCTGTTTATCATCTTTTACTTAACAGAAGAAAATTGAAAGTACTAATTAAGATTTCCATCACTCTGTCCTAATATTAGATTTTATTTAGTGAAAAGTTATACAAAAGCAAACTTATACGATTTCCTTTGCGGCACCTTTTATTTTAGCTAGAAGAAAGAAGTATAGGGTTGACGTAGCAATAAAAACTGCAAACAACTACCCCATTCTCTTGTTCATATCATTTATTCAGCTAAGACGGTAAGCAAGTACACGTGTGGAAGTCGAATGGATACTGTACCTACTCGTTTTCATCAGAAATTCAGCACGGGCTGTATTTTTTTTCCTTACCGTTTTGTTTCACACGTTTAGATCGTCAGTTTGAATAATGACCTCAATATAAAAGGCATGAATGAATAAGGAATAATAAATCACATATTATCAAAACAGATACATGTTTCAGAACAATCCAATACGTTTTTGTGGTATTACAAGTTAAGCCGTACGCAAACATCGCTTTGCATTGTTCGCACAACTTAAAATTGTACATTTTAACAAAGCTCATTTCAAAGTTGTACCATTAAACTGATTTACAGTCGGGAACTTGATCCTGCATTGTATATCAACTTTATGAATGCAGGCAGATTGTGAGGCGGTTGCGGAATAATCGTTTTTTTTAAGAGAATTTATCTCCTGTTATAATAGTTCTTTTTTTTTATCAGATAAATTAAAAAAACTAAATAAGTTTTATAATTCTTATTTAAACAGTCTGATCTTGTTGTTACTTGTATTAATTGCATTGTTATTTGAATTCTAATTTATCTTTATTTCAGCTGAATTAAGCATATATTTTTTATAAAAATAAAGTTAACCTGGGTTAAATTATTCAAGTTGAATAAAAAATCGTTGCTTACTACCAATTTTTTTTATGTTAAAAAGGTGACGAACGGGCATATTATTCAATATTCAGTGAGCTTATACGATATTATTGAGGTGTTATAAGTAATTAAGTTGACTTTTTTAATAAATTTTCTTATATGCAAATACATATGTGTTTTAAATTAATAATCTGATGATTTGAACAGTTTATTTTTATTATCATTTATTATTATTATAAATATTATGAATACAATTGTTGCATGGGTATTTATTAAATAATTTAATAACATTATTGGTGAATGTGTAAGAAGTGTTATTTATTTCATTATTTAAAAAATAATGTATCCCCAATCCCCTACCCCGGGGAGCCGTGAAACCTTACGTAAAACCTAACACCACTAAAAGGTACTGTTATTACTGTGTACTTCTGTAACATGAAGGTTACTTCCCCAGACGGATGTTCCGATTCTAGCGCTAAAATCCGCTATGCCTTATATCTCGTTATTGCATTGTTATATATTAAATGTAAGTTTATACATAGTAAATAATGAGAGTGACAACAATCAATCAAGCTATTTTGTTTCAGTCTAAGATTGATATAACGTAAACATAAAATATAAGGTAAACGTACAAATAACCGTCAGTTTCTGAACTTGTTGTGCCACAAAATTGATAATTAAGTTATGAAAATTTTAATAACACCATGATCTACAGATTTAATTCTAATGATAATCATTTATTTCAGCTACATCGTCATCCACAGAAAATTATTTATTTGTTTTATTCTAATTAACGGTTTATATATCTCTTTTATTGAGGAAAGTCCTTACTTTCCAATTAATTTTGCAATTAATATTTTTTATAGTATTTTCCTTAAAATACTATTAAAAATATTAATTGCAAAATGCAATTAATTGTCATAATTGCTGTCTAAATGTCTTAATTTGAACACTTTTTGTATATATTCCTTTAAAATCAAATAATACTACCTATTTAAATTTGAGATTTTTTACAACTTTATAATTATAAAAATATTTCATGTGTTTTAAGTATTAACGTAATTATAAACTTTAAGTAGAGAACTTACAAAATGACTTACAGTCAAAACATTTATGTGGTTCGACATGAGGGACACTGTCACTGCCAACGCGGATCATCACCAGGTACCTATACAGTTCAGTGATAAGCGTGGTTCCACTCGGATCAGGCAATAGACGGGACTCGAACCCGCACCCTTCGCAATCCGGGCGAATGCACTAGCGCGTACTGGAACACTGTCGACATTACCAGCGTTTACCTTAATGATGTTTGGTGCCGGCTGCATCTGAAGTCGTTGGCACCTGCTAATCCGTACTGGGCCCACTTGGTGGGTCATGAATTCCTTATTCCATCCACAGGGAAGGCCTGTACCTGATTTTAATAAAAAAAGCACTTCTCTAATGTACCCTAATGGTTATGAAAAGTTATTTCCGGGCAAAATTTATTCAGTGTGGAAATTTTCCCGGCTACAGTCTCGGCCGCTATGTTGGAAAATTTCAGTGCTTAAAATGTTAAGGACACCCAAGCGAGCTTATTCACGGGTATTGTTTTGAAGAAGGATAATCTAATTCGGAATTATGTTAAAGAATCTCACACTGGGGATCACGGAAGTTAGCGAAGGATTTTTTCTTTTTTTTTGGTATTCTGGAACATGTCTTGGATTCATAAAGCTGTTCATTCGGATTTATGTTTTAAGACTTAATTAGAAAACCTTTTTGATCCACTGGGCGAATAGGGTACGGTGTAATGGTAAAAAATGGAGGTCTGTGCGAGCATATTGTACTTTGATATTATGTTTCTTATCCTCACTTAATTGTGTTTTTTTAAACGTTGTAACATAATTATTTTTAGTATACGCCATCTATCGAAATTCGTGTGAACTAGCACAGAACGGAACATTAGACAGTTCGATATGTCATGATCTATATCAGATTTTTGTTTTTAAGACATAATTAGAAAACGTTTTATCTTTATACGACTTTTAAGTTTCTGAGGTAACTCAAAATTGACGTTGTAAAGCAGTTTAACGCTTTAAATTAATATTAAATCAACGTGAAAGTGACATTTAAGGGATGCCATAATAATTTGTGGTTTAAATATAATCTTACATAGGTTAGCAAAAATACTAACTTTTTTTAATTTTTCCTTTGATCTAACTGATAAAACTGCAAACTAATCTAGGTATCCTGAAGAAATGCAACGCTTTGACCGGGAAACCTCAAATAACTCAAACTAGCTTATAGTTTGAGTTATTTGAGGTTTCCCGGTCAAAGCGAACCCTGGCCTTCAAGAGTCATTACTAAAGCTACCTCTGGTATTCGCGCAATCCGCAGCGTAACGGGAAGCGCACACAGACCAAATGGCGGACTTACCGTTTATCTCACGTATTGTATAAATAAAAAATAAATAATTTGAAATTATGATTTGTTCTTAAGACTCTGTATTTATCGGGATCGAAATCGTACTTCTTAAAACAGTTTTTTATGAGTCATTCAATTAATGTATAATTTCACATTATGTCATGAAAGGTGACTTCATGAATCATCTCTGAAGTCATTTTTCAACTTGACGACTCTGTAAATGATAAAGCAGGAAGAATAAAACAGCCCTTGCTGAGTTTCTTATCGGTTCTTCTCAGTACAAGGTCTCCTGTTAGCGACGGACTCGTATGAAACCACAGATAGTGGTGTCATATTTTTATTGTAAAATTTTAGGGTACTTTTAGTAGGAAAACGGCCATTTTGTTACTTACTTGCAATCCAACTGTCTTCGAACATACGCCGTCTAGTTAAGACCTATAATAAGTTTATTTCCGTGTTATCTTGTAAAAAACAATAAAAGTGTTATATCGTGTACTGGTGCATATTATTTTACTAGCGCGAGCTCCCACAGTATATAAAGTGGTCTTCGAGCCGGATCATCGCCGAATTAATATGTACCATACGCCGCCGAAAATGGTCAACACACGCAACCAGTGCAAGAAGAACCAAATGGATGACCAACCTGAGCTCAAGCAAGCCCTTTCTGAGCCTACTGGTGTTTATCGGAAGGACGAAAAACGGATTTTACCAAATTTAAGCCGAACGCGTGTAATAGAGGGTAATATGGTTATGAAAAGTGAAGCGTTTCAACCGCCCGCGTCCGTTACCAGTAAAAAATCTACAACGTCTTCCGTGTTGGCTCGACGAAAACAGCTTGAGTTGGAAGCTGCTCGCGAAAAAGCAAAAATTCAAATGGATTTGATCGACAAAAAACTAGAAGCGGACCTAGCGGAAATCGAAGATGAAAAATACAGTTCACATTCGGAAAAACGCACTTGTACTGATGTTGATGTGGAGAAGTGGTTAGATCGCAGCCAGGCAGAACTGGAGAAGGTACAGTCAGCCCCTGATAATGGTATAACAATGGCTGAGCTGTGCCCGCCGCCGCCGGTACATACAAATGCCGGCACCTCAGATGGAACAATCCAGATGCTCGCCGCTGCACTGAAGGAATTGGCCACTTCCGCAAATCGAGTAAAACCCGATTTCGACACTAACCTTTTAAGTCGTCTGAGTACGCCCAAAGAACTACCTATTTTCACGGGTGACCCTATGGATTGGCTGCTGTTCAGACAGGCTTACGAGGAGTCGACACAGGTGTGTAATTTTAGTGCAAAAGAAAACCTATGGAGATTGCGAAAATGTCTACGGGGCCCTGCTAAAGAAGCCGTCGCGTCACTTCTCATCACAGCCGTTGACCCTAACAAAATAATATCAACGTTGGAACTAAGGTTTGGAAACCCTGATACTATATTATACAGGATCATGCAAGACGTAAAGAAAACACAGCCATTATCTCAAGATTACCATAAAGATATAGTCTCGTTTTCATTAAAAATTGAGAATTTCGTCACCGCTGTACAAGCTGTTGGTCGAATGGAATATTTACAAGGAATGAATTTAGTGTCGATTATTTTATCTAAACTGCCAACCGTGCTAATATCAAAATGGTCTGATTACAGTTTCCCGCTTATTTCAAAAGACAAGAGGTCACGAATGGAAATTTTATCCGATTTCTTAAAGGAAGAAGCAGTAAAAATTACAGCTACCGCCAGCAGCTGTATTATTAATGCACGTGTTGATTATCAAAAATATAAAAAACATGACGACAGTCACGATAAAACGCAGACAGTTTTAGTACAACATTCAAATCAGGATGATAATAAATGCTTATTCTGCCGTGTATCAATACATAAATTAACGGACTGCAGAAAATTCAAGAAGTCATTGAATAAAATCAGATGGCAGTTCGTTAAGCGCAGTGGCCTATGTTTTAAATGTTTAATATCACGCCACGATCGGCAAACCTGCACAGCACCCGTTTGTGATAAGGACAATTGCGGGCAGGCGCATCATAAATTACTTCATTACGTAACCGGTCACAGCAACGAAAACATCGATCGTCGCGCGGGCGCACAGGAGCCCCCGCTCCCCGTGCCGCGGCGGGAGTCGCCTGCGCTAACTTCGTCGTCTTCAGAAGTCGTTACGCATATCAGTGGCAGTGAAAGTGAATGCAAAGTGTTATTAAAAGTAGTGCCTATACGCATACACGGACCTAACGGTATAATAGATTCGAGTGCTCTGCTCGATGATGGTTCAACGGTAACGCTAATTAGCTCGAGCCTGGCACAGCGCGCGGGACTGCGCGGCCGCCGGGAAACTATGCGCGTCCACGGCGCATGGCTCGATAACAAACTGGTTTGTGACACAACAGTAATGACGGTGAAGCTTTCTGGTAAGGACAATAATATTTATAACGTGCGTGCGCGCAGCGTATCTGAATTAAACTTACCTGTCCAAAATTTGTCTTATGTTAATTGTAGTAAATATGCTAATTTATTAAATATAAAAAATGAATTATATTGTATAGATAGAAAGCCCGAAATGTTAATAGGTCAAGATAATTATCATCTTTTGTATCCAATTAAAATTCACTTGGGTAAAACATACGAGCCGTCCGCTACACTTACCCCCCTAGGTTGGTGCATTCATGGTAATATACGCGTAAAACAGCAGCGCGTGCCACAGGCCGTCAGCTGCCACTCCGCCACCCTCGATCACGCCGCACTGGTAGTGACAACCCCTGAGAGCCCTGAGAAGGACAGACTGCACGAAGAAGTAAAAAGGTATTTTTCTTTAGATGCATTAGGAGTGTCAGGTAAACAGCGAGTGAACGCTGATGATGCTCGCGCCGTCTCTCAGCTGGAACGGTCCGCTGAATTAGTGGATGGTCGCTGGCGGGTGCGTTTGCCCTGGAAAGATGAAAGCTGCTCGATGCCCGACTACGTGACACTAGTGTCACACATAAAACGTGGTATTTGTCCCACTTTGGGGTGGACAACCCTAATAAAAAAAAGTTGCGTCTAGTATTTGACGCAGCAGACAAAACTGATGGTAAGTGTTTGAACGACTATTTGCTGAAGGGTCCAGACCTATTGTCGTCACTTTTAGGTATTATGCTGCGCTTTAGGGAAAATAAAATAGCAGTAACAGGCGACATCAAGGATATGTTTTTGCGCGTGAAGATTCACCCGGATGATCAACACGCACTTCGGTTTTTATGGAAAAATAGTCGTTCACCCAGTGAACCAGTAAAAACATATATTATGACTTCCCTAATTTTTGGTGCCAACTGTTCACCTTTTATAGCACAGTTTATAAAAAATGAGAACGCGGAGCGTTTTCGGTCTTCTATGTCCGACGCTGTTGACGCTATCCAAAACTCTCATTATGTCGACGATTATATTCAAAGTTTACCGGACGAAAAGACTGCAATCGAAATGGTAAAAAATATTGCTCATATCTATAAGGCCGGTGGCTTTGAGATGTGTAACTGGACTAGCAACAGCGTCGCCGTGTTGGATAGCATACCAAATGATACCTTAGGTACAGCTGCAGTAAGGTTTAAAATAGACCAGCAATATGAGGGAGAACGCACGCTCGGTCTCATTTGGTATCCGGGCGACGATGAGCTCGGATTCAATTTATCTTTGAAAAAGATCCCCGATAGTGTTATTCGAGGTAAGGAAAAGCCCACAAAACGATTAATGCTACGCGTGATTATGTCGATTTTTGATGTTTTTGGTTTTTTAGCGCCCTTTACAATACAAGGCAGAATAATGCTGCAAGATTCGATTTGATTTATCTCTGATGATATTTATAAAAAATGGTGCGAGTGGATCGATCTATTGAAGGTAATAAATCACATACGTATACCTAGGTGCTATACTCCCACAGTAGTAGTGAGACGGGAAGCGACGCGTAATAGCTGCTCGTCACAAATGCAGTCTGCACCGTCCGCCCCGCGCGCCGCACCCCCTGCGACGCCTGTGGCTACGAAGCCTGTTACGAAAGACTACGATGCTACGCCTTCGGTAAGCGCTACGGCACGTTACAACGATGCTCAGCTGCATATCTTTTGTGGTGCGTCATCAAAGGCCATGTGTGCGGTTGCGTATTTGCGTTGGGTCAATAATAATAAAATATGTGTTGCATTTGTGGCTAGTAAATGTCGTGTTTTACCTGTTAAACCTATAACCGTCCCCCGAGCAGAACTGCAGGCAGCCTTGTTGGCTGCGAGGTTGGCCGATACCATTGTTAACGAACACAAAATAACAGTCGTGCGCCGTTTTTTCTGGTGCGACTCCACTACTGTTTTGCAGTGGATAAAAAACAACACGCGCACTTACAAGACGTTCGTAGCAAACCGGTTGGGCGAAATAGATGAACTGACTCGAGTCGATGAGTGGCGTTACGTACCTACCAAACTCAATGTCGCCGACTTGGCTACACGGGACGTATTTGATGTTTCTTTGTTTGATAAAGAGTGGCTTAATGGTCCTAGATTTATGAATTTAAGTGAACAGTCGTGGCCAATTGATTTATTATTAGGAAATATCTATAAGAGTACCGAATATGTGGCGGTACTAAGTAGTGATTCGCATACTAGATTACCTATACCTGAGTTCGATAGGTTTTCGTCTTTTCTTAGGTTGCAGCGAGCCACAGCGGTTTTTCTTAAATGCGTAGAAAAAATTAAGGGACTTACCATTAAAGTCGACTGCGCTTTGATGGAGCGTGCTGAACGCCTGTTGTTAATACAAGCACAGGCAGATTCTTTCCCCTTGGACATAGCTGCAATAAAAAAAGGTAACCACTTACCTTCAACTAGTAAACTTGTCGCTTTGTCTCCGTACATGGACGAACATGGGATACTCCGCGTCGGTGGTCGCATCGACGCCGCTCCAGAGGTCGGTTTAGAAGTAAAGCGTCCTATTATACTGGATGGCCGACATCCAGTAGCACGACTTTTAGTGCGTCGTTACCACATCTTGGCCGCCCACGGTAACCAAGAAACCGTGGTAAATGAACTCAAGCAAATGTACTGGCTACTTCGTATGCGACCTACAGTTAATTACGTCACATATAAATGTATGGTATGCAGGCTAAGAAGAAGTAAGCCTCAAGTGCCAAGAATGGGTGATCTTCCTGCTGCTCGCATGGCTCATCACCAAAGGGCTTTCACCCACTGCGGGCTAGATTTGTTTGGGCCCATGGAGGTTACAGTTGGGAGACACAGAGTCAAGAGGTATGGCGTCTTGTTTACATGTCTCACGGTTCGCGCCATACACATTGAATTAGTGAGTTCACTTTCTTCTGACTCGCTAATCATGGCGTTGCGTCGTATGGCGGCTCGCCGTGGATGGCCGCGCTGTCTTTACTCAGACAACGGCACTAATTTGAGAGGTTCAGATACGGAACTACGAAAGTCCATTAAGGAAATTGACTTTGGGCCATTGGAAACGGTAGCTGCAAATAATGCCGTTCAATGGAATTTCATCCCCCCTGCTAGTCCTCACTGGGGTGGGGCGTGGGAACGACTTATTCGCTCTGTTAAGGTGTCCCTCCGAGCGATACTCAAAGAGCATGCACCCAGAGAGGAGGTTTTGGGTACACTGTTGACCGAAGTTGAGAATATAGTCAACAGTCGTCCGTTAATGCACGTTTCGGTAGATCCAGGTGACGCGGAAACACTGACACCTAACCATTTTCTTTTAGGTGGCTCCTCCAACATGCCTGCGCTTGGAAAATTCGATGAGTCTGATTTTTATCTACGGAAACTCTGGCGAAAGTCGCAGATGTTAGCTGATATGTATTGGCAAAGGTGGGTAAAAGAAATCTTACCAGAACTGCGGCCCAGGAAGAAATGGAACGAGGAACAGAAACCGGTACAGGTAAATAATCTTGTTCTGATTATTGATCCCAATGGTCCTCGTAACCTATGGCAAAAAGGTCTGGTCGTACGAGTTCACCCTGGCAAAGACGGCCGAATCCGAGTGGTGGATGTAAAGACGAGCACCGGCACGCTGCAGCGACCTGTGGTGCGCGTTGTACCCGTGTCCTTAGTTGATTAGTGCTGCTTCAGCACTAGGGGTGGGGAATGTTAGCGACGGACTCGTATGAAACCACAGATAGTGGTGTCATATTTTTATTGTAAAATTTTAGGGTACTTTTAGTAGGAAAACGGCCATTTTGTTACTTACTTGCAATCCGACTGTCTTCGAACATCCGCCGTCTAGTTAAGACCTACAATAAGTTTATTTCCGTGTTATCTTGTAAAAAACAATAAAAGTGTTATATCGTGTACTGGTGCATATTATTTTACTAGCGCGAGCTCCCACAGTATACAGTCTCCCGCCGTAGATTTACGAACCGATGGCGTAGCTTCTAGATATTCATATGTGCTTGTAACAGCCTAAACTGAATAAAGATTATGATTATATACTCAGGTAAGGTCGAAGGTCTTCATAAAATTTGCGTCACAATAGTAAAATACCTCTGTTGTACTTACCTGTCTGTGAGAGTTTACCTTTATAAGCCTAGCTTTCTGCGAAGTGGAATGCTTGTGTTCACCGCTGCGAATGGCCGCGGTAATTTCGCTGTCATGACTTTATTCATAGTTTTCATGTGAAAGTTTTTCTGTATTTTCCTGAATGTTTCATTTCAATTATATTTTCAGTTATTTCAAAATTCAACATCATTATTTTATGCGATCACATTGAAAGATTGATGGTACAGGTGGCTAGCGCATTCGGCCTGCGATCGTAAAATTTAAGTAACTTTCGCAATGGTCGGTCAGTGGATGGGTGGCCAAAAATTATTATCTCGAGCTTATCCGTGCTTCGGAAGGCCGTCAAGACGTTTTTGCTGGCTGCAGTCGTAATCACCCATCAATCCGCATTGGACCCTTGTGGTGGGTCACGGCCCAGGCTCCCTTTTCCATCCGTAGCAAAGGACTGTGCCTGGAAGACTGGACTGTATGGGAGTAGGGACATTAACAGACTGATTATGATGACATACGAATCATCACAACTCTATTATCATTTTCACTAGATGCAAATGTGCTCAGACAATTATTATAGATGGTAGGCGACATCATAAAGTATATTGCCATACATTTTTCGCCAAACACCTCCATAAACACATTATAATCTGTATATATGTTAGACTTTAAGGTATCTATCTGTGGGCCTACGTTCCCTGACTATAAATTAATAAATAAATAAAATTATAAGGTGTGATACACTAAAAATCTAAAATATGGTTATCTTAAAAACATAACATATATGGCTATAGAACCTACCTATACTGAATATATGGCTATAGAACCTAAATCTCTTAGCTTTCTTTGGTTAACGAGAGTTTAAAAATTCTCTCTAATCTGTGGCTCATTCACAATTATCACAGAGTTTCTGTCACAGAGTACCTTATTATAACCGGAAATGACACCTGATTTTAAAAGTTACTCTTATGCATTAACTTTAAAAACAGGCAACTATCTGTTAATCTGCATGCTCTATATACCTGAATCTAATCCATAATTTCGGTACTTGGCTTGATTTCCCTATTTTACTATATAACTTATTTGTTTTTTATTATTTTAATATGTTCTGTGTATATGGTTTATAGAAGTTCTCAGGGGTGTCTGTCAATAATATTCGTTTCTACAGTAATTGATATATAATTTCGAATCTAGGAAACAATTTTTCATGATTATTGGTCTTTAGGCCAAATATGTATGGAAGCTAAGCAATGTCCTTATGTTTTGAATTTTAAAGAAAATTGTCCCAGAAATAAATACACGCGCAACAGGCAGCAGACGGGACTCGAACCCTCACCCCTTGCTATCCGGGCGAATGCACCAACCACAATGCCACCGCGGCCTTAATGGCCATGTCGTATCTTCTCTAGCATTTCTTAGGCTGCAAGGCAACGCTATCCCGTCGCATTGCAAGTAACCCACAATGTCAAATGAATACCTACTACAAGGTATCAAACACTGGAAATAAGTATTTACTTTCATCATAGTTTACTAATAAAACAAAGTATAATCAAACTGTCTACAAATATTTGACAGCATTTGATATTATTATTTAAAACGATGAATAAGGACAATTCTGCCTTTAATTTTTTCCCAATTTTCTATTTCATAATCAAATCAAGGAGCTCGATGGAGCAAGTGGTTCTCGCGTTCGGCTGCGATCGTTGAAGATAAGCAACTTTCGCAGTGGTCGGTCACTAGATGGGTGACCAAAGATTAACTATCTCGAGCTTCGGAAAGCACGTTAGCCGTAGGTCCCGGCTGTATCAGCAGTCGTTAACACCCACCAATCCGCATTGGCCCGCGCGGTGGATCATGGCCCAAACTCTCTATTCCATCCATACGGAAGGCCTGTGCCCCAGCAGTGGGGACATCAATAGGCTGATGATGATTAATCAAATCAAAGTAATAATTCGTGTTCTTTATTGTAAAAAAAAGGAACGTAATTACCTAACTCTACAAATGTTCCTCACAAAACAATTATTTTAATTTTATCAGATATTTGTACTCGTATACGGACCGTAATTTAATGAAACGCAAAGCAAGCAATGTCTGTACTAATTATTGTCATTAACACCATCGCGTACCCTTTTTTCGGACAGCTAAATACACACCTGTTATTTTGCTAACCAGTACCTTCATATATTTTTTATGGAAGCTCTGATAAATCTCTGCACCCTGTGGAGGCTTTCCACAGGTTCTGAACGGCTCTGGGAGGTTTTGGGTGGGAATTAACAAGTGCAAATGACACAGTACGTTATCTCAAGCGCTATAAGATTGTATTCCACCCTTCTTTAACATAAAAAAACTCCAGTTGATTGTGTTTATGTTTCCGGGTAACCAGTATTATCCGGCACTCTATACAATACCTAGGCAATATGCAGAATGCCTAAAACGCCAAGGAAATGTAAGAAATATTTTATTCATTTTTTACTTTTCAGGTATTCTAGATAATGCAGAATGCGCAGTAGGCAATGTGTGTAAAGAAGATAGCGAGTCGAATTTTCTTTGTTTCATTATCTACTAGCTGTGTAAAACGTAGTCTATGTGTTAACCCAGGGTGCCAGCTAATTCCATACCAAATTTTATTAAAATCGCTCCAGCCGTTTAGACGTGAGGAAGTAACAAACATACACACTCACAAACTTTCGCCTTTATAATATTAGTGTGACTAGTTGACACGGCGAACGTCTTATCGCAATATTTTAATAACCATCTGCCCCAGGGTGAAAATTTAGGATTGTATGTATTTTTGTATGATGTATCATAGAAAAAAATGGTGGCCTGTAAAGTCGGTTTTACGGGCGAAGATTTTACGTGACAACGTCTTTTTCTCGGTAGAATATTTATTGATATGAATATAATTAAATTGCACAATAGGAACAAGGAATTGAATGAAAATAAGAATTGCACAAATTTTAACTATAGAAATATATTTTGTTTACTAAAACATTGTACATGTAAACTTAAACTTAACACGAGAGACTCATCGTAACGTTACCGAGCGTTACACTTTTTCATAAGTGACTCCCAGCCGCAACCTAATTTAAGACGTTGTCACGTCAAAATAAAAACAAAAAAAATGACCAAAAAAAGAATTTTTAAGGTTGGACCACCCTTAACATTTAAGGGGATAAAAAAAGATGTTGTCTGATTCTCAGACCTACTGAATATGCATATAAAATTTCACGAAAATCAGTCGAGCCGTGTTCCTGTGCCCAGCGAACTTCATACCGCCATAAAAATAGGGGCAGGTGGAAGAAGAGAAAATTTAGGGTTGTATGTATAATTAACAAATTATAAAAAAATAAATATTCTCCAAAAAAATTTAGTGGTGTGTAACGTAGTATACTATCAATTTTCTGAGATAACATTCCTCCTAACCCATATGAGAACACTACGTTACAATACCCAATAGTTTGAATTATGGCGCGAAGGCGCGTTGTAGGTTTCAGAACACTACGTTACAGGTGGACAACCATTATCACTTAAGGATATGAAAAATAGATAGTAGCCGATTCTCAGACCCACGGAATATGCATATAAAGTATCATAAAAATCGGTCTGGCTGTTTCGGAGGAGTATGGTAACTAACATTGTGACACGAGAATTTTATATATAAGACTAGCTGACCCAGCGAACTTCGTACCGCCATAAAAAAAATTAATTAAAAAACATTGTCCAGCGGACAAAATTGTGAATCTAAACCATTCTCAGATCCCCTTGAACACACACAAAAAATTTCATCAAAATCGGTCCAGTCGTTTAAGAGAAGTTCAGTGACATACACACTCACAGAAGAATTATATATATAAAGATTTGGAAAAATGAAAGCTTTCCGTTTGACAGGAACACAGCTTTTACTATAGTTAGCAATTGTTCGTTGATTGATAGTTCAGCAATATAACTCATATTTTTTTTTTTTTTTTTTTTTTAATTTATTGAGGTAAACAAACAATGACACAATACATTTTAAATACTGTACATAATACATTATATGCATAATTGTGACACCAGCAACGTTTACCGCAAATTACAAAAAGAAATTGTAAACTAAAAATGGACCGACAAATATGTGAGAGATGCGATGTTAAGCTTGTAGCAGTTCAAGCAAAGCCCTTCCGTATGTATATTTGTTTTCTGTTGCCATATCCAAAGAATTAAATAAATTATTATACGTATTAGTCATACGATGGAACGGTGATCTTTTTCCAGCATTGGTTCGACAACGGGCAATAGCAAACAATTTACAGGTATTACGACAGTGAGTTCTGGTGGGTACCTTATATCTTAATCTATTCGTTAACGTAATACTATCGTAACGGTTGTGACATATGTCATACAATATTGTTGATTCTAAAAATGTACGCCTATTTTTCAAACTCATACATTTATACTTACATAGGAGCTGCTCGTAAGACAATCTATTACGGTAACACTTGTAATTCATACAGCGCAAAAACTTCCTCTGTACTGCTTCTAAAGCATCTATGTATTTATTATAAAAAGGGTTCCAGATAGGCACAGCATATTCGAGTTGAGAGCGGATTAAAGACTTATATAAGTAAAGGTATGTGGAGTGGCGAGTAAAGTTAGTGCTAGATCGCATTACAAATCCATACATTCTGAAGGCCTTATTTATGATTTTATCAACGTGCTCGTCGAGGTGTAGTTGACTGTCCAGAGTAACGCCTAGGTCTTTTATAGATTGAACATGCTCCAATTGCACTCCAGATAACTTGTAACTAAACCTACTTTTGTTTTTTTTCTTTGTAAAAGTAATAGATTTACACTTATTCAAGCTAAGGAAAATATTGTTCTTAGTACAGTACTCAGAGAAACGATCAAGATCCTCCTGTATTTTGAGGTGGTCATCGATTTGTTCAATGGTATGATAAATCTTTAAATCATCTGCGTAAAGAAGAAAATCACAGAATTTGAAACAACTACCAATATCGTTTATGAACATTATAAACAGAAGAGGACCCAAAATCGACCCTTGCGGTACTCCAGATGTAATTGGAATTAGGTCAGACTCATAACCACTCAACACTACTTTCTGAGTACGATTTGTTATGTAGGATTTAAACCAGCGCCATAAGTCACCACGTATTCCATTAAAAGCCAACTTTTCCAAAAGTATCTTGTGATCGACCCTATCAAAAGCTTTTCGGATATCAGTGTAAACACTATCTACCTGCTTATTACCATCTAAACTGTCAAATAAATATGATACATATTGCAAAAGATTTGTTACTGTAGATCGTTTTTTAACAAAGCCGTGTTGATTATCTATTATATTATTATGCAAAGAGGGATAAATGGCGTTATGGACTAACCTCTCAAAAATTTTTGCTAGCACTGGGAGTATAGAGATAGGACGGTAACATTCAACATCAGACTTATCACCACCCTTAAAAACAGGAATGATACGAGCAGTTTTAAATATCAGAGGTACGACACCATCCTTTAGGCTCTTATTAAAAAGTAACATTAATGGCCTATGTACAGTAGAGGCAGTCAATTTAAGGAAAACTGGTGGTATATTGTCAACTCCCGGTCCTTTTGTCGTATTTAATTCTTTCAATACTTTACTAACAGTATCTTCCGAGAATTGCAGGGTACTCAATATAAGATCAGATTTATGGTTGCACTCAGGGATATTATCAATATCAAAGTTATCTGGTACATTGGAAGCATCAAATACCGACTTAAAAAAGGTGGAGAAAAGACGGCATATCTCCTTTGGCTCGTTAGCGGTAACGCCGCTGTATGATACAATTGTGGGAACCTCTGACTTTCCTTTATTATTGTTAAGAAATATCCAAAAATATTTTGTGTTTTTACTGATACTATCCTCAACTAATGTTAAATACTCCTTATAGCACTTCTGAGATGCATGTTTAAAGCGTTTTCTGAATAAGGAAAAGTTTTCGTAATCTGAGATGTTTCCATATTTTTTCCATTTTAACCAGTAGTTTTTTTTATTTTTGTATATATGTATCAATGCTCGAGTGAACCATCGTGGATATTGTGATGATTTAACAATTCTAGTAGGTATGTGTTTTCTGATAAGTGCATATATATGATCGTAAAATATAGAAGTCGCTGTCTCAACTGTTTTGTTAAGGAATAGTCCCTCCCAGTCTATATCGGAGATATCCTTATTTATTAATTTATAGTCTCCTTTGTCATATTGAAAATGCGTCCTAGGCAAAGCTTTGATACACGAAAAATTGTACTTTGTGGGAAAAAGTATATAAAATGGTGGGTGATGTTTATCAGCAGGCACTAGAGCTATTGGAGTTTCATCAAAATGTGTGCCCGAAATATTTGAAATAATTAAATCTAGTATTCTGTTATTAGCATTTTTACATTTATTCAATTGAAATGAGTTTAAAATCGACATAAAATTTATCAAAGCTTTTTCAGATTGCGTATACCTACTTTGAATAACAGGTAATAAGTGATCGTCACGTTCCTGCCATTCCAAATTCGGCAGATTATAATCTGCCGCTATAATATAATTGCTGGCTTTCGTAAACTGTATTACATAGGTTAAATAATCAAAATGTAAGTGATAATAGCTTGGGTTCGTGTTGGGAGGGATATAAGCAGGATATAAGCTTCCATTAAATCCATTTTATTTTGATACCCCATGGTAAGTAAATTAACAAAAAATTGTTTAAAAAACAAAAATTAAACTTACAAAAAACAAAAGAACAGACGCTTGAAAATGTATGTGTTCCATTTTTAAATTATTATTTTTAAAAATTTCAGCCAATCTCATTGTAACTGTGAGTTCAAACTAACTATTCGAATTCGATATTGGTTAGTGCTAAGGGTACCGATCTGGCATAGAGTATAATGTCGGCATTCCATAGAGAATAAGAAAAAAAATGGAAGGAAATAAATTGTATGAACTACATCTTTGTGCGTTCAAAGAACTGCGTAATATTTTATTGTTTAATACGAGTATGTCAGTTTAATTAAATTTGTTGAGCGTGAAGCGAATGTCTTATAAGGCAAAAATATATTTAACTAGCAACCCGCCCTTATTTCTCAAGGGCATAATTAGCTAATGAAGAAAATAAGTAAATTGTCATAAATTTTCACAGTAAAAGAGAAAAATGTATAAATTGAGACTGTGAATATAAAACGTCTTAGCTATGAACACCTTATAAAAGCTAGGTTGTTTTAAAAAAAATTAGTTGTTTGGCGCGGAAATATTAATGAAATTTATCGCAAAATGCTTGAATTTGAATTAGGATACTATAATCAGACACTGTATATTATATATTGTTTTAAACTTTCATGGTCACTAACATTATAGTAATATAAGTTATTTACGGGATTGTTACCATGTACCTTGATTTTAGCGAGTTTCCGATATTTCGGCACTGTTTCAAGCGCCATGATCATGGAGTAACTGAATTGATTGCGGGTAGGTTGTTATTGGCAGACATATCGGTCTACCCTCCGACGAAGTCTTTTATGGCGTTCGATACCCGTACCACTGCTCACATTCTCACTATTCACTCGAAACTGTTCTCGACACGTGTTTTTTGATTATTTCCGGTTTTACACATACGAACCACAGGATTCCAGATACTCGACAATTTAAACCCGTCCTCACGATTGAAATTTTTATGTTTTGTTATTTCAATCGCTTCCCTGACCAATCTTGGTATGTAGTGGCGTTCTGTCGAGATAATGATGTCGGGAAACTCTTTAAAATCAAGGTACATGGTAACAATCCCGTAAATAACTTATATTACTATACTGCATATTATTGTTAGATATGTATTTATGTATGTATATATTATATACATACATAAATACATATCTAACAATAGCTCCTATTCTAGCTTGCATATTTAATGATTGTGTTGACTGTGGTGTTTTTCCTGACCTCATGAAATACAGTAAAATAACTCCTTTGCATAAAACGGGAAGTACATCATACCCCACAAACTTTAGACCAATTTCTGTGCTACCCACCTTTAGTAAAATTTTCGAAAAAATCATGTTAGATCAAATGCAATCACATTTTAATAAATATAATATACTTCACTGTAAACAATTTGGTTTTACACGGGGTCGTTCAACAACCGATGCCGGTGTTGAACTTATACAACAAATTTTTGACGCCTGGGAGAACTCGCAGGACGCTCTAGGTGTGTTTTGCGACTTGTCCAAGGCTTTTGATTGCGTTTTTCATGAAACATTACTCAGGAAACTCCACCACTATGGATTTAGAGATACTGATCTGGATCTTATTGCGTCATACCTGATGGATAGGATTCAGAGGGTTGACATTAACGGCAATAAGTCTGCGGGTTCGCCGGTTAAAATGGGTGTTCCGCAGGGCTCAATCCTTGGTCCTTTCTTATTTTTAATTTATATTAATGACTTACCTTACTACGTTAGAGATAAGCATGAGATAGTATTGTTCGCGGATGATACATTACTTTTATTTAAACTCAAACGTAAGGAAACAGTTATTGACGACGTGAACAGTTGTATCTCTAAGGTAGTCCACTGGTTTAATGTTAATAATTTATTACTAAATGAAGGAAAAACGAAATGTATTAAATTTGTATTACCTAATGTAAAACAGGTAAAAACCAGTGTGAATGTAAAGGATAGGAATATGGGCCTTGTAGACACCACAGTATTCTTAGGGATTACTTTAGATTCTAAGCTTCAATGGGGCCCACATATTGATAAATTGTCAAATAGACTTAGTTCTGCAGCATATGCCGTAATGAAGATACGCCAGTTAACGGATGTAGATACGGCCAGATTAGTATACTTTAGTTATTTCCATAGTGTAATGTCGTACGGAATTTTATTGTGGGGAAACGCCGCCGACATTCAAACTATTTTTGTGCTGCAGAAGAGAGCTATTCGATCAATTTATAATCTTAAAGTTAAGGATTCCTTAAGAGATAGGTTTAAAGAATTTGGTATAATGACGGTCGCATCACAATACATTTACGAAAATTTATTACTTGTAAGAAAAAATATTAATTTGTTTCTTAAAAACAGTGATGTTCACACACTTAATACAAGAAACAAAAATAAACTAACTTTACCTACTACTAGGCTTCACAAAATCAATAATTCATTTAAAGGTCTTTGTGTTCGCTTATACAATAAAGTCCCAAGCAATATCCAAGAGTTAAGCATAAATAAATTCAAAGATAGTATAAAAAAAGCACTTATTAAAAAAGCTTATTACAAAGTGTCTGATTATATTACAGACAAAAATGCTTGGGTTTGAACTGTTCCAATCATTCCAACAGGTTTTCTATATTAAATAAATCATGATTGTATTGACGTTGTAACAACATAATGATTTGTAAATGTTGTTACATTATGCTTTTAATGTTGTGGAGTTTTTTTCGCTCGTTTTTCTCCGCAGCTAAAAAATATGTCCAATAACGAGTGGTAGGGAAAAAAATGTTTGGACGATTCAAAAGTGTTGTACTATACATCCAATTTGAATAAAGATATATTGATTTCTGATTTCTGATTTCTGATTATTTGTGTGTACCTATTATATACGTTGCTATAATGTATATTTATATATGTATGTATAAGTAATTAATGCTTTTTAATGTTTTCTCTGTTCTGCACCTTTTTTCCCGTTGACTAGTAGAGAATGCCATACTGGCATTAAATCCGCCATTTGCATTGTAAAGGAAATAAAGATTAAATAAATAAAAAATTGAGGGCTTTTTTGGCGGGATTTCATCGAGTGCGGTTGGCGTCTTATTTTAATTATTCTTAAATTCGTTCATAGTGGATATTGTGAAATAAAATTGGTGTGGTTTTGTGTAACAACTGTCTGCGCAACTGAAGAATTAGCGGAATCATTAAAATATACGCTATTCCGGTCAAGTGGACGTGAGAATTTTATTGTAGTGTTGACTACCTCACAGAAGCTTATCGAAAAAGTCAACTCGATACATTTCGTGCCAAACACTCCAAGAAACATTAGAATGCGTCACACCGTCATTCTAATGTAAAAATAAAAAGAAGATAAATTTAATTAAAGACTAGGCTGTATGGGCATTGTTCCCTTTGCCTTCCCTAAAACGGGAGAACTTCCAAAAAAAAATTACTTCTTTTATGCTTAGCTTCCGTCCGCGACTCTGTCCACGTTATGGTTACTTTTTGAGAAGAACACATGAAGCTTAGTCTTAATCTTAAGGTAATCTGGATTCTAAGTAGCTTTTAAGTTTCTGTTATTAAAAAAGAAAAATAAAATAAAAGCAAGGCTGTGGGAAGCCGTTGCCTCTGCTATAGGATTATAAACGTTAACGGAACACACAATCCACATTGAAACAATGTATGTCCTTCATTTACGCCATCCCTTCCGGCACCTGACCTTATTACCAACGTCGCCTGCTTTGTCAATGATGCTTTACAGGTAAAGTTGCGGAAGATGGCGGAATAACTCACTGTATTTAAAAAAAATGTGTGTGTCAGCTCCGACGCACGACTGAAGTTTACTCCTTAAGTTCGATAGTCTAACCAGGCGCAAAAAAGAGTTTATTTAACTTAAAAAAGATTTATACTGTACGAAAGGGTAAATTAACAAATTAATGAAAATAATATACATATATAAATATATATTTATTCATTTCATATACATTTATTATAACTAATCGACGAAATATTTTACATTAAACTTTTTACAATAGTCAATTTCAGATGTGCATAAATATATCATTAGGAATGTTGATAAATTATGTAATTATTATTATCAGACTATTATCATTTTTTAAATATTAATTAAATCAACATTGTCTGCATTATTAATTACAGTGACAAGTGGTTTATGGTAATTAAAATAAGACACATGGACGTTCGTAGATACGTGGTTCACGAATCTTGAAAATACCGCATCAATGGTTGTACCATACCTCGTTGTCCCCATTGCTCTATCAGAAACAATATCAAAATTCAGTTCAGATTTTAAAAAAATTATTAATGTCAATCCGTCATCTTTGTTTGTCAAAGTTGCGCGACATAGGATGCGCACCAAAAACGTAACGAGGTCATTCACTGATAGATTTTACTCCTCACATTTTTCTCATACCGGGCCCCTTATATATGCAAATCGATTCTTAAGGAGTAAACTCCAAAAATATTTCTTACATTAATTTTTTTCCGTGACTTTTTGAAAAAGTTCTTTTATATAAATGTTGTCCTGACGATAACGAACACAATAAAAAAATAATTATCCAATTTGTCTCAGTCGTTTGGAAGTGATGCACATGCATACCGCAGTAGCTTATTGGTCACTGCATTTTCCCGGATAGCGAAGGGTGCGAGTTCGAGTCTCGCCTGCGTGGTTTTTTTTCTCATAAAATTTTCTTAAGTCCTGCTTATTGTTAAGATCTAAGTTATTCACTTAGTGACTAACTCTAATAAACAAAAATAATATGTTTTGCATAATATTGCCACACTATGAACGCTAAAGAACTTATCTCTTAAATGGATGATGGAAACGTCATTAAATAAATAAATCAGTGCATCTATACCGTTGAAACTTGTTTTATTTAATAAATAAATATTTCCAACACACACACCAATTAGCCTAGCCCCAAAGTAAGCACTATAAGGCTTGTGTTATGGGATACTAGGGTAACGGATAGAATACATATATTGTACATATATAAGTGTATTTATATAGAAATACATATTAAACATCCATGACTGGAGTACAAATGCACGTATTCATCACACAAACATCTGCCCCCACCGGGATTCGAACCCGGGACCTCTCGAGTCGGCGACACCATAAAACCCGGCGTACAAACCACTCGGCCACGGAGGTCGTCAATTTGATGAGTGGTAAACATGAAAACCTA
Source organism: Chilo suppressalis (assembly GCA_902850365.2). Taxonomy (NCBI): domain Eukaryota; kingdom Metazoa; phylum Arthropoda; class Insecta; order Lepidoptera; family Crambidae; genus Chilo; species Chilo suppressalis. The sequence goes on along the minus strand of OU963901.1, from coordinate 26,523,913 downwards.
AGAAACAAACTTATCACCATTACTTTTTACTTGTTATGGGCCTCCGTTTCCGCACGTAGACTCCGTATTTGGTCCATTGTGCGTGCAGGGTATATTGAGCTAGCTAGCTCAGCCAGCCCAGCTCCTTCCAGAAGCGCAGTAGTCTCCTGGGACTCTCACAGGCTTCTAGGAGCGTCCTCCACATGAGCAGCCGTTTCATCTGCTTCCAGATATCCTATGCATAGAGAGCTATCTGTAACATGTATGGTTAGTAGATGATTGTTAAGTAGGCAGTGCCCTGTTATGGTGCCCAGCATTACTTGGAGGTCATTTCGTTTAAGATTTAATAGTTTTTTAGTTAGGCTGGGGTTAAGGCTAGGAAAAATATCCTTATATACTACTTATCACCATTATTTTATATTGGAATGGGATTATATGTTTTATTGTATTTTTATAAGTCGTGAAGAGTTCTAAGCTTAAATTAAATACTTATAGAAGAAGCTCTGAGCACTACCGCATCAACAAGCCATCAACACAAAAAGAAAAAGATAAGGAATGGATCTAAAGCAAAAAGGCAAAGTTATCATTATAATATACATTAAGATAGAACTGTAGACAAAAACGACAACGGCGACGTGGAAGTTTCAGATTCGATTCGCGGCTTCATTCATCCTTTGAACGGAGACAATGCCGAAAGCCGGTCAATAAAGGAGGTAATTAATGGACCAGCATTCATTTCGGACGCTGCTGGCGATGATTTTACCAGAGTTTAGTTAAATTTTTGTTATTTCATCTGCTTAATCTACGGTAAATGGGATGGCAGTATCGAAAAAAGATCTTTTTTGTACGAGATTGTGAAGTTAGCTGAAGGAGAAATTAAGTTATATCTTAATTAACCAAGAGCCATTTGATTTGCCGCTTGTGTTGGAGCGCCCGTCTGGGGAAGAGTGGCCACAATTCAAACGCGTACAAAGAAATTTGGGGACTCATTTCTATATCGCAGTATCCGTAAATGGAATGCTCTGCCTGCTCACGTGTTCCCTCCTTCTTACAACCTTTTTTTTTGTCTGGAAAATACTTTATGCATCCTTCAACCACCGGGGGAGCGAGAGGAAGGTATGTGGGACTCCTCCCTGCTGATTTCATCCAGCCCTCGGCCTCGATGAAATGTGCAAGGCACTACCTACGCCCTGAACAGGGCCACTAAAAACCAGACAATACCCCTGCACCTGTCACCCGACACGCATTCAGAGGACCTTAATCAACCTTAGTCCTCCCAATGCGTGTCGAGAGTGCGGATGTAGTCGTGGCACCTGATTTTCAATTGGCCACGCATCCGCTGGTGTTTGTCCATTGCTGGACCCGCCCCAATGAAGATGCCCCAGAGTATCAGGGGCATCAGCATCCAGAGAGCTTGTGCAATGCGAGCCCGTCCTCCCCCAGGACAAGCCCGCGGCTCCCACGGGAGTGGGAGGGAGAGCGTAGTTCTCTCTGTCCCTCTCCCGCCCCCATTGGCTCCACGTGAGCCGATTGGCACGATACGCCTCTCCTGTGGCCCTAAAAAGGGCCTTTGTGTGTGGTCCTTAAAAGGACCTTTAGTTCACAGGCGGACTACCGGATAAGGGGGTGGGCCTAACGCCGCCGCCTTCTCCGCCGCCCCCCATGCCTGATGGAACCCACTTGGGCTTCTGCCTCCCGGGCTCTCTCCTCCTCTTCTTTCCGCGATACAACCGCCTCGCAGAAAGTGGCTACTGCCGCCCATGACCTGTCGCTGCCCAGCATAGCTCTGACTACGCTGGGCAGGGAGAGGTCAGATCCCACTATCCCAATCAGCGTGGAACGCTGCTCAGCCCACGCCATGCACACTTCAACAGTGTGTTGTGTAGTGTCCTCAGCAGCGCCGCACCCATGACATTCTGGCGTCTCCTCCTTCCCTATCCGGTGCAGGAACTTTCCGAAGCATCCGTGCCCGGAAAGCACCTGCGCCAGCTGGAAGGTAAGACGACCCCTCTTTCTTCCAACCCAAGCTTTCAACATGGGTCTGATCGCCCCCACCGTTTCGACCCCGGCTGTAGGTTCCCGTAACCGATCATCCCATATTTCCATGGTGAGCTCCGCCGCCTCCCTACGAATCCTCATCATATCCTCCACCGTGGCATTCTCCCCCCTTTTACAACATTTTTAACATTTTTAAAGACAGACGTGTGCTCGTATGACGTCTCATACCAGCGAGACGCCATAATGTCCAGAGAAACGTTTTCGCGGGTATTTGAAAAGGTTTTTTTTCTGAAATACTCAACAGAATGATGAATATCCAGTTTACATGACTCCATAAACATAATTAACTAACGTGAGATCGTATTCTAAAACTTGTGAAATACGAAAATTACGATTAACAATAGGGCTGATGACGGAGTACAGTAAACGAAATTCTATTTAGTCCGTCAGTTAGATGATCAAAAAATAATGGACACGTATTTTTTCTTTGGCCAATCAACCAAAAAATGACAAAGTTATAGCGCGTCAAAGTTTGGGAGTAGGGTCTCGTGACGTCACTTTTAAGTGATTTTTCACTTACAAGTGTACTCAAACGTGACGTCATTCTACTTTTCAAATCAATATATCTCTGCAATGTTTATATTATGTGAAAAAAGAAAAAATACGTGTCCAATACTTTTTGATAATCTACCTGATAAACGAAGAAAAAAAAATAGTCATCATCCCTATTATCCAAAATAGCTTACACAAGAGTCGTCAGCGAAGTATTTAATCAAATCACTATCTTATTAAATTACTATCGCATAGTAGAAAGTGACATCATAATCTTCATTATCTTTAATATTGTGTTGGTTAACAAAAGTTAAATAAGTCTCATCCCAAATCTGATTGATGTTTATCTCCAGCTTTATTTAACTTTTATATTTTAAGGATGATTTTTCAGATTTCATTTTTCGATAGGAATCAAGCTTTTTTGTCTTGTCAACCCTTCAGTCACTACCAACACAACAAAAAGCACCTAAAGCCGTATATTATTTCAACAGCCTCCAAAGAGCAAAAAGTATCATTTTAAACGTTACAATGGTGACGTTGGGGGGTCGAAGCGACCGCGGGAGTGGATTCTCTTCTTTTCAACGGACCGACCGTTTGCGGGTTGTTACGACGGTAATAGGTGTATTATGGGAGGTGAGATCGGTCGGATTATCCCCGGACTAAGAGGGTTGTGACGCCGTTTACGTTTGCGTTGCACAAATTGGGGATTATATAACTAAGTATTGTAATTTCGTTGTTGGTATATAACTTGTTTGCTTACTTGTTGGTATATGGTTCTCTACCGCTACTGATAGGCAATTTGTAATCATTATCATCAGCCTATTAATGTACCCACTGCTGGGGCACAGGCCTTCCCTATGGATGAAATAAGGAGATTGGACCATGACCTACTACGCGGGCCCAGTGCGGATTGGCGGGTGCTAACGACTGCAGATGCAACCAGGACCAACGGCTTGACGTGACTTCCGAAGCGCGGAGGAACTCGAGATAGAAGATTTTTCGTCACTCATCCAATGACTGGCCACTGCGAAAGTTGTTTATTCAACGATCGCAGCCTAACAACGCTAACCATCTGCGCCATCGAGCTCCTCTCAATCATTATAGTAATATAAGTTATTTACGGGATTGTTACCATGTACCTTGTTTTTAGCGAGTTTCCGATATTTCGGCACTGTTGCAAGCGCCATGATCACGGAGTAACTGAAGTAATTGCGGGTAGGCTGTTATTGGCAGACATATCGGTCTACCCTCCGACGAAGTCTTTTATTGCGTTCGTTACCCGTACCACTGTTCACATTCTCACTATGTGACTATGAGACTCACTCTCGACACACAACACTTACAGTATCGGATCGCGACACGACACTTTTTTGATTATTTCCGGTTTTACACATACGAACCACAGGATTCCAGACACTCGACAATTTAAACCCGTCCTCACGATTGAAATTTTTATGTTTTGTTATTTCAATCGCTTCCCTGACCAATCTTGGTATGTAGTGGCGTTCTGTCGAGATAATCTGTGGGTTATGAAACTCAATCCAGTGGTTAGGACCAGAATTAATCAAATGTTCCGCGATGGCTGATTTCTGCGTAACGCTGTTCTTGATTGCTTTTATGTACATGGTAACAATCCCGTAAATAACTTATATTACTATAATGTTAGTGACCATGAAAGTTTAAAACAATATATCCTCTCAATCAATTTGTAATGGTACTGAAATATGCTGACATTGTAATAATTAGCTGTTAAAATTCTAATTCATATAGTTTGACGGCATTTGTACAAGCTGTTCAAATTTTCAATGCTTGAGATATTAGGTCAATTTACTATCTATGCTTTTAACAGGTTGCATAAAATAAATGTTCATTAGCACCCATCGTAACACGTGTTGGGGCAGTGGCTATTCTGATCATACGAGTTTTTTCCCCTTTTTTTACACTCACACCAATTAGCCTAGCCCCAAAATAAGTACTGTAGGGTTGTGTTATGGGATACTAGGGTAACGGATACAATACATATAGGTACTGATAATATATATTAAGTATACTATACATTAAGCATCCATAACTGGAGTAAAAATGCTCGTATTCATCACACAAACATCTGCCCCCACCGGGATTCGAACCCGGGACCTCTCGAGTAGGCCACTCCTTGGAACACGGCGTACAAACCACTCGGCTAAGGAGGTCGATACTATTATATTTGGGGATACCAATGCTTTTGTAGTGAGTGAGGACATTAATGAGTTTTTTTTCTCCCAGCGATTGTGAATAGTCTAAATACCGGCTGGCTAGCCAAGGGCGTCTCCAATGGGTGTGTTTTAGTGTCGCCGCACACTGGCCACCGACCACAACCACAAAACGCCGCCACCGGCATATTTCATGTAGTTTTCATACATTTTATATGGGCTCGCCACACACGGTACGCCGGTGGCCGCCACACGCTACAAATCGTCGTTGCTCGCTTCTTGTGGCCCGCACAGGCCACTTAATGCGCCGATACAAAACGCCGCCACACGTCACTCGCGCGGTTCCCCAACCCTCTCTTCCTTACCTTAGTGTCGCCGCAGACGGGCCACACGCCACAACCACAAACGCCGCCACGAGAAGCTAGAAGCGACTACTAAAGTGGTTGAAGCGCGTGACAGCGGCCGACTAAGGTAATGGAGAGGCGCTTTAAGTGGCCGGTGCGGGCCATAAGAAGCGAGCTACGACGATTTGTAGCGTGTGGCGGCCACCGGCGTACCGTATGGGGCGAGTCCATATAAAATGTATGAAAACTACAAGAAATATGCCGGTCGCGGCGTTTTATGGCTGTGGTCGGTGGCCCATGTGCGACGACACTTAGTCGGACGCTGTCGCGCGCTTCAGCCACTTTAGTAGCCACTTGTAGCTTCTCGTGGCGGCGTTTGTGGCTGTGGCCTGTGGCACGTGTGCAGCGACACTTAGTCAATAAGAGCAGCGAGTAAAGAGCGAGCTTAGTCATAAACATGGCGCGATAAAACTTGGTCGTTAGCTCGAATACGATTGCCAATGGACGATTAAGTGTAAATGAACGGAGTCGAGTGCGCCCGTATTTGGGTAGTTTTCTTGTAAATAACATTTTGGAATTATTATACCATTGGAGGAGCTCGATGGCGCAGGTGGTTAGCGCGTTCGGCTGCGATCGTTGTAGTTAAGCAACTTTCGCAGTGGTCGGTCATAGGATGGGTGACCAAAAAATTCTATCTCGAGTTCCTCCGTGCTTCGAAAGGCACGTTAAGCCGTTGGCGCGTGGTGGGTCATGGCTCAATCTCCCTATTCCATCCATAGGGCACAGGCCTTGTGCCCCAGCTGTGGGGGCATTAAGAGGCTGATGATGATGATGATGATACCATAATTTCATACATTTCATACATTTCATGATTTCATAATTGCACAAATAACGAATTAAAGTGGAGACGTTATTCGAAAAAATTAAGTGAAGAATAAAAAATCGTTTTGCGTTAAGTAATGTTATCTGAGTCGTTGTCTAAATTCGCTCTTATAGTTTCTCAGGTAACTCAAAATTCACCGTGTAAAAGAAGAATTGCAAAATATTGTTTAAACTTTCATGGTCAATAACATTATAGTAATATAAGTTATTTACGGAATTGCTAACATGTACCTTGTTTATAGCGAGTTTCCGATATTTCGTCACTCTTGCAAGCGCCATGATCACGGAGTAACTGACCGGAAACTCGCTAAAAACAAGGTAGGGGAAACTACCCAATCATTGGCACTCTTCCTATTATTGGCACTTTTGAGTTTAGTTCGAAAAAAACAGGAAACAATAGATTATAGGAATAATGCTATCAATTTTCAAATTTCGAAACCATACTAGGTTTTTCTTTTTAATATGTAACGACCTTGAATAATCTATTGTCTCCTTGTTTTTCCGAATTAAACACAAAAGTGCCAATGATTGGGTGGTTTCCCCTACGTGGTAGCAATCCCGTAAATAACTTATATTGCTATAAGAATTACAAAGAACGGCATTTTATACGTCTTAAACTTTGTACAAACCTTAATAAAATTCCACCCACCATAGTTTACTATCTGTTTTGTAAGCCCTTTAATTGTATATGTGTGAGTAATAAAGAGTATATCTATCTATCTAAAATTCTTATAAACTCTACCGAAACGACCTTTAAAGACGACCTAGCCATGACATTTGTGTGCCATTATGTGCATGTATTGAGTGATGTCTGAAAATGCCAGCAGCGACCTTCGGTTTAACCTGCTGTTTAAGGGCATATTTAAACTATGTAAATTTAGGTAGAATTATTGAAATAATTTAGCCGAGAGTACTTCGCCTATAATTCGGTGCATTAAATTCGAGTAATTTTTTTTTAAATATTGTTGTAAATGTTCCGCAAAAATTAGATTTCCTCAAATTTATTTATTTATTTCGTTCGCATTGGTGGGGATCCTTGTCGGTCTGTAGAGGAAGTAAGTGCGACCATAGAAAAAATATTGTAAATATCACTTTTCGGCACTATAGGTCTTTACTCATAACTGATGTATAATTATGTAATATACCTGTAAGCGACTGTTTGCTGCCAAAATAAAGAGAAAAATAAAATTTAATGCCCCCAAATTTACCCAGATATTTTCCCCAAAAGGGAAGAAATTGAGCCCTTTATGATCGATCGATATGATGATCTTTCCGGTAGCTTTCCCAAAAACTGCACTTTTAGGTCACAAACTTTCTTGCGGATAGGAGCAGCAAAGTCCAAGGTCCAAATCCGTAAATGTGGGTATCCCACAAGGCTGTGTGCTATCGCCTACGTTGTTTCTTCTAAAAGTTGTTTAAAGAACTACATAGAAAAAAAAAATATATACTCGGAAAACAGATTAATCAAGAGAAATAGGAGCTCCTACGAAATTATTACCTTAAGGAAGGAACGCACAAATACTATGTATTACATAGAAATTTATTATAATAAATTAATTAAAAGCAGGCAGTTGTATGAATGGGTTACTAAATAATTGCAATCTAAAAACATTGGATTACATAAATCAATGAGATCATTAGAAAAAAAAGCACTTTAATGCTCAGAGGCAGATTAATGAGCACATTAAATCTGCTTCAGAGTTAATGAAGCTATGTAACTATAATGCTGGGCGCTAATAAATTCATTATTAAATGACTAAATTTAAATGCAATAAATTCCTCAGTAAAACTCTCAAATGAAAATTAGAAAATTAGAAACAAATCACAATAATCACACAGAATCAATGTGAATGTGATTGATTGACAAAAAAACTTTTTTTTTATGTTATTTGGCATACGAGCAGACGGCTCACCTGATGGTAAGTGATCACCGTCGCCCATGGACACTTGCAACACCAGGAGTATCACAAATGCGATGCCGGCCTTTAAGGAAGGAGTACGCTCTTTTTTTGAAGGTTTTTGGGTCGTATTGGTCCGGAAACACTGCTGGCGACAATATATTCCACAGTTTTGTCGTACGTGGTAAAAAATTTCGACAAAAACGCACGGTTGTGGATAGCCACGCATCAAGATGATGGGGATGAAATTTTTGTCGCGATGTACGATGGCGAAATGCAGCAGCAGGAATTAATCCGAACAATTCATCAGAACACTCTCCGTGATAAATGCGATAGAAGATGCAGATCGAAGCTACATCCCTACGCAAAGCCAAAGGATCAAGCTGATCGGAAAGGTCCTGGTCGTCGACGATTCGAGCCGCTCGGCGCTGGATGCGATCTAAAGGGAGAAGCTGGTACTGGGGTGCCCCCGCCCAAAGATGAGAGCAGTACTCCATGTGAGGCCGAACCTGTGCCTTATAAAGTTGCAGTCGGTGGGCCGGTGTGAAGTACATTCTCGATCTATTGAGCACACCAAGCTTCTTAGAGGCCAATTTGGCCTTGCCCTCTAAATGATCTATAACTTTTTATAAACCACTTTATCAACTCACAGATCCGATAAAACATACGCTTTTTCACGCGTTTCACCAACTCATCGTTTGTGTTCTGTACCTCTAGCACGAACCAATATCGACTTCGTATCGTTTGCGAGTCCGAAATGTCATTGTCAAATATGTACTGATTTTCAGTTCTCGTTACGTACTTTGTGCCGCTGCTGTTCAACTTTCCATGCAAAATTTGACATTGACATTTCGGTTTGCATACTATTCGAATTCGATGATTGTTCGTGCTAGGGGTACTGTTCCTGTAATTCACCGAATGAATATAAGACCCTAGCACCTATCGTGGATTTGTAGTTAGTTAGTAGTTTGTAGTAGTGTAGTAGTGGGTTAGGTTAGGCCAGCGAAAAGCGCTGTTTTAAATCCACCCAGGTATTAAACCTGGGCCAGGATACATCTTATAGTTATTAAATAGAAATATGTATTTTTTTTTCATTCGCCCTTTGTAGACCAGACATTTTCGAAATTCAATTAAGTGATTTATAATATAACTCTCTTAAAAGTTCTTCAAATATAAGAAACGTTTATTGAGTCTTATTGAAATTCAAACAAAAGACAGAATACTTGTTTCGTTTTACATGCCTTTTGTATCGGTGTTTGATTATTGATTTGCGATACCAGACTTGCCACGCGACGTTCTATCTTATACACATATATAAAACTAGTGGCCCGCCCTCGCTTCGATTCGGGGTAGAATTGATCAAAATCTTTTCTTAGCAGATGCCTACGTCATAACATCTAACTGCATGCCAAATTTCAGCCCGATCCGCCCAGTGGTTTGGGCTATGCGTTGATAGATCACTATGTGAGTCAGTCACCTTTGAGTTTTATATATATATATAGGTTCTCGTGTCACAATCTTAGTTACCATACTCCTACGAAACTGCTTGACCGATTTTTATGTTATTTTTATGTTTTATTTAATGAGTGATGTGCGTGAAAACCTAAGAAACGAATACGATTTTTATGTTTATATGTGTCGGAGTGGGCGAGCGGGATAGAGGCGGTTGTCCACGTGGTTCGTCTTGATCCGCCATCTTGGGTATTCGATGTTATTTTCCGAAAATGAAACTGTAGTCTAATAACTTAGCTAATGTTTAATTTAAATCTTTAAATCACTTTACAAAATATGATAAGATTACAAGGATACAAATGGATTACTTTGTGAAGCGCGGAGAGTTCTGTGCTAACGTCCGTTCACTATCGCAGCTCACGTCTGAATGCCGAATGCCGAATGACGAATGCCCCTTCCAATGAAGCGTTACCCCCTTAAATACTACCCTTAGCATAGACCACTCCCAAGTGATGACAGCTGTCACTGTCATTACTTGAAAGAAAGAAAGAAAGAAAAACATTTATTGGTTGCACAGCATACATACATTGAAAACAAAACAGATTTGAAAGAACATAACAACAAAGAAAAAAAAAAACAAATAATAATAAACAAAAAAAAACAAAAAAAGACAACTAAACTAATCTGCTGGTGTTGCTGTGCAGGGCCAACAGGTCGCTGTCTCAGCTATGCTACTGTGGTAGTACTTTCGCAATACCACAGCAGCGCTGATTTTCAGCCAGCGCCTTATGACGTCCGAACGCCAAACAAAATGCTATGATTTAAAAAAAATAAAATAAAATAAAATAAATAAATATCATTTCATAAAATAAACAAAGATAAATATTAATCAAAATATGATAAAACTAAGGCAGAACTACACTTTTCCGACTTTTTTTTCTCTTGTGGTAACAGCCTAATCTGTGCCTTAGTTAATCTATGGCTGTCACTCCGTCACTTTCTGCATGCATGGACTTTCCGGTTATAATAAGGTACTCTGTGGCATGGACTTTGATTTCTCACTTGACGTTTCACAAAGCAATGGTACACTGACTGATGACATTTGTTGTCGGTTTAACGTTTCGAAGGAGCGAGTGAGACGCCATCCGCCGACATATGCATATTCAGTAGGTCTGAGAATCGGCTACTATCTATTTTTTATACCCCTAAGTGATAAGGGTTGTCCACCCCTAAATTGTATTTTTTATTTTATAGGTATTTTTTTACATTGTGGCATTAAAAATACATGCAACCCTAAATTTTCACCCTTCTACCGCCAACCCCTAATTTTATGGCGGTACGAAGTTCGCTGAATCAGCTAATAATGTTCTAAAATACAATAGATAGGTACTTTTAGGCGCTTTGCAGACGACGGGGCGGGGCGGGCCGGTCAATTTCTCCGCGAATAATAGCACAAAGTAAATCCTATACTACAAACGCACACAGAGGGCAAAAAGACCGCGCCTTGGGTGCCCGGCGGGTACTGGCGGCGCGACATGTCCGCGGCTGCCCGCCGTGGATCATACAAACTAGTTTATATGCAGTAACGCAGACGGCGGCGCGGGGCGGCTAGCTCAGTCCGCGCCACGCGCTTTTTAGTGATGGACTATTCACTAGAACGATCATCCTGAACTGACCGCCTCTGCCCGTCGTGTGCTTTGTGTACGCGGGGAGGGCAGCCGCAGACATCGACGGGCAGACGCGGTCTTTATTGCTTCGCGGACAGAAAGCCCGCCCCGCCCCGTCGTCTGCAAAGCGCCTTATGCAAAGGGCGACCTTGGAATCCCTTTTATTTCGAGATATAGCGGTTGAGTAGGTACCTGCGCGTTTAAAACTACCGTTGTGAACAAGGCTATGTGTTGAGGCTATCACATACATTAAGCCTTTGAAATTATAAGATGTACTACAATTGTGCCTGAAAAACAAACACGCTTCGGGTGATACTTTTAATAAAATTCTGCGATCTTAAAAGTATGCCATTGTGAATGCGGACATAATATAACAAAACAATAATAATATTTACAAAAATATATTTTTTTAATAATAGTTTTAACAAAATTACCATCTTTTCAAAGATATCGCGAAAAGATTGGTGGAGACCACTGGAGACCGCATAAGCCTCGCCATTCAGCGGGGAAATGCCGCCAGCGTCCTGGGAACCTTTGCCGACGGCGAAGACTTAGGGCAGCTATTTTTTAATATTTTTAATTTTTGTCTAGTTTTAGTGTAGTTTAAGTTTAATATCTAAATGTAAATTGTTTTTTTTTATTATGAATCCTGTGTCTTAAATGAAATATATTTTAACAAGATTATGGCAATGTTAAATGTAAAATGAATTTTGGAGCAACAAGCCTATGATGTGTCATCATGAAAATACCGTTTTATAACCGTTATATACCATTCTACCAGTCATTGCGAAAGTTACTTTAAATTAAAGTTGTCTTAACTCCGAAGCCGCAACCTTCCTTTAAGAATAAAGTCACGATTGTGTGTTTAAGCTTGTATTAGAATAGGATTTCATTGAGCAAATATCAATTAATAGCGACCACCAAGAATAGGAGTTAAAGCAAAGATGGTTAGTCTGTGTAGGTACGTACATTCTTATAATGCTATAAATGTGAGAGATTTTACTATATATATAATAAAATATAATATATATATATATATATTTAATTTTATATTTTTATTTTATGTTTGTGACAAAAAGGGGCTAAATCAGTTGATTATTAATGCTGTATTTTCAATAAAAAGGAGTGCCAAGATTGTTTACCAAATAGGACAAGTTAGGATGAACAGACTGTTATTTAAAATTACAACAGTTAGACTTTTACAGATTGTCCGTTTACTATCATTAATTGCTAATAAATTTAAAAAATAATAGAAAAATAATAGTGAAGGACATTATTTTGGGCATGCTAGGGCCGATTTCGTCGATGTCCTTTAGCACACATATAGTTTACTAGCTGTGCCCCGCGGTGTTACCCGCGGTTTATTACGGATATTTTGCCGCAGAAAAAAGCAGCCTAACTGTTAATCTAGGGCATCAGCTAACTCTATATCAAATTTTATTAAAATCGCTCCAGCCGTTTAGACGTGAAGAAGTTACAAACAGACACACTCGCAAACTTTTGCCTTTACAATATTAGTGTGATTACCCAGATTGTGACAAAAAATACTTTAAATCCAGAAAAAGTTTCTTGAGACACTCTTGAAAAACTGATGTTAACGCTGACGAAGGCGCAGGCGCCTGCTAATACATAAATAAATTGCACACTATTATATTATTATGTTGGGTCGAGATTGTGTAGCGAATCGTAAATTCCCATATTTAAAAGGTTTGCATGTTAAAAATTCAACCATATTTTGATAGAGTCAAAGTAAAAGCACGCTGAAGTGGCAATGGGCAGGCCACATCGCTTGGGGATCTGACAACCGTTGGGTAAGAAAGGTCCTCGAGTGGCGACCACGTACCGGACGACGCAGCGTGGGGCGGCCCCCAACACGGTGGACTGACGACATCGTCAAATGTGCTGGAAGCCCCTGGATGCGGATAGCGCAGGACCGCGCATTGTGGCGTTCTATGGGGGGAGGCCTATGTCCAGCAGTGGACGGAGAAAGGCTGATGGATGGTTGGATGAAAAGCAAAATAGCCACAATAGTCACACCACAGAACACAGAAAGAGGTTAGGAGCGTGCTCATAGACCTTTTTTATGAGTTTGTATGCTGTTAGTTAGGTAGGTGACCTTTACAGTGTCACGGGGTTTGAGAACGGCGAGATCCTAAGGGAGGGACTGCTTCATATTTATACAGGGTGTTACAAAAATACAAATAAAGCTTGAAGGACGTTGAAGTACATCATATAAGGAGTCTTCTCTAATTTTCTTAAAATATTTGCATGAAGTAAAGGAAACCACCCAATCATTCGCACTCGACCTATTATTGGCACTTTTAATTTAAAAAAAACAAGGAGACAGTAGATTATTCAAGGTCGTTACATATTAAAAAGAAAAACCAAGTATGATTTCGAAATTTGAAAATTGGCAGCATTATTCCTACAATCTATTGTTTCCTGGTTTTTTTCGAACTAAACTCAAAAGTGCCAATAATAGGAAGAGTGCCAATGATTGGATAGTTTCCCCTATTACCTTTATATAAAAACAGTTATTTTTATTAATCCTCAAACTAGTGATGTGTCGAAAATGATCAATATTTTTATTAATCATTAAAAATAGCTGTTTTTATAAAAATTTAAAACTTCATGCAAAAATTTTAAGAAAATAAGAGAAGACTCCTTATATGATGTACTTCAACGCCCTTCAAGCTTTATTTGTATTTTTGTAACACCCTGTTTATGTTCGTCTTTCTGTAATTTCCATGCAAGTTGTGCACCCTACCATTATTTATCCACAACACCCTATGGTTGACTGGTAGACAATGCCTATGGCATTAAGTCCGCCTTTGTACACTTGTGCATTAAGTATAAATAAAATAAATAAATAAGGGAACCTCAGGCCGAGATTTGGCGAGTGCCTCTAGAGGTATTCCAGGCGGATGGCATCGGACGGGGGGAGTCCAGACGATGAGGATGTCTGGAGTCTCTAGACCACTCGAACCTGAGGGGGTCGGCTCAACTAGAGGGCGTCTCTGAGACTCGGACCTCGGCTCTAGTACACTGTACGTACCTGGTCGTTTTCCCCACCCCCCATGACAACGGCTTACTAGAGCCAGCTTGAGACCTGGTATAGCGTGTCGTGTGTAGACCGGGTCGGGGAAGTATTGTTCGAAATTTAATTCCAAAGTACGGCATTGATAACTGGCAGATCAACTAAAAGGGCTTTTTAAAACTATTTCCTCCTTCAATCCGAAATTATAATGCTGAACATGATCCTTAAATACCAAGCCGACTCTGTTGTGGTGCTTGTGCGTAAACTTGACGGTCACTTCGTCGTAAAAGTGTCAAGTCCAAGTGTACACTCCTGTATTTTTATTGCATTAAATTTTAATCATGTTCCCTGCCTCTTACAACCTGGGATCCTTTAAAAGAGGCGTGAAGAAGCAACATGCAGGCCGGCAGGGTGAGGATGGCTGGTGTGGCAGGTAGAACTGCTGTATCAGCTATCTTCGTGTCTAGACTTCTCCTTCACTTAACATCAGGTGGGGTGGAGTCATTTGTCGGACCTATATATAAAAAAAAGAAAAACGAAAAAAAGTCATAGACCGGGACCGTACCGGGTTTGTACAGGAACTGATGTCGCCGGCTCCCCCCACCTACACTTCCACCTAATAGATAACAGCCAATCAAACGACGCGATATCAAACAATTCAACCAATCAGCGCTTACAGCCGATAGTAACGACGCAATCAGAATCAAGTTTTGGTCAAGTTATGAGCATTACATAACTGTGGCTATAAATTTTCGAAAAACTGTGAATGTAGTTGTGTTTCTTTTTAAAAATAAAGGAATGTTTCATTTGAGTAAAATTATCTATCTCCAGTATTTAGAGTACTTTCCCTGGGGGTTGCATTCAAAATTTCCACCCTGTATAACTCATTGGTAAAATAACATTTGGAATATTTAATTGTCATAATATGGGGATCAGCCGCAGTAACCCAGTTAAGTCCGCTGCAAAGACTACAGAATAAAATAATTAAAGTTTTATTTCGCTATCACTATTTATCCCCAACTAAATAAATTTACGAAAAAACTGAACTATTTAATCTTAAACAACTATACATATATAACACCTGTATTTTTTTGGTAAAAAACATTCATACTGGATCCATTCAGTCCAACATATTACTAAAATAAAAAGAGAATTTAAGCACTCTTTAAGTAACACCAACAAAGTTATTAATACACGTCCTAGTTATGGGAGGAAAACAATATTATCTGAGGGAGTACAACTGTTTAACGAGCTCCCAGATGAAATAAAAAATTGCGATTGTAAAAATGCATTTAAAAGTAAATTAAAAGAGAATATCTTAACACTTAACTTTAAAATTTTATAACAGGGAAATTCTAACAATGTTGTTTTCACGAAGCTGTACAATAAGCACAATAATGTAATTATTGATTTAATTTTTTTTATTCGTTAATAGGTAAGCGCTTGACCATAATTCGCCTGATGGAAAGCAATATTATGGTCTACGATGGAGCGCGCTTACCTAATAAAAACCGGTTCACTCTTGCTTTGAAGACCGCTAGATTGTAGTGCTCGGGGAACAAGGGCTCAGGCAAGGAATTCCACAGTTTGGCAGTCCGCACGATGAAGCTAGACGCGAATCGCTTAGTGCGAGTCTTTGGAACTTATATACTAAACCGATACTGCAGAAGCGGTCACAATTATTAGAATGTGAAAATTTAAAATATTATTATAAGTAAACTGTATGTTATATATAAAATCCTTAAATATATATATATATATATATATATATATATATATATATATATATATATATATATATAATAACATAACATACAGTATCGGTTTAATAATCTAGCATTTGACTGCTAGGTGTTTAAATCTAAAGAAAAGTTTTACTAGAAAAAATCCACGCGGACCAGGCAGCGGACAGGACTCGAATCCTTAAATAAAAAAATAAATAAATAAAAAAAAGAACATAACTATAATTGCTGTTTCTTCTTTCAAATGTTTAATACTTGAAAAATTATTCATTTGACATTGTGGGTTGCCCACAGTGCGAATGGATGGCTCTGCCTTGCAGCTTAAGACTAGGAAAATTTTGACGCGGCCATCAGGGCCGTGTTAGCATAATTGGTCAGTGCATTCGCTCGGATTACGAAGGGTGCGGGTTCGAGTCCCGTCCGCTGCCTATTCCGCGTGGATTTTTTCTAGTATAACTTTAGATTTAAACTGTAGGTTTTTATGAGAAATAAACTCTGCAGCTAAACCACAGACCCTTGAACCAAATATCGTTTCGCTGCTGGTGTGGCCCAAGCCTTAAAATATATTATTATTACTACGTCTCCTCAGAGCAGTACGTTTCCGAACCAATGGTTGTGAACCACTGAACCATACGGATTTTCATACACGCGCTTAATATCGCACAATGAGCTTGAAATCATTACATGAACCAAAATAATGATACTCTCCATTATGTATGACGGCTGTAACATTTCATTAATATTATATTCCTATTCCTCTTGTTCATAATGTATGGGAGTAGAGAGCAAACACGACAGATTATTTGTATTATAACACCCGCTTGGGATAAAAAATTGGGAGAATAAATAAAGTCATCATCATCATCATCAGCCTATTAATGTTCCCACTGCTGGGGCACAGGCCTTCGAGAGGCCTTCTGAAATTGGGCCCGAACCCACCACCCGGGCCCAGTGCGGATTGGTGGGTGCTAACGTCTGCAGATGCAGCCGGGACCAACGGCTTAACGGGCCTTCCGAAGCACGGAGGAGCTCGAGATAGTAAATTTTTGGTCACCCATCCAATGACCGACCACTGCGAAAGTTGCTTAACTTCAACGACCGCAGCCGAACGCGCTAACCACTTGCGCCATCCACCTACCACACACCCACACATACCACATGTACTTAACATCACGTGGGGTGAATTTTTCAGTTTGGAAATGTTAATCTAAGAAAAACATGAGATCAATCAATCAATTTCATGTATAATGGAATGCAATGTGTGCGGCACGCCGGGCTGCAGCAGTAGCTGGAAGTTACCGACTTCCACTTGGGGGTGGAGGATGGTACACGCAGGAATCTTGACGGCGATATGTGGACTGTAGCTTGCGAAGAAATAAAATTCCCAGTGTTCTGTATCAAAGAGAATCGGTGGGCGCTGGTAATGGATGGCCTGTCGAGGAGTCTTCAGGTCCAGAGTGAACCGCTTGTTTCTTCCTGTTCCTTTAGGTAGCTGTGGCTGTATGGCATGTTCGATCCTGTTCCGGCCTGGACAAATCGGTCGTCTCGTACACAATGTTTATAAAGGATGAAGATTATACCCAGATATAAAGTCACTGTCATAAACTGGTGAAAGATAAAAAGACAAAAATTAAACTGTCGACGGGTCAATGATGGATGGAATATTTGCATAACTTTATCCGAGACATCTCAAATATCCAAATTAGCTACGATAAACATAAATATTATTAGTCAGAACAAACTGAATCAACAAAGTTAAAGTTTATACATGTTTAAATGTTATAATTAGATTTTTTTAGGCATGTAACTGACTAGGTGTTTAAATCTAAATATAATTTTAGTAGAAAAAAAATGGTTGCCTGTAAAGTCGGTTTTACGGGCGAAGATTTTACGTGACAACGTCTTTTTCTCGGTAGAATATTTATTGATATGAATATAATTAAATTGCACAATAGGAACAAGGAATTGAATGAAAATAAGAATTGCACAAATTTTAACTATAGAAATATATTTTGTTTACTAAAACATTGTACATGTAAACTTAAACTTAACACGAGAGACTCATCGTAACGTTACCGAGCGTTACACTTTTTCATAAGTGACTCCCAGCCGCAACCTAATTTAAGACGTTGTCACGTCAAAAATCCACGCTTACCAGGCAGCGTACGAGAATCGAACCCCG
This sequence comes from Chilo suppressalis, assembly GCA_902850365.2. Taxonomy (NCBI): domain Eukaryota; kingdom Metazoa; phylum Arthropoda; class Insecta; order Lepidoptera; family Crambidae; genus Chilo; species Chilo suppressalis. The sequence goes on along the minus strand of OU963901.1, from coordinate 26,505,988 downwards.
TAGATTTACCTCTAAACATCTAGCAGTTACATGCTTAAATAATTAAGAATATACTCCCAGACTCATCTATCGGCCCATCTACTAACGGCCCGCCCTCGCTTCGCTTCGGTGTATAGCTGAAGTATAGACTACAGTTTTTGTTCTCAGGCATGTATTATACACAATGACATTCATCTATGATTCTTCTTATACCTGCATGCAAAGTCTCAGCCCGATCGGTTTAAAATTGACAAAGTCTCATACAAACTCTCATTCCCTATTTTATCCCCTTGGGGGTAGAATTGATCAAAATCTTATCTTAGCGAATGCCTACGTCATAACATCTACCTGCATGCCAAATTTCAGCCCGATCCATCCAGTGGTTTGGGCTGTGCGTTGATAGATCACTATGTCAGTCAGTCACCTTTGAGTTTTATATACCTATATAGATATGGTTTTGACCACATATCATAGAAATCTCTTTCCGTATTCTGTGTCTTTGGCGGTCCTAAAAAAATGTTACATTGATAAGAAAGTCTTTACGCAGTATTGCAGCTGATTTATTAACCATCTGTAACTTGTGTTTTTGAAGTTCGAAACTTCTTTACGCACGCTTGACTTGGGGGGTAAGCTGGCGAATGGGTTACTCGTTACGAAAAGTGTATTTAGGCGAGGCGAACGGGAGTTGAGTGGGGGATATAAGCAAGAGGTAGCAGTGCGCAATATACATATTTCATTTACTAGCTATAAAGCTGGTTATATATATTTTATAGTTATATATATATATATATATATGTATATATATATATATGTATGTATATATAAATATGTACATACAGATGGAGCTAAAGAAGTTTCACTTCAGTTGTGTGGTCATAAGCACACTCGTATTTTATTTCAAATATATAATTATTACCAACCTTACTTAATTATGTTTCTGCTACAGACCGTTGAAACTTATAACGCTAGGGGGGGGGATAGATGTCTTGAATTGTATAACTATAATTGCTATTTCTTCTTTCAAATGTTTTATACTTGTAAAGGTTAATTTGACATTGTGGGTTACCTACAATGGTGCTGTCTTGCAGTTTAAATGAATTCTTCTGCAGTCAAAACACTATTATGTACTATGGTATTATGACCTGTATCTTATCCTATCGGTCACCCGTGACTTCGTCCGCGAAACTTTAGTTTTTTGAGAATCCCTCAGGAACCATACATTTTTTCGGGATAAAAAATATCCGATTCCTGAATCCGAGTAATAAACTACATGTGTGCCGAATTTCATCCAGACGCGTTCTGCCGGTTTTGCGGTAGTGAGTGACAAACTTACAAACTTTTACATTTATGCTATTAGTAGGATTTTTTTCCTACCTCAGATTAATGATAATCATAGATGGAGTGATAAAATAAGAGCTAGGCACCAGCTGTCTTTTATAAGAGCGAAAGAAAAAACTAATCGGGCATCAGTTTCCTTTTAAGCAAGATTGTTACAAGTTGCGTTGTATGTTGGTCCACCTTGGACTTAGTTTAGTAACATTAAAACCCGCCCTAAAGTTTTATTCTCACTACCAAAAATAATCATCTTACCGGACAGGGTCCTTTTTATCTCTACACCAAAATTCAACCGAAGTACAATCGATTCAGTTGCTTCCGCGTGAAACTGTAACATACAGGTTGCGGCACATAACTCTAGTGCTAAACAAAATGCGGAGGGGATAGCTACGCATAGGTACGACTGGAGAGCCAATCGGCGCAATGCACGCCCGCCCGCGCACCTCGTTTCCCCCCAAGACTTCTTAATATTCACTTCTGCGCAATAACGGTCTAGGCGCTAGAGTTTCGTGCCGCGACTTAAACAAAGATGTTTAAAGCGAGCGTGTTATAACACGCTCGCTTTAAACATATGGCATTCTATTAAGCTGTCTGTAGCATCAAATATCTTTGAATCATTGACTTTACTCAAGTACACTTAATAACAAATGTGATGGAGAAATTTGTTAAACCAAATGGTTACAAACCCATAGAAAAAGTTTCAGTTGATTATAAGTTTTGCAGGATAATTTATTATTAGTTAGGGTATGCAATGCGGGTATGATATTGCCTGGCCTAGATACTGGATTCAATAATACAGGCTGTAAAACAACCTATGACAAAGACTAAAACTACGTATTCTGTACATCCGAACAAGTAATATTACATATTACAAATAATTATACGGGGAAAAAATTGAAATTTTATGTTAACAAAAAACCTAGTACGCAATGTTTAGCCCGGCGCGCTGCTTAGACGCTACGCAAAGAATGTGCCTGTGTGTATGTGTGTGAGTGAGTGTAAGTGCGTCGATAAAATAGTTTCTAAATAACGTTTTGAAAATATTAATGCATAAATCAAAAAATAAATATTTGACTTTGACCTTCAATATCTCCATAACCATAAATTTCCCAGATATGGTCCAGAAGAACATCATGATGTGGAAAATACGTGGCCTTCGACTTCATTAAAGGTTTTTTTTACATCCTGTATAAACCATTTTTGTTTAAAAAAGGCAGAAGTGAGTCTCTTAATACCTTGCAATCGTCTTTGGCTCGAATCTAAATCATTATGCTTAAATTAGGGTGACACAGTTTCCAATCATGTCAATCAAAATGGTCTTCCTTTGCAGGTGGGATAAGGGTGAGATCGCATGGACGACACGGAGGCTCCCGGCGGCCGGCACCGGACGGCGCGCGCCGGCTGTCTATCTGCAGCCTTATCTGTCGAGCAGTGGTGAGCATACATGTATATTGGCAAGGTGGGGTCCTAATGAAAGCGGGGCACTTCGTGAACCTTATTCATATGAAACAATGTATATACATTGTTCTGGTATTAAGATCAGTATAGATATTTGAATAATACCTACATATTGTAGGTAGCACTCATGCAACGAGCTGAAGAAGTTGTCCCTAAAGAGAAGGACATTGATAAGGACAGTAAAATTGACAAACAAAATAGTGCATTCAATCGTTTCAAATGCATTACAGAGTGATAAAGCCAAAAGCCTCGCTCTGTACAATTGTGAATTCCTATTAATTACAGTCTGATATAATAATTACAATATACTATGCAATTAGCATTAAAATTGTTAGCATAACTCATTGCCTATATATTTTATTTTTGTAATCCAAAAAGTATTTTCAGCTCACTTCCTTTTCCACAATGAAGTAGCTAAATTAAAACAGTTGTTACCTACCTTTACTATAAAATTCATCATCATCATCAGCCTATTAATGTCCGCACTGCTGGGGCACAGGCCTTCCCTATGGATGGAATAGGGAGATGAGCCACCACGCGGGCCCAGTGCGGATTGGCGGGTACTAAAGACTGTAGATGTAGCCGGGACCAACGGCTTAATTGCCTTCCGAAGCACGGAGGAACTCGTGATAGAAGATTTTTGGTCACCCGCCAAATAACCGACCACTGCAAAAGTTGCTTAACTTCAATGATCGCAGCCGAACGCGCTAATCACCCGCGTCATCGAGCTCCTCTAACTACTACTAACTACTATAAAATTACATACTAATATTTACATCGATGTGCAAAAAAATGCACATAGATTATAAGAATTTGGTCGATGTACTTGACCGTTTGCTATTGGTAATGTAAATAATTATCATATTTTGTAAGATACTACTTACAATGAACTTATATTATTTTGTGAGCATCTTATTGGGCCCAACACACAAATTATGAAATTTGCGTTAATATCTTAGATTAAATCATTTAATCTAAGGTTAATATTTAGATGTTACGTTTCACCGCTAGATCTCTCGCCCTACCTTAAACCTAAATAGCACGACAGTGATTGAGGTAATGTTCTTGAGAGACGGTCGAGTAGCAATCTCGTATCCCTGTCCAGATTTAGGGCTTGTGGTGCACACAACACATTTATCCGGAAATAGAGGTGTTTTTTTAACAGAAACCATGTTACTTTCTATTTAAAATTGGTGTTGGAAACACAGACGTTTTAAGCAGTCAGTGCGTCAGAGCTTGCAAGTGCCAGGGTGCTGCAGGATGCCACAGTCTACGGTGAGTTGAGACGGGTGAGGTGAAGGCGCATCGCCAGTACTGCAGAGTTGCTCCAGTCTATGGTGAGTCGAGACAGGTGGAGTGTAACGGTGGGTCCGAGCTGCTGGTGTGCAGGGCCGCCACGCCGGTGTGCTTGCGGCCGACAAGTGAGGTACCGGTCGTGAGCTGCGAAGACCAGGTCGGGATGATGCCGTCGAGTGCTGCCGAAGGTCCAGGAAGTTGCGATTGAACCTTGAGACTGATGCTGGCTTGTTATGTGACTGCTGATGTTGCTTGACCTAATGAGGAAGGGTATGAAGAATGATGTTTGGCGCTGCGATGATTGAAGGTTGCTTCTTGCTGTGCTCAGTCGAGGGTCACCAGTGTTGGAAGGCCAAAGAGGAAGATCTTCCTCCGAACTGGATGATGGTAGCACGGGGGCCGCGGCCCTCCAAGTTGATTATATGTGAGGCATGTAGATGTCGCCGCCACATTGGTTTTCAGATATTTTGAAACTACACGTGAAATGTCATCTATGCAGAAGCACGGATGTTATTAAAAACATCTGTGCTGGTTTAATATTACTGGATTTATATCGTTGGCATTCTATGCATGATTTCACATACGAGTACTCTGTTATGTAACGGCGCATTCCAGGAAAGTCAAATCTTGCAACAATACAGTAGCAGCGTCGTGACACCACCATTACCTGCTTAAATAAAGGTGATTTTAAACAGAAACCATGTTACTTTATATTTAAAAATTGGTCTTCAGATATTTGGAAACTACATGCGTAATGTTACCTATGCAGATGCACGGATGTTTTTAAAAGCATCTCGGCTACTAGACTCCAATCACAATCAGCTTAAATGTGATTACAGAAAATGATATGACATGATAGAAAATCATTTCTACCACTTATTATTTGTAAAGAACGCAGTTTTCGACTATATGCAATTTTGCAATAAGACCGGTGGCGCTTTGGTTCAGATACTTGACACCATTCACTGAATACTGAATGATAAAATTCGTTAACCCAACGAACCCAATTCGCCGTATATGCAGGAGTCGAGAATTCAATATTTGCATTAGTATTTATCAGGTCCGGCATTTTAAGCGTCGCAAAATGAGAAACGTTTATTAGGAATGAGATTTTCTTTTTGCGGAAATCGGAATGGAAGTCATTCCGATTTACTTTTTATGAGAATTCTTATCTAGATACGGAGTAAGAAAGATTTTTAGATTGAATGAGAGATTCTGCTGGGGGTGGTATGCACCTTCTTACAGAAAACGATTGTGTCAATGAATTGGTGAACTGTTAGAAGATTTTCCGTTATATAATAACAAAACGACGATCTCAATAGAGCAGAGGCTTTCATGCACCACATGTGAAACCTAGCATCAGTTGCACCAACTTAATTTAAATTTGAAATAGAGGAGCTCGATGATGCGAATGGTTAGCGCGTTCGGCTGCGATTGTTGAAGTTAAGCAACTTTCGCAATGGTCGATCAATTGGATGGGTGACCAAAAGTCTTCTATCTCGAGTTCCCACATGCTTCGGAAGGCACGTTAAGCCGTTGGTTGGCTGCATCTGCAGTCACTGGGTCCGCGTGGTGGGTAATGTCTCCCTATTCCATCCATAGGGAAGGCCTGTGCCCCAGCAGTGGGGACATTAATGGGCTGATGATGAAGATGATGACTTCCAGAAAAGTTCATACTTTATACAGATACTTGTTGGAGAACTCGAACCTACGCCTTTTGCAATCCAGGCGAATGCAGCAACAAACTATGCTGCAGACCGAGACCTTAACCGCCGTATCATTTTTTTTCCAATATTTTTTTTTGTTTCCTCCGAGGCAGCGAAGTGGGTATGAAATTCATATGGGTACCCTACAGATGGCTGCAGGGTTATATCAGGCTCTTACTGACTGAAACAAACCTTACGGATCGGGTTGGGGACGCCTATTGCCATAAAGGCCGTACAGGCGTCATCTGATGCGATCATCCCATAAGAAGGGGGATGATGCAGTCCAATATTTCTCAAGCTGTAAGGTGCACTTGGGCCGCATTGTGGAAGGCGCAGATTAGAGTCCTGTCTGTGGACTGGGGAGTGGATTTTTCTATTTAGAAGATCTTTAGATTCATAAATGTACCAGCTCAAAATAAACAAATATTTCCAACACACACCAATTAGCCTAGCCCTAAAGTAGCACTGCAGGCTTAAGTTATGGAATACGAGGGTAACGGATAGAATACATAATAATAGTCTGAGACATGTATAAGTATATTTATATTGAAATATGTATGAAACATCCCTGACGTGTGTGCAGTAGGGATGATGACTAATTTTTTTTCTTCGTGTATCGGGTAGATTATTAAAAAGTATTGGACACGTATTTTTTCTTTTTTCACATAATATAAACATTGCAGAGATATATTGATTTGAAAAGTCGCATGACGTCACGTTTGAGTCTACTTTTAAGAGAAAATTCACTAAAAAGTGACGTCACGAGCCCCTACTCCCAAACTTTGACGTGCTATAACTTTGTCATTTTTCGGTTGATTGCCCAAAGAAAAAATACGCGTCCATTATTTTTTGATCATCTAACTGACGGACTAAATAGAATTTCGTTTACTGTAACCCCCTCATCACCCCTATTGTTCGCATTCATCACACAAACAACTGCCGCCACCGGATTTTCGAACCGGGACCTCTCGAGTAAGCGACATCGACACCTTGAAACCGAACAAACCACTCGGCCACGGAGGTCGTCCAGTAATAAAAATAAAATAAATATTGTTGGTTATATTTATAACAATCCACCTTGTTCCAGACGATAGCCCGCGACTTGAGTGCGATGTTATCGCTACGGAGACAATAACCGCACAGCCTTCGATGCCATCCAACATGAACGCGACGGAAGCCAGCCTCGACGTCAACAAGTCTACGCCGATCTACACTATAGGAACCAGCTTTATAACGCAGTGGTATGTATTCATAACTGCACTTTGTTAAAATACTAACTGACACCTTTATATAACCTTTGATAGAATACTAGCTAACCCAGCCAGGTGCTGCCGTTATCCTTTAAATTACTTTATCGTTATGAGTATTTTAACGACCTGTACTATAGGCACCAGCTTTATAGCGCAGTGGTACGTATTCATAACTGCATTTTGTTAAAATACTAACTGACACCTTTATATAATCTTTGATAGAATACTAGCTAACCCAGCCAGGTGCTGCTGTTATCCTTTAAATTACTTTATCGTTATGAGTATTTTAACGACCTGTACTATAGGCATCAGCTTTATAGCGCAGTGGAGCGTATTCATAACTGCACTTTGTTAAAATACTAACTAACACCTTTATATAACCTTTGATAGAATACTAGCTAACCCAGCCAGGTGCTGCCGTTATCCTTTAAATTACTTTATCGTTATGAGTATTTTAACAACCTGTACTATAGGCACCAGCTTTATAGCGCAGCAGTACGTATTCATACACATGTACATTTGTTTTTATGCCTAAACAGTAGGACACGGCATTCCTAAACTTTTGACGTGACAACGTCTTAAATTAGGTTGCGGCTGGGAGTCACTTATGAAAAAGTGTAACGCTCGGTAACGTTACGATGAGTCTCTCGTGTTAAGTTTAAGTTTACATGTACAATGTTTTAGTAAACAAAATATATTTCTATAGTTAAAATTTGTGCAATTCTTATTTTCATTCAATTCCTTGTTCCTATTGTGCAATTTAATTATATTCATATCAATAAATATTCTGCCGAGAAAAAGACGTTGTCACGTAAAATCTTCGCCCGTAAAACCGACTTTACAGGCAACCATTTTTTTTTATTTTTAAATCTGTTTTTTATATTTTTTATTATATAGTCATAATTGCTTTATCATTTACATTTGTAATGGAAAGTGACTTCATGAGGTATCTCATATTGAAGTCATTTTTCAAATTGACGACTCTGTATATAATACAGGGAGAAAAAAACAGCCCTTGCTGAGTTTCTTGCCGGTTCTTCTCAGTACAAGGTCTCCCGCCGTAGATTTGCGAATCGATGGCGTAGCTTTTCGACATTCACAAGTGCTTGTAACAGCCTAGAATGAATAAACGATATTGAATTTTGAATTTTGAATTTTTAACTGCACTTTGTTAAAATACTAACTGACACCTTTATATAATCTTTGATAGAATACTAGCCAACCCAGCCAGGTGCTGCCGTTATCCTCTGAATTACTTTATCGTTATGAGTATTTTAACGACCTGTACTATAGGCACCAGCTTTATAACGCAGTGGTGAGTATTCATATTTGTACTTTATTAGAATACTAACTGAGAATTTATAATTAACCTTTGACAGAATACTGGCTAACCCTGCCAGGCGCTGTTCTTTTAAAATACATTTAAATTTCTTCCTTTCCTTTAAATAAATTTATAATTATGAGAGTATTAATGATCTACGCTCAAGGCATAAAGGCACTAGCTTTATAACGCAATTGTACGTGTTCATAACTGCACTTTGTTAGAATACTAACGGATTTATTACCCTTCATATAATCTTATTTTATATGATCGTTATTAGTAAACTTGCCTTAAATAATTTTATCATTCATGATCATCAGCCTATTAATGTCCCCACTGCTAGGGCCCAAGCGTTCCTTATGGATGGAATAGCGGTCATGTGCCATGACCCAACAAGCAGGCCAGGGGGCCATTCGCCTAACGGAAATGCTTTGGAAAACGCTAACGTTTACGATTTCATTTTGTTATTTCTAGCCGCCTGGGGTTTTCAAATGCCTCGCGCTCTTTTTTTTCTTTTGCATTGGTAATAACAATATTAAATGAATGAATGAATGGCCCCCAGGTGCTGATTCGTGGGTGATAACGACTACCGATGCACAGAGAAACTCGAGATAGTCAATCACCACTTGCGCCATCAATCTAATAAATTATATCATTATGAGTAAATTAATATACGACGGAAACCTTTTGTACCCCTTTTCAAAACGCCACCTTAAAAGGCAGCATGAAGAAAAGAAAATCTAGATTTGAACAAAGAGCGCTCAACACTGGTGAAGTCTATTTAAACTACGGTGTTTGTACACTATAGCTTTACGTAAAATTATGTTTGCTTTCGAGCTTACAACGTAATATTGTTGGGAACTCTACGAACACAAAATTAGAAATATATATTGCTTCCCTTTCCGCCGTCTCCATGCTTCTCGACATTGCTGTAATGCGCTTTGTGAATAAACATAAAATATTTTGTTATGTAGAATTAAACATTAAAGTCTATAGGACGAATTCCACGTTTACAGTTTAATTAAAAAAGTGTTTTATGTATAGCAAGCTACAGCCCGCGACTTCGCTCATACTTTGGGGTTTTGGTAATCCTACAGGAACTTCACATTTTTCCGGGATTTAAAGTATCCTATGTCTCAATCCAGGAGCTCTAATATCTTCATCTTTCGTAGAAAATTCGAAACCAGACTTTGTTTACCATCTAACAAGACATGGCTTATGAATAATAGTGTACTTTGTATGGCACCTCAGGTATATAATAAAATTCCAATTGAAATTAGAAAAGCTGAAAGCCCCAATATATTTCGCTCTAAATTAAAGAATATGTCACTTTAAAAAGCATATTATAGTATTAAGGAATTTTTCGAGGACAAATCTGTGTAAATGGATTTACCTATGTGTTTATTTTAATTTGCATGCTTTGTGGTGAAATATGGAATAAGCGTACGTACGTATTATAATTTAACACCTTTGTATCACCTGTATTTGTAAATAAATAATTGATTGCTTGATTGATCTTTCTCCGAAACGAAATTTCAGCAACGAACTTATCTTCAACGAAATTTCGGCCATGACTCTACTCTATTTCAATTTTCGAACATGCACATAGTCGTAAAGTTCGGAATCACAAACAATTTTCGTGAATAAATGAAATGAGCCATGTTTGTGAGTTCTTTTTATCTCCACTTTTAGATTGCGTTTTTTTTATTTGGAAACAATATTACTTTACGACAAAACTTTTGATGACATTAAAAGAAGCTTCTTTGACAGTGTCAGCCGACTAATTTGTGTAGTTGATGCAATCGAATGTATGTCAACCCAGTCGCGTAATACTTTGAAGTATTGGAAATATAATAATTTAATAAAAATTTGGTTGCCTTGTTAATTTTACATGCTAAAAAATGTTCCTCGCGCTAAGCAGCGTTGATTAAAAATAGTCTAGCAGTATTTAAGGCTTAATTTAAACAAAAATCCCAAAACGAAAATGAAAAGGTAACATGTTTCATTGCGTCAATTTGCGAGGTTAGAATTTCGAACAATGATCTGTCAAATTCAACTTTTGGTCTAAATTTTTGTGAATTAGACTAGGGTTGGAGAATTTAATTGTCATACTACTGTCGGACGAACGAATTTTCAAAATGAAAAAGTAACAGAGTAAGGGACGTGCAAAATTTCGATTGAAATTTCGTTTTCGTTGAAATAGAGTAGGCCTCCAGGTCACAAACTATAGGCGTACCAATTTCATTGAAATCCGTGCAGTGGTTTTTGCGAGATTGGGTAACAAAAGTACAAACATTCACATTTATAATATTAGGTAGGATTTGTCAGTATTTGTATCTTAGATTTTCACGCACATCACTCATTAAATAAAACAAGTTTTTGACGGGTTGTTATGCACTGAATTTATTTATTTAATGACGTTTCACATCCTTTGCAGGAATGCGTCGTCAGAATAATGATTTTTATTTACTTTGACGAGCTACCTTCGAAATACTTTTATTGAGCGTTCGGATATTTCACTGGAAGATTTTTAAAAACTTTATTTTCTATGCTTGAACTTATTAGGTAATTTATTTAATTATTTTTTATAATTTCGAATTTATTAATTTGACCCTTGTCAGTAGATAAAACTTTTCTGATTTTTTTATTAAAAACAGACAATTAAGGTGTTTTGCATGTAATTTTCAGGGTATCTTCCCTAAGGGGTGATAGATAGATCCCTATTAATATGCCATCATTGTATGTACGAAAATAAGAAAACCCCAGATTTTTCACAGAATATGTGTGAAATCACATGAAACACGATTTTTTCGACTTGATTTGCTGGAATTAGTTTAAAAAAATATTTTACTATGATAACCCAGTGTTTGTGGTTACGCCTCGCACTTGGCTGATTTTCAGTATTGCTGTTGGCATTTTATTTTTAACAAGTCTGAGGATCAGTTTCTATTTTACCTGACTGATGAGTTTCATTCAACAATTGAAAATAAAGCCCTTTGGCGGCACTCAGACACACCAATTCATTTGAATGCTAGCTAGTTAAAGTAACACAAAATTTTCTTGATTGAATGAATCCATTTTGTCTAAAATACTTAAACCATACACTTTATAGGTACTAAAAACCATAAAAATTGGCTTGGTTTTAGGAAATCGCGATGCAAGTAAAGATTAAAATCTTACTCTAAGGTATACTCAGTTACTTGATATTATTCTGGCTTATAAAACTGGAAAATATTTTCTCTCGGCTGAGAATCGTACCCGGGTTGCCCGCGTGACAGGCGATCTGTCTACCACTAAACTATCGGTGCTTGCTAAGTTGTTTTTTTTTATTTACAATAAAACATGTAATGCGACATGCTAAATAAAAACGAAAAGAATTGTGGCGATGTATTAAAATATTCACTTTAAATAAATCCTTTTAACAAAAAATTCAACCACCGAAAAGTTTTTTTTTTTCTATCTTTAGTCTAATGGGAACTCAGATCTATCAGATCAGACTTGCATGACCCAGACACCAAACAATAATTTGACAAAAGAGTAAAAGGGTCTATTGTTTTTTTTTTTTACTTTTCAGCGGTTTAAATTTTTTATTAAAAAAAGTTTTTATTCTACAATTTTTTGTGGCTATGATTTTTTTTAATATACAATTACTTGGCGTTAAAATCTGTGAGTGAACAATCAATCATCCCCTGTTTTCATACCCTTAGAGTTGGATTTTATTTTCTAAATTCATATGGGACCAACTTCGAGGTTTCAAATAAAAAAATCCCTTTCCAATAAAAAGAAATATCAGAATCGGACTACTAAACTTATGTGTGGTCGTACATAAAATAAATAAATAATAAGCGTCGACTTGATAACCTCCTCCGTTTTTTTGTCGGTTAAAAGTCTTTCATCGGCTGGGAATCCAACCCAGGCTGGCAGGCAACCTTTCTACCACTGAACCACTAATTAACAATAAAATTTAATGCGATATCCTAATAAACCCTGATTACAGAACAAAAGGCAGATGGAGCGCACGGAACACGAAATGCGTGGCACCATAGCAAATACGAAGTCAAGAGCGAATATCAAAACTTGTATCAACATTCAGTAAACCAATCGCTCACACTAACATACTAACACACTCTGCATCATATCGCTGGTCGACGCTTACAACATACTGAGTTAGAATTCTGATATCTTCTATGCTCTTTTCTACGATTTAGGATTAAAGTTTCACTCTTAAGAGATGGGTAGGCAAATTTTTTTTGTCGTTAATTTAGTTATATCGAAGAATTATATATATACATATTAGTTTTCTATTGTGTATAATTCAAAGGCGCCACTAATAGTTCATAACTTTCAATTAATTAATAATAATAATAATGCTTTATTTCTTCTAATATTTTCACAATCCCATGCACAAAAAATACAAACTTAACGAATTAAATAATGTCTTAATGACAAGCTTGTGGAGAGACTGGTATCTGAACTAGGCCGCAGCCTGTATCTCAGAAGACCAGTACTATCTGGTGGTGCTAATAAAAAAATAATAAAATGAAAAAAATATCAATTAGCGTCAGTACACCACAACGCATCGTGTTGTGAATACGTCCCGTAAATATTTTTTTTATCAAAACTGTGCCTTCTTCGTACATCGTAAAAGCTTCACACAGGCAAAAAAAGCATTTGCTTTTGTCTTCGTATTTGCTTTGGTGGCACGCATTGCATATACCGTGCGCACCATTTATCTTTTGTTCCGTAATCTGACCTCATAAAGATGAATGATAAACTTTGTGGCGAGGTAATAAAAGTTACACTTTTCCTTTCTTAGTTATAACTGTATAAACTACTGTATTATATCAATAGTGTGTTTGTCACCTTTGAACGTTTAAACTTAATAATAATCTAATATTTGCTACTCCACAGCGTAATCACTACCAAAATTCTACCTCATGTGTGAATTCTGTAGCAGCAAGGGGACCGTGTACCCGGTTCTTGATGAGACAAGATACCCCGATGTGGTATTTACATTGCTAATTCACCGCGCTAGAAGCACATGAGTAAAGAATGCGCAGAGGCTTCATGCAGTGCTCGTGTGTGGTTGAGCACTGGCAGCCAACATTTCTCTGCGTAAAATATCTGCAGTTTTGTCGTGTGAGGCGGGTTGTTACGTTCCCTTAAACATTTTAGGGAACGTAACAACCCGCCAAGGCCAACAACAAAGTTGAGCGAAGCAATGGTTGTTTCACGCGTCATGCTCATGAACGGGTGCTGCCAGCGGAGATAAGACTGCCCCATACTACTTTACCATCGATATTTTATCAGTAATAACACTTTTTTGTAATTATTCTGTTGGCAACGCCACCAAAAAGATTAGATATTAACATAAAACATTGTTTATGGATCTCGGGCATGCGCACTTTCTCTTACTGCACCGCGCGTCCAGCGTCCATTGTGCTCCGAAAAGTTATTAAATAAATAAGTCAAAGAAATCTGGTTTTTCCCTAAAAGTAAATATTTCCTACCCGCAACATATTCCATATAACACAGCAATCAAAATGTGAGTAGACGAGATTGAATTTGAATTAATGTTTCTAAATAATTGCATTGGTAGCGACATGATTTTATGAAAATGTGGCTACTTTTGTTAAATGCGAGTGAAGAATAAACTCAACATTCATGAGTTCATTTGAAAGATGTCCTGAGTGGGTGGTATCAGAAAAAATATCGGACTATTTAAAAAAAACTTTCAATAATTCAATTTAAATAAAGTATCATTTCATTTCAATTCACGCGATTAGTGCCAGTGCTCGCTCACAGAAACGCAGTTATATGAAGCTTTGTATCTGGGCTTTATTTACTTACCCATGTGCTAGAAGCTTTGTACCCGCAACGTGTAGTTACATCAGGGGACAATTTGCTTTCATTATTTACGCTATATGAATAAATTAGCATACTGATGATTAAATTTTTTTAATAGTTCGTCTTAAACGTTCCTTTGACTTTGTGGTAAGACTCATAAAGTATTCGTGAAAAGAAAATTTTAAACGTACCTCAACGGTAATTTACTATTGTGGATTGCAAAGAATGAAGATGTATGGACGCTGCACCCACGTCCGCCACGACTTAAACTACATTTGTTTGAAAGGTATTATAGTCAAGATCATCTGTGCCAAAGCGCATCGAATTCCATCCCGGGAGTCTTTAGTTATGTTAAGTTAAATAGGTACAAATACTATAACGAACGAACATCAATGAAACAAGGGAATTAATTTAGTTACTTAGTTTGACACTACATAGGGGGCTCAGATATTATGGGAGTACTTCACAAGGTTCAAGGGTGCCCCCTTATGTTATTCTGCCGGGCTAGAGTAAATCCAAAAATCCCCGCTTGGGTTGGGGTTTTTTCAAACATTCTATTCGCTTTAGTAAATTGTCTTCTATGTAAAACGGAGCGACCACATATCACCCAAACTTGTCCACGCTTCGGAGAAAAAATGATTCCAGTTAATCCATACTAATTGACGAAACCGATAATAGTGTTCCAATGTCCAAAGCATGTTAGATAAAAATCAATCAAGTGACAGGGAGCGCACAATCACAACGAAGTAAGATGAGTCGACTATTTGCAAGTGCAAGACCTTCAACCCCCGTAAATCGTTTTGATGTGTCTCAGTAAGTGCAAGCGCAGGATGGTCGGCAGGCTTTGTCGTATATCTGGTTGTATAGTATGATATGGCATATAATTATGGTTACTAATAATATAAAATGAAGGTACTATAACATGAATTTATTTAGCTATTTAAATATGCCACATGTCATATTTTTTGACTATCAGGATATTTTTTACGGTGTCATATCTTTTGACTCCCAGGATATTTTTTTACGGTGTCATAATAAAAAAGGCTAGTTTTTCATAGATCTGTCGATTCATACTAATTACATTGTTGGCGGAGCTGGGTGCGTTTTGTCCATTGTCCTTTCTCTTTAATATTAAAAAAAGCACAGTTAGTAATACACAAGGAGCTCGGTGATGCAGGTGGATAGCGCGCTCAGCCTGCGATTGTGGAGTTAAGCAACTTTTGCAATGGTCAGTTATTGGATGGCTGACTTTTCAGCCAGACTTAGTCTCTCAAAGGACAATGGGCAAAACGCACCCAGCTCCGCCAACAATGTTATTAGTATGAATCGATAGATCTATGAAAAACTAGCCTTTTTTATTATGACACCGTAAAAAAATATCCTGGCAGTCAAAAGATATGACAAATGGGCATATTAAATATGCCCATGTAAAGTGAATTCACTTAAAATTTAAGTAGTTAAATAAATTCACTTTATAGTGCCTTCATTTTGTATTATTAGTAACCATAATAATATGGCATATCGTACTATACAACCAGATATAGATGACAAAGCCTGCCGACCATCCTGCGCTTGCACTTACTGAACCACCTCAAAACGGTTTACGGGGGTTGAAGGACTTGCAGTTGCAAGTTGTCGACTCGTCTTACTTCGTTGTGATTGTGCGCTCCCGGTCACTTGATTGATTTTTATTTAACACGCTTTGGACATTGGAACACGATTATCCGTTTTGTCAATTAGTATGAATGAACTGAAATCACGTTTTCTTCGAAGAGTGGACAAGTTTGTGTGATTTGTGGTCGCTCCGTTTTACATAGAAGAGAATTTACTAGTACGAACAGACTGTTTGAAAAAACCCCAACCCATGCGGGGATTTTTGGATTTACTCTAACGCGGCAGAATAACACAAGGGGCACCCTTGCTCCTTGTGGAGTACTCCCATAATATCTGAGCCTTCTATATAATCGAACTAACTAAATTAATTCCCTTATTTTATTAATGTTCGTTCGTTATAGGTATGTATTAACTTGTACTTATTTAACCAAAAATAACTATAGACCCCCGGGATGGAATTTGATGCGCTTTGTCACATATGATCATGACTATAATACCTTTCAAACAAATGTAGTTTAAGCCGTGGCGGACGTGGGTGCAGCGTCCATAGATTTTTGCCCAATGTCCTTTCTTCGTGCTTCAGAAGACAAGTTTAGCTATTGATTCCGGCTGCATCTGCAGTCGTGAGCACCCACCGATCCGCACTGGGACTGTGTGGTGGGTCATGGCTTCCTTAGGGATGATGACTAATATTTTTTTCTTCGTTTATCAGGTAGATTATCAAAAAGTATTGGACACGCATTTTTTCTTTTTTCTCATAATATAAAAATTGCAGAGATATTACATTGATTTGAAAAGTCGCATGACGTCACGTTTTGGTACAATTTTCACTTAAAAGTGACGTCACGAGCCCCTACTCCCAAACTTTGACGCGCTATAACTTTGTGATTTTTTTGATGGTTGCCCAAAGAAAAAATACGTGTCCATTATTTTTTGATCATCTAACTAACGGACTAAATAGAATTTCGTTTACTGTACCCCGTCATCACCAATATTCCATTCATATGAAATGGCTGTGCCCTTGCACTGGGGGAATAATAGCCTGCTGATGGTATCTCTAGTAAAACATAAAAATGCCTCTTGTGTACCCAGAAACGAA
Source organism: Chilo suppressalis (assembly GCA_902850365.2). Classification (NCBI taxonomy): domain Eukaryota; kingdom Metazoa; phylum Arthropoda; class Insecta; order Lepidoptera; family Crambidae; genus Chilo; species Chilo suppressalis. Next base: position 26,489,083 of record OU963901.1, on the reverse strand, counting down.
TAACGTGCATATAGCGACGCGGCCAGTTCATGTAGTATGAGCACCACAATTTACATTATATCACGATTTTTATCGCGTCGCACTGTCAAACTCCATAGTAATTTGACTATTGTGCATGATAAAAACGCATTATATCTATGTCATATCGCGGTGTTCATGCTAGGGGCAGGAGTCGTTGGCCGTGTTGCTCTATAATAACGTCTCATAAGAGCTGCGACCTGAGATATATTTGTAAAAGCTTCTAAATCGATCAACATTTATTTTTACCTTCTTAAAGCTAACAAACTCAATATGACCAATGATATTAGAGAAAGAGAATATAACAGTATTCATCATCATCATCAGCCTATTAATGTCCCCAGTGCTGGGGCATAGGCCTTCCCTATGGATGGAATAGGGAGATTGGGCCATGACCCACCACGCGGGCCCTAACTTGGCGGGTGCTAACGACTGCAGATGCAGCCGGGACCAACGGCTTAACATGCCTTGTGAAGCACGGAGGAGCTCGAGATAATAAATTTTTGGTCCCCTATCTATCTAAATCTAAAATGAGCCTTAAGCAGTGCGGCTTAAGGGAGAAAGTGCAACGACATCTGCACTTGTTTACAAGTTATGCGCGTTACCTGCGTAGGTATCTCAATTTAACAGGTACATTCTAGAATGCGTCGGTCGGCGTATATAAGCGCGATTGGCGCCGCGCATAGACAGTTGAGTGTCAACAGCGATTTCGGAGCGAATCCAAAGGCGATCAAAGTGCAACAAAAGTATTCAAGTGAAATTGTTTAGAGACTTGTATAGTGAAATACAGTGTTTAGTGTGTGTTTTGTAATTAACATTGTGTGTTAATTGTGTGAACTGTGTGATGAATAAAGAACTGTCAAGCGTTAACTGGCATATAATTTCGAGCCCCATCCCAACACGTAACAATATTAAGATTGGCATCAATTACTCTACCCGATTTCAACATACCATATAAAGGAATTTGCTACGTTTCCACTCGTTAATTGAAAAGCCCCTAAAAGGTTTGGGTGTGAAAAGGATCTTGCCTTATGAAAATACATTCTGTACTTACCTGAAAAAGCGACCGTAGGAATATAGAAAGTCATTTGACATTGAGGGTTTACCTATAATGCGAAGAGATGGCGCTGCCTTGCAGCTTAAGAATAGCTAGAAGGAAATTCGACGCGGTCCGTGAGGGCCGCGGTAGCATAATTGGTCAGTGCATTCGCCCGGATTGCGAAGGGTGCGGGTTCGAGTCCCGTCTGCTGCCTGGTCCGCGTGGAATTTTTTCTAGTTATATTTTCTTTAGATTTAAACATCAAGCAGTTACATGCTTTAAAAATAATAAAAAATATAAATATAGAAAGTTGATTCATTTATTTGCGTACCCTCGGAGCAGGTTACTGTCGTGGCCCACAGAAATATTTATTGCTGCATTGCGACCTCTCAAAGTGACTTAGGGCACCGTTTATTTCGAAATAGTAACAAACAGGACCCTAAAAATGAGGTTTAAAAGGCACGTAAAGAAGCAACATGACATGTCAGCAAGGCAAAAGATTACTTACTAGTTATTTTTGAATAAAACTAGTTTTGTTCAAAAATAAAAGTACATATGTGCGTGTATATATATTTTTTATTCATATGTGTTATATCATCATCATCATCATCAGCCTATTAATGTCCCCACTGCTGGGGCACAGGCCTTCCCTATGGATGGAATAGGGAGATTGGGCCATGACCCACCACGCGGGCCCAGTGCGGATTGGTGGGTGCTAACGACTGCAAATGCAGCCGGGACCAACGGCTTAACGTACCTTCCGAAGCACGGAGGAGCTCGAGATAGTAAATTTTTGGTCACCCATCCAATGACCGACCACTGCGAAAGTTGCTTAACTTCAACGATCGCAGCCGAACGCGCTAGCCACCTGCGCCATCGAGCTCCTCAATATTATATATATATAATTATATCAGTATGGTCGTAGTATGTATAGTTAAGTGTTAGTATTTTTGCTCATTGTTTGATTTTAATCTCTCTTCTTTGAGTCTCTGCCGTTTTTTTTTAGCTCTATATGTACTTTCCGGTTGACCGGTAGAGAAAGCCATATTAGCATTAAGTCCGCGATTTGGAGTGTAAAGGAATAAAACATTAAATAAATCAATATATGGGTAAACATTTTCTTCATCCATTATTAAATAAATTACAACCCCAAACTCAAGATTCCTTTGAACGTAATGCAAAACACAAACTTTTTAACGATTACAAAATTTTCACTGCCTTTTAAAACCATTTGGTCACTGACTATTAAGGCAGTAAAAATTAAGGTAGTTTTAAGTTAATCAAAACCAAGTAGACAGCAATTTACTTTTACGGTTCCCGAGAAAATATTAATAGGCACCTTCTTGGCCAAATTAAAACAATTAATCAGAATCCAAGAAATTGTGTTACGGGATAAAATAAATCATTAAGGCAACACGCCACCGAGTAAAATCGAAGCCTCAGAAGGCTCTCCATTAAAACCAAACGCCTCGTGATATTACGAATATTTCCGCACAAAAACCCATTATTTACAACCCTAGGTGGATTAAATTGGGATCGTGTGCTAATAAGAAGTTAACTTTATTATAACAGCGTGAAAGCTGAAATCCCTTCGGTATTTTTATGATTAGGTACTGGGAATCGACAGAGATATAAAATTTTCCCAGTGGTGTTCTTTCCTTACATTGTGAAATGAATTCCATAAAATAAAAAATGCCTGTGCTTATGACCACACGACTCAAGTGAAACTTCTTTAGCTACATCAGTATATATATATAATGTGTGTACAATATATACATGTATGCACATATACATATTTCATTTACTAGCTATAAGAGAAAGAGAGAAAGAAAATGTGCGCGCGAACTGCTTTCTCTTCCTTATATCCCGCACTCAACTCCCGTTCGCCTCGCCCGAACACACTTTTGGTAACGCGTAACTCGTTCGCCAGCTTACTCCCCGAGTCAAGCCAAAAAAACAGTGCTTTACATAAATCTGATATGATTACTGTTAAGACAAAATGTAATTATACTTTCTGAACTCGAATCATGGAGAGTTGGTTTTTGTGTTCTGAAATTATTTAAATCACAGGATGTTCAAATTCTTATCTGGGAATTCAAATCAATTGCATGTGTTGGCTAGCTGATTTATGATATGTATAAAAGAAAGGTGACTCATTACTTTGTTGTACTATTCGTAAGTGGAATTCTTTTCCCGCGCACGTGTTCCCTCCTTTTTACAATCTGGGGTCCTTTAAAAGAGGCGTAGACAAGCATTTTTGCAGGCTGGCAAGGTGAAGATGGCTTGTGTAGCAGTTTATAAGTGCTGTACTAGCTACGAGTATCTTCGCGTTTGGACTTTATTGTGGAGTAGTGTCATTGGCCTACCTGGCTTTATATATAAAAAATGTACTCCGAAGCTGTGTTACGGCAGCTTATAGGCGGAACTCATATGCTCATATGCACTGCACGGTATGTTTTACATATTGATCTATCACTTCTTAATCAAAGCTGTTAAGGCAAGTTATATTATGAAACAAAGCTTTGTAGCCGTGAACTGAGAAGAGAATGACAATCATCCCATAACTTTGAAGCTAGGCTAATTGGCGTGAGTGGGAAAATATAGATTATTATTATTATTGTGGTTTGTGCGCCGGGTTTCAAAGTGTCGCCGACTCGAGAGATCCTGGATTCGAATCCCAGTGGAGGCAGATGTTTGTGTGATGAATACGAGCATTTGTACTCCAGTCATTGATGTTTAATATACTTATAAATATACAGTATATGTATTCTGTCCGTTACCCTAGTATCCCATAACACAAGCCTACAATGCTCACTTTGGGGCTAGGCTAATTGGTGTGAGTGTTTGAAATATTTATTATTATTATATCAAGAACTTCGATTCAAGTGGGCCTACAAACTCGACTCCAAAAAACTTCAGCCAAAATACACGCCACATTCTAATAACATGGACTGAGCTGAAGAGCGGTTTCGAGAGCACGTCGGACTTGTCGGAGCAGGTCAAACAAACATGAAATCCAAATATTAGGGCTGGAATTGAACCATTTCACGACCAAATATTTGTAACCTTTTTTTGTTTTTCCACAAATATGACATCCATTTTTCGCACAAAATGTGCGTGAAAGAGTAAAATTTCTTCGTGAAAGAGTCTTTATGATGTTGTAATATTTTTAAAAGATCTTGAATTGCTGTGTTTCTTGGGAATAAGAAAATAACCGCAAGTTGGACTCGTGCGCCCTTTGCGCACTACATACTATCATACAAGATTTAAAATTTTGAACCGATTGATAAGAGTTGATCAAAAAGCACAGTTACTTTTTACAGTTGTACTTAAGCCGCACCCGATTTGGATACGCATTTAATGTATAGATCTTTATAATAAAAATTCTAATTCTAGTGAAACAATTTACCGTTCCTCCACTCCTCACAGATCCTTATAGTATCCGCTGTAATTAAAAGTACCACAATGCTATTGTGAAATTAAAATTCTAAACTAACTTAATTATAAAATTTCAAAAAATGCATTCGAATGATAATGCGTCATTAAGTTGTGGTTAAGGGATTGCAATTTTATACTCTGTCATGAATAAGACTTCTGTAGCACAGGCAATCCTGTTTAAGAAACATATGATGTAATCTTAATATATATAAATCTCGTGTCACAATGTTTGTCCTCAATGGACTCCTAAACCACTGAACCGATTATAATAAAATACGCACACCATGTGCAGTTCGATCCAACTTGAGAGATAGGATAGTTTAAATCTCAAATTATAGTCGCAATTTTAATTTATTGCAAATTATTACTTTTGGGCGGTACGAAGTTCGCCGAGTCAGCTAGTGTATTATAATATCACCTTCACTTTTCAGGAGATCACAGTGAAATAATGATATCTTTTGGAGATGTTCTACTTCTGTCAGTGTATAAGATTTCCAAAACAACGGATATATATTCAATCAGGTGTAATACCTCTTTTTAGATGTTGGGTGTTTCAAGTGTCTGTATAAGCTCAGGGATTCTGTCACCATTACTCAACGGAGGAATGCTTGTTCTCCATTAAAAAAAAAATGTGTGCACATCCTAAATAACCTAATATTACACTGAAAAAAAATTTGAGTTGCTTATAGCAAAAATTTTTGTTGTTACATAACTATACGAGTAGTAGACAAACTCGGTTTTGTTAAAATAGGTTTTGTTGTCATAACAAATGTTATGTAAAATTAAAAAAACTGTTTTGTTTATGCTTACACTTGTTCTGTAATTGGTTACAAAATGATTGCTTTAGTATAGCTTAACTTTACTGTTATTTATAACCGAACTATTTTATCATCTGCAACATTATTTTCTAATGAATTATAACTGATTATTATGATCTTATTTGCATAAAGTACTTTTGTGCTTTCAACTCTAAACTTACTAACAAGTAAGTACTGGGGGTAAACTATATATTAAATACCCTAGATACACCACGAGCGCTCAAGATGTGTCCCAATCAAGAAGTGCTTGAACTCCACTAAAGCACATTTTGGTTCACAGTCACGTTCGGACCGTTACAAAGTCAAGATGCCACAGAGCTCCGCGAAAACATGCGAAAATAATATTTAGAGTACGAAAAGTGTCGTTTTTTCGACCATGTTTGTTAATTGAACGCATTTGAAGCAAATTTTGATCTAATACTTACTATAAACTAATTTAATATAAAAAAAATGTGATATTCAAATGCATGGTCGGTTATACGTCGCCATATAGCCGTTTCTTTTCCTCACGGTCCGTGCCTGCTATATAGGTAACAGCGCGTTCAGAATTGCGCGTAGAGTCAAAGAACTAAAGTCTAAATTCTTCCGCATATAGCAATAAGTCGTAAAATTTTACGAGCTTGCATTTCGAACTGTCAGAAGTCCTTGACGCATGCGTTTTATTTAAGACCTTATACAGTATGTATTAAATGTTACTTTCAATATTTAAATAATACCTTATATTGATTTTGACTACGCGATCGTCTTACGGCGCTCCGTAAATCGTTCAATGTACCTTTTGGACAGGTTTTGGGCACGATTTTGTTCGTGTTGGTGTATCTAGGGTATTTAATATCGTTGGCTAACAGTTACAACACTTTTCAGTTACTCTTTGTGGTTTTTGTGCTTGCTAACACAAAATAGTCGTAGTTCGGCCAACTCTATGTAAATAATCACTTCAAGTGTGGTTGATCGATTGATTCGATTAATTAAAATGATAATATAAAATGCAAAAGAACAGTTAGTCTATGAGTGACTGATTTTTTTTATTAGTAAATAAAGTTTGGCTTTTCTTCGGTTAACTCAACTAGTTTTGTAAATTACTTTTTAAAGTGTAGTGGGCTTGTTGAAAATATATCGATGTATATATATTTTTTGTTCGATATATCGATATTTTTAGCCGATATATTTTGATTCGATATATCGATACATCGATACAAAAAAACCAATATCGAAATTCGTATCAAAATCGATATTTTTTTAAATATTAGCGGCATATCACGATCCAGCTAAATTCATATCTGGAAAAATCGTAACTGGATCTCAGATTAAAGATATTCAACATATCTATGATCTGTGCTGTATTTATTACTGCCTATGATTTGTAAATCTGTTTCACTGGTGAATTGGTTGTGCTGAATTCCAATAAATTCTGTGGAAGTGTGTGACTGTCTAGTCTGATTTACGAAAGATGGCACCTGAGAGGTCCTGCAATCATTTTCATCGTTCGAAAATAGGGTCTATTTTAGGTAGATAATTTTCGTTTCATTATTATTCCGCGTGTCATCTTTCGTGAGATACTGTACTGTCATGTAGTGTAGCGGCAATTTGGTACTTTCATAATTCTTTCTTTAATTATAATTTGTATTGTTATTATTACTGTGCTAAGCTGATCTAAATATATTTTTGGGAAAATTGGTCCGATTCGGTTTTGGTCCGACTTATATTGTTGCGTGTGACACTCGTAGCGTTTCAGTTCAGCCTTCGCCGACTAACCCATCCATTTACACACTGTCCTTAAACAAGTCTCACTTAAAAAAAACGACGGGTTGCACTCCGGGAGTGCTGGCAGAAGTGAAAACTTGAATATTAACGTTGTGCATTTTTGATATTTTGGAATGGTTAGGGAATAATTTTGCACGAATTGCTTTAAATATTAGTATAAAAGTACTGTCATGTATGTGGTAGAATACAATATTTATTTATTGCGCTATCGTAAAAAAACATGACAATTTATATTACATTAAAAAAGTTTAGCTCTCAGAAAAATCAACTTACATGAATCACGTTTAAGCGCACCTAGCGACATCTATGGTAAAAAAATGCATTTTCTTGGCAATAAAGCTGCCACGTGGACGTTCTAGATAGAGAATTATTATTACAATACGGTAAAATAAAATGTTTCTATGTTTCGTCCAATATATTGAAAGTTAACAACCTTTTCAATTTTATTGTGTGTCATGGTGCGATCAGCCCACGTGTTTAACCTGACGCGAGTTTAAAATTTTTACCCGTACAAAAAAAAGTGTACAACGCCGCTAAAGAAGTTTTCACTTCAAAAAAACAATCAATCCTATACACATATTAAGTCTTGTCTTGAAAGCAAATGAGCGATTTAACAAAGAGTTTTGTTCCAGGAAGCTACAGAAGTTGAAGAACCGCTCATGTCTATCTACAAACCTCCAGGAGTGCCAGGGCTACCTGCTCACCAACAGCACCAACTTCACCGACGTCTACTACTTCAATAGCACTGTCGAGAACATCCTCGTTGCAAACGGAGAACTGGTAAGTAACCGAATTTTTATTAATTTATTTTAACTAATGGCTGCCCGCGACTTCGGCGGCATTTAGTTTTTTGAGAATCCCACAGTAACTTAACTGTTTACCTGGATAAAAAGTATCCCAAGTCGTAATACAAGTCATTTATTATGTGACGCATGAACCAGCCATCGCTTCGTTCAACCATATTTTAGGGAATGTAACGACACCACCGAAAATACTTTTAAGAGAGCATGACTACTCATAACCACCTATATTAACAACAAAATATTTACTTAAAATTAAAGTAATTTGTCTGTAAGTCACTGCAAATAATTACAAAACAAAAACAATGGAGAAATCATGACCACGCCGTTTTGTCATTCAAATGTTCTTAAATAGTAAGATATTCTTCCTTAAATAATCAACTTTAAACACAGCTTTTAAATTCAATAGAAGTATCGTCAACACATGATTTATAATATATATCATATAGAAGAAGAAAAAATACCCTCTAGAAATACCCATTGGAATGGTTGGAACAGTTCAAACTCAAGCATTTTTGTCTGTAATATGATCAGACACTTTATAATAAGCTTTCTTATTAAGTTATTTTATAATGGTTTTAAATTTAGTCAGGCTTAACTCTTGAATATTGCTTGGAACTTTATTGTAAAAGCGAAAACAGGGACCTCTAAACAAATTAAATCAACAAACTTAACATAATATTAATTTATTTATGTATGAACACCATTTCTGTACGTGATGGTAAAGCAATAAAATTGATTGATTGATTGACATACAAAGACACAAAATGCAAACTTCCACATTTATAATATTACTAGGAAATGGTTTTTTTTTTTTTTTTTTATAAATAGTATAAAATATTATGGTAACTGTTCTAGCTAGGCAGCTATTCCTACCTGTACTAAGAGATTTGATGACTCATTTACTTGTCCAAAATAATAAAATCCAAATTGAAAGCTTTGCCCGCTCGCGTATTCCTTTCCACCCTTCTACAAACAGGAGTCATTTAAAAGAAGAAAAGAAGCGTGAAGAAGCAACTTGCTCGACTGCTCAGGTTCGAGTGGTCTAGACTCTAGAGGCTCCAGACGGAGAGGACACTCCCCCGTAGGGAGATACCATCTGCCTGGTACTCCATCCTCTACAGGTACTCGGCAATTCTCTGCTTGAAGTCCCCTTAGGGTCTCGCCGTCCCCAAACCCCGGTGACGCTGTAAAGGTCATCTGCGACCAACAGAATATACACTAAAAAAAAACTTGCTCGCCAGCAAATTGAGGAGGAATGGTGTGGCATATAAAACTAATTTACTAACTTTCTAAATATCTTCACGTTTGGACTCCAGCGTCACTTAAGTTCAGCTAAGATGCTGTCATTTCCTCGGACCTATTTATGTAAAAAATTTGCACGTTTATCACCAATTTTGACTAGTGGTAAGCAAAAATACATACTATGATGGATACGCGCAGGCAGTAAATGCCACTTATTTCTCGTCAGGCACTCAAGTCAGAACGATCATTAAAAACAGACGAAGGGACTGCAAACATCCTACACTAGAAAGCTGGAAGCAAGTCTGTTTTTACGGGTCTGTAAAATATACCCGTAAAAACCCTCCTCTCATTTCATATTACAATGTGGGATAGAGTTGGGGGCACTAAATCGTGCAGCACTTTAGAACACTCACTAAAATGTAGTATATAACCATAATTCATCATGATTACAATGACGACCTCCGTGGCCGAGTGGTTTGTACGCCGGGTTCCATGGTGTCGCCGACTCGAGAGGTCCCGGGTTCGAATCCCGGTGATGGCAGATGTTTGTGTGATGAATACGAGCATTTGTACTCCAGTCATGGATGTTTAATATGTATTTCTATATAAATATACTTATATATGTACTGTATATGTATTCTATCCGTTACCCTAGCATCCCATAACACTAACACAAGCTTTACAGTGCTTACTTTGGGGCTAGGCTAATTGGTGTGAGTGTTGGAAATATTTATATTTATTTAATATTGATTTCACAAGTTTTTAATTACATCAATCACATATTGATTTCCAACCCCGTTTTTGATTATGAAAAAGGAAAGAATTAGACACGCGGTTGCATACTGGTCAGTGCATTCGCCTGGATAGCGAATGGTGCGGGTTAGAGACCCGTTTGCTGCCTGGTCCACGTGGATTTTTTTCTAGTAATATTATTTTTAAAAAGAAATAGGCATCCTATATCAGCTTAATGCTATCATAGTCGGACTATACAAAACCTTGTTTAGATAATCGTAGAACTACAAATTAGTTGTTTGCCACGTTGACAGAATCGCTTTTTGAATTCATTACATTAACAACATCCAATTGGATATTGGATCTTGTTAATGTTAACTTCAAATAAAAATATAATTTTTCAGGCTTTCATATGGCCGATCATTACTAAGCTAGCGTCTGGGGAACAATCAAAAATCAGAAATCAATATATCTTTATTCAAATTGGATGTATAGTACAACTCTTTTGAATCGTTCAATTTTTTTACGTACCACTTGCTATTGGACATATTTTTTAGCTGCGGAGAAATACGAGCGTAACAAAACTCCACAACAGTAAGAGTATAATGTAACAACAAATCATTATGTTGTTACAACATCAATACAATCAGGATTTATTTAATGATAAAATAGGTTTAGACATTTCACCTAATTGGTACTACTTTTGATGATATTATATATTGATTGATAATAAAACTAAATAGTTTGTTTTATGATTAAACATTATTCAATATTTTATTATTTATTAATTCCTTTTAGTGGGGTTTCAACGACCAAATCTTAATTTGCCTTAATCTAAGATTAAATTAGGCAAATAACGTTAAATAAAAATAAGACACGAAACGAGGCTCCGTTTGGTACTAAGCTAAGAGAAAAGCCAGAAAATGTTGTCGATTCTGACATGATGCTACCCAGATGAACCTACTGTCCTATATTTAGGATGGTACAATTAAAAAAATATATCTACTCGGATAAGTATCGGAGAATGCCTAATGGCATTAAGTCCGTCATTTGTGCAATAAAGTATAAATAAATAAATAAATAAGTAGGCCCGTGGAAATTTAATAAATCTTTTAAAGGATACTTTGAGGCACTGTATTAAAACTATAAAATTCGAGTTATTTTATTTTTCTTTGTAAAAAGTATATTAATTGTCAATTGTAGACATAACCATGAAAAGGGCATCTATAAAAAATATTGTTAAAATTCATATTGCATTTCAAACCATTTTTTTCTAGGATCAATTATCTATTACGGCACAACTGCTAACGAGCTCTTTATAATGCAAAAGAAATGTATACGTATCATAGCCCACATAGACAATACGGAAAGCTGCAGACCATATTTTATAAAATACAAAACCCTGACTTTACCATACATATGTATCCTAGACATATCACTATTCGTACATCAAAATTTAGACGTATTTAAAAAAGTTGACGAAACACATAATATAAAACACGGCACAAAAATCGGTTATATTTACCACCATCTCGATTGAGAAAACTTAGTAGCAGTCCATATTATATGTGTATAAAAATTTATAATAAATACATAAAAAACGAAAAACATTTTAACCAATTTAGGACAAAATTGAAAATATATTTATTAGATAAATGCTTTTACACCATAGATGAATACTTTGTAACAAAATAATATTAATGAGGCGATCTTTAAAATACAAACCTAGATTATTATAATCATGTTTATTGACATATTATTTTATTTTTATTGACATATTTATTAATTTTAATTATTGACAAATTTAATTTTATAAACGAATTTCCATAATTATAATTACACAATTAAGCTAGTACTGTAAATAAGATCAATTGAGTGAGTTATAAATGTGTTAGTGTTATAGTTAATGAAATCAGATGACATTTATGCATGCTTTGAGAAAAAAGTTGTTTAATAAAAAATAGGTTCTTCTTATAAATAATTGTTTATTTGTTAAATTCTCTTTTGTTATTTTTATCTATATTGCGATACCCTGACAGGGTTCATGTTAGGTACTTTATGCATTTTGTAACTTGTAACCATCCATGTAACCACATGAGTGCAATAAATTGAATTGAATTGAATTGAATATTTTTTTAAGACATATCTGGTATTTACAAATTTATGGAAGTATATGTTTTGAAAACAGATTGCGGCCAAATAGATCAAAGCCAATGCTTATTAATATACATAATCAATAAAAAAAATCAATAAAGATATCCCTATTTACTCGAGTCCCTAAAATGATTAAAAGATATATACGGTAGCATCTAAAGATAGAACTGATTCAGGTCTAGCCACATTTGATCTTCAAACATCGTCAATAATGTTCTTGGAACTCCTCGCAATTGCTGAAGCAATCTCGTATGTTCGATCTGCTGAGATAAGGGAGTGTGTGATCTTCACCGATTCAAGAAGCGCTCTACACCTTCAGCTTTGTACTACCACGAGTCGTGAGGTGTCTCTAATAGCGTACAAAGTAATGGAATTACTGCAATTACTAAAACAACAAGATGTGATCATTATTCTACAGTGGAGTCCATCTCTTATAGGTATGCTCTGAATATGAACGAGAAAGTAGACGAATTAGCCAAAAGTGCTACGGGCGGGCCATTGCCACTTCAGCAGAGCAAAAGAGGTTATTTTAGTTCTGCTACGGATTTCCTCATTTTTGATTCGTATTCAATCAATCAATCAATCAAATCATTTATTGCATTCATGTAGTTACAGAGATGGTTAAATACATGTTATAAAGTACGTTACATGAACCCTGTCAGGGTATCGCAATACTTGGTGTTCTTGAATAGAATTTATTATAATCTAATATACAATTTAAATAAAATTTTCTTGAATTTACGTAAATATCTACTCAATCAATCAAAATTAATCAATTTCATCAATTATCCCATAAAAAATAATATTAATAAATTAATTTGAATTGAATTACAAAATATTAATAAAATGAAAACTATGTGCATACCAAATTACTAAATATAACCCACCTTAAAATCAACCGTAATCAATCACAAACATATTATATATTTTAAAATCAGACAATCATACATTCCGATTAAGCAATTAAGAATCGTATAAAATTATATTATATTACTAGCTGACCCAGCGAACTTCGTACCGCCCTAAAAAAATAGGGGTTGTCCAGCGGACAAAATTGTGAATCTAAACCATTCTCAGATCCCCTTGAACACACACAAAAAATTTCATCAAAATCGGTCCAGTCGTTTAAGAGAAGTTCAGTGACATACACACTCACAGAAGAATTATATATATAAAGATTATTATGTGAATCAATCTATCCAAAACATATTTCTTGTTAATAATATTTATTTAGACCTAAGGTACTGATCTATAGAGTAATAGCATTTATTTATCAAGAGCTTTTTTAATTTCTATTATATATTTTCCGTTATATTGTGTAGGGATATGCACTCTCTCCATTTCTCGTTGTGTGACCCTGAGCGTTCTTATGAGTTCCGCAGTAAACGATCACGTTGCAAGCAAACATATAAGAAAACACGATTTGTTTTATATTCAAGGGCTAAATCTTAGATATGTTCCGTAGATTAAGCTGTAACAAGGTGTCACAACGAAACAAGACAACTGTGATCTAAGGTGTAATATGGGTGTAAGGACTATTACATCGTGGTGCAAACATTGTCCAGCATTGTAAAGACATTTCCATTCTTCTGAGTTGACAGATAGAAAAAACCAACCCACACCCAACACACTCGATCTGGTCTGTCCAGCGCAAAGAGCTTCTTCCTCTTGTGTTACAACTGTGTCCTAAAATAGAGCATTTCAAAAAAACGAACGAGCCTTACAGTAGTCGCGTATGATGTGTAACATTTGAAACCTCACCTTATATTAGTAAAAAAAGAAATAAAACCTACTACAAAAGGAATAAGCCATTTGAACAGTATGTACTAAAATCAAATCAGATAGCGCGCGCTTTCGCGACTTCCTGTTACACACTTCCATCCCATTTCACGAAATCACTCCAACAAATTGCAGGAAAGCTAGAGGAAAGATGTTACACATCAAAAAAAATTACAGTTAGCTTAGAATACTATACTATACTATACTATATAGAATGTGATTAGTCACAAACGAGTATCTTGTCACCAAGTAAAGCCTGTTGCAGTGTGACTTTTAGCCTTATACATTTCAAAAGGTTGTTACGAGTTAAATTTACTTAAAGGTTTCTTGTCATAAATAGTATGATACTTTATGCACCATTTACAACTCTTTTAGGAGCGATAACTGCACCATTTGGTTAAATCACATTGTTATACTAAGTATGACCTTTCTAGACAGCATTTGTTACACTCAAGGGCAACGGTTATGAAGTCAATGATTACTTGAAAGAGCAGAATGTCTGGAACTAATGGCCCTGCCCATTGAAGCAACTTAAGCTTAATTTTTCATTGTGCTGTTGGTGTATGTGAGACAGTTAATTTCGTTAACATTAATCCTGGTAACTTAACTTTGTGTAGGGGTGTAAAATTTATTTTCAAATTTCAGCAATATCGATAAATTCTTGACGAAAGATAAATGAAAAATTGGCCAAGTATACAGTCGACCTTGGTAACAGTCATCGACGTCGGTCGACGTCATGAAACTTAGGTCCATCCTGACACCTTTGTGCTTGGAGATGTGGCGCACGCAGGTGCGTCGGCCCCGAGACGCCCCCATATGGGCGTAGGAGGGTACCGGGGGGTTTTAGTGGAGTAGGATCAGTGTGGCCTTCCGCACTGGTCCTGCTTGAGTAGGGTCGGCACTGTTTCCCGTGCCGGCCGGCGAGTCCCACACACGCCGTGGGCCTAGTCAGCGTCACGGTATGGTGCGTAACTGCATTTCCCCTCGTCACAAAAAAAAAGGTCCATCCTGACACCTGCCGCGGAGCCAGGGCTAGACCGGAAGGCTGTTGGGTGAAGTCCTATAACAGGGATCTCGCGGTTCCGCATAGAGGTTATTCGCAAAGTTTCTAAGCGGATAATAAAAGTTCTCTAACCCTAAGTTAGAAAACAAAGAGAAGCGTTGAAGTCCCTCAACCGGGAACTCGCGGTTCCGCACTTAACAGCGTAGAGGGTATTCGCAGGGTGTTTTAGCGGCAGGGAGGAGTCCCACATACCTTCTTCTCGCTCCCCCAGAAGTTGAAGGATGCGTAAAGCATTTCCCAGACACAAAAAAGGGTGTTTTAGCGGATAGTGTGCCGCAAGCGCTCGTAAGTCACGCGGTCTACTTAACGGCTTCTCCGCTTCGTACCCGTGAGACTTGCGGGAGGCTAGGTGTGAGGTCCGTTCCATGGTGTGCCCCTTAAGTGTGCCAACATATGTAAAAAGAGGAATTTCGACGCGGCCGTCAGGGCCGCGGTAGCATAATTGGTCAGTGCATTCACCCGGATTGTGAAGGGTGCGGGTTCGAGACCCGTCTGCTGCCTGGTCCGCGTAGATTTTTTTCTAGTTATATAATATTATAATTTTTAAGAGAGCTAGAGACACAGCTTAGCGTATTTGTCGCTCGAATTGGAGCTTCCGTCTGGGAAGTAACTTCGATCTTACTGAACTTACAGAAGATCACATTAAGATAACATTATCCTTTAGTGGTGTTGTGTTTGTCGGCGAATAAGATTCCAGGGCTCCGAGGGGAAGGCAGCCCCCATCTTGTAGTTCTGTCCTGCAAAGAGGGGGGCGGCGGAGGGAGCTACACGGGCATGCCCAAGTAGTCCTCCGCAGCGGACGGGGGGCGGTACGGTGGGCACTAGGCCGCGTATTTTGCCCCCACGCGCGGGCCATCCTGCGCACGTCTGCGGGGTCCCCGCAATACCTCGGGAGACCCCTGCCGTGGAGCCCCGGCTAGGCCGGGAGGCTGCTGGGTGCGGAGACGCGGAAGAATCCCTAAACGGGGATCCCGCGGTTTCGCACTAAGCAGCTTAGAGGGTATTCGCAGGACTTTTTTAGCGGATATTATACCGTAAAGCGCCCGTAAGAGTTGCGGGGTCCTCGGTGGGCAGCCACTGTGGGGTTCGTAAGACTTGCGGGAGCCAGGTGTGAGGTCCGTTCGGCGGTGTGCCTCTTAAAGGCGCCGTCGTCTGTAAATAGATTTTTTACCTGCGTATTAAAAAAAAAAAAAAAAGGGCTCCGAGGGGAATAGAATAGAATAGAATAATTATTTATTTGCGTTTGAACAGGGTAATCAAGGTCATAAATAGTTACACATAACTTTACTGTAGGTTTCACCTATTCAGCTATAGAACGTAGCATGCAAAGGACATCGACGAAATCGGCCCTAGCATGCCCAAAAGAATGTCCTTCACTATTATTTTTCTATTATTTTTTTAACTTATTAGCAATTAATCATTGTAAACGGACAATCTGTTTAAGAAAATAAAAAATTAAAGTTCTGTTACTAGATACTATAGTCTGTTCATCCAACTTGGCACTCCTTTTTATTGAAAATAGAGCATTAAAATCAACTGATAACTAGATTCAATAGGATTCAGTCTATAATAACGATTTATTTTAATAGTTTATTGGCTTCGTTAATATTTTATTATTAAACGGGTGATTCTGTTAAAAAGTTGTGCTAAGATTATTTACCTTAATAAATGCAATATAGGCGACCATAAAAATAGAACTAGGTACCTTAGTCAATAATACTTATTACTAGTATTTATATTATATTTATAAAAAGATTATTTCTGAAATTATGTAAAGATAGTTTATACTCCCATCCCATGTAATATCTGTTTATTTTTATGAAAATCATATTGATAATCAGGTACATACCTAATTACCGATAGTAAAATATAGAAACAGGTAAATGGAAAGACTGAACATTTCATTTGAAAAGAAATCTATTATTACCTACTACAGGTAGGTATAGGTATCATCGGTGCCAACTGACAACACTCATAATTAATTATTATTTTTATTATTAATTGCATTTTATGTTCATTTAATGCATATTATTTAAGTGCTTACATAGAGGTAAAAACTAAATCTATTCAGAATATATAAAGTGTACATCTTTTACGATTAAGTATAATAATTATAACCTCAAAATCTAATACATTCTGTAGTAGGCCACGGTTCCTCAAGTTGTCCGTTAGTTAGTTAGTTAGTTAGTTTTTCAGGGCGGTTTCCGCACTTAGTCCTAATTATTGGACCATTGTGCGTATCTCATAAACATTCCCGCTTACTCCAGCCAGCCTATATCGGTCCAGAAGGAAAGCAGCCTTGATAGACTGCTGCAAGCTTCCGGAAACGATTCTGGTGACTGGAGAAGTCGTGCCCGTTGGTCGGCCACACTCCTGCATTCCATGATGACATGCTGTGGCGTTTCTTCTGCCTCCATGCATCCTCTGCATAGGGGGCTGTCTGTAACCCCCATTGTATATAGGTGTTTGTTCAGGGGACAATGACCAGTCAGGGATCCTATAATCCTGCGAAGTTTGTCCCTATTTAGTCTGGTAAGGGTGCGGGCAAAACTTTTATTTACCGCCGGAACCGCGTTTTTCGTTTGCCGGCATCCTTCACCTGTTTTCCACTCCATCAAGTGTGATTTATGAGTTATTTCACGCAGCCACGTTTTAATTTGGGCCTGAGGTATGGGCAGCAAAGGCTCCGGACCGTACATCTTTGTGTCCGCTCCCCTCTTAGCCAGTTCGTCTGCTGCGTCATTTCCAATTGAGCTGCTGTGTCCTTTTATCCATTGCAGAGTAACCGTGTTGTTAGCCGCAATGGATTGAAGTGCCTTGTGGCACTCCATTACTAGGACAGAGTTTATTGTGTTGCTACGTAGGGCTTGAAGCACGGATGCGCTGTCAGAGATGATCTTGATGTTATACTCTCTGATATCTCTGGCTGCAACCGCCTGTGCCGCTCTGGTAATGCCAATACATTCCGCCTGGAAGATTGTACTTTGTTTGCCTAGGGTTGTAGATATTTTAATATTCAGGTCGTTTGAGAAGACACCGGCTCCAGTGCCACTGTTGGTTTTGGAGCCATCCGTGTATATCCTAACTTCCCCGGCGCCGGAGTAATCTGCCTTTTCCGCGGTAAGTTGGATATTGTATCTTCGATCAAAGACGTGTTGACTTAATATTCTATCCATAGGTGCCTCCAGGAGTGGGATCTCCTTCGTGCACTTTTGTAGAATATTGGAGTGTGTTGTTACAGTATTTAATCTCCATAATCCTAGAGATTTTAGTCTCAAGGCTGCTGCTTTCGCCTCTTCTTGTATGACCAGGTCCAATGGTCTTAAATTCATGAGGTACTCTAATGCAGCCGATGGAGTTGTTCTCATACATCCGGTTGCTGCTACGCTCGCCAAGCGTTGTAGACTTTGGAGTTTGGATTTCACTGTGGTCAGTTGGGTCCTGGGCCACCAAACAACTGAACCATAGGTTATAGAGGGCCTGATGACTGCTGTGTATAACCAGAGGGTGATCTTTGGACTTAGACCCCACTTTTTGCCAACTAGTCTTCTACACTGATTAAAAGCTATGCAGGCCTTCTTTGTTTTTAAATCAATATGACTCGCCCAATTCAGTTTGTTATCAAGGATTATGCCCAGATATTTCACTTGTGTTGATAGGGAGAGTTTGGTATTAAACAGTTTTGGTAACTGTAGTTCAGGTAGCTTCCTTTTGTTGGTGAAAAGGACTAGCTCTGTCTTGTTCGGGTTTACTGACAAGTGATGTTCGTCACACCATTTCTCCACAATCTGAAGGGCTGAACGCATAACCTTGCAAAGGACATTTTCAGCGTTCCCATTTATCAGAATTGTTAGGTCGTCCGCATAACCAATAGTAGTGTATCCTCTGTCATTCAGACTCCGTATGAGACTGTCCACTACTATGTTCCAGAGAAGTGGTGATAGGACTCCCCCTTGTGGGCATCCTCTGACTACCTTCGCACGCGTGGTAGCGTTCCCCACTATCTGAACCGCCCTTTTGCCAACCAGTTCGGTGATCCAACCTCTGGTGACTTGGTCCACTTTGAGTTTTCTTAGGGCGTGGTTAATGCTGTTGTGCATCGTTTTGTCAAACGCACCTTCTATGTCTATGAAGGCTGCCAGTGTTGAGATTTTATTTGTGATTGCCGACTCTATTTTGTGGACTACTGAATGCAGTGCCGACTCTGTTGATCTGCCTTTTCTGTAGGCATGTTGTTGAGGGTGCAGCGGAGCTTTACTTAGTGCTCCATCCCTAAGGTGTCGGTCTACCAGTCTTTCCAATGTTTTTAAGAGAAAAGAGGTTAGGCTTATTGGTCTGAAGGATTTGGCTTGTGTGTAGTCGTCCTTGCCTGGTTTCGGTAGGAAGACTACTTTTGCCTCTCTCCATGGCTTTGGTATGTACTTGAAGGCCAGGCAGGCCCTAAAGTTGTCCGTATCTCAACAAATGTATAATTAGAGTTTATGAATGATTCCGAACACAAGTAGCATTTTCTCATTGCTGGGCGTTATAATGCATTCAATGTATGGGGAACGAGCAATGTCCTTTACATCAGTTTTTTATCAAATTAATTAATACTATGTCACATGATTGAATAAAAATTACTTAACAGGTCACAAAATAAATAGTCAAAAATATAAAAATTCGATTAAAATCAGGTCATATTAAAATGTGAATCAAAAATATAATTAAATCAGTACATGTCACTCAAAATCTCATCCACCAAAATTACTATTATTTATATATTAGCTATCATAATTCAAGAATTCCTGGACCGAGTAGAATTTACGTTCAATGAGCCATCTATGTAGTGTTATTTTAAATCTACTGAAAGGCAAATCTCTTATGGGATGGGGTAGGGGATTGGGGAGGCCACGATGTAAGTAATACTTTTGGTATCGCAAGCGTCTATAGGCCATGGTGGCCGCTTACCAATCTGTCGAGCCAGATGCTTGTTTCACACCCTTATAACATAGAAAAATCATGTGAAAATCATCAACCCGTTTTGGAGGAGGTTTATTAGAAAACCTTTACACCAAATCTTTTATACATGTTATGGGCTAAGTGATTAATCGGGCATTATTCATAATGTCCGGGCAATATGAATAATGCCCAATAAGAGCGGGCAATGTGATCATAACCAATCAATTTATCACGTTGCCCGGGCATTATGAATAATGCCCAGTGCCTATTGGGCAGAGGGATGTAAAGTATGTTTAATATAATTTATACCTAGTGGAAATTACCTAAACTTAATTGTATTACAAGCTTCCCCAACTTAATTGGCAATTACTATGCATTCCGCGTCAGCAAAATTACATCTCGACTAATACCGCTCTACTGCAACGTGGTTGGTGGGACATTTAGTTTTGATTACGACACACATATTCTACGAAAATTGCAAAATTCTGTAACGACACTAAAATGGAAGCAATTATTTTGCTGCAACGGTTTTTGCTGTGCCGTATCTTCCAGCAAAAATCTGAAGATTCTTTTTGAAGTTATACTTCTTTAGCCGCGTTATGAAAAATTATGAGAGTGAAATTTTAAGATGCGCGCGCATCACTGTAACACAAAAGTAACATAATGAAGTTAGCCGCGGGCGCGTTATGAAAAAATCATGTGAGTGAAATTTCGAGATGCGCGCGCATCACTGTAACACAATAGTAACACCATGAAGTTGGCCGCGGGCGCGTTATGAATGTTAGTGTCTAATAATGGTGGTCTAACCACTTAGTGGTTCATAATCCACCATTGTTAGACGTCTGTTCGAAAGGTACTTTGAACGATCCACGGAGCTCCATAAGATGATCGCGTTGTCAAAAACAATGTTGACACGCTCGTCGCCTCTGATCACTGTTTTCATATTTATAATATTTATCCACATGTTTCTAGTTTCTATATAGACACAACGTGTTTTAGTTACTTACAAGTGCTAATTACATATGGACTAATAACTTAAATTCAGTAGTGATTTTAATTGAATATTTTGAATATTTATTTAATTTTTCAAATTAAAACTGAACTTAATTGACTGTGTTAACTATCCTTTTCCAGTCCTTTTATTATTTTATTGTAATTATTAATTATTTGCATGCAATTAAAAAATATTTTTAATGATGCTAAAGAAGTATAACTTCTCACGCGCGTACATAAGTTACACGCATCCATTTTTTTTGTTCGTTATTTTTTTGGGGATAACAAGATTGCGACAAGCACAATGAAGGAGGAGCTCGATGGCACAGGTGGTTAGCGCGTTTGGCTGCGATCGTTGTAGTTAAGCAATTTTCGCAGTGGTCGGTCATTGGATGGGTGACCAAAAATCTCCTACCTTGAGTTTTTCCGTGCTTCGGCAGGCACGTTAAGCCGTTGATCCCAGCTGCATCTGCAGTCGTTAGCACCCGCCAATCCGCACAGGGCCACGTGGTGGGTCATGGCCCAATCTCCCTATTCCATCCATAGGGAAGACCTGTGCCCCAGCAGTGGGGACATAAAGAGGCTGATGATGATGAAGCACAATGAAAGCAAAGAAGAAAAGACTAAAGAGACATAAATAAGATACACACTGAACCCCAATAACGTGTGCAAATAACATGCAGTTAAAAAATAACCAAAACAATTTATACAATGAGGGTGTTTACGAAAATTCAAGGCGCTTGTTCACGCCAAACCCATTGTGGCGTGAGGCCTTTTGTTTAAAGTTTTTGTCGCGATTTAATCGAACGAGCATTTAAATTGATTCATAGACTATGATGACATACGCGATTTGACGGATGAGTAGAACTTTCGGCTCATTGCTGTCAGCTGGTGCCCGTCATTCCTGAACACCCTCATTAATTATCCACTAAGTACATAGGTATAAATTCTAACTTCTTTCGCTATCCGGGCGAATGCACTGACCATTATGCTACCACGGCCCTATTAGCCGCGTCGAAATTTTCCTAGCCTTAAGCTGCAAGGCAGCGCCATCTCTTCGCATTGTAGGTAATCCACAATGTCAAATGAATACTTTTTCAAGTATTAAACATTTGAAAGAAGATATAGCAATTATAGTTATGATTTTATTTATTTTTTAAGCATTTAACTGCTAGATGTTTAAATCTAAAGAAAAGTTTACTAGAAAAAAATCCACGCGGACCAGGCAGCGGACGGGACTCGAACCCGCATCCTTCGCTATGCTACCACGGCCCTATGGCGTCGAAATTTTCCTAGCCTTAAGCTGCAAGGCAGCGCCTTGGTTCGAGTCCCGTCCGCTGCCTGGTCCGCGTGGATTTTTTTTTCTAGTAAACTTTTCTTTAGATTTAAACATCTAGCAGTTAAATGCTTAAAAAATAAATAAAATCATAATTCTAACATCTTATTTAAAAATAATTAAAATATCATGACATTGAATAATTGAAATTTCATAATTAAAATTTGGTCATATTTTAATTTTTAAGCGTTTAAGTACTAGATATTCAATAAAAATATAAAGCTTTAATTGGTATTTCTTCTTTAAAATGTTTAATACATTATAAAGGTACCTATTCATTTAACATTGTGGATTAACTACAATGCGAAGAGATGCCGTTGCCTTGCAGCTTAAGAGATACCAGAAAATATCGACACGGAAAGTTAGGGCCGCGGTAGCATAATGATCAGTGCATCCACCCGGATTGCGGAGGGTGCGGGTTCGAGTCCCGTCTGCTGCCTGGTCCGCATGAATGGTTTCTAGTAAAATTTTCTTTAGACTGAATTTGGTTGCCAAGTGCAGAATCCAACTGATTTCATTAATCATTGTATTATTCCCAGCACATTCTTTAACATGCTGATCCTAAGTAATAACATTTATTTAAATCTAAAGAAAATATAACTAGAAAAAATTTCACTCGGTCCAGACAGCAGACGGGACTCGAACCTGCACCTTCGCTATCCGGGGGAATGCACTAACCAATTATGCTACCGCTGCCCTGACGGTCGCGTCGAAATTCTCCTAGCCATTTTTAAGCTGCAAGGCAGCGCCATCTATTCGAGTCATAGGTAACCCACAATTGAGCGCGCGTGGATTTTTTTCTAGTTATATTTTCTTTAGATTTCAACATCAAGCAGTTTCATGCTTAAAAAATAAAAATTATTATTAACATTTATTATTATGAAGTTTAATGAGATTGAAAGTGGAACGAGCTGGACCAGCGCGTCCAATCTCCCATTTTTTCAATTCCTCACAGCATAAAACTGGAGAGATCTCAATTTCGAACACAGGAGAGTGCCCAGATCGTAGTGCAGTGTTGCAAAACCGGAAAACTTCAAAATAAATTGAGCAGCTGGCGAACAAAACGGTATAATTACGAGATCAAAATGAATAAATAAAATAAATTAATCTGGTCAAACTCCTTTTTTTTTACAGTCCGGAGGTTTCGGGCCCGTTGAATTTGATTCTCAAATAATTTTCAATCAAAACCGCCTAAAACAGTGTTTAAATTACTAAATTAATAAATTAAACACCATGCTTAACGCTCACTGAAGGTAAGACATTCTGTTTTATACAGCTCCTGTGAATCTAAAGAAAATATAACTAGAAAAAAATCCACGCGGACCAGGCAGCAGACGGGACTCGAACCCGTACCCTTCGCAATCCGGGCGAATGCACTGACCAATTATGCTACCGCGGCCCTCACGGACCGCGTTGAAATTCTTCTAGCCATTCTTAAGCTGCAAGGCAGCGCCATCTCTTCGCATTATAGGTAACCCACATAGTCAAATGAACACTTTTACAAGTATGAAACATTTGAAAGAAGAAATAGCAATTATAGTTATAATTTTTATTATTTTAAAGCATTTAACTGCTTGATGTTTAAATTTAAAGAAAATATAACTTACGCGTACGGGTTCGAGTCCCGTCTGCTGCCTGGTCCGCGTGTAATTTTTTCTAGTTATATTTTCTTTAAATTTAAACATCAAGCAGTTACATGCTTTAAAATAATAAAAATTATAGCTCCTGTGAAATTTAATTTTATCTTTATATATATAATTCTTCTGTGAGTGTGTATGTCACTGAACTTCTCTTAAACGACTGGACCGATTTTGATGAAATTTTTTGTGTGTGATCTGAGAATGGTTTAGATTCACAATTTTGTCCGCTGGACAACCCCTATTTTTTTAGGGCGGTACGAAGTTCGCTGGATCAGCTAGTATATATATAATTATACCGTTTTGTTCGCCAGCTCCTCAATTATTTAAATTCTATATTTAACTGCCGCGAGTGTCATAATCAAGGCTCTACTCGTCGACGCATCGACGACGACGCGGCAACTAATCGATTATATAGACAATAAAAGAGCCGCGTGAAGCTCGCCTCCAAAGAAACAGCGCGTTCATAAATAATAAAACGCTGCAGCGTACTGTTTCTGATGACAGAAGTGATTGCCGTGAATTATTTATGAGCATAAACACGCAGTGACAGGTGATGTTTTGAATTGAATGGCGCGCTCCGGATCGATCTGATGGTTATGGTAGCCATACACACTACGAGAAATCGTTACGATCAGACTGTACCACAGAACACAGAAAGATGTTAGAAGGGCCTTGTGGGCGGGGCAGGCGCGCCACAGTTAGTTGTGAGCAAATGCTCATAACTTGACCAAAACTTGGTAACGATTGCTTTGTTGCGCTCGGGTGTGAGCGCCGATTGGTTCGATTGTTTGATGTCACGGCGTTTGATTGGCTAATATCTATTAGGTGTAAGTGTAGTGCGGGCGAGCCAGCGACATCGGTTCCCGTACAAAATGTCTCTGAAGACCCTTCTAACCTCTTTCTGTGTTCTGTGGACTGTACAGTTCGAACGGAACGGTATCGTACGTGGCGTACGTATAGGAAACTGTGCAGTTTTATAACATACACGCTACGATTTATCGGTACCGTTCGGACGGTACAGTCTAATCGTAACAATTTCTCGTAGTGTGTATGGCTACCATTAGACTTGTTTCCAGGCGGTTGGAAACGGTGAAGAGTTTGATGAAGTAGCACCGCGTTTTATTTATTTATTTTTAGGGAAATAACAGCATTAATTTTTACATAAAAAATATAACATTAAGTTTAAACAATTGCCTAGGTAATTTCCACTATTATTTATCTCACCTAGTGTCTAATAAGCACGAGAGAAAAAAGAAACAATTTTTGGCATCATAATGAACATAAACAAAACAAAAAGAAATAAAAATGTTGTGCCTAAAACGAGTTGCAAATTAGTTTTTTAAATTTCAAAGAATTAAGATTAAATATATCAATGTGGCTATATTTAGAGTTGTATGATTTCATAGCTCGCACAATGTAGCGATTACATATATATATTTCTTATGCTAGATTTTAGACTTTTTTATTTTCTAGTAGGCAAATAAATGAATTTTTCAACATTAGAATGATAAAAGGTAGAGAAACTTGATATTGCGTTAGCTTTTTGAAACAAAAAGTTTAAATCTAAAGAAAATATAACTAGAAAAAATTCCACGCGGACCAGGCAGCAGACGGGACTCGAACCCGCACCCTTCGCAATCCGGGCGAATAATACTTGTAAAAGTAATCATTTGACATTATGGGTTACCTAAAATGCGAAGAGATGGCGCTGCCTTGCAGCTTAAGAATGGCTAGAGGAATTTCGACGCGGTCCGTAAGGGCCGCGGTAGCATAATTGGTTAGTGCATTCACCTGGATTGCGAAGGGCTCGAGTCCCGTCTGCTGCCTGGTCCGCGTGGAATTTTTTCTAGTTATATTTTCTTTAGATTTAAACATCAACCAGTTACATGCTTTAAAAAAATATATAATTATCAAGTTTTCTTACGTTGTTCATCACCTGCCTATTAACATACCCACTGTTGTGGCACAGATCTTCGTTACGTATTGATCTCTTGGCCTTTGTGAGATCGTAATGTTACTTCATCATCATCGTAATCATCATCAGCCTATTAATGTCCCCACTGCTGGAGCGTAGGCCGTCCCTGTGGATGGAATAGGGAGTTTGGACCATGACCGACCACGCGGGCTCAGCGCGGATTAGTGGGTTAATAAATGTTCCTTAGTTAACGCAAAAGGAGATTGCTCAAATTGGCCCAAATGTACAAAAAATATTGACATATACGGTAATTCTTGGCGTAATTTATACTTCATTTTACAGTCATTAGATTTTAACGGACACCTTTGTATAATATATTCATTTTCAAAAGGACTTTTAATTTTACTGGTTTGGAAACCATAGGAATCATTTTTAATGGCTGTGGGTGTAGTAACATTCAGCCAAAGACTGTTCGAAGTTATTTATATAACATCAAAACAAATCTATTTTGTAAAGATCGATAAAATAAAACATTTTTTTAATTACACTGTGGTATTAATATCCACAACTATATTATCATTTTTACTACATGCAAATGTCCTAAGACAAATATTATAGATGGTAGGCGACATCATAAAGTCTATTGCCATACATTTTCGCCATACACCTCCATAAACACATTATAAGGTGTGATACACTAAAAATCTAAAATATGGTTATAGTATAAACATAACAAAAATAATATGCTTTCTTTAGTTAACGAGAGTTTAAAAATTCTCTCTAATCTGTGGCTCATTCACAAATAACACACAGTGTCTGTCACAGAGTACCTTATTATAACCGGAAATGCATAGATGATACCTGATTTTAAAAGTTACTCTTATGCATTAACTTTAAAAACGGGCTACTATCTATTAATCTACATGCTTTATATACCTGCATCTAATACATAATTTTGGTACTTGGTTTGATTTCCCTAGTTTGCTATATAACTTATTTGTTTTTTATTATTTTAATACCATGTACCTATTTGCAAACATAACCTCAAAATCATTCAGTGTATATGGTTTATAGAAGTTCTCAGGAGTGTCCGTCAATAATATTCGTTTCTACAGTAATTTTTAATTATTGACAAATTTAATTTAATTTGATAAATGAATTTCCATTTCTATTATATTTCTACTGTTAATAAGATCAATTGAGTAAGATAAAAACAAATGGAATCAGATGACATTTATGCATGAGATTTAGGTGGTTTGGTACAAATTAGGTTCCTTATATACTATTTATTAATTAGATGCTTTTGTAATTTTTATCTTTAACTGTACTGTATATTGCGATACCCTGACAGGGTTCATGTTAGGTACTATAAACATTTATATATAATTTCGAATTTTGGAAACAATTTTTCATGATTATTGGTCTTTAGGCCAAACATGTATGGAAGCTGAGCAATCTCCTTTAAAGCTGTTATATAAATAATCTTGTTATGAGAATTAACAACATTTCTAGAATCAATCTGATAAAGCTGTTTAAATTAATTCAGAGAAAAAAACGCCTTTCTGAAATTCTTACGGGTTCTACTCAGTATAAGGTCTCCCGCCGTTGATTAGCGGAACTATTTTGTAGCTTTCCAGCTTTCATAAGCATTGCAAATTGCAACAGGATAAACTGAATAAATTATTTTAAAGATTGAATTTTAAACTAAGTGAATATGGAATAGGGAGAACCCTTATATATAAAACTCAAAGGTGACTGACTGACTGACATAGTGATCTATCAAAGCACAGCCCAAACCGCTGGACGGATCGGACTGAAATTTGCCATGCAGGTAGATGTTATCGCGTAGGCATCCGCTAAGAAAGCATTTTGATCAATTCTAACCCCAAGGGGATAAAATAGGGAATAAAAGTTTATATGAAACTTTGTCAATTTTAAACCGATCGGGCTGAGACATTGCATGCAGGTATAAGAAGAATCATAGATGAATGTCATTGTGTATAATACAAGCCTGAGAACAAAAACTGTAGTCTACACTTCAGCTCTACACCGAAGCGAAGCGAGGGCGGGCCGCTAGTATTCAATAATACACATCGTGAACGAATGCAGATTTTGTCGGACCAACGTGCCTTCTTATGGATGGAGGAACTAGAAAATTAGAGATAATGAATTTCGAAATTGTTAAATATTAGTACAAACTTCGTCTTCTTAATTAAATGACTTGCTTTCTTTGCCATCAGTATTCTACTAGTGTCACGTAGGTACCTCAGCTTTAAACACTATCTTAGCACGCATACTTAAAATGGAAAACACAACACTTGAGACGAAACGTGGCCATATAAAACGGTATCATGAGAATTATAATTTCATGTTATTATGGGAGATAAGTTTAGACATAGCTGTATAAATTGGGGTGTATAATTACACTTTCTATTCGTAGCTCGTGATGTATGTCGTAAAATATGATATCAAAATTGAGGACAATTAAACAATGGATAATAAATTGATTGCACTTCTGTTATTATCTTTAACTCTAAAATCTAATAGAGCCCTGTAAATAATTTTTATGCTTAGTCAAATGTATTGGATATTGCGAAAACCATAGTATAACCACGGTAATAATAATATTACCGTGGTATACTATTTATGGTATAATATAAGAGACAGAACTCTATAGCTTTAACTTTACTTTCGTGGAATGCATATGCTATACAGTACAACTGTGCAACAGTTTGGCAGAATAGAAATAAGTGTTGTACTTAATTTTCAAGAAAATTAAAAAAAAACTGCCGCGAAGAAAAGTGTTATTTGGTATGCTTCAAAACGAGATTTGGGTGTCGATTCTGGTAAACTAGCGTAAAAAATCTGTCTCACTAGTGATTAAATAGCAACTACAGTACCCTACACTGCGCGAGGCACGACAGGCACTTGACCGGTTTTTAGACACATTACTCTGTTTTATCGACGCTGAATATTTTTATACTACAAAAAGTGAATGTAAACCGTGAAATAAAAATATAAAAAATATTTCCTATTGGTGTAAGTTTAAGAAATTATTTATTACTAGTGGTCCGCCCTCTCTTGGCTTCGGTGTAGAGCTGTAGTGTAGACTATAGTTTTTGTTTTCAGGCTTGTATTACACACAATGCCATTCTTCGAATACCTAATTACAATAGGTACGCGCCGCCAAGCCGCCAAGCCCCGCCCGGTAGCGTCGGAACCGCTAGCTATGTCCCTGCATTTTAAATCTGTAATATCTTCGAAAACATTCATTTAAATTACATGCGTTAAAGAGCCCAATTGGTCTTTATTAAATGCACAATGTATTTTAGGTACTTAATTGGATAAGGATGAATGTTATAAAAATTGTAAATAATCTATTATTTATCGTAAAAAGTATAGGATAAAAAATGGATTGTGGGTTATCCCTAAGAGATAGACATATACCATTGCGGACTTTTTTGTAGACCTTTTTAAGGTGTACAATACTGTAGTACATTATTTTGATCTATCTAATAGGGTTCAGCCAGCGTTTGCATGGTAAGCGCAAAAAAAATGTGTTTATTTACGACCTTACATTAAAAACCTCTAAAATTATCAGTGTTTCTCTACTATATTATGCATGTTTTATACATACAAATCTTCCTCTTGAATCACTTTATCTAGTAAAAAAAACTGCATCAAAATCCATTGCGTAGTTTTAAAGATCTAAGCATACATAGGGACATAGGGACATAGGGACCAGACAGCGGGAAGCGACTTTGCTTTATACTATGTAGTGAAGACAGTAACATTGTCAACAGGAACCGGTATTACCTCCCTTCCCCCTGTGGCTGGCATCCATCTTCGCCACCTGCCTCGTGCTCGTCATACTGCTGACAATCAGCGGTAATGTGCTGGTACTGCTGGCATTCCTCGTGGATAGAACCATCAGACAGCCCAGCAACTACTTCATAGCGTCGCTCGCGGCCACTGATCTGCTAATAGGTAAATAAATACATATATTGTTTTAAACTTTTATGGTCACTAACATTATAACTATAAACGGGATTATTACCATGTACCTTGATTTTCAACAAATCATCTCGACAGAACGCCACTTTAAACCAAGATTGTTCAGGGAAGCGATTGAAATAACCAAACACAAAAATTTCAGTCATGAGGATGGGTTTTAATTATCAAGTGTCTGGAATCCAGTGGTTCATAAGTGCAAAAACCGCAAAAATCAAAAAAGTGTCGTTCCGCGATCTGATACTGTAAGTATTGTGTGCCGGGAACAGGTGCGAGTGAATAGTGAGAATGTGACCAATGGTAGGAGTATCGAGCGCAGTAAAAGACGACGTCAGAGGGTAGACCGATATGTCTGCCAATAACATCTGCCCGCAATTACTTCAGTTACTCCGTGATCATGGCGCTTGCAACAGTGCCGAAATATCGGAGACTAATAAAAAAACGAGCGAGCCTTACAGTAGTCGCGTATGATGTGTGTAACATTTGAAACCTCATCCTAAGTTAGTAAAAATAGAAATAAAATCTACTACAAAAGGAATAAGCCATTTGAACATTATATTCTAAAATCAAATCAACCGGCGCGCGCTTTCCAAACTTCCTGTTACACATTTCCGTCCCACTTCACGTAATCACTCCCACAAATTGCACAAAAGCGAGAGGAAATATGTTACACATAAAAAACAAGGTACATGGTAACAATCCCGTTAATAGCTATAAATAAATACATAGATTAATTTCCTGCAACTACTTTTTACGCTATTTTACAAGAGATGCAGCACAATGGATTCTAAATCAGCTTATAACCCTTGGTTGATTGATCGGGCCAGTCTGTTAATCTAACTTTTACATATTTTAGTGGTTTGCGTGTTTATAATTCCTTTGTTAATTAACTACTGATTTCCATAACAAGTGCTCCAGCTACTCACGTTGGGACCATAACAATGGATTTATAGTAATTTAAATAACGGGTATGAGACAAGGGTAAAAACACTCATAACTCTATGAACAGGGATCGTTTGAAAGTTTATTGACTTCTGTGACAGTGGGACCATTATTATCTGATATCAAATCAACTCGTCAACTATAGTAAGAATCATCAAATCTCTCAAACGTGACTAAATTTTATTTTTTATTTTACGAAGTTATTAAATTTCTTGGTTAATGTGTTTATCATTAAAAACTATCTGTATCGCTGAACAACAGAAAACTCTTAAAAAGTATCCATTTGGAAAAATTCTAAGTATCTTTGTTGCTACTTGCTACTTTGTATTTGAAAACGTTAGTAAATTTTCATTAATCATAAATAAAATATGTTTATAAATGCTGCACCATTCTGCACTTTGCCATCGCTTAATATCAGGTGGTATAGAGGTATTTGCCTACTTTGCCATAAAAAATGTAGAACTGATAAAATTAAATGTTGATTCTGCTTGTTGGTTTAGACTAAACTGAAATAGTAAAACTTACCAACCCTGCTAAATTGAATCACAGCTAGCTTGTCGAAGCCCAAATTATAAATTAACGTATTCTAAATTCCGGTCATGTCAGACAAACTCAATCAGAAATTCGGTATAAACATCGGATGCCTCATGACTCCAAAACAACTGGATTATTGAACATTGTTCAATGTGAATACATTTCAATGTGAATAAATAATTAATTATTTCCAAAAAGGGGCTCATTAGTTCACTTCTGATTTTAAAATTAACAAGTAGTACAAAGGCAACCAAAGTAAATTTTCCAATTAAAAAATATAACTATGTATTTCTTTGTCCACAGGTACATTATCTATTCCTTTTTATACCGACTATGTTTTAAAAGGTTATTGGCATCTCGGACCTTTGCTCTGCGATCTGTGGTTATCAGTCGACTACACTGTCTGTCTGGTATCTCAATACACAGTTCTACTTATAACAGTAGACAGATTTTGCAGTGTCAAAATAGCAGCCAGATATCGAGCGTGGCGAACGAAGAACCGAGTCATATGGATGGTGACTGTCACGTGGATAATACCCGCCTTACTATTTTTTACAACTATTTTTGGATGGGAACACTTTGTAGGGTTTAGAGATTTACAAGAAGGCGAGTGTGCTGTGCAATTTCTGAAAGATCCAATATTCAACACAGCACTGATAATTGGCTATTATTGGACGACTCTGTTCGTTCTTATTGTATTGTACGCAGGCATTTTCAAGACTGCCTACGATATGCAGAAGAAAAGTGAAGCAAAGCAAAGGAAAATGCAGTCTATGGTAGCTTTAAGTGCAGGATTCATGACCGGAATGGCAGGACGCGCTGCGGGAACCTCTGGTTTGTCTAAAGTGACAATCTCTAGTGAAGATCAAATAAAAGTTACCGAAACTATTCGAAAAGATTCCACATCCAAGGGTTCTTTGGCAGCACCTCTTTTAAATTTGGGCGGATCGACAGATTCAAATTCTAGCCAAAAGTCTTCAGCACATAAGAGTAGTGCTACTGCAACTGGTACTTCAACCACTCAAGAATCAGACGGAGACAAGAAAGAAGATCAAGTAGAAGCAGAAAGATCTAGTAGTCCGGCGTTTGATTCAGACGAAGAAAGCACAACACAGACAAACTCCAAGAAACGCCCTTCAGTGGCAAATTTAGTGATGCAAACTGGTGCTCTACAATTATTGAATAATATGCGCATGAATGGTGGTATGTTGATAAAAGCAGATACAAAACAATCTCCAATGTTAAAACATGATCCAGAAAAAGCTAAAACCTCCTTGTCACAAATTTCTGAAAAAAGTTTGTTGGATACTGATAATCAAGAAAGCTCACAATGCGATGGGCACACGCCAGCGCCAACAGTGCCTCTATCTCCTGGTAGCTTTATGTCACCTATTTCGTCAGGTGTAGCCACACCATCTGAACAAAGAGAAGTATCGACTACTATTGCTCAAAGAATCATACCTCCGCCATCTGAGTTTAGATGCAGTCCTGTTGTGTCTGAAAGTCCTCCATCTTATTCCGAATCATCTCGGACTAAAACTGTTCGTATAATAAAAAGCGACGGTACTTCGTATGATATCCTAGTAGGTATGGATGAAGCTGACCTGAGGTACATGGATGAAAGTTCTGTGATTGTTCCTTCTCCAACTTTTGAAAGTCCACCGTCTTCTGTTACGTTCCCGACAGCTACCGAACCATCATCACCGCCGACTACAAATGCTGCTGCAATCACAAATACCTCATTGTTGCAAGCTGCTTTAATAAGAGCTACAGCCGAAGCTCAAATAACGCAACCAAAACCCGCATTCTCCCCTCCTCCTCCAATTAAGGTTAATACTGAAGTAAGTTTATCAACAGGAGAGAAATCCAAACCTGTAATTACTTTAGTATCCTCGTCTTTGCATAATAATGAGTCTCAGACACCAAAGCCAACTGAAAATAAAGTAACACCCTTAAAACTTAATCCGATAAGTCCTGCTGTTGAGAACAGCGATGTTTCGAGCACCGCAGTAACTGGATCAGGGCGCGGCGATTCCAAGAAAGAGTTTGTTAAAAACATAGGGAAAAAATTAAAAGTTAAACGTTCGAAACGGGACGGCTTATTCCAAAGTATCGGCCGTCAGAAGTCGAAGTCAGAAAATAGAGCTAGGAAAGCGTTTAGAACAATATCTTTTATATTAGGTGCGTTCGTTGTCTGTTGGACACCTTACCACATTCTAGCATTGGTCGAAGGATTTTGTACTGATCCACCTTGTATCAACAAACATTTGTATATGTTTTCCTACTTTTTGTGTTATGCCAATAGCCCAATAAATCCGTTTTGCTATGCGTTAGCTAACCAACAATTCAAGAAGACTTTCACGAGACTCTTACGAGGCGATTTTCACATCACCTAGTCCATGTATGTCGGTCATCGCCGTGCGTAAATTCTCAGGCAAAGAATGTCCTGTGAAACGCACGGCATGATATCGGTTCGACATTGTTACGCATAAGACAATACAGATCGTTAATGACTTTAACGCATTGCTTTCGATGTATAGTAAATTAAAGTATATTTTACCGTGTAGAATAAATGTATTTAAATGTAATGATGAAAACGTCGGCTTTAAAAGCAGATCATGAGAATTTGTAAATAAATGTAGAACTTATGGTAATATTTATGAAGATTTTTATTTAATCTCGAAGTTCAGAACTGACAATAAATTGTTAGAATGTGTATATATATATTTAAATGTTAGATTTTAAATAATTCAAAAGTCTCTTTATATATCTGGTTAAGCGTATGTTATTTATAATGTAAGTCTTATCGTTACTTGAATGATAGTGTTGAGATGTCATTTTTTTTACTGAAGTAAAATAGCTGTGTTTATTAAATATATAGATAGATTGAATAATGTACTGTGACTTTGTGTATGCAACAACAGTATTACTAAAGTTAATAAGAATGCGTCATTATTTATTATAACTAATTTACAAATCACTTATTATATGAAACATAATATATGTATATTAAAAAAAAGTTTTTGCATTGAATAAATCAATGAAGTTCTATCTTGCATACCAAAGTCACATTACGGTAACAAATAACGCTTAAAAGCTTTCAGCCTCGAGCCCAGCTAAAGATTTCTAGCGTTAAACAAACAAATAGTCAATTATACGTTAGTTTTGTATTAGTTTTGTATTGTTACGGGCCTAAATCCATTTCTTGTATGTTAAAAATGTAAGGTGAAAATGTAACATGTGTAGGTACACCACAATCCGAACAAATGAAATTCCCAAAGGTAGGTGTTATGAATCTATTGGAAAACTAATTCGCACTATAGTCATAATATAGTATTTTCTTGTGATACTTACTAAAGCGCTATGTCTGGTGCCTGCTTCTTTTCTATGACTTAGATTTACAAATTGTAAGAAATTTTTGAAATACAATGATAATAAATCTTCGCGAATAATTATTTTTTTCTTCAATAGAACAACATATCAACTGCCTCGATAAATGTATTGATAAATAAAGTATAGGTGCAGTCGAAAGAGTTGGTTGTTAGCTATTTTTAGGTCATCATAGCCCGCGGTCTCTAATAGTGCAGTCTTTTTAGACTATTGAGATTGTACATTGTTTTAAACTTTCATGATCTTTGACATTATAGAAATAGGTTATTTATAATGCGATTCAAATAAGAATAGGAAAGCCAATGACCTCTATCTGTCAAATGTTGCATGAAAAGTAAGGTTTGCAAAAAGTCTCGGAACACTTTTTAAGCACTTAGCTAATTCTAGATTAAAAACCAAACATTTTTAAACAAACAATAACAAATATTGATAATTAATATTGGTCGATAATTTTTTTCATCTATTGAGCTTTGGCTATGGATGGTTGATAACCTAAATCGTCAACCAAATGTCACTTTATGTTGCGTTCAGAAACTCGATTTGAAACTTTCGTTTACTTAAAGGATGCATGTTCGTATGTGACTTGCATGATTATTCATAACTACTCCGGCGATAATGCAGAGATGAGCGGATTTGAAAAGCTAGATTCTGATTAATGTTTTTTCTCAAACAGTCTTAATAAAGAAATATTATTAAAAATCGGTTGTTTTTTTCTCAATCTTAGTAAATTAATTTTATTAAAAAATCTGATGTTTTTTCTCACTTAATCTTAGTAAATAAGTTTTAATAAATAGAAACTTTTATTGCTCACTCTACCTATTAGGTTTGAATTGACAGCTATGACGTCAAAATATGGCGCCCAGTCGGTCTTAATCTTAGTTGAATCGCATTAAACGGGGTCGTTCTCATGTACTTTGTTTTTAGCGAGATTTCGATATTTCGGCACTGTTGCAAGCGCCACGATTACGGAGTATCTGAAGTAACAATCCCGCAAAAAACCTTTATTAAGATTGTATCCCAAAAAAATTATCTCCTACAAATAGCAAGCGATCGACTTCATCCACTGTACCAATTCCAAGTAAAACTATGTTATTCAGTAGACAACCAAAGATGTATAAAATATAATAAGCATACATGACGTCATGTTTTACTATTTAGTAAGGTAACACAAATGAAAGACAAGAGTGAAAACCGTAGTTAGTTATTTATATGAAAATAAAATCATGAAATAGTAAAAAATAGTAAACTATTGTGGTTAATTTCTAAAGTCCCTTGATGGTTATTCTCCCTTTGCGTGTTAAGACGGTCATTTATAATAGAAATATAACATTGTCTACTATAAGATGATAAAAGATCCGTTTTGTTTCTTAATCAAAGCCTAAACTAAATCGTTTTTTAAATGCCGATCAAAATATTAGGACGGGTAACATAAAATACCTAATCTCCAACTTCTCTATTCTTAAGGAAGCTAATAAATCCATTGATTCCAGTTTTAAGAGTGCTAACTAAAATCTGACAACATTAATCTACCTCTATGATGTTGTTATCTAGCAGTTACCGTAAGATTGTTGAAACTCCAAGCGGCGTAGTAACCTGTTGCTATATCTTTGCCATATTCCCGAAATACGCCGAAAAATGTGAAAATTTGACTGAACGATGGAAATTTGCGTCACAGCTGAGACCCCAGGGTCCATCTGGACCACTTCGTGAATCACTTGTTAACAGCCTTTTGACGCCGTTTCCAGCGGATGGCTCATAAGACTAATTTACAGCAAAAACGATATCTGGAATCAGTCCAGGCTTACCACAAAATTTCTGTGTCACTGCTATTTTAAAATTCGACTTTAACAGACGCAGAATAACCAATCAATTTTCAGCTTCTGAATTTTAAATTCATGATGTCACTTTCTTTGTGATAGCGATACAAGACGACATGTCACTTTAACAAGCATAAATGTTATTGAGGTCTCTGTGAGTGCGGCTTTCCGATTAGAAAATGTTTAAAACTTTTTGGGTTTGATTTAGTCTGCTTTAATTATGTAATAAACCTGATCAAACCAAAGAAGTGTACCTTAAAATAATCTTAATGTATGATAATAATGTTGTAGTACCTACCTACTTATAAAGAAAATACTCATTTTGTTTACAAATGAATGATGTTAAATTTTCTATAACTAGACTTACATATGTGTTGATTACCATCGGTGTCGCCTTAGAAATGTGTCAATAAATGATTTTGTAAATAAAATAAAATGCATTAAAATTGAAAATTGTCAGATGTTAAGAAAAAAAATCAACAGGCAGTAATAATTCAATAAAATAGTGATTTAAAACTGTCGTCTTTTTACTTATCCCTTATTTATTTATTTTTATTTTGTTTCATTGCCTTCGAAGGCATACGAGCAGACGGGCCATCCGTACCCCTAGCACGAACCCTTATCCAATTCGAATAGTTTGCGTGTGCGAAATGTCAATATCAAATTTTGTATGGAAACTTGAACAGCAGCGCCACAAAGTACGTAACGAGATCTAAAAATCAGTTCACATTTGACAATGACATTTCGGACTCGCAAACGTTACGAATTCGATAATGGCTCGTGCTAGAGGTGTTTCGTGTTCCCCTAGCATGAACCCTTATCGAATTCGAATAGTGTGCGAGTGCGAAATGTCAACGTCAAATTTTGTATGGAAACTTGAACAGCAGCGGCACAAAGTACGTAACAAGAACTAAAAATCAATAAACATCTGACAATGACATTTCGGACTCGCAAACGTTACGAATTCGATATTGGTTCATGCTAAGGATACTGATGTTAAGTGGTCACCGTCGCCTATGGACACCAGCCATGCCAGTGTCACAGCCATGCCGCTGCCCTTTGTGCAACAAGCTTTTTGGCCTCGTTTGAAGAGGTCTATGAACTTAGGGAAAACCGTGGCGAGGAGCTCATTCCATTATATGAAATAATTTTTAACGGATTTTTATCCGTAATATCTATTTTTGTTGTCAGTACGGGTCCTTTACAGGTAAAATTTTCAAATATGTCACTTTGAGGGTTCTATTATCACGGATATTATAACTTAGACCCAACCAATGCTAAACGTGGCAGGTTAAGAGGTAGCTATTAGAGTGATGTTTATACACTATTAACCACAGATCACAGAAAGAGTTTACAAGGGCAGGCGCGCCACAGTTAATTGGGCGTTGCTCATAACTTTGAGGGTTCTATTATCACGGATACTATAACTTAGACCCAACCAATGCCAAACGTGGCGGTGTTAAGATGTTGCTATTAGAGTGATGTTTATACGCTATTAACCACAGAACACAGAAAGAGTTTAGAAGGGCATTGAGGGCGGGGTAGGCGCGCCACAGTTATTTGGGCGTTGCCCATAACTTTGAGGGTTCTTTTATCACGGATACTATAACTTAGACCCAACCAATGCCAAACGTGGCGGTGTTAAGATATCGCTATTAGATTGATGTTTATACACTATTAACCATAGAACAGAGAAAGACTTAAGAAGGGCATTGTGGGCGGGGCAGGCGCGCCACAGTTATTTGGGCGTTGCTCATAACTTCACCAAAACTTCGTTCAGATTGCGTCGTTGCTCTCAGGTGTGAGCTCTGATTGCTTCGATTGGTGGATGTCGCGTCGATTGATTGGCTATTATCTATTAGATGGAAGTGTGTGGGGGCGAGCCGGCGACATCGGTTCCTGTACAAACGGTGTATGTCGTAACCCTTCTAACCTTCTTTCTGCGTTCTGTGTTTTTTACTGTCAAGCTGCAACTTTGATTTTGATGTTTTACCAATCCCCGAAGCGATATATGCCATAAAGTTAAGTGTATGTCTCAGTCAGTGTACAAAAATTCACTCTACCAAATTGAGATTTGTACACTTTTTTAATATAAGAAGGTCCGACAAATGACTCCACCTGATGTTTTTTTTATGTAATAGGGGGCATACGAGCAGACGGCTCTTCTGATGGTAAGTGATCACCGTCGCCCATGGATACTTGCAACACCAGGAGTATCACAAATGCGATGCCGGCCTTTAGGGAAGGAGTACGCTCTTTTTTTTAAAGGTTTTTGGGTCGTATTGGTCCGGAAACACTGCTGGCGACAATATAATTCACAGTTTTGTCGTACGTGGTAAAAAATTAATGATGTTTTGTGACAGTGAAGATCAGACGCGAAGATAGCTGGCACATTAGTTCCACCTGCAACGACAGCCATCCTAACCTTGCCGGCCTGCATGTTGCTTCTTCACGCCTCTTTTAAATGATTCCAGGTTGTAAGTGGGATGGAACACATGAGCGGGCAGAGCATTCCATTTATGGTTATTACGACAACGAAATGAGTCACCAAATTTCTTCCTTTCTTTATTCGTTCTTTACACTGGACTGTTCACGTGCTATTTAATGCTTTTGTTTTGAAATAATCAGAATATATATTATACCTTCGCAGTATCTCTTTTCTATAGAGTGGAATTTAATTAATTATTGAGCTCTAAATCTTAGAATTAAAGTAAAGAAAAAAAATTAGATAAAAAAAACTATTTTTCAACCCACGACATTGAACTCTCAAGGTAGGTAAGTAATCAGTGGAAAGGAAAGAAATATAAAACACGGATTGCCACAATTAGTCTCGGCGGTGATAGTCTCGTGACAAGAAACATTAGCCCCCAAATAGCTGAAGGTTGAGCCAACACTGAATGCAGGTGAACCATTATTAAATTAAGTAACCTTAAACCGAATCACTCTCGTGGTAGGTAGTCGTAAGAAAAACATAAATTTGGGTAAAACTTTCCGATAAAAGCCTGTCATTGGTCAAAGAAATAAGTTAGGGAACTTTTGTAAGCCGTAATGCTTATATTGAAGACAAATAAAGATCAAAAAATAGTATGTACATTTCATCTGTAAAGTGGGTGTTAATATCCCAGGCAGATATCTATCTAATATATAAAATTCATGTGACACAGTGTGCGTAATTGAACTACTCCGAAACGGCTCTAACGATTTTCGTTAAAGGACAATGGGCAAAAATGTATGGACGCTGCACCCACGTCCGCCACGACTTAAACTACATTTGTTTGAAAGTTATTATAGTCAAGATCAACTGTGCCAAAGCGCATCAAATTCCATCCCGGGGGTCTTTAGTTATTTTAAGGTTAATATGTACAAGTACTATAACGAACGAACATTAATGAAACAAGGGAATTATTTAGTTAGTTGTTTGACCCTACATAGGGTGCTCAGGGAGTACTTCATAAGGTGCAAGGGTGCCCCCTTATGCTATTTTGCCGCGCTAGAGTAAATCTAAAAATCTTCGCATTGGTTGGGTTTTTTTTATACATTCTGTTCGTTATAGTAAATTGTCTTCTATGTGAAACGGAGCGACCACAGATTACACAAACTTATCCACGTTTAGGAGAGACATGATTCCAGTTCATCCATACTAATTGACAAAACCGATAATCGTGTTCCAATATCCAAAGCATGATAGATAAAAATCAATCAAGTAGCAGGGAGCGCACAATCACAATGAAGTAAGACGAGTCGAATATTTGCAACTGCAAGTCCTTCATCATCCGTAAGCCGTTTTGAAATGTCTCAGTAAGAGCAAGCGCAGGATGGTCGGCAGGCTTTTGTCGTTTATCTGGTTGTATAGTACAATATGGTATATTATTATGATTACTAAAAATATAAAATGAAGGTACTATAAAATGAATTTATTGAAGTTATACTTCTTTAGGCGCGTTATGAAAAAATGATGAGAGTGAAATTTTAAGATGCGCGCGCATCACTGTAACACAAAATTTTAACAGCATTAAACAGCACGCTTTAGCGACCAACTTCATGCGTTACTTTTATGTTTACCGCACATTAAGAAAATCTACCAACAAAATAGAAATAGAATCTCTATTTAGCGGGTGCTAACGAATGCATTGTGAAGGCCTACCAAAAGTATTTATTAATCTGGAACAACGGAACCAAAGCGCGATTCAGGAGACTACAGCGCCATCTCTTGACCATTGGTGTAGTAGAACCAAAAACCACATCTTTATTTTTTGTAATAAAGTAACAGTTATAGGTATTCATATTTATAATATTTATCCACATGTTTCTAGTTTGTATATTCGGAATAGGTGTTTGAGTTTCATACAAGTGCAAATCACATATGTTCTAATAAATTATATTCAGTAGCGATTTTAATTGAATATTTTGATTATTTATTTATTTTTTCAAATTAAAACTGAACTTTATTGACTGTGTCCTTTTCCAGACTTTTTATTAATTAATTGTAATTAATTAATTGCATGCAATTAAAAACTAATTTTAAACGATGCCAAAGAAGGATAACTTCTCACGCGCCTACATAAGTACACGCACCCATTTTTTCAGCTACTTAAATATGCCCATGTGTCATATCTATTGACTACCAGGATATTTTTACGGTGTCATATCTTTTGACTCCCAGGATATTTATTTACGGTGTCATAATAAAAAAGGCTAGGTTTCGGCTCGATTCATACTAATTACATTGTTGGAGGAGCTGGGTGCGATTTGCCCATTGTCCTTTTATATGCATATTTAGTATTTCTGAGAATCGGGCAACATCTATTTTTCATCCCCCTAAATGTTAAAAATATATAATTAATTCCTAATTTTTATTTTTTTTATGATACATCATACAGAAATACAAACAACCCTATATTTTCACTCTTCTACCACCAACCCCTATTTTTTCATGGCGGTATGGAGTTTTCTAGGACAGCTAGTCTTCTAATATACTATATAAAATTCTCGTGTCACGGTTTGCGTAAATGAACTACTCCGAAACGGCTCGACCGATTTTTGTGAAATTTTATATACTTATTCAGTAGGTCTGAGAATCTGACAACATCAATTTTTGATCATACAAAAATACATACAACCCTAAATTTTCACCCTTCTACCACCAACCCCTATTTTTTATGGCGGTGCGAAGTTCGCTGGGACATCTAGTTATTTAATTTAATTATGATAGGTCGACACAGCAAAACTCACTCCGCTATAAAAAGGAGTTGATGGTAGAAGAGTGAACATTTAGAATAGTGTGTATTTATAAACCAAATCATAAAAAAAATAGTGGACCACTCTTATCACTTAGGGGCGTGAAAAATAGTTTTATATTATTTTCAAACCTACTTAATTTTATT
Organism: Chilo suppressalis; assembly: GCA_902850365.2. Taxonomy (NCBI): domain Eukaryota; kingdom Metazoa; phylum Arthropoda; class Insecta; order Lepidoptera; family Crambidae; genus Chilo; species Chilo suppressalis. The sequence continues at coordinate 26,447,330 of OU963901.1, read as the reverse complement.
ACAAACACAGTGACACTAGGATTTCATATAAGTATTAGATTTTAACTGAATGAACTTAATTTTATACTAAACACACTTGCTACAAGCACACAACTAGCGCATATACACACCTTGATGCATGATCAGCGATAAGCGATATTATTTGTGACGAGACAAAACCATTGTGTCCATTGTAGATAGTCCCGAGTTCTGTGCTAGCATAACGGGCGGGAGATTGTGACAGGTCGCTATTCTATAAGCTAACATCTTTGGTTTCAGCGCTGAGACATCTAAATACACTGTTTATTTCACCAATCGGCCGTCTTCAAGCTAAAACGCGGCTAAATGACAAAAACAACTTTTGAGATATGGCCAAAAAACTGCACGTAAACTTAAAATTATTGCTATTTTGTAACCATTTATCACATGACGGATTTTTAGATTTAAACCATAAAAGATACGAATACTTTTTATAGACAGATCGATAGAGAATTAAAAACTGTGTACGATGCAATTGAAGACTGAAAAATCGACCATATGTCACATAGCCGCATTTTAGTTTGAGGACGGCAGCAATGACGGTTAAAAAAACTCCATTAATTGGCACGACAAACTCCGTGCGCAGGTGGTATTTTCATCTGTAGCGTCAGTATGCTTTGTATCTAAAACATATAGGTGTCACAATTTGCAGCGTACGTACATTAATACTGATTGCCACCATTTGCAGCGTACGTATATTAATACTGATTAACAAGATTTGTATGTATCATACATATGCAAATACATAAAAATAATGCTCATTATTTTTCAAGCGACACACTGGCCATTTGAGTCCTCATCTCCCTTTGCTAGGAGCTAAAAATCTATGAAATCAGAAATCAATATATCTTTATTCAAATTAGTACATCTGTTTTGAATCGTCTAACATTTTTTCCCCCTACCTCTTGTTATTGGACATAACTTTTTTTTTTTTTTATAGTTAGGTCCGACAAATGACTCCACCCCACCTGATGTTAAGTGAAGGTGAAGTCCAGACGCGAAGATAGCTGATACAGCAGTTCTACCTGCCACACCAGCCATCCTCACCCTGCCGGCCTGCATGTTGCTTCTTCACGCCTCTTTTAAAGGATCCCAGGTTGTAAGAGGGAGGGAACACGTGAGCGGGCAGAGCATTCCATTTACGGATAGTGCGACAAAGAAATGAAATTTCTTTGTACGCGTTAGAATTGTGGCCACAGTAAGACGGTGACAACGTAGGCCAGCGCGCGTGGTCCTCTGAAGGAAAGGGGAAGGTGGGATAAGAGAGAATAACTCCTCAGAACACTCGCCGTGGTACAAACGATAGAACGCGCTTAGTGACGCCACGTCACGGCGTAATTGAAGAGGCTCAAGGTGTTTAGTCACCTCCTCATCGCCTATGATGCGGATCGCGCGCCGCTGTAACCTATCCAAAGCATCGAGCAAGTACTTGGCGGAGCCATCCCAGAGGTGCGAGCAATATTCCACGCAGGACCGCACTTGCGTTTTGTACAACAAGCACAGTTGATCGGGCGTGAAAAAACGCCGCACCTTGTTCAGGACTCCGAGTTTGCGTGAAGCTGTTTTGATCACGGTTTCGATGTAGTCCTTTGGATTCAGGTCTGAGCGAACTTCCATACCGAGCATGGAAATGTTGCTCTGCAGCGGTAGTGTTGTGCCCTGAAGAGATGGAAGGGGAAGGATTGGCGATGTTTTTGCCGTGAAAGCGCAAGCCTGAGTTTTCTTGGCATTGAACCCAACCAAGTTCCTGGTACCCCATTCGGAAATGTGGTCCAAAGCCTGATTGAGTTCAATGACAAGATTTTCCCGTTTCTCCCTGGTTACTGCCTGCCCAGCCGCTGCTTGTCCGAGATACCCCGCATGCACTGTACTATCGTCTGCATAGCAATTAATATTCCCAAGAGGAATCAAGTCATTGATATGCAGCAGAAAGAGAGTGGGGGGTAGGACGGAGCCCTGGGGAACGCCGGCATTCACTGACATGAACCGCGAACTGCTACCATCCGTAAGGACACGAATTCTACGCTCATGCAGGAAGTCAGCTACCCAAGAACAGAACTGGGCTGGCAGGCCGTATGCCGGAAGCTTGGAGAGAAGGCTTTTGTGCCAGACCCTGTCGAACGCCTTGGCAATGTCAAGGCTGATAGCCAACGACTCGCCACGCTTGTCGATAGCCTCACCCCAGATATGAGTTAAGTACGCTAGAAGATCACCCGTCGATCGTTTCGGTCTAAATCCATATTGACGATCATTAATCAGGGAGTGATCCTCTAGGTAGCGGGTCAGATGGTTATTAAGGACCTTTTCTAGAACTTTACATAAAACTGAGGTGACTGCTATTGGCCGATAGTTTGCCGGGTCTGAGCGATCCCCTTTTTTGGGCACCGGTTGCACGTTAGCATCTCTCCAAGTCTCCGGCACACGCCCCAAAGAATACGAGCATTGGTACAAGCGCGTGAGCACGGGAGACAACTCCGCTGCACATTTTTTAAGTACTACTGCTGGGATGCCATCAGGTCCACTAGCTTTCCGGACGTCGAGTGATTGCAATTTGGCACGAACCTCACGCTGCCTGATTTTAATATCAGGCATCGTTGTGCCACAGTGAGGTAATGATGGTGGCAGTGCATTGCAATCATCGATTCGGGAGTTAGCCGCAAAGATTTTTGCCAGTAAATCGGCTTTCTCCTGCGGCTTATGAGCTAGTGTTCCGTCTGGGCATCTCAGAGGTGGCAGCGAGGGCTGGCAGAAGTTTTTTTGCACGGCCTTGGCCAAACGCCAGTAGCTACGGGAGCCCGCAGGATGCGTTATAAGTTCCTGGCCAACACGTGCAACACGCTGGGCATCCGCTCTGATGTAAGCCTTCTTACAGGCCTTGGAAGCAGAATTGTAGGCTGCTTTGAGTGAATCGACCCCGGGATCCTTGAAAGCGCGGCCTCTGATCCAAGCATGATATGCCGCTTGCTTACGCGAAGCAGCTTCAGCACAGTCGTGATTGAACCAGAGGTTACGTGTGCCCTTACTGATGAGATCAGAATGAGGAATATAGTATTCCATACCCATTATGATCTCCTCAGTAATGGCAACGGCACTGCCCGATAGGTCCCTGTCACTGAAGCAGCGCTGCTTCCAAGGGACGGACACAAAGTAATCACGCATACCGTCCCAATCTGCCGACCCATAATGCCAGATACGGCGCTTGACCACTGCTGGATGCAGAGGCTTGGCCTGTGGTGCTTTGGCAGATATCAGGCAGTGGTCGGACGAGCCCAGGGGGGCTCTTACCACAACCTGATAGCCCTGTGGATGGGTCGTGAGCAGAAGGTCCAGTAAAGAAGGCGCTTGACTTGGAATATCTGGGATCCTGGTGGGCTGATCAACCAGTTGCTTCAAGTCATGCGTGAGAGCGAATGTGTGAGCAGAGATCCCTGCATGGTCAGTTTTGGAAGAACTTAACCACAAATTGTGGTGAGCATTAAAGTCCCCCAAAAACACCAATTCTGCATTGGGAAATCGCTCCTGCGCGTCATCTGCTGCCCGACTAAGGTGTTCAAAAAGTCGAGTTGTCTCAACATCGCCGGTGTGGGATCTGTAGAGGCACACGTAGACTCTGGCCCGGGGGCCAGAGTCGACGTGTACCCCCAGCATGGAGAAGGAGGGATCTTCCAAGCAGCGGAGACGGCGACAACAAACATCCGCCCGAACATACAGGCATACACCGGCTTTCGCTTTGAAGGACTCTTCAAGCACGTAGCCGGGATAATTAAGGTAGCCTGTGTCAGCAGGCGGAAGTATTTGTGTCTCCGTCAGGAACAACAATGCTGGCCGTGCTGTCTCGAGATGGTGGTGGACAGCGTTGAGGTTAGAGTGGAGTCCGCGTATGTTGCAGAACTCGACCTCAAACAGCGTTGAAGGCGTGGGGGTGTGCACCGCTGTACGTCCAAACTTTGTTATTGAGGCTGCCATGGTGGATGATGAAGTTTTAGCTGCGGAGAAAATCTCCACAACATTAAAAGCACAATGTTACAACATTTACAATCATTATGTTATTACAACGTCATTACAATCAGGATTAATTTAATATAGAAAACCTGTTGGAATGATTGGAACAGTTTAAACCCCAGCATTTTTGTCTGTAATATAATGAGACACTTTGTTATAAGCTTTTTTAATAAGTGTTTTTTATACTATCTTTGAATTTATTTATGGTTAATTCTTGGATGTGGCTTGGGACTTTATTGTAGACATAATTATAAGCATTGTCATCGTCGAGTTCAACGCTGAGTGGCACGGATGTGCTTACACAGTAGGCGAGAGATAGTAGGATAGTTGCGGTGCGCTGCTGACAGTCGGAACAATGCGACCTAGACGTAAGCTGATAGGATCATGATACAGCATGTTGGCCAAACTAAAGTTGGCGCTCAAACGATTCCACATAAGGCAGAAAAAATAAAAATTATTGCCGGGCCGAGCTCCACCTTCCCTACTTTCAATAGGCTATTTGACAATATGAAAAATATAGTATTAATTGTCATCTATTTTTTATATAATTACTTGCAGCGATTTCAGTATTATTAGAGAAAAAATAATTAATAAATTTAAATCTAAAAAAAAATTACATGCAGACCAGGCAGCAGACGGCATGAACCCGCATCCTCCGCTACCTGGGCGAATGCACTAAACATTATGCTACCGCAGCGCTGACGGTCGTGTCGAATTTTCTCTAGCCTTAGGCAGCAAGGCAGCGCTATCTCTTCGCATTGTAGGTAACCCAGAATGTGACACGGCCGTCAGGGCCGTTAAATGATATAATTAATAACTTTTCTAAAAAATCATTAAATAGGTATGCTTTTTGTAATCATGTGACCGAACACGTTTGAGGTTGGCGAAAACTATAATGACATCACACGCTAGTTAACTTCCGGTTAAAGTGACATTGCGTTGTATCGTTTGATGTTTTAATGATCGTCGCCTTGGTCGTGTGACATCGGATACCAGTGAGACGTCATAATGTCCAGAGAAACGTTTTCGCAGCAATTTGAAAATTGAAGTATTGATTTATTTTTTATATTAAAATACACAACAGAATCATGAATATCCACTTTTTATGGACTCCATAAACATTAGATAATAACTTGAGATGGGTTTCTCAAACTTGTCAAATACGTAGGGTATTTATTATCTATGGCCCAATTTCCCTTTTCCATCCATAGGGAAGGCCTGTGCCCCAGCAGTGAGGACATTAATAGGCTGACGATGTTTTAAAAAATCAGACCTTATAAACAAGCAAACTAGATTGCTCAGCTGTTTGGCCTAAAGACCAATAATCATGAATAATTGTTTCCTAGATTCGAAATTATATATAAATTACTGTAGAAACGAATATTATTGACGGACACCCTTGAGACTTCTATAAACCATATACACTGAACAATTATGAGGTTATGTTTGCAAATAGGTACGTATTAAAATAATAAAAACAAATAAGTTATATAGTAAACTAGGGAAATCAAGCCAACTACCGAAATTATAATAATAATAAACACTTTATTGCTCACATACAAAAGAACATAGGTACAAACAATACATTAATAACAATAATGTATTAGATTCAGGTATATAGAGGATGTAGATTAACAGATAGTTGTCTGTTTTTAAAGTTAATGCACTAGAGTAACTTTTAAAATCAGCTATCGTCTATGCATTTCCGGTTATAATAAGGAAGGTACTCTGTGACAGAAACTGTGAATGAGCCACAGATTAGAGAGATTTTTTAAACTCTCGATAACCAAAGAAAGCTAAGTGATTTAGGTTATACAGCCATATCTTCAGTAGCTTCATTATTTTTGTCATGTTCATATTATAACCATATTTTAGATTTTTGGTGTATCACACCTTATAATGTGTTTATGGAGGTGTTTGGCGAAAAATGTATGGCAATAGATTTTAAGATGTCGCCTACCATCTATAATAATTGTCTTAGCACATTGATGATATTATAGTTGTGGATATTAATACCACATTGTAATAAAAAAATGATATTTTTTATCGATCTTTACAAAATAGATTTGATTTTATGTTATATATTACATTCAGCCAAAGACTGTTTAATAAACAATTTCGATCAGTCTTTGGCTGAACGTTACTACACCCATAGCCATTAAAAATGATTCGTATGTTTTCCAAACCGGTAAAATTAAAAGTCCTTTTTAAAATGAATATATTATACAAAGGTGTCCGTTAAAATCTAATGACTGTAAAATAAAGTATAAATTACGCCAAGAATTACCGTATATGTCAATATTTTTTGTGCATTTGGGCCAATTTGAGCAATCTCCTTTAAAAGTTTCACTTACAGCGTGGTTTAATAAAACCGTCCATTTCCATTTTTATTTTAATCAGCTTTTTCTTGAAAAACGTTCAATTATGGATCCAATAAAAATACTTGAAAGTAAGCAACGGCAATATACCTAGTCTTTCAGCAAGATTATTAATTCCTTGAAAGCCTACCATTGTGAACTGGATTGCTATAGAAACGAGGTACCTATTGTGTTTATTCCTTTTTTTCTGCCATTTGTCTGTTGCCGAGGTCGTTACGGAGCTTTGGGCTTAATTAAGGCGTATGGTTTTTTACAATACAGCCTTTCTTTATGTTCGGTTTTGTTTATGATTTTTATTGTTAATATTGTTACGTGTCGGGATGAGGTTCGAAATTATATGCCAGTTCACGCTTGACAGTTATTTATTCACCACACAGTTCACACAATTAACACACAATGTTAATTACAAAACACTCACTAAACACTGTTTTTCACTAGATACAAGTCTCTAAGCAATCTCACTTGTCGCTGTTGAAACTCAACTGTCTCTGCGCGGCGCCAATCGCGCTTATATACGCCGATTGACGCATTCTAGAAAGTACCTGTTAAATTGAGAATTAGCTAGCACCCGCGAGTACAAAGTACCTACTTATACCTACGCAGGTAACGCGCATAACTTGTAAACAAGTGCAGATGTCGTTGCACTTTCTCCCTTACGCCACACTGCATAAGGCTCATTTTAGAATGAGCCGCATTACTCGACCTCTATCGCGACCCGCGGTGCTCTACGTGTTCTTGAAATAAAAGGTCTTGACAGACAGACAGACGGAAAACAAAGTGATCTTATAAGGGTTCCATTTTCCTGTTCAGTTACCGAACCTTAATCCTATCCATTCCTAACTGGACCACTTTTTTTAACTTAAAAAAAGTCCATAAATAACTTTATCCGCGTCTATAACATCGTGATAACTAAAGGTTATTATGCAAGGCGACTTTCTTTCCCGCCTAGCTAGATGCGACAAAGGCGCGTGAATAGGCTACTTAGTTGCCAAGCATTTGCAATTTGATGACTCTATTATCATAATCGACGTCCAGCGGCTTTCGATGGGAAATGACGAAGCCCCGTTTCAATATTAATATCAACGGAGCTCCGAGGAAACGAGAGGAAACGGGGCGCCCTTTACGGGGCATGCATCCAAAAAGTTTATGTCGCCAATAAAACTTTAGATTGCAGCTTTGTTTAAAAACCAGCCAAGTGCGAAGTTCAGCACCATTGCCTTTACAACTATAAAAAAACTAGCAAACCAGTGAACCAAATGTTCACCAAAACCTGTTTAAAAAAAAATGTATTTTATTAATTGAGAACTTCGGAGATTTTGTGTGGTTTCGTTTGAAATTCGTGATTTCTCGAAAACCGGAAGTGCTACGTTACTCAAATCCGGTTTGTAGTCTTATCAGACTATTCTTAACTTATAACTTAAATATTCTCTTTATCTATCTCTTACGGTTTGGCCGCTGAAACAGCACCACAGACGGACGGACGGACTTGTCTAATAGATAAGAGATATGGTAAATTGCTTTAATGCACACAAGTTCCATATTTAGTTATTGACGACCTCCGTGGCCGAGTGGTTTGTACGCCGGGTTTCAGGGTGTCGCCGACTCGAGAAGTCCCGGGATCGAATCCCGGTGGGGGCAGATGTTAGTGTGATGAATACGAGCAGTTGTACTCCAATCATCGATGATAGAGTACAAATGCTCTTATTCATTACACACAAAAACTCCATTTTCAAGTTGCCGGGAAAACGTTTCTCTGGACAATATGGCGTCTTACTAGTGTGTGACGTCATACGACTGTTATTAAAACGTCAAACAACATAATGTAATGTCACTTTAACCGGAAGTTTACTTGCATGTGACGTCATTTTAGGCTCGGCCAATCCCAAGCGTTTTGGGTCACGTGACAATAAATAAGAAAACTATTATCTTTTTCGTAGGCTTTTAGTGAAATTATGAATATTTTATTGTTAAAAATAGACAAAACCCCAGCCAATATTCATTCTAAACACAGATGCTAACAATTGGCACTTTATTTTTAATGCTGTCAAATACCCTATTTTGTTAGGTATTTGACTTTATCGGTTCGGCTAGTTTACGATCTAAACAACCTTGTCATACGGATATTTTTAACCCCTTGGGTATAAAACTCTATAAATTTGCAAGACAAAATCAGTCTAAAAATGTTAATATGACATGGACACAAGTAAAGACTGAGTATTATTTCTTACTTTTTAGTGGTCTTATGGCGTCGGTTTCCATTTTTGTTAAGAAGGGTTTTATTTTCTGCTCTTTCTAAGCTACACCAACTAAGTACAGGAACCGGGCCTGTATTATCTCTTTTTTTTTTTAATTATTCATGACCAAGGATACAAGTCCTTCAGTCGCATATATTAATACAAATGATTATCTTCCTCTTTTTTATTTACATTAGAATGTCGGTGTGACACATTCTAATGTTTCTTGGAGTGTTTGGCACGAAATGTATCGAGTTGGTTTTATTGATAAGCTTCTGTGGGTAGTCAACACTACAATAAAGTTCTCACGTCCACTTGATCGGAATAGCGTATATTTTAAAGATTCCACTTATTCTTCAGTTGCGCAGATGGTTGTAACACAAAATCACACCAATTTTATTTCACAATATCCACTATGAACGAATTTAAGAATAATTTAAATAAGACGCCCACCGCACTCGATGAAATCCCGCCAAAAACTATTATCTCTTTCATATTTTGTCAAATTGCTATATGCAAATTGAGTAGGTACTATTTGTAATTGCGAACTATTACTAGTTCCATTATTTTCTCCGAAAGTACTCACCAGATCTTCGCCAAATTAATAGGGGACCATCTCACCAAAAAACTGATTCAAACAAATAAGGATCATCCTTTTTTTATTTTATTCAGAAAACCAACAGCATAACAAAAATACATTTTTTCTATACTTTCTAATAACAAGGCTAATAATAGGTTTTCCAAGTATGGAATTTCAAACTGTTCTAGGATGTGACTATCTGACTGATCTCTATATGATTATGTTTTATTTATTTTTAAGCATTTAACTGCTAGATGTTTAAATCTAAAGAAAAGTTTTACTAGAAAAAAATCCACGCGAACCAGGCAGCGGACGGGACTCGAACCCGCACCCTTCGCAATCCGGGCGAATGCACTGACCAATTATGCTTCCACGGCCCTGATGGCCGCGTCGAAATTTTCCTAGCCTTAAGCTGCAAGGCAGCGCCATCTCTTCGCAATGTCAAATAATACTTCTTCAAGTATTAAACATTTGAAAGAAGAAATAGCAATTATAGTTATGTTTTTATTTATTTTTATGCATTTAACTGCTATATGTTTAAATCTAAAGAAATATTTTACTACTGGGCATTCGCCCGGATTGCGAAGGTTGCGGGTTCGAGTCCCGTCCGCTGCCTGGTCCGCGTGGATTTTTTTCTAATGTTATATATTTTTTCCGTAATAGAATACCGAACGTATTAACTGAAATACTGCAAAACTCATCAAACTTTGGTCCATGCATTTCGAAGATATATCTACACGAACAATAAAAAAATATATTGCGAAATTGAGAACCTTCTTCTTTTTAAAATCTGGTAAAAATAAAGTGACTTCATTTAATCAAATTCAGAAATCAAACTTAAACCTAACGTATTTTAGAGTCAAATTTTACTTTAAAAGTGTATTTTTCATATGAGTAAAGAATCTAATAATTCAAAACATAAAATATTTGCTCTTTCATAAATCACGATGAACAAAAGACAATTTCATGGTATAAGTATTCAAGAGTTGTCAACCATTTGTATCATTTTAGTATCATGACCTATCTATACAAAACAATCAGTACGGGCGAACGATACTTAGGTAGAAAACAATTATTATTATCGTCGACATTGTTGTCGACTAGCCGGCAAATCAAGCGATACAAACAAAAGTTTGAAAATAAACAGCCTTTCTTGAAATATTGCAAAACTCAGCAAGTGGCAAGGTACTTACGAGAACTTTGACTTAACTAAAATAATGGTGAAGTGAGGTGGGTTACAGGAGTTATTGTAAAGAAAAACATGGTTTTAAATTTGAAATTCATGGCAAATAAGCATCATAATTATGCTTATAGCTTCCTCGATGGTAAGGGCGCACATTATGTACTTTGTAGTGATGGTAAGCGGTTACCACAACCTATAGGCTAACAACTAACACGGCGGTTTATACTTCACCCAGCGTCCGCAGAGCTGTTTTGCAAAACCCACAACAAACACAACCGCTGTCAGATCGAACGAAGAGTGCCACGTCTGCGAGAAATCATTGCAGACGGGCGTAAAACGCGCCGTGAAATTTGCTCTTTCGTTTAACCTACAATTTCACATTTTATGCGAGTACGCGAGAAAGTAGTAAGGTGGAGACTGCTTCCCCCAGACGAGTTCTCCAACTATAGTGTAATTATAACCTTCCAGAACAAACAGATTTATCTGTATAAATGCAGATTTTAGACTACCATTACAGATGACAGATTTTACTCTATGATTATACAAATTTTTTTCAAATAACATAATTTGTAGATTTAAACATGCTTTGGTTGGGTTCTAGATGTCTTGTCATGGCAACATTAATGAATCAGGGTTCAGGATTTCCCCAAGATATCCTTCCTTAAGATAAGAATTATTAAGAAAGTCTTCCCTATGGGTGGAATAAGGAGATTAAGCCGTGACATACCACGCGGGTCCGGTGCGGATTGGCGGGTTATAACAACTGTAGATGCAGCCAGGACTGTAGATGCAGCACGGAGGAGCTTGCGATAATAAGTTTTTGGTCACCCATCCTTATACCAATCATTGCGAAATTTGATTAAAATCCACGATAGGCTGAAAGCGCTAAGCAACTGCGCCTCCGAACTGGACACATAACGCATATTTTCATTTTTTTACATAAAATCCAAACAGTACCTAACAATTTTGATAGAAGATACAGAACAAGGCTACGTACATCCCTGCGGATCAAGGATTAATTATTATTATGTTCAACTAGCTATTGTTTGTTTTTTTTCGGTGATAAAAAGCATCCCTTGTCTCAATCCTGGTATTTAACAATTTAATTACCAAATCCATTTGGCAGATTCAGTGATTAAATAACTAGAGTCCATCCTTGGGGTAGGTGATTGGGTACTTAGATTAAAATAAAAGGGAAGATACGGTATGCTCATACCAGCATCAAATAAAATATGATCCGACTCAACTACAAAAGCAACTCTCACACATGCACATGTCTATAAATAACATTCAATCGAACGAGCGAGACAGAACTGTACGCTTCAACGCAGAGCGAGCGAAACGGCAAATCAGCTTCCGAGTGCGAATGGCTGAGCTGTATTGTTGTCCTTTTTCTTGATAACAAAATGGCGATTACGTATAACATTCACGACAAACCGTGATTTTTGAGAAAAAAATGATTTTACAGTTTTACGTAAGAGAAGTGTTGCCGAGGCATTTGATATTTGATTTTGAACTTGGTATTTCTTTGCTTTATAAAAGCATCGAAGGCATTGTTTTATCTTTATAACACAGAATATACGCAATATTGTTATATTGAGTGTTCATGCTACGTGTTTGAATGTCTTGTGTGGTCATTCACCACAATATAAGTGGATCACTTTTGAGCCGCGAGTGTCGTATCTACCCTTTTTGTTTTAAACTAAGATTGGGTACGGAGCGAGTAATATTTTTGGTATCGCAAGTGTTTATTATTTATTTCATAAACAACATTTCTTAGGTTATGGTTTTGTCTTTCTTTTTCTCCCATTTTGGTGTATTCAAATTTTCGTAGGCAAAGAGACGAGCCCACACAGCCTCTTGTGTTATTTTTCTTTTTTTGTTTTGTGTATTAAGTGATTGTCTTGTATTTCCGGCCGTCGATGTCCAAATTAGGTCCCTCCAGAATATCAGCGTTGCAGCGGCAATCCATTTTTGCCGTTGCAACATTATGCTGAGGTGGGGCCTAGTTGACACTGTACCTTTTGTTTTATGTTTGTTGTGTATTTATTGTAATTGTTAATGTATGTCGTCAATAAATGTTTTTCTTTCTTTCTTTCTTTCTTTCTTTCTTTCTTTCTTTCCTTCTTTCTATTAGGCGCTTGCCACCAGACGGACCATTTGCTTGTTGGCCATCGCTTTAACATTAACATACAAACTTTTACCACTATTAAATTAGAAGGTTGCAAGCAGTTACCGAGTTGTCCCTCACATCACTAAAAGTGCACGGTCTAGCTTTCTCGGGGCAGCGCCTCCGCCATTTTGTATTTTATCGCCGTCTTTTGTTTTCACCGCTCGTCGCCATTCATCCGAACTGAATCATTAGTGGTACTGAAGAGGTCTGTACGCGGTTACTTTATTTTAGATAGATAAAGAAGTTTGTACAATAGTTAAAAAATGATTTTTACAAATGAATAATATATTAAATTCAAGATAATAGATTAAAATTGACCTGTCTCTCCTACCCTTATTCCCGAAACTAATGCGTCTAAAAGTTAAAAAAAATATAATATAATAGGAAAACTTATAAAAAAATTATAGTATAATTTTTATTATTTTTAAAGCATGTAACTGCTTGATGTTTAAATCTAAAGAAAATATAACTAGAAAAAATTCCACGCGGACCAGGCAGCAGACGGGACTCGAACCCGCACCCTTCGCAATCCGGGCGAATGCACTGACCAATTATGCTACCGCGGCCCTCACGGACCGCGTCGAAATTCTTTCTAGCTATTCTTAAGCTGCAAGGCAGCGCCATCTCTTCGCATTATAGGTAAACCCACAATGTCAAATGAATACTTTTACAAGTATTAAACATTTGAAAGAAGAAATAGCAATTATAGTTATAATTTTTATTATTTTTAAAGCATGTAACTGCTTGATGTTTAAATCTAAAGAAAATATAACTAGAAAAAATTCCACGCGGACCAGGCAGCAGACGGGACTCGAACCCGCACCCTTCGCAATCCGGGCGAATGCACTGACCAATTATGCTACCGCGGCCCTCACGGACCGCGTCGAAATTCTTTCTAGCTATTCTTAACCCATATATGCCCGTAACTATTTTGATCACCAAAATTTTTAATTTTTACATATGTTGCTCATAATTGGTTGAAATAAAAGGCAAAAATATTATAATTGGAAAAAAATATGGAAAAAGGGTTGTTTTTAAGTGGGTCGCTAATGACCCAATGGGATAATATATGTCCAAAAATGTACATAATGAGACTAATTTGTAAATTAATAAAAATATATATTAAGACACCAAAAGTACTAATAAAAAAGAAAATTACGAATGAAACTGTTCGAAACACTTATCATGAAGATTGACTCCGCATTTCTTACAGATTTTGTTTGTTTTATTTTTACATACAACATATCTAAGCCTTCTTTGCTTACATAAAAGAATATGTTCAGCATTATGCATTCGAAAACTCATGGGTATGGACCGCCTGCTCGTGATTGAAGGTCCTGGAGCATCGCGAGGAGATCCATATGTCAGGAGTAAAGCGGTAGCTAAGGATCTTCGAAATTCTAATGTTGATAGGAGTGATCCCATGGACTTAGCTAAAAGCGTAGCATTGTTGACTGCTACATCCAAAAGCCATACCACATTTTACCGCGTATACTTATACGATAGGCTCCAACATTGGAGTCCAGGCGATCTATACCACCCATATCGCGGTTGTACTGAGCTATCATATCTGGCTGTGGTACAGTAACTCTTGATTTTGCAGCTGCTGAATAACGCGTAGCTGATTTCAAAGGCTCCACGTCATATTTGCTGGAAAGAAGAGTTTGGGATTATTTTTTGCACGGCATAAATAATCGTTTTCTTCACCAAAATTTTCGACTACGTTAAAACCAAAAAATAGTTGGAAGAATTGTATTGCTTCACACTCATGTCCAAGGGATAAAACTGCACGGGGTAAAGGCTGTTTCCATGATTCACTCGTCGGTATCATAACCTTGCGTATCCATTTTCGAACCGGTCTTGTAGGCTTCTTCGAAGATTTCGACTTTCCAATTCTACTGGGTCCAGGCTGCACTACTTCAGGCTCAATCACGTTCTCATTTTCAGGAGATTCAGATCGATTTAGCTGTGCATTAGATTGGAGCTGCGCACGAGAAAGTCTATTTATATCCGAACAGTCTTCGTCTCCCGAGTCACCTTCGGACTGCTGGCCATCTCCAGGATGGTCCAAGTATACGTCTACCTGACCAACATCGTCTTCCTCCACTAAAGTCTCCAAAACTTCCAAAATTTCACACGCAGAATAGCCACGCGATGACCTATAAAAGGAAACAAAAGGTCAGGGATTATCCCACTGGGTCGTTTGCGACCCAAATATTTTTACCGATCTCTTTTATGGTATAAAAAACAAAAATACTTATTATAAATAGTACATTTCTATACATTAGTTATCTAATTATGATATCAATATTTCAAATTTCTATCAACATAAGTGACAAAAGTGATACTTACATTTTTCGTAACTCCGGGCACAGAAATTTCACACTTATCCCAAATCAAAAAGTTTTGGAGTTGTAGAAGTCTAATTTATCACTATAATCATTTTAATTTTACTTATAAACATACTTCACACTTGCAACTAGCCAAGAAAATGCATTTGGTATAAATTATTGTAGTACATTAAAATAAAAAAATAAAATAAGGTAGTTACAGAATTTGGGTCGCTAGCGACCCCCTGGGATAATATAGGTTAAGCTGCAAGGCAGCGCCATCTCTTCGCATTATAGGTAAACCCACAATGTCAAATGAATACTTTTACAAGTATTAAACATTTGAAAGAAGAAATAGCAATTATAGTTATAATTTTTATTATTTTTAAAGCATGTAACTGCTTGATGTTTAAATCTAAAGAAAATATAACTAGAAAAAATTCCACGCGGACCAGGCAGCAGACGGGACTCGAACCCGCACCCTTCGCAATCCGGGCGAATGCACTGACCAATTATGCTACCGCGGCCCTCACGGACCGCGTCGAAATTCTTTCTAGCTATTCTTAAGCTGCAAGGCAGCGCCATCTCTTCGCATTATAGGTAAACCCACAATGTCAAATGAATACTTTTACAAGTATTAAACATTTGAAAGAAGAAATAGCAATTATAGTTATAATTTTTATTATTTTTAAAGCATGTAACTGCTTGATGTTTAAATCTAAAGAAAATATAACTAGAAAAAATTCCACGCGGACCAGGCAGCAGACGGGACTCGAACCCGCACCCTTCGCAATCCGGGCGAATGCACTGACCAATTATGCTACCGCGGCCCTCACGGACCGCGTCGAAATTCTTTCTAGCTATTCTTAAGCTGCAAGGCAGCGCCATCTCTTCGCATTATAGGTAAACCCACAATGTCAAATGAATACTTTTACAAGTATTAAACATTTGAAAGAAGAAATAGCAATTATAGTTATAATTTTTATTATTTTTAAAGCATGTTTTTTCTAGTTATATTTTCTTTAGATTTAAACATGAAGCAGTTACATGCTTTAAAAATAATAAAAATTATAACGATAATTGCTATTTCTTCTTTCAAATGTTTAATACTTGTAAAAGTATTCATTTGACATTGTGGGTTTACCTATAATGCGAAGAGATGGCGCTGCCTTGCAGCTTAAGAATAGCTAGAAAGAATTTCGACGCGGTCCGTGAGGGCCGCGGTAGCATAATTGGTCAGTGCATTCGCCCGGATTGCGAAGGGTGCGGGTTCGAGTCCCGTCTGCTGCCTGGTCCGCGTGGAATTTTTTCTAGTTATATTTTCTTTAGATTTAAACATCAAGCAGTTACATGCTTTAAAAATAATAAAAATTATAACTATAATTGCTATTTCTTCTTTCAAATGTTTAATACTTGTAAAAGTATTCATTTGACATTGTGGGTTTACCTATAATGCGAAGAGATGGCGCTGCCTTGCAGCTTAAGAATAGCTAGAAAGAATTTCGACGCGGTTCGTGAGGGCCGCGGTAGCATAATTGGTCAGTGCATTCGCCCGGATTGCGAAGGGTGCGGGTTCGAGTCCCGTCTGCTGCCTGGTCCGCGTGGAATTTTTTCTAGTTATATTTTCTTTAGATTTAAACATCAAGCAGTTACATGCTTTAAAAATAATAAAAATTATAACTATAATTGCTATTTCTTCTTTCAAATGTTTAATACTTGTAAAAGTATTCATTTGACATTGTGGGTTTACCTATAATGCGAAGAGATGGCGCTGCCTTGCAGCTTAAGAATAGCTAGAAAGAATTTCGACGCGGTCCGTGAGGGCCGCGGTAGCATAATTGGTCAGTGCATTCGCCCGGATTGCGAAGGGTGCGGGTTCGAGTCCCGTCTGCTGCCTGGTCCGCGTGGAATTTTTTCTAGTTATATTTTCTTTAGATTTAAACATCAAGCAGTTACATGCTTTAAAAATAATAAAAATTATAACTATAATTGCTATTTCTTCTTTCAAATGTTTAATACTTGTAAAAGTATTCATTTGACATTGTGGGTTTACCTATAATGCGAAGAGATGGCGCTGCCTTGCAGCTTAAGAATAGCTAGAAAGAATTTCGACGCGGTCCGTGAGGGCCGCGGTAGCATAATTGGTCAGTGCATTCGCCCGGATTGCGAAGGGTGCGGGTTCGAGTCCCGTCTGCTGCCTGGTCCGCGTGGAATTTTTTCTAGTTATATTTTCTTTAGATTTAAACATGAAGCAGTTACATGCTTTAAAAATAATAAAAATTATAACTATAATTGCTATTTCTTCTTTCAAATGTTTAATACTTGTAAAAGTATTCATTTGACATTGTGGGTTTACCTATAATGCGAAGAGATGGCGCTGCCTTGCAGCTTAAGAATAGCTAGAAAGAATTTCGACGCGGTCCGTGAGGGCCGCGGTAGCATAATTGGTCAGTGCATTCGCCCGGATTGCGAAGGGTGCGGGTTCGAGTCCCGTCTGCTGCCTGGTCCGCGTGGAATTTTTTCTAGTTATATTTTCTTTAGATTTAAACATCAAGCAGTTACATGCTTTAAAAATAATAAAAATTATAACTATAATTGCTATTTCTTCTTTCAAATGTTTAATACTTGTAAAAGTATTCATTTGACATTGTGGGTTTACCTATAATGCGAAGAGATGGCGCTGCCTTGCAGCTTAAGAATAGCTAGAAAGAATTTCGACGCGGTCCGTGAGGGCCGCGGTAGCATAATTGGTCAGTGCATTCGCCCGGATTGCGAAGGGTGCGGGTTCGAGTCCCGTCTGCTGCCTGGTCCGCGTGGAATTTTTTCTAGTTATATTTTCTTTAGATTTAAACATCAAGCAGTTACATGCTTTAAAAATAATAAAAATTATAACTATAATTGCTATTTCTTCTTTCAAATGTTTAATACTTGTAAAAGTATTCATTTGACATTGTGGGTTTACCTATAATGCGAAGAGATGGCGCTGCCTTGCAGCTTAAGAATAGCTAGAAAGAATTTCGACGCGATCCGTGAGGGCCGCGGTAGCATAATTGGTCAGTGCATTCGCCCGGATTGCGAAGGGTGCGGGTTCGAGTCCCGTCTGCTGCCTGGTCCGCGTGGAATTTTTTCTAGTTATATTTTCTTTAGATTTAAACATCAAGCAGTTACATGCTTTAAAAATAATAAAAATTATAACTATAATTGCTATTTCTTCTTTCAAATGTTTAATACTTGTAAAAGTATTCATTTGACATTGTGGGTTTACCTATAATGCGAAGAGATGGCGCTGCCTTGCAGCTTAAGAATAGCTAGAAAGAATTTCGACGCGGTCCGTGAGGGCCGCGGTAGCATAATTGGTCAGTGCATTCGCCCGGATTGCGAAGGGTGCGGGTTCGAGTCCCGTCTGCTGCCTGGTCCGCGTGGAATTTTTTTTTTCTAGTTATATTTTCTTTAGATTTAAACATCAAGCAGTTACATGCTTTAAAAATAATAAAAATTATAACTATAATTGCTATTTCTTCTTTCAAATGTTTAATACTTGTAAAAGTATTCATTTGACATTGTGGGTTTACCTATAATGCGAAGAGATGGCGCTGCCTTGCAGCTTAAGAATAGCTAGAAAGAATTTCGACGCGGTCCGTGAGGGCCGCGGTAGCATAATTGGTCAGTGCATTCGCCCGGATTGCGAAGGGTGCGGGTTCGAGTCCCGTCTGCTGCCTGGTCCGCGTGGAATTTTTTCTAGTTATATTTTCTTTAAAATTATAGTAATTAAAATAAGATATTTTTTTTCCATAAAACAGACGTGATTTTGTCGCTTTTTCCTCGATATTATAATAGTCTCTCATGTTGTAAAGATAACGGTACGGACCCCTTCGTGCCCGATCCGAATCGTACTTAGTGGGTTATTGATTAATGTACAGTCCACCGGTCCACAACAAATACATTCCTGTGGCCTTCGGTACACTTTTTCCACTCGCACTTGACCATTTTTTTATAAACCTTCACTGAATTTATGGTAGCACTATAAAATGCTAGTTACCAGAGAGATTTTAGTGACTCATAAACAGATACGAAGGGCAACTTACGTCCAGCTACCAGTTATGTAAGAATGAGCACAGTCATCAACCCCATCGTGAATAAAGTTTATATAAATAAATATTTCCAACACTCACCTCAATTAACCTAGCCCCAAAGTAAGCGCTGTAAGGCTTCTGTTACGGGATACTAGGGTAACGGATAGAAAACAGATACAGTACTTATATAAGTATAATAATAATGATTTATTTCCAAATTTCACAAACAATTTTACAGAGTTTTAGCCCCACACTAGGCTTAGCCTATCCTGTTGGGGAAGAAAGTATATTAATAAGAAGTATATTTATATAGAAATACATATAAACGTCCATGTTAGCCATGAAACATTGTTAAATAAAATGAAGCATTATGGTGTATCAAATATTTCACTAAGTCTGTTACAGTCTTATTTTTCTGCTAGGATTCAGAAAGTAGTTATAAATAAAGCTGAGCCTACAGGAGCACCCATTTCTATGGGCGTGCCCCAGGGTTCAATATTGGGCCCATTGCTTTTTCTTATTTATATCAATGACCTTCCTCACTTTACAAGAGATTTGTGTGAGACAGTACTATTTACTGATGATACCTCTTTATTGTTTAAAGCTAGAAGAGGAAATGATTGTTATGACGAAGTAAATTCTACTCTCTCTGAAGTTCTTCACTGGTTTACGGTAAATAATTTAAAACTGAATTCCAGTAAAACAAAATGCGTTAAGTTTACTCTACCTAACGTGAGGCAGGTTAATACTAGTATAAAAATAAATGACCAGCCTGTAGAGTTAGTGGATTCTACAAAGTTTCTGGGTATTACTTTAGACTCTCGTCTGCAATGGGATCCTCATATTGATGCCTTGTTAAGTAGATTCAGCTCTACAGCTTTCGCTGTTAAAAAAATAAGACTTAACTGATGTGGAAACGGCAAGATTAGTTTACTTTGGTTACTTTTATAGTGTTATGTCATATGGCCTTTTGTTGTGGGGCTCAGCCGCTAATATCGAAAGTATTTTCATACTGCAAAAGAGAGTTGTACGCGCCATATACAATTTAAAGGCAAGAGAAACACTTAGAGAAAAATTTAAAGAAATTTATATTTTAACACTGGCGTCGCAATACATTTATGAAAATTTAATATATGTAAGAAAAAACTATGATGCATTTGCAAAAAAAAAGTTAAACCCATAACTTTAACACGAGTTTTAAGAACAAGCTTGCCGTTCCATGTGTTCAGACTCCAAAAATCAAGAGGTTCATTTCTGGGTTGTAGTATTGCATTGTTTAATAAAGTTCCCCAACATCTGATTGAGTTTCCACTGACTAAATTTAAATCTCAGATCAAAAATACTGTTATGAATAAGGGCTATTATAAAGTTGATGATTATCTTAATGATCGTAATGCATGGACATAGTGTTTCTTATAATTTGTTATTAAATGTGTATTAGTCATTTTTCATAACAGTAATATTGTACCTATCTAATGCCGCTTCCTATATACTAAATATAATATTAACTATAAAATTTATTGTAACTATATATTTATATTCTAAATGATGTAATGGAAGGTGACTTCAGACGTATTTCTGAAGTCATATTTCAACTTGACGACTCTGTATATAACAATACAGGGAGCAAAAACAGCCCTTGCTGAGTTTCTTGCCGGTTCTTCTCAGTACAAGGTCTCCCGCCGTAATTTTGCGAACCGATGACGTAGCTTCTTGACCTTCACAAGTGCTTGCCTAGACTGAATAAATGACTTTTCATTTCATTTCATTTCATTCCATGACTGTAGTACAAATGATCGTATTCATCACATAAACATCTGCCCCCACCGGAATTCCCATGGCCGAGTGGTTTGTACGCCGGGTTTCATGGTGTCGCTGACTCGAGAGGTCCCGGGTTCGAATCCCGGTGGGGGCAGATGTTTGTGTGATGAATACGAGCATTTGTACTCCAGTCATGGATGTTTAATATGTATTTCTATATAAATATACTTATATATGTACTGTATATGTATTCTATCCGTTACCCTAGCATCCCATAACACAAGCCTTACAGTGCTTACTTTGGAGCTAGGCTAATTGGTGTGAGTGTTGGAAATATTTTAAGCATGTAACTGCTCGGTGTTTAAATCTAAAGAAAATATTATTAGAAAAAATCCACGCGGTCCATGCAGCAGACGGGACTCGTACTGTATCTTCATCTCGACGTCTCGGGTTCGCGTCTCGTGTACGAACGAGACGGTCGTTGGGGTCAAGACCCCCTCCGCTTCTTCATTCGTCGCCCTCGGCGCGGTCAAGCCCACCGGGTGAGACCCATGAGGGAGGCCCAGTGAGCGACCTGCGAGCGGGAGACGGACTTAGCGTGTGGGGGTAGTGTCTTGTCCGGGTGTAAACTTAGATTAAAACAAAAAGGGTAGATACGGTACGCTCATACTTGCATCAAACAAAAACTGATCCCACGGCAGCGCGAACGGGACGGCGAGATCCGCGTCACTGCATTACCGACCCGAGCGAAACAGCACGTTAAGTTTCAATGGCAGCGCGAACGAGACGGCGAGATCCGCGTCACTGCACTACCGACCAATCACGCGACCAGTACTCGACGTCACTACCGAATAAGATTCAAAACAAACAGCAATTTTTATGAAAAAATATATTTTATAGTACTTACGAATGAAAAGTGATGCCGTGGGCTTTATTTTTAGTTCTTGAGCAACTTGAGCCCTTTTTAAAACATACTTAGGCATTGTTTTATCATATAAACACAAAATATTATCAATATTTATTTTTGGCGTTTACATGTACGTCGTTTGCATGCCAAGTTGTGACTAAAGCGATTAGGGTCGTGGACCACAATTTGTGCGGATCACTTTTGTGAGGCTAGTGCCGTATCTACCCTTTTTGTTTTAATCTAAGGTTGTAAATTGATTTCTTCTTTTCTCGGACTGCCCGAACTTTTTGACAAAGCCCGCGAACAGTTCCGAGAATTGGACTCGAAGCCGTACCCTTCGCTATCTAGGCGAATGCACTGACCATACCACCGAAGGGTGCAGGTTCGAGTTCCATTTTGTCGAGATCAATGTGTTTCGAGTACGTGACTGGAATATTGGTAAACAGATTTTCTTGCATACTGAAAGTTTTGAAGCAAATAGCTTCTTGATTAAGGTCGAGTGGCGTGTTAGCTCGCGTGCTAATACGGACTCGCGTGTGCCTGTAATCTGATCGATGCCATAGAATTCATGCGTACCAACTTATAATAATTTTACACAATATACGAGGAGCTAGATGGCCCAAGTGGTTAGCGCGTTCGGCTGCGGTCGTTGAAGTTAAGAGGTCGGTCATTGGATGGGTGATCAAAAATTTCTAACTCGAGTTCCTCCGTGCTTCGGACGGCACGTTAAGCCGTTGGTCCCGGTTGCATCTGCAGTCGTTAGCACCCACCATTCCGCACGTGGTGGGTCATGGCCCAATCTCTCTATTATATCCATAGGGAAGGTCTGTGCCCCAGCAGTGGGGATATTAAGAGGCTGATGAAGAATGAATGAATGATGATGAACCCAGGTTGTCGTGTGACTTAGTAATTTGTTTTGTGATAAAGATACCTCTCCACTAACTCGCTCCGTGTACAAGAGTATGTACTGTTAAATCCACAGAACACAGAGCGAGGTTAGAATGGTGATCATAGACCGTTTTTACGGGAACCGATGTCACCGGTTCGCGCCCACTACTTTTCCATCTAATAGATAATAGTAATCAAACGATGCGACATTAAACAACCGAAGCAGTCATCGCTCACAGCCTAGAGCAACGACGCAATCAGAACCAAGTTTTGATCAAGTTATGAGCATTTGCTCACACATAACTGTGGCTCTTTCTGTGTTCTGCGGTTAAATCTTGGAGGGGTTTCTAGTGGATCATGCGGCATGATATACATTTCCAGGAATATACGTTCTCGGCAATTATCGTGCTCATGAAAGCACAGCTTGAGGCGCTCGATTGAGCAAGTAGCACGTCTGGTCTGCTTTTTAGGGTTCCATATTTATTTATTTATTTATTTAAACTTTATTGCCACAATTACAAAAATGGACAAAAGGCGGACTTAACGCTAAAAGCATTCTCTGCCAGTCAACCTTTAGGCATAAAGAAATCCACGAATGCGGCTATAATAATAAAAAAAAAAAGTTATTTACTTTAAACATACACCAGTAAAAGTAACTACATAAATATTTATTTAAAAATAAACCTAAATATACATGCATAGAATACATTTAAATATATCTACTATATAAAAATAAGTCGGGTTTTCCTTCCTGACGCTATAACTCCAGAACGCACGAACCGATTTCCACGGTTTTGCATTCGTTGGAAAGGTCTCGGGCTCCGTGAGGTTTATAGCAAAGAAAATTCAGGAAAAATTAAAAAAAAATCTTCTTTAAATCACCAAACGAAATGTTACATAAAACGAAGCCATCTGGTGGCGAAACGGAGTTCGCCGGGTTTGCTAGTTACTTATATAAATATTTATAATATATATATATGTACATACACATACATAGACATAATTATTATTAACACCGTTTATAAAATATATTGATGATGAGACTGTGAAGGGAAATTGTGAGTTAAACTTAACGTTCTTAGCTTTCAAGGAGAAGTTCATGAACTTTCTTCTTAAAACTGCACCTAGTAGGTGACCTTCTAACGGAGTCAGGGAGGCTGTTCCAGAGTCGTGAAGATTGGAGGGCAAAGGAATCAGACATAAAGCCAGAGTGAAAGAGAGGAAGAGATAGTGCAAGAGTATCAGTAGAACGAAGTTGAAGTTCATGTGAGTCACAAAGATATTGAAATTTGGATCGTAAGTATTCTGGAGAGTGAGGGTTGAACAGGATAGAATATAGAGTACACAGCATTCTCTGCTGCCTTCTTTGACGTATAGGAAGCCATCTAAGTTGAGATCTGAACGCCGATACGTGGTCAAATTTACGCAGGCAGAAGATGAAACGAATGGCATTGTTGATGAGACGATCCAATTTGTTCAGAAGATCAGCATTCAGATCGGGATAGCAGACATCAGCATAATCAATGAGCGGGAATATGAGAGATGTTACAAGCAAAATTTTTGTGTTAATGGGGAGAAAATTCCTAAATCTGTTTAAAACACGAAGTGAGTAAATTACTTTGCGACTTACTTCGGCAATTTGTGTGTTCCAGCTAAGAGAAGAATCGATGTAAATGCCAAGATTTTTGACACTTGTGCTAAACGGAACAATCGTGCCCTCATACACGACAGGCTGGAGAGACCCATAATCAATTTTGGCAATTTGTTTCGAGCCACCTACGATAATGGCCTGACATTTTGATGGATTTACCTTAATTCCAAAATCGGCGGACCAAGCACTGATACGTTGCAAGTTATGGTTTAACGTTTCGATGGCCATATCAACATCCTCAGCCGACGTCTGAGTATAGATTTGTAGGTCATCAGCATAGAAATGGTAAAAGCAGCCAAGCGAGAAGGAAAGGAGGTTAATAAAAACAGAAAAAAGTAAAGGAGAAATTATCCCACAATGGGGTACACCAGCAATTAAATCGTTCCAATTAGAAAGATTTTGCTCAATGCGAACCGCTTGTTGACGGCCACGAAGGTAAGAGGAGAACCAATCCAGTGACTTTGATGAGAAGTTAAGGGATTTAAAGATGGCGAGGAGAATATCGTGGTCAACCATGTTAAAAGCGTTGGAAAAGTCTATGAGTACTATGACTGTAACCAACTGTTTCTCCATGCCCATCCTGACATCTTCAGTAACTTTGAGCAGAGCCGTAGTAGTGCTGTGTCCAGGACGAAACCCAGACTGAAACGAAGTGAGAAGATTATTGGAAAATACGAAAGAGGATACTTGGTGATGAGCAACGGCTTCAAGAACTTTAGAAAGAAAGGGGAGGATGGAAATAGGCCTGTAGTTACTAAGTAGCTGAGGAGACGAGACTTTCGGCAGAGGAAGAACGAAAGCTTTACGCCAAGCTAGAGGAAAATCACCGTTGAGAAAGGAGTAGTTAATAATGTGTACAATAGCTGGCAGTATATAATCTAGAATGTTGACTATCATTTCTCTGCTGACGTCATCCCATCCAACTGCTTTAGATTTGATAGACAGAATAATTTTGCGAATATCATCAATTGTCACTGGAGAAAAAGTAAAGGAATCAGAAAGAGATTGAGCTCTGGAAGTAATAGTATTGATAGCTTTATTCTTAATATGTGGGTCGAGAGAATTGGTTGTGGAAAAGTGATTATTGAAATCGTTAAGAGAGAAAGGATAGGAGTCAGGTTGCACAGAACAATTGCCCAAACCTAAAGAACGGAGAAACTTCCATACATTCGCCGAAGATGAGTTGCAGATATTTTCATGAAAATATTCTCGCTTTGCTGCCCTCACCATTCTGTTGCACCTATTACGAGCTGTCTTATATAAGGACCAGTTATCCTCCGACCTGTCACGCTTGAAAGCACGGAATGCTCGATCTCGTCGCGTCATGGCTATACGGACACCTCGACTAATCCAAGGAGCGGGAGGTCGCTTAACTCTAACAGGCTTTAGCGGAGCATGGGCATCGTAAAGTTTGAGAACACATTGGTTAAAGTTTGAAACTTTCTCATCAATTGACGAAGCACCATACATCGCTGAGAAATCGAGCTTAGAAGCATCCCCCCTTAGTCTATCAAGGTCCAGTCGAGCAAAGTTCCGCCTCCACACAACAGAAGGTTTAGTTTTTGGTGGTTTTAATCTATACTGCAAAAAGATTAGATCGTGTTTTGAAAAACCAGGGGCAGTAAGCTGACCGTGATTAATAACGAAATTAGGGGAAGTTAAAATTAAGTCAAGCCATGTGTCGTGAGAAGTGGTATGATGTGTTGGCCTAGAAGGCAGAATGGAGAGATTAACGGACTTGACAATATCAAGAAGTTTAAGAGAGCGAGATGAGCTACACATTAGATCAGTGTTGAAGTCACCCATAATTATGTGATGTCCGTATTCCGAGCAGAGTGGTTCAAGAACAGATTCAAGCTGAGAGAAATAATCAACACCGGGGGGAGAATAGACGACGCCTAGAACAACTTTCACTCCCTTGATAGAAACTTCTAGGAAGATGTATTCAGCAGAACTGGAGTAAAGAGAGGGAGATGAATTAAGAATTTTATATGGGATGCCATGACGTAAGTATATGGCAACACCACCACCGCCTTTGCCAGTACGATCATTGCGGATTAGAGTGTGCCCAGGAAGTGAGAAAGAAGAAGAGGAAAGACAGGGTTTTAACCAGGTTTCTGAGATAAAAATGGCGTGAGTGGTGGCAGAAGAAAAGGTTTCAATGAAATCTGAAAAATGAGAAGGTATGCTTTGCGCATTTATATGACACACGTTAAAAGAGTGAGGTAGATTTTGGAAAGAGTTGTGTAATAATGAACCCAGTGTTTCCGGTTCCGAAAAAGAAGTAGAAGAAGAAAAGCTAAGGTCACGAGCGGAATGAAAAGAATCATCATCATCAGACATTAAAATAAATAAATATAGCAAATAAATAAATATATAACGAACTAAAAACACAATACAAGTAAAAACAAATCAATTAATTACACAAAATAATACTATGACTGTCCTGCCGGTTGCTTGACATTTACAAAACATAAAAATTGATGCAATGACAACAGGCTGACGTTCAGAGCCCACGGTCCAGGTACAATAAATGCAAAATTAAAACGTCAGGGTATGAAGTTGCACCCAGATCGCAGGCACCGAACGCAGCCCGAGCGGGCAAAATACCAATATGCCAGGGTGATTAAAAAAAAAGTTTCTAATCATTGTTCAGATTCACAGTGACGTCATGGCTCTTTGCCTTTCTCAAGATGCGAAAAAAGTTTAAAAACAAAAAAAAAATTGACAGTGACGTTTTCATTACTAAAGTATTTTAAATTTAAACAAAGTGAATTGAAGGTACAATAAAAAATAATAACTATTTAGACACCCAATGTTAATACCTGAAATAACAAACATACATTTAACAAAAACTACGTTAAATAAAACTAAAAAAAAAAATCCATATTAGAAAGCTAATGGTGCAAAATAGGACAATGGAAAAACGAACTACTTTACTTTCTCGCCCTGGCTGCTCGCTTGGGCTTAGAACGAGACTCTGGGGAGAGCATAGGTGTTGGTGACCCAACTTCAGTTGTTGACTGCTGCGACTGCGAAGCACTTTCCGGCTGCGGCTGCTGCTGCGGCGGGGAGTAGTCCTCTGTCGCTGATATAGACGACAGATCGCCTTCAGTGTGTAGTCGCTGTTTCGTTCCGTCATTCAGCTTGACGAAAATGTTCCCCTCGATTGACCAGCACCTCTTGATCCCAAAACGTTTGCGAGCACGAATGAAAAGTGCTTGACGTTGACGTGTTAGGAACTCGGATAATGTATGCGGAGTACCCTTGAGTGCTGTCTTCTTACTCCAAACAGTAGATTTGATGGAAATATCCGTGAAACGCAGTAGCACAGGGCGACATTTCCCCTCTACTGATGCACCACCGAGACGATGACAAACACGTAATTTATCTGAGGTCAGATCCAAGCCCATCTTGCTGTTCAGAAGACATATAATGAATTTGGAAACATCTTCAATATTCTCCGGTATGCCGCCAACGAGGAGATACTTCCTGCGATGCCTCATTTCTATGTCATCGACAGATTTGAGAAGCTGTGATATCTGGTCTCGCAGTAACGTCAACACAGACCATACCTCAGACTTGAAGTCATGGAACTCCTGTCTTAGTTGTGTAAGAGAACCATCATCCTTGGGCTGTGAAGAAGAATTCCATTTACTCTCCAGCTCGTTCATCCTTAGTAAAAGTTTTGTTTCCAAAGCTTGCTGAGTCTCAAGAACTTTTGCAATATTGGCCATTGTTCAGTGAAAATTATGAGTTTCTATAGTGTTAGTGAAACCGGTCAGGACAGTTGGGTAAAACACTAAAAATTGCACATACACTGAGGATAATAGTACACAATGTAAATAGTGCTAGATACTTTAAGAATTTACTGTAAAGGATCCTTTAAAATAACTGTAAGTATTTTATCCATACCTCAAAATGAAAAAAACGGAACCAGATTGTGGACGATGATAAGCACTTTTCGCAATGGCCGGTTTCGCATAAGATAGAATAGAATAGAAAATATTTTATTAACCCTCATATTTTTTTTTATTACTTGAAAGGATGTATGGACTTAGCATCCTTTGCTTCAAGTAACAAAGAATAAAAATAAATAAAAGTCAATCAAAACAGCAAAAAATACAATAGATAAATAGATAGGTGACCAGAACTTCAATATCTGGATCTCCTCCGTGCTTCGTGTAGGCACGTTAAGCCGTTGGTCCCGGCAGCATCTGCAGCTGTTAGTAGAAAAAATCCAGGCTGATTCCGGGTGGTGGTTAAATGCCCTGTTATCCTTTTGCAGCTATACGGAAGGTGTAGTTAGCTGACAGCATCTAGTTTGCTGACAGCGTGTAGTTTGCTAACAGCATGTAGTTTGCTGACAGCATGTAGCTTGCATGTCATTCGCCCCAATAATCACAGCTTAGCAATCACGCATCCTTGATAGCACGTAAATTATGTCATGCAGTATGATCATCACCTTAATATCATCATTTTTTTCGTTATGTTCAGTGAAGAAAAGTCAAGCTGCGCTTAGAATTAAAATATATTAATAGGGATGATGACTATTTTTTTTCTTCGTTTATCCGGTAGATTATCAAAAAGTATTGGACACGTATTTTTTATTTTTTCACATGATATAAACATTGCAGAGATATATTGATTTGAAAAGTGGCATGACGTCACGTTTTGGTACAATTTTCACTTAAAAGTGACGTCACGAGCCCCTACTCCCAAACTTTGACGCGCTATTATATTATATATTGCCTATAGAAAAAATACGTGTCCATTATTTTTTTGATCATCTAACTGACGGACTAAATAGAATTTCGTTTACTGTACCCCGTCATCATCCCTATTATTATTTTACAGTAGCCACGAGAACGATTGCATATTTGGTGTTTAAAGGAACTTACCTGAAAGAGGAGTTCAACCAAAATTATACCAAGTTCAATGTCCGAAGACATTCAATTAACCTTGTATTGGGCCTTCTAATACTACGAAGAACCTTCGCCACACGCTTATACGTTATTTCATTATCAATTTAAATGTGCTTTTTTAAAAAAGCATATTTGAATTTATAATGAAATACGCTGATTATACATAATTGTATATTGATTAAATGCATACACTTTTATCGCTGAAACTTCGGAGAAAGATTATGGTAGGTTATATCAAAGTTATTTAATATAATTTCCATACTAAGTAGGTAAAGGTTTAATTGATCATTTTACGAAAATGTTACCGAGAGATAATACATTTTATCTCTCGTTTACAATCTTACGAAAGTTAATCAATTTACTAGGAAATTGATAAACTTACGGAATGGATTATATTCCGGTGAAAGTGTTAGAGTATTGTTAATGGTCACTCCTTTTGTTAAGTACTGGCTATTTGTAAAAGGTTTATAGATGTCATGTTTTAAAAATTAAATGAAAACTATGATCCTTGTCACTCTTGTACAACAATAGCACAATAAAACCGCCTCCCATTCCTCCCACACAGGCCACAAACACCAACACTACACAGCTAGCGAACGTGCACACTAGCTAAGCATTAGGCAGACACCGCACCTGTAGGATAAGAGTGCGAAGACCCGGTCTACACACGACACACTATACCAGGTACAGGTACGCACCTGGGCGTTTTTCCTCGTCCCCCACGACAACGGCTAACTAGAGCCGAGGTCCGAGTGAGTCTCAGAGACTCCCTCTAGTTGAGCCGACCCCCTCAGGTTCAAATGGTCTAGAGGCTCCAGACGGAGAGGAGACTCCCCCCGTGGGGAGACGCCATCCGCCTGGAATACCCCTAGAGGCACTCGCCGTTCCCAAACCCGGTGACGCTGTAAATCATCTGCGACCAACAGATAGACACTGCAGATGCAGCCGGGACCAACGGCTTAACGTGCCTTCCGAAGCACGGAGGAACTCGAGATAGAAGATTTTTGGTCACCCATCCAATGACCGACCACTGCGAATGTTGCTTAACTTCAACGATCGCAGCCGAACGCGCTCAACGCCTGCGCCATCGAGCCCCAGCATTGGGGACATTAAAACGATGATAACGATGACGAAATATCACAGGTTGATAAGATCACAACCCGCCAACAAACGGACAGAACGGATCCCTAAAACCAATACAATACAACTAAGTACACCTCAGTCACAAAAACCGAAATATATGCGAAAACTGTAACATGAAAAAGTTTCCCCCAATACACAATATTTCACAACGTCCATAAATCTGTTGACGTCAACACTCGAAAACTTACATAACCGCACGCAAATTGACTTTGCCGAGAAATCGAATAAGTGGAGCGAACGCTTTGCGTACCTTACCCGCTACCTACAGAAAATGTGATTCCGAGCAAGCCAAGGGAGCGCTTTAAGACGATAAAACTGCGGTAAACATTTTTCCAATATTCAATGACGGAAGTCAGACAGAACAGATTACGAGTGTTGATGCGACGCCGACGCTGAACCGAAGGCAAAGGCGGTAATAAGATACTAACAGCTTGTAGCACGATGTAGCGACAACGAAAGGGTATTATGTTTAAAAATCCTACCAGTAAACAGCAACTTGTTTTAGTACGTGAAGATTCTTTAAACTTTAAACTACAACGACGACCTCCGTGGCCGAGTGGTTTGTACGCCGGGTTTCCCGGGTTCGAATCCTGGTGGGGGCAGATGTTTGTGTGATGAATACGAGCATTTGTACTCCAGTCATGGATGTTTAATATGTGTTTCTATATAAAAATATACTTATATATGTACAGTATATGTATTCTATCCGTTACCCTAGTATCCCATAACACAAGCCTTACAGTGCTTACTTTGGGGCTAGGCTAATTGGTGTGAGTGTTGGAAATATTTATTTATTATTGATTTATTTACAAAAAGTACTGGAGCTTTGGCTTAATTTGGTTCAATCTTTATTGTTTTGCGTTGTGGCAACCGTAACAATAAATTAAAAAAATACAGTTTACCTATCGCTGTTGCAGTGGAATCAATTAGTGACTGATGGATTATTGAAGTGAAAAAATCTTTAGCGGCGTTGTACACTTTTCTTTGTATGGGTAAAAAAATTTAAACTCGCGTCAGGTTAAACACGTGGGCTGATCGCATCATAACACACAATAAAATTGGAAAGGTTGTTGACTTTCAATATATTGGACGAAACAAAGTAACATTTTATTTTACTGTATTATAATAATAAGTCTCTATCTAGGACGTCCAGCTCGCAGCTTTATTGCGAAGAAATTGCATTTTTTTTACAAAAGATGTCGCTAGGTGCGCTCAAATGTGATTCATGTAAGTTGATTTCTTTACAATAGATGTCGATAAGTACGCTTAAACGTGATTCATGTAAGTTGATTTTTCTGAGAGATAAACTTTTTTAATGTAATATAAATTGTCATGTTTGTGTACGATAGCGCAATAAATAAATATTGTATTGTACCACATACATGATAGTACTTTTATACTGATAATTAAAGCAATTCGTGCAAAATTATTCCCCAACCATTCCAAAATATCAAAAATGCACAACGTTAATATTCAAGTTTTCACTTGTGCCGGCACTCCCGGAGTGCAACCCGTGGTTTTTTTATTAGTGGTGTATCATTCTAAGATATCACAAAAAAATCGAAAATTTATGCTGTAATTAAACTCAAAGTCAAACTAAAGTTTTTATATACAGCCAGGTAGGCAATTGGCTCTACCCCACCTGATGTTAAGCCGTGATAAAGTGCAAACGCGAAGATAGTTGGTACAGCATTTATAAAATGCCATACCACGTCCCAAACCAACCATCCGTACCTTGTCGGCCTGCAATAATGCTTCTTCAAGCCTCTCTTAAAGGACCCCATATTGTAGTAAGGAGGGAACACGTGCGCGGGCTAAGAATTCCTCTTACTATTAGTACGACAAAGAATTGAGTCACCAAAGGACAATGGGAAGTAACGTCGCCACCCCCCAACAGATTTGGAACAAGTGTCATTGAAAGAAAGAAGAAAGAAAAATCATTTATTGGCCTTAAAACACAAGTGTGTAACAATAAGAAATTATATAAGTACCGATAAAAATAAAAACAAACAGACAACAACAATATGCAGAAAGAAGAAAGGCCAATTAGGACCCTGCCTCAGCTTAATGCTGTTACAATGGGACGGGAATATTCCCACCGTAACAGCGCTGGTATTCTGGCAGGCTTCATTCGAAGCGTCTTGTAGGATAGATAATTTTTACTATGGCGACATACTTCAAATATATGGGGTTAAAGTTTTTCAAACGCTAGAAGTGCCCTGCAGTTTCAACCGCTTTAATTTGAGGAAATAGGTTATAGTGGGTCACATTTAAAAGATAGACAAATGCTGTCGTGGACTTTTTTATAGAACTTTTAAAGAAGAACGATTCCGTTATACATGATTTTTGTGCAACTTTTACCGTTTAGGCAGCGCACGAACGACGACGTTCACGACTTTATGTAAAATGAATTAGATAGAACCTGAAAATGATGTAATGGAAGGTGACTTCAGACGTATCTCTGAAGTCATTTTTCAACTTGACGTCTCTGTATATACAGAATACAACAATACAGGGAGAAAAAACAGCCCTTGCTAAGTTTCTTGCCGGTTCTTCTCAGTACAAGGTCTCCCGTCGTAGTTTTGCGAACCGATGGCGTAGCTTCTAGACCTTCACAAGTGCTTGTAACAGCCTAGACTGAATAAATGAGTTTTCATTTCATTTTCCTGAAAAATCAAAGGGCCACCCCAAGCATTAAATGGTAACTCAGAACTATCAATAGCATGGCATCGACTTCTTCGAAAAATTAAAGAATATGCATTATTTTTTCTTTTTCGTCGTATTGTTTTTATGGAGTAGGTTTTTTATTTTTTTTTAAAAAACGTTTTTATTTTGCTCTTCTTACTAAGCCAGAGCAAGATCCACTTACTAAGTACTTGGTACCTGGCATGCATTATCTCTTTCATATCTCTTAAAATAGCCAAATACAGAGGAGGAGCTAACCAAAAATGAGTATCTCGAGTTCCTCCGTGCTTCGGAAGGCACGTTAAGCCGTTGTTCCCGGCTGCATCTGCAGTCGTTAGCGGATGCTAACGGATTGGTGGATACCAATCCGCACTGGGCCCGCGTGGTAGGTCATGGCCCAATCTCCCTATTCCATCCATAGGGAAGGCCTGTGCCCCAGCAGTGGGGACATTAATAGGCTGATGATGATGATGATGAACCAAATACGAACTGAGTGCCGTTTGTGATTGAGGAGTCTATTATTTTCTCTGAAAGTACTGATTACTAGCATTTTTGATTCATTTTTTGTTCGAATCATTTTTTTATCAAAATGGCCCTATTTTTTTGGTGAGGATCTGACCAAAAAAATAGGGCAATTTTGCCAAAAGATCTGATTCGAACAAAAAAGTGAATCATGAAAATCGGTCCACGCATCTCGGAGATATGCGCAAACAGTAATAAAACATATAATGACGAATTGAGAACCTCCTTGTTTCTGAAACCGGTTAATAACGAACATTAAGTAAAAGATTATTTAACGCGTTCGGCTGCGATCGTTTTAGTTAAGCAACTTTCGCAGTGGTCGGTCATTGGATGGGTGACCAAAAATTTCTATCTCAAGTTCCTCCGTGTTTCGGAAGGCACGTTAAGCCGTTGGTCCCGGTTGCATCTGCAGTCGTTAGCACCCGCCAATCCGCACTGGGCCCGCGTGGTGGGTCATGGCCCAATCTCAGTGGGGACATAAAGAGGCTGATGATGATGATGATGAAATAAAACATTGTATTTGTAAGTCAAGATTTGTTCAGCGGCAGACCATATTTATAAGATTTTTTTTTATTTCTTAAAAAAATGTTATTTTGAAGTTTTTTATTAATTATTATAATTAAATCCCATTGATTTACCAAATAAAACAAGTGTTTTGTCTATTTTTGAATACGAATGAACGTGAATTTGTTCACTTTCCGTGTATGTTGCAGGGTGGGGACGGGGTCCATACAAAAACCCCCATAGTCCTTTCTCAGTTCGTGTAAGAACAGTGGCCACAGTAAGTCGGTGGCAACGTGTGCAGATACTTTAATTATCCTTTATTCTACTAATAAAAAGTCACCGCAGTTATAATAAACTACGCCATTTCTACATCGCCAAAATCCACTTGGCAACAATTACGGTATTATTAAAACAGAACCTTACCAAACCAATCTCCACGAAACGGCGCGGGGAAAACCCTCAAAGTTATTTATCTGACGATCGAATTACACCGACCTACCGGTCGTACCCTTCCGGTCCCAGAAGGGGATTTTAATGTCAACGCAGGCACGTATAATAAGCGGTGTTGCCAACACTTCAGTTTAATAACCGCTTAAATTCGACTTCTGAAACTATCAAAATATTAAACAGCATAGTCAGCGCTACGACCCGCGCGACGTGTAAGCTCGCTCCCCACTGTACTCGAGAGATTGAAACATTTGATAAACAATCATTGAACGCATTTTATTTTCTCGAACATGCTTGGGAATTTGAGCATTATTTTGATGCGTTCTTCGATATAAATCGAAGTTCCTGTACTGGCCACATACATGCGAGCAGCGGCTGGCCAAAGTTGTATGAAATTTCACACCCGTCGTATTTTGCGGCCAAATAAATTACATAGTAAACTCATATCGGTCGTGTAATTAAAAATGGAACGATCTTTTACTCCGAAATACGGTAACCAAGGAGGTAAGTTATCAAAGGAATTATTTAAATTTCGAACTGACATGGAAAATAGAAAGCTTTTTATAAAAAACTAGCGGCCCGCCCTCGCTTCGCTTCGGTGTAAAGCTGAAGTGTAGACTACAGTTTTTGTTCTCAGGCTTGTATTATACACAATGACATTCATCTATGATTCTTTTTATACCTGCATGCAAAGTCTCAGCCCGATCGGTTTAAAATTGACAAAGTTTCATACAAACTTTCATTCCATATTTTATCCCCTTGGGGGTAGAATTGATCAAAATCCTTTCTTAGCGAATGCCTACGTCATAACATCTACCTGCATGCCAAATTTCAACCCGATCCGTCCAGTGGTTTGGGCTGTGCGTTGATAGATTACTAAGTCAATCAGTCACCTTTGAGTTTAATTTATATAGATAACAAGCGAGCCTAACAGTAGTCGCGTATGATGTGTTACATTTGAAACCTCACCATATATTAATGAAAAAAGAAATAAAACCTAATACAAAAGAAATGAGCCATTTGAACATTATGTACTAAAATCAAATCAAATAGCGCGCGCTTTCGCGACTTTCTGTTACACACTTCCGTCCCATTTCACGAAATCACTCCCACAAATTGCAGGAAAGCGAGAGGAAAGATGTTACACATCAAAAAAATAAGGGGTGATGTTGCTCGTTGTTCAAATCGATTTTAAAAAGTAGGTAATTTTATTTCAAATAATAAGTTCTGCGTGTTCTGTTCTGTTTCTAAATTAAAACTAAGTAGGTAGTATCTACTACCTAAACTCAGCAAGGGCTGTTTTTTTCTCCCTGTTTTATCATTTACAGAGTCGTCAAGTTGAAAAATGACTTCAGAGATGATTCATAAAGTCACCTTTCATTACATAATGTGAAATTATACATTAATTGTTCACCTGCATTTTGATTGCTGAGTTACACAGTATATATTATATTAGCCACAATAGGCATTTACTCGTCCATCAATGCCTCTTTTGCTGGTTGCGCAGGTAAGGTACTATTAAGACAGAAGAAATACCATAAAATCTAATACTTTACATTATGAATAAATGCTTTTATTATTATAAATTAATAATTACTACTTTTTCCTAATATAAATGTGGAAGTTCGCTTGTTGGTTATACAATCACGCAAAATTGGCTGCCCGAATTTGGATTAAATTTAACACACATATAGCATATTACCTGGATTGGAATTTATCCCGGAAAAATGATAGATTCCTGTGGGTTTCTAATTGGTAATATAATAAAAATAATATTTTTACTATACTCGTGAATTGTAATAGTATTTTCATTTTTAAAAAGTACACATCACACGCTTCTCACGGCCTAATATTCCTTTACCATAAAAAAGTTTCCTTAGGCCCAGTGCGGATTGGGTCCAGTGCGGATTCGGCTCACTGCTAATTGGCTCTAGTGCCGATTGGGCTCACTGCTGATTGGGCCCAGTGCCTCAATATCTCCTTATTCCATCAAAAACCTACCCACCAATCCCCACTGTGGTAACGTGGTTGGTCATGGCTCGAACCACTGATTCCGTCAAACTATTAAAGAAAACTTAAACCATGTCCAAAGCCACCGAAGTCAGTGGTCGCCCATCTAGCTGTCCAACTAGCTATCTGCCTAGCTAGCTGCTTCACTAGGTTGTAACGGAGAAATCCCACAAATGTTTCACCTAGAAATAAATCCTAAATCTGCGATACCGTCCCAAAAGGAACTTTATTCCAAAACTCAAATTCCTACTTAACACATTATTAGGTCGAATATATTAGTCTAACCTCTAACAGCTGTCGGTTCAAAAGCACCAATTGAGACAAAAATCTACATAGTAGTCTAATATTCCTATTCCATAAAACGAGTCTTCTTGGACCCAGTGCAGATTTGGCCCAGTGCGAATTAGGGCCAGTGTAGAGTGAGCCAAGTGCGGATTCGGCTCACTGCTGATTGGGCCCAGTGCGGATTAGGCCCGGTGCGAAATTAACCCAGTACTCTCCGCTACCCATCTCAATATCTCCCTAGACCATCAAAAACCTAACCACCAATCTCGATCCCTAGATTCCGTGAAACTATTAAACAAAACTTTAAGCCAAGTCCAAAGCCACCGAAGTCAGTGGTACCTAGCTGTCCATCTAGCTATCTGCCCAACTGCCTAGCTGCTTCACTAGGTTGTGACGAAGCAAACCCACAAATGGTTCACCTAGCCCCCATCCGCGATATTGTCCGAAAAGGAACTTTGTTCCAAAACTCAAATTCCTACTTAAACATTATTAAGTCAAATAAATTAGTATTACCTTTAACAGTTGTCGGTTCAAAAGCACCAATAGAGACAAAAATCTACATAGTGGTCCAATATTCCTATTCCATAAAACGAGTATTCTTGGACCCACTGCTGATTGGACCCAGTGCGGATTAGGCCCAGTGCGAAATTAGCCCAGTACTCTCCGCTATCCATCTCATTATCTCCCTAGACCATCAAAAACCTACCCACCAATCCCCACTGGGGCAGAGTGTGGGTCATAGCTCGATCCCTAGATTCCGTCAAACTATTAAACAAAACTTTAAACCATGTCCAAAGCCACCGAATCAGTGGTCGCCCACCTAGGCTATCTGCCCAGCTGGCTAGCTAGCTGCTTCACTAGGTTGTGACGAAGCAAACCTTCAAATGCTTCACCTATCCCCCATCCGCGTTCCCGTCCGAAAAGGAACTTTGTTCCAAAACTCAAATTCCTACTAAAACATTATTAAGTCAAATAATACCTTACCTTAGTCTTACCTTTAACAGTTGTCGATTCAAAAGCACCAATTTCTACGATTAATCTACAAAGCAGGCAACACAGATTTTGCCCATATTGTGCTGGCGAAACAATAGGTCGGTACATAAGATATGTCGCTCTCGCAATATAAACGCGAGGCTTTGTATCAAAGGGCCGCCGCTACAAGCGTTTGTTACTGCTTGTATTAATATCAGACCGCTGTGAACAAAATAATGTCTGTGGAGGACGTCCATAATCTTGCTCCGCTGACATAGAAGTTGTAGGTTGGTATCCTACCTCTTACGTAAACAATAGGTTAATAGGCTGTTTGACAATACGAAAAATAAAGTACTTATTATGATTTTATTTATTTTTTAAGCATTTAACTGCTAGATGTTTAAATCTAAAGAAAAGTTTACTAGAAAAAAATCCACGCGGACCAGGCAGCGGACGGGACTCGAACCCGCATCCTTCGCTATCCGGGCGAATGCATTGACCATTATGCTACCACGGCCCTATTAGCCGCGTCGAAATTTTCCTAGCCTTAAGCTGCAAGGCAGCGCCATCTCTTCGCATTGTAGGTAACACACAATGTCAAATGAATACTTTTTCAAGTATTAAGCATTTGAAAGAAGAAATAGCAATTATAGTTATGATTTTATTTATTTTTTAAGCATTTAACTGCTAGATGTTTAAATCTAAAGAAAAGTTTACTAGAAAAAAATCCACGCGGACCAGGCAGCGGACGGGACTCGAACCCGTATCCTTCGCTATCCGGGCGAATGCACTGACCATTATGCTACCACGGCCCTATTATTATTTTTTTCTAGTAAACTTTTCTTTAGATTTAAAGTACTTATTGTTGGCATCTGTGTAAATATAACTTTGAAGTAGTTTGTATATAAATATTAGGAGCGATTTTACTACTCTGAGAGAACAAATTATTAATAACTTTTCTAAAATATCTATAAAAGAATAATAATAATAATAATAATAATATTATTATTATTATCGTATTGACAGATCGATTGAAACGCCAGGCAGTGCTCATCGATATCACCATCCCGCATGACGAGAACCTCGTGAAGGCCGAGAAGGACAAGCTCAGCAAGTACCTGGACTTGGCCCACGAGGTAACCGCTTTGTGGGATGTGGATTCGACGATCATTGTCCCTATAGTCGTTAGCGTAAACGGTCTCATAGCGAAGAGTCTCGACCAACATCTAAAGAGCCTCTCGCTAGATGGTTGGGTCAAGGGGCAGATGCAAAAGGCAGTACTCCTGGACACGGCGCGCATCGTCAGGCGGTTTCTTTCTCTGCGGCCCTAACCACCGGTAGCTTGGGCCTCGCTCCGCTGCTGGTGACCTTCTAGGTTAGGTTTTTTATACTATATTTATTTTTGTATTTACGTGTTTGTATTTTACTTTTATATCTATTTTATAAAAAACCTAACTTGTGAAATTAAATAAATGAGAGAATAATAATAATAATAAGAAATGATTTTTTTGTTTGTTCTATGATCACGTGACAGAAAATGCCAGGGCAGTCCCATAAACGCTGTGACGTCCCGCAACGGGGATCTGACGGTCCCATACTTAACAGCGTAGACGGTATTCGAAGGGTTTTTTGGCGAATATTACGCCGTAAGCGCTCGTACTAACATCTGTTAATAGAGGTTTTGCCTGCGTAAAAAAAAGGCGAAGACTGAAATGACGTCACAGGCTAGTAAACTTCCGGTCGAAGTGGTATTAACCCCAGAATCATATCTTACGCCTCAGAGGCGCCCGTGTCGTAATGAAAACGCCATATATTTCTGATGAAAGTTACACCTTCTAAAATCAAATCAGAAGTTAATCATAAACAACTCTAAACGACTCTAGTAATTTGAAATTTTGAATTTTGCGTTTAGTGGCCATAAGAAGAGGTCAAATAACATTTGCTTTTAATTCAATTCGTAGATATCGACTTTCAAAGCGTTATTAGAGTTAGGCAGAGGCAGACAGCTGTGCCCCAGACAGCCGACACCGATCCGAAGCCAGAGATAATGGCGGATTGTGGCTGTCGCGCTAAAAGGCGAACTTAGCGCGGTCTATTCCCACTCGCCAAAGATGCATTTTTCATTTCGACGACGAACTGTGATAATGTTACATGTTATTCAAAATAATGCTCAGTGTTTTTGAAGTAAAACTTCTTTACGCACGCTTGCTGAGGGGGGTAAGCTGGCGAATGCGTTACGCGTTACGAAAAGTGTTTTGGGGCGAGCGAGGCAAACGGGAGTTGAGTGGGGGATATATGCAAGTGAAAGCAGTGCGTGCACACATTTTCTTTTTTTCTTTCTCTTTTCAAAGGTGACTGACTGACATAGTGATCTATCAACGCACAGCCCAAACCACTAGACGGATTGGGCTGAAATTTGGCATGCAGGTAGGTGTTATGACGTAGGCATCCGCTAAGAAAGGATTTTGATCAATTCTACCCCCAAAAGGATAAAATAGGGAATGAAAGTTTGTATGAAACTTTGTCAATTTTAAACCGATCGTGCTGAGACTTTGCATGCAAGTATAAGAAGAATCATAGATGAATGTCATTGTGTATAATACAAGTCTGAGAACAAAAACTGTAGTCTAGACTTCAGCTCTACACCGAAGCGAAGCGAGGGCGGGCCGCCAGTTAAAATATAAACCCGACAGAGCGGTTGTAACGTAGAAGTCCATAACAACAAATCAACAAACAAACGTCATGTTCACAGGGTAGGACAAAGTTAACGAGACCTATTGCGAGTTCGTATTGCGCGCGCACCTCATCTCTAATGTAAGCTAGTAATTGTCGACTGCAAATATGACGTCACGTTACCATAGTCACGAGTTTGTTATTTTTTTTTTTATGTTATAGGGGGCATACGAGCAGACGGCTCACCTGATGGTAAGTGATTACCGTCGCCCATGAACACTTGCAACACCAGGAGTATCACAAATGCGATGCCGGCTGGCGACAATATATTCCACAGTTTTGTCGTAGGTACGTTTTTTTTTACGTTTTGTTTTTTGTTTGTTAATTCCAATTGTTGCTGATCCAACCTATCAGCCTTTTTAGATATATTTATGTATTTTTTTTAATACTCGTGTTGCTGACGTGACAACTACCTGCGGGCAACTTAAGAGACCCCTTAAGAAGCTGGTGCCTCTCACCTAAAAAAGGGGAGGATGTTGCTGATCCAACCTATCAGCCTTTTTAGATATATTTATGTATTTTTTTTAATATTCGTGTTTTTTGACATTGATGTATTTTTTGATAATATATTGTTTTTTTGCTCTTGGTGTCATGAAGACGTGTTTTCCTTCTCTCCCGTTTTCTTCCCTTTGATTCCCGTTAAAATTAGAGCTGTCGATAACACCAATACTCCACGAATATCATCGTTTTTCAACACATTTGCGAGAAAATAGTATAATTTATCATTAAATGGCGCGCATTTCCACGTGGCGCCACGTGCTAGTGGTGAAAATTCGAACTACATCTTTCGGCTCTTTTTTTTCTTTTTAGTAATAAAGTGAGCCAAACTTATACATATATCAAAAGCGCTTCCAAGAAGGTTCGATCTAAATAAAAAAAACCGTAAAGGATACGCACGGTGCCATATACCGAATAAATGTACCGGTAAATGTTACCAAACGCTCTGTTGTATGGTGCGTGTTTTTTCTAACCTTAGATTAAAACAAAAGGGTAGATACGGCACTACAGCCTCACAAAAGTGATCCGCACCAATTGTGGTCCACGACCCTAATCGCTTTAGTCACAACTTGACATGCAAACGACGTACATGTGAACGCCAAAAATAAATATTGCTAATATTTTGTGTTTATATGATAAAATAATGCCTAAGTGTGTTTTTAAAAAGTGCTCAAATTGCTCAAGAACTAAAAGTAAAACCCGCGGCATCACTTTTCATTCGTAACTACTATAAAAATTATAAAATATATTTTTTCATAAAAAATGTTGTTTGTTTTGAATCTTATTCGGTAGTGACGTCGAGTACTGGTCGCCTGATTGGTCGGTAATGCAGTGACGCGGATCTCGCCGTCTCGTTTGCGCCGCGCCGTTGAAACTTAACGTGCCGTTTCGTTCGGGTCGGTAATGCAGTGACGCGGATCTCGCCGTCCCGTACGCGCTGCCGTGGGATCAGTTTTTGTTTGATGCAACTATGAGCGTACCGTATCTACCCTTTTTGTTTTAATCTAAGTTTCTAACAATGTATACAACCTGCGTAAATGCAGTTTTTTTAGAAAATGTGTTGAAAATAACTATTTCTTACTTTTCTTTCTGACGTGCCTTCCGAAGCACAGAGAAGCTGAAGATAATAATTTTTCGTCACCCACCCAATGCCCAACCATTACGAAAGAGGCTTAACTTCCACGATCGCAAACCGAGCGCAATAATGACCTGAGCCACCGAGTTCCTCCAATGCAGAGAAATTACTGTTGTTATCCAACATAGCAAGGCGATTTTAAAAAAATTACGACCTCATGAAAACGAGACAAAACATAGCATGCGCTTTTCCAAACTTTTCGGAAGGGAAATGTTCGCACATCGTGTGCATTGAGTCCATCGACAAGTCCTCGGTGGGAATATTTTCCTGATTCAGGGATTTCTGACCTTCGCAGACAAGATTCCTTCGTCTGTGCAGGCCATTAACGTGTCACTTACTATTAATAATATACATTATATAACCAGCCCTAATAATGGCCTCTTGTGACATACAATGGTGTTCAGTGCAAGTGTAGACAAAGTTTCACGTTTCTAATTGCTACTTTAAAGTTCCCCCATTATAATGCTTAGTATTATATTAAACTAGTGGCCCGCTCTCGCTTCGCTTCGGGGTAGAATTGATCAAAATCCTTTCTTAGCGGATGCCTACGGCATAACATCTTCCTGCATGCCAAATTTCAGCCAGATCCGTCCAGTGGTTTGGGCTGTGCGTTGATAGATCACTATGTCAGTCAGTCACCTTTGAGTTTTATATATATACATTCAAGTTATAACAATCAAGAGAACTTAGTTTAAATTCAGTATTTTTTAAATTTATCTTAAATGGTTTATCATAACGACAATGTTTTATATACGAGTAGGTACTGTCGCAAAAGCGCGAGCGCTCTCTAAACACACAGCAAACATACTGGAAACAGTTTTAACCAGAGCGCCGCGGTTTGAGGCCGAATTCCCTCCGATTCCGTCGGCCTAGGCACGTCTTAGAGTACCCCGACGATGAAATCACACGCGCCAACGCGCCTCAGACTCCTCCCACACAGGGCACAAACATCACCAACGCAGCTAACAAACATTCACACTACATAGCTTAGCATTAGGCAGACACCGCACCCGTAGGATAAGAGTGTGAAGACCCGGTCTACACATGACACGCTACACCGGGTACAGGTACGGACCTGGGTGTTTTCCCCCGCCCCTTACGACATCGGCTAACTAGAGCCGAGGTCTGAATCTCAGAGATGCCCTCTAGTTCCGCCGACCCCCTCAGGTTCGAGTGATCTAGAGGCTTTAGACGGAGAGGAGACTCCCCCCGTGGGGAGATGCCATCTGCCTGGAATACCTTTAGAGGCACTCGCCAATTCTCGACTTGAGGTCCCCTTAGGATCTCGCTATAGCCAAACCCGGTCAGGCTGTAAAGATCATCTGAGACAAAACACATCCAAAAAAACATTGAGGTCGAATGGTGCTGTTCATTTTATTATGAGCCTTATGCATATGCGTAAGGATGAAAGCGCAACGACCTCTGCACTTGTTTACAACTCATGCGCGTTACCTACGTATAAGTATGTAGGTACGTCTGCTAGTGAACTCCCAATTGAACTGGACTTTTCTGGAATGTGTCGCTGCCGTATATAAGCGCGTCCGGCGCTTAGATTTAAACAAAAAGGGTAGATAGGGTACACCCATACTAGCATCAAATAAAATATGATCCGACTCAACTACATAAGCAACTCTCGCCACGCACACGTCTGTATATAAACATTTAAACATCAATCGAGCGAGCGAGACAGAACTATACGCTTCAACGCAGCGTATTTTTGTCCTTTTCTTGCTTACAAAATGGCGATTACGTAAATAATATTCACGACAAACCGTGATTTTTGAGAAAAAAAATGTTTTCACAGTTTTACGAATGAAAAGTGTTGCCGGGACATTTGATTTTGAACTATTTGTGTTCTTTATAAAAGCATCGAAGGCTTTGTTATATCTTCATAACACAGAATATACGCAATATTGTTATATTGAGTGTACATGCAGCGTGTTTGAATGTCAAATTGTGACTAAAGCGAATTATGGTCGTGGACCACAATTTAAGCGGATCACTTTTGAGCCGCGAATGCTGTATCTTCCCTTTTTTAATCTAAGGTCCGGCGCCGCGCAGTGGACAATTTTACTTTCAAAGCGATAACAGTGGAGTTTGAACTTCGATTGCGTAACGAATACAAAGGCGAACATAGTGCAAATAAAGTGTTCCCATGCGATTGTTTACTGTGCAGTGAGTATAGTATTGTGTGTTTTAGATAGAACTGTGTGCTGAATAAAAAAACTGTCAATCGTGAACTTGCGATTAAATTTGGACCCCATCCCGACAAGTAACAGTATTTTATAGTTTATTTATTTACAAGTAAATTATAAATAAACTAAAAGCAGCTTCAATAACAAAAGTACCACCGAAAAAAATTTGATTGCAGATGACTATTTCATGATACACCTACCATAGTACAATGACCATTAAAAACTCAA
This sequence comes from Chilo suppressalis, assembly GCA_902850365.2. Taxonomy (NCBI): domain Eukaryota; kingdom Metazoa; phylum Arthropoda; class Insecta; order Lepidoptera; family Crambidae; genus Chilo; species Chilo suppressalis. Next base: position 26,402,870 of record OU963901.1, on the reverse strand, counting down.
ATTAACAATTAGTGTAACCATTAACATTAGTGCAATATCGCCGCAAACCAAGGCAAGCATTCAATTAAGCAAACTTAATTAATTTAACAAATCCGCACAAGCATCTGTAGCGGTTAATGCATATAAGCTGCATGCCGTTTATCTATACGTCTATATATATAAAACTCAAAGGTGACTGACTGACATAGTGATCTATCAACGCACAGCCCAAACCACTGGACGGATCGGGCTGAAATTTGGCATGCAGGTAGATGTTATGACGTAGGATTTTGATCAATTCTACCCCCAAGGGGATAAAATAGGGAATGAAAGTTTGTATGAAACTTTGTCAATTTTAAACCGATCGGACTGAGATTTTGCATGCAGGTATAAGAAGAATCATAGATGAATGTCATTGTGTATAATACAAGCCTGAGCACGAAAACTGTAGTCTATACTTCAGCTCTACACCGAAGCGAAGCGAGAGCGGGCCGCTTGTAGAATATAAAGTTGACAAAGCTTTAATTAATGGAATAAATACTATAGTTAGGTGCGTGGGGTTGGCCACGTAAATAATTAGATATCTAGATACATTATTTAACACTTTATTATAACACCAAATACATAATTTTTGACGACCTCCATGGCCGAGTGGTTTTTTACGCCAGGTTTCATGGTGTCGCCGACTCTAGAGGTCCCGGGTTCGAATTCCGGTGGAAGCAGATGTTTCTGTAATGACTACGAGCCGGCCCGCCTGATGGTAAGCGGCCACCATAGCCTATAGACGCTTGCGACATCAAAAAGGTGGCAAATAAGCGTACGGCATGCCTGATGGTAACTGGCCACCATAGACTATAGAAGCTTGCGACATCAAAAAGGTGGCAAACAAGCGTACGGCCCGCCTGATGGTAAGCGGCCACCATAGGCTCTAGACGCTTGCGACATCAAAAAGGTGGCAAACAAGCGTATGGCCCGCCTGATGGTAAGCGGCCACCATAGCCTATAGACGCTTGCGACATCAAAAAGGTGGCAAACAAGCGTATGGCCCGCCTGATGGTAAGCGGCCACCATAGCCTATAGACGCTTGCGACATCAAAAAAGTGGCAAACAAGCGTACGGCCCGCCTGATGGTAAGCGGCCACCATAGCCTATAGACGCTTGCGACATCAAAAAGGTGGCAAATAAGCGTACGGCCCGCCTGATGGTAATTGGCCACCATAGACTATAGACGCTTGCGACATCAAAAAGGTGGCAAACAAGCGTACGGCCCGCCTGATGGTAATTGGCCACCATAGACTATAGACGCTTGCGACATCAAAAAGGTGGCAAATAAGCGTACGGCCCGCCTGATGGTAACTGGCCACCATAGACTATAGACGCTTGCGACATCAAAAAGGTGGCAAATAAGCGTACGGCCCGCCTGATGGTAATTGGCCACCATAGACTATAGACGCTTGCGACATCAAAAAGGTGGCAAACAAGCGTACAGCCCGCCTGATGGTAAGCGGCCACCATAGCCTATAGACGCTTGCGACATCAAAATATCACTCGAGCCGTTGCCTACTCTGACCCAATCCTTTAATCCATGGAGCCCTGGAACCTTACTCACCGGCAGAGACACAACACATCACACAACTCATCACACAACACAACATCCACTTTCCTTCAGAGGACCACGCGCGCTGGCCTTCGTTGGCACCATCTAACTGTGGCCTCAATTCCAACACGTACAAAGAAATTTGGTAACTCATTTCTTCGTCGCACTATCCGTAAATGGAATGGTCTGCCTGCTCACGTGTTGCCTCCTTCTTACAACCTGGGATCCTTTAAAAGAGGCGTGTAGAAGCAAAATGCAGGCCAGCAAGGTGAGGATGGCTGGTGTGGCAGGTAGAACTTAACTGCTGTACCAGCTATCTTCACGTTTGGACTTCACCGTCACTTAACATCAGGTGGGGTGGAGTCATCTGTCGCCCATCTATAAAAAAAACTGTAAGATGGAGGTACTTCCCCAGATTGGCGCTCCGATTCGACCGGGAAATCCGCTATTTCCTACCTCTGTTAACTTCGCTGACTGACTAACTGACATAGTGATCTATCAACGCACAGCCCAAACCACTTGACGGATCGGGCTGAAATTTGGCATGCAGGTAGATGTTATGACGTAGGCATCCGCTAAGAAAGGATTTTGATCAATTCTACCCCTAAGGGGATAAAATAGGGAATGAAAGTTTGTATGAAACTTTGTCAATTTTAAACCGATTTGGCTGAGACTTTGCATGCAGGTATAAGAAGAATCATAGATGAATGTCTGTACGGCACGCCGGGCTGTAGCAGTAGCTAACAGTTACCGACTCGTACTTGAGGGTGGAGGAAGTTACACTTAGGAATCTTAACGGCGATAGTGGACTATAGCTTCGGTGAATAAAATTCCCAGTGTTCGGTATTGAAGAAATCGGTGGGCGCTGGTAATGAATGGTGAGAGGAGGCTTCAAGTCCAGAGTGAACCGCTTGTTTCTTCCTGTTCCTTTAGGGTAGGAGCGCCTGTCGCTGAATGCATGTCGGAGCCTGTTCCGACTCGAATTTTATATGCGCGGACTGAGCTGGCCAGCGATCCATTACCTCACCCCCGCTATACTTTATTTCTCATTTATTCAAAAAATACATTGGTCCGAGCTTAAAACTATATGTACATACATTAGGCATACAAATAGGCATATTTTTAGCGCAGTTGCGCGTCCGTAACATCATATTTTAGCTGTGGCGCGCAAAAAATAGGTCTCCGCGATATTTATACTTGCCCCCTCCATAGGACTTCGCCCACCATAGGCCTTCGCTGCCCCACCCACGCGCTCCGTGCGCGTTGCGTGGGGAGCTTTCTAAGTACTTTCTATACAACTAATTTTATCTTATATACGGCACATTTCTATATTTATCGATTTGATACCTATTTATTTATGTAGTCCTATGCGTTATCTATCGAATACAATAATTTTCTAATAAGAATAATGATAAACAATGGCTTTATAGCCCTATAAAGTTTAGAAATTAAAAGGTCTCTCAAAACCTACTTAGACTCATTTAATATCTAACTATCATACCTAATTTTATAGGGCAGGTGAAAACACACAAAATAAAATTTTTATTGTCCACATTATACCTATAAATAACTAACTTAATATTGACCAAAAACTATATCTAACATTCGTCTTAATTATACCTAAACTATTATAGTAATCTTTATAAAACTTCGCTATTCTAATCCTATGGCTACCTATTATCCAATAAAACATAGTAATTCAAACATGACACATTAAAAAATCTTATAAGACTGCTAGAAAGAGACAGCCTATAGTCCCTATCTTTTCTATCGTTCCGAACTATCAAAATACAAATACAAAATTAGTTTATTTCAGTAACTTAGCCTACTACAATATATGAGTATGGTACATCCTTTTAAGCAGTAAAATTGCTTGTGTTAGGATGCACCGCTCTTCTATAGCTTGGTTACAATAGGCCAATTAACAATCCGCCATTTAAATTTATAATAATAATGGATTACATTAATATATAGTTAAAGTTTTTTTTTTTCAACATAATAACATAAACTAACAAAGATTACATTCTCCGTTTTTTTTTGAGGGTATAAACATTTTTTTTTTGTTATATATTTAACAGTTTAAAAATTTCGTTTGGGTAATATTAGGCTGCGAACGTGTGTTGTGAATGTGCCTGTGTGTGTGTGTGTGCGTGTGTGTGTATTTGTGTGTGTGTGTGTATTAGTGTGCGTGTATACATGTATAGTGTGTCGTAGTACCTATGTGTGTAGAGAGGACTTAACGAGTTACTACTGTATTTTATACCCCACGACATTTCGTATCGAGAGTTTACATTTTACATACCTATAACCCCACTAAATAAATAATTCAACTTCTGTATAACTTTTAGTTTTTAGCCATTCTGTTAACGTAGTTTTGCACCTTTTGTAAGTTAGAGGGTAAGTATTGAGTTCTTTATTCATTTTATTATATAATAAAGTAGATCTCCATGCAAATTGCCTTTGTGCAAAAATTGATTTGACCTGAGTATGTGTAACAATATTGTGTTTCTTTCTGGTTTTGCTAGAACTTGTTTTGTATGAGAGGGATTTGTGTATTCTTAGTACTGTGTTCAAGACATATAGCTTTCTCACCGATAGTAGTCCAGTAAAATTGTAAAGTATTTCTGTTGAGAAATCACGGGGCTTGAAATCTAATCTAAAACTACTATAAACTATCAGATTCTAATACAATTTCTCAGCGGCGATCGATTAGGCAAATTCTTATAAGATCATCGGTTAGAAAAGAGACAGAATAACGTTTTGAACTATCAATTTTACAATTAGTTACTATAAGCAAATTCGTCTATTATTACAATATTCGGCTCATTCTAACAAAATGACAATGAAATAACATGTATAATGACCGTGCTTAACCGATTCATGTGAAATTGCACTTATAGACACATTTTTCGTTAGTTCACAAATCAGTCTTGTTTCGGTGTTTCACTGCACACGTAAACTTTATTTCTTCTCGTTTCGTTCGTCGCGTACAATGTCATTGTGTATAATACAAGCCTGAGAACAAAAACTGTAGTCTACACTTCAGCTCTACATCGAAGTGAAGCGAGGTCGGGCCGCTAGTTAAAATATAAATTAACCAAAATAACGTGTCGTTCATATCAGTTTTCGAAGTCCCATCAACTCGATTTATCTTTCTAGCAAAATATGAGAACATCTTGAGGAATTTGTGCAGAATGAGTGTTTTTTCCTTGCAGCCTGTGTTCCGAAGTGCGGGCACAGTTGGTGCTTATGACCCAAGTTTCCTAATATTAGAGAACTCATTCCAGCAAAGCCTAGATTTAAGTTGTTAATGTAAGTTGCTGAAGTATTTTTTGATAACTATATTTAAAATGGAAAATTTGCTTCGAAGGAGATATCTCGATTAGTTTTAGGTAAATCATTCTGTTTCTGAAAATAAATGTGAGTAATCTCACTATGAGTCGCGGGTTACTGATGATGAGCAAGAAGAAAGTAACAAGTATTTTTTTATTGTTGATCCACAATCTTTAAGTTTCTGTCAAACTTCCCACAGTTGTCTGGAAGAAATCGCTTTAAGCGATAAGACCGCCATTTTTGACGCTTTAGATTAAAATGTTTTTTTTTTTTATATTGTTACTTAATTGGTGTCATAATAAAGATCTCTTTATCGTTATCTTAGAAATAATTATAATGAAGTTGAATGGAAATCATCAAACTTCGTCTAAAGACCTCCGCGAACCAGTGGTATGTGTACGCCAAGTTTCAAGGTATCACATACTTAGAGATCCAAGATATACTTAATGTATTAGTATATATATATTCTATCCGTTACTCTACTATTTCATAACATAAGCCTTGCAGTGCTTACTTTGGGGCTAGGCTTATTGGTGGTAATATTTATTTATACGTTTTAAAGTCGGTTAAAGCAATAAAGATGGCAGCATACATTTTTTTACGCAGGCAAAACCTCTGTTTACAGACGTTGGCGCCCTTAAGGGGCACACCAACTGGTAACGCCAAAGCATATTCTAATCTCTAAATTCCATACCGTGTCATTCTTTTTTCGAATTAACCTTCGATCCTTCTCCTTCAAACACTGTACCTTATGCTTATGAGGGAAGAAGACGCAATATATTCGTCGGCTACGACGGATGGCCGGAAGGAAATGGCAGTCTGTCATCAGTCTGTCACCGCATCAACAAGAAAAAAGTAGTCTGTCATCGCGAAATAACGAAATGGTCGAATTTGTCATCGCGTCGCAAGCTTATGTGATTCTATTTTACCGCATAAACTTAGTTAAATAAGTGTGTGAAACTTAATAAAGAAGCTTAATTAAATAAACAGATTTCCTCGAAAATAGGAGGGTTTTGTGTGTGATAGCTATCAACAACGACTTTCTTGACCGCCATCTTTAACCGCTGGCATCAGGAAGAGATTGCTGCAGGAGAAGCTGACGTATGAGCCAGCGCCACCGTCGCGGCCCTCCATAAGTAAGCACAGTGTTTTGTCCTTATTCTATCCCATAGACCCTGGGTTCCGAACCTGGGGGTAATTACCCCTCCGGGAGTAAATCAGCCATACTTCGGGGGTAACAAAGAACCAATTTTTTTTTAACACACACCAATTAGCCTAGCCCCAAAGTAAGCACTGTAAGGCTTGTGTTATGGGATGCTAGGGTAACGGATAGAATACATATACAGTACATATATAAGTATATTTATATAGGAACACATATTAAACATCCATGACTGGAGTACAAATGTTCGTGTTCATCACACAAACATCTGCCCCCACCGGGATTGGAATCCGGGACAACTACAAGTGGTACAAACCACTCGGCCACGGAGGTCGTCTAAATAATAAGAAAATACTATATAATAATACTACTAACTAGAGCATGCGCTCCTTCTTGCTAGCGAGCCCGCGGGGTGCTGAATGTGGGAAGCAGGGCGAGATTTTCTCCTGATAATGACATTATTATAGACGAAGATGTAGATATAGGCCAAATTGGAATTTCTTGGACTGATGATAACATTTTAAAGTCAGGGTAATATCTGTTTTCCGAATAGGTTACAGGGGTAGCCGTATTGGAAAGGTTAGGAAACACTGCCATAGACCAAAGCCGCTTAATATTTCGAACCAACACCTACAGTCTACTCTCCGGGATTTGGACCCTACCAGATATCGTTTTACCGCATTCGGCTTCACCACCAACGAACGGAACTCACACCTAATAATAATTAATAATAATAATTTCATTATTTGCAAGAAAAGTGGTACAAAAGGTGTTACATTATTTTTTGAGACACGCACAATTGACCAGAATCTGGCATACAAATTTTAGAAAATATCTAAAAATAAAAGTGCACTATCAATAAGCGGTCTAAACCAGGGGTAAAAAAAATAGTAGATTACTGCCGTCTTTTACATAAACCCATAAACTCCTCAACAGAATAAAAACAGTTCCCAATCAACCAAGTTTTAAGTTTCCTCTTGTACGTATTTAAAGGCAAAATCTTGAGATCATCCGGCAAACTATTATAAAAACATATAGTCATACAATACGCATTTTGTATGGTGCAGAGCCGTAGTTTTTTGAAAAAGAACTAGGGCATTCGGGTATCTAGTGTTAAAACTAAAGTAGTCTTTTTTCTTTTTGAATAACTCGGGGTTAGTTTTGGCCAACACTAGCCTCTCGCAAGTCTCACGGGTGCGAAATGGAGAAGCCGTTAAGCAGTCCGTGCGGCTTACGAGCGCTTACGGCATTCTATCCGCTTAAAAAAACCCTGCAAATACCCTCTAAGCTGTTAAGTATGGAACCGCGAGATCCCCGTTGTGAGACTTCACCGCGTCATACATTAGTTCCATATAATTGCTTCGTCCACTTATCATTTAGAGACCCAGCGGCGCTATAGAAGCTCCCTCAACACTATTAAGTAACACAGTTACGGCAGGAACAATACAACGGAACCAGATGAAACTTGTTTATCCTTCGGTAGTGAGGCCATTAATGCACTGAGTGCTACTGCAGCGTTTCGATTCCGCCACAAAATAGATAGCTCAGAGAGTAATCTACATACTTACTATGCGATTCAACTAAGAATAGGACCGAATAGGCGCCATATTGTGACGTCATAGCTGTCAAATTAAACCAAATAGTTAGAGTGAGCTAAATAAGTTTTTATTTAATAAAACTTATTTACTAAGATGAAGTGAGAAAAAACATCCGACTTTCAAATATATTTATTTTACTAAGATTAAGAAGAAGAAAACTGTGGTGATGGGGTGTGGGTGACTCGGGAGAAATCACGACGAGCGTTCAATGTGATATCAACATTTTATTAACTTAACCTACATCTTATATACTACTTATAATACGTATACGACGTGCTTAGGGCTTAAATAGCTAATCGTATCGGGGATGATTATCATCACGTAGAAGACGTGATTTACACTTCACCACAAAACAACTGATTTTTAATAATATTTATTTAGCTATGATTTTATTTATTTTTTCAAGCATTTAACTGCTAGATGTTTAAATCTAAAGAAAGGTTTACTAGAAAAAAATCCACGCGGACCAGCTTCGGACTTCGCTATCCGGGCGAATGCACTGACCATTATGCTACCACGGCCCTATTAGCCGCGTCGAAATTTTCCTAGCCTTAAGCTGCAAGGCAGCGCCATCTCTTCGCATTGTATAATATTTATTTATTAAGACTGTGTGAGAAAAAACATTAAACAGAATCTAGCCCTTCAATTCCGCTCATCTCTCCATTACCGCCGGAGTAGTTATGAATAATCATGTACTATTACTAGGTCACATACGAACATGCATCCTTTTTGTAAACGAAAGTTTTAAATAGAGTTCATGAACTCAACATAAAATGACATTTGGTTGACGATTTAGGTTATCAATCAGTCATAGCCAAAGCTCAATAAATGACAAAACGTATTTTGTCATTTATTTACAAATGTTTGGTTTTTATTCTAGAATTAACTCAGTGTTAAAAATTTATTTTCTTGGTTCCAAGTTTTTTTTGCATACCGTACTTTTCAAGCGACATTTGGCAGATGGAGGTCATTGGCTTTCCTATTCTTATTTGAATCGCATTATACAAAGTGCGCTTGAGCAACGGCCACATAGACACTGCTCACCGACATGATATCTCGAACCTGCGAGCGCGAGTTCTGAAAACTTTTTAGTGCAAAAACGGAGATAAATAAAGTTATTATATCAGCATAGGTATTCTGTTATATGCAAACTCAGTCGCCAAGATCATGAAGGTCTGACTACAAAAATTGTGATAAAGAAGTATTTCAAAATTCATCATTCATTATGAAGTAAAATTATTACAGTGTATTAGTAAATGATGAGTGATGAGCTCGATGGCGCAAGTGGTTAGCGCGTTCCGCTGCGATCGTTGAATTTAAGCAACTTTCGCAGTGGTCGGTCATTGGATGGGTGACCGAAAAATTTATTATCTCGAGTTCCTCCATGCTTCGGAAGGCACGTTAAGCCGTTGGTCCTGGCTGCATCTGCAGACGTTAGCACCCACCGACCCGCACTGCTCCCGCGTGGTGGGTCATGGCCCAATCTCCCTATTCCATCCATAGGGAAGGCCTGTGCCCCAGCAGTGGGGACATTAATAGGCTGATGATGATGATGATTAGTAAATAATAAGAACACTGAATTTATTGCATATTATAATAGATATAAATGCAAAAGTCAATCTTCAATTTTTTCACTACTGCCTACTTATTATCCTACTGTACTGTCTGTCTGTATAGGACGACTATTTTCCTGAAAGTCGCCTTATCAATATTTTTTTCACAATTGTTTACCTACATGTTTTTAATACATATTCAACTAAAAAATCAAGATAAATCCAAATATTCAGAAAAAAAAAGTTTCAAGCTTATCTGAGTTAAACTCGGTTTTAGAGGGTGTTTTTGATGGTAGCTCGCTGATTGTAAGCAAAATCCGAGCTTAAGTACTTACCTGGAGAGTAGATACTCGTTTGCTTCTAAATCCACGTAAAAATATTATACAATAGATTTACCGCTTCTTTATGAAGTGAAACTTCTTTTTGGACGGGGAAATATATATACATCTATGTGTGGGATTCGTGCGAAGATTTTCCCGAAGAGCATAAAAGTTGAAGAGTAACTCGGCGAAGGCTGAAACGTAGCGTTTCAGCCTTCACATGCGACACTGGATATGTCGCTAACCGTTCCGTCAATTATATATATATATACTAGCTGTCCCAGCGAACTTCGTACCGCCATAAAAAAATAGGGGTTGGTGGTAGAAGGAAAATTTAGTGTTGTATGTATTTTTGTATGATGTATGATAAAAAAATAAAAAAATATATATCTAAAATTGAAAAAAATTAATTTAGGGGTGCATTACCCTTAACATTTAGGGGGATGAAAAATAGATGTTGTCCGATTCTCAGACCTACCTAATATGCACACAAAATTTCATGAGAATCGGTCGACCCGTTTCGGAGGAGTTTGACCACAAACACCGCGACACGAGAATTTTATATATTAGATATATATCTTTGACGTCCTCCGTAGCCGAGTGGTTTGTACGCCGGGTTTCATGGTGTCGTCGACTCAAGAGGTCCCGGGTTCAAATCTTGGTGGTGACAGATGTAAAATAGACAGGTAAATTAATAGGCTGTAATGATGATATTATGGCAAAAATATTTCCTAATGTTGATCGTTACAATCATTGACAAACTAATAAAATAAATAAAGTAAATTGGAAAAATAACTGTAAGCAGAAACAAGAAAATCGTATTTGGGAATTACTGAAACCCAAAGGAAATTGACGAACCCAATTTCTTCATAGCAAAGCCTGATATGAATCTTAAGTGCAGAACTTATTACCTTTTAAACCCGTACACGTAATATGAAATGTTGCAGGCAAATATTTATTCCGGTAAAAGCTTTATGGAAACATGAATTACTGGTATGCTTTAAATGAATGACGGCTGCTCGGGATTTTATACTATTCCTCTAATAGTTATAAAAAAAGCAAAATATTATATGGCCTGCTCTACATAAACGATTTTTTTTTTATTATATTTCTAATTTGTTTGACAAAAAAACGCAAATTGGTTTAGATTACGGAACAGAATTCTCTTTCTGTTCTCTGATTTTAAATTAAGGGTAATAACATAGAGCAACGCGGCCAACGCGGCCAGGCGGCCATTCGCCTAACGGAAATGCTTTGGAAAACGCTAACGCTTTCGATTTTATTTTGTTATTTCTGCCCGCCGAAGGTTTTCAAATGCCTCGCGCTCTTTTTTTTTCTTTTGCATTGGTAATAACAATATTAAAAAATGAGCGTGAGGTATTTGAAAACCTTCGGCGGGCAGAAATAACAAAATAAAATCGAAAGCGTTAGCGTTTTCCAAAGCATTTCCGTTAGGCGAATGGCCGCCTGGCCGCGTTGGCCGCGTTGCTCTATGTTATTACCCTTAATTTAAAATCAGAGAACAGAAAGAGAATTCTGTTCCGTAATCTAAACCAATTTGCGTTTTTTTGTCAAACAAATTAGAAATATAATAAAAAAAAAATCGTTTATGTAGAGCAGGCCATATAATATTTTGCTTTTTTTATAACTATTAGAGGAATAGTATAAAATCCCGAGCAGCCGTCATTCATTTAAAGCATACCAGTAATTCATGTTTCCATAAAGCTTTTACCGGAATAAATATTTGCCTGCAACATTTCATATTACGTGTACGGGTTTAAAAGGTAATAAGTTCTGCACTTAAGATTCATATCAGGCTTTGCTATGAAGAAATTGGGTTCGTCAATTTCCTTTGGGTTTCAGTAATTCCCAAATACGATTTTCTTGTTTCTGCTTACAGTTATTTTTCCAATTTACTTTATTTATTTTATTAGTTTGTCAATGATTGTAACGATCAACATTAGGAAATATTTTTGCCATAATATCATCATTACAGCCTATTAATTTACCTGTCTATTTTACATCTGTCACCACCAAGATTTGAACCCGGGACCTCTTGAGTCGACGACACCATGAAACCCGGCGTACAAACCACTCGGCTACGGAGGACGTCAAAGATATATATCTAATATATAAAATTCTCGTGTCGCGGTGTTTGTGGTCAAACTCCTCCGAAACGGGTCGACCGATTCTCATGAAATTTTGTGTGCATATTAGGTAGGTCTGAGAATCGGACAACATCTATTTTTCATCCCCCTAAATGTTAAGGGTAATGCACCCCTAAATTAATTTTTTCAATTTTAGATATATATTTTTTTATTTTTTTATCATACATCATACAAAAATACATACAACACTAAATTTTCCTTCTACCACCAACCCCTATTTTTTTATGGCGGTACGAAGTTCGCTGGGACAGCTAGTATATATATATATAATTGACGGAACGGTTAGCGACATATCCAGTGTCGCATGTGAAGGCTGAAACGCTACGTTTCAGCCTTCGCCGAGTTACTCTTCAACTTTTATGCTCTTCGGGAAAATCTTCGCACGAATCCCACACATAGATGTATATATATTTCCCCGTCCAAAAAGAAGTTTCACTTCATAAAGAAGCGGTAAATCTATTGTATAATATTTTTACGTGGATTTAGAAGCAAACGAGTATCTACTCTCCAGGTAAGTACTTAAGCTCGGATTTTGCTTACAATCAGCGAGCTACCATCAAAAACACAGATATAATAACTTTATTTATCTCCGTTTTTGCACTAAAAAGTTTTCAGAACTCGCGCTCGCAGGTTCGAGATATCATGTCGGTGAGCAGTGTCTATGTGGCCGTTGCTCAAGCGCACTTTGTATAATGCGATTCAAATAAGAATAGGAAAGCCAATGACCTCCATCTGCCAAATGTCGCTTGAAAAGTACGGTATGCAAAAAAAACTTGGAACCAAGAAAATAAATTTTTAACACTGAGTTAATTCTAGAATAAAAACCAAACATTTGTAAATAAATGACAAAATACGTTTTGTCATTTATTGAGCTTTGGCTATGACTGATTGATAACCTAAATCGTCAACCAAATGTCATTTTATGTTGAGTTCATGAACTCTATTTAAAACTTTCGTTTACAAAAAGGATGCATGTTCGTATGTGACCTAGTAATAGTACATGATTATTCATAACTACTCCGGCGGTAATGGAGAGATGAGCGGAATTGAAGGGCTAGATTCTGTTTAATGTTTTTTCTCACACAGTCTTAATAAATAAATATTATACAATGCGAAGAGATGGCGCTGCCTTGCAGCTTAAGGCTAGGAAAATTTCGACGCGGCTAATAGGGCCGTGGTAGCATAATGGTCAGTGCATTCGCCCGGATAGCGAAGTCCGAAGCTGGTCCGCGTGGATTTTTTTCTAGTAAACCTTTCTTTAGATTTAAACATCTAGCAGTTAAATGCTTGAAAAAATAAATAAAATCATAGCTAAATAAATATTATTAAAAATCAGTTGTTTTGTGGTGAAGTGTAAATCACGTCTTCTACGTGATGATAATCATCCCCGATACGATTAGCTATTTAAGCCCTAAGCACGTCGTATACGTATTATAAGTAGTATATAAGATGTAGGTTAAGTTAATAAAATGTTGATATCACATTGAACGCTCGTCGTGATTTCTCCCGAGTCACCCACACCCCATCACCACAGTTTTCTTCTTCTTAATCTTAGTAAAATAAATATATTTGAAAGTCGGATGTTTTTTCTCACTTCATCTTAGTAAATAAGTTTTATTAAATAAAAACTTATTTAGCTCACTCTAACTATTTGGTTTAATTTGACAGCTATGACGTCACAATATGGCGCCTATTCGGTCCTATTCTTAGTTGAATCGCATAGTAAGTATGTAGATTACTCTCTGAGCTATCTATTTTGTGGCGGAATCGAAACGCTGCAGTAGCACTCAGTGCATTAATGGCCTCACTACCGAAGGATAAACAAGTTTCATCTGGTTCCGTTGTATTGTTCCTGCCGTAACTGTGTTACTTAATAGTGTTGAGGGAGCTTCTATAGCGCCGCTGGGTCTCTAAATGATAAGTGGACGAAGCAATTATATGGAACTAATGTATGACGCGGTGAAGTCTCACAACGGGGATCTCGCGGTTCCATACTTAACAGCTTAGAGGGTATTTGCAGGGTTTTTTTAAGCGGATAGAATGCCGTAAGCGCTCGTAAGCCGCACGGACTGCTTAACGGCTTCTCCATTTCGCACCCGTGAGACTTGCGAGAGGCTAGTGTTGGCCAAAACTAACCCCGAGTTATTCAAAAAGAAAAAAGACTACTTTAGTTTTAACACTAGATACCCGAATGCCCTAGTTCTTTTTCAAAAAACTACGGCTCTGCACCATACAAAATGCGTATTGTATGACTATATGTTTTTATAATAGTTTGCCGGATGATCTCAAGATTTTGCCTTTAAATACGTACAAGAGGAAACTTAAAACTTGGTTGATTGGGAACTGTTTTTATTCTGTTGAGGAGTTTATGGGTTTATGTAAAAGACGGCAGTAATCTACTATTTTTTTTACCCCTGGTTTAGACCGCTTATTGATAGTGCACTTTTATTTTTAGATATTTTCTAAAATTTGTATGCCAGATTCTGGTCAATTGTGCGTGTCTCAAAAAATAATGTAACACCTTTTGTACCACTTTTCTTGCAAATAATGAAATTATTATTATTAATTATTATTAGGTGTGAGTTCCGTTCGTTGGTGGTGAAGCCGAATGCGGTAAAACGATATCTGGTAGGGTCCAAATCCCGGAGAGTAGACTGTAGGTGTTGGTTCGAAATATTAAGCGGCTTTGGTCTATGGCAGTGTTTCCTAACCTTTCCAATACGGCTACCTCTGTAACCTATTCGGAAAACGAGATTTTACCCTGACTTTAAAATGTTATCATCAGTCCAAGAAATTCCAATTTGGCCGCTACATCTTCGTCTCTAATAATGTCATCATCAGGAGAAAATCTCGCCCTGCTTCCCACATTCAGTACCCCGCGGGCTTGCTAGCAAGAAGGAGCGCATGCTCTAGTTAGTAGTATTATTATATAGTATTTTCTTAGGGTAGGGTAGGGTCTTATAGTATTTCTTCAGCAGTGGGGACATTAATAGGCTGATGATGATGATGATTAGTAAATAATAAGAACACTGAATTTATTGCATATTATAATAGATATAAATGCAAAAGTCAATCTTCAATTTTTTCACTACTGCCTACTTATTATCCTACTGTACTGTCTGTCTGTATAGGACGACTATTTTCCTGAAAGTCGCCTTATCAATATTTTTTTCACAATTGTTTACCTACATGTTTTTAATACATATTCAACTAAAAAATCAAGATAAATCCAAATATTCAGAAAAAAAAAGTTTCAAGCTTATCTGAGTTAAACTCGGTTTTAGAGGGTGTTTTTGATGGTAGCTCGCTGATTGTAAGCAAAATCCGAGCTTAAGTACTTACCTGGAGAGTAGATACTCGTTTGCTTCTAAATCCACGTAAAAATATTATACAATAGATTTACCGCTTCTTTATGAAGTGAAACTTCTTTTTGGACGGGGAAATATATATACATCTATGTGTGGGATTCGTGCGAAGATTTTCCCGAAGAGCATAAAAGTTGAAGAGTAACTCGGCGAAGGCTGAAACGTAGCGTTTCAGCCTTCACATGCGACACTGGATATGTCGCTAACCGTTCCGTCAATTATATATATATATACTAGCTGTCCCAGCGAACTTCGTACCGCCATAAAAAAATAGGGGTTGGTGGTAGAAGGAAA
This sequence comes from Chilo suppressalis, assembly GCA_902850365.2. Classification (NCBI taxonomy): domain Eukaryota; kingdom Metazoa; phylum Arthropoda; class Insecta; order Lepidoptera; family Crambidae; genus Chilo; species Chilo suppressalis. Next base: position 26,387,501 of record OU963901.1, on the reverse strand, counting down.
ATTTAGTGTTGTATGTATTTTTGTATGATGTATGATAAAAAAATAAAAAAATATATATCTAAAATTGAAAAAAATTAATTTAGGGGTGCATTACCCTTAACATTTAGGGGGATGAAAAATAGATGTTGTCCGATTCTCAGACCTACCTAATATGCACACAAAATTTCATGAGAATCGGTCGACCCGTTTCGGAGGAGTTTGACCACAAACACCGCGACACGAGAATTTTATATATTAGATATATATCTTTGACGTCCTCCGTAGCCGAGTGGTTTGTACGCCGGGTTTCATGGTGTCGTCGACTCAAGAGGTCCCGGGTTCAAATCTTGGTGGTGACAGATGTAAAATAGACAGGTAAATTAATAGGCTGTAATGATGATATTATGGCAAAAATATTTCCTAATGTTGATCGTTACAATCATTGACAAACTAATAAAATAAATAAAGTAAATTGGAAAAATAACTGTAAGCAGAAACAAGAAAATCGTATTTGGGAATTACTGAAACCCAAAGGAAATTGACGAACCCAATTTCTTCATAGCAAAGCCTGATATGAATCTTAAGTGCAGAACTTATTACCTTTTAAACCCGTACACGTAATATGAAATGTTGCAGGCAAATATTTATTCCGGTAAAAGCTTTATGGAAACATGAATTACTGGTATGCTTTAAATGAATGACGGCTGCTCGGGATTTTATACTATTCCTCTAATAGTTATAAAAAAAGCAAAATATTATATGGCCTGCTCTACATAAACGATTTTTTTTTTATTATATTTCTAATTTGTTTGACAAAAAAACGCAAATTGGTTTAGATTACGGAACAGAATTCTCTTTCTGTTCTCTGATTTTAAATTAAGGGTAATAACATAGAGCAACGCGGCCAACGCGGCCAGGCGGCCATTCGCCTAACGGAAATGCTTTGGAAAACGCTAACGCTTTCGATTTTATTTTGTTATTTCTGCCCGCCGAAGGTTTTCAAATGCCTCGCGCTCTTTTTTTTTCTTTTGCATTGGTAATAACAATATTAAAAAATGAGCGTGAGGTATTTGAAAACCTTCGGCGGGCAGAAATAACAAAATAAAATCGAAAGCGTTAGCGTTTTCCAAAGCATTTCCGTTAGGCGAATGGCCGCCTGGCCGCGTTGGCCGCGTTGCTCTATGTTATTACCCTTAATTTAAAATCAGAGAACAGAAAGAGAATTCTGTTCCGTAATCTAAACCAATTTGCGTTTTTTTGTCAAACAAATTAGAAATATAATAAAAAAAAAATCGTTTATGTAGAGCAGGCCATATAATATTTTGCTTTTTTTATAACTATTAGAGGAATAGTATAAAATCCCGAGCAGCCGTCATTCATTTAAAGCATACCAGTAATTCATGTTTCCATAAAGCTTTTACCGGAATAAATATTTGCCTGCAACATTTCATATTACGTGTACGGGTTTAAAAGGTAATAAGTTCTGCACTTAAGATTCATATCAGGCTTTGCTATGAAGAAATTGGGTTCGTCAATTTCCTTTGGGTTTCAGTAATTCCCAAATACGATTTTCTTGTTTCTGCTTACAGTTATTTTTCCAATTTACTTTATTTATTTTATTAGTTTGTCAATGATTGTAACGATCAACATTAGGAAATATTTTTGCCATAATATCATCATTACAGCCTATTAATTTACCTGTCTATTTTACATCTGTCACCACCAAGATTTGAACCCGGGACCTCTTGAGTCGACGACACCATGAAACCCGGCGTACAAACCACTCGGCTACGGAGGACGTCAAAGATATATATCTAATATATAAAATTCTCGTGTCGCGGTGTTTGTGGTCAAACTCCTCCGAAACGGGTCGACCGATTCTCATGAAATTTTGTGTGCATATTAGGTAGGTCTGAGAATCGGACAACATCTATTTTTCATCCCCCTAAATGTTAAGGGTAATGCACCCCTAAATTAATTTTTTCAATTTTAGATATATATTTTTTTATTTTTTTATCATACATCATACAAAAATACATACAACACTAAATTTTCCTTCTACCACCAACCCCTATTTTTTTATGGCGGTACGAAGTTCGCTGGGACAGCTAGTATATATATATATAATTGACGGAACGGTTAGCGACATATCCAGTGTCGCATGTGAAGGCTGAAACGCTACGTTTCAGCCTTCGCCGAGTTACTCTTCAACTTTTATGCTCTTCGGGAAAATCTTCGCACGAATCCCACACATAGATGTATATATATTTCCCCGTCCAAAAAGAAGTTTCACTTCATAAAGAAGCGGTAAATCTATTGTATAATATTTTTACGTGGATTTAGAAGCAAACGAGTATCTACTCTCCAGGTAAGTACTTAAGCTCGGATTTTGCTTACAATCAGCGAGCTACCATCAAAAACACAGATATAATAACTTTATTTATCTCCGTTTTTGCACTAAAAAGTTTTCAGAACTCGCGCTCGCAGGTTCGAGATATCATGTCGGTGAGCAGTGTCTATGTGGCCGTTGCTCAAGCGCACTTTGTATAATGCGATTCAAATAAGAATAGGAAAGCCAATGACCTCCATCTGCCAAATGTCGCTTGAAAAGTACGGTATGCAAAAAAAACTTGGAACCAAGAAAATAAATTTTTAACACTGAGTTAATTCTAGAATAAAAACCAAACATTTGTAAATAAATGACAAAATACGTTTTGTCATTTATTGAGCTTTGGCTATGACTGATTGATAACCTAAATCGTCAACCAAATGTCATTTTATGTTGAGTTCATGAACTCTATTTAAAACTTTCGTTTACAAAAAGGATGCATGTTCGTATGTGACCTAGTAATAGTACATGATTATTCATAACTACTCCGGCGGTAATGGAGAGATGAGCGGAATTGAAGGGCTAGATTCTGTTTAATGTTTTTTCTCACACAGTCTTAATAAATAAATATTATACAATGCGAAGAGATGGCGCTGCCTTGCAGCTTAAGGCTAGGAAAATTTCGACGCGGCTAATAGGGCCGTGGTAGCATAATGGTCAGTGCATTCGCCCGGATAGCGAAGTCCGAAGCTGGTCCGCGTGGATTTTTTTCTAGTAAACCTTTCTTTAGATTTAAACATCTAGCAGTTAAATGCTTGAAAAAATAAATAAAATCATAGCTAAATAAATATTATTAAAAATCAGTTGTTTTGTGGTGAAGTGTAAATCACGTCTTCTACGTGATGATAATCATCCCCGATACGATTAGCTATTTAAGCCCTAAGCACGTCGTATACGTATTATAAGTAGTATATAAGATGTAGGTTAAGTTAATAAAATGTTGATATCACATTGAACGCTCGTCGTGATTTCTCCCGAGTCACCCACACCCCATCACCACAGTTTTCTTCTTCTTAATCTTAGTAAAATAAATATATTTGAAAGTCGGATGTTTTTTCTCACTTCATCTTAGTAAATAAGTTTTATTAAATAAAAACTTATTTAGCTCACTCTAACTATTTGGTTTAATTTGACAGCTATGACGTCACAATATGGCGCCTATTCGGTCCTATTCTTAGTTGAATCGCATAGTAAGTATGTAGATTACTCTCTGAGCTATCTATTTTGTGGCGGAATCGAAACGCTGCAGTAGCACTCAGTGCATTAATGGCCTCACTACCGAAGGATAAACAAGTTTCATCTGGTTCCGTTGTATTGTTCCTGCCGTAACTGTGTTACTTAATAGTGTTGAGGGAGCTTCTATAGCGCCGCTGGGTCTCTAAATGATAAGTGGACGAAGCAATTATATGGAACTAATGTATGACGCGGTGAAGTCTCACAACGGGGATCTCGCGGTTCCATACTTAACAGCTTAGAGGGTATTTGCAGGGTTTTTTTAAGCGGATAGAATGCCGTAAGCGCTCGTAAGCCGCACGGACTGCTTAACGGCTTCTCCATTTCGCACCCGTGAGACTTGCGAGAGGCTAGTGTTGGCCAAAACTAACCCCGAGTTATTCAAAAAGAAAAAAGACTACTTTAGTTTTAACACTAGATACCCGAATGCCCTAGTTCTTTTTCAAAAAACTACGGCTCTGCACCATACAAAATGCGTATTGTATGACTATATGTTTTTATAATAGTTTGCCGGATGATCTCAAGATTTTGCCTTTAAATACGTACAAGAGGAAACTTAAAACTTGGTTGATTGGGAACTGTTTTTATTCTGTTGAGGAGTTTATGGGTTTATGTAAAAGACGGCAGTAATCTACTATTTTTTTTACCCCTGGTTTAGACCGCTTATTGATAGTGCACTTTTATTTTTAGATATTTTCTAAAATTTGTATGCCAGATTCTGGTCAATTGTGCGTGTCTCAAAAAATAATGTAACACCTTTTGTACCACTTTTCTTGCAAATAATGAAATTATTATTATTAATTATTATTAGGTGTGAGTTCCGTTCGTTGGTGGTGAAGCCGAATGCGGTAAAACGATATCTGGTAGGGTCCAAATCCCGGAGAGTAGACTGTAGGTGTTGGTTCGAAATATTAAGCGGCTTTGGTCTATGGCAGTGTTTCCTAACCTTTCCAATACGGCTACCTCTGTAACCTATTCGGAAAACGAGATTTTACCCTGACTTTAAAATGTTATCATCAGTCCAAGAAATTCCAATTTGGCCGCTACATCTTCGTCTCTAATAATGTCATCATCAGGAGAAAATCTCGCCCTGCTTCCCACATTCAGTACCCCGCGGGCTTGCTAGCAAGAAGGAGCGCATGCTCTAGTTAGTAGTATTATTATATAGTATTTTCTTAGGGTAGGGTAGGGTCTTATAGTATTTCTTCAGCAGTGGGGACATTAATAGGCTGATGATGATGATGATTAGTAAATAATAAGAACACTGAATTTATTGCATATTATAATAGATATAAATGCAAAAGTCAATCTTCAATTTTTTCACTACTGCCTACTTATTATCCTACTGTACTGTCTGTCTGTATAGGACGACTATTTTCCTGAAAGTCGCCTTATCAATATTTTTTTCACAATTGTTTACCTACATGTTTTTAATACATATTCAACTAAAAAATCAAGATAAATCCAAATATTCAGAAAAAAAAAGTTTCAAGCTTATCTGAGTTAAACTCGGTTTTAGAGGGTGTTTTTGATGGTAGCTCGCTGATTGTAAGCAAAATCCGAGCTTAAGTACTTACCTGGAGAGTAGATACTCGTTTGCTTCTAAATCCACGTAAAAATATTATACAATAGATTTACCGCTTCTTTATGAAGTGAAACTTCTTTTTGGACGGGGAAATATATATACATCTATGTGTGGGATTCGTGCGAAGATTTTCCCGAAGAGCATAAAAGTTGAAGAGTAACTCGGCGAAGGCTGAAACGTAGCGTTTCAGCCTTCACATGCGACACTGGATATGTCGCTAACCGTTCCGTCAATTATATATATATATACTAGCTGTCCCAGCGAACTTCGTACCGCCATAAAAAAATAGGGGTTGGTGGTAGAAGGAAAATTTAGTGTTGTATGTATTTTTGTATGATGTATGATAAAAAAATAAAAAAATATATATCTAAAATTGAAAAAAATTAATTTAGGGGTGCATTACCCTTAACATTTAGGGGGATGAAAAATAGATGTTGTCCGATTCTCAGACCTACCTAATATGCACACAAAATTTCATGAGAATCGGTCGACCCGTTTCGGAGGAGTTTGACCACAAACACCGCGACACGAGAATTTTATATATTAGATATATATCTTTGACGTCCTCCGTAGCCGAGTGGTTTGTACGCCGGGTTTCATGGTGTCGTCGACTCAAGAGGTCCCGGGTTCAAATCTTGGTGGTGACAGATGTAAAATAGACAGGTAAATTAATAGGCTGTAATGATGATATTATGGCAAAAATATTTCCTAATGTTGATCGTTACAATCATTGACAAACTAATAAAATAAATAAAGTAAATTGGAAAAATAACTGTAAGCAGAAACAAGAAAATCGTATTTGGGAATTACTGAAACCCAAAGGAAATTGACGAACCCAATTTCTTCATAGCAAAGCCTGATATGAATCTTAAGTGCAGAACTTATTACCTTTTAAACCCGTACACGTAATATGAAATGTTGCAGGCAAATATTTATTCCGGTAAAAGCTTTATGGAAACATGAATTACTGGTATGCTTTAAATGAATGACGGCTGCTCGGGATTTTATACTATTCCTCTAATAGTTATAAAAAAAGCAAAATATTATATGGCCTGCTCTACATAAACGATTTTTTTTTTATTATATTTCTAATTTGTTTGACAAAAAAACGCAAATTGGTTTAGATTACGGAACAGAATTCTCTTTCTGTTCTCTGATTTTAAATTAAGGGTAATAACATAGAGCAACGCGGCCAACGCGGCCAGGCGGCCATTCGCCTAACGGAAATGCTTTGGAAAACGCTAACGCTTTCGATTTTATTTTGTTATTTCTGCCCGCCGAAGGTTTTCAAATGCCTCGCGCTCTTTTTTTTTCTTTTGCATTGGTAATAACAATATTAAAAAATGAGCGTGAGGTATTTGAAAACCTTCGGCGGGCAGAAATAACAAAATAAAATCGAAAGCGTTAGCATTTACGTGAGGCGAATGGCCCCCAGGAGAGGAGTCGGCATACACAGCGTCCCCCTCTGTCGATTTTCCTCCGCTGTTGGGCCAGCTCATGAACAAAACTAAGCGCTCGGATATTTCACTAGACTGAGTCAAGTCCGAGTGTATGTTACAGATCAAAAACGCCAAAATGTTATGTAATTTGCTGTAAAATATGTCTGGAATATTAAAATTACAAAAGGATGGTTGGTTCACATATAAGTAGGATGATTAACATATTATTTATATTTAACCACTTTTAAACACAAAATTTATTTTATTTTGTTAAAATTTAATCGTCGGACTTTTTTCACAAAACAGTCAACTCGCCAGTACAAGTTTCAGATCTGTCAATAAAAAAATCTTGAGTTTCATCTATGCCCGATTTAGCACTGCCATTTTTTATGTGTGAGTGTCGTCATTACAATTTAGTTTTTGCGAAAGTATCTTGGACTACATTTATGTGAACATTCCTCTCCCCGCAAAAAGTGGCAGAATGATTTCAGTAGTGTTATGTCACTATAGCTACTCCCCTCCTAGCCGCATCGGCTGTGTTGCTCTATGGTATATGATTATTCGGTTCGGTCATTGACAACTGAACTCTCTAAAAATCGTGAAAAAACAGTCAATACCATTATTACCCACCCGATCGTTTCATCTTTCTCACATAGGTAGGTACTTCTGAATGGATAAAATGGACTGATTCATTCTCTATCTTTCTCAATCCTCGACTCAGTATATAATATTGCAGGAAGAAAAAACAGCCCTTGCTGAGTTTCTTACTGGTTCTTCTTAGTACAAGGCTCCCGTTGTAGTTTTGCGTACCGATGGCGTAGCTTTTCGACCTTCTTAAGTGTTTTTAACAGCCTAGTCAGAATAAATGATTTTTGATTTCGATCATGTCCATGAATTTGGTTTCTCTAAAAGTTAATAGGCAGTTTTCCCCATTTACATTTTGACTAAAAAATATTTTTGACAGCAACATTATATAAGGTCAATTTTTATTATTATTATTTCTTAAAAAGCGATTCTGACCATGAAACGGTACCTTCCCGAAATAACGTTTCTTTATAATTTTTTTATTAGTCCACGGTTCATTTTTGTCCGCGCGTAAAAGGGAATCTTATTTTGTGTAAAACACGGGAGATTTTCGTTCGCCTAGCTCACATCACAGGTTTTTCTAATGGACTTATGGATTTTTTCAGCAATGTAAAACATTCTGTTTGCGATCTTGAAATACGATATATTATTGGGTGCCCGCGACTTCGTGTACGTGGAAAAATAGATTTCCCATACAAACTTACCATTCACCCCCTTCAAAAGTGGTTTTTAGGATACAAATTATTCTATGTCCTTCCCCGGGACTCAAACTATCTTTGTACCAAATTTAGATCTGATTATGTTCAGCGGCTTTAGCGTGAAGAGGTAAAGGACAGACAGACAATAAATAGTAAGAAATAGTAGAATGGATGGATCTAAATATAAAAACACACCCAAACCACAATATATCTAATATACAGGGCGTACCACGGCAACCTCACACGAAGGGAAAGTATATTAAATATTGAAGAAAGGATATTTTTCTGAAAGAAGACATCATTTTATTTTTAATAATAACTAGAACTGCATTCACAGTTTTTTTTTAAATCGCCTGTTATAACTGGGAATCAAACTCGTGAGATTTCGAAAAAAAAACACAACATATTTTATGATAACCATCGAAAGGGTTAATCATAAGGAATATTTTTTGCTAAATAACATAGCGTTTTAAATGAAAGGAATGTCTTATAACGTGATAAAAAAATAAAGTGATATACAAACTGTAGTACGTATGCTTTCTTATTGAACTCACAGTTATAATGCCTAATAATTGCAAAATGGAACACATAAATTTTCAAGCGTCTGTTCTTTTGTTTTTTGTGAGTTTCATTTTCATTTATTTGCAATTTTTTGTTAATTAACTTACCATTGCGTATCAAAATAAAACGGATTTAATGGAAGCTTACTTTATGAACCACAAAGACATTATTAGCTTTGCGGTGGTACCTGATAGAGAAGTACCTTCTCGACATGTGTTTAAAAGGTTAGTATCTTAAGATTTACGTACGAAAACGTATAAATCTAATCTTTAGATTTATACGTTTTATTAATTCCACCCAATTTCGTTCTTAACTCATCCTAAGTCAGGAAAATTAGATGCTTATTGCATACTTTTAATGGCATATATTAGCAAAAAAAGGTATGCAATTAGTATTTCATTTAACTGAAAAAAGAAGAATTTTTTTTTGGACAATTCTTTTTGTTTTTAATTTTTTATGATACATCATACAAATATTACTGTAGCCGACCCCTTTTATAGATATAGTTTTTATAGTTTTTTGAAGTGTTTTTAACGTATTGACATTTTTATGATTTTTTCTATCAAAATTGTTATTGTGTGTCCATAGTCTTTGCCTGTCATCAGATATAATATTATTTTGTGTTTTACGATAATAAAATAAAATAAAATAAAAATAAAAAGCCTTTTATTTCTTGCATAGAAGGTAAAGAAAAATACAATAATTGTTTGAATATCATTGAATTGTGCTAATTATAATGTAATGTAATGATGTAGGTGCTTGTTATAATTAAATAGAATTTACATGCATGATGTGGTAAGTTGCACTTGATATAAAAATAAATTTGAGATAATTATTAATTGGTTGTTAAAATAATTAAATTGATTAAAATAAATACAAATTAATTAAAATCATGCAAAATTATAAATTATTGAAATTATTTTACATTTACTTATTGGGATTTAATTTGCAAGAACCCCTACACAGGTAAAGGCCTCCTCCAAAGTTTTACGATAAAATCGTGTTAATAAACCCATTGCGTCCTAAATCCTAGCCTTCATATTCCATTCCACTAGCTTTCCGCTTCAATTGCCTACTCGCTTTATTAACGTTCGATTCTCTTCAATAGCATTGGTCCTACTTTCTGCTTCAAAGGTCCAAGGAAGACGCTATAAGGAGATTTAAACTTAAATAAAACTAGTTTTTACGGGTTAATGCAGTGTGTGAACATGCATTAGGGGGACTGAACCACTACATTAGATTTGATAAACCACAAATCCTTGCAGCTGAGCGGCGGTTCGTTCCTCGAATGATGCGCGAGGCTATTGAGATTAAAAAATATCCAAATTTCAATAGGGAAGGTGGTTGGTATATACCACCAGCTTGGGAACCTATTATACAGGAGATAAAATCCCAACCCCGAGCACATACTGCAAGACCATCAGATACTATTAGTTCTTTTTGTTTGCATAATTTAACATAAGAAGGAGATAGAAAGCCTCTCTTGAGTTTGTTTCGCCGGTTCTTCTCAGGAAGGTCTCCCAATTTGGGAACCGGTGGTAGTTTACGGTAGTTAGGGTCAAATAAATAAACTCAAAATTACAAACAAGAATTTTAAATAAAATACTTTATTAAGTAAATTAAATAATAAATTCATACATAGACAATAAAATTTTAAAAAACTTCCAATGAAATAACCAAACGCTCAATATCAGTCTTTCGAAGGTAGCTCGACAATTTTAAATAAAAAAAACATTATTCTGACGATGCAGACCTGAAAAGGCTGCGAAACGTCAAGAAATAAATAAAGTTTCGTGCATTAACCCGTAAAAACTAGTTTTATTTAATGAGTGATGTGCGTGAAAACCTAAGAAACAAATAGATTTAAACTTTTCACTTTTTGAAAGGATGACTTTTTAATGAGCTGAGATGAGAAAAAGAAGATCTCTCTGTTTACATCTGTAAAGATTGTGTAGAGATAGATTTAGGTTCAAAGATAATTTATTTCCCATAAAGACATACAGTCCACTTAAAATGAGAATATAGAAATAACATGCAGTTGTGTATTACTTATTGCTCCTTTTGGAACATCGGATATTTCAGTTAAAAAATTGATACTAATACTTAAGTTCAACACCCTTAAAAAGTAGTCTTTCTTGTTTTATGACTTAATTTTTTTTTTTTTTTTGTTCAAAGCCCAGTTTTAACAATAGTAAGTTATTTGATCTTATGAGCATTCACAATGTTATTCTTATGTAAATAACAAAACAATCATATATAATATTATTAAAAATAAATAAAACTAAATCGACTCGATTATTCCTTAGGCGGAAGTGAAATATAAAACTTTCCTTACAGTGACAATACGTATTCTGACGATGCAGACCTGAAAAGGCTGCGAAACGTCAATAAATAAATAAAGTTTCGTGCATTAACCCGTAAAAACTAGTTTTATTTAATGAGTGATGTGCGTGAAAACCTAAGAAACAAATACGTATTCTTTTATTTTGATTTCGCTTCTGATAACTATTTACTTTCCCATCAGAGCGATGTATTCGTTGTCCAATACTTATTTATCCTTCGCCATATCATATTTGGGATAACACGTTATAGCGAGCGCCGAGTGCGGGCTCTAATGAAAAATCGATAGGTGCCGTACAGGTGTATAGTAATTGACGTCTTAATATCCATCCTAGCAAGCTGCGATCAATCATCCTCCAATAAACTACAGTTAATGATATTGCTAGGTTTAACGGCTACCGTCTGTCGTTCCATTATGAAATTGTATAAAAGTATCTGATCTCGGAAAGAAGGTTGTGATAATTTTTAATTGGCACATCCGTTGGGTGCAATTGGGATGTTGACTATTTTTTTTTCTTCGTTTATCAGATTGATTATCAAAGAGTGTTGGACACGTATTTTTTCTTTTTTCACAGAATATAAACATTGCACAGATATTTTCATTTGAAAAGTAGCATGACGTCACGTTTGAGTACACTTTTAAGTGAAAATTCACTAAAAAATGACGTCACGAGCCCCTACTCCCAAACTTTGACGCGCTATAACTTTGTCATTTTTTGGTTGATTGCCCAAAGAAAAAATGCGTGTCCATTATTTTTTGATCATCTAACTGATGGACTAAATAGAATTTCGTTTACTGTACCCCGTCATCACCCATATTTCAATATCATTGCTGTTTTTAGAGTTTTGGTTTGTTTTATCTATGGATTTATCTATCTATTTATAATAAAATGGAAGGAAAGTTAAATACTTGGGGTGTGGTCTACAATCGATACCGAAGCCAAAAATATAGTTTTTTTTTTTAATATTTCCGACACACACCAATTAGCCTAGCCCAAAGTAAGCACTGTAAGGCTTGTATTATGGGATACTAGGGTAACGGATAGAATACATATACTGTACATATATAAGTATATTTATATAGAAATACATATTAAATATCCATGACTGGAGTACAAATGTTCGTATTCATCACACGAACATCTTTCCCCACCGGGATTCGAACCCGCGACCTCTCGAGTCGGCGACACCATAAAACCCGGCGTACAAACCACTCAGCCACGGAGGTCGTCAGTAGTTTTTAGTATATTTGTCTGTTTGTCGGTATGTATGTCCGGGATAAACTCAAAAAGTACTGCATGGATTTACTTCAAATTTGGCAAGAATATTATTAAGAAGTCGGGTCAATATATAGGCTACATATTATCACGCTATCATCTATGGGGAACGAGAAGTGAACCTTTATCTCTTTCTAACTTCACGCGTACAAAGTCGGGGGCGGCCGCTAGTCATCATCATCATCATCAGCCCATTAATGTCTCCACTGCTGGGGCACAGGCCTTCCCTATGGAAGGAATAGGGAGATTGGGCCATAACCCACCACGCGGGCCCAGTGCGGATTGGTGGGTGCTAACGACTGCAGATGCAGCCGGGACCAACGGCTTAACGTGCCTTCCGAAGCACGGAGAAGCTCGATAAAGTAAATTTTTGGTCACCCATCCAATGACCGACCACTGCGCAAAGTTGCTAAACTTGAACGCCGAACGCGCTAACCATTTGCGCCATCGAGCTTCTCGCGTGTTCATTAAGTTTTTACTAACATAAGTATTAAGTTTATTTACTAATTATGATGTTTTATATCTGTATATATTATGTTAGACTTTAAGGTACGTATCTATAGGCCTACGTTGCTTGACTTTAAATTTATAAATAAATAAATTATTTCTACGCCAAAATTCTTGTTGTGAGTAAAAAATAAAAAATAGACAAATGTCTTATGAACATTTCAACACACACACAAATTATTTCTATGATTCGATACATTTTTGTCTTCGTAATCGACAGAACAAAGTTTGTGTGAAAACAAAAACTTTTTCTTCATTAGTAAAAACACTTGAGCGAAATCGCGTTCACTCGAACGTAAAATATAAAACCAACAAAGAGGGTGAGTCATAGACACATGTCTTATGAACGTTTCGACACACAGATTATTTCTGTGGTTTGATACATTTTTGTCTTCGTAATCGACAAAACAATGTTTGTGTGAAAAGAAAAACTTTTTCTCCATTAGTAAAAACACTTGAGCGAAATCGCGTTCACTCGAACGTAAAATATAAAACCAACAAAAGGGTGAGTCAGTTGCCTACGCGAAGGTTAACTTCTATTTTCCTTTTGACTTTGTTCCGTTGTGCGAAAACTCGATTTTCGCCAATTGAACTCATTGAATTTACTAGGTATGTACGAGTAAGAAAACGATTTCTTTTTAAACGATGTTCATGATTTAGCGAAACGTAATCAAACGCAGACGGTTCTTTTTCAGATTTTATAATGCCGATCAATGACCTTCTATATTATTATATAGACAGGAGCTCGACGGCGCGGCTGGTTAGCGCGTTCGGCTACGATCGTTGAAGTTAAGCAACTTTCGCAGTGGTTGGTCATTGGATGGGTGATCAAAAATCTTCTATCTCGAGCTCCTCCGTGCTTTGAAAGTCACGTTAAGCCGTTGGTCCCGGCTGCACCTGCAGTCGTTAGCACCCGCCGATCCGCAATGGGCCTGCGTGGTGGGTCATGGCCCAATCTCCCTGTTCCATCCATAGGGAAGGCCTGTGCGCCAGCAGTGAGGACATTTGACCTTCTATATTATTATATAGAAATACTTATATAGACAGGAGCTCGATGGCGCGGCTGGTTAGCGCGTTCGGCTACGATCGTTGAAGTTAAGCAACTTTCGCAGTGGTTGGTCATTGGATGGGTGACCAAAAATCTTCTATCTCGAGCTCCTCCGTGCTTTGAAAGGCACGTCAAGCCGTTGGTCCCGGCGGCACCTGCAGTCGTTAGCACCCGCCAATCCGTACTGGGCCCGCGTGGTGGGTCATGGCCCAATCTCCCTATTCCATCCATAGGGAAGGCCTGTGCGCCAACAGTGGGGACATTAATAGGCTGATGATGATGATGATTTATATAGAAAGTCATTGATGCCAATAAACCAAACAAACTTATAAAAGTATAAAATCTACGTCACAAGTTTTGAAATTGCACGTAGGTACGTATGTTATGTAGGTAGATTGTATATCGGATTATCCGCATTTATGCCATACGTGATGATGTCATAATCGCATTAATGAGGCACTGTGCTCACGTAAGTAGGAATAATGATACCGTCACCAAAAGAAAGATTTCTATTTTGATTATAACTATATTCTTTAATATTTGTTTCTTAGGTTTTCACGCACATCACTCATTAAATAAAACTAGTTTTTACGGGTTAATGCACGAAACTTTATTTATTTATTGACGTTTCGCAGCCTTTTTAGGTCTGCATCGTCAGAATAATGATTTTTTATTTACTCGACAATTTTAAATAAAAAATCATTATTCTGACGATGCAGACCTGAAAAGGCTGCGAAACGTCAATAAATAAATAAAGTTTCGTGCATTAACCCGTAAAAACTAGTTTTATTTATATTCTTTAATAATGATATGTTCATAATGTACAATAAATAAGGTAAATACAGATATGTAGGCAACCTATAGCAATATCGCTCAGTACCCTTAGCATGAACCAATTTTTAATTCGAATAGTGGAATAGCGGGACAAGTTTTAGAAAACGATCTCACGCTTTTCTAATGTTTATAATAATAATAAATATATTTATTGTCACATAAATTAATTCCATACTTGTTTATAATGTAGTCCCTGACCCCTATAATAGGATAAAGACCTGTGTGACAGGGGTCAGTGCCCACTTCCGAATACATAAATCATAACTATTTATGTAACAAAACAGTTTTACAATAAGACATACATTATTGAAATAATTAAAGCAATCAGAATTCGAACAGAATAAATAAGTGCGTGTGTGTGTGTGTGTGTATGTGTGTGTGTGTGTGTATGTATGTGCATGTTTGAGTGAATGTGCGTGCAAGTCAAAAAGTAGGGAACTTAGCTTAACAGCAAAGATTCGGTATGATCTTAATTAAGGGTAAGTAACCATTTTCTTATTTTATGGAGTTGGAGTAGTGTTTATGAAGAGTTTAGGAGTATAAAATGTGGATATTTTTAATTATGTTCTGAAATTCACTAAAAAAACTAAATTAAGAATTCTATATTCGAGTTGCCGCTAAAACGTTTCTCTGGACATTATGGCAACTAACTAGTATATGACGTCACAATACTATCATTAAAATATTAAACGATACAACGTAATGTCACTTTGGCCGGAAGTTTAGTAGTGTGTGACGTCATTTTAGTCATGGCCAATCCCAGGTGTTTTAGGTCACTCGACCATTGAGCAAAAAATCATTTCTATTTAATGATTTAACAGAAAAGTTATTAATGATTTGTTCTTTCAGAATAGTAAAATCGCTGCTTATATTCATATTAAATACAGATGCCAACAACTGGTATATTATTTTTCATATACTACACACTAAAACACACACACACATACGCACACACACACACACGCACACACACACAAACACAAACACCGGTTAATGCTATACCTAGGTACTTTCTCAACATTATTTTTATATAATTTTTATTTAGGAGTTTTAAATTACTGTAGCTCTAAAGTAACAATAATGGGGAGAGCACTGTCTTCTGGTCTTCAGGGTAACCTTTTCCAGAGGACAGGGTTCACATTATCATGTACGAAAATGTAAAGTGGTTCCAATAAATATTAGCGGGAAGGTCCAAAAGACAGTCAGACAGGAGTTAGCGATTAGATTCAGGCTTGCGAGGTGAGAATGGCTGAGGCGGCACACTTTAACGCTTAAACGATTTCAAGTTTCCAAGCTTGAGCTAAAGCAAGTGGTAACCTTGGTGCTGCAAGTGTCTATGGGCTATAGTGATCACTTACCATCAGGTGTGAATAGTTGAAGTTTCAATTATTTTTATGACTGAACTCCATTACAGTTAACAGTGGGGTGAGGTAATTTTAAATACTTTAAGCTTCAGAGCTGGTAACGCATGAGTGGTAACCTTGGTGCTGCAAGTGTCTATGGGCAGCAGTAATCACTTACCATCAGGTGTGAATAGTTGAAGTTATTTTTTGACTGAGCTCCATTACAGTTAACAGGAAGAGGGGTGAGGTAATTTTAAATACCTTTACCTTCAGAGCTGGTAACGCATGAGTGGTAACCTTGGTGCTGTAAGTGTCTATGAGCTTTAGTGATCACTTACCATCAGGTGTGAATAGTTGAAGTTTCAATTATTTTTATGACTGGACTCCATTACAGTTAACAGCAAGTGGGGTGAGGTAATTTGAAATACCTTTACCTTCAGAGCTGGTAACGCATGAGTGGTTTGGTGGCACTGGAACCTTGGTGCTGCAGGTGTCTCTAGGCTGCACTTACCATCAGGTGGACTATCAACTCGTTTGCCTGCATAAACACAAAAAAGTGCTTTGTATAGAACGCTGAGAGAAACTTCCATTGTAATAATTTATATTAGTATGATAAACGCTGCTTTTTTTGCTGTCCCTATTCGTTGAATGTTTCAGACAGGTTGCCTATTTATAGCGTACTGTATGGTATATAAAGTGATATTGTTTTTAACACATATTCATATTTATCTTCTTATATAGGTACAGGCTGTCCCAAAACTTTGTCACATGAAGGGAGAGTACTTTAAATACTGAAGTTTGAAAATTAATAATTTTTAGGTTATTTGAAAATAATAATATCTGTAACATTCAATATTTCTATAACGACCAGACACAACAGATCACACAATCACCAGTAAAAGATGGACCTATTTGGTTTGGACCATTTGATGCTCTTGTATCCACATTTCTTACGATACATTTTTTTATATATAGCCAGGTAGCCAATAGGGATGATGACTATTTTTTTTCTTCGTTTATCAGGTAGATTATCAAATAGTATTGGACACGTATTTTTTCTTTTTTCACATAATATAAACATTTGAAAAGTCTCATGACGTCACTTTTTGGTACAGTTTTCACTTAAAAGTGACGTCACGAGCCCCTACTCCCAAACTTTGACGCGCTATAACTTTGTCGTTTTTTGGTTGATTGCCCATAGAAAAAATACGTGTCCATTATTTTTTGATCATCTAACTGACGGACTAAATAGAATTTCGTTTACTGTACCCCGTCATCACCCCTATTGACTCTATCCCACCTGATGGTAAGTGGCGATAAAATACAAACGCTGGTACAGCAGTTATAAACTGCCATACCAACCATCCTCACCTTGCTGGCCTGCAAACATCTTTCTTCACGCCTGTCTTAGAGGACCCCAGATTGTACGAAGATAGAATCTGGGGTCCTCTAAGATTAGATATAGATTCCATCAAAATAAATGTTTAAAACATGCAACTTATAAATACGCAAAAAAACAAAGTTTTAGCCCCCTTTTTATTAACGAGGAATAAGCTTAAACTTTCGTAGTGGTCGGTCATTGGATGGGTGACCAAAAATTTACTATCTCGAGCTCCTCCGTGCTTCGGAAGGCACGTTAAGCCGTTGGTCCCGGCTGCATCTGCAGTCGTTAGCACCCTCCAATCCGCACTGGGTCCGCAGGGTGGGTCACGGCCCAATCTCCCTATTCATTCCATAGGGAAGGCCTGTGCCCCAGCAGTGGGGACATTAATAGGCTGATGATGAAGCTCAAACTAGTTACGTCGTATTTTGTTAATATCACTCAAGTGCCATTTGTAATTCAATGAACAGAGTCAAAACGTAGAATAACTAATCCAAACTTATTCTTCGTTTATTAATAAGGGCGTAAATGGTTGAACAGAAATTTACGTCCAATAAACAATAAAGATTAATATTGACTCTACAGACATTGGCCAATCAGGCGTGCCTATTTAATTCAACGACGTGAAACAGCCGATTTAGAATAAATATTTATATAAAATATTCCGTTTTCCAATACTGATAAAGTCTCTTTAGGACTTTAAAAAAACAACGATGAGCATAACAATCACTGAGGCTAAAAGTTTTCGTCAGTTATCTTTCGATTTAAACAGTCCTGCGAACTCATCCGATACATTTTATATCTGTTTTGTAAATTTAAAAACCATAAGCACGAAACTGTGAGTTTGTACCTCGGCAATAGTTGAGAGTACTTTAAATACTGCAGTTCGAAAATTATATTATCGGAAAATTTTTAGGTTATTTGAAAATGATAATAACTGTAACATTCAATATTTCTATAACGACCAGACACAACAGATCACACAATCACCAGTAAAAGATGGACCTATTTGGTTTGGAGCATTTGATGCTCTTGTATCCACATTTCTTACGATACATTTTTATATATATAGCCAGGTAGCCAATAGGGATGATGACTATTTTTTTTTCTTCGCTTATCAAGTAGATTATCAAAAAGTTTTCATCAATTATCTTTCGATTTAAACAGTCCTGCGCACTCCTTCGATTCATTTTATTATCTGTTTTGTAAATTTAAAAACCAAAAGCACGAAACTGTGAATTTGTCCTCGGCAATAGTTGTTTACATATTTTTTTTTTTGCATGCATGTAAAAGGGCAACTGGAATAAACAGAATATATTATGACTTTTTTTATTCGTGATGATTCTCTCTTCTCTACTTGAAGAAGCTCTCTTCCAACTCGATGGCAGAGATGAGATCTACGAGATAGTGAGTTTACCCAGAAGGAGCCTATTCACTCCGGCGTTTTTTTTTTTATTGGTTTTTTAAGTCACACATTGATTTTATACATAAAAATATCTGCCAAACTATTACTATAGTTTGTCACT
Organism: Chilo suppressalis; assembly: GCA_902850365.2. NCBI lineage: Eukaryota > Metazoa > Arthropoda > Insecta > Lepidoptera > Crambidae > Chilo > Chilo suppressalis. Next base: position 26,368,776 of record OU963901.1, on the reverse strand, counting down.
CAGCCGACATAATGCCCGTGGATAATGATTAATTACAAATGATTTACAACTTATGTTAAACAAAACAAGTTTACTATTATAAAAATACATCATATTTATACTCTGCAAACCTTTATATATAAAGTAGCGGCCCGCCCTCGCTTCGCTTCGGTGTAGAGCTGAAGTGTAGACTACAGTTTTAGTTCTCATGCTTGTATTATACACAATGACATTCATCTATGATTCTTTTTATACCTGCATGCAAAGTCTCAACCCGATCGGTTTAAAATTGACAAAGTTTCATACAAACTTTCATTCCCTATTTTATCCCCTTGAGGATAGAATTGATCAAAATCCTTAGCGAATGCCTACGTCATAACATGTACCTGCAGGCCAATTTTCAGCCCGATCCGTCCAGTGGTTTGCGCTGTGCGTTGATAGATCACTATGTCAGTCAGTCACCTTTGAGTTTTATATATATATAGATAATAATTTATATAAGATTCCTGTGATGTATGAAATAATCAACGTATTTATAAACAACCCAATATCACAACGTGCACATCTTTTGCAAACGGTTCGTATCTTTACATTTTCCATTTATTTAAAATAAATTAGCAATCAATTGTCAGCTAAAAAAGTGTGCTGTGAGTGAAATGAAGCGTCTTGTGTCCAGAGCTGTAATGAATTTGATTTGACATACAGAGAATCTGAAAACATAATGGATATCTTTATATATATAATTCTTCTGTGAGTGTGTATGTCGCTGAACTTCTCTTAAACGACTGGACCGATTTTGATGAAATTTTTTGTGTGTCAAGGGGATCTGAGAATGGTTTAGATTCACAATTTTGTCCGCTGGACAATGTTTTTTTAATTAATTTTTAATTTATTAGTAGTTGTTGATTTTGGAATGTTTTACATTGGATCCGACAGACGGCGCTACCATACTAGACAGGACAACGTCTGTCGGGTCCGCTAGTTAACTAATAAAATTATTCCTTAATACGTGAAAGGACACAGGAACCCACACACAACACACAGGCACCCACACACAACACCCAAAATGTATATATTTATATTAATGTATTCTGTAAATCGAATCTGCTTTCCTGTTTAGTCACATTCATTTAACGTATATCAAAATCTTTGCCCACAAGACAGGCTCAGCCTAGTATGTGGGCTAGAACTCTGTAACATTGTTGTGAAATTTGGAAATAAATCTTTATTACTACTTAACGTACCTATACGATTGAATGACTACCCACCGCTCGCACAAGGTTCACCATTCAAAGTGGGAACATTTCCACACGATGTCCGTATTTACATTCATTATTTCATAGCCTCTTTGTTCCTGAATCGCTGACGGAGACCAATAAAATGGAAATAGCACACAAGTTTTCACCTAAAGCAGGGAAATTCGTAAGCGTCGTCACTCGTCGTCGCCTCCTGCCACGAAATGCAAAGAAAAGAAAAAATATATAAATTTTCATAACTTGCCAATTGTCAACAGCTGTTTTGACGTCACGAACAAGGGAACGGGAGTGATAAAGATTTCGCTTCTCTTTTCAATAAAGGGTTCAAGTAAGAGACAAGTATGTCATCGCTTTGGATGTAGTCAAGTGTAAGGAACATTTTACGCATTGAGATAATATTTGTGTTTAGGCGTGAATATCCGTCTGTTGCTTTTTATGGGCTTTGTCTTGATATATCTAGCTTTTCTTATGGGTTCTGTACTAAAACGACAATAATGGAACGCTATTCGTGAATAATTCAGTCAAGCTCAAAGTATTTACTAAGTAGTGTATGGTGCACGTTCCCCCCCCCCCCCCTTAAATCCGCCATGTCTGTCCATAAAATCTGCCCTGCCATTTACTTAGCTTGTTCATTTTACTTTTAGATTTAAGTTAATATTCTAATAAATTTTCTTGTTAAGCTATTGCATAGATTTTATCGCGGGCTTTGAGCGCGGCGACCGAATCAAAAAATCCCGTAACGAAAATAGCCTGACAACAGTGCATATGAACAGAATTTTCGCCTTTCCAGTATCGATCGAAACCGCGCAGTGTGTTTAATTTTTGCTACGGGACCAACGTTCGACGCATCACCGCGGTCGTCAGTTAAAATCCCGCACTTTTGTTTTTTTAAATTTTTTTTATATTTGTTTTAGACCCCAGCACCAGTTCTTTTTTTATTTGTCTCCCTTTTATTTCGATTTTATAATTATAATTTAAATTTTTGGACTAAAGATGGTGACTGTAAAGATGAGAACTGTGGAGCTTGTGATAGTTTTTTGGTGCTGGCCGGGCAATGCTGTTTTTTGCTGTGCTTGCCCAATAAAATATCATAGGGCCTACCTCGCCATCGTTTAATATCAAAGAAAAAACTTGAATTGATATCAAAGAAAAAAAATACTGCATAAAGAAAATAAATAAATAATTATAATTACATAAGTTGATAAATAATGCTATGCTTTACCGCGGCGGTCCCCGAGTGCCACACGTATTTTTTTTAATGTTTTTGTTCTTTATGATGTCGGTTTTGATTTTGGTAAAGTTTTATCATTCCGAAATGAAGTATTTCTAACCATCAAAATTTTCCTTGTTTTCCGAACAAACTAAATACATTTTTAAAAAGCTATGAAAATAATCATGACTTATTCTTTTTGTTTTGTATCATTTTTAGATACCTTTGTATGAACTAGCTGCTCAAACTATATCTTCGAAGATTTCTTAAGGTCCCCGAGAAACTTTTAACGCGGAGAACTTTGAACTTTTACTGGGGACAAAAATATCCTATAAGTTTTATTATTCAGTCCGAAGCAAAATTATACCTTTTATTATAATGGTGAACAGTGACAAATAAATTATAATATCTATCAATTTATCATTAGGTGCATATGACCGGTACATTGCACGTATATATATTTACGCGTATATCATACTCCAATTAAGAAAATTACAAGTTAAATTGTTAGAAAATCTGGGTCTACTACATAACTTTAATGACATAAACTTAAAGTAAAACTTGATATTTTAAATCGATTTTTATTTTTTGCCATGAACGCGTCACTACCTAAACTTCATAATTTATATTATTTATACATGCTACTCATATTTAAGTTAGTAGGTATATAATAGGTTGATGAAAAGTCTTTTCGCATTATAGTGCGTATGAACTTGCAATAAAATCTCTTTGGCTTTACCATTTGTATCTGGCTGGTTTTGGTATAATTAAAAATTGTAATTTTAAAGATGATAATTTCAAATTCAAATTAGAAAAATGTGTGATTTTCATTTGTTATTCTTCCTATCAAGATGAGTGTATCTAATGAAGGATTCGATACATTTTAAAATTTTACTACAAAATAGGCAAAAATGCAACATAAGCCGCGAAAAAAATATGTGATGATTATGGACCTAGTGCAGTGTCTGTCAGAGTGTGCTACTACTATAATAAAAGGTTTTAATTTTGCTTCGGACTGAATAATAAAACTTATAGCATATTTTTGTCCCCAGCAAAAGTTCAAAGTTCTCCGCGTTAAAATTTGGTTAAAGCGTTGTCAATCCGGAAATTAAGATGACAAAGATGCACGTCGCTCTGGTAACCCTGTTACGGATAAAACGGATGTTTTTTTTAAAAAGTGGAGTAAGGTCGACATATCAGTAGTAACGAAGTAGCTGAAGAACTAAGAATTGATCACAAAACATTTTTGGCGCATTTGAAATAAGCTGAGTACACAAATAAACTAGATATTCAGGTGCTTCACGAGCTCACTGCAAGAAACCTAATGAACCGTGTACTCATTTGTGATTCTTTATAACGACGTAATGAGACCGAACCATTTTTGACGAGGCTGATAACTGGTGATGAAAAGTGGATCATGTATGACAAGAATGTGCCAAAAAGATCGTGGTCGAAGGTCGGTTAGGCTTCACAGACTGGCGAAACCCGGGTAAACTCGCAACAAAGTGATGCTGTGTGTATGGTGGGATTCATCATCATCATCATCATCATCATCAACCCATGTTCGTCCACTGCTGGACATAGGTCTCCCCCAATGCACGCCACTGCTCCCGATTTTGTGCTACTCTCATCCAGCCCACTCCAGTCAGCCTACGAATATCATCATCCCATCTTGTCTCAGGGCGTCCTACACTACGTATGTTGTATGTTTATTATTTATGGTGGGATTGGAAGGGCATTATTCATTATGAGCTGTTACCGCCTGGCAGGACCATCGATTCTGAACACTTCTGCGAACAAATGGTGAGATTAAAGCAAGAAGTTAAGAGAAAGCGGCCAGAATTAATCAACAGAAGGGGTGTAGTTTTTCATCATGATATCGCTAGACCTTAAACATCTTTAGCCACTTAGCAAAAATTAAGAGAGTTTAACTGGGAGGTGTTAATGCCTCCGCCGTATATTCCTGACCTTGCACCTTCAGACTTTCACTTGTTTCGGTCTTTTCAGATTTCTTTAGGCACTGTCAGGTTACATCACGAGAGGACTGCCAAGACCACTTGTCGCGGTTTTTTGATCAGAAGCCCTAAAATATCTATAGCAATGATATCATGGCCCTTCAAGAAAGCAAAAATTATCAAATAAAATAGCACCTACATAGTTAAGTTAAAAAAATGTGTTGAATTTTCATATAAAATGCGAAGTTGAAAGTTGAGGGATTTCATCGCGTCTCATTCATCACCCAACAGTCTCCGGATATTGACAACTTTAAAATTTAATAAATGTATTTGTTTGATTTTCTGGACTCATTCCGAAAATGGTGTCCATTAAATGATCCCTGGTGATGTCTGAGATGATTGCGGTAAACTTTAGGATTAACAAATAACTCGCAAAGCTGACCAGAACCCTAAGAAGAACGCAAGCATATTACTGTTCGATCAAAGTGCGAATACGAAAAGGGTCCTTGAACAATTTGGTTAATTCCCACTTGCATTATTGTGTTTGGTCCTAATCTTTTTAAAGGACTGCCAAAGATAAAAATTATTTGAAAGATCTGAAAATTCTTCAGCAAGTTTAAGAAAGTAATTGCAGTTAGGGGATTATACACCTAGATCAAAAGAGTTCCAAAAAAGGGCAAGGCAAAATTTTTATTTGTTTACATATTGATGCCCATAAAATAATGGATTCATTGAGTAACATTGAAACTAAAATCTACAAAACTCATATCGTTCATAGGTTTATGTTATGTGAATGCATATTCATAATTATATTCTTTGACCGGTCCGGTTTCGGCAGGTTTCGTCATGCTATGATAGATCATACAGACTATTTCATATCAACGTAAGAGTACTTTATCAAACATAGCTCAGCAACTCATAAAACGTGACGTAAATATTGCGTTTTGTTTTTATAAATAGTGGTCACACGTAGTCATTCCTTTATTTGGTGTTTAGCTTAACTGTATGGTTTACTTCATACATTAATTAACGACCTCCGTGACCGAGTGGTTTGTACGCCGGGTTTCATGGCTGTCGCCGACTCGAGAGGTCCCGGGTTCGAATCCCGGTGGGAGCAGATATTTGTGTGATGAATACGAGCATTTGTACTCCAGTCATGGATGTTTAATATGTATTTATATAAATATACTTATATATGTACAGTATATGTATTCTATCCGTTACCCTAGCATCCCATAACACAAGCCTTATAGTGCTTACTTTGGGGCTAGGCTAATTGGTGTAAGTGTCGGAAATATTTATTATTATTATTTATTAATTGATTATTGAAACTTAGGGCCTGCGGTGCGTTAAGCGGGAGCACGAAGCAGACGCCCACTCCACGTGCAGTTTCATGTCATTTCATAAAGCAACGCTGGGACCCCACGACAACGGCTAACTAGAGCCGAGGTTCGAGTCTCAGAGACGCCCTCTAGTTGAGCCGACCTCCTCAAATTCGAATGGTCTAGAGGCTCCACACTGAGAGGAGACTCCCCCCGTGGGGAGATGCCATCTGCCGGGAATACCTCTAGAGGCACTCGCCAATTTTCGGCTTGAGGTCCCCTTAGGATCTCACCGTACCCAAACCCGGTGACGCTGTAAAAGTCATCTGCGAGCAACAGCATACCCACCCAAAATAAATCGGCCTTAAAAAGTTTGGTTATAAATTCTTCCCATAATTTAATTACTGAAAAAGTAATAAGAAACACCAAAAATAAACAAGTATTGACCAAATTAAAATAATAGGTAAGGTGTATATTGTGTGTGTTGTATTCTTTTCACAAATATATGAATTTAATGTTCATTTTTAATGCAATACAGCAGCAGCAGCAGCAGGCTGTTGAGAAGACACCGTCGGTCCTTCGAGTCGAGCCTACAACTTCTTGCCTAGCCTGCAAGTTTTCAACTCAGAAGTCGTTTCCCTCGGGGCGCGGAAAATGCCCCTCACGTACCACTTTGTGTCTGCTCATAACAAATGAAATTGGACGCACTTTTTCTTTTCTTCTTTACTACAACTAAAACTAAATAAACGTCTCATAGGTTAGCCTGTTTGGTATCTTAAAAAATATTTGGAAAAAATTTGCAAATGCAAATAAAATGTTTTCTTTGTGTCTTCAAAAACGACTACGTTTGCGTTATTTTTCTTTAAATCTGGTTCATTGCCACACTTTTCCATCTGTGTATTGTTCGGAGACAGTGGTGACAGATAATGTTTTTACGTTATCCCAATAAGCATTTCGTTTCGCTTATAAATTCCCATGTAGTTTCCACTGATAATTTTTCTCTCTGCTTTTAATATAGAATTGACGTTTTTTCACATTCCTGAGCTCACTGCTCTGAATTTTGAAAGAACTATAGTATTCATATAAACTTTGATTTATGCTTCTCTCTAGCGAAAAAGTAGTTACAACTATGCAGCGATACAACTGTTTAGTAATTTTGTTAAAATAAACAATCTTCGATGTTTTATGATGTCTCAGAAATAAAATTAGTGGTCGCCAAAAAGCAGCAAATAACGCATCTAATATTATCGACAGACAAAAACGCGCCTACGAGGTTGAGGCTTGAGGCCAAACAAATCCATCCCAGTACGTCAAATTCCTTTGTAGGGCTCAAACAATCATAATATATGTTATTGTTCAACACTCTTTTGATTCGAAACTGTGTACAGCCAACACGAGGATATGGAGAAACCTTTTCAATATAAATGTTTTCTTTCATTTAAAAATCAAAGAAACAAAACAAATAAGAGAGATTGTTTTTTTATTGTTGTTTTACGACTAGTCACATTCTACCTTTACGCAATCCCAACACCGTGAAGATCTAAAACCTTATTCACAGACAGAAACACAAGACCACAAAGAATTACTTAACCTGGCAAGGGGGTGTCCATAAATTACGTGAGATGTTTAAGGGGGGAGGGGGTCGAGTCAAATCTCATCTAATCTTACGTTGGAGAGAGGGGGGGTCTCGGTTTTTTTTCAAATTGAAACAAAAAAAAAGCTATTTCGGTCCATTTAATCCAGATTGTTCATGCTTAAGATTCAATCTTAAGCTTAATCGTAATACGATTAAGATCTTTCACTAATTTGTTCGAAAGAAAATAATTTTATTCATGCTTCGACGTCGCAGCGACACACGCACAGGTTCAAACCTGCTTTGTTTATTCTTGTAAATGTATAATTTTTATTACAGTTATAACAATCCAACGCGTTAACGTAAGAAAACCAAATTTTGAAAAATCTCACGTGAGATTGGAGGATGGGGGAGGGGGTTGAATAAAATCTCACGACATCTCACCAGGGGGGAGGGAGGAACCGAAATTTAAAAAAAATCACCTCACGTAATTTATGGACGCCCCCCAACCGCTAATTCTAGCGTAAAATCTGATTTGCCCTACTACTCTAGGCCTCGAGTAGTCAGCGGAGAGGGAGCGGGAGGAGGACGCTCTAGCCGCCCCTCTCCGGCGTAGACGGGTGGGCCGAAGAAGGCAGGCAGCGGTGACTGCCGGTCTTCGACGGCCCTAAGGTGGTCTGGGCGCGGCCTGACCAGCCGCGCGTCCTAGGTGCCGCTCCGGCATAGGCCACCACGTCTGGGGACTGCCTAGTACCCTAGCGCAGTCCCCCTGAGGCGCGTCGCCCGGTCCACTCGTTGGGCCGGGCCTGCCCGGGGGCGTGCTCGGAGATGTGGCGCACGCAGGTGCGTCGGCCCCGAGACGCCCCCATATGGGCGTAGGAGGGTACCGGGGGGTTTTAGTGGAGTAGGATCAGTTTGGTCTTCCGCACTGGTCCTGCTTGAGTAGGGTCGGCACTGTTTCCCGTGCCGGCGAGTCCCACACACGCCGTGCGCCTAGTCAGCGTCACGGTATGGTGCGTAACTGCATTTCCCCTCGTCACAAAAAAAAAACAAAAAGGCCTCGAGTAGTAGGGCAAATCAGATTACTACCACTATTAGTACTCGAGGCCCTACTCTGAATCACTAGCGTCCTTCGAAGCGTAAACGACAAGCACTTACTATAACCGGCCAATACTCCGCGTATCACTAATGTCACTAGACTCGACTAATTAACAATTGTCGTTTCCCAATAGATTAACCCTTAATTGAGCGAGTATAACAAGTCCCCCGCCCCCCCGTAGATGTCTCCAGGTGTTCGGAGCAATATTAGATGAGATAAGGTTCAGCTGTTCATGCTAAATTAACTATTGGATTGGTTAGATACATACATATCCCTTGAGTAATTAAGATCATAAAGAGTGCTAAACCATGAGATACATACTTAATTTTTTTATTTTAATTTTGTTTTAAAGCATGTAACTGCTTGATGTTTAAATCTAAAAAAATATAACTAGAAAAAAAATCGACGCAGACTAGGCATAAGAACCAGCTTTCTCAAGCTGGTTATGGTGGCTAGAAGAATTTCGACGCGGTTCGTGAGGGCCGCGGTAGCATAATTGGTCAGTGCATTCGCCCGGATTGCGAAGGGTGCGGGTTCGAGTCCCGTCTGCTGCCTGGTCCGCGTGGAATTTTTTCTAGTATTAAACATGAGATACTTATAAACAATTCAGATTTTAAATTCATTTGTTGACTTTAGGTTGTTACAAGCACATTTGAAAATTGACAGTAACGCCATCGCAAATCTATGGCGGGCGACTTTCAGCAAGAGTCGTTTTTTAATGATTTATCTCATAATTATGAGTGATGAGAATAAATATTATTCCTGACCAATATATTATCTTCACCTCAGCGATACAAAATTTGTCGATTGATGTAGTCAGTCGATATCAAATAAATTTCGAAATTACTTAGTATGAAGCAAAGTTTTAATTTTGTTGAAACAAAAAATTACGGACGATTTCCCTTTAATTGCACAGAATGTTCCGAAAATATTACCGTCTTTGTAAAGAAGAGTACATTCACCAATAATGGAAGTTCTTGCTTCCTTCACATAATACAATCTATAAGTCTTCAATCTCGCACGCCTACTCCCAGCCTACAGAATATGAGGTGATCAACAAATTCGACGCCAGTCTGATACTTTCGTGTGGAGCAGACAAAACAATTTGATCCTTTATCCAATGGCGATGCTAAACAGGTGTGAAGCGAAAACACGCGATATGAAAATAGATACGCGCCCGTCCGGGCCGGGCCACCGCTGATCAGTGGAGCTTTAAGCAGACAAGGCTGCGAATATGTCGGTAGGGCTGCCGCCTATTTAAATATTGTTAGGTTTCTGCACCTCAGAAGAAAAAAAAACGGAACCCTTATAATTTAATTTAATTTAATTTAATTAATTTTTTAATTTAATTTATTATTCAAAATACATTACACCATTATAACAGGTATATACCTAATTCAATAGTGTATTCGTCCTTTCAAGCTAACTATAAATTCTTATAAAATTACATTAATTATTAACAATATTATTTCAATGTTGTAAATTATATATAAATGTCAATAAATGTCAATAAAAAATCTATAAAAAAAAAAAAAAATAACTTCAATTTAGAAGCATTACAAATATTGTCCATAATAATAAAACCTAATAATAATAACGGTTATTCATCAAACCTTACAGGTACTACAACAATAACATTTCGTAAAATAAACCAAGAATGGTGTGCAATCTTATAATCTTACTAGCGGCCCGCCCTCGCTTCGCTTCGAAGTAGAGCTGAAGTGTAGACTACAGTTTTTGTTCTCAGGCTTGTATTATACACAATGACATTTATCTATGAATCTTTTTATACCTGCATGCAAAGTCTCAGCCCGATCGGTTTAAAATTGAAAAAGTTTCATACAAACTTTCATTCCCTATTTTGTCCACTTTGGTGTGGAATTGATCAAAATCCTTTCTTAGTGGATGCCTACGTCATAACATCTACCTGCATGCCAAATTTCAGCCCGAACCATCCTGTGGTTTGGGCTGTGCGTTGATAGATCACTATGTCAGTCAGTCTTCAGACCTTTGAGTTTTATATATATATATAGATAAGTAGGACCCCTGTCTTTCATGCTAGGTAAGACCTGTATTATACAAGGCAGTGGTTCGAATCGAGACACCGGATGGTTACAAAACGTTATTGATTAATGTGTGTGAGGGTAATAAGATCGCTTAATTGTCCGTCTGTCTGTCTGTCCATATGTCTGCCACGTCCCTTTTCTTCAGGAACGCGTGGAGGTGTCGAGTTGAAATTTAAACGATATACTCAGATCTGTGGTCTCTTGAAGGTGTGAAAAATCAAACTTAAATTTATGTAAATAAGATACGGTCGTTTTTCTGTATGTCTGTCAACACCCTTTGTCTTGGGAGCGCGCGGTGGTATTGAGTTGAAATTTAAATCATATACTCAAGTCTGTGGTCCCTTGAAGCTCTGAATAAATCAGACTCCTTAGTTAAAGTGGAAAAAGATATGGCCTTTTATGTTGCGTACCTACAAATTACGGGACACTCGGTGAGCGAGCGCAACTCGCACCTGTCTGGTTTTTTTTTACTGTATATGCTGTTGGTTGCAGGTTACCTTTACAGCTTCACCGGTTAGCGAGATCCTTAAGTGATCCTCATGTCGGGAATTGGCAAGTGCCTCTTGTGGTGTTCTAGGCAGATAGTTAGCATCTCCCCTCCTTTTCGTCTCGAGCCACACCACGGGAGGCTGTTGGGTGCGCAGACGCGGTGAAGTCACTCAACGGGGATCTCGCGATTCCTCACTTAACAGCGTAGAGGGTATTCGCAGGGTTTTTAGCGGATAGTAAGCCGCACGGACTGGACTGCGGAGAAGCTTACGGCTGCTCCATTTCGCAACCGTGAGAATTGCGAGAGGCCAGGTGTGAGGTCCGTTCGTAAGTGTGCCGCTTAGTGTCGCCGCACACGGGCCACCGACCATAACCACAAAACACCGCCACCGGCATATTTCTTGTAGTTTTCATACATTTTATATGGACTCGCCACACACAGTACGCCGGTGGTCACCACACGCTACAAATCGTCGTTGCTCGCTTCTTGTGGCCCGCACCGGCCACTTAATGCGCCGATACAAAACGCCGCCGCAAGTCACTCGCGCGATTCCACACCCCTCTCTCCCTTACCTTAGTCGGCCGCTGTCGCGCGCTTCAGCCACTTTAGTAGCCGCTTCTAGCTTCTCGTGGCGGCGTTTGTGGCTGAGGCGTGTGACCCGTGTGCGGCTACACTAGGACTTCCACTCTAGCCGTTGTCATGTCGTATTCTAATTCAATATCGTTGATATAGTTTAAGGTGTTGCAAGCTCTTTTGAATATTATTATGCTATCGATTGCAGATCTAGGGCGGAGACCTTGCGCTCAATAAGGGCTGTTTATTATGTCCCTGTTTCACTATTATATGTCTCTGCATATTCATATTAACGTCAATTTGAAAACTGACTTAAACATAAGATGAGGAGCTGGCGAACAAAACGGTATAATTACGCTTCTGGTCAAACTACATTTTTTTAAGTTCGGAGGTTTCGGGCCCGTTTTATTAGAATCTCGAATAATTTTCAATCATAACTACCTAAAACAGTGTTAAAATTACTTTATTAATTAAAAACCATGCCAAAACCTCACTGTAGGTAAGACATTCTGTTTTATACAGCTCCTCCAGTTAAATTTAATTTTATGTAATTATACCGTTTTGTTCGCCAGTTCCTCAGATGATTCATGAAATCGCCTTTCGTTGCATTTTTTAGCACCTGCATTTTGATCGCTGTTGTCATATAGTAAGTTTAGTATTCCATGCTTTGCTATGCTTTGTAAACTATGAAATAGTAATAAGAAAGACTCTTGTATATCACGTGACTTTTTGAGAGCTAATCTTTACTAGATAGCTGTTCATAAGAGACATGATTCAAGTTTTACGATTTGAAAGTTTTACAGAGCTCACAACGTGATAAGTGCTGTTTGTCGCTCATTATTATTTTCAGTCTTCGAGTGTTACATTGTCATTACATCAATGACAACCCTAATAAATATAATGAGGTGGCTACGTTCTTAAGTCGTGCAGTGCTCTTGACCTTTTACTGGTAAGTTTAAGGGCGAGACGCCTACAATGTATCGGTAACGAACTTATCATTATTGCTGATAAAGCAATTTTCCGACAAGACAAGGCTCAGCTTTAAATATTGTAAGTTATCATGATTCAGTAACGAAAGAAAACCGTAAAATGCGACTGCTGTTAAATTAAAAGGGTAGGTAGTAATTAAAACTCACTGTTTCCGAACTGTATTGCTTCTCCTTTTAACACTTGTATATTTCAATTTAGTATATACTAGTGGCCCGCCCTCGCTTCGCTTCGGTGTAGAGCTATAGTGTAAACTATAGTTTTTGTTCTCAGGCTTGTGCTATAAACAATGACTTTATTTATATAATTTCTCGTGTTATTGTGAGTCAACCATAAAAGATATACATATGCTGTTGCGGGATATTTTTTAGACAATTTTATGTAGAATATTTCCGTCATACATAATTTCTATGTAACTTTAACCATTAAGGCTGCACACGCGACGGAAGCCTAAAAAATGGAGTAACTTCTCCCGTTTTCCCAACATTTCCCTTCACTACTCTGCTGCTATTGATTGTAGCGTGATGAAAAGTATACTATGACCTGCCCAGGAGTATGAAGAATAATTGTACTAAGTTTCGTTAAAATCCTTCGAGTAGTTTTTGTCTCTATAAGGAACATACACACAGACAGACAGACAGACAAAAATTTTACTGATTGCATTTTTGGCATCAGTATCGATCACTAATCACCCCCTGATAGTTATTTTGAAAATATATTTCATGTACAGAATTGACCTCTCTACAGATTTATTATAAGTATAGATATAGATAGATGTTTATTAGTATGTCTATGTAGATATATATGTAGGTTTTGTTTATGTAAGTATTGTATTTTGTTATTTTTATTCAGGAGGCACACACTGACGACCTTTTATTTTATGTTTTTTCCTTTCGCGGGCCTGCTGGAAGAAATTTCAATATGAAATAAGCAGTGCCCTTGTACAAATTTCTTGTTCCTGTTCTTATCTATTTTATTGTGTGTGTACTAAATTAGTAAATAAATAAATAAAAGTGTTAATAAGTGATTTTTTTTTATGAACTATCGAGCGAAATTGAAGCGACGCCACATGCGGTACAGGTCACGGCACGTAACCACGGTAATAATATCATACAGTATTCTATCTTCATACAAACGGTCGGAAAGCGAGCCATACCTACGCCACTCGAGTTCGATGTGCTCTCGGCGGGCACCCAGTCGCGAATGCGCCGCCGCGCCGCAACGAGCGCCGTGCTTAAACGTGCGTTTTGTATTGTAAATATTTGATTTAATTAAGTAGATACCTACATAATTTAGTATGGAAAAGAACAAACGACGATCAATAACAATTGCTGTTTTGGTTGCTTGAACTCTTCAATAACACACCCAGAGATATCATTTTTTAAATTACCTGAAATATTGGAAAGGTGTCTTACCTTTATAGAATATTTTTGAAGTTATACTTCTTTAGGCGCGTTATGAAAAATTGATGAGAGTGAAATTTTAAGATGCGCGCGCATCACAGTAACACAAAATTTTAACAGCATGAAGTTGGTCGCTTCAACGACCAACTTCATGTTGTTACTTTTGTGTTTACCGCACATTAAGAAAATCTACCAACAAAATAGAAATAGAATCTCTATTTAGTGGGTGCCAACGACTGCATTGTGAAGGCCTATCAAAAGTATTTATTAATCTGGAACAACGGAACCAAAACGCGATTCAGGAGACTACAGCGCCATCTCTTGACCATTGGTGTAGTAGAACCAAAAACCACATCTTTATTTTTTGTAATAAAGTAACAGTTATAGGTATTCATATTTATAATATTTATCCACATGTTTCTAGTTTGTATATTCGGAATACGTGTTTGAGTTTCATACAAGTGCAAATCACATATGTTCTAATAAATTATATTCAGTAGCGATTTTAATTGAATATTTTGATTATTTATTTATTTTTTCAAATTAAAACTGAACTTTATTGACTGTGTCCTTTTCCAGACTTTTTATTAATTTATTGTAATTAATAATTTGCATGCAATTAAAAACTAATTTTAAACGATGCCAAAGAAGGATAACTTCTCACGCGCCTACATAAGTACACGCACCCATTTTTTTATATACCTATCTACTAGTACGTTATTTGTTTCTAATATTTAGGTATTTCAGTTTTTCCATCGGGCAAAATATCTGGAATAATATATAAATAAGTGGTTAGGATGAAAAAAGAGACAAACGAGTAATCTACCTACACTCGCGTTAACAACAAAACTAAATAAAATACTGTAGGCTGGCGGCCCTACCGCGTGCCAACGCAACGTTCGGTGTAGGCATTTATTTTCAAGGACAGGGCGAAGTCACAATACTGTATAGATAATATTACCGTGCTCTAACGCTTAACAAAACGCGGAGGGGATAGCTGCGCATGGGTGCGACTAAAGAGCCAATCGGCGCAACGCACGCGCACCCGCACACCTCGTTTCCCCCCCAAGACATCTTAATTTTTACTTCTGCGCAATAACGGTCAGCGCTACAGGAACTATACAATGCAGTGACGACCTCCGTGGCCGAGTGGTTTGTATGCCGGGTTTCATGATGTCGCCGACTCGAGAGGTCCCGGGTTCGAATCCCGGTGGGGGCAGATGTTTGTGTGGTGAATACGAGCATTTGTACTCCAGTCATGGATGTTTAATATGTATTTCTATATAAATATACCTATATATGTGTACTGTTATATGTATTCTATCCGTTACCCTGGTATCCCATAACACAAGCCGTGTTATTTTTATATACAGTGCTTACTTTGGGGCTAGGCTAATTGGTGTAAGTGTTGGAAATATACCTATATATATATAAAATGCAGGCCGACGCTCCCATTCCAGCTACCAGACTATTCCGCGCGCACGTACATAAAATTAAATGAAATTATACTTTATTTAAATTGGCTTATCCTACTTCGCAAGAAACTCGTTACTATTTAGCAGAAGTAGCAATTTTTACAAAAAAAATCATGTCGCTACCAATACAACGTCCACTCGTATTTTGATTGCTGTGTTAGGCATAATAGAAAGCATCTCAAGAGTACCGCAGTATAGAGCAGACTCATCCCCGCTGGCAGCACCCGTTTACGAGCATGACGCACGAACCAGCCATCACTTTGCTCAACCATATTTTAGGGAACGTAACGACCCGCCTCACACGACACCTACATTTTGTTTACTGCGTCGCAATTTTCGCTAACTTTACAGTCGCCATTAAGTTTGAATCGCACTTTATCGCCCGAAACACTTGCGACATCTTTCAGAACATCTCCAGAATCGCCGGACAGACTTTGGATGATACATAGCGGTAATGGTGGTGCGAAATAACAGTAATATGAGTCCAAGGAAAGATACGTACAATTATTTCTTGTACAAGATCATGCAATCACAAAGACTCTTGAAATATCCAACAGTACTGGATATCTCCTTCATCCATAGGGAAGGCATGTGCCTCAGCAGTGGGGACATTAATAGGCTGATGATGATGATGACTGGATATATCGCATACTTGGTAACGATTTGTGAATCTGATAAAAAAAAGGCAACCGTTACTGACTGGCTGAACTATCAACGCACAGCTTTAACCACTGAAAGAAAGGATTTTTCCAAAACTCACCCCTTAAAGGGATAAAGCGGTGATTCAAAGTTTGGATGGGAAACTAATATTTCCACACAGACAAAGTCACGTGTTCCCTCCTTCTTACAACCTGGGATCCTTTAAAAGAAGCGTGAAGAAGCAACATGCTGGCCGGCAAGGTGAGGTGTGGCAGGTAGACCTGCTGTACCAGCTATCTTCGCGTCTGGACGTCACCGTATATCAGGTGGGGCGGAGACATTTGTCGGACCTATCTATAAAAAAAAGTCTCGGGCATGTCTATCAAAAAATCTGTAATACACAGTTATTGGACGCAGTAATATCCTGAGGCAGTAACTTCATACTTACATAATACTTTCAAACATCGCCATTAACGTTTGTCAACCCTCCAGTATTATCTATAAAAAACCGTCACCCCTGAAGGAAGGGTTTATAGCGCCATATAATGTTTAAAGAGTAATAAAATGACTCCAGCCGAAAATGAACCACATCCAATCTCATAGCACCCCATATTTGTATTGTGCTTCAGACAAACCAAAAATGTGTATATTTGATATAATATCCAACTTATAATGTAATTGTGAAAATTTGTATGTTTATTACTCATTCACGTAAAAGTGGTGAACGGATTTGAATGAAATTTGGTACGCATTTAGGTTATAACCTAGATTGGGACATGGGATACTTTTTAATGTGTTAAGTTCCTGGCGGATTCTAAAAAAATAAAGTTAACGCGGACGAGTCGTAGGAGGAAGCTTATTACCTTAAATTTTATTGTTGTAAAACACAACAGCACTTAAACGTAGTGTTGTGTTGTGTTTCTGTCAGTGAGTGAGGTCGCAGGGGTTTGTTCTGTCAGTGAGTGAGGTCGCAGGGGTTTGTTCTGTCAGTGAGTGAGGTCGCAGGGGTTTGTTCTGTAAGTGGGTGAGGTCGCAGGGGTTTGTTCTGTCAGTGAGTGAGGTCGCAGGGGTTTGTTCTGTAAGTGGGTGAGGTCGCAGGGGTTTGTTCTGTAAGTGGGTGAGGTCGCAGGGGTTTGTTCTGTCAGTGAGTGAGGTCGCAGGGCTTTGTTCTGTCAGTGAGTGAGGTCGCAGGGGTTTGTTCTGTCAGTGAGTGAGGTCGCAGGGGTTTGTTCTGTCAGTGAGTGAGGTCGCAGGGGTTTGTTCTGTAAGTGGGTGAGGTCGCAGGGGTTTGTTCTGTCAGTGAGTGAGGTCGCAGGGGTTTGTTCTGTAAGTGAGTGAGGTCGCAGGGGTTTGTTCTGTAAGTGGGTGAGGTCGCAGGGGTTTGTTCTGTCAGTGAGTGAGGTCGCAGGGGTTTATTCTGTCAGTGAGTGAGGTCGCAGGGGTTTGTTCTGTCAGTGAGTGAGGTCGCAGGGGTTTGTTCTGTCAGTGAGTGAGGTCGCAGGGGTTTGTTCTGTCAGTGAGTGAGGTCGCAGGGGTTTGTTCTGTCAGTGAGTGAGGACGCAGGGGTTTGTTCTGTAAGTGAGTGAGGTCGCAGGGGTTTGTTCTGTCAGTGAGTGAGGTCGCAGGGGTTTATTCTGTCAGTGAGTGAGGTCGCAGGGGTTTGTTCTGTAAGTGGGTGAGGTCGCAGGGGTTTGTTCTGTCAGTGAGTGAGGTCGCAGGGGTTTGTTCTGTCAGTGAGTGAGGTCGCAGGGGTTTGTTCTGTCAGTGGGTGAGTTCGCAGGGGTTTGTTCTGTCAGTGAGTGAGGTCGCAGGGGTTTGTTCTGTCAGTGAGTGAGGTCGCAGGGGTTTGTTCTGTCAGTGAGTGAGGTCGCAGGGGTTTGTTCTGTAAGTGGGTGAGGTCGCAGGGGTTTGTTCTGTCAGTGGGTGAGGTCGCAGGGGTTTGTTCTGTCAGTGAGTGAGGTCGCAGGGGTTTGTTCTGTAAGTGAGTGAGGTCGCAGGGGTTTGTTCTGTCAGTGAGTGAGGTCGCAGGGGTTTGTTCTGTCAGTGAGTGAGGTCGCAGGGGTTTGTTCTGTAAGTGGGTGAGGTCGCAGGGGTTTGGGTCAGGGTGCGGAGGGTTCTTGGACGGATACGCCCAGGAGTCCCCTCCGCAGCGGATGGGGGGCGGTATGGTGGGGCAGTAGGCCGCGTATCCAGCCCCCACGCGCTGGCCTACCTGCGCACGTCTGCGGGGTCCCCGTAATACCGCGGGAGACCTCTGCCGTGGAGCCCTGGCGAGGCCGGGATGCTGCTGGGGGCGGAGCCGTGGTAGAATCCCTAACGGGGACCCTGCGGCTCCGCACTAAGCAGTGTAGAGGTATTCGCAGGACTTTTTTAGCGGATATTATGCTGTAAAGCGCCCGTAAGAGTTGCGGGGTCCTCGGTGGGTAGCCACTGGGGGGTCCGTAAGACTTGCGGGAGCCAGGTGTGAGGCGTCGTTCGGCGGTGTGCCTCTTAAAGGCGTCTGTAAAAATATTTTTTACCTGCGTTAAAAAAAAAGGGTTTGTGTCAGGGTAGGCAACGGTGCAAATCATAGCTTTGGTATCGCAAGCGTCTATAGGCTATGGTAACCGCTTGCCATTCAAACGGATCATATATGTGTTTGCCACCTTTTCAATATAAAAATAAAAAATATAACGATTCATTTCATTCATTCGAGGGATCGAAGAAAAATTACAGATATAAATAAATATAATAAATATTTCAAACACTCACACCAATTAGACTAGCCCCAAAGTAAGCACTGAAAGGCTTGTGTTATGGGATGCTAGGGCAACGGATAAAATACATATACTGTACACTTATAAGTATATATAGATATATATAGAAATACATAATTACCATCCATGACTGGAGTACAAATGTTAGTATTATCTAGTAATAAACAAATATCTGCCCCCACCGGGATTCGAACCCGGAACCTCTCGAGTCGGCGACACAATTTTTTTACTCCTAGGCAGGAGTTCTTCTCGTGACCTTTTAATTTCCTACCCTAACAAGACTGTTGAACTTTTCCAAAGCTCTTGTTCTTATTTTGTTTCAATACCAATAAAGAAATATTCATGTTTTGAGATATTTTTAGAGGCCGAACACTTATTGTTTCCATTACCTACTTATTGTTTAATTACCTTTATTTTATGAGGCGCCTAACTTTACTTAAGCATTAACTAATGATATCATCGCATTATTTTGTAGTACTTAAAATAGCAATACTTGTTATAATGTACAAAACTTGATCTCTGATAACATGCTGAAGCAAAAGAACTTTCCGAGACGGTACTCAGTACAGCTATGAAGACTTTAAACTAATATATTATCAGTTACCTATTGGGAAAATCTATATATATAAAACTCAAAGGTGACTGACTGACATAGTGATCTATCAACGCACAGCCCAAACCATTGGACGGATCGGGCTGAAATTTGGCATGCAGGTAGATGTTATGACATAGGCAACCGCTAAGAAAGGATTTTGACCAATTCTATCCCCAAGGGGATGAAATAGGGAATGATAGTTTGTATGAAACTTTGTCAATAAACAAACAATAAATAATAATATAACAATAATAATTATTTTTTTATTTAAACCGATCGGGCTGAGACTTTGCATGCAGGTATAAGAAGAATCATAGATTAATGTTATTGTGTAGAATACAAGCCTGAGAACAAAAACTGTAGTCTACACTTCAGCTCTACACCGAAGACAATGAAGCTAAGTAGGCGATTATTATTCCTGTGGTTAAACCCTAAAGCTATAATTTAGCATTGCTTTATCCTAATGTACCTAAGCACATAAACATTTATGTCTGTCTTCTCAAAACGGGTAGTTACGTGTTCACTATATGACGTCTCATCCCACACTATTATTCATAATTCAACGAATTACAATACCTATTTTATAATTAATTGTTCTCATTTCAACCCATTGCGTTCCTTACTCACCCGAAGGCATATATTACAAAAAATGTGTGGACAACTAATACTACGATTGGGATCATGTTAAAGATAAATTCGTTATTGAAGGATTGACTGCTACATAATATATGAAATGCCCAACTTTACGATCTGATCCTATAAATCGACTTTAATAATATAGCTATTTATCTAACGTTAATAATGAATCAGTTTGAAAGAGGACAGTTGATAGCCACAAGGGTGAAGCTGTATAAATCAAATCCGCTGTAAAGTTATTGACAATTTAACGCCCTTTACATAAAAGGTTTTGTTTCTTAACAAAGAAACTTTTTGGAATTTCTATGCAAGACGGAACGCAAATGCCACCAAGGTAAAGTTCCGCTCGGTCACCAATCCGTATGGTGCTACATGACGCGATATTCAAATCGACGCTGCCATTGGTCGCAAAATATTGTCCCCAACCCCTCTTCCTCGAATTTTGTAACTGCATTATTTTGAATACAATATGTTACACGCTATAAGAATTTCAAAGGTATCACATCTTTTATTTAATCTTCCAAAATCTTAGTCTCAAAGTCTGTAACTAAGCTACGACTATACGAAATCAAATTCCGGTGGTCGTTATCCGGCACAGTAACTAAGATTAGTTACTTACTACTAAGATTAGATATCTAAGTATTGATTTTATTTATTTTTTAAGCATTTAACTGCTAGATGTTTAAATCTAAAGAAAAGTTTACTAGAAAAAAATCCACGCGGACCAGGCAGCGGACGGGACAAAGTATTCATTTGACATTGTGGGTTACCTACAATGCGAAGAGATGACGCTGCCTTGCAGCTTAAGGCTAGGAAAATTTCGACGCGGCTAATAGGGCCGTGGTAGCATAATGGTCAGTGCATTCGCCCGGATAGCGAAGGATGCGGGTTCGTGTCCCGTCCGCTGCCTGGTCCGCGTGGATTTTTTTCTAGTAAACTTTTCTTTAGATCTAAGTATTTCTTAACAATTAACAACACCAATCTTATGTTAGGTTTTGCTCTTTCGTTGAATAAATATGTGATAGATAAACAACGTCACCTTTTTTTATTTTTAAAACCTTGTAACTATGATACTTTATTTCTAAGTTACTTGAAACACTTGAAATATTTTTCTGTCATCCAAGGCAAAAGTGTTCTCTAAATCTTTTAAGTAACGAATATTTTTTTTCTTTGTCGACACAACGTTCACATTCAGCTAGTGAAAACAAATAGCAAAATGTTGACCGAGCAATTTTCTTATAGCTCACAAACTTCAAATGTCTGGGCTGGAATCATTAGTCCTTCTTCGTGTGTAACTTTGGGACTTTTCTGAAGGTTGTTCCAGTTACGGACCTACTTCGCGTTTTTTATTCTGTATTCAACTCTTAGATAACAAAATCTTCTGAAACTAATGACAAGTTTGTGTGGAATACCGTTACAAAGATAAATGTTGCAGCAGAAAAGTGCCCTACGAGCCAATCCATGCCAAACCATGTCAGCTTGAATTATTACTTGCCGTGTCGTGTCTTTTCTGGGATTTGAAAAGGGATAACGTGTGTATTCGGAATTTTCAAGAGTTTCCCTTTACTTTATAGCTATGTAGCTATAAAGTAAACAGCGTGCCCGGCTGAATGCAAGTCGGGCAATTACCTGACTATCGTATTGCCAAATTATAAGCGTACAAGAAGTCTCTTTAACTTTAAAAACATCATAGTAAATTGTTAAATAAAAACGTATTTTCCGATTATATTTTGTTACCGAGCATCGACAGCCCTCGAAAATCTCGATTTGGAAATAGGCTTAGGAATTCCTGGAACTGAGTGCAACACGTCACACTAAGTTTGTGGAATTTCATTACGGGGCCAAAGGTTGTTCAGCCATCCTAACTAGGTAGACAGTTCTGGTTAGCTCTGTTTACGTAACTTTTAACAGTGTTAATTTTAAAATGACGTGCTAATGAAACGAAACTACTGAATTATTCTATGTATAAAAAGAATTTGTTGATAAACCAGCTTAGTCTGACTTCTGTGACATTATTACATCGTACAAGATTGCACAGTTATTATAATAATAATAACATTTATTTCAGATTATTCATTCATAATTGTTAGTAACAATTATGTTTACAAATCTAGTGTTAGTAAATTGAATCCATAAAATAAAATTAAATAAAAACAAAAAGAAACATATTAATAACTAGTTATTGAATTTGTTATTATTTTAGATTTCATATCTATGTTAGACTATAAGGTATATATTTCTATAGGCTTACGATGCCTGAATACAAATAAATAAATAATATTAAGAGCGTGTCGTTAAGCGGGGCACGGAACGGGCGAAGATCCTCGCCGTGCCCCGTCGCCCGCGCCGCGTGTGGTGGGTCTATGAAACGAACATGCCGAGTGGACTCGTGGGATAAGAGTAGAGTATAAGTGATACTAGGTACAGGCACGTACCTGGACGTCCCTCCCCCCCCCCCCACGACAACGGCTAACTAGAGCCGAGGTCCGAGTCTCAGAAACGCTCTCTAGTTGAGCCGACCCCCTCAGGTTCGAGCGGTCCAGGCTGAGAGGAGCTTACCCCGGTGAGGAGATGCCATCCGCCTGGAATACCTCCAGAGGCACTCGCTAATTTTCGGCTTGAGGTCCCTTTAGGATCTCGCCGTCCCCAAACCCGGTGACGCTGTAAAGGTCATCTGAGACCAACAGTATACACACTCAAAAAAGAAACGCCGAGTGGACGCCCGCTCCATACCCCGCTTAAGGTGCTGTCCGACGATCTGTGTTGTCGCGGGTGAGGCCTCGCCGCACAGGGTTGCAGATACTGTTGGCACAATACATACAAGAGCAGTACTCCGACTTCATACTAGCGCCCGAATCGACGCACGCACACAGACAAACGTTACTTATACGGCCGCTAACCAATCTTGCCAAGACAAATAAATATTTGCAGTGCCACGTCGCGCGCCGCCGAGACTGGTCGTTGGCCGAGTTAAGTTAGCGGCGCCGAGCCGCCCGCGCCGTCTGCGTCCATTTAGATTTCGTAACGTGGCAATACACATACAATAAAAATCTACACAAATGTGTTTTACATTTTGTAGTTACCAACCCTAGCGCTCCGCTAAGTCGTAGAAATATATTTCAAGAAAACGGCTGAGTTACGCTACTGTATGTGTAATTGTATACTGTGCTGCTAGGTCTCGAACGTTAGAATTCTCATACGTTTGGCTACCCTGCGCGGCGCGACCTCGCCCGCGGCAACACTGATCGTCGGACAGCACCTTGAGAGGGGAGGTGGGCAATATTTTTGACGTGACAACGTCTTAAATTAGGTTGCGGCTGGGAGTCACTTATGAAAAAGTGTAACGCTCGGTAACGTTACGATGAGTTTAAGTT
This sequence comes from Chilo suppressalis, assembly GCA_902850365.2. Taxonomy (NCBI): domain Eukaryota; kingdom Metazoa; phylum Arthropoda; class Insecta; order Lepidoptera; family Crambidae; genus Chilo; species Chilo suppressalis. Next base: position 26,345,388 of record OU963901.1, on the reverse strand, counting down.
TACATGTACAATGTTTTAGTAAACAAAATATATTTCTATAGTTAAAATTTGTGCAATTCTTATTTTCATTCAATTCCTTGTTCCTATTGTGCAATTTAATTATATTCATATCAATAAATATTCTACCGAGAAAAAGACGTTGTCACGTAAAATCTTCGCCCGTAAAACCGACTTTACAGGCAACCATTTTTTTCCATACAAACGTTTTCGACTGATTCCTCCTTGATTTTTATCACTAAAGAAATGATTTTCATACATAAAATATATTTTTTACTTATTCTATGCTCATATGTCTTCCTTTTTTCAATTAATTGTGTTTCAAAGAAACTAGAAATCCTCAGCATTATCATCATCAGCCTATTAATGTCCCCACTGCTGGGGCACAGGCCTTCCCTATGGATGGAATAGGGAGATTGGGGCATGACCCACCACGCGGGCCCAGTGCGGATTGGCGGGTGACTACGACTGCAGATGCAGCCGGGACCAACGGCTTGACGTGCTTTCCGAAGCACGCAGGAGCTCGAGATAGTAATTTTTGGTCACCTATCCAATGACCGACCACTGTGAAAGTTGCTTAAGTTCAACGATCGCAGCTGAACGCGCTAACCACTTGCGCCATCGAGCTCCTACCTAAAAAATACCAAAAATATCTATTTTTTATCGCCAGTAAAGACGTCTAGTGAGGAGATTCAAAGGGCATTAACAAAAAAAACAAAACATAGAGTCTACTGATTATTTTATTACTAAAATTTCTTTTACATATATCTAATTTGCGATGAGGAAATCAACAGCCAAACCCCAATTTTTATACGCAATTTTCAGCGTTAGCTACTGTTGTCCCTATCACACGGTATTTGTTAGTAAGTTGTCAGCAATAGCTTTTTCAAATACCTATTTCTCAAATGTCTCCTAGCTCATCATCATCAGCCTATTAATGTCCCCACTGCTGGGGCACAGGCCTTCCCTATGGATGGAATAGGCAGATTGGGCCATAACCCACCACGCGGGCCCAGTGCGGGTTGGTGGGTACTAACGACTGCAGATGCAACCAGGACCAACGGCTTAACGTGCCTTCCGAAGCACGGAGGAGCTCGAGATAATAAATTTTTGGTCACCCATCCAATGACCGACCACTGCGAAAGTTGCTCAACTTCAACGACCGCAGCCGAATTCGCTAACCACTGGCGCCATCGAGCACCTCAGCGCCCAGCTCATGTCCGCTTTTAACCGGGCGCACGCTCTAAAATTCAATCATATTTACCTCGACGATATTTACCTACGTAACGAAATGTTGCGGTTACGTTAATTAACGGTAAGTACGAACATGAGCCCAGCCCAGACCGCACATTAAGCTGGACCACATGAAATATTAAAATATGTCAGTTTTACACAACCACTTTCTGATATTAATCTGAAATAGCTTAGTCGACAAATTGAATACAAGCCACTTTTGGAATTAAGCAAACCCAAATCTTTCGCGTTTACCTATATTATATTATTTATAAATATAATTTAGGTACATAGCGTCATAGGCAACATTTAAATAAACTATCGAAATCTTTTATACTTAATAGAAAATTATGGATTCTTGTATTTATACACCTGTTACGTTATCGTTCCAGGCTCAGTGTACACCAGGAGAGGCGCGGCGAAGAAACTGAGAAATGAACAAATTAATTTAAACCCTAATTCCTATAAATAAAATAAAATAAAAAAGCTTTTTATTCCATATCCATTGGTTACTTCTACATTTTATTTATGTTAGTTTGTTAGTAAACCTAAGTATTATGTTGGTTTTTAGTATTTGTTAGTACAGTTTCAGACATGGATCCCATCTGGGTAAAAGCCTCCTCCATTGCTTTCCACTTTTCTCTATCTTTCCCCGCCTTCAGCCAGTCCCTGCCTGCCACAGACACAATATCGTCGGACCATCGTTTTCTGGGTCTGCCTACTTTTCTTTTGCCTTTTGGTCCGGACCATCCAGTGGACTTGAGGGACCACCTTTTGTCAGTATATCTTGACAGATGGCCCGCCCATTTCCATTTAAGTTTAAGGGCCTGTTCCAGAGCATCTGTTAGTCCAGTTTTGCTCCTTATGTCTGTACACCTTATTTTGTCTATTCTCCTTAATTTTAGCATGCTTCTTTCTATTGCTCTCTGGCATGTAGTAATTTTGTTTTTTATTTTATTTGTATAAACCCAAGTTTGACATCCGTACAGTAGGCTTGGTAATAGGCATGTGTCTACTACTGTCTTTTTTAGTGATATATCGAGATTGCCTTTTAGGATTTCTTTGTGTGCCCAATATTTCTTCCATGTAGAATTTATTCTTCTATCCACTTCTTCTTCGTTACTGTTTGCTCTGAATGATACCTGTTTTCCTAAATATATATATTCATTTACATATTCTATATCTTTTTCTTCAATTGTTATTGGTTTATTTTCTGCATTAGTCATTATTTTCGTTTTGCTAGGATTCATGTGTAATCCCACTATTTTACTCTGTGTGTCCAGTGATTTTAACATATTTTCTATTTCTGGAGCTGTTTCTGCAAACAAGGCAATATCGTCGGCAAATCTTAGATGACTTAGGTGTTGATTTTGTATTATTATACCTTTATTCTTCCATTCTATAGATTGGAATATATTTTCTAGGACAGCGATGAACAACTTAGGTGACAGCGGATCTCCCTGTCTAACACCTCTTTCTATTTTGATTTCTTTCCCATAGTTTTCTAATCGCAGTCTGCTTACACTGTTACAGTATATGTTTTTTAAAATATTTATTATTTATTTTACATGTGTTGAGTGCTTTCCATATTGAACTGTGTGTAATGCTGTCGAAGGCCTTTGTATAATCTACAAAGGCTATATATAATGGTCTGTTGTATTCTTTATACTTTTCCATAATTTGTTCTATTGTGTGAATATGATCTATTGTTGAGAAATTTGAACGAAATCCAGCTTGTTCGGGTGGTTGGTGGTTATCTATATTAGCAGCTATTCTTGCAGTTAGTATGGATGTGAATAGTTTGTAGGTGCTTGATAGTAGACTTATTGGTCGATAGTTCGAAATATCTGTGGGATCGCCTTTTTTATAAAGTAGTATGATGTCTGAGTGAAGCCATTGTTTTGGTACTATCTCATATTCTAGAATTAAATTAAACAGGTCTGTTAAGAAGGTGATTATGATTGGTGCACCGAGTTTTATTGCTTCATTACTAATGCCGTCTGGGCCTGGGGTCTTCTCTGATTTTAGTTTCTTTATATGGGTTAGTACCTCTGTTTCTGTTATGGGATCTATTGTGAGATTTTCTCTTTCTGTTGGGTGTTCAATTTCTACATTTCCTATGTCTTCTTTTGTTTTCCTATATAATTTTGTATAAAATTCAGTAGCGCAGTCCATAATGTCATTTCGGGATTTTGTTTCTTTTTTCCCTTTTTTTAGTTTTTGAATCCATTTTTCATGTGTTTTAAGGTCTTTGTACGCTCGTTTTAAGCTTCGAAATTTTGTTAGTTTTTCTTGGATTATCCTCTGTCTGTAGTTTTTGTAGTCCTCTTTAATCGATTTGTTTGTCTTTTTGAATAGATCTTTTAGTTCTTTTTGTTTTTTGCTCTTATTTTTGGTTTTTATTAGTTCTGTGCGTTTGGTTATTAAATTTATTGTTTTGTCACTCATTATTTTGTGTTTATTATTTTTGTGATTTCCTTTTTCCATTTTCAGGCTCGTTGTTATGATTTCTGCTAGTTTGTTAGAGTATGTTTCGACTTCTTTAGAGTGTTGTAATATTTCTAGGTTCATTTGTATGTTTGCTTTTAGATTGTTAAGGTATGTTGTTATTTCTTCGTCGGTTTTCGGTATTCTCGGTATGGGTTTAAATGACTTTCTACTTAGTTTGTTTGGTTTTACTTGGAAAGAAGCTCTTACTGGTCTATGGTCAGATGCAAAGTGTATTTGGTTTAGGACTTCAACATTTGTGATTCTTTTAGGTTTGTTACACATTACAAAATCTATTTCATTTTTAGTTCGTGTATCTGGTGATTGCCACGTCCATTTCCGACTCTGTTTCTTTTTGAAAAATGTATTCATTATAGAAAGTTTATTTTCATTGGCATATTCAATTAATTTTTCACCTCTTTCGTTTCGACTTCCGTATCCATATTTTCCCATTATAAGATCTTCATGGGCTTTTGTGTGTCCTATTTTTGCATTAAAATCGCCCATTACCAGTGTGGTTTTTTCTGACATATCGTTTGCGGTTTTAAGTCGTTATAGAACTGACAAATTTCTTCGTCTGTTGATCTTTCTGTCGGGGCGTACACCTGGATCAGTGTTATAGCCTCGTCTCCAAGTTTAAGTTGCAATACAGCCACTCTTTCCGATATGCCTATGAAGTTTGCTATGTTTAGTTTAAATTTTTTCTTTATTAGAAAACCGACCCCATATAGACCTTCTGTTTCTCCTATGTAGAGTAAAATGTAATCCTTGTACTCTTCAATACTACATCCCATTCTCCTTACCTCTGCAAGTCCTAAAATGTCGCAATCTATTTTTTTCATGGCGTGTGTTAATTCAAGAAATCTTTCTTCTGATGAGAGTGTTCTTACATTGTAGGTACATATCTTTATTAGTTCTTGTTTTTGTTTTTTGTTTTTATATTCTTTGTTTTCCTGTTCTTTGTTTTCATGTTCTTTGTGTGGAGGGTAATGGTCTAATTCCCCACGGTGACCAACCGGATTGGGGAATATTGTTGTGTTTTTATTATGATTTATTTTTGTACTAATCTTATCTATTGTATTTTTTCGGCAACTATTGTTTTCTAGTTTTTTGAATTTGCTATATTCTTTACTGTTTGATTGGGATTAATTTTGGAGAATTTAGTGGGTTGTTTTACAATGTCTTCTTCTTGTACTTTGCTGAAGCTATTGGGGGGTGTAGAGGGTGGCGAAGATGATGCTCTCTTGCGTTTTTCCGATTCTTGCTGGTCTTTAATTATAAGTTTTCCATGCTTTATGTAGGCATATTTTCCTGATACTCTTGCTTCCTTAAGTTTCGCATATAAAGATTTCCTTAGATCCATTTCCTCTTTAGTGAGGTCCTCTGTTATGTAGATGCCCTTGGGAAGGTGTTTTTTGTTTGTAAGTATTTCATTTCTACGCCATACTAGAGTAAATACTATCTTTATTGGTCTATTTTTGTTTTGAATTAATTCCTATATCATAAGTTTAATATTTCATTGCAAACATTTTTTTTTGTTATAAGGCGGCATACGAGCAGACGGCTCACCTGATGGTAAATGATCACCGTCGCCCATAGACATTTGCAACACCAGGAGTATCACAAATGCGATGCCGGCCTTTAAGGAAGGAGTACGCTCTTCATTTGAAGGTTTTTGGGTCGTATTGGTCCGGAAATACTGCTGGCGACAATATATTCCACAGTTAAACATGCAGAAGCGGCGCACAGCGCTGTGAACTAGGCCGAGAGAGCCGGCGCGCGGCTAGTCCGCTCCGTGGCCAAAGTCGTCGCGTAGACAATTCTCTAAATATGTAATCTCTCCCGATGTGCGCTGTGCCAAACTAGAAGTAATGGAAATCTATCAAATGCTGCTGACTTTTCCCGATATAATATTGGGATTACACAAAAATTTTAATGTGAAATTAAGAAGTAATTTGAAAAATGCAAATTCGAAAAGGTTCCAATGGCCTCTCTGACTTTAAAATTCGAACCATACAATTTGGAAATTCAGAAGTCTGGAATTCGAAATCGAATCATTTGAATTGACAAAATGTTAAAAAGAACAAAATTTGAAATTCGAATCGATGAATTCGGCGAAACTTTAAAAAACAAACCACTCACTTTCGAGTTCGAATTTTAAATGGGCAAGTTAAACGTTCCATTTGATGAATGGTTACTCTCGCTATCAGAAGGCGCAGCGACGAGCGCTTTGCTAACAAAAGCCCCTTGTTCGCTCCGTATAGTTCTCGCTTCACACCTGACTGTTACATTCGCCATTGTGAGCGCACTGCATCCAGTTAATGACTCCCATCGTATTTATCTTTGAGAGCATTCTTATTCAAATATGATACAGAATCTTTTGATTAAACAATATGTTACCGGCAATCTGTATTCGGCATAATATATGAGACCTAGGCAATGTATAGAATTCCTAAAACGACAAGTCAATGTATGAAATATTATTAATTTTATACTTCGCCTAGGTATTCTATACAAATCTGAATGCACAGTCGGCAATGTGTGAAATAGAAGATAGCGAGTCGACTTTTCCTTGTTTTATTTTCTATTATCTATATTTATTTATCTATTATATTTATCAGGTGGCTGGCTTTGCTCGCTCGGCTCGCGCTAAGTTTAGGTCACAACTAACTTAACCTAACATTATGAGTTTGTCAAACGTTTATTGGTCTGCAGTTCTTTCGCTAAGAATTATAAAATCTGTCCGTCATTCGATATCCAACTGGGTGGGCTAGGTTAGGTTTGGTTAAGATAAATACAGGCCAAAATCAGTTTATTTTAGACATTGCTGGTGGACCAGCAGGTACTCTTAGAATTGTATAAATTCATCATCATCATCATGATCAGCCTATTAATATCCCTACTACTGGGGCACAGACCATCCCTGTGGATGGAATAGGGAGCTTAGGCCATGACCCACTACGCGGGCCCAGTGTGGATTGGTGGGTGCTAACGACTGCAGATGCAGCCGGGACCAACGGCTTGACGTGCCCTCCGTAGCACGGAGGAGCTGATACATGCATGCTGCATACATGCATACATGCTGAGATGATACATTTATGATCACTGCGGAAGTTGCTCAACTTTAACGATCGCAACCGAATGCGTTAACCAATTGCGCCATCGAACTCATTATTGCTTAGGTATTGTATAGAATACCTAAATTATACGGATTGCCGGTGACACCTAAGTTGCCGCCTAGATAGAGCAATCCAAATAAACCACGCAAAGAAAACGGCTCATTTTATGTGCGTGACTCTAATGTCAGATTGTTTGACAGCAGTCAATATGTGCGTGTGTAGCGACGACCTTATCTACCAGATGTAGTAGAAATCTTTTGGAACATCCGATGAAATCAAATGATTATTTGCTATGATCAAACAATTTTGCGAGTATTTTTTTTTTGTTTAGTATCAATATTGGAAAAGCTTTTGAGGCAAGAGTATCTGATAAAATTGGTAAGTATTATGCCGTTATAATTATTTGAGAAGACTCTCTACTACATTGGTTCTCCTTGTGCAGAATAATGGAGTTATAAATAGATCTCCGATGTAAGATTGTTATTTCTTATATTGTAACTCAAAGTAGTCCGAATCTTACGATTTATTGAAGACATTTGTGTTTTTTTTTAGTAAAATCTCTTTTTTCATCCATAGCTAGTGTGTTATACTTTCTGCGGAACACCCGACCTTTGTTAGGCGAGCCTTCTGGAGAGCGTCGTTTGTTGTGGCTGGACCGGTGTCCGCCGTGAGAAACATATGTGCAACCCTCTGAAGGACTGTCCCCCGGCCACAAAGAAACATGGCCTACATGGAAGGCACTAAACAGGTTCAGGTCTCAGGTCGGTTGCTGCAGAGACAACATGATCAGATGGGGACTGCTACGCGACACAGACTATGGCTCATCTGCTGGCATGCCCCGCATGCCCGATCTCTTGTGCCGAGCTGGGCTGGGCTGTGGCTGTTGAGGGACGCGCCGCAGAAATTAGATCTGGTTCATCATTCTCAAATATAATTAAATATAAGTACATAAATAATTAGACTTGCAACGCATAGTCTATTCGGCAGTATACCGAATATTCGGCGAGGCCCCTGACCGAATAGCCGAATATAAGGCGAAAGTATTCAGCTGGATTTTAGCGCCAAAAACTTGTACAGACGTGATTGTTCTAATCTGCCGTCCTCAAGCTAAAATGCGGCTTAATGACAAAACCAATGGCCTTTTGGCCATGGCGCGTAAACTTGAAATTATTACTATTATGTAACCATTCATCACATGACTGAATGAATTAAAAACTGTTAACTTGTTTAATACTTTGTTAATTGAAAATGATAAAATTATGTACCCGTTTTATGTACCAATGACTACTTAAGAAATGATTATAAAAGAAATGACAACCTTACCCTTCTAAATTTTGATTACCACAATAATTCAAATACATAGAATCCTCCATTTTTCCAATTCTAAAGATGATTATGTACCTGTGTTATTTAGGTACCAATGACTACTTAAATGATTATAAAACAGAAATGAAAATAAGAATATATACGTAATCAATCGATTTTAATTTTTCATATTACCAATTTTTCCTCTATGACTAAATATATTATTTAAGTATTCGGTATTCGGCCGAATAATATGTAGATATTCGGTATTCGGCCGACTAAAATAAAAACAACCGAATAGGCCGAATACCGAATAGTAACCGAATATTCATTACAAATAATGTCTAAAAAGTGACATTACGTTGAACATAATATCGAGCTGTGTTGGTTTTTCCATTATATTATTAGCTGTGGTTGCGGATTCAGCCAGAATATTAGGCGTATTTCCAGTAACTTCTATCATCATCATCATCAACAGCCTATCTTAGTCCACTGCTGGACATAGGCCTCTCAGAATGCACGCCACTCAGATCGATCTTGGGCTACTCGCATCCAGGTCCTGCCAGCCACCTTGCGCAAATAGTGACTTCTATAAGCCGTCAATATATGTTTAGATCATTTAACATTATAACTTGCAAAAGGAGGACACGAACTGATTGGTATAACACCAGCCCCTCTAGCATGACCACCGAAACGGGATATGATAAAGCGATATATCGACATTAACTGTCAGACTACTGTCAAACTCCATAGTAGTCTGACAGTTAATGCCGATATATCGCTTTATCATATCCCGTTTCGGTGGTCATGCTAGAGGGGCTGATCCGACTTTTCCCAAAACTAAGGCTGAGACAGACAATTTCACTGAAATTGATGTTAGCTTTACTTATGAAAAATTAAAAGAGTTTTAAAATGATATGACTTTTTACAAACGTGGTGCAATAATAGAATCAGAAACTGTCTTGAGATTCGATGTTTACAAATGTATGTTGCAGTTGTACATGGACGAATTGCACCCTGAGAGTGTAGAAAAACTAATCTATATTATATATATGTAAATGAGGTTCATTACCCTTCATTCAATACAGACGGTAAAATAGTGAGTGACCATAGAAAAAGATATGGTTTTGACATCCGTCAATTAATAAATAAAATATAATATTTGTGCACGAAAAATTGTACGAAATAATAGCTATAAATGTTGTTTCTCATTTCTGAGCAACACAATTGTTTTATTTCGTAATTAAATCTATTTAGTTTATAAAACCTCATTATAAAACAACATTTTCTACAGCTATTTTACTACAATGGAAAAGTTAAAGTTTGAGTTTGTAGTGAAAGCAAGTGAGGATCCGAAAACCAATACAATCTGCATAATATCAATCACTGACACCAACAAATGCACCTTCTTACTACCGGAACATTTTCAACAGGCAAGATTGCATGATGCGGTAATAAAAACTCCAGCTTTTCAAAAAGTAAAAACTACACTACAAAAGAGACATGAAAAAAGACAGGTTTGGATCTCTATCACTCCAGAGATTCATGAAACCTACATAGATGAAGATGGAAACATGCAATTCGGAGGATATTTGTTACAAGAATTAACCCCAGAAACACAGGGTGCTACGGCTGGCATTACAGAAAAAGATTTTACAAGGATTATTGAAAGTTTTTCCGAAATGAAGAAGATTTCGCCTAAATCTAGTAATATTGGCAAGTTGAAGGAGCTGTTTGTAATAAATAAATTCACTCGAAAAACTTCAAATGTACCTCAATGGATGGATACTTTTGAAACAGAATGCACTCGTTTTGAAATAGAAGAGGATACTAAGAAAATTGAGGCCTTGAGATTATTTTTGGATGAATCATGTCTTGACTGGTATAACTCTATGCTAATAAAATATACAGTAGATTCGAAATGGTCAATGTGGAAAGAAAACTTTTGTGAAACATACATGGACAGAAGTTGGTCGCCGGTCAGGTATGCCATGTTGTTTAAATATAGACAAGGATCCCTTTTAGAGTATGCTGTAAAAAAGGAAAGGCTTTTATTGGAAATTAATAAATTGATAGACAAACCTACTATAATTGATCTAATTGCTATTGGACTTCCAAACTTTATAGCAGATAAAATTGATAGAAGCAATTTAAGTGATACAAGAGATTTATTTAGTAGTATTAGAAGTTTAGAACATTTGGTATATAAGAAAAGTATTGAGAAAAAAGGTTTTGATAATAAAGATAAAGATGGAAAAGATAGACCATGTAAGATTTGTGAACAAGGAAATAGGGGCAACCGGTATCACAGTGAATCCTCATGTTGGTTCAGAAACCGAAGTATGGATAAACCTCAAAGGGATCAGATAAGGCATGTCAATAATTCTGAATTAGAAATAGAATTAAACGAAATTAATCCAAAAAACTAGTTATTCCACCATTAATCAAAATCAAAGTATTATTAAATGAGACCTTAGAAACTATGGGTATTTACGATTCAGGATCAAATGTCACTTTGATTAACTCGAAATTGTTGTCATTAAAGAATACCTGTGAAAATAATAGCTTTGAAAATGCGAACTTGAAAACGATTAATGGTGTAAAAAAGACTAAAGGAATAATTACAATAAAGATAAAGATTTTCGAGATTGAACAAAATATGAATGTCTTTGTAGTGGATGAAGAAAATTTTGATTACGACTTCTTGATTGGTTTAGATTGTATACAAAACTTTCATCTTATTCAAAATGATGAGTTAGAAGTAACTCAAAATATACGAAACTCGAAATTGAAATATAATAAAGATGAGATAAATAAGAAAAATACTTCTAAAATTTCGGGTAACAAGAAAAATATGAAAGACGGTATATTAAATAACAATATCAATAGTTTAAAAGAATCTACAAATAAAGACAATCATAAATGTAAAGTAAACTTTAATGAACATATTGAAGAATATAATTTCAATATTTCAATAAATCATTTGAATATGGAAAATCAAGCAGAAATAGAAAAACTAATTTACAAATATAAATCTCTATTTGCTAAAGATAAATATGATATTGGTACTGTAAAAGGCTACGAAGCACACTATGATTTGTTAGTTGATAAATATTGCAGTAAAAGACCATACAGGTGCACTATTCAAGATAAAAAGGATATAGAACAACAGATATCGAAATTATTAGAAGGAAATTTGATTGAGGAATCTTACAGTCCTTTCGCTGCGCCAGTAACACTGGCTTATAAAAAGGAAGAAGGAAAAAAATCAAGGCTTTGTATAGATTTCCGCGACCTTAATAAAATTGTAGTTCCTCAATCACAGCCCTTTCCACTAATTGAAGACTTAATGGTTAAGACTAGAAGATGCAAATATTTTACAACCCTTGACATAAATTCGGCATTTTGGGCTATTCCTTTAAAAATTGAAGATAGACATAAAACAGGATTTGTTACCCAAGACGGACACTTTCAGTGGACCTGCTTACCATTCGGCTTAAAAACATCGCCGGCAATTTTCCAAAGAATATTGAGTAGCATTATAAGAAAACATAAATTGACAGATTTTACTGTCAATTACATTGATGATATTTTGATTTTTTCAGAAACATTTAATAATCACATTAATCACCTATCATTACTGTTGGAAGCAATATCCGCAGAAGGTTTCAGATTAAAATTTTCAAAATGTAATTTTGCACAAAACTCTGTGAAATATTTAGGACACATAATACAAAATAATACAATTACACCTCTAAAAGATAATTTGATTGCGATAAAACAATTTCCAATACCAAAAACACAGAAAAACATTAGACAGTTTTTGGGAAAAATAAATTTTTATGGGAAATATGTACCAAATTTATCTATTATATTAGACCCGTTACATAATTTATTGAGAAAAGGACAAAATTTTGTTTGGTCAGAAAAATGTCATGAAGCTTTTGAAACAATTAAAGAATTACTTTGCCAGAAACCTATTTTACAAATATTTGATCCAGATCTCCCCATACATATTTACACGGACGCTAGCATACAGGGTATAGGCGCTGTCTTAAAACAGCCACAAAACAATGGAGAGGAAAATCCTGTTGCATATTTTTCAAGAAAACTGAATAACATACAGAAAAAGAAAAAAGCTATCTATCTGGAGTGCTTGGCAATAAAAGAAGCAATAAAATATTGGCAGCACTGGCTGATTGGGTTAAGATTTAAGGTTTTTTCTGACCACAAGCCCTTGGAAAAAATGAATATAAAAGCTAGAACGGACGACGAAATAGGAGATCTTACTTACTACCTTTCACAATTTAATTTTGAGATAATATATTCTCCAGGAAAATATAACATTGAAGCAGACAGCTTAAGTAGAAATCCGGTGTTAGAGTCAGACGAAAATCAAGACGATAATTTAAGACTTGTAAATGTTATTAAAATGGAAGAGATTCAAAATGACCAACAAAGGAATGAAGATATAAAACAAAATAAGAAAGCTTTTGAATTGAAAGATACAGTTTACTATAAAAAAACAGGGAAAAAAACAAAGATAGTACTAACAGAAGAATTTAGTAGAGACTTTATAAAAAAAATACATTATCTTTACTGTCACATTGGAATTCAACAATTGAAAAATAAAATTACTCCTTTTTATGCAGCGAAAAACATGACTTATAATATAAAGAAGATATGTGAAGAATGTGAAATCTGCATAAAAAATAAAACAAGAGGTAAATATAAATATGGACTAATGTCTCATTTGGGTCCTGCTACCTACCCATTTGAAATAATATCTATTGATACAATTGGTGGATTTGGTGGCACACGTTCTACAAAAAAATATTTGCACCTTCTCGTGGACCACTTCACAAGATATGCCTATATTGTAACATCGAAAACTCAAAGCGCCAATGATTTTATAAAGCTAGTTCAAAAGGTAACGCAGTTTGGAAATAAGATTGGCATGATTCTATCAGATCAATATCCAGGTATAAATTCAAAGAGCTTTAAAGATTTTTTAAATAAGGAAAACATAACTATTATCTTCACCGCAGTTAATGCGCCATTTTCAAATGGATTGAATGAGAGACTAAACCAAACCTTAGTAAACAAAATTAGATGCAAAATAAACGAAAAGAACAATAAACTGGCGTGGACTACTATTGCTCACGAATGCACAAAAAAATATAATGAAACAGAGCATACGATTACAGGTTTTTCCCCATTATATCTATTGGAAGGAGAAAATGTAGATATATTACCTGAAGAAATAAAACAAAAAAGAACACTAAATGATTTGTTGAATGACAGAAAAGTTGCATTGGAAAATACGATAAAATCACATACTTATAATAAACAACACTTTGACAAAGGTAGAAAAAAATGTGAATTAAAAATAGGAGATTTAGTATATGTTGAAAACGGAAATCGATTAAACAGGAAAAAATTGGATGAAATAAAAATTGGACCATTTAAAGTTTTAGAAAAAATTTCGAATACTATATACAAAGTTGATACAGGACACAAGAAATGTGAATCAAACCTCTATCACATAACAAAACTTGTTCCAGTGTTACAGGAGTAAAGATCCTACTGTATTTAAAGGGGGGGGGGGGGGGAGATGTAAATGAGGTTCATTACCCTTCATTCAATACAGACGGTAAAATAGTGAGTGACCATAGAAAAAGATATGGTTTTGACATCCGTCAATTAATAAATAAAATATAATATTTGTGCACGAAAAATTGTACGAAATAATAGCTATAAATGTTGTTTCTCATTTCTGAGCAACACAATTGTTTTATTTCGTTATTAAATCTATTTAGTTTATAAAACTCAAAGGTGACTGACTGACTGACAAAGTGATCTATCAACGCACAGCCCAAACCACTGGACGGATCGGGCTGAAATTTGGCATGCAGGTAGATGTTATGACTTAGGCATCGGCTAAGAAAAGATTTTGATCAATTCTACCCTCAAGGGGATAAAATACGGAATGAAAGTTTGTATGAAACTTTGTCAATTTTAAACCGATCAGGCTTAGACTTGGCATAATAAGAACCATAGATGAATGTCATTGTATATAATACAAGCCTGAGAACAAAAACTGTAGTCTACACTTCAGCTCTACACCGAAGCGAAGCGAGGGCGGGCCGCTAGTTAAAGATAAAAGTCAACGATTTGACTTCATTTTATTTTTGAAAGTTTTCTAAATGATCCCTCTAGCAATTCTCATCTCATTATTTCGCGTTAGCATCTTTGTAAGTGGAACCTTGACACGAAAAGAAGAAGAACGGTGTTATATTTCAATTCCCCTTTGCCTATCTCACTTTTTGTTTCGCTAAATCTAGCGTGTTCTTTTTTTTAAATTCCCTTTGCTTTTTGATGTGAATAAAGTTTAATATCGCGTGAACAGTGATCAAACAACTTTCGGGCGAGGGTTTTGTTTTACAATCCCGTAGTTACAACGCTTATGCGGCAGGTGCGGACTGTAAAATCTGCTCCCCGGTGACTTTGATATCTGCCTTTACAACAAAACTTCACTGCCAGAAGCCGACATAAAAGTGACGATAAAATATCGAACCAACTTTTTTTTAAACAGATGACGCGAGGAATGAATGATATAGTATTTGTTTCTTAGGTTTTCACGCACATCACTCATTAAATAAAACTAGTTTTTACGGGTTAATGCACGAAACTTTATTTATTTATTGATGTTTCGCAGCCTTTTCAGGTCTGCATCGTCAGAATAATGATTTTTTATTTAAAATTGTCGAGATTAATATAAGTCTTTCGAAGGTAGCTCGACAATTTTAAATAAAAAATCATTATTCTGACGATGCAGACCAGGGGGCCAATCGCCTAAAGGAAATGCTTTGGGAAACGCTAACGCTTACGATTTTATATTGTTATTTCTAGCCGCCTGAGGATTTCGAATACCTCACGCTCATTTTTTTTAATATTGTTATTACCAATGCAAAAGAAAAAGAAAGAGCGCGAGGCATTTGAATACCTCAGGCGGCTAGAAATAACAAAATAAAATCGTAAGCGTTAGCGTTTTCCAAAGCATTTCCGTTAGGCAATTGGCCCCCTGAAAAGGCTGCGAAACGTCAATAAATAAATAAAGTTTCGTGCATTAACCCGTAAAAACTAGTTTTATTGAATGATATAGTGTTTTGTTTTATAAAAACATCTGTATAATCATAATCAAAATCATTTATTCAGTTTAAGCTGTTACAAGCACTCATGAATGTCTAGAAGCTACGCCATCGGTTCGTGAATCTAAGGCGGGAGACCCTGTACTGAGAAGACCCTGCAAGGAACTCAGCAAGGGCTGTTTTTTTCTCCCTGTTTTATTATTTACAGTGTCGTCAAATTTAAAAATGACTTGTATAAACTTATACCCCATCTGATGATGTAGAGAGTCTAAAGGCGTAGATTTCTCGTGCAACAAATTTTCCTGCTGCAACAGTCACCCAAAAATTGTGATAAAAGTATATTAAAATGAAAGTTGAATGAATGTATTTCAACGCAATAGAGCATATTATTAACTTTTTTCTCTCTGAAAATTTAAATAATTGGTTCTTTGTTGGTGCTACTAGTATAAAATGTACTACCAATGTTATTAACAACTAAAATATTTATCCATAAATAAACAAATTTAACTTTTTCAATATTATCGCAGAAAAACTTGGCACCTATGAGCTAAAAAAAGTTCCATAGAGTAGTATTTAATCAATAGGAATAAGATCATAGATGCATTTAAAAAAAAACTACTAAAACTTAATGCGGGTTGCAGATCATGACCTAAGCTAAGTTAGTTTAGCTTAGCTTAAAGGCGAAATTAGACGGTTCATCAAAAGTGTTTCATTTTTGCAATGAATAGTGAATGATGAACAGTGAAATGCATTGTTTGTACAGACGAGTCACTTTCGATAAAAACTTATATTCCATTCCTTGTGGAATTCCCGTGGATCATCATCTGTGTCGAGTTATATAATTAATCTATAAATACAGAGACAGAGAAACAAATGAACTGTGAATGAGCTGTTGCTGTTACTAAGACGTTTCACTTGTCGTTTATTTCCGATCAATGATGAAAGATGGGAGGAGCTCGATGTCGCAGGTGGTTAGCGCGTTCGGCTGCGATCGTTGAAGTTAAGCAACTTTCGCAGTGGTCGGTCATTGGATGGGTGACCAAAATAAATTACTATCTCGAGTTCCTCCGTGCTTCGGTAGCCACGTTAAGCCGTTGGTCCCGGCTGCATCTGCAGTCGTTAGCACCCGCCAATCCGCACTGGGCCCGCGTGGTGGGTCATGGCCCAATCTCCCTATTCCATCCATAGGGAAGGCCTGTGCCCCAGCAGTGGGGACATTAATTGGCTGATGATGATGATGATGAAAGATGGAACTTTTAGCTTTCATCAAGTGTTGCGTTTATACAAACAATGTATTCCACTGTTCATCATTCACAAAACATTGCAAAAATTAATCACTTTTTATGAACGGTCTAATTTCGCTTTGACCGATGCTAGTGAAAACAATCGGGATACGGAATCTTTCATCACGCAGGCACATTCCGTTGAACGTGTATTTAGGCCCGTATTAAAGAAAGATTCTCAGTGATTGATCTAGTCTTGAGCATAGTTAGAAAGGGATGTCGCTATATATAGCACATAGCGATATCCCTTTCTAACTGTACTCAAGTAAAGATCAACAGTTAGTTGTCATTCTGTAATACGGGCCTTAGACTTTTCTTTTTTTCATTTATGAAAGCATAAATTAACCGTCTAATTTCAACTGTTTTTCATACTTATGTGCAGACTGTAAACTATACAAAGTAAGCTATTAGAGCTATCGAACTTTTTTTACGCAGGCAAAACCTCTATTTAGAGACGTTGGCGCCCTTAAGGGACACACCAATGAACTGACCTCACACTCGCAAGTCTCACGGGTGCGAAACGTAGAAGCCGTTTAGCTGTCCGCGTGGCTTACGAGCGCTTACGGCACTAACCGCTAAAAAACCTGCGAATACCCTCTACGCTGTTACCAACCAATAATCATAAAAGAAGAAGCAAAAGTGTAAAGCCGCGTATCCACTAGAGGCAGCCTCGGGTCGAGCGGCTGCCTCACTCCGAGGCTACGCAAGTGGAGACGCTGCCTCAACCTGAGGGTCGCCGCGAGCCGAGCCATATTTTGTCGGTTTCTGTGCCGTGCTCAAAGGCGGCTCAGTCCGAGCCGTGTGTTTCATGGAGATGGTCGCTAAAATTTCGAAAGCTATCGCCACCTTCCAACGTCATGTCCAATAGCAAGTGTTCACATCCATGTATAGTTCTATTGCGGTATAAATCTTTTATCCACCAGCGATGCCTCCTCTTTTGTATAGCTTTTTGTTGCCTCCTCTTTTTCTTAATAATGGTTATTGCTGTTAAAGCAGCAGCTACTCGACGCGCGTTTGGTGCCATCGCGTTTTGGCTTTTAACTGCGCAGTGCGCCGCCAGCGGATCAAGCTGAGGCGACACGCCTCGAGTTGATCCGTAGCCGTTGCCTCAGAGCGGGCAGCCTCTAACTGAGGCTATTTGCTTCAAGTCGAGGCCGCTCGTAGCGAGGCTGCCTCTAGTGGATTCGCGACTGAACTACTTATTATTCTATGAGTATGTTTTTTAAAAACTTATATATAAAATTCTCGTGTCATAATGTTAGTTACCATACTCCTCCGAAATGGCCTGACCGATTTTTATGAAATTTAATATTCATAATCCGTGGGTCTGAGAATCGGCTACTATCTATTTTTCAAATCCTTAAGTGATAATGGTTGTCCACCTTTAACGTATGTGTTAGGAGGAATGTTATCCCAGGAAATTGATAGAACACTACGTTACACAGCCCTAAATTTTTTTTGGACAATATTTTTTTTATAATGTGGTATTAATTAAAAAATACATACAACCCTAAATTTTCTCTTCTACCACCTGTCCTTATTTTATGGCGGTACGAAGTTCGCTGGGTCAGCTAGTAAGTAGGTATATAAAATTTTTGAGAAGGAAATCGTCGTGAGCTAAACCTCGAATTTTGCAATTTTTCAACGTAAGCTACTGTTGTCCTTATCGCACGGCCTTTGTCAATGCGTGATAGCAATAGTTTTTTCAAATACTTACCTATTTCTCAAATGTCTCTCCGCTCTTAAGTCCCTAAAACCATTATTTTTCATTATAGCTATTAACGGGATTGTTACCATGTACCTTGTTTTTTATGAGTCTCCGATATTTCGGCACTGTTGCAAGCGCCATGATCTCGGAGTAACTCAAAAAACAAGGTACATGGTAACAATCCCGTTAATAGCTATAATGTTAGTGACCATGAAAGTTTAAAACAATATATCATTATTTTATTTCCTCCTTAGTTTGGAAGAAAACACCTAAGTTTGTAACATTGTACAACAAAGAAACTGCCTGCGTTAGGGACTATAATTGTCTGATAATGACAAATCCAAAAACTATTTATTTTGGCATTAAATACCATAAATCATGGGGATATCACCACATTGGCCCTGCTTTCTCTAATCGATCGCTCACCCATTGAGCGAGCATTGCGTGCAAATGCGATTGTTATGCCTGAAGGTCGTGTTAGCACACAAACAACCACACACAACACGAAAGAATCGCAAAGCAATTTGGTACTTATTGCTTTACGAGTGTTTACTGCGGGAACACAACGCGCGTTCGTATTAAAATGTAATACATATTGAGGTTTGAATTCTTTGCTCACCACTTGACTTACCCCAAAAGATTGAAATTCGTGGAGATTTCCAATTAAGTCTGTGACTTATTTGCACTTTTTGGTTTTTGTACACAAAACGTGACAACGGAACTTTATTAAATAAGCTTTTGATATGAGTCTTTCGTCTTTCTTTCTTGAGGAGCTCGATGGTGCAAGTGGTTAGCGCGTTCGGCTGCGATCGTTGAAGTTAAGCAACTTTCGCAGTGGTCGGTCATTGGATGGGTGACCAAAGATTTACTCTCGCGAGCTCCTCCGTGCTTCGGAAGGCACGTTAAGGCGTTGGTCCCGGCTGCATCTGCAGTCGTTAGCACCCACCAATCAGCACTGGGCCCGCGTGGTGGGTCATGGCCCTATCTCCCTATTCCATCCATAGGGAAGGCCTGTGCCCCAGCAGTGGGGACATTAATAGGCTGATGATGATGATGATGCGTCTTTCCGTCAGCCAGGCAGCAGGCTGTTGCAATTTTCACAGAATGAGTAGTTTTATTACCGAAATATCAGCCAATAATAAAAAAAATACTTGATTATCAAAATGGCGGAGGTCGATGGCGTAAGTGGTTAGCGCGTTCGGCTGCGATCGTTGAAGTTAAGCAACTTTCGCAGTGGTTGGTCATTGGATGGGTGACCAAAAATTTACTATCTCGAACTCCTCCGTGCTTCGGTCCCGGCTACATCTGCTGTCGGTAGCACCTTTTTAAAAATCGGATCTGGCAACACTGTGCATGAGATACAGCCTGGTGACAGACAGATGGACAATGGAGTCTTGGCCATAGAGTCCTGCTTTTACCCTCTGGGTACGGAACCCTAAAAAGACGAAACTGACTGACATAACCATATCCTGGCTACATAAGCCGCAGAAACGATGGCCGATGGGGAGGAATTGTACTGGAACGGAGGCCCAGAACTGGTCAGGGAACGTAGACAGCCCACCAACTTAGATTAAAACAAAAAGGGTAGATACGGTACGCTCCTACTTGCATCAAACAAAAACTGATCCCACGGCAGCGCGAACGGGACGGCGAGATCCGCGTCACTGCATTACCGACCCGAACGAAACAGCACCGTACCGACCAATCACGCGACCAGTACTCGACGTCACTACCAAATAAGATTCAAAACAAACAGCAATTTTTATGAAAAAATATATTTTATAGTACTTGCGAATGAAAAGTGATGCCGTGGGTTTTATTTTTAGTTCTTGAGCAATTTGAGCACTTTTTAAAAACACACTTAGGCATTGTTTTATCATATAAACACGAAATATTAGCAATATTTCTTTTTGGCGTTCACATGTACGTCGTTTGCATGTCAAGTTGTGACTAAAGCGATTAGGGTCGTGGACCGCAATTCATGCGGATCACTTTTGTGAGGCTAGTGCCGTATCTACCCTTTTTGTTTTAATCTAAGCCCACCAATGCGATGGACGGACGATAGCTTTAAGATACCGGGAAAGTACTGGATGAGAACAGTACAATACAAAAAAGCTAATGGCATGCGCTGCAGGAGGCTGACATTCAGCATTGGGCAGCTAAAGAGAAAGAAGTAATTGCAGTGAAAACTTCTTTAGCGGCTTTGTACACTTTTTTTGTATGGGTACGTGGGCTGATCGCATCACAGGCCTCGTGTCCTGATCTTAAGACGAAAACAATAAAATTGGAAAGGTTGTTGACTTTCAATATATTGGACTAAGTCTCTTTCTAGGACGCCCAGGTGGCAGCTTTATTGCGAAGAAAATGCATTATTTTACAATAGATGTCGCTAGTTGCGCTTATGTGATTAATGCAAGTTGATATTGAAAAGAAAACTTCTTTAGCGGAGTTGTTATTAAAGAACTCAGTAATGCATTTCAATATAATAATGGTACATAAACCGCAGTGTACGTAACCGAATATTATTCACAAAAGTATTCGTTCTCAACACATTTGATCAAAAAGCGCATTCACGGATATTATAAACATTATTGTTGGAAAGTTCAAAATTATTGGCCATACAACGGAGCGTGCGGTAAAACGTTTAACTGCACGCTCGCATACATGGCGCCGTGCGTATCTTTTACTGTTTTTATTTATTTCAGTCAAACCTCCTTGGAAATACTTTAAATAATAATAATTATCTTTATTCTTTCTTAATATACATGCACAACCAGTAAATCGACAATTCAGTATTATAAGAAAAAAAGAGAAATACCTTACTTAGTATTATGTTTTAAAACAAAACAATATTTAGTCGTTGCACATACTCGTAACTACTTAAAGATATCATATCATAGCACTTCAACAAAATAAAATAAAATAAAACTAACTTGAAGCAACTTCTTATGCTATTAACTTTAAAATAACCTACGCGGTACAAAGTTCGAAGTTTTGAGACAGTGTACTTACGGATTTGGGTTTCTGGTAGTAACACTTCACTCACTGTATAATGGCACTAGGTATTTACCAAACATAGCATTTTTATAAATATTAAACAGTAGCATTGGCATAAAATTCCTAAAATATTTTTCTTTCTGTTATGCAATTTTTTAAGTATTTACCTCCCGTGCTAGTTAACAACTGTGTTACGGAGAAGTAATCATTCTGAATTTATTCGGACAAAAACGTATTAATACAATGTTCAATATAATTTGAGCACTTTAAATACTAAAATTTTGTGTTTATGTACACTAAAGTAAAGGTGAAACTATAGGTACCTTTGTTTCACTTTAATACATTCCTAAACTTTTTTCATTTTTAAATCTGTTTTTTATATTTTTTATTTTATAGTCATAATTGTTTTATCATTTACATTTGTAATGGAAAGTGGCTTCATGAGTTATCTCATATTGAAGTCATTTTTCAAATTGACGACTCTGTTTAAAATACAGGGAGAAATAAACAGCCCTTGCTGAGTTTCTTGCCGGTTCTTCTCAGTACAAGGTCTCCCGCCGTAGATTTGCGAACCGATGGCGTAGCTTTTCGACATTCACAAGTGCTTGTAACAGCCTAGACTGAATAAACGATATTGAATTTTGATTTTTTTTTTGAATACTAAAAAGAAAAAGATACGAAAGATGTAGTTCTCATTTTCATTACACGCACGTGATGACATTTGGAAACGCGCCGTTTTCTTAATAGAAAAAATTTGCTTCGTTACTAAATTTTCATATAGATATTGTTTTTTTTTTTTTGTTTTTTTGTCCCATTCGGTGTCGAGACCCTTGGTCCGTGGGGTCCTAGCGCTATGAGGATTTTTAAGGAAATATCAAAAAGGTTAGTCGACATCACTGGAGACCGAAGAGCTGGCAGCTACCTCGGACAACGAATTAGTCTAGCTATTCAAAGGGGGAACGCTGCCAGTATCTTCGGAACCTTGCCTAAAGGGACCCCTTTTAGTAATATGTTTTAGTTATTATATTATATTTTTTAATGTTTTCAGTTTAAGGTTCATTGTTCCTGTATATATTAATGTATAGATAATAAATAATAAAAAAAAAATGGTATTGTTTGCTTGCAAATGTGTTGAAAACGATGTATGACATTCGTGTGGAATTGGTATTTACAAACTGGTGACTATTGTCTACTCGTTTGTATTGAGTTTCAATAGTGAGTAGTTCGTAAATTTGGCCTGTCTGTGTATTACGTACGGATCATGCCAGGCATTGTCGAAGAAAGTTTTACCTTATTTTCCACAACGTTGACATTCTGTAAAGCCATTATAATTCGGCATTGAATTGTCATTGACCCTACGTTTGTTAAGGTTTCAGCATTTACGGCCGAGGCAGGTACCTATTGAAAAGTCAATTGAAGAGCTTAATGTATTGTCTGCGAAATTGTATTTTTCTGATTGAATAAACTCTGTATTTTGTCATCAGCAATACTATAGTGTCAGAGGTTGAAAATATTGTCGTAATTTTCGAGAAGGTCGATATTTGGTGTAGGAAATCTAATAGATAAAATTCTCGCGTCACGGTGTGCGTAATTGAACTACTCCGAAACAGCTCGAAGGATTTTCGTGAAATTTTATTGCATATTCAGTAGGTCTGAGAATCGTACAACATCTATTTTTCATCCCCCTAACTGTTAAGGGTGGTCCACCCCTAATTTGCTTTTTTTTCATTTTTTTTTTTGTTTTTGTTTTTTTATGATACATCATACAAATATACATACAACCCCTTAACATTCACCCTTCTACCACCAACCCCTATTTTTATGGCGGTACAAAGTTAGCTCAGACAGCTAGTTTTATTATAATTATTATTTTGAAGACAATTGAGGGACACAAATCTACCACGCGTACAGTTGCAATATTTTACTACAAAGCGCGTGTACCACGTTAAAAACGTCCCCAAATTATTACAATAAGTAACATCATTACTAAAACTTTACCTTGGATATTATGACAAGTAACATTCACATTTTTGCTGATTTTGATTGATTTCAAGCATCCATATTTCCTGCAAATTATTTGCAATAGCACAAGATAATATAGGTACCTCACAGATTTTTTTACATACTCCTTTTGGTCGTTCGTATTTGAATAGGAACTCTCTTAGATTGTAAGCGAAATAAACAGGCCGCCACCGCGGGTCTGCGGCCGCCACCGCAGGCCGCGTCTGTCTGTGAGACACTTACGCCCGTATTACAGAATGACAAATAAGTGTTGATCTTTACTTGAGTACAGTTCGAAAGGGATGGCGCTATATGCTATATATAGCGGCATCCCTTTCTAACTATGCTCAAGACTAGATCAATCACTGAGAATCTTTCTATAATAAGGGCCTTAACGTGACACACGCACACGCCGATTTAGCGGAGTTCAATGGTAGCTAACTTCACGTGTAATTTGCTCACATTCAACAATCCCGATTTCATTGCGATCCAATTTCGAGTGTTTCAAGAATATAGTAGGTATGAAGGACTCCGTGTGAAAGGAATTCTTATTGGCAGGAAAACAAGAGCAGATTGAAGAGAGAGAAAAAAACGTGCGAGTCTCGGGAAGCACGACAGAAGCGATAACTTAAACTATCCTTTTTTGGGCATGTGGTATATGGTGTGGTAAATTGGGGATAAATGAAACGTCCAACTTACAGCTGACGGAGTCAATATAATCCCATAAAGCACATAAACACATTAACAAATAAAAGGCGAAGACGGTACCAGATATAAAGTCAAAGCACAGCACTAGAAGAAGACAGTCAGAAAGATAGGCAATAGATAAACAGTTTATAGGAACGAAAAGCACAATTATATAAAGCGTAAAAATCTAGGTAAATAAGCGAGCTAAGAGAAGCGTGCGCTCCGCGTCGTAGTTCAGTCTCGACTCGTTTGGTAGACAGCGCGGCGGCGCGGGCGCATCTCTAGTACATAAGATGGACAAAAGGATTATGTACAAATCTATCCGCTAGTACCATGATATGTAATGAAAATAAAATATTGTTAATATAATTATAGTACTTATTATAAATTCTATAATATTATTAGATAAAAGATGTAAATATATAGTCTAAGATAGTTAGGGTTACGGTTTTAAAATATAAGTTACTTTGTATTTCCTTATAATGAATAAATTTAAATTATATTTTATGTGTATAGTGTAAATATTCTTTGAGGGGTGTATTTTCACCCATAAGTATTACAAGCACAAGGGATTGATTGTAGGTGAAAAAGGAATTGGGGGGTAAAAAGGGGATTGAACGGAGTAAAGAGGATTCGAGGGTGAAAGGGGGTGTATAGTGTAAATATTCTTTGAGGGGTGTATTCACACCTATAAGTATTACAAACACAAGGGATTGATTGTAGGTGAAAAAGGAATTGGGGGGTAAAAAGGGGATTGAACGGAGTAAAGAGGATTCGAGGGTGAAAGGGGGATTGAAGGGTGAAAAGAATTTGAGGGTGATAAGGTGATTGGTGGGTAATAATAAGGGATTGGTAGGTGATAGTAGGGATTGAACGGTGGTAATAGGGGATTGACGGGTGAGCGAGTGGGGTGAATCTGAGGACACCCCCCTGGTACCTGGGTGGGCTGTGACGTCTTTCTTTTTTCGCGGTGAAGGGAAGCAAGACAGACGGGCGCCGTAACGCGTTATGTAACGAAGCGGTTTACCCTCCCATAAGAAGTTATCACTTTAAAAAATGCTAATTCTTTTGAAACTTTATTTATTAAGGATATACTTATTTAGTGTCCAAATTAACCATTTGAAAAAAAAATATACTTTTATTCGAAAATGCGTGTATAATACAGAGCTGATAACAAGTTACTTTGTTACTTAAAAGACTTTCTATTCTATTATATTATTACTAGCAAACCAGTGAACCAAATGTTCACCAAAACCTGATTTAAAAAAAAATTACTGTATTTAATTAATTGAGAACTTCGGAGATTTTGTGTGGTTTCGTTTGAAATTCGTGATTTCTCGAAAACCGGAAGTGCTACGTTACTCAAATCCGGTTTGTAGTCTTATCAGACTATTCTTAACTTATAACTTAAACATTCCCTTTTTTCTATCTCTTACGGTTTGGCCGCTGAAACAGCACCACAGACGGACGGACGGACGGACTTGTCTAATAGATAAGAGATTATATTCCCACGGCCTTGACAGTCAAAAGAGTTATCATAATATTATATCATGAAATTATATCCTGCACATTATAACATAATCAATGGGCATTGTGGCTCAATTACACTTGGTCGTTTGCCCGTATTCGGGCGCACGAAAGACATTACTCGAATTCGGACACTCGAAGCAATATTAACACTGGAATACGAGCTGGAAGATGGTGTCGGGTAAACAAAAAGAAATCTACCATAATACGGGAGTAATCCACTTCGTTCATTTACACTTAGTCGTTTACTCGAATTCCATTGTTACTCGTAACTAACTCGGGCTAACGACCAGATATGAAGAAATGAAGAAAATTACAACGTTTTTATTAAAAAAAATAAGTTAATGTTATAGAATAAATGCTATTATAGCCTCCAGGAATACCTAAATGATAAAACTACTATGGAATAAATATAAAAAAAAATGGGTGCGTGTACTTATGTAGGCGCGTGAGAAGTTATCCTTCTTTGGCATCGTTTAAAATTAGTTTTTAATTGCATGCAAATAATTAATTACAATAAATTAATAAAAAGTCTGGAAAAGGACACAGTCAATAAAGTTCAGTTTTAATTTGAAAAAATAAATAAATAATCAAAACATTCAATTAAAATCGCTACTGAATATAATTTATTAGAACATATGTGATTTGCACTTGTATGAAACTCAAACACGTATTCCGAACATACAAACTAGAAACATGTGGATAAATATTATAAATATGAATACCTATAACTGTTACTTTATTACAAAAAATAAAGATGTGGTTTTTGGTTCTACTACACCAATGGTCAAGAGATGGCGCTGTAGTCTCCTGAATCGCGCTTTGGTTCCGTTGTTCCAGATTAATAAATACTTTTTGCTACTTTATTACAAAAAATAAAGATGTGGTTTTTGGTTCTACTACACCAATGGTCAAGAGATGGCGCTGTAGTGTCTCCTGAATCGCGCTTTGGTTCCGATGTTCCCGATTAATAAATACTTTTGATAGGCCTTCACAATGCAGTCGTTTAGTACCCACTAAATAGAGATTCTATTTCTATTTTGTTGGTAGATTTTCTTAATGTGCGGTAAACACAAAAGTAACGACCAACTTCATTATGTTAAAATTTTGTGTTACAGTGATGCGCGCGCATCTTAAAATTTCACTCTCATAATTTTTTCATAACGCGCCTAAAGAAGTATAACTTCAATAAATACTATATTATTTTTATTATAAAAAGATATAATACAATACTTATATAATTAATAATCGTACATAAATCATAAATCTAATTATACAATATCTTATTGGAGTAGTATGAATATATAATTTTTATGGGTTTTAATTCATTGGATATAACAAATTATATCACAATAAGGAATTATGTATAAGACGTCCTCTCCTCTTGCAATTGCGATACCCTACACTACAGGGTCCATAATGCACCCTTTACCCGGCTGCGCAATGCAAGAGCGCGAAGCGCGACGCGCAGACAGGGTTATGTGTTTAACAGTCTGCTATATATGTATGTTTGTTCCTTTGTGGCACACTAGAGACCAAACGCCTGGACCGATTTTGATGATTCATACATCAATTGATTCGTCTCAATTATGGGAGTGCTACTAAAGATATGATAGTAATCAAAATTCAATATGGGCAAAATTAGGCGCCATATTGTGACGAAGTAAAAAAAATAAGTTGACAAAATATGTCGAATGGGGTATCACCGTCTAGATAATCAAAAATCATATTTAGGTTCCTAACACCATTTTTCATTTTATATGATTGTTTAGGATCTACAACGCTTTAAAGTTGTATGTTAACCACTTACGCTTTTAATTTCAATCTTACGTTTGTATGGATCTTTGTTACTCTTTCACCTAAAAAATACTGAATGGATTTTAATGAAACTTAACAGTAATATAGCTCATATATGATAATTACATATATATAATAATTTATGTAGTTATTTAGTGAATTGGTCAATATATAACAATAAGTGTCACATAAGACGGAAAAAAATCTCCCATCTGCGAGCCATTTTGGCCTGCACTGCAAAAACAATAAAAGTTACATGAATGTAATGTAGAGTGAAAATGTATCTCTTAAATAGTTCTAAAAAAAGTCCATGACACCATATATCTATTTTTAATGTGTAAGTCATTACCGCTAAAATAGTGAATCAAAACTAAAATATTATTTGATATCTATTTCCAAAATGCACATTTTGTATTAACAAATCATTTTTTATTAAAACAAATACTTTTATCGCTTTTGATATTTAAAGACGATAAACTTTGCTTTTTACACTATGTCATTTCGACAAATATTTAAAAAGTTACAACGATGACAAAGTGATAGCGCGGTGTACTATGTAAAAGAAAAAAAATGGGGTATTCGCAGTATCTGATCCTATACGAAGTACTAACAATAATACTGTGATACAGTTCCTTCTTATTAAATGATGAAAAATATATTATCATAATAGGTCTTTATGATTATTGAATTTTAATGAAAAATTTAGAATTTTACTGTTTTTCATTTTTTTTAACGATATTACTTAATGTTACAAAAAAGGTTTACTTAATAAAATGACAAATAACCCATTTTTCGCTAGTAAGTACATACTTATTGGAATCTCTGTATTTATTAATCAGCTCGCGATAATATTGGTTTTGTAATAATTCTGCAAAATTCAAAGTAAATAATGTAGATTTTTATAGGTAAATCACCCCTTTCATCACCCTACGCCTATAAGTATTGCGATGTTGTAGCTAAGAAACAAGTTCCCATCTACTTCTATATGGGAATTCATTATATTCGATTTAGCTATAAGGGCACGGAAGCGCAACAAACAAACTCACTTTCGCATCTATAATATTATATTATACTTACTAGTGATCCACCCGGGCATTGTACGGGCTAAATTTATTTATCGGGATAAAATATAGCCTATGTCACTCGGACAAAATGTATTTAAATAAAGAAAAATGTTATAATAAATAATGTAGCTACCTTATGATGAATTAATATTTGAAACCGGTTCAGTAGTTTGACAGTTTATTTGTTACAAACATACAAATCTTGCCTCTTTATAATATTAGTATAGATAGTTAGGATAAGATAAGTATTTAATTGATGAAAAAGATTTAAAATTAAAGTAAGTAATAGGTTTATTTGATTATATTTGTAAAAGTTACTTAGCATTTGTGCTTAACAGTGATACATTATTCGGTTTTTTTTAAACAAAAAAAAATGGAAAATAATTGTCATGATTGCACTACTGGGAGTACTCTTCATTCGAGCTTTACATTATCAATCAAAAAGGGTCGAACACAAAGTCTTTGCCCTGTTAAATGTAAACGCTTTAAAAGAAAACTACAAAGAGAACTATAAATTGATAATAAATAAGATTGCTATGGTGCTCTACCTAACGTTATGAAAATTTTATTATGCGCCTTTAGTTTAATCAAATATTATAAACTTTGCTTTGGTGATTGCATAATTATTTAATTTAGTGATTTAAGGCAGTTGCAACCGTTGTCCAAAACAACAGACGGGAATTACTGCTTTCTTCAACCTGCGACATAAACGTCATTGATTGGTATTGTATATAGGGTGATTAAAAACATTTGAAGTTAACTTCTGGCATCTACATATTGGGTTTCTGTGAATTATGCAGGTATATCAAATTATGAGACTAGGGACTGACACTGAATTTGTGTATATCACAATCTTAGACGTCCGGCATTTGTCATGACAATGCAGCCACTGCCAATTGTAAATAGTCGACGAATAAAAGTAAATGAATTTTATATTTACTGCTAAACTATTAAAAAAAAACATAAACAAAAGATGATTTTTTGAGTAAGTGCTAGTTTACTATAAAATTTACATACATTAGAGATATTTATGTAACGACTTGATTTAATTTCACAGATTTTTGCGAAAATTGAGGCCCATCTGTAGCCTTGACCCCGCTGGTAAAGTCTTTATATGTCTTAATAAATCAATCTTTTAGACCGACGCAAGGTACTTAATAATTCCCGCGATATTAATTCCCTTACTGAAGTTTGTTACTTCTACTACGGTATATACCGTCTTAAAATACTAACTAACTAAAAAGAGTGAAATAAAAAAGGTAATTAAAAAAAATCAAAAAACCCGACTGCTTAATTATACTTCAAATAAAAACTGAAAAGAAAAAAACAAGTCCAGTAGTCTATAATTCTGTTAATAAGGAACAAAGCTACTTTAACAGTCGGGACCCATTGTTGAAAAATATTATGTATTCTTGAATATCTAATGGGTCCCGACTGTTAAAGTAGCTTTGTTCCTTATTAACAGAATTATAGACTACTGGACTTGTTTTTTTCTTTTCAGTTTTTATTTGAAGTATAATTAAGCAGTCGGGTTTTTTGATTTTTTTTAATTACCTTTTTTTATCTGTATGTTACCACCTTTGTTTCTCCATTATGGTCTGCAATAAATGAATTGAATTGAATTGAATATACCGTTGAGGTCCCGCAAACTCGTACTAAACGGTTTGCTTCCACCTATATAGTCAGAACAGCTAGGTTGTGGAACTCTTTGCCGGAATCTCTGTTTCCTCCTTTACTCTGGGGCTCTTCAAGTCGCGAGTGAATCGGTTTCTTCTAGGCAAGCGCGTCCCACCTTAGGCTGCTACGTCGCTCTTCATCAGTCGCGTGGTCGTCAAGCGTAAACCTATTTACTGTAAAAAAAAATGTAAGCGCGTCATTACATATGTAGTTACAAAACAAATAGCGTCAAAAGATAAAGAAATCAATATTTCATGGAAACCTTATATTATAGAACTATTGAATCTGACAACAATTAATGTCATTTCCGTTCTGAATGGAATAAAACAAATATTTGTTCGTGATCGTACACATTGTGTTTTTGTGGTAGGTAGGTATGTATACCTTCTAGCATCATCAGTAATCAATTCATCACTGTCTGACTAGGAGACGATGTTGGAGTAAAATATAATACAGAAAAGGATCTTGTGACGTAGCAAAGATTGACAAAAGCTCACAATGAAAAACAGCTAACATAGAACGTGGTCGAAGTGAAATCAAACAATCCCATATTCTTTTGCGGGTTCCGTACGTACCTCAAACGGAAAAACGGTCACAGTGGTTGTTGTTGCTACACTGTGACTGACAGACATTGCTCGAAATCTCCATTACTGATCAAGTTGAAATTTTCTAAATAGGTACATCTGTGACCCAAACATAGACGAATAAAGTTTCAACGCTATAGCTCGTATTCATCACACAAACATCTGCCCCCACCGGGATTCGAACCCGGGACCTCTCGAGTCGGCGACACCATGAAATCCGGAGCAAAAACCACCCGCGGCCGCGGAGGTCGTCAAAAATATAGTGTTTATGTTGTGTTTTTTTTTATTTATATAATGTACTTAATCAGACAATAAAGGTATTGTAGGATATTGACTTCCATTACAAGTTTCGCCTATAGTTCAGAACCGGCTCGGAGGACCACAAATTATACGCGGTGAAATAAAACAATGCAATCAATTTCAATTGCTTTAAACTTAAAGAAAAACGAAAATCAATAGAAATTTCTGCAGCAGCGGTAATCGGTAGCGTGTCGTCACGTCTGCGTTTGAAATACAAAAGCGAGGAAAAAATACATATTATAAACAACGCCATGAAAAACCCTAGACACAACATCACGAACGAAATCCTGCCTAAAATCCCTTACGCCGTTTTCGTTACTATTTTGCATAGTTCATACAAAAATGGAAGTTTTTTTTCTCGTTTTATAACTTGGTATCGAACAAGAATATGTGATCTGTATTTGTACTTTTTGTTTGGTTTAAATTGTTTTTTTTAAACTAAAACAATTTTTTTTTTGGGTCACAGACGTACCTATTTAGAAAATTTCAACTTGATCAGTTAAGGAGATTTCGAGCAAATCCACTGTGACTGACAGACATACAGGCAATCGAGTGATCCTATAAGGGTTCCGTTTTTCGTTTGAGGTACGTACGGAACCCGTAAAAGAATATGGGATTGTTTGATTTCACTTCGACCGCGTTCTATGTTAGCTGTTTTTCATTGTGAGCTTTTGTCAATCGTTGCTACGTCACAAGATCCTTTTTTGTATTATATTTTACTCCAACATCATCTCCTAGTCAGACAGTGATGAATTGATTACTGATGATGCTAGAAGGTATACATACCTACCTACCACAAAAACACAATGTGAACGATCACGAACAAATATTTGTTTTATTCCATTCAGAACGGAAATGACATTAATTGTTGTCAGATTCAATAGTTCTATAATATAAGGTTTCCATGAAATATTGATTTCTTTATCTTTTGTTTTGTAACTACACCTTGCAAAGGAGGATGGACATTCATCTACTCCTAAATTTATCATAAACGTTTTGTAAAAGTTCATTTTGTCCCAAATCTGTTATCGATATCTCGATATAGCTAGTTGAGCGTGAGAAATAGGTCAGTTGAAACGTATTGTGCAAACCAATGGAAATTCTGCAAGATTATCTTCCTATGATACACACACATACTCCATCCACGGGACTGAGGTATCCGACTATCTGAGGTATACAATTTCAGGCCTCAATTCCTTGCTGATCTATTTATTTTAATACGCTTTATGATTGTGTTTCTGGATAAGTTCCTTATTATGTTCAAATAACGACTGACTTTTTTTAAGAAAACAATCTTTGAAAAATATATTTATTTATAATTATTTATCTATACAGGGTGTAAAAAAACCTTTAATGAACTTAAAAGTCACGTATTTTGCACAATCATGACGATATTTTTTTTCTTCTGGACCATACCTGGGAAAATTATGGTTATGGAGATATTGAAGGTCAAAGTCATAATTTTGTTTTCAAGATTTTTACATTAATATTTTCAAAACGTTATTTAGAAACTTTTTTATCGAGGCATTTACACACACGCAAACACAGGCACATTCTTTGCGTAGCGCTACAGTAGCGCGCCGCGCTATACATTGCGTAGATACTGAAAAAAAAGTGTATATTCCCACGTATATTTTGTAATATTATTTGTTTGGGTATACAGAATGCGTAGTTTAGTCTGTGTCATGGGTTTTTTTACACCCTGTATATTCATTGCATATCACATTTTCAAAAATAAGGTGGTACAGAAAACTACAGAAACCATGGTACGCCCAGCAAGGGCACACACACACACTTAAGAGGGTTATTATCTATTTAAAATACATTATTATGCAATTGCACAATATAAATTATAAATTAAGATTTACTCATTCTACATATACATTGGTGTCAATTCTAGCATGATTCTATAAACCGAAACTTAAATCTGACAACATGGTATCATATAATGTCTGATTTTATACAATATTGCTTTAAAACTACGTGTGGCACTGGGGGACTGCCGCGGAAAAGCTATTGCATAGCATTATTTATCAACTTATGCAATTATAATTGTTTATTTATTTTATTTATGCAGTATTTTTTTCTTTGTTATTAATAGATGGCGAGGCAGGCCTTATGATATTTTGAGCAAGCACAGCAAACAACAGCATTGCCCGGCGCCAAAAAACTTCCACAAGCTCGACAGTTTACCATCTTTAGTCCAAAAAAATAAATTATAATTAAAAATTATAAATAAAAGGGAGACAAATAAAAATAAGAACAGGTACTGGGGTCTAAAACAAATATATATAAAAAAGTAAAAAAATAAAAAATACGAGTGCGGGATTTGAACCGACGACCGCGGTGATGCGTCGAACGTTGATCCCGTGGCAAAAATTTCAACTAAAGAAAGATTCAACTAATTCTGGAAAGGCGAAAATTGTGTTCATATGCACTGCTGTTAGGTTATTATCGTTACGGAATTTCTTGATTCAGTCGCCACGCTCAAAGCCTGCGATAAAATCTATGCAATAGCTTACAAACCATTATTCTTAAAATGCGCTCTGTTGACTGTGTTCATACTTCAAACAAGCATAAACCGAACGGGGAATCCGAGGATTTTCCCTTAGGTCATGAGTGTTAAAGCTTAGTTGGTAATTTTCAATGAGTGGTAGGTATAAAAATAATCATAAAACTGTAATAAATACTCATAAGCCTTAATCTTTAATGGAAACTTCCTTAATAATTTTGAATTTTGTGCACGTAAACAAATACATGCTTCAGAAAGAAATTTTTTTTTTCTTTTTTTTTACACGATATGAAAAAGCTGTTGTTTTGCAACTCTAGGTTAGCGTAAAGCCTAGCCTACCGAATGCGCGCAGGCAGACCATCGCTAAGCCTTAAGTCGTGGTCGGGCTGAAGCAGCTACTATAATCGAGGCGCCATTAGGGTAAATAAAAAAACGACTGGTTGCACTCCGGGAGTGCCGGCAGAAGTGAAAACTTGAATATGAACGTTGTGCATTTTTGATATTTTGGAATGGTTAGGGAATCATTTTGCACGAATTGCTTTAATTATCAGTATAAAAGTACTATCATGTATGCGGTAGAATAAAATATTTATTAATTGCGCTATCATTCACAAACATGACAATTTAGATTAAATTTAAAAAAAGTTTTTCTCTTAGAAAAATCAACTTACATGAATCACGTTTAAGCGCACTTAGCGACATCTATTGTAAAGAAATCAACGAACATGAATCACATTTAAGCGCACCTAGCGACATCTATTGTCAAAAAATGCATTTTCTTCGCAATAAAGCTGCCACGTGGACGTCCTAGACAGAGACTTATATTACTATGTTTCGTCCAATATATTGAAAGTCAACAACCTTTCCAATTTTATTGTGTGTCATGATGCGATCAGCCCACGTGTTTAACCTGACGCGAGTTTCACATTTTTTACCCATACCAAAAAAGTGTACAACGCAACTAAAGAAGTTTTCCCTTCAAAAATGTAAGTAATTTTCCTGAGTCCACAACTTTCGTTCCGAGTGGACCTTAAATGGCCTGTCAAAATCAAGTTCACCGGGCTGACCCTTCCGAGGAGGGCTTATCGCAGGAAACTCCACCCATCCATCACTATTACTTTGAACTTTTTCTGCATACTTAAGCATTGAGTCTGATAAAAATAAGTATATTATTCAAACTCCTTATTATACTTTGCCACGCGTCTTTTTAGGTTCATTTTCCAATGGCCATGCTTCGCTGTGTTCTTTCTCTATTGTCCTACATCTATAGTGGTTAGATATTGCGCTTATCTCTTTTTGAATGGATGGATTTGAGAAGTTTTTCTGAATAAGAATCAGATACATTTTCAGATTTTATGTCTCCCAGCTCGGAATGTAAACCTTTTAGAAAAAAAAAGCAGCAGCTTTTGTCTTGTGTCTTGAAATATGGTAAAACACGTATTTCAAGACACAAGACAAAAGCTGCTGAAGGCAAAGAGAATGGAAGACAATATCATGAAAATATTTATCTTAACCTTATTACAATTGATAATAATATAGGTAGGCAATAAAATAAACGACGGTTTGCACTCCGGAAGTGCCGGCAGAAGTGAAAACTTGAATATTAACGTTGTGCATTTTTGATATTTTGGAATGGTTAGGGAATAATTTTGTACGAATTGCTTTAATTATCATGTATGTGGTAGAATACAATATTTATCATACACAAACATGACAATTTATATTACATTAAAAAAGTTTATCTCTCAGAAAAATCAACTTACATGAATCACGTTTAAGCGCATTTAGCGACATCTATTGTAAAGAAATCAACTTACATGAATCACATTTATGCGCACCTAGCGACACCTATTGTAAAAAAAATGCATTTTCTGCGCAATTAAGCTGCCACGTGGACGTCCTAGATAGAGACTTATTATTATAATACGGTAAAATAAAATATTACTATGTTTCGTCCAATATATTGAAAGTCAACAACCTTTCCAATTTTATTGTGTGTCATTATGCGATCAGCCCACGTGTTTAACCTGACGCGAGTATAACATTTTTACCCTTACAAAAAAAGTGTACAACGCCGCTAAAGAAGTTTTCACTTCAAAAACAAATATCATTAATGCTATTTCTTCAGATTTTTTGCTTTACCTGAGCCTCCCCGGCCTTTTTCATTTGTGTCTGGAAAATGCTTTACGCATCCTTCAACCACTGGGGGAGCGAGAAGAAGGTATGTGGGACTCCTCCCCGTCCACTTCAGCTAACCCTAAGGCTCGCCGAAGTGAGCAGGGCCCTACCTACGCCCTAAACAGGGCCACTAAAAACCAGGCAATACTCCAGCACTGATCACCCAACACGCAATCCGAGGACCGGAGTCCCCCCATTGCGTGCCGAGAGTGCGGGTTAGTAGCCACGGGATACGCAACGCACCGCGGCCCCGCCAGTGATTGTCCGTTGCCGGACCCCCCCCCCCCGGCGTGCGGTTCCCCGGAGTATCAGGGGCACCACACGTCTCAGGAACCGTGCAATGTGACCCGACGCCCCCCACGCCTGGCCACTGGTTCCCGGAGGAGTGGGAGGAGGAGCGTAGTTCTCCCCGTCCCTCTCCCCTCGCCGTCGATGCGGGGGCAAACATCCCCTCCTCCAGCCGCCCGCGTCTCCCTGACCCTTCTCCTGAGAGAAGAGATGGGAGACGCGGGCGGCGGCAGTCGGTAGGGAGTCCGAGCAGCCTAGACTACTCGGACATCCCGTCCTCTGGGGGTGCCTGTCCCGGCGCCAACGACTCAGCGACCACTTTGCCCGGGGCTTTGCCCCTGGTAACCGGAGGGTCGCACCTCCTACTCCCCATTATGTGGCCAGATGGCCTGCCACTTTCTGCGCAGATTGCACACCGGGGCGGAGCGGCGCACACCGCCGCCTTGTGCCCCGTCTTCCCACATCTATAGCACAGAGTGCTCCGGTCCTCCTGCGCTGGGCATCACGCAGCCGCGTGTCCTTTGCCCATGCATCGGAAACAGTGCACAAGCCGGCTGAGGACCGTCACCCTCGCTGTGCTCCAGTCCACCTTGAGCCTTCCTTTCTCCGCCAGCTTCCTCGCGGCCCATGTGGGACACCGCACGAGGATCCCCCTCATCCCTCCCGGACTTGGGTGCTCTCCCCCATATGAGATTTCGCTCTCCGCACATCCTCCCTCTCTGGCTATCTCCTCCTTGATCTCCTTCAGCGTCACGGACTCGTCGAGTCCGGTCAGCTTCAGGTCCGCTCTTTTTTCTGGCCGACAAATTTCCACGTATTCGCCGACCACCTCCTCCATACGCTTGGCTAAAGCGTCTGCCTTTCCCCTGTTTCCAGGCCCCGATACGAGCAGGAGCCTGGAGCCAGTCTGGCTGGTCTTCATTTTGAGCCCTTCATCAATGCCCACGGACGGCAGCTCAATTGCCGCCCGTGCCATTTCTACAATGTTGGTGTAGGTGTAGCATAGCTCCTCCGCCCTGGGCTTCACCTTCAGCTCGATTGCGGCGGTGTTTGGCACCTTTATGCACGGCGCCGTTTCCCCATCCCACCTCTGGTCCGGGCCGCTTCTGTTTTGTGCGGCATCCTTCCCCTTCTGCACCGGGCTGGCTGCAGGAGCCGTGCCCTTCTCCACCACGCTCCATTTTTCTTTCTTCCCCGTCTTTGCTGCGACCGCCGCCGTGCTGCGATCCGCAGCCAGTGATGGCCTGAGGCTCTTCTCCGGCGGCAGCTGGAGCCTTTCCGCAAAGGAGGCCAGCCGAGTGCTGACCATCTCCCCTATGCTGATCATAAGGGAGCGTTTCAGCTCCTCTGCTGCCTCCGCCGTCAGTAACGCGACTAACTCTATCGCGGGGTGCACCCCCCTCCCCACTGCTCTCTTTATCGAGCCCAGCTCCTTCTTCAGGGCCTCGACCTCAGCCCTCAGGCTCTCATTGTCCTTCCGGAATCGGCCATTTTCCTCCTCTATCCTGTCGAGCCGCTCCGCCCTGTCTGCCTTTTCCAAGGCTCTCCTCACCAAATCCGCTACCTCGTCCGTCGCCTGGAAGGTTCTTCTTTTCCTCGACGGGTATGGTCAACATCACTAGACCACCGATGTAGTTCAGGTTCTGTTTGATTTTGTCCCTGAGCTCTTCTGTCGTGATGGTGTCGGTTTCCTCATCCTTCCACTCCTCACCTTCCGATTCTTCACCTTTTGGTGCCTCCCCTTTAAGTTCCTCCGAGTCTTGGGACTCCTCGGAATTGCATGGCGCAGCATTCCGCTTGCGCTTGCTCTTCCCCCGTTTCGCCTTCGTTACTATGCGCGATGGCATAGCCTCCTCCTCGTCCATGTCGCTGTCTCCTCCACCTCTAAGGCGTAGGATAGCAGCGTTCACGGAAACTCCCTCACACGCCTCGGTAACAAACTTCCCACTGCGGGACCCGGTAATCCTGCAGCGCCGGTGGGTAGCCGGAGCGCATAGGCCGCTAGTGACCAATTTCTCACCCTGGGGCCCAGCTACCCCAGAGCGCCCGTCGTCAGCGAGAGCGCATGACATACTAACCTCGATAACTGACATTCTTCATGATTTCCCTCTTCCGGGCGAGGGAGCCCTACCTGGCCTCGTCAAACAGGTAATTTTTCAAAAGGTTTTCTTCCTTGCGGCCCCCGCCCCCAAAGGGGGGCGGCCCCCGGCCCCACACTACGTATGGGGTTACGGGTTGGCCGGAGGCGACGCGGAGTTCGCGCCGCAACCGCCGTCACCGATGGCGTTTCCGCCTCGACCAGAGTCTCGACCACCGCTACCCGGGCTGCCCGGGGCGCCGGTCGAGATACCCTCAGGTGATTTTTGAAGAGGTGGTCTTCCTCGCGGCCCCCGCCTCCAAAGGAAACAGTTCCTTTGCAGGCGGCGGCCCTCGGCCCCGCACTATGTGCAGGGTTACGAGTTTGACCGGACTGCCGCTACCCGGGATGCCCAGGACGCCAGCCGAGACCCCTCAGGTTATTTTTTCAGAGGTTTTCTTCCTCGCGGCCCCCACCCTCCGAAGAAGATGGCGGCCCTCGGCCCCACACCGCGTACGGGGTTACGAGATTGCCAGCTATTAGCCTACGCATTAGGTATCCTTGCGGATACCTTATACGTAGTTGCCCAGAGCGCACCGGACCAGCATAATTCCGTTCCCTAGGCCTAAGCCACAGGACAGGAAATGTACCAGCCACACGGGGAGGTTTCTGGCGAAGCACCCTAGCCTCCCCGCCCTGCCCCTCAGCGTTACGGCCTGTTTGCTTGTGTAGCGCCTACGGCTGGCAATTGTATTAAAAAAGATACATATATTTTAAATATTAGAATGCGAGAATCTGTTGTCTCGCATCGATGTTTCGAGATAAAATTCAGGCACAGATATGATTGGTTGAAAATCATCATCAGCCTATTAATGTCCCCACTGCTGGGGCACAAGCCTTCTCTATGAATGGAATAGGGACATTGGGCCATGGCCCACCTCGCATGCCCAGTACGGCTTCGCTGGTGCTAACGACTGCAGATGCAGGCGGGACCAACGGCTTAACGTGCCTTCCGAAGCACGGAGGAACTCGAGATAGAAGATTTTTGGTCACCCATCCAATGACCGACCACTGCGAAAATTGCTTTACTTCAATGATCGCAGCCAAACAACGATAACCACCTGCGCCATCGAGCTCCTGAAAGGTTGAATATATTTAATATCATTTTATTCCTGAGTTCAAACTAATACATAATAAAAAAGTTCACTTGATATTATTTCGCCAAGTTTCTGAGTTACGTACCCCAAGTTCTCCCTTCTGGATTAGTTCTCTCTTCTTTATCAAACGCTTTTTTTAAAAACACATAGGTATAAATAAGACGACACCATATCAACGACTAAAAACGAATATTGATTCAGTCTCGATTTAAATCCGGTGGACACGATAAAGCTATTAACGGCCCCTCCACATGTTTCTCGATTTGTCATCACAAATTTATGAAGCGTAATCCACAGCTACAGGTAGACGCCGTGTTCACAAAGTATATATGAAATCAGGCCTTATTTTTATGAACCATCAGGCTTATACCCAGGGGGGGAGTGCACGGGAGGGGGGAGAGGGACGGGCAGAACTACACTTCACCTCCCGTTCCCCCCTCCCAGGAACGGCGGCCTCCCCACTTGTAGTTTTGTCCTACAAAGGGGGGGCGGTGGAGGGTTCTTGGACGCCCAAGAAGCCCTTCCGCAGCGGATGGGGGGCGGTACGGTGGGCACTAGGCCGCGTACCCAGCCCCCACGCGCGGGCCTACCTGCGCCCGTCTGCAGGGTCCCCGCAATACCTCGGGAGACCCCTGCCGTGGAGCCCCGGCGAGGCCGGGAAGCTGCTGCGTGCGGAGTCGTGGTAGAATCCCTAACGGGGACCCCGCGGCTTCGCATTAAGTATTTAAGAAGGTATTCGCAGGACTTTTTTGCGGATATTATGCTGTAAAGCGCCCGTAAGAGTTGCGGGGTCCTCGGTGGTCAGCCACTGGGGGGTCCGTAAGACTTGCGGGAACCAGGTGTGAGGTCCGTTCGGCGGTGTGCCTCTTAAAGGCGCCGTCGTCTGTAAAAAGATTTTTTACCTGTGTTATAAAAAAAGGGGGGGATTGCAAGTACTCTGAAATAGACCGCCTGGTTCTACCAATAGGTAGACCGCTTAACTGAGTCCTCGCCTGGGCAGGTAAAGGGAAGGACGAAAACGGGGACCATGAGAGGTGCGGGGGGCGGGGACATTCTTGTGAAAGTTACAAGTGCCCGCCGCCCGCACCTCACGCGGCTCCCGTTCTCATCCTCCCCCACACTCCGTACCCCGCAGGCGAGGTCTCAGTTACGCGGTTTACCTATACTTCAA
Organism: Chilo suppressalis; assembly: GCA_902850365.2. NCBI lineage: Eukaryota > Metazoa > Arthropoda > Insecta > Lepidoptera > Crambidae > Chilo > Chilo suppressalis. The sequence goes on along the minus strand of OU963901.1, from coordinate 26,305,088 downwards.
GCAACAGTCTCTCACAATCTATTTACTGTCCTTATATAAAATAATTTTAGCAATAGCGGCTGCCACGACTTAGTCCGCGTCAACTTTTTTTTATTTTCTAAAATAATAGATTTTTTCTAAAATAGTAGCCTAAGTTACTCCAGCTACCTATACAGGAAGGCACGTTAAGCCATTGGTCCCGGCTGCATCTGCAGTCATTAGCACCCGCTAATCAACGCTGCGCCCGCGTGGTGGGTCGTGGCTCAATCTCCCTATTCCATCGCTAGGGAAGGCCTGTGCCACAGCAGTGGGGACATTAATAGTCCTGACTCTCTTTACATTTTGGCTGTGGAGAGCCAAAAATGTTGTTTATCGAGAAGTCCTATAATTATGTATTTTTACCCTATTCTCTATTCCTTATTAATTATTTTCTCCATCTGCTTCAGTCACAACTTATGACTTAATTCAGCAGAATCACCATAAAGTTATTTATTCAAAGCAAGCTGAAAATCAGCACTTTTTGAAGGTCAATTTTACAAAAGACAGTCTCCCTATGTTACTGCACTTTCTGTAGATATGAAATATAAAGAAGAAACGGGTAAATGAATGTTATTTTAAAAGGTACTAGCGAACCCGACAGACGTTGTCCTGTCTACACGTCTTTGTGAATCTAAACCATTTTCAGATCCCCTTGAACACACACAAAAAATTTCATCAAAATCGGTCCAGTCGTTTAAGAGAAGTTCAGTGACATACACACTCACAGAAGAATTATATATATAAAGATAATCGTAGGTATTTTTGGTGCTGTATAGCGTTCATGCAGACGACGTCACAGCGAAATACCACTCACAGGTTAAACACGAAATCTCTGAAACTATAACATCTACAAACTTAAAATTTGGCAGGAAGATTCCTTATAAGGTGTAGATATCCACTAAGAACGAATTTCACGAAACTCCACCCCTAAGGGGGTAATACGGGGGTTGGAAGTTTGTATGAAAGTCCCATGTTTTTTAAGTAAGAGACTTGAAATTTAACATGTATACTCTCTAGATGGTGTAGAGGTGTACTAATAACGTATATTTAGAAATAAACCCCCTTTTAGTGTCCAAATCTGTTTGCAAATAACTAACTGCACGCGTACGAAGTCGCGGGTGGCCGCTAGTCTATTTTGATTATTGGTGAACGAAATTTTGTAATAAGATTTCTGATATTAGCTGAGACATAAAAACTTTACTTGATTATCATCTTCATACTTATTTATGACGTGTCGTCAAAAATGGCCGCAAATAAGTCTCGCAATAAAAACTTGTGACTTTTTCATATCTACGCGCCATTATAAATCAATATGGCAAATGGGGTCTGTCTGTTTGTCAATTAAAGGGGCGACTCGGCAGTTCCAATATTTGCATTGCCGCCATATTGACTTCCCACACTTAGGCTTCATGTCTACCAGTACGAACTATCATGGTTTGCGAAGCGATAAAAAAATGTTGAGTCCTCGAGGCATTTTCCAGACTGACGATGAGCCGAAATTGGATCAAGACATTTTATTTTGCAAAAAACCGGACAAGTGCTAGTCAGACTGGTTCACCGAGTGTTCTGTACAATTTTGTAGGTACGGTACATATTAAAAATACTTAAACTCATCTCCAAACATGTGCATTCCTCTTTACTCTATGTGCTTCAAAAGATAACTTTTTCTCTACCAATCTGGTATTTGGGGCCTAATTAAAGTAAGATACTTTAGGAAAACAGTTTTAATGTAAGTATACCTTTACCCTTTTGAATTAGAAAAAAGTATTTGTTTTTAACAATGCGAAGAGATGGCGCTGCGTTGCAGCTTAAGGCTAGGAAAATTTCGACGCGGCCATCAGGGCCGTGGTAGCATAATTAGTCAGTGCATTTGCCCAGATTGCTAAAGGTGCGGGTTCGATTCCCGTCCGCTGCCTGGTCCGCGTGGATTTTTTTCTAGTAAAACTTTTCTTTATATTTAAACATCTAGCAGTTAAACGTTTAAAAAATAAAAACATAAGTATTTTTTAGAAGAGGAGGTCGATGGCGCAGGTGGTTAGCGCGTTCGGCTGCGATCGTTGTAGTTAAGCAACTTTCGCAGTGGTCGGTCATTGGATGGGTGACCAAAAATTTCTATCTCGAGTTCCTCCGTGCTTCGGAAGGCACGTTAAGCCGTTGATCCCGGCTGCATCTGCAGTCGTTAGCACCCGCCAATCCGCTCTGGGCCCGCGTGGTGGGTCGTGGCCCAATCTCCCTATTCCATCCATAGGGAAGGCCTGTGCCCCAGCAGTGGGGACATTAAGAGGCTGATGATGAAGTATTTTTTACTTAAGAAAATATAACTAGAAAAAAAAATCCACGCAGACCAGGCAGCAGACGGAACTCGAACCCGCACCCTTCGCAATCCGGGCGAATGCACTGACCAATTATGCTACCGCGGCCCTCACGGACCGCGTCGAAATAATTCTTCTAGCCATTCTTAAGCTGCAAGGCAGCGCCATCACTTCGCATTATAGGTAACCCACAATGTCAAATGAATACTTTTACAAGTATTAAACATTTGAAAGAAGAAATAGCAATTATAGTTATAATTTTTATTATTTTAAAGGTTGTAACTGCTTGATGTTTAAATCTAAAGAACATATAACTAGAAAAAAAAAATGGTTGCCTGTAAAGTCGGTTTTACGGGCGAAGATTTTACGTGACAACGTCTTTTTCTCGGTAGAATATTTATTGATATGAATATAATTAAATTGCACAATAGGAACAAGGAATTGAATGAAAATAAGAATTGCACAAATTTTAACTATAGAAATATATTTTGTTTACTAAAACATTGTACATGTAAACTTAAACTTAACACGAGAGACTCATCGTAACGTTACCGAGCGTTACACTTTTTCATAAGTGACTCCCAGCCGCAACCTAATTTAAGACGTTGTCACGTCAAAATATTTATTTTTTACTTATCGCTTTATTGTAAACTGGACGATGGACCTAATGGTATCCTATTCTGCTAATGGTGACCGATTGCCGAGCTCGCGGAGAATGCAAAACATAGGCAGAAGGAGGAAAGCTAGCAAATTATTAAATACCAACCTAGTATAAATTTTCAAGGTACCTAGGTATTTAATAATTTGACTTGCTCCATTATTTCGGTCAGGTTTGGAACGTATGAAATTGAGAGGGAATTTAACGGCTAGATGACCGAGCGCTTATTTGGATATGTACAACTTTAAAGCCGAAGATACACACTACACCATGTTGGCCAAGCGCAGTTTTAAAGCCACAGATACATCGCACCTTTATTCCAATACTGTCATTAAACAAAATTCTTCAAAAAATAGTTTACAACGCCATCTATTTGCTACGTTATGAATCTACACATTACTTCAAATCCTGTATTTTAATTTTATTTGATGACTAGCAAACCAGTGAACCAAATGTTCACCAAAAAAAAATGTATTTAATTAATTGAGAACTTCGGAGATTTTGAGTGGTTTCGTTTGAAATAGAAATCACGTGATTTCTCGAAAACCGGAAGTGCTACGTTACTCAAATCCGGTTTGCAGTCTTATCAGACTATTCTTAACTTTTATAAGTTTAAGTTATCTTAAACATTCTCTTTATCTATCTCTTACGGTTTGGCCGCTGAAACAGCACCACGGACGGACGGACTTGTCTATTAGATAAGAGATAATGACAGTATTGGAATAAAGGTGCGACATGTTGGCCAAGCGCAATGGGTAGCCAGGTTTCCCGATTTTACAGGAGATCTCCTGTTTTTTGACGACCTCCGTGGCCGAGTGGTTTATACGCAGGGTTTCATGGTGTCGCCGACTCTAGAGGTCCTGGATTCGAATCCCGGTGAGGACAGATGTTGGTGTGATGAATAAGAGCATTTGTAATCTAGTCATGGATGTTTATTTTATGTATTTCTACTTAATATATACATATGTATGTACAGTTTATCTATTCCATCCATTATAGTTTACAAGATAGTTTATTAGGAAAATGGTAATAAATTCCCAAGTACGAATTGTAGAATATAGATATATATTGTACAATTAAACATAAACAATATTTGTATTGCAGCTGATTTTAAAGTCATACAGAGAACGGGAGCTGATTTGATTACAGTGGTGTATCGTAAAGTATTAATATTAAGTAATATTAAGACGTGCTTTAAATAAGAAACTCCTTAAGAATCATTGTGTTCTGTTCGCAGTAATGTTTACAATGTAACATTAATTTAATTTTCTAAGAACATATTTATATTGGAACAGCTTGGTAAGCGATAAACTCCAATTACGCAAATTTCATTATTTATTTTAAGTAATAGATGGTTTTCATCATTACGAAGGCTCTTCAACAAGGATTTTTAGAAGTTGTTTGTAGTAAATAAGTACTCCCTCATTCTGTGACTCGCGCTTGGTTGTGGTAACGTAGCGGTAACCATCAAGTTCCTGTATAGATTTTGCTGATTGGAGACATTAAGAAGGCTCTTTAACAAGGATTTTTAGAAGTTGTTTGTAGTAAATAAGTACTCCCTCATTCTGTGACTCGCGCTTGGTTGTGGTAACGTAGCGGTAACCATCAAGTTCCTGTATAGATTTTGCTGATTGGAGACAGACTTCTTACAATACTATTATATCCCAAGCAACTTTTAACCTTTGAAGAAGTGTAGTGAAATAAGGCATATTACAACATATGCTGCGAATATTTTGAGTTATGATATTAAGGGTACGGCCTGTAGATGCATGATGATGAGATACAATGCATAACGGATTATCTACTAGAGCTGACACGTCTAGTTGAGAAAATATTTTCCACTTTCAGAAAATTTCAGCCATCTTTTTTCGAAGACGTAGAGCAAAGAATTAAATGAAAAATATTTACCGGCAACCCAAAGAAGCAAAGGACAACTAAGTTCTATGTATATTTCTTGGTACTTATAACACCGTCTCTATTATGTTTTTGTTAGCATTTAATACAATTTGGATTTACTAAAGATCCAAATTTTCCATACTTTTAGTGGTTTTCATTTTGTTAAGAAAAGTTTCATTATAAGGTTGACAAATTGAAAACGTTCGTAGCACGTTCGGTTTTTACACAATCGATAATTACACAATGATCTGATACACAACCAACCACTTTAACAATATTATTCAATTAATTAGGACGAAATCAAACCGAAAAATCAACTAGCAATCAAAATAGGCGCATCCATAATTAATCGGTGGTTGATTGTACCATATCGAATTACATTGGTTCACCGGCGGACAACAACGGAACATACCACTTTACACTCTAAAGCCACACCGACAAAGTACAAATTACTCCATCCCTGTATCTAGTCTAAAATCAATTTGCTAACCATATTCAATTATCTACCGCCGCGCCGCGTCCGCGCAAAATATAGGTAAATTTGAACGGAAATAATTGCTGGAGCAACCGTGCCACAATACATACAAGAGCAGTACTTTGACTTCATACTAATGCCCGAATCGACGCACGCACACAGACAAACGTCATTTACACGGCCGCTAGTCTTGGCAAGACAAATCTACGCAGTGCCACGTCGCACGCCGCCGAGACTGGTCGTTGGCCGAGTAACGTTAGCTGCGCCGCGCTGCCTGCGCCGGCGCCGTCTGCTTCGTTTGGATTCCGTAAAGTGGCAATAGTACTCGGCACTAATATAAATTATTTAATAATGGCGGCGTAAATTCTGTAGGTACACTCGCGGAAAGACACACCGCTCTGTCACCCATAATGCCATAATCGCTTGCGGTAGCGGCGTAGTAAAAATTCATTCATAGACATGTAATATCCCTGTCTTACTTTTTCGTATAGCGCTGTCGCAATCACGATGCGGATGACAAATTGCAACTAAAACAAATGCAATTCAATTCATTTTTCAATCAATGAAATGCTCTGTCTTACTTTTGTGCGGCGGCCCGGATTGGCGCGTCCGACGCGAAGGCGGGGCGGAGAAAAAACTAATGTAGAAAACCGTTCAAAGCATTTTGTTCGCCAAGTGACAGAGCGCAAAATTCCGCGATAGTACCAACCCTAGCGCTTCGCTCAGTCGTAGGTATCTATTTCAAGAAAACGCCTGATTTACGCTACTGCTTTTGTATGTATTGTGACCGTGATTGTAGTTATAACGTTGTTTTAAAGTTAAATGGCTCGGAACCTCGTAGTTTAATGTCATATTGGATTTCAGGTAAGCTTTCGAGTTAGCAGCTTCGTAAGTGGTATCACAAAGGTAGTTACTGTTTAAACAAATATAAGGCACCTCGCGCACTAGGCGGCCACGAACACGACCAGTGGCTGCAACGACCAGTACCCTTAGTACGAGTTCTACAATTACGAAAACTATGATAGAGTTTTCGTGAGCTCGCACTCGTACTAAGGGTACTAATTTTATTGTTTTCGTTTCAATACAAATAAAAAGTGTTTAAATTCTATCATTAAATCATTTGCGTCTTCTCAAATTTTAAATATATTTGTTTATTTTTCACCAAAATGGATATAGAAACATAATTTACAAATACGAAAACTATGATAGTTTTCGTGAGCTCATACTCGTACTAAGGGTACTGATTTACTAAAGAAACCATACGAACATCGCGCACTTGGCCGGCACGACTGGCCCCAGTGGACAACTTACGTATTGTTTGTTATGACCGCTCGTGCACTAGATCTGATACCGCGAATGCGGCCTGGCTGAGCCATTCTCAGTTAGGGATGTCGAAAGTTGAAAAAAATATCGATATATCGATACATCGATATTTAAAAAAAAATGGGTGCGTGTACTTATGTAGGCGCGTGAGAAGTTATCCTTCTTTGGCATCGTTTAAAATTAGTTTTTAATTGCATGCAAATAATTAATTACAATAAATTAATAAAAAGTCTGGAAAAGGACACAGTCAATAAAGTTCAGTTTTAATTTGAAAAAATAAATAAATAATCAAAATATTCAATTAAAATCGCTACTGAATATAATTTATTAGAACATATGTTTGCACTTGTATGAAACTCAAACACGTATTCCGAATATACAAACTAGAAACATGTGGATAAATATTATAAATATGAATACCTATAACTGTTATTTTATTACAAAAAATAAAGATGTGGTTTTTGGTTCTACTACACCAATGGTCAAGAGATGGCGCTGTAGTCTCCTGAATCGCGCTTTGGTTCCATTGTTCCAGATTAATAAATACTTTTGATATTATAAATATGAATACCTATAACTGTTACTTTATTACAAAAAATAAAGATGTGGTTTTTGGTTCTACTACAACAATGGTCAAGAGATGGCGCTGTAGTCTCCTGAATCGCGCTTTGGTTCCGTTGTTCCAGATTAATAAATACTTTTGATAGGCCTTCACAATGCAGTCGTTAGCACCCACTAAATAGAGATTCTATTTCTATTTTGTTGGTAGATTTTCTTAATGTGAGGTAAACACAAAAGTAACGCATGAAGTTGGTCTCTAAAGCGACCAACTTCATGCTGTTAAAATTTTTGTGTTACAGTGATGCGCGCGCATCTTAAAATTTCACTCTCATCTTTTTTTCATAACGCGCCTAAAGAAGTATAACTTCAAAAATATCAATATCGGCTTCGATATATCGCGAAAAAAACATCGATATATCGATATATCGGACCAATTTTCCCAAAAATATCGTACAGTAGCTCACGAAATATGACACGCGGAATAATAATGGAACGAAAATTATCTCCCTAAAAATAGACCCTATTTTCGAATGATGACATAGACAATACTAAATACAGCACAGATCATAGATATGTATTATGTTGAATATCATTAATCTGAGATCCAGTTACGATTGTTCCAGATACGAATTTAGTTAGATCGTGATATGCCGCTAATAATTAAAAAAATATCGTTTTTGATACGAATTTCGATATTGGTTATTTTGTATCGATGTATCGATATATCGAATCAAAATATATTGACAAAAAATATCGATATATCGAACAAAAAATATCGATACATCGATATATTTTCAACAAGCCTATTCTCAGTCTCGTACGGACAGTTTATGACTGGACACGCTTCGTATCGTTCCGCAACTCATACGAAGACGTTTTTTCTGCAATGAGTTCGATACAAAATTAATTATCACTACATAGTATAAAGCAAAGTCGCTTCCCACTGTCTGTCGCTATGTCCCTATGTATGCTTAGATCTTTAAAACTACGCAACGGATTTTGATGTGTAGTTTAAGTCTCAGTTACGGCATTCGCCCGGATTGCGAAGGGTGCGGGTTCGAGTCTCGTCCGCTACCTGGTCCGCGTGCATTTTTTTCTAGTAAAACATTTGTTTTGTAATGGGAAAAATTGGCCAATTATCTTAATTCATCATCAGCCTATTAATGGCCCCACTGCAGGGGCACAGACCTTCCCTATGGATGGACTAAGGATATTGGGACATGACCATTATTGACCATTGGCGGGTGCTAACGACTGCAGATGCAGCCGGGATCAGCGGCTTAACGTGCCTTCCGAAGCATAGAGGAACTCGAGATAGTAAGTTATTGGTCACCCATCCAATGACCGACCACTGCGAAAGTTGCTTCAACTTCAACGATCGCAGCCGAACGCGGTAACCACACGCGCCATGGCGCTCCTCGATGTGTCAAATACTTTTTTAATCTTACAGCTATTAACGGGATTGTTACCATGTACCTTGTTTTTTATGAGTCTCCGATATTCCGGCACTGTTGCAAGCGCCATGATCACGGAGTAACTCATGCCCAGTTAGTAACTCAGTTACTCCGTGATCATGGCGCTTGCAACAGTGCCGAAATATCGGAGACTCATAAAAAACAAGGTACATGGTAACAATCCCGTCAATAGCTATAATTCCATTCAATCTGATTTCAAGTATAAAGAAAGCTACATAGCACCTCAATCAAGATAATTGAAAATCATTACGTATACTTACCTAGTCCGTTCAAAACAGGGTTTCATCAAATCGCTGCAAGGAAAAAGCTCATCAACTTTTTTATCTCTAAAAGGCTCGATCACTTAATCTTGATGACTACCGGAACATTCCGAGGGTCCAAGCAAATTACTTCCACAAGTCTTGCCCTGTTAGGTCTTTATTCCTTCGTCACGCCCAATTGCCCTGTGAACTGAGGGCTAGTGACCATCTTTACTAGGTCTGTTAATGTTCGCTCTTGAGGAGATTTTTCGAGGGGCAGGTGAGGGGGCCACGGCTCTCGTTATGTTGGTTAATGTACGGACATAAGTACTCGAACATGCAACGTGGCCGACCGAAACCGCAGCTCCGGTGAAATGTTAGATGTTTGTCAGTTTCGATGTTTTCATTGCGGTAAACTGAGGGTTGGGATCGGGAGCCTCATGACGAGACGAAAATTTCGTATTTTCTCTTGGTACCTTTGGAATATAAGTTTATAAGTACAACTGCACTTCGGTTATGATATCGTTATTATAAATTAGGTCGGATATAGAAGAAGCGAAGATGAATGTAGAATGGTAATGTTTACTTTTTAAATTTTACTTTATAAAATTTAAATCGTGTCTTATTTATCATAGAGTTATTTATTATAGGTGATCATTTTCTACTCAGTAAGCCAGTACATCGGAGGGCTGGTCTAAATCTCCGACGCCTCATGTGTCTCTAAACACTTTGTCTTTCAGTATGTGTTCATAAAACCACCAAAAAAATGTATTATAAAAAATTACAATAGAAACCAGTTTCGGACCCTTTATAGGCTACGTTGTCAAGAAAAAAATCTTTACTACTGAACTTTTGTTATTTTTCTGTTTTATTTAATGAGTGCGTGAAACATAAGGAATCAATAGATAACTGTTTTTGAAAGGTAAATATATATTTAAGACTTTGTCTTTCATATATACACACATCAAAAGTGTCTAGGGATCAAGCATTTTTATGCGGATTTCTTGAGATTGAGATGTGGCTTTGTAATAAATTTATGATTTTATAAATTTATATGGATCCTTTTTGGTGCATTTCATAATTTGAATCAGGAACTGTGAATCAAATTCGAGTAAAAGATGAAAATCAGCTGTCAATATTTTCCCTATAAAAACATACAACGCATTGAAGACATTATTAGTGCTACTGTTTCCCTACTACTGATTAAAACCAACGTTATTATGGAGCGGCGACGTCATTTAAGCAGGGAAGAAATGCTCAGAGCCGTGGGAATGATAGAAGCTGGTCCCCGGCAACGTACTGTGGCTTTAGCTCTGAATACAAGTCAGAGTGTTATCAGTCGACTTTGGACACGATACCGAAGCACTGGTACCGTGGCTGAGCGCCATGGAGGACGGTATCGCTGCACCACACGGAGACAAGACCGATACATTCAAATCTTAACTCGAAGAGCTCCAACAATAACCGCCATGATGTTAGCCGTGAGGCTTCATCACTCTTCAGGGAACTTAATTAGCGACCAAACAGTCAGAAACCGCTTGCATGAAGTGAACCTTCATTCCCGAAGACCGCTACGGGTACCACCTATAGCAATGCAAAATCGTAGGATTCGATATCAATGGGCTCTTGAACACAGAAATTGGGCAGAAGAACAATGGCGTTTCGTGTGCTTTTCTGATGAGTCTCGTTTTGGTATGAGACCGGATACAAGACGTATACGACACTGGAGAACCCCTGGACGCCAACAGCGATTAAAATCCTGCCAGGAAGTCCATCCTTATAGTGGTGGAACCATCATGGTATGGGCGGGTATTTGGATCGGCGGAAGAACTGAGTTGATTTGGATCAGAGGCAACCTCAACGCTCAAATTTATGCTGAGACGATTGTATCAGACGTCATCGTTCCTCTACAAGTGCAAATCGGTCCCTTATTTCAGTTAATGCATGATAATGCACGACCGCACACCGCAAGAGTTGTAAGACAGACTCTCGCCGCAGCTAACATCAATGTCCTGCCCTGGCCTGCTCAGTCGCCAGACTTGAACCCGATTGAGCATGCATGGGATATGCTACAGAGAAGAGCTCTGCCGAATATGGAGGGTATCCAGTCGCAAGAAGACCTTTTTTTGTTGTTGCAACGAACATGGGCGGCCATTCCACAGCGTGATTTGGATGAACTCATTTTGAGTATGCCAAACCGATGTTCTTGTGTTGTTAGTGTTCGCGGTAGAAATACGGATTATTAATTGTTTAAGTTACCCAATAAAATTTTAGAGAAAACTGATAATTCAGTCTTTTTTTCGAACTTTTGTGTTAGTGGTTCAAATGTCAAAAATCCCTTTATTAGGAAAATGGCAAATTTCTTTATTAATGCAAAGGTGACTTGGTTTATCGTTACTGTGACAAACGAAAACACTTTATTTGATGAATCCTTAAAGAAAATTTTAATTAATATCAATCAGGAGAAAAGTTATTGCAAAAATATATGTTGATCCCTAGACACTTTTGATGTGTGTATATATATACTAATATTGCTTATATCCCCCACTCAACTCCCGTTCGCCGAGCCCAAACACACTTTTCGTAACGCGTAACGCATTCGCCAGCTTACCCCCCAAGTCAAGCGTGCGTAAAGAAGTTTCACTTCAGAAATGGCATTGTAATCAATATGCAAGTTTTGAAAATCTTTTATTTACACCTGATACTTAATAGGGATGATGACTATTTTTTTTTTCGTTTATTAGGTAGATTATCAAAAAGTATTGGGACACGTATTTTTTCTTTTTTCACATAAAATAAATATTGCAGAGATATATTGATTTGAAAAGTCGCATAACGTCACGTTTTCACTTAAAAGTGACGTCACAAAGGAGATTGCTCAAATTGGCCCAAATGCACAAAAAATATTGACATATACGGTAATTCTTGGCGTAATTTATATTTTATTTTACATTCATTAGACAGACATTAACGGACACCTTTGTATAATATATTCATTTTAAAAAGGACTTTTAATTTTACCGGTTTGGAAAACATACGAATCATTTTTAATGGCTATGGGTGTAGTAACATTCTGCCAAAGACTGATCGAAGTTATCTATATAACATAAAATAAAATCTATTTTGTAAAGATCGATAAAACAAAACATTTTTTTAATTAAACTGTGGTATTAATATCTACAACTATATTATCATTTTCACTACATCCAAATGTGCTAAGACAATTATTATAGATGGTAGGCGACATCATAAAGTCTATTGCCATACATTTTTCGCCAAACACCTCCATAAACACATCATAAGGTGTGATACACTAAAATCTAAGATATAGTTATAATATAAACATAACAAAAATAATGAATCTACTGAAGATATTTCTGTATAACATAAATCTCTATGCTTTCTTTGGTTTACGAGAGTTTAAAAATTCTCTCTAATCTGTGGCTCATTCACAATCATGACACAGTTTCTGTCACAGAGTACCTTAATATAACCGGAAATGCATAAATGATACCTTATTTTAAATGTTACTCTTATGCATTAACTTTAAAACAGGCAACTATCTGTTAGTCTACATACTCTATTTACCTGAATCTAATACATAATTTCGGTACTTGGCTTAATTTCCCTAGTTTACTATATAACTTATTTGTTTTTTATTATTTTAATACATATGTACCTATTTGAAAACATAACCTCAAAATCGTTCAGTGTAGATGGTTTATAAAAGTTCTCAGGGGTGTCCGTCAATAACATTCGTTTCTACCGTAATTTATATATAATTTCGAATCTAGGAAACAATTTTTCATGATTATTGGTCTTTAGGCCAAACATGTATGGAAGCTGAGCAATCTCCTTTGACGCGCTTTATCTTTGTCATTTTTTGTTGATTGCCCGAAGAAAAAATACGTGTCCATTATTTTGACGTGACAACGTCTTAAATTAGGTTGCGGCTGGGAGTCACTTATGAAAAAGTGTAACGCTCGGTAACGTTACGATGAGTCTCTCGTGTTAAGTTTAAGTTTACATGTACAATGTTTTAGTAAACAAAATATATTTCTATAGTTAAAATTTGTGCAATTCTTATTTTCATTCAATTCCTTGTTCCTATTGTGCAATTTAATTATATTCATATCAATAAATATTCTACCGAGAAAAAGACGTTGTCACGTAAAATCTTCGCCCGTAAAACCGACTTTACAGGCAACCATTTTTTTTTGATCATCTAACTGACGGACTAAATAGAATTTCGTTTACTTTACCCCGTCATCATGCCTTTTATACTTTGTTTACTCCCGTCTATGTTCTTATTTGAGATCTATTTTTGTGTGTTTTCCACACAAATGCACGATAACCCACGCCGCCCGCCCGCCGGCCCCGTAATAATCACAAGCAATCCGGGTAACATTTCACGGTCTGACGCCGGCTTCCAATTATGATGATGTTCTAACGTTCAAGGTCCAACCGAAATTTGTTAGCGTATATAACTGTTTTCGTACTTATAATTTGTGGGGTAACATCAAACCTAGCTTAATAGGGATGATGACTATTTTTTTTCTTCGTTTATCAGGTAGATTATTGAAAAGTATTGGACACGTATTTTTTCTTTTTTCATATAATATAAACATTGCAGAGATATATTGATTTGAAAAGCCGCATGACGTCACGTTTTGGTACAATTTTCACTCCCAAACTTTGACGCGCTATAACTTTGTCGTTTTTTGGTTGATTGCCCAAAGAGAAAATACATGCCCATTATTTTTTGATCATCTAACTGACGGACTAAATGGAATTGAGTTTACTGTACCCCGTCATCACCCCTTAAAAGAGGCTGTTACAATTAAAGACATAATTGTAACTTTGATTGATTGGCAAAAGAAATATTAAGTGTGCTTTTTTTGAGAATCTAACTGATGGGCTATATCGTGTTAAATTTTATTCAACCCGTCATCATACCTATTAATTAGTGTTACGTGTTGTCAAAATTAAATAGCGGTAATTTTAATTGATTTATAAATAAACTAGTGGCCCGCCCTCCCTTCGCTTCGGTGTGGAGCTGAAGTGTAGACTTTAGTTTTTGTTCTCAGGCTTGTATTAAAGAGAATGACATTCTTCTTATACCTAATTACAATAGGCACGCGCCGCCAGGCCCCCCGCTCGGTAGCGTCGGAACCGCTATGTCCTTGCATTTTAAAATCTGTAATATCTTCGAAAATATTCATTTAAATTACATGCTTTACAGGGCCAAATTGATCTGTATTAAATACACAATGTATTTAAGGTACTTAATTGGTTAAGGATGAATGTTATATTGCTGAAAATCGCTTCGTAAATAAGCTATTTTTTCTCGTAAAAAGTATAGAATAAAAAATGGATATTGTGGGTTATCCCTAAGAGATAGACATATACCATTGCGGATTTTTTGTAGACCTTTTTAAGGTGGACAATACTGTAGTACATTATTTTGATCTATCTCCTAGGGTTCAGCCAGCGGTGGCAATGTAAGCCCAAAATAATGTTTATTTACGACCTTACATTAAAAGCCTCTAAAATTATCAGTGTTTCTCTACTATATTATGCATGTATTATACATATAAACCTTCCTCTTGAATCACTCTATCTATTAAAAAAACAGCATCAACATCCGTTGCGTAGTTTTAAAGATCTAAGCATACATAGGGACATAGGGACAGACAGCGAGAAGCGACTTTGCTTTATACTATGTAGTGATAAATATTTCCAACACTCACACCAATTAGCCTAGCCCCAAAGTAAGCACTATAAGGCTTGTGTTATAGGATACTAGGTTGACAGACAGAATACATACACTGTACATATATAAGTATATTTATATAGAAATACATATGAAACATCCATGACTCGGGTTCAAGTGCTCGTATTCATCACACAAACATCTACCCCCACCGGGATTCGAACCCGGGACCTCTCGAGTCGGCGACACCATGAAACCCGGCGTACAAACCACTAGGCCACGGAGGTCGTCAAATAAAGGGTAGGGTGAGCTCTCTTTCTGGCTACTTTCTGCTTTGTGATGCTACAATCATACCGCTACGGCCGCGACAAATGAAATACCGCAATCTCACTCGGTTAGTTCCTAAGTAGTTTGTGCTATATCAGAAGACCTAAAACCGCAGCTTTGCGGTGCTTAACGGGCTTTCGTATTCACCATGAACAGTTCGATGGCGCGAGTGGTTAGCGCGTTCGGCTGCGATCGTTTAACTCAAGCAACTTTCGCAGTGGTCGGTCATTGGATGGGTGACGAAAAATCTTCTATCTCGAGCTTCATACGTACGACCAACGACTTAACAGGAATACATGTTAAGCAGTTGGTCCCGGCTGTATCTGCAGTCATTAGCACCCGCCAATCCGCATTGGGCCCGCGTGGTGGGTCATGGCCCTATCTCCCTATTCCATCCATAGGGAAGGCCTGTGCCCCAGCAGTGGGGACTTTAATATGCTTATGATGACGATGTGTTTCTGTCAGTGAGTAAGGTTCCAGGGCTCCACGAGGTTCTCTGAGGCATCGGCGCCCGCACGAGCGCCCTCCAGAGGGAGGGGAGATGTTCAGATGTCCGAATAGCCCTGGCCGCTTGGACCCCCCCAGGAATGCTGTCGCGAGGAGACGTGGCCGTCCGGAAGGGGGGAGAGGGCCGGGGATAACTATTCTCCACGCTCCCCCCCGGACGGCGGCCCCTCCTTTGTAGTTTTGCCCTACTAAGGGGGGGCGGCGGAGGGTTCTTGGACGGGTAAGCCCAGGAGTCCCCTCCGCAGCGGATGGGTACGGTACGGTGGGCAGTAGGCCGCGTACCCAGCTCCCAAGCGCGGGCCTACCTGCGCACGTCTGCGGGGTCCCCGCAATACCTCGGGAGACCCCTGCCGTGGAGCCCACGTGGCTCCTCGGCAGGGTGCGGGGATACGAAGAAATCCCTCATCAGGGGATCCCGCGACTCCGCATCAAGCAGTGTTGAAGGTATTCGCAGCACTTTTTTAGCGGATATTATGCTGGAAAGCGCTCGTAAGAGTTGCGGGGCCCTCGGTGGGCAGCCACTGGGGGTCCGTAAGACTTACGGGAGCCAGGTGTGAGGTCCGTTCGGCGGTGTGCCTCTTAAAGGCGCCGTCTGTGAAAAGATTTTCTACCTGCGTTATAAGAAAAAGGGCTCCACGAGGTATGGGATTGTGTCGTGGTAGTCGCGAATTTGATTTTCTCTTTCCGGCTATTTTCTCCTTTGTGATGCTACAATCAATACCGCTACGACCGCGACAAATGAAATACCGCAATCTCTATAACACTCGCTTAGTTCGTAAGTAGTTTGTGCTATATCAGAAGCCCTGGAACCGCAGCTTTGCGGTGCTTAACGGGCTTTCGTATTAACCAACTGTTCAAACAATTGTCGATATCTCTTATAACGTCTGTTCTCATAAAGGAATTGTATTAATCATATTTATTTATTCATGCCAAAAAAACATCATCATAAGCCTATTAATGTCCCCACTGCTGGGGCACAGGCCTTCCCTGTGGATGGAATAGGGAGATTGTTCCATGACCCACCGCGCGGGCCCAGTGCGGATTGGTGGGTGCTAACGACTGAAGATGCAGTCGGGACCACTGGCTTAACGTGCCTTCCAAAGCACGGAGGAGCTCGAGATCGTAAATTTTTGGTCACCCATGCAATGACCGACCACTGCGAACGTTGCTTAACTTCAACGATCACAGCCGAACGCGCTAACTAATTGCGCCATCGAGCTCCTCAAAAACATATAAGGTACACATATTTTACAGCTGTTAAATTTATGTGACAAAGGTACTGGGATTTATTTTTTATTTTCATTATTTACATAAGGCAGTAGTCATATAATGAAAAAGTACATCTAACCTTAGATAGGCTATGAATATAGCCTGTGTTTAAGAATTCAGACCTTTCTAAAAGGTTCCTTAATTAAGATGACACAGGAATAACTTGTTATAACATAGCGAAAAGCAGATCAGGTAACAGCATTTGTTTATGACAAAGAATTATCTGTTAAAGCAATTTTTACCAGTCCCCGTCTCGATGCCAGGGTTTCAAATTCAAATGCTTCTTGGTTAGTAGGTAAGTATAACCAACCCAGGCGTAACAAGCGGCGACTCATAACTGGACCCCGCAGTTACGCCTGGAGGGTGAGGGGTAGATCGGGGAGTTGGTTTACCTGGTAGGTACGGGAGCTGGTCAGCTGGCTAGCCGCTCGGACTGCGGTCCGTGAGACTAGTCAGGTGACGCTGTGAACGGAGAAGCCCAAGATCGGCTAAAGCGGGTGCGGACCGGGCTGCTGTTCGGAGGCGGGGTGGTTTGACGTATGCCATGCTTGTGTGAGTGCACGTCAAAGTATACCCGCACCGACTAGCGGCCCTCGGGCTGCTCGCCGCTTGCCGAATGCACCACGCAATTACCTGCGTCGTGAGGGTTTGTTAACAGCAAACCAACGTGGCGTTGGTCATTGTCGTGGATATAATACATTTTTTCTCCCCGTCATCGAAAAAAAAGAAAAAAAAAGGTTAGTATAACCAATTGGTGTTCGATAAAAAAGTATAAATTGTATCACTACATTTCGACCTTTAATGCAATGGACATTATTTGCATAACACCTGTTTTATCCAAAAATCGCACGTGTCACGAAACTGTTTCAGTGTCATGCAATCGATGCATGCATTGCAAAACTTGACATTTAGACGTGAAGTTGTTGATGAAATTAATGTCAGGGAACTTCTTTTATGGCGCTAACTTCGTAATGCAGGTAAATTCGGCATGACGCGGCAGAATCCCTAAATGGGGATCCCGTGGTTTCGCACTTAGCAACTTACGAGGGTATTCGCAGGGTTTTTTAGAGGATATTATGCAGTAAAGCGCGTAAGAGTTACGGGGTTCTCAAGGGCCCGTAAGTCTTGCAGGAGCCAGGTGTGAGGTCCGATCGACGGTGAGCCTCTTAAAGGCGCCGTCGTCTGCAAATAGAAATTTAGCCTGCGTCAAAAAAAAGTGAATTCGGCATAATCAACATTTTCTTTGGCAGTGCCGGGGCAAGAGCTAAATTTGATGTGGGCCAGACAGATTTCGCGAGGCCCTGCTCTGTGGCGAAGAAGTCCCTGAAGACGAAAAAACACTTCTAAGCAATGCATAAAAATTTTTGAGGCGCGAGGCCATAGGCAGTGGCCCACGTCGCCCACGCCTTACGCCGCCTCTGTTCTTTGGTAATACAGAACCGTAACGAGTTGGTTACTAGATAGAATATGAACAAAAAATCCATCACATCAGAAACGAGCTCCGAACAAACGAAATTCATGTTGCCAGTATTTCGTAATAATACGTACATCGGCGCAATCATAATGCGTTGTATGTATGGACCTATGTAGGTAAGCATGTAATCCTTTGTATGCCAGGCTTCATAAATAGACTCGCAGCGGGGGCGGCAGGGGTGGAGTCGTAACAGCAATGTGGGAACCAATCCACCATAAATCAAATAAATTGCAAGCTCAGTTCATTATTTGCTTAATACAGAAAATAACAAATTGTCTATTAATAATATTCCTTGTATGTAGTTTTCAAAGCTTCATAATATACTCTTTCAACACATAATTCATCATCAGCCTCTTAATGTTCCCACTGCTGGGGCAGGCCTTCCCTATGGATGGAATAGGGAGATTGGACCATGACCCACCACGCGGGCCCAGTGTGGATTGGCGGGTGCTAACGACTGCAGGTGCAACCGGGACCAACGGCTTAACGTGCCTTCCGAAGCACGGAGGAACTGAAGATATAATTTTTTGGTCACCCATCCAATGACCGACCACTGCGAAAGTTGCTTAACTACAACGATCGCAGCCGAACGCGCAAACCACCTGCGCCATCGAGCTCCTCTTTCAACACATTTGCTCAAAATGTGCATTTAAGGAGGTTGGATACATTTCATTTCGTTTATTCATTTGTCTTCTTGTTCCAAAGTTCTAAATTACGGGCCATGGAGCGCGCGGTAATAGTTCTTCATGCAAATATGTGAAGGCTATTGAAACACGAATTTGGGTTTCATGTGAGTTTTAGTACCTAATTATAACAATTGCATACAAGATTTTATCTAGACCCGTGATATGAATCCTGCATAAAATATTCTGAAATTATGGGGCGCTCTAAGAACTTCAATTTCATTAAGTTTCGGCGCTGTGTTAAAGTGAAATGCGCGTGAATGACAATGATCTTTTTTTAATTCCTAAGACCATCCATCAGGCATTGAAAATTGTGGCTGTCTGATGCATGTGCCCTTGGCGCGTAAGGGATTTAATAAGCGAAAGAGTGTTATTATGAAATAAATTAAAAATAATTATTTATGCCCTGTTGTATAATGAGGGGTATTAAAATACAATTGTACGAGACTCCCGAACTGACAAGAAAATACATATAGTGAGGACTTAATTGCAAGAGCTTGTGTTCATCATACTAACAATTGCCTGATTCGAACCCGGGACTTCTGAGTAGGCGACACTTTGAAACACGACATACGTTCTGAGGAGTTCTAGCCATGTGGAATTTAATATCGCCCGCGAGTTACAAAAAAATGATTATTATAATTTACAAAATTTGTTATTAAAACATAGGTCGTGTTTTGCATTTGAAAAAAACGAGTTAGGAAAGTGTGATATTATTGAAGTGAAAATCGATACCACTGATGATATTCCCGTTCATAAGGCACCTTATAGGGTGTCCAACGAACAACACAACATTATAAGGGAACAAGTCTCAGAAATGTTGGAAAACGGAATTATACAAGAATCCAGAAGTCCCTATGCATCTCCAGTCGTACTAGTGAAGAAACCCGACGATACTTGGCGATTCTGCGTAGATTTCCGAAAACTCAACAAAAAAGTAAGAACAGATTCTTATCCTTTACCGATAATAGAAGACCTGATTGCACACCTGAATGGAGCCAAATTTTTTGCAGACCTGGACCTAAATTCCGGATATTGGCAATTAAAGATTAAGGAAGCTGATAAATGCAAGATTGCCTTCGTGACTCCGTCAGGATTATATGAATTTAATGTATTACCCGGCGCCTCCACCATGAGGAGTTCTAGCCAGAGTGGATAGAACTCAGGGGCGTAGGAATTTATTGAAACAACTTGACGATGGTTATTATTTTATATTAGATTTCAGGCGAATACACATTTTTTAATCTAAGCTACGCAAGGGTTGGTGCCTGAAGATCGTCTCTTGTATGGAACCTTCTATCAAAAGGCAGACGATTCCTTATTTCAAATCTTAAAATCATGACATTAACTTTTTAATATAACTGCCAACCGTAGGCATTGCAAGAGCAAAGAGTTTACCTAAACAAGGAGGCTGTAACGTAACGGACGTTACAGTACCTATCGGTAACGGAGGTCGCCAAACGTAAAATTTAATGTTCATTCATTTTTCATTCGTACCAGATTTCATCTCGTTCATGTATGCGACCGGCAGAAGCCAGAACGTGGCCCAATTGAGTGAAGCCGAGAATGGCCCACGAACGCGCGTGCAATTCGACGAAAAACGAAAATGTAAATTGTGTGTCAAATAATAATCAGAATAATTCATTCGCTCTCAGCGAGGTGGCAATTCGACGACGAAAAATATTCATTATTATTATACTTATTATACGAATATGCGTCGCGTTAATTTGAGTGTTGTGAATTATTCATAGGGTTTATGTTAGATGATCACATGTTTGTCACATTGATAATGTAATATTTGCATTTGAATTTATGATTGCTTTCGTTTGTTTATTATTTTCTAACAAATTGAGCGTGCTGTATTTTTTGTTACCTAGGTAATTAAATTACCACAGACTGGGAAACAATTTACCAGTAGGATGTCATGTTTTGAAAACTAATATATGAGTTATAATTTTTATTTTTTAAGCATGTAACTGCATGTTTAAATCTTTATGAAAATATAATTAGAAAAAAATCCACGCGGACCAGACAGCAGGGGCTGCCTTGCAACTTAAGAATGGCTAGAAGAATTTCGACGCGGCCATCAGGGCCGCGGTAGCATAATTGGTCAGTGCATTTGCCCGGATAGCGAAGGATGCTGGTTCGTGTCCCGTCTGCTGCCTGGGGGCCATTCGCCTAACGGAAATGCTTTGGAAAACGCTAACACTTACGATTTCATTTTGTTATTTCTAGCCGCCTGAGGTTTTCAAATGCCTCGCGCTCTTTTTTTTCTTTTGCATTGGTAATAACAATATTTATTAAAAAAATAGGCGTGAGGTATTTGAAAACCTTCGGCGGTCAGAAATAACAAAATAAAATCGTAAGCGTTAGCGTTTTCCAAAGCATTTTCGTTAGGCGAATGGCCCCCTAGTCCGCGTGGATTTTTTTCTAGTTATATTTTCTTTAAACTAATTTTCTCCGGACCACATCTCTATCTCCTTTCTTGGGGAAAGGTATTTAAGTAGATACAGGAATTCTTTTAGGTTATATTTTCTGTTGGTTTTCAAATCTGGTATCATATTACTATACATTTAAGTTATACTTATATATGTTGTAAGAGGTAATAAATTCGATTTGCTGTTGTATCTAAGATACGTAAACACATCTTCGCCTAATATGAATCAATGTATCTATCACAACTGTCGAGTTGCGGAACTCAGAGGGCGCGCCGCCAAAGTGGCAATGTCCTAATCAACTCAGAACCCACCGCTGAGTTCCAATCAATCCGTTGATTACCCCTAAGTAGAATTCATTGCCTTCCCGCCGTGGCTTAGGCGCGAAAATTTGCACAATCTGTCAAGTTTATTTAAAAGTGGAAGAACCCAGTTTGAATATTTGTTTATATAGGGCGCTAACGACTGCAATGCAGCCGGGACCAACGGTCTGCCTTCCGAAGCACGGAGGAGCTCGAGATAGTAAATTTTTGGTCACCCATCCAATGACCGACCACCGCGAAAGTTGCCTAACTTCAACGATCGTAGCCGAACGCGCTAACCATTTGGGCCATCGTGCTCCTCTAAATAATATATTATTGATGAATTAAAATATATAATTTAAAACAAATACTTAAACTAAGTAATAGTAGGCACTTACATTGTTCACCGAGGGACAAAAATATATCTTTATATATATAATTCTTCTGTGAGTGTGTATGTCACTGAACTTCTCTTAAACGACTGGACCGATTTTGATGAAATTTTTTGTGTGTGTTCAAGGGGATCTGAGAATGGTTTAGATTCACAATTTTGTCCGCTGGACAATGTTTTTTTAATTATTTTTTAATTTATTAGTAGTTGTTGATTTTGGAATGTTTTACATTGGATCCGACAGACGGCGCTACCATCGCAGTGTCAAATCTTTATATATATAATTCTTCTGTGAATGTGTATGTCACTGAACTTCTCTTAAACGACTGGACCGATTTTGATGAAATTTTTTGTGTGTGTTCAAGGGGATCTGAGAATGGTAATTTTCATCAAAATGGTCCAGAATGTTTTAGCTTATTAAAAAAAGTTTGAAATTTTCAAATTAAAGACGTGTAGACAGGACAACGTCTGTCGGGTCCGCTAGTATTATTATAAGATGCATTACTCCTTAATCGAAATATATTTGAAACTAGTGGCCGGCCCTCGCTTCGCTTCGGTGTAGAACCGTAGTGTAGACTAAAATGACTCTTCATATAATTATAAAAAAACTGAATATGGTATATTTGGCTTTTCCAAACTTTTATTGGCATCACGTCACTCATTATTTTGCATTCCCGGAACCTCTCCACTAACATTTGAAATTTATGGTATGGTAATAAAGTTCAAATTGACTTTTAAGTATTATTACGAATGGTTTGTGTGGGAGTATAGAAAAGTGTTGTTTTTGGACTTTTTAAGGTATTTTTTTTATTTTTCCTCTGCGTAAGAACCATCCTCGCTCGTACTTCAAGGAATATTCTAAAAAAAGAATTATTATCGAAATCGGTTCAGCCGTTCTCGAGATTTGCGCTTAGCAACACATTCAGCGATTCATTTTTATATTATACATGTTTTATTTTAATTTATCCTCATATGTCAACCCAACCATAAAAAAGAATAATATTGACAGATAGCAGTTTGGTCCCTGTAAGTACATCTTTACTCAAGTGCTAAAATGCACTAAAATTAATATCTACGGTAACTTTAATGTTTGGCTGTCTGTACATCGTTCAGACTTGCAAAGTACATAATTATGTAATAAAAAAATCCTAGGGAAACGCGGAAAATTAAACAAATGGCCATGACATTTCTGAATCTTACTGAAACTGTATGATTTTTGCGAAAACGCTAGTCGCCTAAGTTTGCGAAAAGAATCGTAGGCTTGTTATAAGTATTCTTGGGATTTTGGATTCCTGACGTAGCATGAGCATCGCGTTATTATATATAACGCTTTTTGGCGCACTCCATTGTCAAATTAATATGGAATTTGACAAACACGAAATCATAATCATAATCAAAATCATTTATTCAGTTTAGGCTGTTACAAGCACTCATGAATGTCTAGAAGCTACGCCATCGGTTCGTAAATCTACGGCGGGAGATCTTTTACTGAGAAGAACCGGCAAGAAAAAAGCTGTTTTTTTCTCCCTGTTTTATTATTTACAGAGTCGTCAAATTGAAAAATGACTTCAGAGATGATTCACGAAGTCACCTTTCATTACATAATGATTAAATATACATTAATTATCTTGCCTGCATTTTGATTGCTGTGTCATACAGTATAGATACATATAGTGTTATTAAAAAAGAAAAAAAATGTGATACAATGTAAATTGTGTTGATCATGCTACGGGGGCTCGGTTAACACTAGGTTAGGTTAGGTTAGTGTTGTGAGAGACAACTATAGAAGACAACCTGTCACTACCGGCCGTTATGGCCAAAATGGTAGAAGACAAGAAAGCTTGGGAGGCAGTGTCATCTTTTAGTGAGGGAATAATGCTGCAAAGAAAGGACGAGGAGCGCCTCCGAGAGGCGGATCCACTCGCACAGCCAATAAGGAGAAAGCGGGGTCGACGGCGGGGTAATACCCGTATACAGTCTCCGCAGTAGGGACCTCAGACACCAGGCACAAGGGTTGTCTGGTGGCTGTACAAAAACTAGGTTCATGAGAGAAGATGATACGCCAATGTGTCCTGCGGCGCGTTATCGAAGGGATCGGGGAGGGTCCAACCTAGCTCCCTTTCCAGAGGTGGGTCTGCCTCATGTGGCAGGCAACTGGCACCGGCTAGCTATGTGTGCGTTTCGGTCCACGCCTATTGCCAGAGTTGATGGGGCACGTGGGGGTTTTAGTCGGTAGGCCCTTGCCTACCGCCTGGGGGAAAGCTACATTTCGTCCAGTGGGTAGGCAGAGGAGAGCCCGACATAACCCGCTCACCAGTTTTCAGTGAGCGGGTATGCGTAAGGCCGTATACAGAAAGAAAGCCGAAAGCCGATCGGCGCTGATCGGCGCTTATTGACGCTGATCCTTTTTCTATGGACCGGCGCCGATAAGCGCCGACACGCGCTGGTCCGAATAATAAATAATTTGTATTTGAATTATTATCCTTAGATTAAATCATAGATTGATTTAATCTAAGGATAATAATTCAAATAATCTTTTTATAAATCTAATAACTTTATCTTTTATTAACTAAGCGCTAAAATTATTTGTTTCGTACTTACCGAATGGTGACAACAAGTCTTTCTTCTGGAAGGATTGGTTGTTTATGCCAATTGCCCCAATTTTTTCATCAAACGGTTTTTCACTAAATCCAAAATGTAATAAAATGTTTCTTGAATCATTCTTGTATATGTATAAAATCTTTGTTCATCAAATTTAATTTTTTTTACAAATAAATGATGGTATTCTCCGAAACGTTTTCTTTCTCTATTTATAGGATGTATAGCTGTTTTTCGCATTTTTAAATAAACATTTTCTAACAAAACCAAATCATCGTCCGATGAGTCCGACATTTTGCTTGATCTGCTTTAATCGGCTTCCTTTATGTAGGAAGGATCGGCGCCGATAAGCGCCGATCGGCGCCGATCGGCTTTCGGCTTTCTTTCTGTATACGGCCTAAGGCATTTCCCCCACGGAAAAAAAAGAAAAAAAAGGAAGCGCCGGAAAAATTAGTCGCGTTTTCACAAAAATCCTAGGATTATGAAGAAAATACGATTTATCAGATCATTTTGAGACACATACGAAGATGAACAGAAAATTGCGATTTATTGACGATATACGCCAATTTTATAAGGCACCGCCACCGAGATTTGGAAACTTCGATGAGGTTGTGTAACGACAGATATTCTTAGAGGCAATTTATGTTTGTCACGTTAAAATATTCACCGTGTTTATTGGAAGCTCATTTCATACTCCGCTCGCGAAATTTGTTTGACAAATTGTTAATGATTTTTATTGGTAATATTGATAAGAATGTATTCCTATGTCGAATGAATGTAAAAGCTACTAACATTCTTATCATCATCATCATCAGCCTATTGATGGAATAGGGAGAATGAGTCATGACCTACCACGTGCGCCTAGTGCGGATTAGCGATTGAATGAAATTGAATGGATTGAATGATCCATAATTAATTTTTGGTTTTTACGTGAATTTATAAAAGCGTGTTTTTGTAGTTTTTTTTAAATCATTAATTTATTTTATACTTTTTAGTTTTTATTAACGCAATATGTTTAACATTTACACATTTGTTTTAAGTAGGCGAATGAGCCCGCATCGTCTCCATCTCCGCCAGTGTTTTACCTGTCAGTTTAGAACAATCTAGCCCTTTAATCTGGAGACCACTAAGTAGGCGAATGTAATGAGCCCAAATTCGATATGTTTTAGTAAACAAGTAACCCGCCAATCCGCACTGGGCCCGCGTGGTGGGTCATGGCCCAATCTCCCTATTCCATCCTTAGGGAAGACCTGTGCCCCAGCAGATGATGATGATGATGAATGGAGTAATACAAAATTTTATTAGATAAATCAAAAGCTAATTGAGTGACGGGATACATAAGACCATTTATATATTTTCAGATAGCCAAGCAGAGCTTAACGCTATCGACTCTAATATCATACATCGTCTACATCATCATCACCAGCATCGTCATCAGCCTATTAATGTTCCCACTGCTGGGGCACAGGCCTTCCTTGGGATGGAATAGGGAGTTTTGGGGCCATGACCCAACCACTCGGGCCCAGTGCGGATTGGTGGGTGCTAACGACTGCAGATGCAGCCGGGACCAACGGCTTAACGTGCCTTCCGAAGCACGGAGGAGCTCGAGATAGTAATTTTTGGTCACCCATCCAATGACCGACCGCTGCGAAAGCTGCAGAGCCTCAACGATCGCAACCAAACGCGCTAACCACTTGCGCCATCGAGCTCCTCTACATATCGTCTACATATCATCGAATAATAATTTAACATCTCCAATACACAAATACCAAAACACTTGAGAAGATTGCAAATATTTCATCGTAGGTCATATACAAAATACCTAAGCAACAATTCCTCAAGCTGAAATGCGAGAGCGATAGATAAAATATAAAAGTGCACGGAATTGAAAATGCAACTGCAGAAATTTCCGTTTGGAAATATGGACGAACAAGCCCAAGGCGGCCGCCGATATTGAGTGAATTTACATGTTGTGCCTTGCTAAGACGCTTTCATGTTTGTACAATATGTTTTCACCAAATCGTGTGTGATGGAAATACTAAAATGCGTTTTTGAACCTAAACATAATGCCAAAGGAGAGTTGTAAAGATAAGACAGTGTTTGGGACAGTCAGGTCTCCTATCTAATGATGTACTCGTAATACTTGATAAGACGTTTAATTTCGTATAATTACAGTAAGTTGAATAAAATAGAAAAATTGTATGCGTATTGTGCGCCGTATAAAATTCGAATGCGCGGGTCTTCTTCGTGGCTTCTTTCACCGGCTTCTTTCACCCGTTACGTTCCGTTTTTCGTCGTTGTGCAAATTGGAGACACAAGCGTCGACAGACAGTGTGAGTGTTGTTTTGGCAGTGAAAACTTCTTTAGCCGCGTTGTACACTTTTTTGTAATGAGTAAAAAGTGTTAAACTCGCGTCATGACACGTGGCCTGACAGCATCCGGACACCTGACAATCGAAAATTCGTAAGACGAAAACAATAAAATTGGAAAGTTTGTTGACTTTCAATATATTGGACGAATCATAGTAATATTTTATTTTATCGTATTATAATAATCAGTATGTAACTAGGACGTCCAGGTGGCAGCTTTATTGCGAAGAAAATGCATTTTTTTACAATAGATGTTGCTAGGTGCGCTTAAATGAGAAATTATGAGAGATTTTTTTTTTAATGTTATTACATTAAAAATGGTCATGTTTGTGTACGATAGCGCAATAAATAAATATTGTATTCTACCACATAAATAGTACTACTTTTATACTAATAATTAAAGAAATTCGTCCAAAATTATTCCCTAACAATTCCAAAATATCAAAGATGCACAAGGTTAATATTCAAATTTTCACTTCTACCGGCACTCCCGTCGTTTTTTTATACTATCTCTTGTTAGGTGACTATCTGCACATATGAATCTATTTAAATAAAACTCAAAGGTGACTGACTGACTGACATAGTGATCTATCAAACAGCCCAAACCACTGGACGGATCGGGCTGAAATTTGGCACGCAGGTAAATGTTATGACGTAGGCATCCGCTAAGAAAGGATTATGATCAATTCTACCCCCAAGGGGATAAAATAGGGAATGAAAGTTTTTATGAAACTTTGTCAATTTTAAACCGATCGGGCTGAGACTTTGCATGCAGGTATAAGAAGAATCATAGATGAATGTCATTGTGTATAATACAAGCCTGAGAACAAAAACTGTAGTCTACACTTCAGCTCTACACCGAAGCGAAGCGAGGGCGGGCCGCTAGTGGTTCATAAAACATCTCTAAATATCTCTTCGTTCACAATTATTAAACATTTGAAAGCATTCCAAGTCAAACTCAAAAATCATTTATTCAGTCTAGGCTGTTACAAGCACTTGTGAAGGTCGAGAAGCTACGCCGTCGTTTCGTAAAACTACGGCGGGAGACCTTGTACTGAGAAGAACCGGCAAGATACTCGGCAAATATAATAATATTGGTACCTACATCTAAGAAACGTGACTTACCTACCTCGGATCTAATTTACGAACTTTAACTTGTAAAGTAGCTTACCGGTTGCTTCTTACATAAGTTAAAGGTGAGCAGAATATAAGGTGACACAAAATTACCTGACAAGACTGCGGAATATGGTTGAGTTTTGATGTCTAAGGAGTATTATTAAGTGCATATATCTGAGCTGATGCCAAAAAAGCATTTCTTTTTATAAAGAAACTAGCTGACCCAGCGAACTTCGTACCGCCATAAAAAATTTTAATTAAAAAAACATTGTCCAGCGGACAAAATTGTGAATCTAAACCATCCTCAGATCCCCTTGAACACACACAAAAAATTTCATCAAAATCGGTCCAGTCGTTTAAGAGAAGTTCAGTGACATACATCACAGAAGAATTATATATATAAAGATAACTATGTATTAGCAACTTTTATTGACATGAGAATTAGAATTCTCTTTTTAAGCGTCAGAAAAAGTGTTGTGGCAGACGCTTACAAACCCCAGAATGCATTGGTTAGTTTATATTGAAAATTTCCAAACCAAAAAAGATTCTTCTTTTTTTCTAGTAAACTTTTCTTTAGATTTAAACATCTAGCAGTTAAATGCTTAAAAATAAATAAAAACATAACTATAATCGCTATTTCTTCTTTCAAATGTTTAATACTTGAAAAAGTATTCATTTGACATTGTGGGTTACCTACAATGCGAAGAGATGCCGCTGCCTTGCAGCTTAAGGCTAGGAAAATTTCGACGCGGCTAATAGAGCCGTGGTAGCATAATGGTCAGTGCATTCGCCCGGATTGCGAAGGGTGCAGGTTCGAGTCCCGTCCGCTGCCTGGTCCACGTGGATTTCTTTGCTAGTAAACTTTTCTTTAGATTTAAACATCTAGCAGTTAAATGCCTAAAAATAAATATAAACATAAAAATATTTTTCTAAATTTTTCTACCAATTTGTCGGCGTAATCGATATACATATGTCCACAAAATTACAGCTCTTGTAACGTACCTTAATGATCGTTCCATGGTTTCGACTATCATAGGTTCCATTTCGCACATTTTATCATATAACATCATCGATATTCATCAGGCATCATCATATATTTTATTATGTATTTCTGGAAACACATAATTTCAAAAATATCACACAATATTCATCATTTTGTAAATATGTATAATAATTTCTTCTGTACTGAAAATCACTATTCCAGAGTGCTGGACATTTACCGGCATTTCTCTTTATTCTGTTATTTATTTGATTTCATTAATTTTGTTGCGATTTTATCTATTTTTAGTTTATTTATTTTATTGAAATTTACGACAACTTAATGTTTTTTATCCGTTGTCATGGCTACCCATGACACGGATACTCTCTTCAACTACGTCTATGACTATTCAACCTCCACAGACCACCTACTTTGATTCTTTTTAGTTCGATTCGAACCGTGTCTAAATTTAAATGGTTCCGGACCTATAAAAGGCCGAGCCTCCCTGATCATTGATTCAATTCTACGGCAAAAGTTGCCTACTCAACTTTTGAAAGCTCGCTACCGAGCTCTAAATTAATAAAAGGCCTTGTCCCGGGCCTTCTGCCCCGGGACTCAAGAAAGACCTCAAAGCTTTTTTGCACCTATTGGCTCTCTAAATAACTACTTTACTCTACTACTCTTCACTTACTCGCAACCTCATCGGTGGGACTGCCGCCTGGACTCCAGCTTCTTCGGCCAGCCTCCAACTGCTTCAGCATGCCTTCTACCGACTCCTGCAGTTCCTTCAACTCCTGCCACTGGCCGATATTCGCAAGACCTGAGACGGCTGAACAGGAGCGCTTCTGCCACCAAGGAGCGCCGTCCATCTGCCTGCAGCACGACCTACCGTTCAAGCCACCCCTGAAGATCACCTACGACCCACGCCCACTTCACCACTTCCACTTCACACCCCACACTTCACACACACCATACCCCTATTCTTTTTTTTTTAAATCTGTAATTACTTCTTATTCTTGTAAATATATATATATTTTATATCCTCTACCTGTTTTCTTTCTTTTTATTTTGTCGCTACCCGATACTCTCTAGTGCTAATAGTTTCCAAGCAAAACCAGGTACGGACAGACGGACATGACGAAACTATAACAGTTCCTGGTCAGGACTAAGGAACCCTAAAAATGAGTAACATGGAATCCACGATTAAAACCGCTGTTGACTTGATTACAAAGCGCGCATAGCTTAATTTCATATTATGTTGATTACTTAGCTGTGTATGTGAGTAAAGTTTCGTTCACCAAGTATGCATGTGAGTAAAGTTTCGTTCACCAATCCGCTGATTGGTCTTTGATAAACTTGATCAACATTCGCAATAGTAGACCAATTAACCAGCTAGTACCTGATTGAGCTTTGACATTGATTTCTTTGGCAAACTTTGTGTTTTACCTAAGCAATTTCTCTACTTTTTACTTCCCGTCTCCCGAGCCTTCAGTTAGAAAAGTTAATATACCTATACTATACTTATAATACTAAACTTATATATAAAATATATACTTATATATGTATCAGTAAATGTCTTCTATCCGTTACCCTAGTATGCAATAACACAAGCCTACAGTGCTTACTTTGGGGCTAGGCTAATTGGTGTGAGTGTTGAAAATATATATTAATACTAGCTGACCCAGCGAACTTCGTACCGCCATAAAAATAGGGGCAGGTGGTAGAAGAGACAATTTAGGTTTACATGTATTTTTTAATACCACATTATAAATACATAAATATTGTCCTAAAAAATTTATGGGTGTGTAACGTAGTGTTCTATCAATTTCCTGGGATAACATTCCTCCTAACCCATATGAGAACACTACGTTACAATACCCAATAGTTTGAATTTTGGCGCGAAGGCGCATTGTAGGTTTCAGAACACTACGTTACAGGTGGACAACCATTAGGTATCACTTAAGGATATGAAAATAGATAGTAGCCGATTCTCAGACCCACGGAATATGCATATAAAATTTCATAAAAATCGGTCAGGCCGTTTCGGAGGAGTATGGTTACTAACATTGTGACACGAGAATTTTATATATAAGACTAGCTGACTCGGCGAACCGCCCAAAAGTAATAATTAGCAATAAATTAAAATTGCGACTATAATTTGAGATTTAAACTATCCTATCTCTCAAGTTGGATCGAACTGCACATGGTGTGCGAATTTTATTATAATCGGTTCAGTGGTTTAGGAGTCCATTGAGGACAAACATTGTGACACGAGATTTATATATATTAAGATTATTTAAGGTTACTTTAGTATCGTCTACATAGGTATATGAAAATTTTAGGAGAGACATTCATATATTCCACTGTTAGTACGCTCGGCTCGGAAAGTAACTTTCATCAGAAGACACAGTAAAACAAAAGAACCCTTTTGGTGATGTTGTGTTTCAGTTGGTGAGTAAATCTCCATATCATATCTTAGATAGAGTTTGGGTTCAAGCAAAATGATGATGGCTGAAGTGGCACATTTTTCTGAAGATTTAGCTCTCTTAGCTTTATTACATTTGTATTCCAGTTATTCTTACTACTTATAAAAAAACTGCATATCCCCTAACCCCCTTTGTATTACTGAACGGCGCCTACTTCTAGAATACTTGATAATATTAAATGAACTACAAAACCTTAAGCACACATTAAACTTGAATGTTACAATCTAACGATGAGCTAGTCCTTATAAGTTTGAACTCTAACTTTTCAGTAATAAGGGTCAGTACAGATGCAGTTTTTGCCTTTGAACGGCGGGCGGCGAGATTGCATTCTGTTCATATTCCGTTCATCTCGGGGTCGCCGAGGTAAAGCTTGCCGGTGCGTGGTTTAAGTCACCAGTGGAATATACATTATATTTTCTTAACAGTATGTTTTAATATTGATTGCAATGTAAATCATATGACAACCAGCGAGTTGGTCTTGTGGCGGTGACATCTACATGCCCCACATATAACCATCATGGAGGAAATGATCACTCGCCTCACAAGAGATGGCGCTACCTGCGCTGCGATCACATTAGTATGGAAGCCTACATCGCGCAAGCGAAATTCGGTGGCTAACACTCCATATATACAATGCCCGACCAAAATTAGTCGGGCCGCGGCCCCCGAGCTACCATCATCCAGCTCAGAGGAAGATCTCTTCCCCTTAGGCCTTCCTACACTGGTGACCCCTACGTGATGGTTGGCGCTGCGATCATCATCATCATATTGGGCATAAGTGCCGCTACCTATTTACACATTGAAGGTATTGGTGCACCACGTTGGTCGCCAATTTCCAACAGGGCCCAACCAACCATTTTGTTCAACCCACGAGTTGATACCTTAGATTAAAACAAAAAGGGTAGATACGGCACTAGCCTCACAAAAGTGATCCGCATGAATTGTGGTCCACGACCCTAATCGCTTTAGTCACAACTTGACATGCAAACGACGTACATGTGAACGCCAAAAAGAAATATTGCTAATATTTTGTGTTTATATGATAAAACAATGCCTAAGTGTGTTTTTAAAAAGTGCTCAAATTACTTAAGAACTAAAAATAAAACCGACGGCATCACTTTTCATTCGTAAGTACTATAAAATATATTTTTTTCATAAAAATTGCTGCTTGTTTTGAATCTTATTCGGTAGTGACGTCGAGTACTGGTCGCGTGATTGGTCAGTAGTGCAGTGACGTGGATCTCGCCGTCTCGTCCGCGCTGCCGTTGAAACTTAACGTGCTGTTTCGTTCGGGTCGGTAATGCAGTGACGCGGATCTCGCCGTCCCGTTCGCGCTGCTGTGGGATCAGTTTTTGTTTGATGCAAGTATGAGCGTACCGTATCTACCCTTTTTGTTTTAATCTAAGGTTGATACGGTGTTGATCCCTTTTCGAGTTGCTATATAGTCGTCTGCTACGACCATTAATCATTAAAATGTACTATATTAATACTTCATTAAGTGAAACCTTTATTTGCTTTACGTAACGTTTGAACGCACGAAGACGGGCGGCGGCAGACCGCCCGTTTCATTTTGTGGTTTGAAATTATGTCTGAACCGATTCACAGATGTTCGCGTTTGTGGTTTTCTGTTTCTGAAGTTTTAGTTGTTCGTAGCTTTGCCTTTGTGAACAACACGACAGATAACTTTTAAAGTTTGATTTGAATTAATATTGGTTTACCTAACCTACCTTTGCTGTCGCAAAATCACAACACGTAACTAGGACAAGAATTAAATTAAATAAACAATTTATTTTTTTCTAGTAAACTTTTCTTTAGATTTAAACATCTAGCAGTTAAATGCTTAAAAATAAATAAAAACATAACTTAAATTAACAACTTTAAGTGTGATAGTCTTGCCGGCCGTCTTACATTTCATTCCTTATAAAGCACGAAGAGGGCAGAATGTTGTCAAGTATCCTATAAGCAAATACGAATGGCTGTGTGAAGTGCCAGCATTCGGAGATGTTACAAACAGCTCATAATAGTCCAAAATATTACGTGCATACGCCTGTTTCCGTTTTCATACATAACGTACTAAACATTATGTATGAGTTTTCATACATACGAAGGGTACGAAGTTACACGCTGCTATGATAATAATGACGGAATAAAAGTATGACGAAATATCGCAATAAAGCATCTTTTTTTGGTTGGTCGCAGATGACCTTTACAGCGGGTTTAGGCTCGGCGAGATCCTAAGGGGACCTCAAGCCGAGAATAGGGTATTTGATACCCTTGATGGTTTGACGTTTTAATGACAGTCGTGTGACGTCACACACCAGTGAGACGCCATATTGTCCAGAGATACGTTTTCGCGCCAACTTGAAAATAGAGTTTTTGATTTGGTTTTTTACCGAAATACATAACATAATGATGAATATCTACTTTTTATGGTCTCTATAAACATTAGTAAATAACGTGAGATCATTTTCTAAACTTGTCAAATACCCTTTTGGCGAGTGCTTCTAGAGCTATTCCAGGCGGATGGCATCTCCCCACGGGAAGAGTCTCTTCTCCCACTGGAGCCTCTAGAAAACGCGAACCTGAGGGGGGAATATTATCGACGGATAATAAGGCGCATATCCATGGTGTTAATCCATGGCATTTCAATGTAATCATGATGCTAGCAAACCCAGTTACGTGACTTCTCACAGGATTTTGCTTAATAAAAAGCGAAAACATGTTTAATATTAATAAGCGACACTGCTTGCTTTCGACTCTTCATGAATAATAATTTTATTGGTGGTGTCATGTGCTCTCTGCGCTGTGAAAAGTGATCTTTGAAAATGTAAAGAATTCTGAAGCGAAATGGGTTTTCAGTAACGCAAGGGGTTTGTATGTATATAAATAGGGATGATGACAAACTTTTTTTGAAATGACGAAACTTCTTTTCGGGCGGGTGTAAATGGGAAAATGGAAAACTAGACACGGAAAACGAGCATCACAAGACTAAATATATATATATATATATATATATATATATATATATATATATATATACAGGGTGTGACAAAAGCCCGAAATAAAACTTTAGGGTTTGGTTTTGTTCCTTGCATAGAATTACCTACGAAAGTTTGACGCCTTTCAGATCACTTTTATTTTCTTATTAAATTAATAAAAATATCGTTTTACACCTGCCTATGACAACCCTATAAATGCATACGATTACTACTACCTAAACAGACCCCCCTCTCTCCCCCAGGCGCCCCTGCGCCCCGCACAGATACCTACAATTTTTTATTTCGGAATACATACCTACAAATTTTATTTCGGAATTCTGTAACACCCTGTATATATATATATATATATATATGTGTGTGCGTGTGTGTGTGGGATGCGTGCGCAGCTCTTCCCGACGAGCATGAAACTTGGAGGGTAACTCGGCGATGGCTGAAAGTGCATCACTAGCGTCATACGTATACATATGAGTGATGCGTGCGCTGCTCCATTCCCCTATACCTTATGCATCGCCTATTGTATCCATCCTATGGTTGTCTGGCAGAAATTGCTACATAGCGATAAGACCGCCAATTGTTCACTATTTTAAGTTTTGTCCTAGTGTGTAATATTTAATGTGGTGTGCACAATAAAGTGTTATCTATCTATCTAATGTTAGGTTATCTAAGAAAAGAAGTTTCGCTTCAGATGTGTGCTCCGTGCACAAATTTTTTTCCCCTCTATCAGATATATTATTAACAACAGGTTTTGGATTGTTGGTATTTATTTTTTTTTCTATAGACAAAACATTACAGAGACAACTATATTGATTTGAAATATCGCATGACCACACGTCTTGCTACAATTTTAATTAGAAGTGACGTCACGAGCCTCCACTCCTAAACTTTGACGCGCTTTATCTTTGTAACTTTTGGTTGATTAAAAAAAGAAAAAATAAGTGTCCATTTTTTTTTTGATAACCTAACTGACGGACTATTAAGAATTTCATTAACTTTACCCTTTTCATCATCGCTATTACACAATTAAATTCGCATCGGAGACGCCTTGTCATAGTGACGTCGTATTTTTTCAAAGTGACTTTCTCTCATTTGAGAACTTTGGCAAATTTCTGAGTATAACAGAAAAAGGCCGTAAACAAGTAATGAGGATTCGTAACGATTTAAGTTGAGATTCAGAAGCAGATTTATAGAGCTAAGGATTCCATATAATACAAAGGTAAAATTTTTGTTCTACGACAAATATTGACGAAGTTATGACCAAATTACTAAACGTAATTTCGGCTGGCAGAGTGGTGATGGTGACTGTGACGTCAGAGAGCTCTAGCGCTCGAGCGCGAGCGTGCGGAGAGCCGCTGCAAAAGTTCGACCAGAGTGAACCATGATCGAGCTCTGAGACGTCACACGTTTCGGCCGCCGGTGAATATTGGCTATTATAAAATCTATATATATAAAACTCAAAGGTGACTGACTGACATAGTGATCTATCAACGCACAGCCCAAACCACTGGACGGATCGGGCTGAAATTTGACATGCAGGTAGATGTTATGACGTAGGCATCAGTTAATAAAGGATTTTAATCAATGCTATCCCCAAGGGGATAAAATAGGGAATGAAAGTTTATATGAAACTTTGTCAATTTTAAACTGATCGGGCTGAGACTTTGCATGCAAGTATAAAAAGAATCATAGATAAATGTCAGTGTGTATAATATAAGCCTGAGAACAAAAACTGTAGTCTACACCGAAGCGAAGCGAGGGCGGGCCGCGAGTTAGTTATAAAATCGCAACGAATGATCCGATTTCGATAATTTAAAAAGTATGTTAATTAAAAAGTTAATTAGATCTTTAACTGTCTGATGTCTTTTGAATTGATTTGCTGACCTAGTAATGATCCTCATTGACACCATTAACATTAATACCACTTTAAATGGTGCGGGGTTTTATGAGACCAATATGCAAGCATTTTTTTTTAATTATTCAAAAACCTCTTTCGACGGATGGGATTCGAACCCGTGCCGCCTAAGCAGCAGTCTCGCTTTCTTCCACCTGAAGCAATAATGCTTGTTGAGAAGGTCTGATTTTTTAATAACAATTTAAAATGTAATGCGACACCTTAAATATGAACGAAATTAAATTAATTATTTAAAAAATATGCTTATAATAACAGTTTCACTTTAAAAGTCAATTGATGAATTTGTTTTACTAGATACCTAAAGTGTCCCCGCACACGGGCCACCGGCCACAACCACAAAACGCCGCCACCGGCATATTTCCTGTAGTTTTCATACATTTTATATGGACTCGCGCTCGCCGCACACGGTTAACGCCAGTGGCCGCCCCACGCTTCGTGTTGTGGCGTTTTGTGTTGTGGCTTTTTGTGTTGTGGCAGGTGGCCCGTGTGCTGGGACCCTTAATATCTGGATACTGGTAAAACAAAAAAATATATTGTAAGATACAGTGCGTACTACGTTGTCTGTGTATTTCAATTGATTGTCCATACAAACAAAATCTACCCCCCTTTTCACACCCCAAAATTACGATTTCTGGTTGAAAACTATCCTATTTATATCTACTACTATCGGGATTGAAACTAAAACCATCAAAACTACAAGTTCTATCAGTTGATTTTTATATTATTGTTATGAAATGCATAATTTATTTAGAGGCTTTTTGCCGTAGTCACTAATAAATCAAATTGGCAAAATAATGTTAATTATAAAGTATCAATCTTTTCCAAAAAAGTTCCTGATGCTTAGATTATATTGTAGAGTATATATCTATATCAAATTTCATCCAAGTGGCCTAGAGACTCGCCGACCGCTATATCCAGTACCCTTAATACGAGTTTGAGCTCACGAAAACTATCATAATTTTCGTAATTGTGAATTATGTTTCTATGTCCATTTTGGTGAAAATAACCAAATATACTTAAAATTTAAGAAGACGCAAATGATTTAATGATAGAATTTAAACACTGTTTATTTGTATTAAAACGAAAACAATAAAATCAGTACCCTTAGTACGAGTGCGAGCTCACGAAAACTATCATAGTTTTCGTAATTGTAAAACTCGTAATAAGGGTATAGTAATCTATAAGCACCGTCCCGTATCGCTGCCACCGCTGTCTTCGCCCGAGCCCCGCCTGAGTCACGTGGGATCGTATGAATACGGAAGAGCCCTTCATTCAGCCGCCAAAGAAGGCGCTCGTTATAGCCCCGACTCAAATGGAAACTTTTATCGCGAGCGAGCCTCTAGCGAATAGCTACTGCATCTCGCTACTGTAACTAATAATTACACAGAAACCTGCATAATAATCCTTTTCGTACCACTTGCTCAAAAAAGTGACATTCTATGCCACAAAAAGCGAACATAACAATAGTGATTTTTAATCTGTTAAAAACAGGGAAAGAAAATTGTACTGCATTTCATTCATCCTCTAGGGGGAGAATGTGATTTAAATTTGGAATACTTACCGAAATTTATACTGAACTACATCTGTGTTTACACCATTGAGTTTGTATATAAATCATTATACGTCTTTTTGAAAAAGGAATACGCATTTATTGTGCAGTTATGATTATTAAATAAAATTACGAAAACCGACGAGGCCGTATTTAATTGGACCAATGTTTGGAATGTTAACTTTTACTTTTAATTGTCATTATTTTTAATAAATGCTTATCTCATATTTTTATTGTGTTAATTTTTTCGCAAATGGTACGAAAAGTAGAGTATTTTCCTCGGTGATAAAGCTGTCTTAGTCTTGGGTGAACTTAAATCCCTCGCTACACTCAGGACTCGTCTTAAATCGCTCGCTTCGCTCGTGATTTAAGTTTTTAACACCCTCGCTGCGCTCGGGAGTAAACCTCGAGTCCTTCGTTACGCTCGCGATTTAAATCGTCACCCGCGACAGAAGACACTGCTTTATCCCCTTGGTTAATAACTATTGTCACTCAGCTACAAACGAGTAGAGAGAGTTCTCGCCGGCGACAGTGTGATCATTCAGCTATCAACTATTAATATAAAAAAACATGGCGCGTAACGCAAAAATGTGACGCGTAACCGAAAAATGTGACGGCAAATTTTTTTCCAACGCCGATAAAGAACTTTCACTTCAATAATCTACTATTAAACGTTGTATAAGTTACAAAGGTAATACACACTATAGGACTTAGCCACTTTTCCCACTGCCGACGATGAAGAGTAGCGAGAGCTAGAAACTAGAAACGAATTGGCGATCAACGGGAAGCGAGTGTGTAGTTCCGATAGTTTTATCGCTGGGCTGTAAACGAGTGTGCGAGTACCGATTACTCGCGCCATGCACTCGCAGTGATAGTAAGAGCAAAAAAGAAAGCAAGCGTTAGACAGCCAAACGAGCATCGCTGAGCGAGTATTACCTTTGGCAGCTCTTTTCGCTCACCGCCAAACTAGTGGAGCGAGCTCTCGCCGGCGATCAACTATTAATATATGCAAATCTTTGTTTCACGGAATGTATATGTCTATTGTACGTTTCTTATGCAAGAAATTAATTATAACTTTATATGTGTAAAAAACTTATTATTATAATGAAATAACTGCATGAAATTTTTTTTCCCAAAATAAAATTTATTTTTAGCTAGGGTCTTTCAAAACTTATAATGCTAGGTGGGCAGACGGATGTGTCTGGAAGTGTAGATAACGCAAATGCAATGTATTTGAGGAGCTCGATGACGCAAGTGGTTAGCGCGTTCGGCTGCGATCGTTGAAGTTAAGCAACTTTCGCAGTGGTCGGTTTTGGATGGGTGGCCAAAAATTTACTATCTCGAGCTCCTCCGTGCTTCAGAAGGCACGTTAAGCCGTTGGTCCCGGCTACATCTGCAGTCGTCAGCACCCACTAATCCGCACTGGGCCCGCGTGGTGGTCATGGCCCAAACTCCCTTTTCCATCTATAGGGAAGGCCTGTGCCCCAGCAGTGGGGATATTAATAGGCTGGTGATGAATGTACTTCACGTGCCAAAAGGTGGCAAATGGTCTTCCTTTTACGGTATATATTTCTTCCCGTCTTGCCGTGTTTGAAAAATATCTACCTATATCATATTAAGCTTTTAAAATGATATGATTTAAGTAGGTGGCCAGAGCCCATGATTTTTCAGCACATTTTTTATAAATAAATTATTATCATAAACAATATTTTCAACACACCAATTAGCCTTGCCTCAAAATAAGCACTTGGGTTAGGGGATACTAGAATAACGGATATAATACATATACTGATACATATATAAGTATATTTATAAAGAAATACATATTAAACAACCATGACTGGAGTACAAACGCTCGTATTCATCAGATAAACATGCCCCAACACCTGGATTCGAACCCGAGACCTCTCGAGTAGGCGACACCTTGAAACCAGGCGTTCAGACCACATATAAAGTTAAGTTCGCCCCAGTATGGCTGACAGATATGTTTTTTTTTAACTACTCGATCTCTAAATCTAAAGAATAAAGAAGAGAAGATAAGAAGAGATATGAACTTGATTATCAGTTAATCAATCTCATATGGATACGTCCACTGCATTACGAAATGAAGGGGGCTGAGGAAGTTTCATCACAAGAATAGAGATGACGGGATAAAGTAAACGAAATTCTATTCAATCTGTCAGTTAGAATAAAAAAAATATGGATGCATAATTATTTTTTCTATTATCAGTGGAAAAAATGACAATAATTACAATTACAAAAATTACAAAGTTTGGGAATCGGGCCTAGTGACGTCACTTCAAAGTAAAAATTTTACCAGGAGGCCATCAACGAAAAATGAAATTTCGATCGAAATTTTTGCATTTTCCCTAGTCTGTTTCTTTTTCATTTCGAAAATTCGAGCGTCCGAAAATATTTTGACAAGTTAATTCTCCAAGCCAACTCTAATTCACAAAACTTTCGAACGAAAACTTGAAGTTGATCGGTATTTGTACTAAAATTTTAACCACAAATTGACGAAATGAAAATTGTTACCTTTTCATTGTCGTTTTAGGATTTTTGTTTTAATTAAGCAAAAAATGACTGCTAGAGCATTTTTAATCAAGGCCGCGTTGTATAAACCGTTTTTTTTCATTATTTATAGTTTTTCCAATACTTCAAAGTAATAAACGACAAATTTAGGTTGACATACAATCGATTGTATCAACTTTACAAATTAGTCGGCTAACACTGCCAAAGAAGGTTCTTTCAATGACATCAAAAATTTTGTCGAAAAGTAATATTGTTTCCAAGTAAAAACGTAATCTAAAAAGTGGGGATAAAAAAACTCACAAACATGACTCATTCCATTCATTCAAGAAAATTGTTTGTGATTACGAACTTTATGTGCGTATTCGAAAATAAAATATAGTAGAGTCACGTTCGTAACCCAAATTTTGTTTCGGAAAAAGAGAGGAAAGCTCCAGGACGTGACGACAAGCGACATTTCAAATCAATTGAACTGTCTCATCTCTGTAATATTTTGACAAAGCGTAACATAATTTAAATTAATCATAATTTCTGATGATGGAAGTCTATACGGGAAATTAACTTAAACTTATGAGCACTAACAACCCGATAAAAATTAAAATTTCAAATCTCAATAAAATATAGAATTTCTACCGCGTCATATTTATTTAAAGTAATATAATGGGTTTTTCAACAAAAACTTTGTTTTTCAATTGTGGCTACACCAACAATATGATAGTTTAGACATTTAGTTTTTTGACGTATTCATAGTAGATACATTGGCAATTGTTACAATGAATTCAATTTCGCTTGAAAATAATTAAAATCCACAATGAAAATAGTGGTTCTGTTACAGTTACATTTTGTCAAATTCGTGATATTTTCGGACAATATAATCGTCCTTCTGAGACCGCTATTAACAATTTATTCATTTTAAAATTGAGTCGACAGGCTCGATACAAAATGTGCCAACTCCAACGCGTGTTCGACCAGGGGCCCAATTCTCGCGGCATAGATATTATATCACCTTCGATATATATCGAATGATCTGGCTTTTATCGAAGGAAAACCCTTTTGCCCTATTCTCACCATGTCGCAATAGATATTTATCTACGGATGATCAGTAGACATACATCGACTGGTAAAGAGCCTTCGATATATAAATATCTATGGATCTTGGCATGTCAATCTTGTTATTTCCACTTTTTTTACCTATTATTTATTGTGTTGTCGTGTGTCTTTGCCAATTATTATTACCTCAAGATGTTGTTAACTGCCTTCATAAATAATTAGTAAATAAAGAAGTAGGTAAACAATGGTGTCGATTCTGGCGTGATTCTCTAAACTTAAAACTAAATTTATTATCAGTCTCTCTTTTTCATTCTGTATAGAGAATGACAAGGAAACACTGTTGTCAAGATTAAGTTTAGATTTAGAGAATCGTGCCAGAATCGACACCAGTTTATATTAACGATGGATGAGTTGATTCATGTTTTCGTCAATGATTTAATAAATGACGTGATTGCTGCTGCTGTGCTAAGGCGCCGCCTTTGTGAGAGCAAGAGGGCCCATTTGAAATGAGGGACTCGGACTTCATAAAAAAAATACGTTTAAACAAAAATTTCGTTAGAAATCTTTAAAGTTATGAATGACATTGGTATCGATTCTGACAAGATTCTCTAAACTTAAAACTAAATTTAACATCAGTCTCTCCTTTTCATTCTGTATGGAGAATGACAAGGATACACTGTTGTCAAATTTACGTTTAGGTTTAGAGAATCATGCCAGAATCGACACCATTTTCTTATTGACGATACGGAGTTTTGGCGGGATTTCTGCGAGTGCGGTTGGCATCTTATTTTAATTATTCTAAAATTCGTTCATAGTGGATATTGTGAAATAAAATTGGTGTGATTTGGTGTTACAACCGTCTGCGCAACTAAAGAATTAGTGGAATCTTTAAAATATACGCTATTCCGGTCAAGTGGACGCGAGAACTTTATTGTAGTGTTGACTACCTCACAGAAGCTTAGAGAAAAACCATCTCCATAAATTTCGTGCCAAACACTCCAAGAAAGATTAGAATGCGTCACACCGACATTCGAATGTAATAAAAAGAAGATTAATATAACTAAAGACTAGGCTTTATGGGCATTGTTCCCTTTGCCTTCCCTGAAAAGGGAGAATTTTAAATAATATTGACGTTTCATTATACATAACGTTGAAATTATATACGCATACAATTTAGGTAAAGTTGAGATTTCTTATACTCAAAAAATGTATACACATATTTAATATGAATGGAATTCATAAAATATCATTTTGTTGCTTGTAAAATTCTGCTCTAATTTATTATTATTTTATATAGACTATGATGTTAACTTAATCGAGAAAAACGGAACGCATTCGGCAGTGAAAGAATATCTACGATAGATATAATATCATTGGAATATCGAAAATCCACGAGAACAGCATTTTTTACCATCAGTAGATATTTTCAATAGATATCCCTACTTTCGATATTATCTCGAAGCCGATATAATATCTACGCCGCGAGAATTGGGCCCCAGGTCGTTCAACTGAAAGCATCGCAGCCGTGAGCCACAGTGTTGAAGCAGGTCCAAATTTGTCAATTCCGCGACGTTCTCAACAATTGGGGTTATCCAAAACCACCACATGGCGAATTTTGGCCTATTATTGATGACATTGATATCACTGATATGTGTTTTCAACAGGACGGCGCCACATGTCACGCAGCTAACGAAACGATCAATTTATTGAGAACCAAATTTCCCGATCGCATAATTTCACTAAACTCAGCTGTTAAGTGGCCAGCCAGATCATGTGATTTAACACCACTACATTATTTTTTGTGGGGCTATGTTAAGGACAGAGTCTATACGGGGCCAATTGAATCGATTGCAGCCTTAAAACTCAAAATCCGTGATGTGATTAACGACATAGTCCCGGCATTTTGCCAAACAGTGATTAAAAACTTTGATGAAAGAATCGACATCTGTCAGCGTGCTCGTGGTGGACATTTGCCAGATATAATTTTTCATTCATAATTGCCGAACTTTTCTCTTTGTAATTCAATAAAAAAATTAATCATCTTCATCTAAATTTTTTGTTTTATTTTGTTTTAGAAAACAAAGTTCTTGTTGAAAAACCCTATATTATTAATTCTTTGTAATGCATTGGATGTGATGCTTGGAACCGTTGATCCGTATTTATTGAAAGACTATGTTGCACCGGCTATTGCCCCGTAAGCGCCAATTAAGCCACTCTGGCACCGATCCCCGTCGGAATCTCATTACTGACCGGCGAGGACCGGCTTACAAGCGGCGTATGGGCTACGGCATGCG
This sequence comes from Chilo suppressalis, assembly GCA_902850365.2. Classification (NCBI taxonomy): domain Eukaryota; kingdom Metazoa; phylum Arthropoda; class Insecta; order Lepidoptera; family Crambidae; genus Chilo; species Chilo suppressalis. Next base: position 26,261,152 of record OU963901.1, on the reverse strand, counting down.
TGACATTAGCTCAACAGCGCTAGCTATATGGCATCGAAACTCTGTTGTTACTACTAGTTGTAAAAAAGAAAGCTTTTAATGGGTATTTGTAAAAAGAACTTATTCCCTTTTTTTGTGTGTATACTGTTAGTCCCAGATGACCTTTACAGCGTCACTGGGTTTGAGGACGGCAAGATCCTAAGGGGACCGCAAGCCGAGAATTAGTGAGTGCCACTAAAGGTATTCCAGTCGGATGGCATATCCCCACGGGGGGAGTCTCCTCTCCGTCTGGAGCCAATAGACCACTCGAACCTAAGGGGGTCGTCTCAACTAGGTACTGTAACGTTTTGTAGAACCTTATGGCTGGCTATGAAAACAATGTGATCAATTTCTATATTTTTCCTTTTTCGTTTTTAAAAACTTACACGTTTATGAAAAGATATGATGGTGATACAAAATATATTTGAATGCCAACGATCGCATACATATCCTAAAATTATTCATAAAGTAACTGTAATTCCAGTTCTAATTAGGATGTAGCTTCTATCAGACTTTAACAAAGCTAATAATTATTATACTGTACGTATAATTAATAAGTAACCTGTCCCTTTATTACAATCTATTATCCTATAATCTGGGGTCCTTTAAGAGAGGCGTGAAGAAGTATTTTTGCGGGCCGGCAAGGTGAGGATGATTGGTGTAGCAGTTTATAACTGCTGTACCAGCTATCTTCGTGTTTGGACTTTATCACCACTTAACATCAGGTGGTGTAATGTCTTAGATTAAAACAAAAAGGGTAGATACGGCACTAGCCTCACAAAAGTGATCCGCATAAATTGTGGCCCAAGGCCACAATCGCTTTAGTCACAACTTGACATGCAAATGACGTACATGTGAACGTCAAAAAGAAATATTGCTAAAATTTTGTGATTATAAGATAAAACAATGCCTAAGTGTTGTTTTAAAAAGTGTTCAAATTGCTCAAGTACTAAAAATAAAACCGACGGCATCACTTTTCATTCGTAAGTACTATAAAATATATTTTTTCATAAATTTACTGTTTGTTTTGAATCTTATTCGGTATTTGTTATTAAGAAAAAGACAACAACACTTGTAAACGTTTGTATGAGGGAGAAAAAGCATAAGCGCGAATATTTGCCATTGTAATGTCAGTCGAGAGTAAAAATTGAGTAGAGTCAACAAAAAAAATATTTCGTAATTTTTTTTGGAATATTAATTTATGTAGGTATAAAATATGCTGCATTTATTAAACTCATTACATTTTGGTTTCTTCGAAGAGGTTTATTTATTTTTTCAGATATTTTAGCTTTAATATACTCTGTACTTATAGAAATGGCGTTTTCATTCTTTGTGGGGTTTAAAATTGTTTTTGTAATCTTCTTCTTCTTCCAGTGCCTCTTCAATCCTGAAGGTTGGCCGTTAGCTTCCTGTATGTAGTTCTATCAGCAGCCAGCCGGAACAACTGTTCGACGGAGGCAACACCGGTCCACTCCCGGATATTCCGGAGCCATGACTTTTTTCTTCGCCCAGCACATCTCTTTCCGTCCACTTTGCCTAACATTATCAACTGCAGCAGCATGTATCTATCGTTCCTGAGCACGTGGCCAAGATATTCTATCTTGCGCTTTTTGATAGAAGGCAACATTTTCCGGGACATATGAACGCGCTGAAGCACGGTTTCGTTCCTGACCCTCTGCGTCCAACTAATGCGTAACATGCGACGGTAACACCACATCTCGAATGCCTGTAGGCGTCTTGTAGTGTCTTCTTTCTGGGTCCACGTTTCGCAACCATACATGACAATAGGCCAGATATAGCACATGAGTAGCCTGACTCGGAGCTTTATATTCAGTTGACGACAGCAAAGAACTTTCCTCATTTTATTAAAAGAGGCTCGAGCGATTTCTATCCGGGTCTTGATTTCTTGATCCGATTCCCATGCTTCATTTTGTAATAAAACAGCATAAATAATATAAAATAAGGGCGTCTAAAATAGCAAGATCATATGTTTTTTTAATATGTATTTATTAAGTCATGGTTTTTTAGCTTCATTGAATTAACGATTTTACAACCGAAATAAAACAAATACAAAAGAAAATCAATCAGTTTGGTATTTAATGTAATAGATGTAGAGAAAATTATTGAAAAATGTGTACTTCAATGGTGTATTAAAATCGGGGTTAATTGATTGCCAGGTTTTTGGCACAATATTCTTTATACACAGTCATCCCTTAACCTGTCAGTACCTTAAGACTTCTTTCGATTTAGAATGGTTCTATGTTTTGGAAACTAATACCAAAAGGATAGAGCGCGTGAAAGTTTGGGAGAGAAGGCTTGTAAAGTCACTTCTAAGTAAAAATTGTACCAAGACGTGACGTCATGGGAAATTTCATATCAACATATCTCTGTAATGTTTTGATTATGTGAATAAGAAATAAATACTTGTCCAATACTTTTATTAATCTACCTGGCCGACGAAGAAAAAAAGGTTTTGTCATCAACCCTATTGCCACACAGTAAGATTCTTACTTCTGTTATAAAGCCCAAGGCATAACTTATGTTTATTTTTATTTATCGATGATGATTATTGTTTTTGTTATTTAATTTTACCTTTATATTTTTTTATTATTTAAATGAATAATTTAAAGTATAGTTTAGATTAGATTTATAAAACAAGCAATTCATGCTTATAGAAGAGAAATATAATAAGTGTTTCGGATTAGATTTTTTAAATACTGTAGGCGATGAAAATTTCCAAATCGAGCAGTACAAGGTATCTTAAAAAATTGTTGACGGTATCGTATAAAAAACCTACTTTTAGTAGGTACGCTTGTTAACTGATTTTTTATCAGGTGATATAATAATGTGTGTCAAATCAAATCAGTTTATGATTGGTATTGAAATATAATAAGTGTAAAGTTTCTAGTAAAAATTGTATCTCGATTAGATTCTTTAAACACTGAATACAATAAAAATGACCACATCCAGCAGTATAAGATACCTTAAAAAAATGTTGACGTTATCATGTAAAAAACCTACTTTTAGTAGGTATACTTGTAAACAGTTTCATTCCCTCAGCTTTTCAAAGTAGATTGAAAATTGCTCAATGTGGAATTTTTTTATTGAATTTTAACAAAAAACTTATATTTAATAAAAAATACTTTTATTTTTTTCTCTGACGCTACTCTGTAGTGACGTCGAGTACTGGTCGCGTGATTGGTCGGTAGCGCAGTGACGCGGATCTCGCCGTCTCGTTCGCGCTGCAGTTGAAAGTTAACGTGCTGTTTCGTTCGGGTCGGTATTGCAGTGACGCGGAACTCGCCGTCCCGTTCGCGCTGCCGTTGAAACTTATATTGCTGTTTCGTTCGTTCGACTGTATCTTTACAAACAGGTGGATGTGTGAGTGTTGCATATGTAGTAAAGTGGGATCAGTTTTTGTTTGATGCAAGTAAGAGCGTACCGTATCTACCCTTTTTGTTTTAATCTAAGTGTAATGTACCTTAATAATCATCCCATGGTTTCGACTATCATAGGTTCCATTTCACACATTTTATCATATAACATCATCGATATTCATCAGGCATCATCATATATTTTATTATTTATTCCTGGAAACACATAATTTCAAAAATATCACACACTATTCATCATTTTGTAAATACATATAATATTTCCATCTTTTTTGTAAATCACTATTCCAGAGTGCTGGACACTTACCGGCATTTCTCTTTATTCTGTTATTTATTTGTTTTCATTAATTTTGTTGCGATTTTATCTATTTTTAGTTTATTTATTTTATTGAAATTTATGACAACTTAATGTTTTTTATCCGTTGTCATGGCTACCCATGACAAGGATACTCTCTCCAAATACGTCTATGACTATTCAACCTCCACAGACCACCTACTTTGATTCTTTTTAGTTCGATTCGAACCGTGCCTAAATTTAAATGGTTCCGGACCTATAAAAGGCCGAGCCTCCCTGATCATTCATTCATTTCTACGGCAAAAGTTGCCTACTCAACTTTTGATAGCTCGCTACCGAGCTCTAAATTAATAAAAGGCCTTGTCCCGGGGCCGACTGCCCCGGGACTCAAGAAAGACCTCAAAGCTTTTTAGCACCTATTGGCTCTCTAAACAACTACTTCACTCTACTACTCTTCTCGTCATCTTCACGTACTCGCAACCTCATCGGTGGGACTGTCGCCTGGACTCCAGCTTCTTCGGCCAGCCTCCAACTGCTTCAGCCCGCCTTCTACCGACTCCTGCCGTTCCATCAACTCCTGCCACTGGCCGATATACGCCGGCCAACCTACCAGCAGCGCCGCCAGCCACCACCAGGGCAGGCCAAGAACTGAGACGGCTGAACAGGAGCGCCGTCCATCTGCCTGCAGCACGACCTACCGTTCAAGCCGCCCCTGAAGATCGCCTACGACCCACGCCCACTTCACCGCTTCCACACTTCACACACATACCATACCCCTATTTTTTATAATCTGTAAATACTACTTTATTTTGTAAATATATATATATATATATATCCTATACTGTTCTTTTGATTTTTCCTTCCTTTTTTTTTATCTAGTTTTATTTTGTCGCTACACGACAGTGGGGTAGAGTCATTTGCCTACCTAGTAATATAAAAAAAAAATCTATCGCATTCACTATTTAGGAGACGAGAGATATCCTCATTGCACGCTCCCGGTGGCGAAGGAAGGCGTCAATTGTTTTCCAGAAATTAATAAAAAAAACTGTTCACGAAGTCCTACCCATAATGCCTGATTAATTATTAAACGCTTAATGCAACGACTGTTTCCATCAAAAATTCTGGATACAAATAATAAGTGCCTACCTAGGCTCGCAACATTTGGACCAGTTGGCTCAACTTCGAAATTGCGGACGAGAGAGCGGATGCTTCTGAAATTGTGATTCCCGCACAGCTGTTCCTGACCGCGAGTAACGTGACCGCATCTTTATTGCCATCATCCTGCCGACCCGACCGTCCCGACCGTCCCATACTAAATAAATAAATAGATAGTTTCATCTCGATACCGTATAAGAAAGTTACGTAAGACATACTCGTGCATATTATGTACGTGTCTTAACCCGAAGGAAAGTAATCGAAACTTCAATGGCAAATGGAATTCTTTGCCCGCTCACTTTCTGCTGCTGCATTTCGCCATCGTACATCGCGACAAAAAATTCATCCCCATCATCTTGATGCGTGGCTATCCACAACCGTGCGTTTTTGTCGAAATTGTTTTACCATGTACGACAAAACTGTGGAATATATTGTCGCCAGCAGTGTTTCCGGACCAATACGACCCAAAAACCTTCAAAAAAGAGCGTACTCCTTCGTTAAAGGCCGGCATCGCATTTGTGATACTCCTGGTGTTGCAAGTGTCCATGGGCGACGGTGATCCCTTACCATCAGATGAGCCGTCTGCTCGTATGCCCCCTATAACATAAAAACAAACAACTTGTTCTCTCCTTCCTACAATCTGCATCTGGGGTCCTTTAAGAGAGGCGTGAAGAAGCATTTTTGCTGGCCGGCAAGGTGAGGATGGTTTGTGTGGTAGTTTATAACTGCTGTACCAGCTATCTTCGCGTTTGGAATTTATCACCACTTAACATCAGGTGGGGTAGAGTCATTTACCTACCTCGCAAAGGTCTCAAAACATGAATGGATGTTGTATTGTCCTGATTTGAGCCGTGGAGATTTATCAGTTTTTAGAGTTCCGTACCCAAAGGGTAAAATTGGGACCCTATTACTAAGACTCCCCTGTCCGTTTATCAGTCTGTCTATCACCAGGCTGTATCTCATGAACCGTGATGGCTAGACAGTTGAATTTTTTACAAATGATGGATTTCTGTTGTTTGCTCTACATTAATAACCGCAACAAGTAGATGCTTGAAACAATCACTGAATATATAGTTGTACATTCACTTTAAAAATGAATAGTTAAATTAAATTAAAATAAATATTTAAGGGGTGGCTCCCTTACAATACAACAAACGTAATTTTTTTGGTTTCTGGATTCTACGCCAGGTTTCATGGTGTCGCCGAATCGAGAGGTCCCGAGTTCGAATCCTAGTTGGGGCAGATGTTTGTGTCATGAATACGAGCATTTGTACTCCAGTCATGGATGTTTAATATGTTTCTCTATATAAATATACTTATATATGTACAGTATATGTATTCTATACTTTACCCCGGTATCCCATAACACAAGCCTTGCAGTGCTTACTTTGGGGCTAGGCTAATTGGTGTGAGTGTTTGAAATATTTATTTATAATTTATTTATATCGGAAACTCACTAAAAACAAGGTACAAGGTAACAATCCCATAAAGAAACATATATTACTATAATGTTAGTGAACATGAATGAAAGTTTAAACAATATACATGCGTTGAATAAAACACTGTTTAAGGGGTTTAAAATGTGTTTTTACTTTTATACAAATCTCTACGTTTCCCATCCTTTACAATTTACAGTCTGCGTTCTCAAGAGTATTACCTACCTACCTACAAGTGTTTACTGTGTGATGTGCGTGAAGACATAAGCAATAAATATAAATGCGTTTAAGTGAAGCTGAGTTGTTTTTCATAGTTCCGAATATAAAATATACCTCGTTGAAACTTACTGGAAAATTAGGTACATTGATAAGGATAGGATCTTGAAAAAGATCATAAATTACCCGGCGATTTGGCCGAATATTTGAGCTCGTTAGCTTCAGCGGTGGGCAGAAAGCGGCAGGCTGCATGCTGCGAAGCCTTTGACATGCAAATCTAAAACCAGACATGTCCGTCACCACTACGCGATGGAAATTGGCGGTTTTCTAACTGTAAACTAATCGTGCCCTAGCAAATTTCATTAGAACTTTGACCTGAAATATCGCGAAGTTTTGTTTTAGGTATTTTTACAAAGGATCTCGATATCGCAGACAGTAAGCGCGTTCGGCTGCGATCGTTGAAGTTAAGCAAGTTTCGTAGTGGTCGGTCATTGGATGAATGACCAAAAATCTTCTATCTCTAGTTCCTCTGTGCTTAGGAAGACACGTTAAACCATTGGTCCTGGCTGCATCTGCAGTCGTTAGCACCCGCCAATCCGCACTGTGCCCGCGTGGTTTGTCAGGGCCCGATCTCCCTATTCCATCCATAGGGAAGGCCTGTGTCCCAGCAGTGGGGACATTAATAAGATGTAAGATTTTTACAAGCTTTTTACTAACTTGAATTGTGCTGAAACACATAACACATAACAGTACAAGTGTTAAAATAAGTACCCCGTTCCATAATTTGTAAGCCACGTCTTGGTATCCGACTGAGTTGAAATTTTGCTTACACCTTAAAATCATGTTAGTCCACTTTTTGTGACAGTAAATTTTGTTGTACAAAACACAAGTGCGGTCCTGCGTGGAATATTGCTCGCACCTCTGGGATGGCTCCGCTAAGTACTTACTCGATGCCTTGGATAGGTTGCAGCGGCGCGCTGCCCGCATCATTGGCAATGAAGAGATAACTAACAAACTCGAGTCTCTACAATTAAGCCGTGATGTGGCATCATTAAGCACCGACTATACCATGGCGAGTGTTCTGAGGAGTTATTCTCCCTTATCCCTCCATCACCTTTTCTTCAGAGGACCACGCGCGCTGGCCTACATTGCCACCGACTTACTGTGGCCACTATTCCTACAAAAACAAAGAAATTTGGTGACTCATTTTTTGCCCGCGCACGTGTTCACTCCTTCCTACAATCTGGGGTCCTTTAAGAGAAACGTGAAGAAGCATTTTTGCAGGCCGGCAAGATGAGGATGGTTGGTGTGGCAGTTTATAACTTCTGTACCAGCTATCTTCGCGTTTGGACTTTATCACCACTTAACATCAGGTTGGGTAGAGTCATTTACCTATCTGTCTATACATAAAAAATATTTCAATTGTATGCAATTGGTAACTAAAAGGTTAGGTTAGTATTTTTATTAATTATTTTTATTTATTTCTTTACAATCATTTAAATATGTACCAAAAAAAACTGACATCAAAATCAGTTAGGCCGCTGAAAACTGACAGACAAATCCAGGCATATTGTATACGCCATTGTGCATGTAAAAAATGTAGTTCATATGTGTCAAAATAGATGGCGCTGTAGCTCTTTGCATCACGCTTGCAAATTTGTTTGGAGCTACATATAGGCAAAACGTCACCAAACTAATAAAGGAGTCTATGGTCAAACAAAATCCACCTTAGTTTCATTTACTTCTTTTGCACCTAAGCTCTCGGATTTAAGAGTCATTTTGGCTTGAACACATATTTTTTGCGCATTTCTAATAACGGTATAGGTAAATATTTTAATAAAGTACTCTATAGTATTTTTAACTGAATAGAATACAAACAAAAAGGCGGCACAGTGAATACCTGGTTAAGAATACGCCCCGTAAATAAGACTCGAGATGGGACTCAAATGCAGCCCCGACTCGCCGGGCGCTCCGCTCTTGGATAATGGATATCCAATTAATTCCTTCATTATACCAACCTCTTTGTTTCAGCAAAAGGAGAATTTAATTGTTACGTTTGTGCGCAATTATCGGGTACACTCGACTCCACGGTCAGTTGTAATAAATAGTCCAGCCTTACTATACCTTGGCCAGAGTTGATTTTTATCGACTACAATTTTTGTTTGATATAGTAACGGTCAATGTAGTGTATAAATAAAAATATAATAAAAATCTACTTGAGAAGCTCGATGGCGCAGGTGGTTAGCGCATTCGGCCTGCGATCGTGAAAGTTAAGCAACTCTCGCAATGGTCTTTGCGACTTTTTGTGCCCCATAACTATGGTCGCTATAGTAGACAGAAATTATTTGCTGTTGCAGTTTGTCGCACAGTCGCTCGTGCAAGATCATCCCACGCACCCTCACTGCACTCAATGCCCTCCTGGGGGCCAATCGCCGAACGGAAATGCTTTGGGAAACGCTAACGCTTACGATTTTATATTGTTATTTCTAGCCGCCTGAGGTTTTCGAATACCTCACGCTCATTTTTTTTAATATTATATTACCAATGCAAAAGAAAAAGAAAGAGCGCGAGGCATTTGAATACCTCAGGCGGCTAGAAATAACAAAATAAAATCGTAAGCGTTAGCGTTTTCCAAAGCATTTCCGTTAGGCGATTGGCCCCCTGGAAGCCAGTCCTGAATGTGATGTGTTTGCAGATGAATGGAAGAAATGGCTATGAGTGTGTTTGAGGTTCTGCGAGGATAAGCTGTTAATAAGTGTACGTGGATTTTACTCCATTGTAATTAATGTAATAACTGTTAAGTGTACCTTTTGTTAAGACAAACTATACTTTTGTTTTTTTATTTTTTTTTAAGCATTTCATTATCATCATCATCATCAACGTCAGCCTATTAATGTCCCCACTGCTATTCTTAAAATACTAAACATTGCCTTATACGCGTCTGAAATTACCAAGTAAATGTGTCATTTTTTTTAAAAGATACTGGCTTCTAATACACAGGTTAATCCTATATTTTTAGGAGCCAGGGTCCCTCATGATTTGTATTCTGGTATTTTTATCCAATAAAGATTTCATTTATTGAAGTTATACTTCTTTATACGCGTTATGAAAAAATGATGAGAGTGAAATTTTAAGATGCGCGCGCATCACTGCTTCTGCTGCAACTTCATGCTGTTACTTTTGTGTTTACCGCACATTAAGAAAATCTACCAACAAAATAGAAATAGAATCTCTATTTAGTGGATGCTAACGACTGCATTGTGAACGCCTATCAAAAGTATTTATTAATCTGGAACAACGGAACCAAAGCGCGATTCAGGAGACTACAGCGCCATCTCTTGACCATTGGTGTAGTAGAACCAAAAACCACATCTTTATTTTTTGTAATAAAGTAACAGTTATAGGTATTCATATTTATAATATTTATCTACATGTTTCTAGTTTGTATATTCGGAATACGTGTTTGAGTTTCATACAAGTGCAAATCACATATTATGTTCTAATAAATTATATTCAGTAGCGATTTTAATTGAATATTTTGATTATTTATTTATTTTTTTAAATTAAAACTGAACTTTATTGACTGTGTCCTTTTCCAGACTTTTTATTAATTTATTGTAATTAATTATTTGCATGCAATTAAAAACTAATTTTAAACGATGCCAAAGAAGGATAACTTCTCACGCGCCTACATAAGTACACGCACCCATTTTTTTATTATTTATTTATTTACTGCTGGGACACAGGCCTTCCCTAAGGATGGAAAGGAAATATTTTTTTAAGCATTTAACTGCCATAGATAAACTAAATTTTCGCCCGGATTGCGAAGGGTGCGGGTTCGAGTCCCGTCCGCTGCCTGGTCCGCGTGGATTTTTTTCTAATAAAACTTTTCTTTAGATTTAAACATACTATATACTGCTAACACATTTTTGTACCGAGTCTGTGATTCGTATAGTAACAATGAATTCAATTTTATTGATATGTTTCAAAATGGAATTAATATATACAAAAGGCTTTTAAGTGAAGTAATTGAATGAATGAACTGTTATGATAAAAATTTATTTATTTATCAATATGATTTATGTAATTTTCTCTGTTTTTTTTCGTTTGTTTTTTATTTCAATTCAATTAATGTTCTTCTTCTGCTCATAAACTGTTCTAGCTGTTAGTGGAAACTTTGTTGATGTATGTTATTTTCTATATTTAATTCATCTAAATCTAATATATAAAATTCTCGTGTCGCGGTGTTTGTGGTTAAACTCCTGCGATACGGCTCGACCGATTTTCGTAAAATTTTATATGCATATTCAGTAGGTCTGAGAATCGGACAACATCTATTTTTCATCCCCCTAAATGTTAAGGGTTAACCACTCTTAATTTTTTTTTGTACAATATTTTTTGTTTTTTTTTGATACATCATACAAAAATAGATACAACCCTAAATTTTCTCCCTTCTACCAACAAACCCTATTTTTATGGCGGTACGAAGTTCGCTGGGACAGCTAGTATTATATAATATTGTTTGTTTCCCAAATAAAAAAATAACTTGCATGACCGCAGACCAAGAGTTCTAGCAACTATGCGATCTAATTCCTAGGAATAAACAATAACTGGCCAAGTGCAAATCGGAGTCACCCACTTAGGGTTTCGTACTATTATCTATACATCATTAGATATGTAAGGTTGATATTGACGCTGTAAGCCCAATTGTTTATAATGGCATGCAAATTCCTTTTTCTCCTAGTGTTAAGAATCTTGGTTTGCACATTGACAGTACCTTTGGCTGGTCTACTCACATTAACGAGACATGTCGGCGGGTCAATAATATGCTCCGTGCCCTCTATAAATATAAAAATTTTCTCCCTGTTCACACAAAAATCTCTTTGATCCAGGCTCTTGTCCTACCATCCATAGATTATGCTGATGTGTGCTATCCTGACTTAAATATAGATTTTCTTGGTAAATTGGAGCGGTCTTTTAACAGCTGTATTCGCTTCATTTTCAGTCTACGGAAATATGATCATATCACTTCATTTCGCCGTGAACTCAATTGGCCGCCTTTTTCAAACCGTCGTGATCTAAGAATTCTCACAACTCTTTTCTCAATTCTTTTTGACCCTCATGCTCCGTCTTACCTGAAGTCCAAATTTCACCTTTTGAGTTCCACTCACTCTCGTCCTCTTCGTTCATCTGAAAACCTTCTTTTGTCCATTCCTTCCCACTGCTCCAGCTTCGTGTCAAAATCATTTTGTCTCCAAGCTATTCGTCTCTGGAACGGTCTTCCGGAGAGCGTGAGAAGAGCACCCAGTAAACCTGCTTTCAAGGTCCTTGTACGTCAGCATTTCGCTAAGAAGTCATAACAATTTCCGTATTATGAACCAACTTCTGGTCAGTCCGACTATTATTAATATTATTTGTAATAGTTATTTTCTGTTTTATTATAGTATTCTTAAGTAAGTATAATAGTATTTATTATTGTATATGTGTAGGTATTTATCGTATATATAAATATATAAACATGTATTTATCGTATTATAAATATATAAATATGTTATATATATGTAGTTATCTAGGTATATTTATAGATGTTAATTATTATATTAAGTAACATGTAGTTTTATGAATTTAATTTTGTTTTTATTTCTCTTTAACTATAATGCTTTAATTTACTTGACCGCATAATGTCTCTGCTTAGCCCGATGGTTGACTGGTAGAGAATGCCATGTGGCATTAAGTCCGCCATTTGTAACAAAGCAATAAAGAGTAAATAAATAAATTAGAATGCTAAAATTACAATATAGAGCAAAAACGGCAAAAATCACGTTTTTTGTATGGGAGTCTTAAATATTTCATCATCAGCCTATTAATGACCCAACTGCTGGGGCACAGACCATGACCCACCACGCGGGCCCAGTGTGGAGTGGTGGGTGCTAACGTCTGGAGATGCAGCCGGGACCAACGGCTTAACGTGCCTTCCGAAACACGGAACTCGAGAAAGAAGATTTTTGGTCACCCATCCAATGATCGACCACCCGCGCCATTGAGCTCTTCAAATCTTAAAACTTCTTAAATATTTATTTCAATTTAATATTAGTAACACACTTTTGTTAGGTCGACTTGTATGTAACTATGTAATAAAATTTTAAGTTTATTTTTACATATTAAATGAAACAATATAAAATTTCAACTGAATTGTTAAGCATTATGAATCACGTAATATATTAATTGATTTGATAAATATTGCAATGAACGGTTTTTCTATATACATATATGTTAAAATAAACTATAAACATGGCTAACTCTAATGCCCTAATGCAGTAAACAGATAATATATTTTGTTTATTTTTGGCTTTTCAGTGCAGTAAATAAAAGCGTGTTTTTAGTTTTATTGCAATTTTATTTTTTTAACTGAATATACAAATATACTGTGTTCATCCTGTTATTGAAGCTACATTTTATTACCCCCTTTTTGTAATAGTTCCTTTTCGAGCTAACTAGTATTGATTTTGAGATTGAGCCCATAACAAAAATTGTCTAACAATAACAACTTTGACGACCCACCTTTCAGTTCTGTAACTCATTCCTTTTACGATCTAGAGAACCGTGACATACGGACAGACAGACATACGACAGAGTAACAGCATAGGCTTTTAACCTGTGGCTACGGAACCCTAATTATAACCATATAGTACCCCAAGCACGAACTAATCGAATTCGTATCGTTTGCGAGTCAGAAAAGTCATTGTCAAATGTGTACTGATTTTTAGTTCGCGTTACGTACTTTGTGCCGCCGCTGTTCAAGTTTCCATACGAAATTTGACATTGACATTTCGGTTTGCAAACTATTCGAATTCGATAATGGTTAGTAAATATAAATACGTTTTTTTATTACTTTTGACGTTTGGCATTCTTTTCCCGGTGCGTCGTCAGAATTATAAAACTAAAAAAAAAAACAAATAAACTACTCGAGTTAAAATATTTAGCCACCTTATTTATGCCCTCATTATAAATACATGCTCACAGAAAATCAAAATCATTTCCATCACGCATATTTTCTTACGTTGAACACACGAAATGTAACCAAGGTCGGTCACGGAACTCCCATAAAATAACATACATGAGCGCCTCTTATAAACGGATACTTACTTAAATCAATAAATTTATATATTTGTTTCTTAGGTTTTCACGAACACAACTCATTAAATAAAACAACAAGTTTCAACGGTATAGATGCACTGATTTATTTATTTACTAGCGGCCTGCCCTCGCTTCGCTTCGGTGTAGAGCTGAAGTGTAGCCTACAGTTTTTGTTCTCAGGCTTGTATTATACACAATGACATTCATCTATGATTCTTCTTATACCTGCATGCAAAGTCTCAGCCCGATCGGTTTAAAATTGACAAAGTTTCATACAAACTTTCATTCCCTATTTTATCCCCTTGGGGGTAGAATTGATCATAATCCTTTCTTAGCGGATGTCTACGTCATAACATCTACCTGCAGGCCAAATTTCAGCCCGATCCGTCCAGTGGTTTGGGCTGTACGTTGATAGATCACTATGTCAGTCAGTCACCTTTGAGTTTTATATATGTATATATATATAGATATTGACGTTTCGCATCCTTTTCAGGATGCTTAGGGTATTTGACAGTATTAAAAATAAATTGCCAATTGTTAGCATCTGTGTTTAGAATGAATAACGGCAGGGGTTTCTACTATTTTTACAAAAAAAATATTCATAATTTCACTAAAAACCCACGAAAAAGATGATAGTTTTCTTATCTATTGTCACGTGACTCAAAACGCTTGGGATTGGCGGAGCCTAAAATGACATCACACGCAAGTAAACTTCCGGTTAAAGTGACATTACATTGTACCGTTTGACGTTTTAATAACAGTCTGTGACGTCATACACTAGTAAGACGCCATATTGTCCAGAGAAACGTTTTCGCGGCAACTTGAAAATTGAGTTTTTGATTTGGTTATTTTTACTGAAATACACAACAGAATGATGAATATCCACTTTTTCACTCCATAAACATTAGTCAATAACGTGAGATCGTTTTCAAAAACTTGTCAAAATATACCCTATTATGATTTTATTTACTTGGTCGAGCTACCTGCGAAAGAAAAATATACATTTATACTAATACTAGCTGTGCCCTGCGGTGTTACCCGCGGTTTATTAGAGATATTTTCCCGCAGTAAAACGTAACCTATGTGTTAATCCAGGGTGTCAGCTAACTCCATACCAAATTTTATTAAAATCGCTTCAGCCGTTTAGACGAGATGAAGTAACAAACATACACATTCACACACTTACAAACTTTCGCCTTTATACTATTAGTGTGATTATGACGACATCCGTAGCACAAGTGGTATATACTCCGGGTTTTAAGGTGTCGCCACTTAGAGGTTCGGAACCCGTCGGGGGAATATATTATTTTTTTTTTATAGGAAGGTCCGACAAATGACTCCACCCCACCTGATGTTAAGTGAAGGTGAAGTCCAGACGCGAAGATAGCTAATACAGCAGTTCTACCTGCCACACCAGCCATCCTCAGCCTGCCGGCCTGCATGTTGCTCCTTCGCGTCTCTTTTAAAGGATCCCAGGTTGTAAGAGGGAGGGAACACGTGTGCGGGCAGTGCATTCCATTTACGGATAGTGCGACAAAGAAATCTCTCGCCAAATTTCTTTGTACGCGTTGGAATTGTGGCCACAGTAAGACGGTGACAACGTGTTAATATGTTGAATAGGAGCATTTGTATCATAGTCATGGATGTTCATAAATATTTCTGGATAAAATATACTTATATATGTATAAGTATAATATGTATTCTATCCGTTGGGGCTAAGCTTATTGGGGTGTGTGGGAAATATTCATTTTATTATATTCATTATAAAGAGGGTAAGTTTGTTTGTGCGTCTGTGACGTCGTTGGGGTGTAATCTCTGATTCTACTGAACCGATTTAAAAAAAATCTCTACAATATACCACCACGTTATTTGTGACCTCATATTATAGACCAAAAGGCAGATGGAGTGCATGAAACACGCAATGCGTGGCACTAAAGCAAATACGAAGTCAAATGTAGATACTTTTTTGTCCTTGTGAACAGTTTTTACAATGTTTGAACAAGGAGGCATAGTTTCGACAAAAACTAAACAAAATATTCACGGGACGTATTCACAACAGGATGCGTTGTAGTGTACCGACGGGAATTGATATTGGCTTTTAACTTCGTATTTGCTATGGTACTATCGCGGAATTTTGCGCTCTGTCACTTGGTGAACAAAATGCTTTGAACGGTTTTCTACAGTAGTTTTTACTATGCCCCGCCTTCGCGTCGGACGCGCCAATCCGGGCCGCCGCACAAAAGTAAAACAGAGAGCATTTCATTGATTGAATAATGAATTGAATTGCATTTGTTTTAGTTGCAATTTGTCATCCGCATCGTGATCGCGACAGCACTATACGAAAAAGTAAGACAGCGATAATTACATGTCTATGAATGAATTTTTTCTACGCCGTTACCGCAAGCGATTATGGGTGACAGAGCGGGTCTTTCCGCGAGTGTACCACGCATTGCGTGTTCCGTGCGCCCTTTTGTTCTGTAATCTGAGGTCATGACCATGAGTTAGGTTTTAGTTAACCCGAAAAATGAAAAGACTCTTTCGGGTTATTCGGATTTGCAAAATAAGTCTGTCTAGTCTTTGTGAAGTCAGTAAGGTTTCAAGGCCTTGTTTAGCCCTATGAAAACAGGAGAGAGGAATTGGTTTCAAGCAAGAGATGAGACTTGGTGCGATACATATCTCAACAGTTTCGAATGTTTTCACATCTAGACTTTATATTCTCAATTGGGAAAGAGTCGATACGTGTTCTTATTACATTATATATTCATCATCCATTGTCATCAGCCTATTAATAGCCCCACTGCTGGGGCACAGGCCTTACCTTTGGAATAGGAAAGTCCTTGACCCACCACGCGGGCCTAGTGCGAATTGATGGATGCTAACAACAAATGCAACCGAGCATAGCGTGCCTTCAGAAGCACGGAGAAACGCGAGATAAAAAAAAATTGGTTACACATCCAATGACCGACCACTGCGAAAGTTGCTTAACTTAAACGATCGTTGCCGAACGCTGTAACTACTTGCGCTACCAAGCCATATATACACACATATATTCCGGTTCCAACGGAAGACCATCGCTGATGGCAACATTAGCACTATGCTGAGTTGGGACCGATTTGAGACAAAATTTAATATAAATGAAATAAATAAAAGTGAAACACTTTATTTTTTACATAAATTTTATTTGTCTCAAATTAAATCATTTTTCTTTCTTTCTTTCATAAATATTAATATAATAATATATATTTATTTATATATATAACTCATTACGTGCATAAAGTCTATCGAATGTACCTTCCTTGTTTCCTAACTGGTAGAGACCTGATGAATTAATGATCATGACAACACACATAACATTCCTGGGTGCTGCACGTCCTCTATCAACTTACAACCTGTCCGTCGTGATATGGTTAAAACAATGAATGTTCAGAACGCGTCATGGCTTTTCTTCATTGCCGCAACGCGTTGAGATCGAATAGCATGTCAGCCACGACACGAATTTCGCTATTTGGTCTTTCTGTGATTGCAACAACGCGTCGTGCGCGTTTTCATTAGAGCCATAACACGAATTTCGCCATGTGGATGTTTTACTGTGACCACAACGCATTGTGAGCTATTTTTCCGCTCACTGAGCGTTTTCGATCTTTGAGCGTAACATATATATATATATATATATATATATATATATCCATATATTATACGCTCATTTCTATATCTTTACAATCCCAAAAGCCTGTGTTATTTCTGTTCTCACAGGTAGATATTGTTCGGACATGCATATTAGATCACGGGCAGGTACGACAGGCAGCTCGACAAAGCCTATTGAGGGTAATTCAAGCGGCACAGCGGAAAGTAGCACGCACTGAAGTTTAATGGAGAAAGTTTGCTCACAGAATATGACATCACGTAGAGACGGCATCTCTTTGAGAATCTAGTTACCTGCTAACAAAATGGAATAGACTTAAAATTCTATAAAAAGCTTTTAAAAAGTTAAGCCTATTGTTGGCGACGATGAGTTATTCTAGAATCCAGTCGTTAATCGATAATGACGGGATATCTTGGTATTATAATATATTTCAAGGTAAACATAATTCTAATACCAATGCTACTGCAAGTATCATCCAATAGATTGAGAAGTTTTATGCTGTAACAACTAAATATGTTTCAGTATCGGCCGCCCGCGAATTAGCCCGCATTATTTTTAGTTTTTTGAAAATCCCACAGGAACCTAACATTTTCCCGTAATAAATAGTATCCCAAATAAATAAATAAATAACAAAGACCCTTGTAATTTTTAATTCTTTTGAATATTTTTAAATATATATACATATACATATTTATTGTTTATTTTATGCATGTTTTTATTTCATTTTGGTTCTTGCAGATACATGAATGTTTATTAGACT
Source organism: Chilo suppressalis (assembly GCA_902850365.2). NCBI lineage: Eukaryota > Metazoa > Arthropoda > Insecta > Lepidoptera > Crambidae > Chilo > Chilo suppressalis. The sequence goes on along the minus strand of OU963901.1, from coordinate 26,243,100 downwards.
CGTACCCAATTAGTGACTTTTATCTGGTAATATCAAGTTTTCATTCCTTTCGCCCGCTTTGTTTCATCACCTATGATTGAAGACTATTTCATCAATGTTTTTTTCTTTTTGGTAACTAAGGTTTACTTATGTTATTCAGCTGTGTACATTTTTGCTGGCCTTTGGCTGTTTAATGTACCTTTATAAATAAATTAATTAATATATCTCAATCCAGGTCATAAACTATATGCGTACCAAATTTCATCCAAATCCGTTCAGCAGTTTTTGCGTGATTGAGTAACAAAGGTACAAACATACAAACTTTCACATTTATAATATTAGCTAGTGGCCCGCCCTCGCTTAGCTTCGGTGTAGAGCTGTAGTGTAGACTATAGTTTTGTTCTCAGGCTTGTATTATGATTTTCTTCATATAATTATATACCTTCCGTGAAAATTAAATATAAATAAAAAAATGGAATAGACTTAAAATTCTATAGAAAGCTTTTAAAAAGTTAAGCCTATTTTTGGCGAAGATGAGTTATTCTAGAAACCAGTCTTTAATCGATAATGACATAAAATCTTGGTATTTTGATATATTTCAAGGTTAGCATCATGCTAATACCAATGCTATTATCTTTATATATATAATTCTTCTGTGAGTGTGTATGTCACTGAACTTCTCTTAAACGACTGGACCGATCTTGATGAAATTTTTTGTGTGTGTTCAAGGGGATCTGAGAATGGTTTAGATTCACAATTTTGTCCGCTGGACAACCCCTATTTTTTAGGGCGGTACGAAGTTCGCTGGGTCAGCTAGTATTATATATATTATTATGATGAAATAATATATATTATTTCACCATAATATAATATAAAACCCAACAGGGATGATGACTATTTTTTTTTCATCGTTTATCAGGTAGATAACAAAAAGTAATTAACACGTATTTTTTCTTTTTTCACATAATATAAACATTGCAGAGATATATTGATTAGAAAAGTCGCATGATGTCACGTTTTGGTACAATTTCAACTTAAAAGTGACATCACGAGCCCCAACTCCCAAACTTTGACGCGCTATAACTTTGTCATTTTTTGGTTGATTGCCCAAAGAAAAAATACGTGTCCATTATTTTTTGATCATCTAACTCACGGACTAAATAGAATTTCGTTTACTGTACCCCGTCATCACCTCTATTATGCGGTCCACTAACATCCCATCCACATACCCCAAACCAAATAAATCCCTCCCTGGCAATAGCCCGGCAGCTATGGAGGACTGTCCGTTAGTGCATCTCAATGGTACTCAAGAGATAGACCTCCATAGGTACAGCCATCTCACTTATTAGAAAAAGGTACTAAAAGGTCTCTTCATGATGGCTTTAGCCCCATGAACGCCTCAAAGGACCGGGTCCCCATAGACCCGTGGCTGAAAAGCGTACCGACATAATCTATACTATTTAATATTATAAAGCTGCAGATTTTTGTTTGTTTGTTTGAACGCGCTAATCTCTGGAACTACTGATCCGATTTGAATGATTATTTCAGTGTTGGGTAGTCCATTTATCGAGGAAGGCTATAGGCTATATATTTTTTTTTTCAAAATTAGGGATCTGTAATAAAATTGCTATTTTGTAACACAAGGTGTAAAATCGAAAACCTATTTTTGCGTACGCTGCAAAAACTATTGACAATAGAACAAAATGATGTACTACGGGTTTGTAGATCCCATTAAGACCTACAAAAAAGTCCGCGAGAACATATATCTAGCTATCATGGTTTAATCACAATAACCGATTTTGTGTTCAAAATAAAATATTTTATCTCGGTATTTCCACGGAAACGAGAAAAACGCGGGTGAAACCGCGGGGCACGGCTAGTAATAAATATTTTCAACACTCACACCAATTAGCCTAGCCCCAAAGTAAGCACTGTAAGGCTTGTTTTATGGGATACTAGGGTAACGGATAGAATACATATACTGTACAATATATAAGTATATTTATATAGAAAATACATAATAAACATCCATGACTGGAGAACAAATGCTCGTATTCATCACACAAACATCTGCCCCCACCGGGATTTGAATCCGGGACTCAGAAGTCGTTGCCGTTGGTACTCGCGGTAGCTATGTGAAAGTAATGTTATTTTAGTGTGGTTTTTAAATAGTTTTTTTTTTAGAATTTGTTGCAATCCAAGATTAAACGCTACAATAACTTCATCTTTAATAATAAATAAATATTTCCAACACTCACACCAATTAGCCCAGCCCCAAAGTAAGCACTGTAAGGCTTGTGTTATGGGAAACTAGGGTAACGGATAGAGTACATATACTGTACATATATAAATAAATCCATGACTGGAGTACAAATGCTCGTATTCACCACACAAACATCTGCCCCCACCGGGATTCGAAGCCGGGGCCTCTCGAGTCGGCGACACCATGAAACCCGGCGTACAAATGACGACGATATGACGACGATAACAGCTGTAAATCAGTTTTTATGAACGCTACTTATCAGCCTTGCTTATAATTTACAGTACAGTAATGTGCTTTAATTCGAAGTTAGTAGGCAGTTTTTTTGTAACAAACTCTTGCCTAAAATTGCATTATTCGGTATCTCGCGGCGTCCCATCACATGCTACTCATTATTTTTTCCTTACTAAACCTATTTATATTCATTCCTCAACCCACAAAAAACATTTAATTTTAAATTCATTTTTCATCAAATAAGACCTTTGATTTTATTTACAGCAAGTATTATTATTTATTTAAATATATCATATAATTGGTGTCGATTCTAGCATGATTCTCTAAAGCTAAACTTAAATTTGACAACAGTGTATCCTTGTCCTTCTCTATACAGAATGAAAAGGAGAGACTGATGTTAAATTTAGTTTAAAGTTTAGAGAATCGTGTCAGAATCGACACCATTGTGTCCTTATAGTGTCTCATCTGGGTAATAAATCTATGATCTGATTTCTCTCCGTGCATCGTACGAAGCTTGTGTGTTTCCAATGTTTAAATTGAAAGGCGATATAATATAAAGTAGAAATAGCCATTTTTAATTCATTAAGCTCCCTACTTTAATTACATAGGTTGCGACCATAGAGCAATATGGCTGACGCAGCCAGGAGGATCAATGGCATGAGGATGGATCGGATGAGGAGCTCGATGGCGCGGTTGGTTATCGCATTCAGCTGCGATCGTTGAAGTTAAGCAACTTTCGCAGTGGTCGGTCATTGGATGGGTGACCAAAAATCTTCTATCTCGAGTTTCCTCCGTGCTTCGGAAGGCACGTAAAGCCGTTGGTCATACTTCATCTGCAGTCGTTAGCACCCGCCAATCCGCACTAGGCCCGCGTAGTGGGTCATGGCCCAATCTCGCTATTCTATCCATAGGGAAGGCCTGTGCCCCAGCAGTGGGGATATTAACAGGCTGATGATGATGATGATACGTTTATTTTTCACAGCGGTAATGACTGCTTTCTATCTTTGTCCGTGAAACTAATAAAAATAAATATTTTATTTAAATCTAAAGAAAAGTTTACTAGAAAAAAAAAAAAAAAAAAAAAACTTGTGTTAAACTTGTAAAACTGTAGATGAAAGATTCAAAAACATGGAAAATCAGTAGGTATCATGCGACTTGGAAGTCGAAAGTGACTTAAGTGGCATTCGACGATACTATATCAGGCGAACGAATCAAGAATAAAGCTCCAGGACCGTAATTGTGGAGTGGACTTTATTGCCCATATCGGCTCGTGTATCTATATACTAACCCACACCCTTGTCTTCTACTGGTCTATGTGCCTTCCTACATACTAAAGCTTAGCAAATCATTGTAATTATATATGTAAATCAAGTAAAAATTCAAAATTCAATATCGTTTATTCAGTTTAGGCTGTTACAAGCACTTGTGAATGTCGAAAAGCTACGCCATCGGTTCGCAAATCTACGGCGGGAGACCTTGTACTGAGAAGAACCGGCAAGAAACTTAGCAAGGGCTGATTTTTTCTCCCTGTTTTCTTTCATACAGTGTCGTCCAATTGAAAGTTGACATCAAACTTGCAAACATGTGTTGAGGTCAACTTCCATCACATAATGTTAAATATGTAACAATAGACAATCAACGAATTTACTAACAATAAGTGCAAAGAAAAGTCTCAAAATAGCAAGAAATAATATTCAAAACAAAATGAACAAGTATATGAAAGGGAGTAAGTGCAAGGTTCTCTTCAAAACTCTTAGAGGCTGGGAGCCTTAGTTTTAATATAACTTTTTAAAAAATATCTACAGGTAAAATTACAGCCAAGCCGTTTTATCATTCAAATTTTTTTTTTTTTATAATTTTTATTATTTCTAACGCATGTAACTGCTTGATGTTTAAATCTAAAGAAAATATAACTAGAAAAAATTCCACGCGGACCAGGCAGCAGACGGGACTCGAACCCGCATCCTTCGCAATCCGGGCGAATGCACTGACCAATTATGCTACCGCGGCCCTCACGGACCGCGTCGAAATTCTTTCTAGCTATTCTTAAGCTGCAAGGCAGCGCCATCTCTTCGCATTATAGGTAAACCCACAATGTCAAATGAATACTTTTACAAGTATTAAACATTTGAAAGAAGAAATAGCAATTATAGTTATAATATATAATATATTTTTTTTTATTTTTTTTTATTTTATTAGGGATAACAAACAGTTGTACAATATATGTTAAGTGAAAGCCTTACAATTATGTTTTACTTATTGTACAACCAACAACATTATCCACAGATTAATACTAGGATTGTTTTGTTTTATATATATTTCAATTGACAGTATAATATTTTTTCCTTTCTTAAGTAAGCAATTCTTAATGTGTATTTTAAATTTATTAGGAGGCAAATCAATGATATCAATAGGAATCTTATTATAGAAATGTATACCTTAAATGTATAGTATTCTACTACCCTCCTCTAATAGAAGTGTTACATTGGTTTTTGCTATAGAAAGCATCTTTAGGCTATGGTAGCTTATAATCAGGCACAAAATAAACGGAAATAAAAAAAAAACATTGACTAAAAAGTATTTGTTTCTTAGGTTTTCACGCACATCACTCATTAAATAAAACTAGTTTTTACGGGTTAATGCACGAAACTTTATTTATTTATTGACGTTTCGTAGCCTTTACAGGCTTCGTCGTCAGAATAAAACTTTTATTTAATTTGTCGAGCTACCTTCGAAAGACTTTTATTGAGCGTTTGGTTATTTCATTGTTCGATTTTTAAGTTTTATTGTCTATGTATGAATTTATTATTTAATTTACTTAATAAAGTATTTAATTTAAAATTATTTTTTGTAATTTTGAGTTTATATATTTGACCCTAACTACCGTAAACTACCACCGATTCCAAAATTGGGAGACCTTTCTGAGAAGAACCGGCGAAACAAACTCAAGATTGTTGTTGATTAGTTTTATTGAATAAAAAGCTTCTTTTCACAAGTATTTTATTTCATAATAATAAAGTTTAAATGTTAAATAGGGAATGACAGGGAATTGTACAGATGACGCCAGCAGCTCGGCACTTCTAATTTTTGCATATAAATCTGTGCTGAGCACTTAGCCCACTCTCGTCTAAGCATTTTAATCAGAGCCGGTGCAGTGGTGCAATGAGAGCGAACCCTTAATCACCGCTAACTGGCAGCTGGTTATGAGAGCTTTTCCTAACTACACAGAGTACCTTGGTACTAGGTAGCGCTCTCTACTGTTCTTGAAATACTAAGTTTTATTTTAAATGCCAGGTTGTTGAAGTGAAACTTCGTTTCTTCTTTTCTTTTCTTCACTTAGGAAAATATGAAAGTAAATAAAACGCGCTTTGTAGTTACCCGTTCAAAATGTGTTTCACGAAACTGTTTAAAATAACAGAATAATAAGACAACGCGTGTCGATGGCTCTCCTGAAATACTAAGTTTAATAGGTTGTTGACACTTCAAGGAAGTTTCGCTAAACTTCTTTACGGATGGCGTGAAAATGGAAAAGATGAAACGGAAATGCGTCACGAGCGTCACAAGACTATATATATATATATATATATATATATATATATTATAAATATAAAAAATAGTGTGCACGGACCACACTTCTTAAATAAGCTAACATTCGGGGGCGATATACCTATTGTCGCGTTTGACGCTCCCTATAGGAATATATATATGAGTGATGCGTGCGCTGCTCGCACCCTAATGTTAGCTTATTTAAGGAGTGTTGTCCATGTACACTATTTTTTTATATTTTTTAAGCATTTAACTGCTACATACACATATGCACGGAAATGCGTTACGAGCGTCGCACGACTATATCTTAATATATATAAATCTCGTGTCACAATGTTTGTCCTCAATGGACTCCTAAACCACTGAACCGATTATAATAAAATTCGCACACCATGTGCAGTTCGATCCAACTTGAGAGATAGGATAGTTTAAATCTCAAATTATAGTCGCAATTTTAATTTATTGCAAATTATTACTTTTGGGCGGTACGAAGTTCGCCGAGTCAGCTAGTATATATATATATATATATATGTGTGTGTGTGGGATGCGTGCGCAGCTTTTCCCGACGAGTATGACAGTTGAGGGTAACGCGGCGAAGGCCGAAACGCTACGAGCATGACGAGCGTCAAACGCTCTATATATATGAGTGATGCGTGCGCTGCTCGCCCCCGAATGTTAGATTATTTAAAGAGTGTGGTCCATGTACACTATTTTTTATATTTATATTTTTAAGCATGTCAAATGCTACATGTTTAAAGCTAAAGAAAATATTACTAGAAAATTATCCACGCGGACCAGGCAGCAGACGGGACTCGTACCCGCATCTTTTGTTATCAGAACGATATTTAATTTAAATATTAATAGAAATTCATGTTTACCCCTCTGATAGAAAAATGTGTGGAAAACACCATGACGTTAAAAAATGATATAATTATTCATTCATTTATTTATTTGTTAATAGCAGCTATAGATTTATGTGATTTTTCCCAGGACTTCATCGTTGACTTAAATGTTATCTATATCAAATTATGACTGTATCGAATTCATCAAATTCAATATCGTTTATTCAGTTTAGGCTGTTGTGACTGTGACTTGTGAATGTCGAAAAGCTACGCCATCGGTTCGCAAATCTACGGCGGCGGGAGACCTTGTACTGAGAAGAACCGGCAAGAAATCATTTCTATGTAGATAACGAACGAAACGAAAAAAGAAGTTGCACAGGAATTTTAAGGAGGATTAACTTTAAAGAGAGGTAAGATATAACGGATATACCGCTCGGATTGGAGCGCCCGTCTAAGAAAATATATATTTTATATGCGCGCTGCCCGCATCATTGGCGATGAAAAGGTAACTAAGAAACTCGAGTCTCTACAATTACGCCGTGATGTGGTGGCATCATTATGTGCATTCTACCGTCTATACCACGGCGAGTGTTCTGAGGAGCTATTCTCCCTTATCCCTCCATCACCTTTTCTTCAGAGAACCAAGCGCGCTGGCCTATGTTGCCACCGACTTACTGTCGCCACTATTCCCACACGAACAAAGAAATTTGGTAACTCATTTCTTTGTCGTACTATTCGTAAGTGGAATTCTTTACCCGCGCACGTGTTCCCTCCTTCCTATAATCTGGGGTCCTATAAGAGAGGCGTGAAGAATCATTTTTGCAGGCCGGCAGGGTGAGGATGGTTGGTGTGGCAGTTTATAACTGCTGTACCAGCTATCTTCGCGTTTGGACTTTATCACCACTTAACATCAGGTGGGGTAGAGTCATTTGCCTACCTCGCTATAAAAAAAAATAACCTCCACCTCACAGAAGACCACAGTAAAATTACATTAGCTTTTGGTGCACTTCGAGTGATTTTTTTGGTATCGCAAGCGTCTATATTTCTTTTTGTTTGTTTATTATTTATTTTTTATTATTGAGTATTCTTTTATAACATGATTGATTATTTGTTTACTTTTTAGCGCCTAACACGTCCTCGCACAGGTCCTGCCAGAATACCAGCTCTGATACAGTGAGAGAATATTTTCTCAATGTATCAGCATAAGCTGAGGCATGGCCTGATTGGCCGTCTTAGTTTTAGTGATTATTTTTGGTTCGTAGGTTAAGTTTCTTTTTTATTATTTTATTCTTTTTCTATTAGTAGGTTTTTATATTATATATAACATGGCCAATAAAGGTTTTTCATTTCATTTCATTTTTTTCATTTTTCTATAGGCTATGGTAACCGCTTACCATCAGGAGGGCAATACGCTTGTTTGCCACCCTTTTAACAAAATAAGGTGTTTATAAGCGGACGCGAGCTGAAAGACATTTGATAAATAGGTATCTGTAAAAACTGTTGCTGTCGCGCCTCGGAAAATACCGTGCGACAGGTACAACAGCTGCTAACGCTGAAAATTGAGTATAAAAATTTGAAAATTCGAGGGTTTCCTCCTCGAATATTTTATATATCTAAAATAAATTTTACCCATAGAATAATAAGTAGTTCTACTAGGCCTCTATGTTTAGGTTTATTGTAAATGCTTATTGACTCTCCACAATAGGCGTCTTTAATGGTGATAAAAAATAGTTAATTTTGTGACATTTCTGAGGGCTTCTGGTTTCTTTGAATAACAAGTTATGTATGAAAATCATTTCTTTAGTGTTTATAAATCAAGGGGGAATCAGTAGAGAGCGTTTGTATGGAAAAAACATTGCCCGTCTCCCCGCTTAAGGGTTTCATTGAAATTTACATTGAGCAGGACAACGTCTTTCGGGCCCGCTAGTCTCTGAGTACAACTGGTCTGTGACGAACACACGGATGTTGATTAAGCAGAGCACCCGCGAAGGCGGTGGATGTAGGTCGCCTTTTCAGATGCGATTAGTCGAGTAAAAATAATAAATGCGGTATTTGTCCGCGCTCCGGCTCCACCGTGTGTTCAATATCTGGGAAATTAGAAATGGATGAACAGAGTATATATTGGGCAGGGCCGGCTCAGTCTTATAAATGCAGTGAGCCCCACGATGTTTTCTACGTCTATATACATAAAACTCAAAGGTGACTAACTGACTGACATTGTGATCTATCAACGCACTGCCCAAACCACTGGACGGATCGGGCTGAAATAAGGCAAGGGGATAAAATAGGGAATGAAAGTTTGTATGAAACTTTGTCAATTTTAAACCGATCGGGCTGAGACTTTGCATGCAGGTATATTGTGTATAATACAAGCCTGAGAACAAAAACTGTAGTCTACACTTCAGCTCTACACCGAAGCGAAGCGAGGAAAAGCAAAGAGCAAATAAATCTAATCAAATCAAAAGTTGTTTATTCAGTTTAGGCTGTTACAAATATCGTTTCGTAAATCTATGGCCTCAGCAAGGGCTGTTTATAAATTCTATGAAGACACAAATGGTGGACTTCCAACCAGGCTGAGTGATCCTAGCAATGTTGATGAGGCTCTCATAATCAAGAATGCCTAACCGATCGGTATCCAGTGGCTTCCCGCGACCTTCACCAGATAGCCAGTCCACATTGTGGGGACCTACCAACGCTGTATCTCCTTGTATACGGCCGCTACTGGAGAACCTTTCCGCCCCAAAGGCCGTGAGTACTTCTTCCAAAGTCTTCTGATTCAATCGCGCAGAGAAACTCCGAGCAATTCGCCCGAATATTTCGCTAGGTCACCAAGATTCCCCAGTCCGGAGCTGTCACTGAACTACCGACTTTAGAGTACCTACTTAGAACTTTTGTAAAGTACGAGTAATTGACTCTCACTTAGGAAAAGAATTAAAAGTGAGTACTTACTTAGTAGGTAGTTTATCTTGCATACTAGACTGAGCGCGATAGAAAAATTTAGAAGAGACCTGTACCTAACCTTAGCACGAACCAATATCGAATTCGAATAGTTTGCGAGTCCATAATGTCATTGTCAAATGTGTACTGATTTTTAGTTCTCGTTACGGCCTTTGTGACGCTGCTGTTCAAGGTTCCATACAAAATTGGCAATGACATTTTGGAATCGCAAAATATTCGAATTTGCCATTGTTCGTGCTAGGGGTACAGTTCGGTATAGTTGCAGATTTATTTCAATTCAATGTATTCGATAGTTAATTATTTAACACTTAGTATTTTGCAAGTTCTCGTTTATACTAGCAGCCAATTTGATTCCTGACCTACCTTCAGCTTATTTTCATACAACTTTTGCTAAAAAATAAGGTAGATTTTTGCTTAAATGTACGCATAACATGATATGATTGATTGATGATTTTGCCGCCTTCCTGTAACATAATTTTAATATTAAATTATTTGGAGTTTTGCCCATGGACTAAGGATTTCCCTATTGAAATAACCAAATTTTTTTATAATGCCAAGAAATCTAAAGAGTCTGTTACATTTACGATTTAAAAAAATATTTCGAAATTCAAACTACCTTTCCAAAAAGGTGAAAGAAAGGGCATGGCTAAGAAACTGCCCTAAACGTGTTCGCTCTGGCCCGTAACTTTACAATATTTTTTTATTAATTATTACGTGTTTATTATTCTCATACAACTTTCGTGAAATAATCAAATATTTAAAAGTATAAAAATTTACTTCATGTCTGTTTCAAAAGCAAAATGTTCCGTTTTACAAAATAAATGAACAATAAATGTACTCAAAAAATATTTGTGTAAGTATATCGAAACAAACAGTATTATTTCTAAACTCTTTCAAACTATGACTTATTTGGCCTTAATTTTTATTATAACAAAACACTGAAGGCCTAAAATAATAGATTTTATTTTTCTGATCAGGCTTGAGACAAGGCTGTATGATAATTAATCCTTTAATTTTTGCAAATGGACAAAATAAAACGGGTTTTTTTGGCGGGATTTCATCGAGTGCGGTTGGCGTCTTATTTTAATTATTCTTAAATTCGTTCATAGTGGATATTGTGGAATAAAATTGGTGTGGTTTTGTGTTACAACCGTCTACGTAACTGAAGAATTAGTGGAATCGTTAAAATATACGCTATTCCGGTCAAGTGGACGTGAGAATTTTATTGTAGTGTTGACTACCTCACAGAAGCTTATCGAAAAAGCCAACTCGATACATTTCGTGCCAAACACTCATTCTAATGTAAAAACAAAAAGAAGATTAATTTAATTAAAGACTAGGCTGTATGGGCATTGTTCCCTTTGCCTTCCCTAAAACGGGAGAACTTCAACAAAAAAAACAAAATAAAACTTCACAGATTTTCTGTCAGGCCGACGATAACAAATTATTTGTATTTATTTTTGTTTTAAAAAACTTTTTGTGACAAGTTAATCAGAGAAATGGGAAGAAATATTCAAAGAAAATTCGAAATTGATGACTGTAAATAATTGGCAATATCTTTTATCAACTGTAGTAAGGTAATGACATAGTAGGAATTCTCATAATTTTCAAGATTGTGACTTTATCAAAAGTTCCTGAGCCTTTTTTCATAGAAATTATAAATATTCAGTCAGTATTTACCATTAAATATTACTAAGAACAGTATTTATAAATTGCCAGGGCAGTCGCACATACAAAACTTTACCATGTCCATATATATTTTATCCGTATAAACACAGTTTCCTTGTTATTAGAAGGTCCTAAGTACAAGTACGAATTCTCTACAAAGGAAAACTTTTGACATTTTAAGCGAATTATCAGGCAAGTAGGTCAGGAACATGACAGGAATCAATCGGCTTTTTTTTAAGTGTGTATACTAACTGTTGGTCGCAGATGACCTTTACAGCGTCACCGGGTTTGGGGACGGCCAGATCTTAAGGGGACCTCAAGCCGAGAATTCCCCACGTCTCCCCACGTGGAAGTCACCTCTCTGTCTGGAGTCGCTAGACCACTCGAACCTGAGGGGGTCGGCGCAACTAGAGGGCGTCTCTGAGACTCGGACCTCGGTTCTAGTTAGCCGTTGTCGTGGTGGACGGGGAAAAACGCCCAGGTTCGTACCTTCGCGCCATCTCTTCGCATTGTGGGTTACCTATAATGCGATGTAGATTTAAACATCAAGCAGATTACATGCTTTAAAATAATAAAAATTATAACTACAAGAAACTTGTTAGTTCTACTTAGTTAAGCAGAAAGTACTTAGACTGGGTGCATTTGTACGGTTTACTGAATCGGTTTCCTGATGAGGAATCGTGATTCGGAGAACTGAATGCACGTCCTTACATAGAAAATGTTCACGAGGCGCACACTATGCTATTTTTTTCAGATTGGAAAAAAACCTATCGTTCAAGTCTCGAAAAACCTACTAAAATAACGAAACATCTGCGCTAGGCTCACGGAATGGTTACTTTAAGCTAAACTATACAGATATTTAATGATTACTCACGATTTTCAACGCAATCGAGAAAATATAAAATATTTTGTTTTTTATGAACGTTGCTGTTGAGAACAAACTTATTATTCGACGACCTCCGTGGCCGAGTGGTTTGTACGCCGGGTTTTATCGTGACTCCTACTCCGGGTTCGAACCCGGTGGGGGCAGATGTTTGTGTGATGAATACGAGCCTTTTGTACTCCAGTTGTGGATTTTAATATGTATTTCTATATAAATATACTTATATATGTATCAGTAAGTATATGTATTCTATCCGTTACCCTAGTATTCCATAACACAAGCCTGACAGTGCTTGGGGCTAATTGGTGTCAGTGTTTAAAAAAATACATTCAAAATAAATCAGTTTATCTGCGTTTCATTAACATACCATTCATACGCTTTCTTGTCAATAAAGAAGAATATAACTATATAATAGATTGTTGAAACTCAATTAATGTTAATCGTTTGTGTTTCTAAAGTTTAGTGATCAATCACGATTGGACGGCCAATCAACATTTATTACCTACTATGCAAATAGCAGTTATTTTCATGTAGTTGGTGTGCGATATCAGTTTGAAACTTCGGAATTAAATTGTTCAAATGTTTTCAGTCGAAACTGTTTCGTCAATTCTGTCGTGTTTTTTTGCGGAAACGAGAAAAACCCACCACAATTTAATTGCACGTGCGTGCATTCGTTCTCGCGTTGCAGTTTTTGTTGGCCGCTTTGTTTTTGATAACTTCTATCTGAACGTGGTACTATAGTTTTTGGGTTGCATGCTGAAGTGAAGTACACGGAGGTATAGATTGTAAAATTAGTATATACTACATAACTAATATTATACACCACATCATTTGAATATGACTACATACAACGCATTAAATTGAAAGAAAACTCAAGTTTTAACTACAAAATATCTTCTTCTTTCTTCTTTGTCGGTATCACTCTTGACAGAGTGGTCGTGGTCATCAATTCAGGTGTACCAACACCTTCCACCAGGCAAGCTTCACAACACGCCGCCACTCATCTCTGATGGCCGCCAAAATATAATGATAATTAATAAAAGAAAAGAAAATAATTTAATCGTGATTGAAAAAGGATTCACTTCATGCTCATTATTTTCCACAAATTAAAAATCTGTTCTCGTCATTTGCACGATAAAAATAACGGCTCAGAATACAAACGGGGCGTATTCGTTTCATTGTTGCGGGCGGGACACAATATAGTATTGTCAGCGCTATGCCTGTATTATTGTTTGCAGCGCTCGTTCGTAGCGCTCGCTCGTAGCATTTGTAGCGTCCGTAGCATCGTTGAAACGGGCTCTGGTTATTGCGTTTATAAATGACCTGTCGGTTTGCAGCCGATGGCGACGTTTTGTAATGTAAACACAATTTTACTTAGTATAAGTTGCACCAACTTACTTTGGCTCTGTTCAGTTAAAGTACCGGTTAGGTAAAAAATGGATTGCACCATTTGACGATAGTCTAAGCAAGTTTATAAATTGACTGTGGCAATTAACTGTCCAAGCGAGGTTAAGTTTATAGTCAAATTTATCTTTAACTGGCTCTGTGGTGCAACTTTTACTTGGAGACTCGAATGTTTGAACCAATTTGTATAACATAAACAAGCGCCCCAGACTTTGTCCGGGATAATTTTGGTTTTATGAGAATCCCACAGGAAACTTCATTTTCTGGGACAAATATACTTTTTCTCAATCCAGGTCATAAACTATATGCGTACCAAATTTTATCCATATCCATTCTGTAAGTAGTTTCTACGTAATTAAGGAACAAAGAAACTCACTTTCGCATTTATGATATTGGTTAGGATTAAAATAAGAAGAAATAAAACATCAAATGAAAACATAGATCAGTAACGAATACCTTTATATGGCTTCTGCCGATCAACCCTCTCCCACAGAATTAAGACTTCAAGCAGGCCAGCCTTGTCGTAATTAGTTCATTTTGTTACAAAACTAGTATGTTTTCAGAATCCGGGACATTGGTACGCATATACCTATACATGACCTGAATTGAGCAGAACTTGAAAGTGCTCAAAGAGAATACCAAATTTAATATTAGAAAATGGAAATTTAAAGAAACAAATCAAAGATTATTCTTTTCAAATAAGACAGCTTCGAAATGGGTGCAAGTCTACACTGAAATTAAACGTAACACCACATAAGAATGTGCGAAGAAACATACATCAGAAAACAATTTATTTGAACCAATCGGATTATTTCTTAAAAGCAAACATTTGTTCACATAATAAAAAGGAGGGAAATATAGAAACATCAAAGACTATAGATGATAGGACTGAAACGCATCCAGACGTATTAAGTAAGCCTGGAAAAGAAAACAAAGTACTTAAAACTACATATATATTTGGTGGAGATTTATGCAGGGGTTTCGCCTCTGCTATGACTGCATCTAGAGACAGAACTCACTATGAAGAATACGAAATACAATCAGTCGTGAAACCTAATGCTCGATGTGAAGATTCACTCAAAATTACTGGATAATCATTAGTGTAGGGGAACATGATAGAGATCCAATAAAACTATTAGCGGAACTTACCTACTTTGTAAAAACAAATGGTCAATCTGACATTATTTTAGTAGGCCCAGAAAACAGTGTGTACTTGAATGAATATAAGCTGTGTATGAAATTAAATATATACAGCAATGTCTTTCCATCCATCAGCCTTTCTCCGTCCAATGCTGGACATAGGCCTCCCCCATAGAACGCCACAATGCGCGGTCCTGCGCTATCCGCATCCAGCGGCTCCCGGCACATTTGACGACGTCGTCAATCCACCTTGTTGGGGGCCGCCCCACGCTGCGTCATTCGGTACGTGGTCGCCACTAGAGGACCTTTCTTACCCAACGGTTGTCAGATCCTCGAGCGATGTGGCCTGCCCATTGCCAGTTCAGCGTGCTAACTCTTCGGGCTATGTCGTACACCGGTTCTTCTACGGATCTCCGTATTTCGGATCTTATCACGTAGGGAAACACCGAGCATAGCCCTCTCTTTGTTATGAGGCCGACATTTAGAGCAATGTCTTTGACAATTGTAAATTCTTAGACATAAGTAGGAGGAGCTCGGCGTTCGGCTGCGATCGTTGAAGTTAAGCAACTTTATAAAATCTGAATCTTAATCTGAGATGCAAAACGAACAAAAGCTGACCTACCTCGCTTAGCTCCACGGAACTCGGGTAAAGGAAAAAAACCTCGGAATCTGATTGCTTTTATTGAAGACGGAAACATTTCAAGCTAGGCGTCCCTCTTAGTACAGAAAACTGTAGTAATGAAATCTTTATTCAGATAAAATCTTATTTTACATCAGAGCAGCACGGAAAACCTAATTTGTACTTTTCGTTGATAGCAAATGTTTAGCTATAGTTTAGGTGATTGTGTAGATCTGATAGAGTCTGTGCGGAAAGAGAATGGGATTTAGATTGGAGGGCGCTGTAGTACTTTTCTACCGTATTTATAAGGTTTTACCCCTTTTAGACATGATAAAATACAAAAAACCGCAAGAAATCACAACAACAAACAAATCCGTATCAATACAAAACTTTGACATTCTACAGATTGCTGGGTTTGATTGCCAAATAAAAATCTTAATGTTAGTTCCGTTTTCCGCACAGACTCTATAATGAAATGTATAATAATAAAATTTCTTCGCGGTGTTTTTCTATATTGGGCAACAATGATTTTAAGGTTGCACAGGGCGCACCCCCCTGTAAAACCGTACAGCTTAGAAAAGCTCCCCATCTGCTTCATTTATATTTCAATGGGGGGTTAAATTTACGAATACTTAATTTGGTAAATAGACATACTTATTTGTTTCTATTGTTTTCACGTACACCACTCATTAAATAAAACAAAGCTTAAACGATTTTAATGCGTCAATTTATTGGTTCTTGACATTTCGCATTCTTTTCGAGAGTAGCTCGACAAAGTAAATAAAAATTATAATTCTGACGACGTAGCCTGAAAAGGATGCGAAACGTCAAGCAACAAATAAATTAACTGTAACGATACTGGCATATGTATGTGGCATGTTGCCGACAATATTCTCCGAACGTGCAAACTCTAAGTGTCGTCGCACACGGGCCACACGCCACAGCCACAAACGTCGCCACGAGAAGCTAGAAGCGGCTACTAAAGTGGCTGAAGCACGCGACAGCAACCGACTAAGGTAAGGGAGAGAGGGGTGGGGAATCGCGCGAGTGACGTGTGGCGGCGTTTTGTATCAGCGCATTAAGTGGCCGGTGCGGGTCACAAGAAGCAAACAATTACGATTTGTAGCCTGTGGCGGCCACCGGCGTACCGTGTGTGGCGAGTCCATATTATAAAATATATGACAACTACAAGAAATATGCCGGTGGTGGCGTTTTGTGGTTGTGGTCGGTGCCCCGTGTGCGGCGACACTAAGGTACAGACAGCCACAGATCGACTGGCTTTCAAATTTTACCAACAGATTTTGAGCATGCTTCATTTACCATTCATAATCAAACGAGAACAATTGTAATTACTTGATATGTGGTCAATTGTACTCTGTCCGATGACGTTCTTTTAACAAAATTGTGTCTATTTTGCTCACAGTTCAGTATGTGGGTATACGCATCTCCTGTCCGTACATTTATGAGCCAATCACATCGGACCCTCCATAACTTTGCTGCGTTAGTTTGATAAAGTGAGATTCATACGAACTTTAAAGCTTAGGATACAAAGGCAGTCACGCTGAGTGACAATAAGACAAGATAACAAAACGGATGAAATTTGGAACAGCTAAAATATAACCTGAAATAAAACACTGTCTTTTATCTCGGCAAAGGGATTCAAATTTCAAAGTCTACGTAAGTGAAGTCTGGTAAAAATTAATAAAAAAAATGTTTTTCAAGAAATATTGACACATTGATACAGTGCTTTACTCTGTGTTTATTTTCTTGGCTTACAAGGGATTTAGTAACGAAATGGAGTCTGCATGATTCCTATTTTTAAAGGATTTCAATGATATTACTCATGCCCTCAACATGTATTACTTAATATCTTTAAATGAAATACGTTCAAATAAAGGGAGAAAGTTCTGAAATACTAGTAAGACTCAAGAGACTCATTTTTAATTTCACATTAATAAATTTAAATACTTCAAAAATGGTTAATTTAAGTGATAGGATTTGAAATTTCATTTAAGGCTTTCCTCCTAGTACAGAGGTTGGTGAAAGAGTAGCGTAGTTAAAGAGGGACTTGATCGTCTCGTGTTCGTGTAGTTGAGACGTGAAGACTGAGCCTATAGGCACCTACTGTCATTTGTTTCTCGAAGCATAAACCTTATGTTTGGGGGGTGGAGTAGGTCATCATTATTCCGACTCGCGCTCCTGCGAGGGGAATGTTCAAGGGCAGTTCGATAAGACCCCTCGAAAGTCAATTGCTGTTTGTTTTGGGAAATAACTGTGCGCCACAGAAAATTCTTTATCCAACATCGAGTAATGACCACAATGCTTGTTCGTTATATATTTAAAGTAATTCGGCGTGGGCGGAAGGAATTATTAAGCCATTCGTACTAAATTCGGAGAGTGATGGAGCTCGTTTTGTTTCGTCGTTCGGTTGGTAAATTATTATAATAAATCAGGTGATATTTTAGGGGTTTATTTTCTATCTTTAGCGCGGAATATTTTGTACACACAGGGTATAGGAATTTTCATTTTAAAATTTTAGTCCCAAACCGTGTCAAGTGCGACTTGGACTCCACACACATAAAGGCTTCCTACAATGACTATGACATAAGATCAAGAAAGTTTAATAAAAAAAGGACAAATTCTGACCAACAGGGGTGATAAGGGGGTACAGTAAACGAAATTCTATTTAGTCCGTCAGTTAGATGATCAAAAAATAATGGACACGTATTTTTTCTTTGGGCAATCAACCAAAAAATGACAAAGTTATAGCGCGTCAAAGTTTGGGAGTAGGGGCTCGTGACGTCACTTCCTAGTGAATTTTCACTTAAAAGTGTACTCAAACGTAACGTCATGCGACTTTTCAAATGAATATATCTCTCCAATGTTTATATTATGTGAAAAAAGAAAAAATACGTGTCCAACACTTTTTGATAATCTACCTGAGAAACGAAGAAACAAAAATTAGTCATCATCCCTATTGTCAGTTTGTATAAATTGGCTATAAAGAAAGTTAGAAAGTTGTCCCAACGCCGTCGAGGAAGCGATTAACTATCGGCTATTTTCTCGCTCTAGAAACGTAAAATAAATAAAACAACATACACCAATTAGCCTAGCCCCAAAGTAAGCACTGTAAGGCTTGTGTTATGGGGTACTAGGGTAACGGAAAGAATACATAATATGCTGTACAATATATAAATAAATTTATATAGAAATACATATTGAACATTCAAGACTGGAGTACAAATGATCGTGTTCATCACACAAACATATGCCCCCATCGGGATTCGAACCCGAACCTCTCGAGTAGGCGACACCATGAAACCCGGCGTACAAACCACTCGGCGACGGAGGTCGTCTAAACATTAGAAATGGGTAGTCCTATGGCTGGAACGACATCTTTAATCTCCGAGGTGTTAAAATAAACAGGTTCATAGTTCCGGACATGTTTATGGGAACGAAACATGCGAACGAACATAACACCAACTGAAGCAGGTCCGACTGTTGCTGTTGCTGATATTCATCATAAGCCTATTAATGTCCCCACTGCTGGGGCACAGGCCTTCCCTATCGATGGAATGGGGAGATTGGGCCACGACCCACCACACGGGGCCAATGCGGATTGATGGAAGCTAACGACTGCAGATGCAGTCGGAACTAAAGGCTTAACGTGCTTTCTGAACATGGAGGAGCTCGACATAATAAATTTTTGGTCACCCATCCAATGAGCGACCACTGCGAAAGTTGCTTAACTTCAATGATCGCAGCCGAACGCGCTAACCACTTGCGCAACGAGCTGGTCATTCCGATATTAATCAGCCAATTTAGTAGGTACGGAAGTAACGTATACAATAATATGACTTGTATTTAATGGGTATTTAATCAATAATTACAATTATTTTGCTAGTTTCTTAGGTAAAATAATTTACTAATTAGGTATTCATTAAAACATAAAAAATGAATACCTAACTAGTTGGCAGTCCTAGCCGTTATAAGTAGCTGTGTAAGTAAATTATGTGACTGAGAAAAAAATATTTTGTATTTGCAACTACTTGTTCGCGGAACTACATAGTTCCGACATGATAACAGAAATTGTTCCGAAAGGAACGAAGATCGCTTTTGAAATGGGTGTACTACCTCGTTCTCGGAACTACATAGTTCCGCAAATATGATAACGGAAATAGTTCCGAAATCAAAAGGAAACGTTCCAGATGCAATCCAATAGAGGACATGATTTGAGCATACCTCATATACATTCCGTGTAAACAAAAGAGATACATATATTAATAGTTGATCGCTGAATGTTCACACTGGTGGCAAGGAGTTTTTCGCTGAGCGACAATAGCTATTTTATTTATTTTATTTGACACACCAATAACAATATCACAATCTATACTTATAATAACGACATAAATAACGTAGTAGAATGGTGTGGACGCAATGGTATGGAACTTAATATCAGTAAATGCTTTCACATAAAATTTAGCAGAAAGATAAACGCTACCAGTGCAGCATACTTCATCCAGGGCGTCCTCATTAAAGAGGTTACTCAAATTAGAGATCTAGGAGTTATTATGGACAGTTCACTTAGCTTCAGGTTTCATATAGACTCAGTTGTTAAAAAATCATCCAAACTAACTGGTTTTATTACTCGTCAAATGAAAATTCTGAAGGAACCCCAACTCACCATTCTTATTTACAACAGTATAGTGCGCAGCATTTTGGAATACGCTAGTCCTGTTTGGAATCCGGGGTACCAGATACATTCTACCCGAGTTGAACTTGTCCAAAAAAGATTTTTATACCACCTAGCTTTTTCAGATGGCATTTGTAAAAAACTTCGCTCTTATCAGACTCGCACAACACATTATGGGTTAGCCCTCTTACACAGGCGTAGGAAGGTTTCGGATATAATGTTTTTATTTAAATTAATCCATGGTCACATCGACTCACCAGATATTTTAGAGCATATAAAATTTTCAGTTCCTAGAATTAATAGCCGGCTGCAAAATCGAAAGACTTTTATACTGCCCCCCTGTAAGACAAGACTCGGGAATCACTCTCCTCTTTATAGAATGTTGTCAACCTATAATGCTATTCGAAATGATTTCGACATATTTAAAGGCTCTATGGCCTCAACCAGAAAATGTTTGAATTCTATATTCTCTGATTAGGTTTTTAGTTTTAACTTTCACTTAATTTTTTTAGTTAGAGTTTAACCTATATGTACTATATTTATCCTTTAGTATATATCCTTAGTAGTTAGGTAGTTTTAGAAATGCATGTTGTGCTTGCATCTTGTAGGTTGCAAAGTAGTTGATGTATTTTTTTTTGTATGCATATATTTATATGGATATTCTTTGTAACCAGTTTTGTAAGCCAAATAAAAAAAAAAAAAAAAAAAAAATCTGTAGAGATGTCAATTCTGTACATGAAATATATTTTTAAAATAACTATCAGGGGGTGATTAATGATCGATACTGATGCCAAAAATGCAATCAGTAAAATTTTTGTCTGTCTGTCTGTCTGTGGGTATGTTCCTTATAGAAACAAAAACTACTCGACAGATTTTAACGAAACTTGGTACAATTATTCTTCATACTCCTGGGCAGGTTATAGTATACTTTTCATCACGCTACAATCAATAGCAGCAGAGTAGTGAAGGGAAATGTTGGGAAAACGGGAGAAGTTACTCCATTTTTTAAGCTTCCGTCGCGTGTGCAGCCTTATTGGTTAAGGTTACATAGAAATCATGTATGAAGGAAATATTCTACATAAAATTGACTAAAAAATATCTTGCAACAACATATGTCTATCTTTTATGGTTGACTCACAATAACACGTGTAATTATATAAATAAAGTCATTCTTTATAGCAGAAGCCTGAGAACAAAAACTATAGTTTACACTACAGCTCTTCACCGAAGCGAAGCGAGGGCGGGCCACTAGTTATAACATAAAAAGAAAACACGGGTATTACAAGTCTATGTGAATTACTTTTTAAGGTGCATACAGCAAGTTCCATACATTTTATGGCACAATATTAGTCTCTGTAGTTATTCTTCAAATATCTATATGAGGTAAGTTAACTCTTGTTACTAAAGCTGAGCTAGTATCGCTGAGCGAGTGCTATAAAAGATAGTGCTCGCTCAGCGATACTAGTTCAGCGATGCTCAATTGGCGGTTTGACGCGTGCGGATACATTTTTGCTCAGGACTGTCATGGTGAGCGAGTGGCGAGCTAATCGCCCGTCGTACTCGCACATTCGCTTACATCCCAGAGTTAAAACTATCGGAAATATACACTCGCTTTTTCTGGGACTGGGACAAATGCCTAGCAAATGATTAGCTAAACCAGTCCTTTCAACGTACCTATATTGTTTTATTACAAGCTTTTATTTAACTTGCTATGTATGTTTGTTACGGTCAAATATTACAACTCAATTTTAAAGCACTTGCCCTCAACCGGTTAAGCTGAAATTTGGTATGCTCGTTCAGTTCGGATGACAATGCATGATTAACAGTGTGACGTCATTCTAAATCCAATATGGCGGCATACCCAAAATGGCGGACCAATCATTTTTATTTTTGTGCATTCCTACAATATGGGTATCAAATTAAAGGGCTTGCTGAGAGTAACTCGAAAAAAGGTAAATTTAAAAAATCAAAAAACCCGACTGCTTAATTATACTTCAAATAAAAACTGAAAAGAAAAAAACAAGTCCAGTAGTCTATAATTCTGTTAATAAGGAACAAAGCTACTTTAACAGTCGGGACCCATTAGATATTCAAGAATACATAATATTTTTCAACAGTGGGTCCCGACTGTTAAAGTAGCTTTGTTCCTTATTAACAGAATTATAGACTACTGGACTTGTTTTTTTCTTTTCAGTTTTTATTTGAAGTATAATTAAGCAGTCGGGTTTTTTGATTTTTTAAATTTACCTTTTTTATTTCACACTTTTTAGTTAGTTAGTATTTTAAGACGGTATATACCGTAGTCTTGTTACTTCAGTAAGGGAATTAATATCGCGGGAATTATTAAGTACCTTGCGTCAGTCTAAAAGATTGATTTACTAAGACATATAGAGACTACCAGCGGGGTCAAGGCTACAGATGGGCCTCAATTTTCGCAAAAATGTGTGAAGTTAAATCAAGTCGTTACATAAATATCTCTAATGTATGTAAATTTTATAGTAAACTAGCACTTACTCAAAAAGTCATGTTTTGTTTATGTTTTTTTTAATAGTTTAGCAGTAAATATAAAATTCATTTACTTTTATTCGTCGACTATTTAAAATTGGCAGTGGCTGCATTGTCATGTCAATGCCGGACGTCTAAGATTGTGATATACACAAATGCAGTGTCAGTCCCTAGTCTCATAATTTGATATACCTACATAATTCACAGAAACCCAATATGTAGATGCCACAAGTTAACTTCAAATGTTTTTAATCACCCTATATACAATACCAATCAATGACGTTTATGTCGCAGGTTGAAGAAAGCAGTAATTCCCGTTTGTTGTTTTGGACAATGGTGACTGACTTAGATCACTAAAATAAATAATTATGCAATCACCAAAGCAAAGTTTATAATATTTGATTAAACTAAAGGCGCATAATAAAATTTTCATAACGTTAGATAGAGCACCATAGCAATCTCATTTATTATTAATTTATAGTTCTCTTTGTGGTTTTCTTTTAAAGCGTTCACATATAACAGATCAAAGACTTTGTGATCGACCCTTTTTTATTGTTGGTAGTGTAAAGCTCGAATGAAGAGTAGGGCAATCACGGCAATTATTTTACAAATTTTTTTCTGTTTAAAAAATACCGGATAACGTATCACTGTTAAGCACAAATGCTAAGTAACTTTTACAAATATAATCAAATAAACCTATTACTTACTTTATTTTTAAATCTTTTTCATCAATTAAATACTTATCTTATCCTAACTATCTATACTAATATTATAAAGAGGCAAGATTTGTATGTTTGTAACAAATAATCTGTCAAACTACTGAACCGGTTTCAAATATTAATTCATCATAAGGAAGCTACATTATTTATTATTACATTTTTCTTTATTTAAATACATTTTGTCCGAGTGACATAGGCTATATTTTATCCCGATAAATAAATTTCGCACGTACACTGCCCGGGTGGATTACTAGTAAGTATAATATAATATTATAGATGTGAAAGTGAGTTTGGTTTTTGCGCTTCCGTGCCCTAATAGCTAAATGGAATGTAATGAATTCCCATATAGAAGTAGATGGGAACTTGGTTCTTAGCTACAACATCGCAATACTTATAGGCGTAGGGTGATGAAAGTGGTGATTTACCTATAAAAATCTACATTATTTACTTTGAATTTTGCAGAATTATTACAAAACCAATATTATCGCGAGCTGATTAATAAATACAGGGATTCCAATAAGTATGTACTTATTAGCGAAAAATGGGTTATTTGTCATTATATTAAGTAAACCTTTATTGTAACATTAAGTATTATCGTTAAAAAAATGAAAAACAGTAAAATTCTGAGTTTTTCATTAAAATTCAATAATCATAAATACCTATTATGATAATATATTTTTCATCATTTAATAAGAAGGAACTGTATCACAGTTTTAGTGCTTCGTATAGGATCAGATACTGCGAATAGCCCATTTTTTTCCTTTTACATAGTACACCGCGCTATTACTTTGTCATCGTTGTAACTTTTTAATTACTTGTCGAAATGACATAGTGTAAAAAGCAAAGTTTATTGTCTTCAAAAACGATAAAAGTATATGTTTTGATAAAAAATGATTTGTTATTACAAAATGTGCATTTTGGAAATAGATATCAAATAATATTTTAGTTTTGATTCACTATTTTAGCAGCAATGACTTACACATTAAAAAAGGATATATGGTGTCACGGACTTTTTTTTAGAACTATTTAAGAGATACAATTTCACTCTACATTATATTCATATAACTTTTATTGTTTTTGCAGTGCAGGCCAAAATGGCTCGCAGATGGGAGATTCTTTTCCGTCTTATGTGACACTTATTGTTATATATTGGCCAATTCACTCAATAACTACATAAATTATTATATATATGTAATTATCATATATGAGCTATATTACTGTTAAGTTTCATTAAAATCCATTCAGTATTTTTAGGTGAAAGAGTAACAAAGATCCATACAAACGTAAGATTGAAATTAAAAGCGTAAGTGGTTAATATACAACTTTAAAGCGTTGTAGATCCTAAACAATCATATTAAATGAAAAATGGTGTTAGAAACCTAAATATGATTTTTGATTATCTAGACACTGATATCCCACTCGACATATTTTGTCAACTTATTTTTTTTAATTCGTCACAATATGGCGCCTAATTTTGCCCATATTGAATTTTGATTACTATCATATCTTTAGTAGCACTCCCGTGATTGAGACGAATCGATTGATGTATGAATCATCAAAATCGGTCCAGGCGTTTGGTCTTTAGTGTGCCACAAAGGAACAAACATACATATATAGACTGTTAAACACATAACCCTGTCTGCGCGTCGCGCTTCGCGCTCTTGCATTGCGCAGCCGGGTAAAAAAATGTAACGTCACTCTCAATCCAATATGGCGGACTTTTAAACGCGTTCAGTTTGTTTGACAATGCATAGTTAATTGTGTGACGTCATTCTAAATCCAAGATGGCGGAACACCCAAAATGGCGGATATTTTTTTTTCTTTTTAGCGCATTTGAATAAAAGCTTTTAAAAAGGTTTTTTTAACCTTAATTTTTCAAATCGCGTCGATTACGTAAAGCTGTAGGTAGGAGTACAAGCGGTAAAATAATATATTACCGCGATTCATCTCGCACGCACCGCTTGTGCTTTCGCTTGTACGCCTCGGCATGCTACACTACCCTTTGGTTCAAACAGACGATACTTATCATCGACCTTATTTACTGGCAATAAGAATTACGTTAGGTTGTCTGCGTCACGACCTTACTTCGTGTCTATATTACAATTCATTCATTGACCCTCTAATAAATCTGTTTTGCTTTAGCGAAAATCGTGTATTAATGGTAGCTTTTTTCACTACGGTCTGTGAGACCTTTGCGGAAGTAACCTTCACCTTACAGAAGAACCTTTTAGTTGAACTGTATATCTTCTATATATATAAAACTCAAAGGTGACTGACTGACTGACATAGTGATCTATCAACACACAGCCCAAACCACTGGACGGATCGGACTGAAATTTGGCATGCAGGTAGATGTTATGAAGTAGGTATCCGCTAAGAAAGGATTTTGATCAATTCTACCCCCAAGAGGATAAAATAGGGAATGAAAGTTTGTATGAAACTTTGTAAATTTTAAACCGATCGGGCTGAGACTTAGCATGCATGTATAAGAAGAATCATAGATGAATGTCATTGTGTATAATGCAAGCCTGAGAACAAAAACTGTAGTCTTCACTTCAGCTCTACACCGAAGCGAAGCGAGGGCGGGCCGCTAGTTTGTTAGTAAGTTCTAAGGCTTCACAAGGTAGCTTTACATTCCCGGGAACCAGCGGCGACTTGGGAGGCGCGGAGTCTACCTGTGATAGATGGTGCCGCTGATGCTCTGCCGGGACCGCGATTCCGGCAATGGACAATCCTTACGGGTACACAGCCAGTCGGAGACGCTTGCCGCAACATCACCCACTCCCGACATTAGAGGACCTTGATCTTATAATGTATGTCGAGTCACTAGGTGGCTGGTGCAGGAGTAATGTCTGGTTTTACCTGGATAGAGCCCTTTATCGAGCATAGCGCTACATGAAGCGGGAAGGGAAGAGTCTGCAGATAGCTTCGCGTTGCTTCCCTGGTAAGCGGTGAATGCGTAAATGCATTAGCCAGACACAAAAAAGGTACTTAGCTAAGATTTTGTGTTCAAACAGTTGAGAATATCTGCTGCTCAGCTGCTCGTTTAAAGACATTTGACAACCTCCGTGGCCCAGTGGTTTGGTTCGAATGGAATGGAAAGGGGTTCGAATCCCGGTGGGGGTAGATGTTCGTGTGATGATAACGTGCATTTGTACTTCAGTCATGGATGTTTAATATGTATTTCTATATATGTACTATATATAAGTATTCTATCCGTTACCCTAGTATCCCATAACACAAGCCTTATCGTGCTTACTTTGGGGCTAGGCTAATTGGTGTGTGTGTTGGAAATATTTATTTATTTACCTACGTCAGTAAATTAATTAAAGTACGCAAAAGTTATAAGCTTGCGTATTTAATGTTTTGATGTGAAACATCTGTTGCTGCATTATAGTAATATAATTTATTTAGGGGATTGTTACCATGTACCTTGTTTTTAGCGAGTTTCCGATATTTCGGCAATGTTGCAAGCGCCATGATCACGGAGTAACTGAAGTAATTGCGGGTAGGCTGTTATTGGCAGACATATCGATCTACCCTCCGACGAAGTCTTTTATTGCGTTCGATACCCGTACCACTGTTCACATTCTCACTATTTACTAGAAACTGTTCTCGACACACAACACTTACAGTATCGGATCGCGATACGACACTATTTTGATTATTTCCGGTTATACACATACGAACCACAGGATTCCAGACACTCGACAATTTAAATCTGTCCTAAAGAAGGTTAAAACAAGGTACATGGTAACAATCCCGTAAATAACTTATATTACTATAATGTTAGTACCATGAAAGTTTAAAACAATATATCTGTTACTGCGCCTGCCTAAAAGCTTGAGCGGTGATCTCATAAGTCTTATTGTGTAATTTGGTCAGCATTTGCGAGAGCTTCGTTATGGTCACTTGGGGGAGAAACAAGCAACAAGTTGCGAAGCGAACCCAATACAAGGCTCCTGAGATTTTAATTAGTTTAAGATTTTTATTTCGTTTTCTTAGCGTAGTCATATCTTTTTTTTATCATTTTTGGGTTCCGTATTTGAAAAAGGAAAAAACGGAAGCTTTATAGGATCACTTGGTTGTCCGTTTGTCAAGACTGTTTCTCAGGGAAAGTAAAGATAATTGAAATTTGAACTATATGCTCAGATCTACGGTCCCTTGAAGCTGTGAAAAATCACACTTCTAAGTTAGTGTAAAAAAGATATAGTCGTAAGAAAATATAACTAGAAAAATTCCACGCGGACCAACTCACCAATTATGCTACCGCGGCCCTCACAAAATAAAAATTATAACTATAATTGCTATTTCTTCTTTTAAATGTTTAATACTTGTAAAAGTATTCATTTGACATTGTGGGTTACCTATAATGCGAAGAGATGGCGCTGCCTTGCAGCTTAAGAATGGGTAGAGGAATTTCGACGCGGTCCGTGAGGGCCGCGCTAGCATAATTGGTCAGTGCATTCGCCCGGATTGCGAAGGGTGCGCTTTCGAGTCCCGTCTGCTGCCTGGTCCGCGTGGAATTTTTTCTAGTTATATTTTCTTAAGATTTAAACATCAAGCAGTTACATGATTTAAAAAATAAAAATTATAAAAATATAGTCGTCCATGTTGCGCAAATTTGTACGGAACACTCGGTAAACCGTAACGTCTTTATTTCAGCATGATTTTGGACTAAAATCTTGTCATCATCAGCCTATTAATGTCCCTACTTCTGGGGCACAGGCCTTCCCTACGGACGGTATAGGCAGACTGGGTCATGACCCACCACGAGGGCTCAGTGCGGATTGGTGGGTGCTAACGACTGCAGATGCAGCCGGGACCAACGGCTTAACGCCGTCCGAAGCCCGGAGGAGCTCGAGAGAGAAAATATTTGGTCACCCATCCAGTGATCGACGCGAACGCGAAACAGCTAAACCTGTTAACCACTTACGCCATCGAGCTCCTCTTCTTCTTCTTCTTCTTCTGTACGGTGGGTGTTTTCGCAACTCGACACCAGGTGCCTACTTTGCGTGAGAGGATGGCCTTAGTCGTGCCATCGCAACTCCCCCAAGAAGGTCAGCATTCTCTTGGTGTCTCCGCAGGCCTCGAGTAGCGTCTGCGGGCTGCCCAGGTGTGTCATCCGATGTCTGGTCACGCCTCTGCACTGCAGCAGGACGTGAGTGCTCGTCTCCTCTTCCTCCATGCAGGCTCTGCACAGAGGACTGTCCGAGACACCAATTTAAACAGATGTTTATTAAAGTGTCCGTGTCCTGTGAGAATGCTCACTATTTGTTTCAAAGCATGTCTTGGTAACTTGCAAAACCTACTTGCTAGCCCATCGAGCTCCTCAAATCTTGTTAGTCATCCGAAATATCATCATCAGCCTATTAATGTCCCCACTGCTGGGGCACAGGCCTTCCCTATGGTTGGAATAGGGAGATTGGGCCATGACCCACCACGCGGGCCCAGTGCGAAATATATCTCATTCAAAAATGAAAAATCATGAATTTGAGCTGTAAACTGATAAAGTTCGACAAAAACTGGAATGTAAATGGAAAAAAAATCGGATTTTATAATCCGAAGTGGATTTAATTGAACTGCAGTACAATTACATGCTAGATTGCTGCAGAACCGTTAATGGAAATGTCCAGTCCGATTGTCCAATCTCGTGGAATGGATATAGTTTTATTTATTAAATAAAACTCTAAAACCTTTATTGAGAGTTTCAACTCCAGTGTGCTACACTTTTCATGGATATTCTACCTCTTTGTTTAGTACTGTACAAATTCAACAAAATCATTATGAATTAAACAATGATAACACAAATAAAACTTATAATAAGCCTCATTAGCGAACCTAAAGAAAGAACCAACAAAACCGGACTAATTAAATCAGTGTTCGGAACATTAGCAGCATCATAAAACACAATGTTTCAAGAGTTTTCTTCGTTTTTATTGAAATTTATCCCGTCGCGTCGTCCGTATCGCGTTTAATTAAATTCTTTCTAAGTGCGAACTCGCCGACTAATGAAGTCTCCCTCTAAAATTGACCTACAGAGCCCTTATTAAAGTTTAGGTGGGAATCACACTTGCCACTGTGACAATTAACATTTGATAGAAGAAAATCTAACTTACAGTGGATTTTGATAAGAGCGCAAGGACAGTAGGTTAAACAAAAAAATCTTCGTCGGTAAATCAAAAATTGGTTTTCCTTAATCTCGCGGTAATTAAGAAAAACAATTGTTTTTGATTCCTTTTCGTTTAATAAATGGGTGTTTTTATGTTCAAAATATGAAGTTGATTATTCTAATAATATTATTATTCGATAGTGAAAATCCTCAGTTTTTATTGATTATTTTCTTTAGAAAATATCAAAAATAAAAATATTGATTTCCACTTTTTTTTTCGGAAAAAAGGTTTATTAACCTACTTCAAAAAAGGTTCTGTGTTCGACTGTTTATATAAATATTTTTTTATGTATGTTCACCGATTTCTCCGTCGATTGTGGACCGATTTCCAAAATTCTTTTTTTATTCGAAAGAGTGTAATTCCGAGGTGGTCCCATAGGAACCAAGTCAGGATCTGATGGTGGAATTGGGGGAAATCGACGGAATCGCGGGGTCAACATTGAAACATTAAATATATTTTCGTTTCTGATCGGTAATAATACGTCTTTAAATCTTGACCCGCCCGATTTCCAAACCATGAACCAGATATATATATTTTTTACTGTTTAGTGTCATTTTCAATTTGAAGTCGGTTTTATTTCTTATTTTAATATAATCAGACGTTTGTGTCTGTATATTTGCTGCTCGATTATTTCACCAGTTTTCCATGAATTTTCTTAATTATGAATAGATTTAGATGGTTCATTTTTGTAACTCTTAAACTGTTAATAGGGTATTTGACAAGTTTTAGAAATCGATCTCACGTTATTGACTAATGTTTATGGTGTCCGTAAAAAGTGGATTTTTATCATTCTGGTGTGTATTTCAGTAAAAATAACCAAATCAAAAACTCCATTTTCAAGTTGCCGCGAAAACGTTTCTCTGGAAAATATGGCGTCTTCCTAGTGTGTGACGTCACACGACTGTTATTAAAACAATATATTGTTTTAAACTTTCATGGTCACTAACATTACAGTAATATAAGTTATTTACGGGATTGTTACCATGTACCTTGTGCCGAAATATCGGAAACTCGCTAAATACAAGGTACATGGTAACAATCCCGTAAATAACTTATATTACTGTAATGTTATTAAAACGTCAAACGATACAATGTAATGTCACTTTAACCGGAAGTTTACTTGCGTGTGACGTCATTTTAGGCTCCGCCGATCCCAAGCGTTTTGGGTCACGTGACAATAGATAAGAAAACTATTATCTTTTTCGTGGGTTTCTAGTAAAATTATGAATATTGTTTTTTTTTTAAATAGTAAAAACCCCTGCCAATATTCATTCTAACACACAGATGCTAACAATTGGCACTTTATTTTTAATACTGTCAAATACCCTATTTATCATACAGAAATGTGGAAACTTTGTACAGAAATACAGAAATGTGGAAATGTTGCAAACTTGGATATAAAGTTCATTTCTGAAACTAATATTGTTAAGCACATCACCCCTCCCCACCCCATATCCCTTGTCAATTTAACAGATCATTGACGTACTCCCTTTAGTTTATAATTGGGAACACTGTTCTCGAAGTTGTTAACCGCTACGTACACGCAAGTACGAACAGTCCCTGTAATGTAAGTCTAACTTGGAGAAAGAGAATTCACACCGAATTCAGAGGCGAATTCAGAATATTGACAGATCAGTACCCTTAGCACGAACCAATATCGAATTTGTCACATTTGGGAGTCCGAAATATCATTGTCAAATGTGTACTGATTTTTGAAGTTATACTTCTTTAGGCGCGTTATGAAAAAATTATGAGACTGAAATTTTAAGATGCGCGCGCATCACTGTAACACAAAATTTTAACATAATGAAGTTGATCGCTTTAGCGACCAACTTCATGCGTTACTTTTGTGTTTACCGCACATTAAGAAAATCTACCAACAAAATAGAAATAGAATCTCTATTTTGTCGGTGCTAACGACTGCATTGTGAAGGCCTATCAAAAGTATTTATTAATCTGGAACAACGGAACCAAAGCGCGATTCAGGAGACTACAGCGCCATCTCTTGACCATTGGTGTAGTAGAACCAAAAACCACGTCTTTATTTTTTGTAATAAAGTAACAAAAAGTATTTATTAATCTGGAACAACGGAACCAAAGCGCGATTCAGGAGACTACAGCGCCATCTCTTGACCATTGGTGTAGTAGAACCAAAAACCACATCTTTATTTTTTGTAATAAAGTAACAGTTATAGGTATTCATATTTATAATATTTATCCACATGTTTCTTGTTTGTATATTCGGAATACGTGTTTGAGTTTCATACAAGTGCAAATCACATATGTTCTAATAAATTATATTCAGTAGCGATTTTAATTGAATATTTTGATTATTTATTTATATTTTC
This sequence comes from Chilo suppressalis, assembly GCA_902850365.2. NCBI lineage: Eukaryota > Metazoa > Arthropoda > Insecta > Lepidoptera > Crambidae > Chilo > Chilo suppressalis. The sequence continues at coordinate 26,211,129 of OU963901.1, read as the reverse complement.
AAATTAAAACTGAACTTTATTGACTGTGTCCTTTTCCAGACTTTTTATTAATTTATTGTAATTAATTATTTGATTGCAATTAAAAACTAATTTTAAACGATGCTAAAGAAGGATAACTTCTCACGCGCCTACATAAGTACACGCACTCATTTTTTATTTTTTTTTATTTATTTGTCTTCAGGCATCGTAGGCCCATAGAAATATATTCCTTATAGTCTAACATAGATATGAAATATAAAATAATTACAAATTCTAAATAACACGTTTAGTCGGCGACGTGTGGCGCGGAGTGGTGTCAGGTAGGTTTTTATGTTATAGGGGGTTACGAGCAGACGGCTCACCTGATGGTAAGTGATCACCGTCGCCCATGGACACTTGCAACACCAGGAGTATCACAAATGCGATGCCGGCCTTTAAGAAAGGAGTACGCTCTTTTTTTGAAGGTTGTTGGGTCGTATTGGTCCGGAAACACTGCTGGCGACAATATATTCCACAATTTTGTCGTACGTGGTAAAAAATTTCGACAAAAACGCACGGTTGTGGATAACCACGCATCAAGATGATGGGGATGAAATTTTTGTCGCGATGTTGGCGGCGATGCAGCAGCTGGAATTAATCGGAACAATTTCTCAGAACACTCCCCGTGATAAATGCGATAGAAGAAGCTACATCCCTACGCAAAGCCAAAGGATCAAGCTGATCGAAAAGGTCCTGGTCGTCGACGAAATGTGTTCTGATTTTTAGTTTTCGTTACGTACTTTGTGACGCTGCTATTCATGTTTCCATACAAAATTTGTCATTGACATTTCGCACTCGCAAACTATTCGAATTCGATAGTGGTTTGTGCTAGGGGTACTGATAAATTCAGACCCGACAACCTACTTGGGCTGCGTTGGTATTGTTTTCATCCAAATATTTAAAAGGGAACGTCCATAAGCGAAGAAGCCCTCTTTAAATCCTCTCAAGACTGGAAACAAAAGCACACATTATTTTTAACCTTTGTTCGTATTCTGGGGAACAAAACGCCGAGTGCATATCATTCCTTACAGAGCGACCCAGAAAAAGAAATGAAGTGGACAAATTAAATCCTTAATGGCAGTGCCTACGTGGCACTTTCAATTGCCTTGTCCCTTATTTTTTAAGGCAAGTTACTGCCGTCGTATGATGAAGAAAAAAAAAAGTAAAGATCTCATTTTCCTTGTTAAATATCGCCTTGAATTTGGGAAAATTCCGAGAAAAACCTGATTGAAATCTCATTAAAACACGAGATTTTTCTTTTATGCTCCATTTGTTGGGATTCAGAGAGCAATAAAACAATCGTCTCTTTATTTCTGCCTTTTTTTGTACTTAGTACCGTACCGTGGTATCTCAGCGGAATCGAAAAACATTAGTCTATTTATTTTCAACAGATTTAAAATTCATTTTTAATAATTTTATAATCTCTACGTTCCCGATCCTTAACAGTCTCTTGGGAACGGAGCCTGTAAATGATCTGAATCCGAAACGTAGGGATATAATATAAAAATATTAAAAACCATATTTAAACCCAGTACAGTATTTTATTTACACACAATCGAATGACAAATAATCGGTAGATCAATAGCTCGTTATGCCAAAAGATAAAAAAACTAATTACATCGGTGTTTTTAAGATCAAATTGGAAATAATCGAATGCCTCAATCAATGTTTCAATTATCGAAGGCAGGAATGATTTTTTAAGAAATAATGAAAATCCCAGAATTCTTGCAGTAAAATTATATTTATATGTGAAATTTTCAACACTTTAATTGTAACCTGCTAATTGAAATGAACCTATTGAAAACCGATTTATCGAAATTTTGATGTAATGTCATAGCGATCTAATGAAAATAAAATCGAAATTTCGATCTAATATTAAAGCGATCTATTGAAAATCGACTTAGTGAAATTTTAATCAAATGGCAAATCGATACATCGAGTTTTCGGTGAATTATTGCCGATCAACTGGCATTCGATATACTGCCATTCGATATGACATAGAAAACCCATTTTCACGGTTCAAAGTGTCGCCTACTTAGCTCAGAGGTCCGGGTCCTGGGTTAACAGTAGGAGCAAATGTGTGTATAATGAATATAAGCATTTGTATGAGTCGCGGCTGTTTATATTTTTATTTCCACAAACTTATATTTACCTACATATCTCATTCATAATACATTTTGTATCCGTTACACAGTATCCCATAAAACAAGCCTTATTCTGTGGCTTGGCTAATTGGTTCGAGGATAAGAAATTTTTATTTAATTATTATTTTTCATGCAATATAATTGTATTTGCGTGAATGTTGATTGAACAATAAGATCTTATCATTTCTTCAAGACGCCTGTTCGATAAGTTACTTATGTTTTTTTTATGCTAGAACGGGCACCCTCCGGAAGCGAGGGAAAGAGGTGGTGTTTTCAATGCGTACTTCACTGTCTCCTGTGAAGTTATGTCATACTTTACACCCTTATTAATAAACGAACAATGAGCCTGTAGCCTTGTTTAGTTTGCGAACGAACTAGGTCGACAAACTAGGTCCCAGACTCCAACGAGAACTAGTTCCCAGATCCCGCGGTTCTTTAGTTCAGAAACAAATGCACGGCTGTTGACAGGGTCTTCTTTACTTGCGTTTTATTAAACTTTATTTTGACAACATGACAATGTCTAGTACATTGCGTCAATTTTTCGGAGCAGTGAAGGCATTTATTTGACTGTTCCCAGTTGCGAACTACTAATTAAAATGGCAAAGGAGCTCGATTGCGCAGGTGGTCAGTCTGCGATCGTTGTAGTTAAGCAAATTTCGCAGTGGTCGGTCATTGGATGGGTGACCAAAAATCTTCTTTCTCGAGTTCCTCCGTGCTTCGGAAGGCACGTTAAGCCGTTGGTCCTGGCTGCATCTGCAGTCGTTAGCACCCGCCAATCCGCACTAGGCCCGCGTGGTGGGTCATGGCCCGATCTCCCTATTCCATCCATAGGGAAGGCCTGTGCCCCAGCAGTGGAGACATTAATGACGACCTCCTTGATCGAGTGGTTTGTACGCCGGGTTTCATGGTGCCGCCGACTCGCTAGGTCCCGGGTTCGAATCCCGGTGGGGGCAGATGTGTGTGATGAATACGAGCATTTGTACTCCATTCATGGATATTTAATATGTATTTCTTTATAAATATACTTATATATGTACAGTATATGTATTCCATCCGTTACCCTAGCATCCCTTTACACTAGCCTTACAGTGCTTACTTTAGGGCTAGGCTGGTGTGAATGTTGGAAATATATCTATATTTATTATAGGCTGATGATGAAGTTACACGGTACATAGATGATGTAACGGGCACTTTTCTCGTTCGCCTTGAACCATAGAACACATACCTCACCCACATCTCCCACTCACATATCTAGCGCACATGCTTCCCTTGTATTGCATGTACAAAAACCTTGCCTAAGCCGTTTCCACCAAAGATGTGCGGACCAAACCGAGTTGAATGAAGCAATTCTATTGGTACTTTACAAACATCCCTCGCTTTACACTCTCACATATCTCTGGTGAAAACGCATCCAAAGGCACTTGTTCCACCCACGACGATGAACGAGAAGCAAATAGAGGTAGCGAGTAGAAACTAACAGAAAGTTGGCGAGTAGCGGGAAGCGAGTTTGTAGTTCAGATAGTTTTTTAAACATCTCTTTAAAATAGGTGTCTCCGGCAGTCCTATATGCAGAGCTGGAAGGAATAGGGGATATGCACTCACGTCCTGCTACAGTGCAGAGGCGTGACCAGACAACGGATTAGAAGGTTAAACATACTAACAGTTACTTGCATCTATATATTTAAGCTATGCCGATTCGTAAGAACTCATAATAAGTATTTTGTGGCATCGGTGACATGTCAAAACGTTATGTATCGCGCCACGGAAACGATCTCGTCTTGCCCACACCTAATCTCACGGTCTTTCAAAATGGCGCCTGGCATGGCAATTAAAGTATATAATCATCTGCCTCATTCCTTCACTTCCATTCCAACAACCCTCCGGGGTGAAAAGTTTGAGCCTGCACTAAAGATTTTTTTACTATGTAAGAGATTTTATACAATTAATTAATATTTTAGTGAAAAGTTTTAAATTATGACATTTGCATTATATTTTGGAGAATTGAATAATTTTTTACAATATGCTATACAAGATTGAAAATTTGTTATATTGGAACGTTTTATATACATATTTATGACTGTAGATCTACCTTTTTATTTTAGCATTATTGCAATACCCTAACTGGGTTCTTGTTTGGAATGATATATATATTTTTTGTAACAACATGTAAACAGCAAGAATGCAATAAATGAATATGAATATTGATGACACACCTGGGCAGCCCGCAGACGCTGCTTGAGGCCTGCGGACACCAAGAGACTGCTGAGCTTCTTTAGGGAGTTGGGATGGCATGACTAAAGCCATCCTCTCACGCAAAATAGGCACCTGGTGTCACACACCACCCACCGTACAGTACCCTTACTACGAGTTTGAGCTCACGAAAACTATCATAGTTTTCGTAATTGTAAATTATGTTTCTATGTCCATTTTGGTGAAAGTAACCAAATATTCCTAAAATTTATGAAGACGCAAACGATTTAATGATATAATTTAAACACTATTTATTTGTATTGAAACGAAAACAATAAAATCAGTACCCTTAGTACGAGTGCGAGCTTACGAAAACTATGATAGTTTTCGTAATTGTAAAACTCGTACTAAGGGTACAGAAGAAGATAGTTTTATCACTGGACTTTAAGAAAGTGTGCGAGGATCGCTGAGCTAGTATTTTATCTTTGATAGCTCTTATCGCTGAGCGACAAACTAGAGGAAAGGTTGTCGCCGGCAGTGTGAACAGGTAGCGATCTACTATTAATAAATCCATGCATCACTTTTGTTTACAAGGATTGTATATCTAATGGCACGTTTCTTGAGCGAGAAAATAGCCTATAGTTAGTCGCTTCCTCGCCGGCGGTGAGACAACTGCCTTATGCTGGACAGCAAAATTATAATATCGTGTTTAAGTGTACAAGCCCTAAGTTACTTGAAACGAGCGGTACGACCATTGACCGCGCAATAACGTATTATTTACTACGTGAAATATGGAAATTACTTTTTCAAAAGAACGAACCGGATTATACGTAGCTGCGAAATGAACGCAATATTTTCCATTCTCAAATGGTCCTGTCATATTTTTGTTAACAATTATCCGCACCTGCACCCCAAATGGAGCTAATAGCTATGAATAATAGATACAAATGTACTTTGACATTAATTGTTGTTGTATATCAGCTCTTATACTGGGTTGTAAACGAAATAAAAAACAGTCGTTAGCACCCACCAATCCGCATTGGGCCCGCGCGGTGGATCATGGCCCAATCTCCCTATTCCATCCATAGGGAAGGCCTGTGCCCCAGCAGTGGGACATTAATAGGCTGATGATGATGATGATGTTTCATGGAGTAAGATAACATGTCCCTTTGAGGAGCGATAACTTTTTAGCGCTTAATAACATAGCATAGCCCAATCTCCCTATTCCATCCATATGGAAATCCTCCTCGTCCTAATGTACCACAGCAGTGGGTATATTAATAGGCTGATAATAATGATGAGTCAATTATCGCGCTCTAGGAAACCGCGCCATTTTGTTTACATAGACAGCGTGCTAGTGAGCCCCAGCAGTGGGGACATTAATAGGCATTAATAATGAAGATGTGACAATTACCGCTCTCTAGGAAACCGCGCCATTTTGTTTACATAGACAGCGTGCTAGTGAGCCCCAGCAGTGGGGACATTAATAGGCATTAATAATGAAGATGTGACAATTACCACTCTCTAGGAAACCGCGCCATTTTGTTTACATAGACAACGTACTAGTGAGCCCCAGCAGTGGGGATATTAATAGGCATTGACAATGAAGATGAGTCAATTACCGCTCTCTAGGAAACAGCGCCATTTTGTTTACATAGACAGCGTGCTAGTGAGCCCCAGCAGTGGGGATATTAATAGGCATTGACAATGAATATGTGTCAATTACCACTCTCTAGGAAACCGCGCCATTTTGTTTACATAGACAACGTACTAGTGAGCCCCAGCAGTGGGGATATTAATAGGCATTGACAATGAAGATGAGTCAATTACCGCTCTCTAGGAAACAGCGCCATTTTGTTTACATAGACAGCGTGCTAGTGAGCCCCAGCAGTGGGGACATTAATAGGCATTAATAATGAAGATGTGACAATTACCGCTCTCTAGGAAACAGCGCCATTTTGTTTACATAGACAGCGTGCTAGTGAGCCCCAGCAGTGGGGACATTAATAGGCATTAATAATGAAGATGTGACAATTAGCGCTCTCTAGGAAACCGCGCCATTTTGTTTACATAGACAGCGTACTAGTGAGCCCCAGCAGTGGGGACATTAATAATAATAACGTTTATTTCTGAAAAAACAAATACAGCTTTCGGAACAGAAATCCCGGTAAGTATTATAAATACTTGTAGTGAAAATTCTCGCTCCCCCTTTATCAATTGACACAAAACCATTTGTACAAGAAATAAACAGCTATTAAACTATAAACAAAGCCTCTTATATGTAACAAAAAACAGTAGGTATGTAATTTTAAAGATAAATAACATGCTAAGAAAATCACAAAAACCCTGAACCACCATTAACAGCCAATACAGCTAAAATTAACAATTATTAACATAGGAGATCCTGATGTACGATTGTTTACTAATACGATCAAAAAGTGTACTTCATCATCATCATCAGCCTATTAATGTCCCCACTTATATTTATGCCCCAGCATAGGCCTTCCCTATGGATGGATTAGGGAGTACTTACTTTTTACTTACTTACTTAAAAGTGTACTTAGTAACAAAAAAATGGGTGCGTGTACTTATGTAGGCGCGTGAGAAGTTATCCTTCTTTGGCATCGTTTAAAATTAGTTTTTAATTGCATGCAAATAATGAATTACAATAAATTAATAAAAAGTCTGGAAAAGGACACAGTCAATAAAGTTCAGTTTTAATTTGAAAAAATAAATAAATAATCAAAATATTCAATTAAAATCGCTACTGAATATAATTTATTAGAACATATGTGATTTGCACTTATATGAAACTCAAACACGTATTCCGAATATACAAACTAGAAACATGTGGATAAATATTATAAATATGAATACCTATAACTGTTACTTTATTACAAAAAATAAAGATGTGGTTTTTGGTTCTACTACACCAATGGTCCAGAGATGGCGCTGTAGTCTCCTGAATCGCGCTTTGGTTCCGTTGTTCCAGATTAATAAATACTTTTTGTTACTTTATTACAAAAAATAAAGATGTGGTTTTTGGTTCTACTACACCAATGGTCAAGAGATGGCGCTGTAGTCTCCTGAATCGCGCTTTGGTTCCGTTGTTCCAGATTAATAAATACTTTTGATAGGCCTTCACAATGCAGTCGTTAGCACCCACAAAATAGAGATTCTATTTCTATTTTGTTGGTAGATTTTCTTAATGTGCGGTAAACACTAAAGTAACAGCATGAAGTTGGTCGTTAAAGCCGAAGAAGACCAACTTCATGCTGTTAATTTTTTGTGTTACAGTGATGCGCGCGCAATTTAAAATTTCACTCTCATCATTTTTTCATAACGCGCCTAAAGAAATATAACTTCAAAAAATAATTTAACTTTCACACTCATTTTCAGCTCGGCACAGTACACATAGCTTGCTACATTACACATATGCCAGTCATTAATGCCCTAAAATACTTAAAATTAATAGGCATTAATAATGAAGATTAATATCAATTATCGCTCTCAAGGAAACCGAGCCATTTTGTTTACATAGTCAACTTACTAGTGACGTCATTCACCGCTGCATTACGGCCGTATGACGGGTGCTGCTATCCAAGGAACACGAAGCTTTACGCACGAGATCACTAATGAAATTAACTTCACAACATAGAAACGAAGTAAAAATAAAATGATTTCGTGACCATTGAAGGATTAACGTGAATATGTAAATTGAGCACGTAAAAGCTTTTTTATGTAATATAAAAATGGATTACCTAGTAAGATTGTTTATTTTTAAAATCATTTAATATATCAGATTTCACATTGAGGCAATTTATTTGCAATATCCATGGAGTTATTGAGAAGCTCGATGGTGCGGGTGCTTAGCGCGTTCGGCTGCGATCGTTGAAGTTAAGCATTCGCAGTGCTATTGGATTGGTGACCAAAAATCTTCTATCTCGAGTTCCTCCGTGCTTCGGAAGGCACATTAAGCCGTTGGTCCCGGCTGCATCTGCAGTCTTTAGCACCTGCCAATCCGCACTGGGCCCGCGTGGTATGTCATGGCCCAATGTCCCTATTCCATCCATAGGGAAGGCCTGTGCCCCAGCAGTGGGGACATTAATAGGCTGATGATGATGATGATGATTCATGGAGTAAGATATCATGTCCCTTTGAGGAGCGATAACTTTTTAGCTCTTAATTACATTTCGCATGCTCTTTATATAACTAACTTTTCTCATAAGAATTCACGTACGGACCAGGAGAGAAATGCTTTTTATGCGCCTTGCAGCCTAAAAAATACTAGAAAGAATTCGACACGGCCATCAGGGCTGCAGCAACATAATGGTCAGTGCATCCGTCCGGATATCGGAGGGTGCATTCGAGTCCCGCCCGCTTCAGGGTTCGCGTGGATTTTTTCTAGTCAAATTTTCTTTAGATTTAGGCATCTAGCAGTTAAATGCTTTGAGAAATGAAAAATATGACTGCTTTGTTATATATAAGTTATAATAAACTATAAACGTGGCTTACTCTTAGGCCCTGATGAATTAAACTGAGTGTATATTTTGTTTAGTTTTGGCTTTTTAGTGCATGAAATATAAGAATGTTATTAGTTTTTTAAAACTATTAATTTTTCTTTCCCTTTTAAGTCGTGAAATATACAGAATATATTAAGACGAATGTAATAAGCCCAAACTCGATTTGTTTACTAGTAGGCAGTCCAGGATCCACCAGCTACCTTCCAGTCCATAGTCAGATCCTCGTCATCAGAAAATTAAACAGAATATGTTAAGACGAATCTAATGAACCCACATTCGATATGTTTTTTACGCAGTCCAAGGTTCCATCAGCAACCTTCCATCGTCAGAACAGCTCGATGGTATCATAATATTGTATTGTCATCTAATCTACATATAATTGCCAAGTTACATGATGATACAAGAATAAAAAGTGCATGTAAATCAGATTCTTAGATTTTATTGCACATTTCGTTCGTTACAAGTCGACCTAATAAAAGCGTGTTATGAAGGGAGGCGAGTTGTGTTTTTTCTATACAAACGTTCTCGACTGATTCCTCCTTAATTTTAATCACTAAAGAATTAATTTTCATACATTAAATATAATTTTACTCATTCTATGCTCCTATGTTTTCCTTTTTTCGATAACTTGTGTTTCAAAGAAACTAGAAGCCATCGAAAAAGGCCAAAAATAAACAAATTTTTGGCACCACTAAACACGTCTGTCTAGAGTGGAGTTAGTAAGCATTTACAAAAAAATCAAAACAGAGGCATAGTATAACTACTTATTATTCTTTGTCTAAAATTTCTTTTACATATACCTAATTTTTGAGGAGGAAATCGTCGAGAGCCAAACCACGGTAATAATATCATACAGTATTCTATCTTCATACAAACGGTCGGAAAGCGAGTCATACCTACGCCACTCGAGTTCGATGTGCTCTCGGCGTGCACCCAGTCGCGAATGCGCCGCGCCGCCGCGCCGCAACGACGACCGAACGGTCTGAATTGTTTTTTATGCAGTTAGCCGTGCTTAAACATGCGTTTTGTATTGTAAATATTTGATTTAGTAGATACCTACATAATTTAGTATGGAAAAGAACAAACGACGATCAATATTATACAACAGCACAATTGCTGTTTTTGGTTGCTTGAACTCTTCAATAACACACCCAGAGATATCATTTTTTAAATTACCTGAAATATTGGAAAGGTGTCTTACCTTTATAGAATATTTTTTATATACCTATCTACTAGTACGTTATTTGTTTCTAATATTTAGGTATTTCGGTTTTTCCATCGGGCAAAATATCTGGAATAATATATAAATGTGGTTAGGATGAAAAAGAGACAAACGAGTAATCTACCTACACTCGCGTTAAAAACAAAACTACATAAAATACTGTAGGCTGGCGGCCCTACCGCGTGCCAACGCAGCGCTCGGTGTAGGCATTTATTTTCAAGGACAGGGCGGAGTCACAATACTGTATAGATAATATTACCGTGGCCAAACCTCAAATTTTGCGATTTTTATACGCAATGGAGATTGCTCAGCTTCCATACATGTTTGGCCTAAAAACCAATAACCATGAAAAATTGTTTCCTACATTCGAAATTATATATAAATTACCGTAGAAACGAATATTATCGACGGCCACTCCTGAGAACTTCTATAAACCATATACACTGAATGATTTTGAGGTTATGTTTGCAAATAGGCACATAGGTATTAGAATAATAAAAACCAAATAACTTATATAGGAAAATAGGGCAATCAAGCCAAGTACCGATATTATGTATTAGATTCAGGTATATAGAGCATGTAAAATAACAGATATGTGCATGTTTTTAAAAACACGAACAGAAACTGTGTGATGATTGTGAATGAGCCACAGATTAGAGAGAATTTTTAAACTCTCGTTAATCAAAGAAAGCTAAGAGCTGTAGGTTATACAGCCATATCTTCAGCAGCTTCATTATTTTTGTTATGTTTTTATTATAACCATATTTTAGATTTTTAGTGTATCACACCTTTTATTGTGTTTATTTACGTGTTTGGCAAAAAATGTACGGCAATAGACTTTATGATGTCGCCTACCATCTATATTAATTGTCTTAGCACATTTGCATGTAGTAAAAATGATAATAAAGTTGTGGATATTAATACCACCCGTGTAATAAAAAAAAATATATTTTATCAATCTTTACAAAATAGATTTGTTTTGATGTTATATAAACAACCTCGATCAGTCTTTGTGAATGTTACTACACCCATAGCCAATAAAAATGTCCTTTTTTAAAATTAATATATTATTTAAAGGTAGCCGTTAAAATCTAATGACTGTAAAATAAAGTATAAATAACGCCGAGAATTACTGTATATGTCAATATTTTATTTGCATTTAGGCCAATTTGACCAATCTCCTTTCAGCGTTAACTACTGCGGTCCCTATTACACGGTTTTACCAACAGCAATAGTATTTTCAAATACATATTTCTCAAATGTCTCTCAGCCCGCGGCCGCTCTTAAAAAGAGATGAAACGATTCGATAGAAATTTTGCGTATGTCAATATCGAACGTAAATACCATTTCTGATCGTGATTACTGATAGCGGATGGGTGTGTATCTGATATCACAGTTATGAGTGTGAGCTGTCATTCCACCGTATCGATATCAGGCTGAACATTTTAAATGCACGATCAAACTGAACGTCGTACAGTTCAACAGTTCAAAACATAACCATATTATTTGACTTTTTGGCGGGATAGGGGATAGCCACTTTATGCCACCTTTGTTTACTAAAACTATTAGGAGCTCGCTTTACAAATAAAAACGATCTGCACCCTTAGTTTGAGCTCACGAAAACTATCATAGTTTTCGTAAGTCTAAATTATGTTTCTATGTCCATTTTGGTGAAAATTAACCAAATATTTAAAATTTACGAAGATACAAATGATTTAATGATAGAATTTAAACACTGTTTAAACAAAAAAAAGTTGGAAGCATTGGGTATTAGAGGAACGCAGTTAAAACTATTTGCAGATTATTTAGACAATCGATCTCAATGCGTTAAAATAGGAAATATTAAAAGTGATTACCAGAAAATGACCTACTATGGTATTCCCCAGGGAAGTATAATCGGCCCTACCCTTTTTCTCGTTTACATCAATGATTTATGTAACCTTAATTTAAAATGTGGTAAAATTATATCTTACGCCGATGATACGGCCTTGATTTTTAGCGCCAATAGTAGGTCAGAATTATATGAGGTAGCTCAACTTGGTCTTAATGGTGTAAATAGCTGGCTTCGCTGCAATTTACTAACACTGAATACTGACAAAACCAATTATATTCACTTTTCTATGCGCCAGCCTTGTCATGGGTTTACAAATCCTAACTTATACGCACACCAATGCCAATATCCTTCAGTCAATAAATTCGATTGCCCTTTAATACAGAACACATCCCATATAAAATATCTTGGTATCTTAATTAACGACACATTATCTTTTAGACAGCATATTGCAAATCTAGTAGTCAGGATCCGTAAATTAATGTATATTTTTAAAAAATTACGTACCATTGCAGGTCCAAAACTAATTAAACAGGTATATCAGGCCTTATGCCAATCAGTAATTCAATATTGTATAACTTCATGGGGTGGAGCTCTCAAAACTATTTTAATCCCTCTCGAGCGAGCTCAGAGAGCCATTTTAAAAGTAGCCAATTCACTTCCTTTCTTATATCCTACGCATCAACTTTACAAATACTGTAATGTGTTAACTGTTCGCCAGCTTTTCATTATGCACACCATATTAAAACAACACACCATTTCATCTTTTTGCTCTGATATCACTAACAAAAGACGGAAAGATATAGTCTGCATCTCTACACATGATTCAAAATACATCTTTTCACATAGATTCTCTACTTTCCTAAGTCCTTTCTTATATAATAAGTTAAATAAAGTATTAGGTATTTATACATTAAACTATTTTAACTGTAGAACTGTAGTATTTAATTATTTGCACAGCCTGGCATACGAGCAGACCGAAGAATTACTTCTTATTTGTAAATAAATGAACGTAACTCCATAATTTACATTTACCAACATTTATATAATGATTACTTTAAGTTCTGTTTTAATTAATTTGTTAATTTATTAATCATTCAATGTATTATTTAGATCATAAAAGCCTGAAATACAGGTACAATTTTAACTGTAACCTAGTTCAGGCATCCATTATTTTGTACTTTATATTGTTATTAGTATTATTATGCAATGACCTTATTTGAATAAATATATATTTATTTATTTATTTATTATTATTATTATTTATTACTGTTTATTTGTATTGAAACGAAAAAATCAGTACCCTTAGTACGAGTGCGAGCTCACGAAAACTATCATAGTTTTCGTAATTGTAAAACTCGTACTAAGGGTACTGTACCCCTAGCACGAACCATTATCGAATTCGAATAATTCGCGAGTGCGAAATGTCAATGTCTTGTATAGAAACTTGAACGGCAACGCCACAAAGTACGTAACGAGAACTAAAAATCAGTACACTTTTGACAATGACATTTCGGACTCGCAAATCATTCGAATTCGATATTGGTTCGTGCTAAGGGTACTGATAGATATCTAAAAATATAAATCGAACTCTCGTTAAGAAACAGCCCGATAACTTTTTGTGATTCTTTCTCTTTGAACATCGTTACTTATAGTTCTAAAAGTTATTATATTTCGTCTTAAGTATCTTGTTTCTTGAGGAGCTCGATGGCGCAAGTGGTTAGCGCGCTCGGCTGCGGTCGTTGAAGTTAAGCAACTCTCGCAGTGGTCGGTCATTGGATGGGTGACCAAAAATTTACTATTTCGAGATCCTCCGTGCTTCGGAAGGCACGTTACGCCGTTGGTCCCGGCTGCATGTGCAGTCGTTAGCACCCACCAATCCGCACTGGGCCCGCGTTGTGGGTCAGGGCCCAATCTCCCTATTCCATCCATAGGGAAGGCCTGTGCCCCATCAGTGGGGACATTAATAGGCTGATGATAATCTTGTTTCTTTATGATACTGTTTTCAGTTTTGAATTTTTAATTTTATAACTCATTCACCATCATTTTACATTAACGTTAGATTATGCAATAACTTATCTGTTAAAGAAAGTTTTACTAGAAACAAATCCGCGCTGAGCAGGCAGCAGACGGGACTGGGCTGCGTGGAATTTTTTGTAATAACATTTTCTTTACATTTAAACATCTGGCAGTTAAATGCTTTTAAAAAAATCCTTATATAGGATATGAAAAGGGTCAATAAAGTATCGAAAAATGTCGAGTTCAATACCTACTTCAGTCGGAAAGGTTCACTTTTCAAGACTCGCTCTCTTTGTGATGTATAGGACTTATGGTACATGTAACTTAAAACTCGAGTAAGCCAATCAAGTAGGTGCTACTCTGTATTACAACTCAACGTTGTATTCGGCGACGAGAAGATTGCCTAAAAGACAATCGATTTTGCATAAAATTGTATAATTATCTTTATATTTGTCAGCCAACTAAATCTTAATTTGTGGGGCGTAATATAACAATATGTGTGAAACTGTATGCTTTGGATTAACATTAATGCAACGAAACATGCGGCGTATATTAGTACTAAAGGTAAAATCACCTAAGCGAAACAAAAGCATTATATCAAAAAGCTCTCTTTGAACCATTGGTCGCTGGTTCAGATCCGGCTCGAAGGACCAATGTACACTGTTATCTTAGGTGAATTATATGCGCTGAGTTCAATTGGAGCGTGGAAGAATGGAATAAATAAAATCCAAAGTAAATAGGTAATAATAGGCTAGTTTACTCATGTCGAATTGTATTAAATAAATGTTTATTGTTTATTTCTTAAAGTATTTAATCTAAGGAACCTTAATATATCGATTTCACTTCATAAAAGCAGAAGATTGCTGTAAATTTAATTTAAAAAAATATTTTTAGTCTATATTTTTTAAACACTAAAAACGCTGTTCGCCACCTCCGCCATGATTTTGACGTCTCTTGTGGTAAACAACTAAATATCATTCGCGTGTTACTGTAGGTGGATTCTTTCGTCTGACTAAATTTATCATAAAACACTTTTAACTTTAGGAAAGAAAAAAACAGTAAACTTAGTTTTTTTTTGACAAAACTAATTATGGATGCCGGGTTTGTGAAAGCAGAAAGCACAAATCTGCCAAGAATTGAAGCATTGATGGTTGGTGAATTTGTTGCACTAAACCCCGATTTCTGCTCTGCGGAGCAGAGAAACGACAAGGCATCTATGTAAGTACAGTGCATTTAGTATTACAATGTAGTAATAAACATAAAACTGATACAACATATGAATAAGTGTAATAAAGTTGCGTAGGTTAATTTCTTTCGGCACTTTAATCCACAACTTTCCTGGAGTCTTCAAGGATGTGTTTTTATATTCTCGTACAATACAGTAATGATAATTACTTTATTTTTCCTGATATTTATTAGAAATCATGTTTTTTTTTATTATAAACTCAGTTAAAAGTAATTTTCTACGTGTTTACGAGTTTTTGTTTACCATAGTTCACGTCATAGCATAGATAATCTATAGACTAAAATGGCCGACAGTGTTTTTGTATGTCCATGAAAAGTCTATTTTAAAATTAAAGATTTATAGCTTTCTAGGTTTAAAAAAAATACAATACATTTTTTTTCGGTCTAATACAATATTAATTAACCATTTAAAACCTTTTTCCAAAAAGGGTCAACTAGCCTATTACTTGTATTACTTTCAACGTATAAATTGCCAATTATTTTTATTATTTGTTATTTATTATCTTTATATTATAATATCTTTCCTTGATGGTATCGATGTCTCGTCATTGATTTTCCAAAATTTAATGGTCATCTTCGTCGAGGGAGCATAGCATTGATTATGTATTTCGAAAAAGCCTTTAAATCACAATTCATTGCACGTTTATGAAAGCCACGTATTACAATACGAGTATTACGGTTTATTATCAATAAACTTTTACCTCAAATATTTTTTAAATGATTGGATATTGCCGCAACGTTGTAATCGAAGATGTTATGTTTAAGAATCAGCGTATGCCCGAAGACAATATTATAAGACTCCATAGCTAGCAGCACATAAAATCAAGATCTTTACCTTTTCGAGAGGTCACTTCACTTGTCTTTGATAACCAAGTTGTTTGTTCTCATCAAATCAACGTTGAGCACCTGTAGCACCATTATCTTTTCGACGAAGTGAATTTCCTTTTCAAATTATCGATATAGGTTCATTAAAATGAAAATGCTATTTTGCTATCTTTATTTTACGTCAGCTTAGTGTAAGATGGTTTGTGTGAATAAATAAGAGCTGTGAAATATCTAGCTATGATTTTTATGTGAACACAAATCTGTAAAGCTCTACAAATATAATGATGAAACAAGGGGTCCAATCACGAAGCAACTGTGAGTGACACCAGCAGATTACATAAAATTAAGGAAGATCTTACTTTCTTTTATTTTATAAAGGAGACCTACGATTTCCGCCCAATTTTGTAACTTGGAACAAATTATCTCAAAAACCCTCTAAAATTATACAACAAAAGACTAACTCATCAAAAACTCATGGTGAAAATCTGAATCTGAAAGAATTCCAAAAAAAAAGAGATCTGCGTATAAAGATAATTTATTTAATAAGCAAACTAATGGAAACATTAATGACGTGACTAATTATATACATCATCTGGGAGTCTTATCAAACTAGGTTTAGTATTTTGGGCTCTCGTACTACATATTATCGTACTCGTACTAAATTCCTTATAAATAAAAAGATGGCGAGCTATTATGAGTAATATCTTATTATGCTAATAAGTAACGAAGCGTTAATATGAATAATCTAATCTTTAACAATTGTTAATCTTGAAAACAACACGTAAATACATTTTTATAATAGCTCATTTGATGGAATAATTATGGAAAAATGATATGGAAGTTTGTATGGTAAATCTTCTTTTTCACTAGTGGACAATATTTCCAAGACAAGAATAGATAACATTAAAAACTAAGAAAACTACCTACTAACTAATGAAATCTTGAAATCTAATGAAGCAGTAAAATACTTTAAAGTTTAAATACAATAAATAACTATTATTCATTTATTTATTTTACTGATAGCAAAAAGTATAATGCTAATGTTAGGTATACAAAGAATCGAACTATTTCTATTATTTAATGCTAAAATGCGGAGTAGGATTACTATTAAATGTGGTTTAGTTTTTGCATGGAAAAAATAGAGAACACCTCCTTTTTACGAGTCGGCTGAAAAAAAATAGAATTATGTGGCAAAAATAATTGATATTTGTTAGTCAACTTCAATAAACATAAGCACGGCAATAACGTCATCCACAAAATGAAGGAGAAAACAATAATTCCAGCAATTTTCTAAATTTTGAAAATATCAGCAACGATATTAAATACCCTAGATACACCACGAGCGCTCAAAATGTGTCCCAATCAAGAAGTGCTTGAACTCCACTCAAGCACTTCTTCCGCATATAGCAATAAGTCGTAAAATTTTGCGAGTTTCCATTTCGAACTGTCATAAGTCTTTGACGCATGCGTTTTAACTAAGACCTTATACAGTACGCGTTAAAGGTCACTTTCAATGTTTAAATAATGCCTTAATTTGTTTTGACTACGCGATCATCTTACGGAGCTCCGTGAATCGTCCAATGTACCTTTTGGCAGGTTTCGGCCACGATTATGTTCGTGTTGGTGTATCTAGTGTATTTAATATCGTTGAATATCAGACCTGAAAATATCTTTGCAACCAAAGACGAATACATTTCAGTGCATACACATTACGGTGTAATTTTAGCTGTCTACATAATTGTGACACATTTATTTAGAACATAAATCTGGCATATATCATGCGTGCTAGTATTTGTAACAAACAATGACAACATCATCAATAGATACGTATTTTTGTAACTTTCAAATATGTACATCTTTTTGGAGTCGACTGTACACGCAAAACGGTCGCTATCGATATAAGTTGACAAATAGTCCAGGCAACGAAAAGGTATAGAGGGAAATGCTTAGAACACAATTTTTGACTTCGTAACTTTGTTAGGACTAGTTAGGAGGTAAACATATCAAAAGTCCCCGCCCGTAGCCCTTAAGCCGGGGGTAAGGGGGGGGGATTGAAAGTCCCATTTTTAGGTTTTTCCCATATATCTCGGAAACTTTGCACCCTAGCGACATGAGACTTTAACAAAAGTGAAAGCTGATTAAATTTGCTACAAGTCTTATTCAGTCAAGTTTTTTGACATCTTGTATAGTTTTCGAGATATCCGCTCTTAAAAGTCTGTAATTATGGAAAAAAATGGGTGCGTGTACTTATGTAGGCGCGTGAGAAGTTATCCTTCTTTGGCATCGTTTAAAATTAGTTTTTAATTGCATGCAAATAATTAATTACAATAAATTAATAAAAAGTCTGGAAAAGGACGAAGTCAATAAAGTTCAGTTTTAATTTGAAAAAATAAATAAATAATCAAAATATTCAATTAAAATCGCTACTGAATATAATTTATTAGAACATATGTGATTTGCACTTGTATGAAACTCAAACACGTATCCCGAATATACAAACTAGAAACATGTGGATAAATAATATGAATACCTATAACTGTTACTTTATTACAAAAAATAAAGATGTGGTTTTTGGTTCTACTACACCAATGGTCAAGAGATGGCGCTGTAGTCTCCTGAATCGCGCTTTGGTTCCGGTGTTCCAGATTAATAAATACTTTTGATAGGCCTTCACAATGCAGTCGTTAGCACCCACTAAATAGAGATTCTATTTCTATTTTGTTAGTAGATTTTCTTAATGTGCGGTGAACACAAAAGTAACGCATGAAGTTGGTCGCTTTAGCGTTAAAATTTTGTGTTACAGTGATGCGCGCGCATCTTAAAATTTCACTCTCATGATTTTTTCATAACGCGCCTAAAGAAGTATAACTTCAAAAAAAATTTGCTTCACATTTTTGCTCTATTTGACCGCCTTTTAAAACTCCTGTAGTAAACAACAAAAAGTCTTAAATTAACTTTATTTCAGATCATAATCATAAATTGTTTTAAACATCCATGGTCACTAACATTATAGTAATAAAAGTTATTTACGGGATTACTTTCCGATGTTTCGGCACTTCGCGATCTCGATGCTTCGCGATCATGGCGCTTGCAACATATAAGAAACTTGCTAAAAACAAGGTACATGGTAACAATCCCGTAAATAACTTATATTCGTAATCATAGTAACACAAAATAAGCTATTATTTTAAAAAAATCTTCTTCTACGCAGCCGGTGCTGGCACTTCATCCGACTCGGGTCGCTGGCAGGTGAGCGCGCCGCACCGGTTGGGGCAGCACTTGAGCGTGCGCGGGCAGTCTGAGTCGCCGGTGCAGGAGTGTGTGCACACCCACACCCCGTGCGGGTACTCTGGGCAGCGGCCTTTCTTCACTGCAACCAAGAATTGAGGTTAAACACCGCAGCTGATCTTTACAATGTCACCGGGGTTGGGGACGGCGAGATCCTAAAGGAACCTCAAGCCGAGAATTGGTGAGCCTCTAGAAATATTCCAGGCGGATAGCATCTATCTCCCCTCGGGGGGAGTCTTCTCTCTATCTGGAGCCTCTAGACCGCTCGAACCTGAGGAGGTCAGTTCTGCTCAACTAGAAGGCGTCTCTGAGACTTGGACCTCGGCTTTAGTTAGCCTTTGTCGTGGGCTCGAGGAGGAATCGTGCTTTTCTTATATATTAAAGCGCAATTAATAATCCTTCCCCAGCTGATATGAACTCAAGTTGCAAAAATAGCTGCAGAAAAATGTGCCGCTCCAGTCATATTTGGTGGGCCCTAGAAGTTTACTCAGAAAGAAAACACAACAAAGTTAGGTCAATATTAATGAGATTTTCTGTAATGTAGTGGTTACTTGCCCAGCCGGGCTGCCCCGCTAAATGTTTTCCAAAGAATGCAGCATATTCATCATCATCAGCAGCCTATCAATATCCCCACTGCTGGGGCACAGGCTTTCCCTATGGATGGAATAGGGAGATTGGGCCATGACCCACCACGCGGGCCCAGTGCGGATTGGCGGGTGCAGCCGGGACCAACGGCTTAACGAGCCTTCCGAAGCATGGAGGAACTCGAGATAGAAGATTTTTGGTCACCCATCCAATGACCGACCACTGCGAAAGTTGCTTAACTTCAACAATCGCAGCCGAACGTGCTAACCACCTGCGCCATCGCGCTCCTCAGCTTATTCTGTAAATATAACCGCCCCTTTATTTCTTTGGGTGTCGTAAGAAGCGACTGAGGAATATCAGAGCTTCCATCAGCTCTTCTGGTGGTAGGGTGCCTAACACCCGCCTGGTTTGTTCCACGGTGTGCATAGTGAAAAACCCGTAAAGTGCTTGGAAATAAAATAAGATTGTAGGTATGATTAATCACTGAGTTTCAATGCAAGAATTATTAATATTTTATTCGAAACTATTTTCGAAAGCAGAAATATTTTTTTTCGAAACCTTTTTCCTAAGAAGAAATCAAATTATTTTTTTGAAACCGGTTTCCAAAAATGGTTTCGAGAACGGCTGAAGGGGTCTTAACAGGGTGCAACGACCACACCAGCGCTCTCGACACACACTTTGGGTACCTTGATCCTCAAAGTTCGTGGTGGGTGACCGGTGCAGTATTGTCCGTAATTTAAGTGGGTAGAACCCCGCTCATTTCATTGAGCATTCAAGCTGGGTAAAATGAGTGGGGAGGAGTCTTCTCGTATTGTCATTTAAACTTCTGGTGGCGAAGTTGTCGTTACGCCATTCCCAGAAATGAAAAGAAGATTCGTGTCGTACCTAATTGCACAAAATGCCTTTGTGTGACAGAGTCGGATATCACATCTTCGTAGAGATGGTGCATTGGGTAGCCGGTCCACAGGTGGCCTCGCAAATGTCCACTGGCCAAGGAGGTCACGATGACCGCTTACCATCTGGTGGGTTGGTGGATAATGTGCTTTGCCTTCTTTCTATACATATAATAAAAATACTAGTTTTTGGTTACTTAATTTAACAAAGTTCCTCTGTGTGACAGGAAGATCGACACTTGTAATAACGTGGCGTGACGAAATAAGTGTATGGGGAGACGGGTCCACAGGTGGCCTCGAAGATGTCCACCAGCAAGAAGACCACGGAAACAGCTAATCATCAGATGAACAGGGTTTACCATCCAAATAACAAAAAAGTATCTATACTTCAAAGTTACCTAAGAGGTACGTATTTACCTAAGAGGTTTGTAGTTACCTAAGAGGTTTGTTGTTACCTAAGAGGTTCTTATATAAAACAAAGTGTGTCTGTGTGACAGGATCTACGCACACGGTGCCCACGCACGCAGTCGGGCAGCACATCTGCGTAAAGTTGATGCATTGGGGACGGGTCCACAGGTGACCTCGCAGATGTCTACCATCCAGACCACGGAGACAGCTTATCATCAGGTGAACAAAGCGTCTTACCATCCAAATAACAAATAAATATCCCTAGTTCATAGTTAGCTTTCAGATTCGTACTTAACTAATACGTTCATAGTTACCCAGTGGTTCGTAGTTACCTAAGAGGTACATAGTTACCTAGTGATTCATAGTTACCTAAGAGGTCCGTAGGTAGTTACCGAAGAGGTTCGTAGTTACCTAAGGGGTTCGTAGTTACCTAAGAGGTTCTTACCTAATGTAACAAAGTGCCTCTGTGTAACAGGGTCCACGCACATTGCGCCCCCGCACGCAGTCGGACAGCAAAGCTGCGTAGTATTGCTGCATGGGGAGGCTGGTCCACAGGTGGCCTCGCAGATGTCCACCGGCAACGTGGGGGGACAGGAACCGCCTGCCGCCCACACCGCTGCTAGCGAAATGAGCAGAATCACTGAAATGGAAACAATGTTTTCATCTATTATATAAAACTCAAAGGTGACTGACTGACATAATGATCTATCAACGCACAGCCCAAACCATTGGACGGATCGAGCTGAAATTTGGCATGCAGGTAGATGTTATGACGTAGGCATCTGCTAAGAAAGGATTTTGATCAATTCTACCCCCAAGGGGATAAAATAGGGAATGAAAGTTTGTATGAAACTTTGTCAATTTTAAACCGATCGGGCTGAGACTTTGCATGCAGGTATAAGAAGAATCATAGATAAATGTCATTGTGTATAATACAAGCCTGAGAACAAAAATTGTAGTCTACACTTCATCTCTACACCGAAGCGAAGCGAGGGCGGGCCGCTAGTTGTAATATAAGTCGTATTTTTTCTACCATGCACCATGTCTTTTGAGAGACTCCGAAGTCAGTTATTGCGTGAACAGGATATCAATAAGCTGCTGATTAACTACTAAGATAACCAGTAAAGAAATGACGTTGTTTTTTTGGAATGCCCAAAGCTATTCTGAAGTTAATGGTCAGTAAAGTCTAGCTGGGACAATATATACAGCTACAGCCATCCTCAACTTGCTAGCCTGAAACTTATTCCGGCTACTTTACTCACTGATAGACAGAATAATTTTATTATCTTCAGTAAAGGAAAACTAATTCCCAGGTGGCAACGCACCAAATGTAAATCTAAATAAATTCTACAATAGAATAGAAAAAAATAGTGATTTATTAAAAAATCCGAATAGGTACCTCGAGGAGTAAATCAACAAACCGCATCAATCGAAAGTCAATATCCAATACTTATTAATGACCTTACTTGGTCGAGCTTGGTCGTTTGTGTGATCTATTCTACAATGTCTTATTCTTTATAACAATAGGGTCTGAAACGGCCTTTTAATAGTCATTCAATATTTTACTGATTAGTAAAAAAAAATATTAACTCATGGATGAACATCTGAACATGGTACATTATGATATAAGTATAGTATTAGTTATTTGTTCTGTCCTCAGTCCTGCCTGTTCAACGTATCACTAAATGATATTTTAGTAAACAAAACACTATCCGCTTTATTACGAAACGTAGACTAAAGTTAAACCTGGACTAAAACTGATGCTGTCACTTTTGTTTGCCGAGAAGAAGACAAGGACAACATTAGGTTTTAACCAAGGCTAACTTAAGTCTGCGGTTTGGAATAAGGGTGCAAGTTATTAATACAAGCTAATTCTTTGTCAGTAGCTTTTCTACAAGAAGATCTTAAAGAAGCTAAAAATAACTTTATAGCAATTTGCTATATAACTATATAGCAACTAACTATATAGCAACGACTCAACTAAATCAGTAATGATACCACAACCAATCACAAAACGCCACAGATAAATAAATAAAGACGGTGACGTAACAAACAACTCATTAAAATAAATTAAAAAGTAAATATACAATCAAAAAGCACTCACCCTTCCAGTCCACAGAACCACAACTAAGCACAAAATCTCTTTCGAGATCCCCAAATCATCAGAAATTTCGCTGCAGCCAGACATTTCCCCGCATTTCATCCTGTGTATCACTCACTCAGTCGTTTCTAAGTTAATACAGTTTCATCTACGTCGCATATACATGGTAAAACGTAAATCTTGTAACATAATTAAACGCACCAACAACTGACTCACCAATTAGGAGGTAGTGCGGAGCCATCTCCCCGTAGTTGCGAGCCCGCGCCACACTCAGCT
Organism: Chilo suppressalis; assembly: GCA_902850365.2. Taxonomy (NCBI): domain Eukaryota; kingdom Metazoa; phylum Arthropoda; class Insecta; order Lepidoptera; family Crambidae; genus Chilo; species Chilo suppressalis. The sequence continues at coordinate 26,187,561 of OU963901.1, read as the reverse complement.
GCTTTATAATTCGCGTTCACTTCAATAATTGCTGCCCTGTCTTGACACAAATAACATAGAGACACACGGCCTCTTCGGAACGCCAATGAAACTATGAACATGATTCAAAAAAAAAAATCAAAATTCAATATCGTTTATTCAGTTTAGGCTGTTACAAGCACTTGTGAATGTCGAAAAGCTACGCCATCGGTTTGCAAATCTACGGCGGGAGACCTTGTACTGAGAAGAACCGGCAAGAAACTCAGCAAGGGCTGTTTTTTTCTCCCTGTATTATATACAGAGTCGTCAATTTGAAAAATGAGTTCAATATGAGATAACCCATGAAGTCACTTTCCATTACAAATGTAAATGATAAAACAATTATGACTATAAAATAAAAAATATAAAAAACAGATTTAAAAATGAAAAAGGTTTAGGAATGCCGTGTCCCACTGTTTAGGCATAAAAACAAATGTACCATTAAAGTTAAATACAACGATTAATAGTACCCAATGTAGCAAGAGCAGACTCATCTCCGCTGGCAGCACCCGTTCACGAGCATGACGCATGAACCAGCCATCTCTTCGCTCAACCATTTTTTAGGGAACGTAACGACCCGCCTCACACGACACCGCCGAAGAGATTTTTAAGAGAGTATGACTACCCATAACCACATATGGATACTAGATAGCAAAATAGGGGAAAAAAAAAATTAAGTACCAGTGTACATTACTATAAAAAACTATAAGCACAAGTGTAGGACAGACTGACAAATATAACTTGATGAATGAATTTGTGAGATATTTGAAATTTAATTAATTACATTTATCCTAAGCCTAACATGCCCTTGACCATAACATGACACAAAGTTAAAATTGGAATGGAAGCCCTATCATTGTTTTCAGCACAGAAATAAAATGGTTTCCAGACAAAATGTTATGCCCAACTTAAGAATGAGAAGCATGATCGCAGCTATTGTGCTCTATCAACAATCTTTCTTTGTACAAACTGATTCTAAATGTAAAAAGGCATGGCAAAGAATTGGAGTGCATTATGGGAAAGCAACCTCCAGCCTCCATCCACCTTACAAAAAATCAAAGAATAATGACATTAGGTTTTCAGTGATGTTCTGTTAGTGATTAAAGTTTTTCCTGGTTTCTTCAGGCAATCAAGGCATGATTGGCTGAAGCGGCACCTTTATTTGCCTCATGTTTTTGTGTCGGAACTCTTCATAAACATCACGTCAGCCTCCGTAGCATGAGAAATTAGCAATTTACATTATATCACTTTTTTAACGCTATACGCTACAAACTATTTATCATATCGCCTGATTAGCCGCGTGTCTGATACGAAAAGACAACAGGCGGTACTTATGTTAATAATCAAAAACCTTATAAATTAAATACCTCACAAAGAAAATCAATAAAGATTAGATTATTATATTTATATTTTTTATCAGAAAAAACAATGTTTAGGTGTGAACATTAAACTAGCTTTTTCTTTCGCTTTTCTTATGTTATTCTGATAGGGTAAAAAATAGAGGTCGTAATTTTTGTTATTCTAACTTACCAACAGTGTGTATCGTATGTCACACAAAGATGACACTCAGGCAGCGATACGGATGAACTTTGTATGCCAAGCTAAATCTTTATATATTTTTCCTTGAATCACAATCATGTTGGCACTTTTTTTTTCTTTTCATTTATTTGATAATACAAAATACAGTAATTAATAAAAAGTATCACAAAAACCCACATTGGGTTTCTCCGGATACTGAGTCACTTAAGTCAATACATAGTTTTGATATTCTGAAATTATACTTTTCCAGTTCTCGGCATAATAATACATAACAGCGAAAATATACAATACACAACAATTTCCATAGCTCATTAAATTTTACAAGTAAGAAGGTAATTGTATAAATGTTATAACGTTTACCCGCCAATATCTAACAAAACACGATAAGCCGTACACAGGTACGATGCTAGTTGTCGGTGCGCATAATACAGGAGGAATCCCTTTCTTTAGTAGAACAGTAATTAAGTGTCGTAAAAGTATTTATTATATTTATATTTACAATTTTTACTAGTTATGTCTTGCAAAATTTTTGTCGGTATTTTGTTCATTAAAAATGGTACTAAAAATGCATTGGTCCGTTTACCATAATAATTTTTTGTTATAGGAATATTGAATTTTAAATAAGTGATTTTTCTAGTTGTTGTTTTATGATTTATTTTTATTTGTATATCTTTATTGTCAAATTGTTCAATCAATATCATCATTTTACTTTAGAATATATAGGTAAAATTTTACAATATTTAAACATTCCGCTAATATCTTCACCGTTACAAAGTGTTTTTCTGATGTTTTTAGGTATCATTAGTTTTAAAAATCTGATTTGTAATTTATATTTTTTTTCTAAATAAGTTTTCAACGTTCTGTCATAGCTAGTAATGCCATACAAAATGATTGACTCCACTAGCGCATTATATAAGTTAATTAATAACTTGAAAGGTATTTTATATTTGATTATTACAAATTTAGCTAAAATAGCTCTTAGTTTGTCACACACGGCATCAATGTGTTGACTCCAATTAAAACGATCATCGACGATTAACCCTAAGTATTTATAGTTAGAGACTTCTTCTATCAATTCACATTCGCAATCACATGTCAATGATACCAAGGTGTGTAGACACTTGTGATCATGCGCAGTAATTTTAGAAGATCGATTTCTGTTAAGCAAATGACTTGAACGAACATGAATAATTTTTGTTTTATTTATGTTAATTACCAACCCCATATCGTGAGACCATTTGCAAAAGTTGTCAAAATCTAATTGTAATTGACTTTCGGCTTCTGATACATCTTTATTTGCTGCTATCAGACATGTATCGTCTGCGTATTGATAAATAGAGCAGTTATTAACAACTTTCTCCATATCGTTGACATATGCTTAATAATGTGTCGGCCCTAGTACGGAACCCTGCGCCGTGCCCGTTGTAACCGATATTTCATCGCTATATTCATTCTCAACCTTAACACGATATATCCTGTTTTTAAGGTACTCTTCACACCATCGCAGAATCGGTCCGCGTATACTCGTGTTTTTTAACTTATTTCCTAACGTGTCGTGTCTAAGTGTATCAAATGCTCTGCTAAAGTCTATAAATAGTAAAATAACATGTTTTTTCTCATTAAGATGTTCATTTATTTCATTTGTAAATTTAGATAACAAAATTGACGTTGAATTATGTGGTTGAAAACCAAACTGAGACATTGAAATTATATTGTATATGTTATAATGATCCTGAATTTGACGTATTTTTATACTATCTTGTCGATAACTGGCAATATTGTAATAGGCCTATAATTTTCATATTTGCCATGCGATCCTTTTTTATAAACAGGCCTTACAATACCTGTTTTAAGTTCTTGTCGATATTTTCCTGTTTTTATACTGGCATTAATTAACTTCACTATAACTTTCGCTAATTTCTCACCTATAAACTTTACATCTATGCACCGTATTCCATCAACACCCGCTGATTTATTTTTATTTAAATTTATGATATTTAAAACGATTCGATTAGTGGGTTTTTAAAGAACATTGACTTATTTTCTGGGTGTGTATATTCTGACTCTTGTAAAATATTATTATTATAGTTAGATAATATATTTTTCACGTTTTCGTCAAACTCTTTATCAAAATTATTTGCTATAGTTTTTATTGTTGTGTTATTTTTTTAAAAAGCTTTTAATATTGCATCGTCGACAGATTTACAAACTCGACCCGTTAAAGAATTTAAAATTTCCCACATTCTACTTGGATTACTTTTGTTAATAATAATTTGGTCGTTGTAGTATTTGTTCCTATTTTTTTGAATTAATTTTTGTGTAATAATTCTTTGTTCGGTAAATTCTAGTCTTAGTAATTCATTGTTCCTATCCCGTTTTCATTGTTTAAATAGTAAATCTCTTATTATTGCACATATTATTAATTTTAGAATTGATCCACGACCCCCTGTCCCTTTTACTAATTTTACTTTTTGTTTTCGTATATTTAGACTGGTTATAGCAGGCATTAAATTTGTTTTTAATAAGATCATAAATCTGTAGCGGACATTGCAGCTCGTCAACTTCACAAAAATCAATATTTTCTAAACTTGATTTTAATTTGCCAAAGTCTATATATTCTTTAAAAATAGCATCGTCCCGTATAGTGCCCTTTGCTTCGCGTCCAACGCACGACAATACAACCATACAGTCACGGTAATAATATCATACAGTATTCTATCTTCATACAAACGGTCGGAAAGCGAGTCATACCTACGCCACTCGAGTTCGATGTGCTCTCGGCGTGCACCCAGTCGCGAATGCGCCGCCGCGCCGCAACGACGACCGAACGGTCTGAATTGTTTTTTTGCAGTTAGCCGTGCTTAAACATGCGTTTTGTATTGTAAATATTTGATTTAATTAAGTAGATACCTACATAATTTAGTATGGAAAAGAACAAACGACGATCAATATCGTACAACAGCACAATTGCTGTTTTTGGTTGCTTGAACTCTTCAATAACACACCCAGAGATATCATTTTTTAAATTACCTGAAATATTGGAAAGGTGTCTTACCTTTATAGAATATTTTTTATATATCTATCTACTAGTACGTTATTTGTTTCTAATATTTAGGTATTTCGGTTTTTCCATCGGGCAAAATATCTGGAATAATATTTAAATAAGTGGTTAGGATGAAAAAAGAGACAAACGAGTAATCTACCTACACTCGCGTTAAAAACAAAACTACATAAAATACTGTAGGCTGGAGGCCCTACCGCGTGCCAACGCAGCGTTCGGTGTAGGCATTTATTTTCAAGGACTGGGCGGAGTCACAATACTGTATAGATAATATTACCGTGATACAGTGGTCTGCCATTACTGTTCCGAGCACCGCGGAGTGCAAGTCTAATAAGCGCGAACGTGCAAATATATGGTCTATGCAGCTACGTGTTACAGTATCATTTCGTTTTTCTATTCTCGTGTAATCAGGTTTTGCGCTCATTAGACCACACTCAACTATGCAGTTAATGTAATATTCACGGATGCTGTCCTTACATTTCAGGTCTATGTTTACGTCGCCTAATAAGTATAAATCAGTTTGTTGAAATATGTCTTTATAGAGTAAATCTTTAATTTCTTTAATAAATAAGTGCTTACTTTCTTTAGGAGGTCGATACAGTGCGCAAATATGTGCCGTGTAGTGATTTCACGTTCTAATATTTCCAAAAATTGATTCGCAGTGTTTTAGTGTACAGTTATTTAGTGATTGAAAATTATGACAGTTTTTTATATACATAATTATACCCCCACCTCTTCGTTGTTCGCGAAGAGAATTATGCATAAAGTACCCTTATAACTGAAATAAATGTTCAAGGTTACTGCTGCTAGTTATACCTACTTCCGTTAGAATCATGACGTCGATGTTTATCAATGAGGAGCTTAAAAATTGCAATACTAAACTTAACGCTTTAATAATTGATCGAACGTTAACATGCACTATATTTAAAATAGGTTTAATGTTTTGAGGAAGGTAGGTACTAAAGTTTTGCGAACCGATGGCGTAGCTTCTTGACTTTCACAAGTGCTTGTAACAGCCTAGACTGAATAAATGACTTTTCATTTCATTTCATTTCAGTCATTTATGTCCGAACAATCGTGAACTTCACAAATATCCGAAGGTGAAACTAGTGCTGTAGTTATCATGGCTTCTACTATCGACGACCTTTTTCCTGGGTCACTATCTTGTCAATATCTTGGGCATTCCTTATAATTATCGGCTTATCGTCGTCATTCTGGCGCGTTAGTATTTTACCATCTTGAAACCAGGTATATTTGTCAATGCCTGTTTAGCTTGCCACAACAAAGTTTTGTTCGTTTTAGATAATGCGTGTCTAATCATTATCTCTAATTTTGCAACGTCGGGATTAGCATCGGTTATGATGTCCTCTGTTAAAACAGGTGTTTTCCGTAAAGCCTTTATCCACTGATCAACCTGTTTCTCCTGGCGTAAGGCAAAATGTAGCAAACCATATTTTCCGTTTCTACCTTTCAGTCATTTATTTTTGTTGAGAGAATATCTAGGTTTTCATCCTCCGTCTCGGGAATACCGGCAATTTCGACTATATTGTTTAGCTGTTGCTGTTCCATTTTTTGTACGTATTGCTCCATTGCATCTATTTTTAATTAAAAGTGGGTATTTTTATTCTTCAGGAATAGATTTTGATTTTGCAGTTCCTTAATTTTATCATTAAGTGCATCCAAAGTATCACTCATAGAATCCGAGCTACCTTCACCCAGCTCGGAGGAAGATCTTCCCCTTTGGCCTTGCTACACAAGCATTATGAAGGTCAAGAAGCTACGACATCTGTTCGCAAAACTACGACGGGAGACCTAGAATTTTTCAAATTCGATTTTTTTAAAACTGTGATTGCAATTTTAATTATTATTAAAAATAAAATGGTGTCTTCTTTCAGTAAAATATCCTATCTTCAATATTTAATATTTACCCTCCGTGTGACAAACCCGTGTGACGCTCTGTATAGTTAGTTAATAATTTTTTCAGTTAACTTTATATTTAGCATATAGAAAGCGGCGTTATATGCTTGTTTTCCACCCTTTTAATATAATAAAGAAAAATAAGACCACAGGGAAATAACACTACCCTTTGGCGGTATTGTTTCTGTTCACATTCACAGGGCTTCACGGGGTAGTGGCAGATATTTGAAGTGAAAACTTCTTTAGCGGCGTTATACACTTTTTTTTCTGTGGGTAAATAATGTTAAATTCGCGTCAGGTTAAACACGTGGGCTGATCGCATCATGACACGCAATAAAATTGGAAAGGTTGTTGACTTTCAATATATTGGACGAAACATAGTAATATTTTTTTTATCGTAATATAATAATAAGTCTCTATCTAGGACGTCCACGTGGCAGCTTTATTGCGAAGAAAATGCATTTTTTACAATAGATGTCGCTAGGTGCGCTTAAATGTGATTCATGTACGTTAATTTCTTTACAATAGATGTCGCTAAGTGCGCTTAAACGTGATTCATGTAAGTTGATTTTCCTGAGAGATAAACTTTTTAATGTAATATAAATTTTCATGTTTGTGTAAATAAATATTGTATTTTACCACATACATGATAGTATTTTTATACTGATAATTAAAGCAATTCGTGCAAAATTATTCCCTAACCATTCCAAAATATCAAAAATGCACAACGTTAATATTCAAGTTTTCACTTCTGCCGGCACTCCCGGAATGCAACCCGTCGTTTTATTTTTATATTGTTACGTGTCGGGATGGGATTCGAAATTATATGCCAGTTCACGCTTGAAAGTACTTTATTCACCACACAATGTTAATCACAGTACACTCACTAAACACTGTATTTCACTATACAAGCCTCTAAACAATCGCACTTGAACACTTTTGTTGCACTTTGATCGCCTTTGGATTAGTTCCGAAATCGGCCGATGGCGCTTATATAGGCCAATCGACGCATTCTAGAAAGTATCTGTTAAATTGAGAGTTAACTAGCACCCGCGAGTACGTGGTACCTACTTATACCTACACAGGTAACGCGCATAACTTGTAAACAAGTGCAGATGTCTTTGCACTTTCTCCCTTACGTCGCACTGCATAAGGCTCGTTTTAGAATGAGCCGCATTACTCATCCTCTATCGCGACCCGCGGTGCACCGGCAAATTCGGTCTCTAGCACTTTCGCGGTTCCGTTTCGAGAGCGTTTGTGAGAATACTATAAGGGGCATACGAGCTGACGGCTCCCCTGATGGTAAGTGACCGCTGTCATTCATAGACACCTGCAACATCTGTAGCCATAGCACGAACCAATTTTGAATTCGAATAGTTTGCGAGTGCGAAATGTCATTGTCAAATATGTACAGATTTTTAGTTCTCGTTGCGTCCGTTGTAGCGTTGCTATTCAAGGTTGCAATTCAAAATTTGACAATGACATTTCGCACTCGCAAACTATTCGAATTCGATATTGGTTCGTGCTAGAAAGGAGTACGCTCTTTCTCTTGAAAATTATCTGGTCGTATTTGTCTGGAAACGCTGCTGGCGACAATGTATTCCACAGTCATGTCGTAAGTGGAAAAAATTTCGACAAAATCGCACGGTTGCCAAATAGCCACGCATCAAGATGATGAAGATGAAATTCTTGTCACAATCTACGATAGCGAGAAGTTTGCCATCAATCAAAACACACGCTGAAGATTAAATTGAAGCAACACCTACTGAAATTACAATGCATGCAATAATACTGAAATACCTCAACCTAACCTCAACCTTTCCATCTACTGTAAAATCATTATATCTATTACAAAATCTTTGAAAGGGAACACGCAGAGACATTAAACCATGGGCGAACAATCTCACTCAATGAATATTTTGAGGGAAACCTCATTTTGATTACCTACCTAATTATTTATATCGCAAAAAGTGACAAGGCAAGTCACAGATTAACAACAGAATAACATAACACAGCTTATAATACTGGGTTACATATATATTTATTTATTTTTTAGATTCTGTTCATTTTTGCAATTAGCACTATTTATATTATATTAGTATTCTTTATTATTTTTATTATATTGTTATTTGTATCCCGAAAAACCGTGCACCATACAGGCCCTGTCAGAATACCAGCGTTGTCGTGACACGTTTAGTTACATGTCACGGCAGCATATGCTGAGGCAGGGACCTGATTGACCATTATGATGGCTCTTAGGTTTATAAATGTGTGTAATGCTTACTTTTTATATATGTTTTTTTTATTTTAGCAGTTTATAATTTTTATGTTTGTGTTTTATTGGTCAATAAAATGGTTCGCTCTCTCTCCATTATATGTGTAACACGATCGTTTGCCATCCTTTATACAGAAAAGAATAGTGTCTGTCAGTATTTAAAACAATCATTTAAATACTACTATATAAACAGTAGCAGGAGGAAAACATAACAAGGAAAATCCGATACCTTCGTCATCAATATTGTCATGCTTATAGGTTGAATACCTATCCTAAGTGTCCTTTAAATATTTGACATCGTTCGCCTAAGTTTCTTGTTGTTGTTTTACGTACCTACTTTTTATGTGTTTTATCAATTCGTCTTTTTATTAACATGCAAACGTAAGATTGAGTCCATTATCGGCTATTATCTTGGAGCCTTGAACCCGACCTCGATCGTACGTCATTCGTTACTTAGAAATTTCTTCATACTATGCTTGAACGCTGTTAACAGCAACAAATTAAAGTCCACTCATCTAATGTTCGACATCAATAAGATACGTTGCGACCTTCTTTGGTTATCTGTACCCTTACCACCAACCAATATCGAATTTGGTACGTTTGCGAGTGCGAAATGTCATTGTCAAATGTGTACTGATTTCGAGTTATCATTATAATGCGATTCAACTGAGAATAGGACCGACTGGGCGCCATATTTTGATATCATAGCTGTCAATTCAAACCAAATAGGTATAGTGAGCAAAAAAAAAAATTCTTTTTAATGGAACTTATTAACTTAGATTAGGTGAGAAAAAACATTTTTTTTTTTAATAAAATTATTTTACTAAGATTGAGAGAAAATCAACCGATTTTTAATAATATTTCTTTATTATGACTGTGTGAGAAAAAACATTAATCAGAATCTAGCTCTTCAATCCCGCTTATCTCTGAATTACCGTCGGAGTAGTTATGAATAATCATGCAGGTCACATACGTACATGTATCCTATATGTAAACGAAAGTTTTAAATCGAGTTTCTAAACGCATAGAGTGACATTTGGTTGATGATTTAGGTTATCAACCATACATAGCCAAAGCTCAATAAATGAAAAAAAATATCAACCAATATTAATTATCAATATTTGTTATATTTTGTTTAAAAATGTTTGAATTTTATTCTAGAATTAGCTGAGTGCTAAAAAAGTGTTCCGAGATTTTTTTGCAAACTATACTTTACAAGCGACATTTGACAGATGGAGGTCATTGGCTTTCCTATTCTTATTCGCATCGCATTATACGTACTTTGTGGCGCTACTGTTCAAGTTACCATACAAAATTTGACAATTGACATTTGGGACTAGCAAACTATTCGAATTCGATAATGATTAAGATACTGTACCCCTAGCACAAATTGCAGCATCACAAAGTACGTTACGAGAATTAAAAATCAGTACACATTTGACAATAACATTTCGGACTCGCAAACGTTAGGATTTCGATATTGGTTCGTGCTAAAAAATTAAATAAAAAAATAATAAATAATAACACCTGTTCGGTATTTGATTTAACTTCTTTCAGATTGTTAACTGAAGATCTCTTATTAAAAGGCGAAGAGTAAATTTAGAGGTATATAACTTCTATGGTTTGGACATTGAAGCAGTTTTAAGTCTCCAATAAGCGTAATGGTCAGTGCATTCGCCCGAATAACTAAGGGTGCAGGATCGAGTCCCACAAAAATGGCCAAAAAAGAAGAAAAAAAAATGTTAGCCCCGTTGTTTTTTTTATCTATAGGTAAATAAGACTTTAGTAAAAATATTAGAGAAAAAAATAACCAATTTACTAGACAAAAATCCACGTTCACCTCCGCTATCCGAGCAGACGCACTGAACAATTAAGCTACCACGAACTTCTTATAGTATTTCTTATGCTGCAAGGCAGCGGCATCTCTTTGCATTTTAGATAACCCATAATATCAAATGAAATACATTTAGAAGTTTTAAACATTTCATTATTGATGAAACAACGTGGCCTAACATAATAACAATTATAGCGGCATAATATTTAAAATACATTTTCAAAAGAGAGGTTTCGCGTGTTTTATAACAAATTCCTCGTGTCCCCACATAATATTTTCTGCTAATCCCCTCGAGAGTACATATCTTATCCTTCGTTCTGCGGATTTGCGGATTCACTTAGTGAACTCGTATCAAGTTCCCAGCACCGCACCGCCTCAATTCGCTAAGAATCCTCATCACTGATGTTATTCATGCCAATTGAGTTTGTGGAACTTCAGAATACTCGCACCAAATTGTAAGCGAATTAAGCCTTAATCAGGAAACGGTAGAATATAAGATGCTTTGCCTAATACTTGTTAAGCTTCCAGTACTAGGAGTACTAACACTGAAATACACATTATTTTCAAATAATCATTGAAGCAGATCTATAAGATGCAATCTTACTTACGATCTCATTTATTTAGATTGTCAAATATGGTCTGACAAATGTCAAATATGGCTGCTTCTATGGACATAGCGACATTTTGCCGTGTAATGGCGTAATAATAATAATAACCATTTATTTCAGGCGTAGTACCCATATTACATACAAAAAATAGAAAAAAAAATGATAATCAAATTAAATAATTACAATTACAATAATAGTTATAAAAATATAAATTTCAAATAATTACATTTCATTTAAATTACATCATAAATCAATTATCAATCAAATAAAATCAAAAACAAATAAAAATTTAGTCAAATAAAATAAAATCGATTACAGCAGGCAAGGATGTCAAATATCACAAATGAGTCGTATAGCATCAAAGGCGGCATAGTAGGTAGATTTTGAAAAATAATATAGGAGTATGGTAACACAGGCAATTTGAAAACAAATCTTAAAAATCTCTCAATCAGCATCACATATCACTATAATACCCTTAAAAACTTGATTGAAAACACAATTTGGTTTCAAAGGTGGCAATCTTTCTCATTTCGCAATCATAACCGGCTATATTTTAATTTCAACCAATCAGAAGAGTTTCTGCAGTAGCAACATGGCAGAAAGTTCAGTTCAATACATTTTCAGTAATGCATCTCATACTTATGTCTAAAATGGCAGCTAACGATATCGGATAAGAGATTTTATTTTTCAGAATCTCCCTACAGGTCTACAATGATTCTTCATCATACTTGCGAAAATTAATTTAATTTATGTATTGATATTATTTTTAATGAAATGTTATTATGGTATTATGTAATGATAGGTATTATGAAAACAATTTCATTACCGTTCTATACAAAGTAACATAAGAGAAAATTTAAAAATATTTCTTGCATATTTGAAAAGAGGTTTAATCAGGTTTCAAGCTTCACTAATTCCAGAACAGTCGCCTACTCGCCTCTACTTATTTCCGCATAAGAGCCTCCTCCAGTCGACCTTTCATTATGTTCATTTGGTCGTAATAACCCAAATGGATATTGGAGATTAAAATTTGTACATCTGTGAAACAGACGCCGCATCTTTATGTCCGATTAACGGCTCAGGTTTTGTAGGATCTCCTTTTAATGATTGTTATGTAATACTAACTTTTTATCCGTCTTTCTGTGTATTTGCATCAACATTCTTATGAATTTTTGGGATGATTAAATAGCTTTTATATATTTTTCTAATTTTACTTGGGTTAAATTACATGAAAAATCAAAAGGTAGTACGTATCTGATAAGCATGATTCAAAAACATATAACCTTATCAATGTGATTAAGGAATTAACAAAAACCCACTCTCATAAGTTACTTTATTGGAGTAATTTGATAAAAATGCACTCGGAAATATATTTTTTGTTTTATTTGAAATTACCTTCGATGGATTTTAAATTGTGGATTTTTTTGTCTCATTTTAATTTTCTCTCTATACAGTTTGTTTTAATTAATTTTATACATTGATAGGAACACTGTTTCATATTATACGGGAATGGGCGTTTATTCTGCAACACAGTTTTTGCAAAACTAAAGCAGATTTAACGATTCATAATTTTGTGTACACTGCACTTGTTCCAAATAAAGTTATTATTATTATTACTTTATTGAAGAGCTCGATGTCGCAGGTGGTTAGCGCATTCGGCCTGCGATCGTGAAAGTTAAGCAATTTTCGCCCTGGTCATAATATATGAAACCATGAGAAATGAAATCATTGGATGGATAACCAAAAACTTACTGAGCTCCTCCGTGGTTATGAAAGCACGTTAAGCTGTTGGTCCCGGCCGCATCTGCAGTCGTTAGCACTCACCAATCCGCACTGGCCTCGCATGGTGGGTAACGGGCCAGTCTCCCTATTCCATAGGGAAGGCCTGTGCCCCAGCAGTGGAGACATTAATAGGCGGATGATGATGATGATGATGAACTGTTTGTCATCAGAAAATTCAAAACTTTCACTGGCGATGACATTTGGAATGCCCTAAACACCGCCGCTATTACTGACGGAAAGATTCCGAAGGATACCAACATCAAGACGATAGCTAACACCTGGATCGACAAGGATCGTCTTCCGGCCGTTATAGCTCAGAGGAATTATGACAGCAACACCGTTACATTAACACAGGTTAGTGATTTCATTATGTTTTAAGTAACTTTTATGCATAATCAAACAGATGTAACTGAAGGTCTCTATCTCTAAAGGTGGGAGTAAGCTTGAATTTTGCCAAAAGGTAAAACTTAGATCGCGAAGCATTATTCGGTGGGTTTTTTTTGTCGCGAAGTCGCGGGTACTCCTTAGTAACTTATCATCAGCCTTTGATGATAAGTTACTAAGGAGTACCTGCGACTTCCTCTGCGTGGAAAAATTGGTTTCCAATACTATATAATCTTCTACCCCCTTTTCACCCCTTGAAAAAATTATTTCTGGGATTAAAACTATCCTATGTCGTTTTTCGGAACTTAAACAATCTCTAAGCCAAATTACATCTGAATTCGTTTAGTGTTTGAAGCGTGAAGAGATAACAGACAGACACACTATCGCATTTATAATTTTAGCATGGATTCAATAATGCTGAATGGAGATAACCTTTCCGGACCATCTGTACCATTAGGCAGCAGTACTTTTAATGGTACAAATGACAATGATTTATCCAATTATTACTATAAAAAACATACACCTATGACATCCACGTTACTTTCAAAATAGTTAAAAATTATAAAAAGAAAACATTGTTATCACTTTAAGCTCTAAAGTGGAAGCTTCTAACACAAAACTTAAGCAAAGTAGCTATCCTTGTGATCCGCTCAGATTTTGTTAGGTCGACGTGGAATTCACTTCAGCGAAATATTCATGTGGGAATCCCGCCAAAGTTGTCGCTGTAGCTTAAATTTGGAGATTTATACATTGCCGTGAGGTTGGTTTCATAACAATATAAGGAAATATTAACTTAATTCCATCAATCTATTAGAATTATACCTTCTCGTGCGTTGTCGCAAAATATGATGGAAAATGCATGTCTCCTTTCCGCTCATTTTTGACGCATTCCATTAAATATGTGTTACACATCCTCCACTTTTTCACATGTTTCACAATATTTTTATCTTTTATTTTGAAATTTATACCTCATGACATGGCATTTTTAACCGACTTCAAAAAAGGATAAGGTTCTGTGTTTGACTGTATATGTGTAAACTCTTATATATATATATTTTATGTATGTTCACCGATTTCTCCGTCAATTGTCGACCGATTTCCAAAATTTTTTTTTATTCGAAAGAGTGCACTTCCGTGATGGTCCCATTGGAACCAAGTCAGGATCTGATGGTGGAATCCGGGAAAATCGAGGGAAACCTTCAAATTTCAAAGGCACGCACGATGTTTTTTTATGCATGTTCACCGATGTCTCCGTCAATGTTGTTATTTTTTACTTGGACGATGATGAAATTTTCACCAAAATGGATGAAATAAAAAAAATTGACATCAAAATCGAAAATGGAACTGGAACAATTCTCCACAAACTTACATCTTTCTAGTGCTAATAGTCTCTAAGCAAAACCAGGAACGGACAGACTGACATGACGAAACTATAAGGGTTACTACAGAACTCTAAAAATGTGTAACATGGAATCCATGATTAAAACCGCTCGTGACTTGGTTACAAAGCGCGCATAGCTTAATTTCATATTATTTTGATTACTTAGCTATGTATGTGAGTAAAGTTTCGTTCACCAAGTATGCATGTGAGTAAAGTTTCGTTCACCAATCCGATGATTGGTCTTTGATAAACTTGATCAACATTCGCAATAGTAGACCAATTAACCAGCTAATACCTGATTGAGCTTTGCCATTGATTACTTTGGCAAACTTTGTGTTTTTCCTAAGCGATTTCTTCTACTTATTACTTCCCGTCTCCCGAGCCTTCAGTTAGCAAAGTTAATATACCTATACTATACTTATAATACTAAACCTAAATATATACTTATATATGTATCAGTATATGTCTTCTATCCGTTACCATTTTAGGGATCCGCAGTTAGGACTGCGGAAACCTAAAATTTGTGATGCATCATCCACCCATACATCTATACTTTAATATTATAAAGAGGAAAGATTTGATTGTTTGTTTGTAATGAATAGGCTTCGAAACGAGAATTTTTAGAATCCTACATCATTACATTATCCCTGATGAATATTGGCTATAGAGTATTTTCAAAAAATTTAGGATTCAAAGGTGCGGTTTCAGGGGACAGGAAAAAGGTTATAGTGAGTCAAACTTAAAAGATAGGCATATGCTGTTGCAGACTTTTGTATAGAACTTTTAAATCTTTCTCGGTCCATACATTTATAACAAACTAGTTAACATATCGAATCTCAAGCACAGCTCCGTTCGGGAGATGCGAAATAACATCTCAAAAATGTTATTAAAATGGTCGTATGACAGAGCTGAAAATCTTTTAAGGATAATGATGTGATTATACACATACGCACACACACACACACACACACACACACATAACACTCACATACATACAAACATACGCGCATCACCAATGTATCCATTCTTTTAAGTTGGTTGTATTTTTAGGCCGTAAGTTATATATTGTTAATTTTTTACTTCCCCCATAGGACGGGCTTCGCCTAGTATGGGTGACTGTTATGTCTTATTGTAATTTTGTTTATGAATAAATGGATTATTATTATTATTATTAAAGGGAAATAATTCCATCATACATGATTTAAGTGTAACTTTAATCAATTACGCGGCGAACGCAACGAAAGCTCACAAATGGAATATTTTTACCCTTTTTTGGAACAATTTACATCGATAATCCGCTCCTACTGGCCGCAGCGTGATGTTATATAGCGCTAAGCCTTCCTCAATAAATTTACTATCTAAAACAAAAAGATTTTTTCAAATCAGACCATTAGTTCCTGCGATTTGCGCGTTCAACCAAAAAAATGGTGCATTCGATCTACCGGGTTCTAAAGTACGCAACAAATTTTTTACAATCATTAAAATAAATTTTCATTGAAGGTTTATAATGATATAAAGAAATTCATTGTGTATAATACAATCCTGAGAACAAAAACAATAGTTTACCTACACTACAGCTCTACACCGAAGCGAAGCGAGGGCGGGCCCCTATCACACTAATATGTAAAGGCTAAAGTTTGTGAGTGTGTGTGTATGTTTGTTACTTCTTTACGTCTAAACGGCTGGAGCGATTTTAATAAAATTTGGTATGGAGTTAGCTGACCTGGATTAACACAAAGGCTACGTTTTACTGCGGGAAAATATCCCTAATAAACCTGGGGTAACACCGCGGGGCACAGCTAGTGGAATATAAAGTAAATCTTGTTAGATTTAAAATTATAGGTACATAAAGAAATCAAAACGAGCTAAAAGTTTTCTTCGCCTTTATTTATAAAACATATAAATATTATGTCATCTGTGTATTATTTAAATCTTTGCTAATTAGGTATATTGTGACAATGCAACGGGTCTCTGTAATAGCTAAATATTATTTTATATAATTATGTATTAAAAATATTTTGAAACCCACTTCTTCGATTAAAAATAAACTCTCAACTTATTTACCGCCAGCGGTCAGTACATTTTCAAAATGGCTAATTTCATTACATTTTTAACATCTCTGGGAGTCAGAGGAAACATAAATTTCACCAGCTGTTCACTTTACTAAACAGTTTTCAAGAGTATTGTTTTAAACTTTCATGGTCACTAGCATTATAGTAATATAAATTATTTACGGGATTGTTACCTTGTTTTTAGCGAGTTTCCGATATTTCTGATTTGTCTGCCAATAACAGCCTACCCGCAATTACTTTAGTTACTCCGGGATCATGGCGCTTGCAACAGTGCCGAAATATCGGAAACTCGCTAAAAACAAGGTACATGGTAACAATCCCGTAAATAACTTATATTAGTTTTCAAGAGATTGGGAATAATGTCAAATCTTACTGCTTACAAATCAGACGAGCCATATATATGCCTTTGTCACTCTTTGAACGTAACTTTTAACTAGTAATAAAATATTTAATAGTCTGAAAAGTTATGGATTCTATTGTAGCCAAAGAGTTGGCAATTACAGAAAACCCAACCAATGCAGAAATGTAATCGTTTAGCTGTAGCTATAAGAGTTTGATGTTTAATACCTATGTTCTCACTGAATGCGACATGAAACTGCATGTAAGTAATAACTTAATTACAATAGCATACATTTTGAATTTCACATTTGACAACTTTCTTACTTATACGAATAAAAACAATAATTCCCTGCTTACAATTATACTACTTCGAACTAAAGAAATGTAGAATCAACTTCATGGCTATAATGGCTTACACTCCACCACTTTAGTAGAATACAGTCTCCTTCTAATACTTTACGTCGAAGTCAAGCAATTATAGCCTTTAAAGTTGAACATCTAACTTCTTCTGTAGACTTTTGTTCTTATACTAAATTGATGAAGTATTAATGGTATTATCAATTTATGAACTGGTCGTCTTTCACTTCGGAGCTGGCGAGATATCGGTCCAACCATTGTTCTATGACTGGCACGTTCTCCGCGGACCACTTGGCTTCCTCTCTTATGTTCTTCATGGATCGTTCTATGATCCTCTCTGCTGAGCTAAACTCTCCCTGGTGGGCGACGTACAAATTGGTGACCAGGTCCAGTCCTGCTTGCGTCGTGAAGTGGGAAGTCGCAGAGGTTATAAGGTTGTCCCAGAGGTTGGTTTTACTCGACAACCTGTTAATAATATAAGCAAACAATTACTATGATCATCATCATCAGCCTATTAATGTCCCCACTGCTGGGGTGCATGCCTTCCCTATGGATGGAATAGGGAGATTGGGCCGCGGGACCAGTACGGATTGGTGGGTGCTAACGACTGCAGATGCAGCCGGGACCAACGGCTTAACGTGCCTTCTGAAGTACGATCCTTCGTACTTCGAGCTCCTGCTCGAGGTAGTAAATTTTTGGTCACCCACCCAATGACCGACCACTGCTAAAATTGCTTTGCTTCTACGATTGCAGCCGAACGCCCTAAACACTTGCACCATCGAGCTCCTAAAATAGCAATATAACAAATTCAGCCCTCGATTTTGATGATGCCACCTACACAATATGTTTTCATTAAATAATTCTAAAAATCTGACACATATTTGGTTATGGTTTGGGCATGGGATTTTTTTTGTCCTTTGAAAGAAACTTTAAGGCTTTAGTAATATTAACTTACTTCCAGGGGTGGGCGTTTTTAGAATAACGATGCGTAATAACGATGTCAGGTTTGGATGCGCGCATCCGATGCGACTGGGTACCGTTATTGGATGCCGATGCCATCTAGTTTCTGTCAACGTTACTATAGCAACAGTGCCACAAACTTATCTGTGCCGGTGAAGATGTCGCTAGTGGTGAACAAATATGTCATGGAAATGTCACAATTCTATGGATAAATTGTAGTTTACAGTTTCGCCACCGGCACTGAAAAGTTTGTACTACTACGAGACTGACATTCACTTCGCCATCGTACATCGCGACAAAAATTTCATCCCCATCATCTTGATGCGTGGCTATCCACAACCGTGCGTTTTTGTCGAAATTTTCTACCACGTACGACAAAACTGTGGAATATATTGTCGCCAGCAGTGTTTCAGGACCAATACGGCCCAAAAACCTTCAATAAAAGAGCGTACTCCTTACTTAAAGACCGGCATCGCATTTGTGATACTCCTGGTGTTGCAAGTGTCCATGGGCGACGGTGATCACTTACCATCAGGTGAGCCGTCTGCTCGTATGCCCCCTATAAAAAAAAAAAGAACGGCATCGGTACGCGGATCCGTTGCGATTTATCTGATACCGATGCGCATCGATTTCATAAATATCTAAAAACGCCCATCTCTACTTACTTCTCCTTCAGCACGTCCCAATTGTTATTCAAGAAATGGAACAGGGTCGTGTACCCTCGCGACCCGCCAGACAGCATACTGAATACTAAAAAGATGTCTGTCTCAGTGAAGTTGCCGTTGTCCTCGAGGAGTGTGATGTTCAGCAGCCTTATAATCTTAGTCTCATCGTTGGGACAACCCGCCAATGTTTTCAGGAGGTATGTCCGTTCACTCTGCTTCCTCGACGGCGGGAAATTGATGACCCTCTGGAGGCCAAACTCCCATTCCTTCCTCGTGCCCCATTTGAATACTGGACATATGTACTGGTTGGATATTCTGGAAGAAGAACCGTTGTATGATTCGATGTTTTCTTTAACTTACTAACTAAATGCTTACCTACTTAGTGATATACCTGCCACCTGCATACGGTAATAGTTACAATAGGGTGATGACTTTTTTTATTTTTTTGATGTGTAACATCTTTCCTCTCGCTTTCCTGCAATTTGTGGGAGTGATTTCGTGAAATGGGACGGAAGTGCTATTTGATTTGGTTTAGAACAATGTTTAAATGGTTTATTCCTTTGGAAGTATGTTTCATTTATTTTTTTACTAATATAAGGTGAGGTTTCAAATGTTACACATCATACGCGACTTCTGTAAGGCTCGCTCGTTTTTTTCATCGTCTATCAGGTAGATAATCTAAATAGTATTGGACACGTATTTTTGAAGTGATAACTTCATATGGGAGGGTGAATCGCTTTATTACGTAACGCGTTACGGCGTCAGTCTGTCAGGCTACCCTTCCTCTCACGCGTACGGAAGCGGTAGGCAGGCTCCTCTCTCCCTGTAACCCGCAACGCCGCTTATATGAGTTTAAGTTATCACTTCTGTCGTGCGTTCCGAGACGCACGCACACGCCTTTTTTTCTTTTTTAACATCGCCATTATGAGATATATTGAATCGAAATATCGCATGACGTCACGTCTTGGTACAATTTTCGCTTAGAAGTTACGTCACGAGCCCCCCACTCTCAAACTCTGACGCGCTTTATCTTTTTTTTGGCTGATCTTACTGAAAGATAAAATAGAATTTAGTTTACTTTAGCCCATCATTGTCCCTATTCGCCTGTAATACGTAGTGACTAATAATATAAAATTATTTTGTTATTTAGAACTCAAAAGTATAAAATTATAATCTCATCATGATTTACTACCTTACATATATACATATTTATCATCGAAATGGATAAAAAAAATACTTATTTCCTTTCCTGAATTGCATAATAAAAGGCTTCCCGGATCTATCCCTTCCTGTCTATTAAACCTATGTAAATTTCCAATTGTACTCCGCTATTGTCAACCTATTGTCTATTTATTGTTTATTGTGTTAAAATTTAAATTCCTTTTCATGCATTAACATATTTAAGAAACACAGTAGCTTCAACCGAACATTAATAATATACTAGAACGTACTACCTTAGTGCTCTTGTGCGCCGATGAGCCCACTGACCTATTTAATTCGTTTAGCCAAAGAATCGTGAAAACAGCCAGTGGTGCACGGTGGGGACATCAAAGGAAAGGATATGACTGTGCGGGCGCAGAGAAATTCAATCGGAATAAGCAGACCGTCGGCTCCGTGTAATTGGATTGGATCATGTAAAGAGGGTGAGTATTATGATTTTTTTTAAATGTGTATGTCTATTGGGTCGTAAAAGGAATTAATGGTTAAATCTCTCACGTTATACGGACTTCTTTCAAAGGTACGACAAGCGTTTTACTCTATGGAAAGAAGAGAGTACGAAATTCAATTTCTTTTAATAATAATTTTATCATCCATGAAATCTTTAACAACATAGTAACCTTTCTTAAGGAGACATGTTTTTAAACACATTTCTATTAAATTTCACGTTTAAAATGTATTGTTTGATGCGCATTTTGGTTTTAGTAATTTGTCAATTTCAAATAGCTTGAGTTGTATTAGTTTTGTTCATGTTTTGTTCTGAAGAATTTGATTGTTTACGTTTCTTTACTCATGTGGTATTATTATATTATACATAAACAATTAAACAGACATCATAAATTACCCAGAGAGATTAAAAATAACTTGCTAGCCAGTTGTAAAATAGGTACATACTAAGAGTGCACTTGCACAATGGTAAGAAAATTAGAACTAAAAACTTTCCATGTCCATTAAAATTTCTCCAAATATACTTATTCGACGACCTCCGTGTGCCGAGTGGTTTGTACGCCGGGTTTCATGGTGTCGCCGACTCGAGAGGTCCCGGGTTCGAATCCCGGTGGGGGCAGATGTTTGTGTGATGAACACGAGCATTTGTACTCCAGCCATAGATGTTTATTATGTATTTCAATATAAATATACTTATATATGTACTGTATATGTATTCTATCCATTACCCTAGCATCCCATAACGCGAGCCTTACAATGCTTACTTTGGGGCTAGGTTAATTGGTGTGAGTGTTGGAAATATTTATTTATTTATTATTGTTTTTATCAAAACAATGCTAAAATATGAAAAATATTTTGATGGTTTCAAAAAGACTTCACACTCACGGGTTGCCTTCATCAGGGTTCTTCGCTTGCATCCATTTGCTGTACTGCTCCTGCGCCTCGCGTATGCAGGGCTTATACCCGGCCTGACTGAGGAAGGTCTTCGTCATGGTGCGAAGGTTCTTGCGCCAGGTCTCCTCCTCTTCGTGCTCGTCTTTTATCTCCTCGTACAGCGGGCTTAGGATCATTCTGACGTATGCCTGTGTGAATAAAGAGTCCATGAAAATGGATACTTTTAGTGAAAATTGCTTGATATATCGCATCTGATATATATATCGCATATATATAGATCGCATATATGTCGCAGATATATCGCATGATATATCTTGATATCGCAAGTGACAAACAAAAGGGTATTATCTTCAAAAACAGTGTGTTGAGATATCGCGTTTTGAATTATTAAAAAATCATAGAAGAGGAACTACTTGTTCAAATGTTTAAAATGATACCTTGATTTAAACATTTAAACGTACATTACCCTGTTTTGTCTTGAGAAAGTTTAGTTAGTGTATCAATAGTAGTTTTTATTTTAAAAGTACTTTTATATGACAGGGTAAAGGAAATACCCTATAAGCAGTTCAAATGGCTCAAATGGCTCATGTTAAAATTAAAACTAGTATCATTTTAAAATAATTTCGCTGAAAATAACATGTTAAATAAAATTGAACAGGCCAGAGGGTATTATTTTAAATAAAACTTCAAACTTGTATTAATCCGAACGGGCAATAGGGTATTAACTTAACTATAACTTAATACTGTTTACAATACTCACAATCATAAATTTTGCCTAGAAATTGACGACATGTGTTGCTATAATTAAAAACAATTTCGAATTAAAATGCAATTATCTTACCAGTTTATAGAGATAAAAAATGTAGTTTTCGAAACGCAAATAAATAAATAAATGGTTTTGCCGACTTAATACCCTATTGTTTGTGACGTGCGATATATATATTTAAATCTAGCTGCTGCTCTTAATCTATTGATTGAATATAGGATCAATTACCATCAGGAGGACCAAAGATTTATTTGTAAGTAGCGGCCGCCGCGGCGACGTCGACCGCATTAATCAAGTTTTTTGATAATTTCTCAGGACCCTTAAATTTTTCCAGGTAAAAAGTATCTTAAGTCTCAATCCAGATAACAAACTACATATTTGTACCAAATTTTATCGAATTCCATTCAGCCGTTTTTTGTGAGAATGAGTAAGCGATATACACACCTACAAACAATCACATTTCTAATTATAATAAGTACTAGCTGAACCCCGCGGTGTTACCCGCGGTTTATTAGGGATATTTCCCGCAGTAAAATGTAGCCACTCCTAGCTAACTCTATACCAAATTTTATTAAAATCGCTCAAGACGTGAAGAAGTAACAAACACACACTCACAAACTTTTGCCTTTATAATTTATGTGTGATAATTTAAGATAATTTTTACGTAAAAGTGTATGTTTATATAAATTGTCTGGTACGTATATTTTTCTCTTAAGTTAATGAAACTCAATCATAATATGTATTCTAGTTAGGTGTCGTCAACGACAACTTGTCGTCCGGTCCGCGTCCTCGCATTGTCCCCCGGAGGGACGTCCCGGAAGTGCCGACGCGGGCTTTTCAATACACTCCCGCCCTGAAAGTCATTTGTTTGATGTGTCTAGTCGTATTGTACATTCTACGAAATGAAATAAGAATAAATACTTTATACAAATCGCCTTTTGGAAAGCTCTTTTGAATCGTGAAACATTTTCTGACTACTTCTATTATAGGACGTCTATTTGGCAAGCTCGGTTGTATTCAATGGAAAATAAAACCATTATCATTTACTTCATTTCAAATGAAGTGAAATGAATTGTGTTTTATGATTTGTTTTAGCATCTGTTTTTTATGTTAATAAATCTTAGGTTCGTCAAGAAACGAAAGAAAATCTTCCGAGAAAGCTAGCTTTATCAACAAAACACCGAACACCTATCATTATGTGGCGTACAAAGTTATCTTAGGGAATACATTTAAGAAACTATAGTGAATCTTCTGGGAAAGCTAGTTTCATCTGACAAAATATCTGACGTATGCAATGCGTGACGAAAATTTCAGCTTTACTATTCTGTAAGGACTATCTCACTTCTCACCCGGGAATTCGCCCGTGTGATTTGAAATTCATGTTCTAATTTTAAAACACAAAAAAGATTTCGTGGTGAACTGTGAGTTTGTTCTTGTTTGTTCAGAATAGCACTACAGATCTATTCTACTATATAAAAAGAAGTCGGGTTTTCTTTCCTGACGCTATAACTCCAGAACGCATGAACCGATTTCCACGGTTTTGCATTCGTTGGAAAGGTCTCGGGCTCCGTGAGGTTTATAGCAAAGAAAATTCAGGAAAAATTTCAAAAAAAAAATTCTTCTTTTAATCACCAAACGAAATGTTACATAAAACGAAGCCATCTGATGGCGAAACGGAGTTCGCCTGGTTTGCTAGTTACTAATAAAATACACTACATACTGTTGAATTTATATTAAATTTAAATTGGCAAAAATTAATCTATATATATATATTATAATTTGTATTCCTTTTGTAATAAAAAGAAAGTAACATGACTAGGTAATGCCAAAGTATACTTGTTCATTCAGTCTTAACTCAAATACTTCATTTGTTCGTTCAACCCTCACTCATTCGGTCATTCACGCATTCAGTTCACTTATAAACTTGTTTCACTTTGTATTCTGCTGTGCTAGGAGTCAGTCGTATCAGCTTCCTAGTAAAAATACATTTCACAGAAAATAAGTATCATTCGTCACTGTGATTCCGTATTTTATTCAGCACCTCTGACCTATAAAATCTACACATACATCACAAATTACAATTACAATTGACAGCACTAACTTGGAATTTCCCATGTATACATTCGCAGATGTGGTTTCCTAGATGATCGATCATTGTGAACACTGGGTCCCACACGAGGTGGTTCCTCTCATTCTTGAGGAACAGTGTCATGTTAAAAGCGGTTGCGAAGGAGAGATCCCCGGCGTAGGCCAAGTTCCATGCGTCGTGAAGGATTTTGGCCCTAGTCAGTTCCGGGATCAGATGGCGATTCTTGCTCTGAAGGTATCGAGAGAGCAGGTTCCAATTTTCGTGATCGTAGTTCACGGGGAAAGGTGCTGGAAAGAGTTAGAAGGTTAATATCATTTCCCATTAGAAACGACTCAAATTATAAATTTAATTTCCAATCGGAAGTATCCTATATGTGAAGCTAAAGAACTAGGAGATTATGAGATAGGTATAAAAGTAGCGAAACCTCAATGATGCCTTGACGGGTCTTAGATATTGTATAAAACATATAATAAGAATTTCCAAATTCCAATTCCATTTATGACAAATATATATTTTTGAAGTGAAAACTTCTTTAGCGGCGTTGTACACTTTTTTTGTATGGGTAAAAAATGTTAAACTCGCGTCAGATTAAACACGTGGGCTGATCGCATCATGACACACAATAAAATGTTGTTGACTTTCAATATATTGAAGGAAACATAGTAATAATTATTTAATTTATTTTACCGTATTATAATAATAAATCTCTATCTAGGATATCCACGTGGCAGCTTTATTGCGAAGAAAATGATTTTTTTACAATAGATGGCGCTAGGTGCGCTTAAATGTGTTTCGTGTAAGTTGATTTCTTTACAATAGATGTCGCTAAGTGCGCTTAAACGTGATTCATGTAAGTTGATTTTTCTGAGAGATAAACTTTTTAATGTAATATAAATTGTCATGTTTGTGTACGATAGCGCAATAAATAAATATTGTATTCTACCACATAAATGATAGTACTTTAATGCTGATAATAAAAAAAAATCGTGCAAAATTTTTCCTTCACCATTCCAAAACATCAAAAATGCACAACGTTAATATTCAAGTTTTCTCTTCTACCGGCACTCCCGGAGTGCAACCTGTCGTTTTTTTTTTAATTGTCTCTCCCTGATTAAGGAATTAGAGATAACGAAAGAAGAACCAATTTACGATCTCAAACAACTTCGCGCTTCAAAAGATTGGTCACCATCAGTTGTGAGCACCCAAAAATCTACACTGGGCTCTAATGGCGATTTTTAATATGATCTTCTATATTGATGGAGTCCTTAAGGACACCTTGTAACCCAACAGCGACCACATAAGAAGGATAATGATGAAGCGACGAACGTATTATTACCGATTTCTTCAGGATTCACGATAATGAAGTTGTCCCTATTAGGTATGTCGCTGTGGTTGAGCTCCTTTCTGTCCCGCATCCACACGCCGGGCGTGGCTTTGATCAAGTATAGAACTTGCTGAAATATAGCTTGGAACAATAATTGATTAAAAGCTTGAGTTTACCGATGTCTTCAGGGTTCACGATAATGAAGTTGTCCCTATCAGGCTTGTTGCTGATTCTGAGTTCCTTTCCGTCTCGCATCCACACGACGGACGTGGCGTTGCTCAAGGATAGAACTTTCTGAAATATAGCTTGTAGCAATAATTGATTATGAGCTTGAGTTTACCGATCTCTTCAGAGTTCACGATAATGAAGTTGTCCCTATCAGGCTTGTTGCTGATTTCCTTTCCGTCTCGCATCCACACGACGAACGTGGCGTTGCTCAAGGATAGAACTTGCTGAAATATAGCTTGTTACAATAATCGATTGAGTGCTTAAGTTTACCGATTTCTTCGGGGTTCACGATGATGAAGTTGTCCCTATCAGGCATGTCCTTGAGGTTGAGCTCCTTTCTATCCTGCATCCAGACGACGGGAGTAGCATTGCTGAAGTCCAGCTTGTCCTCACGCACCAGCACGATGGGCGCCCACCACGACATGCGCGCGGCATCCGGCACGTCGTGCGGGCGCTCGCGGAGGTACACTTTCTGGGAGTACAAAGAAAGTTGGCAAGTCACACGGCAAAAATAGGCGATTTCACATGTTAAACAAATGCTTGGACGTAAACATAAGCGAACGCTAACTTTAAAGTTTGAAATAATTAGTTGAGTATAAGATTTTGTTTCACAGATATTTCTAACACTCACATCAATTAGCTTAGCACCAAATTTAGCACTGTAAGGCTTGTGTAATGGGATACTAGGGTAACGTTTATAATAAATACAATAATAAACATATTAAAGTATGTTCATCTAGAAATGAATATAAAAACTAATTACTTAGGTATAAGGTATGTACAAATGCTGGGGGCCAATCGCCTAACGGAAATGCTTTGGGAAACGCTAACGCTTACAATTTTATATTGTTATTTCTAGCCGCCTGAGGATTTCGAATACCTCACACTCATTTTTTTTAATATTGTTATTACCAATGCAAAAGAAAAAGTAAGAGCGCGAGGCATTAGAATACCTCAGGCGGCTAGAAATAACAAAATAAAATCGTAAGCGTTAGCGTTTTCCAAAGCATTTCCGTTAGGCGATTGGCCCCCTGGTATTCATCACAAAAACTTTTGACCTTTGAGTAGGCGACATCTTGAAACCTGATGACCGCCATTAATAAGTCCATGCACACCACTCACGCCATAGATGTTTTCTATATCACAAGCTTGTTGATTCCGAAATAATCCAATGTTTGATTAACACTCACAAAAAATACGACAAATAATTTGAAACGAATAAAACGGATGCCACTTGTCCAAGCCCCTAAGCGGAACCAGGGTTTAGAGAATTCCAATTTCCTGTATGAGATAAGATAATCAAACAAGCGGCATGCCTATTATCCGTATTTTGATATTTTGCGCTTTTTTACAAGCTTTTATTTAACTTGCAACGTATGTTTATTCGAGTGGAATCTTACAACTCAATTTTAAGGCACTTGCTCTCAACCGATTGAGCTGAAATTTGGTATGCACGTTCAGTTCGGATGACAATGCATGATTAATAGTGTGACATCATTCTAGATCCTACATGGCGTCATATCCAAAATGGCGGAGCAATCATTTTTAATGCATTCCTACACATATTAGTATCAAATTAAAGGGCTTGCTGAGAATTACTCGAAAAATAATGTGACGCCACTCTTAATCGAATATGGCAGACTATTAAAACTCAAATATCAATTTAAAAAACAGATATCTTTAACTAATTTAGTTGATTTTTTTATACACGTTCAGTTTGGATGACAATTCATAATTAATTGTGTGACGTTATTCTAAATCCAAGATGGCGGAACACCCAAGATGGCGGAACACCCAAGATGGCGGATAATATTCATTTATTCGTTCCTACAATATGGGGCTTGCTGAGAATAACTCGAAAAAGAATGTGACGTCACTCTTAATCCAATATGGCAGTTTATATTTTTTTCTTTTTAGCGCATTTAAATAAAAGCTTGTTTTTAAAAAGGTTTTTTTACCTTAATTTTTTTTAAATGACAAATACAATTATTACAGTATATTATTAGTAAATTGAAAAAAAACTACTGAATAATGCTTCGCGATCTAAGTTTTACCTTTTGGCAAAATTCAAGCTTACCCCCGCCTTTTGAGATGACCTTCAGTTATATTTGTTTAAATATGCATAAAAGTTACTTAAAAACATAATAAAATCACTTACCTGTGTTAATGTAACGGTCTTGCTGTCATAATTCCTCTGAGCTATAACGACCGGAAGACGATCCTTGTCGATCCAGGTGTTAGCTATCGTCTTGATGTTGGTATCCTTCGGAATCTTTCCGTCAGTAATAGCGGCGGTGTTTAGGGCATTCCAAATGTCATCGCCAGTGAAAGTTTTGAATTTTCTGATGACAAACAGTTCATCATCATCATCATCCGCCTATCAATGTTCCCACTGCTGGGGCACAGGCCTTCCCTATGGCGGGAATAGGGACATTGGGCCATGACCCACCATGCGGGCTCAGTGCAGATTGGCGGGTGCTAGCGACTGCAGATGCAGCCGTGACCAACGTCTTAACGTGCCTTCCGAAGCACGGAAGAACCCAAGATAGAAGATTTTTGGTCACCTATCCAATGACCGATCACTGCGAAAGTTGCTTAACTTCAACGATTGCACCCAAACGCGCTAACCACCTGCGGCATCGAGCTTCTCAAACAGTTAATTAGATGTAAAACAACAGCGTAATGACACAATGGTAAGCGCGCACGGACTGCAACTTGCGAATGTCAACATTATTTTTTTGATAGGTCCTTGGTAATATGGGTGATTAACAACTAATGAGGAGCTCGATTTCGCGGGTGGTTAGCGCGTTCGGCTGCGATCGTTGAAGTTAAGCAACTTTATCAATGGTCGATCATAGGATGGGTAACCAAAAATCTTCTGTCTTGAGTTCCTCCGTGCTTCGGAAGCCACGTTAAGACGTTGATCCCGACTGCATCTGCAGTCGTTAATCCGCACTGGGCCCGCGTAGTGGGTCATGTCCCAATATCCCTATTCCATCCATAGGGAAGGCCTGTGCCCCAGCAGCGGATACATATATTGAGAGCTTCTGCAAAGTTCAAACTGCTAACCTTTGCACAGTTGTAATAACGGTCAGGGTTTTTCTCTCCGTGCTCAAGTAGTTTATTTGGTTATTATATTTTTTATTTTAAGCATATAACTACTAGATGCTAAAATCTTTATTACAAAAAAGGTTCGAGCCCCTTCTGAAATCCGCACCTCGTAGATTTTTTTCTAATAAAATTTCTGTAGCTTTGTTGATAATAACGGCTTCCTTTTTATCATTTTGAAGGGTAAGCAAGCTCTTAGGTGTTTTTTTTTACTTTTTAATTACACTGGCCTGCAAATCTAAGTATCACAAGGTTAAAATTATTATTTTTCTAATCTATATAAATCAGAGAATTATAATAAAAAAAACCTTTTTATAGCAAATATAATCAGCTTTTTTATGAAACTGTAGTACAAAATTAAACTCTTGAGTCCTTTTTATTACATCTTGAGTACTTCAAAAATTATTGCAATTTTAAAAGTCTTATACTTAGTTTTACAGGCTACTTGCGAATGTCAACATTATTTTTTGATAGGTCCTTGGTAATATAGGTGATTAAGAATTAATGAGGAGCCCGATGGCGCGGGTGGTTAGCGCGTTTGGCTGCGATCGTTAAAGTTAAGCAACGTTCTCAGTGGTCGGTCATTGGATGGGTGACCAAAAATTTACTATCTCGAGCTTCTCCCTGCTTCGGAAGGCACGTTAAGCCGTTGGTCCCGGCCGCATCTGCAGTCGTTAGCACCCACCAATCCGCACTGGGCCCGCGTGGTGGGTCATGGCCCAATCTCCCTATTCCATCCATAGGGAAGGCCTGTGCCCCAGCAGTAGGGACATTAATAGGCTGATGATGATGAATATTTTCTTTAGATTCAAACATTGTGCAATTACATGCTTAAAAATTTAAAATTATAAGTATCAGTAGCAGCTCAGAGAATAAGAAAGAATATATCACCTGGATTCGATGAACGCCCTCAGTCCTTTCTTGAAGGTTTCTCCGCCGAGGGTGTAGTTGAACATGCGGAACAGCAGCTCGATCTTGGTGCATGCCGTCTCCTGCTTCATGCCCGTGATGCGGGAGTGCGGGTACCGCTTACTGAACTCATAGTAGATCGAGTACAGCACCGTCATCGGCCACTTGCCCTCCATCTCGGAGCCGTTGTTGATCTGGTGATGAAAATAAGGTATCATTCTGTAAGTCGAGGTGATTCTACCAGGATTGCCAGGTGATGGTAATGAAATAGTACTACGGACAAAAACCAAAACAACTATATTTTAGTTTGATACCCCAAGTTCAGTTGGAATAGTTCTATTGGTTGGACCATCTTTAAAATTTGATGATTGTGGCGGCGACATCTACATGCCCCACATATAACTAACATGGAGGACATAATCTTACGCCTCCTCAAGAGATGGCGTTACCGGCGTTGCGCTCACAACGTATGGAAGCCTCGCAAGTAAAATTCGGAGATTAACACTCGGATATATTCGATGCCCGACCAAAATCAGTCGGGCCGCGGCCCCCGGTCTACCATCACCCAGCTCGGAGGAAGATCTTCCCCTTTGGCCTTCCTACAATGATCTACCTGCAGAATTTAACCTATGGACACGGTAATATTATCTATACAGTATTGTGACTCGGCCCTGTCCTTGAAATAACTGCCTACGGCCGAGCGGGGCGTATCCACGCGATAGGGCTGCCCGCCTACAGTATTTTAATTTCATCTACATAATTGAGTTTCTTTCTAGTTTTGTGTGTATTACGTATAATTATAATTCTGATGTTCATCAGTTTGCTGAGTTTTTCGACTCTAGTCAAGTCTCATATTGGTGGATTATTTGTCATATTTGATTTTGTTCATTGGTAGTGCGTATTTTTAACAAATGATGAGTCTGTCATTATAAGTATAAGTCCCGTATAAGTTTGTCATTGATCAAGTCATTTAAGCACAGTGGATAAAAACATTTGATAGTGTTTAAAACAGTTGTATTGTATATGACTTCTATGAACGTAGATATGAATTGATTAAAATGAGTTTATAAAAATTATAGGTATTACAGTTAATCTTATTTACTTTAATAACTCAACCAATAGCGTAAGACGTTTATTGTTTTGGTGTGTGTAGCTGTAAGAGTGTTGTTTATTCAGTTTTTACATAAAAGCTACACCTATGTATTTGTTTCTTAGGTTTTCACGCACATTACTCATTAAATAAAACTAGTTTTTACGGGTTAATGCACGAACTTTATTTATTTATTGATGTTTCGCAGCCTTTTCAGGTCTGCATCGTCAGAATAATGATGTTTTATTTACTTTGTCGAGTTACCTTCGAAAGACTCGAAGGTACCAGTCTTTCGAAGGTCTGAAAAGGCTGCGAAACGTCAAAAAATAAATAAAGTTCGTACACCTATGTAGCTCTGCCAACTTCTTAAGAGATATATACCTTAAGGTATCTATATATTATTGAAAGTTTAGGAAGTCGTTCGTTCAACCACATCATGAAATGCTCCAGTGATTTTTAAGATCTAATAAAGGTTAATTTACAGTTTCCGAAGAAAGTTTATATCTAGCAAAAGTTCGAGACGAACTTCGAAAAGATATATGGGGGCCTTCTCTCGTTCGTTCGCTAATCAATTCCATAATCGTTTCGAACTTGGAAGTCCGAATAACCATCTATGTTATGTATATTAATTCATTCAACGATCAGCCAAACTGGGCTGGGAGCAAAAGAAAACATAGGATATACCGTTACCCTAGCATCCCATAACACAAGCCTTACAGTGCTAATTTTGGATCTAGGATAATTGGAATGTGGAAAAAAGCCTCCAAATCTAATCTAACGTACATAGTAGGATGCTTACCTTGAAAGCTGTTTCCGCTGCCAAATATCCGACCAGAGCCTTGTTTAAATGCGCGTCCGACCACCATGCCGGCGTCGCCAGAGCACCCAGCCATTGGTAAGATATCTCTTGAGCTAGTTGCAGGTATCCCTTACTGCTCAGGTCACTCTCCCTAAGAACATAATCGAATTTTTCGAAATCGCGGTTTTACAAGACGATTGGCACATCCCTACCTGATATTAAGACTATCTCATATTGAATATGAGTAGTATCCAAATTTTAAAAATAGCTGATACTGAAGAGATTCGTTTCGCATCAGCCGCGCCGCTTTATTACCCTACTAATCGAACTCTTGTTACCTACCCATGGCGAGTTTTCTGAAGACTTATTCTCCCTTATCCAACATTCCCCTTTTGCCCCATCCCAATTCGATCAAAGAGATTTGGTGGCTCATTTCTTTGTCACACTATCCTTCTTACAAACCAAGGTATATTCAAGAAGACGTGAAGAAACAATTTCATGACTGGTAAGGTGAGGATGGTGCTGTTATGGCAGTCTAGTCTCTGAGCTGGTTGAAAAGGCCGGCAGGGAGTTCTCGAATATCTTCGTGGCAACTCCCGGTGGCGTAGAAGACATTCTTTCCCCGACAAAAAAAAGGTTAAAATGCAGCACCAGCATACTTCGCGGTTTGGATTTCACCGTCATTTAACATACAAGTCACATACGGGTAGAGACATTTGCTCGGAACTTCATATAAACAAAAAATAAATTACTGTAGAAAAAAAAATATGATACGTGATAATGTTATCAGGCTGCAATATTCCGTTAAGTCGTCATGAACATAGGAAATATAACACAAAATTATACTAAAATATTGGTGTCGATTCTGGCATAATTCTTTAAACTTAAAACTAAATTTAACATCAGTCTCTTGTCTTTTCATTCTGTATGGAGAATGACAAGGATACTCTGCTGTAAAATTTAAGTTTAGGGTTAGAGAAGCATGCCAGAATCAACGCCATTATATAGTTTAATATGGATTTAAATTGTAAGACATTAAATGGTCATTTAAAATTCGAATTCAAGTTGATCACCGCCACGAGAATCTAGAAGCGGCTACTAAAGTGGCTGAAGCGCGCGACAGCAGCCGACTAAGGCAAGGGAAAGAGGGGTGGGGAATCGCGCGAGTGGCGTGTGGCGGCGTTTTGTATCGGCGCATTAAATGGCCGGTGCGGGCCACAAGAAATATGCCGGTGGCGGCGTTTTGTGGTTGTAGTCGGTGGCCCGTGTGCGGCGACTCTTAGAGATACCAACTATTTAATTTCACCTAAATTAACCTTATCTTTACCCTTGGGTGTCTAACGTTTGATAGCTCCAGCTATTTATCGTCAGACCTTGAACCACGGCCATAAATTAGCATAGATAATTACTTGCCACAGATAAGCAGAGCAGCTAACATGTAAGGGCCCCCTAGTAGAGTTAACACTATCAACATCAACATGGAATACTAATTAAGCATACTTATCAAGTACTGAAGCCCTCATCCAGGACTAGATGTGAAAAAACAGAAACTATTAAAATTACAGTACTAAGAAAATAAGTTAAGAATTCAGGATAATTTTGGAATCGTTTATACAACTGTCTGGCAAGATTTTGTTATTGTTTCCATTAACACATGACAATTTGAAAACCACTGTGGTCATTGTCAACTCATCGAAGTTTGACTTTGAAATTATTATCTTCACAAAGTTTAAAGAGCAGGGGCAAGGTAGCTGACTGGTAGGATTTTGTTACTGTTTCCGTAAGAACAATTTGAAAACAACCATGGCAATTACTGCAGTCTTATCGAAGTTTGACTTTGAAAATCTCATACTTTAATGGGTTACAGTAAGAACTATTACCCAAATTGATAGTTGAACCTTCTAAGAATTTTAAATTTGGCATTCTCATTAGAAAGCATATTTTGGCAATTTCAGCACTGTTTTTCTTGATCCGGTCATGTCAATAGGGAAAACCTGTAATCCGGGATATAAATTCATTGAAATCGTTCTAGACCACATGTTATTTTAAAGATACAAAATCTTTTCATTATAAATTCCCGGAGAAGTGACTAATCCTATGTTCTCAAAAAATTAATAGTGGCTAAACAAAACACTTCATAAAATCCAATTAGTTGTATATTAATAAAGACATAGTTTCCTTGAACTAAATTTTACCAATCAATTGTCACTTGTTATGTTGGCTTCTCTTTGATTAATAGCATCGTAGCTTGTGCATTGTTGTAGTCGTCAAATATGATAATAATTGAAACATCTAAATCACAAGTTACTATGTAAATAATTAATTAATTTACTCCCCTGATCACATCTCTCCTGTTAATAACAAAAATTATGAATATTTGGAACGCTCTGGATTAGCTCCACAAACTTATAAGAAATTGACGCCAGGTCAAGCTGAACAAACATTGATAAGTTCAAAATCAGCTTATGAGGCTCGGAACCCAACCTATGTGTTTGCATTCTGTGATTTATGATATGTGGCTTATGTCTTCAAGATTTCATGTATCAGCAATTCACATAGTTTCCTAAGACTAACAGAAACCTTTACCTATATAAACAAATGGTCATCAACATGATAATTTGTGGTTGATCTTTTCCCAAGGTTCAAGTATTTGATAAAATACGACTGTAGCAAACAATGAGAAGTTGTTTTTTAAAGAAGCGTAGCCCAAAATACGTAGATAAAATTTATTAACATTAGATAAAAGTTCTTGCCTTTATTTTAAAATTGTCGTTAAAAAGTTTCACAAACATTATTTAAATAAATAAAAAAAGAATCGTCGAAATGTATGTAGTTACCAGCATTACTTCCGAAATACTCCACCAAGATCAATTTTTTTTGCAATTATCTGAACAAGGCTTATATAAAAAACGAACAGAAAAAAATGGCGGTACGAAGTTCGATGGGTCTTTGGGTCAACTACTTTTTTTAATATATATTTTTTTTAAACTCACTTGAACACAATTAGGCCCCAATTATCGGCAGGCTTCACTCCTTGATAGTTCGGCAGGGCTACGAAATCCAGCTTCTTAAGGGGTAGAGGAATGTGCCAAAGACTCGCTATCTCAGTGAACACTCGGTATATCTTCTCGTTCACTCCTTCAAGAGCCTGAAGGAATTCTGGCCGACCCCAAACGCGAAGCTCTGAACAAAAAAATGGATCATAAAAACATACATGAAAACAACAAATACGTAATTTCAAGAGAAATAAAGATTAGGGGATTTTCTTCTCGAATAGGGTATTTGACAGTATTAAAAATAGGGTGCCAATTGTTAGCATCTGTATTAAGAATGAATATTAGCAGGAGTTTTTACTATTTTTACAGAAAAAATATTCATAATTTTACTAAAAACCCACGATAAAGATAATAGTTTTCTCGTCTATTGTCGCGTGACCCAAAACGCTTTGGATTGTGGAGCCTAAAATGACGTCACACGCAAGTAAACTTCTTTTAAAGTGACATTTGATTGTATGGTTTGACGTTTTAATGACAGACGTGTGACGTCACACACCAGTGAGCCGCCATATTGTCCAGAGATACGTTTTCCGCGGCAACTTGAAAATAGAGTTTTTGAATTAGTTTTTTTACCGAAATACACAATATAATGATGAATATCCAAATTTTTATGGACTCTATAAACATTGGTGAATAACGTGAGATCGTTTTCTAAAACTTGTCAAATACCCTATTATTATGAGTTACCTCATATTGAAGTAATTTTTCAATTTGACGACTCTGTATATAATACAGGGAGAAAAAAACAGCCCTTGCTGAGTTTTTGCCGGTTCTTCTCCGTACAAGGTCTCCCGCCGTAGATTTGCGAACCGATGGCGTAGCTTTTCGACATGTGTCACAAGTGCTTGTAACAGCCTAGACTGAATAAACGATATTGAATTTTGAATTGGAGCGCCCGTCTTCCACCTTATAGAAGACCACAGTAAAATAACACTGCCTTTTGGTGGTGTTGTGGTTCAGTCGGTCAGTAATGTTTCAGGCCTCCACGGGGTAGCCTCAGGGTAGGCTACGGCGTGGGTGATATTTATTTGTTATTGTAAGCGTTTATAGGTTATGGTAGCCGTTTACTTCAGGCGGGTCATATGCTTGTTTCCTACCCTTATTACTCAAAAAAACGACGGGTTGCACTCCGGGAGTGCCGGCAGAAGTGAAAACTTGAATATTAACGTTGTGCATTTTTGGATATTTTGGAACGGTTAGGGAATAATTTTGCACGAATTTCTTTAATTATCATTATAAAAGTACTATCATTTATACAATGTGGTAGAATGCAATATTTATTTATTGCGCTATCGTACACAAACATGCCTGTTTATATAACATTAAAAAGTTTATCCCTCAGAATTTCTCATTTAAGCGCACCTAGCGACACCTATTGTAAAAAAATGCATTTTCTTCGCAATAAAGCTGCCACCTGGACGTCCTAGATACAGACTTATTATTATAATACAATAAAATAAAATATTACTATGTTTCGTCCAATTTATTGAAAGTCAACAACCTTTCCAATTTTATTGTTTTCGTCAGGACATCACGATCAGGACACGTGGCCTGTGATGCGATCAGCCCACGTGTCATGACGCGAGTTTAACATTTTTTACCCATACAAAAAAAAGTGTACAACGCCGCTAAAGAAGTTATCACTTCAAAAACTTAATTAGTCGCACGTACATTTTGTAAGCCGACCAAAATTTAACTTAACAGAGTTTTGTATTGATGTGTTCATCAAACTCCGAACAACTTTATTAACTTCCAACGCCAACGATTATTATGAAAAGACTCTAGATCTAATTTTCTTTACTACGAACGGCAAAGGTCTTTCCAATGAATGTTTATGTATATTGGAAACAATCCTTTTAATGGTCCGATTATTACTCCGTCGCAGAGTGAGGTACTTAGCACTGTTCGTGTCGAAACCGAGGCCGTGATAATAATATTATCAGATGTTATTAGAAGCCCCAAAATTGCTTTAAACGGAGTTCGTCTAAGTTTCTAGATTAATTAACACCGGACGTGGACCTCTGAACGGGACGTCTCAGCAGAATTAAGATGCTCCATTATAAACGGCTCCTTTCCAACGGAACGTAACGGTTGCGTACAAATTTCAGGTAATGGACTTCCGAAAATGACCACAATAACTCTTCTAGGGCACCGAGATAAGATTAATCTCTCAAATAAGATAATTAAACTCGTCCTTTACAAGTTTACGAGATTTAACTAGATTTGTGAAGGGTTTCCAACTAAATTAATTAACTTTCTGTCAGTGGCTGTTTTGTATAATAATAATGAATAAATTAATATCTCTAACGCGTAACGGATAGAATACATATACTGATACTTATATCTGTATCTTATATATAAACAATTATCGTGTCACAATGTTAGTTACCGTACTACTCCGAAACGGCCTGACCGATTATTATAAAATTTAATATGCATATTCCGTGGGTCTGAGCATCGGCTACTATCTATTTTTCATATCCTTAAGTGATAATGGTTATCCAACTGTAACGTTGTGTTCTGAAACCTACAATGCGCCTTCGCGCCAAAATTCAAAGGATTGGGTATTGTAACGTAGTGTTCTCATATGGGTTAGGAGGAATGTTATCCCAGGAAATGGATAGAACACTACGTTACACACACCAAAATTTTTTTTTGGACAATATTTATTTTTTTATAATGTGGTATTAAAAAATACATACAAACCTAAATTTTCTCTTCTACCACCTGCCCCTATTTTTATGGCGGTACGAAGTTCGCTGGGTCAGCTAGTATTTATATAGAAATACATATTAAACATCCATAACTGGAGTGTACGGATGCTCCTATTCATCACACAATCATCTGCCCCTACCGGGACTCGAAAACCGGACCTCTTGAGCAGGCGACACCTTGGCAACCGGCGTACAAACCACTCGGCCACGGTGGTCGTAAAAATAATGAAATTTTCAGTACTATATCTGAATTCGTTTATCAATAATATGTTTTTGATCTTTCCTCCCGCTTTCCTGCAATTTGTGGGAGTGATTTCGTGAAATGGGACGGAAGTGTGTAACAGGAAGTCGCGAAAGCACGCGCTATTTGATTTGATTTTAGAACATAATGTTCAAATGGCTTATTCCTTTTGTAGTAGGTTTTATTTCTCTTTTTACTAATATAAGGTGAGGTTTCAAATGTTACACATTGCGAATACTGTAATGCTCGCTCGTTTTTGTTTGTCAACTTAATAAATGAAATGAAATGAAAACTATAAGTATACGGTATTGTTCATAACCAACTCTCGATTGCGTTGTATATATAACCGGCAAAACCCGATTTTAGGACAAACTAGTTTTTTCCTAGGCTAAACCAGATCATCCTTTAGGAGATAGGATAAGTCGGTCCAGACTAGGCTAAACTGTTTCATCCTATGGCCGATATGATAAACTAATTTAACCTAGGCTAAAATAATTGAGCGTTATATGAATACACTTCAGGATAAACTAGGTTGACCAGATCTTTTTAATAGGGAATAATATAATAATAATAATAATATAAATATTTCCAACACTCACACCAATTAGCCTAGCCCCAAACTAAGCACTGTAAGGCTTGTGTTATGGAATGCTAGAGTAACGGATAGAATATATATACCTACTGTACATATATAAGTACATTTATATAGAATTACATATTAAACATCCGGAGGATGCGATCGTTGAAGTTAAGCAACTTTCGCAGTGGTCGGTCATTGGATGGGTGACCAAAAATTTGTGGGTAGGTCATGCATGGCCCAATCTCCCTATTTTAATCATAGGGAAGGCCTGTGCCGCAGCAGTGGAGACATTAATAGGCTGATGATGATGATGATTAAACATCCATGACTGGAGTACAAATGCTCGTATTTTCGGATTTATTATTTAGGATTCGAACCCGGGACCTCTCGAGTCGGCGTCACCATGACACCTGGCTTACAAACCACTCGGCCGTGGAGGTCGTCAAACGTCAGGACTATTATAATCGTGATGCATTTATTAATTAAATCAAAATTAAGTTTACTTATTTTGCATGGTATACTCTGAAGGCGTTTGGAATTGCAGTGAACAGATTTTTCTTGCAGATGCACCTACTTGACAAACAGTTTTTTACGCAGCTGTACATTACAAAACCTGGCTCTTGTCCAACTGAATTTTTAGGCTTGCAGTCCTCGAAGATATATCAATAACTTGGTAATCATCGCCCACTCTTAAAAATTTCTTGCTAATACGCGTCTCGCTTAAACGTTTTTGGCTAGACAGAATTAGGACAGACTCGTCCAAACCAATTAATCCTGAAGATACTAATTATATATCTAATATGAATAGATCTTATTCATATGAGGCTCAAAAAGTTCAGCCTAGGTTAGACTAGTTTATCCTATCGGTCATAGGACGAACCAGTTTAGCCAGGACTGTACCGGTTTATCCTATCGCCTAAAGTAAGAAAACATATATACATATATAACAATGCAATACATAAAATGTTTTAAATATTAAAAATTAAAATATTTGTTGATTACACAGAAACCTCTTTCTGTGGTTAAACGATTTGAAACGGTATCACGTAACTTCAATTGTATTTTTATGCTTACAATTAGTAGGTACAGTTTTGAGACTATACAATATCTCATATTTGCCTATCAAATTATTGAACTTTTCTGAACTGCAATCTAGAAATATCAGTATAAGTAGTTTTTTTTTTATAGATAGGTCCGACAAATGACTCCACCCCACCTGATGTTAAGTGAAGGTGAAGTCCAGACGCGAAGATAGCTGATACAGCAGTTCTACCTGCCACACCAGCCATCCTCACCCTGCCGGCCTGCATGTTGCTTCTTCACGCCTCTTTTAAAGGATCCCAGTTTGTAAGAGGGAGGGAACACGTGAGCGGGCAGAAAATTCCATTTCCATTTCCACTTACCGAGATCATTCCCATGGTCATCCTTGTAATGGGCAGATTCACCGAGCTGCTTTAGGTCAGCAAGTACGAGGCCCAGTGTGAACGTAGACAACGGGGGAGTCCTCTCGAAGTGGTCCCATACAGCATTGGGTTCCCCAGTTCTATTCAAAATGAAAAAAATATAAAGCATTCATTATAGTAATATAAGTTATTTACGGGATTGTTACCATATACCTTGTTTTTAGCGAGTTTCCGATATTTCGGCACTGTTGCAAGTGCATCCATGATCACGGAGTTACTCCGTGATCGCCAAGCGCCATGATCACGAAGTTACTCCGTGATCATGGCGCTTGGAACAGTGCCGAAATATATTACTCACAAAAACAAGGTTCATGGTAACAATCCCGCTAATAACTATAATGCTACTGATCATGAAACTGTATAACAATATGACTAAGCATTTGTTCAAACTAATTACATGGTCCTTGTATTATGGATATTTCATCATCATCAGCCTATTAATGTCCCCACTGCTGGGGCACAGGCCTTCCCTATGGATGGAATAGGGAGATTGAGCCATGAGCCACCACGCGGTCCCAGTGCGTATTGGTCGGTACTATCGACATCGACTGCAGCCGGGACCAAAGGCTTAAAGTGCCTTCCGAAGCACGGAGGAGCTCGAGATAGTAAATTTTTGGTCACCCATCCAATGACCGACCACTGCGAAAGTTGCTTAACTTCAACGATCGCAGAAGAACGCGCTTACCACTTGCGCCATAGATCTCCTCAAAAATTTTTTTATGGATGTTCAAAAGAACAAAAACAATAAAGAGAGTTTTTTTTATGTTCAGCCGGCCAAATCTGAAGTACTCATATTTCAGTCGTATAATCAATAATATTTTTCTTTCTCTTCTTTTATAAGAACAATGAAATTTAAAACTATATTGACAAAGTTACATTTTAAACCAAAAACGCGTAGTATAGTCGAAAATAATGTTTTAATTTATAAACTAAAATTACTTAACTGAAACAGGAAATTGTATTTAATACGAAATTCAACGCAATTCATTTAGACCATTAAATTATAGAACATCAACTTTTCTACTGTGTATCGGCACTCGGCCAAGTGTCGATTCTACTACGCTTACGTAAAAATCGTGTATCTGTAGTAGTTAACGTAAAAATCGTGTCTCTGTAGTAAATTAATAGTGTCACTTTTTAACACAGTTCCTGTTTCTAAAACATAAAATAAAAAATACATATTATAGATAACAATGACAAATGAGTAAAGGAAATACATTGTTTTAAGCTTTCATGGTCACTAACATTATAGTAATATAAGTTATTTACGGGATTGTTACCATGTACCTTGTTTTTAGCGAGTTTCCGATATTTCGGCACTGTTGCAAGCGCCATGATCACGGAGTAACTGAAGTAATAAAATAAAGTAAGAATAGTGAGAATGTGAACAGTGGTACGGGTATCGAACGCAATAAAAGACTTCGTCGGAGGGTAGACCGATATGTCTGCCAATAACAGCCTACCCGCAATTACTTCAGTTACTCCGTGATCATGGCGCTTGCAACAGTGCCGAAATATCGGAAACTCGCTAAAAACAAGGTACATGGTAAAAATCTCGAAAATAACTTATATTACTATAAAGGAAATACATTCGTGATTTCTTGTTTTAGTAACGATAACTGAGAAGCTCGATGGCGCAGGTGGTTAGTGAATTCAGCCTACAATTGTGAAGGTTAAGCAACTTGCGCAATGGTCGGTCATCAGACGGATGACAGAAAAACTTATTATCTAACTCCTCCGTGCTTCGGAAGACACGTTAAGCCATTGGTCCCGGCTGCGTCTGCAGTCGATAGCACCCACCATTCAGCTCTGGGCCCGCGTAGTAGGTAACAGCCCAAACGCCCTATTCCACCCATAGGGAAGGCCTGTGCTCCAGTGGAGACATTGATAGGCTAAAGATGAACGGTAACTGTTTCTAAACTCAAATCTAATGAAACGCCATTACTATTTATTAGAGTATCAATACCCA
This sequence comes from Chilo suppressalis, assembly GCA_902850365.2. Classification (NCBI taxonomy): domain Eukaryota; kingdom Metazoa; phylum Arthropoda; class Insecta; order Lepidoptera; family Crambidae; genus Chilo; species Chilo suppressalis. Next base: position 26,145,474 of record OU963901.1, on the reverse strand, counting down.
AGTTTGAACTTGTTTCGCCAGGCTTGAATTTAAAACTCGCAACCGATGGGCTACACACAACCAACTTCATTATATTCAAACACACGTCTTAGTAGAGCTTTGGATTACACGTTAAAGTCATGTCTGATAAATATTTGAATTGTTTCTGCCACACAGTTCTTATACAAACTGCTTCTGTATCACTACTTTCAATAGTATATTATTTTAAACTTTCATGGTCACTAACATTATAGTAATATAAGTCATTTACGGGATTGTTACCATGTACCTTGTTTTTAGCGAGTTTCCCAAAAAAATTTCGTTAAAAACAAGGGAAATGTTTTTTTTTAACTGTATGGTAACAATCCCGTAAATAACTTATATTACTTTTAATAGCCTCCATCTTTTTTTATTGTTCATAATTTCTAAATCGAGATCACTGGAGTGGAAAATACATAATAAAAAGAAAGAAAAGATTTAAATTAAAAAATCACGTTATCAGAAGTAATTTGTAAATAGTCATCAGAGGGCTGAATTTATTCACTTCGTTTACGAAACATCGGAAACCAATTCGAGTTCTACATTTGTTTTGTTGTTGCCAAGCTACAAATGAACGACAGCGACAATGCAAAGATTGGAATCGAACTTTGGTCATTCAATCTGTGATTCTGTGATTCAGCCGTGCTATTGTGTAATGTTGAGGGCGAATTGAGTGTCTGGAAATGAAGTCTCGATGTAAGTATGCGCTTTTTATGGTTTCTGTTCCATTATCCAAAAGTTACACCGTTACTCAGCTTGAACGGCGTTTTGTATCCAGCCTCGTGGCAATTATAAAAAATAATTAGTGCCACCATTAAATAAAACAAGTTTCAGCAGTATAGATGCACTGATTTAATAATCTATTGACGTTTCGAAATCATAATTCTGACGACGCAGCCGTAGAAGGATGAGAAACGTCAATAAATAAATAAATTAGTGCACCTATACTGCTGAAACTTGTTTTATTTAATGAATGGTGAGCGTGAAGAAACAAATAGTGCCACCATGTTCTTGCGCTGCACGACGCCCAGCTCGAACGCAGTCTTGCATCCGGGCTCGTAGCAGTTACAGAGACTAGTAGACTAGTGAGACTACCCGGGCGCGTGGCAATAGAGACAAGTGAGTCTACCCGCACTCGTGGTAATTATAGAGACTAGTGAGGCTACCCGAGTTCGTGGCAGTTATAGAGACTAGTGAGACTACCCGGGCTCGTGGCAAAAGCGACAAGTAAGTCTACCCGCACTCGTGACAGTTATAGACACTAGTGAGACTACCCGGGCTCGTGGCAAAAGAGACAAGTGAGTCTCCCCGCACTCGTGGCAATTATAGAGACAAATAAGTCTACCCGCACTCGTGGCAGTTATAGACACTAGTTAGACTACCCGGGCTCGTGGCAAAAGAGACAAGTGAGTCTACCCGCACTCGTGGCAATTATAGAGACAAATAAGTCTACCCGCACTCGTGGCAGTTATTGACACTAGTTAGACTAACCGGGCTCGTGGCAAAAGAGACAAGTGAGTCTACCCGCACTCGTGGCAATTATAGAGACAAATAAGTCTACCCGCACTCGTGGCAGTTATTGACACTAGTTAGACTAACCGGGCTCGTGGCAAAAGAGACAAGTGAGTCTACCCACACTCGTGGCAATTATAGAGACTAGTGAGACTACCCGGGCTCGTGGCAATAGAGACAAGTGAGTCTACCCGCACTCGTGGCAGTTATAGAGACTAGTGAGACTACCCGCACTCGTGGCAATTATAGAGACTAGTGAGACTACCCGCACTCGTGGCAGTTATAGAGACTAGTGAGACTACCCAGGCTCGTGGCAATAGAGACAAGTGAGTCTACCCGCACTCGTGGCAGTTATAGAGACTAGTGAGACTACCCAGACTCGTGGCAGTCATAAAGACTATATAGTTATTAAGACGCTACATCTCCTCGGTTCTAGCCACTGGAGTATTGCTCAATGGCACCATGTTCTTGGACCACATGACACTCAGCTTGAACTACGTCTTGTATCCGGGCTCGTGGCAGACTAGTAATCTAGTGAGACTACCCAGGCTCTTGGCAATTATAGACTTATGCACCGGGCTCGTGGCAATTATGAAGACTATACAGTGAGTAAGACACTTACATCTCCTTGTTCCTAGCGACTGAAGTATTGCTTAGTGCCACCATGTTCTTGGGCCGCACAACACTCAGCTCGAACGGCGTGTTGTGTCCAGGCTCATGGAAGTTATAAAGGATATGTATAGTGAGTGAGAGACTTACATCTCCTCGGTCCGAACGACTGGAGTATTGCTCAGTGCCACCATGTTCTTGGGCCACACGACACTCAGCTTGAACAGCGCCTTGTAACCGGGCTTGTGCAAGTTATAAAGAATATATAGTGAGTGAGAGACTTACATCTCCTCGGTCCTAGCGACTGGAGTATTGCTCAGTGCCACAATGTTCTTGGGCCGCACAACACTGAGCAAGAACAGCATCTTGTATCCGGGCTTGTGGAAGTTAAGAAGACTATAGTGAGTAAGAGACTTACAAATCCTCGGCCCTAGCGACTGGAATATTGCTCAGTGCCAACATGTTCTTGGGTCGCACTACACTCAGCTTGAACAGCGCCTTGTACCAAGGCTCGTGGAAGTTATAAATAAAATATAGTGAGTGAGAGACTTACATCTCCTCGGTCCTAGCGACTGGAGTACTGCTCAGTGCCACCATGTTCTTGGGTCGCACTACACTCAGCTTGAACAGCGTCTTTTATCCGGGCTTGTGGAAGTTAAGAAGACTATAGTGAGTGAGGGACTTACATCTCCTCAGTCCTAGCGACTGGAGTAATGCTCAGTGCCACCATGTTCTTGGGCCGCACAATACTGAGCAAGAACAGCATCTTGTATCCGGGCTTGTGGAAGTTAAGAAGACTATAGTGAGTGAGAGACTTACATCTATTCGGTCCTAGCGACTGGAATATTGCTCAGTGCCACCTGCCACCATGTTCTTGGGTCGCACTACACTCAGCTTGAACAGCGCCTTATACCAAGGCTCGTGGAAGTTATAAATAATATATAGTGAGTGAGAGACTTACATCTCCTCGGTCCTAGCGACTGGAGTATTGCTCAGTGCCACAATGTTCTTGGGCCGCACAACACTGAGCAAGAACAGCATCTTGTATCCGGGCTTGTGGAAGTTAAGAAGACTATAGTGAGTAAGAGACTTACAAATCCTCGGCCCTAGCGACTGGAATATTGCTCAGTGCCAACATGTTCTTGGGTCGCACTACACTCAGCTTGAACAGCGCCTTGTACCAAGGCTCGTGGAAGTTATAAATAAAATATAGTGAGTGAGAGACTTACATCTCCTCGGTCCTAGCGACTGGAGTACTGCTCAGTGCCACCATGTTCTTGGGTCGCACTACACTCAGCTTGAACAGCGTCTTTTATCCGGGCTTGTGGAAGTTAAGAAGACTATAGTGAGTGAGGGACTTACATCTCCTCAGTCCTAGCGACTGGAGTAATGCTCAGTGCCACCATGTTCTTGGGCCGCACAATACTGAGCAAGAACAGCATCTTGTATCCGGGCTTGTGGAAGTTAAGAAGACTATAGTGAGTGAGAGACTTACATCTATTCGGTCCTAGCGACTGGAATATTGCTCAGTGCCACCTGCCGCCATGTTCTTGGGTCGCACTACACTCAGCTTGAACAGCGCCTTATACCAAGGCTCGTGGAAGTTATAAATAATATATAGTGAGTGAGAGACTTACATCTCCTCGGTCCTAGCGACTGGAGTATTGCTCAGTGCCACCATGTTCTTGGGTCGCACTACACTCAGCTTGAACAGCGCCTTGTACCAAGGCTCGTGGAAGTTATAAATAATATATAGTGAGTGAGAGACTTACATCTCCTCGGTCCTAGCGACTGGTGTATTGCTCAGTGCCACCTGCCACCATGTTCTTGGGACGCACTACACTCAGCTTGAACAGCGCCTTATACCAAGGCTCGTGGAAGTTATAAATAATATATAGTGAGTGAGAGACTTACATCTCCTCGGTCCTAGCGACTGGAGTATTGCTCAGTGCCACCATGTTCTTGGGTCGCACTACACTCAGCTTGAAAAGCGCCTTGTACCAAGGCTCGTGGAAGTTATAAATAATATATAGTGAGTGAGAGACTTACATCTCCTCGGTCCTAGCGACTGGTGTATTGCTCAGTGCCACCATGTTCTTGGGTCGCACTACGCTCAGCTCGAATGGTGTCTTGTATCCGGGCTCGTCGAAACATGGGAACATGCGACGAGCGTTGTTGGGCCGAAGTTGCGTCGCCGCTACTAACCTACAGCATAATTTGATTATTTATTTTATTAGGAACACCAGTATTTGTTTATACAATTACCAACATAAAAAAATAACATACGTGTAATCCAGGTATAACAAAGTTTAAGTTTAAAGGTGAACACCACGTCACGCAAAAAGAAAAGACAATAATGTAAATATGGGTTCACGTTTTATATTATTTTCAGGTTATGCAAACATCAAATTACTTGTGCAATTTCTTGAGACAAACTCAATTGGTTTTGTGGAATAAAAAATCTATGTTTATGAGAATTAATTCCTATTTCCGTTGGTCACACCATAACCTGAAAACGACTTTACCAATTCCATCTGTCTTTAAAATTTTCTAATATCTGGTTCGTAGAACGATCTTTTAAAATAAAAAAGTTAACGAAGATGAGGTCTGGGGCGGCAGCTGGTTTGCAATAAAAATTGTACAATCAATATTAATTTCACATCCTTCTACTTTACCTATGGCATAGACTTAGTCCCTTAACATAAAAAATAATTTCAGTATTTGTAATTTACCCAAGTTAGCAGCTGCGTGAATAACGTATAAATTTAATCCCAGACACTTTTCATGAATTTGTAAGTACAATGGAAACAAATTGGTAATATTTAAGAAATGCTACTTCTAAATCTTATTCAACACCTTATTGTTCGCGACTAGTTTTTCATAAAGATGTTTCTTAGAAGTAATATTGTATTGTCATATTACCTATTTTTTACTAGCTAGGTTACAATATATGACTGTTAGAACTTTTATATTTCTATTTGTATGTCATAAATATTAAAGCGCTCTCATACTACCTAATATCTTTATTTGATACTGACAGCATCTTGCCTATCATCCTTTTAAATCGAATAGGTATGTTACGAAAGGCGAACGCGGTGGCGTAGTAGTTAGGGCGTTTTTAGCCGCCTTTATTCGTCATTGTCGACTAAAATTTTTGTTCAACTACAGGTTTCATTTCTTAGAATGAAATTTTCAAAATGGAAGCGGACAAAAGGCGGTACTCATACTCCATAATCACTCGAATTTTTAACGTATCCATGATGACGAAAAATGTACAATGCGATGAAACAGAACACTAAAAATGACTAATTTTCAAAGACATTCCATATTTTAAAAACAAAAATGTTAGAAAACTTAGAATCAATAGTTAATGAAAAAATAAAAAAATGCACTTGAAATAGCCAGTACGGCAGAACGGCAATTTCATAGGTAAAGAGCTATTATAATTTGTATAATGGTCAACAATATTATCGTTGATCGTGGTGCTCATTTTACTGTGACTAAAGATCATATATATAAACATTTCCTCTACTCGCCTAAATAAATATAAAAGAATGAAGGAAATTTCAATATAGACGTAGTTCAATTTCACTTCCGATTCATGTTGTGGAATCGGATATCACTAGTGAATGTTTGAACTACATTCTTTATGGAGCTATATCCGTGAAGCAATTCCGAGCATTTCCGTCTCTGATTGTAAGAGCATTCGAACTTGATTTTATACAGTACCTAAGTACCTATAGAACATGGCTTTATTCCTTTGAATAGATTTTAAAGAACATGAATTCTTCCAAGGAAATGGAACTTAGAATTTGCATTCAAAGTTGCGAGGTTTCGCAATGGATGCCTTTGAATATTTGAGCGGATAGTATTTTAGGAACAGAGAAATAAGTTATCTTAATATAGTATTTGCTGTTACTTAAATAATTGCATTGCAAAGATACAGTTCTGTCGTTGATTTACTAGTATTGTATATTTTGTCATTACAGGAACCATGTTTTTATCATATTGATTCTTGTACAATATTCTCGTGGCAACCGGCAATGCTGTCGACTATAAGTCACGGCACGAAACTATAGCACTGAGCGTTATTGCACAGAAGTAAAAATTAAGATATCTTGGGGGGAAATGAGGTGCGCGGGTGCGCCGATTGGCTCTCCAGTCATACTTATGCGCAGCTATCTCCTCCGCTTTTTTTTAGCGCTAGAATTACGTGCCGCGACTTGTAGCAAGTCGAACTCGCATTTTGTTAGTTAAAAAGCTATCTACCATTATTTCAATGTCTTCAAGTTCTATTTTCGCAACAAAGTTGGTTGCTTGTAATAATTATTAAAAGGTATGGATAAAAGCACAGATATGAGAAGTAGGCTTAAATAAACTCGCTTGTCGCTTCAATAAACAAATCCTTCCCTAGCCACTTTGATAATGAGAATTCAAAGGCGCGGAATCGAAGCGATGAATTCGCAAATGTACTTAGAAATGTATTCCAATTTTACATACACAGGAGAATATCAAATAGTACCTTATCCACCCCTACCAAGGGCAATGTGATGAATCGATCACAATTTGTTTCGATATCTCTTGGGAACAAGCTTCAACATATTGCAGATACGTACAGACAGATGATAATACAGCTATTTAGATGAGAAACGGAATATATTGGTAAGAAAATGCCCATTCTATGAATTTTTAGGGCTCCTTCCCCAAAGACTGGGACACAAAACTACTTTTATGATTAAATAGGAAGAACGGGCCATAACCTGCCTATAAAGTACTGTAGGGCTTAACCTCAAGGGAAGCCCTGGGGACGCAGCTTTCAACAACTACAATTGATAATCTCACAACGTTTTACTTCTTTTATTTCATCATCATCATCATCATCATCAGCCTATTAATGTCCCCACTGCTGGGGCACAGGCCTTCCCTATGGAAGGAATAGGGAGATTGGGCCATGACCCACCACGCGGGCCCAGTGCGGATTAGCGGGTGCTTCCGACTGCAGATGTAGCTGGGACCAACGGCTTTACGTGCCTTCCGAAGCACGGAGGAACTCGAGATAGATGTTTTGGTCACCCATCCAATGACCGACCACTGCGAAAGTTGCTTCACTTCAACCATCGCAGCCGAACGCGCTAACCGCCTGCGCCATCAAGCCCCTCCCTTTTCTTTTATTTAAGCTCTGAGAAGAGAACATAATCTTTTTTAACAATACTTCTAGTCTGTGCCTGAATTCTACTTAGAACTCAGAATGTTCGATATGAGACAGAAGATTCTCTTTTTCAAATATTTAAAGTAATGACATTTCCTTTTTAATACAATTGTCAGCCGTAGGCATTACATAAGCAAAGGGTTTATACAAGCAAGGAGGCCGTAACGTTCCTGGCGGTACAGTACTACTCATAGTCCGTACTCATACTAACTACAGTATTAGGTACTCGATAGCTTTACTCTAAACCGAGTAAAATAAATTTAAAAAAAGGTAAATTTAAAAAATCAAAAAACCCGACTGCTTAATTATGCTTCAAATAAAAACTGAAAAGAAAAAAACAAGTTGTAGCGCGCATCTCTAGTTTTCTTACGCGATGTTGGCTGAACGTCCGCGATGCGCGTCCATTGTGTTGCCTGCACTGACACAGCCACAACCAATCGGAGCGCTTCCCGCCAAACGCACGCATCGGACCGTGTACCGCGCGCCCCTCAACCAATCAGAGCGCTTCCCGCCGATGCGCCGGAGTCGGACCGCGCTCCGCGCGGCCCCCTCTCGCGATGCCACCATTTTAGTAGTCAGTTAGCCGTACGAAGCCACTACGTATTGACGATTGTTACGCTCTCCATTGTATAGTGTTAACTGGTGAAAGTAAACTCTTTTAAACCAAAAGGACTTTGGTTTTCTTATTAAAAGAACGTTACAAGTGGCTGCCCAACGTTGCGCGGGTGAAGAAAAGTGAACCCGGTCAGTCGTAATACCAAACGTTTCCGCGTGTGACCATCAAAAAAATGCCACGTGCGAAGAAGGACGCGACGCCCATGGAGCCCGTGGACGCCGACGATGAATCTGGCGTCGAAGAGACAGTTTTTTCTTCGGGACAAGTTGCCGCCATGATGGCCGCCATGCAGCAGTCCCAAACTAAAGCTTTCGAACGCCTGCTGGAGAGAATAGTTCACCAGCCGTCATCCCCTACTTCTGCGCAGACTCCCACTCCGTCCGCCGGCAGCGGAACCTTCACGCACTGCACCGCTAGGTTTGGCGGTGACGCCGGTGAGTCAGTCGAGGCATTCATCGACGCCATACAGAGTTATAAAGAATGCGCTAACGTGTCTGAAGAGAATGCCCTCAGGGGGCTCTCCATGGTGCTTACACACAACGCAGCGGTATGGTACCAAAGTATCAAGAAGGAGATCACGTCGTGGGACTTTGTCATAGACCTCCTGATACACACTTACGGCGATAAACGACCCCCGCACCAGATATATAAAGAATTGTTTAAACAACAACAAGGTAACCAGAACACCGACGTGTTTGTCTCGAAATGTCGAGCGTTATTGTCAAGGATTCCCTCCGGTGATATAACAGAAAAGGCACAAGTAGACATGGTATACGGCCTGCTCGACGTACGCGTTCGTAAACGTCTACGGAGAGAAGAATTCAATAATTTTTCCGGCATGTTACGCTTGGCTCGCTCCATAGAAATAGAGGAAAGTGATACGCGTACCCAGCAGCACGCCGGTCCGCCGCCTAGGGCCCGCCAGAAGTCGGCGGCGCACGACAACGGCCAGAGCAGCAGCGCGGCGCGGCCTCCGGCGCCACCGCGCCATTCCGCCGGCCCGAGCGCTGATAACAACGGGATGGAGCCGGTCGCGAGCGCGACGGCGCCGTCGCGACGTCCTGCGGGCACTACCGATACCTACTCACGATCGAGTCAGAGCGCGAAACAACGATGTGTGTATTGTAAAAGATACGGACACGTACGGGAAAATTGTAATAGGTTAAGAAAGTGCAGTGATAATAATAATAATAGTGATGATGATAATAGTGATAAGTCGCCTAAGCCGATTTACTGCTACGGTTGCGGAGCGAGAGGGGTCATGCGGTCGCAATGTCCGACGTGTAACAATAATATAGCTTTCTCATCTCTTGAAATCGAAAAACATACGCCGGATTTGGTAAGGGATCGATGCCATTTAATAACTACACCCTCTGATAACACTCCAAGTCATGAAGTTAGTTCAAATGATATTTTGAATAGGAGATCGATAACAGATGCAATTGGTAGGGTGAAAGTGCCTATTGTTGGTCCCAATATTAACCGACCACTAAACACGCCTATTGTTAGTCCTAATATAAACCGACCACCTGATAGGGTAAATCCGCCTGTTATTGTTCCGACACATGGGCTGTACTGCTATGATAAAAATCAGCAGAGACCTATGCTTAGTATTCGGATTCTGGGTTTGCGGGGCATGGCGTTGATTGATACCGCCGCCAAATGCTCGGTAGCAGGACATAAGCTTTATAAAATATTCCAGGAGAAAGGACTTACCTTCGAATCCAAACAGGTGAGCGTGAAGCTTGCCGATGGTGTCGTGCATCCTCGTGAGGTTCTGGTGGCAAGTGTTGACGTCACCATCACTGTTGATAAAACTGTACCAGTGGACTTCATGATTTTTCCTGATGCCGATAACAACGACACACTTCTAGGTATCGACTTCCTTAATGCTGCAGGTATGGTAATCGATTTTTCTGCTTCTATTTGGCGCTTTTCGGGATGCCCGCAGACTTACCCACTTGAGTATGAAGGAAATCCAACACAGCGGCGTGACGCGATCCTGGTGTACTCGATGACACTAAGGGCTGATGAAGGCTTGTCGCTTACCCAGGACCAACGCCAGCAACTCATGCAGGTACTCGAGCGTCATGAAGATGTCTTCCGACTAGGAGGAGAGGCCACTCGCTTCGCCGAGCACCACATTGATACAGGCGATCACCCGCCTATCGCCGCGCCGCCATACCGCATCACGCCCGCTAAGCGGTCAGTAATGGAGGCGGAGATCGAAAAGATGTTGAAGGATGGGGTGATCGAAGAGTGCGAATCAGCGTGGGCCGCACCAGCTCTCCTAGTACCAAAGAAGGATGGTACGTATCGTTTTTGCGTCGACTACCGTCGCCTTAACTCTATCACTAAAAGTGATTCTTACCCCTTACCTGTCATGGAGGACCTCCTCCACTCCACAAAAAGAGAAGGATACATGAGTTCTTTAGACCTTCGTTCCGGCTATTGGCAGGTGAACGTTGCCCCTGCTGATCGGGACAAGACGGCGTTTGTTTCGCCGGTAGGTACTTACCGTTTTATACGCATGCCCTTTGGTCTCAAGAATGCTCCAGCGACCTTCCAACGGCTAATGGACCGTTTTCGCTCTGGGAGCGCTTTAAAGGATGTCACCTTATTAATTTATTTAGATGACCTGCTTATTTTCACAAATGGAGACTTCCAGAAGCACCTGGATGACCTGGAGGCCGTATTTGAACGTTTACGGTTATTTGGCTTACGTGCCAATCGAGACAAGTGCCATTTTGCATGTGAACAAGTTAAGTATTTAGGACATCTCATTACCCCTAAAGGTATTATGCCTGACGAGTCCAAGGTGAAGGTCATTCAGCATATGAACGAACCAGCCAACCTCAAGCATCTTAAAAGTTTCTTGCAGACTTGCTCGTGGTTCAGAAAGTTTGTGCCTGGTTTTTCTGAGATAGCCCAGCCTCTCACAAAACTCACAAAGAAGAATGAGCCTTGGGTCTGGGCCGATGATCAACGTCGAGCCTTTAATGAGTTAAAGAAGCGGCTCATTACAGCACCAGTGCTCGTACAGGCTGATCATAGCAAACCGTTCATAATACACACGGATGCTAGTAATTATGCATTGGGTGCTGTCCTTTTGCAAGGCGAGAGTGACCACGACTTGCACCCCATTGAATATTCCAGCCGTCTATTGACATCTGCTGAGCAAAGGTACTCTACTACCGAACGGGAAGCACTTGCCGTAGTGTGGGCAGTAGAGAAGTATCGCCCATACATAGAGGGTCATCCAATTATTTTGCGTAGCGACCATCAGCCCTTGAAGTGGTTGTTAACCTTAAAATCACCTAGTGGCAGGTTGATGCGCTGGGCCCTCAAATTACAAGCTTTTGATATAAAGTACGAGTACACACCTGGTAAGACCAATGTTGTAGCCGACGCTCTTAGCCGCCCTTTCTGCAACGAGACTACTCAAGAAGCATGTGGAGTCTGTTCAGTCATCATAGACTTACCCCGCAAAAGTGCTGCTGATCTTAGATCCGCACAGTTAGAGGATTCCGAGGTGAGTAAAGTCATCAACGACATGGAGAGCAGCAGTGACCTTACAGCTTCAGCTCGCTGGTTAGATCGCGGTTATCTCATGGACCAGGGTGTTCTTTATCGTCACTCTCCTGAATCTGATGCCGAGGAGCCGCAGTTAGTGGTACCCGCAACTATGCTCAAGGAAGTACTTGCAGAATTCCATGACACTCCTACGGCTGGACATCAAGGCGTAGACCGTACTATAAACCGTATCAGACAGAGGTACTATTTTACAGGTATGCGGAAGCATGTAACAGAGTATTTGAAAAACTGTATAACCTGTCAACGCTACAAATTCGCGAATCAAAAGCCCACTGGACTTCTGCAGACACCGATCCTTCAGCAAAGGGGTGAGGTTTTAGCTATGGATTTATTCGGTCCACTACCCGAAGCAGAGTCTGGTGAGAAGTGGGTTTTTCTCATCGAGGATACTGCCACCAGATGGGTGGAGATCTTCGCCCTCAAAGAGGCAACCGCTGAGGTATGTGCGAAAGTCACGATAGAGGAATATTTTCTCCGTTATGGCTTTCCCAGACGGGTCGTCTCGGACAACGGAGTCCAATTTGTGTCGGCAGTGATGCAGCAATGTATGTTTTTGTTCGGTATCAAACAAAACCTAATACCTCTTTATCATCCCGAGGCCAATCCAGCTGAGAGGAAAAACCGTGACCTCAAAGTTCAATTAGCTATATTGGTACAAAATGAACATCGCTCTTGGCCGCAGTTTTTACCCCAGGTACGGTTTGCCCTTAACACAGCTACGTGTTCGACAACTGGTGTTACACCGTCCTACATGATGTATGGCCGTGAAATGCGAATGCCGTTCGACGTACAGCATGACCTACGAGCCATATTGGAAAAGGAGACATTCGTCCCTCAGGTGACACCTTACCTTACTAAGTTTGTAGAGTCTTTAAAAGACATACGAGATCGCGTTGAGAGACGACAGGATTCAAAGAAGGAGTATGCTGACTCGTCCAGAAGGCCGTCTCCTGTGTTCCAGGTTGGTGACAAAGTACTGTTAACCACCCATTCCTTTAGCAATGCTTCCAAAGGTTTGACTCGTAAGTTTATGCCTCAGAGAGATGGACCGTATACCATCAGAAAGGTCGTTAGCCCTACAGCCTATGAGTTGGACGATAACCAGGGCCAGTACTTGGGTCGCTTTCACGTCTCCGATCTTACGGGTCTTATTTGTGACAATGTGACTAATGTCGTTGAGCCGGTCCAACCTCGTCGTCTGCGAGGTCGACCTCGTAAGTCCCCGAGGCAGGCGCGCTCTTAGTTTTGCCAAATCATCGTCGGGTCGACATCATGACTTGGAGGAGGAGGATGTAGCGCGCATCTCTAGTTTTCTTACGCGATGTTGGCTGAACGTCCGCGATGCGCGTCCATTGTGTTGCCTGCACTGACACAGCCACAACCAATCGGAGCGCTTCCCGCCAAACGCACGCATCGGACCGTGTACCGCGCGCCCCTCAACCAATCAGAGCGCTTCCCGCCGATGCGCCGGAGTCGGACCGCGCTCCGCGCGGCCCCCTCTCGCGATGCCACCATTTTAGTAGTCAGTTAGCCGTACGAAGCCACTACGTATTGACGATTGTTACGCTCTCCATTGTATAGTGTTAACTGGTGAAAGTAAACTCTTTTAAACCAAAAGGACTTTGGTTTTCTTATTAAAAGAACATTACAAAGTCCAGTAGTATATAATTCTGTTAATAAGGAACAAAGCTACTTTAACAGTCGGGACCCATTAGATATTCAAGAATACATAATATTTTTCAACAGTGGGTCCCGACTGTTAAAGTAGCTTTGTTCCTTATTAACAGAATTATATACTACTGGACTTGTTTTTTTCTTTTCAGTTTTTATTTGAAGCATAATTAAGCAGTCGGGTTTTTTGATTTTTTAAATTTACCTTTTTTATTTCACACTTTTTAGTTAGTTAGTTTTTTAAGACGGTATATACCGTAGTCTTGTACTTCAGTATGGGAATTAATATCGCAGGAATTATTAAGTACCTGGCGTCGATCTAAAAGATTGATTTATTAAGACATATAAAGACTTTACCAGCGGGGTCAAGGCCACAGATGGGCCTCAATTTTCTGTTTTCAATGTGTGAAGTTAAATCAAGTCGTTATATAAATATCTCTTATGTATGTAAATTTTATAGTAAACTAGCACTTCCTCAAAAAGTCATCTTTTGTTTATTTTTTTTTTAATAGTTTAGCAGTAAATATAAAATTCATTTACTTTTATTCGTCGACTATTTAAAATTGGCAGTGGCTGCATTGTCATGTCAATGCCGGACGTCTAAGATTGTGATATACACAAATTCAGTGTCAGTCCCTAGTCTCATAATTTGATTAACCTACATAATTCACAGAAACCCAATATGTAGATGCCAGAAGTTAACTTCAAATGTTTTTAATCACCCTATATACAATACCAATCAATGACGTTTATGTCGCAGGTTGAAGAAAGCAGTAATTCCTGTCTGTTGTTTTGGACAATGGTGGCAATTGCCTTAGATCACTAAATTAAATAATTATGCAATCACCAAAGCAAAGTTTATAATATTTGATTAAACTAAAGGCGCATAATAAAATTTTCATAAAATTAGGTAGAGCACCATAGCAATCTCATTTATTATCAATTTATAGTTCTCTTTGTAGTTTTCTTTTAAAGCGTTCACATTTAACAGGTCAAAGACTTTATGTTCGACCCTTTTTTATTGGTAGTGTAAAGCTCGAATGAAGAGTACTCCCAGTAGTGCAAACATGGCAATTATTTTCCAATTTTTTTTTTTTGTATAAAAAAATACCGAATAACGTATCACTGTTAAGCACAAATGCTAAGTAACTTCTACAAATATAATCAAATAAACCTATTACTTACTTTATTTTTAAACCTTTTTCATCAATTAAATACTTACCTTATCCTAACTATCTATACTAATATTATAAAGAAGCAAGATTTGTATGATTGTAACAAATAATCTGTCAAACTACTGACCGGTTTCAAATATTAACTCATCATAAGGTAGCTACGTTATTTATAATAACATTTTTCTTTATTTAAATACATTTTGTCCGAGTGACATAGGCTATTTTTTATCCCGATAAATAAATTTCACCCGTACAATGCCCGGGTGGATCACTAGTAAGTATAATATAATATTATAGATGCAAAAGTGAATTTGTTTGTTGCGCTTCCGTGCCCTAATAGCTAAATCGAATATAATGAATTCCCATATAGAAGTAGATGGGAACTTGGTTCTTAGCTACAACATCGCAATACTTATAGGCGTATGGTGATGAAAGGGGTGATTTACCTATAAAAATCTACATTATTTACTTTGAATTTTGCAGAATTATTACAAACCAATATTATCGCGAGCTGATTAATAAATACAGGGATTCCAATAAGTATGTACTTACTAGCGAAGAATGGGTTATTTGTCATTATATTAAGTAAACCTTTTTTGTAACATTAAGTAATATCGTTAAAAAAATGAAAAACAGTAAAATTCTGAGTTTTTCATTAAAATTCAATAATCATAAATACCTATTATGATAATATATTTTTCATCATTTAATAAGAAGGAACTGTATCACAGTTTTATTGTTAGTACTTCGTATAGGATCAGATACTGCGAATACCCCATTTTTTTTTCTTTTACGTAGTACACCGCGCTATCACTTTGTCATCGTTGTAACTTTTTAAATATTTGTCAAAATGACATAGTGTAAAAAGCAAAGTTTATCGTCTTTAAATATCAAAAGCGATAAAAGTATTTGTTTTGATAAAACATGATTTGTTAATACAAAATGTGCATTTTGGAAATAGATATCAAATAATATTTTAGTTTTGATTCACTATTTTAGCGGTAATGACTTATACATTAAAAATAGATATATGGTGTCACGGACTTTTTTTTAGAACTATTTAAGAGATACATTTTCACTCTACATTACATTCATGTAACTTTTATTGTTTTTGCAGTGCAGGCCAAAATGGCTCGCAGATGGGGGATTTTTTTCCGTCTTATGTGACACTTATTGTTATATATTGGCCAATTCACTCAATAACTACATAAATTATTATATATATATGTAATTATCATATATGAGCTATATTACTGTTAAGTTTCATTAAAATCCATTCAGTATTTTTTAGGTGAAAGAGTAACAAAGATCCATACAAACGTAAGATTGAAATTAAAAGCGTAAGTGGTTAATATACAACTTTAAAGCGTTGTAGATCCTAAACAATCATATAAAATGAAAAATAGTGTTAGGAACCTAAATATGATTTTTGATTATCTAGACAGTGATACCCCACTCGACATATTTTGTCAACTTATTTTTTTTACTTCGTCACAATATGGCGCCTTATTTAGCCCATATTGAATTTTGATTATTATCATATCTTTAGTAGCACTCCCATGATTGAGACGAATCGATTGATGTATGAATCATCAAAATCGGTCCAGTCGTTTGGTCTCTAGTGTGCCACAAAGGAACAAACATACATATATAGACTGTTAAACACATAACCCTGTCTGCGCGTCGCGCTTCGCGCTCTTGCATTGCGCAGCCGGGTAAAAAACGGTGGGTTTCACTCCGGGAGTGCCGCCATAATTAAAAACTTGAATATTAACGTTGTGCATTTTTGATATTTTGGAATGTTTAGGGAATAATTTTGCACGAATTGCTTTAATTATCAGTATAAAAGTACTATAATGTATGTGGTAGAATACAATATTTATTTACACAAACATGACAATTTATATTACATTAAAAAAGTTTATCTCTCAGAAAAATCAACTTACATGAATATGCAATAAAGTTGCCACGTAGACGTCCTAGATAGAGACTTATTATTATAATACGGTTAAATAAAATATTATTATCTTTCGTCCAATATATTGAAAGTCAACAACCTTTCCAATTTTATGGTATTTCATGATGCGATCAGCCCACCTGACACGAGTTTCACATTTTTTACCCATACAAAAACAAGTGTACAACGCCGCTAAAGAAGTTTTCACTTCAATAAATGTGTGGACCGTAAAACTCACAACTCGAAGGCGCATTCGGGATCATTTATTGATATCTGAAAAACCCTGATTTCGTCAATGACTCACTGATAAATCATCAAAATTCGTAAGATATTCCCTAATGTCCTAGAAGGCTATTATTAGTACAAAAACAACAAAACAAAATATTAAACTTGTCCTTGTTGTTATCCCTCTGCCCCGTAAACTAAGGGAAAAAAGTTTGAATAAGACACTATGTTTGTAGTTTACATGAAAATGTTTTTGGTGGGATACAATGTTCCGAAATTTCAAAGTAATAGTCGCAAGTATTTTTTCCTTTTTTACTTGAA
This sequence comes from Chilo suppressalis, assembly GCA_902850365.2. Taxonomy (NCBI): domain Eukaryota; kingdom Metazoa; phylum Arthropoda; class Insecta; order Lepidoptera; family Crambidae; genus Chilo; species Chilo suppressalis. Next base: position 26,128,567 of record OU963901.1, on the reverse strand, counting down.
TAATTATACTTTTACTACTAATTTGGTGCCTTTCCTTTTTCGCTTACCTACTTACAGGTCGCGACACGTAACTCTAACGCGGATACAAATGAAGAGCCAATCGGCTCACAGCACGCCCACCCGCGCACCTCATTTCCCCCCAAGACATCTTAATTTTTTCTTCTGCGCAATAACTGTCAACGCTAGAGTTTCGTTCCGCGACTAATAGTGACAGTTTGATTAAATGATCTTAGTTTACGTAAGCTCTCCTCTGTACTTGTAATTTAATAAGTTGCACATGTAAGTGAATGAAGAGGTAGGACAGGGCATGGGGGGTGTATTCATTATTAGCCTAGGGTGGTCGGAACTCAAAAGCAGGCACTGATTGTTCCTCTTAACGGGTGCTGCCAGCGGAGATGAGTCTGCCCTAACTACTTTGATATTTAAGATATAAATGTCTAGATATAAATAACACTATTTATATTTAATAAATAATAATAAATAAATATTTCCAACACTCACACCAATTAGCCTAGCCCCAAAATAAGCACTGTAAGGCTTGTGTTATGGGATGCTAGGGTAACGGATAGAATACATATACAGTACATATATTATAAGTATATTTATATAGAAATACATATTAAACATCCATGACTGCAGTACAAATGCTCGTATTCATCACACAAACACCAGCCCCCACCGGGATTCGAACCCGGGACCTCTCGAGTCGGCGACACCATGAAACCCGGCGTACAAACCACTCGACCACGGAGGTCGTCACTGTACTGTATGACACAGCAATCAAAATGCAGGTGAACAATTAATGTATAATTTCACATTATGTAATGAAAGGTGACTTCATGAATCATCTGTGATGTTATTTTTCACCTTGACGACTCTGTAAATAATAAAACAGTGAGAGAAAAACAGCCCTTGCTGAGATTCTTGCCGGTTCTTCTCAGTATGGCGTAGCTTCTAGACATTCATGAGTGCTTGTAACAGCCTAAACTAAATAAATGATTTTAATTATGATTAACCTATCCTACCTTTCAACCTCCTGTTCGGTGTAAGTGGTCTTGAAGAAAGCCTCGGTGTTGGCCGTCTCCAGATTCCCGTTGAAACTGATATCCAGCTCGCCCAGGGTTGCCGCCGGAACGGTCTTCTCCAGGTAGATGGTCACCAGCGGCTTCTTGAGGTCCGTCACCACTTTCCTCACTCCTATCTTTTGAAGTTGTTTTCTACATAAAAAAAGCGTCATCGTCTCATCATTACTGACTATGGTATACCGCTTCAGCAATTTTATTACCACCTTATTAATAAACAAGGGATATGCTTGGATTAGTTACCCATTAGGTGTCGAGACCCTTGGTCCGTGAGGTCCTAGCGCTATAAGGTTTATCTATAATATATTTAGCGCTATAGCCGACATCACAGGAGACCGAAGAGCTGGCTACCTCGGATAAAGAATTAGTCTAGCTATCCAAAGGGGGCGTTCCCCCTTTGGATTTGGCGTTCCGAAGATACTGGCAGCGTTTTGCCAGTATCTTCGGAACCTTGCCTAAAGGGACTCCTTTCAATAATGTATTTTAGTTATTTTTAAGGTTTTTAGTTTTAGGTTCTTATAACAAAGGTTATAGTATATTTTTTTGTTTTTTTTTTGTTTTAAGTTTGTATTAGATAATAGTATATTTTTAATTATATTATTGTATAAGAAATTACGCACATGTTAATTATGTTTTTTTATGTTCATAAATTCGCAAATTTATAAACATAAAAAAAATACATCACCCATACACATTAGTTTATAGATACAGATATGTTACTTCGTGTTCTGTCTCTGTCTATTGAATGAGCAATGGCATTTGAGTGATATGAACAAAACACCGTGTTACTAATTTTTCTCGTTTAGTAATAAGTGGGATAGGATTAAAATTATGGAATATTAATTGAAAAAAATCATCTCAGAAGTATCTTTGATTAGAATATCCTACTTCTTATATATAAAATTCTCGTGTCGCGGTGTTTGTGTTTAAACTCTTCCGAAACGGCTTTCCCGATTCTCATGAAATTTTGTGTGCATATTGGGTAGGTCTGAGAATCGGACAACATCTATTTTTCATACCCCTAAATGATAAGGGTAATCCACCCCTAATTTTTTTTTTATTTTTTTTTATGATACTTCGTACAAAAGTATATACAACCCTAAATTTTATGGCGGTACGAAGTTCGCTGGGTCGGATTGGATGAAATTTGGTATGTATAGAATTTATAACGTGGATCGAGGCAAAGGCTACTTTTTATGTCGGAAAAATTTAAGGTATCCGTGAGATTCTTAAAAAACTAAGTTAGTGCAGACGAAGTCGTAAGTGGCCGATAGTTGTCTAATAAAGACCTGTAGATATTGAAGTGTATCAGATATAATTATGGATGCAAAGGCTTCGTGGTGTTGGTATATGAGTTTCCAACTATATAGTTGGTTAGTATTAGTTATAGTTTTCTTTTTGAGTTATTTTAACTGCCTACAAAAATACCATACAAAATCGCGTTCACGCTAACGCAATCGAGTAAGTTATAGGCAGCAATATAATAATAAAATAAATAAATAAATATTTCCAACACTCACACCAATTAGTTAGTTAATTAGTAAACTGTAAGGTTTGTGTAATGGGACTCTGTGGTAACGAATAGAATACATATACCGTACACACATAAGTATATTTATATAGAAATACATATTAAACAGTCTTGACTGCTCGCATAAATGCTCGTATTCATCACACAAACATCTGCCCCCACCGGGATTCGAACCCGGGACCTCTCGAGTCGGCGACACCATGAAACCCGGCGTACAAACCACTCGGCCACGGATTTCGTCAAATCAATATATCTTACATATTATATAATTCTGTAACACTTACAATTGCCCGCGGCTTTGTCAGGGATAAAGTTAACTTTAGTTTTTTTAAATTCCTCAGGAACTTAACACTTTTCCGAGGGAAAAAAACTATATATCTTTTCAGGTTTGTAGTAGTTTGTATATATCTTTTAAGCTGTGTGTAAAATTTCATCGAAATCCGTTTAGCCGTTTTTGCGTGACTGAGTAACAAGTATACAAACTTTCACATTTATAATATTAGCAGGATTGGATATTATACTAACCTTAAAAATCGGTTAAACAGATTCCGTCATTTAACACAACCACACTCACACTCACATACACACACACTCACACATACCCATGCGCACACGCATAAAATACTAACATTTAAATGATTTGTTAATTTAAGTATGTTATATTAAATTTAAATCATTCTCTTTTACATACAAAAAACGAACATTACATATAAAGGAACTTTAATGTACTCTCAGAGGTGCGCATTTATTGTATTCATTGTCTTTGTTTCAATAAATTATATTTCATTTCATTTATAGGTTAATGGAAATTATTCTTACAGTATACAATATAAGTAATTAGCTCCTTGAGACCTTATAGTTTTACATCAAACCGATATCTATAAAATAATATACCTAAGTTTTAATAACCTGCCTCTTTTTTAAATAGAGAATAAACCTACCATACGCATTATATCATTTTTCTTTCGACAAAATTGCCTACCTAATAAGATACTTGGAAACTTCTGTACATAAATAACTTTATACTCCCTTTTCCAGCGTTTTTATTTTTTCGTTTTACACGCCGCGGGGTATAGGATTTAGCAATAAAGTATAAAATTTAGAAAAGCATTCAACAAAGCATTATATTTCAATTTCGATAGATTGTGGCGGCGACATCTATATGCCCCACATATAACCAACATAGAGGAATTAATCACTCGCCTCTTCAAGAGATGGCGCTACCGGCGCTTCCCTCAAATAGTATGGAAGCCTACATCGCACAAGTGAAATTCGGCGGCCAACATTTCATATATACTATGCCCGACCAACATCAGTCGGGCCGCGGCTCCCTAGCTAACATCACCCAGCTCGGAAGAAGATCTTCCCTTTGGCCTTTGGCCTTCCTACAGATAGTTAATACTCACGAATTAGCTGGAATATGCGCTTTGACTTCCGTATTAGTAATCTCCAGTTCATGAGCGCTGTGTATGTTGATCTGGTCAGCCTCCTGCTCCCAAGTCACGTTGATGCTGACGTGGCCCTTGAACAGCCCGTCTTCCAGGTATGGCTCCAGGTCTAACTTGTAGGCGGTCGGGACTACTGCCTTGTCCAGCCGGGTCTCCATGGTGAGACCGTGCGCATTATTGAGGTCGATGCTTCGCGCCCTGATGATGTGTGCTGCCGGGAGCTGGTGACAAAGGTTGAAGATACAATAGGCTATTTGACAACATAAAAAATAAAGTGCCAATTGTTGGCATCTGTATTTAATATGAATATTAGAAGCGAAAACTATTCCGAGAGAACAACTGGAACAACCGAAATCGTCTGGGGTTGGCGAAGACTAAAATGACGTCACACGCTAGTAAACTTTCGGTCAAAGTGACATTACCGTTACCGTACCATTACCGTATCGTTTGACGTTTTAATGACAGTTGTGTGACGTCACATACTAGTGAGACGCCATAGTGCACATAGAGAAACGTTTTCGCGGTTTTTTTTTGTAGTGAAATACAAAACAGATTGATGATTATCCACGTTTTATGGACACCATAATCATTATTCAATCGTTTAAACGTATGATCGTTTTCTGTAACTGGTCAAATAATCTATTCCGTGATGGGCGGCAGACTGCAACCGCAGGCAACACCGCGGCTAGCGACTGCGGTCGACATCAGTGTCACGTGCGGTCGCAGTCGCTTTTCGAAGCACGGCAACATGCCGCGTTTTTTTTTTGAGTGTGTATGCTGTTGGTCGCAGATGACCAGCGTCCCGATTTTGGGAACGGCGAGATCCTAAGGGACCCCTAGCCGAAAATTGGCGAGTGCCTCTATAGGTATTCCAGGCGGGCGGCATCTCCCACCCGGGGGAGTTTCTCCGTCTGAAGCCCCTAGCCACTCGAACCTGAGGGGGACGGCTCAACTATAGGGCGTCTCTGAGACTCAGACTTCGACTCTAGTTAATTAATACGATACGGTAATCAGGGCCGCGGTAGCATAATGATCAGTGCATTCGATTCGCTCGGATAGCGAAGGGTGCGGGTTCGAGTCCCGTCTGCTGCCTGGCCTTGTGGATTATTTTCTAGTTAAATTTTCTTTACATTTAAACATCGAGTAGTTACTTGCTTAGAAAATAAAAATTATAACAAGAGATATAATCATCTGTCAATTCAATATCTAAAACTGCTGAGAGTTGAAGGAAGCTACTGAATGAGTTAGCTACAACATTCATTCACGCTGATATTCTGTAAGAACAAACCTTAGATTACAACAAAAAGGGATTAAAACCTTTTTGTTTTAATTTATGGAACAAAGTCACGTTTCACCTCAGAATCCGCAGTGTGATATAAAATTCGAACACGGATTTCAAATGAATTCCAAATCACACCGGCGGATTCGGGTGTGAAAATGGAGTTTGTCTTTACGGAATAGCACTGCTGCACTGAAAGAATTTGGTCTACCAAATCTATAAAACATATTAATGTCATGTTGTTAAAATAGGTAATACGTAAGTTTTATGTTTTTTGCTGTTTTGATTGACTTTTATTTATTTTTATTTTTTGTTACTTGAAAGCAAAGGGTGCTAAGTCCATACATCCTTTCAAGTAATAAAAAAATAATTAACATGTCTGTTTTTGTGTCACTAAACAGGCTCTGCCAGAATAACAGCGCTGGTGCGACACAATGTCGCATCAGCTAATGCTGACGCAGAGACCTGGTTAGCCCTGTGTTTTTTGAATTTGTATCTGTAAATGTGTAATATCTGTAATATGAGGCTTAATAAAATATATTCTATTCTAATCTAAAATCCTACAATACAAGGTAAACGTCCCACATATGGAAGACGAAGACAGAAAGAGAAAGTAAACGAACCTATAGCAAATAAACTTTAAGCGACCCTGCGTAACACTATCACGATCAAATTACGCGTTGCTTATCACATAAAACTTTTTGGACGCCACTAATAAGGAAACCTTTGGGAAAACCTTCAGTAGGAGCTCATTTTACAACTTAATCGTACACAGAAAGGAGTGCCTTTAAAAGCGCGCGGTACATGACAAACCTAGTTCCGAAGTGTAAGGATATACTTCCTATTGCAACAATGACACAACCTTGCGTGATTTTTAGTACGTAACTGTTAATGAGTACAAGTAGATGAAGTTAGTTGAATAATGTACAAATTTTCTTCTCAGCATTGGTCATTTCAAATTAGCGCACAACGGCCCGCTTTTATTGAGACAACTTAGCGATCGCAGCGCTTCACTTATTTTGTCCATATTTCTGGGACATAATTTTCTACAGCGATCGTTTTCTCTCTAACCTCCATGCCCGATCTGATGCATACTTCCGGTCATGATTTCCTTATAATCAAATTCAAAGTTAAAATTCATTTACTCAAATTGGATGCATTTTAAAATAGGCTATTTGACAGTATGGAAAATAAAGTACGAATTTTAGGGAGAATAGGGAGACTGGACCGTGACCTAGCACGCGGGCCCAATGCGAAATTGATGGATGCTAACGACTGCAGATGCAGCTTGGACCAACGGCTTAACCCCTTATTGCATGAATTATAAAACGGATGAAATAAAACAAAAATTTTAGCGATTGTATCTTTTATTAGTCTTAATTAAGAAATTAATAATAATAAAAAATTTTTTTTTTACTTATTTTGTAATTTAGCCCACAAAGCCATATATGGATTCGTATGCAGTCTAGTGAAATAATAAATATCCATATATGGCTTCGTATGCATTAGGAACATTACAGAAACTTATATCTTATGAAAATATTTAAAACAGTTACGTTTATCATTGTAACACAAATAAACTCAACACTTTCCACACATAGTGAATGATCGATATTTTGAACATCCCTGACATAATTGTCGATTTTGTTTCCATTCGGGAAAGTGGTCAAAATTGTCAGATGAAAGCTCATCGTCACTCATAAAGCCATCGCCAGGAATAGGGTTAACAATAACATGCTTGGAAGTACCATAAAAGCGAGAAGGATTCATTGCTGCAAAGAAAGAAAAAAGGCAAATGAACACACACAAAGCCATATATGAGCATTAGAAATGTTAACGTGAATGCATACGAAGCCAAAAATGGCAATTTCAAAAAAGGATCCATAAGTCAAGTAAAACAAAATAAAATACCAAAAAAGCACCTGTTTCATGTTATAGCACATATATATATATCACAATATAAAATTCTAGGATTTTTAACTTACCGATTTATTACTTTCTTTTCACAAATAAAATTAACATTACATTTCTGCATCCGAACGGTGGGCCGCGCTGCACATAACCTCAAATATTTTGACAAATGTCACCAACCATAGACCAATAAAAAATACGTTCCGTTACACGAAAATATTTATAAGATATTTATAAAAATTGTTTTGAAATAAAAATAAAATAGAATTCTAAAAAAAAATGCCAATGTTTTAGAGCCACCAATGGCTTCGTATACGGTAAGGGGTTAACGTGCATTCCGAAGCACGGAGAAGCTCGAAATATCAATTTTTGTTCACTCATCCAAAAATGGCCATTGCGAAAGTTGCTTAATCTCACGATCGCAGGCCGAATACGCTAACCACCTGCGCCATCGAGCTCCTATGTGTGTGTATTTAGTAATAGTAGTATTAAAGTACCTGAAAAAATTACCCCCGAAAGCTAAAAATTATAAACCTTTTTCTATCTTTATTCAAATTAATATTTGGTACCGGTTACCGTAGTAAATGGAAACTCAGATCTATCAGACATGCATTCGAACAAAAAATTATAATAAGCCTGTGCACAAGGGACTTTTGTCCGCGTACATTTTTGTCCGCCAAAATAGATGGCTTACAACTACATCGAGTCCGCAGCACACGAGGTATTAAAAATCTCGCGTACAGACTTTTCGACTGGACATGACATAAGCACGCGAGAGTCCCAAAAATAAATAGAACTATGATAGTAGATATTTATATTACGTAAATTCAAGAATTTTTTATTTAAATTGTATATTAGATTTATTATAAATTTTATTCATAAGAACCCTGACAGGTATTGCGATACCCTGACAGGGTTCATTTACCGTACATGAATGCAATATTTTTTTTTTTTAATGGCAGGACACGGTGTGCCTTGCCAGTGTCAAAGGTAAGGAAACATTAGTAGGAAATTAATGAACGTTGGATCGGAATTTAGAGGATAGGATCAGGAGGCAGCAATAAATGATTTGATATTGATATTGAACTCATGTGACAAGGCGCAGCAACGCACACAGCGAACTATTGCTATTCTGTAAAATTTTCACGTGCGAATCCAATATAAATTCGTGTTAATAATATTTTTTTTGTTTTCACGTTACTTCATGCTCATAATATTGAATGTAGAGACATGTACACCGTAAATACCAGCGATCAGTAACAGGACGACCGCAATTTAAAATTCAATTGTACATAGGTGCTTTGATTATTCAAATCATCAGATGCTACATTTCAGATTTTTAAATGCACTGTCATGAATTGAGCCATTGATATGATGCAGACATGCAGCTAAATATTTTGTTACGTGTCGAGATGGGGTTCAAATTATATGCCAGTTCACGTTTGACAGTACTTTATTCACCAGACAGTTCACATAGTTAACACACAATGTCAATCAGAATATACTCACTAAATACTGTACTTCACTATTATAAGTCTTAAAACAGTCGCACTTGAACACTTTGCTTGCACTTTGATCGCCTTTGTATTTCTTCCGAAATCGCTGTTGAAACTCAACTGTTATCGCTTTGAAACTAAAGTGACTCTGCGGGGCGCTGATCGCGCTTATATATACGAAAAGCGACGCATACTAGAGAAATCCCGTTAAATTGAGAGTTAACTAGCACCCGCGAGTGCGTAGTACCTACTTATACCTACGCAGGTAACGCCCGTAAGTTGTAATCAAGTGCAGATGTCGTTGCACTTTCTCCCTTACACCGCATTGCATAAAGCTCATATTAGAATGTACCGGACCACTCGACCTTTATCGCGATCCGCGGTGTTCTGGTAAATTCTGTCTCCAGTATGTTCGCGGTTTTGTTTCGAGAGCATTTGTGACACTGCTCCCCTCTTAGACATGCTCGTCCCGAGCGTCATTGCTGCCATGTTAAGGTCCCAGGAGATCGATGTGGATTATCTTGGGCTTCTTTTTATCTCCCTGTCTTATTCGACAGGTCACGTCGTTGATTTTTGTAATCACTATGGGGTAGGCCGTTTGGGCAAATACACTGACATTGATTATGCTACTAAGACAGATCTTATCGGACGTATCGAATTTCTAGTTTGATGTCTTAGCCGAGTAAAAGTTGACGTTAAAATTATCTTCAGATATAAAAATCTTCGGAGGGAAACGCACTATCAGCTTGTGGGTGCGTGGACATTTTCTTGTAGGGTTCCACGTCACTACTCACATTCCAGACATGCATTAGGGGGACCTCGGTCCTCATGGTGCGTATCAGGTGACCGGTGCAGGAGTATTATCTGTTTTTTACTGGGTAGGGCCCAATGGCGTAGCTTCTTGACCTTCACAAGTGCTTGTAACAGCCTAGACTAAATAAATGACTTCTCATTTCATTTCATTTCACTCGTTTTATCGAACCTATTGGGCCGGATCTTCCGGTCTTCAGATGAGGAGGATGAGGGAGAAGTCTTCAGATACCTTGTTCGCGCTACTCCCGGTGGTTCAGTGGCGTAACGCCTTTTCCAGATATCAAAAACATACAAAAATAATACCCTCGTGTTTGTTAAGATGCTAAAATGATCTAGTTATATTGTTTGCAAGGAGTAAGAATTCAGCAAGCGGATTAAGTCCGTCCATTTTACTGGGTACATCCAGTTTGGCATACGGAGAATAGCTGGAACTTCATAAATGTTTCTCTGTCAATAGTTATCGTCGCATCTGAATTTCTCTCAGAAACTCTCAAGGTGGGTTTGTGATTCATTTATAAGGAAAATGTAGCATTGTTAAGCCTTTTTGATAATAAATTTGAGGGCCTTTACTACAATCACATCTGATGTTAAGTAACGATGTTGTTAAGGAAGTTCCATTACATAGCAGTTTGCATCATAAAGGAGAATACGAATCGTAAGGTGCGCAGGAGGTATGTTACCCACGTACGGATGAAAACCCTGTTATTGTGACCCTGTCCACGTCTCGTCATCCGATGGTAAAAAGTTGGAGGTGGGATTAATTCGAATAGCTCTTGTACACACTACTCGAAAAGTGACCTATAGAAAATCTGAAACACGCAACTAGACGGTTTCTAGATGTTCAGGAGTTAAAAATAATATGAGTATTTTTCCTCTTTGTGAGTCCTAACTTTTCTTTCTCTTTGTAAGTCTTGGTGCCGTATGGTGAAACCCAATTTAGGTAACCTTGTAGAATTACATCGTCATCGATAAAAACTCTCGAAATACTATTACCTATAGCGATAGTAATCTAAAGAATATTCACTATGCAGCCATTGGAAATTTTAATGAAAATCGAATTCGTCATGTCGTTGTTATTTCCTTATCAGTAGGCGCACTTATTGCGTTCCAGTAATAGCGTAAATGATCATTAATCGTTTGGCCCCACTCCGACGCGTATAGGCGAAAAATCTAAATGTTCTGTAACGTTGGCGTGTTGGTGTGATTCTTTCAACCTAAAATTAAATTTGACAACAGTGTATTCTTGTCATTCGCTATACAGAATTTGCAAAAGCAGACGCAATAGCAATTGTGATAATTCAAATTGCAAAAAAAAAGGAGAAACTGATGTTAAATTTAGTGTTAAGTTTCTGGTATCATGATGCTCTCAACCTAAAATTAGATTTGCCAACAGTGTATCCTTGTCATTCTCTATATAGAATTTGCAGACGCAGATGCAAATGCAATTGTGATACGTAATGCAAATTGCAAAAAAAGGAGAAACTAATGTTAAATTTAGTTTTAAGTTTAGAGAATCATGCGAAAATCGACACCAGTAGTATTATAATAATATCCCAGACGGATGAGAATGGACAATTGATTTCTATTTGCTATAAATATGAATCAGAAGCAAATGTTTTTTTAACCATTAAATATGAAGAGTGCAAGCACATGTATTAAAAATGAAACACTTATACAATCCTTCTATAAAATGTCACTAAAGTCCTTTACGCTGTATCCATCTTGCTGGATGTAGCATGCGAAACAGCGCTTTACACGTAAAAGAGATACTGTATCTCCAAGCGTTTCCTCGTACAGTGGATCCAGCAGAATGGATAGTGGTTAGAGGACCTAATACCAGAATAAGCAAAAACACAGCAAGTCTATGAATTTACTTTCACTTTTATTAAAATATACTTTAACATTGTTTAATGCCTCTATCCGTGTTATGGGACTAGGGTGATCGATTCGTTGCCTGTAAATACAAAACATATTACACTAGGTTCTTAATGTGAGTACTTTTCCAGGCAGAAAACCCATTACATCGTAGTACCTCAAAAATAAACCTTTTAAATATAGATCAAAACTGTTCGAACTTATGAAATGCGTCTGCATGTTTCATCGTATGAATGATTAACGAGAAGATTTCTACCCGGGCCGGTGCCGGCCAAGCTTGTTCATGAGCATAGTTTGTACTATTGCCCAAACGTCGTTAACAAACCTCAATAGTTTCCTATATCTGACGATCGTACCTAGACCCGGCGGAAAGTCGTCTCGTCAACAAGCAGCCTTAAACGTGTTTAACAAACCTTATCCGGAGGGAGGGCGTGCACACACGCACACGCCGCCACGAGCCCAACAGCAAACATCCTATAGCCGGTATAGCCCATCCTTTGATCCTGGGAAAAAAGGAAACCGATGTATTGTGAACATTTGGAGCGACTGATGGAAATAACCCCATTTGTTTACTTATCGAAAATTAAAAAACAAGGCAGCGTTGCCTTGAAAACGAGATAACAAACAATGAAATGAAATGAATACGACCTCACACAGACTCTGCCAGAATACCAGCGCTGATGTAGTGAGAAAGTATTCTCTCATTAAGCAGATAATGATGATGATGATCTCAAATATAAGCTGAGTTAGGGTCCTGATTGGCCATCTTAGTTATATTATATTTTTTGTTCAAAGGTAAAGTTTTTTGGTGTTCTTTTTTTTATTGTTTCATTTATAAACGTGTCTATATAAGGATGCCAATAAAGCTTAATCGTTTGATTTCATTTCAAACAACGTCAGTTTTTAGTTTTATAGAAGACTTTCTAATCTTAAGATCTACATATAATACCGGTTCTGTAACTTCGTCCAGTTTTGGCTAAAAACTACCCCAAATAATCTTTATGCTGCATCCTCTAAGTCCCAGTATTCCTATTTTGCGGGACAAAGAAGACTGAAAGCTAATGAATATCAATCCAAATATTCATTTAGTTTCGATCCAGTTTAATCTGCAGTATGTAAAGTACTTTTCCGCCATGTGGCAAACTCGAGCGCCCTGAGCTGAAGTAACTATATAATATCGAGAACTTTCCTCGTCGGCTTTATTGCACTGATTCTTTTAAATTTAAATATGTTCTTTTGGTAATATCCCGAAAGAAAGTTATTAGCATTAGTAAAAGTCCAACGACAAAAACTGTAATTAATGGAACTTTTTTTAATTGGGATTTTTGGAATGATTCAGGTTTATAAATTACGATCGTTACGATCATAATTTCCTGCTGACAAACAAATTCAGAAGCAATCTACAAATCCAAATCAAAATTATAGTTTGAAGAATCTGTTGTCGAACAAATTTTAATTACTTGGTTAATCAAAATTTTCTTTGATTTATGCTAATAAATTGAGAGAATATTTGCTGATAAGCTTTAAATGTCACTGACATTTCCGTTGTTTAACACGGTGTTCCAACCTAATGTTATTCCTATATTTTTCACATTAGGTACCGGAAAATTTACATAAACAGCGTCAATAAATATTACGATTGGATATCTCGACAACTTGCCGCGGAAAACATTAATTATGATTTAGTATCGAACATGGTGAATATGTTTGTTTTGCATGGAATTTAATAAAGCTTTATTATTATTATTATTATCGAACATGGTCATGATGCGTACCTACAACCTAGAACGAAAGTTTGTTTTACTCAAGTTTTAAAATCATGACTGCCTTAAATTAATTACATACATTCACAGTAAATGGCGATAACGAAATATGGCGGTGTTCATGTTAGTTGCGGGTAGATGATAAAACTCTGACAAACAAGCTTATGGGTTGCCTGATGGTAAGCGAACAAAAAATCTATAGACGCTTGCAACACTACAGAGAACAATCGAGGGTGTTTTACCCTAGCTCCATTATTTAGCAACGTTACTTGAGACTAACGTAATTTATACGCTGTCTTTGAAAATTTGATTTCTTGACTATCGCTGGGTCCACCAGTCCTAGTCTCAACAACATTCTTACATTTATCCAGCATTACGTTCGCTTTAATTCCCTTAAGCCATATTCTTACAATGATCCGGCATTACGTCTAGTTATTCATGGGCAATCGGGATTTTTCGGTAATTGGTATCCAGGTGTCGGTACTCACCTGCAGATGTCTCGCTGGCGATCAGGACACGACTGATGTCCCAGCGCCGAGCGCAATCATCCCAATTGCTGGCAGGATGCAGCTCGTTGATGGCGGTGACGACATGCCGAGATTGCGCGGGATAATATGCCTTGCTTGCGCAGATGACGATTTTGGAGGCACTATTTAGGGAGCATTATTGTCCTATAGGTGGATGCCGAAGGCGTTACGCTCAAGGTCGCTAGAGTTTTGATTGTCGCCGCGGTATCCGTGGGACATTCACTGATATTGTGCCATAGTTAAGTATATTTGTGTATGGGGTGTTTTTTTGTTTTTATGTCGAAGTATATTTGAGGAAATGCCTCTCGGTTTGATGAAGAGTACACGTTTTAATTTGTCTATGGGATTGGGCTTCGGACACTAAACTTCTTTTTCTTTTTCTCCACATTATTTTGGGTTCACGAACTTAGCCCAGAGTTACTAAGAACTGCTTTCTCATTGTTTCAAAAATAACTTTTTATCGGTACTTAGCCATAGCTACCGGGTAAAATACTCCCCTGTATTTAGTCTTACCGGTACGTAATGTACAGATTAAATGCTCCTATGTATCTTACTATCGGCATCCGTACTTAAAAACAACAGCAAGTACGGACAAAAACTGATTCTTTATGTTACCTGTAGCTACTCGTAGCACCACTTAAATAAACTTTTGATCCTTTACGTGGTAAGCACCCTTTAGAAAAGATTAGTTTGTTTGTTGTACAACTACGCCGTAACGGCTAAATAAATATGACGATTGCTGACAAACTTAGCTTTTATAAGGGTGGCAGAACGTAAAAGGTACAACAGGATGAGACTGATAAATAACCATTGGTTCTGATAACTTTACTCCCTCCTCTAACTATAGTACCGCTACTATAGTTGTCCAGAAAATAAAGTGACTAGTTGACCACATACTTACAATAGATCCGAAACTGTCGCCTTTTAAAGTACCAACTATACCCATATTTTATAGGTATATCTCATATTGTGTAGATACAGTTTTCGTAATTCAACATTGTTTATAATAAGAATAAAAACATTATTTATCATTGAGGTTTTGAAGGGCGGGGTCAGGTGCTGCTGCTATGCTGCATTTACGTCAGACTCGTGTTTATGACATGCATTAAAATTTTATCTATGCATGGAGTTACCTTAGGTAGTTAGTTAGTTAGTTTAGTTACACAAATTCAAAAGGCTACTGACTAATCACGAAACTTTGCAAACTACTTGAACCTATGAAGATAAATATAAAAATTAAATGTAGATTTTTTATTAAAGCTTCTACTTCTACGTAAATTAAAGATGTAGGTATGATTAGAAATTTGTAATGTGTCGCGAGAACGACAAAAATGAAAGCTTGTTAAACAAAACCCGAAGCCGCAGACGGAAAGTTTCAAATATTTGGACGGTTATAAAGTTGTTTTATGCAATCAACTTGATATGCTTTGCCTTTATTCAATGCCTAAACTTTTTGTCACTTTGAATAAAATAATACCATGATTTACCAGATCTAATATTTTCACAGAACAGAAGAACTTTCTTTATTTTAAATAAAAAGGTTATTATATAAATTCATTTAATGACCTTAATAATAATAATAATAAATGTTTATTTCAGGCACAGTAACCCATTTTAAATTGGAAATCCCATATAATTCCTAGAATAATCCTTGGATTCAACCGTGTTATAATGCAATTAAAGAATATTTTTTTATTTTTAAACAAGTAACTGCTCGATATTTAAATCTAAAGAAAATATTACTAGAAAAAAGACGGGACTCGAACCCGCACCCTTCGCTATCCGGGCGAATGCCCTGACCATTATGCTACCGCGGCCCTGATGGCCGTGTCGAATTCTTTGTAGCCTTTCTTAAGCTGCAAGGCAACGCCATCTCTTCGCATTGTAGGTAACCGAATTTCTTTATTTTAAATAATTAGGTAATTATATAAAATTCACTAGCAAACCCGGCAAACTCCGTTTCGCCACCAGATGGCTTCATTTTATGTAACATTTCGTTTGGTGATTAAAAGAAGAATTTTTTTTTTGGTAAAATTTTCCTGAATTTTCTTTGCTATAAACCTCACGGAGCCCGAGACCTTTCCAACGAATGCAAAACCGTGGAAATCGGTTCGTGCGTTCTGGAGTTATAGCGTCAGGAAGGAAAACCCGACTTATTTTTATATAGTAGAAGACTAGCAAACCCGGCGAACTCCGTTTCGCCACCAGATGGCTTCGTTTTATGTAACATTTCGTTTGGTGATTAAAAGAAGTTTTTTTTTTTATTTTTTCCTGAATTTTCTTTGCTATAAACCTCACGGAGCCCGAGACCTTTCCAATGAATGCAAAACCGTGGAAATCGGTTCGTGCGTTCTGGAGTTATAGCGTCAGGAAGGAAAACCCGACTTATTTTTATATAGTAGATTTAATGACCCTAATTGGAAATCCCGTATAATTCCTAGAATAATCCTTGGTTGCATCCGTGTTATAATACAAATATAGAACTTTTCTTTTTATACGAGAACGTGTTATTCATACGTGCTTTAATTAATTGCAATGTAGACAGTGAGTAACCTATACGAAATGCTATACTCGATTTTAAATCTATTTTTATGATGAAAACCAATACTGTGTCATATCGAGCCGATAGCCACCGCGTCTGGTTTAGAACATGAAAAAACAAATGACTCATTATTATTTAGGTATTACTTAGGTATTTCAATATTTGTTATTCATCATCAGCCTATTAATTTCCCCACTGCTGGGGAACAGACTTTCCCTATGGATGGAATAGGGAGATTGGGTCATGGCCCACCACGCGGGCCCAGTACGGATTGACGAATGATAACGACTGCAGACGCAACCGGGAATCGGGACCAACGCCTTAAAGTGCCTTCCGTAGCACGGAGGAACTCGAGATAGAAGATTTTTGGTCACCCATCCAATGACCGACCACTGCGAAAGTTGTTTAACTTCAACGATCGCAGCCGAAGGCGCTAACCACCCGCGCCATATGACTCCGTATTTGTTATTGCTTATATTATTTTTAATAAGTAATTTTCTTTAAATATGCGTTCACGAAGGCGATACTTCCTCTTAAACAACGAGTGGTCGAGTTGCAATAAAAAAAACGCAAATACGATGTACAGGACTGATGTTTGGTACATAGGTACCTTCTATAGGTTAAAACGACATTTTTGACCGGTAGTTCCTAAAACTCCTCCCCTAGACCGCTTGTACACGCTAAAAGACACCGGGCCTATGTCAGAATTCTTGTCGTTTCTACAAACGAACTGTATACACTATTTCGGCGCTAAGCAAGAAATAATCTGGGGGCCAATCGCCTAACGGAAATGCTATTGAAAACGCTAACGCTTACGATTTTATTTTGTTATTTCTAGCCGCCTGAGGTATTCAAATGCGTCGCGCTCTTTCTTTTTCTTCTGCATTGGTAATAACAATATTAAAAAAAATGAGCGTGAGGTATTCGAAAACCTCAGGCGGCTAGAAATAACAAGATAAAATCGTAAGCGTTAGCGTTTCCCAAAGCATTTCTGTTAGGAGATTGCCCCCCTGGTCTGCGCTAATACGTCATTCATTTCATTTCACATGACGCGGGAACGTTGCTTTGGTGCAGTAGGGGTAGGGTCACCAGATTTTTTTCTGATATGAAAACTTAACACTATATATTAGTTATGTTTTTATTTATTTTTAAGCATTTAACTGATAGATGTTTAAATCTAAAGAAAAGTTTTTTTTTTCTAGTAAACTTTTCTTTAGATTTAAAAATCTAGCAGTTAAATGCTTAAAAAAAATAAAAACAACTATAATTGCTATTTCTTCTTTCAAATGTTTAATACTTGAAAAAGTATTCATTTGACATTGTGGGTTACCTACAATGCGAAGAGATGGCGCTGCCTTGCAGCTTAAGGCTAGGAAAAATTTCGACGCGGCGAATAGGGCCGTGGTAGCATAATGGTCAGTGCATTCGCCCGGATAGCGAAGGATGCGGGTTCGAGTCCCGTCCGCTGCCTGGTCCGCGTGGATTTTTTTACTATATATTAGTGTTAAGTTTTCATATAACATTTGACGATTGCGCTTTGACGTTACGCATCTGTCGAAAACTCATGCGTGGGCCTCTCACCTAGAAAGTTTACGTTCTGTGCGGTGGATGTCAAAAAGAACCGACGCGTTTTTTTTATTATTTTATAACTACACACTGCCCTCGCTTGGCTTCGATGCAGATGAAAAAAACCTTCTGATAGACATATCACCCAATAGTTTACGATATAACATTTCGCAACAGCGGGAGAGACCCGTTTTTATACTAAACGTACACAGTGTTAGCACCGCATCAGCTCGATTATGGGTGATACGCAGTGAACGTGTCAATCATGTATTACATTACGTTTGTGGCGGAAGAACCAAGGTTTGGGTTTTGATGGGATATCAGGTTGTAAGCTGCCATAGTGTTTACCCTTTGTTTGGTATATCTTTCTCCTCCCTCCGTGCTTCGAAATGCACGCTAAGCTGGTGGTCCCGTCTGAATCTGCAGATGTTAGCACCACCAATCCGCACTGGACCATTCCATTCCGTGTGTGGATTACGGCCATTCCATCCACAGGGAAGGTCTGTGCTCCAGCAGTGCGGACAATAAAGCCTCCCGCCCATAAGTGCGTTATTATAGGTCGTTAACATCGGATGCGGTATTGCGATATTTCGTCATTCTATAATCTATTGCGTCGTTATTACCGCAGCAGTCTACTTCGTAGCCGTTCTCATACATAATGTACTAAAAACAAATATCGCAAAAACGCATCAATATTATCGACCTCTACTAACACGCCTATGTTAGAAAGCGTAATAGCCTCGTGTCCGTGCTTAATTCAAAAAACTTTATACTTCCAAGCAGCCTTTTGCCTCGATGATGTGGAGGAATGTTCGCAGATGCGCACGTCCACAGTTTTCCGACTATTTCTCAGCCGCAACACGGCATTTTTTATAGTTATTTACGATATTAGTAAGTTGTAGAGTAGACTTCGTCTCGGGCTTACCATAGCAGAGCCGGACCGTGAGTTAAGGGAGCCCTGGGCTAATACTATTTAGGGGCCCACCTAATTACTCAAAGTATCTAAAAAATGAGACAGTAAAATGTTTAATTTATATTATACCTTAGTATTATACTACTGTTAATAAATTGACAAATTACAAAACAACCTTTCTGCAAAGTGCAGACATTTATTTTTTCTAAAGTGCAAATTCTTTAATTTGCTCCTCACATTCTAGGGGTAATATAAATGGGGTTACATTCAATAATGTATTTTTTCTACATTGAATGTACTACTAATCATTGAATCTACTGCTTTAAAGAAAATAATTTTAATTTTCTTTCTTTAGTGAAATCACTAGTTCAGCTTTAGACATCTATTTTGAATTTATTATATCTGCTATGGAAATTCAGCGATATTTGCCTGTCTGAATTTCGGATCTCTTTACTTTCATAAAGTAAGGATTTTTTCGCATTATCGTCTATTTTTGGCTTTGACTTGACTTAGCTGGGGGCCCTTTGAATCCACGGGGCCCTGGGCTGAAGCCCAGAAAGCCATATGGTAGATCCGGCCCTGACCATAGTCACGAGTTTGTTAATACCAATCCCACACGAATGTCATACAACGTTTTCAACACATTTGCGAAAAAGCAGTGTAGGTATATACCTAATTGAAGTAAAGAAACAAACTTTTTCTAATAAGAAAATGGCGCGTGTTTCCAAATCGCGCCATCCAATTTCCATAGCAATGGGATCCTGTCCCTACCTACAAGATGGTAAAAAGTTATGGAACAAAATGCATACTTTAGTTAAATGTAAATAAACGTTATTAAAAATGTTTTGAATTTTCATACAAAATGCGAAGATACTTTTACTCCAACCTATAAATGAAGAGCTTTCCTATTAATATAAAAAAACACGTGTTTGTTAACGAAAACATTGTAGTTGATAAATCAAGAAAATAACCATAACACCTTTGCCTTCGTCTTACACAAAAACGTGTGTACCTACGTGACACTAAACACTTAAGTATTTTATTTTCAAGGTGAGAATGACAACATCCTGCGCATTACCCCTAATGATTTCGGCTAAACTCCGCAATTTAGTAACAAAAATAATTACTATTCTCACACAGAAAGTTTCACAAGTGGTTACATTAGGATTTCCTTATTTATATTTGTGTCAGCGTGATATATAGACAGCCTTATTAGCACTTAGGTTCTTGTAATTTTTTGTCTGTTTGAATAAAAATGTAATATTAAAAACGCGGAATTTTGTCGTCTAAAAGAAGTCCTCAATTTCAACAGTCAAAAATACTCTCAGAAGACAATAAATTTAGGGATGATGACTAATTTTTTTTTCTTCGTTTGTCAGGTAGATTATTAAAAAATATTAGATATAGTTAAAAAAGTAATGGACACGTATTTTTTCTTTTTTCACATAATAGAAACATTGCAGAGATATATTGATTTGAAAAGTCGCATGACGTCACGTTTCGGTACAATTTCCACTTAAAAGTGACGTCATGAGCCCCTACTCCGAAACTTTGACGCGCTGTAACTTTGTCATTTTTTGGTTGATTGCCCAAAGAAAAAATACGTGTCCATTATTTTTTGATCATCTAACTGACGGACTAAATAGAATTTCGTTTACTGTACCCCGTCATCACCCCTATTCTTGATGATGTGATTGTGAAAATTATCCAACTTTTAACCATAGGTACGCAGTCATCTAGGTGCATGAATGAAACAATATACTCGATCTTACTACGCACTTCAGAAGCTGTTGAATCTGTCCAAATCTTGGGCCTTAGGTACTCTTAATAAATCATAAAGTTGGCTTTCGTTATAATATTTTTTAGTGCTACTACTATTATCATTATTAATATTGGTTCGTATTACTATTGGGTCCGATTCCGGCGCTTTCTATCTTGATCTCATCCCCAACCGAATTTTATCGTCGTCTTCGTTCATCCTTCTCTAATCTAACTTATACAAAGTTATATTTTTATTTATTTAAGCATTTAACTTCTAGATGTTTAAATCTAAAGAAATTTTAGTAGAAAAAAATCCACGCGGACCACATAGCAGACGGGATTCGAACCCACGCCCTTTGCTATCCGGTCGAATACACTAACCATTATGTTACCGCGGCCCCGATGGCCGTGGCAATTTTTCTCTAGTATTTTTTAAACATAGTTTTTATTCAATGACACAATAGGACATAGTTCCCGAAATATCAAATTTATTAATATTACGACTAGCAATTAACCGCCCGTGTTAATTTTAGTTTTTAAGCATCCCTCAGAAACCTTATTTTTTCCGGGATATGAAGTATCCTATGTCTCAATCCAGGTCATAAATTACCAGGTCACTCAGAAAGCGAAAAAAGTTTTTATGTATAACATACTGGCCACTTGTAATCACTTTGAAAACTTCGATTATTTAAAAGTAAACGTACCACTGTTCGATTTTCAAATTTCCCTCCGCATTTTTTCGAGAGCTAATTAAATTTTCTTGTCTAGTGAAAAAATGGATCTGCATCGAGAACATTTTCGTTCTATGATTTTTTACGATTTTAAAAGAGGCTTGAAATCTGATGAGTCATTTGATCGATTTCGAACTGCTTTTATGGATGAAGGACCTTCAAAAACCATCTACCGCTGGTGTAGCGAGTTCAAACGCGATCGTCTTACTTTGGGGGATGAACAAAAGAGTGGTCGTCCTACGACGGCTATCACCGAAGATGCTGTGCTGGCAGTAAAAAAAATTATTTAAGAAAACTGACGGATCACGTAAGAGATTCAGCATACTCTGCAGATTGGTCCAGGAAGTGTTCACAAGATTTTGCACGAACACCTTTGCGTAAGGAGGATAATTTCTCGCTGGTTGCCGCACAACCTCACCGAAGCTCAGAAGCAGGCCCGTGTGGATTGGTGCAGTGATATGATACAAAAATTTGATGCAGGCTCGTCACGGCGCGTTTATGATATTGTGACAGGTGACGAATCCTGGATTTATCACAACAATCCAGAAACAAAGCGTCAGTGGACAGTTGGCTGTTTCAAAATGGACCAAAGCCTACGAAAGTGAAGCGATCGAGAATAGAATAGAATAATCTTTATTTGCATTAAATAGGGTTGACAAAAGGTGTTTGCATATAAAGCATATGTTAAAAGCTAAGAATCTTAAACCTATTTAGCCATATTAATAGCATGCAAAAAATTCTAATATATTAAAACATAACAGTCATATTAAATTTACCTATCATTCATTTAATAACAAGTATTTTATCATTATAATTTAAATTCAAATTTATGTCAATATTAATTACAATTCTCAATGTCAGTTCAAGATAAAATATTTTATGTCTATTTAGTGTGATATACCTATTTATAGAGAAGCGCAGAGAAAATTTTGATTGCTAGTTTCTTCACTTTGACGGGGTCCCTAATTTCAATTCCACTTCGAGACCAAAGCAGCATCAACGCCGAATGGTATAGCACAAAATGTCTGCCAGAAGTTTTTTCTGCACTGAGCAACAAGCGACCTAACACCGGGCTTCGCGGGGTCCTTCTTCACCAGGACAACGAGCCCGCTCGGGAAGAATTACGCTTCCCCTCCCGTTCCCCCCTCCCAGGAACGGCGGCCCCCACACTCGTAGTTCTGTCCTACAAAGGGGAGGCGGCGGAGGGTTCTTGGACGGGTACGCCCAGGAGTCCCCTCCGCAGCGGATGGGGGGCGGTACGGTGGGCAGTAGGCCGCGTACCCAGCCCCCTCGCGCGGGCCTTCCTGCGCACGTCTGCGGGGTCCCCGTAATACCGCGGGAGACCCCTGCCGTGGAGCCCCGGCGAGGCCGGGAAGCTGCTGGGGGCGGAGCCGTGGTAGAATCCCTAACGGGGACCCTGCGGCTCCGCACTAAGCAGTGTAGAAGGTATTCGCAGGACTTTTTTAGCGGATATTATGCTGTAAAGCGCCCGTAAGAGTTGCGGGGTTCTCGGTGGGTAGCCACTGGGGGGTCCGTAAGACTTGCGGGAGCCAGGTGTGAGGTCCGTTCGGAGGTGTGCCTCTTAAAGGCGCCGCGCGTCGTCTGTAAAAAGATTTTTTACCTGCGTTACAAAAAAAAAGGACAACGAGCCCGCGCACTCTGCGATCAAAACGAAGGACTTCCTGGACTCCACACCAGTCAGAGTCTTGGGACACCCTCCTTGCAGTCCTGATTTGGCACCGTGTGACTTCTTTTTATTCCCTAAAATAAAAAATCAGCTCAAAGGGATACAGCTTTCATCGCCGGAAGAAGCGCTAGCAGCGTTTGAGAAGACCGTGGAAGAGGTGTCTGCGGAGGACTGGAAAAAATGTTTTGAAAATTGGTTTAGACGCATGAAACTTTGTATAGAGGCTGGTGGAGAGTTATTTAAAATGATTTAATAAAAATATTTTTGTCATAGAAGTTTTTTAGTTTCTCTAAACTTTCTGAGTGTCCCACGTATATGTATGAGTACCAAACGTCCAAAGCTGTTCGGTAGTTTTTGCGTGATTGCGTAACAAACATATAAACTTTCACATTTATAATATTTATCATCATCGTCATCAGCCTATTAATGTCCCCACTGCTGGGGCACAGGCCTTCCCTGTGGATGGAATAGGGAGATTGAGCCATGACCCACCATGCGGCCCAGTGCGGTTTGGCGGATGCTTAAGACTGCAGATGCACCGCGGACCTACGGCTTCGCGTGCCTTCCGAAGCACGGAGGAACGCGCGATAGAAGATTTTTGGTCACCCATCCAATGACCGACCACTGCGAAAGTTGCTTAACTTCAACGATCGCATCCGAACGCGCTAACCACCCGAGTGATCGAGATCCTATATCGAGCGTTGTAGAGTAACTTGTAATTAATCTATAAATTTCAGACACATATGTAATGCTTCATGTACATGTATTCTATCCGTTACCCTAGTATCCCGTAACACAAGCCTTACAGTGCTAACTTGGGGGTTAGGCTAATTTATATGTGTATTACAAATACTTATATATATATTATTATTTATTTATTATATTATAGAGAAAAGTAGATGACTTGATATGAATTATAATCTTGTTCTACTCTTAACGGCCCCGTACTCCCAAAGCTCTTATAGAAAAACATAAGTATATCATAAGAATATTATGAAAAAACAATGCATTATTGCAAAATAGCTGTCCCGGCGAACTGAACGCCAAAAATTTTTGTTTGATTTCCTCGAAAAATGTCTTTTATAAGAATCTTGTCTTGACAATAATGAACATATAGAAAAAGTATTCTCCAATTTGGTGCAGTACTTCGAAAGTTACTCCGCATACATTTCGGCGATAACATGACATCTGTTAACTAGGATTAAGGCTAAGGGTAAAAAATTTTAAAAAGCCACTTTCTGAAATTTAAAAATTTAAGTCAAAATTGTATTTTATGTTTGCCGTAATGAAAAAAACTGTTAAAACTTTCGTTATTATGGACATAGATTAAAAAATTGTGTGCATGGACTACACTTCTGAAGTGAAATTTCTTTTCTTAAATAACCTACATTAGGCGGTGCATAGGCATGGGGAAATGGAGCAGCGCACGCACCACTCATATATATATATATATTACTATATATACAATATATATATATTGTCGAGTGTGACGCTCGTAACGTTTCAGCCTTCGCCGATTTACCCTATACTTTAATGCTCGTCGGGAAGAGATTTTTCTATTAACACCCAAAAAAATATTACAGAAATAATTTACCAACGCATTTTGTACGCTGAAACCTTCTTTTAAAGTCGATCGATTTATCAATAGGTGAAAATTGTCTTGTTCAACCTTCATATTTATCTTCACGCGACAAGAATGTATCACTAAGTAGGTGGTATGAAACAAGGTGTTGTCTTAGCGGGCAAACAAGAATCGGCCATTGTTTATTGTTTATTCGTGACAACAGCGACGATTAATTACAACTGCGGTACACCACTTGAACCGCATAGTACAATTGGCTAGGCCAATCGGACGATACAAGACGCAGTTAAAACCAGACATTACCTCCGACAAGGTCGTAGGGAAACGTTATTGCTACAGACTTTTCTTACTGCTGTGCCGACCGGTAAACAGCGACCCGCCTCGCCCTCCGAAATAATCGTTCAATTGATCCAGTGAGACGATAAATGCACGAGCAACAGAGATCTAGTTAAAATGGCCGTCGAATACGTAAACTAATGCTCAACGCATACATTTTACCGTGTCGGAGTCGCGTGTACGGCTTGCGACGAAACGCATCGCTTTTTCTTTTTTTTTCGATATTGAAATTTTTAAATGATAGTGTTTTTTTTTTAATTCGTAAATTCTTACACGCTTTTCATTATTGAATCGAAACAAAAGAACTCGGATTTGATTCCTTTTTTCAGTAATCTGTTATCAGTGTGCTACAAATTTTATGTGTAATTGAAATAATTGGAAAAGTGAAGTTATGACGATTCGAATGCACGGATGTTGACGGGTAGTTTGAAACGGAACCAGTTTTTCCTCGCTTACCTGCTATTAATAAGAAGACAGTACACCATCTAATTAAACAAACCAGTGGTAAGTAATTTTCGTTATTTATTTTTATCTTTTATTCCTCCATAGAATGGTACCCTAAACTAAAATAAAATTAAAGTAATCAAAATATTTACCTAGATTAACCTAAGAGCATCAAATTTTTCCCCTGTTTTATTTTCAAAGTATTTTCTAATAGACTTACTAAAATACTTGTTACAATTACAGTGAACATTATACAATACAGAACGCTCATTTAGGTAATAATTAACGTTCTTTGTACTGTTGAGAACTTTTGACATTCGTACATACTCAATTCAAAAGTTATTGGCATTTTCATTGAATGGTTTGTTGAACATATTGACATTCCCGCATGCCAAGTTTTACCAAATGTATAAACAGCAAAAACTTTCATTTTGGGTTCCGTGCAAAATATAGTTTTGTGACTGACAATAATTATGTCAAGTCAACGGAAGAAGGGTCCGTTGATCCAAATATCTAGTTTAAAACAATCGTTAAATAAAAATACATAAATGATATTGCTTAGGTTACATAAATGTCCTAGTAAGTATCTATTATTTACACAGCTGAAATGATTTTTAAAAGGCATGGTAGGCACTGCTGAATACACTCGAATTAACTTTTCTAAAGATTAATTTATTTTCTTCATTAAAATATAAATTACACATTAAGTTCCTAAAATACTATATTATTTAAACACACCAAATAGATTAAAATTACTAAATAAACTAAATACTTATACCAAACTAAAAATAAAACTATGTTATGTAAAAAATCGACCCCAAATCGCTGCGCTCGCAGGGTAGGGTGGCCAAGAGGCTGGCAGCATTTCCCCGTTGAATGGCCAGGCTCAACCTTTGTCTGAAATGCGCACCAGCCCTTGGATCCCCTGAGGCGTAGATGAGGCGTGTGGAAATCTTCTTAAATAGCTGACGGGCTTCCGCACCCCAAGGCCTCCACGGCAAAAGGCGCAAATATATGCGGCTCTCCCAAGGCCCCATATTTACGCCTTTTATTAGTTTCGGCTGTCGCCGCAGCTGCAACGGCTTTGCAAGTGGTCGCTCTCACGTGGGATGGGGCAACAGTGTCCACGCATGTGGCATCCCATGTTTTTACTTAATACTTCATTGTTTTATAATTACTTCCTAAATAGTATAGGTGTCATTCCGATCTTAGATGCAGGTTGTAGATGCAGGCAGTATGTGCATGCAGCCGAGATCGAAATAGCACCTTAAGAGCATAAAAAAACATTTTGAAAGCAGATGTTTCTTTTCGCTACTCCGCAAAAAAAATTAATTAATAATAATGAACAAAACGCGGAGGGGATAGCTGCGCAAGTGTACGGGTACGGCCAGAGTGCACTCAGATTCAGATTAAGATTCCGAAAACAAGCGCGAGAAATAAACAGTGTAGTCGAAGGGTACGGCCAGAGTGCACTCCTTATTCAGATTCAGATTCAGACTCAGAAAACAAAGCGCGAGAAAAAGCAGGCGACCTGCTTAGACTACACTGTTTATTTCTCGCGCTTGTTTTCGGAATCTGAATCTGAGTGCACTGTGGCCGTACCCTACGACTGGAGAGCCAATCGGCGCAACAAACGCCCACCCGCGCACCGCGTTTCCCCCCAACGCATCATAATTTATACTTTTACGCAATAACGATCAGTCTTATACTGTCTTTTGTCTTTCGCTGCATTCATGCCCATCATTTTTAAGAGTCCTGTATCCAAAGAGTGACAAGGAACTTTATTAGCCTGAGATTAGGATCTCATCCGCTGATTATCTCTCAGCGGATTGTATTTGATGAACATTTCTAATCAATTTATTTTATTATAGGTAGGTACTAATACCCAAAAAAATACGTGATTATCTAAAGAAAATTTTACTAGAAAAAAACCACGCGGACCATGCAGCAGACGGAATTCGAACCCGTACCCTTCGCTATCGGCCCTGATGGCCGTGTCGAATTTTCTCTAGAATTTCTTGGGCTGCAAGGCAGCGCCATCTCTTCGCATTGTAGGTAACCCACAATAGCGCGTGGATTTTTTTTCTAGTAAAATGTTTTTTTTGAACATCTAGCGGTTAAATGCTAAAAAAATAAAAATACTTTTTTTTATGACAAACTAGAGGCCCGCTCTCCCTCGCTTCGGTGTAGAGCTGTAGTGTAGACTAAAATTACTTCATATAATTATAAAAAATCGGAAAATGGTATATTTGCCTTTTCTAAACTTCTATTGCCGTCACGTCACTCAATTGTTTTGCCTTCCTCTAACATTTGAAATTTATGGTATGGTATTAAAGTTCAAATTGACTTTTAAGTATTATTACGAATCGTTTGTATGGGAGTATAGAAAAGTGTAGTTTTTGGACTTTTTCAGGCATTTTTTAAATTTTTTAAGATCTCTGCGTAAGAACCATCCTCGTACTTCAAATAATATTCTAAAAAAAGAATTATCGATATCAGTTCAGCTGTTATCGCTTTTTTGCGCTTAGCAACACATTCAGCGATTCATTTTTATATTATAGATAAAATTCGTGTGTATTTGTTTCTCGTGCTCGGTCGGTGCGGTCTTTATTTAGAAGAGCACTGATAACTAAGATCTTTGAAGGCTTTGTGTTGACTAGCTCTCCCAACACACGTCCATAATACTTATTAGATTATTTGACCTTAGTATTATTTTTGTACCACGGTAAACGCGATAAACTTTTTTTTATGTGGAGACAGATAAGACTATAGTGAAATACTAATGGGTTTTTTTCCCCCGTCCCGTCTGGTGCCTGGACCGCGTGGATTTTTTTCTAGTTATATTTTCTTTAGGTATAAAAATAGTTTGAGGGAAAACAACCTCCGTGGGCGCTCTTAGGCAAATTTTCAGCCAAAAGAAAACTTCAAAACTAGATTCTTTAAAAATAATTCATCACAAGTTGAGTAGTTACGACCCGCATTATAACATGCTCACCAGCCGATGGTTTGTTGAGTTTCGCTACGGTTAGTGGCTTGCTTGATATCATACGCGCAACTCAACACACCTGTAGGCACTGCCGGATTAAGGGGAGGGCAAACGGGGCGAAAGTCCCGGGGCCTCCACAAACGGGGGGCCCCCACAATAGAGACTTCGGAAAAAAAAACTTTCAAATTCCAACTAGTAAACACTAGTAAACATATTTTTACATAACATAAACATATTTATTATCTATATTTGTTCACTCCAATCAGGCAATCAGTGAAATATCAAAATCTCAAATGGCCCTGATAAGCACTTCCAATTCACTACCCATCTTGAGGGAGTACCCCAATCGCTTAATGGCTACAGGGCCGAATTTAAGGCAGGGCAGGTGGGGCTGTGGCCCAGGGGCCTCCACAACAGCTTAAGAAATAACAACATTTCGATGGGTTAACAAGCATGCAAATCCTAAGTGGCTTGGGGCCTCCACAACAGGATAAAAGATAACAAAATTTCGATGGGTTAACAAGCATACAAATCCTAAGTGGCCTGGGGCCTCCACAATCCTAAATCCGGCCCTGCCTGTAGGTTTTATTCTAATCGCAAGGCCGATATACACTGAACTGCAAAACTAAGTATTACATTTCTACAATATTTTCTAAAATACAGAAGTTAGAGATTTAAAATAAAAAAGCTGTATATAGCAAATTTTATCAGCTTTCTTTCAAAGTGTGGTACAAAGTTCGAGTCGTTTTTATTTTGAAAGCAAATCTCAGGTACTTAAAAGTAAGGTCTCCCGCCGTAGATTTACGAACCGATGGCGTAGCTTCTAAACATTCATGAGTGCTTGTAACAGCCTAAACTGAATAAATGATTTTGATTATTATTATTACCAAGTTAATGGCATTCTAAAAGTGTGATACTTAATTTTGCAGGCCAGTGTACTAACGTTATGTTATTGAAATAAAGAAAGAAGAAAGAAATAATTTTATTAGCTTTAGGTAATAGGATTACACAAAACAAAAGCAATAACAAAAAAAAAGGCGAACTAGGTCCCTGCCTCAGCATAATGCCACAGCGACGTCAGGGCCTAAGGTTGACGAAACTTATAACTAAATATTACATTAAACAATTAAAAACAATAAAAACTAACATATAAAAAGGTGGAATCTATTAATACATTATTATATCATTGAAATATTATCAGATTAACATAAAATATGCGGCAAAAATACGATAGCATATTATAAAAAAACAATCTGAACATGCATGGCGACAACAGAGTGGATGGCGTGTTCCGCAGAGTTGTGGCCAAACAAGTGTTAGCCAACAAACCAATCAACCCCCTCAAGCCTGTGTACGTGAAGTGAAAAACTCTAAAGTGAGTCATAGATACTATAATAACAAGCTTTGCAGATGCAGTAAATGTGTTTTTAGATGTTTCCTAAATGTGTGATTTGTTTTTAAATTACGCACTGGCGGCGGTATATTGTATGAATGCTTTTAGAATTTTTCGCAAAAACATCCATGGATAAAAACAGAACTTCCTGAATGACTAATTCGAGGTCGCTATTTTTACGATACGATTCGGCATAAAGATTGGGAGGTTTTTTTTATCGACTTTTCGTTAAAAGGTGGAAGTTCTCAATTTATCAGTATTTTAGGTTTCCGTACCCAAAGGGTAAAAACGGAATGGTATTACTGTCATTGTCTGTCTATCTCTAATCTAAAGGTAATGAATTACAGAACTGAAATTATGGTGCTTACCCAAAGTAGGATATTTAAATTCGTCGAAAGTTAAATTAAATTATATTTGATACGTTAAAAGAAGACAAAGTTTTATTTTTTATCCCTAAATGTTACACGTAATTTCATTGAGCTAAGTTAAGTGGTATATAAATATCATTTTTATTACATTTTATTTTTAATTATAAAGAAAGGGGGGGGGGGCGTAAAAGTTGACATTTTAGACCATTTTTTGTGGGGTCTCTCTCATAACCGAAACTAGTTTGAAATGTGTAATTCCATAAATTTTAGGAAAATATCCTGTTTATATTTGAAATTTTTAAGTTTATTTTTTACTAATAAAAATCGACGCTGCTTAGCAGCAGACGGAACTCGAACGCGCACCCTCTCAGCTATCTGTCTGCTGCATGGCCGCGTGGAATTGTTTCTAGTAAACTTTTTCTTTAGATTTAGATTTTTTTCTAGTATTAATAATTTCTTTACAATTATCCTACTTCTTATGGAAACAAGGGGTTGCCTTATAAAGTAACGGCCGGCAAAATCTTATGTTATTAAATTGTCTTTGAAAAGATTGTGGTTGAGCAAAAGCTGTAAATTATTATCTTCCGCCACGGTAATCGCGTGTGGCGAAGACCCGCGCTACGCTACGCCAGACGCCACCAGAGTTGCCAGATCTGCCGATTTTACAGGAGATTTCCTGTTTTTCTAAAATGTCCCCCGTCCCTCTGTCTCTCTACATAAAACTACTGTTTTACTTAGAATAGAGTTTTCTTTTTTAAATTGCGTGTTACATTGCATTTTCTGCCATTAACAATGTAGTTAACCTCAAATATAATACAATAAAATACTTATGTATTTGTAACAAAAAAAACGGCCAAGTGGGTGTCGTGCCACGCGCAGTGTAGGGTTCCATAGTTGCTCGTCGTCACCACAATATATATTGAGAAGAGTCTATATTTTAGGCAAATACTTCCTCTAAGTCACTTTTAATGTTTTCTTCTAAGGAATTGTATTAGGTCAGAAATTTTTCAAATACATAAATTGAACAACTATTACTCTTAAACTAACAAATCTATAGTTACGGTTATTATTTTTCTTAAAAGTGCCTGAAAAGCAATATTGTCATGCATTTTTCCAGGGTTTTCAAGGCAATAGTTTAGCTTTGTAGGGGCGGGGGGGGGGGGGGGGGGGCTGACGCCCTACACGAACACTACCTATTCAACGATACCCCACAGGATGGGGTAGACGATGAAGTAATAAAATATGTAGTTCAGGTACCCTTCACAAAAAATTTTCAGAATTTAATTTTACCCTTTTGTCGGACTCTCGGAAATCGGACCTGGCAACACTGGACGCCACTGATAGTATAAAATTGCACTCTGCTGATTATCAATGTAATTAATTATTATAAAAAAAATGACCGGATCATTATTATTTAATTTTGTAGGCGACTGATAATTTGCATTATATATATTACACGTAGATCACGCACATGACCCACTCGCCAATGATATTTAAATAAAAATATATATGTAGGTACCTATATACAATATCTAAGCATCTTAAGTATTGTTACATTATTATCACCTACTCGTATTGGTTCATCATCAATTCCATTTCGTTAATATTAACAACTTTAATATACCTACTCAACTTGTCTTCGTACTCAATCACTCACGTGTTTTGTCTCTTTTGATAATTTATTTTGTTCTGCTCCGCTGACTAAGACTTGTCATAATTATGCGTGATTCGTCTGTTTCATAACAAAAAATCCATTACTGAAGTAATAAAATGCAAATACGTAGTCTAAATAGAGAGGAGCTCGATGGCGCAAGTGGTTACCGCACTCGGCTGCTATCTTTGAAGTTAAGTAACTTTCGCAGTGGTCGGTCATTGGGATGGGTAACCAAAAAATTAACTATATCGAGCTCCTCCGTACTTTGGAAGGCACTTTAAGTCGTTGGTATCGGCTGCATCTGTTTAGCCTAGGCCCGCGTGGTGGGTCATAGCCGAATCTCCCTATTCCATCCAATAGGGAAGGCTTGTGCCCCTGCAGTATGGACATTAATTCGTTGATGATGATGACGAGTCTAAAAACAATACCAACATACTGACCTTAGTATTATAGATTAAAGAAGTAACAACGGAAAGTAACAAGGAAGTTTTTAACAGAAGTTTAATAGCATATATATGGTTAATAAATATGCTATTAAACTTCTGTTAAAAAAATAGACCTTTTTTATCTGGGCTATATCGAATTTGTCGCGAGAGCGTATGATAAAGTTATCAGTAATACTGTTTTTGTTTGGGTTAACATTATGTATGTACCTACAATAAGACCTAATATGGCCTTCATAAAATTTGTCAAACATAATATTGCCTCTATTTGGCTAATAGGCATTTACTATTCCCTCTGGATAAGTACCTGTAGACAGACCCGTCTTTCCCAGTGGGCACTATGGGCAAGTGCCCAGGGCCCCGCGATCGATAGAGGGCCCCCTCAGATTAAATACAAAGTCCCTAGTTCCTGTTAAATCACGAAACGGAAGTCATAGGGGCCCCATTATCCTAATATGCCCAGGGCCTCCAATAGGTCAAAGACGGCACTCCTAGTTAGATACTAATCTAAGCGAAGTAGGTCATACTGAATTCCTTTTAATATGTGGAGAATCGTACAGTCCCGACTACAGTTGACGGATCCACTCATCCCAATAAACCAACTCCGTCTCTACAGGGGGTGTTTCTGTCGGTGAGTGAGTCTTTGGAAACTTACTCACCGGACATTCTGCGGAGATTGTCTCCAAAAAACCTTATTAAATTGTATCCCGCTACCACTGAAATTCTGTTCAAGTGGGGCAATTTCGCAGG
This sequence comes from Chilo suppressalis, assembly GCA_902850365.2. Classification (NCBI taxonomy): domain Eukaryota; kingdom Metazoa; phylum Arthropoda; class Insecta; order Lepidoptera; family Crambidae; genus Chilo; species Chilo suppressalis. Next base: position 26,095,686 of record OU963901.1, on the reverse strand, counting down.
ACAGGACCCGATACTGGCGATTTCGATAAACCTTAAATTTTATTTGGCAACAGTGCATACTCCTCATGCTCAATAAGGCCGTGTCGAGACTGCACTACGGCGACTGCGACGCGACAGCGATTTTTTGAAAACAAACTCATATAAACACAATAATTTCGGCGGCCACACTGCAGACGCTTCTGCTTGTACGGCTCCGTCACGTTGTCGTCGCGTCGCTTCGCAATCGCCGCACCAGTGCGGTCTCGCCAGACCCGTCTTTCCCAGTGGGCACTTTGGGCAAGTGCCCAGGGCCCCGCGACCGATAGGGGGCCTCAGATCAAATACATAGTCCTAGGGACTATGTTCCTGTTAAATCACCAAACGGAAGTCATTTGTACCCCATTATCCTAATATGCCCAGGGCCTCCAATAGGTCAAAGACGGCACTGGGTCTCGCCCTATATTTGTCTCTATCACGTAAAAACTACTGAACGAAAAAAATTTAGTACGCGTATAGTTTATGACCAGCATAGGTATTCTGTATGATGCAATCTTACTGACGATCTTCTTTATTCGGGTTCTCATAAATCTAAAGTTAACACGGGCGAAGTCGCGGACGGCCACTAGTTGTTAAATAAAGAAAATTGGAAATCTTCGTCAGATCTGCTTTGCTTAATGAAGACAAACTTTTTTCTGGGGTTCTTTTCTGTTGCTCTCCTTATTTAATGTGTTAAAGGCCTCTGCGCCCAAGTGGTGGATGGACCCATTAATAGACTGATTATGTTGGTCTTTTCTCAGGATGACTTCACAATGTCGCTCTCAACGAGCCGACAGCAGTTCCTGGCCTACGAAACCCAGAGCCCAGAGGACATCCAGTACGGGCGAAAGGGCGGTGTGTTCGTCTCCTCCTGTATCTGCGTCACATTCATATTGTTAGCCATAGTCTTGGCTGCTTTGGTCGGCGTGATAGTCTACTTCATCACGTTTTTCAAAGTAAGGAATGTTTTTGTACGATCTTGCTACTTTTTAGACGAGCAATGAAAAAAATGGGTGCGTGTACTTATGTAGGCGCGTGAGAAGTTATCCTTCTTTGGCATCGTTTAAAATTTGTTTTTAATTGCAAGCCTGGTCTGGAAGTCTGGAAAAGGACACAGTCAATAAAGTTCAGTTTTAATTTGAAAAAATAAATAAATAATCAAAATATTCAATTAAAATCGCTACTGAATATAATTTATCAGAACATATGTGATTTGCACTTGTATGAAACTCAAACACGTATTCCGAATATACAAACTAGAAACATGTGGATAAATATTATAAATATGAATACCTATAACTGTTACTTTATTACTAAAAATAAAGATGTGGTTTTTGGTTCTACTACACCAATGGTCAAGAGATGGCGCTGTAGTCTCCTGAATCGCGCTTTGGTTCCGTTGTTCCAGATTAATAAATACTTTTGATAGGCCTTCACAATGCAGTCGTTAGCACCCATTAAATAGAGATTCTATTTTGTTGGTAGATTTTCTTAATGTGCGGTAAACACAAAAGTAATATTTTGTGTTACAGTGATGCGCGCGCATCTTAAAATTTCACTCTCATCATTTTTTCATAACGCGCCTAAAGAAGTATAACTTCAAAAAAAGACATTAAATGTACATTCTCAGTTAGACAACACTTATTGAAACATTAGTTATGAGTGCAATCATATTTGCAATGATTAGAATATAAAGCTGCATTATATTATCTTTGCTATTTGATTCTGAATGAAATTTTTAAGTGCGTTAAAAAACTTATTAATAATAAACTTTGTCTGTACACAGTGAACGCCACCTTGGTGGTGACCATAGGTGGTGGCAAACTAACAGGTGCAGCGCCTTTAATTACCCAAATTAAGAGCGATATTCAAAGTATGGTGTCACTGTGCTCTTATTATCAGTCTTATCAATAGTTAAGTGTAATAAAATTGATTATAGATTACATAAGTTTAGAGCTTTAATTCGTATTGGAGCGGTAATTATTAAGATGTTTCCTTATCACTTTTGGGAAGTCGCAGAACGAACTAATAACCTTTGACATGAACTACGAAAAAAAACAAAACGTCAAAGTCATTCACTCGCTGTGCCGTCCATCCGTCACGTCAGTTCAAACTTTTTATGTTTCTGTGCGCAGTGTTTTGTTAATAATTGCGATATTTATAATTTTAAACTAACATACCAATATGAGGGAAAAATAAAGTGATCATTTAAAATTTATTTTACACTCGCACTTATGAAACTGTGATAAATTCTAGTTTAATTTTGAGAATGAATATGAAATTATTTATCCTGATAGTTTTAGTTAAATTAGTTATTAGCAATGGGTATAAAATTGTAAGTATACATTTAATTATTAAGAGTACCAATATTTCTTCACTGTCCCAAAATTAATATAAGCTATGTTGTCGAGAAATACTGTGAGTGAAGAAACACTGTGTAAGAATATGAATACTTTCATACCGCATTAGAGTTAAGAGTTCTGAGTGAGATTTTACAAAATATAGACTATATAATGCGAAGCTGCTCCTCTACTGTAATATTTTTATTCATAACAATTTTTTTCTACAGTTGTCACAGAAAATACCAGCTGCAGAGTTTTGGGATGAAACTGAACCATTTGGCAACTTTGAACAGCCCTCACCCGATCTCCGACTCCCAGCGCACGTGGTGCCAAGCTTTTATCGCTTGAAACTCCACACTGACTTGGAGTCGTCACTCTTCACAGGGGAAGTCTATATAACAATAAGAGCGAGCCAACCTGTGAAAGAAATAATTTTACACTCCAAAGATCTCAGTATTAATAGTAACGCTAAGCTGACTGAACAAATTTATGAAAGAGTAGAAACTATTCATACAAAATCAAAACGTGAGATTAATACTAACAATGAAACTTCATCTATAACAAATGATATATTTAATGAAACCTCTATTCAGAAAAATGAGACCACCATAAGAGAAGCCGAAGTAATAACAACAACAGCAATACCCATTACTGCTACAAGTGAACAGAATATTTCTGAAACCACAGTTCAGTCAGTAACAGAGCCGGCGATTCCAAAAATAGACACACAGGTCACACATAGTAGTGTCCGTAACATAAAAATTGTGTCGATAACTGAAGCCACTGGTGACAGACTAATTCTCAAACTTGAGTCCACCCTCTCAACCAATATTGATTATACTCTTCAATTAACTTTCGGTGGTCAAATATCAAATTCCTTGACTGGGTTTTATAAAAGCACCTACACAGACAGCAAAGATGTTGTAAAGTGAGTACCAATATATAATATTACTAAAGCCCCGTCCTGGCTTTGCTTAGGCCAGGACCGTAGCCGGACTTGTATTTAAGACAGAGCAGCAGTAATAAGTAATTACAGGGAATAAGTAGGGGCGTGCCACCCTTTGCAGCTGTTTTAAAGAAGGTCGATAGGGGGAGGGGGTCCTCCCTAACTACATTGGCTTATATTATATTTATTTATTTAAACTTCATTGCCATACATATGCAAACAGCGGACTTAATGCCATAGGCATTCTCTACCAGTCAATGTGAACTAGTGTTAGAGACAAATGGTATGGTGTTAGGGCCATTTGGCCTTATCACCATACCATTTGTCGCTTTATAATCAAATATTTAGAAAATAACGACAGTTAAAATATATTAATACTGTTACTAAAATTGATACACCTACATAAACTACTCAAATAAATACATAAATAAAAATGTACATACATAAAATACATATGCATGTTTTGTAAATAATTATCTAATTGAGAGTGAAAGCCCGCATGAAAATCTGTTCAGTAGTTTATGGTATAATCATAAACAGTGAGACAGATCCAGCAGGAGTTTCATAAAAACATGATATTAATAAATGTTACTTAAAGCACTAGTATGATGGATGGATGAATCTGAAATAACAATGGTACCACAATATCCAGACTTAGGCCCGTATTATAGAGAGATTCTCAGTGATTGATCTAGTCTTGAGTATAGTTAGAAAGGGATGTCACTATATATAGCACATAGCGACATACTACATACTCAAGTAAAGATCAACACTTAGTTATTATTCTGTAATACGGCCTTAATATATCAAAAATAGCATCTCCATAAAAGTGCTACCCAGTTGTTCACATATAATTAGGATTCCTGCTCATAAGTACATTAAAAAAAACCTCATAAAAAGCATTTATGAATTATGTGCCTCCTTCACACTAATATTATAAAGGCGAAAGTTTGTGAGTGTTTTTAATAATAATAATATTTCCAACACTCACACCAATTAGCCTAGCCCCAAAGTAAGCACTATAAAAGCTTGTGTTATGTTAGTGTGTATGTTTGTTACTTCTTCACGTCTAAATGGCTGGAGCGATTTTAATAAAATTTGGTATGGCGTTAGCTGACACCCTGGATTAACACATAAGCTATGTTTTACTGCAGAAAAATATCCTTAATAAACCGCGGGTAACACCGCGGGGCATAGCTAGTTAATGTATAATTTCTATAATTTTTAATAGGTATTGCCTTTTATTATTATTTTTCTGTAGTAATACCTACTTAAGTAATCATATGGTACACCTCAAACACAATGCAAGTAGTCATTACCTAAATATTACACTGTTATACAACAATACACATTTTCCATTTATATCTTGCAAAGAGTTTTTTTCCTGCTATTGTCACTCACAGGAAAACTTAATAATATTTAAGTCTGTATTTTATATTGCTGTTATATGTCAGCTATACAAATTTATTTATGTATTCAGTCTGACCACATTCGTGAATGATATAATTATAAGTAATATTTAACGAGTCCTTATTGGGGATAATCATTACCAGGATTTTTCTATTATTTTACTATTTTAATCTAAAAGCTAACCCCTCTATTTCTTAAAAATCCACTTTATATTTTGTCTTATGTGTCTCTACAAAATTTCATAAAACTGAACTTAAAGTGAGTCATGATTCTCAGCCCTATTTCATTATGTCTGGAGTAGGTCTCCTGTGTAGACAGAATCATATTGGAAAAGCAAGTCCAATGCTGTTTGCTAAGCTAAGAACAACATACATATTTGGCCTGTACCAATACCAAAGATGATTAGTTGGTACTGCCTGCATCATGGGATTCCCAAAGCGCAGAAGCTAAAATTTTTGGTCACCAATCTAATTACCTGCCATTACAAAATTTGCTCGACATCCGCAGACTAAACGCAACCTTAAATTGGACAATTAATCATCATCAGCCTACCAATGTCCCTACTGCTGACGAACATGCCTTCCCTACAGATGGAATTGGGCTGTGAACCACCTAGACTGGACTATGCGGATTAGTGGGTGCTAACGCCTGCAGATACAGCTGAGACCACGGATTAATGTGCCTTCCGAAACATTGATGAGTTCGCTATAATAAGGTTTTGGCCACCCATCCAATGACCGACCATTGCGAAACTTTCTTAACTTTAACGATCGCATGGCGAACGCACTAACCACCGAGGCCACCGAGCTCTTGTGGATAATACTAACATTTATATATTGTGTTCCGTTCATATTAGGAAGCTTGGTGTAACACAGTTCGAGCCAACGTCGGCGAGATCGGCGTTCCCATGCTTCGACGAACCAGCCTTCAAGGCAATGTTTGAAATCAGCATCGCGCACCCTGATAACATCACAGTGCTCTCCAATATGAAGGTGTCCACACAAGAAGCCATGTAAGTAACTTCAAGCATCAAATCAAATTCGTTTATTCAGCACAGTACACGGTATAGACCAATTGTTATAAATATAATTTTACAAAATAATAAACAGGGACAGACTACTTTAAATAAATACAACTCGACATGTTATATACTGGTGTCGATTCCGTCACTATTCCCCAAACCCAAACTTAAACTTGACAACAGTATATCCCTGTTACTCCCTACAGAGAATGAAAAGGAGAGATCGATGCCTTATTCAGTCCTAAGTTTCTGTGCAAGCTTTATACTATAGAAGCAGAATTATTTATACTATAGAAGAAGAAGCTATATCACACACTCTGTTTAAGTGTAATAACAATGTAAAACTAATATTATACTCTACGCGTTAAGGCGCTTCGCAAAATGGGGACACTTGTGTCTTGTGTATGATACAACCGTCTTGAGACATATATCTCACTTCCGAGTCCTTTCCACACAAAACATATAAAAGTGTCGCGTCGCAAAAGATAAAGAAACAACAGGACACAGACACGACGCTTTTTCATTTTATATGAAACTAACATTATCTGCGCCCCGTTTGCTTCTTACGTCTTTATTGTGTGACCCGCGCCTGAGCATTCAGAAATAAAAAAATAACAAGAATCTGGGCCCTATTTCACCAAGTCGACATAATGTCACCGACATATGAAATCCGGCGGTTTGTTGTGGGGTGATCTGATGACTGCACCGATTTTATTAATTTTAATGTTCGGTCCTGGTTTTGCTTATGCGGAATTTTCCTTTGAACGCATAATCATTCTCCTGTATGAACTCATCTTTCCAAGCTTTCGCGGAGTGCTAACAACGAAAACACTACAATTGTAATGCAAATCTGACACAGCCCTGATCTTTATGTCAAGAATTACCGACAATTTGTCAAATATGTCGACTAAAAAAATACCCTTGTTTCATAACATAATTGTCGTTGAAGAAGTTAAGGACAATTGTAACAAATTGACTGGTACTTTTATGACGTATGTCGACTTGGTGAAACAGGGTCCAGATGATCAATGTTATTTAACTTCTGCAGTCGTATACCGAATGAGTTATCACATTTGATATCCCCATCGCGATCCACATCTATTATAGCTTGAAAAACTACAGTATCTTCCATTTTACCACTTAGCTCATAATAAGTTTCTAGCTTTCGTAAAATTGCTGTTCACAGCTCAGATGAACCGGGCTGGAAATGGACGCACTTCGAGCGCTCTGTCAACATGTCGACATACCTAGTGGCGTACTTTTTGTCCGATTTCGGATCTTTAGAGACAAGCTACCTGAGTAAAGACAACATCACAAAGGCGATCAGGATATGGACAAGGCCAGATTTGATAAACAAAGCCAAATACGCTCTCGACATAACTCCGAAATTGCTCAGCTACTATGAGGATGTGTTTGGAGTACCTTATGCGTTGGACAAGGTGGACTTGGTAGCTGTACCGGACTTCTCCAGTGGTGCTATGGAAAATTGGGGCTTAATAACATTCAGGTAAGGGCCGTTTTTGTCTATTTTCGTTTTATTACAACTTTGCAATAGGTTGAAATTAAATATCTAGTGGGTTTTTCAAAAACATTTCATTGTAAGCTTTTCATGAAATTACTACTTAGATATAAAAATACATATCGCCAGCCCTTCTTTACATAATACGAGTTTTAATCTTAGTACCTAACAATTGTTGAAACAAAATAATTTAATCATTGTAACACACTCGCTAAAATGTAAATAAAAATGTAGATATTCCTTCTTACACTAAAGTATTAATCATAACATCAGCTGATTTCTTGAGAAACATGATTAATCTTTACACAACAGTTTAAAATAATTATAGTTCAATGCAGTGAATCACTCAGTGTCTCTGTATTGTACACGTTCTTACTATGAGTAGTATTATTTAGAAGAATTTATGAGGCAAGGTCGTGAAGAATGAATTGCTTGTTATATTAATAGTAAACAAAGTATTCTTCATTAATTTGAGGAAAAAAGTTATAGTGGGCCACCCTTTAAAGATAGACTTAAGCTGTCGCGAACTTTTTTATAGAACTTCTAAAAGGGAACAATTCCGTAATACATGATTTTTGTGTAACTTTTCCGTTTACGCAGCGCATGCAACGAAGTTCACAATACGAATATTGTTCCCCGTTTATGAACCTTTTTTTATTGGTGCTCCGCTCCTATAAGTCGCTAGCGTTATGTTATATAGCCCACAGGGTTCCTCGATACATGCACTATCTAATACCGGCCATACACACTACGAGAAATCGTTACGATCAGACTGTACAGTTCGAACGGTACCGATAAATCGTAGCGTGTATGTTATAAAACTGCACAGTTTTCTATACGTACGCCACGTCCGATAAACTGTTCCGTTCGAACTGTACAGTCTGATCGTAACGATTTCTCGTAGTGTGTATGGCTAGCATAACACAAATATATATTTTTTAATTGGACTAGTTCGACTTACTGAGATAAGCGCGTTCAAACAAACACTTCAGATTTATCATAGGGGCCGTTCAAGTGTTACGTAAGCAGATTTATTACAATTATTTACCCCCTCTTCCCCCTTGTCAGCAAAAGTAAGCAAAGCTCTTACCCCCCCAAATGCTTCCTTAAAAATTGGTATGTATATGCATTTTTCCTTAAATATATTCTGTTTTTTTTATTGATTCATGTACTTCATGAGCAGCAGTACTTAAATAGGCTTAGGATAGAGGACTTTAAGGCATATAATATTCATTTAAACAAACTTTATTGACACAGTATTCGACATAGAGTGGGGTACAAATATTAAAATCTTATTAAGTAATTTTACGAACAAAACAAACCTCTTTCGAATTTTTGGTATATATATTAATTCCAATTAACAGTCTTCAGTCTATGACACCCGAATCCATGATGCTGACGTTATCACTATTTCGCCCCCCCCCCCTTTGTCATCAAAAATAAGCAAAGCAAAGACCCCCCTGCCCCCCTATAGGGCTTACGTAATACTTGAACGGTAACCTATCAAAGATGACTTTATTAATAGATGAAACTCTCTATAAAATCTATGAAAATAACATGTATTAGCGACTGTCGTGCAAGTTTATGATAGTAAAGTAGTAATATAACATAACATGTAACAAAAAGTTTTTTTTTTCGATTTTTTGATTGATTGACACGAACCATGTTAAAGACTCCAAAGGTGTGATGAAAGGTGATTCCAAACATAATAATAATCATCATCATCAGCCTATTAATATCCCTACTGCTGGGGTACAGACCTTCCCTATGGATGGAATAGGGAGATTGGGCCATGGCCCACCACGCGGGCCCAGTGCGGATCGGCGGGTGCTAACGACTGCAGATGCAACCGGGACCAACGGCTTAGCGTGCCTTCCGAAGCACGGAGGAGCTCGAGATAGTAAATTTTCGGTCACCCACCCAATGACCGACCATGCGAAAGTTGCTTAACTTCAACGATCACAGTCAAAAGCACTAACCACTTGCGCCATTGAGCTCTTCAACATAGTAATGGGTGGCGATAAATTTGAACTAACAAATTATATAAAATAAATTAAACATGTTGATTTTGCATCAATAGTCAAGCATGTTTATAAAACATTTTTAACTTTTTAGGGAAACCACTCTGCTTTTCGACGAAGTTGATGGTGTACCACGCGAAAAGCAAAACGTAGCTATTGATATTGCCCACGAATTGGCGCATCAGTGGTTTGGAAACCTCGTCACCATGCGATGGTGGACCGATCTCTGGCTCAACGAGGGCTTCGCTACCTACATCGAGTATGTCGGAGTGGATTACGTAAGTTAATATTGCACATACACTCGCGCAAAAGTGTAAATCCATTGATTAAAATTATCTAGTGGATTGGAACCTCGTCACCACCCGCTGGTGCACTGATCTGTAGCCAAACGAAGACTTCGCTACTTACATCGAGTACATTAGAGTAGATTGCGCAAGTAAATATAGCACACACAATCACGTCAAAGTTGAATGCTCTTGATCAAAATTATCCAGTGGTTTTGTGGTTAAATATTATCTCTGGCTCAACGAAGACTTCGCTACCTAGAGCGAGTATGTCGGAGTGGATTATGTTCATTATAATTATTGCACATACACTCACGTAAAAGTCGAATGCTTGATAAAAAATATTGTTACTAGTATGTAACTTTTTGGAATACTTCCATAGATTGTCACCACCTGTTTAAGGATTTTATTTAGATTTGGAGAAGTATTAATGCTTATCAGATACTGTACAACCGCGATACACAATCCCACTAATCTCACTATGTTTTTACTAAGGTTTTTGACTATATCAATAACAGAATGCTTTGCAATTTTGCTCTTAGCATTCCTCTTTAAGTTAAAAATAACAATTTGTTTATTTAGTTCAACTTGACACTTTGTTGAAAAAACATAAATAACTAAGTATAGGTAAAGGTATGCCTCAAGGGTAAACTCTTGGTCCTTGTCTTATTATAATATACAGACCTCACACACATTATCAAAAACATGTTCATTCTGCTCTATGAAGTTTGTACTTTGACAAACGCTGTAATGTTATTGACAATTCGTATAAAATGATCTCTTAAGATCCGTGCCTGCGCTGAAATGTCTTCTTCAACCTTTAGTTCCTTGATACGAGTAATCCAATTAAACAGATCGAACCCAAATGGAACATGTTCGAGTCTTTCGTCCGGGATAAGATGGATCTGCTCCGTTCGGACGCACTCAAGAACACATCGCCGGTATCCAGGAAAGTCATCGACGCCTCAGAAATATCACAGAAGTTCGATGAAATATCGTACAACAAGGGCGCCAATCTCATCAGGATGCTTAACCATACTATATCCGAGGAGCTGTTCCATAAAGGACTAGTCATCTACCTGAACGATTGGTGAGTTTTATTGGATAGTTAGTAGTAAATCGTTTGGAATTATTCAAATACATAAATACTTTTCTTTTCATTACTTTATATGTTTATATGCTGCAACAGATATATTTGATAAAATTTTATTAAGTTCATGTTATTAGACTCAAAATCTAGATGATGATAATAAATAAATGCTTACCGCATGAGAAGTTTCGGCACAATTTTAATATGCATTGAACATTGATGTCCTTTCTTCTACTATTCATAATCACGTGATCATTGTATAAAAGTACTTCATAAACTCCATCCTTGTATTCTGATAATGTTTATTCTGGCACATTTATATGTGACTCATTCATTTGCGCAATAAAGGTTTTTAAATTCACTTTTAATATTGCTCAAACTTTATAGTCACTAACTTTATAATGAACAATGGGGTCACTACCACGTCAGATACTTTTGCGATTCCCAATATTTTGTTGAAACTTGCACTGTTGCAATTGCCATGATCACCTAATTACTGAGTCTGTTTCGTATTATTATTATTTTGTTTTTATGGGGCTATGCAGTCTTAATAGGACTGTAGTCACTGCGACCTATCAGATCTATTGTAACTCACCACCAAGTTAAAGTATCTCTTTTAGCCCGACAGTTTCCAAGCAAAAAATCTTTCTAGCTTTTAGAGATTTGATTTCCTCTGGGCGTATTATATGGCAACCGGGGCGAAAGCCCCGGGGCCTCCACAAACGGGGGGCCCCCATAATAGAGACTTCGGAAAAAAAATCCTTCAAATTCCAACTAGTAATCACTAGTAAACATCTTTTCCTTTGATATTTTTTTTTTGCTCTTTTACCTTTACCTACAGCCTACAGTACTTTGTACATCTAACATACATGATTATTTGATTATATTAATCTCAGGGCCGAATTAAAGGCAGGGCAGGTGGGGCTGTGGCCCAGGGGCCTCCACAACAGCTTAAGAAATAACAAAATTTCGATGGGTTAACAAGCATACAAATCCTAAGTGGCCCGGGGGCCTCCACAATCCTAAATCCGGCCCTGTCCTGATTGCAGTATCTGCAAACATCAGTGTCACTCAATTTCATATGAAAATGGTATCTGTTAAGTTTGCAGTATCCAGTTAAGGCTCTTACGATAGCATGGATGTTCGACCTGCTAAGTTCTATTAACTCAACAGTCGGTTTTTTCGAATAACCCCCTTAAAGTGGCTTAGCGTGCTCTAACCCTGGTTGGTTTAACCAGTATATTTTCGATTCGCTTAGAAGGTCGTCCTTAAGAATTTGCATAGCATGATGTCTAGGGATGCCACAGAAAGGTTCTGGTCCCGTCTGTTGCCTCTGTGCCCCTGCTCTTGCTAATTCATTAGATTTCTCGTTGACCATTATCCCTGTATGACCTGGTACCCATTTAAGAATAACTTTATTCTTTTGACTTTTCGAATTAGGAAATATACAAACGCCGAGGAGAACGACCTATGGGAAGCCATGTCTAAAGCGACTTCCGATGCGGCGCCATTGAAAGATCTTTCCGTTGTGGAATTCATGAACACGTGGACTCGCCAGGCAGGGTATCCCGTTCTCAATGTCTCCAGGGACTACGAGACTGGCCATGTGGAAATACGACAGGTTAGTGGTAATTTTTCTTATTTAAGCATGTAACTGCTCAGTGTTTTATCTAAAGAAAATATTAGTACGAAAAATTCCACGCGGACCTGGCAACAGATGGGACTCGAACACGCAACCTTCGCTATCCGGGCGAATGCACTGATGATTATGCTACCGCGGCCCTAATAGCCGTGTCGAATTCTTTCTAGCCTTTCTTAAAGTGCAAGGCAGCGCCATCTCTTCGCATTGTGGTAACATACAGTGGTCAAATGAATACCTTTACAAGTATTAAACGTTTGAAAGAAGAAATAACAATTATAGTTATAATTTTTATTTTTTAGTATTAACAGGATGGCAAATGAGCATATCGCGCGCCTGGTGGTAAGCGGTCATTATAGCCTAAAGAGGAGCTCGATGACGGGAGTGGTTAGCGAGTTCGGTTGCAATCGTTGAAGTTAAGCAACTTTCGTAGTGGTCGGTTATTGGGTGGGTGACCGAAAATTTACCATCTACAGCTCCCCGTTAAGTTAAGCCCTGGTTAAGTTAAGTTGGTCCTGGCTCCATCTGCAGTCGTTAGCACCCGCCAATCCGCACTGGGCCCGTCAAGGCCCATTCCCTATTCCAGCTGATGGATGATGGTGATGATGATAGCCTACTTACTGAACTTCTGAATTAGTATAATTAAAAATGATATTACGGAATCATAAAGAAGACAACCGATTGATAGGTAATGCTTGTAATGCACTGATCGATACGTGTTGCGCATACATCGTCATGAAAGTAGAACGCTTAATTAGCAAAAATTAAATATAAACAAAATGGTGAAATATGTACGTTCCACCGTACAGCGCATAATGCATGGAGCCAGTGGCGGACTAACAGGGGGGCGAAAGGGGCGGCCCACCCGATCTTGGGAGGCCCCCAAATACCTCCACGTTACCCTGATCAAATACTAAACAAGACTGTAAAGAAACCAGGAAAAGTGAAGGTAAAAAGAACGATACCGGGTGAATCAGCTCATGATGCTGGATTATCAATTCAAGAAGAAATACGTCGGTCAATTGTATGAATGCATAGACCGCTTTCAACAAGAATTTTCGAATTGGGCTATTAAACAAATCAAAAATATTTTCCAAATTATTGAAACAAAGTTTATGCTAGAAGCCTCAGATGACGCTGTGGCTGTAGCAGTTGACAATCTGATACAAAGTATGGTAAATTGTACAAGACTAGTTTTAGCGAAATAAACATAAGAATGTACATTTTTTTAAAGCCTCGGGGGGCTCATTCAGCTTTGCCGCCCCGAGCCTCTGACGGGCTTAGTCCGCCACTGCATGAAGCTTTATTGTTCAGATCACCAGAGACCGCATATAAAGTCACGCACTTGCGCCAAGCTTATGTAGTAACACTGAATAAGCTTTACCCCTAGCACGAACCAATATCGAATTCGAATAGTCTGCGAGTCCGAAATGTCATTATCAAATTTTATATCGAAACTTGAACAGCAGCGCCACAAAGGACGTAACGAGAACTAAAAATTAGTACACATTTGGCAGTGACATTTCGCACTCGCAAACTATTCGATTTCGATATTGGTCCGTGCTAAGGGTACTGAAAAGAGAGCTACACTAATCTGTCGAAGATTTTATTGAGGTTTTCTGGAATAACGAGCGCCTGGTGGCAGTACTGAGCCGAAAGCTCTCATCCGTCAAATCACGTATGTCTTCATAGTCTATGGATCAATTTAAATGCTCATGCGATTAATTCACGCCAAAAACTTTATAGAAAAGACCTCATGTCATAGTGTCAAAATACCTGACATCTACTAATTTTCTTTTTTTTATTATACTTTTTTTATACTGCCACGTTTAAAAGTAGCAAAAGTTATCACACCATCTTACAATTTACAAACTCTGGTTCCAGAGGCTATTCACCAGCGCCAAGGAACCTTACTCGAATATGCTAGAACAAATCTGGCACATCCCAATCAGTTACGCCACTGTAGACAGTCCTACCTCCGAATGGACCACAAAGCCCAAACTCTGGCTTAAACAACGCACTCAAGTTGTTCAACTTCCGATCAATAGCAGCGAAGCTTTGTACGTCAACGTCGACGCTATCGGTAAGTGCAATATTGAACTGTATTACATAGTAATACAGTTGAGTTTCTTTTCCCTTTTACCTGTTAATCAAACAGAGAGTGTCTGGTTTTAAAAATGTTATATCCAGTAAGTAACAGGTCATCCAAAAAAACTAAGTAATCCTCTTCCGAACATAAATCAGGTCAAACGTGGCCGTCAAGCCGACCAGTCGGTTACTAGTAAACGCTAAAATGCACATCCAGTTATAACTCTTACTTAATGTCTACAAAGAGTTATAATCGTGAAAACGACGACAAGAGGAACTAAGAGCTACTCAGAGTAGCACTTGAGCTCATAGCTAAGGCTCAATAAGAAATACATGTAAAATTGGACTGCGCGTTTCCCAACCAACTTTGAAATAAAACTGGGTGATGTGATACACATGAAGCAATAGGAGGCACATATTTCATATATCTATCGATTGTTTTTGTCTCTTTCATCCATGGTCCATGTTTTAACGACCTTTGATTTGTCATTAAAAAACCAACTATGGCTTCTGTATCTTTCTTTCTCACGCAATAGGTACAATCCTCTTAACGCAGCCAAAAACGCGCATCCAATTCTGACTTTTATTTCGTTTGTAATATAGGTTATTATCGCGTGAACTACGACAAAAGGAACTGGGAGCTTCTCAGCGCGGCACTCAAATCGGGTCGTATAAAGTCGCCCATAGCCAAGGCCCAGCTGATAGACGACGCTTTCAACTTGGCCAAAGTGGCCCAACTGGACTACAGCTATGCATTGGGATTGACTAATTGCGTAGCGAATGGAGAAGATTCTAAAATCGTTTGGGATATGCTACTCAATAATATGGGATTCCTCAAGCACAACCTGAAAGCTACCTCGGGATACGTCTATTTCCAAGTAAGCACTGTTTTAACATTTTGCTTTTGTTGTCACTACGATATGTTTATAAATCTCGACAAAAAGTAGTTTATTATTTTGTTATTCCAGAAGTCCCTAGAGTCTGTGCGGAAAGAGAATGGGATTTAGATTGGAGGGCGTTGTAGTGCTTTTCTACCGTATTTGTAAGGTTTTACCCCTTTTAGACATGATTAAATACAAAAAACCGCAAGAAATCACAACAACAAACAAATCCGTATCAATACAAAACTTTGACGTTTTACAGATTTGCTGGGTTTGATTGCCAAATAAAAATCTTAATGTTAGTTCCGTTTTTCGCCACGCCCATTCTCTTTCAGCACAGACTCTACCAATATAGTGATATTTCAGTAAGGTTTGTTGAATTGTTTTCTAAAAGTCCCCTCAGTCATATTTCTGTTCAACTTATATGAAGATATTAAAAATTTGTGATTATGTTACCAGTTGGGATCAAACAATAACAATTCCCTTTAAAAAACCATTTTCAAAATGACCACTAAATGTTTTTATCCTGTTGATGTTCAACTTTTGTTAAAAATACTCCTTAACTCTATTTTTTTTTTATTCAGGAAACATATCTAAAAACTTATATCGCTGTGAATTACTTAACAAAACCATAGTTCAATTGACACTACATTTAAGTAGGAAGAGAGATAATATAGAAGTTTAACAACTTTCGCAGTGGTCAGTCATTGGAAAGGTGTCCAAAAATTTACTATCATTTCATTTCACTCCTCCGTGCTTCGGAAGGCACGTTAAGCTGTTGGTCCCGGTTGCATCTGCAGTCTTTAGCACCCACCAATCCGCTTTGGGCCCGTTTGGTGGGTCATGGCCCAATCTCCGTATTCCAGCCATAGGGAAGACCTGTACCCTCGCAGTGGAGACTTCGCTGATGATGATGAAGTGATAATAAATAAGCAAATCATTCAATAAACAGGATTCACCAATCCGCACTAGGTTCGCGTGGTCACGTCCCAATCACACTGTTCCATTCATAGGGAGGCCTGTGCCCCAGCAGTGGGGACATGGCTGATGCTGATGAAGTAATATTAAATAAATAAATATTTCCAACACTCACACTAATTAGCCTAGCCCCAAAGTAAGCACTGTAAGGCTTGTGTTTTGGATACTAGGGTAACGGATAGAATACATATACAGTACATATATCATAAGTATATTTATATAGAAATACATATTAAACATCCATGACTGGAGTACAAATGCTCGTATTCATCACACAAACACCTGCCCCCACCGGGATTCGAACCCGGGACCTCTCGAGTCGGCGACACCATGAAACCCGGCGTACAAACCACTCGGCCACGGAGGTCACCGTTAAATAAGCAAATCTTTCAATAAACAGGACTACATGAGAATGATAATGAAGAAGCAATTGGAGCGGCTGAACTACGGCCTCGGCAAGCCGCGGGACGATAACGAGGCGTTCCTCGCGGAAAATCTCGTCATGTGGGAATGCTTCATGGAATCGCCCCGCTGTCTCACCTGGGCCCGGGACCAGTTCCACGCCTGGATGAACAAGACCAACATCAAGGATAACCCGTGAGTTGCCGAATATAATAAATTTTGTTTTGCCCCGAAGTGATAATGCAGTATTCTTCAGCGATATCTTGGTAAATGCTTCATGGAAGCCCCTAGCTGTCCCAGCTGGGCCCGGGACCAGTTCCACGCCTGGATGAACAAGACCAACATCAAGGATAACCCGTGAGTTGCCGAATATAATAAATTTTGTTTTGCCCCGAAGTGATAATGCAGTATTCTTCAGCGATATCTTGGTAAATGCTTCATGGAAGCCCCTAGCTGTCCCAGCTGGGCCCGGGACCAGTTCCACGCCTGGATGAACAAGACCAACATCAAGGATAACCCGTGAGTTGCCGAATATAATAAATTTTGTTTTGCCCCAAAGTGATAATGCAGTATTCTTCAGCGATATTTTGGTAAATGCTTCATGGAAGCCCCTAGCTGTCCCAGCTGGGCCCAGGACCAGTTCCACGCCTGGATGAACAAGACCAACATCAAGGATAACCCGTGAGTTGACAAATATAATAAATGTTTTTTTGCCCCGAAATGATAATGCAGTATTCTTCAGCGATATTATGGTAAATGCTTCACGGAAGCCCCTAGCTGTCCCAGCTGGGCCCGGGATCAGTTCCACGCCTGGATGAACAAAACCAACATCAAGGATAACCCGTGAGTTGCCAAATATAATAAATGTTTTTTTGCCCCGAAATGATAATGCAGTATTCTTCAGCGATATTTTGGTAAATACTTCATGGAAGCCCCTAGCTGTCCCAGCTGGGCCCGGGACCAGTTCCTCGCCTGGATGAACAAGACCGGCATCAAGGATAACCCGTGAGTTGCCGAATATAATAAATGTTTTTTTGCCCCGAAATGATAATGCAATATTCTTGAGCAAAATCTTGGTAAATGCTTCATTGAAACCCCTAGCTGTTTTAGCTGGGCCCAGGACCAGTTCCACGCCTGGATAAACGAAACTAACATCAAGGATAACCCGTGAGTTGACAAATATAATAAATGTTTTTTTGCCCCGAAATGATAATGCAGTATTCTTCAGCGATATTATGGTAAATGCTTCATGGAAGCCCCTAGCTGTCCCAGCTGGGCCCGGGATCAGTTCCACGCCTGGATGAACAAAACCAACATCAAGGATAACCCGTGAGTTGCCAAATATAATAAATGTTTTTTTGCCCCGAAATGATAATGCAGTATTCTTCAGCGATATTTTGGTAAATACTTCATGGAAGCCCCTAGCTGTCCCAGCTGGGCCCGGGACCAGTTCCTCGCCTGGATGAACAAGACCGGCATCAAGGATAACCCGTGAGTTGCCGAATATAATAAATGTTTTTTTGCCCCGAAATGATAATGCAATATTCTTGAGCAAAATCTTGGTAAATGCTTCATTGAAACCCCTAGCTGTCCTAGCTGGGCCCAGGACCAGTTCCACGCCTGGATAAACGAAACTAACATCAAGGATATCCCGTGAGTCAGAAGGACAAACCTAAATATCACAAATTCATAAACAGCCAATATCCAATTTAGCTAAATGAGTAAACAATGTTGCGTTCAATGACTTGGCTAGTTGTCCTTCAGCAATTTTGATGCCAGTGTTTAATGAATGGCTTAGGCATCCAATTAGCTGACTATCAAAATTTCTATACTAATATATAAAAATATGAAGAGTTTCTTTGTTTAATTGATTTTTAATTGGTGCTTCGCTCCAATTAGCTCTATGGTACTAAGTGTCTCTAGATCATCCGATCACTAAAGTGTTTATTTGTTCGTTCCTAGCATTCCGAGCTACCTTCGTTCGTTGGTGTACTGCGTCGCCTTAAAATATGGCGGTCGGGAAGAATGGGAATTCCTTTGGCGCGTATTCCTCACTTCCACCGAGCCAGGGGTGAGGAGTCTGGCCATCAACTCGCTGCCCAGCACCAGGGACGAGGGCCTGATCACCAGGTCAGTGTTTAATATGTTTCATCATCATCATCAGCCTAATAATTTCCCCATTGCTGGGGCACAGGCCTTCCCTGTGGATGGAATAGGGAGATTGGGCCATGACCCACCACGCGGGTCCAGTGCGGATTGGTGGGTGCTAACGACTGCACATGCTGCCGGGACCAACGGCTTAACGTGCCTTCCAGAGCACGGAGGAGTGAGAGATAGTAAATTTTTGGTCACCCGTCCAATCCAACCGACCACTGCGAAAGTTGCTTAACTACAACGATCGCAGCCGAACGCGCTAACCACTTGCGCCATCGAGCTCCTCAGTTTAATATGTCATGACGTGATAATGTCTATTGAATCGATGAACACTGGCTGCACGCACGAAAAAGTGTGACGTCATGTCACGAGTCACGTTATGTGATGTCATGTCACGTTAGTTCAACGTTCCGCGGTGTGTGTGCGATGAGGTCCAGGGATTCCTTCGAATATTTACAAAATATTGTAACAGTAGTAAAATAAGGTCATCTTTATAATAGTTATACAAACAGCCTATTGGAA
The DNA here is from genome assembly GCA_902850365.2 of Chilo suppressalis. Classification (NCBI taxonomy): domain Eukaryota; kingdom Metazoa; phylum Arthropoda; class Insecta; order Lepidoptera; family Crambidae; genus Chilo; species Chilo suppressalis. Next base: position 26,076,374 of record OU963901.1, on the reverse strand, counting down.
CATTTGTAACAGTTTAACACTCAAACCTTCTTGTCTGAAATATAATCAGAAACCTTATAATACGCTTTGTGCAAAAGAACTTTTTTAATAGTAGCGTTAAATTTTTTGTCGCTCAATTTTTTTATAGTGCTATTGACTTTATTGCAAAAGCGTACACAAATAAAGACCTTTAAACGAAAAATTGGTTCCGTTGGTTTGATGGACTTGTCCATACCTTCAAGTACCAACAAATTTTCTGCCGCAAAACACTACTCCTCATAATTCTCCTTGCCTTTTAACTTTGGGATACTAGTAGTCATGTTTCCGTGTAAAATTTAAAAAAAAAACTATTTTAATGATTAAAATAACTGATAAATTGGGAAAAGCCCATAGTCGACGCAACAGACTAACTTTATTCATAAAAGTGTATATACACAACACTAGATGGCGCTACTAGTCTCTCTATACCAAACACTCATAAGTTTTTTTTTTATATTTTGATATACATTATGACAGTTTTGTGGTACCTGTTAATGGGATCAGCTCATTTATTTTTATTTCTAGTGTTTATCACTGTTTGTTCTGAAAGTAATATTACTGATTTCTTTTCCAAACTAACAGGTTGTTAGAGAAGAGTTTGACCGAAATACCGAAGCAATACGCGGTGGCGGCTTGGAGTGTAGAAGCTCCAATAGGCACTCGTTTGGCTCAAGACTTCCTCGTGGAGAACTTTGACAGGGTCCATAGGAAATTCACCGATATGGACTCCTTCATGTTCCCTTCAGTCCTCAACGGTGCCTTTGGAGGCATTCAGAGTGAAGAAGAACTGGACAAGGTAATGTATATAATAATAAAGAATAATAAATAAATATTTCCAACACTTACACCAATTAACCTAGCCCCAAAGTAAGCACTATAAGGCTTGTGTTATGGGATACTGAGGTAACGGATAGAATCCATATAATCTCTTATATATTAGACAAGTCCGTCCGTCTGTCTGTCTGTGGTGCTATTTCAGCGGCCAAACCGTAAGAGATAAACAGAATATTTAAGTTATAAGTTAAGAATAGTCTGATAAGACTACAAACCAGATTTGAGTAACGTAACACTTCCGGTTTTCGAGAAATCACGAATTTCAAACGAAACCACACAAAATCTCCGAAGTTCTCAATTAATTAAATACATTTTTTTTAAATCAGGTTTTGGTGAACATTTGGTTCACTGGTTTGCTAGTGTACATATATAAGTATATAAATACATATTAAACATCCATGACTGGAGTACAAATCCTCGTATTCATCACACTAACATCTGCCCTCACCGGGATTCGAAACCGGGACCTCTCATGAAACCCGGCGTACAAACCACTCGGCCACGGAGGTCGTCATCATCTACGAAGCTTTCGTCCAGCGAATAGACTTTTTGATTAATTTTGAAAATATTCATTCGTTATTTATTAATGTAAAGTAAAAAAAAATGTTATTAATAATTGTGTTTTCAAATGTGCCGCGGAATCGTTTCTATAGCAAATATGGCGTTTACAGGTTTTTTGACATTTACACGTCAAACAGTACTAAGTAATGCCACTTCAACAGTATGTTTACAAGTAGGTGACGTCATTTTAGGCTCCGCCTATCCTAGACGATTTGGCTCACGTGATAATAGAACAAAAAATACTTTTCTGTTTCATGATTTTTTGTAATATTATCAACTGCTTTTTTGCTTGAATACTGAAATCGGTTCGGTTGTTAAATACACATGCCAATAATTGGTACATTATTTTTCATACTGTCAAATCAAATAGCCTATTAGACATCCTAAGCCTGTCGGTTTACGATGGAAACTTAGTCCGTTGATAAATACTAGATTTATGGTCTTTAAAAGTAGAAGTTATTTATATTTTGTTTTAATACTCATATTAATAACATATCACCGTACTTTATTTTTCAATACTGTTTTTTTTTTTTTGAAGAAGTATTCATTTTAACTGTTTACTCCTAATAAAATGACGAGTAAAGTGGACTTTTTGAAAACGTACATACGTTATTTGTTAGTGTATAGTGATTTATAGATATTAACGGTATTGTTATCATGTACCTTGTTTTTCTCCGATATTTCGGCACTGTTGAAAGCGCCATGATCACGGAGACTCCGTGATCATAATGTTAGTGACCATGAAAGTTTAAAACAATATAGTGTATAGTGACTACTTTAAAGTTGATAATTATGTTGTTGGGTACATTGATAAAAAAAAACAATAATGTTTTTCAATATGCCGCCGAAACGTTTTCTGGCAAATATGGCTTGTCTACCGGCAGGTGACGTCACACGGCTCTCATAAAACGTCAAACATTAGTTAGTGGTTAAAGTGTGTTTAAAAACTTGTCTCCTTAAGAAGGGTTACTATACTGTTAAAGATTTCTTAATGATAAGGCACCTTGGGCTTAATATAAAAGACTAAGTAGTTTTACTTTGCTAATTTGCTGCCCTTGCTGAGTTTCTTGCCGGTTCTTCTCAGTACAAGGTCTCCCGCCGTAGTTTTGCGAACCTATGGCGTAGCTTCTTGACCTTCACAAGTGCTTGTAACACAACTGCCTAGACTGAATAAATGACTTTTCATTTCATTTAAGATTTACGAACCGATAGCGTAGCGTGTAACTTTCACAAGACCTTGTAACCGCCTGGACTGAATAAATGAGTTGGAGTTTGAATATTTCAAATGTAATTTTTTTCTTACGGTAGCTGGTTCTCGATTTAGGTCTAAATAGTATATTCATTGCCCCCATTATTTCCAGCTAAAATCTCTAGCGGTGAAACACAAGCAGCAGCTACTGCCGATGTCTCAAACCCTCCAGAAGCTTATAGACACGGCGACGCTTCGCATCGCTTGGGTGAGACGGTACGCGGCCGATATCAACGCATGGTTCGAGAAATACGTCACAAGTAAGTAAATCCTGCATATGAGGACCTCAATGGTGCAAGTGGTTAGCGCATTTGGCTGCGATCGTTGAAGTTAAGCAACTTTCGCAGTGGTCGATCATTGGATGGGTGACCAAAAATTTACTATCTCGAGCTCTGCCGATCTTCGGAAGGCACGTTAAGCCGTTTTCCCCAGCTCCATCTGTAGTTGTTAGCACCCACCAATCCGTACTGGGCTCGCGTAGGTCATGGCCCAATCTCCCTATTTCATCCATAGAGAAGGCCTGTGCCAGCAGTGGGGACATTAATAGACTAATGATGATGATGAAGTAAATCCATGCTGACGCTATGAACTAGCTTCCGCCCGCGATTTTGTCCTGCTTGATGCCGTCATTGCAAATCTACCGTTCAGTTCTTGGTCATTTGCGACAGAATTCGGGATTAATTCTATATAAGTAATCTACCCTGGTTGTATGAGATATCCTTCCTCGGTCTCGTATATTATTTTGACCTGCGCAATACTGCTGCGTGGATGAGACGGTACGCGGCCGACATCAACGCATGGTTCGAGAAATACTTCACAAGTACGAGTAAGTAAAGCCATACTGACGTTATGAACTAGCTTCGTCCTAACTAAGCTGATCGATCGACATTAGACTTGCAACGAATAGTATATTCGGCAGTATACCGAATATTGAAAAAATGTATTCGGCTGAATTTTAGCGCCAAAAACTTGTACAGACGTGATTATTTCGCGCTCCTTTGTTTTGTTCTAATCTGCCGTCCTCAAGCTAAATTGCGGCTAAATGACAAAACCAACTTTTGAAATATGGCCAAAAACGGCGTAAACTTTAAATTATTGCTGTTATACTAACCATTTATCACATGACTGAATGAATTAAAAACTGTTTACTTGTTTAATACAGAAAATGATTAAATTATGTACCTGTTTTATGTACTAATGACTACTTAAATGATTATATAACAGAAATGAAAATATGAATATATACGTAATCAATCGATTTTAATTTATCATTTTACCAATTATTTCTCTATGACAAAATATATTATTTAAGTATTCGGCCGAATAATATGTAGTTATTCGGTATTCGGCCGAATATAATAAAAGTAGCCGAATAGGCCGAATACCGAATAATCGTCGCAAGTCTAATCGACATCCATTCAAGAAACGGACCAACGACTTAACTTCTAAAAGTGACTTCCGAAGCATGGAAGAGATAGAAATGGGCTATTAAAGGCGGCAAAGGACAATGTTAAAATTGGCCTAAAAACCAACACCAATTTGGCATTTATGATAATTCTTAGTATATTTTTTGCGATAATTATCAGTATTTAGATTGTGACGGACACTTCCAGTTAAGTAAGCTAAATTAAAAAGTTAAAAAATAATCTGAGACAATAAGTACCATTTTATGTGTATAATCTATGGGTACGGCCAGAGTGCACTCAGATTCAGATTCCGAAAACAAGCGCGAGAAATAAACAGTGTAATCTAAGCAGGTTGCCTGCTTTTTCTCGCGCTTTGTTTTCTGAGTCTGAATCTGAATCAGGAGTGCACTCTGGCCGTACCCTTCGACTACACTGTTTATTTCTCGGGCTTGTTTTCGGAATCTGAATCTGAATGCACTCTGGCCGTACCCTATGACAGCGCTGCAAACAAAACACTATTTCTTCCTAATACCGGCACTTCACTTGGCTTAGTTTTCCAATTACAGAGCGTAATGCGACTCAGTGGCGCACAATGCCGAATTATAATGATGCTTAATTGGAACGTGAATTAGTTTTCAAATGCACCAGCAGAGTGCGCTAAGTCAATGTTTGTACCTTCATCCATACTTATATTTATTTTTTTAAACAGTTTGAATTAACTTTGATTATTTTAAAAGAACTACAATGAAACGAAAGCTTTAAAAATTTTCAACAAAACTTAAAGAAAAAAACACTTGTTAATTTTCTGTCACTGAGTTGGCAGATTGCACGCATCACACGAAAACATTAGGTACTTTTGAGAATGCTCGATTGTGCGAAGCGTTGCTGTAGTTGAAATATTCAACGATAACCATTATGCCACATAATTCGCTCTAGTGCTGTAATTGGAAAACTACCCTTATTAAGCATGACAACGACAAACTGTTGTCAAGTGAAGGGCCGGCATAAAACTCGTTACTCTGTGGTTGTGGTGCAGGCAGTTTGCATTCGTAGTAATCTGTAGCATTCGTGCATTCCAAAGAGTAGTTTAATAGGTATACCGGAAAGTGCATTCTCGTTTCTGATTACCTGTTGTGTGTGTTTATTTGCGATTGTTTTTCCTTTAATTTAACTATTTTGGCTATCTAATATGCCATCAATGTTACCGAAGAGAAGAGCCCTTATTACCAAGTGCTAGTGAACCTGTGCCACAACATCCTGAGAGGATCATACTGCTTAATTATTCAAGAACACAACATCCGATACACATTCACGCTGCATATTTACACAATATACATGTGATATACAAATAAATACAATATACAATATTATACAACTACGTGAAAAATAGTCAATAAATAAGAAGCAAAACTACAGTTTTTATTTTATTCATGATTCCTACCTAACCAAGTTTTTCCTAATAGATATTCTTTAAAATCGCACCGAATAAAATGAATTTGTTGTAATATTAATTTACTTTATACAGAGTACACACTAAGTTCATAAGTTGACCTATGTTTCATTGAATATTAAACATAACCTCAAAAACATTTTAGTTTTCCTAATAATTTAAGTTCTCAGAAGTGTCCGTCAATAATCTTTGTTTTTACAGACATTTTACTTACGATTTCGAACCTAGAAAATAATATTTCATGATTGTTGGTTCTTAGGCTAACTATGTATGGACGCTGAACAATGTCCTTTTACTATTTTTTAGAAAACTTTCAAATTCGGAGGGTTGAGGGGGAGTTGCTTTACTATAAGACACTTATTTATTTCTAAAATGCAATGCGCTATGGAAACTGGAACAATATGGAATAAAGTATCTTGAATTTGATATTACTTATCATCTATCTATATAAAACTCAAAGGTGACTGACTGACATAGTGATCTATCAACGCACAGCCCAAACCACTGGACGGATCGGGCTGAAATTTGGCATGCAGGTAGATGTTATGACGTAGGCATCCGCTAAGAAAGGATTTTGATCAATTCTACCCCCAAGGGGATAAAATAGGGAATGAAAGTTTGTATGAAACTGAGTCAATTTTAAACCGATCGGTCTGAGACTTTGCATGCAGGTATAAGAAGAATCATAGATGAATGTCATTGTGTATAATACAAGCCTGAGAACAAAAACTGTAGTCTACACTTCAGCTCTACACCGAAGCGAAGCGAGGGCGGGCCGCTAGTCTGTAATAAAACAGCTATTATTTTATTTGAATTTCAAAGCTACTTTGAGACTCTACATCGAATAAAGATTCTTTCGATATCTTAAACTTTGATTTTAAATAAGAAATGGTAATAATAAATGTTTAGCGAAATAATAATCAAAATTATCGACTTGAAAATGAGGAGCTGGCGAACAATGCGATATAATTACATAAAATAAAATTTAACAGGAGCTGTAAAAAAACTGTATGACATACCTACAGTGAGCTTTTGGCGTGGTTTTTTATTTATAAATTTAGTAATTTTAATACTGTTTTTGAATAATTACTATTTAAAATGAGTAAATATGATAGTATAAAGAGCATTTCGATATTTATCTACATGTCTTGATAATAACAGATAGTGTTAGTAAAAAAATAAGCCAAGGTAGGTCATGACATGAATTACATCACAAAGGTTAATAGTACATAAGTAAGCTATTATTTATTTATTTATTTTACCTACGAATGTTAAGCTGCATTTTTGAATTTTCTTACAATATATTACAGACGCTACATCGAACCATACGTCTACAACGCCATCTAGCGCCGCACAGAGCACTACCGTCTCTACAACTGATGTATCATCCGCTGACACTCCCGGATTTCCTCCCACTACTCCGACAGCGACTGACACTAGCAATAAAACCACTGCAATAGATACTTAGCTCTCCAATGGTTAAAATCGGGACCCATGATCGAAAGACAATTATTTGTTGAAAATCCACAGAATCTCCCAACTTTGTTTTAATTGAAATAATGCAATTAGTAATGTTGTACATTTACTGGACTGTGACGTGATTGTGACCTTTTCAACGTATCAATGTTTAATTTTAACAAAATTGATTTAATTGTTTGAATTTACTTATGTTTCATAACATACTTTATTTCAACGTTTAAAATAAAGTATGATCAACGGATCGTGTCAAATATTTTTGAAAGGAGAGAATTTTAGGAATAAATTAATCAACGCGAAATATAAGCCTCCTAATTATCTAAGTAGATAGGTGGATTGACCAATTTCACTTCAAAAACAAAAGTAAAGTTAATGAAATAAGTTTTACATTATCACAAATTCGTCGTTTAGTTTAAAAAATATAATTATAGTGTTCAACTAGTCACATGCTCATACTGTTTGAAGTACTTTAATAAATTTTAAAGCCTAACAGTATGATAGATATTCGACTAACTTAACACCTAATAAATCGTATTCCATGTTCGTGTGTTAACATTCCATTGAGTAATTAATTATTTTAGCATTATTTAGTGTTTACAAATATTAATTTCTGGAGGTGATTGCGCGGGGTATACTCTCAAACCCTTATTAATAAATTAGGAATAACCTTAGACTAGTTACGCCGTGTTTTTTTCATATCACTTAAATGCCATTTGTCATTCGATAAACATAGAAAAAATATGGAGTAACTAATCCAAACTTAATCTATGTTAAATAAAACCAGTTGTTACGGGTTAATGCACGAAACTTTATTTATTTATTGACGTTTCGTAGCCTTTACAGGCTTCGTCGTCAGAATAAAACTTTTATTTGTAAAACAAACAATAATAGTTTTATTCTGACGACGAAGCCCATTAGTCGTCGTCAGAATAAAACTTTTATTTGTAAAACAAACAATAAAAGTTTTATTCTGACGACGAAGCCTGTAAAGGCTACGAAACGTCAATAAATAAATAAAGTTTCGTGCATTAACCCGTAAAAACTGGTTTTATTTAATGAGTGATGTGCGTGAAAACCTAAGAAACAAATATGTTAAACTATGTTTATTAGGGGGTCCAAGTTTAACCAGTGACACAATACAAACCTATCTAATGTAAATATCTTGCATTTCCTGATGTTGAAACGGTTTGGAAATTACAATAATACGTGACATCGCTGATCATTCTTAATAACTATAATAGGTGTTTTTTCTCAATGGTTGCCAAACATGTATTTTACTTGTAATATAGTCAGTCATTTTATAGGTATTCTATAAATAAAAAATATTGCTTTTTCCGCGTATTCACTCGAAGTATGTTTGGATATCGTTCTTATAGCAACCTAATGGAGGCACTGTCAAAGTCGATCTATTCATCGTTATACGACTGCACATGGTTGACCACTTGGCAACAAAATTACCGGAAATTGGACTTTGCAACTTTTTTTCATCTGCATTAATTTTATGAAGTGCCAAAGCAAAAGTATATTTTATTTAACAATAAATGTAAATTTTTGCATTCATTAGAGTTACCGTAATTATATTTATACTTGAAAGTCATACAATTCCATAGTTAAATTTCTCGAATATCATACAAATTAATGTAGGTGAATACTTTAAAGCAACACGATTCGATACGGTCAAAACTCCCTAGTTTGCGTGTTTACCAAAATGGCGACCATTAAATTTAACTTAACATGATGTAGTTTGTTTTTATTTTGATTGTAAAAATATTTATATACATCTAAGTAATAAATTAAGTAGGTATATACATTCATATTTTTTGTTATAATCTAAGCGTAATGTGCAATTTTTTACTTTATTATTTTAATTTAATAATGAATTAGATTGAGGACTAATTTGTATTGTTTATAAAAATGTATAATTACTTCAAAATCATGTAAGTGAATTTCGTTACTTAAGTACAAACGAAGCCACAGCGCATTGTGCTAAGTCCATGATATATTAATTGACAAGTGTACTTACTAGTAAATTGTTGTAATATGTTCTAATAATAATATGTATTTTATTCCTGATAATATTATTAGTCATTTTAAATGTATGTATGTAATTAGCTCTCTTTTAATTTGGTCAAAAAAAATAATAATATTTTTTTATCGCTAATTCTTATTCAATAAAATAGTTGTATAAAAAATAGCAAAGTAAGATTGTATCAATAAATATATTATAATTTATTTCGAGTTCCTATTTGTCTAAGTGCTTCATTATTTCGATTGTTCTGTATTTTTCGTAAGGTATAAATATCTCAGAATTTGTAACTGATTGATGTCATAAAAGTTTTGAATATTTTAAAGCATGTTGTTGTAATAATTGTAATAAATGATAATATTCTTTCCGAATTATTGTTTAATTATTTATGTTTTTAAATTTTAAATTCCAGGCAAATAAGAAAATATAGGTAAAACAACCTTACCAGTTTCAAAGCGTTTTTTTAATTACGTACTTGATAATACATTTGACTAAAATAACCCTTATGATAATTTAAAAAGAAACTCTGACTGAAAACCGATTCTTTTCTCTCTGATCTATGTGCTTGTACCAGGGCTTGTTTACCGGTTAATTTTCAAACCTAAATCAGTATCAAGTACATTAGGAGCGTTTTATTTAGTATTGGCTCCACCCTAACCTTAAAAAAACCGGTTTTCCTAAAAAGCGAAATCAAATAGGTTTCGAATCAATTAAGCGGTTTTTAAAGGTTTCATTTCGCTGTTACGGACGGCATCGCCTTCGCCGTTTCAATTCAAATTTATAATGATTTTTTGTCAGTTTCTTTCCAACAACAGAGCGAGTGCTTGAAGTAGTGTGTCACGTTACCAAGTGAGTACACAACTACAAAATGAATAACTTGACTCACTAAACGCTAGCAAATGTGTCAATAAATGCATCAATCTCTGAGCATTAACAAGTTGTGACTTGATTAGTTCAAACAAAACAAACTTCAAGCGATGCCGACGCGTGCACGTGCCGCTCCGGATTAAACCGATTTATTAAGGTTTTAGGTACCGCTTTCATTTCGGACGCGCTCCGAAGAAACCTTTACTAAAAACCGGTTTTATCCTTTATTTACCGGTATTTTCGAAACCGGTTACAAGCCCTGGCTTGTACTACTCCTCTGGTAAATACTATTCGACAAAAATATTAATTTTATATGTTATCGACATTTTCATGAAGCGCTTCTTAATTTTCTGGATCAATGTATATATGTATATGATGTATGTAATGTAGAATACAAACGAGCTAGTTTTGACAATTTCATTCATAGTTGTTTCTAGTTTTTAAAGCATTAACTGCTAGATGTTTAAATCTAAAAAAAAGTTTACTAGAAAAAAAACACGCGGACCAGGCAGCAAACGGGACTCGAACCAGTACCCTTCGCTAGCCGGGTGAATGCACTGGCCAAAACGAACCTATTGGCCTATTTGGTCAGATTTTTTCTAGCATTGTCATTAATGGAGACATGCACACTGCGATACTGATACTGGTATTCTCCACGTTCGCGACTAGACTCGCGATACCCGACATTGTTTGCGCGCACGTCGCATATCATTAGGGCTGCCATCCGTCCGGGTTTCCCCGGATTTGTCCTAGTTTACGGGGCGTCCGGGGAGCGTCCGGGTGGGGTTTCATTTGTAGTCCGGGTTTAATAATTTACGGCAACGCATGAAAGGCCCTTGGTGCTGCAAGTGTCCATGGGCAGTAGTGACCACTTATTATGAGGTAGACCGCTAGCTCTTTTGCCTAGATCAACATAAAAAAGTTGATTTGTGATATTTTTAACTATTTTTATTGGTCCGTCCGGGTTCTGGGCTCCAAAATTAGGGGTTATCACGCGTCTTATCCTGGCTGCCACATTTTAGAGATGGCAGCCCTACATATCATAGATATCGCATCTCCTACTCGACTAGTCAAAATTAGGTGTGAGCGTTCTAAAGACGAACCGGTTTCAAGGACCGTTTTGTGTTCCGCGACGATAGAACCGTTTTACGTTTCGGATCAAAACAGTCTTCGTCGAACAACTAGTCCTCGGATTGTCTGCACGCCAATATGTACTTTATTCAGCTTTGATTTTACAATAATATAATCTTTATTATAGAACATTTAAAGTCGATTATCGTATAACACTACATTTATATCGATGTTTCGTCGTCTCGTTCGCTGCAACGAAACGAACGTTAACAAGATTTCATTTAGGTCAGTTTCGTTGCGTTACATTCGTTCGACCGTCGCGTGTCGTTTCGTTGCGTCGCCCAGCCGCAACCATAACCAGTTGTGAACGAGAATCGTTTCGAGGACTAGTTTTCGTTTAAGAGAAAACGGTTGCGTTTCGTCGTCAGATTTGAGAACGACCCACCGCTAGTCAAAATGGAGGCGGATCATGAACTGTGTGTTTCGAATGGTGATAATTGTCAAAATTTTCACTAGTGTAATAAGCGGACATCGAGTCGCGAACTAGTATTCATCTAGTATTTGACCCCAGTATCTTGGAGGTATTGTAATGAGAGACGGGTCTTTGCTGTTAGGCTGGGAAGGTCATTTTCTAAAATGGTATGTACTATCTAAAAACATATTACTAGAAAAAAATCCACGTGGAGCAGACGGGACTAGAACCCGCACCCTTCGCTATCCGGGCGAACGCACCGACCAATTATGCTACCGCAGCCCTGATGGCCGTCTCGAATTCATTGTAGCCTTTCTTTAGCTGCAAGGCAGCGCTATCTCTTCGCATTGTAGGGAACCCACAATGTCAAATGAATACCTTTACAAGTAATTAACATTTGAAAGAAGAAATAGCAATTATAGTTATAATTTAAATTTTTTAGCATGTAACTGCTCGATGTTTAAATCAAAAGACGATATTACTAGAAAAAAATCCACGTGGACCAGGCAGCAGACGGGACTCGAACCCGCACCCTTCGCTATCCGGGCGAATGCACTGGCCATTTATGCTACCGCGGCCCTGATGACCGTGTCGAACTCTTTCTAGCCCATTTTAGCTGCAAGGCAGCGCCATCTCTTCGCATTGTAGGTAACCCACAGTGTCAAATGAATACGGGTCCCGGGACGGAGCACGGAGCGGATCTCCGCAACGGACGCCCACTCCGTGCCCCGCTTAACGGGACACTAATATAATCTACTAAACATGTGTAAATTCTAAGTACTATAAGAAAGCTAACTAGTAGATTCGACAAATCCCACTCGATAAAAAAAATACCAAAACCTCAATGCCAAGTTTTCTTATTTTTTTAATTTTCTTTAATATTCAAATCGTAAAATTCATTCAAGTCAAGTTGTAGCGTGACCAAAGGAAAGGGAGATTCGTTTTATATACGAGTATAGATAGATGCACCTTACTTGATCCTAGTCAACATTGGCCACGTCATAGTATTTACTGCGCGCCACACTGCGCTACGTATGGCAGCCCCGGCACAAGTACGCGCTAAAATCAATAATAATCTGCTTGTAAACAAGCCCTGCATGTAGGGCAAACAGTTTTGTTTCTAGTTACACGTTTTTATACACATTAATTTACGTTATGTGTGAATTATTTTCCACTAGTTAAATAATTATTAGACGTTTCCGTTGCGTGGATAAGTTTAGATAATCGTAAAATATTTATTACTAACTAAGGGAACCATGGATTCGGCAAACGTTGGATATTCGTACCACTTGCCGTCTGGCGGATGGAATTATAAGATTCGCAATACTCTATCCCAGTTCAGTGATTTGTTTAGTGAATTTAATAAATATATTGCGCCTGCATATCATCACGACCGCTGCGAAAGGTACGAAGCTATTTATATGCTTACCCCATCCAGATTGTTACTAAGCGCGCAGTACTTTAAGAAATGGATTTGTTTTTATTTCGTTTAAATTAATTTTTCAGGTCTGTTCAAATGAGAATATATTCAATGCACAAAGGGGAGTTTGTGATGGTTTTTATAGCATTTTTTGCTTGCTTTGGTCTGGGTGTGTTCATAGGATTAGCAGGTAAGTAAAAAGCATATCATTTGGCGCACTTATGCAGAATGTGATGAATTTATTAAAAATTATGTAACCTGTGTTGTATCCTATCTACAGGACATATTTATTAGTTAATATGTTTTATACATAACCGAATTAGTAGCCAATGATTAACTACTATAACTTCTAAAACATTTTTTTTATTTTGTTAGCTGTTTCGTTGGTCGTATTAAAAAAACGTTAGAGCTTATCGAAAGTTCATACTAAAAGAAAGGTGCTTAATTACTTATGTCAATAATACTTACAAAATTCCATAATAATATATTCAATTAATGTGTAGTCACTGTAGCTAACTTTTACGCATCATACAATAATCTGTAGTTCGTCTAAAACTGACGTTAGTAAATATCGGATTAACTAAACGATTTCTTCACTTATGTCGTCCAACTACTCGGTAGAGCTTTGCAGCTTAGCGAATTTGTGAAAAGAACCTGAAGATAAAAGAGTGCGAAACCAACCACCTTTCAATTGACGATACTGTATGAAATAAAACAGGAAGAAAACAACTGCCTTTCTGAGTTTTTCGGTTTGTCAGTTTTTCTCTGTCTCCGGTCGTAGATTTGCGAACCGATGGCATAGTTTTCAACTTCTACAAAAGTCGCAAACTATACTCTTAAATTGTTTTAAAAGCCTAAATTGACGAATAATTGGAGTTTATTTATTTTATTTCACTCACAATATCATGTGCGCTTTAAACACAACTAATGTGATCACTAACAATTCTTAGGGCCGTCTCCGACAATGACCACGTCAGTCTCGGCGTCGACCCTATTGAGCAACGCTAGTACCATATACGAGGGCCCGTTCCATCTACACAGCCCAGCGCTGGGCATCCGCGTTCAGCAGCTGTGGCTGTTCGCTGAGATACTGACCAACAACGACGATGGTTAGTATAATTCCTATTATTTGTAATAGCCAACAATAAGGTTTTTAATACTGTTGGTAATAGCAAAAGTCCTATAATGATATTTAAATACTCTAGTTTTTAGTACCTACCCATATCCTCGTCTTTATTTTGTGAATCTTACATAGTTTTTGTAAGCGCTATCAAGCTCCTCGGTAGAGCACAAGATTAATGTCAAAGTATTTAGATGAAATTCAGAATGGGACTATAACCAACCCACGCCGCGTTGTCCCACGGGTTTGGCATACGGAGGGGAAGTATATTAAATATTGAAGATAAGATATTTTACTGAAAGAAGATATCATTTATTTTTAATAATAAGTAGAACTTCATTCATCTTTTTTTATTCGCCTTCTACGAATGGGAATCAAACTCGTGAAATTTGAAAAAAAAAAACTCATATTTTTTTATGATAACTGTGGAAATGGTTAATCGTAAGGATTATTTTTTCCTAAATAACCTAGCATTTTAAACGAAAGGAAGATCATGAAATTAAAATTTTGTTCAGGAAAATTTTCTCTTAATTTTTTGTGCTTCCAACAACTAATGAAAAGAAGATCATGAAATTAAAATGTTGTTCAGGAAAATTTCTTATTACTTTTCCGTGCTTCCGACAGCTAATGAAGAAAAGATCATGAAATTAAAATTTTGTTCAGGAATATTTCCTATTACTTTTCTGTTCTTCCAACAGCTAATGTTAACATTTCAAAGTATTCATAATACAGGATTTCATTACTATAAGTACTTGAAAAAAAAAATAAAGGGATACTAATACAAACCTAGCACCGTTTCTTATTTATTGAAGTTTGTGTTCAATTATTAAAAAAGTAAAATTTCGTGATTTGACTTTCACTGAAAATGCTATGTTATTTAGGAAAAAATAATCCTCATGATTTACCCTTTCGACGGTTATTATAAACGTCTTAACGTTAATTTAAATAAATGTTTAAACTATGTGATGCAATAAAGAGTATAATAATAAAATACCAGTGTTGTTTTGTTTCACATTTCACATGTTAAATTCCCTGTTTTGGCAGGTGTTTTTTGAAAAACTGTGAATGCAGTTCTACTTAATATTAAAAAAAATGATTTCTTCTTTCAGTAAAATATCCTATCTCCAATATTTAATACTTATACTTTTCCGCCGTGTGACAAATCCGTGGGACGCCCTGTATAGTCAATTGATTTGATAGTTTTGCACTTTTTGACACTCAATGTTGTACTCCCACATTGAGATATAACAATTATGTTTTAAAGTGAAATAGTGAACCTTTTCTGCTATACCTCTAATACCTCTAATAATAAATAAAACTCAATGACAAATAACGGTTTAAGTTTATTTCTTACTAAATTTGAAAAAAAAACGAAATTCATTTAAGTTTATCCCTAGATCGTAAAATACCAATCACAAAATATAAAGCTAATATAAGCACACACTGGTTTCACAAAAACTTTCCTAAATTTATGAATACTGGTCATTGCAATAAAATTGATTGTTCATGACGCCTGTTAATGGTTTTACAGAAGAAATATTCGATAAAAGCTTTCAAATCAGCATATCTATAGATGGAGTACTGAGCGACCATAAAACAATAAATCTTATCCCCGAGAGTGAACTTACAAACAGGTAAGTAGTATTTTAAGTAGTACATACACTTTTCACATACATTTCAAGTTATAGATACCAATCCTATTATAGACACTTATTTTTGCCATCACAGCTTTGGATAGAACATAAGCCCTATTACAGAAATGGTTTTTCAATATAGTACTGAGATTAAAGGCAGTGAATAGACGTATCTTTATGATATACAGTCAAAGATACGTAGATTTTATTTGTTCATTCCTATGTATACAAATGAACAAGGACATTTGTCAATCAAGCAATTACTTGTTTATTTAGTCATTTATTTTATTATGTTGAATTAAGAACTATTCGTGTTCAGTGATTTAAGTTTTACTGCAGGCGGGCAGCCTTATTAAAATATATACGATAATATTAAAAAAGTAAAGTTCTAACTAGATCATACATTTTATTTAATTATAAATTATAAAAGGTAATCGTTTTGGCAAGTGTATTAATTTAATACATTTATTAAGTCTAGCATTTTAAGCGTTATTCGTTATTCAAGTGTGTTCACTGTCTTGTATTTGACTGTACTAACGATTGATCGATGAGGATTTTTTTTCTGGCGTTACTGTGAGAAAAGAATCACCTCCACTCGGTCAGTGCCTCGTTGCAAATTGCCCCGTTGGAAGGATATACCGTTAGGCACAGCGCCAGCTTGTCTTACCAAGTTATAACAGCTTATGTAATTCTTCCAGAACTCAACATCTAAAGTGCAAGAAGCAAGTGTGCGATGAGGTCATGGTTCTACATTTGGGCTCGTTAGAGTACACACACTACGTATTCAATATAAGATTTTATGGACTCAAAGAGTTCCACAAGCGTTACTACATGAGGGAAATTAATTTTCATGTTAGTATTATACAATCACATAATCAACATATTATAGTCAGTGATTTTAAACTATAATACTTAAGAACCATTATTATTGTTAATACTTCAAAGAAAATATTTGTATGCTTAGAGGGTATAACATCGTTAAATATTGGAATAATTTTCAGTTTAAAAGCTACAATCCAGCATTCACGCAGATGGAAACATGGTTCAGATTTATTTTTCTACTAACAACATTTTCAATAGCGGTAAGTTTGAGAAGTTCTCTAATTGAATATCATCATTAAAGCCTACTTTGAAAAGTCACCAATAAAAGTCTCAAAATTTTCTTGACTCTTGGTCAATCCAATACGCACAGTAAGTAAAAAAATATTATTAACTAAAAATTAATAATACGTCTAAATGAATAAATAAAACTATGCAAGTACTTTTAAATACATCGATCATAAAGCCTACGGTCTTTTTACCGTATTTTATTGCATTATTCACTATAGCGAAAGCCGAGGCATTGCAAAATACGCGTCTTCTGCAACCAACAGGGTGAAGCAACATCTCACGTTCGGACGAGAATTTGCACAGTTAATCATTACTCTATGCTTTTAATGAAGTGGACAGAGTTCTAGTGAAATGAAGAGGGCCGGATGCTCAATTTGTTTCGACTATCTGATGCAAACTTTCGCACCCCTATGGGTGCATAGACGTTCTATTTTCGCGCCAAAATGCACTAAGCTTGTGTCAATCTCGTAGGTCTCATATTTATCTCCATACTAAGAATAGACAGACAGGCAAAATTACTTTCTCATTTAAAATATTGTATGGATTGAAGAAGACGCAACGGTGCGAGGATATACTACTCTAGTATCGCGAAGTTATCACCAGGCGGACCTAAAGCTTCATTCTTTTATGTAGTCTATAAAACACCCTTCCTGTTGATAGATTTTTACTAACTCGGGGAGGTAAACAATGGCCTCTTTTAATGTGTCCATCAAGATGTAGGGTGACTACATTTATAGTAATAATTTGCTATTTAAATAGTGGCCAAGAATAAAGTTATATAAATGGAAATTAAACTGCATATTATTAATACTTACTATACTTAACTAAGGTTCGTCCGTCGAGCAAAAAAACATGAGAACGATTGGTCACCCTATTTTAATAGTATTTCGAATATTCTAAAATAATTGAGAAAATAAAATAATGTCTAATGGCAAGAAAAGAACGGAAATAAGTCTGGGCGCATATTTATTTATTTATTATACGGTTTCCTGATCAGGAATTCTGATTCGGAGACCTAAATGCACGTCCTTATATACAAAATGTTCAAAGAGACGCACTATTATTATTTTTTCAGAATGAAAAAAGCCTTACGGTAGCTTCGGTAACTACCTAATAGAAAACCGAAAGTCTGCTCTAGGCTCGTGGAATTCCGTGTCTGAATTCCTGATCAGGAAACCGTACATATGCGCCCAGCCTTAAAGGGAAGCAAATTCTGGTCACCATTTCAACGCTAAACACGACTTTAGGTAGTCCGTCAACTTAACTCGCCCAATTTTATTTCTCTCCCAGTGTAGCATAGGATCTTTAAATAGGTATATGACAACCATTATGTGGATTTTTCAGTGCTGGTTTGCCCATACGCTAAGGAAATACTCAACTCAAGACTGGGCTATAGAACAAAAATGGCTCTCTATACTGCTACCTCTGCTTCTGTTGTATAACGGTAGGTAAACATTCTTCAACTTTCTGAAACTCTTCACGCCTTTGTGCATTCATTCACACGCTGAACCATAATGTTTTTAGAAGACTAACAATCGCCTTACCTTTACCAGATTTGGTGGATAAAGGTGAACGCAGACTTGGCCGCACCGCACGCGCTGCAGTCTTCGCATTCGAATTCTTTATATGAAGTTCTATGCAACCTCGCACACCCACCCGCGTCGCAGTCGCCGCAGTCCCTGAAATGACCGAACTCCCGAAGCCGCAGCTGATGACGTCACCAACGCCGGCCCACACGCAGCGGACGCTGCGGCTAGCGCGGCGCGGATGACGTCATTCGCATCAACTGAATGAATGAAATCAAGTGCGATGCGTGCGGCGACGGGAACGACTGCAGTGACTGCGGTGCGGATAGATGTGCGAGGCCATTAACACAAAGCGATGACTGCGGGGACTGCGGTGCGGCCAAGTCTGCGTTCACCTTTAGTAGGTAATTTCCTAGATTTTCTGCATTTCTGGTTGGTTTGTATTAAATAAAACAAGTTTCAACGGGTTACATGCAGAGGTGGCGTAAGGCGTGGGCGACGTGGGCCACCGCCTACGGCCTAGAGATACAAGGGGCCTCGCGCCTCAAAAAAATTTATGCATTGCTTAAAAGCGAATTTCTTTTTTTTTATTATTTTATAAAATCCGTCTTCAGGTCGCCACAGAACAGGGGGCCAATCGCCTAACTGGATTGCTTTGGAAAACGCTATCGCTTACGATTTCATTTTGTTATTTCTAGCCCCCTGAGGTTTTCAAATGCCTCGCGCTCTTTTTTTTTCTTTTGCATTGGTAATAACAATGTTAAAGAAAATGAGCGTGAGGTATTTCGGCGGTTAGAAATAACAAAATGAAATCGTAAGCGATAGCGTTTTCCAAAGCAATCTGGTTAGGCGATTGGCCCACAGGGCCTCGCGAAATCTGACTTGCCCACATCAAATTTAGGTCTTGAAATAACGAATGAATGAAGAATGAATTATTCCAACGACGCATTACTGCAAAGGATGCGAAACGTCAATTAATAAATAAAAACAGTGCATATAACCGGTTCAAACTTGTTTTATTTAATGAGTAATGTTCGTGAAAACCTAAGAAATAAATATTGTTTGTATTGGTTTACTTTCTCCCATCCCATTGTGCTAATTTACCAGACTTTTTAGACTAATTGCTAAACTTTTTTCTCGTCTCCCTTCCCCTTGTACCTACTTTAATTTCAATATTACTCTTATAGGTACTAAGTTTAACTCTTCATACCTTATCTCATCCGTGTGTACAGATCCGTTGTACCCGCTGCGTCTAGTGTCAAGCAGTTGCTTCGCGCCATTCATGGACACAGTATTCCAAACAGCGTTCCTCGCCTGCGTACTGCTCTCCTGGTTGGCGCAGTACCACGGCCTTAGGCAGGTTAGATATAACTTGAATAGTGTCTGCTAGTGTTAGCCTCAGGCAGGTCAGACATAACTAGAATAGTATCTGCTAGTGTTGGCCTCAGGCAGGTCAGACATAACTAGATTAGTATCTGCTAGTGTTAGCCTCAGGCAGGTCAGACATAACTAGATTAGTATCTGCTAGTGTTAGCCTCAGGCAGGTCACACATAACTAGAATAGTATCTGCTTGTGTTGACCTCAAGCAGGTCCGACATAACTAGAATAGTATCTGCGAGTGCTGACCTCAAGCAGGTCAGACATAACTGGAATAGTATCTGCTAGTGTTGACCTCAAGCAGGTCAGACATAACTAAAATAGTATCTGCTAGTGTTAGCCTCAGGCAGGTCAGACATAACTAGAATAGTATCTGCTAGTGTTGACCTCAAGCAGGTCAGACATAACTAGATTAGTATCTGCTAGTGTTATCCTCAGGCAGGTCAAATATAACTAGAATAGTATCTGCTAGTGTTGACCTCAAGCATCTGCCTCACCACCTCTAGTATCTGCTAGTGATGGCCTCACGCCGGTCAGACATAACTAGAATAGTATCTGCTAGTGTTGACCTCAAGCAGGTCATAAAATTTACCATCTCGAGCTCCTCCGTTTTTCGGAAGTCACGTTGAGCCATTGGTCCCTACTGCATTTACAGTCGTTAGCTCACACCAACTACTTACACTGGGCTCGCATGGTGGTCCATGGTCCTTTTTCGTATTCCATCCATAAGGAAGACTTGTTCAACAGTAGTAAGGACATTAATTGGCTGATGATGATGATAATATCTGCTGCCTCAGGCATACGGCAGGTCAGTATTCCATTTAGCGCAGATATCTATGTTTGTTCATAATATAATATAGGTACATATTAATTATTATATAATGCGATTTAACTAAGAATAGGACCGACTGGGCGCCATATTCTGTCGCCATAGCTGTCAATTCAAACCAAATAGGTAGAGTGAGAAAAAAAGTTTTTATTAAATAAAACTTATTTACTAAGTTGAAGTAAGAAAAAACATCAGATGTTTTTAATATTTATTTTACTAAGATTGAGAAAAAAAAACAACCGTTTTTTAATAATATTTATTTATTAAGACTGTGTGAAAAAGAACATTAATCAGAATCTAGCTCTTCAATTCCGCTCATCTCTGCATTACCGCCGGAGTAGTTATGAATAATGATTCTTTATGAAAACTAAAGTTTTAAATCGAGTTTATGAACGCAACTTAAAGCGACATTTGGTTAACGAATTAAGGTATCAACCATTCATAGCCAAAGCTCAATAAATGGAAAAAAAAGTCAACCAATATTAACTATCGATATTTGTTATTGTTTGTTTACAAATGTTTGCATTTTTATTGTAGAACTAGCGGTCCGCCCTCGCTTCACTTCGGTGTAGAGCTGAAGTGTAGACTACAGTTTTTGTTCTCAGGCTTGTATTATACACAATGACATTCATCTATGATTCTTCTTATACCTGCATGCAGTCTCAGCCCGATCGGTTTAAAATTGACAAAGTTTCATACAAACTTTCATTCTCTGTTTTATCCCCTTGGGGGTAGAATTGATCAAAATCCTTTCTTAGCGGATGCTTACGTCATATCATCTACCTGCATGTCAAATTTCAGCCCGATCCGTCCAGTGGTTTGGGCTGTGCGTTGATAGATCACTATGTCAGTCAGTCACCTTTGACTTTTATATACATATATAGATAAAATCGGTCATTTTTATTACCTGTATTTATAATCAAACTAAAATTCTCATATTTCCGTTTTCCAGTACTCATTTTCTACACGTTTTACATGATTTATTTGCTAATTTTGTTTACAAATGTTTGGATTTTATTCTAAGATAAGCACGGTTTATTAATATCAATTATTGTCTGTCAATAAGGTCGAACGCTCTGAACGCATCAACAGCCAAATATTGAATGAAGCTCGCTTTCTTTTTTTTTTGTTTCCTCCCAGGCGGGCGAGCGGGTGTGAAATCCTCATGGATACCCTACAGCCGGCTGTAGGGTTATGTCAGACTCTTACTGACTAAAACACACCCGTGGTGGATGCCTATGGCCTTAGGGGCCATACAGGCTTCATCTGATGCGATCAACCCCTGAGAAGGGGATGATGAAGCGCTGCCTCTGCACTCTGATGTGGATCCGTATCGGTTTAGGACAGAGCGACTGAAGGTCTCTCAGGATCGGGGGGGCGGGGAAGCTCGCTTTTGGACCTCCCCTCTTTTTATACCCTACCGCCGCCGCGACCCGTGTCGAGCGCGGCAACCGTTACACAAAAATAATCCTTATAGCATGATTCAGTATTCACGTGCGACGGCGCGCTGGCTTATTTCATGTATAAGTTTGGTGTTTCTATACCGATTTCTATAATTCTCTTTTTATTGAATAGGTAATAATGTTAACTTTTTTAAATTAGGGATGAGTGAGAGTATTATAAACGTAAGAGTAAACAAATATAATCAGAATGCTCCGAACTGCTAAGCTATCAGGAGTTACACATGTTATTGTGAGTCAACCATAAAAGATAGACATATGCTGTTGAGGGATATTTTTTAGACAATTTTATGTAAAATATTTCCGTCATACATGATTTCTATGTAACTTTAACCATTAAGGCTGCACACGCGACGGAAGCTTAAAAAATGGAGTAACTTCTCCCGTTTTCCCAACATTTCCCTTCACTACTCTGCTCCTATTGATTGTAGCGTGATGAAAAGTATACTATAACCTGCCCAGGAGTATGAAGAATAATTGTACCAAGTTTCGTTAAAATCCGTCGAGTAGTTTTTGTTTCTATAAGGAACATACACACAGACAGACAGAAATTTTACTGATTGCATTTTTGGCATCAGTATCGATCACTAATCACACCCTGATAGTTATTTTGTAAATATATTTCATGTACAGAATTGACCTCTCTACAGATTTATTATAAGTATAGATTAACCGAGTGCTAAAAAAGGGTTCCAAGATTTTTTTCCAAACCGTACTTTTCAAGCGATATTTGACAGATGAAGGTCATTGGCTTTCCTATTCTTATTTGAATCGCACTATATTTAGCTTCGTGACTCGTATGCTCGAAGGACCATTATTGATTTTATATTAAATAACGGCCCTCCCAGCATACTAAATAAAAGAATCTTAATTTTTGTTCGTTTTTTATTTAAGTTTAATGTTGTTTTCAGAATGAAAGGGGTTTTCTATCGTTTTACCTGTTCAAAGTAATAGTAGTGGGATTGGTGTGGACACCAGCAATGGTATTGACAATATGGCAGAAATACTACGCATTTTACGATCCTACGTTTAATTATATGATGAATCCTAATTATCCTGTAAGTACTTTTCCTTAACAGTATGCTATATTTTTTTTAATTCTATGTTAATTTCTGAAATTTCAAATTTGGTTGCAGGTTGTTAAAATTATGTTCTTCAGCGCTATTATACTATATTTCTTATATTTAATCGTCCTAATTATAAAAGCATACAGTGACCTGAGAAATATGCCTTTCTTTGGTAAGTGTTCATTTCTTTCAGTAGATACTAATTAAGTAGATATAACATGAATAGCGTAATAAAATCAGATAGTGGTGTCGATTCTGGCATGATTCTCTAAACCTAAACTTAAATTTGGCAACAGTGTATCCTTGTCATTTTCTATACAGAATGAAAAGGAGAGACTTATGTTAAATTTAGTTTTTAGTTTAGAGAATTACGCCAGAATCGACACCAGTGCGAACTTGTTTTTCTAGTTGTTATGATAATGTAAACTGTAGGTTCTCAGAGACGCCCTCTAGTTGAGCCGACCCGCTCAGGTTCGAGTGGTCTAGAGGCTCCCCCCGTGGGGAGATGACGTCTGTGAAGTTAACCCCTCACTTTTTGAATTTTATTATTATCCAGGTTTTTCTGGGTTGTTCTATGTTTGTTCTACATTGTTCCAAAGTATTATTTGAAAAAACTAAAATTTGAAGCTGCAAGACAAAAAAAAAACGTTTTTCTATGGCAGCCCCCCATGTTTGGAAACTCAATATTTTTTCAGTTGTTCCAAGTTGTTTTAGTTGTTCCTAACATTGTTCCAAAGTATTATTTGGGGAGATGCCATCCGCCTGGATGCCGAGAATTGGCGAGTGCCTCTAGCTAGAGGCACTCGCCAATTCTCGGCTTGAGGTCCCGGTGACGCTGTAATAAAGGTCATTTGCGACCAACAGCATACACACTCAAAAAAAAACTGTAGGTTCCACCACGTAAAACTTCTGGTACATCGACTCAGTAGCAGTTTTTCGTACAAAAACGTCTACTATGCAAGATTTTTGTCTGTGGTTTTGCTCAAGTTTGTCGCTACCTATACTTATGCGCAGTGTAGGTCGAGTCGGGTGGACCCATACATAGATAGAGAAAATGGACAGGGCGTTCCTTGTACAATTGTAAATTAAAATAAAAGTAATTGTGAGAGAGACGAAGCGATCGGGCGGATGCTTTTCTTTCTTTCTAGCGACATTTCACTCCAACGTTGCTCAGTATATTCCTTATATTTTACTAGTGGTCCGTCCTCACTTCGCTTCGGGGTACAATTGATCAAAATCCTTTCTTAGCGGATGCCTACGTCATAACATCTACCTGCAGGCCAAAGGACAATGTTAAAATTGGCCTAAGAACCAACACCAATTTGGCATTTATGATAATTGTTAGTATATTTTTTGCGATAATTATCAGTATTTAGATTGTGACGGACACTTCCAGTTAAATAAGCTAAAATAAAAAGTTAAAAAATAATCTGAGACAATAAATGAGATCTATAGCAGCGCTGCAAACAAAACACTCGTTCTCCCTAATGCCGGCACTTCACTTGGCTATTCGTATTTGCTTTTTTAAAACATGACATCAGTCTGTCCTTTTCATTCCTTATTAAGCATGACAAGGACAAACTGTTGTCAAGTGAAGGGCCGGCATAAAACTCGTTACTCTGTGGTTGTGGTGCGTGCAGTTTGTATTCGTAGTAATCTGTGGCATTCGTGCATTCTAAAGAGTAGTTCCATACACACTACGAGAAATCGTTACGATCAGACTGTACAGTTCGAACGGAACAGTTTATCGTACGTGGCGTACGTATAGGAAACTGTGCAGTTTTATAACATACACGCTACGATTTATCGGTACCGTTCGGACGGTACAGTCTAATCGTAACGATTTCTCGCAGTGTGTATGGCTACCATAATATACCGGAAAGTGCATTCTCGTTTCGGATTACCTGTTCTGTGTGTTTATTTGCGATTGTTTTTCCTATAATTTAACTATTTCGGCTATCTAATATGCCATCGATGTTACCAATGAGCAGAGCCCTTATTACCAAGTGCTAGTGAATCTGTGCCACAACATCCTGAGAGGATCATACTGCCAAATTATTCAAGAACACCTAATACACATTCACGCTGCATATTTACACAATATACATGTGATATACAAATAAATACAATAAACAATATGATACAATAATGTGAAAAATAGTCAATAAATAAGAAGCAAAACTACAGTTTTTATTTTATACAATCATGAATCCTACCTAACCAAGTTTTTCCTAATAGTTATTCTTTAAAATCGCACCGAATAAAATGAATTAGTTGCAATATTAATTCACTTCATACTGAGTTCATACTAAATTCATAGGTTGACTTATGTTTCATTGAATATTAAACATAACCTCAAAAAAGTTTTAGTTTTCCTAATAATTTAAGTTCTTAGAAGTGTCCGTCAATAATCTTTGTTTTTACAGTCATTTACTTACGATTTTGAACCTACAAAATAATATTTGATGATTGTTGGTTCTTAGGCTAACTATGTATGGACGCTGAACAATGTCTTTTCAGCCCGATCCGTCCAGTGGTTTGGGCTGTGCGTTGATAGATCACTATATCAGTCAGTCACCTTTGAGTTTTATATATATATATAGATGACTAGCAAACCCGGCGACCTCCGTTTCGCCACCAGATGGCTTCGTTTTATGTAACATTTCGTTTGGTGATTAAAAGAAGTTTTTTTTTAATTTTTCCTGAATTTTCTTTGCTATAAACCTCACGGAGCCCGAGACCTTTCCAACGAATGCAAAACCGTGGAAATCGGTTCGTGCGTTCTGGAGTTATAGCGTCAGGAAGGAAAACCCGACTTATTTTTATATAGTAGATAATGAGCTGGCGGGAGTAAGACGCTTTGTGCGCAAACAATTTTTGATTTTTTTTTGTGTTATTATTAAACCACATTTTATGTAAAAGAAAGATTGCACTGAAATCTATTAAGTGTAATATCGACCACGGATCTGAAATTTCTGACATTTTCTATTCTGTCGAGTCGACCGTTGCATATAAAGTTTGCGCTTATCGAATTTGTGAGGTTGGAAGTTTTGTAATAGGGTATTTGACAGACTTAAAAATAAAGTGTCAATTGTTAGCATCTGTGTTTAGGATGAATATTGGCAGGGGTTTTTACTATTTTTACAAAAAATAATATTCATAATTTTACTAAAAACCCACGAAAAAGATAATATTTTTCTTATCTATTGTCACGTGACCCAAAACGCTTGGGATTGGCGGAGCCTAAAATGACATCGCACGGAAGTAAACTTCCGGTTGAAGTGACATTACATTGTATCGTTTGACATTTTAATAATAGCCCTGTGATGTCACACACTAGTAAGACGCCATATTGTGCAGAGAAACGTTTTCGCGGCAGTTTGAAAATGGAGTTTATGATTTGGTTATTTTACTGAAATACACAACATATTGATGAATATCCACAAACATTAGTCAATAACGTGAGATCGTTTACTAAAACTTGTCAAATATTATTGTGAGTGATTGATTCTCTTGCCCGTGAAGATGGCGCCTTATACCTGCTACACATGTAACGATTTATCGTAACGATAAAACTGTGCAGATCGATTTGGGCAGATTTATCGTACGTGTGTATGACAAATCGTTGTCGATTATCGTTCGTCGGTGGCAGTTGCAATTTATATTAGATAAATCGTTATCGATTGCGTTTGCACAGTTTTATCGTCGCGATGGATGGCGATCGCTCAGTTCGGCAGTAGGTACTTCACGGAGCTCGCAAGTGTGCGTACATGCGGCTGGCTCTTAAATGGCAACATGTCGAAAGAAGAAAGAGAAGGATTATCACAACAAAAAAAATGCCTTTAACAGGCTTGTCGAAAAAAATAAAGCCATCGAACCAAATGCCAATCAATAATCTTAGAAGTACCTATATTAAATAACTCAATAAAATTTCAAGTGCGTCATAATCTTCCATCGTGGATGACATGTTTCTTGCGTGAGCTTCTGCGGAGAACAAACAATCGACGCCGATATCGAAGGCGTGTGGAGTCACTAGGAACGTTCGATTTATCTGCACAGTTTGAAATCGCTACGATATATCGTTACGTGTGTACTGACCATTAGAGTACAGATTGCAACTGCATTTAAGTCGCAAATTTGAAGTATTCACACAAAAATGAAATTTCAGTCCAGTTTAGATGTGGTTGGCATATCTGCATAGAATTTGCTCAACGAACAGCACAGCGATCTACTTAGTATGCACGTCAAATGCAAGCAGACTGCTTACCCGGCTTGCAGTTACTTCAATGAATTAATAATGTCAGCGGCAGATATACTTTATGAAATTTTGCAGCTGGCTTGCGGTTCTTAAATCCCAAATGCAACCTACTTGTATAACTGGGACCTCTAAACTTTAAAAATGAAGCTTATTTTTCGGACGGGGTGTAAATGGAAAAACCCTATGGAAAATATGAAACGGAAATGCGTCACAAACGTCACACGACTATACATATGTGTGTCTGTGTGTGTGTGTGCGAAATGCGTGCGCAGCTCTTCCCGACGAGCATGAAAGTTGCTGGGTAACACGGCGAAGGCTGAAACGCTACGACCGTCACACGCGACAATATATTTATACATATGAGTGATGCATGCGCTGTTCCATTCCCCTAAGCCTTATGCACCGCCAGACCCGTCTTCCCCAGTGGGACTTTGGGCAAGTGCCCAGGGCCCTGCGATCGATAGGGCCAGATCGAATACAAAGTCCCTAGTTCCTGTTAAATCACCAAACGGAAGTCATAGGGGCCCATTATCCTAATATGCCCAGGCCCTCCAATAGGTCAAAGACGGCACTGTGCACCGCCTTATGTCAGGTTATTTAAGAAAAGAAGTTTCATTCAGATGTGTGGACCGTACACACATTTTTTTAAACTGCTATAATAACCTTTACCACAACCGTTCCAATGTAGGTTTCTACTAGCTTTAATATTACTTAAAAACAGCCTATAAGTAGATGCTATCTGAAGTAGGTTAGATTTTAAGGTAAATTATACGTTAAATGAAGGAATGATTCGTGTTCTGCACCCACATGTACGTTATATGTAACAATAACAATAGAAGTCCTTACTCCATCGAATTAAGGTTTATTTCTGCATTTCTAAAATCTTGATGATGCATTATTGCGTCTTGCTTGGAATGACTAATAAGAAACAATCTGTGATATTGAATAATGGTAAATTAATTGACAGTCTTGACTGCTTTATATGTAATTCTATATAAATATTTGTATCAGTATTCTATCCGTTATTCTAGTATCCCATAACACAAGCCTACAGTGCTTACTTTGGGGCTAGGCGAATTGGTGTGATTGTTGGAAATATTTATTTATCTATTATTGTAATAGGTGCTGCTGTCAAATATACAAATAGCCATGTGCTAGTATAATATAAGGTTTTTAGTAAGCATTTCCTTCAAATAACGTGGGTGAAACCGACAGCCACGCCTAGTACAGGTAATAGGTGTGTGTCCGAATAAATGACTCGATGATAATGTCAAGTCACACTGGCGTCCAGATGCGAAGAAGCAGTTGTACCTGTTACAAAGCCATCCTCACCGTACCGTATACGAGTTGCGTTTTCGCCTATTTTAAAGGAGGAACAATAATAAATGTAGCAAATAATGAATGTTGTCGTCTGCTTTGGTCATAGAGCAACTCGGAAGAGAGTAGCCATAGCGAAATAATACTATTCAAATCATTCTGTCATTTTTTGCGGGGGGAATATACACACTAACGCAGTTTTAAGTACACGCATGTAAAACAAATCTGTAATTACGACACTCACACGTAAATAATGACACAATACAATGCCAAATCCTGCACATCGTTTTATGCCCAATTTGTATGCCGAACTCGACAGAGGGGAAAGCTGTGTAGGGCTACTCCCGTCCAGAGGGCCATTCGCCTAACGGAAATGCTTTGGAAAACGCTAACGCTTAAGATTTCATTTTGTTATTTCTAGCCACCTGAGGTTTTCAAATGCCTCGCGCTCTTTTTTTTCTTTTGCATTGGTAATAACAATATTAAAAAGATTAGCGTGAGATATTTGAAAACCTTCGGCGGTCAGAAATAACAAAATAAAATCGAAAGCGTTAGCGTTTTCCAAAACATTTCCGTTAGGCGAATGGCACCCCGGCCGCGTCGCCGCGCGTCGGTCGTGTTGCTATGGCTTTGGTACAGACGTGCGTCTGCGCTGCCAATCGTGCGCAGCTAGCACAGTAAGCGCACCAGCTGTGAGCGCGGGGGGTGGAACGCCGACATTTTACAAGACCACTTTGAATATTTTACTTAAAAATATCCAGGTGGGACCAGGAGCATGTCTTTATGGGGCCAGACCCCTGGACAGAGGGGACTTTTCTAGTAAAAAATTCGCTGGACTTTGAATTTATATGTCTCTAAATTCGGTTGTACATTTGAAAATAGTCGTACGATGCCTATCATGCGCTGCGAGCGTAGTATGCGCACTAGCGTGCTAAAATATTATTTATTAGACGTCTCTCAGTACTTCCGTGTTAAGTGCAGACGTGACTACATTTGCAAGACATTTTCAACATGTTTTTAAAATACATTTAAAAAAAATACTCGGACCAGGAGAGTGTCATCTTGTCTGATATTTAGACCGAGTGGAACTTCTTTTAGTAGAAAATTTGCTTGACATTATAAGTATCTGAATTCGGTTGTATGTTTGGTGCAGACGTGCGTTCACGTCGAAAATATTATGCTGAACATTACACTTATTAGTACCCCGCGCGAAGTACTCCCGCTGATTTTAATATCGAGTAGATTTTTTACTAGTAGAAAATTTGTTTGACATTATAAACGTCGTCTTTGAATCCGGTTGTATTTTTGGTACAGACGTGCGTCTACGCTGCCTATCGTGCGCTGCCAGTGTAGTATGCGCATTAGCGGGTGCCGTGAGTGCGGGGGGGTGGGGTACCGGCCCGTTGCAAGATCACTGGGCGGCATCACACACGCACGACACTTCCGCACCCTTCATGGCCACGTACGGCCTCTACAACTTCAGCGTTTACGCGCTCGCCTATCTGTACGCGCCCGCCGCTGGATCGCTGCACGGTATGTATCCACACATACGTAGTACGTGTCCTATTACAAGATCACTAGGCATCTACACACACACACACGACACTTCCCCACCCTTCACGGCCACGTACGATCTCCACGACTTCAGCGTGTACGCGCTCGGATATCTTTACGCGCCCGCCGCTGGATCAGGGGGCTGGATTAGGGGTTTAAAACTCCGAGTTTTAAAAATTTAACATGGGGTTTTTTTTATAATCCTCAGAACTAGGAAAACCCGGGTTGTTTCGGAACGGGATAAACCCGGGCTCTATGCCCTAACTGCCATTGCTAAGTTATCTCGCAGGAAATACTTCCCTTTTCGCCAAACAAGTCCTTCGCTCAGATGCCGAATGCTGTTTGTCTGCAGATATCACTGTTTGTTCTCACTATATTACGTAAAAAACCAACAAAAATAAACCTAATGATGAGATCTTCATCATCACTTTATAAGGACCAACAGATGTTGACCCTAATAAAATGAAGATTTTCTTCCAAGATCCCTACACTCTGTGATGCGTAGGCGCGCCTGTTTCGAGATTTACGGGCGTATCGAACTATCGATTATACGTCGAGCTTTTAACACGCTGTTCGCTCGAGTGCCTACTACGCGCCACGTAAGCTAAATATAGCATGAAACTGACAGATGTTGACACTCCCTTGAAGGCGCTAAAATATTTCAACAATCTACAAACCGTTGTGTGGTTACAGTTCTTACCGGTCATATAGTCGATCGTGAACGAGCTATTGTATCGTTTCGCCATATTGCTAGGCGTACGCAAACATACATAACTAGTGATAGTAAAAGGTAGTTTTACTAGTGTGCTTCATCAAAACGGATTTGCTGATAGACTTTTCCCACCGATTTGAGTGGAGAACAGTAGAACTTGTAATTTTAATCCCTAAATATCTTCCATCTATACTGTGGTATTGACGATCCTCCAAAGAATGAAGAAGACAAAGGATCTGTCTAACTTTTTCAAACCCTTATGAATTTGTGAATGAGGGATCAAACGCAGGTAGTAAGCGCTCGCCCACACGTGCTGATATGAGTTATTATTAGTAGGTGCCCAGCTGCAGGCTTGCTTGCACAAACTGATTTCAAAAACTTTATTAAGGCTTATCATTTAATAATAACAATATTTTTGGAACAAGGTGATTGTGTACATAAAATTGTCGACCTCCGTGGCCGAGTGGTTTGTACGCCGGGTTTCATGGTGTCACCGACTCGAGAGGTCCCGGGTTCGATTCCCGGTGGGGGCAGATGTTTGTGTGATGAATGCGAGCATTTGTACTCCAGTCATGGATGTTTAATATGTATTTCTATATAAATATTCTTAATGTATGTACAGTATATGTATTCTATCCGTTACCCTAGCATACCATAACACAAGCCTTACAGTGCTTACTTTAGGGCTAGGCTAATTGGAGTGTTTTAAAAAAAGTATATGAAACGTTAATTCTGCTATAGTTTAACAAAAACTGTGTTGCATAAGTTTGGTATTTAAGCAACCCAATGACATTTTCCTATAATAAAAAAACCAGCGTGTCGTTCGATAAATAAGAGCTATGTGTCTTTCTATTTGTTAAGGCTGAGTTACGCTGGGGCATTACTGTGCTACATTGCGGCATGTCATACCAGACCAATAATATTTTACAGCACAATGCTTTGAAAATTATTTAGGCATGATGTTGCTTCAGCCACGGAATAGGCTGCTTATGTTGCAATTGCAAATGAAGCCGAATTCTTCAGCTACTTGTAACATACCACCAGATGACTCACGCCAAAATATGTAGCATGACGTATTGTCGCATGTAGTTACGCCTCGGCGTAAATCAGCCTTTACATTCTAATGACGACTATTGTGTATATAAATGTGCGTAAAATCGTGAACTATGTGCTCAAGGTTCAAAGTCCACGCGTAACACAAATAATTAAGATTATCAGGTCATTAGTAGAGCTGTTAAGTTGTGTTAGTCTTATCTCTAACCGGACCAGCTTTCACGTGGGTCTCAGTCGGTAATCGAGGTTAGGCATAATGAACATTACCCAACAATTTCGTTTTCTTCCAGAAACGGCCATAACCAAAGACAACCCCGCGTTCTCTATGATCAACGACTCGGACGAAGACGTCATCTACGGCTCGGACGAGGAGAGCAGGCGGCCGCTCAACTCGCACCACAGAATCAACAACGAGGACATATGATTCCATCGTGAACAAACATAAATAATTATATTTTGCTGAAATTCGTGTTCTTTATTATAAAAGTACATATAACAACTGTTAATTTTTTTAACTATTAGGACCCTAGGCTTAGGACCCAGGCTTTAGGCTCTGCTACTTAGGTACCCGACAGCCATCATGTGTGCAAAAGCCATGACTTTTTTTATTCATGCGAGGTGCAACAAATTATCCCTCCCCACCTGATGTTAAGTGTAGGTGCAGTCCACTCGCGAAGATAGCTGATGCGGCAGAAATTGTGCCAGCCACCCTTACCGCCCCAGCCTGAACACCACCAAAAGGTAGTGTTATTTTACTGGGGTCTTATGTTTATGCAGGCAAATGAGCTGGTTGTCAACCTGATGGTAAGTGAACACTATGGACTAGAGATGGGCGTTTTTAGATATTTGTGATATCGATGCGCATCGATATCAGATAAATGGCATCCGATGCCGGCATCGCATCGATGCCAAGTGAATATCAGTATCATAGTATCACAGGATGCGATACGAATTACGACAGATGCGTGTTTAGGGTAACGTTGACAAAAACTAGATGGCATCGGCATCCAATAACGGTACCCAGTCGCATCGGATGCGCGCATCCAAACCTGTAATCGTTATCACGTTCACGCATCATTATTCTAAAAACGCCCATCCCGTGAAATGCGGATAGATGCATGTTTTGTGTGGGTGTGTCTCTTCGATTCATGAATCATGACTTGAAAATGCAAACGAAAACATATATTTATTTTCGGCATAATAACTGAAAATATTGAATGTTGGCAAAATTATTACCTGAAAAGTTGCAATCAGAGCATTGGTTTTGAACGCAAACCAGTGTCACAAACTTTTCTGTGCCATCCAGTGGCAAAATTTTGAACTTCTGACATATTTGTTCACCGCTAGCGGCATCTCCACCAGCACAGATAAGTTTGTGGCACTGTAGTTATAGTAACGTTGACAAAAACTAGATGGCATCGGCATCCGATAACGGTAACAAGTGGCGTCGGATGCGCGCATCCAAACCTGGCATCGTTATTCTAAAAACGTCTACGCAAGAAAAAGCAACGCGCTTAAAGGATGGTGCTAGAACACCAAGCGTCCTGATGGTGGAGGGTGAAACTTCCCTCTGCGGCGTGTGGTGCGGTGAAGGAACTTGGCCGCTGGCACCAGCTTGAATAATACTTCATTGTAGAAGATACAACACGTACAAAGATACTACGTGTCTGCGCAAGCTTAGGGGTTACAACGCGTCAATGACCTCAAGATCATCGATAAGTCGAATCGCCCGTCTTTGTATTCGGTCAAGAGGAAGGAGCTGGTATTAGGGTGCTTCAGCCCGAAAGTGAATGTAATTACTCCATGCATATGCGGCCGGACCTGTGCTTTGTAAATCAACATCCGGTGTTTTTGCAAGCTGGTTTGATTTTTGCTTCCAAATGATCTCG
Source organism: Chilo suppressalis (assembly GCA_902850365.2). Classification (NCBI taxonomy): domain Eukaryota; kingdom Metazoa; phylum Arthropoda; class Insecta; order Lepidoptera; family Crambidae; genus Chilo; species Chilo suppressalis. The sequence continues at coordinate 26,042,617 of OU963901.1, read as the reverse complement.
GAATTGCACTTCATTCGAAATATCAACTCCTAGAATTCCTAAGTTTTTGGAGATGTTGAGGGGAGTTCCTTGGAAATAAGGTGCTGCTACGAATGGGGATTTCTTCGCGGTGAACGCACATACATGTGTCTTTGTCGGGTTAAATCGTACTTAATTGTATTAGCCCCAATTTGAGACCAGTAACGTCTCAATCTCAGACACAAGTTTGACTCTACACTCCTCTACATCCATATGAGGTCTATTTGGCCGACTAGTGTAAAAAGTGTCGCCAGTGTTGTCGTCCGCATAGCAATGAATGCTGTTGTTAGTTAACAACAGATTGTTGATATTCAAAATGAACAACTTGGACGACAGAACTGATCCTTGAGGGACGCCAGCATTTATGTATTGTGTTAAGAGAAGAGACGCGTTAAGTACAACTCGTATGCTGCGTTTTGACAGAAATAGCCCAAAAATAGCTTTCGCTTTTGCGGTGTGGGCTAGAGTCCTCTGGCAGATGAATTTTAGCCGCCCATATCTTGGACGTGGTCGAAGAGCCGTACCCAGATGACAGATGGGTCCGTATGGGATAGGCTGTCACCCTACAGCCGACTGCAAGGTTATGTCCGACTCTTACTGACTAAAGCTTCATCTAAAGCGATCATCCCCAGATCTTTTCAAGTGCTTATATACTTTTTATAATAACGTAACTTTAGCGATACTTGCCGTTGGAACTCGCGCTAGCGTTGTGGAACTAATGATATTTTATTGTGATATACAAAAAGTAAACGACTATTATTGTTAAACTCACAAATCTAATTTAACCGTTATCATTTTCCTTAAAACTTCATGAAAAGCACTATTATCATGAATTTTTCCAATTTTTTCAAGCCAATAGTTTAGCTTTTAGAGGGGGTCCGAACAAATATCAGCACTTTAAAGTTCATTATTATTTAGATAATAATAAGAATTATAAAACGAATCGAAAAAGGAGAAAACATATAAAAGTTAGCAATTTGTTATAGTACCTACATTAAATGATTAAAAATTGATTATAAAATCAAACCTATCCTTCATTATTTACCCCAGTATCCTTGAATCAGTTTACATTTAATAACTTACTATGCATAAATATTCATTGGCACAAGTCTAAATTCCAAGTTCAACCCTAGCGCATACACGCTCCTGCTCAAGGTCACTGACGCTGGAACTCAGAGTGTCACCGCTGTGACTAAACTGAATCCTGCGCACAGTTGCGCTCGCGGCTAACATACCAACTGCTACAAAGTTCGAGTCGCACTCTATGAGAGCATCAAATATGTTTACGTATGAGCAAACCAAGATACGAAGGAAGGTGTAATAAGCCATAAGTAAAACTGGCGAAATGGCTCAAATTCTGTTAAAGAAGTTTTATTGTGTAAAGTGAAGCAAATTCCACTCGAATTTGACTCGCACAACAGTTTTGAAATGTGAACATTATGTCGTGTCCATAACAGTCAATTTTCATTACGATGATAAGCGTGTTATGACGCATTCAATGAATATTTCATATGAGGTAGATGTACGATGCATGTCAGTTCACATTTCAATTCTGTATTTCAATGAAATTGGGAGTGAAGTTTTGAGGAGCTCAATGGCGTAAGTGGTTAGCGCGTTCAGCTGCAATCGTTGAAGTTAATGGATGTGACTAAAAATAGTGATTGGATGGGTGACCAAAAATTTACTATCTCGAGCTCCTCCGTGCTTTGGAAGGCACGTTAAGCCGTTGGTCCCGGCTGCATCTGCAGTCGTTAGCACCCGCCAATCCGCACTAGACCCGCGTGGTGGGTCATGGCCCAATCTCCCTATTCCATCCATAGGGAAGTCCTGTGCCCCAGCAGTGGGGACATTAATAGGCTGATGATGATCCCTCCAGCTGTCTTCATTGCCACACTTACCCATTTTTATTGATGATGAAGGCAAACAATAATTAGTAGCTACATTAAAATGACCAAAGCATTAAATGAGGAAAGATCTGCTTAGTTTCTTATCAAACAGTCGTGTTAGCCAAGGAATACCCCGGTAAATGCAGCCAATTTACTTTAGATAACATTATGGCCGTAAAAATTTTGCAGGATATACTGAAACAGTACGTTCCATCCCATCATATGCCTAGACGCCGCGCAGGAACACCTGCTACGTTCACCCACCTCATACAATGCTGCTAGAACAATATTGGCCTCGAGCGTGTCCAGTTGTGTTTATATACATTCGCGAGAACAAAGGCTCGTTGTGTTCAAAGAAATCGGCCAATAACTACTATTCGTAAGACTGCCCAATAATTTCTGAAACAAGCCGAGAGGGCCATCCAGAACCTACACATATAATTTGTCAATTGCAGTTTTAATGTATTTTATATATTAGTAGGTATACATAGATATCGAAAAAAACCTATTTTAAAAAAAAAATAGGTCAAACGTCTCCTCACAGTATAATAGAATTAACGAACATTATACAGAAAAATGTAAGTTATGCGATAGCGCTGGTTGGCTAACTGGTGATATGTACAGTCAAGACGATAACAATATTCATACTAGCTTTAAGAATAACGGTCCTTTTGCTTGGTGATAAAGGCGCTGCTATGTTTAGTAATTCCCATGACCTTGACAGTAAATACCACTGTAGCATAGAAAACCTTTGCGTCATAATGTTACGCCACCCCCGCCTCATACCTTTCGCTTCTCGAAAACATTTCTACATTTTGAATGGGGTGTAGTAATTTCTAGCAGAAATAGGCTAAGCCAGTGGTTCTCAAACTTTTTAAATGACGGAACCCTTTTGGGAAGCAAAATACTTGATGGAACCCTACAATAAAACAATTATTTTTATAAGTGTATTCTATATTAATCAGCATAATAAAAGTACAATGTATCCGTTACTAATTATTATTTACTTCACCACTTGGTAAGGACAATAATAGAAAACATTAAAAAAGAAAAAATCTAACTAGTGGGAGGTATGAAACTGTTTTTTATTTTTCATCAATTGCTTGATATCAGGTTTGATGGAAGAAAGTTGGAGTCTCATATCAGCTTCGGCGTCCAGTCTATTGCGATATTTTGTTTTCGTGGCTGCGTAGGTAGAGAATCCTGTTTCGCACAAATATGTAGTTGGGAACGGGAGAAGAATATCCAGAGCCATTTGGCCAAGCATTGCATATTCATCTAGGATTCTGCACCAAAAATCATTAAGAGGCGTCGTTTTGAACAATGACTCCATACTTGTGTCTGATGACATTTCTAAAAGAGATTCATATATCTCATTTGACATGTTTTCAGGCTTTTCCAAGTTGGGTAAAAAAGGATTATGAATCCAGGAGTTCACTTTAATTTTTGTATTGTGTTCTTCGGGAAAATACTTTTCAAAAGATGCGCGCATCGAACTGAGATATTGGACCAATTCTTCAAACACATTATCTTCAAACATTTCTGAGTCGTTTTCGCTAACAAACTCAGTGAGTAACGTAAAACTTTCTATTTCTTTCTTACCAATGCAAATGATCCAAAAATCTAATTTTCTTTTAAAAGTAGTTATTTTATTATAGGCCTGAAACACTGTTGTCTGTTTACCTTGCAATGATAAATTTAATTCGTTAAGTTTTTGAAAGATATCCGCCATAAAAGACAATCGGAACAACCAAGTTTTATCATACAAACGGTCCTTCAAATTAAAAGAAGTATCTGCTGAAAGAAACATTTGTAACTCGGCTCTAAGTTCAAATAGCCTTGTTAAAGTTTTTCCCCGAGACAGCCATCGCACTTCTGTATGGAGCAGCAGTGTTTTATGTTTGCTGCCATAATCTTCACACAATAATGAGAACAATCGGGATTGTAGTGGTCGTGATTTGATAAAATTAATTATTTTTACCGCTTCATCCATAACTAATTTTAGATTAGACGGCATTTGCTTCATCGCAAGTGCTTGTCTATGCAGAATACAATGACTGGAACTACAATTAGGCGCTTTATTTTTCATTCGTGACACTGCTCCTGCTGTTTTACCTGTCATCGCCTTGGCCCCATCTGTACAAATGTCAATGCAATTGTTCCAACTGAGATTATGTTCTTCAAAAAATATATTTATTTTATTAAAAATTTCTTCCCCGGTAGTGTTTGTAAGCAGCGATGAACACATAAGCATGTCTTCTTCAAAAGAACTTTTATATGGATATCTCACAATAACCAGCAGGATAGCCAAACCAGCGACATCAGTCGACTCGTCCATTTGCAAAGCGAATCGTGTATTTTGTAGACGTGTAACTAGTTCTTGTTTGACGTAGCTTGCCAGATCATGGATTCGTCGTGAAACAGTATCGTTTGATAGCGGAACAGTAGAAAGATGCTTTGCAGATTTTTCATCAAGCATACATTTTGTTATGTCTAATACACATGGTTTTATTAATTTCTCAGCGATAGTGTGCGCTTCACCTGCTTGTGCAATGCGATAGCTAACTAAGTATGATGCCTCCGTGGCCTTTTCGTTGGTAGTTTGTGTTACATGCATCATATTTTTTTGACTTTCTAATAACTGATCTTTTTTGCGAACAAAAAATTCTTTATTCTTGTCTTTAGTCTCGGGGTGTACGGTTTCTAAATGTCGACGCAATTTGGCAGGTGCCATGGAACTATTAGGAAGCAGTTTACTACAGAGCATGCAGAGAGGTGAGCCGTTGGAATCAACAAATCCGAAACTGATATAAGATTCATCATACTTCCTTTTTTTCGTCTTTGAAACCGTCGAGCTTGACGTCGTGGCACTCGTGGCATCATCTTCTGGATCGGTGATTGCTAAATTCTCCGCGCGCATTGCTTTTGAACATTCAGCGTCATTAGAAGATGTTGTTGGAACACGTTTAACACCTTTAAGCCAACGTTCCATTCTTCTTTATTTATAATGTTACAAGTCAGGATAGTGGGGTTTAAATAATGCACAATCGTTACTGCGTATAAGAGACTAAATTTAGAACCTACAGGGAAGAAATGTATAAAACTGAGACAACAGAATACAGCAGGCAGTAAAACAATGAACACCAGTTTCTCGCTAGCGAGCTTGTAAGTAGGTAGTAACTTATCGCTCCGAACGCTAATCATCAACTGACGACGCCAACGCGCGATCGCCGCTTTTATACTTAGTCCTAGACTCGATCTCAAATATTCTCGAAAATACTCGAGTCGGCACCTTTGATAAACAAAAAGCAAAAATAAAAACAGAAATTTAAAAATAGCGTTGTAAACAATATCGACTTTATCCTTTGAAGTTAGAGACGAAAGTCGCTAGTTGACAACTATAGCGTCTAATTCAGAGGCGGCTTTTATCAAAGAGACTGAGCGCTTACAAGTATACTACCCGCTCGTTTTAAGTTTGCCGCTGGCGATAGGTATGAGTGTATGACGTTCGAAATTTTTTATTTAATTGTAACAATAAAAATTGTGTACGTTAGATATTTGGGTAAAACTATGACACATTATAAGTTTTGTTGTCACGTGGGGGAGGGTACGCGCATTCCACAGACCGGCAAACTTAGAGCGAACGCGTTGTACAAGTATAAAATTGTTGAGACCAAACTTATGAGATATTGTACCAGCTAATGTAACACAAGCTTATACAAATACAAATAAATAAATAAATAACATTCATAGCGTTTTGTCTCCGCGCGGCCGCGGAGTCCGCACAGCCGCGGAGCGACCAGAGAGAGGTGTTTTGATTTTTTTATTTCTAAATTCTTGCGGAACCCCGACAGAGGTATCACGGAACCCTAGGGTTCCGCGGAACACACTTAGAGTATAGCTGGGCTAAGCTATATCGCCGCTCACATGCTATTTAAGTTAGCGTCTGACCGGCGACTTCAGTTCGATCCCGCAACGTTAGATTCTTTTAACGCAAGACCATCGATATACGTACGCAACTACGTAGCAGTAATATTTTTATGTAAACACTTCGTTAAGACGAATAATAAATGTAAGAGGGACAGTGGAAGATTTTCCTTTGAATTATAAGTAGGATACGGTTACATACTTTGCTGGGTTACTCGACATTTTCCCATTTAGGTAAAAAGAAAACAATGGACAAATCAAATTCGGCATTTTCAGTAAGCAATAGCCAGCTAAAGTTAATTGAAGTGCATTGAGGTGTGCCCTCTAAAAAGCAGATTTATATCGAAGTATTTATATATTCATATAAGACATGTACGGTACGCAGCATGTACGCACAGACGCACTGAACTTCACCAACACCAGTACCGAACGCTATGCTCGCACGTGCGTGCTTACCCCTAAAGAACAGCAACACTAGGTTCCTCAACAAATCTTGTGACGATCCAAAATATCGCCGTTCCGTGTGGTCGGAAAATATTCGTAAATCAGTAAGAATATTTGGCTTGGCTACTCCACTATTTACTACTTCCAACAGCGCTTCCATCATGGCAACTCGCCCAGTTGCGCGAGAACCAAGTTCAACTACGTTCGCGTGGTCCCCACCTACGAATCAAATGATACGTATTCAATGTTGGTGTTCACCATCATTGGTATGTTTCTTGAAAATCTAACCATCCGACTGCAACTAATCTGCATGCAATACGAGTCCTGATACCTGTTATACATACGTAAATGCAGTCAAGGTTATTTCAATATGAACTTGCTCTGCCAAAATTGCTATATAAGGGTGTTCCCGTATCGTCCGCAACTGACTGGAACGGAACGTTACTCGTTTATCGTACCGTATAACCGAACCGCCAATAATGTTATACGCTGTATAACGTACAGCATTCGCTGACTCTCGGCGAGCGACTATTTTGCTACGCCAACGATTTCTTGATATCGTTATATGACGCCAGTACGCGGGAACCGATTGGCTACATTGTAACAGCGCATCGGATACCAGTGCCTCGAGCCGCATTGACTCGAGACTCGACTTCCATGAACGCTTTGTGCATGCTTGCAGTGCGACATATATGCCTATTATTTTGTTCACACCAGTGGCGGGTTGTATACGGCAGGCGGGACTACCCAGGGGTCGTCACAAGAGAACGGAATATAACAACAGTGAAAAAAAAAACGAGTTATGACGGGTCAGCAACTTTAAAACATTTTTTTCGGAAGTTTTTTTGCATTTTTACCGATAATACGGGGCTATATCATAGGTTATTCAGATTGCTATATATAATGGCATGTGGAACACTGATCCAAGAGGGATTTCTCGGAGTTGTATACACGATTATCACTAATGCCAACTTGTTGTGGCTATAATTTTGTTTAGTCTATTTTATTGCAGAGAGAAGAGATTGCATCGGTCGATGTTGGGGAGTTGGTTTATATCTAACTACTTAACTATGCCGGCTACGTGCTTAAAGAGTCCTTCAAAGCGAATCCGGTGTATGCCTGTATGTACAGGCGGATGTTTATTGTCGCCGTCTCCGCTGCTTGGAAGATCCCTCCTTCTCCATATTGGGGGTACACGTCGACTTAGGTCCCCAGGTCAGAGTCTACGTGTGCCTCTACAGATCCCACACTGGCGATGTTGAGACAACTCGACTTTTCGAACATCTTAGTCGGGCAGCAGATGACACGCAGGAGTAATTTCCCAATGCAGAATTGGTGTTTTTGGGGGACTTTAATGCTCACCACAATTTGTGGTTAAGTTCCTCGAAAACTGACCATGCAGGGATCTCTGCTCACGCGTTCGCTCTCACGCATGACTTGAAGCAACTGGTCGATCAGCCCACCAGGATTCCAGATATTTCAAGTGAAGCGCCATCATTGCTGGACCTTCTGCTCACGACCCATCCACAGGGCTATCAGGTTCTGGTAGGAGCCCCCTTGGGCTCTTCAGATCACTGCCTGATATCTGCCAAAGCGCCACAGGCCAAACCTCCGCGTCCAACGGTGGTAAAACACCGGATCTGGCACTATGGGTTGGCAGATTGGGACGTTATACGTGACTACTTTGCGTCCGTCCCTTGGAAGCAGCGCTGCTTCAGTGACAAGGACCTATCGGCCAGCGCCGTTGCTATTACTGAGGAAATTGTAATGGGTATGGAATACTATATTCCTCATTCCAATCTCATCAGTAAGGGCACACGTAACCTCTGGTTCAATCACGACTATGCTGAAGCTGCTTCGCGTAAGCAAGCGGCATATCGTGCTTGGATCAGAGGCCGCGCTCTTAACGATCCCGGGGTCGATTCACTAAAAGCAGCCTACAATTTTGCTTCCAAGACCTGTAAGAAGGCATACATCAGAGCGGATGCCCAGCGCGTTGCACGTGTTGGTCACGAACTTATAACGTATCATACGGGCTCCCGTAGCTATTGGCGTTTGGCCAAAGCCGTGCAAAAGAACTTCTGCCAGCCCTCGCTGCCACCTCTGAGATGTCCAGACGGAACACTAGCTCATAAGCCACAGGAGAAAGCCGATTTACTGGCAAAACTCTTTGCTGTTAACTCCCGAATCGATGATTGCAATGCACTGCCACCATTATTACCTACCGGCAAACTACCGGCCAACAGCAGTCACCTCAGTATTATGTAAAGTCCTAGAAAAGGTCCTTAACAACCATATGACCCGCTACCTAGAGGATCACTCCCTGATTAATGATCGTCAATATGGTTTTAGACCGAAACGATGGACGGGTGATCTTCTAGCGTACTTGACTCATATCTGGGGTGAGGCTATCGACAAGCGGGGCGAGTCGTTGGCTATCAGCCTAGACATTGCCAAGGCATTCGACAGGGTCTGGCACAAAAGCCTTCTCTCCAAGCTTCCGGCATACGGTCTGCCGGCCCAGTTCTATTCTTGGGTAGCTGACTTCCTGCATGAGCGTAGAATTCGTGTCCTTACGGATGGTAGCAGTTCGCGGTTCATGTCAGTGAATGCCGGCGTTCCCCAGGGCTCCGTCCTATCCCCCACTCTCTGCTGCATATCAATGACCTAATTCCTCTTGGGAATATTCATTGCTATGCAGACGACAGTACAGTGCATGCGGGGTATTTCGGACAAGCAGCGGCTGGGCAGGCGGTAACCAAGGAGAAACGGGAGAATCTTGTCATTGAACTCAATCAGGCTTTGGACCACATTTCTGAATGGGGCACCAAGAACTTGGTTTAATTCAATGCTAAGAAAACCCAGGTCTTTCACGGCAAAAACGTCACCATTCCTTTTATGTCCTTCTCTTCAGGGCACAACACTGGAGCTAAAGAGCAGTATCACCATGCTCGGTATGGAGATTCGCTGTGACTTAAATCCAAAAAATTACATCGAAAGTGTGATAAAAACAGCCTCACGCAAACTCGGAGTCCTGAACAAGGTGGGGCGTTTTTTCACGCCCGAGCAACTATGCTTGTTATATAAGACGCAGGTTCGGTCTTGCGTGGAATATTGCTCGCACCTCTGGGATGGCTCCGCCAAGTACTTGCTCGATGCTTTGCGCGCCACTGTAACCATTGCATAGGCGATGAGGAGGTGACTAAACACCTCGAGCCTCTTCAATTACGCCGTGACGTGGCGTCACTAAGCGCGTTCTATCGTCTGTACCACGGCGAGTGTTCTGAGGAGTTATTCTCTCTTATTCCACCTTCCCCTTTCCTTCAGAGGACCATGCGCGCTGGCTACCGTTATCACCGTCTAACTGTGGCTACAATTCCAACGCGTACAAAGAAATTTGGTGACTCATTTCTTTGTCGTACTATCCGTAAATGAAATGCTCTGCCCGATCACGTGTTCACCTCCACTTAACATCAGGTGGGGTGGATTCATTTGTCGGAACCATCTATAAAAAAAAAATCTCTGGATTTTGATTGCTAACAATATGGACCCGAAGTGGCTCATAAGGGCTTCATCGAATATCAGGTTTCTACAGAACTTGCTTTTGCCCATACCATTCACAAGAAGGGCTGCCATAATCCCCTGTTTGCCCAGTTTCCAATTCGTGATTTCAGTCTGTCATAGATCTTTCGCTAATTCGGCGATCGTCGTTACTATGATGTCCCTTTCTATGTCGATTTGGGCATCATAACCCACGTCATCTTACCACACCCGAGGACTCTATGAGTTGGTGTGATTTGTCTAGTGTTCCGACTTTCTGGCAACAGACAGGTCTCCGGAATCTAAGTGTATCGGCCATCTCGGGAATCCTGTGCTCTAGCATAAGTGAACTTTGTGGATTAAGTGGTGAACTTTGTAAGCGCCACTATCGGGTCATGGGGTGATGTTTTGAAGACAAGCTTCCCCTCCCGGTCACACCGTTCGACATCAAAAAACCACATACAATATTACTTAATGCTGCCATATATTACAAGGACCTTTGTACATAAATGACCTTGAAGGCTGTTCTGTCATATACCCTCTTGTTACCTCTTAGTTAGTTGTCTTTGGTAACCCCTACAAAGTCAATCAAGGCATTAAGCATGTGGGTCTGAGTTTTGGTGAAGTTATCTGTCTCTTACCCAGCCTGGTGCATTTTTTCGTGCGGTTTGTGTGGAGACTTCGTGGTACATAGCTTACAAATACTTCTACTGCTTTCTTGTTGATCCATTCCTCTTTAGTCCTGCTTGTTTCTTAACCACTATTCCGGAAATCGATCAGTAAGCCCTGCTTACAACGGTCTTCATTTAGGACTATAAAAGATGTTTTTCTCTCTGCTTCACCTTCATTATTCTACCTACACTCTGTTCTCTAGCCATTCTGATCAGCTGATGTCTATGTTGACAATGGGATGTCTCATCAAGAACAGAATACAAAACCTCAGTTGTAAAAATTACAAAAAATATACAGGAATAATAATATTGTTCTTGAAAAAATAATAATTGGAATGTATATAAATGATTAATGGCCTCCCGTATTTCGTTGCCCCATGGACACCAAAATCCCTAAACCAAAACCCTCTAAATCATGTGCTGCTTATACTACAAACTATGCATAGTGCACAAAAACTACAGACTGCGTACACATTCACATTGTGGCTGATATGAGCCTGCTCACAGTCAGTGAAGGATAACACATTTAACATATACAGCCTAATGATCTATCTTTTTCAAATCTTAACAAAACTATGACTTCCCCTGTATCATAAGCTGTTCAAGAAAAATATTATTTTCGATAATTATTCTTATAGTTATCGCTAGTTTGCAACAGTAAGGTGGAAGGTTGAAATAGGTGCAAAACACAAGAAACCAATTGCAAAAGTATAATTTAGTAGCTTAATAGTCTCATACGTATAACATGTACATGTCCACAAAAGACTTAAATAAAAATGAAACTAATCAGGTAAATTAAAATTACAAATTAAATTTAAACAAATTACCAAAAAGTAACACAAAATTAAGCTACTTACAAACTATTATACATGGGGAAATGGCCTTATAATACAATATATCACAGCAGACCGAGTATCAGATTACCTTTAAGTCAGCCATTTTGTTAAAGGTACTTGGGCGCCATGTTGTAGTCCAGAATAATTCAATTTAGAAGCATATTAAATTCCTGCAGATGGGTAATTAAATATGACAGGAATTAAATATAAAATGATGTGTCCTTTTAAAAACAAAAAACTCGTGACAATTCTCATTAGCCACCATTTATTTCCTTAACTGTAATTTTATGCATATCTTGATATAAATTAAGCTATTAGTATAAGAGCTGGCAACGTTTTCGAGAATGAATTTTAGGTCGGCTAATTTTTGTATAATTCCCATTCTCATTGACAGTAGGTTGGGATGTGGTACGTCTGGCACCTGGAAGCGGTTGCGTTCAGTTGTGCGCATCCCACCTGTACAGGTAAAAATTGTACATTTTGAATCATTTTAAGACATTTTTTTTTTATAAATTTCATGTCTCGTTAGCAATATAAAACCATAATTGCCAGACACTTTTGTTGTTGCTAACATTGCCCCAGACACAATTTCAATAATTAAAAAATAATTATTTTTAAACAATTTTAGTATGTCTGTAATTTTGATATAATGTCGTTCAGCAATAAAGAAATATGATAAAAATATACCAGACAGAAATTCTGTTGCTTAATGAGAATTTAAATTAATTTAAGTTTCGGGGAGAATAGGTGAGTTAAGGGTGCGGAAACTAATTCGTCGGTTGTGTGAGAGAGATAGCTGAGACAGAGAGCGGTAGAGGGAGAGAAGTATAGCCACAGCTGCTATTTTCAACATGGCGTCGCCTACACGAGTGTAAACGCTTGTATTTTGTTGTCTCGTGTTTTTTAATAGAAAAGTTCAATATAACTGCAGTAGTAAGTACATCGAAGCTCGAAAAATACGGGAGAAAATCGTATTCCCATTTTTTCGGAGATAACCCATTTTTTCTCTCAATTGCCTCAAAAAGTGTAAAAAATTGGAAATATTCTGAAGATTCGGAGAAATTTTGAGAAATTTTGGGAATTATACAAAAATTAGCCATCCTAAAATGAACTTTTTCGTGACGTAGCTAGCTCTCCTACTATATATTTTAATATATTATACTTAAATCTGCTTAGCTGTAACTGTGTCCAGAAAATTTACCACTAGAAATCCATAGCTGTTGTTTTAATATCTGTTAAACTATAAGATACCAAAATGATGATTAATGGGAATAGTTCATAAATATTCTTAAAAGAAAAATATACATAGCAATATAGGATTGCATGTCATCCCCCTTTGTTAGTGCAACCCCAAGAAAATGAAACATACACAGAACATTAAAATTTTTAATAATTAAGGAATAATAAATAATCAGTAACATACCTATTATGGGCAAATTGCTCAGAATCACTCTAGAGATATAGTCTGTAAATGGTTTAGTGTGTGCGCAATGAGAATGACAGGGTGCGGTTGTAGAACAGCCCCTGGCAATGGGCGATGACGGATACCACAGGTCTCCACTGGCAGCGGGCGGTGACGAGCACCACACGGTTCTGCAGGCAACTGACGAGGCGTGGCTGGAGGCACTGCTCGTCGAAGCACTGCACCACCACGCATCACACAAGCTATCCCAGCACGGGGATCACAGTTCTCATTCACACTTCCTCCTTCATCATCAGAACAAAGATCAATAACCTCACACTCCTCTAACCTATTCAGGGGATCTTTCGTTTCACTTGCTGACGTGAGGTCACTATACTCTAATCCATCCACATATATAACGTCCTTCTCGGCCGCAACTCTTCTTCTCTCTGCCTCCTGCTTCAAATTCTCAATGTAGTCCTGTACTCCTTTTTCTGTCATCAGCTCAATGTCTACTGAAACTGGGCGGCATTTTAATAGCAACAATTGACCTTTCAGATCTAGAATCCGTTTGTTTCTCTGATTTGGAAATGTGTGTCGCCTGTACCAGTAATCAATTGGTCTTCTGTACCGTACCGGGAACTGTTGATTCCTAGTTTTACTAACTAAGGTTTTATTAACAGGGAATGGGGCACTGCAGTACCTCTCTATTCTTTCCCTCGAATAGCTGGTATCTCTCTGTATGTTTGACTTGGCATTTCTCATATAAGCTAAAGATGAGAATGGATATGGAGGCCCCCTGTCAATGTTGGCTGCACTTCTTGCATTCCTGGGCTTGATTTCATTTTGACAGTTTTTAGGATTCAATGCTTGTGATTGACTACCAATAGGTTGTAGCTTTAAGGCAGAAAGAAACTCAGGAAGACCTCCGCCATTAGATCCTGCATTTTCAATATTACAAAGCCTCTCGTGTGCTGTTAATAATTCTAAACTATCAAAGTGATTGTCACAACTGTCACACAAATATATATCAGCAGGCGGCGGTGGCAGTTGGTGAGGTGAATCCTCCAAGTCTATCGGTACATCTCTGTCATAGTTGATATTCTCATTTCTGAATGTGACAAGAAGCCGACCACTCGGACGATAATAGAGAGACGTAGTATGATCGCGGTTGTCAACATACCTGAGCCTGTTGCGTGGGTAGCGTGCCAGTTGAGCTGAAAACACCAGCAAAAATGAACTTTTGTGGAATTCGTAGCATCTCTTTACAAGGTTCTTCAACCTTGCCTCCCAGTCTTTGGGGACCTCTATTGGTCTGACAAAAGGGTGGGAAAATGTCACATCTTTCGGCCACCATGGAGGCTGGCGAATATCTTTGGCAGTGTCATGACCCCAGGAACATGTCACCATAAAAGTAATAAACTTCTCCAGCTGTTTAGCACTAATTTTCGATAGCGCTGTCGGATTGCCACTGGCAAAAAGAAGCGGTAAATTGGCGATCATGATTCCCGCTGTCGTCGCTTGGTCATCGCAGTCGGAAGGCAGTGAGCGCTTGCGATGTTACTAGGCGCGATAGCTCCATTATTGTTAATATAATCCAATCCATTGCCGTGACGGTAATTGTACACATTTATTACACATATAGACTGACACTTCTTAGCATTGAAAGAAAAAAATATTTCGAAAATGTAGGTATTACACTGAAAAATTCACAAATACCAATTCAACGAGCGAGAGCGTTCGTTCGTTAACTAAAAAGAGAAAGATCCACAGACTACAATCGGAACGCTCTATCTTTGTTACGTATGGAACGTCCACCAAACCAACTTAAATTTGCAGCTGTGTATGGCGCTGCTATCGATTCTTATTTAATTTTATTGTTATTATAGGGTACTAAATACTTGATATATTTACTTTCTATTTCTATAGAAACATTATTTCGATTATGAAGCATAATTTTAAAATATAGTTAAGTACTACTTTTCTTAGTCTTATAATGATATTAAAATTAGTACATATTTGATTCGTATACACATTATCGTGGTTAATTTTATGCACGAAATGGCGTTGATTCTTCTGTAAAATTCCATTTGTACATGGGAAGTGCTCATTTGCAGAAAAAAGTATAAATGTAATAAAAAAAAATGTTAGAAAAATAAAAAATTATACAAAAAACATGATTGCCCCGAACAAAAAATTTACAAAAACGAATGAAAGTAAAAGAAATGGGAATAAAGATTTAATATATCATAGCCATATTAGAAGGATTTGACTCCGTATTTATTTGTTCAATCAAAGATTCAGGTATAAAATAAATGTTTTCAACTTCTTTTAAAAAAAAGAAAAATAATTTGTATTACTTTATTTATTAAATAGGTACTTCAGACAAAGCTTTAAAGTAGGTACTATCTTCGAATGGCTTCAGATGGCTTAGAAATTTAGATTTATTATTAAACTACCTTCCACCAGTAACGATATTTGCATAAAAGTCAGTTTTTTTTTGAGTATTGAAGAGAAACTCACAATTTTCCGATATAAAAATACGTTTCTATTAAATTAATAAATTATGACAAACTCTATTATCACTTCAATTTTCTCTACAAAGTGAAAAGTTTTAATGGGTTACATTCGTATCAACGATATCACAGAATTCTCTGATCTATAACATAACCTAACCTTACCTCTAGTCGTATATACTTAACATATATTTTTATGCAAGTATGGTGCAAAACCCTGTTTTTGGTTTTTTAGTAATAGTAAAGGAAAAAATAGTGATATTTTCTAAATATTACAGTTAGAAAATAATGGGAGAACGTTTCAAGAGTGTGCTATAAAAAGAAAAATATAGATATACAACAAGCTGTACAGACATAATGTTCGTTGCATTCGCATTTGTAGAATAATATAAAAAAGAAATTTAAAGGAAATGTCAGCTTTATAGTTTTCTGCCGGCACTTCACTTGACTAAACGTATTTACTATTTGTTAACTTGACAACAGTCTGTCCCCTATCATGCTTTATATGGAATGAAAAAGACAGACGTGTCAAGTTTCCTAATAGTAAATACGTATGGTCAAGTGAAGTTCCGGCATTACGCGTATACTGAGCTCAAACTATCTATATTGTATAGTACGGCGTGGTTTGAACGTATGTAAATATAAATGGTGTGCCGATATTAATAATATGAATTTTATAGTTTAGCAGTCTGTACGCACCTTTATGTCATGGCTGTAACTTTTTGTGTCACTGTGAGTTTTTGGCGGGATTTCATCGAGTGCGGTTGGCTTCATGTTTTTAATATTCTTTAAATTCGTTCATAGTGGATATTGTGAAATAAAATTGGTGTGATTTTGTGTTGCAATGGTCTGTGCAACTGAAGAATTAATGGAATCTTTAAAATATTCGTTATATCGGTCAAGTGTATGTGAGAACTCTATTGTAGTGTTGATTACCTCACAGAAGCTTATTGAGAGAGCTGACTCGATACATTTAGTGCTAAACACTCCAAGAAACATTAGAATACGTCACACCCACATTCTAATGTAAAAAAGGAAAATTAATACAAAAATAAGACGATGGCTGCATGGCTTTGCCTTTGTCTTTCCCAATAGGGAAAAATGGAACTAAAAAAAATGTGTCACTGTTAATGTCACAAAACGTCAATTGAATCTGACAGTTCTACAGTTATCTGAAGGAAAATCTGAAAATTTTACCTTGTTGACTTTTTCAATTTTATCCAAACATTGTGAGAAATAGATAGATTAAGTTAATTTTATTCACAAAAAAGTATATCATATTGTTCATTTAGAAATGTCGTGCTATTTAGTGTACATCCAAGTATTATTATAATAAATAAAATACCTTCAAACAAATATCATGGTCAGTAGTTTAGTATTTTTTTATTGTTTTTATTTATCAATAATGATTCCAAAACTGAACGTAATTTCCAGGAGAACGTTACGAGTGACGACTCCTCCAGCTCTCCATCTCAAATCAATATGGATATTGCGGATTATGAGTAAGGAATATGTTTTTATTACTTTTTTTTCCTTTATTCACCTATACAGCTAAGCTACTTCGAGATGATGTATTGTGGTAATGTCAGGAATTATGTTTATTATTGATACAAATAAATGTATAGAAATATTATTTAGATTCTGTAATGTAAAGCGTAATAAGTCTTCTGTCACAATAATACTGGTTATTCACTGTGAAACAGGTTAAAGTATAAAAGTAATTAAATTTGAAATAATAAGTTTAAAACTTAAAAAAAGAGAAATGACAGTTATTGACAATGTTGAGGGTAGACTTTAAATTTTTTGAAAATATTTAAAAGATAGATTTCCTTTTTTTATCAAAGTAAAAAAACTGTACGAGCCCTTGTCAACTCAGTACATTGAATTGCTATTTCTTGATATTGAAGACAGGAATACACTTGATAAACTTGACGAAAATATTTATTATTAAACTTGATGTAACTGTGTGCACACTGCTTGAGACAAACGCGAACTAACTTGGACGTGATTATGAAATGTATTTAAACGGTAAAATATTGACCTAAACAATTAAATGCTTTGCTTGCAAAATGTACGATTTGATCGTACATATTCCAGGGCGCGAGATGAAAACAGGACATAACGGACCCAGTCAATGTTGTCACACAATTACTGAAATGTTACATTGATATAAAATAAATTACAATAACTGATATAAGAAATAAATCATGATTAAATAAATTTTATAATTCAAAAATGGCGCGGTTTCCTTGTTGTCGTGGAGCACGTTGTCGGGAGACACGCGGGACGGCGTAGGAGGGCGCGGGCGCGGGTGCAGGCGCAGCGACGATGTCTCGGGGCGCGTCGGCCGGCGTCGGTTCAGCGTCGGTGTCGATCGCACGCGGCACTCGCCAGGCGCAGCGGGAACACTTGAATTTCCGAACTGCATACGTTAATGCGGCGATACCAATCACAGCCACTATTCCGTAAATCATGGTGTAGTGGTGGATATCATGAAGTGATACTTCTTCCATCGATATATTCGACTCTTTGAGCTCTTGTATGTCTGTTTGCACTTGTTGCAATTCTTGATGAAGTGACTCATTTTTCAAAGTGAAGTTCGCCAGTGACAAGTTGATGATATTATTTATCGGGGCCAGCTCTAAATTGTAAATATCGGGAACCACCTTCGTTTCACTGTAAGCTCCTTTATGCGAAGAAACCGTAAAATCATCAGTCTTGAAAATGCATCCCTGACCTATATGTACAAGGCCGGCCTCTAACAGCTGATGTCCCGTCATATGATCTTCGCACATAGCGCGAACTTGACACCGTCCGCAGCAAAAATATACAAATGTATTTGTAGAGTGACTTTCTTGCCAATAATTATTGCATGTTGTTATTGTGGTCTTGCATTGTGATTTTTCTATTTCGCAGAAATTCTTATCATCTCTTAATTGATAAATAGGCTTCTGCACGTGACATAAATAGTAATCCGTGGTTATAATGCATGACCGTATGTCCCAATTAGACATAAGCATGTAGGCATCCTTCTTAATGTTAATGGCAATATAGTCCGATACTGGAATGATGCTGACCATATTATTACCAACTTGTTTTGGTATAGCACTCATCTTCATAAGTTCGTATGAGTCACGGCCGATAAGGGGTATCTTTATCTCAAATATAAGTATATTTTCTAACATCCTTGTTTTTACTTGAAGTAAGTTATAAATTTTTCGCAGCTCCGTATGTATATTGTCGATAGGTAAAGATACGTCTTTCGGTAACTTGCTTGCGATGTTACTCAATTCGTTCGTAAGTTGCTCTGGAGTAAGCAAATGTAAGTTGAATCGGCCATGGTATATATCGGTAACTGTATCTAATAAAGTGTTTTGAATGCCTTTCAACACTTGTAACATATTATTTGCAATAATAGCTCCCGTATTAAAATCGCTCATTATGTAACTTGTCTCTATGTTTCCTTTCAACTTGTTTAGGGCTGTGTCCAGGTCAATCATGTGTTTGTTTATCAACTTGTATTGTTTATTCATTATGTCTTCGGTTCGTTTTAATAAGTTAAATTCGGCCTCAATAACTGATGTTTGATTTCTCCAAAGTAATGATAAGTGTTTTTGGTTTTCTTGTACCATGCGGATGTCCTTTTCATATTTTTCAGCAAAACGTTCATCCAACACGCCGAACAGGCTATTAGCTACATAGCCGACACCGTTGATAAGGCCTCGCCGGCGCCGACGCAGTCTCGCAGGGCGCGTGCTCGCATGCTGGGTCAGCAACATATGATCGTAGTATTCCAATTCCGAGAAGCCGTGTTGTAATTGCATTAGTATTATGTCGCAGTGTGATTGTTTCTTGATATTAGCACATGTTTGGCTCAATGTTTGTATATATCGATTGAATGAATTAACGCCTTGCCAGTAGGGTTCCATGTTATAATAAACAACTAATTTCCAGTCATCCTTGATCACCATCATGTCGGATATTTTATCAAAAAATAGGCTTTGATTTGATGGAAATTGTTTGATATTGACTTGAGCTTCTGAACTTGATAAGAATGTGAAAAATAGTAGTAGAGCGGTAAAGAAAGACATCAGGTTGTAGGTGCTTCTTTGTGTTTTGTATTTTTCCTCTCCAGTCCGTTGCTTTGTTTTTTCCACTTGTCGTGCATGGTGGCTGGAAAGATCTTGATTATTTTCATGTTCCAATAATAATGACAGCTTAACGACAGGACGCTTGATTACACCGCTCTTGGTTTTCAAGGTCACGACCCGAACAAATCTGTCCTTGCCTGGATGCAGTTCCGTGACCCTGCCCATTGCCCACTTGCCAGGCGGCAGGTTACCATCGTGAATTAGTACCTCGTCATCTAAATTAATATTTCTTTGAGGCTGCTTCCACTTGCTTCTTTTATTTAATTCTGTCAAATATTCCATTCGCCATCGTTTCCAAATATCTTGTAATATTTTTTGAGTTAGATGCCATCTAGTCCGTAAGTCATATTTTTTTTTTTTTTTTTTTTTTTTTTTATAGTTAGGTCCGACAAATGACTCCACCCCACCTGATGTTAAGTGAAGGTGAAGTCCAGACGCGAAGATAGCTGATACAGCAGTTCTACCTGCCACACCAGCCATCCTCACCCTGCCGGCCTGCATGCTGCTTCTTCACGCCTCTTTTAAAGGATCCCAGGTTGTAAGAGGGAGGGAACACGTGAGCGGGCAGAGCATTCCATTTACGGATAGTGCGACAAAGAAATGAGTCACCAAATTTCTTTGTACGCGTTGGAATTGTGGCCACAGTAAAACGGTGACAACGTAGGCCAGCGCGCGTGGTCCTCTGAAGGAAAGGGGAAGGTGGGATAAGAGAGAATAACTCCTCAGAACACTCGCCGTGGTACAAACGATAGAACGCGCTTAGTGACGCCACGTCACGGCGTAATTGAAGAGGCTCAAGGTGTTTAGTCACCTCCTCATCGCCTATGATGCGGATCGCGCGCCGCTGTAACCTATCCAAAGCATCGAGCAAGTACTTGGCGGAGCCATCCCAGAGGTGCGAGCAATATTCCACGCAGGACCGCACTTGCGTTTTGTACAACAAGCACAGTTGATCGGGCGTGAAAAAACGCCGCACCTTGTTCATATTCAGTTTCTATTAGTGTCAAAGTAGGACCCCCTGTCAAAAAGTGTGAAGGTGTTATATAATCCAAATCTGCTGGGTCTTCCGACATTGCACAGAGTGGCCTGGAGTTTAGACATGCTTCTATCTGGCTGAGTAGAGTCGTCAGCTCTTCGAAGGTGAGCTTTTGATCACCAATCACCCTCTTGAAATGAAATTTAAAACTCTTTACCGCAGCCTCCCATAATCCTCCTGCTGAAGGCCATGATGGAGCGTTGAAATGCCAGGTAATCTCCATATTGGCTATCTCTGCCAAAAACTCGTCATTGATTATGTGTTGTAAATCTTGATAAGCTTGCTGTAATACGTTGCTTGCACCAACGAAGTTTCGACCGTTGTCGCTGTAGAAGTGGCTGGGAGTGCCTCTTCGCGCTGCCATTCTTCGTACAGCTGCTAGGAGTATTGAAGTCGTCAAGTCCGAAACTAGTTCGAGGTGGACAGCCTTCGTCACCATGCAAACAAAGACTGCTACATAACCCTTGCTGGTTTTAATCCCCCGACCTTTGTTACTCTTGACGTCAACATGACCCGTGAAATCTATCCCTGTATGCTCGAAGGGGCGTGATTGGTTTACCCTTGCTTCTGGTAGATCTCCCATTATTTGATAACGTCTTTCTGGTTTTTGGCGCTTACATGTGACACAACGCCGTAATAACTGTTTTGTTATACTATTTCCGCCAACTATCCAAAACTTGTTACGTATGAAGGCCAATGTAACACGAGCTCCGCCGTGATATGTAAGCTTGTGTGCAAAATATATTAATAATTCTGTGAAGCGATGGTTCCGTGGCAAAATAATGGGATGTCTCATGTCATGGTGAATATGAGCGTTCTTCAGTCTTCCCCCCACTCTTAAAATACCTTGCGAGTCGAGATAAGGATTAAGACTTATGATCTTGCTCTGGCTTCTTACGCAGTTGTTTTTTCGTAGCGCATCTATGTCTTCTTTATATGCTGTTTCTTGTACATACTTTACAAGCGTTGCTTTTGCAAGTGCTAACTCCGGTAAAGTAATATAAGGCAACTTTTCTTGTTTTCTTGTTATAAATCTGCGTACCCATGCCAATACGCGTATGAGTTTAGTAAATGAATTGCAACGATTTAGTAGGGTGTCCATGATATTGTCTCTTGTTTCTTGCGAATGTGTTATTATACTATTGACTTGCTTTGGAGATCTAATTTCTTCCGTTGTTTTGAATTCCAATTTCGGTTTTTCTTCCATTTTTAAAGACAATTGATGAGGTCCGTTCCACCAAAGTTGATGTACCGCTAATTGAGAGGGTAACATGCCTCTGCTTGTGCAATCAGCTGGATTTTCGCTTGATTTTATGTAGCGCCAACAGGTTGCGGGAATTATCTCTGTAATTGACTTAACTCTGTTCGCAACAAAAACTTTCCACTTGTCCGGATTTCCTTGCAGCCACCCTAGTACTGAAGTCGAATCTGTCCAGCCATACACCTTGATGTGATGAGTATTCAAGCTATTCTTCACTTTGTTCATCAATTTTGCAAGAAGATGAGCTCCGCTTAATTCCAGCTTCGGTAAAGTAATATTTTTGTTGTAAGGAACTAACTTCGATTTTCCCACAAGTAAGTAGATGTTGTGTTGTCCACAGTACTCTGTTTTGCAATAAATGACGCATCCGTATGCTTGTTGCGACGCATCAGAATAGCCATGGAGTTCGATATTACTTGTGGCTCCCGTGTTGATCCATCTTGGTATTTTAAAAGTGTTTATGATGTTAATCTCTTGCTTGATTTTGAGCCACTCTTTACTGACGTCATCGGGGAGCATGTCATCCCATTGCAGATTAATCTTCCATACCGATTGAAAAAGTAGTTTTAGCTTGGTAGAAATCGGAGTCAGCCAGCCGAGAGGGTCGAATAATTTCGATATTTCTGATAGTAATTTCCTTTTAGTGGCAGAGGGTTCCGTAGAGTTAATTTTACATTGAAAGAAAAATTGATCTTGTTTTGGATCCCAGTGTAGTCCGAGCGTCTTGGTAGATGTTGGTTTCTTGAAATTGTATTGATCTGCAGATTGGTTTTCAGGGTTAAAGTCTTGTAATATACTCGTAGAGTTTGACATCCATTTTCGTAAGTTGAATCCTCCTGCTCTCAATAATTTTATAAGTTGCTCTTGTAATCTTGTAGCTTTTTCCACACTCGTGCAGCCGTGTAGCAGATCATCCATGTAGAAACAGTCTTCAACAGCCGTAGCTGCTTCAGGGTAGGTATTTTTCTCGTCTTGGGCCAACCTTCTCAACGTCATCATTGCCAAAAATGGGGCGGCCTTGGTGCCATAAGTGACAGTTGTGAGTTGGAATTCTTGAAGTGCTTGGTTAGGATGGTCTCGCCAGAAAATTTTTTGCAAGTGCTGGTCGTTCTCATGTACCCAGATTTGACGGTACATCTTCTCTATGTCGGCTATGAATGCAATGCGATGCTGCCTCCATTTCAAAATAAGTAACATAAGGTCATTTTGAAGATTCGGTCCCTTGTACATAAAATCATTAAGGCTTGTTCCATTGGATGTTGTTTGCGATGCATTGAAGACAACTCGAAGAGCCGTAGTACTTGAGTCTTCTTTTAGCACGCAATGGTGAGGCATATAGTATTCCGGTTTCTTGTTACGAGTTACCGGTTTCATATGACCAAGTGCAATGTACTCGTTGATAAACAACTTGTATTGTGTTGCAATTGAATTATTTTTAAATAATTTGTTTTCTAATTGTTGAAATTGTGCAATAGCTCTATTTTTAGACTGGCCGATTTCTGTGGCATATGATGTTTTAAGGGGAAGTCGTACTTGGTATCTTCCATCTTGTAATCTTGTCGTTGTGGCGTTATAGAGATCTATGCACTCTTGTTCTTGTGATGTAACTGAGATGTCATTGATTATATCTTCTATCTCCCAAAAAGACTGAATATTTTCCATATCATTGAGTATGACATTGCATTGTAGACTGTGTGTCTTGTCACACAAAATCCAACCGAGTTTTGTTTGTTGAATAACCGGCGTATATTCCTGTTTAATGAGACCATCCAAAATAATGTTTGCGTAAATATCGGCTCCCAGTAATAAATCGATTTGTTGGCTTATGTAAAATTCTGGATCAGCGAGTTCTAGGTTTTCTATAATTTGCCATGATGGTTTCGGGAATGAACAGGTAGGTAGATTTCTTGTTAAGTTTTTCATTATATAAACATCTAAGTTGAAGGTATGTCCTCCCCTTAAGGACGTGCAATTGATTTTTGCCATTCCTTTACAGATGTTGTCTTTAGTGCCAATTCCTGTTATAACTCCACTGTATTTGAAGCGATGTAATTTTAGAGTTTGTGCAGCATGTTCTGTTATTAGGGAAACTTGAGATCCCTGGTCAATAAGAGCACGCATGATCCTGAATATTCCATCTGATCCTTGAACTCTTATCTTGGCCGTGGCGAGTAAGACTTCTGACCTTTCACATTGTTGAGCCACGTGAGTCGCGCTTGTTCGCTGAGCTTGCTCCTTTGGCGTAAATTGGGTTCTTGCTGACGCTTGACTTGTAAATGCGTTGTGAAGGAGTGTATTGTGACATCCATTGCACGTTTTACATCTTTTGTTGGAGTTGCAACTTTTTTCTTCGTGTTTGTAGAGACAATTGGTACAAAGTTTTAGTTTCCCAATTGTATTTATTTTCGTTGCAGGCGACATATCCAGGAACTGTTGACAGAAGTATATCCCGTGATCACCTTTGCATATAGGGCATTGGATCTTGTTTCTTTGAGACCACGCGTTGGTTGTTGTTTTGTTGCTTAAATAATAATTCTTGGTTTGTTGTTGCGGTCTGTAGGGACGGCTATTTCCAGATGTTGTTGGTATACTGTAACTTGACCTCTGTATTGCGTTATCTTGCTTGCGTCTTGATGCTTCTAAAGCTGTAAACTTGCCTTCAAGGAACCCCAAAAATTCTTTTAATGATGGTAATTCCCGTGGTAAGGTCAATGATTCCAAATAATCATTATGGGTCTCGGCGTCTAGTTTCTGTGCCAATAGGTGTACTAAGATGGGATCCCAGGTGGTTATATCAACCCCTAAGTTCTTAATACCGTTAAGACATTCTTGGGTTACGTCGTGAATGCGTTTAATTAGACTTGTTGTGGCTTGTTGCATCACTGGAAGTGTCAATAAAGTATTCATATGCGTAGTGAAAATCAGTTTTTTGTTATTATAACGGTGGTTCAGTATATCCCAACACGCTATATAATTATCAGAGCTGATAGTCAGGTGCTGTATTAAGCGTTCTGGTTCCCCTTTTATCTTGCTTTTGAGAAACTGCATTTTTTGAGCATTAGATAAGCATGGGTTGTCGTGTATTGCTTCCGAAAATAAGTCCTTGAACGACACCCATTGTTGGTAATTTCCATTGAATTCCGGAATATCAAGTTTGGGTGTAGATTTCTCTCGATGGAATACCGCCCATAATTTGCTATTAATCTCTTTCTTGATCCGAATATAATCGGCCTCATGTTGGGTAAAAAAATTATCATAATATTTGTCATTATTTCCGTCGCCCAGTTCACTGTCGATTTCCCAATGAAGTTTGTCGATCGCCAGCCATCTCATCTCAATATTTTTCAACACATCTTCAAACTCCCACTTCTCTTTAATATTATCAATTTCAATATGAGATAAAGTGCGTGAAAAAGCTTTGAAATTGGTTAATTATTTCCTGAGAAGCAGTTCTACTTTTTCACTCTTGTTTCTGGATCCTGATGAACTAGCTTGATCAATTTGCTCGTGCCAAATTTCTTTCAGGTTTTCCTTGCTAGTACTTGCCCCAAACTGTTCTTCGTTAGGAATAAAACTTTTTAGAGATTTTCGTATTTCTTCACAAAATTTTTTCGTCTCTCCATAGTGATCTTGAAGGAAGTATTCATCATTGCTGTTGTTGAAACTTAGAATCAGTGCATGATTTTCCGAAAACTCAGTCCAGTTCGATTCTAGAAGTTCTAGCTTATTCTTGATATACACAGGCGTTTTACGTATCTTGCTATCTTTCTTGAAATTAGTCCAAAGTTGTTGTATAGTAGACATGATAATATTCTGCTTCTCAATTAAACTTTCCATCTTGAAAACTTGATAATTTCCTGTCTTGATAGTGTCTTGATTTGAATGAGTTCTTACGTTTGTCGATTTCTTGCTCGAATATTCTTCTTGATAGTAAAAAACAATATATATAGGTACCTACTTGATATTATGCTTGAATGCTTGTTGTATTGATTTCACTCGTCAGTGAAAAAATATTCAGCCTTCGTCTTGATGAAGGAAAATTCTTGCTGATAATAATAATGGTTTTGACTCGCTTGTTCTTGTTCTTCAGTATTTCCTCAGACTCCGCGTGATCTTATGCGCCTTCTCAACTCGGTCGGTGAGACCCGCTTGTGGGAGGCCGACGAGCCGATTCGCAACCACACGAAACCACGAAAAAACACTGAAAACCTCTCGAAGGACCACTAATGTACGAGCCCTTGTCAACTCAGTACATTGAATTGCTATTTCTTGATATTGAAGACAGGAATACACTTGATAAACTTGACGAAAATATTTATTATTAAACTTGATGTAACTGTGTGCACACTGCTTGAGACAAACGCGAACTAACTTGGACGTGATTATGAAATGTATTTAAACGGTAAAATATTGACCTAAACAATTAAATGCTTTGCTTGCAAAATGTACGATTTGATCGTACAAAAACAATGTAGTCTAGTGAAATCAACAAAGAGGCACCAAGTAACAAAAAGAAGAAGAAGAACTCCATGTTTTAAATCCAAATATCTATTTGATTAATATTTTTTTAAATGTTTTGGTACCTATTAGTAAATGGAAATTAATGTGCTTTTGTTTTCTCTTTCAGCTTATCTGAATGGAATCTAGAATCTTTAAAACAGGCTGCAGTGGAACATCGGCTAGTGAGGCCGCGTGGCTTAGCATGGTCCATTCTGCTCCAGGCCCTGCCATCACTACAATCCGACATGATTGCTAGGTGGGAACTTTGGAATAAACAATAGTCTACATCTGCCTTGCAGCTTAAGAATGGCTAGAGGAATTTCGACGCGGTCCGTGAGGGCCGCGGTAGCATAATTGGTCAGTGCATTCGCCCGGATTGCGAAGGGTGCGGGTTCGAGTCCCGTCTGCTGCCTGGTCCGCGTGGAATTTTTTCTAGTGACATTTTCTTTAGATTTAAACATCAAGCAGTTACATGCTTTAAAATTTTAAATTATAACAATAGTCTACATTTTGTGAGGAGCTCGATGGCGCAGGTGGTTAAAGCATTTGGCTCGCAATCGTGAAAGTTAAGTTACTTTCACAATGGTTGGTCATTGGGTGGGTGGTCAAAAACTTATTCTCTTGAGCTCCCCTGTGTTTCAGAAGGCAAACCTATGAACGCCCTCTGTACACACGGAAGTAATAAAACATAAAATCAATATTTGATGATGATTATCTGTGATTTTTATGAAGATCATTCATTATTTCCAAATAAGTTATGACCTAAAGGTCTTTGTTACCAGGTCATAAAGTAAAAAAAAAAACGTTCATTATTACTTTTACTACACAGTGTTACTTGTCTAATATAATAAAAATATTGGACTCTGTATGAAAATAAATCATTTTATTTGTGCTGTTAAAAACGGATTGTGGAAAAATGTTTTGATAACCGGTGTTGCAAGTTTCAATAACCGGTTCATAACAGGTGGAGACTGGAACTCCAACCACACACACTGGTGATCGAGATTAACTACAACCAAAGGTAGTCAGCTGAAGCTAAGTGTGGATGCCAACATGTTAGCAACGACGTCCACAGGTGAACCTACATGCTGGCAGTCAGATCCACATAAGATGCCAGACCTACTGGACTTCTTCAAAAGAATGATGAATATCGAAAATGTTTTCAATAACTTGTCAAATAGCCATGTTAGAAGGCTAAATGACTGTTATGATAAGTAGGAGCCATATTAACATACAATTTTATTTCAGACTGCACTCACATTGGCCACCGCGTTTTGCTAGCGAACAACGCTCACGTAGCATTTACATATAAAATAATCTCAGTCCCCATAGCATGAGTACCCCAATTTACATTTTAGCAATTTTTTTTATCGTGTCTAACTGTCAAACTCTGTAGTAATTTGACACTTGAGCGTGATAAATATGAGCTATCATGTCGCGGTGTTCAAGCTAGGGGAGGGGGGGGGGGGGCAGGGTTATCTTAACACCTTTCACACTATCGACTTTAAAATGTGAAATATGATTGTCCACATAGAAGATTTAACAGAATGTACACAGATATTTATGTCTTCAAAACCACCAAATAATAAGAGTTAACCAGTCAATAATTCTGTGATTATACACGCAATATCCTACATGTATATTTATTTATTTTTCCAGTTTAAAAAGTCATAGGAAGTATTATGATGACTTAAAAATGAAGCTTTCTATGGACCCACGTGCTGTAATTGATGATGATCCACTGTCCCAGAGTGATGAGGTCAGTTAAATGACAGTAACTACCTACAATATGCTTTTTTTTATCAAACAAATCATAGACGACCTCCATGGCCGAGTGGTTTGTACGCCATGTTTCATGGCTGTCGCTGACTCGAGAGGTCCCGGGTTCGAATCCCGGTGGGGACAGATGTTTGTGTGATGAATACGAACATTTGTGTTCCAGTCATGGATGTTTAATGTGTATTTCTATATGAGTATACTTATATATGTACTGTATATGTATTCTATCTGTTACCCCTAGTATCTCTTAACATAAGCTTTACAGTGCTTACTTTGGGGCTAGGCTAACTAGTGTGAGTGTTGGAAATTTCTGTGCCTTTAATCTGGTTCTGATAACATGTGTTGTTAGTTGCAACTAATTTCTGCTTGAAACTGTGTGACAATGCTAGTTAAACAAAACGGCATTTTTACAAAAATGACGCTTTGTTCTGAGTCACAGAACACAGAAAGTTATGTGTTTTCTATTTCAGTGTACAGAGCCAAAGCGGTCTCTGTACTAGGTAGAGATTGCTTTAACGATTTTTAAATAATACCATTGGGTAACCTTAACCTAGTCATGACCTATTATAAGGTTTTTAATATCGTTGGGTTACATACATACACTGTGTTCTAGCTGTGTATTCGTTATAATACTTGCAATTTGATTATCTGTTAGTTTGCACAGCAAGATGTTCTAATCTGTGGGATATGTCTTGTAAAAATCATTCAATGTTGCAGAGTGTTTGGAAGCAACATTTCTGTGATAACGAGCTTAAAGCGGTAATCATGCAGGACGTTGTCAGGACATTTCCTGACGAACTCTACTTCAGAGACAAAGATGTTCAAGACACTTTGGTAAGTTGATTGTATTTATAATTTTGACACCTTATTTTGTAACTAACTCGTATGGCCATTTTTTCACAAATATTCTGGTTTTTGAACATAGCCGATTTGTTCATTTTAATATTATTATTGAACAGTATCATTTCTGATTTGAGAATCAATTTGTGATTTTTATTAGATCAACTTTATGCACCGCTTGTGTACTTTGTTGTAAAATTTGGAGACAAGTCTGGTCTAGATTTCATCCGCACTGGGCCTTCGTGGTGGCTCATGGCCCAATCTCCCTTTGTCATCCGTAGGGAAGGCCTGTGCCCCAGTACTGAGGACATCAATAGGCTGATGACGCTGTCGGACCTTGGGCGTAGGAGTGTGGGTTATGGAATTACGGCGCGTATGGGAAGTTTAACAAATATGATTGCAGGTTTCCATAAAATTATTTTTAAACAAACCAAAGAAAACTGTTTTAATAATCGTTTTCAAAATCAAGGTGCGCGTTTTATTCTTCTGGGCGCGATCACATCCTCACATAGGATACAGACAAGGCATGCATGAGATCGTGGCGCCCATACTGTTCGAACTGTTTCAAGACAGGCGGTTTGCGCCAAAGGACCTCGGGTAAGTTACTGTCAAAGCACCCCAACGAAAGTTCCCTCTACTAAACTATTTATTTAAGTAAACCAACAGCGTTAAATCCAAAATATTGACTACTTGTAATGCCAGCACTGCACATGGATATTCGTGTTTGTTATTTGACATTTTGACAGCAGATTGTCCTTTTCATACTTTACAGGAAGTGACATGGAATGACTGATGTCAAGTGTACGCATAGCAAACACAAATAGCTATGTGAAATGCGCAGGCATGAGGTTAATAACAGCTTTTCGTAGCTTAATAAAATTGGCAAACATGTGGTCACATGAAACCCTCTCTAATACCACATATACAATAATAGCACAGATACAACAATAGCACAGATACAACAATAACACAGATACAACAATAACACAGATACAACAATAACACAGAAACAACAATAGCACAGATTCGTAAAATTGTAATTTAATTTTTGCTATTTTTAGAATAAAGATTGTCTTATGTTGCAGCAATACGTTAGAATGTGTACTGGACGACGACTTCCTCGAACACGATAGCTAGTAAGCCATTTTCAACATTATTAACATGTATTGAATCTTGATTATCCTATTAATAACATCTATAAGGAATGAAATTTCTTCCAGCATGCTTTTTAACGCTGTGATGAAAGGACTAGAAAGATTTTATACAACAGGAGAGGTGGTTCCTACGCCAAGTGGCAGATTACCAACTTCCAAAAGTGCGCACGTTAGTATATTAAATATCCAATATAATGGCGCAATTACATTTGGTCGTTAGTTAGACATAACTCGGATTCGGGCACCCGAACCAATATTTACACTGGTATATGGGCTGGAAGACGGTGACGGGTAAACTAAAGGAAATCTACCCGAATACGTGCATACTCGACTCCGATCATTTACATTTAGTCGTTTACCCGAATTCCATTGGCACTCGTATTTATTTATTTATTTTCTAAGAAAACCAACACCGTTTTTCCGGTACAAAATTTACAGTAGGTACATTTCTAAAAGTTTATTTATTTTATTTATTTATTTATTTATTTATTTAATAATCACTTACATCTATCATTACAGGTATAACCTAATACAATAGAGCAGTTACGATACATCCAATTATTGTACAAAACTAAAAATAAAAAAATAAAAAAATGGTTGCCTGTAAAGTCGGTTTTACGGGCGAAGATTTTACGTGACAACGTCTTTTTCTCGGTAGAATATTTATTGATATGAATATAATTAAATTGCACAATAGGAACAAGGAATTGAATGAAAATAAGAATTGCACAAATTTTAACTATAGAAATATATTTTGTTTACTAAAACATTGTACATGTAAACTTAAACTTAACACGAGAGACTCATCGTAACGTTACCGAGCGTTACACTTTTTCATAAGTGACTCCCAGCCGCAACCTAATTTAAGACGTTGTCACGTCAATAAAACACAAACACGAAAATAAAATAAACATTTCTATGATAGTATACAATAAGCGGCCTGTGTGAATTCATTCAATGTGCATTGAAACAAGTCAATGTGCAGAGACAGCGTGTTGAGTGCGTGCGTGAGAGGAGCGCAGTGCTGCAGGTTAGTGCGCGCGCGCGGCACACACAACAGGGGAGGCTGCCTCCGTCGCCTCGCGTACTCATTGGGCACACACAACTGAACTGTGTGAAGAATCTTTGGGTTCCTTAGTTTACCACGAATCACTTTGAATAAATAAGTGGCCAGAGGCACTTCCCTCCTTACTTCTAATTTAAAATGGCCCGTCATGCCTAGTGTGAACAGAGTAGGGTACAAAAGTGGAAAGCCTGGATACACACCATACTGCTTCAAAAAAATAAATCTCAAGAATTTGTTCTGGATGCGTTCTAACATTAATTTATATTTCGCTTCTTGTGGCGACCAGACTAAAGCATTGCATTCTAAATGGCTTTTTACGAGTGATTCGTATAAAGCTTTTATTGCACTGAGATTTGTGAATTCGTTCGCTTGACGTAAAACTAAGCCCAAATTCCGGTAAGCTTTCTTACAAACTTCTACGATATGCTGTCGAAAATTCACATCGGTAGTGAAGCGCACGCCTAAGTCCTTCACTTCGGATACACGTTTCAGTGGCATGCTGTCCATGTAGTACTGATGGTGACTCGGGCTACGCGCTCGACTAAACGATAATACGGAACATTTGTCCACGTTGAAGTACAATTTATTTTTAAAACTCCACTCTACTACCCTATCTATATCCTGTTGCAAAGAGTCATGACCGGATCCCTTTATTGTGCGAACTAATTTTAGGTCATCAGCAAATAACAATGGTGTAGACATCTTGACTACTTTCGGCAAGTCGTTGATCATTAAAATAAATAGCAGAGGTCCTAAATTACTGCCTTGACTTACACCTGATCTTGTAAAATAGGGTTCGGATAGCCTGCCGCTGCAATCCACGTATTGGCATCGGTCTCGTAGATACGAGGCGAAAAATGACAACGTGTGCGGTGTGCAACCTACGTTAGCCAACTTTGATAGAAGGACATCATTATCAACAGTATCAAAGGCCTTCCTAAAATCAAAGTAGGCAACATCAACTTGGTGACCGGCATCTACTGTCGGTACTATGTGTGCCATAAGATTCAACAAGTTCCCTGTTGTCCCCCGCCCAGGACGGAAACCGTGCTGTGCGTCTGACAACAAAGCACTTATTTTCGGATACAGGCTACTATGAATAGTCGACTCGAATACTTTAGCGGGAGTGCATAAACCGCCACTGGTCTGTAATCACTAGCCGCCGATCCTCCACTACCTTTTGGCACCGGTACTACCCTTGTGAGTTTCCAGCGATCAGGACACTTTGCATTTTTGATACATAAGTTGAATATATGTAATAATGGTTCCACTAACACTGCTCTGCAATCTCTAAAAATTAACGAAGGAATGCCATCGGGCCCTGCTGAACGTTTAGGGGGCAAGCGCGCGAGTGCGTGTTGCACTTCCGCGGGAGTCACGCAAGTCAGGTGCGCCCAGGCACCGGTCGCTGCGCCTGCTTCAGAATTTGCACTCGCCGCCTCCACACTTAGCACGGGAGGCTCTGGATTGTATACAGAACGGAAGAACCGAGCAAACTCATTGGCACATTCGTTTTCCGTCAGTACCCTCCCGTTTTTAATCAATCTACGATTATTCGAATTCCCTTTCCTTTATGTATTGCCAAAAAGCTCGCGGGTCCCTCACTAAGTGTTGCTGTACGCGGTCGCGGTACTGATCATGAGCTAATGCAGTTTCAATTTTAACTTTCGCTCTACATTGTGAAAACTTTTCATAATCACCGCGCAATTTACTGGACTTATATTTTTTATGCAATCGGTATTTCAACTTTATATTTTTAATAATTTCAGCCGTGTACCACACCGGGTAAATAAACCTGCTATCACATTTGTTTGAATGATTTTTTTTATGAGGAACACATTTGTCAAAAATTTCATATATCTTATCATAAAATAAATTTAAAACTACATCCGGATCTTGTCTATCATACAGATCACTCCAGTCTGCCTCTGTTAATAAAGAATATAATAAATTAAAATCGGCTTTATTGAAGTTCCATGAATTATGAGTACTCAGGGAATGGGTGTATCGCGGAGGAGTGGTAGGTACGGGCGCGGGCGCGGGCGGTAATGCGCCCAGCTCCACGTGCACGGCCAGCGGGGGGTGATATGCGTCCACGGGTTGCAGGCCCTCATCTGCTGCGCTCACAGACACGCCTCCGCTCGCGCTCAGCACGAGGTCCAATTGTCTATTATTGCAGTTTGGGACCGTGTTATATTGAATGAACTCACAGAAGGCCAAAAAGTATTCGTAATAGTTTAAAATATTAATGTTGCATGAATACAAATTAAAGTCTCCTAATATAACCAAATTACCCTTATATTTAATACAGATATTTTCTAATATGCTAAACAATAACATATATTCATTCTCGTCACTCTGCGGTGGAATATACACTACACAGCAAGTAAACAAAAAACGTTTTTTTATATAAACAGTAGCACAAATCAATTCAAAACTTTGATTATCTATATCAACATCACCTGGCACTCACACACTCGACGCAATTCAAACCTCGGTGTGGCCACTAAAAGTACCCCTCCTTGCTTCCGGCCATCAGCTCGATCGCATCTTAATGTTTGGTACCCAGGTAGCACAAATTCTGCGTTTTCAATAGCTTCACTTAGCCCAGTTTCACTAATAGCGAATAAATCAGAACCTGATGACTCAAATAGTGATAAACATTGTGCAGTCTTCGTCCGAAGTCCTCTGGCATTTTGGTATAAAATATTAAAATATTTGCTTGGTTTCTGATTAGTTTGCCGCGGTTGGGCGGCGAAGTATGGCCAATGACAGGTTTTCCTTAACTAGATTAACAATAGGTGACTTATTATTGGTACTTCTATCCTTAACAAGCGATCATCAAACAATCCATCCGCATATAATCGTAATGTAATCTTATAAAAGTAGTAGGTATAAATCTCATAAATAAAATGTAATATTTACACATAATAATATACATAATTATACTAAGTATCTCTTATCTATTAGACAAGTCCGTCTGTCTGTAGTGCTGTTTCAGCGGCCAAACCGTAAGAAATAGATAAAGAGAATATTTAAGGTATAAGTTAAGAATAGTCTGATAAGACTACAAACCGGATTTGAGTAACGTAGCACTTCCGGTTTTCGAGAAATCAGGTTTTGGTGAACATTTGGTTCACTGGTTTGCTAGTGTAAGACTAATAAGGTATAATGAATACTTTTTTCTGTTCCGTTTATTCATATAATATCCGATACATATGCAATTTAAATATAAATAAATTTAAGTACCCTTTTGATTCTTTTTCCTGTAGTCTATTTTTTATTTCATGTTTGAATTTAGTTTTTGTGTTTGCGAAAATATCAATATTGTGAAAACATGTATTGTGTGTCCTGACAATTCGTGTGAGTACAGAGTTCGAAGAATAATTGCTGTGGTGCAGTGGAACACGCAAAAGAGGTGTGTTGCGAGTGCGGTACTTTGGTGTACGGTACTTGATTTTTGACACTAATGCAGTATTCGGGCTAACGACCAAGTATAATCGCGCTATAACACTTGACCTCATACAACAATTTTGTCCTTGTTTTCTAAACGATTTTAACCTTAACTTACTTAAAATAAATGTCAATTTTGATTGGGGGCATTTTGTCCATTCATTTGATTGATTAAATAACATAAAAAAATGAAAAAAAAAATATACGTTTGTTATTTACATATCCAGATCCCGTGATATTACTAATTTCATAATATTGGTTCCAGAATCCTAACGAAGTAATAAGATATTTGGACCAAGTGAGAGAAGAGTATTTAATCCCTTTAGACCACGAGGTGGCGTCGCATCTGGCCGCCTGCAATATTACAATGGAATTGTTTGGAATGTAAGTGATCTTTTCTCAATGTAGTTTATTTAAGCGCGTCCATTTTTCATGCGAGGCACCTTTCAGGTAAAACCAATTGACTGTCATGACTGTCTAACTTCGATCAACAATACTATAGATAGCAGGTCAGCACTTAAAATCCGTCCCGGTAAATATAGCTTCACCTAGTGAGATCTTATTCTCAACTAGCTGACCCAGCGAACTTCGTATCGCCATAAAAATATGGGTGGTAGAGGGCTAAAAATTAAGAGTTGTTTGTGTTTTTAATATTACGATACATATTTAACGTAGTTTTTTTTTCTTCAGACGATTTAATAATTATTTTGAACACAGAATCGGTTATTGTGATTAAACCATGATAGCTAGATATATGTTCTCGCGGACTTTTTTGTAGGTCTTAATGGGATCTACAAACCCATAGTACATCATTTTGTTCTATTGTCAATAGTTTTTGCAGCGCACGCAAAAGTAGGTTTTCGATTTTACACCTTGTGTTACAAAATAGCAATTTTATTACGGATCCCTAATTTTGAAAAAATAAATATAGCCTATAGCCTCCCTCGATAAATGAACTACCCAACACTGAAAGAATCATTCAAATCGGACCAGTAGTTCCAGAGATTAGCGCGTTCAAACAAACAAACAAACTCTGCAGCTTTATAATATTAAGTATAGATTAGTTCGGTTAATACACATCCAATGTAAACACGCGTCACGATGACACAATGTCCATACAAAAGTTGCAAAAATAACTACCAAACAAGCAATGTTTCAGTGGGAGTATCTTACTTTCAGTAAGTACATGTAAAATACACTATATTTTATGCTTAACACCACAAAACACACAAAGCGGTTAGAAGGGCCTTGTGGGCGGGGCAGGCGCGCCACAGTTATGAGCAAATGCTCATAACTTGACCTGTACTTGCGATCGCGTCGTTTAGTTGCTCGCGAACCCTTGGTGAGAGAGTATAGTGATAAACGCTTCAAATATGGCTACTTATGCTGTAATTACTGAAAAGTTAGGATTCAAGTATCAAATCCACCTAAAGGAGGACTTTCTTTTCATCGGTAAATATCAAAATTCTTAGATTCGAGCTGGGTTGCAGGTGGCGATGAAGTGACTGAAACAGAAACCGCACAACCATAACCAGGCGACACAGAAAACGTTAATACAGTGTCAGATGATGAGGATGATATCTCATTGAATTTATTAGCTAAAAATTAGAAATAAAAATAATTATGTATGTGATTTTATTAATTATAATAATAATGAACATAAGATTTTTTTTTATTTGAAAATATTATAGATAATTATCTAAAATAATTATAATTAAAAAAAACTTTTAATTCTAACTTTACAAAAAAAGTATATGAATAAATTTAAAATTGCATTATATTTAACTAAAACATTAGTAATTGCAGTCAAAAATTACAATAATTACGTCGTACACAGATCAAAATTAATAGTTTTTTTTAACAATAGTAGTCTAGACACTCGGATAAAAGTAATGTTTTAAAATCGAAAAAAATCTTTCTTATATATATATATATATATATATGTAATTTGATTTGATAGTTGGATAATTATGTGATAACTACTAGAGAAAATAATTATCTTGATAATTTGCAACCTTGCTTGGTAGTAAATCGAATGTTGCTAGATCTAAAAACTACGGATACGTTGGTAAACTGTATAAGTGACACAATAATTCGTCACACATAGACATAACTTTTGCTTATTTTTTTTTTCATTTATTAAAACGTTTTTAAACAATTAAAAAGGTCACATTTTTATTCTTCACATATAAATCTAGAGACAATTTTACTAGAAAAAATCCACGCGGTCCAGGCAGCAGACGGTGCAAATGTATTCATTGGTCATTGTGGGTTACCCACAATGTAAAGAGATGGCGCTGCCTTGCAATCTAAGAAATGCTGGAGAAAATTCGACACGTCCATCAAGGCCGTGGTAGCATAATGGTCAGTGCATCCGCCCGGATAGCGGAGGGTACGGGTTTGAGACCCGTCTGCTGCCTGGTCCGCGTGGATTTTTTCTAGTAACATTTTCTTTAGATTAAAAAGGTTTCTCATGTATCTTGATCATTATCCAAGTATATTGTATAAAAGAAATCTGTGGTAGTATGTTCATTAAAAGGTATTCATTTATTCTTAAAAAAATAGCAGTGGAAACTGTTTTTTGTATGACAAAAGAAAAATTTACGTAGATGTGGTTTTGCATATTATTTCTTTTAGATTTATTCAGTTTCTCTCTGGTAATATATACGTAGGGTTGCAACGATATATCGGAATATCGATAATATCGATAGTATCGAGACCAAAATATCGATATTTAAAATTCACTGATATCGATAATATCGATTAATTTACCTGCTATGACTATCTAAAGTGAATAATATCGAAATAACTATTGCTTTGAAATCGCAAGAGCTTATAGATGTATTTAAAAAATCTTGAACCCCAAGAAATATACTAAACTGGTGTGGATTCTGGCATGATTCTCTAAGCCTAAAATTAAATTTGACAACAGTGTATCCTTGTCATTCTCTATACAGAATGAAAAGGAGAGACTGATGTTAAATTTAGTTTTAAGTTTAGATAATCATGCCAGAATCGACACCAACGTATATAGGTATAATCGTATACCTAATGGTAACTCATGTACTTAAATAAAATCCTTGCCTCTCTTTCTAGATAATTGTCAACTACTGATTAATTGAAATTTAATATCATTGTAATCTAACACAAAATAAAGGAGAATGCCCATATTTGGTACAGTTTTGTCTCATGCCTCAAGATAAAATTATTATGATAATTATTTTCTTTAATTTATACGTACGATGGTCTATCAGAATGGCTATTTTGAACAGGGAATAATTTTTAAAATAATATTAGTCATAGTACTGTTTATATTTTGATCCGGATATCTGACGTTTGTTTATTTATCGTAAAAATAGTGATGCCATAGTACCCTATTAGTTATACATTATAATCGATTGTTGTTTTTGTTACCGATGAGTGGGGCATCAAAAAGCAAATAAATCACGTGTTACTAATTATTGTTTAATAGTGATTTTACGTTTTTATTGTCTTAACTGTTGCGATGACAACTCGTTATTTATCTATTTCGTCTCTATGCTTAATACGTCATAGTCAGAAACCCGTCGCTTGGCTTAACTCGACACTTTCCTATCACGTCTCTTGCTGTATGTAGTGTCTACTTACTGGATGTAACGTGTTAAGCATAGAGATGAAAATGATAAAATGTCGAGCATGTAGGTAGTCGAACAAAAAGAGGCACGTGCTTACCCAGCGCTTTGTCTTGCCTACGTAGTCAAAAAGCCTTATTCTTGTACGCAAAATACAATGATTGTACATTAGCTTGTGCCGCGTCCTGTTCTACGTCCATAAAAGTATCTAAGTTAGAGAGGGACGGACGACAATGACGACAAAGAGAGGCTAGTTAATCTGTGCAGGCATGCTCTTAGGTAAGACGGAACGTGTAGCCGGGGTATTCGAATCTAAGTTTAAAAATTCGACACGTATTAATAATGTTAAAGAAGGTTAATTCCGCGAAAATCTTTAATCGTTTTTATAGAAGGCGCTCACCTAACTGTCGATTTCATCATTAACTAAGTAATAACTAGTAATTATATTTATTTCTATGCTGTTTATTAATTAATTGAATCTGGATTTATTTGTATCTGAAAAGATCTATTCATTGCGTAAAATCGTTTATATACAAAAACATTTTTCTTTAATTCCATCGATTATTCGTATATTCAATTTCAGATCATCACCACCCTACCCTATTGCAAATGATTGGAGAATTGTCAATTGTTGTTAGTACTCATATTTTTGTGTTGATTGAGTTTTTTACATAAATTGTGAAGTGATAATGATTGCGTGTGAACGTATGAAACGTTTTTTGTCTGAGTTGTTAAGACAGGCAAGACGTTTTCAGGAAAAATTGTGCATTCACGACAGGACGTTTATTTACCGTATGTGTGTTTGTAGTGTTCTCTACTCACGCATTCTACTACAAATGAGGAATCGATGACGATTAGACTATTTGACTGGCTAAACCAGTGTATTGTAAAACTGTATTTCCAGGGCCCAAGAGGTGATACTTAATTTTTTTTTGTAGAAGAACAGTTTAGCCCTCAACATATTACAGTCATGGATAAATCCTACTCAGGTGAGCTAATATTGTTTGTCTAATGTCATGTGCAACTAACTGTACGACATATATATTAACTGTTTTGTTTGACTTCTTAAAAAAGTAATAACAGTTCTAGATACTTAGGTTAGGAATCATTTACTATCACAATCTTATGAGAAAACTATTATTACTGTGTATTATTATTGCATATCATACTTAATTACAAATCCAGAACTAAGATGTTTGTAGTAGTCATGGTAACATTTAGATTTTATTTTATTTTATTTGTTTTGTTATCACTAGACAGGTAATAGATGATGAGAGAATACAGAAATTCCTTAAAATAAACAGAAAGGAATTTTCCATATTAATTATTTATTTTTTATTAATGTTATCTTTTTAGATCTCAAGAATGGAACATGTATGTGCTGCATGTTGGAGATTGAACAAGTACAAAGGCAACAACAACATGACTCAAGTCGCCTTACTCTTGTAGATACTACATTAAGTGGCAATCATTCTATACTTGTGCCACCTCCTCTGCCACAACCAAGACTAGAAGCAGTTCAATAAGTGACTCTAAAAATTGTATCATCATCATCATACATGTATCCTGTGTATTTGCAAATTGTTTAGAGCCTGAATGTCTACTTATTTCATCTACCATCAGGGATCTCTTATTGTATAATAATAAATTGTGCATACCAGCTGGTGCATGTGTTTGTCATCACTTTTTGAATTATGGTTCATGGAATGAATTTTTAAATGAATGAATTTGAATTAATTAAGAGATTTTACTGGCACACAGTTTGATAATATAATGATTATGATACAGCGATCAGCCAATTACTAATTAGGTTTTTCTAATGTTTCAATTATGTCTCCTCATTTATGTCATTATTGACTTGTTATGAACTCTGAACAGTTTTATAATTTGCTCAACTGTATACCAATCTAGCAGATCAAGTGCCAAACGCTTCTATAGCCTTTTGTATTTATTTAGTTAAATTAAGAACTGCTGATAACAACGAAAGATTGGCCACTCTTTTCAATAATCCAGGAGCTTCATAAGAACATTGTAAGACAAAAGCTACAAATTGTTTGAATTTGTTTGTTTGTAGATGATATTCCTCTTGTTTTAGGTCTAAATAATTATTTATTAAGAGGTAGGATTAAATCCTGACACTTAAGCAGCATACATATAACTCATATTTACTTATCAGTAGAGATGCTGCTTTGGCAGACATATTAGAGGCTATAAAAGGTTATTATTGCAGCTGTCTCCTTGGTGAACAACCTGTGGGCTGTTAGGACCACATAATGACTGTAGTTCAGTTTTTAAGTTGGGGTCGTTACAATGATGTTACTGCTCTGGCGCCTTATTTAGATTATTTTTTCTATGAAGATTATGTTGATTTGAAATATACTGGTAATTCAAATATAATGTGTACAATTAATATATGTAATCTAATAAAAAGTGTCCTATATTAATGTTTTTATTTACCTATACGTAAATCTGCCATCACTGAAATCTGTGTTGTCATGAAAATCTATGCAGTAGGTTGGAAAAACAGTGAAAGACTCAAGTTGATCAAAAATAACAGAATAAAAAAGTACCCAAAATAGCTGTAAACCAACTTTAAATAGGAGTTATTAAGGATTTGAGGTTATGTCACATTTTTTACAATAACATTAAAACCCCTGTTTTTATTTTCAAAATTCCAATTTGTCATACTAATTTGAATATTAAACGATCATTTAACATTTGTTTGGTATTGATGCAACCATTGTACGGCGGTCCATACATCCATGAGCATTCTCCTTTAAGATTCTTATACAAAAAGTATTTTTTTTAAGCTCGCCAAGTCAAGAAAGTAAAATAAAGATAGGTATAGTAATTTTGAAAGCTTTGGGCTTACCCTTTCTGAAGCCATGAGCACGCCCCTGATGTTTTAACATTTTAAACAAAATAAATATCTTCGATTCGAAATTGCTTTTGATTTGATACTTCTTATAGCGCTATAAAAACATAGAAAATATATCTATAAACATCGTGTTGGAAATGTTGGAATGGCTGATATATCGGATCGGATATCGATATTTACCTGCCCACATTATAAATATCGATATTTTGGAAACCTTTGCTTCCTTAATTTTAGGTTTTTGCTTTGCAAACTTAATACAAAGCAAAAAAGCAAAAAAATATCGATATATCGATAATATCGAGTTAAAATCGTCGATATATCGGATATCGATATTTTCCTGACTTCGATATAAATATCGATATATCAAAAGACTTTGCATCCCTATATATACGGAAGTATGCATATTGTAGTGCCTTAAAAAAACTACAGCTTTTTTATGCGCCTACAGGATTTTTTTACACCCGTGTTATTAGGACATAACTTTGTTTAGAATGTATTTTTTTTATATTCTCTCATATATATAATCAAAGACTTGACCACGTAATCATCTCTTTTGTAAGATGATGTTTTAATTGTTCACCAACTTGCTTGTTACAGACGGTGGCTGCGATTATTGTTCGGGCGGGAGTTCGCGCGTGGCGAGATCCCTCACTTGTGGGGCTTCATATTTGCGGACGGTCCCTCCTTGCCTTATATACACTTCATTTTAGTCTCTATGCTCATCTCCTTAAGGCACATATGTGAGTAAACTTTGATAAGTTTCCTCCTTCCGTTTTAATAGCTTTATATTGTCTGTCTTCTTTTTAACAAACCAAAAATGACAGCATTAGTTTTAGCCCAGGTTTAATTTCAGTTTACGTTTTGTAAGGAGGTGTATTTTTTTTTCCTAAATGGCTTCGCACGGCTTGTGCATTTAGCCAATGTCAAGTGTTAAATGTAGGTATACAAATACTATAGCACTCGTGGTCAAAGTAATAAGTCAAATCAAAGTAAGTGGCAGTCAAGTCAATCCCCCTTTCCCCATGTTTCAGTAAAAGTGTGGGGATTTACTGGAACCTCCCCGTGGACTTCTTGAGGGAACGTCGAAAGACGAAAGTGTCTTGCTAGTGTAGTGCTATTTTGTTTCACTTGCCAACACTTGTACATGTTCCCGAACACTTAGTGGTTAATAATCCACCATTATTAGACACTAACATCCGCCACAACACAATTTTTAACAAGAAAAACAAAACTGCTAAAGTGACGCTTCCCGATCCCGCCAAAAAGTTTAGAGGTTTAAGTTTGAAGTTTTGATTGTGTAGTGATAGACGCGGAGCCCGGCGCGGTGTTGTCAGCGTTGATGCGTCCGTTGCCCATAAGCGCGGGCCACGTGTGTGCGCTCGCGCGACACCTGCGCGCGCCGCTGCAGCACCCGCGGCCCCCGCCCCCCCACTACCACCACAGGCCCGCGTGAGTATATATAGCGCGACACTGGCGGCGCCACGTGTGCGCACTCGCGCGACACCTGCGCGCGCCGCTGCAGCACCCGCGGCCCCCGCCCCCCCC
Source organism: Chilo suppressalis (assembly GCA_902850365.2). Classification (NCBI taxonomy): domain Eukaryota; kingdom Metazoa; phylum Arthropoda; class Insecta; order Lepidoptera; family Crambidae; genus Chilo; species Chilo suppressalis. The sequence continues at coordinate 26,000,103 of OU963901.1, read as the reverse complement.
ACTACCACCACAGGCCCGCGTGAGTATATATAGCGCGACACTGGCGGCGCCACGTGTGCGCACTCGCGCGACACCTGCGCGCGCCGCTGCAGCACCCGCGGCCCCCGCCCCCCCACTACCACCACAGGCCCGCGTGAGTATATATAGCGCGACACTGGCGGCGCCACGTGTGCGCACTCGCGCGACACCTGCGCGCGCCGCTGCAGCACCCGCGGCCCCCGCCCCCCCCACTACCACCACAGGCCCGCGTGAGTATATATAGCGCGACACTGGCGGCGCCACGTGTGCGCACTCGCGCGACTCCTGCGCGCGCCGCTGCAGCACCCGCGGCCCCCGCCCCCCCCACTACCACCACAGGCCCGCGTGAGTATATATAGCGCGACACTGGCGGCGCCACGTGTGCGCACTCGCGCGACACCTGCGCGCGCCGCTGCAGCACCCGCGGCCCCCGCCCCCCCACTACCACCACAGGCCCGCGTGAGTATATATAGCGCGACACTGGCGGCGCCACGTGTGCGCACTCGCGCGACACCTGCGCGCGCCGCTGCAGCACCCGCGGCCCCCGCCCCCCCACTACCACCACAGGCCCGCGTGAGTATATATAGCGCGACACTGGCGGCGCCACGTGTGCGCACTCGCGCGACACCTGCGCGCGCCGCTGCAGCACCCGCGGCCCCCGCCCCCCCCACTACCACCACAGGCCCGCGTGAGTATATATAGCGCGACACTGGCGGCGCCACGTGTGCGCACTCGCGCGACACCTGCGCGCGCCGCTGCAGCACCCGCGGCCCCCGCCCCCCCACTACCACCACAGGCCCGCGTGAGTATATATAGCGCGACACTGGCGGCGCCACGTGTGCGCTCGCGCGACACCTGCGCGCGCCGCTGCAGCACCCGCGGCCCCCGCCCCCCCCACTACCACCACAGGCCCGCGTGAGTATATATAGCGCGACACTGGCGGCGCCACGTGTGCGCTCGCGCGACACCTGCGCGCGCCGCTGCAGCACCCGCGGCCCCCGCCCCCCCCACTACCACCACAGGCCCGCGTGAGTATATATAGCGCGACACTGGCGGCGCCACGTGTGCGCACTCGCGCGACACCTGCGCGCGCCGCTGCAGCACCCGCGGCCCCCGCCCCCCCCACTACCACCACAGGCCCGCGTGAGTATATATAGCGCGACACTGGCGGCGCCACGTGTGCGCTCGCGCGACACCTGCGCGCGCCGCTGCAGCACCCGCGGCCCCCGCCCCCCCCACTACCACCACAGGCCCGCGTGAGTATATATAGCGCGACACTGGCGGCGCCACGTGTGCGCACTCGCGCGACACCTGCGCGCGCCGCTGCAGCACCCGCGGCCCCCGCCCCCCCACTACCACCACAGGCCCGCGTGAGTATATATAGCGCGACACTGGCGGCGCCACGTGTGCGCACTCGCGCGACACCTGCGCGCGCCGCTGCAGCACCCGCGGCCCCCGCCCCCCCACTACCACCACAGGCCCGCGTGAGTATATATAGCGCGACACTGGCGGCGCCACGTGTGCGCACTCGCGCGACACCTGCGCGCGCCGCTGCAGCACCCGCGGCCCCCGCCCCCCCCACTACCACCACAGGCCCGCGTGAGTATATATAGCGCGACACTGGCGGCGCCACGTGTGCGCACTCGCGCGACACCTGCGCGCGCCGCTGCAGCACCCGCGGCCCCCGCCCCCCCACTACCACCACAGGCCCGCGTGAGTATATATAGCGCGACACTGGCGGCGCCACGTGTGCGCTCGCGCGACACCTGCGCGCGCCGCTGCAGCACCCGCGGCCCCCGCCCCCCCCACTACCACCACAGGCCCGCGTGAGTATATATAGCGCGACACTGGCGGCGCCACGTGTGCGCTCGCGCGACACCTGCGCGCGCCGCTGCAGCACCCGCGGCCCCCGCCCCCCCCACTACCACCACAGGCCCGCGTGAGTATATATAGCGCGACACTGGCGGCGCCACGTGTGCGCACTCGCGCGACACCTGCGCGCGCCGCTGCAGCACCCGCGGCCCCCGCCCCCCCACTACCACCACAGGCCCGCGTGAGTATATATAGCGCGACACTGGCGGCGCCACGTGTGCGCTCGCGCGACACCTGCGCGCGCCGCTGCAGCACCCGCGGCCCCCGCCCCCCCACTACCACCACAGGCCCGCGTGAGTATATATAGCGCGACACTGGCGGCGCCACGTGTGCGCACTCGCGCGACACCTGCGCGCGCCGCTGCAGCACCCGCGGCCCCCGCCCCCCCACTACCACCACAGGCCCGCGTGAGCATATATACAACATCATAATAACAAGCAAAGCGATGCAAAACAAAGCAAAGCAATCCGTTTCATTTCAGCTTGAAAATACATTTAAATTCAAAATATACATGATTCTGACAATGACAACTACCCCGATACATGTGATGCGGGCTGAATGGAGTATAGTACCATTAGGATTAAGAAGGCAATATTTATGTAATAAGTATATGTTAAAGGTTTGGTCCAGGTTGGATGATTATCTTATCAAACGAGTTTCTGTTCTTTCCGAATTGTTATCGCTTCAAGTATACTGGCGCAGATATTGTGAATCGTTAATGGTAAAGGTGTATGAGGATGTTAGGAAGCTTTGTGTACTTCAATGCAAGTCTCCACCATTATATCAACTGCCTTTTCTTGTAAATGAATTACCACTTGAAGACATAGTCACCATTAATATAAAACCCATAACCACTACCAAAAACCTTACCGGTCGAAATGTGTACAATAAAGCTGTTGAATTGATGTTACGTAATAAATATCCAGGTGTTAAGAAAATTTATACAGACGCATCTAAGAGCAATTTTAATTCGTGGTATTCTTTTTATGACCACAGTATAACGTTTAGTGCTAAATTTAAAGTTGAGGATAAATCTATTCCCATTATGGGTTTTGGAGCTGCTTGCAATGATGGAAGCACTAAGTTATGTTGAGTCCTGCGGCTATAAAGAAATTGTCCTACTTACTGATTCTGCATCCTCGTTGTACCATTTGTTAAGGGTTGGTAAGGGTTGTTTTGGTAGATTAGATTCACCATTATTAAATGTATTTGGAAATTAATACGTAACGGTGCTCAAGTCAGGATGCAATGGATCCCTTCGCATGTAGGAATTGGCGGAAATGAAGTGGCTGACTCAAATGCTAAACAAGCTTTGTCTGACGGTGTAGAACTGGACGTACCTTCCCATCATTCAGACTATTTAGGACAAATTCGAGAACGTATATACGATTTGTGGAAAACGTCATTTGACCAAATTTCTAGAGAAAAGGGGATCTGGTACAAAACGCTGGTGTGTGAGCCACTTCATGTCCCGTGGTTCCACAAAAGTAATTTTAATCGTAAGTTGCTTGTTTTTTGCTTGAGAGTTCGTTCTGGGAATGTTCCACTGAATGCATTTAAATTTTTAATGGGCAAAAGAAATAATCCCTATTGTGACAGTTGTCAAAATACTAAACAAGATTTGATGCACATACTGATGGAGTGTTCGCAGAACGAAACACACAGAATTGATCTCATTAATAGTACTAAATGTGGTTGACAAGATTTATTTTTTAAACATCAATGTTTTAGTTCTAACTTTAGTTGTAGTAACAGCGACAGAATTCTTAAGTTTCTTTCATTGTCCTTATCGAATTTATATTATTTATATTTTATATCACATAAATTAAAGTTATAGCTATGTAGCCGGCTTAACCTTTAAGGTGTATGGCTTAATAAAGAATAAAAAAAAATATTGATAACGATATAATAATAATAATGTTGTTATTTGCTAGGTCTCCGCTCGAGGCTAGTCCTGAGGCGGAGCTCGAGCACAGGGGCGTAGGCTTGGACGCCAACGTGTCGGACTCGGGGTCGGAGGGCGTGGCGGAGGGCGGGGACGTGGCCCGCGAGCTGGCCGCGCTGGCCCTGCTGCGGGCCCGCCTGCCGCCCGCCGCCGCTCAGCTCGCCGCCGCACTGCCGCGCGTGCCGCCCAATGCACAGCGCCCGCTGCATCAGATCCTGCAGGTATACAATACTCGGGGTCGGAGGGCGGGGACGTGGCCCGCGAGCTGGCCGCGCTGGCCCTGCTGCGGGCCCGCCTGCCGCCCGCCGCCGCTCAGCTCGCCGCCGCACTGCCGCGCGTGCCGCCCAATGCACAGCGCCCGCTGCATCAGATCCTGCAGGTATACAATACTCGGGGTCGGAGGGCGGGGACGTGGCCCGCGAGCTGGCCGCGCTGGCCCTGCTGCGGGCCCGCCTGCCGCCCGCCGCCGCTCAGCTCGCCGCCGCACTGCCGCGCGTGCCGCCCAATGCACAGCGCCCGCTGCATCAGATCCTGCAGGTATACAATACTCGGGGTCGGAGGGCGGGGACGTGGCCCGCGAGCTGGCCGCGCTGGCCCTGCTGCGGGCCCGCCTGCCGCCCGCCGCCGCTCAGCTCGCCGCCGCACTGCCGCGCGTGCCGCCCAATGCACAGCGCCCGCTGCATCAGATCCTGCAGGTATACAATACTCGGGGTCGGAGGGCGGGGACGTGGCCCGCGAGCTGGCCGCGCTGGCCCTGCTGCGGGCCCGCCTGCCGCCCGCCGCCGCTCAGCTCGCCGCCGCACTGCCGCGCGTGCCGCCCAATGCACAGCGCCCGCTGCATCAGATCCTGCAGGTATACAATACTCGGGGTCGGAGGGCGGGGACGTGGCCCGCGAGCTGGCCGCGCTGGCCCTGCTGCGGGCCCACCTTGTATTTTCAGTTTCGTTTGGTCCTAGCTAAAATTTTATATTAGGTCGAGCAAAAAGTTTTTATGCAGTTTTGAACCTGGCACATTCACAATTTCTTTTTTTGAATATCGAACACAGAATTTAAAGAAACAAAAGACAATTTGGAGCCTGTTTGTTGATATAAAACAATCGAATACTAAGAAAACTTGGTTTTATTGGTTTACTTGGATTTAATTCTTGAAAAAGTGATTGATATCTTTGGTTTTGCAACAAACATTACTTATTCTTAACATTAAGGTGAGGTTCTATCAATAATCTATGGATACTTCACCTGAAGTCGCCGCCCAAGCTGTGGCACTTATTCAGGCCGGACACAGCCAAAGAAACGTGAGTGCTCAACTTAATTTAAGTCGATCTGCGGTCCGAAATGTTTATCGAAGGTACCTAGAGACTGGCGGCTTTGTTCGTCGCCAAGGAAGGCCACGATCTCGGGTCACAACTAAAATCGATTCATCGTGACGACCAGCTTGAGAAATCGTCACCTTACCTCCATTGAGATACAAAAACAAATTCGCGACTTCGACGGAGTATCTGTGAGCGCTCAAACTGTTCGGAGAAGGTTAAAAGAACGCGATATGGTACCCAGTGGCGGACTAAGCCCGTCAGAGGCCCGGGGCGGCAAAGCTGAATGAGGCCCCCAGCTTTAAAAAAATGTAGATTATTATGTTTATTTCGATAAAACCAGTCTTGTCAAATTCACCATAACTTTGTATCAGATTGTCAACTGCTACAGCCAGAGCGTCATCTGAAGTTTCTAGCATAAACTTTGTTTCAATAATTTGGAAAATATTTTTGATTTGTTTAATAACCCAATTCGAAAATTTTTGTATAAAGCGGTCTATGCATTCATACATTGACCGACATATTTCTTCTTGAATTGATAATCCAGCATCATGAGCTGATTCACCCGGCATCGTTCTTTATACCTTCATTTTTCCTGGTTTCTTGATGTTTATGAACTTATTCAAGGCGTTTAGTTTGGAGATTCCTGTATCCAGAGTCATTTTTGGAGACCGCAAATATTGTTAGACTTAAATAGAATGTAGTGAATGTAAATCTATGCGTACAAGAGTAAATTATTTGCACTTCATTCATTCAGGGATTCCTGAGGAAGTACCCGCTACAGAGACGGGAATTCCCCCAGGGTATTGGACGCGTTCAGCAAAGTTAAAAAAATATTAGTACTGCGTAAAAAGTCTAGATTACTGTAGTTTTGATCTTGATGAAATTATATAGGTACTAAGCACATTTATAAAGTCTTGTTTAGGATTTGATCAGGGTAACGCGGAGGCATTTGGGGGCCCCCCAAGATCGGAGGCCCGGGGCGGACCGCCCCCTCCGCCCCCCTGTTAGTCCGCCACTGATGGTACCACACAAGCCAGCTAATGGGCCCATACTAACGCGAGCCCACCGAACAGCGCGCATTCATTTCGCACGCAGTCATTTAAATTGGACACAGCAAGATTGGAGCCGTGTACTCTTTTCTGATGAGTCTAAAATTGCGTTGCATGGCAATGATGGAAGGAAGAAGGTCTACCGACGTAAGGGAGAGCGTTTCGCACAATGCTGCTTCGAAGAGAGGGTTGCTTATGGCGGTGGCTCATGGACTGTCTGGGGCGGTATATCCGCGAGCAGCAAAACTCAACTTGAGGTTGTTACAGGACCACGGCTGCCAACATTAAATGCTGAAAGGTACATTCTTGAGTGCTTAGAACCTCACGTGATACCATACGCGGACTATGTGGGCCCAAATTTCCTTTTTATGCATGATAATGCAAGAGCCCATGCGGCCGGCATCGTCAGGGAATATCTTCGGGATGTGAACATCACAGTTATGGACTGGCCAGCCAGAAGCCCAGACATGAACCCCATTGAGCACATGTGGGACGAGCTAAAAAGACGTGTTAGGGCTCGTCAGCCAGTTGCCCAGACGATGCAGGAGTTGAAAACTGCCATAGAAGAGGAATGGGAGATAATCCCTCAAAATTTCATAGAGCGGTATGTATATAATCGTATGAGAGCTGTGGTAGATACCCATGGAGGCAACACGCGTTATTAAATTAAACCTTTATTTGATAAAACATGTTTTTTATTCAAAAATCAATTGCGTTTAACAAGGCGCATATCCGACTTGTTAGGCGTAGCTCCATGTCGTATGGTATTCTGAATTCAAATTTAAAACAATACGATCGAAAAAAATGGAAAAATGTATTTAAAACTGCATCAACAGTTTTTGTTCAATCTAGCAATCATATTTCGGTAGGGGCCATCGAAACCTAAACTCTAAGGTGGGCCAATAGATGTGTCCAGAAGTGTATTTATTACTATATAAAAACTGATACTATGCTATGATAAATGATTTGATAGATGAGTACGCGCCCGCCGCGATCGGTAAGTAAACGTGAATTGTTGCAATTTTGTAATTATTAACACAATTATGAAAAGTGATGACTTCGCAAGATGTACGCTTGTACCGTACATATATGTACTTATATACATATCAGTATAGGTATTCTATCCGTTACCCTAGTATTCCATAACACAAGCCTCAATGCTCACTTTGGGGCTAGGCTAATTGGTGTTGAGTGTTGGAAATATTTAAATCACAGAAAAATAAAAATAATAATACTTATAACAGCTTACAAATACCTAATTTAAAAAAAATGTGGTCTGTAATTTCGGTTTACGGACGATAGTTTAACGTGATAACATCATATCCATCCATCCATCAGCCTTTTTCCGTCCACTGCAGGACATAGGCCTCCCCCATAGAACGCCACAATGCACGGTCCTGCGCTATCCGCATCCAGCGGCTCCCAGCACATTTGACGATGTCGTCAGTCCACCGTGTTGGGGGCCGCCCCACGCTGCGTCGTCCGGTACGTGGTCGCCACTCGAGGACCTTTCTTACCCAACGGTTGTCAGGTCCTCGAGCGATGTGGCCTGCCCATTGCCACTTCAGCGTGCTAACTCTTCGGGCTATGTCGTACACACCGGTCCTTCTACGGATCTCCGTATTCCGGATCTTATCACGTAGGGAAACACCGAGCATAGCCCTCTCCATAGAACGCTGCGCGACTTTGAGTTTTGTCATGAGGCCGACATTCAGAGACCACGTCTCAGTCCCATAAGTTATCACTGGTAACACACACTGGTCATAGACCTTTCTTTTCAGGCACTGGGGAATTTTGGCCGTGAGGATATGCCTAAGCTTCCCGAACGCTGCCCATCCGAGTTGGATTCGTCGGTTGACCTCTTTCTCGAAGTTGGATTTGCCCAACTGGACTGTTTGTCCTAGGTAGACGTAATGATCGACAACTTCGAGAATCGCATTCCCAACAGATACTGGTGCTGGAGTGACATGGACATTGAACATGACCTTGGTTTTATCCATGTTCATCCTTAAACCAACCCGTTGGGAAACTCTGCTGAGGTCATTGAGCATTGTGCCAAGGTCCTCCAGGGATTCTGCCATAACCACGATATCGTCTGCAAATCGAAGGTGAGTGATGTATTCGCCGTTGATGTTGATGCCGAGTTCGGTCCAATCCAGAAGCTTGAAGACGTCTTCCAATGCAGCGGTGAACAGTTTCGGGGAAATTACGTCACCCTGTCTGACACCCTTCTGCAATGGAATCGGCCTCGTACTTCTCTCCTGGATTCGGACTGACATAGTGGCGTTTCTATACAAACACTTCAACACTTCGATATATCGATAGTCAATTTGGCACCGCTGGAGGGACTGCAGCACCGCCCAAGTCTCGACCGAATCGAAGGCCTTCTCATAGTCCACATACGCTAGACACAGAGGCCGATTATACTCCTCGGTCTTCTGTATGATCTGACGCAGCGTATGTATGTGGTCCATGGTACTAAAGCCCTTTCGGAAACCGGCTTGTTCGGGAGGTTGGAAGTCGTCGAACCTGCGCGAAAGTCGATTTGTAATGACTCTCGAAAACAACTTATAGACGTGGCTCAAGAGCGAGATAGGTCGATAGTTCTTCAAGCGGGTTTTATCGCCTTTCTTGAAGAACAATACCACCACGCTCCTGGTCCACGCCTCTGGAACAATGCCCCCGAGGATGACAGAGTCGAATAGCTTCTGAAGGGCCACGAGGACCGGCTTACCGCCCGCCTTCAGAAGCTCCGTAGTGATTCCGTCATCGCCCGGTGCTTTACTGTTTTTAAGCTGCCTGAGAGCCATTCTGATCTCGTACAGGCTGACATCCGGGATGTCCTCGGTATAGTGTCGGGTTAGCTTGGATCGTGGATCTTGGACCAAGCCGACAACAGGAGTTTGGGATGTTTTATACAACTGTCCATAGAACAGCTCGACCTCGCTCAAGATCTCATCTTTGGAAGAAATGACAGTGCCGTTGTCGGTCTTCAGTCTGGTCAACTGAGTCTGCCCAGCAGACAGATCTTTTGCGAACACTTTGGAGCCTTGGCTCTGCTCTATCGCCTCTTTAATACGCTTGGTATTGTAGAGTCGAATATCGCGTCGCACAGACTTCGAGATCTGTCTATTTAGCTGCCTCATCTTAGACCAGGAGGCTGGAGACTGCACCGTCATTTCCCTCCTCCACTCCATGAGCTCAAGAGTGTGGTCAGAGAGTTTTCCGGTTCTAGGAGCACGGCGGGTCCTGAAAAATTTTGACCCAACCGTGTGTACAGTTTCCACAAACTTGTTGCTCATATCGTTCGCCGTTTCGCACTCGTCTAGGCATTGGAAGCGATTTTGGAGTTCGAGTCGAAAGCTCTCGGGATTTTCGTACTCGGCAGGTGTGGGACGTAGAGTAGACTTCATCAGTCGGGACCGCTCGGCTTTGACACGAATATTCAATGTGCCTCGTAACATTCGGTGATCGCTCCCGGTTTTCACCCTGTTGATCACTGAGACATAATTGAATATTTGCCGTTTGTCTGACAAGATAAAGTCTATCTCGTTCCGTGTCGAACCATTAGGGCTTATCCAGGTCCATTTCCTTTGTTGCGACTTTTTGAAGAAGGAATTCATCATATAGAGATTTTCTCTCTCCAAAAAATCAGCCAACTTCTGCCCTCTCTGGTTTCTCTGGCCGAATCCGAATTGCCCTACTCTCAACTCACCGCTTTTCCTTTTGCCTAGTTTCGCGTTAAAGTCTCCCATAACCACAGTGAAGTGAGTTTTGAATAAGCGGATGGCTTTCGAGATATCCTCGTAGAGAGTCTCCACCTCATCGTCGGGGTGCGTCGAGGTCGGCGCGTAGACCTGGATGACCTTCAGCGAATACCGTTTGGTTATTCTGAGTATCAGGCACGCTACCCGACTCGACACACTCTCAATCCTCTCCACGTTGGCTGCGAGAGACTTACGAACGATAAACCCGACACCGCCCTGCGACAAGTCGTCGCCTTCCCGGTGATAGAGCAAGTTTCCAGACCGGAGGGTTATCGTGTCCTCCCCCTGTCTTCGGACTTCTGACAACCCTACAATGTCCCACCGAATCTTGCTCAATTCCTCTTCCAGCTCGGCAATCCTCTCGTCAGTCCTGAGCGTGCGAATGTTGTGTGTTACCAGGGCCAGAGTCTGTTTTATTTGGTGGCCGGATCTCGACCGGAGATTCTTCGCACCCCGTACCCCGCCGTTACCAGGCCCGTGAGCCGGAATAGCGGGGTCGCCGTGACTCGGGGCCGTTGTGTTTATGCCTTTTTTCATTTGGGGGGTTATTGCCATAATCACCACGCTTGGCAGGCGGGTTGGCGATCGCAGTAGATGTAATGTTACTCAGGAGAACGCTGCTGCCCGTTCTCCTGGCGATCCCTTAGTCGCCTTTTACGACACCCACGGGAAGAGATGGGGAGGTGCAATATTCTATGCCGGCACCCCACGGCAAGATAACATCATAAAGAAACATTAATGAAAAAATGCATAATTGCTAGCTCTGAATTATTTCAATTTTACCTACCCCTACACAGCCTTCAAGATGCTTTAATGACTGTCACAAATGCTCTTAATGACCAAAGTAACTTTTTTGCGCACTATTGCATAGAAGTCATTTATTCGCGCCTCGGCAAACATACCTGACGCGCTGCAGCGCCACGGCAGCCCCATCAGCATTCTGAAAGCATTATTAGAATTAAGTCCTGTTTTATAGGTCTTCTGCTTATAGCTAGCTCACCTTTAGGCTGCTAGTGTAAAAAGATTGGAAGAAAACCTTAAAAAGAGTTATATACACACCCCAGCACCCCGCAGTAGCTCGATGGCGAAAGTGTTTAGCCCGTTCGGCTGCGATCGTTGAAGTTAACCAACTTTTGCAGTGGTCTGTCATTGGATAGGTGACCAAAAATTTATTATCTTGAGCTCCCCCGTGCTCCGGAAGGTAGGTTAAGCCGTTGTTCCCGGCTGCATCTGCAGTCGTTAGCATCCACCAATCCGTACTGGGCCCGCGTGGTGGGTCATGACCCAAACTGCCTATTCCATCCACAGGGAAGGCCTGTGCCCCAGTAGTGGAGACATTAATAGGCTAATGATGATGACACTCTGGCATGGGGTTGTTACTGCATTCCCGCCTGCCGCTCAATGCATCAGAACCTTCTTGAACAACGACCATAGACAAATAAACTTGCGCAGTAAACGTTTTTATACGGGATCGACAAAGATCTTACGGAATGATAATAACAATATACCATGGCCCAATCTCTCTATTCCATCCATAGGGAAGGCCTGTACCAAAACAGGAGGATCCAACACGGGACTCAAAACTGTTTTTTTTTTATAGATAGGTCCGACAAATGACTCCACCCCACCTGATGTTAAGTGTTGGTGAAGTCCAGATGTCCAGCCATCCTCACCTTGCCGGTCTGCATGTTGCTTCTTCACGCCTCTTTTGAAGGATCCCAGGTTGTAAGAAAAAGGGAACACGTCAGCATGCAGAGCATTCCATTTTTAAAGAAATGAGTCATCAAATTTCTTTGTACGTTATTTATTAAACAAATCTATATTTCAGCTGGCGGCACTCCTTCAGTGCCGGAACCACGCGTTGATCGACGTAGAAACCGCCCTCGAAGCTGCGGAGGGTCAAAACTCCGACAAAATTGGTCGCAAGCAGCTAGTACCAGTCACTTTCTTGCCCAAACCTAGCCCCAACAAATCTCCCCACAAACCAATCTCTAGAGTCAAGGAAGTACCCCTCAAAGTGTTCCATCAAGCAGAGTGCAACGAAACCGGGGACTTACCCTGCTTAGATCCACTAAGACTACGGACTGAATGACTAAAACGCAAAATTATGCTCTACAGCTATTACCATTAGGACGATGTTCGATCGAAGTGTATCTACACAGATATCCTAGAAATGCTCAAACGGAAAGTGTAATCGTTATCAAACTGACTGCAGAGATATTGGGTGTATTCCGAATCAAACACCAGTACGCTGGCCAGTGGTAATGACGTCATGATTTCGACGCCATATTGACAACACTACTACTACACCAGTGCAATATGGCGTCGAAATCATGACGTCATTACCGCTGGCCAGCGTACGGGTTTATATTTCGGAATACACCGATAAGGGTTTCCTCGGGATGGAAGAAATTTGAAAACAAACCCGTATTTCTATATAAAACCTTGTAAGAAGCTCGAAACTAAATTTTACAGGAGAACGCATATAGGATGAACATTTATATTATTACCTTCTCTCTTCTGGTTAAGATTTTTAAATACATTTATTGTACTGTGAGAGACTGTTATCATATTTATCTTTATGCACAATCTATTTCAGAATTATGACCGGTTATTAACGCATGCAGATACATTTATGTAAGTGATAATACTACACTGTTTGAATACCATACGTAATTTTTTTACAACCATACTTTTATCTCGAAATCGAATACCGAAAAATACTGATAGGTTTTTGCTAATTCCAAGGAGATTTAAATGTGTTATTGTCCACGAGTCGCCAGAGACACGAGAAAAAAAGGATACCCAAAATGGATTTAGGGGAAAAAATCCAAAGCTATCAACGCGAATTTACGAGTTATCTGTCTCTCCGCAAACTTTGATCGTACGATATTGTGATTGAGACTCGACACGGTAATTGTGTAGCAAGCAAATCATAATTATGACTGACACTGACTCGGTGTGTTATGCGCATTCGTATTGATAATCTTCATGCTGGCTAAAAGCCAAAAAGGGTCTTTAAGGCCGTGTTAACCGTTAAACGTAGAAAGTTAAATTTTCGTTGTACCGTTACATTCACAGTTTCAAAATTTTGTAAACGTAAATTGTAAATATGTTTTTTTTTTATTTAAGAAATCGATTCTATGTTTTTGAATAAGGTTTACTTTAAGAATATACTCCCGAAACATATATCGGCCCACATAGCATTTTAAGTTTTGTCCTACTTCTATAGTTTCGACGGTCCATAACTAAAAATAAATGTTAGTTACATTGAGCAGAAAGTTTGTACGCTGATTTATTAACCATCATTTTCGTGTCTTTTTTTAAATATATAATTATTCCCAACCTAATTAAATTATATTTTTGCTACAGACCGTTGAAAACTATAATGATAAGTGGGCCGATAGATGTGTCTGGAGGTGTATTTTGTAATCAGTAAATAAATGAACCTTGGTATACGTGCCGGCAAACTTCATGAGCAATGCAACGACCATAGACAAGGTAACCTGCGCAGGAGTAATTATTTTACATACAGAAACATCAAAAAGTTTGCCGCCACCAATAGTAGTGAATTTGCTACATTGGATATAGTGCTGTGAGTTTATAAAATCTTTAAGACATAGTTGTAAAGTATTTTTTGCATTTTTGTTGTATAAGTGAATAACGTAGTGCAATGTATTTTAAGTGTAACTAGGAATATAATTTCTATAGACAAATCTATCATGTTAGAATAAAAGTTTTCCAAATTTTAAAAAGACTATGTACTGCCAACTGAAAACTTTTGATAATATAGGAATCGATTCTGTTAGGTAAAAAAGCTTATAATTTGACTGTTTTAAAACCATTTATAATTATTACAGACAGAATCCAGTTCTATATTACATAATTTGATAAAAACCTTAGTCCTAAGTTCAAAGAACAACATTGTTACAAAATATAATTCGGGTAAGTTTATTATACCTAATTTACTGTAAGAAGTTGTAAAAAATAAATATTTTGCTTTTAATAGTTTGTTTTAGATTTCAATGTTTAACCCTTGTTAAGGCACGAGCTTGTGTGGACGATATTTTGGTATTACGGGTGGTTTTCAATATATTATTTTTAAACTTATTAGGCAACATACCCCTCTTTTCCAGTGGGCACTTTAGGCCCCTCTCAGATCCAATACAAAGTCCCTAGTTCCTGTTAAATCACCATCGGGGGACATAGGGGGCCCCATTATCCTAATATGCCCAGGGCCTCCCAATAGGTCAAAAACGGCACTGTTAGGCAATGGTGATAGAGGTCAGATGCAAAGATGCAGAACACCAACCAACTTCACTTTGCCGGCCTGTACAACTAATGCGGCGAGCACTTTCTCACTGAGAGCTCTGTGAAATAATTTTAAACTTTTATCTCAATAGTCATAAAGACCACTATCGCTTGAAAAAGTTCCACGGTGTCGGTCGGAAGCGGAGAACGCGGAGATAGCACAGGCATACTAGTATTTTATGTGTAGATAAAGTTAAAAATTATTTCACACCGCTTTTAGTGAGAAAGTGCTCGTCGTAACGCTGCCATCCCGGTGTCAATGAGGGTTTTCTGGAATAACGGGCACCAGGTGGCAGTACTGAAACGAAAGGTCTACTCATCCGTCAAATCGCATATGTTCTCATAGTCTATGGATAAATTTATGCCCATTCGATTAATTGGCGCCAAAAACTTCATACAAAGACCTCACAGTGGCACCATCTGGTGACGTAAATTTTCATAAACAGCCTCATTGATCGATATGCCACCTCGCCTCTTCACCCCGCTCGATCTGTGGTGGGTTGTAGGAATGAGCATTAACTTTTAAAGTGAACGCAGACTTGGTCGCCCCGCACGCGCCGTAGTCTGCGCTTTCGATCACATCCACGGCTTTTCTTTTTCTTCTTCCTCTAATATTAAACAACTGACACCAAATTGTTCGTCAAGAGCCATACTGTAATACATGTTCACACTTAATTTATATTACAAACTGAATGAAAGAAATCAAGTGCGGCAACGGGAACGACTGCAGTGACTGTGATGCGGATAGATGTGCGAGGCCATTAACGAAAAGCGATGACTGCGGGGACAGCGGAGACTGCGGTGCGGCCAAGTCTGCGTTCACCTTTAGTTGATATGTTTTAAGGACGAGACAATGAGCCTCTGTTGTATCTGAGTTGCTCGGGATGGCTCTCTGCATCTGACAATGTAAAATGAACATTAGTGTTTAAAAGACTTTTCGAAAATGTTATTTTTATAAGTAGGCGGTCCTATTTAAAAAGTACCTACATAGGTAGGATGTAACACGTGCGCGGGCAAAGAATTCCACTTGCGAATAGATTGACCTATAGCTACAGAGAAACGAGTCACCAAATCTCTTTGTTATCTTCTAAACCATAACTGGGATTAAGGTTATTAGGAGAAGAGAGGTAAGGCCTGCTATTTTGTTTTTATTTAGCTTTTTTCAGTAATATATTTGTTCCAGCTTTCTATGCATTGCGTAATACACAGTGTGTAATATACAATAATTGTGACCACCCCCTCCGCCCCAGGACCGAGCCTGCTTATAAGTCTGCAGCGCCCTGTATAATTTTAGAAGTGCAAAGAAAAACAACGTCACTTCACTTTATTTTAGTTGTCAAATTAGCTATTTTTTTTATAGACCTCAGGAGTTTTTTAAGGGATTTATTCGAGTGACGTGGCGTCTTAATTTAATTATTATTTAATTAGTTCATAGTGGATATTGTGGATATGAGAACATTACATTTCGTGCCAAACAAGCCAAGAAACATTACAATGTGTCACACCCACATTCTAATGAAAATAAAAAAAAGAACATAAATAAAACTGAAAAGAAGGTATATGGGCATTATACCCTTTGCCTTCTCAGTGTTTCACATCTGCCCGGTTCCAGAAGTCCCGTGATTCTTAAATTCGTGCATAGTAGATATTTTAAAATAAAATTGGTGTGATTTTGTGTTACAACCATCTGCGCAACAAGTGGACGTGAGAACTTTATCGTAGTGTTGACTACCACACAGAAGCCTATCATATATCAGATACATTTCGTTCCAAACACTCTAAGAAACATTAGAATGCATCACACTACATTTTAATGTAAAAAAAATAAGATTAATAAAACTGAATACTAAACTGTATGGACATTGTTCCCTTTGCCTTCCCTGAAATGGAGTATATAAAAAAAATATGGGGTTTTTGGCGGGATTTCATCGAGTGCGGTTGGCGTCTTAATTTAATTATTCTTAAATTGTTCATAGTGGATATTGTGAAATAAAATTGGCGTGATTTTGTGTTACAACCGTCTGCGTAACTGAAGAATTAGTAGAATCGTCAAAATATACGCCATTCCGGTCAAGTGGACGTGAGAATTTTATTGTAGTATTGACTACCTCACAGAAGAAAAAGAAGAACTTATTGAAAAAGCCAGCTCGATATAATTCGTGCCAAACACTTCAAGAAACATTAGAATGCGTCACACTGACATTGTAATGTAAAAAGAAAAACAGAATCATTTAACTTAAGACTAGGCTGTATGGGCTTTGTACCCTTTGCCTTCCCTGAAAAGGGAGAACTTAACTAAAAAAATATATAAATATACATTTCTTTTTGTTTTGATGTGTGATTGATAAAAATTGTGATTATCAATGATTATTTTACCCTAGCTGAATTTGAAGTAGTTTTATAAAAAGGCGCAATTTTTGTCAAAGTTTTTGGTCAATAATTGAAGAGTATATTATGGCGGAACCAATTGAAAATGGTGAAAACCCACTTAACATAGATGGAAGTAACTTTAATGCTGATATGTATTTAGAATGCATCATGAAACATACAACACTGAAGCAAGTGATGGATAAAGAAGCGGAAATTGTTACACAAAGCCAATTTCTCCAATCTGAAATGCAAACATTAGTGTATGAAAACTACAATAAATTCATTTCTGCCACAGAAACAGTGAGAAAAATGCGTTCCGATTTTATAATTATGCAGGAAGAAATGAATAAACTTAGTGAAAATATGAATAAAATCACTTCATTTAGCGCCCAGATATCTGAATCATTAAAAGAAAGTGGAAGCAATGTGAGTCGCCTTTGCGGCACACGCCAACTTTTAGACAAATTACAGTTTTTATTTTTGCTACCATCTCAGCTGAATAATGCAATTTTAGAGGGCAGGTATGTTGATGCTGTTCATGATTACACACATGCACAGAGAGTCCTACAGAAATATGGTAATCAACCATCATTCCAGAGTATTCAGACTGAATGTTCAGAAATAATTTATGGTTTAAAGAAATCCCTTAGGGAGAGGCTACTTAATCCAGAAACTTCAGCATCCGAATTAGCAGAAAGTGTGGGCCTGCTGAGGCAACTTCAAGAGACTGATTCTTCTCTAAGAGATATATTTTTGAATTGTGCAGAAAGCAGACTTGATCAGCATTTGCAAACTTTGAATTCCATACTCGAGAGTGCTGATATCATAGAATGGGTAGAAAAATGTAACAATACACTTTTAGCTGATTTAGGAATTATCGTATCTTGCTACCATGAAATGTTTCAGGATGAGGACACCTCAAACATACCGGGATTTGCAGACAAAATTCTTTTCCAAGTGTTCCACCTTTTCGAGGAAGTTTCCAAGAGACCTGAAAATGTAGGAACTGATATTTTAATTAGAGGATTGGATAAGTTCTTTAGAAAACTGCAAGCCATGAAAGAGATAATATCAAGTGATACAGTATCTGAAAAGGCTGTTAATGTTGTAGTCCAATGCATAAGTAATAAGGCCACCATACAGTATCAGACTATACAGACACAATTCAAAGAAAGCTTAATGAAAGTAAGGCAATCATTAGCTAGCAAGGGATCAGAGAGTAGTGATTTAAAAGATATATTGAACTCTTTACAAGTCTACCTAATGCAGAAGGTCCAGGCTTCCCTGTTAGATTTAATGGCATTCTTACAAAATAACTTGTCGTTTGGTCTGAAACCTTGGTGTGCAAAAGCAGTAGCTGATTCTTGTTGGAAAGTAATATCAGAGACTGTGATTAATCTTTCAGATATGGTTAAAAAGATGGCGTGTTTGCAATCATCCAACAATAACATTCCATTTGAATTATTATTGATCCTAGCAAAATTGTGCTTAGAGATGCAGGAGACTGGTGTTACAACATTACACTGCCATTTGATAAAACTCTTAGAAGAGTCAGCACCAGGTCTTGTTGTAGAAAATAAAGATACCAATAGTGTTATGGTGCATTTGTCTACTGCTGCTCAGTCAGCATTAGATTCTGAGGTAGTATTTATTGGACAAACAGCAGCCCAAATGTTAAGAGTTTCTGTCCTAGCTAGAGATTGGCTGCGTGCCCCGGAACCAAGAGGTCCTCGAGCAGTATGCAGGAGAGTGGTTGAGACTTTGGCTAGTGCAGATAGTGCTGCATCACAACTATTCCCTACAAGTATAAAGCCATCAAGTGACTCCAGCCGGCGCACAATATGGTCTCGGGCACCATCTTCTTTCTCACCAATTAACAGAATATTTTCCGAAAGAATTGAAGTATTTAGCCCGGCAGGTGCTGACAGAGCAGCCTTGTCAAATGGCGCATTGAAAGTTGCTCTAAAAGCATTAGTTGAGTGTGTGAGACTGCGTACATTTGGAAGGCATGGTTTGCAGCAGTTGCAAGTTGATGTACATTTCCTCCAACAGAGATTGTCATGTATGGGCAATGATGAGAGGCTTCTCAACGCTTTGCTTGAAGATGCTTTATCATCAGCTCAATTACGATGTGTAGATCCGCAACTAATGGAACCAAGTATAGTAGACATCATTTGTGAAAGAGGATAGAGTTAATGATAAATATAAGTAGATTTTAAGTATTAATTTACTAGAATTAAAGTTTATCCAATTATGTTTATGATAGTTTTTGTTTCAAATTACCCGCAAATATTGGCATCTTCTTAGATCTAATGGTCTTATAACCTAGCCTGGTCAGACTGGGGATTTTGGTTCTCGGATTTTTGTGTCCACCAAAATAGAGCGATTACAATAGGGTGACTCACGCTACACCGTTTTGGGTTTGGGCAGGGCCTCGTCCATGCCTGGTCCGATTTTCAGCCGTCGCATGGTCAACTAATATTACATACATTTTTAGGGACACCTTGAACGAAGAATTTCGCTATGGATACATTCACGCTATACCGAGCGGTAACATTCGAAATGTTTAAGGCCGACGTTAGAGTCGAGCCCGGCACGGCCGCGGCAGTGTGAATGATGCCTAACGCGTATCGCATTTAAAAAGTCCCCGAATAACTGAGGACGCCGCCGAAATATCAGACTGAACAAAATTATAGGCGTATAGCCCGACAAAAACCTCAGGTTGGGCGCAGTAACGCACACAGGCTCGCTAAAGTAAAGTTCGCTGTGGGGTGTGACACGATCTTTAGTACGCGTTGCGCGCGCTAATCTTTTTATTAAACTTTGTTTATTATACCTACAACACAACATAATCTCAGAATATTTGCTTTCATAGCTAGCGTGCGCTTTTCTGAAGTTTCTGGCAACAAATGTCCGTACACAGTGTGCATTGAGTCCGTGGCAAGTTCTCGGAGGACATTTGTTTCAAGGATTTTTGTCCTCTACGAATATAAGGACCTCGTCTGCGCAAGCCATACCTACTGATGTATGGCTGAGTTTTCAAATGATATGAAGATGCAATCGAAGCACGTACGCGAATTATTACGAACGAATCAAATAACGCGAATGAACTTAGGCGCGCTAAAAACCGACGACGGGGCAGTCTTTCTGACCGTAAAGCGTGATCCTATGGTTACCACGTATTTGTGATCCACATTGAAAGTCACACACGCTTGTAGCTCCTCGTGTGCGTTGGCAGAAACAATTCTCTTTATCATTTCGTTCATGGCAAAATTGTTCCATTTACGCCTCAGCTGATACGAACGGACCACTAAGAGTGGCAACGGCAAAGTACACTTACGACACTATTCTACTTTTGATATTACCCGCGCCAAGTACCTACCCGGGGAGCAATACGTCTTAGGGCGTCCGCTGCCATGAGCGGGTGCGCAGAGCGGACGAACCCTCCGGTGGGTGCTGCTTCATATTGTTACGTGTCGGGATGGGGTTCGAAATTATATGCCAGTTCACGCTTGACAGTTATTTATTCACCACACAATTTACACACAATGTTAAATACAAAACACTCAATAAACACTGTATTTCACATACGTTGATCGACGCATTCTAGAAAGTACTTGTTAAATTGAGAATTAGCTAGCACCCGCGAGTACAAAGTACCTACTTATACCTACGCAGGTAACGCGCATAACTTGTAAACAAGTGCAGATGTCGTTGCACTTTCTCCCTTACGCCGCACTGCATAAGGCTCATTTTAGAATGAGCCGCATTACTTGACCTCTATCGCGACCCGCGGTGATCTGGCAAATTCGATCTCTAGCACTTTCGCGGTTTCGTTTCGAGTGTTTGTGACAATATCATTTCATAGAGCAGCGCTACGAGAACTTAACATCTCTCTAACGCCGGATTTTAACGCGTCGTTGGGATTGAAATGACATCATTTCATAGAGCATTGCTAGGAGGGCGACGGGGACGCTCGATTGACTGTCTTCTGAGCGTCGTCTTTTGGCTGGATAGTATACTAGGTATCATCAGCAAAAATAATCCATTATCGACTGTTCACCCACGCGATCGAAGTTGTACTAGCGGCGCTGCAAGAGGTGGGAGTCCGTTACCGGCGACGACGGGTTGAATTTGTCAGGGACGGAGCAGGTCTCTCGACGGATGTCCGCTCCGTGCTCCCGCTAAGGCAGCGGACGCCCTACTTCGTTTTTGCATATCTATCCCATAGCAATTCCCATATCAATCCAAGTCATGAACTATGTTTTTATCCAAATCTGTTCAGCCTCAAAGATATTACATTTTTTTATGGTTCAGCTATATATTGAGTTATAAACACTAAACTGTTCAGCATTAAAAATATTTGCAAGACATAAAACCACCATATAATTAATTATCATAAAAATCGAAGTTTAATCGCTGTGGGGTCGCACGAACGATTTCCTAGATCGCTCTCAAGTCTTACTGCAAAGTCTCCCGCTGTAGATTTTCGAACCGATGGCATAGAGTTGACATACGCAAGACCTTGTTACAGCATAGACTAAATAAATGATTTTGATTTGAGTTTGAAGGCACTGGCGTAAATAAGAAAACATGAAAGTGTTTTATACAATTTATTTATAACCCATTTAATCAAAATTGCATCATCATATTAAAAATAATGATATCATCTACATATATATAAAATTTATGTTAAGTGTGTGACATGTTATGGCAAGGCCACTATCAGGGATTCGATGGTTTTACAAAAAGCCCTTTAGGTAAATCGCCAAAGACAGTAAAATTTGCAAAAGGTGCAAATCTTAAGTGGGGGGGCAGATCTTAAAATATGTCCCTACTTATAATATCTGTAATTACTGCTGCCCTATTTAAAACTTTGACTACGGCCCTGCCGCTATTTTGTAGTGGCGGCTATTTTGATCAGTTCAATCGGTCAATAGGAAAGGGATAAAATCTCAACTATTCACGACTCAAATAAATAGGACAAGCTAAATCAAAGTGCCAGTGCATCCGCCCGGATAGGGGAGGGTGTGTGTTCGAGTCCTGTCTGCTGCCTGGTCCACATGGAATTTTTCTAGTAAATTTTTCTTTAGATTTAAATCAAACTGTTTAAGAACTAAGAACCTACGTAATCGCCGCGCTCAGAACATAGAATAAAAATTTATAGTTATTATTATAAGGCTCAGAACAAAGCGTCATTTCTGTCACGCAAACAAAAACGATACGTTTACAGTCATTCTCAGTTTCTGACGTAGTATTAAGCAGAATTCATTCGAGCTTAACTTGTGACGGCACATTGCCCAGGGAAAGTCCGTAACCAATCTTAAAAATCAGAACATTCTTTTCTTAGGTCTGTATACAAAACAGTTATACTTGGCGGCATATCACTTACAAAGTTCTGATATTTTACAACTATAATTTAACTATTTAAATGAGTCTTTCTCACGATAGAGTTTTAATCATGATGATGGCCTTGTCAGGACATATCACACATACTATTAAATGCTTCTAAAACATAAATCTCACAAGACATTCTACTATTTTAGCCATTCATTACATATACAGTTAGTCACAAGAGTACATAAACATATTTAAAATTAAAAACAACGTAATATATTATTACCATTACAAACAGAGAATTTGATAAATATTTTGGTCCTAGTTCACTATAAAATTAGAGAGTATTGCTTACTGTTTTAATCAAGTGGTTAGGAAAGTACCTAAAAAGCATATATGACATAACAACTGCATTGATAGTTTTTTTTTATATTGCCAGGTAGGCAAAGGACTCTACCCCACCTGATGTTAAGTGGTGATAAAGTTCAAACGAGAAGATAGCTGGTACAGCAGTTATAAACTGCTACCTCAACCATCCTCACCTTGCCGGCCTGCAAAAATGCTTCTTCACGCCTCTCTTAAAGGACCCCAGATTGTAGGAAGGAACTCACTCAGGAATAGTACGACAAAGAAATGAGTCACCGAATTTCTTTGTTCGTGTAGGAATAATGGCTACAGTAAGTCGGTCGGTGGCAACGTAGGCCAGCCAAACCACCCGGGTTTAAATTAAAATATTATAATAAGATTGAAGTTAAAAAAAAAGAATTAAATATTAATCTAAGAACTAATTATGTAATTGAGTAACCTATTCCTGTAATAAGTTTTATTTTTGCATCATAAGTAAAAAGAATAGGACATTTTCTTGTTTGCACTGGTAAAACTAGCAGCAACACTCTCTGATAACCCATGTGTCCCTAGTATAAACATGAACAAGTCTTCAACAAACAGATATAACTGAGACTTTCATTATATCCATCTAAACTACATCCATATTCAATCAACGGCAATCAAATAGGTAAATTGAAATTTACAAAATATAAATTTTTGGTCTTGTGCCTAAAATTGTTTCAATATAATAATTTCAACACATCCATCATATGCAGTGTTTCCATTGATATAATTTTGTTATTCCCGAACTTCATTTCAATGATGAAATGATAAAATCAACCACTATCTATATATTTGATAGTTGAACTTACAGAAATAGTTCAACATTAAGAGACTATAACTGAATGGATAGTTTTCAGTATTTTTCAATTCCGTCAACATAAATCCCAACGAAATTAACGTTCACTCAATAAGCTCATTTTCCATGACTATATTACATATTTCAATTAGTAAAATATACTATATTTGCGTAAATTGATAGAAGCATGTAAAATTATATTATATCAAAAGAGGTAGACTACCCTCTTCTACGATAATATAACGATATAAATCGAATTCAACAATCGACTAACAATTGCCAGCTGAAATTGCACTGCGCGAAAAATTGTAATGTCAAAGACGATCTTCGACTTAAAACTAGCAAAACATAAATATTTTATCGAACTTACGAGTTAATTATTTAGTTCTACAACAAATTGACAAAATATATTTATTATTAAGTCCTCCAATTTACATATAGACAATATCAACGCTTTTACGGCTCACAATAAAAATATTGTATTATATGTCGGGTGAGTGTCTTAATCGTCAATATGTAAAAATATTTCTATATTACAATGGTCCGTCTGTTACCTACGTTAATCGAGAGCGTCGTGATGCGTGATTTCATCTAGAATATAAAACTAGCGATTCACCTAACCTATAACACTAGCCTATCATTTCCGTCCAACAGCCTGGGAAATGTCTTCAGTCCGATTCAGTAATAGTGAGGTTTAATTTTTGGATTTCTCCATCATTTTCTTCATTTTCTCTGGGACGGGCACTCCCTTGTGCGCGGTGTACCTTCTCAATTTTACGTCTGCGATGCCCGTTTTTGGAGCTTCGCTGGTTTTGAGAGATTTTCGCGAGTCGGGTGATTTTATTTCTATTTTCGGAGCGCTGGATTTCCTCGTGATTGCGGTGCGGGCGTTATGATCGCTTCTGACGCTGGATTTTCGCGATACGCTCACATCCGGTTTGGGGATGGCAGAGGTCTTCTTGGGGGCTGTTTTGGCGGTAGTTTTGGTTTTGGGGGTAGTTTTGGGTTTGGTCTCGGGAGGGGGGGAGCGACGGCGCCGTATTCGCGGCGGTGTGTGAGCGAGAGTTGTGTGGCGGGACAACAATGCGGCGCTACTGAACAACTCGCCGCAATCGCACCTGTGCTCTATCTCCGCAATACCTAACCATATAAATAAATAATAAAATAAATATTTCCAACACTCACACCGATTAGCCTAGCCCCAAAGTAAGCACTTTAAGGCTTATGTTATGGGATAGTAGGGTAATGGATAGAATACATATCTTCATCATCAGCCTATTAATGTCCGCTGGGGCACAGGCCTTCCCTATGGATGGAATAGGGAGGCTGGGCCATGACCCACCACGCGGGCCCAGTGCGGATTGGCGGGTGCTAACGGCTGCAGATGCTTAACGTGTCTTCCAAAGCACGGAGGAGCTCGAGATAATAAATTTTTGGTCAACCATCCAATGACCGTATCACAGCAAAAATTGCTTAACTTCAACAATCGCAGCTGAACGCGCTAACCACTTGCGCCGTCGAGCTCCTCCATATAAATAATAAAATGAATACCAGAGGAGCTCGACGAATTTAAAAAAATGCGACTTAACACCTTCATCCACTCATGTCTTTAATTCATACATCATCATCAGCCTATTAATGTCCCCACTGCAGGGGCATAGGGCTTCCCTATGCATAATATATAAGAAATAGGAAGATTGGGCCTAGACTCACCACGCGGGACCAATGCGGATTGATGTGTACTAACGACTGCAAATGGGACCAACGGAACAACGTGCCTTCAGAGGCACGAAGGAGCTAACAAAATCATATTAAATTATGGTCTAACTATAGAATATGGTTCCGGACACTTTTTTATTTCAAATTTAAAACAGTTAAATACAATAACATACAAAAGCCTCTATTTGACAGTCTCTGTCACTACTGTAACATGTCAACATGGCCATTGTATATGGGTTAGCTAGTAGCTGGCGCACTCAGTTAGTTTTTACATTTCTATGTCTGCCTAACATGTAAGATTAATTTAATAATAAAAAATATTACTTGAGTACTCACGTTTTTTAAACGGTTTCAATGGCGAAGGTTGTGCTACTTTGTTTTTCGCACCTATTGGCCTTCCAAGGGATTTCCTTTTCGCGATGCCACTTAGCGATTTTCTTTTTTCCGCCAGGGATTTTCTCGGCACCTTTCGTCCTGTTTCTTTAGATGAAGATTCTTCGATGTTTGATTTTGTGATCTTTTCAGTAATAGTTTTTGGAAAAGAATATTTTATGTCGCTATCGTCCGAATCTGTGTAAGGAGCCGGCTCTGGTTTAACCTTTTTAGCTAATACAGCTGTATTAGTAACTATTGCTTTGCTTTGAACTAGCTTGGGTTTTAAACGAGGAACTTTGTGCGAGTGTTGTAGCGATATTCGTCTTTTGATTAAATCTTTAGAGTTAGGGCGTTCGACTTGCAATGAGTTCCGTTTGTTGGCTCTAACTTTCATGAATAATTTCTCTTCAGTATTGTCATCCATTTTGTAGTTTGGATTCAGCATGTATCTTATTTCATCATCATCTTCACTAGACTCTTTAGATTCAACAATAGGTAATGGAAGATTTGGTTTCAGCCGTTTTGCGACTGTTGGAGCTATTTTCTCTTTAACTATTGCCTTTTTCTTCAGTGTCTCATGACTCTTGGTTTGCTCTCTTTTTTCTGGCTTTTTACAACTATTTGGAAGATCTAATATCACTTTTACTGCTTCCTTTTCACGTTCATTTAATGGCTCACCTCTAGAAATTTCAAGGTCCTTTGGTTTTTCAATTGTGATGTTATGTTTTGGTGTTTCAGGAGATAAGTCATTTGTTTTTACATTAGCAGATTTTACGGTATTGTTTCTATCTATAATGTCTTTGAGACCTTCTTCGCGTGTATCACTTGGTACGTCTTTCTCATTTGTAATGATTTCTGTTGATACTAGTATAACCTCATCGTTATCTTTATCAAACTCTTCATCAGCTATATCAAGCTCGCTATTTTGATCGACATTTTCTAGCTCTTCTTTTGGTTTATTTTGTTTAGAAGCAGCCTGGCGTTTTTTCCTTTGGCATATAATTGAATGTTTATTCAATGAATGCTCATTAGGGAAGACCATGTAACAAAGTGGACATTCATGAATAATATCTTTGGTAGAGAGAGAACTCTTCACACTTTTGTCATCAGATTTTTCAGAAACAGTGTCCAAGTGCTGCTCTTTATGTTCAATTAAATGATGTAGCTTTCTGAAGGTTTTCTTACATATTTCACATTGTGGAGGTGGTTGTGATTTTTCCACTGTTCCTGATGTGGTGGTGTTCTTTTGTCTGTTTATGCCATCGTGAGTTTCTCGGTGTTCCACTAAATGATGTAATTTTCTAAACGATTTGTCACAAGGCTCACAACGAAAACCAGCACTGGCGTCATCGTTTTGCTTAACTATATTCTGGTCTTTGGAAGCTTTGTCATCATTTTGTTCGGAAGAAGTTTTTCTCGATAATTTAGTAGACGAAGCAACAGTAGGATTGTGAATGAACCGATGTTGTACCAAATGATGTAGTTTGCGAAATTCTTTTTTGCAGACTTCACAACTGAATACAGATTTTGTTGTCTTTATTTCGGTTACGTTTTTCTTCGATCCATCCTTTTCATGTTGCAATTTATGATTTACCAAATAAGAGAGTTGTCTGAATGTTTTGCCACAGAATTCACACATCAAATCATTTCCTTTATCAAATATTTTGGTTTTATATGAAGTTATTTTCCTCGACGTTGTGAGCTTAATACCCTCGGTCTTTTCCGGTTTCGGTTTAATTGGAGTATCAAGTACAATAATTTCTTCTTTGTCAGTCATGGATTTGGGATTGGTATCTCTTGATTTTCGTTTTTTCCTCATGTCTATTATAGGAAAATCACTATCGCCGACATCCATTTCATCTAATTTACTATCACCAGATTTCGTGTCCGAATCTTGTGAATCTCTATACCTCCTTGGGCTTTTGTTACTGGAGTCGGATCTGTTTGGCGAAGGTCCAGTGCAATGTTTGACATGTTTAAAAACTACATTTTCTGAACGGAACAATTTATTACAGATAGGACAAAGTATATTTTCATTAATTTTTCCCATTGTCCAATTTTCTCTTATTCTTTCACCATCACTGCTATCATCATCTGTATCCCGATTCCTTTCCGTGTTTTCCTTTGGACTGATATCAGTTTTGACATCTGAGAGCCTCGGCTTCTTCTGTGGGGTCGGAACTTTAGCTTTATCAACAGCTCCCTCAGGTAGAGGATATTTTCTCGGACGTCCTCTACCTCTCTTTACAGGTGTATTTTGTTGACTATCAGAATTTTGTATTAGTAGAGAACTTTTAGTCAAGTTTTCTGACTGAGTTTCTAATAATTCAGCTGCTTTTACAAGATTGTCAATAGCTGAAGCTGTATTTTTATGTGTGATATGACTGTTGTCAATTTTTACCGATTCCTTTTCAAAAACGTTAATAACTTCGTACGGTTTGGAAACTTCATTTTCAATTATTGTTCCGCGACCTAATAAATAAGATTTTTTAGGGACTACTGCCTTAGGACTCTTCTCGACTTTGTCTTCAATTTTTCGTTTCTTTTTTGGAGAAACTTCTATTCCTAAATCACCGGGTTCTATTAACTCTAGCTCAGGAGTTTCTACAGGAGTTAAAACTTGTTTCCTTTGATGTTTTGTTTTTAATTTGGTCTCATCTTGATATTTTCCATCATCTATGGATTCTATTATGTCCGAGTCGAGTGAGTCGCTAGTTGAAATTGCACACATATCAATATTAGAAGTTTGTTTTTTTACTGGAGATAATTCATTTCCTTGAGCATTTAATTGTTTTGGAATAAATTCAACATTACTCTCCATAAAGACGACCTTCACCGGTTTGTCTTCTATTATAGTTATTTGGCGTTCCGATTGGCGTTTCGCTGTTATGGCATTTTGATAAGCCATTTTCACTTTTGAGTGATAATTTTTGTTTGTGTTATCTTCGTGGTGTATAGTCGCTACATTAGATGTATTTTGATTTGGATAAAAATTGATATTTTGTTTCTCGGTTTCGAGCTTTAGGGGCAACATAGGTTTATTTCCGCGATTTGCGAAATCATGTTTAGAATATGTTTTCAAAACACTTTCCTTTTGTACAACTGTCTGAAATACATTATGTTCTTTGTTATCAAAATTAACAGTTATACAATTTTCATAACTTATTGAATTTCGTCTTACAAATTTATCAAAATCATTCTCAGTTATAATGGCTTCTTTCTTGGAATTATCAGGGTTTATTGGTGCAGCATTTTCTAATTTATCAGATATAGGTAATTTTGTAGTTTGTTTTTTATTTAGATCCATATCACCCGTAATTGGTTCGTGTTCAATAATCTCTTCTTCTGAATCAATATCTGTAATATTTTCCTTCACGCCTTTTCGCTGATTTTTGTTAGGAAATGGAAGAAGACTAGGTATTTTACTTTGTTTATTCGATGACACTTTTTGATTATCACCTTTTTCTGTTTTTTGATCAGCACGCTGAATTTCCGCATCACTAGCTTTTGCTAAGCACGAAATACCATGTAATTCATTCATTTTCTTTTCAATTTCATCGAATTTTGCTTTATCTTGTAAAGCATGTAATGTCTCATTCATAACATCATGAACATTATCTGGCTGAGATTTTATAGGTATGGCTCTATTTATTATATCTTCAATAGTTTTGTCAATCAAATCCTGATTATTTATTTCTTTTCTTTGTGTTTGTTCTTTTTTCAATGCAGCAGTAGATTCAGTAGTGACACTTACTGAATCAGTCTGTGATTTAGGAAATGATTCTTGCTTGAAATGTTTTTTTGCAGCTACAGAGTTATTTTTTGATAAAGAAGTTTCATTTTTAACAGGAACTTTGCTGTCTTGTATTGCAGGTTTACACGAAAAAACGGAGGCTTCTTTCTTTATGGGCAACCTATTGCTACAACCAAAATCTTGAACTTTGACATTTGATGATATTATATTGGTGTGCGTCTGTCTATGACTGTCTATCTTTTTTAATACATCTCTGCGATTTAAATCATTTGAATTCTTTATTTGTTTTCCATTAGAGCTATTTGAAGGCACTTTTGTTTCTTTTATTTTATTTAAAAACGCTTGTCTATTAGCCTCTGTCCATTTGCCAAACGGAACAGGTATATGATTGACACTGGAAGGTTTCTGATCAGTTGCAGTACTAACTTTAGGAAATATCTTCTTGGCAGTTGCAATATCTTTATTTTGGTTGATATTTTGTGTAACCAAAGGTTTTGATTCTGCATTACAGATGTCTTTTTGATCTGAAAAGGAAGACTGTTCTAGGGAAGCAACTTCTTTTGTGACTAATACTTTTTGTTCAATTATTTTTACTGTGGTTGAGTCAGCGGTGCTTTCTTTAGTGTCTAACGATTTGTCTATTTTCAGTAACTCAGGTTTAATGATCTTTTCCAGTTTTGGTTTTTTATTATCTGGTGCCTTGAGTAATTTTTCTTGTGAAGTATTAATATCTGGCAATGTACTCAGTAACAAAGAATCTTTATTGATTTCGTCTTTCGATATATTAGAAATTATTTCCTTATTAGGTTTCAACACAGTACCTGCTAAGTTTACAGCTTTACCTTCACTTGAGTCTGAATCAATATTTGATGTTTTTTCAATTTTTGTATCTTTAACATTATCAATAATATTGTCTTTTATTGATTCTTCACTAATTTTATTGGTGCAAATTTCTTTACAATGCTGGTCAGCTACATTCTTATCGGCTCCTTTGCTTGCGGCATCCACATCTTTTAATTTGTTTTCATTTTCTATAGAAATGATAGCAGAGTTTTTATCTGTAGTACTAATTTGACTTTGTACAATATCGACTTTTGCATTTGTTTCCAAATTTTCGATTGTACTACTTGCAACTTTTAATTTGACAATAGATTCATTTTTATTGATGCCACTAACACTTTTAAAATCTTTTTCAGCATCATTCAATAATGTTTCAGAAACACTTTTTGCTACTGAATCTAACTGAGCAATGGCTGCTGTTTCTAATGTTTTTTTCTCAGTTCCTTGTTGATTTGAGATTCCAAGTACAGGTTCTAACTTAGATTTAGATTCATCTTTTTTGTTTTCACTAATATCAACTTTACTTATGCATTCAGTTTCGGCAACACTTCCTTTTTCTTTATCATCACAATTTATCTTCTCCTTCACATCAGCTTTACTTAAGCATTCAGTTTTGCTAATATTTGCTTCTTCTTTATCTTCACAATTTATCTTTAATTTTTCATTAATATTCACATTATCATCTGCATGGTTGTGCTTTGAACTTTCAGTACTTGAGGCTGACGACAAGCATTTTCCCTTTGCATCTATTTTTTGCTCAATGTCGTCAATTTTTATTTTATCATCATTATCTTTTGTATATTTATCTACTTTTGGTTTTGCTATATCAGTGTGAACTTCAATAGTTTTCTTAACATTATCTGATTGTCTGTTAGGATGTAGGTGCAAATCAACCATTGTTTTAGTAAGGGGGATGCCCTCCTTATTTGGAGTTGAATGATATGTCATTGGTGTGAAACTACCTACAACTGGCGATTTTCTAGACTCACTAAATTTCATAAATATTCCATTTGCTTCTGTTTTACTTTCACAAATTTCTT
Source organism: Chilo suppressalis (assembly GCA_902850365.2). Classification (NCBI taxonomy): domain Eukaryota; kingdom Metazoa; phylum Arthropoda; class Insecta; order Lepidoptera; family Crambidae; genus Chilo; species Chilo suppressalis. The sequence continues at coordinate 25,969,207 of OU963901.1, read as the reverse complement.
TAATACAGTCTTTATCGATGTTATTTAAAACTGTTGCACTTTCATTTTGTGTTTTAGATTTTCTTTCAGTCACTTTGCTGCTAGTGATGTCACTTATAACTTTGTTTATGTCTTTAATGGGTACATGTGACACATTAACTTCATTAGAACTTCCTTCTTGGGCAGTCTGAAAGTTTTACATATTACTTTAATCAATTACATTCTGTTTCACTATAAAATAGTCTATATAAACAGAGTGTATAAGCCCTTATCATTTCTAAAATAGGATATTTAACTAACACATTTTATTAGGATAACCTAAAGGAACATATATATACTTACCACTTCTTTAGGGACTTCAATTTGTATTTCTTCATACACTTCTAAGTTTCCTTCATTATTTTCACTGTAAGTAAGAAAATAAAAATTAAATCTCTTTTAAAAGAACTTTCTGCTTTTCTGTATCAACTTATGTTTTCAATTACTTCTGTATCAACAATTACTGAACAAAGATTACTTCTGTATTAACTTTTTTAGCGCAGATCCTTACATATTAACACAAATGTCCCTGTAGATAGAAGATATGAAGCATTGATTGTGGTCACACCACATGAACCCATAGCTCACAAATACCATGACATTTAGCAGAATACAGGTCTTATAGGTGTGAGTAGGTTTATCACTTTATAGTTTATCAACTACTGAAATTAATATAAAAGTTTACATTTGTAGCCCATTTGTATTGCTTAAAATGCTTGTGTAAATATTTAAACTTCATATTTTTGGTACATAATAGTATGCAATCTAAAACAAGTTATTGGGTACTGTTAATCATAAAGCTAATACCAATGTTACATGGTTGTGGTAGAGAGGCAGGTTTATTTACTGTGGCATGTGTTGCTCTAGGGCAGATATGGGCAAAACCTATTCCTTTGTTTGCCAATATTTACTATCAGAATTTATGGCAGACCAGTTTTTATAATATTTGACTACTTCTTTATTGAAATAAAAGTAAAGAATGTAAGTATTTCTTTAATATTTATAAGCAAATAGCAATAATATGTATAGTTAATATTAAGAAATCAAAATAACAGTTTTAAGTTTGCTGTGCAGTAAGTACCAGAGTGGATCCATTGGTACTTGGTGGAACTTGCCATTGATTTTTGCTTCATTTAGGTAAATATGCATCCAATTATCCGATCCCTAGTTATTACTTTAGTTTACTAGAATTAAATATTTATCATAAACTAAATCCTAATTATTCAAAACATTAATTTGTTTTCAACAAAATTGAAACTAATATTTTTGCTGTCATTAAAATTCAATGAAATTATTTAAATTTATTTTTCTCTTAATTTTAATTCAACTGTGCAAAAAATTACTTTTATTCATACTTATTTAGATATGAACTTAACTACTCACCGCACTTTGAGAAACTTAAAGTTTGGCTGCTGTTGGTCCTCATCAATCTGAACAGCAGCCAATTCCTCTTCACCCTCCTTTCTATATAGATATAAACCATTACCAATGTCAATTGCATCAACATTTTTTCCATCAATTTGCAGTATCACTTCAGTGGAGTCTTTTCGAGGCACTGGTTCCGAATCAACTAGAGTTGTTTCAGCAGCGTTGTCCTCCTTAAATTGAGACTCTGCCAGCTTGACATCTGCATTGCACTTCTCCTCACCTTCAACATTATCATCAATAACAAGCTCATCACCATCATAGGAATTATCATTATCATCAAATATATCCACACCACCAGACAAAATATTAGCAGCTTCTATTTGTTTACCAATTTTGTAGCTATCTAGGAAGTCATTTTTCTTTCCGATTGGAGACAAATTAGATATCAGTCTGTCTGGTTCAGTAATTGTCCTCTCTGTCTCTATAGTAGAAGACACATCTTTGATTGGGGAAATATCAAATGTAGAATCCACATCTGACAGAGAAAAATATTTTGAAGAGCTCTCGTTGGCTGTCATGTAAGCTTCACTCGGCGGAGATGAAGTGTCAAGCGTGGAGTCTCGAGAACTCCCCGCTTCTCGCAACTGATTCAACCTATCCATATTCACACTTCATCTGCTATAACAATAGAAAATGCCAATTTATTATTTAACCAATTGCCAGTTATGTGAGATAAATACTCTTTAGAAAATTATCTTAAAACCAATGAAGTTTGGTCAATTAATTTGTACCTAGGTCAATAGCAAAGAAATTACAGTGAAACTTTTTTGTGGAACAAACGATAATGATACTGTGACACTTTTGATAAACAACTAACAGATTACATCTTACCAAGTAAAAGATTACAACAATACCAAGCTAATAATGTTCTTGACAGTATTTATTTTGGAACAGTTTAAGTCGTAACAATATTTTTTAGCAATTTTGCTCAACAACACACACAACACATCAAAGATTAAAGATGGACGCCAAATGGCGATGTTGCCATTATTAAAGCATTAAGTTGTGGTTTAAATCATACATAAGTCTACTACGCACTATCTATCTTGCTGGATCCTGCATGCGTGCGTAAGTCGTGACTGGTGTCGATTCTGGCATAATTCTCTAAAGCTAAACTTAAATTTGACAACAGTGGTGTCGATTCTGGCGTGATTCTCTAAACTTAAAACTAAATTTAACATCAATCTCTCCTTTTCATTCCGTATATAGAAAGACAAGGATACACTATTGTCAAATTTAACACGGTTCCCAACTTAGGGGTTTTGCCCCCAGATTTAGGGGCTAGAAGTGTTAAAAGGGACTTTTTTAGGGGCTGGAATGTTTTGGGGGTTTTTTCAGGGGCTTTTAACAAAACTTCGGACAATGATGTCAATTCTGGCATGATTCTCTAAAGCTAAACTTAAATTTGACAACAGTGTATCTTTGTCAATCTCTATACAGAATGAAAAGGACAGACTGATGTTAAATTTAGTTTTAAGTTTAGAGAATCCTGCCAGAATTGACACCATTATTCACTTTCATAACAAACGGAATGAACTTTTTTCCCTTTTTCGGAGTTGCATATTCCAGCCGACCAAGATACTCGTCAAGGATTTCAACGAGCCCAAATTCGATGGGGTTACGTCGTTTAATTACGGAGTTTTTATGGCCACTTTCCAGCTCCATCATCAGATCAGATCTATGCCATAATAATATTGCATTGTCATCCGATTTATACATGCATGCAAAATTTCAGCTCAATCGGAAACCGGGAAGTGGATCAAATTCGATCCCAAACGAATCAATTAGTTGCATACAGGTGAAACTAATAAAAGCTTGTTTATTAACTGACACACTATTAAATCACATGTCTACTGCTGTGATTGGTTGTTGAAAAACCTAATGATTTTATTCCACCAATTTAACTAACAACCTGCTGTAAGCTCATTTTCGTTTGATTTTCCTTTCGGAAACTGTATTTATTCAATAAAATAATTTACTGTAACGTTTTAATTTATGAGCAATGAAAGAATTTCGGAAATAAGTAGGTACATAAAAAAATCTATATTTAGGGGATTTTAGGGGAATTTAAAAAATACTAAGGGGAAAATTTTGGTAAGGGTTAGTAACACTGAAATTTTAGTTTAGGTTTAGAGAATCGTGTCAGAATTGACACCAGTGTATCCTTGTCATAGAGAATTCTGTCAGAATCGACACCACTGTGTGAGTAGGTAGAGTGAAGTCAATCTCAGAATATTATTTAAAGCATATTATCTTTATTCTGAGAAGTCAATAACTGTAGTAGGCCTATTGGCTAACCGCTTGTAACAGATAGAAATGATAATCACGGAGCTATTTAGTAATCCAATGGTATAGATTCTGGCTTGATTCTCTAAACTTAAAACTAAATTTAACATCTAAATGGTATCGATTCTGGCGTGATTCTCTAAACTTAAAACTAAATTTAACATCAGTCTCTCCTTTTCATTCTGTGTAGAGAATGACAGGGATGCACTGTTGTCAATTTTAAGTTTAGCTTTAGAGAATCATGCCAGAATCGACATCAATGTTTAACATTTAGAATCATGTCAGAATCGATACCACTACTGCTATATTATTACGCCATTGGTGTCGATTCTGGCATGATTCTCTTAACCTAAAATTAAATTTGACAACAGTGTATCCTTGTCATTTTCTATACAGAATGAAAAGGTGAGACTGATGTTAAATTTAGTTTTAAGTTTAGAGAATCATGCCAGATTCGACACCACTGTAAATGTCAAAAAAAAAATTGCGAAAAGGTCGGCTGAGCTGAGAAATGACATTTATAAGCTATTTGTTTAGTATTCAACATTGGTCTAGAAAAGACTAGAATCCATGTCATTCTCTATAAAGAATAAAAAGGAGAGATTTATATTAAAGCTTAAAGAATCAATCCAGAATCGAGACCAAAATAAAAAAGTGACCTATGGGCCATGGCATGGGATTGTTGTTGTTGTCGTTGCGTGCATGTTGCGTGTAGGCATGGCATTATCTGCGTCTATGGGTGCTGCGCTCTGCTGTCTATGGTTATCCACTCCCCTTCTCTTCTTTGACACGACTGACAGTTGTTTACTTTTGCTGTGCTGTGTCAATTTAAAAAATTCTAACGATTTTCAGAGCAAATCCCTTCAGGAGTTTTTTCAAAGTGCTGAGATAATCCTAAGCCAAAATAGTAATGGCTCCTAGAGAAACACAAAAACTGACTCCCAAAGTACAACGCACAATTGTGAAAACCGTTGGGACGAAAAGCAGAACTCCAACTTCAGTCTTGAAAAAGGCAATGCCGAAAAGACAAACAACAGAGAAAGTGCCTTTAAAAGGTAGGTTAACAAACATTGTGGGAACGTGAGAACGATCAGATTGAGAATGATTACTTAATATTATATTTTTTTAGCCATTAATACGGTTGGATTAAGACAACGAACCAATACAGTTCCGAAAGCCTCTACGCCTAGGCCGAAAGAAAATAATACCGTTCCACTGCCCAGCAGCGTAACAAAAAGCGCCAAGAAAGCGTCCTGGAAGCGACGGCCCAAGGCAGCACACTCTGGAGTGCCTGTTCCTGAAAAAATGAAAAAGCTTATGGAGAAGCAGTTTCAAGACTCAGACTGTAGCCTCTGAATAAGTATTTAAAGACTGGTTTTTGACCTTTTCTCAATATTCTCCATTTTTGGTCACTACAAGAGTTTTTTTAACAACAGTAAATATCAATCGACTGTCAATCAATATCAATGGACTGTTATTAAAAAATATTCTCTTGTGGTATTTATGTATTTTTATGGAATTAAAAAAAGACCACAAGTGTCAGTGTACTGCACTATTCTACACTCAATGTGAGCTTAACATAGTGTATTGAAACTTGCATGCTAGCTCACATTGTTGCATTTATATGTTTTAGTGAAACTGTGTTTGATATTTCTGTTAAGTATATTTTTACTTATAATGGCATACAAAATAATGTACAATTGTGAGAGTCAATAAAGAAAGCTGGTACTAGATTTCAATTCCAATATTATGTAATGTGGTATTTGAATACATTAAGGTATTCCTTAATATATTTATTAAATTTTAATACTATGTTGAAAATAGTTGTTAGAACCCTTACTGCTGTGCAAGGTAGCAAATAAGGTTTATGATCAACTATAAAACCTTCATTTGCGTTCTTTAAGAGAGTAAACTTTATTATTCAGATGCAAGCCAAAATATTCCTGAAGGTATTTTTAAAGTGAGCTTTGACTTAAATACATCCATCCATGTAACTACTATAGTACTACACATAATTCAAATTTCAAAAGCTTTAAATGTAATGTAATAACATTCGACAATCATTGGTGGGATTTATATTCACAATCAGATTTTATATTAACTCATAACGCAACAGGTAATTTATTCCTACATATAATTATTATCAACCACAACTTATTCAATTGCAAAAATTCATTGATGATTGTGAAATTTTGATACCTGAAAGCAATTTTATGTGCCATTACTGTACTTTAAGTAAATAAATATAGACTAAATTTTTATAAGATTGTAGTATAATTTATTGACTCTTGTCTTAAGTTTTTAACATTGTTGCAGCCTAATACAACCTCTAATGAAATTTCAGTTCCTTTGGTGTCATTTATGCATTTTTGACTAGTTGCTCTTACAATTGATGACTATAACTGACAAAGTTATATTGACAGTATGTGCAGATTAGGACAAAAGAATAGCATAAGCAAGCCACACTAGTTCTTAAAAATTGTAATATTGTATTTGATAAATATGGCTTTATTCAGTATGGTTTCCATTTTTAAAAGTATATGTTTTAGGAGGTACAACAAGAAGCTTTTAAACCCCACATCAAAAGTAAACTTTAATAGTCTCGCCACAAAAAAAGGTATTCAACCTAAAACACATGTTTAAGAAGAAAATGTCTTAAAAAAATCTTAAACATAGTGAAAAACAGCATGTTACTTTTTTGTGCTAAAAGTAGGCCACCAACATACTGAACTTTTATACAAAGTTCACTTACTTTATCAAAAATCTTACTCAAACAATCACCACTAAAACTAAAAACTTCAGCAATCTTTATGCTTTAAACCGTGTAAATTTATTAATATAGCTGTAATTGTTGATAATTTTCGAGAAGTATTGTGTAAAACTGTAGTTTTAGTAATTTAACCTAAGTTTTAGAAGTAGAGTTTTTAAGATTTTATAATGGTTCTTAAAGTCTTGGTTTTAATAAAAATTACTGTAGTTGTATTTATTTTATTTAATACAAGTGACCCGCCCCTTGCTTCGCTTGATTTCGCGTATGTACTTATTATTATTAAAGCTGTGTAGTGGAGCAAAATGATTTTGCCGACCTCTGTGGCCAAGTGTTATCTACGCCGATTTTTAGGCGCTGAGCAGACGACGGGGCGGGGCGGGAATTTTGTCTGCGAAGCAATAAAGACCGCGTCTGCCAGTGTTGCCAGACGGTCTCCGTGCCTTCCCCCTAGCGTCGCTCAGTTTCCCCCAAAAATCCCCTGAATGCCCCCACTCGCCTGCTCGCCTACTTTCTGAAGCACGAAATTCAAATCACGAAAATATATAATTCTAAATCCCGAAACATACGCCTTGAAATAGAATTATACATAATAACGAGTAAAATAAAATGAATTAAAAATATATTTAACGGAGAATATTAGTTTTATTTTTTCAAAATAACATTTTTATAGAAATTATCACATATATTCGTATCATAAGTGGAAAAAAAATACATAGAGAAGAATATCAATTAGTCATGGATGCTCTCGACTTTTAATGACTGTTTGCGATGAAGATACTGATTCGTATCAAAATTCATCACTGGGGAAAACATTAAGGACTTCGAGGTCACTATCATTGATGTTGTTATAAACATTTTCAGAAGTGAAACGTTTGAGCATGAGAACCGTAGGCTTGAAATCGCGGCAATCGACTCCAAGCGTGAGTCGGACGTGCATTATTGCCTCTACAATTGCAATTGACATTCTGTTGCGCAGTTTGTCTTTAACAATATTTAATATTGAAAAAGCTCGTTCGACCGAAGCGTTCGAAAACGGTAAGCACAACAGAGCAAGTACGAGCTGCGCAATATTACCGAACCGTTTTTGTCCGCCAGCATTTTTAATGTCGAAAATCTCGGCCCAATAATCTTCGGTATTTTGGAGGTTCAAAACTTTGGCAGTGTGAAGAAGATTCCATTCCTTCACAGTACTGTCGATGTCAGTGCACACACTGGCTTTAAGCTTGGTTGCTATCTCAGTGATATCGACTTTAACTTGAGATGAAGCTACGTTCGGCGAAAAAGTCGACAGTTTTTCGAGAATTTTTATATTCTCGGGCAATCTTTTTTGCAATTGTTGGCACAATGTGATTAAAAAATTCCTGCATCTTTCTTTAATATTGACCAGCGTTTCAGGCTTGATGCTCGAAGCAAGACTGTTGAAATCGTATCCGAAATTTACACATTGCAAGCTCATTAAGTGTTGAAGAAAATCAAAGGTCCCGAGTTCATAGCGCGATACTTTCTGAAGTTGAGATGGTACAACGATGGTTTGCAGGTGACTGTACATCAGATTGTTAAGGTCTTCGAAAAGTTTGACGGGATCAACGTTCTGAGACTGAAACAACTTATTCAGTCCTACAACACCTTTCAGGCTATTGGCGAGAAATGTTAGAAATAGCTTGTTTTCGGGTGTGGCGTACATTGCGTGCAATTGAGACGCTATATAACAGCGCTCGTCGTTACTTTCAGTGATTTGGAAATGAAGTTTCAACGCATCCCATTGCTCCAATATTGTTTCAACAGCCTGAAGTCGAACTAACCAACGCGTATCGGACATTTTAACAATTTTTTTTGGCAATTTATCTGAAAGCGTTTGATAAATTTTTGCATATGCAATTTGTCTTTTGGTACTATGGGTGAACCAAAGGTGGGTTTCCCGTACCAAAAAATCCATATGCCTTGGCAACGTCTTGCAGGCTTGTTCCGCGGCGAGATGCAGTGAGTGACAAATGCATGTTATTATAATGAGCTCTGGGTGTATAAAAAACTAATAACTGATTAGTGTGTTAAAAACTGTACAAAAGAATGAGGTTTTGAGGTTATTGCGGTTAGAAAAGGTTACTCGTAATATAGGTTAGGGTTTGTGGATAAAACGCGTGGACAAAAACAGTTTCAATATTGACAGGGGGTTCCCTCTGCCAATATTTGTTCATCATATCTCCGTGGCGCAGCAGTCAAGTGATTCAATCAAGTTTAACCCGCGACCGCGACCACCCGACTTCTTAATATCTGACGATTCGTTCGGTTCGTTATGCAAATGACTTTATTCTTTCAAATTATCGAAAAGAATAACTTTCTCAAAAATAATTCGCGTTTTTTTGAAAAACCCCTAAAAAATCCCCTAAAAAATTTTTCCCCCTGTTTCTCCCCTGAGCCCGACGAAATACCCCTAAATCTAGGGGGAAATCCCCTGATCTGGCAACACTGGCGTCTGCCCGTCTATGTCTGCGGCTGCCCGCGCCGCGTACACAAAGCACACGACGCACAGTGGGTGAAAAAAAGAGGTCCCCTTTCATAGGATTTTTGAAAAAATAAAAATGTATATTATCCGTTTAAGGTATGCGGTTTTATTAGACATATCAGTACATTGAATAATAAAATAGTTTGGGGAATTTCCTTTTAATCTAACACCATAAAGCACGGGCTTAAGAGTTTCAAATGTATGAAAACGGAATTTGTTTTGCTCATAACTTGTCTCGGTCTTCTACGGTCAAGCTGAAACTAATAGGGATTATTACCGGGTCTGTTACGAAGCCATGTGACCTTTGACCTTCACCCCGGACGGCCCCGTTCAAAAGATACGAATTTTTCAAAATGCTTATTAGGGTAATTTTGCTTTACGGGGTTATGTGTCTCAATAAACAGTTTGTTTATGTTTCTTGCCCAGCATTTAGTTATTAATACAGCGCAGATTATTATCTAATAAAACTATACATATATATATAGATAACGACACCATACAACTTAACTTTAAATAAAAGCGTCCTTATTCAAAAGATATGGAATTAATATAAATAGATAAAAGAAATAGTTTTAAGAAAAAGAAAACAAGAATACAATATTGTAAAGAATAACAATGAAGTCCTTTACAGCCTACAATTTAATCTTTTGTTTGACAATCGCTTAAAAGCCGCGCGCCATTAACGAGAGCATCATTACATATAAACAATACAAACTCTATTGTTGCAGGTTTTGAGGAATTCAAAGGGTTACCCACAGTCATAACCTGCCGTTGTTTGCCTATAATAATTACTGATTATTTGCTTTTATTGTGGGTAGGTGAATAAATAATACGTTTTATTATTATTATTCAACAATGACTTCGATTATAATAAATACGGAGTACACCTGTATTTCATTTCACTTATCATTATTGACTCGTACCGTAACGTTCTCTTTGCTCAAATTTTAAGTTGCTCAGAATGGAAGGGCTTGTGTCTAATCTCGACGTATATATATATATATGAGGCAAAAATCTTTTAGTGCCGACATGTTATTTCAAAAAGTACTCGATTCAGTGAGATTTTCATTATCTGAAGAACAAAAGACAACTCTTAAAACGTTTTGTGCTACATATACGAGTAATCTTAAACGCAAATGGAAGTCAGCTAATTACACACAAGGGAATTTTATAAAGAAGTTTGCTGACTGGTTGGACCAAGAAATAAAATGGCCAGAGTTTGTTTCACTAGACATAACTGAAGAACAATCAAATATTATGACGAGTTTTGAAGATCCTTCAACAAGTATTTCAACAGTAACAAGACCTAGTTTATCAACGGAATGCACTGTTCCTCATAGTGTGGCTGTGTCGACATCAACCGCTACATTTAGTCCTCGAAAAGAATTTGCCAATTTGAGTCCACTGCAAAAAAGAAGAAGAACTGAAAATCTCATTGCCGAAAACGATTTTGAGACACTTGCTTATGCCCTGGCTAGGAAAGCGGAAAATGAAAACCAAACGGACTTTGTAGAATTAGTGAAGCATTTGATTAAAAAGCCTGAAGATGCGCCAATGCTGCGAGCCTGCCTGAAATCGACGAAACGAACTTGTCATACCGATAAGGCACTCGGTATTTCAACATCACTGAAATTATCGAAATGGCAGTATATTACATTGAGGCAGACAATGAGAGACATGGGGTGTGATATACTTCCATCGTATGATGCTTTGAAGCAAGAGAAGAAGGAGTGCTACGTTGAAAAAGAAGACATGGTAATAACTGAGACTGAAGTTAAACTTAAACTTCAGTCTATTTTAGATATTACGGTCAAGAGACTATTAAAAACTCTGGAAACTGATTTAACTGGCAGTAATTCGACTCTTATCAGTAAATGGGGGTTTGACGGTGCATCTGGGCAAAGCAACTACCAACAAAAAATTGACGGCGATGATTCAAGCATCTTCATGTGTTCATTTGTGCCGTTAAAACTGGTGAGAGATGGTACTGATGAAATAATATGGGAAAACCCCAAAGCGTCTTCAACGTTTTACTGTCGACCCATTTATTTTAAGTTTGCTAAAGAGAACGATTTGAATGTTAAAGAAGAAATGACTTCAATTGATACGGAAATTGCTGCTCTACATCCAACTGTTATCGATGGTGCAAATGTAAAACACGTTCTGCATATGACGATGATTGATGGTAAAATAACTTCACATTTATCAGATACATCCACAGCTACATGCGATATATGCAAAGCAAAACCAAAAGAAATGAATGATATCGACAAGGTTACTCAGAGAACCCAGTCTGTAGACATGTTTAAGTTCGGTCTGTCTTCCCTCCATGCACGAATTAGATGCATGGAATGTATCTTACATATTGCTTACCGTCTCGACTTCAAGAAATGGCAAGCTAAGGGCGAAGATTTGAAGCAACAGTTAAGCCAAAGAAAAAAGGCTATTCAAGAACAATTCCGGACTGAAACGGGGCTACTTGTGGACGTTGTTAAACAAGGGGCTGGTACAAGCAACGATGGAAACACAGCAAGAAGATTTTTTGTTAATCCTCAAATTACTGCTCAAATAACGGGTGTTGATGAAGAACTCGTTAGAAGATTTGGAGTGATTCTTCAGGCTATCTCATGTGGAGAGTTTGTGGACGTGGAAAAATTCCGCCAATATTGTGCTGCTACAGCACGCAAATATGTCGAGCTCTATGAATGGTATTATATGCCCTCAAGCGTGCATAAATTACTCATTCATGGTGCCGATATAATAGAGCACAATAACTTTATACCAATCGGCAAGCTCTCTGAAGAGGCCTCTGAAGCTCGTAACAAAGATTTTAAAAACTTCAGAACCTTCCACTCGCGTAAATCTAGCAGGATTGCAATAAATGAAGATATTATCAATAATTTGTTAATATCGTCTGACCCATACCTATCAAGTTTCAGGCCTAAAATATGTCAACGAAATAAACCTCTCACAAATGAAGCTAAATCATTATTATTAACTTCTTGTGAAGATAAGGAAAATATAGAGTTTGTAGATGTAGGTAATGTATCTGATTATGACTTTGATTAGTATGTGTTCTTTCCCTCAAATCAAATTATATCAAACTTTGTATTTTTATTTTTTTGTATCTTTGTATCATATTAATATAAACAGTTTACATATTTAAGAACTGTTGTAGCCAATTTGAGTTCTACTAATCTTTTATACTTTAGCTTGTATGTGTGTAGTAATTTATACAGTTGTGGCTTCCTTATTATGCATTATTTAATTTATGATATCAAGCTTAGTTAGTAATTTAAGTTTTGTAAATAAAAATATTGATGTTAATAATTTTGTTTTATTCATAATGTAAATAGTTTATTTTCTCGTTTGGCAGTAACATATCAGAATCTCCCTTACTACATTTACTAATATTAATAACCAGCTAGTTTATCTGGAAAAACACTTTGTTCATTTTAAGCTTAGTCAGTTAAAGTTCTTGGTATCCCAAAATAAACATATTTGATCAAACCCTTTCTTAGATAGACATTGTAAGTGTAAGTATGTTTGTTTGACAAAATTAATTATTATAGGCAAACAACGGCAGGTAATGACTGTGGGTAACCCTTTGAATTCCTCAAAACCTGCAACAATAGAGTTTGTATTGTTTATATGTAATGATGCTCTCGTTAATGGCGCGCGGCTTTTAAGCGATTGTCAAACAAAAGATTAAATTGTAGGCTGTAAACGACTTCATTGTAATTCTTTACAATATTGTATTCTTGTTTTCTTTTTCTTAAAACTATTTCTTTTATCTATTTATATTAATTCCATATCTTTTGAATTAGGACGCTTTTATTTAAAGTTAAGTTGTATGGTGGCGTTATCTACTGTGTAGTTTTATTAGATAATAATCTGTGTTATATTAATAACTAAATGCTGGGCAAGAAACATAAACAAACTGTTTATTGAGACACATAACACCGTAAAGCAAAATTACCCTAATAAGCATTTTGAAAAATTCGTATCTTTTGAACGGGGCCGTCCGGGGTGAAGGTCAAAGGTCACATGGCTTCTTAACAGACCCGGTAATAATCCCTATAAGTTTCAGCTTGACCGTAGAAGACCGATACAAGTTATGAGCAAAACAAATTCCGTTTTCATACATTTGAAACTCTAAAGCCCGTGCTTTATGGTGTTAGATTAAAAGGAAATTCCCCAAACTATTTTATTATTCAATGTACTGATATGTCCAATAAAACCGCATACCTTAAACGGATAATAAACATTTTCATTTTTTCAAAAATCCTATGAAAGGGGACCTCTTTTTTTCACCCACTGTGCGACGGGCAGAGGCGGTCAGTATAGGACGTTCGTTCTAGTGAATAGTCCATGACCGCCGCCGTCTGCATTACTGCATATAAACTGGTTTGTATGATCCACGGTGGGCAGCCGCGGACATGCCGCGCCGCCATGCCAGTGCCCGCCGGGCACCCAAGGCGCGGTCTGTGCGTTTGAAAAAGGATTCACTTTGTGCTATTATTCGCGCCGAAATTGACCGGCCCGCCCCGCCCCGTCGTCTGCAAAGCGCCTTAAGGTGTCGATTCCCGGTGGATGGATTAAAAGAACGTTCCTGATCATTCGTTTTATTTGGGTTGGCATCGTAATTTTTGACAATCTTGTTGAAAGTTGGAAATGTAGATTTTCATAAAATCTACGTGAGATTAGATTTTCTCTGCGTGAGGCTGACGGTAAAGCTAACCAACCGTTGAAACGAGGGGCAGAGGTCAAGTACCACAAAAACTATGTTAAAAAGATACAGCGATCATTCTTTGCTTCGCACTGCCCGTCGAATCGACGGAGTTTAGCTATAAAGGGTTAAAAACTTCTAACCCTAAAACCACACGTCACACTGTTTCCTAATCAAGTTTGGTTTTCATGACGAAAGTATACCTACATAATCGATTTTATTCATCATATTTTTTAAGTTTTTTCTCTTTAGCTCCGTAATTGTATAGCATCGTCGAAGTTTCTATAAAAACTAAGCGGACGTAACAACAAACTGGCTCCTTCCATGCAAAATTTGACGATGACGATACGATTACGGAGCTGTCAAAATCGTGCGCAGGCCTCGGATTCCAAGCAGGTATCAAGAATAAATACCTATATATTTTCTTTTTTAATCCCACCTGATACCCTCTTAATCTTTCCATAGGTTTATTTTTCGAGCAAGGTAGGATTTTTGGGCACCATGATGATGCCTGAATAAGAAGAAAAAGTTGAATCAAAACAATGCCTGCTGAACCTTTATATTGGTTCAACAAATTTTATTTAAACTTTGTTTTGGGGATAGGCGAAGTACAACTAACGTATGAATCTGTAAGATATCCTGCGGCACAAATCAGCGCAATAAAGTAGATACCTAACCTTCAGTGTTTCCACTTTAAAGATTTCCTTTCCCCATGCCTCAAAAATTATTCTGCTGTAGTTTTTAGATTTGGCACTAGTGTAGTAACTAAAAAAAAGGTCTTATACTATCTTATTCTATAACAGATAAATAAAATATATAAAATCTGCACGTGTTGCCACAGTTTCTTTTATACGGCAACACTCTAGTCCATAAAAAGGTTATAGTCCATAAAAAATTTGTTCCGTGCCGCATTATTTTAGGCTATGCTTAACCCATAATTTCCCGGAATTTCTTTTCATGTCTTTCCCCTTTTTCTTCCCCTCTGGACCCTAATTTTCCCTTAAAAGGGGAATTTCCCCTCATTGTGGAAACACTGCTAACCTTTAATGTAAATCACGCACGCGAAAGACTGCAATCAGCGGCGCTATTCTGTAATATTTTCACGCGTTATATTTTACGCGCTGTTCGGGATTCGGATGTTTTCTAATATAGAAAGCGTCCGTGTATGTGCTTAAAAAGCGTCTGCTGGATAAAAATCGGGCACTTTCTGTCAAGAGACAGGACAAGAATTAGTGTAATTTTAAAACTATCAGTTTTTAAGTTAGGTACGCTATTATGTAATTGAGGTTTTTATTTAGAACTAGCGTGATAATATGTAGCCTTTAAGTTGACCCGACTTCTTATTAATATTCATGCTGCACTTTTTGAGTTTATCCCAGACATACATACAAACAAACAGACAAAAATTCTAAAAACTGTATTTTTGATTTCGGTATCGATTGTAGATCACACCCCAAGTATTCTTTAAAAAAATTATTCAATGTATAGTTTTGACTTTCCTACCATTTTATTCTTATTTTATTATATGTTTAGATGGTGTAATGTTTTTGGTTTTGTAAAGTTTGGTCCGGCATCTGTAATTTTTACGATGGCAATCCTAAAAATTCGTCATCCCTAATTATTTGTTGTTGTGTCTGGCGATCATGTAGGTAGGTGACCTACATGATCGCCAGACACAACCGTAGACTGTTATCGCGGTCCACATCAAAATATTGACACCTTTTATCAGTCACGCACATCGGAGGTTGGTGTCTAGTCCCTCCCTTCACAGAGGACAGGGCCGACCGCACTATATAAAGTTTTTGACTTTGATAACATTGACTTACTCAGGTGAGCGAGCGTGCATGCGTTAATATAGCATTTGTTATGTCGTGTCCACAAAACACAGAAAGAGGTTAGCAAGGCCTTATGGGTGGGCAACCGCGCCACATAACTTGACCAAAACTTAAATTAGTTCTGATTGCGTCGTTGCACCCGGGTGTGAGCGTTGAATGGGTCGACTGTTTGATGTCGCGTCGTTTAATTGGCTATTATCTATTAGGTGCAAGTTAATGGTCTAAGGGTGAAAGTGTAGTGGGGGCCAGCCGGCGACATCGGTTGACGTACAAACGGTCTTTGAGCATCCTTCTTACCTCTTTCTGTATTCTGTGGTCGTTTCATTATAGAACCGCAGGCAGACTGCGCATACATTTTTGTCAGATGCAACATATACGCTAGAACCTCCAGCGCATCATGTGATGTGTAGTTCATACATAGTAATATTACAAATGCGAAAGTGTGTCTGTCTGTTACCTCTTCAGGCTTAAACCGCTGAACCGATGAATTTATGGTATAGGGATACTTTGGGTCCCTGGAATGGACCTAGTTAGGATAAATAAAACTAGTTTTTACGGGTTAATGCACGAAAACTTTATTTATTTATTGACGTTTCGTAGTCTTTACAGGTTACGTCGTCAGAATAAAACTTTTATTTAATTTGTCGAGCTACCTTCGAAAGACTTTTCAAAACGCTCAATAAAAGTCTTTCGAAGGTAGCTCGACAAATTAAATAAAAGTTTTATTCTGACGACGTAACCTGTAAAGACTACGAAACGTCAATAAATAAATAAAGTTTTCGTGCATTAACCCGTAAAAACTAGTTTTATTTAATGAGTGATGTGCGTGAAAACCTAAGAAACAAACTAGTTAGGATAGTTTTTATCCTAGAAATACCTCAAAAAGGGGAGTGGAAGTGTATCGAAAACTATTTTTTTTACGTAGACGAGGTCGCAGGCACCCACTAGTTTAATAAAAAGATGCCGTCGTTTGCGAAGCGGTGTCTAGTTGAGTACTTACTTATGCATTAAAAAAACAAGTAAACTTTCTTTCTTTGCAAAAAGCAACTTAATCTCATTTCTTTCAGCACTCTCGATTCGGCCCTGCTGTATCTCAATCATCTAGAAAACATACGATGACATCTTTTATGGCGCGGCGAATTGTCTTAAAGCGAGAAGGCATGTAATGTAAGCATTACGTAATTGAGATTTCATTAAGGCTTAGTATCTAGGTATATGAAAATTGCGATGACGATCACGTAGAGTCGTACCCACGAATATAATTTTGCTAGACGCATTTATAAACATCAGGAATGTTAAGGGGCACGTACTTAAGTAATATTATTTTAAAGAAAATATAACTAGAAAGGCAGCAGACGGGACTCAAACCCGCACCCTTCGCAATCCGGGCGAATGCACTGACCAATTATGCTACCGCGGCCCTCACGGACCGCGTCGAAATTCCTCTAGCCATTCTTAAGCTGCAAGGCAGCACCATCTCTTCGCATTATAGGTAACCCACAATGTCAAATGAATACTTTCACAAGTATTAAACATTTGAAAGAAGAAATAGCATTTATAGTTATAATTTTCATTTTTTAAAGCATGTAAGTGCTTGATCTTTAAATCTAAAGAAAATATAACTAGAAAAAATTCCACGCGGACCAGGCAGCAGACGGGACTCGAACCCGGACCAAAATTTTTTCTAGTTATATTTTCTTTAGATTTAAAGATCAAGCACTTACATGCTTTAAAAAATAAAAATTATAATATTATTTTATTAAGATAATGTGCACCCATCGATCCGCACTGAACCCGCTTGGTGGCTTATTATGACCTATATTCTCCTTAAGCGACAGGGAAAGCCCAGTGGCCGAGCAGCAGTGGGGACATTTATAGCAGATTATGATTGTAGGTAATTTGGGGTTGCTTTTTACCCGACTGCGCACGCAGGCAGGGTATTGTGTTTAATAGTCTATACATATGTATGTATTTTCCTTTGTGGCACACTATTATTGTATAATTAATTATTTAACTTCTAGTGTCCAAAACAATAGACGGTGCTTATTACTTTCGTTATACTTCGACATTAACGTCATCAGACCCCTATTTCCCAGTGGGCACTTTGGGCAAGTGCCCAGGGCCTCGCGATCGATAGGGGCCCCCCTCAGATCAAATACAAAATTCCCTAGTTCCTGTTAGATCACCAAACGGGGGTCATTGGGGCCACATTATCCTAATATGCCCAGGGCCTCCAATAGGTCAAAGACGACACTGAACGTCATAGATTAGTATTGTATATATAGGGTGAATAACTACGCTTGAAGTTTACCACTGGCATCTACACATTTGATTTCTGTGAATTATTTATGTAACACATATTACGAGACAAAGATGCTGCATTTGTGTATCATAGAGCCGAACGTTGACAATGCAGCCACTGCCAATTTTTAGATAGATAACCGACGAATAAACGTAAATAAGTTTTATGTTTTACTCCTCAACTAAGTACTAAAAAACGACATTTTAAGGTTTCGTACCTTAAAAGAAAAAACGGGATCCTTATGTGATCACTTTGTTTTACGTCTGTCTGTCAAGACCCATCTCGGGAACGCGTAGGGATATCGAGTTGAATTTTAAATCATATAGGTACTGCGGCGATCTACCCTGAAGGGGTAGATCCTGGGGGCGTAACATTATAATTGAAACAACTTTGATTTGATATTTTTATATTTTAAATCAGGCGAATATAATAATTGAGCTTAATCTATTAACGCATGGTTTGGTGCCTGAAGTCTATCTGATGGAATCTTCTATCAAACGACAGAGGATTCCTAATTTCAAATATTAAAATCATGACATTAACTTTTTAATATGACTGCCAGCCGTAGGCATTACATTAACAAAGAGTTTACCCAAACAAGGAGGCTGTAACGTAACGGACGTTACAGTACCTACCTACTCAACTCTGCGGTTCCTTGAAGCTGTGTAAAATCAATCTTCTAAGCTAATGAAAAAAAAAATTCGGTTATGTTGCGTTCCTACAAATTTGTACGGAATACGATTTATTTCTAGTAAAATTTATTTTTAGATTTGAATATCTACCAGTTAAATGTTTAAAAAATATAAATATACATACATACTTACACTCGAACACTGGAAAAACATAATAATCCTCTTGGAGCAGTCAGTGGGTTAAAAAGACGGTAATCACTGCGACTAGCATGCATGCCCCTTAAGTGTTACACGAATTAAAAGCTTCATTGTTAAACACATCAATAAAACTGAAGATGCAAATGAATTTTATTGATCATTCAAAGTTAGCTACTTTATGGATGGTAGTAAATCACCTATATTACTTGCGCTGTCTGCAGAGATAGTTCACCGGACGCGAGCTGAAAGAACATTTGAGAAATAGGTATTTGAAAAAACTAATGGTTTTAAATTAAAGATTTCGGTTAAACAAGGTACATGGAAACAATCCCGTAAATCTATATATATAAAACTCAAAGGTGACTGACATAGTGATCTATCAACGCACAGCCCAAACCACTGGACGGATCGGGCTGAAATTTGGCATGCAGGTAGATGTTATGACGTAGGCACCTGCTAAGAAAGGATTTTGATCAATTGTACCCCAAGGGGATAAAATAGGGAATGTAAGTTTGTATGGAACTTTGTCAATTTTAAACCGATCGGGCTGAGACTTTGCATGCAGGTATAAGAAGAATCATAGATGAATGTTATTGTGTATAATACAAGCCTGAGAACAAAAACTGTAGTCTACACTTCAGCTCTACACCGAAGCGAAGCGAGGCCGGGCTACTAGTAACTTATATTACTGTAGTGAAACTTCTTTTTGGGCGGAGCGAAATGGAAAATTCCTATGGAAAGGATGAAACGGAAATGAGGCACGAGCGTCACACGACTATATGAATATGTATGTGCGTGTGTGTGTGTGGGATGCGTGCGAAGCTCTTCCCGACGAGCATGAAAGTTGAACGGTAACACGGCGAAGGCTGAAACGGTACGAGCGTCACACGCGCTTCGAGGTTTAAACGGTTAGAAAATACGGAAAACTTGCGAGGAAGATAGTAAAAATACTAAAATTTCATTTTCCCATATAAACTTGTCTGTCTACTTTCGAAGGATAGGTGATACGTAGGGTGTATTCCGTAATATATACCAGTATACTGGCCAGTGCACTAACGTCATAAATCGAAGAAATATTAAAAATAGTGTGAATAAAGAAGATTTTTTATTCACCTCATCAATTAAAATGAATTCTTTTTGTTCGGATGCCATTATTGTTCTTTAAATAAAAAAGAAATAAAATTCGAATGCATCTCACAGACGCTCTATCATACGTCATATTCGTTTTCCCGGTAAAAATATGGTAGCATACCAGTACAATATGGCGTCGGATTCGTGACGGCATTACCACTGGCCAGTATACTGATTTATATTTCGGAATACACCCGTAGTATACCGGGTCATCTAGACAATACGAGTTGCGAAACGATTAACTACGAATGTAGTTGTCAAGAAATTTACGTTCGTCAAAATGTCTAAGCATTTAATGAAGTTGAGCTGATAGCTGTGTTGATAGTGAAGTACTAAGATAATTCCTCAACAATTGGAGTCCCTGAATAGGGAAAAGCAGTATTTTGTAAAATTTGAATAGAACATTTATTCATCATCATCATCAGCAGTGGCGGGGCAAGACCTAAATTTGATGTGGGCAAGACAGATTTCGCGAGGCCCTGTTTTGTGGCGACCTGAAAGCGGATTTTATAAAAAAAATCGCTTATAAGCAATACATAAAAATTTTTGAGGCGCGAGGCCCCTTGTACCGCGAGGCCTTCAGCGGTGGCCCACGTCGCCCACGCCTTACGCCGCCTCTGATCATCAGCCTATTAATGTCCCCACTCAGGAGTGCCATGATGGCACAGGCCATCCCTATG
Organism: Chilo suppressalis; assembly: GCA_902850365.2. Lineage (NCBI taxonomy): Eukaryota > Metazoa > Arthropoda > Insecta > Lepidoptera > Crambidae > Chilo > Chilo suppressalis. Next base: position 25,948,695 of record OU963901.1, on the reverse strand, counting down.
GATGGAATAGGGAGATTGGGCCTTGACCCACCACGCGGGCCCAGTGTGGATTGGCGGGTGCTAACGACTGCAGATGCAGCCGGGATCAATGGCTTAACGTGCCTTCCGCAGCACGGAGGAACTCGAGATGGAAGATTTTTGGTCACCCATCCAATGACCGACCACTGCGAAAGTTGCTCGCAGCCAAACGCGCTAACCACCTGCGCCATCGAGCTTCTCATCGAATCGAACATTTATTATGTATTTGTATTTTGTATTTTATATTTATTTTGAACATTATTATGTATTTGTTTACAGTAGGCTAATTGTAATTAAGATAAGTAGGTATCTAAGTTATTTTACATACCTAGCGGACCAAGTTAGCGGATTTGACTCTGACTATAAAAAGGGAAAAATAACTTATAACCTTTTTAACAAAACCGTTAATAAAAAAAGTAAGTAAATAAATAAAATATTTTCAACACTCACACCAATTAGCCTAGCCCCAAAGTAAGCACTGTAAGGCTTGTGTTATGGGATGCTAGGGTAACGAATAGAATACATATACTGATACATTTATAAGTATATTTTAATTGGAAATATATATAAACATCCATGACTAAGGTAAAAGGCTCGTATTCATCATACTAGCATTTGCCCTCACCGGGATTCGAACCCGGCACCTCTCGAGTAGACACCTTGAAACCCAGTGTATAAACTCGGCCACGGAGGTCGTCAAACGAAGTAAGTACTTTAGATTTTAGAAAATTATAACAATTATTTCTTATTTTTAGGGTTTCGTACCTCAAAAGGAAAAAACGGAACCCCTATAGGATCACTATGTTGTCCGTCCGTCTGTCAAGACCGTTTTTTTCAGGAACGCGTGGAGGTATCAAACTTAAATTCATATCTAATACTCATGTCTACTGTCCCTTGAAGCTGTGAAAAAATCAAACTTGTAAGCCAAAGCAATCAAAAGATACAGCCGTTTATGCCGCAAATTTCCGAAACTCGCGCGGGAATCATAACCCACAGGGTACTTATATTTTTTTTTAAAGCATGTAACTGCTTGATGTTTAAATCTTAAGAAAATATAACTAGAAAAAATTCCACGCGGACCAGGCAGCAGACGGGACTTAAACCCGCACCCTTCGCAATCCGGGCGAAGCACTGACCAATAGGCTAGTTGACTCATGTCGAATTGTATTAAATAAATGTTTATTTCTTAAAGTATTTGGTCTAAGGACCTAAATATATCGATTTCACTTCATAAAAGCAGAAGATTGCTGTAGAAATTTAATTTAAAAAAATATTTTTTAGTCTATATTTTTTAAACACTAAAAACGCTGTTCGCCACATCCGCCATGATTGTGACGTCTATTATGGTAAACAACTAAATGTCATACGCGTGTTACTGTGGGTGGATTCTTTCGTCTGACTTAATTTATCTTAAAACTCTTTTAACTTTAGAAAAGTTTCGTACAATACAATAATGATAATTACTTTATTTTTCGTGGTATTTATTAGAACTCTTTTTTTTTTATTATAAAGTCAGTTAAAAGTAATTTTCTACGTGTTTACGAGTTTTTGTTTACCACAGTTCACGTCATAGCATAGATAATCTATAGACTAAAATGGCCGACAGCGTTTTTGTATGTCCATGAAAAATCTATTTTAAAATCAAAGATTTGTAGCTTTTTAGGTCTCAAAAAAATACAATACATTTTTTTTCGATCTAATAGAACATTTATTAACCATTTAGGACCTTTTTCCAAAAAGGGTCAACTAGCCTATTATGCTACAGGGTACTTCCCTGAACTGGTGAACTTAGACTCTTGAAATTTGGTACGAAGTAATGTCTTTTTTTATTGTTGTTGTGTTACTTATTTTTTTGTCATATTGCCTACTTATATAGCGGGCGGCGGCGGCTTCATGATTTGTTACTTAACCTTTTATACATAGTACATAATTAATACATTACATTTAATAGACACGTCTCGTACAGCCCATCAACAATTATGTTGGGCAGAGAACATGATTTATGGGCGTCAGACCCCGTCTGTCTTTTGTGAGTCTATTTGAGGAAATACGACTGCTGCATATTGATTTGACGTGTGGCTTAAATAATAGTCGTAAGCGTAATTTTTTTCTACTTTTTGTCCATTTGGTTTGTCTAACTAGAGATTAAATGAAATGACATGAACACCTTTATTAGCCGTCTTATATATAATACAAAAAAAAACCTACTAATAAAAACAGAAAAAAAGAAAACTTAACCTAATAACAGAAAATAATCACTAAAACTAAGACGGCCAATCAGGACCCTGCCTCAGCTTATGCTGACATGACACACAGAGAATACTCTCTCACTGTATCAGCGCTGGTATTCTGACAGGGCCTGAGTTTACTAAAATTTAAAGGTGAAATTGAGAGTGCTTGCTTCAGAGAAAAGGCAAAAGTGAAGATGGCTGTAACGGCACACTTTCTGTTGTTCGCAACTAGACTCCATTGACAATTAACACACCATAGATATTCTGTAGGAATCTCCTTACAATCTCATTTATTCGGATTTCTGACAAATGTCAAATATCTAATACTGGCTGCTTCTTTAGAAATAGCGACATTTTGCCGTGTTAGTGTCGCCGCACACTGGCCACCGACCACAACGACAAAACGCCGCCACCGGCATATTTCTTGTAGTTTTCATTTTACAGAATCGACCTACAGATGGGGTGGATTAATTTGAAGCACCTTGTATAAACAGAACATGCTGCTGTTAGACTATTGAAGTGAGGACTGTCCTCATATAGATATCATCTGTGATAGAAGCTGAGATGTGCAAAATACTTTATTAAAATAAAATACCTTTAGTTTTAAACTGTGTTTATTTTATTGGTGTTTTTTTATCTCAGTGACTCGAAAACAAAACAGTTCAGTACCGTTAGCACGAACCAATATCGAATACGAATAGTTTGCGAGTCCAAAATGTCATTGTCAAATGTGTACTGATTTTTAGTTCTGATTACGTCCGTTGTGGCGCTGCTGTTCAAGTTTCCATACAAAAACCGAAAAAAAGTTTAGTATCATGTCATATTGAGAAAAAAAACGCACTAAATTGGTATTGCTGTTGACTAAACTTATCAAAAAAATATCCGGTTCACATTAAAAACGGGCAACTCCTCGTATGATTTGGAAGTCAGGGGTGGATCAAGAGATTAAAACACGTATACTGTTTTTAGAAGTGAAAAATTATTCTATGTTTTAATATTTTTCCAGCCCAACTTCCAAATCATGCTAGGACCCGCCCGTTTTTATGTGAATTTTATACTTTTTAGTTGAATTTTCGATTTTGAAGTTATTCAAATATACGGATCTCTTAAAAGTACTAAGTATTGCGAACCTATTGAGTTTTCCATCGTTTACGCTTGTAACTTGCATCGCTATAGTTCGGAATTAAAAAACAATCAACGGGCGCGTTTGAATGTTATTAAAATATTATGTTCTTTTAATAATTATTATAAACGTAGGTAAAATAGACGTTCGGTCGGATGGCGCCGAATTATGATTTTTAGAAATTTAAGTTATTATATGAAATACCACTAAATTACCAAATATGTATTATTATGTCGGTGTCGGGGTTGCTGATGATGATGATGGTAGAGCTTTTTACAATCATACTGGAATTTGCGTCTCTATTTCTTTACCAATCCCAGTGACCATGGGAAACTTAAAAAAAATACATAAATTCACATTAATTATGTTCAATAACTTTTATTTTTAATATTGCTCTCTCCCAAGTTTTAAATGATTTATTTATTGGACTAATCAACGCCTGTTTACAGTAAAACTCAGCCTAAATTTCATTATGCTTATGAAAAGTGACTGCAACAGACTCAGGTTAGCTCTGCGTGCATTAGTTGGAGCGACTCCAATTTATTTTCCGAAAAAGTTCAATTACTAATTAACATTAAAAAGATGTATTATAAAATTGCATTTATAAGATTCTATAATCAAATAATTTAATTACAAAGAACAATAAATGATGAATAACATAAATTAAATTCAATGATACAATATTTACCCATTCTTAAATCATTAATATAATAATCAATAAAAATAATGAATTATGAAATTTAAGATCACTTTATAAAAAAAATAATAAATAAATAAATCAATAAATATTTCCAACACTCACACCAATTAGCCTAGCCCTATAAGCACTGTATAAGGCTTGTGTTATGGGATAGCCACGTGCGACTTCCGCGTTAACTTTGTTTTTTTTTGAGAATCCCACGAGAATCTTACTATTTTCCGGGATAAAAAGTATCCTATGCCTTGATCCAGGGAATAAACTGTATGTGTATCAAATTTCATCCAAATCCGTTCAGTTGTTTTTGCGTGATTGATTAACAAACAACCAGACAAACTCATTTTCGCATTTGTCATGTTAGTAAGGATTAGGATGTCTGAAATTAAGTACGTACCTACACGATGAATGGTATATTCATGGGTAGGTGTTAAGTAATTAAGGTAATATGAATAATCAAAATATTTGAAGTAGATCTTTTAAATACCTAGTCCAATAAATTTTCCTATCATTCCGGACATGTTTTAGACAAATTGAAGTTGTTACCATATCACGTTGAATAATTTATTCGCATTGCTTACTTTAAAACCTATGTTATCGCTGCACTGCAAAACTAAGACTGCAATAAATAGGATGTACCTACTTAGTATGTCGATTGTGCCGAATGCAAATTATCATTCGAAAGAAAAATACCTGGAGTATCTACTTACATTCTTTATTTAATTTTGTTTTACGTTTAGTTAGGGAAATTCCTTATGTCGAGAAAATAAGACAAGCTTTGATCAGAATCTGCTGTTTTATTTTTCAAATATTCTAATATAACTTACATGCATAATGTAAGGACCGATTTCCTAAATTTTTTTTTATTCGAAAGAGTGCACTTCCGAGGTAGTTTCATTGGAACCAATTCAGGATCTGATGGTGGAATTCTGCGAAATCGAGGGAAACCTTCTTATAAAAAATATTATTAGTTGGGCGACGTAATGTTCACGATACTTTGTTTATAGGTATGTTCATGTTCATCTTTAAATAATCGGTTTATTTAAATATGTCTGGTCTGGTCCAATTTGAGTGATTCTTCTTTTGTTCAACTGAAGATACTTGCCGTTTGGTTCCATAAAAAATATTTTGTTTGATCCAGTAGTTTTTATATAATGAGCATTTTTGTTTATTGTTTACTTGGACGATGTAATTTAAAAACGATGAAAGATTTTTTTTAAACAATATTTAAAACCGACTTCAAAATCGAAAATGGAACTAAAAAGTTAAAAAATAATATCTGGTTCATGATTTGGAAGTCAGGCGGGGTAAAGATTGAAACATTAAATAGATTTTCGTTTCTGATCGGTAATAATTAGACTTGCAACGAATATTCGGTTACTATTCGGTATTCGGCCTATTCGGCTGTTTTTATTATATTCGACCGAATACCGAATATCTACATATTATTCGGCCGAATACCGAATACTTAAATAATATATTTTGTTATAGAGAAATAATTGGTAAAATGAAAAATTAAAATTGATTGATTACGTATATATTCATATTTTCATTTCTGTTATATAATCATTTAAGTAGTCATTGGTACATAACACAGGTATATAATCATATTCTGAATTGGAAAAATGGAGGATGTATTTGAATTATTGTGGTAATCAAAATTTAGAAGGGTAAGGTACATAAAATAGGTACATAATTTAATCATTTTCTGTATTAAACAAGTTAACAGTTTTTAATTCATTCAGTCATGTGATGAATGGTTGCATATTAGCAATAATTTAAAGTTTACGCGCTGTTTTTGGCCACATCTCAAAAGTTGGTTTTGTCATTTAGTCGCATTTTAGCTTGAGGACGGCAGGTTAGAACAAAACAAAGGAGCTCGAAACAATCACGTCTGTACAAGTTTTTGGCGCTAAAATCCAGCCGAATATTTTTGCCTAATATTCGGCTATTCGGTCAGGGGTATCGCTGAATATTCGGTATACTGCCGAATATACTATTTGTTGCAAGTCTAGTAATAATACGTCTTTGGTTGTTGGTTGAAAAATTTGCGTTTTCACTCTCAAATAAATCTAAAAGTGTCCTTAAATGTCATCATCATCATCATCAGCCTATTAATGTCCCCACTGCTGGGGCACAGGCCTTCCCTATGGATGGAAAAGGGAGATTGGGCCATGACCCACCACGCGGCGGGCACAGTGCGGATTGGCGGGTGCTAACGACTGCTGATGCAGCCGGGACCAACGGCTTAACGTGCCTTCCGAAGCACGGAGGAACTCGAGATAGATGTTTTTGGTCACCCATCCAATGACATACCACTGCGAAAGTTGCTTAACTTCAACCATCGCAGCCGAACGAGCTAACCACCTGGGCCATCGACCTCCTACTCCACTTTCAGTAAAAATTAAGAAAATTTAGAGTAACCCTATTTCAAAATATTCTTCCGTATTCATTGTTTAATAAGTCATAGCACTTCTGTGCAAAGTTTAAGAAACTTTCTAAGTCCTGTCTAGGCACTTGGTTGTGCTTCCGAACTGAACGAATGCTTGGAATAAATAACCTCTTATGTTTTAAGTTTTCAACAAGAAAATATACCAAAGAAAGTTATGTTAAGGAAAATAAACACATTACTGAAAGCTGTGTACAGCTGTACAATGGGTACAACATAAAGCTCCTTCCATAAAAAATAAATTGTGGCAAATCGTTTGCCCAACGGTGGGTCCCAGTGCAAGATTTGGGGCCTAAACACCCTTAAACCCGGCCCTGTGAATAATGATAATTGTAAGTATTCATTCTTTCGCTCTATATAAGTACATACTCTTAGGCGGCAGCTAGATGTTCAGTTTGTAATGTGGTATTTACTAACGGTGTAAGCTAGTGTATTGATGAATGTCAGTATGTATCTGATGACTGATTTATAAATTTCCGGATTTCGGAATGACACCTTGTATTAAATATTGACATCTGTCAGTACACCACACTAGACGATCATTCAACACCACGGTGTGTCAGTACGCGACAACAATGATGATGTTGATGAGATTATGATGTTTGCTGGGATTCCTGAAGGCTCGCCACTAACGCTGGATCTGGCGCCGAGCTCGTCGCGGCCCATTACAAACGATCAGATTATTATTTAAATCAGTATCTTTAATTTCAGTCAATAAATTTAAATGAATATATTTTTATCTCTGTTGTAGCCAATGTTTTGTCCATCGTCTTCTTTATTCCTTTTTTTAAACCAATGGCTAAGATAATAGTCGCACAAGCTTCCTCTGTATCCATTTCACGTCTGAAAACACGATAATACTGAATGTCTAGCATTGCCAAACATTTCAGTCGACGGAATGTAGATCATTAGTATTTATCATACTGATGAACCACATTACAAACTGAACGTCTAGCTGTCGCCTAAGGCGTTGAGCAGACGACGGGGCGGGGCGGGCATTTTGTCCGCGAAGCAATAAAGACCGCGTCTGCCCGTCGATTTCTGCGGCTGCCCGCGCCGCGTACACAAAGCACACGACGGGCAGAGGCGGTCAGTTCAGAACGTTCGTTCTACAAGCGCGTGGGGCGGACTGAGCTGACCGCCCCGCGCCGCCGTCTGCGTTACTGCATATAAACTGGTTTGTATGATCCACGGCGGGCAGCCGCGGACATGCCGCGCCGCCACTGCCCGCCGGGCACCTGCGGCGCGGTCTTTTTGCCCTCTGTGTGCGTTTGAAGTATAGGATTCACTTTGTGCTATTATTCGCGGCGAAATTGACCGGCCCGCCCCGCCCCGTCGTCTGCAAAGCGCCTAAGAGCTTGCGCTGCGTTAAGCGGGACACGGGTTTATGCGTGCAAGCGGGTTTTATGTCATTTCAAAAAGCCAGCACTGCGTGTGACCAGTCTCACGCGCCGTGGGTCTTTAAATGCTGTAAAAACTGTCACGAAAGGCAGCGAAGGCTTTGATAATGCGAGTTGCAGACCAGAGAGAGGCTGAAGCATGATTTTTTGACAGCTCCGTCACGTATAGCATCCTCAGTTTCCATGGAGGTTAGAGATAAGGAGGACGATCACTGAAAAAAGGGTCCCAGAAATATGGACAAATTAGGGGAGGCGCTGCGTTTGCTAAGTTGCTCAATAAAAGCGGGCTAATTTGTAATGACCAATGCCGCGAAGAAAATTTTGTAGGTACATTATTCAACTAACTTCATCTACTTGTACTCATAAACAGCTAACTTCACAGATACTACGTACCGACGGCAGCGCGGCTAGTGGCTGAAAAATGAACTATAAATTATGCAAATTTTCAGGCACGGCGGGCGCAATGTTTATGGCTTTAGTACGTAGCGATCGTTCTGCTTGGGCTCATGGAATTTAGAGAGAATCTAACCTACATGAGCGCAAGCATGATTTTCTGACAGTTCCGTAACGTATCGCATTCTCAGTTTCTATGAAAACTAAACAGCGCCCCTATCGGATGTTAGAACAAACAGCTTTTTCCTTCGCAGCGCTGACTGAGCTTTCGCTTAGTTCTTGGTGTGCACGGGACATATTTTTAGTTTAAATCATAGCTCAGCTTAGCTAAGCTGGTTAGTTTGGCTTCGGAATAACCTACTTTTCGCTCTTAAAGGATGGCATTCATTTTAGTAACATTCGTTTTAGGGTAAGGGTACTAATGAATGAACCCTTATGGCATTTAAGAACTTTAAATTTATAAACACCTACTTCAGGTGGCTTGGCTATATAAATGCTACTCTTTTATTTTAAAAATATATTCAACTATAATATATAAAGGGCAATATGCTATTAATGGACATAATTTATGAAATAATAGAGATTTAATGCAATATGTCCCAAAGCACGGTAATGTATTTAAACCTATTCTCTCTTAAAAAAATACTGTGTATAGTGGAAATATACAGATTTCCATTTTATTCAAAGAAAAAACTCACTTTTGTTCATTCACTGGGGGATGTTAATTCACTGAAGCACTTGTCCTATACGGCCGCAAGTACAAGTAAAATAGGATATTTTTTTTAAATCAATGTTCGTGGAGTTTGCCGACTGACATGAATAACGCGTTCGGCCTACGATCGTGCAAGTTCAACTTTTGCAACGATCGGTCATAGGATGCACGGACGATGATAATCATAGGATGATGGTGACAAATATGTGTTATTCAAGCTCCTCTGTGCTTCGGGAGTTACTGCTGCATCTGCGGTAGTTAGAACTCATCAATGCGCACAAGACCCGTATGGTACGTCAACGAGTGGGTTATACATAGCTCAATCTTTCTTTTCCATCCACAGGGGGTCTAGTGAGGACATTAATGGGCTGCGCAAAGAAAGGATACCGAAGAGATAAAAGCCCCTGAATAGTGAAAAAAATGTCCGCCGAGGACTTAATTTAAAAAAAAAATGGGTGCGTGTACTTATGTAGGCGCGTGAAAAGTTATCCTTCTTTGGCATCGTTTAAAATTAGTTTTTAATTGCATGCAAATAATTAATTACAATAAATTAATAAAAAGTCTGGAAAAGGACACAGTCAATAAAGTTCAGTTTTAATTTGAAAAAATAAATAAATAATCAAAATATTCAATTAAAATCGCTACTGAATATAATTTATTAGAACATATGTGATTTGCACTTGTATGAAACTCAAACACGTATTCCGAATATACAAACTAGAAACATGTGGATAAATATTATAAATATGAATACCTATAACTGTTACTTTATTACAAAAAATAAAGATGTGGTTTTTGGTTCTACTACACCAATGGTCAAGAGATGGCGCTGTAGTCTCCTGAATCGCGCTTTGGTTCCGTTGTTCCAGATTAATAAATACTTTTGATAGGCCTTCACAATGCAGTCGTTAGCACCCACTAAATAAAGATTCTATTTCTATTTTGTTGGTAGATTTTCTTAATGTGTGGTAAACACAAAAGTAACTCATGAAGTTGGTCGCTAAAGCGACCAACTTCATGCTGTTAAAATTTTGTGTTACAGTGATGCGCGCGCATCTTAAAATTTCACTCTCATCATTTTTTCATAACGCGCCTAAAGAAGTATAACTTCAAAAACGAGCGAGCCTTACAGTAGTAGCGTATGATGTGTCGACCATTTGGAACCTCACCTCATATTAGTAAAAAAGAAATAAAACCTACTCTACAAAAGGAATAAGCCATTTGAACATTCTGATCTAAAATCAAAACAAATAGCACGCGCTTTCGCGACTTCCTGTTACACACTTCCGTCCCATTTCACGAAATCACTCCCACAAATTGCGGGAAAGCGAGAGGAAAGATGTTACACATCAATAAAATAATATGTAGCATTTTAGAATAGAGCACGCTAAGGACCCAAATATTATCAGATTACGTTGTGTTTTAATTAAAATGAAGTTTAGGAAAAGGAAAGACGTTACGAAAGAGCATACGGGTCTATCTCTTTAAATCGGACCGAGCGTGCAACGCGCACTAAAAGCGCAAACTGACATGCCTGCATGATTAAATCTAAAGAGATTATTATAGAAAAATAGAAATAGTTTTGTTTTTTATTTTTTTCTTGTAATATTTTCTTTAGATTCAAACACTGAGCAGTTACATGCTTAAAAAAATTGTAACTTTAATTACTATTTCTTATTTCAAATGCTTAATACTTGTAAAGGTATTAATTTGACATTGTGGGTTACTTATAATGCGAAGAGATGGCGCTGCCTTGTAGCTTAAGAAAGGCTAGAAAGAATTGTATACGGCCGTCAGGGTCGCGGTAGCATAATTGATCAGTGCATTCGCCCGGATAACAGAGGGTGCGGATTCGAGTCCCATCTGCTGTCAGGTCCGCGTGGATTTTTTTCTATTAATATATTCATTACTTATTTACAATACATTACTTTCTGTTGCCAATTCTTCACCCAGTATTTCCTTTTTTGCGGTAACGCCATAGAAAAAGCCAAGGCCATGCCTATCGATCTTCCAATTTTTTGATGACACTGGGACCATCATCAACGCGTGTGTTAAGCTCAACATACCCCCGAACACTGAATAGCAGGCATGTGTGTAGAGAAAAGCCGATATTGCCCCGACCGCCGTGCACCCTAGATTGTCCCTGCGGCAGGCATGTCAGTAGGCGCTTTAAAGCTCGCTGAATGCGTGCTGCTACCAGGGCTGCCAACCCTACTATATAATATAGTATCCTACTATATTAGGGGATCAAATACTATATTTAAAGAATATATATATACTTAGTAGGCGAAACTAATATATTTTGCTTAAAGCATATTTTTCACAGTAAAAGCTTTCTTAAAAATTATAAGAAATTATTATTATTATATTAGTAGTAAGGCAAAGAGCAGCAAAAATATATTTTATTCAAAAATAAGGTAAATATTTTAACCACATATTTTTTTCCATTTTATAAATATGGATGAAGTTGGTCGCTTTAGCGACCAACTTCATGAGTTACTTTTGTGTTTACCACACATTAAGAAAATCTACCAACAAAATAGAAATAGAATCTTTATTTAGTGGGTGCTAACGACTGCATTGTGAAGGCCTATCAAAAGTATTTATTAATCTGGAACAACGGAACCAAAGCGCGATTCAGGAGACTACAGCGCCATCTCTGGACCATTGGTGTAGTAGAACCAAAATACTATATTTTTAGAAGTAACGCTTCGAAAATACTATATTCGATAGAAAAGAAGTTGGTAACCCTAGCTGCTGCTCCTGTTCAATTGAGTTTTGTACGCGGTACTTATAATCCGTCGTGTGCGTAAGCGATCTATTTTGGCGGACAAAAGAGTCCGCGGAGAAAAGTCCCTCGTCTGCGCAGGCTTGATGACGGATTATGAATTAAACGAATGAATTAATTATTTTTCAATGACTTTTGTAAGAGAAGATAAAGATAATAAGAGGAACTAGAGATGAAAAACGTAGACTATAATTTCTGAAAAATTACTGAAACATAATTCGAAACTCACTATCCTTTATATATGGAGTTGATTACACGAGGGAAACGTTATAAGCAATAATAACAAAAAGTTTATTATGGGAGCTGCAGTAATATATTTTTGTTTTTATTCTAGTCAATGGGCCTGTTTTATAAACTAGTCTAATTATTGACATCATCCCAATGATCCCAACGACAATATGATAATGTCTATTGTTCGTTAAGATTCGAACATTTTGTCTTAACCCTAAACTATTCGAGTGTGTTCTACATACTCTTTTGTCATACGGTAGGGGTCAAAGTAGCCCTAAAGGCATTAGGTGCATTAAGTTAATCATTATTCCGATTAAATATACCTTAAGTCTATAAAAAGTTGTTTTGATTAATGTTTTAGTAGAACCAGAGTTACGGGGTTATACTACAATAGCTGATTTACATTGTTGAAGTAACGCCAATCTTATCGGCATACGTACTGTTGCTGGCTTCGAATTAACACTATTTTGGGTTCCATACGTAAAAGAAAAACGAATGACTCATAGGATCATTTTATTGTCCGTCTGTCAAGCCAAAACTACTTTTTCCCAGGAACCAGAGGAGTTATTAAGCTGTAATTAGCTAGTATGGAATATGGACTCTTAAGAGAATACAGACTTTGCATTCTCTTGGAGAGTGAAATCAAAGTCAACACCATCAAATTTTCTATGCGATAAGTCTATGCATCGTTTATGCTATAATTTCTGAGAATCTTAAGGAAATCAAAAGCTATAATTATTCCTTTGTTGAAATATGTAGGACAGGTAAAGCAAGAATCCGGAAACATAGAATTTTTATTGATAAATCACATTAAATAAATAAATGCGATAGAGTTATTACCATCTTTAAATTAGCTTGACTAAAATAATTAGATTCCTGAGTTAAACCATTTATATACCTAAAAGTTTGTACGTAAACCTTAGTACACGAGTCCGACTCGCACTTGACCGGTTTATTTTATTTATTCGTCCTCCAGCCTTACATACAGCCTTTATAAAGCAACTGGAACCAAAACTAGAGCAGCTGCTGCAGAAGTAATTCTGCCATAATGCTATATTAATATGACTATGTACTTTGAATAAATAATTTTGTATGTAACTTTATACACTTACCTACAGTGAGCACTGGGCAGTTGCCACAATATCGGATACACTAAATCGCTTTTAATGCTTCCTAATAAAGACTGTACCGATGTCAAATTGTAACCAATGAAGAGTCCTTGACTGTACACAAACTCTTTTAATTTCTTCATATAAGAAAAGCATGACGAAATGTTTTATCGCAAGAGAAGTGGCATGTGTTAATTATTTTGTGTTACTACTTACTAATATTTTACGTGATGTTAGGACGGTTACTCAATCGAATGTACGAGTAACTCGCTACGCGGACAGCGCGTATATGTATAGGTTTTGGTACAAACCAAATGTCAGTTTGATATCAGTAGCTGTGGCCACGGGGTAGTGTTGTACTTATTATACTAAGAGTAAAAACATCCTTTTCTCGATAGAGGGACGCTCTTACGTACAAGTATAATTTTAGCAGTAAACAGTGTTGAAAATAGATTTTGAAATACTCAAGCTTGCGATTACTCTATTTTTAGTACAGATATACTTACTTTAAGAATAGCAATTATTACCTAAATCTTTACAATTTTATTGGAATAGACGTGAATAATGGTTTATTTCCAAAGATAACAAACGATGAAGCATGTGAACAGGGAAATCCGCTGGAATAAAATGTAGACGTATTGAACAATACGTCACTTATTCACTCTGTTACGTACATGTTACGTTAGCCTTTTATGGTATAAGGATTATATGGGAATATAATACGTTTTATTTCAGGAAACTTTTACATCACCTCTGATGTCAAATGAATCGCCTTGTATAACTTTGTACAATAACTTATCCCTATATTCAAGCAAAACATTCATCGCAATAACATTTTTTTACCAAATTTTAGTTACAAAGTTTAAACTTACTTCACACTGTTAGCACTATCATGCATGTACGTACACATGCACTATCTGCCTGCAGTTAAAAAATTCTATTCTTCAATTTTGTCCTCACGGAATACATAAAAAGTTCAATGGAAATGGAAAAACCATTTTTATTATATTGTATTAGAACCCGGTTACGTCCAATTTTGTGCCTGTTCAGTAAAAAATAACTAGTCTTCTTTTTTTAATTTTAATTTTTAAGCATGTAACTGCTTGATGTTTAAATCTAAAGAAAATATAACTAGAAAGAGATGGCGCTGCCTTGCAGCTTAAGAATAGCTGCAGGAATTTCGACGCGGCCATCAGGGCCGCGGTAGCATAATTGGCCAGTGCATTCGCCCGGATAGCGAAGGGTGCGAGTCCCGTCTGCTGCCTGGTCAGCGTGGATTTTTTTCTAGTCGAATTAGTCTTCTTTTGTCTATATCTTTCGAATTTATTCGTATAAAGCGTGTAATTTTCATGTCTCTTTCTAGCCTGTTGATCTATCACACGTAGTGATTTGCAGACCACAATCACTGTTTTATTTGGCAGCAGTCTTCATGGAAGTAGAATTTGGAGAATAAGACTTCCTAAGACGTGCTCTACAATTTGAGTAAATAATCTACATCATAACTATACGACCGACTAGAGATTCGTTACATCCTATTTGCGTCAACGCCTTGAAGTGATTCTAGGTCGGAGCAGATACTTCTCCCGTGGGGACTGGGGGCCAATCGCCTAACGGAAATGCTTTGGGAAACGCTAACGCTTACGATTTTATATTGTTATTTCTAGCCGCCTGAGGTTTTCGAATACCTCACGCTCATTTTTTTTAATATTGTTATCACCAATGCAAAAGAAAAAGAAAGAGCGCGAGGCATTTGAATATCTCAGGCGGCTAGAAATAACAAAATAAAATCGTAAGCGTTAGCGTTTTCCAAAGCATTTCCGTTAGGCGATTGGCCCCCTGGACTCTTCCACCTAGTTGTAGTAAACCACTTGTGTTTTTTGCCATTTTTCGACTATACCAACTCCGATGACATTATAAATCAAAACCACATGTGACCAACGTCGCATCATGCACACTTCCAAAAAAATGGTTGCCTGTAAAGTCGGTTTTACGGGCGAAGATTTTACGTGACAACGTCTTTTTCTCGGTAGAATATTTATTGATATGAATATAATTAAATTGCACAATAGGAACAAGGAATTGAATGAAAATAAGAATTGCACAAATTTTAACTATAGAAATATATTTTGTTTACTAAAACATTGTACATGTAAACTTAAACTCATCGTAACGTTACCGAGCGTTACACTTTTTCATAAGTGACTCCCAGCCGCAACCTAATTTAAGACGTTGTCACGTCAAAAACCCTTTAGTAAGTTAAATATTGGAAGTAAATTAAGTACGATTCCGAGTATTTAGTTACAATCATAGTCAGTAGTCACCGAGCTATTTAGTGATTATAAGGCCGCTAAGATACTTGTTCTGAAAACCATCGATGGATACGCAATTTTCTCTTTAGTTGTCACTGTAAATGTCAAAAAAGTTTACGAATAGGCCGGCTGGTCGTAAGGACCGTATTAGCGGTGTGATACGTTGCGGCGTGCACGGGGTTAGCTCTCACGGCGATGACGCGCCGCCTGGCCCATTGAAAACTGCAGAGCACTCTATCAGGTGTAGTAGTATTTAAGCCACCACCACCGGGGTAGGAAGCATCGAGTCACCTGCTCATTCAACATCTCATCACTTACGGTGTAGTCAAACATGAGTTCCTTCAGTGTTACGACAGTCGTCGCCTTATTGGCGATAAATGGTGAGTTGCATAAAAAAATAACGAGATAATAAAAAAAAGATAATTAGTTAAACGATAATAAATCAATCAGTTAAATTATATAATTTACTATTTGATTACAAGAAAAGTAATAATAATAAAGTTTAATAAATTAAAAAACTTGTAAATAGGAACACTTTCTTTCATATTTCATGAACAGTAATAAATAACTTTAAAAACTAAGTATTTTAATTAGATAAAATTAATTGTTTGTAAAAATTCAATCAACAAATAGAAGATCGTTATCAAATCTTTTCTTGATACCTATTGATTAAGATTGATATTCATGGTAAGTTGTAAACGATTTAATAATGCATAAATCACAATTGAAAATAATTAAAATTTGTTTATGAATGTAGAGCTAAAACTTTATATTTTGTCCAAATGTCAAATAAAACGTTAATATTAACCCTCTGCCATCCAAATATCAGATTTTACCGAGACGCCAAAACCTAATATTATTCAAAAACCGTTCCAAATTGTACATAGTCTAAATAAATTTTGTAGACATGCATTATCAGTAAGAACAGTTAATTTGAATACCTACCTAGTTAAAAAATTCGTCTGCATCTCGAATTATCCATCACCTGTTTTCAGTCTGCATTGAAATTCACAGCTAATTCGCATTAATAGATTCAAAAGACAGATCTATCCATATAATATCATTAAATATGTGAAACTGTTACGTTTTAAACTTCTAGACAACGGCAAGATACAATTTTGATAAACTTTGGTTTGCAGATAAAAGGCAATTAAGAAAAACTTCAAAAAGGGATTGAAATAAGGGATTTGATTCAGATAATCGCGGGCAACCATTTGTAATGTTATAAGTACGTAGGTACATGCACTATCAGAATTCGAAACTCGTCGTATTTCCTTTGAGCATCGGCGGTGGCTCGCGAAAACATCCGACCAAACATTACTCTCATGATTGATCGAATCAGTGTTTCATACCTATGCTTATGCCAAAATTAACTAAGTAGACATAGTTACTTATCCGAACAAGTAATTCCCTATAAATGTGTAAACCTTTCAATATAATTTTGTGTATTTACCTACCGTAAATTCTTCATACGTTTAAATCTATAGAAAAGTTTTACTAGAAAAAAAAGGGCCGTGGTAGTATAATTGGTCAGTATATTCCCCCGGATTACGAAGGGTGCGGGTTCGAGTCCCGTCTGCTGCCTGGTCCGTGTGGATTTTTTTCTATTAAAACTTTTCTTTAAATTTACACATCTAGCAGTTAAATGCTTAAAAAAATAAAAACTTAATCTTCATACGTTTTTAAAAGTAACCGCCATTTCCTGTTTCTTTAATTCTTAATACTGAGTACACATAACAAAACAAAATAAATATGAAAACTTAAGACCAAGCATACACATATAATAGACCTAGTGAAGGAATAAGAGTTTATAATTTGGAATGACCATTTGCCTAAGTTCAATGTTTAGTTAAGGCGCCATTACCCATCCTAAAAATCTTATTACGAATTCATATGAAGTTTATTTATCATTTCGAAAATATTTGATTTCTAGCTCGCTCAGATTATTATATATCGTGAACCGCAAAAATCGATTGCAGCAAGGTAGACATTTTGATCGTTTTTCAGAGCAGTTCGCATAAGTAGTGTATTTAGCTACGGAACATAAAATTAACAAACTATTTTAGTACCTACGAACAACGAAAAAAGAACGTTAATTAAACTAGGTAGTCCGTTTTAGAATGTTTAAAATTGCTGATAAGTTAACTATAACAGCTGGTTGCTTAAAACAATCACGTTTTATAATTTTTTATTACTTAAACACCTATACATACAGGAATGTTGAATATTGCAATCGTCTGACCGAATGGAAATAGGTTAATGTCAACGCTATTATATTTTCATGCCTTAATATACTTTCTAGTTAAATAGTAATAATAATTTCTCTAGCCAAAATCCCAGAATATCATAAAATATTGTGCATATGTAATTAAATATAAATCTGTCAATACGGGGGCGCTTATAGTTAAACTATTGCAGGCAGTCTTTGACCTATTGGAGGCCCTGGGCATATTAGGATAATGGGGCCCCTACGACCCCCGTTTGGTGATTTGACAGGAACTAGGGACTTTGTATTTGATCTAAGGGGGGCCCCGGGAGCTTGCCCGAAGTGCCCACTGGGAAAGAGGGCTCTAATTGCAGGGTTTTGTTTTATTTTAACTTCTGCGAATATAAGTAAAATGATAATGTTCACCTATAACTATGGTTTCGATCTAATTATTAAATATCTATCAGTTTCGTCTAATTATTTATTGCTTTCTGTATAAATCGAGATATTATGTTCGTGTTTGATCCCGTAACTTATTGAATAATTTAAATTGCAACCTTCCAGAGGTCGCACATGTTTGTATATTTCATATGCACTAGGTTACATGCTTTGCATTACGAATTCAAGAATGTAAGTATTTAACATATATCTATGAGGACCTATAAGTTTTTGTAACAGACACTAATACGTAAACGTGACATGTGCATTAGTAAATCAAATAAGTTTTTTTGCGAGGTACCTATGCAGCATATAGGGCAAGCCTGTTTGAAAATAAATATGAAGGGTCTATTTATATAATCTATTATTTCCTATCCATGACACGACCTTCTATGGTAGTTCTTTTACCGTCCAAGCTATACGTCTATGGAATTCTCTTCCAGTATCCTTAAGACTAGCACAATCTATTAATGTCTTTAAAAATCTTGTAAATCACTATTTGTCGATGTAGCTGCATTTTTATCTCTGCTGACTGGACTTAACTTATTATATGTATAGTCTATGTATATATATTTAATTCATAAATTCGTTTAAATCCCTTGTTTCTTTTACTGACACCGCCGACTCCAGCTTTCTTTCAATCCTCTCCATCCAAAGGTTGTCTGGAAGAAATCGCTTTTAGCGATAAGACTGCCCATTAAAGCACTCTTTTTTACAATTGTAATGTCCCTCATTTCTGTTCTGTGTTATGGTGTTTTCAATAAAGAATTGTGTATTGTATTGTATAAATGCATTATTTAACGAATTTCTATAATTGTTGTAGTTCGCACATTCTAGAATACGTTTCAGCTCAAAAGACTGGCAAAAGAAAGTTAAACATTAACGCATCAGCTGCATATCCCGTTTATCGTGAGAATGGTTTGGGAACAACAAAAGAGATAATTATCACGTAAAGACGGTGATATTATAAATAAATCGCGACAAAATTAATGCGGTATAAGAAAACCAGTTCGTTCTAAAAAAAGATCACATTTTTATAGTTTCGCTGCTGAACTCAATTATATGGTAATTGATTCAGGACTGACGCCACCTGACATCGGGTTAACAATTAATCTTCGTTTGTAACATTATGGCATAACTTTGCATAATCTTGTCAGATAATCTTATCAAAAAAAGAGGTTCTCGGCTTTGATTTAAAGCGCCCGGCATTAGCAGAATCACAAATTAGTCTAAATTCCAATTATTTAAATGTCGTACAGTCTAACATTATTTATGCACAACGCGTATGTATGTATTCAAATAAAAAAATAATTTATTTACTATGCGCAATTAGTCTGATAACTCATTCGGAATCTTGAGCTAGAGAAATAGTTTTTGTATAAAACCATTTATAGATTTAATATGCCACATGCTACTGGGCGTTACAACACAGTGCAAAAAACGTTAATTATCTTTCAAAAGTAAACCAAAGAAATAAAACTCTTTTTACCGAAAACATTTAAAACATAGTTATGAATCGTTAACATCTTAGGTACATCCATTCATCATTAATTAATAAAATGGTTAATAAGATAGACACCATGTTTAAATAACACAGCTGTCTCGATAATTAAACATTTCCTCAAGATGTTTGAGAATGTTTTGATTTGCATTGAACATTGTAAGATACAAATCTCATAATGATAAGGCGGAAAGGCACAGAACAAAAATACTGCAGCCAAATTTCGGTTTTCTACGGTGTTGCCTCCCGCAGTGAATACGAGAAAGGTTTACACCAGAAAAAAATATTCTGTTCATCTTAGAAAAGTTATTATTTGTACCTTGTAACCAACGATATGAAATACATTGCTTGTACCATAATTATACTTACTTATATCCTGACCTTTATCTTCTTATTTTATAAGGAATAATAAACAGTTAAAAAATTAGAATTGCTGTGAGTATTATGATAAAGCTAGTTATACTGTGAAAGTATAGTTCGCAATGGTAGGTCATTGGATGGGAGACCAAAAACTTATTATCTCGTGGTCCTCCGTGCTTCGGAAGACACTTTAAGCCCTTGATCCCGGCTGCATCTGTAGTCGTTAACACCCCATCAATTCGCACTGGGCTCGCGTGGTGGGTCACGGCCCAATCTGCCTATTCAATATAAAAGGAAAGCCTTGGCCTCGCACAGTGGGCACATTAATAGGTTGATGATGATGATTAAGATGAATAAATAAAAAAAAATCTTCTGCAGTCTCATTCGTGTTCGGCTGGGGCTACCGCGCTTCCGATCAGCGCCGATGGGCGGTGCTGCACCCAGCCTGCGGAGGCCGCCAGCAGTCTCCAATCGCCATATCAGCGCGCCAGGCCATACCCATTTCAATTCCAGCGATGGAACTCATCGGCTACCAGAACCCACTGCCTGGACCGCTCACCATCACCAACAATGGCCACTCTGGTAAGTCTCATATCTCATCTCATTGTGCTGCGACTCAAAAACTTCAAAAACTAGATTATATTGGAAGATTTACCCAACTTGTACACTAGTTTTCAAGGCAAAAAAACTTGACAAGTACATGTAAAGTCTAGGTATTCGATAGTGCAATAGTGAACACTCTCGATAGCTTTGCTAAGATTAGGCAAGTTTTGCGAACAACATTCTAACTAATTCTAAGTACCTATATCAGTTGTGTAACTACATATTTATCAGCCTTCAAAGTCTAGTGTTTGGAAAGAATGTCAAATTATATTGGACTAAATATGTAAATAATGCAGATTATTTCAGTAATATCTCGTAGAGAGATAATATAACCACAAGAACAAAAGGTATTATAGGGACAATGAGCACATTCAAATGTTTAAATCTCATGGAGTTACCATCAGTTATTCTTTCTAATTAAGTTACTTCATTAGCCAGCAGAGAAGATATTAAATGTTCTTTTCCTGGATTTTAAAAGAAAAAACAACTATTTAACCACCGCTCTTATAAGAACTAACAATGATAACATTCATGCTCCACAGTGGCTCTAACGATTCCAAAGTACAGTTCGGAGGAAGAGAAGAAAGGGTTCCGTCTGCCGTACATATTCGGCGGGCCTCTAGACAACGAGTACGAAATCGAGGGACTGCACTTCCACTGGGGAGACAAGAACAACCGCGGCTCAGAGCACACGCTCAACGACATGCGCCTGCCCTTGGAAATGCACATCATTCACAGAAACAAGAAGTACAGGAACTTAGCTGAGGCTCTTCAACACCCTGATGGTCTTTGCGTGCTCGCCTTCTTCTACCAGGTAATTTAAATAAACTTACGCGCCATAGCTAAGATAATTTCAAAAGTTCAGAGTTCTTAAAAGTCAAAGACATTAAAAGTACTACTAAATCTTTTGTTAAGAGTTGATAATACGGATTCAGACACTAGTTTTGCATCATTAAAAAAAATCCTCGTATTTTTTTAAAAATGAGTTACGCTAAGAGAAACTTGATGAATAATATTGGGTTATGATAATGTTTTTAAATGATAGCGCTCTATAGAGCACTAATCAGTAGAGGGATACCGATTAAACATCAATTACTGGTTACGCCTTCAAATCTCAATCAACTTGTAAAATTATGAGAGATATACAAGCTCCTATTGAAATTACGGAAGCAATGGGATTAATTGCTGAGTACTTTATCAGGCGGTTGATTACAAATTACATTACACCAGTAGCAATTTCTAAATTCGAATAACAATAGTTAGTAAGTTGAGAACCAGCCATCGACGTAATTATTGATGTGAAATGGCATTCCAGGTGGTCGAGTTTGATGCTAAGCTGCTGACGCCCCTCGTGAAGAATCTCTCAGCCATCGAGAACTACAACACCAGCATGCAGTTGCCGCACACCTTCTCGCTGTCCTCCATCTTGTCCGGGCTGGATACAGAACGTTTCTACACTTACAAGGGTTCCCTCACCACGCCGCCTTGCGCTGAAGCCGTCACATGGGTCGTGTTCTCGGACTACCTCCCGATCTCGGTCTTCCAGGTAACCACAACCCTTATCCTTTTCTGTTTTTGTTTGAGTCTGGGTTGTGCGTGACGCCTTCCTCGTCATCGGGGATCGCAACGAGGTAATGGCATTGTAAGGAAACCTCCTCGCTCATTTCGTCCAGCTTAAGGCAGCCAATCCACGTAAACCGCTGACAAATCTCCTACGACGGTCACTGTATAAGCATTCCAAGGACCAAGGTTCAGTTCCAAAAGTGCGGGTAAATAGCGCCGATTGAAAATTCTACACGCTATGACATGACATTAACCAGTATAAAACCTGAATCTTTCTCCAATTTAACGGACCTCTAGTAACAAAGAAAGTATTAAGAAGTTTAACTATGAGATGGTTGCAGTACAGTACCATATGGCTAACAGCTCGCTTTTAGAAAATAATTCAATTTAAGAAAACCTCAAATGTCCGTCGCCTGACAAATCAGCTGAATATCACTAACAAAACGTCATTGTGTTTCAGATGGATAACTTCCGTGGCCTCCTGTCCAACCTGAACTTGCCTCTTGTGGACAACTTCAGGCAGCTGCAGCCACTCTTCGGTCGCAGGGTCTTCGTCCGCATCACCTCCAAGAATCCCAAATTCAAGAAGACCAAGCTCCACTATTCCAAATGGGACTGGGTTGGTCACAAGAAGGCCGAAAATGATGTCGCCGAATTTGACGAATAAATTTTAACCACCGATGTTAATGTAAAAGCACTAACACATAGACTACGGGTACCTTATTTACTTTAGCACTAATCACGACACCAAATACTAGCGACTGGTAATATTTTTAACTGTATATCTCATTATGGTTGTAATTTGTATAATGTAATTTGTATATAATTTAATAGTGTTAAGTATTAATATGTAAGTTTGTTAAAAATAAAGAAAGGAATACATTTTAAGCTGCTTTATTTATTATCTAAATTAACAACAGTTGGATAAATCTTTTAAAGAGAATATAATTACAAATAATAACCAACTATCATTATATACATTTTCATATTCATCACAAGCATTATGTATTGTAGTTATCAGATCCAAACATTGACTGAAAACAAAAGGAAATAAATAAGTGTAAGTATATTTATTAATAAATCAATGGGCATTGTTTTTCTACTCTAAACTGTATTTACTTTCACTACTCTATTTTTAGTGAATACATGTACACTAGTTCGTTGTTAGATATCAAAATTTACTTTTGAAAAGTTATTTTTCTATATTATCTGCAATAGTTATCTAATTAAAAAAAAAAATTACTTATAAATTAGTTTAGTAGGACATATCAAATGTTACAATACAACAAATCACAACAAACATTATTACAAAAAATTGTTGATTAGTAATGACAGCTGTTTAATATTGAAAAAAAACTTACTTACCCTTTGCACTATTCTTAATAGCGAATTTCTGAATATTTCATTTATGTCTCCTAGGTGATTCCACCATTATTAATTATCTTTCACAAAAACCAAACATGCACAAATAACACACAAAAAATAAATGAACAAAAACAATGCATATGGTTTTATTCTTCTATATGTATTTTACATTAACAGAACTTCAATAAATTTATACAAGATTAAATAATCTATTTTATTATTAATTAAATCATAAATTTTAATAAAAATATTATACTGTTTCTTTTCATTGATGATGAATATATCTTTCTGTTTAGTGTGTGGAATGTATCAGGGGTCAGGCATTATTATTTTGGAAATTGCACAAAAACTAAAAAGGATTGAATTTACAATAGCAGTAAGTGTGTAATTACAATAGTTAGTATCTTTTTGGTTTGGCATATTTACAACTGCCATAGTCTGCTCTCAAAACAGTCCAAATCATCATGCAATAAAACTGTAATTAGCGTACCAGGTCATCTGGGTTGAACATGCCCTGGAAATAAAGAATAAGTGTTTAATAATTTTTTTTCAATATGAATAATATTTTGACATAGTGCCTTATTTAAATTCAATAAAAGTCACACCTGCCAAAGAGGTATACATATTATCACACACTCATCAGTACTTTGAGACATAAACATAATTATAAGATAACATTGATTTTCTTCTAAGTAAATACATACCTTTGCACGACGTAAAATGGAATCCTTGCTAGCATCATAAGGGTGATCTTTAGATGGGATCTCGAGCACTGAAGGTACAGGGGCCGTGTGAGCATCAATAACATGTCGGATCATCTCAGCAATGTTCTGGTTGATGAGAATGATGTCGATGTCATCTCTCTTGACAAATCTCTTGAAACACTCCTCAATTTCACTTACAGCTGTGTCTGTTATAATAAATGAATTAATCAGTATGACTATGGTATTGTAGTTGTTTGCAAAATGATCAATATTTAGTTGGTAAATGGTTTTACGATTGATTTTGTGCATCCATGTAATGTGAAAATTTCAAAGTTAAATAATGGGCTACATACTTTTGTCAACGACCATAAAATTCGGGTGTCGATTTTTGTTGATTTCACCAATGCCACCAAGAAGAAAGCCGACGCATGTATCCTAAAAGAGAAAGAAGTAAGTTAGCGAAAAGAGAAATAAGTTAGCGTTCGATGGGCTGTTTTGATGACAAAAACAATAAATATAATTTCGTAAGTAATACAGAAACAACACTTGATGAATATTCTTACCTCATCGCCAATGACGCTGATTAGTTTTCCTTTTACTGCTGCTTGCAAAGCCATGTTTTCTAATCTTTTTCAGAATTTATTTTTGATAAATTGAGAAATGTCACAAGGGATCGTCACCTGACTTGATTGATTATTGTCTGTATGTTGGCTACTCTGATTAGTTAGTCCGATATTTACTGCGTTCAGGGAGTATAAAATTTTAAAATCTTTAATATTTAAGTTAGCCCCATGTTAGCACTCACTAAATATCTGATTTCTACTAACGCCTTATAAAGTTAGTATTTTAATGTTGTAAACGAACTCCATAAACCTTCATCCAAATGAAAGACAAAAGGAGAATTTATTAAACTAAATACAATGATGTATGGACATAGTTACCATTGTCATCATTAAAGTAAATTTAAAAATATATTCTTTTTGACTGTCATGTTGACTGACAGTGACAGATACCGTTTGTCATTGCTATTTCCTCGCGAAATGACAACAAAAACGTTCATGGAACACGTAAATTAATAATTTTAATCAAATATAGGTTTTTAAATAAGAATAAATCAGTAATAAATAATGCTTAATATACAAAGTTACGGAAGCAGTTCAGAAGATGAGAATGACCAGGAAGTTGTTAGAGAAAATAGTAATGAAAGTTTGTTGACTCACTTGAAGCCTGTTGATCCTAAATTGTCTGTAGCCAAAACAATGCAAATTTGTGCTGCTCCTGTAGTAATGCCCACGGTGAGTAAACTGATATTTTGTCACTATCCCCAAAGAGAAAGTAGCCACCTCGTTTTGTCTACCATCTAATAACCCTACCTGGGCATGTAGGATGGGCCCTACTTGGCTTGGCTTGGCTAGCTAGGCTTACTTTGCTTCTTTAGCATATTATCAAAAAGTGCATTAATTTTTATTTGTTTATTTGCTAATGTTTTTGACTATATTTAAATCAATATGCATATATTTTGTCAGAATAATGATGATACCAGAGTGCTCATACCAGCAAATCAAGAGTTGATGCATAATCCCAAATATGAAGAGCTCTTTGCACCAACATTTGGACCAGAAAATCCTTTTCAAACCCAACAAATGAAAGCAAACAGAAATATTCTCTCTGGATATGTAGAGAAGGCTCACATAAGTGATTTCCAGTTTGAAAACCAGAGACGGACATTTACTAGTTATGGATATGCAATTGATCCGTCGACAGATGGGGATGCAGGAAAAACCGATGCTGTTGTTCGTAAGTAGAAAAAGGTCCTATGGTCCTTACATAAGGGTACTTGCTTGTGAGATGAGCTCAAATATTTGTCCCTGTCTTATGAGCATGGGAACTGTGATATGATATTTCATACATTATTTTATATCATATCACTGTGCACATGCAAATGGAAACTGAATTGAGTGTTCATATAAATATATGAAGCGAATTCAAACCAAGCAGTTTTAACCACTTGTTTATGTGGCTAAAACTACTTAGTTTGGACCTAAACTTGATGTAAGAGATTGATTTATTTAAAAAAATCTAAAAAGAACTAGATAGGTATCTAATATATGTATTAACATAGCTATGTATATTTTTTTAGATTCTGCTATGGTGGCACCCCCTCCAGAAACAGAAGGCAAATCAGTGTTTGAATCAACAAAAAAGAGACCACTTGATAAAAAGAAAAGGAATAAAAATGATAATCCCGAAGATATCAATGGGTTCTTGGGGCCTTGGGGAGGTTTTGAAGGAGAGAGAAGGTAATATGTTGCTTGTACAGTAGATATAATAAAGCAGTTTACCCAAAGTATTAAATATTGAATTTTGTAATGACAAATATGTATGGCTATAGCGGGCCATCCACTACCGTTCATTCCTACTGGAATCTATAATATCATATCACTTTAATCATTTAAATAAAAATTACTACTACTAACTATTTAAACAAAAATAAATATTACAAACTGATGGATGTATGGGTGATATTTATGTAGTTTTTGTTATTAATATGAAATTGCATAAAATGCTAATATTGTTACACAAAATTTCACCTGTTCTTTAGTTTATTTGCATAATTTATATTTTCTTTGTGTTTAAATGTATGTTTGTTTATAATAAAAAAAAAACATTTTTGGACTCATCAATTTTAAGCAGTTTAATAATATATTTTTCTTCTAATAAATTTTAGAGTTATGAAACCAGAAGGTGATGAAGCCAAAGAGTTGGAAGAAATTTTGGCCAAAAGACAAAAAAGAGGCAAAGTGGATGATGACAAACCTCTGGAAGAGAAATCTATTATGCACAGTAAGTGTGGAAGCTTTGTTTGGCTCATTTTGAGATTTTTATATATTTTATACAAGTATTTATATTTTAGCAATGCAGGAAATAAATAGGAATTCTGAGAATAGCTATGTACAAAGCTATGGTGTTTATACATTTATATAACAATAATATTTATTTATAAATAATAATTTAAGAAAAGTAAGAATTGTTATGATCATGTAACACTGCTTTGAATTTCAATATTTTAATTCAACCAGAAATTTAATTTTTATAGAAATTATTCCTTGTATATTTTTGTAAATATAAAACAACTTAAATCTAAAGAAAAGTTTACTAGAAAAAAATCCACGCGGACCAGGCAGCGGACGGGACTCGAACCCGCACCCTTCGCAATCCAGGCGAATGCACTGACCATTATGCTACCACGGCCCTATTAGCCGCGTCGAAATTTTCCTAGTCTTAAGCTGCAAGGCAGCGCCATCTCTTCGCATAGTAGGTAACCCACAATGTCAAATGAATACTTTTTCAAGTATTAAACATTTGAAAGAGCATCTAGCAGTTAAATGCTTAAAAATAAATAAAAAAAAACATAACTATAAAACAACTTATTACAAAAGTGTAGAAAGTGTATCTTATTTTGGTTAGATTGTCTTTAATTTTCGTGATGTTGATGAAAACCATATGGAAATTAAAGAACAATTTTGAGATTAACTTCAAACTCAGTATGATGATGGTATTTATAATGATGTGGAGTAGCTTCCTTCATTCATCTATACTGTCTAAAAATTCATTGTATAAAACTGTATGGTTCACATACTGACATTTAAAGGAGACAATGAAATTGGCCCAAGAATCAATACCGATTCCATTGTGGTATTTATTTAGGGCAGCTGGAGAACCAATGACAATAGCACGCAACACAATATTTTATGTGAGTCTGATCACAAAATTCAAAATTATTTGAAGGCATGTCTAAGACCATACATATACATGAAACATATGTTTAGACAAATGGCATGTTGATACATTCGTAAAGGGTCGCCATTCCTGATGTACCTTAACACCATTTTAACACAAAGGGCTATAAAACTGATCATGTAGTTTTGAGTAAAATG
Source organism: Chilo suppressalis (assembly GCA_902850365.2). Lineage (NCBI taxonomy): Eukaryota > Metazoa > Arthropoda > Insecta > Lepidoptera > Crambidae > Chilo > Chilo suppressalis. Next base: position 25,920,560 of record OU963901.1, on the reverse strand, counting down.
ACAATGATGAGCTGTTGCAGTGTCTTTCTTTTAATAGCACAGCAAGCCTATTAAAAAATCTCAAAGTCTTTTACAGTTGTATTTATACTAATTTTGTTGAAATTTTAACATTATTGTTAATATTTGAGAACCCGTGACGGGGTTCGAATCCCAGTGGGGGCAAATGTTAGTATGATAAATACGAGCATTTGCTCCTATTATATTATTTCCTTATATCATATTATAATATTTCCAACAGTGACACCAATTACCATAGTCAATCGTAATTGGTACCATGTTGTACATGGTAACAATCCCTTAAATAACTTATATTACTATAATTATCATAGCCTCAAAGTAAGCACTGTAGGCTTGTGTTGTGGGATACTAGGGTACTGATACGTATATATGTAAGTATATTTATATAGAAATCCATATTAAACATCCATGATTGGAGTACAAATGCTCGTATTCGTCACACAAACATCTGACCCCACTGGCAATCAAAATCGTCATATATTTCTATAAAAATATACTTATATAATATGTATTCTATCCATTACTCTAGTATCCCCATAACACAAGCCTTTCAGTGCTTACTTTGGGGCTAGGCTAATTGGTTGGAGTGTTGAAAATATTTCTTATTATTAAATTTTACAGTCGATAAGGCGACCGATTACCAGGGCCGCTCGTGGATAGAAGCGCCGCGAAGCGAAACGCAGCTTCGAAGCGACACGCCACCTGACAAATGCTTTTTACCGAAGGTAAAGTATTTTGCTTTCATTTCAGCAATCTTTTAAAGATGTAGTTGTTTCAACAAGATCCGAGGAAACAAGTACAATAATAATACACAACAAAACGTTAACGAAAATAAAATTGAAATTGGTGGAAGGATAAACTAGCTTATAATAATATATTATGGGAGCTTGTTAAAATTTGTATTAATATCCATAAGAATATAAGAATTGCCCATGATATTTTTTATGTTAAAAGAGTGGCAAACAAATCTGAATGTATCTGTACATATGCATGTCCCGCCTGATGGTAAGCGATGACTTACGATCCATAGACGCTTGCGATACCAAAAATATCCCCAATCCCCTGTCCAGTGGAGCCCTAGAACCTCACTTACCGACAGAAACACATCACCACCAAAAGGTAGAGTTATTTTACTGTCCCAATTCAAACGGAATATCCGCTATGCCCTACTCTTAAATTATTGTTATTAAAGTGTCCAAAAATTTTCACTGTCACTGTTGTATCGTGTCTTTGCTTTGACTATTGTACGTCGTGATCGTCGATATTGTTATTGGTATTTCCGTTACAGCTAGAACACACTTGCAATAGGCTGTTTGACATTATGAAAAATAATGTACCAATTGTTGGCATCTGTATTTAATATGAAAATAAGCAGCGCTTGCACTATTTCAAAAGAACAAATAATTAATAACATTACTAAAAAAAACATTACTTTTTGCAACAGTAGGGTATTTGACAAGTTTTTTGAGTCCATCAAAAGTGGATATTCATCATTCTGTTTCTGTATTTCAGTATAACAACTAAATAAAATAAAAAAAATTTTTAAGTTGCCGCGAAAACGTTTCACGGACAATATGGCGTCTCATTGGTCTGTGACGTCACACGACTGTTAGTAAAACGTCAATCGATACAATGTCACTTTGACCGGAAGTTTCCTAGCGTATGACGTCATTTTAGTGTTCGTAAATCCTAGGTGTGTTCGATCATGTGACCATAGAACAAAAAAAAACATTTTTTATTTTATGATTCTTATAGTTAATAATTATTTGTTCTTTTAGTACAACCGCTGCCAATATTCATATTAAATACAGATGCCAACAATTGGTACTTTATTTTTCATACTGTCAAATAACGTGTTGTGCGGACTTCAAGTATATGTACATGTATATTTGCAAGTGCGCCCACACTTGCGATAGTTTCAAAACGATTTATCTGCAACTTTTTTAGTTGTATGGCCATAGCTGGGCAATTTTGGTGCAACGCGATAGTTACACAGGAATCGTTTTCTATATGAATTTATCGCAGCGCGCACTTTCAACGATATATGCACGCAATAATTATAATTTGACGACCTGCGTGGTCGAGTGGTTTGTACGCCGGGTTTCATAGTGTTGCCGACGCGAGTGTCCCGGGTTCAAATCCTGGTGGGGGCAGATGTTTGTGTGATAAATACGAGCATTTGTACTCTAGTCATGGATGTTTTCTATGTATTTCTATATAAATACATATACTTATATACGGACAATATATGTATTCTATCCGTTACCCCAGTATCCCTGTAACACAAGCTTTACAGTGCTTACTTTGGTGCTAGGCTAATTAGTGTGAGTGTTGGAAATATTTATTTATTATTATTGTATATTATTTATTAATAAATAAATATGATTGTTCAGGCACACATCCACACGTGGCGAGGCCATACGAAAGGCGTGGCTGCCGTTCGCTGGTTCCCGGCCACGGCTCATCTTATGTTGTCCGCAGGAATGGACTGTCGGGTTAAGGTAAAATTTATACTATTACTAGCTGTCCCAGCGAACTTCGTACCGCCATAAAAAATAGGGGTTAGTGGTAGTAGGGAAAAAATTAGGGTTGTATGTATTTTTGTATGATCTATTACAAAAAAAAAATATAAAAAAAAAATTTACTGTGGACCACCCTTAACATTTAGGGGGATGAAAAATAGATGTTTTCCGATTCTCAAATCTACTGAATATGCATATAAAATTTCACGAAAATCGGTCGAGCCGTTTCGGAGTAGTTCAGTTACGCACACCGTGACACGAGAATTTTATTTAATAGATTTACTTATTATTTTAACGTTTACCCTTTCAAAGCATGAATGTAAGATCAAATTGAGCGGGTGGTTCCTTGACTTGGAATATGACACTGTGGAGTTATTGATCAAGTAAAACATGCACATGCACACACATCTCTCTATCACACACACACCACATATACACATTCACTCATACACACACACACACAGTGTAATGTATTATTAATTGTTTGTTTCAAATCATATCTGTAATGTGCCTGTCTTTTGAGGTGGGCGCTAATAACTGTAACACAGTCTTAGACTACTACGGTTGTTAACGCTAAATTTTTATATTGTATACGTCATGGTTCAGAAATAAAGATTATTATTATTATTACTTATTCCCAAATAGCAGCGATTTGCCGAATCACAATTTAATTTTAAACTAGAATATCCATAATGCTTCCGCTGTAAAAATGGATGTATTTTAATGTAGTCGAAAGCATCTGCCAATTTTCAATTTGGAGTCATAAAAGGCTAAAACTAGTTATAGTCCATACAATAATGTCAAATTGACATTGACGTTTTGATTTATCTAGTTATAGTTAAATCTAGATTTGGCAAATTTACTGCAGGTGGGCCTAAATTATTTAAGTAATCAAGGATGTAGATATATCAATACCAATACATTTGTAAGAATGAAGGAGCTCGATGGCGCAAATCTTTAGCCTGTTGGGTTGTGATTTCTGAAGTTAAGCAATTATCGCAGTGGTCGGTCATTGGATGGGTGACCAAAAATCTACTATTTCGAGCTCCTCCGTGCTTCGGAAGGCACGTTAATCCGTTGGTCCCGGCTGCATCTGCAGTCGTAAGTACCCATCAATCCGCATTGCGCTCGTGTGGTGGGACAGCTTCCAATCTCCCTATTCCATAAATGGGGATGGCCTGTGTCCCAGCAGCGGGGAAATTAATAGGCTGATGATGATGATGAGAAGCTAGGGAAGACCAAGACAATATCTGTCACAATGTATTTCTGCACACGATTAAGTTTGAATTGAATTAATCAAGGTCCGCCTGCAGCATATTTGCTAATTTTGAATTTAGCTAAAACCAGATGTAACCCATCTAAAAATGTCAAAACTTCAATTGACGACCTCCGTGGCCGAGTGGTTTGTACGCCGGGTTTCATGGGTTGCCGAGTCGAGAGGTCCCGGGTTCGATTCCCGGTGGGGGCAGATGTTTGTGTGATGAACACGAGCATTTGCACTCCAGTCATGAATTTTTAATCTGTATTTTTATATAAATATACTTATATATGTACTTTATATGTATTCTATCCGTCACCCTAGTATCCAATAACACAGGACTTACACTGCTTACTTTGGGGCTAGGCTAATTGGTGTGTTAAAAAATATTGGCATTCATATATGGGTTAAAGCTAGATTTAGCTGAATCGAGATTTAGCAAATTTACCACCTGGCGCCCGTCATTCTGGAAAATCGTGTGTTATCGTTTAGATCTGGGAGGTTTACGGCAGCCGTCGTTGCGTGCGGACATACTTCGGGCACCGGCAGGCGGTCAGAGACGTCAACTTCAATAACCAAGGGGCACACTTTCTATCCGCTGGTGAGTGACTGATTTATTTTATTTTCTTTTCTTTTATTTTATAGTATATAATACTTTATTTTATTTATTTTTGAAAAACCACAAGCGATACAAATAAGTATTACATTCAGGGTGTACCGTAAATAATAGTCCAACCGTAAATCCTAGCTAGTTTACTTGATTGCCTACAACTAATTTGAACCGTTTTTTGAAATTCATTAGGGTTGCCAAAAAAATGATAAAATGTATTTTTTTCAATATTTTTGTCTTGAATTGGTTTTTTTAATGGCATTGATGCAAATATTATAAATTTTCAAACCTTTTTTCGCTAAAATGTAGCTCAGATAGATTGCCTCTCAACTCGCATATCACATGTGCATGATGACATTGTATTTCTTTCAAAAATATTTAAGTAACTTAACATTTTATTGCATTTTATTTGGGTGACCTAAATTGAAAAGCTCCTAATGTAAAAAAAAGTATGACACCAAAGTGTTTCATTATTTTAAAAACATGTGCATTAAGTAAGGTTTCTAAATTGGTATAAAACTTATGGTTTACTAGTAAAGGTGCAAAATTAATACAATGAATCCGAAGAATTTGCGTCCTATTGCAAGAGCATATTGAGTCTATATCTAATGTAAATAGCAAATATACAAAATACAAAGTAATAATAGGTGGGGATTTTAACATTAACTTATTAGATCGTAACAAAAAGGCATTAGAATTCTTAAACTTTATGTTAGAATTTAAATTTACTCAACATATTAAGGAACCGACACATTTTACACCAACATCTTCAACATGTATAGACCACATCTTTACCAATTTTGATAGTAAGCACATAAAAACCTCGGTGGAGGCTTTGGGTTTTTCATATCACTCAGGTATATACGTAGAACTCAAGATACCTAAACAAGTAAAGGACAGCACTTGGTATGTAGAAAAGCGAATATATAATAAAAAAGCAATCTCAGAATATAAAGAAAAATTACAGTTAGTTGATTGGAATAAAATAATTATTAAAAATAAAAATATAAATGAAAATTATGCTGCATTTAACAATACATTATCAGAAATACTAAATCAATATATCCCTAAAAGAAAATTTAAAGTCATAAAAAATAAAAAAGTCTGGTTAACAATAGGAATAAAAAAATCATGTCAACATAAAAGGCTACTTAAAATATTTAACACTAAATCTAATAATCCTATATTAAGAACACATTATAAAAAATATATAAAAATACTTAAAAAATCTATAATATGTGCAAAAAAGTTACACTTTATAAACAGAATGAAACAATCTAATAATAAAGTTAAAACTATGTGGAGTATAGTGAATGAAACGACAAACAAGAAAAATATTAAAGATAAATGTAATATAAAACTAAATTATAACAATATCATGTATTCCGAACCTAAATCCATTGCAAATATTTTTAATAACTTCTTTTCTTCCGTTGGTGAATCAACTTTGTCGACTGATAGCGGCTGTGGTACGTCACGTGCTCAACCCTACGCTTAACACCATGTTTCTAAGCCCAGTGGAACCTTACGAAGTAAGGAAAATCATTAGGAATTTAAAAAATAAAAATAGCTATGGATTTGATGAATTTCCGCCCCGCTTAATCAAGGAATGTGCCGATCAGTTAACTTTGCCATTTACAATGTTGATTAATCAGTCCTTCAAAGAAGGTGTTTTCCCTACATTACTAAAAACAACAATTATCAAGCCTATCCATAAGAAAAATGACAAATCAAATCCTAACAATTACCGTCCCATCGCCTTGCTGTCTACTTCGTCAAAGATATTTGAAAAAGCAATGAATGATCGTGTTATTAAGTTCTGCGAAAAGTTTGAAATCTTCGATGAAAGCCAGAATGGCTTTAGGAAGAAACGGTCTACAGTTTTGGCTGTTTATAAATATGTTCAGCAAATAATTAAAGTAATAGAAGATAAAAAATATGCTATTGGAATTCTATTGGATATGTCGAAAGCATATGATAGTGTTAATCATAAAATACTACTTAATAAATTATACGGAATAGGCATTCCCGGAACAGCGCATAATTGGTTTAAAAGTTATTTGCAAAACCGTCAGCAATTTGTTGAAATAGAATATTTTGATCATATACACAAAGAAATAATAAAGGTTCTCTCTGAAAGTAAAACTATAAACGCTTCCATTCCACAGGGGAGCGTCATCGGATGTCTCCTTTTTCTAATTTATATCAATGACCTCCCTAAAATAATAGAGGAACCGTGTGTCCTCTTTGCGGACGATATTTCTCTTCTCACATCTTGTAAAAACAACAACAACTTACAAACCAAATTAAATTTAATAATGACCCAGACTTTAAACTGGTTAAACAAACATAACCTTAGAATAAACTTTGATAAAACTAAATTAATAACCTTTCACCCGCGTCAAAAATTACCGCTAAAATTCTGTTATAGTTTTCAAAACAAAAATATTGAATGTGTGAATGATTTTTCGTTACTGGGTATAACTATAGACACTAACTTAAATTGGAAATCTCACATCCAGATGTTAAAAAATAAATTATCTAGTTTTACATATGCACTTCGAGAGGTCAAAAAAACAACAGATCTAAAGACTGCTCTTATCACATATTATGCTTATGCCAATGCCTGGTTTACCTATGGAATCATCTTGTGGGGGAACAGTACGGACGTATCCTCTTTATTTACACTACAAAAGAAACTTATTCGTATTATTGTTAATATTAACCAAACTGAAAGTTGTAAACCTTACTTCCAAAAATATGAAATTCTCTCTTTACCAAGCATTTATATATTTGAGATTTGTAAATTTGTAAAAAAATACTCAATTTTTTTTACTAGAAGAGAAAACATTCCTTCAAAATATACATCGAGACACAAGAAAAACCTAATGGTTCCAACTACTCGCCTTAAATTATGCTCATCGAGCACTTATAATATGTCTATAACAATCTATAATAAATTACCTGAAAATTTAAAAAATGAAGAAAATTACAATGTTTTTATTAAAAAAATTAAGTTAATGTTATTGAATAAATGCTATTATAGCCTCCAGGAATACCTAAATGATAAAACTACTATGGAATAAATATAACAAATACAATATTATTTTTATTATAAAAAGATATAATACAATACTTACATAATTAATAATCGTACATAAATCATAAATCTAATTATACAATATCTTATTGGAGTAGTATGAATAAATATTTTTATGGGTTTTAATTCATTGGATATAACAAATTATATCACAATAAGGAATTATGAATAAGACGTCCTCTCCTCTTGCCCCTACACTACAGGCTCCATAATGCACTTTTGTCTATATGTTACCACCTTTGTATCTCCATTATGGTCTGCAATAAATGAATTGAATTGAAGAGGCGAATATCTAAAAAAAACTAAATTAATTAAATTAGTATCTATTTGTGTCATTTTACATTATTAAATAACATCGTCAATGTGGATACAAAACCCGCACACTATGCAACTGCGGTAAGGGAATATTTAAATAATTCATTTCCTGGAAGATGGATCGGTCGATTGGGGCCCTGTAATTTAACTTAGTAGTAAGAATGGCCAATAACAGGTTTCTAGGAACTAAATAAGATACTGAAACTGTCGTTGTGCAGGCTAAACTAAGTTAGTAACATGTAGCTATGCCGTTGCAAAGCGGCTTTTAGTGTTGATATTTTAATTCGGAAATTATTTGTGTTTTGACAACGTTTTTAGTACTTGAGAAAGGGGGCGTCCATAAATTACGTGAGGTGTTTTTTTGATTTTTCTGTCCCTCCCTCCCCCCTGGTGAGATGTCATGAGATTTTATTCAACCCCCTCCCCCATCCCCCAATCTCACGTGAGATTTTTCAAAATGTGGGTCTCCTACATAAACGCGTTGGATTGTTATTGTAAAAAGAAAATAAAAATTTGCTTCGTGCTTTCATTTACGACTAGTTAAGACTAGTAATCAATTTGCTGAGAGTTCATCCTTCGAGAATCATGCGCGGTCTCAAGAGAGACTATTGGAACCAACATGTCTATATGAGTGTCAGTAAAATCATCTGCTCCTTCAACTTCGTTCTGATCTAGCCACTCTAAGCCGTTGGCGCTTGCGCACAGTAACTCATTAGCCTTATGACAATCCGTGACGGTCGCACTTTGCGGAACATACGCGCTTGCTTAGCTAGTACAATATGGGCTACTCGCCTGTGCTCTGCAGCTCTTGTGATAGAACTGGACCAAAATAGTTTTTATTTTTGTTTCAATAAGAAAAAAAATTGCGTGATGTTTGCCGAGACCCCCCCTCTCTCCAAAGTAAGATTAGATGAGATTTGACTCGACCCCCTCCCCCCCTTAAACATCTTACGTAATTTATGGACGCCCCCAAAGTCTTTACCACTAAAAAAGTTTGTTATATAAGACATTTATTATTATAGTGTCGCTTATATCTTGTACCCTATTCCACCAAGTCGACATATGCCGCTGACATATGTCAAGCCGACTGTTTGTGGGGCGATCTATCTTAAATATATCTAATATTTCGTTTAAACGCAAAATCTTTTTATTATTTTTGAGAAAAAACAATTTTTACACTTTTACGAATGAAAAGTGTTGCCGAGGTATTTGTTATTTGATTTTGAACTATTTGTGTTCTTTATAAAAGCATCGAAGACATCGTTTTATCTTCATAACCCAGAATATACGCAATATTGTTATATTGAGTGCACAAGCATCGTGTTTAAATGACTAAAGCGAATTATGGTCATGCACCACAATAGGGTATTTGACAGTATTAAAAATAAAGTGCCAATTGTTAGCATCTGTGTTTAGAATGAATATTGGCAGGGGTTTTTACTATTTTTAATAAAAGAAAATAGTTTTCTTATCTATTGTCACGTGACCCAAAACGCTTGGGATTGGCGGAGCCTAAAATGACGTCACACGCAAGTAAACTTCCTGTAAAAGTGACATTACATTGTATTGTTTGACGTTTTAATAACAGTCGTGTGACGTCACACACTAGTAAGACGCCATATTGTCCAGGGAAACGTTTTCGAGGCAACTTGAAAATGGAGTTGATTTGGTTATTTTTACTGAAATACACAACAGAATGATGAATATCCATCTTTTTACGGACTCCATAAACATTAGTCAATAACGTGAGATCGTTTTCTAAAACTTGTCAAATACCCTATTTCAGCGGATCACTTTTGAGCCGCGAGTGCCTTCCCTTTTTGTTTTTATCTAAGGTAATAACCAAGTTACCGCATTAATATCATTAATAAATAATTCCTGTTTGTATGTTAGCTTACGACCGCTACATAAAGCTGTGGGACACTGAGACCGGGGCCTGCGTGTCCCGGTTTACGTCCCGTAAAGTGCCGTACTGCGTTAAATTCAATCCTGATCCGGACAAGCAGCATCTGTTCGTCGCCGGCACCTCCGACAAGAAGATCATATGCGTAAGTATTGTATACAGGTCCCACAACTTTGCCACATAAAATAAAGACTACAATAATTGTAGTTTATTATATATATATATATATATATATTTTTAAGAAAGAAATAGCAATTATTGCAATTTCTTCTTTCGAAAGTTTTTTTTCTTTCTAAATGGTTTCGCACGGCTTGTGCATTTAGCCAATGTCAAGTGTTACAATGTTTACAAATTCTATAGCACTCGTGGTCAAAGTAATAAATCAAGTCAAAGTAAGTGCCGACTGCCACTAATAATCCACCATTATTAGACACTAACATCCGCCACAACACAATTTTTAACAAGAAAAAAAAACTGCTAAAGTGACGCTTCCCGATCCCGCCAAAAGGTCCCTTTCGAAAGTTCAATACTTGTAAAGGTATTCGTTTGACATTGTTGGTTACCTACAATGCGTAGAGATGGCGCTGCTTTGCAGCCTAAAAAATACTTCAATAAATGTATCAAGGTCGTTGTAGCACAATTTGTTAAGTGTGTCCGTCCGAATAGCGGGTTCGAGTCCCGTTTGCTGCCTGGATCGCATGGACTTTTTCTATTAAAATCTTCTTTAGATTTAAACTAAAACTAGTTAGTAATTTGGCATTTTATTATGAGATAAATCTAGTTTTAGCTTAACCGTAATACCTCTATGGCGAAATGGCTGCAAGTGGACCTTAGTGAAGTATCGCATTGCCTAATTTAAAACAATACAACTGTCACAGGTTTTATTTATTAACCACTAGGCCAGCAGGTGTGAGTGTTGGAAATATTTTTTATTGGTCAACTACTTTCATTGTAGTGGGATACGAGAAGCGGTGAAATAGTACAAGAATACGACAGACATTTAGGCGCAGTCAACAGCATCACATTCGTGGATGAGAACAGAAGATTCGTCACCACTTCAGACGACAAGAGTCTGCGGGTTTGGGAGTGGTGAGTTACTTGTTATTTTTTAATAAAAATGAAAATGAAAAATATATTTATTGGAACTCATCAAAGTTGTGTACATGTATAATTTAGGTTCCTTAATAGCTATATTAGTTTCTAGAACTGTGTTACAGCTATTAGCGCCCGCCTCCAGATACAGAGACGTGTGTTTCATAATACATATAAATCAATAATCCTTTCATCAATCATTTACTCACAAAATATGAAGTATAATAAATATCGTTTAGCTTATTAATTACACTTTAATAGTTACAACAAAATATATCACCCTGTGTGCGTCACGTGATCGTGGATGTCTCATTTCTCTCGTACAGTAATCTCTTTCTCACACGTATACATTTGACAACCTAACTATCCTACAACCTTACTGCCACGACATAACGTGTTCATTTGAACAAATGTATCAATGAAATTGACGACCTCCGTGGTCGAGTGGTTTATACGCCCTATTTCATGGTGTCGCCGACTCGAGACCACCGTCCACCAAAGGATAACACAAGCCTTACAGTGCTTACTTTGGGGCTAGGCTAATTGTTGTGAGTGTTAGGAATATTTATATATATACTAGCTGTCCCAGCGAACTTCGTACTACCATAAAAAATAGGGGTTGGTGGTAGAAGGGTGAAAAATTAGTTTTGTATGTATTTTTGTATGATGTATCATAAAAAAAAAAAACAAAAAAAAAATGTCCAAAAAAAATATCATCCTTTACATTTACGGGGATGAAAAATAGATGTTGTCCGATTCTCAGACCTACTGAATATGCCTATAAAATTTCACAAAAATCGGTCGAGCCTTTTCGGAGTTGTTCAATTACGCACACCGTGACACGAGAATTTTATATATTAGATCAGCTATACTCTAAGTGTGTTCCGCGGAACCCTAGGGTTCCGTGATACCTCTGTCGGGGTTCCGCAAGAATTTAGAAATAAAAAAATCAAAACACCTCTCTCTGGTCGCTCCGCGGCTGTGCGGACTCCGCGGCCGCGCGGAGACAAAACGCTATGAATGTTATTTATTTATTTATTTGTATTTGTATAAGCTTGTGTTACATTAGCTGGTACAATATCTCATAAGTTTGGTCTCAACAATTTTATACTTGTACAACGCGTTCGCTCTAAGTTTGCCGGTCTGTGGAATGCGCGTACCCTCCCCCACGTGACAACAAAACTTATAATGTGTCATAGTTTTACCCAAATATCTAACGTACACAATTTTTATTGTTACAATTAAATAAAAAATTTCGAACGTCATACACTCATACCTATCGCCAGCGGCAAACTTAAAACGAGCGGGTAGTATACTTGTAAGCGCTCAGTCTCTTTGATAAAAGCCGCCTCTGAATTAGACGCTATAGTTGTCAACTAGCGACTTTCGTCTCTAACTTCAAAGGATAAAGTCGATATTGTTTACAACGCTATTTTTAAATTTCTGTTTTTATTTTTGCTTTTTGTTTATCAAAGGTGCCGACTCGAGTATTTTCGAGAATATTTGAGATCGAGTCTAGGACTAAGTATAAAAGCGGCGATCGCGCGTTGGCGTCGTCAGTTGATGATTAGCGTTCGGAGCGATAAGTTACTACCTACTTACAAGCTCGCTAGCGAGAAACTGGTGTTCATTGTTTTACTGCCTGCTGTATTCTGTTGTCTCAGTTTTATACATTTCTTCCCTGTAGGTTCTAAATTTAGTCTCTTATACGCAGTAACGATTGTGCATTATTTAAACCCCACTATCCTGACTTGTAACATTATAAATAAAGAAGAATGGAACGTTGGCTTAAAGGTGTTAAACGTGTTCCAACAACATCTTCTAATGACGCTGAATGTTCAAAAGCAATGCGCGCGGAGAATTTAGCAATCACCGATCCAGAAGATGATGCCACGAGTGCCACGACGTCAAGCTCGACGGTTTCAAAGACGAAAAAAAGGAAGTATGATGAATCTTATATCAGTTTCGGATTTGTTGATTCCAACGGCTCACCTCTCTGCATGCTCTGTAGTAAACTGCTTCCTAATAGTTCCATGGCACCTGCCAAATTGCGTCGACATTTAGAAACCGTACACCCCGAGACTAAAGACAAGAATAAAGAATTTTTTGTTCGCAAAAAAGATCAGTTATTAGAAAGTCAAAAAAATATGATGCATGTAACACAAACTACCAACGAAAAGGCCACGGAGGCATCATACTTAGTTAGCTATCGCATTGCACAAGCAGGTGAAGCGCACACTATCGCTGAGAAATTAATAAAACCATGTGTATTAGACATAACAAAATGTATGCTTGATGAAAAATCTGCAAAGCATCTTTCTACTGTTCCGCTATCAAACGATACTGTTTCACGACGAATCCATGATCTGGCAAGCTACGTCAAACAAGAACTAGTTACACGTCTACAAAATACACGATTCGCTTTGCAAATGGACGAGTCGACTGATGTCGCTGGTTTGGCTATCCTGCTGGTTATTGTGAGATATCCATATAAAAGTTCTTTTGAAGAAGACATGCTTATGTGTTCATCGCTGCTTACAAACACTACCGGGGAAGAAATTTTTAATAAAATAAATATATTTTTTGAAGAACATAATCTCAGTTGGAACAATTGCATTGACATTTGTACAGATGGGGCCAAGGCGATGACAGGTAAAACAGCAGGAGCAGTGTCACGAATGAAAAATAAAGCGCCTAATTGTAGTTCCAGTCATTGTATTCTGCATAGACAAGCACTTGCGATGAAGCAAATGCCGTCTAATCTAAAATTAGTTATGGATGAAGCGGTAAAAATAATTAATTTTATCAAATCACGACCACTACAATCCCGATTGTTCTCATTATTGTGTGAAGATTATGGCAGCAAACATAAAACACTGCTGCTCCATACAGAAGTGCGATGGCTGTCTCGGGGAAAAACTTTAACAAGGCTATTTGAACTTAGAGCCGAGTTACAAATGTTTCTTTCAGCAGATACTTCTTTTAATTTGAAGGACCGTTTGTATGATAAAACTTGGTTGTTCCGATTGTCTTTTATGGCGGATATCTTTCAAAAACTTAACGAATTAAATTTATCATTGCAAGGTAAACAGACAACAGTGTTTCAGGCCTATAATAAAATAACTACTTTTAAAAGAAAATTAGATTTTTGGATCATTTGCATTGGTAAGAAAGAAATAGAAAGTTTTACGTTACTCACTGAGTTTGTTAGCGAAAACGACTCAGAAATGTTTGAAGATAATGTGTTTGAAGAATTGGTCCAATATCTCAGTTCGATGCGCGCATCTTTTGAAAAGTATTTTCCCGAAGAACACAATACAAAAATTAAAGTGAACTCCTGGATTCATAATCCTTTTTTACCCAACTTGGAAAAGCCTGAAAACATGTCAAATGAGATATATGAATCTCTTTTAGAAATGTCATCAGACACAAGTATGGAGTCATTGTTCAAAACGACGCCTCTTAATGATTTTTGGTGCAGAATCCAAGATGAATATGCAATGCTTGGCCAAATGGCTCTGGATATTCTTCTCCCGTTCCCAACTACATATTTGTGCGAAACAGGATTCTCTACCTACGCAGCCACGAAAACAAAATATCGCAATAGACTGGACGCCGAAGCTGATATGAGACTCCAACTTTCTTCCATCAAACCTGATATCAAGCAATTGATGAAAAATAAAAAACAGTTTCATACCTCCCACTAGTTAGATTTTTTCTTTTTTAATGTTTTCTATTATTGTCCTTACCAAGTGGTGAAGTAAATAATAATTAGTAACGGATACATTGTACTTTTATTATGCTGATTAATATAGAATACACTTATAAAAATAATTGTTTTATTGTAGGGTTCCATCAAGTATTTTGCTTCCCAAAAGGGTTCCGTCATTTAAAAAGTTTGAGAACCACTGTATTAGATAAATATTTATATATTCAGGGACATCCCCGTCGACATGAAGTACATTGCCGATCCTTCGATGCATTCGTTACCCGCCGTGACCGCGTCGCCCAACGGCAAGTGGCTCGCGTGCCAGTCCATGGACAACAAGGTCATCGTGTTCAGTGCATTAAACCGATTCAAGATGAACCGGAAGAAGACCTTCACTGGCCATATGGTGGCTGGATACGCTTGTTCCGTGGACTTCTCGCCGGATATGAGGTATTTATCCTAAACTATTAAGTTAAAATATTTTTCTGTGTCGCCAACGGCAATTGGCTCGCGTGATAATCCATGGAAAATAGGGGTATCATCTTCAGCGCTTTAAAACGATTCAAGATGAACCGGAAGAGGACCTTCAGTGGGAACATGATGTTGGATACTCTTGTTCCGTGGACTTCTCGCCGGATATGAGGTATTTATCCTAAACTATCAAGTTAAAATATTTTTCCGTGTCGCCAACGGCAAGTGGCTCGCGTGCCAGTCCATGGTCAACAAGGTCATCGTGTTCAGTGCATTAAACCGATTCAAGATGAACCGGAAGAAGACCTTCACTGGCCATATGGTGGCTGGATACGCTTGTTCTGTGGACTTCTCGCCGGATATGGGGTATTTATCCTAAACTATTAAGTTAAAATATTTTTCTGTGTCGCCAACGGCAATTGGCTCGCGTGATAATCCATGGAAAATAGGGGTATCATCTTCAGCGCTTTAAAACGATTCAAGATGAACCGGAAAAGGACCTTCAGTGGGAACATGGTGTTGGATACGCCTGTTCCGTGGACTTCTCGCCGGATATGAGGTATTTATCCTAAACTATCAAGTTAAAATATTTTTCCGTGTCGCCAACGGCAATTGGCTCGCGTGCCAGTCCATGGACAAGAAGGTCATCGTGTTCAGTGCATTAAACCGATTCAAGATGAACCGGAAGAAGACCTTCACTGGCCATATGGTGGCTGGATACGCTTGTTCTGTGGACTTCTCGCCGGATATGAGGTATTTATCCTAAACTATCAAGTTAAAATATTTTTCCGTGTCGCCAACGGCAATTGGCTCGCGTGATAATCCATGGAAAATAGGGGTATCATCTTCAGCGCATTAAACCGATTCAGGATGAACTGGAAGAAGACTTTCACTGGCCATATGGTGGCTGGATACGCTTGTTCCGTGGACTTCTCGCCGGATATGAGGTATTTATCCTAAACTATTTAGTTAAAAGATATTTCCGTGTCGGCAACGATAAGTGGGTCTCGAGCCAGCCCATGGACAAAAGGTTCATCAACTGCAGCGCATTAAATCGACTCTAGATGAACCGGAAGAAAACCTTCACGCCTGTTGTTCCGTGGACTACTCGCCGGATATTAGGTTAGTTTGTTTCATTTATTTTTACATTGTATAAAACAGAAATACATAATCGCCAGTCCATGGACAATAAGGTCATCGTGTTCAGCGCATTAAATCGATTCAAGATGAACCGGAAGAAGACCTTCAGTGGCAACATGGTGGCTGGATACGCTTGTTCCGTGGACTAATCGCCGGATATGAGGTATTTATCTTTATTTTTACATAGTAATGTAATTTCATATGAAATTAAGTAACAGTTGTATCTACAGATATTGCAATCAGGAGCGTGAAACACCAAAACACCTTCTATGTGAATGTGGGCCTCTCATCCACAAACGTAGTATTCATCTGGGATGACATATAGTACGCCCAGAGGAAAACAAATCTCTAAAAGCTAGAATCTTTTTGAGCTTCTTGGAAGCTGTCGAGCTAAAAGGGATACTTTAACGACGTGGCGAGTCAAAATAAATCTAGTTTTATTCACAATAAATCTTTTAGGAAGCACTGACTACAGTTTCACTGGGACTGCATAGCCCCAAAAAATCTGAAATCAAAAAGCACATAGTATAAAACCATAGATATAGGATGTAAAGATAGAATAGAGTCTCTATCGCAAGTGTTCCAAAAAAAATTATTGTGCATGTGTGCGTATCGGTTTTTTAATTGTGAATTAAAAAACACAGGATATTATAACACAAACTGAATTGTATAAGCGCAATTGTTTTCTTAGTTTGACAGAATTTTCTTATAAACTTTATCACGTTACGGCTTGACAGGACGATGTTGACTCTTACTTTTTTATATATAGCCAGGTAGGCAAATCACTCTACCCCACCTGATGTTAAGAAAGAAATAAAAAAAAATTATTTGTAACAACATGTGTAAGGAAGATGTTCAGTGATAATTAGCTAAGTACCTAACTTGTTGTGCCAATATCAGCATACAAATTCATTATTATTTATATTCATTATTATTATTCTAAGATTCAAATTACAAACATCAAAATGTCAATACTGTCCAATAATACAATAAAAAACGACAATAAATTGGGCAAAAACTGTTAATACATGTTAATACTGTCAATTCAATAATTAAATGTCAATATAATAGACCAAAACTATAATTAAAATGTCAATACAAGCAATTCAATAATAATGTCAATAAAATTGGGCAACTAAACAAAATGTCAATGTCATGCTGCAAAAATCGAGATGTCAATACAATAAAAAAATTACAACAAATTGGGCAAATACTTTGTAACAATTTTTGTTATCACCGGCTATTTCAGGGCTTACATGAGACTCGAAACTTATTTAATTTATAATCAGGGCGCCGTACTACTGTGATTTGAGGGAGATAAATGAAAATGTCTAAAACCGCAGTGAACAAGATATTATATTGTCAAAAAAAGATTCAGATCTTATTTCATCATGGTTAAAACTTAATACTAGTCACATTCAACTTAATAAATACATAGCTATATTTCCTCAAAGATTTTTCTTTTGATTTAAAGATATTCATACATTCAAGATCATGTGCTAATACAGTAATACTCAATTTAAGTTTCTTATATAAACAAATTATTAAACAAGTTATAAAATATTAAGTTTTAGAAATTTAACAATAAAAATTTGTTATGTTCTTATAATGGCTTTACAGTTTACCAATACAAATCCTTTATCACGTTAAACAGAAATTGTTCTCCGGAGTATGCACTGGTTAAATATCAAGAAGTTATAAGTTTTACTTAGCTTGGCAAGATCATGGGAGCATCAGGATGACTCAAATATCCTCAGGGATGAAGCAGGACTTGCTGTCATCACGTGAACCCGTCACTTTTTGCTCAAGAAAGCTTCACAGGCTCATATATATATATATTTCCAAGGAGATTCCAATCAGGATCAAGTAATTGTGATTATTACTGTTATTAATTAGCCAAGTTAATGGACCTAGAACCAATTACACATTTTTCTATAATTCAATAAAAAACTAACTGGACCTACAGCCTAACGAATCAAATGTAACGAACTTACCCGTTAATCCGGGGAGAAATATCAAGTAAATAATGCACTGACTACCACTGCTAGTCTTAATGCTATTTTCTAAGTATGATCTTCAAGGTTCTATCAGCCAAAAGAGACCGAATTTGGTTGTGCACTGCTATTTATAGGCTACTACAACACGTGACAGCGTCATTGCAAATTTCTCTCATATCACCATATTTGGTGTGAGGAATCAAACGGACCGGTTTTGCTGACTCCGCCTCTCACTGTTTCCAGAACATTAATGTGACGTCACATCCAATTTTGCATCTCATTTAAAAAAATTACACACTAGCTCCATCTAACTTACATTCCAAATGCAACTACTAGGTTCACACATATATTGTACTTGTCCGTTGCTTTTCAAAGTGGACTACGATATTGAATAATTTATATGCATGATGATAGATGGCGCTGAATAAATAATAATATTTCTACGACTCAATATTTAAGAATTATATTGCTATGTTTTAACGTTATTAAATTTAATTGCTACACAACATCCCCCTTATCTCAAAAAAATTTTTCCCAAAAATTTTTTTTTTTTTTTTTTTTTTTTTTTAATTAATTAACCTGCAACTGACTTACAGACAAATCAACAATACTAAGTATTAGCCAAGATAAAAAATTTAAACTTATATACGTGAGTATCCATTTATTTACTCCACGTAATGTTCTAAACTCTAAGTCAATAGCAACAATTAAATATTTGCTGTTTAATGATTTTTCTTTTAGTTTCATGTAAATACCTTTCTTGGATCTATTATCCAGGGGTATGACATGACTTTTCTATTCATCTTATGAACTTAAGGTAGTTAAGAAAACAACTCAAGATTAAAGAAGTTTGTATGTTTTCAAACTCAAAAGATTAAGATTATTTTCCAACAATCTTCCTATCTTTAATTATCAAGTCTAAAGTATATGTCCACTTCCTTATGCTTATGCCTTTCTTACATCAAGACCTATTTTTCTATTAAGTATTAAAATAAATTGCACGTGCTTATTTTGGAAAACACTTTTCATACATCACGCATTTCATACTACTCTCATACTCATATGCATATCAGTAAACACAACTTGACGAAAATAATTTTATCAAAAAAAACTTTTTTTTTTTTTTTTTTTTGTGTTAAAATATTAAAATTCCTCGAAATTTCATTTAAGCATTTTTTTAAAAGTGACCATATAGGTTAAAAAAAGGTTGTAAATAAATATTTATTTAGTTAAAAGAGAAAGACAATTTAATTTTCAGGCAGGTTTCGAACCGTAGCCCACAGATTTCCATATGCACTCTTCCTATACCATAACTCTTCTTAACCAACCGTTTAATACTGAAAGTGACTAAAATAAGCATCCTATGTGGAATTCAAAGATTTGTTAGTTCTGTTGTTCAGAATATTTTAGTATATCTTTAATATGATAATTACCTAAACATTTACCATTTAAATCGGTTAAAGTATAAACTAAAGGTGATAATTTAGCCGTCACTACACATTTAATAAATTTTGGTGCTAATTTGGAAGAAAAATTCTTTGCCTTATTGGATAAATAATGAGTACGTTTATACACTATCTGGCCAACTCTTAATTCAATGTGTCTTTTTCTGAGGTTATATTGTTTTTCGTTCCGTTGGTGGGCAACAATCAAATATTTCCTCACCTTTTGGAAGATATTATTAAGTTCAAGCAACTTTTTCCCATACTCCAATGTACTGTCTGAGGTAATTTGATCAAACGGACATGGAGGGAAGGAATTTAAATATAAATTACCATCTATTATATACTCTCTACCATGGACTAGGAAATAGGGTGAAAATTTAGTTGCTTCATTCACAGCCGTGTTTAAAGCACATTGCAATTCTATTAAGTGTTCATCCCACCTTCTATGCTCGGATTTTACATAACAGGCTATCGCATGAACTATGTTTCTATTTGCCCGCTCAGCTTGGTTCGTTTGGGGATGATACTTAGGATTGTAATATATGTTTGGTACATTATATTTAGTTAACAGCTGTCTAAAATGGGAGCTAACATATTGTGGACCGTTATCTATAAAGATGGTCTTACAAACGCCATGGACTAAAAATACATATTTTTCTATAAAGTTTGCTACAGCCATGCCTGTTGCTGACCGTATAGGGTGCAACATGACATATTTACTAAAGTAATCTGAAACAACTATTAAATAAGTATTTCTACTCCTTGAATTTGGAAAGGGTCCCAATAGATCACAACTAATGGCTTCGAATGGCTTGGTCACTTTCTTAGGACTTCCCATGAGACCGGGACGTGCCGTGTTCACAGGTTTGTATTGCTTACACGTCTCACATTCACTCACATACTTTTTCACACATTCGTATAGGTGGGGCCAGTAATAATGTAAGGCGATCCTCCTATGTGTCTTCATGACACCTAAATGTGCACTAGTAGGGTCATCGTGATATTTCCTAAGAATTGCCGATCTATTTTCTTCAGGAACTACCAGTTTCCAATCAAATTCGCTAGTAAGATCATATTTATTTTTCGAATATCTATATAAGTTTCCATCTTTTTCCATGAAATTAGGAAATTTACGTGGGTTATTCTTTACTGCGTTTAACATATAAGAGTACCAACTATCTTTTGATAAATCTATTTCTATTGAATCTAATTTAATACGTGACAAAGTATCCGGGAGGATATGATCCCGACCCTTCCGGTGTTCTATTTTAAAGTTAAATTGACTAAGACGCATGCTCCATCGTGCTAAACGACCTGTGGGGTTTTTTAATTTATAAAACCACAACAGTGAAGCATGGTCTGTGACTATGGTACATTCCTGACCTTCAACATATTGTCTAAATTGTTCTAATGCATAAATAACAGCTAATAATTCTCTCTCTGTTGTACTATAATTAACTTCATTTTTATTAAGTGAGCGGCTACAGTAGGCAATAGGGTGTTCCACTCCGTCATAAGACTGGGTGAGAACGGCCGCCGCTGAGTATGCAGATGCGTCAGTCAAAATACGGAAAGGGCGCGAATAATCTGGCATTTTTAAAATAGGGGCAGAAACAAGGGCAGTTTTAAGCAAATTAAAGGATTTCTGTGCCTCAGAGTTCCATTCAAAATCCACATTCTTACGGGTGAGTTTACATAACGGTTTGCTGATTTCAGAGAAATTATTCACAAATCTTCTGTACCAACCTGCCATTCCAAGGAATCTTTTTACCTCCTTGGGGTTCGAGGGTGTAGGATAGTTAAGGATTATATCTACTTTACCAGGGTCCGTTCTTAAACCATGTTTATCAATGTAATACCCTAAATATTTGAGCTCTTTGCGACAAAACTGTGATTTTTTTTTATTTATTGTCAGGCCTGCTTCTTTCAGGCGCTGATATATTTTCTCTAGGAGCTCAACATGTTCTGAGAAAGTGTTACTAATGCAAATTATATCATCTTGAAAAGCAAATACCTTATTATCGAATTCTGGGCCAAATAATTTATCCATTAAGCGTTGCATGGTTGCTGACGCCCCTACTAACCCAAAACACATCACATTAAATTGAAATAAGCCTCTACGAGGAACTGTGAAAGCTGTCTTTTCAGCAGATGCTGCAGAGTCATAAGGAATCTGCCAATATGCGGCACTAAGGTCAATTGAGGTTAAATATTTAGCGTTGTTAAGATGATCTAATATTTGGTTAATATAAGGCAAGGGATAAGCGTCTGGTTTTGTGACGTAATTAAGTTTTCGAGAGTCTAGGCATAATCTGGTTTCACCATTGGGTTTTTCTACCATTACTACTGGAGAATTCCAAGCCGATTGGGAAGGAGAAACTACCCCCAGGGCTAACATTTTATCTAATTCCTTCTCGAGTGCTAGTTGCTTGATAGGTGATAAGGGATAATAACGCTGTTTAATCGGACTATGGTTACCAGTATCTATTTTATGGTGTTCCAATGAAGTTCTACCAAGACCAACCTTTTCTGTGTTAATTAAGTCAAATTTATCAATTATTTTATTAATTATTCGCTTTTGCGCCGTCGTTAAGTTATTGTAATCTTCTAACCCGTTTTTTAATGATATTGAGTTAATAGGATTTTCTGAGTTTAAAGTGATATTACTAAAGTTGGATGACATCAAGTTTTTTGTCAAACCAAAATGGTGCCAAAAATCAATACCTGTTTTTATACCTGATTGGTGTAGTAATTTCCGGAACAACATAAAATGTAATTACTTTAAGTATTGAGTTATATTCAATGGGCAGAGACATGTACCCTACGCAATGCAATTCAGTGCTATTAGCGGTTTTTACAATACGCTCTTTATCTAAAGTGTTAAGTTTAAAGCCTAAATTCAGAAAGATGAGGTGCGAGTTTTTGCCGAGTATCGAGCATGACGCACCAGAGTCAGCAAGTCCTAACGCATCTACATTTAATATTTTAAATTGCAAATAAGGTCTATTGTCAAACTTTTTCTTATGGAAGAGAACTTCACGGTTATTTAAGTTAATGTGTGACCTTTTTTTACCGTAATTATATGTGAAGTTCCCACTTTTTAGTTTTTTGAATTATTACTTGGATTACATTGTGGGCACTCAGGTCGTCTTACGCCCTTTTTACCACACTTAAAACAAAGAATTTCTCTCGAATTTACACACTCTCTAGTGAAATGCTCTCGACTCTGACATCTCATACACCTCCTATCATTTGAGACATTTTGAGGTAAAGTTACGGTTGAGATCTGTCGTGTTGGTTTGAAATTATTTTTTATTCTTCGTGACTGAAGGTCATTCGAAATAAATAATTTATTCAAATTGGGTTCCGTAAATTTCTCTGCACGGACTTGAGCCAATTCCAAGCGCTTTCCTAATTGTTTTAACGTAAGAATAGAATCAACGTTATGAAGAGCCAACTCTTTCATATATTCCGGACGAATATTATGCATTAAAATTTCTAGCTGTTCTTCTAATGACATGGGAATAGACAATCTCGCAAACATTCCTTGCATCGTGGAGATATAGCTCACAATTGACTCTTGTCTAGCTTGTGTGCGTTGTCTAATTTCGTTTTTAAGTCGATAATCTAAATCCGGAATATCAAAATCCTCTCTTAAGTGTAACAATAGATCAGAATATGAGTTAAAGTTCGCTTTGTTACTTCTAAACCACGCCAATGCAGAATCTTCTAAGAGATCGGAAAAAGCTGTCAGCATACGAGATTGCGGAATCTCGCGGGCCTGTCTAAGTTCCTCTAACCTCTCAATAAAACTTCTAACGCAACCTGAACCATTATATTTTAAATTAAGTGAATTTAAGTTAATTGGTTTTTCTTTAATGACGATTAATTCCTCACTTCCATGCTTTTCATTCATCCCTGTTTTCGAGATAGGCAACACATATTCATCCGTCTCTTGTTCCCTCACATCCTTCATGCCGGTTTTACTACACTTGGGAGTACCTTCCTTATCACTTAATTCGTCTGAACTACTTTCATCTTCCTGTTCTACTTGAGCTAAGATACGTATGAGCCTGTGGCGCAAATCCACCAGAGAAGCATTGTCAACCTCCAATCGAGCAAGTCTATCGATTAGATAATTAGCCCTAACTGACACACGTAAGTGAAGATTACTGTCCTTTCCGAGGTCACCTGATGACAGCAGATCCTCGAGCTCAGCAATTTTCGGCGTACAGGCCTTGAGCTCGGTTGCCGGGAGTGGTGTGATCACTGGAGCACACTTGATGCTGCCACGTCTCTTCAGCTTAAAAATTTGGCGAAGCTGCTTTCTCAGTGCATCCACCGATGTGTCAGGAGCTGTGGAAATGCCAAGAATATCCAATTCATATATGATTTCATCCTTTCTTAAGTAGTTTACATATTTTTGTAAAGAGAGCATTTTCTCAGATTTTTTCAAGTTAAAGTCAGTTATTTTTGTTACTAAGTTAATTATTAAGTTAATTATTAAATTACGTTTAATCAAGTTTTTAAATCAAGCTACTTATTCAAGTTATTTAATCTAAGAAAGTTAAATACAAAGGAATTTATAATTTTTTTTTTTTGAAGGAGGGTACTTTTATTATTACAAGTTTCAATTCTTAAAGACTATCTTGTTCACTGTTCAAGGTCAATTTTTTACACATCCAATCAATACGAAAGTGTTATTCTAGTATAAGTTGATTAATTCTAATGTGCTAAGTTAATTAATGCTAGTGTGTTTTTCAGACTGGTTGGGGATTTAAGCATCTATGTTTCCACCAACCTTTTTATCATCATTTAGACACACTAGTATTCCAAGAGTATTGTTTATTAAAGTTTTCTAAGTTATTAAGTAATTTACTTCTAATGTGCTATTCAGACTGATTGGGGATTTTAAGCATTAAATTTTTCCACCAATCTTTTTATCATCATATCAGCACACCAGTATTTCCCTCAAATACAGTATTTTATTGCTCGGCCCTAAAGTTGGTCGCCATTTTGTAACAATTTTTGTTATCACCGGCTATTTCAGGGCTTACATGAGACTCGAAACTTATTTAATTTATAATCAGGGCGCCGTACTACTGTGATTTGAGGGAGATAAATGAAAATGTCTAAAACCGCAGTGAACAAGATATTATATTGTCAAAAAAAGATTCAGATCTTATTTCATCATGGTTAAAACTTAATACTAGTCACATTCAACTTAATAAATACATAGCTATATTTCCTCAAAGATTTTTCTTTTGATTTAAAGATATTCATACATTCAAGATCATGTGCTAATACAGTAATACTCAATTTAAGTTTCTTATATAAACAAATTATTAAACAAGTTATAAAATATTAAGTTTTAGAAATTTAACAATAAAAATTTGTTATGTTCTTATAATGGCTTTACAGTTTACCAATACAAATCCTTTATCACGTTAAACAGAAATTGTTCTCCGGAGTATGCACTGGTTAAATATCAAGAAGTTATAAGTTTTACTTAGCTTGGCAAGATCATGGGAGCATCAGGATGACTCAAATATCCTCAGGGATGAAGCAGGACTTGCTGTCATCACGTGAACCCGTCACTTTTTGCTCAAGAAAGCTTCACAGGCTCATATATATATATATTTCCAAGGAGATTCCAATCAGGATCAAGTAATTGTGATTATTACTGTTATTAATTAGCCAAGTTAATGGACCTAGAACCAATTACACATTTTTCTATAATTCAATAAAAAACTAACTGGACCTACAGCCTAACGAATCAAATGTAACGAACTTACCCGTTAATCCGGGGAGAAATATCAAGTAAATAATGCACTGACTACCACTGCTAGTCTTAATGCTATTTTCTAAGTATGGTCTTCAAGGTTCTATCAGCCAAAAGAGACCGAATTTGGTTGTGCACTGCTATTTATAGGCTACTACAACACGTGACAGCGTCATTGCAAATTTCTCTCATATCACCATATTTGGTGTGAGGAATCAAACGGACCGGTTTTGCTGACTCCGCCTCTCACTGTTTCCAGAACATTAATGTGACGTCACATCCAATTTTGCATCTCATTTAAAAAAATTACACACTAGCTCCATCTAACTTACATTCCAAATGCAACTACTAGGTTCACACATATATTGTACTTGTCCGTTGCTTTTCAAAGTGGACTACGATATTGAATAATTTATATGCATGATGATAGATGGCGCTGAATAAATAATAATATTTCTACGACTCAATATTTAAGAATTATATTGCTATGTTTTAACGTTATTAAATTTAATTGCTACAACTTTAAATAATATGTCAATATTTTTAAATCAAATAAAATTAAGTGGTGATAAAGTCCAAACGCGAACATAGCTGGTACAGCGGTGGACCAAAGGTACATCATGTTGCGTCTCTTTCTACCTTGTAGGAGTGTTTACGACACTTGACGGGCATGACATCTCTTTTCCTTGCTCTGTCAGTCTTTAAATACTAAGTCTATGTATAAAACTAAGATTCTTAGTCGCCAGTCAAGTACAATAAACACAGCACGCTCTAGAATCACGACTCTTCAAGAAGATGAACGAGCTGGAAGCACGATGGAAGGCTTCTTCTCCGGAGACTGCAACCTCATTTACAAGTCTGCACGAGGAGTTTCAGGCTTTTAAACTGGAAACATTAAATGTTCTCCAACTTCTCCGTGACCAGATATATGGACTCTGTCGATCCGTGGATGACATCGAGATGCGGCATCGAAGGAAGTATCTGTTGGTTGGTGGTATTCCGGAGGACTGTGCTGATGGGCTCCCAGGGTTTATTGTGAGCTTATTTAATAGCAAGATGGGACTGGTTATAACAGAAGATAAGCTCTCGGTTTGCCACCGTCTTGGCAATGTCAAAGAAGGAAGAAACCGGCCAGTGTTGGTGCGTTTTTCTGATCATTCGCTGAGGACTGCTGTATTGTATGGAGCAAAAAAACGGCTCTCAAAGGAACACCTCACACCATCTCGGAGTTCCTTACTCGTCAGCGACAGACAGTTTTCGTCAATGCGCGTAAACGCTTTGGTATAAGAAGGTGCTGGACAATGGACGGGAATGTCATAGTCAAACTGAAGGACGGCTCCAGGCGGCGGTTGTTCACCGAGGCAGACCTTGCGGCAATTGTCACGGCGGAAGATGAGTCTCATCAAGCTGCGGCGCCGGTACGGACGGCAGTCCCTGCTGCGCCGCTGCAGGCGGCGGCCCCTGCTGTTCCGGTCCAGACGACGGGTTCCGCTGCGCCAGTGCAGGCGACAATAACAGCCACCCCAACTAAATCTAAGCGGCCAGCCAGGGCGAAAAAGTAACTGAACCATTCATTATATTGTGTCAGCTTTTGGTATGTAGTATTGCTTGATTAGTTTCCTTTTTGTCATACTACATGTAACTAGTTTTCTTTCCAATTTGTTCTCCTACCATCTTGTAATGTTTTTTTTAGGTAACTTATCCAGTTTATTGCAATATTTTCCTATAATAATGTACTACCTACTTTATTTACAATAAAGTCCAATGTCAGCTTCACGTCACTCATGTTGTTAAATGTCATTTCACTTGTTCTTGTTTTGTCTGTCTTTTGAAGGCAAGCGATACTAAGTGCATACAGCTTAACTTTTTTTTTTTTTGGTACTTTTTTCGCCCTGGATCCCATTGCTTGTCCCTCTACTTGTCAACCGGCAGGACGGATTAGTTCGTTAATTTTGAGGTTTTAATCATTTTATGTATTTTTATTTATTAATTTTTATAAGTGTTTTTATATATTTATTATATATTTATTCGTATTATATATTTATTTGTTATGCCCGATGATGATTCCTTTCATCCAGATTCTGACGTGAGCTATTCCTCTCCCACCAGCTTTCGCTCGCAGACTGAGCCTGAGACGTTGGGTGATAAACTGGGGAAAATATTTGATAGCGCTCCTCAAAGTTTCAACGTATGCCATATAAATGCTCAGAGTATACCCTCTCACTACACAGATTTTATAGATACTTTCTCTTCTTTAGCTATTCACGCCATTTTAGTTTCAGAAAGCTGGCTTAAACCAAATCTTTCCTCTTCCTCTGTTTCACTCTCTGGGTATACTTTGATCCGCAATGACCGTACCGAGATCTCTGTAGGGGGAGCTAGGGCCGTTCTTGCAGTTGTGTACTGTCCACCTACTGTAGACTATTTTGCTCATATTGAGTCTATCCTCGAACCTCTTTGTACAGATTACGGGCATCTCATAATCATGGGCGATTTTAATACCGATCTCATGCGTAATACGCCACAATCTCTTAAACTGTCTAATATTGTCAAGTCCATCAATCTCTCTATTCTGCCTTCTGAGCCTACGCATCACAACCCCTCTTCTTATGATACATGGCTTGATTTAATAATAACCTCTCCTGATGATGTGATCAGTCATGGTCAACTACCTGCCCCCGGGTTTTCTAAACATGACCTAATCTTCCTGAAATATAAATTGAAACCCCCTAAGCAGAAACCCACTATACTCTGGATGCGAAATTTCTCTAGACTTGATATTGACAGGTTGAGGCAGGATGCTGCTCGGCTCGACTTTTCCTGTGTTATGGAGTCGTCGTCACATGACGAGAAAGTCTCTCACTTTAATAATCGTTTACTCCAACTGTACGACACTCATGCCCCAATAAAGGCGGTAAGAGTCAAGCGACCACCTGCTCCATGGATCAATAGAGGTGTCCGTATGGCCATGACTCGGAGGGACCGCGCTTTCCGAACCTTTAAGCGCAGCAGGTCGGAGGAGAACTGGCGTCTCTATAAATCTGCACGCAATAGATGCAATGGAATCGTAAGGGCAGCTAAGCGTCAATATTTTCATAATAATATTTCTAATTGTTCTTCAGCCAATATTTGGAAGTTTTTACGTTCACTTGGGTTAGGTAAAAGCTCTTCTCCATCTCAGTCTCTTCCCTTCTCTCTTGATGAGTTCAATAAACATTTCTCTGGTATTTCTTCCTTGGAACCCTCTATCAAATCTAAAACTATCGATTTAATAACTTCCAAGGCTCAATCTCACTCTGTATCATTTTCCTTTTCTCCAATGTCAAATGATGAAATTAAGAAAATTATTGTATCCATAAAATCGAAAGCCGTAGGATACGATGAAGTGAGCAGGGATATGGTTATAAATATTATAGACATTATCCTTCCAATTATTGGCCATATCGTCAATTATTCCTTCCTGACTGGTTCCTTTCCACTTCCTTGGCGTAAAGCCTACGTTATTCCCCTTCCTAAAACTTCCACTCCTACACAACTGAACAACTTTAGGCCAATTTCCATCCTCCCATTCCTCTCCAAAATTCTTGAAGCTGCTGCTCACCAACAAATATCACCTTTTATACACTCGAGGCAGGTACTTACTCCTTTTCAATCCGGCTTTCGACCTGGGCACAGTACATCGACTGCTCTACTTAAGGTAACCGAGGACATCCGACTTGGCATGGAGAACCAGTTGGTCACCATTATTGTCCTTATTGACTTCTCCAATGCTTTCAATATGGTGGACCACGATGTTCTACTTGCGATTCTGAAAACTCTTAATTTTTCGTCTTTGACATTGGACTGGTTTTCATCTTACCTCACTGGTCGCCAGCAGGCAGTGCGCAAGGACCGTGAATTGTCAAGTTGGAACGACTTGACTGCTGGCGTTCCACAAGGGGGCATTCTTTCCCCTCTTCTTTTCTCTTTGTTCATTAACTTTCTTTCCTTCTCGCTTGGCTGCTTTTATCATTTCTATGCTGATGATTTGCAGATTTATGTGCAGACGACTGCTGAGGAAATTTCTGCTGGAATAACTCAGCTCAATAGGGAACTTTGCACTGTAAGTTCTTGGTCTGCTGACTTTGGAATTGCCGTTAACCCCACCAAATGTCAA
The DNA here is from genome assembly GCA_902850365.2 of Chilo suppressalis. Taxonomy (NCBI): domain Eukaryota; kingdom Metazoa; phylum Arthropoda; class Insecta; order Lepidoptera; family Crambidae; genus Chilo; species Chilo suppressalis. The sequence goes on along the minus strand of OU963901.1, from coordinate 25,891,042 downwards.
GCTATTGTAGTGGGTGGCTCCAAGCAAATCTTCAAGATCGATGTTGGTCTGCTCCCACCTGTTGTGTTTGAAGGTTCTATAATTCCATATAGCCTTAGCGTTAAGAATCTCGGCCTTCATATTGATACAACGCTAAGTTGGACGACGCAGATTGCCGAAGTCAGCCGTATCGTTTCTTATTCGTTGCGTACCCTTAATCGCTTCAGGAATTTTCTCCCTATCAAAACTAAGATCACTCTCGTTACGTCCCTTGTTCTTCCTCTCATTGATTATGCCGATGTCTGTTATCCTGATTTAAACGCAGATCTTCTCAATAAATTGGACCGCCTGATGAACAATGCTATACGTTTCATCTTTTGCCTCCGCAAATTTGACCATGTTTCATCATATCGATCCCAACTTAAATGGCTTCCTGTTCGCCAGCGCAGGCAGTTAAGATTACTCTGCACTCTTTTTACCATTATTTCCAACCCTCATTCTCCAGAGTACTTGAAATGCAAGTTTCAGTATCTCTGTGATAGTCACGACCGTCCTCTCCGCTCTGCTGATTCATTAGCTCTCTATATTCCTCTTTCTCATTCAGGCTATATGTCCAACTCCTTTACTCTTCAAGCCATACGACTGTGGAATGACCTTCCCGACTCCATCAGAAGATCTCCTAGTAAACTTGTATTTAAAAGGAATGTTCACGCTCATCTTTTGCAAAATTTAAGATGAAGTGCCACTTTTTAATCATCATCATGTATATATTATATGTATCTATATATATAAATATATATATATATTTAAATATTATTGTGTTATGTTTGTATGTATTACATTATTTTTATGGTATGTATTTATTTATGTATCTATGTTTTTTGTACATTTATTCGTATTTAGCTTTATACCGCTGTTCGTGTTTCTCATTTTTCCCAAAGGTTGACTGGGAGAGAATGCTTTTAGCATTAAGTCCGCCTTTTGTACCATTGTTTATATTTTGGACAATAAAGTTTAAATAAATAAATAAATAAATAAAATATACGCTTGTTCCGTAGACTAGCCGGATATGGGGTAGTTGAACATAGTGTTACGAACAATCTGGAAACAGATTTACTCAAAACGTCGCAGCCGTCGCTCGATGTACTCGCGACCAGTACCCCTAGCACGAACCATTATCGAATTCGAATAGTTTGCAAACCGAAATGTCAATGTCAAATTTTGTATGGAAAATTGAACAGCAGCGGCACAAAGTACGTAACGAGAACTAAAAATCAGTACACATTTGACAATGACATTTCGGACTCGCAAACTATACGAATTCGATATTGGTTCGTGCTAGGGGTACGGTAGTACCTAAATACGAAAACAAAATGTTGTGGTTCATTCGAATATGAGCCTTAGCATTGCGGTGTAAGGGTGAAAGTGTAATGACAGCTGCCAAATTGTTTGCAACTCGTGCTGGCTACCTGCGCAAGGGAATTGTCAATTGAACTGGATTTATCTAGAATGCGTCGATAAGCGTATAATTATTAAGGCGCTCGGAAGACCTTTATCGGCCTTATGGTGGGTGGCGGGATACGTTGCGTTTTTTACATTACCAACCAGATATGAATTGAATTGAATTCCGTTACCTTACCATCTCAGACGATGAGAGCTAGGAGATCTGCAAGTTAGGTCTGTTAAGTTACTAAGTTTTAATGATAGTAAACAAGCATATGGCCCGCCTGATGGTATGAGGGCGACATAGCTTAAATTACGCTTGTGATACGGTATAGTTCAATCACACACTAGGGTACGTATTATTCAGTTTTCGTTCAAAATCGAATTCTGGGGAATAATCGAAATCGGATGTCAAATAACCTTACCTAGGTCCAAACTTTGACCATTCCGCCATCAAGGCAGCAGTTGATCATGGTTTCTGGTTATTTAGTTGATGGGCAATTAGCGCCCTCTATCGGTACAAAATAATACTAGATTTTTAACTGAATGTATTTGATGGCAGGATGACCATGCCTGTCGTATATCTGATCGTTTATCAATTATCGTTTTTTCTGCGAATCTAATGAAATGTTTGTAAATAAATGGAATTAGTTTTTTTAATAATTAAAAGATATACTAAAATTGTAGTGGGTGCCAGCCACAGAACACAGAAAGAGGTTAGAAGGGTGTTTACAAACCGTTTGTACGGGATCCAATGTCGCCGGCTCGCCCCAACTACACTTCAACCTAATAGATAATAGCCAATCAAACGACGCGACATCAAACAATCGGACCAATCAGCACTCACACCTGAGGGCAACGACGCAATCAGAACCAAGTTTTGGTCAGGTTATGAGCATTTACTCGCACATAACTTTGGCGCGCCTGCCCCGCCCACAAGGCCCTTCTAACCTCTTTCTGTGTTCTGTGGTGCCAGCGACTTCGCCCGCGTTCCCCCCCTCTTTTCACCCCTTAAAGGATGAATTCTAGGATAAAAACTATCCTTAAGGACATATCCTTCCCCGGGACACAAACTTTTGACAACCTCCGTGGACGAGTGGTTTGTACGCCGGGTTTCATGGTGTCGCCTACTCGAGAGATCGAGAGTTTGTGTACTGTATACAAGCATTTGCACTCCAGTCATCGATGTTTAATTTGTGTATCTATATAAATATACTTATATATGTACAGTATGTGTATTCTATCTGTTACCCTAGTATCCCATAACAGAAGCCTTTCAGTGCTTACTTTTGGGCTAGGCTACTTGGTGTGAGTGTTAAAAAATGTCTTTACCAAAATTTCATTTAAATCGATCCAGCGGCTTAGCGATGTTTTCCGATTGATTTAGCTGATTATATCAAAAGCTGATTGAGATTTTCGATTGATTTACACATACATTGACAGCACAGTTGCTTTAATCAGTCGCACGTTACAGTAATTCCCTTTTAACATTGAATCTTAAAATACACACAATACTCAGTTTGTTGCCAAGTTAATGTTTATAAAGAGTTACGTAATTATAGTACAAAATACATCGATTTAAATATCTAGTAAATTTTTATGAAGTTTTAATTAATCATTAATTTTACTTTAGTCATTCTTAATTATAGCACATCTAAAGACCAGTTCAGTAATTGTCATTCTGCTTTAATACCTACATACCTTTTAATATGATTGGTAGTTGAAAGTTTAAGACCAGTCAAAGAGATGGTGAGAGGGTAGGCGTAAACGAGAAATTATACTATCCTGGTGTAGTAAAGCTTTCAAGTAATTTTATTCAAAAACATATATAAAATTCTGTTTTCGTAGTAAGACAACGATATTTGATTTCGTTGTAGGATGACTTAGAAGTCGTCCGTTTTATTGACAGATCAATATGATTTTTTTTAAATTCATTTTCATGGATTTTGGTAGCTATTTTAAAGATAAAGAGAACCATGGCAATGACATAAGCGACCTTTTTCGCGAAATACTTGAAGGTACTTGAAGAGAAATAGAAATTTTTGTCCGCAAACTTTTCGTTAAATGTGAATATTAGCACGAAATAATTTTATAAGCGATGTCGTAATCTCTTATCTATTAGACAAGTCCGTCTGTCTGTGGTGTTGTTTCAGCGGCCAAATCGTAAGAGATAGATAAAGAGAATATTTAAGTTATAAGTTAAGAATAGTCTGATAAGACTACAAACCGGATTTGAGTAACGTAGCACTTCCGGTTTTCGAGAAATCAGGTTTTGGTGAACATTTGGTTCACTGGTTTGCTAGTTTATTATAATAATTTGTTTTCAACATCGGAGTAAATCATTTCAATGCTATTGTTTCCATAATGTGTATAGCATGCTTTTTTAACCTCCCAATTATAATAAAAAGTTTTCCATTCTTTTTTTAAATTAACTTTTTACATTGAGTTGAATTAAATTGTCAAGGTACTTTATTTTCTTTATTGGGTTGATATTAAAGATCCACCTGTTGCACTCTTGTTACATGAACTGTGTATAAACACATTAATGCTCGACCTTACTCAGTAAGTTATATAACTTGAAAATTCAGTGTAGAGTCTGTGCGGAAAGAGAATGGGATTAAGATTGGAGGGCGCTGTAGTGCTTTTCTACCGTATTTCTAAGGTTTTACCCCTTTTTGACATGATTAAATACAAAAAACCGCAAGAAATCACAACAACTAACAAATCCGTATCAATACAAAACTTTGACGTTTTACAGATTGCTGGGTTTGATTGCCAAATAAAAATCTTAATGTTAGTTCCGTTTTTCGCCACGCCCATTCTCTTTCCGCACAGACTCTAAAGACTTAGTGGCGGCATTCTAAATGTCTATCACTGCCTTAAGCCTTCAAGAATTTTGTTTTGGTCACTTTCAGCTCTTTGCACTTATCCCTATTTTGGGCAGTGAGATTCCAGTTGTTGCCTTGAGCGCTATCTCTTTGATATTCTGTCCTACTTTTGATCTCATAATATGGCCAAAAGTTTTTTGGACCTAGACCATGTTTCTACCAAAACCCTTTTATTTGAGGTTCGCCACCTTTATTCTGACCTCAGTGACCTTACTTTGTTCTCCTCCTGCCAAACAAAGAGTAACTGTTTCTAGTTACAATTGCCGAAATATCGGGGACTCCTAAAAAATAAGGTAAATATAAATAATAATAAATAAATATTTCAGACACTCACACCAATTAGCCTAGCCCCAAAGTAAGCACTATAAGGCTTGTGTTATGGGATGCTAGGGTAACGGATAGAATACATATACTGTACATAAATATAAGTATATTTATATAAATACATATTAAACATCCATGACTGGAGTACAAATGCTCGTATTCATCACACAAACATCTGCCCCCACCGGGATTCGAACCCGGGACCTCTCGAGTCGGCGACAGCCATGCAACCCGGCGTACAAACCACTCGGCCACGGAGGTCGTCAAAAGTACACGTCAAGGTACACGGTAACAATCTCTTAAATGAAATAAATTAATATAGTCTGTACTAGTTATCTAATGAAAGACATGTATTAACTGCATGGCAAAGTTAAGCGTTCTGTTTGTGCACTTTTAATTGAGGCATGAGCACCACAATATGCATTTTGTCACGTTTTTTTTATCGCGTTTAAATATCAAACGTCATAGTAATTTGATAATTCAGTGTGATATAAACCAGCGATATATTATATTAGAGTTAAGATACACTTGCAACTAATCGCTCTGCAATAATCGCGTCGTCGTGCACTTAGATTAAAACAAAAAGGGTAGATACGGTACGCTCATACTAGCAACAAATAAAATATGATCCGACTCAACTACATAAGCCACTCTCGCCACGCACACGTCTGTATATAAACATTCAATCGAGCGAGCGAGACGGAACTATACTCTTCAACGTAGCGTATTGTTGTCCTTTTCTTGATAACAAAATGGCGATTACGTAAATAACATTCACGACAAACCGTGATTTTTGAGAAAAAAAAATCTTTACAGTTTTACGAATGAAAAGTGTTGCCGAGGCTTTTGTTATTTGATTTTGAACTATTTGTGATCTTTATAAAAGCATCGAAGGAATCGTTTTATCTTCATAACACAGAATACACGCAATATTATTACATGCAGCGTGTTTGAATGTCTAATTGTGACTTCAGCGAATTGCGATCGTGCACCACAATTTAAGCGGACCACTTTTGATCCGCGAGTACCGTATCTACCCTTTTTGTTTTAATCTAAGGTCGTGCAACTGTTATTGTACATATACGTAACACATAAGATGATTGCAACTGCAATTATTTAGACAGATACGGATTTCGTTGTGGTAAGTAACTGCTGCTTTTACCGTTTTAATGAAGCGAAGAAGATAAAGAAAATCAGATTCTAATAGATCCTTTAATAAATGCAAGATTAACAAAAGGAAAATTATGAACATTGTTCAGCAATTTACGACATTATCATGAAAAGTTTGCGTGTAACTATCGTTCAAAGTGCGCGCTGCGATAGATTCATATGGAAAACGATTCCTGTGCAACTATCGCGTTGCACTAAAATTGCGGGGCCGTGCAACTAAAAAAGTTGCGCCCGTCCAACTAAAAAAGTTGCGCAGATAAATAGTTTTGAAACTGCAAGTGTGGGTGCACGCGCAAATATGTATACTTTTTTTATATTCTTTATTTATTTCGGAGCTTTGATCGACATATTCGATCATGCCAGCTCCATCTTAGCCAAATTTCGTTATATCGAAGAATAATAAATATTCGTTTTCTATTGTGTATAGCTTCAAAGACGCCACTAATAGTTCATAAATTTCATTACTCATATCTTATTTCAGTTTGTCTTTCTGTTTGTTTTTTAATTAAATTCGGTCCGTCCGTACTGTCTCCTAAGCATGATGTGGCTACCTTCAATAGAATTTAGCATGTTGTATGTATCACTGTAATGTTTAAAAATAAGATTAAATGTAACTTTCTCTTGTGGTCCTAGTAAATAAATAAATTTTATTTACTAAATCTTCTTAATATTAGAAATTGCAAAATTTATAATAATTTTAGCGGCCTCTGAAGAAGACTTTCTTCAGGTCCGCGCAATTATCGCACCTCTATTAATTGCAAGTGTGTTCTAGCTCTTACAGTGCCCATGCTAAGTCCGGGTAGAGCCCGCAATATCGATATGCATAAAATAACGATATTATAACGATCGTTGCCTAGCGAAATAATGTTGATGGGTATGAGTAACAAAAAAAGGTGCCATAGTCAAGTCTGCGAACTGTCAAAGTCATCTCAGATTGGATTAGATTGGAAAATTACAAAAGCGATAATTTATTACGTAGATTTACGATAACTTATCGACAAAATCGATAGGGTTTAGCTTGGAGACAATGACACAATGGGCATATTGATCGCTGTGTGATTTCGAGAATTGCGTTTTCGTGAGCTCACACTCGTACTAAGGGGTACTGATTTTATTGTTTTCCTTTCAATACAAATAAACAGTGTTTAAATTCTATTATTAAATCATTTGTGCCTTCTTAAATTTTAAGTATATTTGGTTACTTTTCACCAAAATGGACTTAGAAACATAATTTACAATTACGAAAACTATGGTAGTTTTCGTGAGCTCAAACTCAAACTAAGCCGAAGTGAAAGAAAGACGGTAGTCCAGACAACGTGTACCATTTCAAATAGTCGGACGATAAAATAATCAATATTGGTTGGGAGTCGGGAGATCGGGTGTGTCAGGAGAATCCAGGTGATTCGCGGCCATCCGGCAATCCCAAAAACCTTCAAAAAAAGAGCGTACTCCTTCCTTAAAGGCCGGCATCGCATTTGTGATACTCCTGGTGTTGCAAGTGTCCATGGGCGACGGTGATCACTTACCATCAGGTGAGCCGTCTGCTCGTATGCCCTCTATAACATAAAAAAAAACCTACCTGTAAAGCTTTGAAACTAACAGAAAAAATGCATCATGTTTTAATCATTATTTACACACGTATACTATTGATTTTTATTAATTGTACGGATGAAATCTTAAAATGTTGGTCATGAATATGATTACGACCTAGTCCGTAGATAACCTTAAAACGTAACCAGATGCATTTAATGAACTGCTACAATATAATAGATTTACTTTGCAGATTACTAGGTTAAACGTGTCTGATTCTTATTAAAATGTTACAATTATGATTGTAAGAACACTTTGTAATACTAGAATAACGGAACGGAAACTTAATAACATCATTTATGTTCGTACAGGCGATAACAATTTCAGTGCTCGATTCTATAACTTGGAGGAATAAATGCTATTATTATGATATTGTCAGCGAAAAAAAAACTTACCTTAAAAGACATACCTACTATTTAAATTTAAATTGTCTCTACCTTACGTGGTACTTAATTTTTGCACATATTTTATAGACATTCGATGATTTACATACATTTTGCCTCCTTTTGGATAGGTGACTTTTCGACATTCACAAGAGCTTGTAAAAGCCGTAACTGATTAGGCGATATTGAGTTCAATTTAACATCTTAACCGCGATATTTAAAATACCTATCACAGAAAGTGTGTGTCAGAGCTGCAACGACAAATAAATAAGTTAATTGAGGCGCTGATTAATATCGTCTGGTTTTTTTTTTGAAAATTTTGTAATGGTAAAGAACACTTTGTATTCGCTATGCAACAGTCCGATTCGCGCTTTGGTTTTGTTTCTTTCTCTCCAAGTCCAGCATAGATGGCGCTTTTTATTGATTTCACAATTACACCGTTAAGTTTATTTGTGTCAAAAAACTACTTAGTCATGCTTGACCGACCGACGACGTGTAGATTTGCGTGACCTACTGTTGATAATTTATGCTAATAACTTAATTAAAATAATATTATTAGTAATACCTACGTTAATCTATATCCATATTAATATTATAAAGACGAAAGATTTGATTACTTGATTGTTTGTATTGAATAGGCTGCGAAACTACGGGACCGATTTGAAAAAATATTATAAAATAGAATCCTACATTATCTACTAGTATTTTCATAAGTTAGGGTTCCGTAAGAGAAATTAGATAATGTAACCCAGGGTGTGAAAAAATGCCAAAAATAACCTCGTAACGCTTACGTTGCGAAAGTCATTAACAATAGAGCAAAGTGATGTACTATAGTTTTAGAGAGGACATAAATATCTACAAAAAAGTCCCCGATATCATATGTACAACTTTTACAGTTATGTCACAACTATAGGTTTCACCCGCGTTAATTTGTGAAAAAAAGTTATAGTGACTCGAACTTAAAAGATGGGTATATGGTGTCGCAGATTTTTTATAGAACTTTTAAAGGGGAACAATTCGGTCATACATGATTTTTGTGTAACTTTAATCATTTACGCAGCGCACAGAAAGGAATCTCCCAAATGGAATATCTTTACCCGTTCATTCAAACATTTCATTTTACTTCGATACTCCGCTCCTACTGACTGCAGCGTAATATATAACCTCAAGTCTTCCTGAATAAATGCCCTATCTAACAAAAATATTTTTTTCAAATCGGGCCACTAGTTCCTGAGATTTGCGCGTTCAATAAAAAAAGGTGCATTCGGTACAACGGGTCCTAAACTACGCAACGAAATTTTCACTATTAGTTCAATAAATTTTCATGGAAAGTTTATATGTAATTGTATATTTTACATTGTATATAATACAAGCCTGAGAACAAAAACTATTGTCTACACTACAGCTCTACACCGAAGCGAAGCGAGGGCAGGCCACTAGTAATAAATATAAGGATACGATTGAATAATATTAATACATTTAATAAAAGATTATTTTGGATAATCATTATTTTTGAAGATTTTAAGGGTATGACGTCAAAACAGCTAAATTGTGGGAAATCACATTCAACTTTGAATTATAAAAAGTGTTTGTATGGAAAAACTCCAATATTCGAGAGAACAGTAAAAACATTAACAACCAAATACTTAAAGGGGTTAGAAGTATGTTAGAATATAAATATAAATTTCTTGTAACGGATCTTTCTCAGTACTGATTTTAATCAGGTTATTATACTATATATAAGTGACGTAGTTCAAGCCACAAATAAAAGAGGGGAAATGTATGAATCAAGTAAAATAACCAAAATCGTGCGGTCCTCCATTCCAACTTTCTGAGGGTGATAAACTAGTAATGTATATGTGTTAAAGAGACGACTGGTTACGCAAAGTTTTAGAAGATAATTAGATTATCACTTCTTCCTACATCATTATAACAGAAACCAGTTAAATCCGGTTGCGCCTACAACAATGTGATTAGTTTGTATTTGCGCGCTCATCATGACTTTACAAAACAAATTACAATATTTAACATTTGTCATGACAACCTATTTGATTGTTTAATGATTATACAGCAATAATATTGTTAATTTGTTATCTCTCCTCCATAGGACTATGTGTGTATGAAATTGAACACCTCTGAACTGCTGGACCAGTTTCGATAAGATTAGATATATGTGTGCACTCTGGGTCCCTCAATGACATAATGGGAGAAAGATCTGTTACTATATTTTTTTATTTCTTAAGCATGTAACTCGATGTAAATCTAAAGAAAATATAACTAGAAAAAAATATGTGTTAAAATTATATTTATCTTACGGAAACAGTAACAGATCTTAAGAAAATATTACTAGAAAAAAATCCACGCGAACCAGGCAGCAGACGGGACTCGAACGCGCACCCTTCGCTATCCGGGCGAAGACACAGACTTAGTAATTTTGAGTACGGTACCCCAATTTGTCAAAATTCACATAAGTTTCGTCAAAAATGACACGTTATGCTGACGTTTATGTTATGGTACATATACCTATACGGAGATATAGTATATGCAATAGCTAAACGAAACCAGTAATGGAAATATACGGAATAGAAATAATAATAAATTTAATTTGCCAGGGCCGAGGTCGATGTCAAAGAATTTCATTAAGTAAAGTCAGTAACATGAGAATCGGTATATTTGCACTACAAATATCGTTGTTATTGCTACGTAATAAAGGTGGTGTCGAAGTCAATGTAACCATTACAGTGGCTTCGAATATACGTGTGGTATTTACGTCATACATTCATCCAAAGGATGGCTGTATGACAACAACAACTAAGGAAATTATCATAACAAGCTTTTTCTCTTTTTTTAATATTAAGTAATCTAGACGTCATTATATTAGTTTTAGAGAAAACTTGGGAAGGAAACTGAAGCAGTAAGGCTGCGTCTCCACCAGAGATGTGCGAGGATGCATAGCGAGGGATTAGTTTGTAAAGAACCAATAGAATCGCTTCATTTACCTCGCCTCTGTCAGTACAGCTCTGGTGGAAACGGCTCAGCGGAGCTAGATTTTTGCGCATACGAAACAAGCGAGGGATGTGTATGAGGGATGTGTGTTGAGAAAGATGTGTTGCGAGGTTTGCGCATACTGTACCACACATTAATGCGCATTTTCACAGCTCCGCTACACATCCTCGTAGGCACATTTTCATCGCACAGCTTTGGTGGAAATCCCCACACATTTTCACAGCACAGCTAGACATCCTCGCACGACACATTTCCATCGCACATCTCTGGTGGAAACGCAGCCTAATTGTACTCTCATTTACAATGCCTACTTTAAACTGTCGCTGGGCAACAAAACATACAATTCGTATAGGTATAAAGAGGTCGTTGGACATATGTCGCTGTGTAGTAATATGCTGTTTGTGATTTGTTTTATTTCATTCGGGAAATTTACAGACAAGTAACAAAGAAATATTAAAACTATGCACAGTCACGTCATGCTAATAATAAATTTCCACATAGTAATAAAATTTTCAAACTGTCGTCGCCTACTGACGCACACCATTCGCCTATATCCTATTGTAACAGTAAACTATAACCGGTTAATGAAATAACATTCTTTATTAGAGGTCGAACGAAGGATATTATCGGTAACGTCCTGTTTCTAACTGTTGCCTACCGTCATTACGATGTCCACTGTTGAATGTCACCGAGTTACATAATCTATGCAACATTCGGAATTCAAGGCCTACTGAGATTATGTCACGTCATCATGTGACCATAATGAGCACATCTCGAGCGCACTTTCTTATTATGTCTTCATAACACTAGAGGTAGTAACAGAAAGTCACGTGCCTTGAAATCAATGCCCGCTTTTTTTTTAACCGTCTTCGCAATGCAAGAGCGCAAAGCGCGACTCGCAGACAGGGTATAGTGTTTAACAGTCTATATATGTATCCCTCCTTTGTGGCACACTAGAGACCAAACGGCTGCACTGATTTTGATGATTCATACGTCAACCGATTCTTCTTAATCATGGAAGTGCTGCTGAAGATATGGTAGTAATCAAAATTCAATATGGGGACAATTAAGGGCCATATTGTGAGAAAGAAAGAAATATAATTATACAGCTGCGTTAGGGACTGTGTGCAGCTGTTTTAACTTTGTACAATGGTACCCGAACTCTTTGTTGTGTGTAAGTTCAACTTTTCGCACTAGGCCCGTTTTTTTGAAGTAACCAGGTTGTAAGGAGCTACCAGTGGAATTGCACCCGTGTGTGTGTGTGATGTGACCTTTTTTTTTATCGTAGGCTTCGGGTTTGTAAAGTGCCTGTCTAGATGACGCGATTTTCGCGCGAGTTACGGCAGAACTACACTTAATCTGTCGTGTTGTGTTGTGACGTATCAGGGAGCTATCTGTTTCATACATTTAGTATGGTTAGAGTGAGAACGGAGCGACACACAAATATAGTTCTAACAGTACCAAATGTATGAAACTGATCGCGTTAGTACGCGTCACAACACAATGCGTAAGATAAATATAGTCCTGCCTTTACATGCGTTAATTTTTGCACGTATTCAGGCCAGTGTGCAGCAGTCGGTGACGACATGACTTTCGCGCGTAATCTGGGTATCGATTCTGCTCAATACAGTTGATTCTACTTTGGCGTTTTAGTAGGTTCGATTTTAGTCACAGTCCTTATAACTAAAACACGAAATCACAAATATATATCCTTAGTCATTTGTTATTGTTGTCTTTGTGAATTTGTTTTTTTATTTTTTAATAAGAAGAATTATTCTGCTACAATTAGGTAGGTACCTAATTGTAGTTAACGTAATAGGTATTACGTTAGCTTAAAGGTACAATTCCGCAATGGGCTGCAGGCGACAACCGCAGGCGACACTGCGCCTAGCGCCTGCGGCAAACCGTGCATTTAGGGTTGCCACCCGTACTTTATTACAAAGTATTGTACGTTATTTTGGGTAATTGTACTCTATACTTTATGCCAACAATAACGTACGCGAAAATACTTTATTTAATGTGATTTGATTACTCGGGGATTAATTATACATAAAATATACAAAGAGAGGTTGAGATGAAGGATAATTGCGAAAAACGGACAGACAGTATGAATATGTCGCCCTTAGAAATTTTTCGTGGTTGTATGGCTTTGTAATATGACCTTTCCCATTGCGGAAAAGAACTACAGATTTTAAGTAGCCACAAATTATTTATTAAAATTTGCTCGTAGCAACGTAAAATATATTTTTAAGGTTACTTACTGATAAAGAGGAATAGGAAGTACTTTATTTTGGACACAATGTACTTTTTTTCTATTTTTAATATCCAATGTGCTTTATTTGGATAAAAAAAGGTGGCAACCCTACGTGCATTATATGCATTGTGCAGCCGCGGCATGTCGCCGCGCTCGGAATTAATTTCATAGATAGATTCATAGAAACTAGTAGTGTCCTGCAGTCTGCAGTTGCGGCCTGTGGTCTGCGGTACAGTTCGGACTTGTACCTTAACAGACTCAACAACCTGGACTGGCGCTAAGACTACCGTATACAAGTAGAGTGTCTTGCTTAACTCATATTATTATAGATTAGAATGCATTTAGCTTGGCTATCATTAGCTATGTTTCGAAAACAATCGAAGCAGGTCACCTTCACAAACATCTGTGCAAATATTGTGACTACTTTCTCCGTGTGAGGTTAAACCACTTGTCGCACAAACGTATGAAAACAAATTAGCAATTTGCATAACATTGACAATAAGGACTTGTTTGAATGTTGTCCTTGTTGAAAGTGTTAGTGCAACTTGCCCTATTGAAAGGCTAATGCTGTATTTCGAGTTGTTATGTTACATGACAGTAATATACTTGGTTATTATTATACTGTCCATTTAAATCAATATTTTTTTGTGAAAAGAATGCGTGTTTGTCTCCTCGCGGTACTAATTCTTAGTTCTTTGGGACACACACATATTTACAAAAAAAAAAACAATCTAATAATAAAAAAACAAACTAAAATACCGCGCAAACCAATTACACCACTTTGTCCACCCTTGAGAAGAACGGTACTTGGTTCCAACTCCCCCATTGCGAGATTATCCTATACTCTAAACAAATATAGTGACATTGTCGACATATATCATGACTCTGTGGTCTCATTGCGAAACAAATTGTATGATCACATATTTCCTCCGAATTCATAAAGAAAAAATATAAAAATATTTTGAAACAGATTTAAAGAAACACACACATACACACTTAATTTTAATTAAATAATATCTGCTTAAGCTTAATGTAATGCATGCTGAGTTCGCCTATAAGTGGTTACACATTATATCTTTGAATGTAAAATTGTATTAAATAAGATGTATTGATGTAGTAACTGTTGGTGATCCAATAAAGAGAAAAAAAAAACTGTCCTGTCCCTGTGTACCTGTCGTCTGGCGGTATGAAATAAAGGCGCGCTAAATCATTCCCTTCTTAGAGAACGATCGCATTAGATGAAGCCTGACTATCAAAGGACAAATTATGTGACTGAAAACATTTAATTTTTAGTAGCTCATTCTGTTCGCACTACAAAGTAAAGCATATCGGCCGAAAATGTCGGGCGTTAAATTCTTAATTAGCGTGAAATCGGCTAATCAGTAAAAAACATAAAAACTCATTTGTGTATGGCAAATTAAAATATTTTTAGCATTTCAACTGCAATAATAAGTAACAACACGACGAGTGCATCATTTTATTCAGCTGAATCAATATACATATTAAATAAACAAACTAAAAGATGTGAGTGGCCTTACTGGCTAGAAGCGTCCCGCCGCTGGTGTCTGTGTCGTTTTCAGTAAATCTGACATAAAGACAGGAATCATAATAGACCGGGAGCTGGTGACAGGAGACGTTCCTCGATTCTGTCGTGCATGCCTTTTTAAGGCTTGATAACTAATCCTAAAATATCAATGATAGTCTGGGTTTTAGCCCCCCCGCGCGTCCTCTTCTTAAGGAAAAGCGCTTTTCTTTGTGTAGCAGATTTTCGTGTTTTTCCGTGATAGTATACTGCATGCCATTGTAATATATGGAAGTTTAAACAAATTAAAGTTGTAATAATTGATGGCATGCACTCCGCAGCGGCTCAAGATTATCATAGGATTCTGAAAACCTGAACAAAATTAAAGGCAAATTCTGTTGTTTAAAATTGCATGCCGATATAAAGGATTTTGTAATAAACACAATCTGGAAAAATTGGCATGCACCCCTCGTATGACCAACGGTGGTAAATTTCCGGATAACTGTAAAATTGGAACAAAGATTTTCCGAGATTCCAAATTACTCCTAATAAAAATGAATATTAATTTTATAAAAAAATATTATCTAATTCAAATGGCATGCGTGTTGAATAAGCCCATCGTATTATAAATAACAATAAAAGTTGCAAAAAACACTGAGCATATTTAGGTGACTTGTTTTTGCATGCCGTTTTGTATTTCGTGAATTTACATTATTTTAAGTCATCAATGTAAATCGCATGCATGTAGCTACAGCCCAACATACAAAAATTGTGGAAAAGTTGAATAAACATCAATTTCTCGACTGAAAAAAAAACTGTAAAATGCCGTGACTTCTTCATACATGCGTCTTTGTATTTTGTTAGTAGATACTATTGTAAGCTGAAATGCGAAATGGCATGCATGTAGCTTCATGAAAATTGTTTAAATAAACAAAAAAAGAAGGCCCGATCTTAAAATTTTGTTTTTTTTTTTATTTTTTTTATGAATAATGGAAGTACAAAATTATTAGCAGCATCATTATTTTAAACATTAATTATTATTACTTATCGTTATCATCAATCGCTTAATCATCATCATCGTCAACATTATCATTATCACATATATAGATATAATATATATATAGGGTGAAATTGAATGTTTTAATGAAACTTCGTGAGATTGTTGGGTTACGAGTATAGGGTATGCCTGATTTTTTTCGGATTTTTTTTAAGTATTTTTTTTCATGTATTTATTTATAATTTGTGTATTTTTTTGTCCTTTCCTCCTTTTGAGTAGTTATTCATATTAAACAAACATGCTTACATATCCAGTGAAAAACAACTAATAAAGAAGCACTTCTAAAAAACGGAAAAACAGTAAAATTCCACCGCGGGTCAACGACCGACCGCGCCCGCCAGCCGTTGAGTGAGTAGGTACGTACACAGAGCTCAGCTGACTCGTTTGATTCCACACAATACAATAAAATCGTCTCAGATGCCTTTATTGAAATTGAAATAATAAGCACAAATGTCATCTTCTCTTAAGCAGAGAAAAACTTAAAAAGTTAATAATAATTTTCTCACTATTGGAAATAGGCAAAAGTTAAACAAAAAGAAATACTTATTGCAGTTCAATACTTGGGTCAGAATGAAATTTATTACCAGGTATTCAAAAGTACTTACGAGACCGATGTACCTATTAATTTTTTTCTCTATAACTTCCCAATAAATCACCAAACCTACTTTCGTAAAGCCTTGTGGCTCTGCTGAGTATTCCGTGACACTCGCAATAACAACACACCATATCCAAATTCTTATATTGAGGGCACTGAACAAGAACTAATCAAGGCATTATTTGCAAATCTTGTCTTGTCACAAATTTAAAAGATACGCACGCGCGCTTGTGACTCCGCTCGCACACTGCGCTGTGCACCGCGCATACCTAGATAGGTAGGCAGGAAGGTATTCAACGGCGGGAGCGGTCATTGCTCCCGGCCGCCCGTCTCCTGTTTTTACGTCTTTTTTAGTAATGCTTATTACTTGTTTTTTACTTACTCTGTATGCATGTTTTTAAAGAATAATTATTTAGTACCCAAAAGGAGGAAAGGACTTAAAATATAACAAAAAAAAAAAACAAAATATTATTTTAAATCATTTTTTAAAAAATCCGAAAAAATTCAGAGATACTCTATATACGTAACCCAACATTCCCACGAAGTTTCATTAAAACATTCAATTTCACCCTGTATATATGTATATATACATATATGTGACGCTCTTGACGCATTTCCTTTTCTATAGGATTTTTCCATTTACACCCCGGCCGAAAAAAAGTTTCACTTCAAAAAAAGGATCAACAAATAACAAGCTGTACATACGCTTTTTTACTTAGTAAAAGCGATAAATGTTGAAGCGAATCCCAGCGTATGTAATGTAGCTTCAATATGGCAAGCAATAACGGTTCAACTTAACTCACTATTGTGCCTGCCAGTTTCGCAAATGTTACGTGACCATTGACAGGAGGCGAGTAGATAGCTCGCAAATATTACAGCATATCAGTGCATTACTTTAAGCACGCGCTCGCTGAGTGAGTTAAATTTAATACTAGCTGTGCCCCGCGGTGTTACCAGCGGTTTATTAGGGATATTTTCCCGAAGTAAAAGGTAGCCTGTGTTAATCCAGGGTGTCAGCTAACTCCATACCAAATTTTATTACGATCGCTCTAGCCGTTTAGACGTGGAGAACTAACGAACATACATACTCACAAACTTTCGCCTTTATAATATTAGTGTCATAACTGACAAAAATATGGACCGTTATTACAAAGCGCTAGCAAGCACACATTTTTTTTAAATTACGTACATATTGATGGGGGGAACTTGAGAGATTTACTGCAACCTCCTTTCTTGGGTAACACATCGTATGAAAAAATTTATAGAAAAAAAACTTGGGTGCAGGCAGACTACCTGTTTGTTCGGTTAATTGTTGTGGTTGCGGAGGTTAAAGGACTTTATGAAAGGCCAGTAGCTTTGCGGGTGACCTAGCAATAATTATCTCAAGATTTCCATTCTTTTTCCGTTTCGTTTTGTTACGTTTCCAATAAAAATAGGTAACATTGTTTACTGCTTCAAGGATTAGGGATCAAGGATTATTTGAATCCGATCATTAATTACATTAATTAGGTCAGCGAAACTGTGTCGTATGTATAGAATTACAAATTCTTTATTTTTTTAATAAAACATACATATTTAACTTGAGGCCACACACTTGTAGTGTCAGGAGAGCGGTTAAAGGTACTGAATACATGAGACGTATTAAATACATAATAAGACGGCGTTTATATTTGTTTTTGTGACAAAATGTTGGATATGGTATTAAAATTTAATATAAAAGTAATAAATAAATACAATATTTGTTCTTTTGTATGTACGATCGAACCAAATGATTCCTGACTAACTTGCCCGTAATTCGCATAAAAATTTTCCTTTGTAGAGAATGCGAAATGGCACTTAGGATTTTCTACTAACAAGCTGTGTTAACATGGATCTAAGGTTGTTTAAATTTAACCTTTATTTTTAATGCAATAGATCATCTTATAGGTAAAATTGGAATAGTAGTTTGAATTTCGATATCACTTTTATAAATCGCAAATACGTCTGTAGATAATATTTACATTTAAAAGAATTTAAAAAAAATACGCGATCTGTGTTATTTCAGAATCGATCTTAAAAAAACATCTAATTCTACATGGTTATCGCATCCAGTTAACACACTAAACGGACTCGCTCGGTATTGTATAAGTTATTTATATTATGTATGATTAGGTTTAACTGAATTCATTACCGAATGTGGATCGAGGTTTTGTGTTCCGAAATATGTTAATTTTGCTCCTTGCACATGCGGCCGACCCTAATAATTCGAATTACATTTTTTAAGATGATAATAGGTAATAAATAATTCAACGAATGTATCGTTTTTTTTTTTGTTTTATAGGTGGCATACGAGCAGACGGAATGGATGTTTTTATAACATGAGTTATTGCAATATAATTAGTGTACTAAATAGGTATAATCATTAAATTAATATCACCGATTCAACAATAACACGTTTACGTAATTAAATTAAGTTAAAAGAAAAACAGAAAAGGTAATTGTTAATTTTATTAATACTGCGGCTAGCGATTGAGTAATTATTAACTTATGTCTTTGTGTATTGATAAAACTGTGGATTTATTTTCAGTATTATGTATTTCGATAGTGATATCTATATAGAAAATATTACATAAAAGCAGACCAACTGTCAACTTGTTCGCGCAAAATGCAAATTTTGCTTTTCGAAATCTTTCATAAGCGATAGAAAATCTAAATTATAAAGCGAGGCGAGAGGCGATAATTTCGAGGAGCTCAATGGCGCAAGTGGTTATCGCGTTCGGCGGCGATCGTTGAAGTTAAGCAACTTTCGCAGTGGTCGGTCATTGGATGGGTAACCGAAAATTTACTATCTTGAGCTCTTATCTTAATTGTGTTATGGAAGAGTAGGGTAACGGATAGAATACATGTACTGTACATATATAAGTATATTTTTATAGAAATACGTATATTAAACATCCATGAGTGGACTACAAATTCTCGTATTCATCACACGAACATCTGCTTCCACCGGGATTCGATCCCGGGACCTCTCGAGTCGGCGACACCATGAAACCCGGCGTACAAACCACTCGGCCACGGAGGTCGTCAAAAAGATAATCAAAGAGGGAAGTGTCGATCATTGGTGTTATACACTACCTTAAATATAATATTTTACTAGCGACCCGCCCTCGCTTCGCTTCGGTGTAGAGCTGAAGTGTAGACTACAGTTTTTGTTCTCAGGCTTGTATTATACACAATGACATTCATCTATGATTCTTCTTATACCTGCATGCAAAGTCTCAGCCCGATCGGTTTAAAATTGACAAAGTTTCATACCAACTTTTATTCCCTATTTTATCCTCTTGGGGGTAGAATTGATCAAAATCCTTTCTTAGCGGATGCCTACGTCCTAACATCTACCTGCATGCCAAATTTCAGCCCGATCCGTCCAGTGGTTTGGGCTGTGCGTTGATAGATCACTATGTCAGTCAGTCACCTTTGAGTTTTATATTTAAAGATAAATATAATGTAGTCCTTAGTAGGGCCTCTAAAGTGATGAATGGTTACTACAATAATAAACAATTTGGATATAAATGGCAAATATTTTGATTAAGCAGTCTCGTGATATGGATAGGATGTTTTGAAAAAGTCAGTCAAGTGACGTCATGTTTTGAAAAACCAAGTCACGTGAATGGACACTTGCAAGGTTTGGGTTTGGTACTTACGGTTAAAAATACGGCAGGTGCGATTGTTTGATAATTTGGGTTTTGCCTACTCAGACAGCGGTAGCCAAGGTCGGGGGCATATCTTGACGTCGCTATTGATAAAGTTATAATGTCCGATTACTTAAACACACAATATGTTTTATATTGTTCATTCCACAACTACTACAAGATACCCGTACGAATACTGACAGCTCCGTAATCATATCTTCATTGTCAAATTTTGCACGGAAAACCTAGTTTGTTTTTACGTCCTAAAGGGGCGCTCTTTAGTTTTCATAGAAATTTTGACGATGCGATACGATGACGGAGCTGTCAAAATTCGTTCTAAGGCGTCTGTCAGAAAGCAGAAATCAATATATCTTTATTCAAATTGGATGTATACGTCCAAATTTTTTTCCTACCACTCGTTATTGGACATATTTTTTAGCTGCGGAGAAAAACAAGCGAAAAAAAATGTTCACAGATAGCGTAACCCCTGTATCATTAAATAAACAAATTGGGAAACTATAATTGCATGGCATGAGGAGTTTAATGGCGCAGGTGGTTACCGCATTCGGCCTGCGATCGTGAAAGTTAAGCAACTTTCGCAATGGTCAGTCATTATGGGTGTCCAAAAACTCATTATCTCGAGCTCTTCCGTGGTGGTTCATGGCCCATTCTCGCTATTTCATCCATAGGAAAGGCCTGTGCCCCTGCAGTGGTGATGTAGAAAGGCCAAAGGGGAAGATCTTCCTCCGAGTGATGGTAGCTCGGGGGCCGCGACCCGACTGACGTTGGTCGGGCATCGTATATATGAAGAGTTAGCCTCCGAATTTCATTTGCGCGATGTAGGCTTCCATACTATTATGATCGCAGTGCAGGTAACGCCATCTCTTGAGGATGGTGAGTAATGATTTCCTCCATCCGTTGTCTATATGTGGGGCATATAGATGGTGCCGCCACAGTGACATTAAAAGGCTGATGATGGTCGTGATGAATGGCATGGTCATTTATATAACCGTTCATTGATTGGAATAGAAAGTACATTCTTCTGCCTCAAAGATTTAGTTGCTTTGACAGACTCTATGGACAAGACAAATAAACGTTTCCAAAATTATGTCTAATAAGCATTAGCTAAGATGCTGTCAAAGCGATGCCACTGCTAATATCATAATAACCCACCAATTCACACTGTGCCTGCGTGGTGGCCCAATATCCTATTCTATCCACGAAGAAGCCCGGTGTCCTAGCAGTGAGGACATTAATAGCTGATGAGGACGATGCTGATGAATAACATAATAAACATAGCTTTAAAAATACTAGAAATGCGATATGTTACGTGTAACAATCATAATAGATGCAAGTATATTTAATATGTTTATAACTCAAACATGAAAGTAAAACGCTAACAATACTATGAAAATTACAAGTATTTCTACAAGGGTTCCATTGTAAAAAAATGTTTAAAGCCTTAGTGTTCAAAGCTTAGAAGTGAAGTTGTTTAAAAACACGTGCTGTGTTCAGAACCCTGACATGCATGTGTTCGTTCGACTACTAATTTTCCATGCAAAATAAAGCGCTCATCATCATGATATAACTACTTTGTTGTGACCTTAACTACATAATTAATAAACATAGATACTGAAATTGAACCTAGTTTAAAAAGGTACTACGAGGCCTGATGTAATCTTAATCAACAACTGATCAACTCTTTCTAACAAAGAGCTTTCTTGAATAATACGCCTGACGCGATGAAATAAGACGAAGGCAGTTTCAAAGATGGGATAAAAATGACTACCTGGCCCCTGCTGGCACAGTGTTGGACTTGACAGGATGCCGAACTTGGAGATCTGCTACAAAAAAAAAATACTAGAAAGAGCGCCAACAAAGTCCTTAAAAGACATCCTTTAAACATCCTTCAAAGTACGTTTTATAGCGGAGTCAAAAGCGTCTATATTAAAAATGCAATCACGTTCCTATATTCCTATTATTTTGAACGATTAATTAAATTTGTTTCGTTTCGAATTATTTGTTGCCAAGTTTTGGCTCAAATATGCAAGAAGGATGTATGTAATTTTACAGGTACCTTACCTATTCAAAGTTCATGCGAAGTGGCGTATCTCTTATTTGTCGTGGAATGAGTCAGGATTTCCCAAATTTGATGGACTTCATGCTTACACATAGACGGTTGATAGTTTTTTCCCCGTCAGTTATTGGTACTTTGTCTGTAGGTATGTACATATTTTAAATCTAATTTCGGGCTTAATAATGGATGAGTCAATCGATACCGCTACTTGAAACCACAAACCAATGAATGACAGCGTTTTGTAATGTCATCTCCATTTATTACAGAGAGGAAAGAGTTTAAAACCATTTTTGAGTGTGTTTTCGTCACACGGTTGCGGATTTATTTTGCATGCACTTAATTCGAAATCGTTTCTTTAGTCATCATAAGGACACTTTCAACTTTGTCAAATACCATAACTCTCTTTCCTTATTGATTAATTACATATATCTAAGTATTATCTTTCCTTAAAGAATCAAGCAAGTTTTTTAATATCGAAAATGATAAAAAAACGAACAGATATCATTACCATTCACCATCGATTTTTATTATACCTTAATTTTAATTATACTGTCGAAAATCTTCCACTTTAGAGAGGTCATACAAAATTAGTTGATAGAATAAATCAAAGCCATGTGACAGAGTAAACCGATGAATGATTTGTGTTGGCCATTTATAATTTAATACCAACTCCGAGTTCGAATGAAGGGCACTTCATAATAATATAATTATGCCGATTCATTGTGTATTATGGTTATTATCTTTACAATCTGGTCCTAGTATTCTATTTGTCCGTCATGATATTATTAAATCAGAAGCAGACATTTATTATATTAGTCTTCTGCCTGTACTTTGTTCTGTACAGAACTTTGAGTCTTTTCCATTACAGTATAATATTATATCTACGAATATTTTATGATTTAATGTCTTAATGTTCGCGATTGGTTATTAGAGAGTCGATAAACATTAGATGTGATGTTTATCATTTAAATTTAGTACTTGTGAACAACGATAATCGTTGGCTGCGAAGCGAATCAAATTAAAAAGACTTGCATATGGCATCACATTGCCGATAAAAGTTACAATTGTGGAATTCATATTATAAAGTACTAAAAGAGGGCCGATTTAGATTGACTAGAGTTATGAGATAAAGTGAACCGTGGAGATGTACAGGCTCTTGTTTATCCCGAAAATCTAATTCGGCTGGGGTAAAATAGGGGATGACAATGGGAAACCAACTATCTACGCAGATGAATCCATCTGTTGGAGTGAGAGTACAGATATAAATCTAAAATCAATAATATGTATATAAAAAAAAGCAGTTGTGTTTTCTAATAAATAAATAATTAAAAATAAATAACTAAAGCATGGACAAGCTTCTTCGTGCAAAGTCTATCAGCACAAACAGAGAAGACCAGTGGTGTTCTTTCTGATTTTATGATACTCGATAACGCTAACTTTAAAGTTTAAAATGAGTAGAAATTGCAGTTTACGTACCCATAAAGATTTTATATTACCGAGATGACGTGCGCTTTTTGCTTGCATAATGCCCACATTATGTTAAATTGGCCTTCCAGTGAGCCAGAGGAGGAAGGCGTCCTTTTATTTGTATGCATGCACATACTAAATTAGGTATAAGTTTTATTTAGGTGATGAAAATACCTAAAATTTTCATTTTTTTGTTATCGTTTCTGTTCTGTGACCGTTAATTTAGTTAACGAACGGTAATTAAAATATTTTCTTAATAGCAATAATTGGACTAAAGAAGATTTATTTTTACATATTTTTATTGATACAAATATTTTTTGTCGAGATGGCAAACATAGTTTCGTCAGATTTTTCTGATCAGAGTCCAACCAAAATAGTAAGCATCGATCGACCCGATTAAATATCCGGTTTCGGTTTGTTTCGACCGCCGCGGAATCTTTTCATTCATTTCATTCAATGCAAATATTTATTTCTTTTTGACTGAATATTCGCCGTTCCAATCTCGACCTTTCGTTCGGTTGTCAAAGGGGTCCATCCAGCCTTGGCCACTAACTCTGACGTCACATGGGATTGTGATAAGCGACGGATGGCGTACATTATTTACTCATTCGTCTCCCCTTCTTAACTTATGCCGGCAGCCATGTGTCTGTGTCTGTCGGACAATTTATTGGTAATATTCTAGCTGCCGCCTGCGACTTCGTCTGCGATAACTTTAGTTTTTTGACAATTCTTCTTTCATCCAAGTCTCATCTCATTCAGTAGTTCTTGCGTGATTGAATAAAAACATACAAACTTTCACATTTATGATATTGAAACCATGTCAACTATATCACCCAGATAGTACCTACCTGTACCTATCACCTAAATTATGACAAGATACTATTGAACATCGCTGAAAAAAAAATTTGCTCTGAAATCGCCAAGAAATAATCTAAAGTATCTACACTTCCAGGCACATCTATCGGCCCACCCAGCATTTTAAGTTTTGACAATAGTTAAATGATTGGTCCCGCTACGCTTGCGAGACCAATCTATGGTTTTGACGGTCCCTAGCTAAAACTGTAATTGTTACATTGAGCAAAAAGTTATTACCTACCTACGGTGATGATTTTGTCCTCATTTATTCTGTAATTATTTTTAAAGTAAGTACTTATTAGGAAGGTATATTATGTAGAAAATTTACCTTTAAGCTACCTATAAAAACATCGCAGCCTTTAAATATTTAGCTTAACTTTTTTTATACAAAATATACGCATTGTTACATAAACTTACCTTTCTAGAGATTCCAAAAGAGCTAACTATCTTTTTTATTATTATTGTTCAAACACAAAATGGTGGGTAAACTATAAAGGTTATAGGAATTTTATCAAAATTGTTAATTAACCATTAAAAATTTATTGGTCATTATTTGATTTCTTTAGGTCCCGCGGAGTCTAGTAAGATTATAAAATATAGAAATAAAACCTAATAGTAATATTATATATAGCGTTATGTATGATCCCTATTATTCAAAAAATAGGTTTAAAATAAGAAGCATAGAATACCTAAACTGGTTGGTATACAAAAATATTATGGGTGAGATAACTAGTTAGAGATACTTTTAAGCGGTTAATGACCCCTTTCATTGTATTTATGAACTTGCAATAATAGTTATCTGTTAGTGTTTTGGTCCAATCGTCGTGTTGTATTGTATCTAGCTTGTACACACGATTGCTAGTACGTATATGTGAGATAACTGGCCATTCGCGGTTATTTTTAACAAAAGTCACGTCTCTAGGTCACGTAACTAGTAACGAGTCTAACGAGAGGCGCTCTCCTCTACACGTGAAAAACGTAGGTGTTAGTCACGTGATCCATGCTGAATTGCCATTTCCGATGCATGCGAAATAATTATTGTGAACTACCTATATCTCATTTCCTGACAGAGAATAAGAAATCGTTTTTTTTTGCTCAGTGTTTCATTACGAGAATATGTTAATGCTCAAACGAGGTCAAAATTCTTGTGCAAGGTGATTTAATTAATCTGGTTTTAAGAGGTGCTATAAAGTCTTTCTTTTGTTACAGTTACTTGGTATCGGGTGACGCCGACGGGAAATGCTACATTTGGGACTGGAAAACGACGAAACTTTACAAGAAGTGGAAAGCGCACGACGGAGTATGCATCTCTGCCCTGTGGCACCCCCACGAGCCCAGCCGCCTGCTCACCGCGGGCTGGGACGGGGTCATCAAATACTGGGACTAAATAAAACAATAGCTCCGTTTACACGATTTTAATTTCCCCTACCATGATCCTCGAACCATAAATAAATTATATAATAGTATAACGCAAATAAACTATACAAATATTTTATTAATTATAACAATTTTTTTTATATGATTTTTTCATGCTTTGCATTCTAAACTCATAGTTAATGTCATGGCCTTCTCAGGTCAGGGTTATGTTTCGTGCTAATTAGGCGACTTGCATCGGATATTTGTATGGTTCCTCGTACGCGATGTCAACCTTGTACTCCATGCTGCACTCTCTGCAAGTGCCGTTCACCATGAACTCATCGAAGGTTATGTTGTTTTCGTGGAATGCTTCTATGAGGGCAGTGATGAGGCTGTCTATCATCTCGGGCGTGTGGTAGGGGCCGGGCGCGAACCGCAGCCGCTCCTCGCCGCGCGCCACCGTGGGGTAGTTGATGGCCTGCACGTAATGCCCTCTCTTCATGAGCGACTCGGCGACCAGCGCCACTTTATCCGCTCCCTTTATAGGTACAGGTACGATGTGACTCACTGACGGCATCTGCGGTAGGCCCGCTATGAGCAGCGACAGTTTCAAGTATCTCACGATACCTTGATGTTTCGCCCTCAGACTCCTCCCTTCTTCGCTGCCTAGGAGTCTAATGGCGGCTAGGGATCCTGCCAGCACAGGAGGTGGTAGGGCTGTTGTAAAAATGAAACCGGGTGCTAGCGATCTTATAGTGTCCACCAGAAGAGAGGAACCTGCAATGTAACCACCTACATTACCATAGGCTTTTCCCAGTGTCCCCGATACTATATCTATAAGATGTTGCACCCCTCTATCTTCACCGATACCTGCTCCGTGCTTCCCGTACAGTCCCACAGCGTGAACTTCGTCCACAAATGTTAAAGCACCATACTCATGCGCTATGTTGCACATTTCTTCTAAAGGACATATAGCTCCACTCATAGAGTGAACTGTCTCAAAAACTACTAGCTTCGGTACACCTTTAGGAGATTCAGATAATAGCTGTCTAAGGTGGTGGGGGTCATTGTGTCTGAATATATGTTTAGGAGCTCTGCTGTTACGTATACCCTGAATCATCGAAGCATGGTTCCCAGCATCCGAGTACACAATACACCCTGGTAGAATTTTCGCCAATGTAGACAGGGTCGCATCATTAGCCACAAAACATGAACTGAATATGAGTGCTGCAGGTTTTTTATGTAGCTGTGCTATTTCGGCTTCAAGTTTCTCAGTCATTTGGGAGTTCCCAGCGATGTTGCGTGTGCCACCAGCACCTGTTCCATAGGATTTAATAGCATTAATGGCAGCATCTTGGACGACGGGGTGGCGGGACGCGCCCAGGTAGTCGTTGGCGCACCACACGGTGACGCGGCGGTTCTCTGCGCCCTCCAGCGCCTGAGGATACACACCGTCGGCGGCCAGCCGAGACACTTTCCTGAATACACGATAGGAATAATCCTTCTTTTTAGCACTGATCTGATCGTTGAAAAACTTCTCATACTTGTACGGCAGCATGTTCTCCACTATGTCCTCGGACATCTCCTTGGGAGCGTCCGCGATGATGGCGTTTTCCTTGATGAAGGGGCATTTCGTCTCATCGTTACCGAGCGAGCGAAAGCTGCGAGATATGACGGGGCAGTAGTTCGCGTACTGTTTCATAAGAGCGCCTCCGTAATTTCTTACGAAGGCTTGGTTAAGAGATCCCATGAATGGACAAGGCATTTTATGTAATTCTTGATAACACTTCTTCACAACACGAGATAATAAATGCGGGATACGGAGCGCGTACGAAAAATAAACGTTGGCTCGCACTGAAGCCGAACGTCGGTCAGACTTATCTTCAACTGGTGGCTACGGCTGGGGTCCCTTTCATTTATAAAGTTTGTGTCGTCATATCGATTACGTTTGATAAACTTCACACTAGAATTTGTACATACGATTTCTCAATGACATTTTGGGTTACCATAAACGTAAAAAATAAAACTACTATTTCCATTCAAACGATAGTAGATTTATCAATATTTGTTTTCGTTATGACGCCTGAATTTTATGTCTTTCTGAATTCTTTAAAACATACTAACAAAAAAATAATAAAAAATGTCACATCATTGTGATCCTTCACTTTATTTGGTCAGAAGTGTTTCTGCGTTTAATTAAAACGCAATACATTGAAACGAAATGTATCGCTTTGCCTTTCCTAGGTGGCGAAAAACAAAATATATTGCAGATTGGGGGGATTCGCCCCAAATTTGGGGGATTTTTTAAGCTATGGGGGAAAAATATTTTTGGGGCACAAAAATATTTAATATTGGTATCGATTCTGACATGATTCTCTAAACCTAAACTTAAATTTGACAACAGTGCGTCCTTGTCATTCTCTATACAGAATGAAAAGGAAAGACTGATGTAAAATTTAGTTTTAAGTTTAGAGATTCACACCAGAATCGGCACCACTGTTTGCTAAGCTCTATAAAATAAAAAAGCCACATGTTATGTTATCCCAAATTATAAGATATGATATTAAAAAAAATATATCAATATCATCTGTTCATTCTAGGCTGTTACAAGCACTTGTGAATGTCGAAAAACTACGCCATCGATTAGCTTAGTTAACGAATTTTATGGCAGGAGACCATCAAGACTGCTTTTTTATCCCTGTACTTTATGCAGAGTTGTCAAATTGAAAAAAAAACCGACTTCAAAATAGTAAATGGAAGTAAAAAGTAAAAATTAATAACTGGTTCATGATTTGGAAGTCGGCAGGCTCAAGATTGAAAGACGTATTATTACCGATCAGGAACGAAAATCTATTAAATGTTTCAAGTTGACCCCGCCCGACTTTCAAATCATGAACCAGATATTATTTTTTACTTTTTAGTTATTTTCGATTTTGAAGTCGGTTTTATTTTTCGTTTAAAAATATTTTATTTCATCCATTTTAGTGAAAGTCATATCTTCAAAGTTTAAACAATAAACAAAAATGCTCATTAAATAAAAACTAATGGATCAAACATTTTTTTTATGGAACCAAACGGCAAGTACTCATATTGAACAAAAGAAGAATCACTTAAATTGGACCACAAATCTTTAAGTAATCGGTGCATCGTCCAAGTCAATCATTAATATTATTTATAAGAAGGTTTTCTTCGATTCGCGGAATTCCACCATCAGATCCTGAATTGGTTTCAACGAGACTACAACGGAAGTGCACTCTTTCGAATTAAAAAAAAAACGGTCCATACATAATTGACGGAGAAATCGGTGATCATGCATAAAAAAAATCGTGCGAGTCTTTGAAATTTGAAGGTTTCCCTCGATTCCCCCGGATTCCACTATCAGATCCTGACTTCGTTCGTATATATATATATATATATATATATATACAGTCGAACACAGTACCTCCTCCTTTTTTATAGTCGGTTAAAAATGACTTCAAAATGAGATGATTCATGTAGTCACCTTCCATTACAGATATAAATAACAAAAAAAAATATAACTATACAAGTTATAAAATACTGATTGAACACTTAATTTTATGAAAGCTGTGTCCCACAGTTTAGACATTAAACTACTTGACCGTCACTGAAAGCTTTATATTGAGATAGCACTTCCGTTTCCCGTCGAATTACCATCAGTTTCCGTACTTTTATTCACCTTATATCCGGTCCAGTGGCGACACCTGGCAGAAGCGCGGCCATTTTTGTTTTCCTAAGTTTTGACAGCGCCATATTAACTCATTGGCGTTCTGACTCCCGTCGAAGCAACACGTCCTCAATCTGAGCGATCGTTGCGAGAATTTAAAGGTTTTATTATTATTAAGTGATAAAACTGTAAGTAAAACTATTTTATTTTAACGGTTTTTGCCGTTCGTGTTATTCCAAATAGGTACTTTACGTGTCAAAAGTGAAGTAATCGTAAGTAAAACTATTATTCTTTTTGATAGGTTTTGCAGCCCTTGTGATAAGGGATATTTAAAACAAATATGTTAAATTGTGCAATACGCTTGTTTGAAAAAGTAATAATAAGCCGTGAGTAAAACTTAACGGCAATTCAAGGTGCGTTTTGTTTAAAAAATTAAAGTACCTACATAAAGTAAATTTTGCAATACTTTACGTCTGTCTTGGTCGTTTATCATAAAAACTATTTTAAGAGTGTTTTCTCTTGGTATTCAATTAATGTTTCCGTATAAGTAAATGTGAAAGTAAATTGGTAAATGTATTACAAAATACTTAATTAAATTGTTTTACAGTTTAGAGTGAAGGAATATCGGTCAATATTGACGTTTCACCCGCCGACTGACTGGCATTATTGGCAAAAACAGCAAGATGTGTGGATCTAGTCATTATTGTTCTTCGAACAGCTGCAGTAATAATTGGTTGAATTTGTCGTCTTCTGGTATAACGAAAGCGGCATCGCTGCCTCAAGAAAAATAAGCGAGCTTGATATTCCAGCCCTTTTATTAAAAGATTGTTCGAGTGGTAAGTGAACTATGTACAATCTTAATAAGATATTTCTAATGTCGATATGCCGTTTTCTGAACATGGCCAGCTATCAATATCTAAAGGCTTATGAATAAAAAGTTCTAACATTTTTACTGACCAATACACGTAATAAAAATTCTCATATGAGTCGTGTGACTAAACTAGGATAAAGGTACGCTCTGTTCGAAAGACATTCAACGTTTATTTTAAATGATATGCTGATGTGAATTAAAAATTATAATCATAGTCCAGGCTTTATCAACTTGGAAACAAACAACGAGGTAAAGAAGTATGATGATAATTTATGATATATCACGTTCCTGACATTAATTTTCTTTCAGCAATTGCATATTTCTAAAATAAAAATGAATCATTGCGGGAAGGCACCTGCTCAGTTAATTTTAATGACGAAAGTGATAAGATAACAGAATCGTTTCTTAGGTCTTTTACAACTAGCACAAAGCTAAAAAGTAAAAACTAAAGGACTGCAAGAAGTTAGTGATCTCTGTGATGAAGCACCACTTAATAAGATACCATCTATGAGGTTGTTTTTATCGTATTAAGTAAGTATTTGTCATGGATTTAAGTGATTGACATTTCATCAACCTAATGAGCAACTCGCGCAGAGGCAAGTGATATTCATAAGCTTCATCTCATGAAGCCCAAGGCGTGTCAGGACATGCCCTCCCATGGCGTACCTACACATATGAGTACCGGTGGCAAATCACCCTCGCGGGGTGCATATTATATATAATTTGTTTCCACTACGTGGAATCTTATTAAATGCCTCTAATGCCTTGCCTACATATACGAGTACCGGTGGCAAATCACCCTCGCGGGGTGAATATTATGTACAATTAGTTTCCACTACGTGGAACCTTATGAAATGCCTCTAATGCCTTGCCTACATATACGAGTACCGGTAGCAAATCACCCTCGCGGGGTGCATATTATATACAATTTGTTTCCACTACGTGAAACCTTATGAAATACCTCTAATGCCTTGCTTACATATACGAGTACCGGTAGCAAACCACCTTCGCGGCGTGCATATTACCAAAACTCTGATGATCGCCCCTCGCGGGGGCATATTATGTATAATTTGCTTCCTCCGTATGGAACTCATTATGAATAAGGACTTGCCTTCCATGGCTTGCCTACACATACAAGTATCAGTAACAAAACATCGTTGATAGAGAAATATCCTCATCAATTTTATAATCGCCCTTGTGGGGTCATATCACACATAATATATTATTTCCATTACGTGAATATCAATATATGCTCTCCTTAGAACATGTTCGCTTATGGAGTTCGTACTATTATGTAAGCACCGGTAACATACGACACTCGAGTGGAGCAAATTATGCATAATTTAACATGTAGTCTATTCGTGATTCATAATTTATTTTTGTGACCATGGGGTCTTTAAAAGTGTAAATGATTCGAAACATTAAAAATAAGTAAATTGAAAATATAATAAATGTCACTTGACATAATTCATTACTTCCATCGCGTGGAAATCCATACATCAACGCAACGCAACATACCCACTCATGGCTTGCGTACACACATAAGTATCGGCTATAAACTACCCTCTTAATAGACTATAAAGATCGAACATCGAATGTTGACGTACCCCGTTGGGAAGTGCAATGTACGTGGTTTTTAAGGTGTCGCATACTCCGAGGTCTTGGGTTCACCCCGGTGGGGCAAATCATTGTATGATAAAAACGAGCATCTGTGCCTAAGTTTTGGTTGTTAACAAATATGAATTTAAAATCTAATCTAATAAATTCTAATCTATGCATCATCGTTAGCCCATAACACAAGCCTTTCAATGCCCATTATAAGGCTAGGCTAATTGGTGTGAAGTGTTGACTCGATCACTACGGTTGTTCTACCGTAATATATAATACATTTCAAAAGAAAAAGGAATATCGAAACAATTAATGTTTGAAAAAATTTAGTGCAGGTAAGTTGATAAATTGGGAGCTCCATAAATAATTCTTAAATAAATTTAATGGTATCGCATGCCATTCAAAAACTTGTTTATCTAAATCCAATATATATCAAACTCCAATCTCAAGTGCAGTACACTATAAATATGTAAAGAATTCTAAGTTTTCTGCAATTTAAAGACTATCTGCCAGATAAATAGAAGATAACATATTTTCTCTTGAAAATAACAAAAGTAAACCAAATGGGTTGCTCACTCTTTTGATCGCGTAATGAGAGAAACTTGCAATATTAGAAATGTCGTGTATGTGGTGTCTGAGGTGGCCAACATGATCATTTTGATATATAAGTGGTGCTAGTTACTGAAGAAAGATTGCACGATCTACCAAATTCTTGAAAGGTTTTGAAGATCATTATATGCAATTATCCCCTTTATGTTATTTTAGTAAAAATTACTGAAAACTGTTCTTAATATTAAACTTACGCTTTCTAACCTTGCCACGACTGTCTGGAATAAATATACTTCAAGCCCTACGCCATAGTACATGCACACCTCATGTAAGCTGTGTAAATCTTATAAATAACTAAATCTTTATTTAGTATTAAGTAATACATCTAAATGACTCAGATCTAAGAACTGAAAAACAAAAGAAAAATTACAATCAATTATAGATTCCAGGATGGCAAATGAATTTCATAAAATCTGGTCTGAACTTCGTAATAGCATAATTTATCACGGCAACCCAGCAACAATATAAAAACTATACCAGAGAATTTCGTTGTAAAAACGTAAACTTCAGAAGTTGATCGGTTTCAACATTTTTGTCATTCCGTGGGGTTGTATCAACCACTCCCTACTTCTAACAATAATTATGAATTCACTGCAATCGACCTTGCAATCACTTCCCGCCAATCTAATATGAAAGCTTGGGAAGTATAGTTGAAGAACACGGCACGATATGCTAGCACTACGCTTTTCAACATATTCTACAAAGAGCGACAGCTGTCTTAAACAGCTATGAGATGGCTCGGAAACGCTGGCTTGCGTGGTTGCATTGGTCTAGGAACAAGAATGTTTATCGGAATAATCCCGCAAGTTGTGGACTCTGCTCTGAACTAACACGATTTTTGGGAGACTTATTTTTAACTCGTGACTTATCTTAAAATAAGTACCATTATTTTAAATAAGTCAGTAGTTTTTACATGATATACCAATGGATGATAAGTCTAATTACCCAAGCTCACCTGTCTTGGCAAACACGTATATTGAAGTCGATTGTTTTTAAAGAATCAGTCCGTAACCTACTATTCTGTGTCTATAAGTTAACTTATTTCCTTTTCTTCAATAATGTACTCGTTTCATCATAATGATCTGTTTCAAATACTTCGTCATATATGTTGTTCTGAACGTCATACAGTAATTATGCTGCGTATTATTTGGTTCAGCATGTGGTACACATGACTTGTTCCTACTTCAAATTATCCCGAATCATTGTATTTGTACCGACGAAGATTAGTTTAGCCTTGTTTTGGTTCAAAACAGGTGAAAGTAGTTAAAGACAATTCGATTGGTGACTTGTACCGAATAATGGTAATCGTAAGCGGGATCCTGATTTTTGGTACTTAAGTAAAAATACAGTCTTGTAAAATGTAAGACTCAGTATCGAACAACTTTACATCTTTTTCTCTCGTTCGTACGCCTTATTTGTGATATACAAAGATACAAATGAATGCTACACAAGGAAGCGTCCGGTCATTAACAAAGCAAATATATGTAGAAGTATATATATATATATATATATATATATATATATATATATATATATATATACTTCGCGAGTTTTAAGCAAAGGAATATAGCGATCAGCTAATACATATGTTAAAGCAGCTTCGTAAGCTTGAAGAAATTAAAGGCGTGATTCAAATAATATTATTTGATTCATTTTTAAGCTTACTCGTTTCTTTATACAGTTTCATATAATCTGATAAATGTTAATATTTAAATTTATCATAAATTGTCACATTGGCGTATATATCTATGTACGTGGCGATCACCAGGCGATAACAAACAGGTCTCAATATAAAGCTTTCAGTGACGGTCAAGTAGTTTAATAGCAGCATTTTACCTGAAATAAAATGCATATTAAAATACTTACCTCACTGAAAGCTTTCACTTTAAATTCTGCCTGGTGAAATAATTGAGCCAATGAGTTAATATGGCGCTGTCAAAACTTAGGAAAACAAAAATGGCCGGGCTTCTGCCAGGTGTCGCCACTGGACCGGATATAAGGTGAATAAAAGTACGGAAACTGATGGTAATTCGACGGGAAACGGAAGTGCTATCTCAATATAAAGCTTTCAGTGAGGTAAGTATTTTAATATGCATTTTATTTCAGGTAAAATGCTGCTATTATCCAATATTTTTTGAGAATTTCTTAGATATTTCCGGGATTCCATCATGAAATCTTGAGCTGATGACTATTGGATCACCTGGGAATTATATACCTACACTTTCAAAACAAAACGTAAAGAAATTTCGGAATAATCCAGGCATCTTCAATAATTGATAATCGGGGAACGGAAAAAATATTCGTGTTGATTTGGCTTACAAAAAGTAGAAAACAAAATAAAAAAGTCTTTCTCGGCGGGGATTAAACCCGAGTTGCCCGCGTGACTGGCGTTTCACAGATCCACCGATATTTGTCGATAAAATCGGTTTTTGAAGTTATACTTCTTTAGGCGCGTTATGAAAAAATGATGAGAGTGAAATTTTAGGATGCGCGCGCATCACTGTAACACAAAATTTTAACAGCATGAAGTAGCGACCAACTTCATGCGTTACTTTTGTGATTACCGCACATTAAGAAAATCTACCAACAAAATAGAAATAGAATCTCTATTTAGTGGGTGCTAACGACTGCATTGTGAAGGCCTATCAAAAGTATTTATTAATCTGGAACAACGGAACCAAAGCGCGATTCAGGAGACTACAGCGCCATCTTTTGACCATTGGTGTAGTAGAACCAAAAACCACATCTTTATTTTTTGTAATAAAGTAACAGTTATAGGTATTTATATTTATAATATCAAAAGTATTTATTAATCTGGAACAACGGAACCAAAGCGCGATTCAGGAGACTACAGCGCCATCTCTTGACCATTGGTGTAGTAGAACCAAAAACCACATCTTTATTTTTTGTAATAAAGTAACAGTTATAGGTATTCATATTTATAATATTTATCCACATGTTTCTAGTTTGTATATTCGGAATACGTGTTTGAGTTTCATACAAGTGCAAATCACATATGTACCAATAAATTATATTCAGTAGCGATTTTAATTGAATATTTTGATTATTTATTTATTTTTTCAAATTAAAACTGAACTTTATTGACTGTGTCCTTTTCCAGACTTTTATTAATTTATTGTAATTAATTATTTGCATGCAATTAAAAACTAATTTTAAACGATGCCAAAGAAGGATAACTTCTCACCCGCCTACATAAGTACACGCACCCATTTTTTTAATGTAATGCGATAGCATAAGGTGAACGAAATACATTAGCGACGATGTAATAAAGATCTCATGTGATTTCATGTCTGTGCCAATCAGAAGTGATAACATAAACTAATCTAAGCAGCACTGCGGGTTAGAGTGAGAGAGGTCTGACTACCCCTGCCGTATGTGTGAGAGGAGAGGAAAGGAAACCAGAAAGACTGGCGCCTTAACGTGTCACGTAACGTAACGGTTTACCCAGCCATAATAAGTTATCACTTCAAAAATATGATAACGGTATGTTAATTACCTTGGTGATCGCTGTATTTCATATAATAAGCCTAAATAGGGGGGATTTCGAGGGAGATTTGGAGAATACGGATAGTGATCTGGTAACACTGATTGTATCTGTCACTCCACTCACTGTCACTCAGCAACTCACTGTCAATGTCATTGTCATGTACAAACTTCTAGTCTACACAAAAAAAATTAATAGATTCTAAGTTTTTTCAAAATGTTTACTCTAAATAACCAATTAGAATTGAGAAAAGTTACTGTCTCAAGCCTAATAACTTGCATTTATTTGCCCAGTATTGTAACCTTCATATCATACAAAGGTCTTTTATATTCTGTTGGAAATGGATCTTCCTTCTATATTTTGGTTCTAATATTTGTGGCAGAACTACTGAAATCATTTTACTTGAGTTCAACTGATGAAGTACAAACGAAGAAAAGCAAAGCAAACAAGAGCACAGTGTCCGATATATTAAAATCATTTGTCTTCCTGCTTGTTGTGCTGTTCAGTTTCTTTATTGGAATAATACTTTTTGGTGCTCCTCTGCTGGAATGTCACGAAGAGACCCTTATGCTGTCTGCTTTGATGACTTTATTGGCGGTGTTTCCGTTGATCGCCCATTGTGGAGTGGAAACAGCTATGCAATTATTATTCGGTATAAAAGGATATGGAAAGAATACAACCATCCAAATGCTCATTAATAATGCCTTGCTGACGGTGTGTGGTGCGTGGTTGGGGGCTGTTGTGATTCCCTTGGACTGGAACACCCCTTGGCAAAAGTGGCCGATCCCATGTTACTTGGGTGCGGTTGGAGGGTACCTGCTCTCCAATGTCCTTACAGTGTTGAAAGTTTCCCTCATGTCTGCAGCCCAAAAGTATCCAACACTTGAGTTTGTGG
Organism: Chilo suppressalis; assembly: GCA_902850365.2. Taxonomy (NCBI): domain Eukaryota; kingdom Metazoa; phylum Arthropoda; class Insecta; order Lepidoptera; family Crambidae; genus Chilo; species Chilo suppressalis. The sequence goes on along the minus strand of OU963901.1, from coordinate 25,854,232 downwards.
TAAATGTTGTCAACAGTCTTCATACCCCTAAGAGTATTTAAAGTAAATTATATTATATTAACTGAATGAAAAGTGTTTTATTGAAAATTGTTTTACTGTGTATGTTTTGGTAAACAAATTGGTTTGGTGTATCTTTTAAGATTCACATGTATTGTGCTTGTATAAGCCTAAACTGAAGAATTTTGAATTAAATTGATAAATAATATCAGCTACATTCTTTGAATATATAAATTTTGAGAATTGTTGAAAGTGAATTAATTGTATGACCTTTATTTATTACTTGTGATTTTTATATTTTTAATTAGAAAATTGAGGGAAATTATTAGTTTTTAAAAGATTGAATCTGTTTGATACAGTCTCGTGTTCCAGTAATTGTAGATTGTGTATTATGGAGTTCTCCTCTTACATATTAGATGGGTATAAAATGTGGAAACTATATAGTAAATATGCAAGATACATTCAGTTATAAAATAACTAATAACTGAATTAAATCTTGCATATTTACTCTCATACTTGGTCATATAATATTTTTGTAAATACAAATGGTTGAGTAACAATGTGGTTATTTAATAATAAAACATTTTAAAATATACCTTTAATTTTTTTTGGCCCTTTTTATATAGTTTCTTACATATTTTGGTTATTTAACTTGCATATCATGAACTTTTTATGTTGCATATAATTTGGTTTATTAATAAATAACATCACCAGAAGTTGTAATGTCTGCAATTTTCTACTAAACTGGTGTCAATGAAGCTAATTAGATTTGGTCAATTAATTTTAGTCATCAATATTTAAAAAAAATTACGTATCACTTAACGTCCCATTCAATTAATAATTAAGTAATTAAAAATTTGCATGTGCCAATGAAAAACTGCTAAAGGAGATCGCACTTATTTTCGCACCGTACGCGCTGCATTCAGAATAATTATTTGTATGCAATCATATTTTATGAAACCACGCTCATTTCCATCAGCACCGTACGCGCCGCATTTCGTAGTCTATATCCTTCGTATAGTCTGTAGCCATCTACTTAGTTTTTCACTATCCTCTTATTATTCGAATTCTACTGTACATCGAGGCTTCATTTTGTCTTAAATCAACCCTGAATAGTTTCTCTACAAACTTATCTATTTAATAGATGTGTAAATTAAAGCCATTACTAAATAGGAAAAACCCAAAATATGTAAACAATTTTCTCAAACTCTGGCAGAAATCACCCACTTTCACAGCCGAGGTGATAAAGAAATGAGGCGCGTGCATATTATGTGCGATCCCCTAATTATACATCCCGCCAAAGTTATTGAGCATCAACACAGTTATACATAGAATAGCATCTACTGCTAAAGTTAATTTGTCTGTGGTTTTGCTCAAGTTTGCCGCTACCTACCTACCACAAGCTACCCCCTACCTTATACCCCCTTATTAATAAACGAAGCATAAACTTAAGACTAGTTACGCCGTATTTTGTTCCTATCACTAAAGTTACATTTAATTTTGTAATTCAATGAACAGAGAAAATATAGAGTAACCTATCCAAGCTTATTGAAGTTATACTTCTTTTTGAAGTTATACTTCTTTAGGCGCGTTATGAAAAAATGATGAGAGTGAAATTTTAAGATGCGCGCGCATCACTGTAACACAAAATTTTAACAGCATGAAGTAGCGACCAACTTCATGCGTTACTTTTGTGTTTACCGCACATTAAGAAAATCTACCAACAAAATAGAAATAGAATCTCTATTTAGTGGGTGCTAACGACTGCATTGTGAAGGCCTATCAAAAGTATTTATTAATCTGGAACAACGGAACCAAAGCGCGATTCAGGAGACTACAGTGCCATCTCTTGACCATTGGTGTAGTAGAACCAAAACCACATCTTTATTTTTTGTAATAAAGTATCAGTTATAGGTATTCATATTTATAATATTTATCCACATGTTTCTAGTTTGTATATTCGGAATACGTGTTTGAGTTTCATACAAGTGCAAATCACATATGTTCTAATAAATTATATTCAGTAGCGATTTTAATTGAATATTTTGATTATTTATTTATTTTTTCAAATTAAAACTGAACTTTATTGACTGTGTCCTTTTCCAGACTTTTTATTAATTTATTGTAATTAATTATTTGCATGCAATTAAAAACTAATTTTAAACGATGCCAAAGAAGGATAACTTCTCACGCGCCTACATAAGTACACGCACCCATTTTTCGTTGTTTATTAATAAGGGGGTAACAGCAACCTTAGTACGAAGCATTATCGAATTCGAATAGTTCGCGTGTGCGAAACGTCATTGTCAATTGTGTACTGATTTTAAGTTCTCGTTATGTACGTTATGGCGCTACTGCTCAAGTTTCTATACAAAATTTGACAATGACATTTCGCACTTGCAAACTATTAGAATTGGATAATGGTTCATGCTAGGGGTACAGATCCATATTCGTATCGCCATCGTCAAAGTTTCTATGGCAACTAAGCAGCGGCTCTACCGGGCGTAAGACAAACAAACAAATTCAAGTGCTTCCTTTCAAACTTTGACGATGGTGATACGAATACTTTCTCGCTAGTTGTCCGTGTTTCGGGTTACACCTAGAGTTATAGCAACTTTCCAAAATTTTTGTAAAACTAACAATAGCTTATCATTATCAACTTTAAATAAGTATGACTGACAATAAAACCACTTCAATAGTAAATTAATAATTTTATTCTTTTATTTGTTAAATATGTACATAGCCTATTTAACAATCTATTTAATAATAATAAAATATGAAACTTAACTAACATTTTGCTTGATCACATTTTTCACATAACACCTAAGTTATTTACTTGAACTCGATAATTTCACTGTACTCCGCAGATCAAATGTCAACAGCAATAAAATATACAACGCAATATTTTATTTATTACGAGTACAAAATAACAATAGTTAACACATCTAAGGCCTTGTTGATATAATTTCAATACTTCCGCTAATGCATACATTTCCCGTTAATTTACAAAATCTCATATTATTATATGGATTGCTACAGAAAATTTAATGAAAGGGATTACAAAACGACGGACAGCAGATTCATAAAAAAATATTTCTTTCGCCTCTATAAATAAATGGGTATACATAACAATAGTTATCATAATGGTTAATTTTACAATCTGCGTTGTAAAAAAAAAAGTTCAATTAAATGACATTTATCAATTATATCGTACAAACCACTCGTTTAATATTGCATCAACATTTCCCTCTACAAATAGGATAGTAATAAAATATTTATCACCGAGAAAACTTAAAATAGGTGTGGCACAATGTTTCGGTCAACTGTTTAGATTATTATTATTAGAAAAAATATACCGTTACTTACTTTTTTTTTTTAAACTTCACTAATTACTGTATTTGTACCATTGTTATCAGCTCGTATTGCGTCAGTGGTCGAACATGTATACGTCACACAACCGTCCAAGCATGGGAGCTTCAGAGTGTTTAGCGAATGTCATTCAAAACACTATTTATTTACTTAAGTACAAAAAACGCGAACACGATTCTATAACGTCGTTTGTCCCTACATACGGTATAAATCTAAAGAAATCTTATTTGTTTCTTAGGTTTACGCGCACTTCATTAATTAAATAAAACAGTTTTTTACGGGTTATATGTACTGTTTTTTTTATTTATTTACGTTATTCCGATGATGCATTCCTGAAAAGGATGCGAAACGTCAATAAATAAATAAACTCAGTGCATATAACCCGTAAAAAACTGATTTATTTAAAGAAACCTTTATTGGAAAAAAACTCCACGCGGTCCAGGAAGCAGACGGGACTCTAACCCACGCTCTCCGCTAACCGGGAGGATGCACTGTGTACAATTATGCTACCGCGACCCGAATGACTGTGTCCATCAGCAGCGCCATCTATTCGCATTGTAGGTAACCCACAATGTCAAACGAATACCTTTACAAGTATTAAACATTTGAAAGAAGAAATTACGTAGGTTTTTAAACTGTCGCCCATGTGGCACCAACGAACCGAAAAAATCTAGATTAGAATCTAGATTTCAGCGAGTGTGGCAGTGGTGTTTTTTACATTTTATTTTTGGCAACACTACCGTACAGCTTAAAACGTTCAGAATACTACAATGAATTTAATATCATAAGAGAATTAACATTTAGAAGTTATTCTATAGCGCAAACTCTCAATATCTGGTTATGTCGATACAGGGCAAACGTATCACTATTAAAACGATTAACCTCTAAATAGATATTGATCGTCAGGCGATAATGTAGTAAATTGCGCTTATACAGATGATTCGAAAGATAATTTATTAGTGAGAGATATTATTTAAAAAACTTCATACAGACATAATGTATGTTATGCACGCGATTGCGTCATTTTATATAGATTTTTAATAGTATCCGACGTACTCCGCTACGACGCAAGCGGTTAAAATCATGAGGAAAATTTTCAACAGCGTATTTACAACCATCTAGGTATATAATATAATTAATTAAGCCTATTTTCGAACACCTAATGTAAAAATAAAAATATTCTCATTTTGCAATCAAGCACCTTCAAAACAATAATGTTTCCATTTCGGAACAATTACTTTAGGGTACCTTGGCCCACGTAAAAATCTTAAACTAATACAAACTGGGTACACATCGATTTTAAAAAATAAACCTCTAGGCGCTAACGAATACCCTGTCGCAGGTTTACATCTCCTCGAGTACGTAAAACGTAAACGTCATGCTGGCACATCGCTTGCCTATTCGTGCTTGCTATTTGTGAACTTGGCAACAAGCTCTTCTTTTCACTCTCTATAGAGTATGATAAGGACAACCTGCTGTCAAAATGACAAATAACAATTCGAATAACGAAATATGAAGCGCCAGTTCCAAATTAAAATTATTATGTCAGACATGGATAGCACAAATTGCAGATTCGAATAGCACTCTTAAATGGTAGCCATTTGGAAATGGTTAAATGTAAATAATAGAATTGTAGAAGAAAACGCGTGGAGTATAATAGATTCTGGTATATAAAATACAAGATAATATAAACAATATTATAGAAGAGCACATGAAACGTCCGATACAACCTTAGCACTATCGTTACTGTTAAATAATATAAAAATGCACCTCTAATACTAAGTTACATGATATACTTTCAACAATCTCAAAAAACAGTCGAGTGAAATTTTCACACAAAAATATTTTTAATCTATTATTATTTTTTAAATACCATTTTTTTTATTAAATTACACCATCTAACGACATTGTAAGGAGGATTTTTTGTTAATAAAATATGTTTTTTCGATTTTGATTTTGCTTGCGTTCATTCGTTTTGTATGAAAATCTCACTTGGAACAACAACAGAGCGGCCTGAATTTTAATTTTCAAATCGACTTTCTTTATTATTTTTAAAGCTCGTCCAATCACGTCTTACGCAATGTAACAGTCGATTGGTCGATTCATCTATGATGACATTTTTAAACTTTATCAAGTTTTGCCGCCACAATTTGTTTGATGTTGCCAGTAACAATAAACAGTTTGAATGGTAGTTTTTTTTGGAGGCCGGCCTTTATTGTTAGTAGCAAAGTTGATGAGGTTAAATTTTTTTTGAATGACCACGAAAACAGTATTTGATCATCTAAAAAATACAACTGGTCACCTTACCTAACTTTTAGATTACCAATTGTATTTTTTAAGGGATCATTTACTGATTTTTTGTGGATCATTTTAATATTTTCCTTAAATTTGATAGTTTTGTTTATGGTTGCGTCTTGGAATGTCACCATAGAGCGGCGGCCGCTGATGACGCTTACGTGTTGTTCGTGTCCGGTTGGAAATAATGGAGACCGTTTATCTGTAATAGAAAACAAAAACTACTGTCAATTCAATTTACATGTAGTCAAAGTGTTCGAACTAATGATACTCCTTTCCTCATATAAAATGGAAAGTTCGTATGTTTGTAACTCAATCACGCAAAAACGGTTAAACTAATTTGGATGTAAGGAATCTTTCGATGTATGTCCAATTTTGTACTTTGGTATAAATTATCTCAAAAAACATCTAAAATTATACTTGAAAAGACACTCGTCAAAGTCTCAAACAAATTCAATAAATATTGCTGTAAATCTGAATAAAAAAAAGGAATCTGCCCATAAAGAAGCGTTGTTACTCAAACGCAATTTGTCATTTGACAGATGACAGCTAATACTATTGGTATAAATTAATTTCTTTGATTGTGATTGGTTCTATAAAAATCACGTGATTTCCTTAACGAATTGTTATTAACTTAAAAATGCATATTAACCATATAATATATTATTTATGTTGCCATTAATTAAAATGTTTAAACGACATTTTTATGTGGTACAAGTGGATAAGAAACTTCATTTACATTTTCGATGAATTCTACGTATTTTTCTACAAATAAATGCATGATAATACTACATGAGGTACAAAATTGTATAGAGTTGTAGGGAGAAAATAATGGATCCTTTGGCACATATTGAGACATAGGATACTTTTTACACCTAAAATAAGTTGGGTCCTGCGGGATTATAAAAAAGCTAACGCGGAAGAAGTCGCGGGCGGTCGCTAGTATTATAAATGAGAGAGTGATTTTTTTTCTTTGTTACCCCTCGTTTCCCCCAAGAAACAAGTCATATACTACTTTTAAACAAAACATGTAGAATACTTATTGTGGCTGTTTAAAACATTTCGTCGTTAACACTGCATAGACAACTAGTATCATACAAGTATAAATCACTTATTTTTTTTACATATTTTGTTTATCCAACAATTTTGTTGCAAGTAATGTATACTACATGTTTTATACAGGTATATAGGCAGACTATACAATCATTGGTCCCTGAAGCGAAATTCTTCATTTGTTTGTCTGTAATAAATTGATTATTAGTTTTCGATTGAATGTAGTTCCACAATGCTGTTAAATAGAGTTTGATAGATAAAATAAGATTACTTTTAATAGCTCAATATTATTATGGATTAAAATATTTAAAAATTAACAGAAAAAGTTTCAAATGTATAGATTGGCCCTCGAGGTACAATAATTGGCCATCTGGATATTTTTTTAATTCTATTATATTTACCTACATTTCATATACGTAGGTACATATGTATATTGGTCTGTGCAAACAATGAACTTTTAAATTGTTTTAAACTTTCATGGTCACTAACATTATTTTTTATTTATTCAAAAGTAATATAAGTTATTTACGGGATTGTTACCATGTACCTTGTTTATACTGAGTTTCCGATATTTCGGCGCTGTTGCAAGCGCCATGATCAAAAACATGAAACTCGCTTAAAAACAAGGTACATGGTAACAATTCCGTAAATAACTTATATTACTATGATGGAGTTTTGTCCCAAAAACTCATTATCTCTCACTCTTCGTTGCTTCGGAAGGCACGTTAGGCCGTTGGTCCCAGCTGCATCAGTAGTCGTTAGCACCCATCAATCCGCATTGGGCCCGCGTGGTGGGTAAGGCATAACGTTGCATAGATAATGTACGCGGTACAGTGTCGTACAGTAGGGTGCAGTATACAGTACCGCCACGCGTATTGCGTCACGAAGGCGGACAGCTCTAGATGGTGGCGCGTTACGATACTGCACTCGGTATAGTGCCGTACAGTACGGTGTAGTATACATTACCATTATGTCGTATTCCGTCACGAAGGCGGGCAGCTCTAGTTGGTGGCGCATTACGATACTGCACTCAATATTGTGCCTTACAGTATGGCAGCTTACAGTACTGTGAGGTATACAGTACCGTCATGTCGTATTGCGTTACAAAGACAGGCAGCTCTAGTTGGTGGCGCGTTACGATACTGCACAGTGCCGTACAATATAGTAACTTACAGTACGGTAAGGTTATACATTACCGTCATGTCGTATTCCGTCACAAAGGCGGGCAGCTCTAGTTGGTGGCGCGTTACGATACTGCACTCGGTATAGTGCCGTACAGTTTGGCACCTTACAGTACGGTGAGGTATACATTACCGTCATGTCGTATTCCGTCACGAAGGCGGGCAGCTCTAGTTGGTGGCGCGTTACAATACTGCACAGTGAAGTACAGTATAGTACCTTACAGTACGGTAAGGTATACATTACCGTCATGTCGTATTCCGTCACGAAGGCGGGCAGCTCTAGTTGGTCGCGCGGCATGACGCTGTACAGATATTCGACGCCGGGCAGACTGTGCACTTTCGCTTTGATCGCTGGCGCCATGAATGTTGTGAACCACCAAGTCATCATCTGATGGTGAAATGCAAAATTGAGTGTTTTAAGAGAAACATTGGATATAATAATAATAAATATATCCAACACACACAATGAGCCAGTCCCAAAGTAAGCACTATAGGCGTGTGTTATGGGATACTAGGGTAACGGATAGAATAGGGATGAAGACTATTTTTTTTCTTCGTTTATCAGGTAGATTGTCAAAAAGTATTGGACACGTATTTTTTCTTTTTTCACATAATGTAAACATTGCAGAGATATATTGATTTGAAAAGTCGCATGACGTCACGTTTGAGTACACTTATAAGTGAAAATTCACTCAAAAGTGACGTCACGAGCTCCTACTCCCAAACTTTGACGCGCTATCACTTTGTCATTTTTTGGTTGATTGCCCAAAGAAAAAATACGCGTCCATTATTTTTTGATCATCTAACTGACGGACTAAATAGAATTTCGTTTACTGTACCCCGTCATCACCCCTATACATATAAGTATATTTATGTACAAATATATATTAAACGACCATGACTGGAGTATTAACTCGTATTCATCACACAAACATCTGCCCTCACCGGGATTCGACAACGGGACCTCTCGAGTAGGCTTCATCTTGAAACCCGATACATACCAATAGGCCACGGAGATCGTCGGATATATTAGGGGGGAACCAGAGGCTGAGGCATGATTGGTATTATTTTTAAATTAATAGTGTTTTTAACTTTAACGAATAAAACTTACAAGTAATTGAAAAAGATTTCACTTGAAAACAAGCTGTGGCCAAAGCTCGGACTTTGAAAGATCCGTACACTTAGCATTAACCAAAATCGAATTCGTATCGTTTGCGAGTACGAAATGTCATTGTCAAGTGTGTGCTAATGTCCAAGTTTTTATACAAAATTTGATAATGATATTTCGGACTCGCAAACTATTCGAATTCGATAATGGTTCGTGCTAAGGGTACCGTAACCGTATCGCATCGTCAGTTTCTATGAAAACTAAGCAGCACGTTTACCGGGCGTAAGAACAAACTGGCTCCTTCCATATAAAATTTGACGATGACGATACGATTACGGAGTTGTCAAAAGGTCGTGCTCGGGCCTCTGGTCATTTTAGACTTGATTTACATTAGTGATATTTTGTTTTAAACTTTCATGGTCACTAACATTATAGTAATATAAGTTATTTACGGGATTGTTACCATGTACCTTGTTTATAGCGAGTTTCCGATATTTCGGCACTGTTGCACGCGCCATGATCACGGAGTAACTGAAGTAATTGAGGGTGGGCTGTTTATTGACAGACATATCGGTCTACCCTCCGACGAAGTCTTTTATTGCGTTCGATACCCGTACCACTGTTCACATTCTCACTATTCACTCGAAACTGTTCTCGACACACAACACTTACAGTATCGGATCGCGACACGACACCTTTTTGATTATTTCCGGTTTTACACATACGAACCACAGGATTCCAGACACTCGACAATTTAAACCCGTCCTCATGAGTGAAATTTTTATGTTTTGTTATTTCAATCGCTTCCCTGACCAATCTTGGTATGTAGTGGCGTTCTGTCGAGATAATCTGTGGGTTATGAAACTCAATCCAGCGATGGCTGATTAACAACGATACGCAGAAATCAGCCATCGCGGAACATTTGATTGATTCTGGTCCTAACAACGGACGGGTTTAAATTGTCGAGTGTCTGGAATCCTGTGGTTCTTATGTGTAAAACCGGAAATAATCAAAAAGGTGTCGTGTCGCGATCCGATACTGTAAGTGTTGTGTGTCGAGAACAGTTTCGAGTGAATAGTGAGAATGTGAACAGTGGTACGGGTATCGAACGCAATAAAAGACTTCGTCGGAGGGTAGACCGATATGTCTGCCAATAAACAGCCTACCCTCAATTGCTTCAGTTACTCCGTGATCATGGCGCTTGCAACAGTGCCGAAATATCGGATACTCGCTAAAAACAAGGTACATGGTAACAATCTCGTAGATAACTTATATTACTATAATATTAGAGATATTATTATTTTTAAGCATTTACCTGCTAGATGTTTAAAACAAAAGAAAATTTACTAGAAAAAATTACAACCGGACCAGGCAGCAGACGGGACTCGAACCCGCACCCTCTGTTATTCGGGCTAGCTAATCCGCTATTAAAGGTGATTCACAATGTCAATGAATACCTTTAAAATTATTAAACATTTGAAGGAAGAAATAGCAATTATAGTTATATTTTGTTATTGATTTAAATTATTTGAGCAATAAAATATTGTTACATTATCAATATCAGCCCAATATAATAGCAGCCAAAAGAAACACAAACTTACTTTTGTCCAGAATGTGGGGTGCACTATGTAAAACGCTTTCAGATTCTTTTTATATCTGCAATGAGAAAAAAATATCTTATTTGAGATATGTCGCAGAATGCCTAATTACTCAATTTAAGAATCATAATATTTGTTTTGAGTCTATAAATTAATGGTCACGTAACATATTTTACTAGAATTCACAAAGTTCGCAGTACATAATAATATTTCTGCGGTTAAAGATTATAGTTTAGATTTATTTTTGCGGTACGGTTAACAATTTATAATTTCTTTGTATGTGTTTTCAAAGGGTGTACACAACACCCTAAGAAAAATGTAAAAAAGAAAGGATTGGTCTCTTTTTCTCCATAAGGTTGTATAGTACGGCCTTTTTAAAGGTTAATTTGAAGCTAAATCAGAAATAACGAATGGCCTTAATAATGTTAACTTGTAGCTAAATTAGAAATTACAGATATTTTTTTAGTTTTGGTATGGGCGTAGTTAGCGGTGCGTCCTAGAATCTTCTCGTACCCTCAACCTTAGAATTCGAATTACATACAATTTAAAACAATATTTAAGAAAAAATGTAAGTTTAACTGGACGGCTACGAAAAATCTCTAAGCTACGCCAATGAGATTCGGTCAATTTCATTTCAAGAGTACATAATAAATAACTTTATAAAGATGCATGTCTCAAAATCCAAAAAGGACCAAAATATCTTTATTTATATTGGAAACATATATACTTATAAATTTTATTAGTTTTAAAGCATGTAACTGCTTGATGTTTAAATCTAAAGAAAATATAACTAGAAAAAATTCCACGCGGACCAGGCAGCAGACGGGACTCGAACCCGCACCCTTCGCAATCCGGGCGAATGCACTGACCAATTATGCTACCGCGGCCTTCACGGACCGCGTCGAAATTCTTCTAGCCATTCTTAAGCTGCAAGGCAGCGCCATCTCTTCGCATTATAGGTAACCCACGTAAGGTAAGGTCTTTAGATTTAAACATCAAGCAGTTACATGCTTTAAAAATAATAAAATTTATAACTATAATTGCTATTTCTTCTTTCAAATGTTTAATACTTGTAAAAGTATTCATTTGACATTGTGGGTTACCTATAATGCGAAGAGATGGCGCTGCCTTGCAGCTTAAGAATGGCTAGAAGAATTTCGACGCGGTCCGTGAGGGCCGCGGTAGCATAATTGGTCAGTGCATTCGCCCGGATTGCGAAGGGTGCGGGTTCGAGTCCCGTCTGCTGCCTGGTCCCCGTGGAATTTTTTCTAGTTATATTTTCTTAACATATATACCTATTTCAAGCATCAGACTCTCACATCTTATATAGTGTCCCATAATATGTAAGTTGTGAAGAGTAATAGAACATTATATTATGTTTTGGAACTCACTTGTAAGGCAGCACGGTGTACACCTCCTTGAGCCAGGAGAAGGGCGGGTGGTTGGCGGCAGACGCGAGCGTGTGGAAGTACGCGATCACATAGTCGCCGCGCACTATCGGGTCCAGCAGCAAAATCAGGTACAACAACGCCTGGAAATAATAATATACCATTTATTTTCTCCTCACATAAGGTGTAACAGTACAATAGGTAACTAGCATAATCAATACAAATACATAAACCTATTATGTGGGAGACTGGTGCCCGTAAAAGGCAACTACGAACAACATTATATTACCCATTATTACCAGTGCCCCAAACACGAACAACTAATGAGAAAGTATTGATGCTATTTTTAGCAGATTTCTTATTAAAAAAGGTTATCATTTTGACCTATTTTTAATCCGTGGAGTGCTTGGATTTTAATTTCGCTGGTACACCTATGCATGTTTGTAAAAGTACATACTTCTCGAAAACAATAACTCAATTTTTATTTGTTGGATTCAGGTATTTTTTTAATGATGGAACAGTCACAGTTTCATCAAAGTCTGTTAAATAGTTTTTTTATATACTCGTGTGAGCCATGATTGTTCAAACTGTACATTATCATTGAAAGATCTATATTTTTAAAATTAAGACGTGTTTTTTCTTTTTTTGCTTGTTTTAGGTTGTTTGTCCACCGCGGCTGTCACCGGACCGTCACCAACAACCACATTCTTTTTGAATGAGATCAAGATGACGTGAAAGGCTTGCGATGGACAAGTGGCTTAGCCCGGGGCCGTACTGTTAGGCATTGTCCTAATACAACGCGATAACGCGAATGAGCGATGCGATCATCGTACGATTCGACGATCAAACATATTGATCTAGAATAGGTGTCCTAATAGGCGATCGCGCGATGCATTCGCGCGACTAAAATGTTTAAAAATCTATTCGCGCGAACTTAGTTCACGCGAACGCGCAATCAAACCAATTGATGATGAATAGGTGTCCTAACTGAAGTTCGCGCGATGATCGCGTCGCGTCGATAGGAAGCGGGGAGAGGGGCAGGGCTAACCCGTTCCGTATTCGCGTTCTATTAGGACACCCAGTTCGCGATCACGCGATGGTCGCATCGTTTAATCGCGCGATGATCGCGTTGTATTAGGACAATGCCTTACGGCGACGGCGCAGTACAAACAGAAACGTTTGCAGTTTGTTATATCACGAAATTGCCGTCGCGTTGTAAGCGCCGTACCAGGGGGCCATTCGCCTAACGCAAATGCTTTGGAAAATGCTAACGCTTTCGATTTCATTATGTTATTTCTGACCGCCGAAGGTTTTCAAATACCTCACGCTCATTTTCTTTTATATTGTTATTACCAATGCAAAAGAAAAAAAAAGAGCGCAAGGCATTTGAAAAACTCAGGCGGCTTGAAATAACAAAATGAAATCGTAGGCGTTAGCGTTTTCCAAAGCATTTCCGTTAGGCGAATGGCCCCCAGTGCGGCCTCAGCCTTAGTTATATTTTATATAATGGTAGGTACCCGAAACAAAGACTCCTAATTGGGTCCGAAGGGAAATCATTGACATTTCCCTGACATTCATATTCCAGGAATGGCGCGTAGATATCAATCAGGGAACATATTGTAGTAATTAATATAATTTGTTGAAGCATTTGATTACTACAATATTTAATCGAAAAGGAATTTCATTTAAATAGATTTTGACGGCTGGGTTTAATAAATCTTCAGCAATTTTACCTTGTTCAGGTTAATGATGGAAACTAATGTTATCAAATTAATTCATTAATGTACCACTTGTTATAGTCTGATAAATACCCTAGCCAAGTTGAATTATTTAAAGCAAAAAATAATATGTAGGTACTTAAAAATCTAGCCATTAAATGATATAATATATGTATTTATTTTCCAATATCAATTCTTATTTGTTGCGAAATGCGTTACTGTGAATACCTTTCGCGTGTAACTAACTTTTATACTTATATTACAAAAACAGCGTGCGCTGAATATTGGATGAGTACAAAATAATTCAGCGTATAAACATCTGTTGTTCCGAACCGCCTCCGTACATTTGCGTAGATATTTATATATGCAGAGGTCAATGGCGCCTGTTGTTGTTATAAACAGCCAGATCCTTTATGATCTCAGTAGTGTAACAGACAGTACATTTGCCCGAATCGCGAAAGACTATGGTTCGATTCCAGCCCGACACCTGGACAAAGTTGAAAAAATTTTAATAAAAAAAAACTTATGACAAAATATACTTAGTACTATTGTCTTTTGCTTTTTTATTAATCTTAAACTGCTTTATTTTATAACTAAACAAGATTTTAAACTCGGCCAAGGTTGGACTCGAACTAGCACATCCGGGGGATTCATAGAGTTGTTAGTATTTCCAGAATCCCACAGCAACCCAGCATTTTCCGAAATGAAAATTATACTACGTCTATTGAGTAACAAACATATAACCCCCCCCCCCCCCCACACGTTAATTATATTAGTAGGATGGGGCGAATACACTAACCGCTAACTATAAAGGCAATGGACGTTTCGGATTTCTCATAGTATATGAACGTTTACAAGATAGCGATAGCGTGAGCTGCAAGCTACAAAACTTTAGTCTTAGTAGGTATAACCCTACAAATACTATACATGTGAAAGTTTCTATCATTGTTACACAATCACGCAAAAACGGCTGAACGGATTTTAACGAAATTTGGCACACAAATAGCTAATTACCTGGATTGAGTCAACGGATACTTTTAATCCCGAAAAAGGGTTAGATTACGACAGCCGATGCCCGACACCTCGCTGAGGTCCTTGGTGCGTGACGATTTAGCCTTTCATATCATAGTGGATATACACACCTTGTCAAGGTCCACGTCGCCGATGGGGAACCACTTGCCGATGAAGATGACGACAGGCCTGCCGAGCCGGTCTACGCCGCTGGTACAGACAGCCGATGCCCGATCTCGCTGAGGTCTTCAGTGTGCGTGAAGTTTTAGTCTTTCATATCATAGTGGATATACACACCTTATCAAGGTCCACGTCGCCGATAGGGAACCACTTGCCGATGAAGATGACGACAGGCCTGCCGAGCCGGTCTACGCCGCTCTGGTACAGACAGCCGATGCCAGACATCTCGCTGAGGTCTTCAGCGCGTGTGAAGTTTTAGCCGTTCATATCATAGTGGATATACCCACCTTATCAAGGTCCACGTCGCCGATAGGGAACCACTTGCCGATGAAGATGACGACAGGCCTGCCGAGCCGGTCTACGCCGCTCTGGTACAGACAGCCGATGCCCGACACCTCGCTGAGGTCCTCAGTGCGCGCGCGACGTAGTAGCCGTTCATATCTGCAACAATGATACGAGACAGATTAATATTTGACAACAGTGACACCATTATGGTCTCTCTCTCCCTCTCATCAATGGCATAGTAGCTTTTGTCAAGCTGTCCAGTTGCACCAACTGTTGGTTCAAGAATGTTGGTTACCAACATTCTTTCACCACCAAACCAGAATTCTTTGAAATTGTTAAACATTTTTTTTAACGTTACGCCATCAGCTCATGGTGCTTCTATTACAGCGCTATAGTAACATGTGTCGGATTTTAGTGAATTGCGTATGGCAAAGGCTTGGGTCCTGTTCTGACTGAGTGTAATTATTTTCTAGTTAAAAATTTCTTTAGATCCGGTAGGTTGTTTTCTAATTATCCTAACAAGCCGTAACGTAAATGCCCATGTTAACCTAATACAAATCGTAAACAAATATCGATTACGACACTAACTCGATCAGCTGATCTATCTTCTTATATTTTTCTATGGAGAATATTTTTTTTACCACTTATAAGATAACCATAATTTTTAGTAGTGTTGCACAATGTGGGTCCTGCCGAATGTAAAAGAGTATCAGTATCTAAAATACGTTGCAAAGAAAAAAAGAATGTTATGTTACCTTGTGATTATTACAATAATTGTAATAAAAATTAAACATATTATTGATATTTTAATGATTTTCTTGCCTAGGGTTAGGGCTTCTCTAGTAAAAACCAACACGACGAACATCCACGTTATACCTATATATATGCTTACAAATCAGAATTTGATCAAGATATAATTTTAAAACATTTTTTTCTATTTCTAATTTATATTAATTTAAGCTACCGAATTTTTGCCGACCTTCGGGAGTTCTAACCAAAATTCGGCGAAAGACGAAGTTAGGCAAAAGCTGCCGAACTTCGGTAATACCGAATGTGAAACGAATTTCGATGCATATCAAAATTTTAGTTCTCAGAAAAAAAACCGTTAGTTCACCTTAAATGTATTTTATTATTCAGTGACGTAAAATAAATAACATCCAACAAGATTAAACGGCTATCTGCAATAATAATAATTAACGTGTTGTTTGTTCTTCGCGTATTTTAATCGCCAACTACTGCATAATGCGTAACCTAATATTCAAGCAAACCTAGTCCGTATTCCTACGTTTTCAGATTATACTTTTGCTTCACGGCATATGACATTGAATATGTTTAATGAGGTTTAGTGTCAAATGAATTTGTTTTAATTTATTTAACTGTGTTGTGGGAGCTCAGTTATTTACCTAGCTAGAACAAATCCTTTCAAGTTTATGATTGATATGCCTAAAAACAAAGAATTATACAGCCTGATGAAATTTTTGAAGTGAAAACTTCTTTAGCGGCGTTGTACACTTTTTTTGTAATGGGTAAAAACTGTTAAACTCTCGTCAGGGCACGTGGCCTGTTCGCGTCAGTCCTGACGTCCTCGTCCTCAGTCCTAATCGAAAATTCGTAAGACGAAAACAATAAAGTTGTAAAGGTTGTTGACTTTCAATATATTGGACGAAACATAGTAATATTTTATTTTATCGTATATAATAATAAGTCTCTAATTAGGACGACCAGGTGGCAGCTTTATTGCGAAGAAAATGCATTTTTTTACAATAGATGTCGCTAGGTGCGCTTGTGATTCATGTAAGTTAGTTTCGCTGAGAGATACTTGACTTTTTTGACTTTACAAAAAACTTATTAATGTAATATAAATTGTCATGTTTGTGTACGATAGCGCAATAAATAAATATTGTATTCTACCACATAAATGATAGTACTTTGATACTGCTAATTAAAGCAATTCGTGCAAAATTATTCCCTAACCATTCCAAAATATCAAAAATGCACAACGTTAATATTCAAGTTTTCACTTCTGCCGGCACTCACGGAGTGCAAACCCGTCGTTTTTTTTAGTAAGTATTGGTGGTATTCAGTTGCCTACCGTACCAGCAGCAACCCTCACCATAATATGTACCAGATTTTCTAGCTCTGCCCCCCTAGCATGAACACCGCGATATGATATATAACGTGTTTTTATCACGCTCAATTGCCAAATTACTATGAAATATGACAGTTCGACGCGATAAAAAAGGTGATATAATATAATCAGAAATCAATATATCTTTATTCAAATTGGATGTATAGTACAACTCTTTTGAATCGTCCAAAAAAATTTTTTTCCCTACCACTCGTTATGGACATATTTTTTAACTGCGGAGAAAAACGAGCGAAAAAAACTCCACAACATTAAAAGTCTAATGTAACAACATTTACAAATCATTATGTTGTTACAACTTCAATACAATTATGATTTATTTAATATAGAAAACCTGTTGGAATGATTGGAACAGTTCAAACCCAAGCATTTTTGTCTGTAATAGAATCAGACACTTTGTAATAAGCTTTTTTAATAAGTGTTTTTTTTTTATAATATCTTTAAATTTATTTATGGCTAGAACTCTTGGATATTGCTTGGGACTTTATTGTATAAGCGAACACAAAGACCTTTAAATAAATTATTAATTTTGTGAAGCCTATAAATTGTGGTGCTCATGTTACGGGGACTGGAGTGTATACCCTTTTTGTAGATACAAACCGCTTCAGTTAAATAATACTTCCCTTTACAAATGGAGCGGAAAATTCGCCGTGTCATACTTTTCTTAAAAACAGAGCGTGGTATAAATAAGCGTAGCCGATTTCTAGTGGAAAAGTCCTTCGATATTTCATGGTTGTTTACGAAGTGTATGACATAACCGATGTGTGCGCCTCGACCCAGTATATGGGGCACTATGAGGAAACAGCCCGCGTATGTTTCACGGGAACGGGAACTTTCAGGCCAAGGGCGCACATACTCAATAAAATATTTTAGTTTTATAATATTTAGTTGTTGAATCCATCAGGAATTCTTTAATTTTATCTGGAGTTTGAAATATTTTTAACATTGTTACACGTAAATGGAAGTTTGCAATGTTTTATGTTGCCTTTAAAAAGGAAAACTGTGAGGTGAAAAGATGTTTACTGATTTTTGTCTTATTAAAAAACCTTAATTAATCCTCATTCTTATTTACGTGGCTTTAAACTTAACGATTGCATGCATTTTGGAAGGTAAAATGGGTATTTTTGTTATAAACGCATTATTTAGAGTTTTTTTTATGAATAAATAACGCTCAATAAGGATTTATAAAATATTCTGTTTTTTAAATTTAATGTATTTTTGAAAACCAAAAAAAGCAATTAAATAGTAACAAGTCATACATACATTATTTATTTTTTAAGCATTTATCTGCTAGATGTTTAAATCTAAACAAAATTTTACTAGAAAAAAATCCACGCGGACCAGGTAGCAGATGGGACAATAAGTATTTACAAACAAGTTACGAAAATTTTAAACTTTACTCGCGGTGGGCCCTACTTATGCGACGACCTCCGTGGCCGAGTGGTTTGTACGCCGGGTTTCATGGTGTCGCCGACTCGAGAGGTCCCGAGTTCGAATTCCGATGGAGGCAGATGTTTGTGTGATGAACAATGAGCATTTGTACTCCAGTCATGGATGTTTAATATGTATTTCTATATAAATATACTTATATATGTACTGTATATGTATTCTATCCGTTACCCTAGCATCCCATAACACAAGCTGCTTACTTTGGGGCTAGGCTGATTGTTGTGAGTGTTGGAAATATTTATTTATTTATTTATTATAAGTATTTAGTATACAGCTGTTCGTAAGCAGTGACTAAAATAGTGTTCAATCTAGGTTACCTCATTAGTCCTGCACTCCGCTCCGCCCAGAGGCAGAGGAGAGAGGAGCACTGCACCACGCCGCTAACGAGCCCCCGCATGCCCTTAATTAAGCACTAATTAAACGCCGTTTTTGTTCCTTTCATAACCAACGCGAGCTCAATTAAGGATATTTGCATTATAAGCGAAAAGTTAAATCGACCATCGTTTGTCATTTTTAATTAATGTTCTACTCATTAATATCTGGCAAAACGATTAGATTTGTAAAGACCCGGATATATATAAGCCTAAGTTTGAATAAAGTTTTTGAATTCCTTATCATTCCAGCGATGCAAATTAAGCGTAGCATCATCATTCGTCACCAGCCTGGCAATGTCCCACTGCTGGGGCACAGGCCTTCCTTAGGGATGTGATAGGGAGGTTGGGCAATAACGCGGGCCCAGTGCGGATTGTTGGGTGAACAACTGCAGATGCAGCCGGGATCAACGGCTTAACGTGCCTCACGAAGCACGGAGGAGTTAATTTTTGGTCACCCATTCAATGACCGACCACTGCGAAAGTTGCTTAACTTTAACGATCGCAGCCGAACGCGCTAGCCACTTATGCCATCGAGCTCCTCGTACTTGGAAAAACAAAGAGTTTAAGTACTTACTTTGGAAAGCTATTAGAGAAGAGGATTTCCAAGAAATCACTATTGTTTCGGGTCAATAACTCAGGCCTAACTCATGTTTACATACGTATGTAATATTGTTTCCGCACACCTGCAGGGAAGTGATATTTATAGGTTACAAGTAAAGTTTATTTTGGTATTAAAGTGATTGACCTTTGACGTTCAGAATTCTACTAAACAATACGAAGGGATGGTTTTATTTCTTTATAGGTACACAAACAGCCTAGACAAGTCTTACAGTGATATACGACGTTAAAAACCCTTAATATTTTTACGTCTACAAATTATAATAATTTATAAAGCTATAAATATTTATAGATAGATTATTAAACTTACCTCTACCAAAAGTCTACCGTGTGGCCTTTAGCAATATGTAAGAGACTTTGGATATTCGCATCAAAGTTTAAGATTGATGTTATGAAAGAATGTGGAACAGCATCAAATTGAGTTTGTTGAGCTAATGCGTAGTTTTGCATACAAACAGGCGATAAAAATCTATAAGTAGAACCGTAATTCAAAAGGAACAACGTTAATATCGAATTCAGTACGTAGAGTCTGAAGGTAATCTTAAACGGTTTATAGATACATAAAACGGGTAGGGTATAAGAGTTATTGCGAATACCGACTGACGATAAACAGACTAAGGAAGCATTAGGGAATGTTTGAAGGAAGGGAAGATATGTGTAGTATGCAATGTTTACTGCTCTACTCAATGGCTAATGAGAGAGCGAGAGCTATATTTGGCGCTTTCCGTTTCCTTGTGTAATACTATTTTATAAATAGCACACAGTGCGGTGGAGACGCAATTGACGTCACAAATACGTCAAAAAAGCTGCGGAATATTTGAGGTGCCGCGTGGAAAGCCAATTTGGTGATAACCTTTTAATGTATCCGCGGTATGTTTGTTTCGTTCTACTTCTTCTATAAATACCTCTACGTTCATGCATTCATTGAACTATTAAGGAGTAACAAACATCAACACGTGTTCAATGATATTTCACATTTAATGTATCCTTTTCGGATTTGTAACTACATTTTCGCTGCGTTGTAACTGGCGATATTAGACTCTGTTCACATTTTGCATACTTGTCTCATTCTAGCAAAAATATGCTTCTAATATGCGACCGAACAAAAATTATTGACAAAAAAAATGGCAACGGGTTTGCGTACATTTCGTTAGTTGTGGGACTATAGTAACTCTTAAAAGATTACAATGAATGCTTATGTTTTCTAATGATACAACACCACAGAATTTTATTCGAGAATTGAGTCTGTTCGGGAGCAGCACAGAAACATGCAACTAAAGCCACCCTTATTAATCTGTATCCCAAGCATGAAAAGTTAGCAAGAAATCGCCCTCGTCAAAGTTTAGAAAATGCTAGTTTGTTCTTACGTTTGAAAAGGCTTAGTTTCCATATAAACTTTGACATAGCAATATAAATCTGTCCAAGTTCGTGCTTGGGGTACTGTGTTAAAAGCAGTGAGAGTACACTGCAGTCTGCTCCGTTAACGGTAATTTGTGTAGTCTTCAGTCTTATAAAGTGGGTGATACAACTGAATCTTCAATTAGCACAAAATCCATCCATACATTGCCTTTTGTTTTGAACGCAGGTTTTTGACGAAATTAAGATCAGCAGCCCTTCAGTTGGGATACCTATTTCTCTTTATTTATTTGTATGAATACTGACAGCTTGTATTCAAGGAGCTCGATGGCGGAGGTGGTAAGCGCATTCGGCCTGCGATCGTGAAGGTTTAGCAACTTTCGTAATGGTCGGTCATCGGATGAGTGATCAAAAATTAATATCTCGAGCTCTTCCGTACTTCGGAAGGCACGTTAAGTCGTTGG
Organism: Chilo suppressalis; assembly: GCA_902850365.2. Lineage (NCBI taxonomy): Eukaryota > Metazoa > Arthropoda > Insecta > Lepidoptera > Crambidae > Chilo > Chilo suppressalis. Next base: position 25,832,642 of record OU963901.1, on the reverse strand, counting down.
TCCCGGCTGCATCTGCAGTCGTTAGCACCCACCAAACCGCACTGGGTCACGGGCCAGTCTTCCTATTCCATCCATAACAAAGTGCTGTGCACCAGCAGTGGGGACATTAATAGGCTGATAATACTGATGTCTCACAGCTCCCTAGCCAACACATTATTATTACATTTAAACATTAGTATTACAAGTGTGTGGTGTTTTCAATTTGCTTCACGGTTTTTATGAATCTCATTGTTAGTTAACAACAGGCAAGGGTCAGTCTCAGCGGCGGGGCGTCTTTTGTAATTGAGCTCTGACGACTACTATTATCTTCGCGCTGAACAATCTGAACATTATTGTATTCTCCATAACGTGGTCAAAGTTATTATGCCGTTTTAAACTAGATATAATCATTAAATATATTAGTAGCGTAGAGGAATTATTTTTTTTCTCATAAAACTTGATGTGCATTTTGCGCAGTCTTGTGAATAACATTACTGTATTAAGTGTCTGTGGCTGTAGCTACTCTTTGACTGCTAACATGATTGCGCAGAAACTGTGTCTTTCAAATCCAAGATTAGGTTAGATTTGGAAACTAATGTAAGCGATGGACTGGGAGCAAACTTTTTGGCTAGGCTGTAACACCCAAGTGAGTTACCATCCTTTTTAGTTATTTATTTCCTAGAGCCCATTGGCGAAAGAAAATAAATCTAGTAGGTCTGGTAGTGAATAATTTCGTTATAGAAAAAGGTTTCATTTATCTTTCGTGAGAAAGGCATGTGTAGTTCGCATGACTCTGCAATATAATAGTTAATGAGTTGCAGCGAGAAATAAAAGGATGACAAGACAAGTTTGATTTCAGAGACTTTAAAAGAGAATAGCATTTGATTATCAGGGGAATATTGCAAAGTATAGGTAATAAGTCATAGTATCATACACCTGGCATTTCCAATGGGCTCTCCTACGCGGTGGAGGCGCTGGGTATCGATCCCGGTACCTCTCGCATGTAACTAAACATGGCTTCATGTTAAAATATGGTAGAAAGAGATGTAATTATACTGATGTAGCTATAATATGATTTACCAATGTTTTTATATTTACATTTAACAGCTATGGGCTGGGCTAATTTGTGTGAAGCTAGTGCGCAAACTCCAGCTAACCCAGCTAGCAATGGAACGTGCAATGCTGAATATCTTGCTTCATAGCGGATCATATGCTTAACCTAGAAATCAGGGAGAGCTCGAAAATGACCGACGCCAGCCTAATGGTGGTCAGGTTGAAGTGGAAACGGGCGGGTCACTTAAGAAGGAGAGACGACGGCTGATTGACTCGGCAAGATTGCCGAGTGGAGGCCAAGAACTAGCCGAAGGAAGGTTGGCAGGCAACCTATGCGCTGGACTGATGATATCACCAAAATATTGGGCAAGACCTGGATGCGCGTAGCGTGGAATCGGATCACGTGGAGAGACCACGAAGAACCCGAAATAATGAAGAAGAAGAATTAGTGTGTTAGAAATATTTATTTATTCATAAGAGTATTTATTAAGTATTTAACTTCCAGCGCCGTTGTAGACATTTATATCGAAAAACGTTCTTCAAAAAACATGTGGGATTTAACATGTTTTGTCTGAACCGATCTCTTCTATATGATGATAAGTGTTTTTCTCCGAGTGAGGTATATTGCACCGTGTCGAGTGGGTGGCCACCCCCGCCCTGGTCGTCTGGCGCCGCCGCGCCCCGCCCCCCATTGACTCGTGACGTCACCGCCCGCCCGAACCCAGTTCGATCAACATCGGCTTTAGCCGCTATATTGCTTCATCTTTTACTGAAGCTCGGACATTACATTTTGCTAAAGAAGATTCATATCGTGAATATTACTTCATCTTTTACCGAAGCTTGGAGTAGCGTCATTCCGTGAATAAGACCTGCTCATAGTTTATTGTGATCTAGTTTTGTATTATATTATTTTATCTCTTTCAGCAACTTTAGCTGAAAGACTTTTGTTATAAACACTGTGACACGAGAATTTTATATATTAGAAGAATATATATCTCGATGATCGTATTCGTATGAAAAAAGTGCACCCGACAAGTGCGAGTCATCTCTAGCACACCAACGGTTTCGTCCGTATCATATATATTATTGTGTATAAGCATATATTTTTTTGTATTAGAGCATGATTTATTTTTTATATTTGCTGTTATAGCGGTCACAAACATGCATGCATGCCGGAGACACAGCCTGCTGTCAGAAAATTGGTAGGGCAAAGGAGGCTACGAAAAAACATTAAAATTACGTTCACAAAGTCATTTGTGCAAACAAACCAATTTGTTACCTTAATGGTAGGTACGTATGTTTACGTTAGTGTATCGTCACGCTTAACACCGTAATAACGTTGGTAATAATGGCAATGTTGACATTTCATCGTGTGACATTGATGCCTGCCCGCTCCTGCCTACCGGGTGCCGACTGCCGGCCTACCTCGCTTCAAGCAAACAAAAATTGAAGGTTATATCGCCGAGCACTGAACTTACTCACGTGCTTCATAGGAAAATGTCACTTTTACGTTGTATGTTAAAATTTTTTTAGACTATATAATATGGCTTATATAATAGACAAACTGGCATCGTTACGTGGCGCCGCACACGGGCCACCGACCACAACCACAAAACGCCGCCACCGGCATATTTCTTGTAGTTTTCATACATTTTATATGGACTCGCCACACACGGTACGCCGGTGGCCGCCATACGCTACAAATCGTCATTGCTTGCTTCTTGTGGCCCGCACCGGCCACTTAATGCGCCGATACAAAACGCCGCCACACGTCACTCGCGCAATTCCCCACCCCTCTATCCTTTACCTTAGTCAGCCGCTTTAGCGCGCTTCATCCACTTTAGTAGCCGCTTCTAGCTTCGCGTGGCGGCATTTGTGGCTGTGGCGTGTGGCCCGTGTGCGGTGACACTACCTTCTAGACAAGTCAAGGTTTTCGGATGCTTTTTTTTATACGAGACATGCACTCTGCCTGAACGCTGATGGTAGCCCTTACCGCAGCCCAAAGACCAGGGTTTCCATTTTCCATTATTTTTAACTTTTTCAGCCTTGTTTAACTTTTAGGGACAAATGTCTGATAAATCTACTATGCTCTTTTTCTCAATAATAAAATTAATTTTTATTTCGAACAACTGGGATGTCTTTAGACAGGCACTAGAAAAATGTGTGTAATGAAGGTACTATGTGGCGGTCGACTGTGTCATTGCCTTCATCGCTCGGGACATCAACTATGATAATATCTTCATTTGTAATTCATGTGTATCATTATGTATGAGCCAATATACGAGTTACGGAAATCGTTTGAAATAAACGCAGCGTCACCGACAAAAAGTAGTTGCAAAAACGGAAAAATTATGAATGATTCGATGAAATTATAGAGCATAGGAGTTTAAGACCGTTTTCATTAAGTATACTGATTGCAGAACAAAACATTAAAAACTATGAAATGCAATAAAATTATACTTTATTCAAATTGGACTTATAGAAAGCTCTTTTAAATCGTCCAATTATTAAATAAATCATAATTAGAATAAGTCCAGTCTTTCAGTGTAGGTTTACTGTTTGTCCGTAATAAGCACTAACACTAATTATAACTTTAGCAATCAGCTGTTAGTTTCCAAAATTATGATTTGTTATGCTTATTTCTTACCGAGGAGAACTTGTAATGGGGTCATCGTATAAATGATAACGCAATCGATAGGTCTAGTCTTGCCTTTTGTGCTATAAGATCCCTTAGTTTACTTTTATGCGTCGTGTCGTCTTTATGTGGTCGTAACTGTTGGTGGGCGTCTAGACTGAATTGGGCGTGGGAGGGAAGAAAGTTCTCGAGGGTTGCTTGCAACCTTTGCCAAGAACAGGATATCGAGACATTTACTTGTCTATACATTATACATGGCTCAAGTTTCTAAATAAACAAACTGAGTATTAGTTTTCCGTTCAGTAGTTTTTGCGTGAATCAGTAACAAACATACAAACTTTCACATTTATAGTATGAAAAGGACAACGCGTAAATTTAGCGTAACTACTTAAGAAAGGATATACCCAAAAACAAAAAAATCAGTGTGCTTATGACCACACGACTGAAATGAAACTTCTGTAGCTCCATTTGTATGTATATATATATATATGTACAATATATACATGTATGAATAAGAGAAAGAGAGAAAGAAAATGTGCGCACGCACTGCTTTCTCTTGCTTATATCCCCTAATCAAGTCCCGTTCGGCTCGTTTTTTTTTAATTAGTCTGTGTTCAGTGGTAAGGAATTCTCGTGCCAGTTTTACAAGAGTACGCCAGCCTTTAGTTAGCGTCCCCGTTGCCGTCGTCAACAACGGCAGGTCAAGTGCGGCATGGTTGATAGTGTTTCGCTCCCTAAACGAGAAACTAGTCGGTACTTTATATACAAGTTCGGAAGGGAGATTGACGGTTCATTCTACATTAATAAAAAAAATGGGTGCGTGTACTTATGTAGGCGCGTGAGAAGTTATCCTTTTATGGCATCGTTTAAAATTAGTTTTTAATTGCATGCAAATAATTAATTACAATAAATTAATAAAAAGTCTGGAAAAGGACACAGTCAATAAAGTTCAGTTTTAATTTGAAAAAATAAATAAATAATCAAAATATTCAATTAAAATCGCTACTGAATATAATTTATTAGAACATATGTGATTTGCACTTGTATGAAACTCAAACACGTATTCCGAATATTCAAACTAGAAACATGTGGATAAATATTATAAATATGAATACCTATAACTGTTACTTTATTACAAAAAATAAAGATGTGGTTTTTGGTTCTACTACACCAATGGTCAAGAGATGGCGCTGTAGTCTCCTGAATCGCGCTTTGGTTCCGTTGTTCCAGATTAATAAATACTTTTGATATTATAAATATGAATACCTATAACTGTTACTTTATTACAAAAAATAAAGATGTGGTTTTTGGTTCTACTACACCAATGGTCAAGAGATGGCGCTGTAGTCTCCTGAATTGCGCTTTGGTTCCGTTGTTCCAGATTAATAAATACTTTTGATAGGCCTTCACAATGCAGTCGTTAGCACCCACTAAATAGAGATTCTATTTCTATATTGTTGGTAGATTTTCTTAATGTGCGGTAAACACAAAAGTAACGCATGAAGTTGGTCGCTAAAGCGACCAACTTCATGCTGTTAAAATTTTGTGTTACAGTGATGCGCGCGCATCTTAAAATTTCACTCTCATCATTTTTTCATAACGCGCCTAAAGAAGTATAACTTCAAAAATGTGTGTGTAACCGACACATTGAGCTCTTTCATTTGGTATATAACACGGTACTTATAGTAAGCAAAATTTTATTCTTTAATTTTCGAAATCAATCGCTAATAGTAGCCGTATGGGTTCGGAATTTGTTTATTTATTTTATTCATCCGTGTTTGGGTCACAGACATACATGTATATCCAAAATTCAACTTGTCGGTCCAGTAGATTCCGAGCAACTCGACGTTGACAGACAGACAACCGAGCGATCCTATAAGGGTTCCGTTTTTGCCGATTAAGATACGGAATCCTGAAAAAGGTATCGACTAAGTCTACCTACAGTTTTAAATACAACACACTGCAATGACTAAATATTAGAACGCTTATCTGAATCGAAGTTGACATCGATGCACATGTTCATTGTACAGACAAAATCACGCGTGACAGCTTCAAGCACGTGTGACAGCGATTACAACCGATTAATCAACTATACTCGACTAATCGAAGCCAGTTTATATCGGTTCTCAATCGAGCGTATTAAAACAAAAGACGTTCGTCCATCTACGTTCAGAATTGCCACTTTTTTAACACGCTTTGTTTCTTAGGTTTTATTAGGTCGACTTGTTACAAGCTACAGCGCCATCTCTTCGCATTGTAACCTATTATGCCAAATGAATACATTTACAAGTATTAAACATTTGAAAAAAGAAATAGCAATTATAGTCATTGTACTTGCAGTACTTGCAGCTTAAGAATGGCTAGAGGAATTTCGACGCGGCCGTCAGGGCCGCGGTAGCATAATTAGTCAGTGCATTCGCCCGGATAGCGAAGGGTGCTGGTTCGAGTCCCGTCTGCTGCATGGTCCGCGAGGATTTTATTCTACATATATATATATATATATGTTAAAATAAACTATAAACATGGCTACCTCTAAGGCCCTATTGAAGTTAACAGAGAGTATATTTTGATATTTTTTGGCTTTTTAGTGCAGTAAATAAAAGCGTATTTTTATTATTTTTTAAACTATTAATTTATTTATGAAAGATTCATAAAGAGATAAGATTTTAAAGTTTCACTTGCACAGTGATTTCATAAAACCACACTATCTTTTCATCTGAATTGTAACAAAATAACGAAGCGACTACTAAAATGATCATCACTTTTCTAATCATTAGAAATTTAAACAGGTTGTCAGCTGAGGACTTTATTGGCTCAGAACTTACAGTGGATAGTGATAAAATTAGTTGGGAGAAGCTAATTAATCAACAATCGCAAAATTTATAAAGACATACTAAAAAAAAACTGTAATTCTACAACAGTTATAAAAATATATTTAACAGATAGAAAGTGCTGCAAGTTATGTACGGGATTGTTATTATGTACCTTGTATTTAGCGAGTTTCTGATATTTCAGCACTGTTGCAAGCGCCATGATTACGGAGCGCCATTAGTACGCTAAAAACAAGGTAAGTACATGGTAACAATCCCTTTAATAACTTATATTACTACAATGTTAGTGACCATGAAAGTTTAAAACAATATATAGAAAGTGCTGATTTACATTATTTTTACTGGATGAATTGTTAGTGCAAATCTTAGCGGAATTTGCTTTTCTCATACAAAATCAAAGTAGTAGTTGAGGTAGAACATTAACAATTTAAAATAAATTTAATAAAAAAAATCAAAGACCATTAACGAAAAAGTAAAATAGACTTGATGTCCTTGATACACTAATTGAAAACTCTTAATCCACGTTAAATAGGAATAGTATGATGATCTCAACATTACATAAGCAAATTCTGTAGATTTCAATTCTGATTTCAAATTAAGAAATCGCAGACGTTATTTTTTTTCAAGATTGTTTTATTAACTGGCACTGACCTTTAATGTGTCGTTACTAATTAAAGCCGGACCGTAAAGCATCCACAATTCCACATGCTCGTATTAATTCAGCACAGCTGCTTGCAAATATGGCATTAAAAATACATATAGCACGAAATTTTCACCCTACTACCGCCAACCCCTACTTTTATGGCGGTACAAAGTTCGTTGGGTCAGCTAGTAATACAATATTTAGATATAGAATAGATAAATAGAAATAGATGGAGAATATATTTAAGATTGATTTAAGACATAAATGAAGAGAATAGCTTCAGTAGAACTCGAAATATAACAAGGGGGGTTTTGTCGGCCATTTTGCTTACACAGACGACGGGATAACCTTCATTATAAGGACAAATATGAAAACGATCCTTATTACAACCCGAGATTTCTTTAAACTGAGATAAAAATTGCAATAATTGGTCCAGTGATTGCTGATTGGATGTTAAAGTGCAAAAACATAATCTCTTGTATAATTAGCTTGACATCAATTCACTAGAAAGGTCACACAATACTCAAGAACCTAACGAGAACTAAAAAGATTACTGAAAATACTAATAAAATTCTCGGACATTGATTATACACTAAACCTCAAATGCAAATTATCTAAGGTTTGTGAAAATCACATGAAAATACGATCAGTCTTTTTCATATCACTGCGAACAAACACGGGAACAGACGCGGCGAAGGACTGTTTTATTTATAATATATACGAGTATGTGCACTTATCATTATTAAGTTTACAGTATCTTAAGTTTAAATAATTTTGTAATTTTCTGAGTACTGACCTGATATTAAAAAAAAACTTTCACCTAGACTTAAATACTGAATTGCTGCACCAGCTATCTTCGCGTTTGGACTTTACCTCCTCTAAGCCTTTGACTACCAAAATATATAGAAAAGCTGAAATTCTACGCGTGGGTAAGATATATGTTTAAAGTGATATCTAATTTCAAATGCTCACTTTTCTTCTGGTGTTTCCTCGAGTGGAGTCGAAGGTGCGTGCGCAGGCAGCTCCGGCAGCTCAACAGCCATAGTGTCCATAGCCATGGTGATTGTATAACACTCCGCGTTCTCACATAAACGAGATCACTGTTCTTTCAAACACACTGAGAAGTTATTTTTTATTAATCCTGGCACTCAAAGCTCAAAAGTTTTTCTTACGGCTTTTGCACTTCTAATATTGTTACCTGCCGCGAATCGAATAGTGATAAGGTGTGTTTCAGGTCGCGTTGTTTCATCTATAGTTCAATTTGAGTATAGTAAATGCCACGTAAAATACAGACTAAATGTATGAAATTTTGAAAAATGTTTTTATTTTCTATAGCATTAACCTAAAGTCAAATTTTACCATCGATGAAACAACGCAGCCTAAGAAAACTGGAAGCTATCCTTTTTAAATATGAAAACGATATCAAGTACGTATTGTTCAAGTTAAAGAAAATCTGAAACAGGATGGTGGCGTTTTGTAAGTTATATGTACAGGGAATCCAGAAAATATTAACTTCGTTAAAAGCAACGATTGACCGTAACATAATAACTCATATGAACAAATGTTGAATGAAACAGCAGCAACAGGCAGTGTCATTGCTGCACAAAATGATTCGTTTCGTACTACCGGTAGTGACTAAGCGAACAGTGACAACTCACGCGCCATATAACGCAAATTAAACAATAAAATATGTTTCACTGTGTTACGTTTTATATAGCTGTAATCTTAACTCAGTAATGAGGACCGATATAATGAACAAACTGTGTTATTAATGTTTGCATACATATAAATTTGTAAATATCATTATCATATTTATATTCACAGAGCATCCAAAAATACATAAACATCACTCTCCCATAGCCACTGCTCGATCGCGCCTAATTTGTGATTGTTTGTATCTAAAACGTATTCCAAAAACAATAAGGTGTCCGCTCATTGCCTACATACATCGTTACCTATGAGATGCGGCCAAAAATGTGCTAGGTAAGCCGCATTCAAGCAGCCGCAAGAGGAGCTCGATGGCGCAAGTGGTTAGCGCGGTCCGCTGCGATCGTTGAATTTAAGCAACTTTCGCAGTGGTCGGTCATTGGATGGGTGACCGAAAATTTGCTATCTCAAGCTCCTCCGTGCTTCGGAAGGCACGTTAAGCCGTTGGTCCCGGCTGCATCTGCAGTCGTTAGTACCCACCAACCCGCACTGGGCCCGCGTGGTGGGTCATGGCCCAATCTCCCTATTCCATCGATAGGGAAGGCCTGTGCCTTAGCAGTGGAGACATTAATAGGCTGATGATGATGAAGCCGCATTCACCATGCCGACAAAAACTAAATATTTTACCCTGCGTGGAACTATATTCACCAACAGCAACAGAACTCCATCTAAAGGAAATCATTTCTTGCAGTGAATTCTGTAAGGAGTTGGAGGTTACAATCCAGCCAGCCATTCCAATTCAATTCGAAAAATCCACAATCATATACTCTTAGAGAGAAAGAGCTAAGACTACCTCTTTCATCATAACAGAGTTAAGCGGTCGACCTATAAAGGAAGTCCGAGTATTAAACAATATTACGTGTAATCAAACATGTGGGGGCATGTAGAGGGCACGTGGAAACCCTAAAAGATCATGAACGTAACGTTGTAACCGGCTTTTCTGCTCGCTGACGATATGTCTGCGATAACATCACGGGGAATGAACTGGATTGAACCGATCCCAACCAACGCATGGCAGAAGCAAGTTGCCCTTGTAGCATAACTACGTTTTTCTGAATAAGCTATTATAAACTCCCGGATATTTTTCAAATTAAGAGTTTTGCAGAGCTCAACATACAAAATTGAGGACGACAGATACAACATCAATAGACAGATTTATTTCGATCGTTATGTATGTGATGAGCGATCGATTCTTTCTGTTTCCGGAAAATATTTTCCACCTATTCATTACCAATTGCCAATGAAAACACAGCTGTTTAGATTTTAATACAAAAACTAAATTGGATGGTCGATTTTCGATTTTTTATAATTTTAATTTCATAATGAAGTAAACGACTTAATTTTGAACTATTCCTTTTACAAAAACTCACATAACATAACAAGGGAAATCAACTAAAAAGAAAGAATATTGTAATACCTTATATAAATAACTACATTTAATGTGGTGCACGACCAGAGAGCAAAAACGAAGATTCCATTAATGAGGTAAGTATGGCGCAATTTTTTCATGTCCTGTCGTGTTCTAGTGAATCAGATAATATAAGTAGGTAAGTATGAAGGTGGTGTGAATCAAAGGACGCTCATTCTAAACATCACAATGATATCAGCGGCATCTAAGAGCCACATTAATCACCTCCTGAACTATTGTTGGTAAGATGCATTTTGTAATAAATATATCAAGCAGTAACACTATACAAGAGATGAAATAAAAATGTGACTGCAAATAAAGAAGACAATAATTAATTGGACATGATTACTAGCCATATTGCCATATTACTTTAGCGAAAATCAAGGTAGGAAAGCTCAACAAACAATGGATAATTTTTTGTACTTTCTTTTCCTGCTTACAGTTAAGTTTTAAAAAGTTAGCTGCTGAGCAGTCTCTCTCACTATACGGAAAAAGGGAAAATTAAACTATGATAAAGTTTATTTTAGCATTATTTTTTGTACTAGAAAGGGCCTTATCTGCCTGTCCGTCTGAGTGTTACTATTACACGCCTTAAGTTTTAAACTCAATTTTTATGAGTTTTGATGTAAAGGGGATGTTGTAGAAAGTCATGGCTTTGTTTAATAAAACTTCAAAGAGGCCACAAAAGTTGCATGGAAAACGAAAAAACACTCCTCGTCAAGTTTCGTGATGGGTTATTTATTAAAACGCTTACATTCTTATTTTATATTATAGCGCTTAAATTTTACATGATACTTGACGTTCCGAGCCTTTTTTGTGATCCCTCTCGGAATCATTAATCAGAGCATTGTTAGGTAAGCGTTCTCTGAATGCAATAACTTGGAATATTCATTTTGTTAGTTATAGAAAAATATAAACAAGCCCTAATGTAAAATGATAAATGTTAAAATCTTATCCAATTATATATTTCTTTTTAATAAGATATTTGAGTTTCTTATATTAAGTATTGGGTTAAACACCTGTTACTCATTTGTAAGGGATTGATTTTAAAATAATTTCTTTCTATTAAAATATAGTTTGTGTACAGGGATTTTAATGTAAGACACTCTCACAAAATGTCTACGTCGCGTCGTAGAGTAATACACCGATTTAATAACATTAAAAAAATATTAATCGACCCAGGTATGGGGAATCGAATCAGCGTAATTGGCTATTCTACCAAGATCTTCACGGATTGTGTCTGCTATGCTACAGAAAACTTAACGGACTGTATCGATTTTATTTCCACTAAATCTTAGGCTGCAAGGCAGATAAGGTTTAGAAAAAAAATCTAGTTTAGTGCTTCGGTCAATCGAAGAATATCCAATTAGAATTCAAACATTGACTTTCTTATTTTATATAAGGCTTGTTTGTGTTTTCCTATATTCCGCCAAAAAACAAATTTTACAACTTTAACCGGTGTCACTATTATCTGTCAGCTGCATTTTAGTTAATTGCGCATACTTCAGGCGTAAGTTTGCATATAAAATTCATCAACAGGAAGTTGTTTCATTGTTTGAGCACAAACCAAATCAGTTTAAATATACAAACGAGTTTATATTGTGAAAATACGAATGATAAGCGAGCGACGAGCGAACGGTAGCACCATAATAAATGAAAGGTTATTTCACTAGCCAATGATAAACGTTTCCTTGTCATAATTAATCATAGCGCGGCGTGTCGTGCAAACAAACGCAGAGTAAGTATAGATTTATAAAACGATTGCAGTATGCGTCACTCACTTCACTAAAATAAGAATAAGTATGCGATTAAATATTTTATGACGTGGCTTAAGTGAATGGCTTCCTAGGGTTTCCCATTTTTAATAAAAATATTCAACTCTCTCTTCCATTATGTCTCAGATAGTTACAGAGCTAATAATTACGTATGCGACGACGTGTAATTGAAATAATTAGAAACCTGAAAATGTTTTGCTCTGAATACGAAAGTAATTATTTTTTTCAACACATTTCCTCAAAAACTGCATTTACGAAGGTTGTATACATTGTTCGAAAATTCAAAATAACGGGCCATATAGCGGAGCGTGCGGTAAAGTTCATTACGCACGCTCCCATGGTAGGTACCGTGCGTATCTTTTACGTTTTTTTTTAATCAAACCTCCTCGGAAGTGCTTTTAGTCTATAACTATGTCTCACTTTAATACTAAAAATAAAAAGAGAGGAAAGATGTAGTTTTAATTTTCACCACCCGCACGTGGCGCCATTTGGAAATGCGCGCCATTTTCTTATTAGAAAAAAATTGCTTCATTACTTAAATTATGTATAATGTTTTCTCACAAATGTGTTGAAAAACTTTGAATGACATTCGTGCGGGTTGGTATTACAAACTCGTGACTATGGTGTTCCCTCGACTTTGTCTCGGGCTTACATTCGTCTACACGTTTGTAATAACCAACTTACCGCACTGATATCATAAATAATTATAACTGTGCTGAAAACTTGTTTACAATGCAGCATTTCAAGTTTATTTCTCAAGTTGTTAAATTATATAAAATTTAAAAAGTAGTTTTGCTTTCTCTCAATCGCTAAAGTATTTGTTACCTTTTTCTTAATTTTATAGCATCGACATGTCGATGACAACTGTTATTACATCGCAAGTAGGAAAATAGATAGTTGTTTAAATTAATTGATTCCCACTCTTACAAAATGACAGTGATTGGCTACTAATTTCGTGGTTAAATTAAGATAGCATAAAAAATATGTCAAGGCGAGCATAGTACATTCGATCAACAGCTACAAATAGAGTTAATATAATATCCACTTCGAAATACGTCGTCAAAGTAAGTAGGTACAGGAAAATCATAATTATAGACCTATTTATGTTCCCACTGTTAGTACATTCGTTTACCGCCGAATAGGAAGGAAGAAGAACGAACTATGACCTATCACGTGAACCGAACCATTGAGGATTGGCGGGTGCTAACGACTATAGAGTCTGTGCGGAAAGAGAATGGGCGTGGCGAAAAACGGAACTAACATTAAGATTTTTATTTGGCAATCAAACCCAGCAATCTGTAAAACATCAAAGATTTGTATTGATACGGATTTGTTTGTTATTTAGATTTCTTGCGGTTTTTTGTATTTAATCATGTCTAAAAGGGGTAAAACCTTACAAATACGGTAGAAAAGCACTACAGCGCCCTCCAATCTAAATCCCATTCTTTTCCGCACAGACTATAGTCTGATTTTTAATTCGACGGAATTCCTTCAATAATTTTTTGTCACTTCAAATAGGTATGAGCTAACTAATAATTTAATTTTTAATGGAAAATAAACCTACCTATCATTATTAGCCATTCATCGTCATTATGACTGATATACATACATTGTCAAAATTGTTAGGTACAGGAAGCGAAGTACATTAATGTGGAAGAAAAAATATTTTCTTACTAATTATTGTAACTTCAATAATGAGATAGTAAAAAAAATCAGATTAGCACATATTTTTAAAATTTCAGTCAATGTTAAAGTCTTAGTTATTCTATTTTTAAATCTTAAATTCAAGAAAGATTAGTTTTTAATTTCGCTTAAGACTGTTTCACAGATTATAAAGGCTGTTTTATCATTGGCAACACTTCTGAAATGTAAGAACTCCGACGAATTAAAAATCAGTCTCAAGAATAGGGTATTTGACAAGTTTTAGAAAACGATCTCACGTTATTGACTCAAGTTTATGGTGTTCGTAAAAAGTGGATTTTCATCATTCTGTTGTGTATTTCAGTAAAATAACCAAATCAAAAACTCCTTTTTCAAGTTGCCGCGAAAACGTTTTTCTGGACAATATGGCGTCTTACTAGTGTGTGACGTCACATGACTGTTATGTAAACGTCAAACGATACAATATAATGTCACTTTAACCGGAAGTTTACTTGCATGTGACGTCATTTTAGGCTCCGCCAATCCCAAGCGTTTTGGGTAACGTGACAATAGATAAGAAAACTATTATCTTTTTCGTGGGTTTTTAGTATAATTATGAATATTTTTTTTGTAAAAATAGTAAAAACCCCTGCCAATATTTATTCTAAACACAGATGCTAACAATTGGCACTTTATTTTTAATACTGTCAAATACCCTATTGTAGGTTAGCCGCGAACAATGGCTCTACGTGTCTCGAAGCACGGAGAAGCTCGAGATAACACATTTTTGGTCAGCAATCCTATAAACGGCCATTGCGAAAATTGCTACTTCTACGAACGCAGACAAAACACACTAAAAATTACGCTTTCAAGCTCTTGAAACTGTGTAGTGGAAATAAATTGTACCTCTTCCTTCATAATGTTTTACCGATGAAAAGAGTAGGATGTTAAAAGTATATCAGTTACAAAAACTACGAGATGGATTTCGAGTATTCAAACTATGAGTTGAATTTAAGTAAGAAGGTACATAAATGTCTATCTATTTTTTCACAGCTTTCAATTACATGATTTTTTTTAACACATTCCGGTGAAAGGTAAATCAATCGAGGTAAAGAAGGAGCCGGCAATTTTGAATACAGTACACATCTACGATGCAAAGTGCAATTAAGTTTACAAACTTTTTTAAATCACGCACAATCGACTCATTGTTAACTATAATAAGTAAATTATTGCCATAATTTGCAAATAGACCTTGTAAATTTCATCTATTCGTAGAGTTCTACCTATATTTACATCTTCGTATCAAACATAGTATATAAGAAAATCTGTTGACCTTATTAATTAGAACAAATGAAACTTGGCCAACGTAATATCGTCGAGGCTAGAGTAGTTACATTTCTTCAAATGTTTATCTTTATCATATGTTATTGCATCTTAATTATTCTACTATTCTCTGAGGGATACGGCGTGAATCTTTATATGCATGCAAACAACTAACGCACTGCACAAATCGATCGTGGTAATACTATTAATTCGGTAGCGACCATCCAATTTCGGAAAATCGTGTTGAAAATTAAAATAAAAGACTATATGAAGGCACTCTGAAACAATACGTATAGAAGAGAAAGTAAAATAATAAAAACATCAAGGAAACTATTAAATACGTCTACGACTCCAGTCACGTATTCCGAGCATTAGTGTAAAGATTGACTATTAAACTTTTATTGGTGAACTACAAGAAAGACACTTGGCTTACCGGCACAGAACGAATATACTGAAAAAATGAACGAGCGAATCCGATATCGCGACACGGAAACGCTTGTTTTGAAAAAAAAAAGGACTTATTTTTTTTAATTATTAGTTTTTCACGTAGATTAGTTTCGAGACACCCGGTTGAATTGTAGTACGGTTCGCGATTACACTGTTTATATGTTAGAGCGCGGTCGATAAAAGCCGTCAGCCCTGCGCAGTTGCCGCGGTACTACTGAGTGTGGGCCGGGCGGGAGAATCGAGATGCGCGCATTCGCCGCGTTTGATTCGGAGTACGACTTCCCTAGTAATGGGGAGATTTTGGATTACGATAGCAACAAGTGAATTCCAACATTCGTGATTGTGACAGACACAGGTCAACTCATAACTGTTAAATTTATCCAAATGACTTTGAGCTTTCTCGGCAGACAATTCACAATGTATCGAGAAAATTTCACCATTTGTGGTAAGTTCAATGGCTCTCAGGTTTTACTTCAATAGCACTACTTAGAGTACAGTATAAAACTAATCGAAAGATGCAAAAGCTTTGTAAAGCCACAAGACGAGGATAAAGCAGTTCTACTTTAGTTATCGCCTAACATAAGAGAAAAATCAAACAGCCAATTTAAATTCACCAGAGCGGCAACACCGAAGTTTTATACAAGAAATAAAAGAAAAGTACCACCCCCCCACGCCACACTAGGGGGAGGGAAGGTTAGATCGGTCGATTCAATCGTCGATCGTGCGACCAGTCCGCCGACAACTCTGGGGGTGACGTCACTCTAGTAAGGGTAGCAGTGATGTTATCTAACCGAAGATAAATTTGCTTTTCATTGGCAGTTCCACTTAATGGATGCTGATTGAATAAAAAGGAGCGGCTTTGTCAGAATTGGTAGGTTCGGTTCGTATTAAAAATTATAGAAGCTTTTAAAACGTTGATAATTTCTAAAGACTTCTTTTATAAAGAACACTACGTTCTTTACTTGTATTAGAAATAAGAAACTTCAGTTGAAATAATACGGCTAAGAATAGTATAAGTAGTCTGGTACGGTTGCATTACTTCTGGAGGTAAACAAACATGGAGGTTGGCAGTTTATCATTTTGTTTACTCAAGGCACATATTACATGATTCAAACAAAAAATAATCACCATAGTAAGTGCGCTACCAGCACGTCACGTGTATCTATGTTTTAAATTTTTTCTT
Organism: Chilo suppressalis; assembly: GCA_902850365.2. Taxonomy (NCBI): domain Eukaryota; kingdom Metazoa; phylum Arthropoda; class Insecta; order Lepidoptera; family Crambidae; genus Chilo; species Chilo suppressalis. The sequence continues at coordinate 25,816,017 of OU963901.1, read as the reverse complement.
TATCAAAAATCTCTAGGGAAATTCGATACGGCTATAGGGGTCACGGTAGCATAATGGTCAGTACAATCGCCCGGATAGCGAATGGTGCAGGTTCAAGCCCGTCTGCGGCCTGGTCCACGTGGATTTTTTTCTAGTAATAATTTTTTTTTTAAATTTAAACGTACAGCAGTTTAATGTTTGTAAGTATATACATATGTAAGTATTACCAACCAAAACAAAAGAAGAATCATCAAAATCAATTCACGCATTGGCGGGTAAGAAACAAAAAAAAAACAAACCGTCGAATTGAGAATATCTTCCTTTCGTAAAATCCAAACTAACTAATGGCCAGTTTCAATAAAATAAACTTCCAGTAAAAGGTAAAGAAAGTCTATTTCCGTTGCCTAAGCTACAGTTCTTATTCAGCTTTGTTGCCTATATTATTAATGCTATAAAAATAACTGTTGCTAATAAACGGGCGATTGATGTTGAATATTGAAACTGACGTTAGATAATAAACTGACATACGAGATCATTACCACGCAAAGAAACGCTTCATTTAAAGCTTAAAGGAGGAGCATTTGCATTTTTTGTTTGTAATGGAAAGTGATTTTACGAGTTACCTCATATTAAAGTCATTTTTTAATTTGACGACTCTGTATATAATGCAGGGAGAAAAAAACAACCCTTGCTGAGTTTCTTGCCGGTTCTTCTCATTACAAGGTCTCCCGCCGTAGATTTGCGAACCGATGGCGTAGCTTTTCGACGTTCACAAGTGCTTGTAACAGCCTAGACTGAATAAACGATATTGAATTTTGATTTTTTTTGAATTGAGCTCGATGACGCTAGTGCATTGGGCTGCGGTCGTTAAATTTAAGCAACTTTCGCAGTGAACGATTATTAGATTGGTGATCAAACATTTACTACCATAACCCAATCTCCCTATTGCATCCATAGGGAAGGCAGTGGGGACATTAATAGGCTGAGGATGAAGAAATGCCTGCATATCTAGCTATTCAAGTGTCGATCTATTCAATTATGCTAGGTAGGGTTACCAACTTTATTTCAATATTTATTTTTTAAGCATGTAACTGGTTGATGTTTAAATCTAAAGAAAATATAACTAGAAAAAAATGTGGGATACCTATAATGTTAAGAGATGGCGCTGCCTTGCAGCTTAAGAATGGCTAGAAGAATTTCGACGCGGCCATTAGGGCCGCGGTAGCATAATTGGTCAGTGTATTCGCCCGGATAGCGAGGTGCGGGTTCGAGTTCCGTCTGCTGCCTGGTCCGCGTGGAATTTTTTCTAGTTATATTTTCATTAACTTTATTTCAATCAAATATAGTATGTATTTTCGAAGCTGTTAACCTCTTAAAATATAGAAGATGCCAAAAAATGGAAAAAAATATGCTATGCGGTTAAAATGTTTACTTTATTTTTGAAATGTATAATATATTTTTCCTGCTATATGCCTTAATAATTAAGTTTTTATTTCTAATAAAGCTTTTACTGGCAAAATTTTATTTTATTTAGAAATATAGTATTCGATTCCCTGATATAGTAGGATACTATATGAGAAGCTGGCGAACAAAACGTTATAATTACGCATCCGGCCAAACTACTTTTTTTTAACAGTCTGGAGGTTTCGGGCCCGTTGAATTTGAATCTCAAATAATTTTCAATCAAAACCACCTAAAACAGTGTTAAAATTACCAAATTTATAAATTAAAAACCCATGCCAAAAACCTCACTGCAGGTAAGTCATTCAATTTTATACAGCTCCATCATCATCATCATCATCATCAGCCTATTAATGTCCCCACTGCTGGGGCACAGGCCTTCCCTATGGATGGAATAGGGAGATTGGGCCATGACCCACCGCGCGGGCCCAGTGCGGATTGGTGGGTGCTAACGACTGCAGATGCAGCCGGGACCAACGGCTAAACGTGCCTTCCGAAGCGTGGAGGAGCTCGAGATAGTAAATTTTTGGTCACCCATCCAATGACCGACCACTGCGAAAGTTGCTTTAACTTCAACGATCGCAGCCGAACGCGCTAGCCACTTGCGCCATCGAGCTCCTCATACATACATTTATACAGCTCCCGTAAAATTAAATTTCATGTAATTATACCGTTTTGTTCGCCAGTTCCTCATATAATAAAGTAGTGTTGGCAACCCTTCCTATAGGTGTCAATACATATATTCAAGGTGTTGTATCCAGTCTTTTGTTTCTTTAATGAAAACTACACGTTTCAGGGCGATGACGGACATTGTAGCACGGCAGTGCATACAATGAAAGTGGTGCTACAGAAACAGTGTAACACAATTCCCTTGCAAGATTTGATCGTAAGAGGGAATGTTGTGTGGAAAGGACAGACATTTGTAGAAATCTATTAAATACGGGAATAACGCTTCGATCATCAATGTTGCCGTATTAAAATGATTAAATCGGGGACTGTATTAGACATGGCTCATGTCATTTTACTGATCGGAACCAAGCGTCCGTACCAGCAGGTAAACTCGACAATTCTAGTATGAAAACATGCGGTCGCTACGTGAACAAAATACGTTCAGCTGGATAGGTAATTGAGTATATTAATTTAAACCCCGATTTTGAAAATGAAACTACACTTAGTAGATATATTAAAAAGGGAAAAATTAAAACTTTAATTTTTTATATCAAGTTATGTCCATAAATTAATGGAATTCAGCAAATTATATTCACTATTGCACATTAGATTAATTACTGAAATATAGTACAGTCAATAACCGTAGTTGTTTTCTTTTTAATCATAATTGACATGTTTGGATTGAACTTAATTAATTGATCTGATGTATTTTTTAAGGAATTAAAAGGCTACAATAATAATAATAACCGTCTTGTAATGAAAAAGAGAAATCAACAAATGTACATATAGTTTACAAATAAAACAAAACATTAATAAATCAGTTTATCGTTTTTCGTAGCAACTACGAAAGGGTCTGCACGACCGTAGCCAATCCGTAGACGTCCGTAGCAAACAGCTTCTACGAAGCAACACAAAACAGTTTTCCCAAATTCTCGCTTAATATTCTTGTAAAGAAAATGGTAAATTATATTTATAAAACTTTGGGTAAGACATTTCAGTAGCGAACAAGTTAAATTTAATGAGTACATAAATTATGTGATAGTTACTTAAATACCGATGAAACTTTCTTTGTTTTTTTTTATTTACGGTTTTGGATAGTTCATGTAAAATGATTTGTGTTAAAGTTATAGTTATTATTATCCTCTACTTTTCTTATTCACTATTTTGCATCCATATATCACTGTATGGAAATCAAAGAGAAAAATGGTCGACATTTGTAACAAAGAGACGTCGCCCGGTCGGTAGGTTTTAATTAAAATGTTGCGTGTTTACAAACTATAAAGGCGCGTGTCTATTTATCACACTTTGACATTAAAGGAAATTTAACATGAGCAATGTATATTTAATGTTTTATACTTTTGAAGTTTTCAATGACATTTTTATACGCGCCATTAACTAGTGAGTGAAAACTTTTGAAGTATAATTAAATTCAGTGTTTGGTTATTTAAATATGTACAGATAATTCGGTTGGGAGTTTTGGAACGCAAACCTCATGCAGGAATAGTTTTATTTATATCCCCGTTGCATTTTTTTAATAGTTATGTCCTTATACACCCAGGCACAGGTAAGTTTTCCAAAACTGTGAACTGTTTTTTATTATCAAGATTCACAGCCTGTTCAGAAAATTATACTTTCGCAACGTAAATTCACAAAACATAAAAGCAGAGTAAACAGATAGACAAGACCAGACAATAGAAACTTTTTAACAAAATAATTAAAGCGTCGAAAAGTAAAAAATAATAAACCTTTTTTTATCTTTAGTCAAATTAATATATATATTTATTTGGAGTCGGTGCAAGTGACAGGCCAACTTAAGTAGTAAATGGGGAGTCAGATTTACCAGACCTGCATGGCACCGACTCCATATATTAATATGATTAAAGATAAAAAATAATATTAAAAGTTTATGATTTTTTACTTTGCAGCAGTTTCATTTTTCTGTTATAAAATTTTTGTATTACAATTTTTTGTGACTATAATTTTTGTAATTTGAAACTCTGCATCAAAATCTCTAAGTGAACAATCAATAATCCCCTGTCTTCATATCCTTAGGATTGGATTTTTTTTCAAATTCATATGGGACCAGTTGCAGGGTATAACACTTTCCAATATGACGACCTCCGTGGCCGAGTGGTTTGTACGCCGCGTTTCATGGTGTCGCCGACTCCAGAGGTCCCGGGTTCGAATCCCGGTGGGGGCACAACAAATATTTGTGTGATGAATACGATCATTTGTACTCCAGTCGTGGATGCTTAATATGTATTTCTATATAAATATACTTATATATGTACATTATATGTATTCTATCCCTACCCTAGCATCCCATAACACAAGCCTTACAGTACTTTCTTTGGGGTTAGGCTAATTGGTGTGAGTGTTGGAAATATTTATTATAATTTATTATTATAATATAAAAAAATACGCACATATACAAATCTTTATATATATAATTCTTCTGTGTGTATGTCACTGAACTTCTCTTAAACGACTGGACCGATTTTGATGAAATTTTTTGTGTGTGTTCAAGGGGATCTGAGAATGGTTTAGATTCACAATTTTGTCCGCTGGACAATGTTTTTTTAATTTTTTTTTTATGGCGGTACGAAGTTCGCTGGGTCAGCTAGTAAACTATAAAAAGTTATGCGTGGTCAGACACTAATTTACGCGTCGACTTCAGAACCTCCGTTTTGTTCGTTGGCTAAAAAGACAAACCATTCTGGGCTTATTAGATAACACTTGGCTAAATCTATGCGATGTGGAGCGATCAAAGAAAAAAACTAAAGAATAGGACATAGGATAGTGGTCTTATTAAAAGTACGTCGTCCGCAGGCATCGATCATGGTGACGTCATTTGGTAACACGAGATGAATCGATGACGCACTTATAATGGATGAGGATGGCCACACGAACCATGAACTCAATCAAATATATGACACTGTTTATTATAAAGTTGCACGCAGAAAGTGTGAAGCCTCTTAATACAGATGATTGATACAGCTTGACATTGAATCGTTACTATGTAGCAATAACGGCTATTTTAGCTGTGCAAATGTTACTACTACACACATCAAAGAAGTCTAAGCTAACTGATAAATAAAACTTGTAGTTTCCGCAAAGGTTGTGCATGTTCATTTAAGGAAACTACAAATTTTATCAGTTGATATTTTATATTATCGTTATTAAATGTAAAATTTATGCAAAAGGTTTTTTGGGAATAAGTAAAATAAGACTCTTTTGATATTATGACCTGGCAGTACTAGAACTTTCATACGTAGTTCATATGTCATAATAAAATGCACACCTAACGTTTTCAATGCAATTGCAAATATTTTAATTGTGCAAGAATGCTTGGTACAAAAAAACTTACGTTTTTATTAACTCATCAAATAGCTTATTTTTATAAAACCTGTAAATCTGATGGATAGTATATAACTGATAAGGGTGGCGTCACATTGCGGAGCCGCTGATAGTTACGGGCGAATGGGTGACACTCACACTCGCGTACGCAGAAATCAGTAACAAAAGTTTGTTAGCTCTTGGAGTGTATCTTATTATGAGTAATGCTTCAAAGAATATCCGCTTGATGAATTGTTTTGCAACTATTAATATTTATTTAAAAAAATATTGCATTCAGTTACGGGACATAATTTGACTCTAGATAACAGATATATTTCCAAAAGTATGTATCGAAATTATAATTTACAAATGTTTTATATTATCAAACGTAAACATATTTTTAATGAGTTTCTTATTTTTAAACGGTTCAGAATAAGTTTCTAAAAATGCAATAAATGAAAAAAAAATAAGTAGGTATAATTATTTATTTCAAGTTACTAAGAGTACAGCGACGTGTGTTCAAAAAAACGTAGCTAGTTTCTACATATTATGTCGAACACGTCCCATCCTAAATGCATGAGTGGAAAACATCGCAAAGAACACGGCCGACGAACCGAAAACAATCAATCAAATGAAAAGGAAATGAATGAGCAAATTGACGCAGAGGTTTCTTACAGGCGAGTAAGCGGGAGAGTCGCCTGAGTGTTGACGGAGGGAGGTTAGATCGATAAATCGAGCGATTGGTATGCACGCAACAGCTGAAACAGCCTTTATATTAATGATTCACCGTATTAGACACGTACGCAGGATACCATTCAAACATTTCGAAATCTATGTTTATATGAAAATTATACCAACAGTAGCTTTAAATAAATTACTAGACAAACCTAGACTGTGTCGTAAACATTCAACATTATATACAAACAGTGATATTTAATAGCGTTTAAAAACTTTCACGTTCAGGCATATTAGTTTCACCAACGTTTAAAATGGAAAGTTTTAATTTTTAACATCACTTTATAGTTGGGGTGTTTTTTACACACCATGTTATCAATCGCAAAGAGTTCGATATTTTAAAAGCGTATAATAGCTATGTTTTCGGTAAGATTGTCATGATTTACAATGAAAACATTGTTATGGTTGCAAAAGGGAATTGAGATTTAATACGTACAAATTAAAAGTTTATAGTAAGTTTCCTCATGTAATTCGTTGTTTAGAAATACTCTCACTTCAAAGGTTCGCCTAACGCACATTAAAAGGTTTAGTATCGGTAAAATCGGTTCTTCGGTAGAACATTATCAAGTCAATTGGATGGGTACTTATCTCGAGTGATGTGTTTTTCTCAATGATTCAGAGAATTTATAATTGAAATTTATTATTCTTGGCATACCGTCGTATAAACTTGTTTTAATTTGGAGGTTTTCAGTACTCAGAAGTCTAATAATATTAACAGATTAATCTATTCTGAGCTCACATTTCAATCTGCTGCTGATCGATTCGCCTCATTTTAGATCCAACTATTTTGAGATCATGCTATGAAATTTTTATAATGTGGCAAAAATAAACTTAAATATTTCAGGGTTAATGGTAATTCACTGAAATTCTGAGAGTTGTTTGCAAATGAGCATCTTCAATCATAATTTTTGCTAAGTCATATATCAGATTTGTGATCAAATATGAATTATTTTGAGCACTCAAGTGCTCTGAAATGAAACGTATGAACAGGACATGGCTGCGTTAGCAGAAACTAGTTATTAACAATACACATCTAAGAAGAATAGCCTCCATGAAAGGCTTTTATTATCTCTTTTAGCCTTCATGTCCCATTGCTTTATAAAATCCAGTATTGAGGACATAATAAACTAAATGCGACAAAGATGACGAGATTAGAAACAATCCTATTATTTTCGTATTATAAACAAATGAAAATGTAGATTAATAATTCGAACCCTATTGAAGCAAAAACCTTTCGTAGTCGTACATGCGGATATCCTACTAATAATGTAAATGAGGAAGTTTGCATGTTTGTTATTCAATCATGCAAAACCTACTGAATGGTTTCAGATGAAAGGTACTCATACAGTTTATGGATTGAGACTTAGGATACTTTTTATCACGGAAAAACGTAAGTTTCCTGTGGGATTCTCAAAAAACAGAACGCAGACGAAGTCGCGGGCGACCGCTAGTTGATTTTAATTTTATCTACCTAATAACATACATTCCACTTATTTGAAAATAACCCGTCTCTATCACGAGACTGCGTTTTGACACATTTAGTCACTATCATCAACCTGTTTTAAGTGACAATGTGAACTGTTCACAAATATTTGGTGTTGACGCGCTAAGAGCGTTTCTATTACAAATAATGTCCTCCAAACATCAGCGCCGGGGCCGAGATAATTTTGACATAAACAAATATTTGCACGTCCTACATAACCTTTTAAATGAAGTTAATATTAAAAATAACTTTCTAGTTATACCCGGGAAAGTTAAAGTGACAATACGATAACGGGACATGTTGTGGAGTTCGGTTATGCTACTGCATTTTGTTAATACGCAAATTGTGTTGCAAATGCAGATATAAGTAAGATTTTGTTGGATTACTGATTCGTAATATGTATTAAGGATTTCGTCAATGTATGGAATATATAAAACTAGTGCGCGCCCGCGACTTCGTCTGCGAGGTTCAATTGATTTGACATACAAACTTTCATCCCCTTAAAGAATGAATTCTGGGATAAAACTTTTCTATATTTTTTAGTAGGCTCGAAACTATATGTTTACCAAATTTCAGCTAAATCGGTTTAAGCGTGAAGAGGTAACAGGCAGATATGTAGACACACTTTCGCATTTATAATATTAGTATGGATGGAAGTTAAATTTTATATTTATAAGACAGATAATAAAGGCACTTCTGACATGGTCAAAGAAAATTATAACCAGTAAAAAGATATGGAGCAGGTGTTTTGTTCATTCATGTTTGCATATTTACCTTAACGCACGCAACACACGAAAAATATGTGGTAGATCGGCCATTAAGGTGATATACGTTGGCTTTGCTTACCTTACTCGCATACGAAGGCAGATGTTTAATAAAGACGAGAATGAAAAGAAACCGTTAAGTTTTTTCCCGATGTCTTAAACCGCCTTATTACAAAACGTAGACTTTAGTTAAACCAGTCTCTTTAGCATGAGCACCACAATTTTATTTTTTTTATCACGTCTAACTATCAAACTCCATAATAGTTTGACAATTATGCGTGATAAAAACGCGTTATATAGCATATTGCTGTGATAGGAAATGTAGACGTGATTTATCTTTATATATATAATTCTTCTGTGAGTGTGTATGTCACTGAACTTCTCTTAAACGACTGGACCGATTTTGATGAAATTTTTTGTGTGTGTTCAAGGGGATCTGAGAATGGTTTAGATTCACAATTTTGTCCGCTGGACAACCCCTATTTTTTTAGGGCGGTACGAAGTTCGCTGGGTCAGCTAGTATTGTTATATATTAGGGGGTTAGACTAAAACACATGCTTTTCTCTGATAAAAAGGAAGACATAGACAACACTAGGTTAAACCAAGACTGACTTTAGTCCGCGTTTTGAGGTGGATAGGGTATAACAGATAGTGACATAACGAAGCTAATTTGTGAATCATACACATAATAAAGGAATGGTGAGTGGCATGTTTTAGCGGCTTTTGTTATAGTGCAATGCTTCCAAATCATTTATTTTTCGTTGTATTTATTTCTTATGTTTTCACGACCACCACTTATTAAATATAACACAGTGCCAACGTTATAGCTTGTAAAGGATTGGAAACATGTATAAAAGTTTTAAAAAAACGTATCTTTAACCCGCTGAAACAGAGTTTTTTGTTTAAGGGCTTAGTGTCCTTAGTCTTTTCGTTCCTTATTTCGAAAATTTGATTTTTATGGCATCGGATAGCATAGAAAAATATGCATCTATTGAACTAAGCCTGGAAAGCGGTATGCTATTTAAAAGGTATAAAAAAACAGTAAGAAAGTTTTCTCTATCTCACTTTTACCTTAAATTACTAAGGATATTAGAGGAATATCAATACAACGGACGAAACCAGCCGTATATTAAAATACCGCCAAACATACCTAATGTTACATATAAATTACATATTAATAACCAAAAATAACAATCTATAAATTAACGAGAAAATGAATTTTACATAACGTCAATAGGGATGATGACTAATTTTTTTTTCTTCGTTTATCATGTAGATTATCAAAAAGTATTGGACACGTATTTTTTCTTTTTTCACATAATATAAACATTGCAGAGATATATTGATTTGAAAATTCGCATGACATCACGTTTTACAATTAAACAAGTACAATTTTCACTCAAAAGTGACGTTACGAGCCCCTACTCCCAAACTCTGACGCGCTATAACTTTGTCATTTTTTGGTTGATTGCCCAAAGAAAAAATACGTGTCCATTATTTTTTGATCATCTAACTGACGGACTAAATAGAATTTCGTTTACTGTACTCCGTCATCACCCCTATTATCTCCAAACTAGCTTTCATTGAGATACCGCTCTTGTGCTTAGTAGGGCAGTGTGGGAATTGTAAGAAAAGAAATGGTCGCATGACTCACTGGTCGCGGTCGTCTCGCAGACGGCGCTCGAGCGCAGGCGTGCGCGGCGCGGGCGCGAGCAGGCGCTGCGTGTCGGGGGCGCAGGCGCGCGCAAAAGCCGCCGCCGCTTCCGCTGCTGCGTCTTCGTCGCATAGGGACGCGTCGTCTTCAGCTGGACAAAGATAACACCATCTTAATGAGCCTCTTCGTGTTACAAGCTGAATTCATCATCATCATCAGCCTATTAATGTCCCCATTGCTGGCGCACAGGCTTTCCCTATGCATGGAATAGTGAGATTGGACCATGACCCACCACGCGGGCCCAGTGCGGATTGGTGGGTGCTAACGACTGCAGATGCAGCCGGGACCAACGGCTTAACGCGCCATCCGAAGCACGGAGGAGCTCGAGATAGTAATTTTTGGTCACCCATCCAATAACCGACCACTGCGAAAGTTGCTTAAGTTCAACGATCGCAGCCGAACGCGCTAACCACTTGCGCCATCTAGCTCCTCCTCCTCCTCCTCCAAGAAGCTGAATTAAACACTCACAAATGGGTTCTAGACTTGTGTTGGCTATGATATACTGTATATAGGGACAAAAAAAAACATTCCACTAATGATGAATGAATGTTAGTAGTAAGAAAAATCCTACTAGTATTATAATTTTGAAAGTTTGTATGCATGTTATTCTATCACGCAATAACTACCAAACGGATATGGATAAGATTTGGTACGCATGTAGTTGCATGTAGCATGTATTCCTGAAATGTGACATACTCGTAGGATATTTTTTTATACCAAAAAAGAATTAAGTTTCGTTAGTATGTAAGATGCAAAAATAAAATAAACATTGTTCTTTGTTCTTAAGCGACACACTGGCTGTTTGGTTTCCCATCTCTCGTCACTAAGAGCTTTAAAAAAATATAATGACCTAATTATACCATTGGTCCTGCTAACGGCTACAGACGAAGCCAAGTCCACATAGAGCCCGCGTAGGGTGGGTTATGGCTTGTACTGCCGCTACGATACCAATAACGAGAAATACCAGTAATACAGGTGAGAAATATAGTGGTTATCTGGAAAGTTTTCCGTGAGTTTTGAAAATTGGTAATTTTAGCAATTTTGAGGTGCTCTTTCCGAATTTTGACTTTGCCACTTCGTATTTTTGCCGCTCGCGTCGCCATATTAGAAAAGTGGCGCCTAAAAGCAGTTTTTTGACAAAATCTCCTTTCCAACTCATTTTACGATAAAAACAGTTATGTACAAAATAAAACTAGAGACAATTGCCATAGTTGGAAAGGAGATATTGTCATAAAACGGCTTTTAGGCTCCATTTTTCCAATATGGCGGCGCGAGCGGCAAAAATACGAGATGGCAAAGTCTAAATTCCGAAAGACCACCTCAAAATCTATAAAATTACCAATTTTTAAAACTCCCGGAAAACTTTCCAGGTAAAACTACCAAATGACTGTACTATTAGTTAATTTATCAAACAGAGAAAATAATTTAATGGAGAAGCGGTAATCATAAATATTTGTTAAATAAACACGCTTCTCTAAAATCTCATGTTAAATATCGGACAGCCCAAGTTCTAAGGCTGATACCATAAATCATCATGTATCATAATGAAGAAACCACAGGCATAATATAAATCACGTCTACATTTCTTATCGCAGTAATTCGAATTCAATATTTTTAACTCTTGAATGATAGTACAACACATAGTTTAGATAATAAAAATCTGCAATGCGCAACCAGTATTTAGTTTAATATTTGTTTACACTCAGATAGCTGTGTGTACATCATGTTACGCGTAATATAACGTGATTATGAAGAGTGTGATAATTTGTATTTGCAGTTGGTAGCAGATGACTTTTACGTCACTAGTGTTAGGAGGCGCGGCGGAATATTTGTAGGAACCTTAAAATATATCATATATATAAAATTCTCGTGTCACAATGTTAGTTACCATACTCCTCCGAAACGGCCTGACTGATTTTTATAAAATTTTATATGCATATTCCATGGGTCTGAGAATCGGCTACTATCTATTTTCATATCCTTAAGTGATACCTAATGGTTGTCCACCTGTAACGTAGTGTTCTGAAACCTACAATGCGCCTTCGCGCCAAAATTCAAACTATTGGGTATTGTAACGTAGTGTTCTCATATGGGTTAGGAGCAATGTTATCCCAGGAAATTGATAGAACACTACGTTCATTACATTTTTTTTTACAATGTAGTATTAAAAAATACATACAACCCTAAATTTTCTCTGTCTGCTCCTATTTTTATGGCGGTACGAAGTTCGCCGGGTCAGCTAGTAACTCAATATAAATCTAATAATCATAATAATCAACAAAGAATAATCTTTTTCCTGTCCTGACCCAAATTTTGAATTGATCAGACCAATTAGTTATTATTTTTCCATTATTGATCTCCCTCGGTTCGCCGAATGGACGTTGGGGTCCTAAGGTGTTTCAATGGTGGCCTAGTAACGGGAAGCGCAGAGTCGGTACCAGGTGGACTGACGTCATCAATCGAGTCGGGGGGACCCACTGAATGCGGAAAGCTCAGGATCGTTGTGTTTGGAGATCCCTAGAGGAGGCCTTGTACAGCAGTAGACGTCTATCGGTTGATTATGCTGATCACTCTCAATTTAAGAGAGATGGGGCATAACGGATTTTTTGCTACAATCGGAGCGCCCATCTGGGGAAGTAATTTACACCTTATTGTAGATTACAGTAAAATAACACTATATTTTGATGGTGTTGTGTTTCTGTCGGTGTGTAAGGTACCAGGGCTCAGGTGGTAGGGGATTGGGGCAGGGTAGGCAGGTGCGAGTGATATTTTTGGTATATTAATATTCCCCAGCAGTGGGGATATTAATAGGATGATGATGATGAAAAATTTGTTGCGTTGTTTAGGACCCGTTGTACCGAATGCACAATATTTTTTTTCATCGAACAAATATCAAGATCTATTGGACCGATTTGAAAAAATCTTTTTGTGTTAGATAGTGCATTTATTGAGGAAGACTTAAGGCTATATGGCATCACGCTGCAACCAGAAGGAGCGGATCATCGATGTAAATTGTTGCAAAAACGGGGAAAAATAGTCCATTTATGAGCTTCCGTTGTGTAAAAAAATACCTGTGTAGTTGTAAAAATTTTATATAACAGGCTTATTGTATATCTATTAAATAATGTTTATGCAAAATTTGCGGTCAATAGGTCCAAGGGATAAGATTTTACGAACAAACGTTTTTTGCAAATTTCACGCTTAAGAGGCTGAATTTTAATTCATTTCATTCAAATGACATCTTATTACTTATCTAGGCAATAATAGGAACTACTGTACAATTTTCATCATTCTAGGTCCAGCCGTTTTGGCTGTACGTTGATGAGTCAGTCAGTCAGTCAGTCAGTCTGTCAGTGTATCCTTTTCTCTCTTTATAGAATAATATAGATAAGAGACTGAGAAACAAATGCCTGATCACATTTCACAGTATACAAACAAATGTCAGAAGAAGCCTAACCTCGGTTGCTGACTGAATAAATAATTTAGGTTCCGACCAATTTAGACCAGACCAATGCTTAACGAGGCGTAGCTAATTAGACTGATTTATGTTTAGGTACCGGTTTGAACGCTATCTACTTATCCTGTGAGGTAAATGGATACAAAATAATCTAGATGAAACGAAAGGTTTTGCCAAAAGTTTGGGTATAGTCAACTCATACCTACCTTTTATTTGCACGCTGCTAAGACTAGTAATTATTTAGACGGCATGAAATATCTTACATTTTTTTTTTAAATGTCATTTTTGAATTCAAGGAAAAGGCCTAATACTTTTATTTTTTGTGTCTTAGTAATAATAAAGAAAACTCGTATCTATTTCACAGCTGAAAAACATCATAGGGTATAGATTAATAAATTATTAATCTATACCCTATGATGTTTTTCAGTTATAGCTACGTCATATACGCCTCTAATTGCAGTCGGGCACGCTCTCTCTCCGCGGCTACACTTAGCTACAACGTGTAAATATTTTACTTTTTTCCGGACGAAAATGTGTGTTTTAAGATTGTACAAAAATGACACGGGAACTAATAGAGACAAGAAAAACATGTCATTTCATTCGTAAGTACAGTTTTAAAGAAATTAATGTAAAAATACTTAGTGATTATTTATTTTGAGAGTTGCTGACACCGTTGACATGTGGAGACTAAAGGGCGAGATATAATCTGCTTTGTGCAGAAAGAGACTACTTTAGTGCGCTCTATTGGCGGCTGTTGCCAAGGGAAGTTGGGATGGGGACTACTTATGCCATATTAAAATGCAATAATGTTGGCGTTTAACTTGTCTAAATATTAAACGTCATTTTCTATACCATAAACGTGTACTGACACTGATGTTGTACTCGCGCTTACGCGGGAAATTCCAATAGTCCCCCTGTCAACGGCCAATTTGACATCTAGTTCTGTGTTATGATAGAAACTCAGAAATTAACAACAAAAGGGCTGTTTGATATTTAATAAGGTAATTTATTTAACCTAACAATAGTAGCATGTTTTGGGGTATACTTTTTATATTTGACCCTAATGTAAAATTTGTAACTAAGGACTAAAGCCTCGATGACACGGGGCGAGTTTACAAGCTACAAGCCAGCGAGTTTGCTAGCAGCTTGTAAATTCGCCCCGTGTAATCGAGTCTTAACTTTTAAAATGTTTAAATCCGACTTTGTTCGAACTTCTGGCAAAACCCTGTTCATGAATATATTAGCACATAGTTCAACGTGCCATGCCAACTACAAATAAAGTATATTTGATCAACAATAAATATTCCTTAAAACCAACTCAAATAAAGATAGGAAAATATACTTATTTACTTTCAATTCGCTAAAATCACCCAACGAGTTTGCGCGATCATTCACTTTATTTGTAAAACTATTTTTACGACTTCGAGGAATTTTTGTGGTATGCTAAAAATATTAGGCATCATTTTGAAGGCGTCTTCATAATCTAGATTGATTGTGTTGTTTTTAAAATTTTCCTGTACCCTTCTACAGGTCGTGTATCCGAATCCCACAGTAAGTTTTTCTTTGTTTAATGAGGATGACTTGTTTAGTACTCATAGTAAATATACGCTCTTTTTGATTAAAGTCCAAATTATTTTTATAAATGGTCAAATTATCTTGATATTCTGAGATGACTGATGAGTCATAATAAGCATGATGGTCCTTCGAACCAGATGTATATAAAATATGGTACATTATAGAAAATATCATAGAGAAATATAATTAACATCAGGCAACTTAATTTAAGAACAAATAATAAAGTTATATACCTCAAATGAGTGAGTACGTTGTCTATAACTGATACAACCGTAAATGAATACAAAGCATGAGCATCAAACATGTCACAAACAAGTAAGTACTATTGAACGGAACTCCCCAAGTTCTCCATAAAGGCGGTTCCGATAAGACGAAACAATAGCCTGCCAGAGAGACGAGTTTGACAGTCCATACAAGTTAGTACTTACGGTCTAACTCGAAGCCCTCGTTGAACATAACGCACCTGACAGTATCTGAACGTGTCCTAAACAACATGGCGTTGTGGCGGGAAACAAATGTCACATTTAACACACACAATAACCGCGGGAACAACAAAATGTCGATTGTTTTCAATTTCACTTGCACATCACGACATAAGTAATTCTGCAGTAATACAATATATTGATGATGTTTTTTTTAACTCCTTTAGTGTCGTTCACGAATATTAGTGAGAACGTCTACAACACATGAAAAATGAGACAGATTTGTCAAATTACATTGCAAAAAGCCGCCGACACGACACGTCTCCCCTATGTCGCTATGATGACATAAAAACTTGTGTTTACACTTGAGTTTGGTGTGACGGGTAACAAAACATTAGATAAAACTTTAAATCGCATTTTTTTATATTTATATGAATTCTTACGAAGAGGTAGTTTTCGATTCGATGAAATTCATATTTATAACCTAGGTACGTTACATTATTTTTTTTAATTAAAATAGGTTTTATTAATGTCAATTTTTAATATTACTGTTCTTATCATGTAAACAAAATATTTCCTTATATACGAGGATATTACGAGCCGCGTACAGCGTGGTACAGATTAGACTGAAATCGAAAGTGAGCAAGCATCAGAGAGCTGAAGGAAAACTTCGATCATTACTACAATAATTAATTTCCCAACATTCAATTACTTATGCTAATCGAAAGGGTAAATAGTTCGTTGATTAGTGCAATTTGTATAGAAACTTTCCTTATGAAACAGACGATTTTGAAAGTGTTTAATCTATATTCTGTTGCAGTGATCTACATATACAGTTGAAGAAGTATTTACTTTAAGTCATTTAAAGCGATAATAGGGATTGCTTTGTTTATCAGGTAGATAGTCAAAAAGTATTGGAAACGTATTTTTCTTTTTTCACATATAAACATTGCAGAGATTATTGATTTGAAAAGTCGCATGACGTCACGTTTGAGTACACTTTTAAGCGAATATTCAATAAAAAGTGACGTCACGAGCCCCTACTCCCAAACTTTGACGCGCTATAACTTTGTTTTTTTTTGGTTGCTTGCCCAAAGAAAAAATACGTGTCCATTTATTTTGTATCATCTAACTGACGGACTGAATAGAATTTCGTTTACTGTACCCCGTCATCACCCCTATTGTTTCTCCTCATGGCAGCAATTATTTTAACTTCTTTCACTTCGTGAATCTTAGGAATTTGAAACTGGTTCTTAAGTCACGTTTGTTTGGGGTACAATTTAATAAAAATTCATTACGATGTCCTTATCAAAAACATGTTGCCGATTGTGAGATTACAAATGGAACCCTGAATTTTTGTAGTCAGGGTTGCTGTCTTTTCGACCAACCGTACAACATACAATAAACTATGAATAATAAGATAAATTATTATATCTCTTCCGCATACGCACATGTGACTCACGCATACTATAATTCTTGTAATGAATGATCTATGTTTTTTTTGGTTACTAGTAGAAAATTCACAAATTATATTTTCCCCCGTCCTTGTTCTGTCCATATGAACAATAGTTCAGTCCGTAACGATTTTAGTTGAGAATGCAGATTTATAGCGCTAAGGATTTCATAAAATACACTGGTTGGTTACATTTTTGTTCTACGACAAATATTGACGAAGTAAGGATCAAATTACTAAAAGAATTTTCGGCTGGACGCGTGGTGGTTGTGACGTCACAGAGCTCTGGCGCTCGGGCGCGAGTTTGCGTAGAGACGCTACTGAAGTTCGACTGGAGTGAACCACGATCGTGACCCTGTGACGTCACACGTTTCGGCCGCCGGGGAATATTGGCTATCATAAAATTAGTTATAAAAACGCAACGAATGAACCGATTTCAATGATTTAAAAAGTATATTAATTAAAAAGCTTATTAGATCATCATACCTTGATTTTGAGTTGATTTGCTGATCTTCTAAGGATCCTCATTGATACATAGGGGCCGTTCAAGGATTACGTAAGCAAATTTATGACAATTATTTACCCCCTCCTCCCCCTTGTCAGCAAAAGTAAGCACCCCTCCCACGCTTACGTAAAAATTGGTACCTATATGCATTTTTCCCCGAATGTATTCTGTTTTTTTATTGATTGATATAACAGCAGTACTTAAATAGGCTTAGGATAGAGGACTTTAACGCACATAATATATAGCACGAACTATCATTTAAACAAACTTTATTGACACAATATTCAACATTGAGTATGGTACAAATATTATAATCTTATTAAGTACTATTACGAACAAAACAAACTTCTTTAGAATTTTTGGTATACATATTAATTCCAATTAATAGTCTTCTATGACACCCGAATCCATGATGCTGACGTAATCACTATCACGACCCCCCGCCCCCCATATCATCAAAAATAAGCAAAGCAAAGACCCCCCTGCCCCCCATAGTGCTTACGTAATACTTGAACGGCCCCATACTGGCGAAAAAAATTATCCCACTTTTTGACAACCACAATTCTTACTACAACCCGTTTACAGTTAGTTACAAAAAATAGTATTAAGCAGTTTTTCTGGAGCAGACTCCGGCTCTGGGAGTCGGGTTTGAATTGGCTCCCAACAAGTATCTGTTAATTTCCAATCCTATTATTCTGGGTCCAGCTCATTGCCCAGCCACACTTGAACTTGATACAAGTGTTGAAAGGCAGAAATAGATGTGGGAAACAGACCAGAATATGAATTTTTCAACTGTTAAAACTGCGATATCTAAGGAATGTGATGAGATGAGTCGTGAGAAAAAAGGTCCTAATAATTTTTGTAGAGAATTATAAATGATCTCCACTTTTCGTTGTAGATCATGTTTTTTTAGATATAAATATGCATTTATTATGATTGCCTTTTTTATTATATTGCTTTTACACCTTTTTTGTTCTTATACACTTATTTCATTTTCCAGCATGGTGCCTGGAAGAGATTGCTATTTAGCAATAAGACCGCCCGTTGTGTATTGTCTCTCTGTCAGTGTTAACTTACTTTTGTGTCCTTTGTGGTGTTATACAATAAAGAATTACTATATTGTTAGTAGGTATTTGCAGAATGATAGGGATGGACAAAGTTCATCGGTACCTACTGATAGTTAGAGATCATTTTCCATTACTTCCATTAGCACTATTTAGATAGTTAATGATAATTAACCAAACGCATGCTAATAGCATGCCGGCCAGTTAAGAGTCCATTTTATAGTGGCTGATGTTATTATTAAGTACCAAACACCATTACTAAACAACTGATACCTGTTTATCGTCCCTGTGCTTTCCTAAATGCAAATAATTTTATTCACTCCTTAAATACACTCTTGACATCCTTAAGCAGTTTTAAAAATGTTATAGTAATGGGTAATATCAATATTAATATCTTCCCTTCAACGCAAGACCCTAGTTGTGAAGATTACTTAAACACCTTAGCATTTCATGGCCTTTTGCCTGCGCATATCATACCTACCCGGAATCACGCATGTCGCGATCATGTTATTTTAAAATCTAAGCTGGCAGCGCAAACTATTGTGATCCACTCATCGGTGACTGATCATGATGCCATACTCCTATCTCTTAACACAATTAAATCTCAAAATTTTCTCATACTGTGAAGAAAATTAATCATCAGGAATTAGCCGTCCGTCTTAGCAAAACTGATTTTCCTCTTGTTCTGAACTCATCCGATGTAAACACAGCCACTGAAAATCTTATAAGTATACTTCAGTCAGCTATCAATTCACATTGCAATGAGATTATAGTCACATGTCGTCGCAAAATCTTGAAACCCTTCAGGATCACACCTGGATTATTAAGATCAATTAAAAACAGGGACTCCATGCATAAACGTCTGAAATCTAATCCGGATAATGGATTTCTTAGAGTAACTTTTGGTAGGTATCGAAATTACTGTAATTCACTGTTAAAAAAAGTAAAAAACACATACGATAAAGATTTGTTAAGGAGAGCTGGGACAAATAGCAAAAAGTTGTGGAACGCTATTCGCGATGTTGCTCACCTTAATAAACCCAACAACTTCTCCAGTGATTTACTGACGTGCAAAAACTCACAACAGCAATCGGTGGATTATGTAAACTTCTATTTTGCCAATATCGGCAAAAACTTGCTGAAGACATTATAAGTCAAATTCCCCCTGTAGTTACTCCAAATCCCATTTTCACATTGACATCTTCATCACCAACATTTTCATCGTCCCCTGCAAATTCCTTTGTGCTACTAAGTACAACGGTGGATGAGGTCGAGAGTACTATAATGTCTTTAAGGGTGGACTGTGCTGTTGGATGGGATGATATTTCCACTAATCTTATTAGACGTTATAAAAATACGGTCATACCTCTTATTGTTTATATTTCTAATCTAGCATTTGAAACTGGCTGTTTTCCTTCCGCTTTCAAAAAGGCTCTTGTCCATCCAATTTATAAGTCAGGGAAAAAGACTGCCCAAATAATTATCGTCCCATTTCTATATAACCATCACTGTCTAAAATATTGGAACGCCTAATCAATAACCGATTAATGCACTTTCTAAAGAGCACATCCGCATTGGCTCCTGGGCAATACAGCTTTACTTCAGGAAAATCTACGGCAGATGCCGTTCACGAACTCACGAATCATATGGCAAGGAACCTTGATGGGAACAGAAAAACTGTCTTCGTGTTCTTAGACCTTGCTAAAGCATTCGATACGGTTTCTGTTCCCATCCTGTTGAGCAAACTAGAAAGTCTGGGAGTTAGAGGCAGACAGCTATCTCACTGATCGTTATCAGTGTATTACTGTTAATGGTATCAAGAGCTCTGACTGTTACGTAGAATACGGAGTACCGCAGGGAAATATTCTCGGTCCAACACTCTTTCTTATTTATATCAATGATCTGTCTTCTCTTCAAATTCCCAACTGCAAGATCATCTCTTACGCTGATGACACTGTACTGATTTTCTCATCTGGCTCAAGGAAGGAGACTTTCCGTCACGCCCAGTATGGTCACGATCTGGTATCCTGCTGGCTTCGAAATAACCTTCTGACTTTGAATATCCTGAAGACCCAATATATGATAATGTCAATTAAAAATATTCCATCAAAATTGATTAAGGATCTTTCGTTAATAGCCCACTCCCATCCTAACTCTTCAATAAATGCATGTGCCTGTCCTCCGTTGGAGGCATGTGGGACTATTAAATATTTGGGTATCGCTGTGGATTCCAAGTTAACGTTCCTTGCACATGTAGATCTTATTACAGGTAGACTACGCAAACTCTACCTGCAATATGTCTTTAAAAATCTTCGTCATGTAGCTGACTTGAGTCTGGTTCTATCGGTGTATAAAGCCCTTTGCGAATCTATCGTAACATACAGCATCACCTCGTGGGGTACTACTAAATCGATCTTAATAAAGTTCGAACGTGCGCAAAGAGCCGTACTTAAAACCTATTTTATTCCCAACTACAGAACTATATCAAATATGCCAAGTTTTAAACGACCGACAGTTATTTATACTGTATACTGTTCTCAAACAACATAGCGCGGTGGATCCCTCCCTCCCGTAGCTCCACGCCTCGGTGCAGAACTACTTTTGCACACCGTTCCTTTTATTTTCTGGGCCCTTACTGCTATAATTTGCTGCACTCAAAATTAAACATTGTCCACTACACAAACAGATATTGTAAAATCTGTTTTACTAAATTTTTACATTCTCAAACATACTTAGAAACGGAAGACTTATTACACTTCCATAGATAATTAAGCCTAACCTTATCCCTTTCATACTTTCACATTTTAAGTACCGAATATAATTCCATACTCGATATACTTATAACATTAAAGCAAGGTGTTACTTGTAGGCTTTGATTATAATCAAAGCTTTGTAGATATTTATATTTATTTTAAGGTAATCGTGTCACAATTGTAATAAAATGTTTTCTTTTCTTCCTATACCTACTATTTAAATTTAAATGTTAGATCAATGATTTATATATATTTTGCTCTATTATATATTGCTGCCCTATAATTTGCTCAATGTGCATTCTCCAGGGGAGAGAGAGTCCTGGTGCTCTAAGATACAGGCTTTCTGCCTAGTTAAGGCGCCAGTCTCTCACAACTCGAGCAGTGAAGGTGAACCTTAAACCTACAACGCAAGTGCCGGGAACTGCTCAGAGTTTCTCTCCCCCATACTATGGACCCGGCTCCCGCACGGTGAATCCATTGCATTGGTAAGAAGTTCGTCTCTCTCAACATTTTATATTACAAAGTAATTTATAAATCTAAAGAAAAAAGCAAACAAATTAAAATGATTGTACGGACCCGTATGTAAATAGCTGGTTAACCGAGGTGCGCGTATAATATTTTTTTATTAATAAAATCAGTGCAATTACGTCAGAAATCGTCCGTCACGATACGGGCAGTTTGATTTATCATCCCCGAACTTATCATTATAATGTTATCATTATTGTATTGTATGTACTACTTTATACATATTATTTTACTATTATTATCAAGATAACAAAAGAATGCCTGCTAACGGTCAATTCACACCGGCATAGCAGCGATGTGGCGAGCACTTTCACATTGCAAGTGATGAAAAATTAAACTTTATCTTCTATCTTATTTATAAAAACCAAAATCGCTTAAAAAGGATCGCGAGCGGGATGCATCGCGCGCGGCCGTGTGATGATAGTACATGCGACACTGGTGTTTTAACTTGTCAAATTTTGTATGGAAACTTGAACAGCAGCGGCACAAAGTAAGTAATGAGAACTAAAAATCAGAACACATTTGACAATGACATTTCGGACTTTCGGAATTCGATATTCGAGTTCGTGCTAGGGGTACTGGTCTTTTAACTGTGAAGATACATTTTTATATTATTTCTTCTTAAATTGAGAAAATGCTCGCTGCGTGGCTGCCTTTTCGGTACCCCAAGTCAGAAGCAAATTACCTTCTAAGTACGAGTCGAACCAGCTCACGAAGGATGGTGTGCAATTTGTACTGATTAGGTATAGCTTAAGCTAGAAGCTAACTTAAATTTTCGATATTACGCCAGTAAAGCTGCAAATCCCATAAAACTTTAAACTGTAAGATAAGATTTGTTCTTCCTATAGAGATTTTCCACAGGTAACCACTTGGAATGTATGTATGTAATTTATTTCTTATGCTTTATAATAATTAAATAAAAAACTTTTAAACTGGTTTAAAGTTTGTTTCAGGTATTTTTTTAAAGACTTTCCAAAAAGATCTTTATGACCTCACAATCTATTCCCGGCACTTCACTTGGCTATTCGTGTTTGCTTTTTGTAAAGAAGACATCAGTCTGTCCTTTTTATTCCTTGTAAATCATGATAAGGACAGACCGATGTCAAGTCTACAAATAACAAACACGAATAGCCAAGTGAAGTACCGCCATACTACACACAAAAACTGTTAAATCAGTGCAGATGTTCTCTTCGATCTTTCATGTATTTAATGGCAATTGATTTTGATTTAGATTCATTGGTTACAACCAAAGTGATCAATTGTTTTAAATTGCCAGACATACACAAAATAATATTGTTCGAGGTCATAATTTGACATTAATGCAATCGATCGAGCTAGAGTTGACGTCTTAGTGACAACGGAACATTAATTTAAGGTTTCGCTGTCCGTCCGTCCGTTTGTTAGTGAACAGGCTTTTGTTTCTTTATTTGCACTTCCAAATTTAATTAGATTCACATATTCGAATGACAGGTGACCTTCTAGCATACGTGACATAGATCTGCGGTGAGGCTAATTACAAACGGGTGAGTCTTTGGTTATCAGCCATCACATCGTTATGACTTTTGACAGCAATGTGGCATTATCAAACACATTCTATACCAAGGCGTGTTTTAAGAAGTTATTCAACCTTATCCCTACCTTCCCCGTTGCTTCAGAAAATCACGCGTTCTGGCATACGTTGTCACCAACTTACTGTGCATATTTTCTTTGATTATTAACACAGAAACTGGTAGTAGAAATAAAAAACGACGGGTTGCACTCCGGGAGTGCCGGCAGAAGTTAAAACTTGAATATTAACATTGTGAATTTTTGCTATTTTGGAATGGTTAGGGAATAATTTTGCACTATATGAAACTTTTTTATCGCTATATCAATGCATAAACCTAAGCCTGGATGAGGGTAAAAACTATATCAATGACTTATTATTATACTTTCAAAATGGTACGGAATCTTACGTGTGCGAGACCGACTCGCCTAATAGGCCTATAGTTTATTCTATAGATTCTAATTAGCATAAATTGGTTGTGTTACTGATACTTCAAATAAACTGTCCTTTTTTAAATTCATAGTATCAACAAAAGAACTGATATCAATGTAATATCGCGTATTTTGAACACTGCTGAGTCATCAGGAACTTATATCATTGACCATTTTATTTTGATTTTGTTTTTTACAAACATTTTAAGTAAAACATCGTTATTGACTTGTCTTTAACTAAAATTCACCATATGCAAGAAAAGAGCTGAGAATAAATCATTAGGAATGATCATACCAGTCGGTCGAGGTTTGAGCTCCATATTGATCGAAATACTCTGCAACGCCATTGTTTCACAAAAAAAAAAACTTAAAATAAAACTTTACTTTCGTATACACCAGTCGATTCCAGCAAGGGATCGATAACACTGAATGCGTCAATACTCGATAACCTGCTTCTATTTTGTTATCTCAGATAAGGAATCACTGGCGGCGCATTGCGAAAATAACGTCCGTATTACTCATATCCTTAAAGCCTGCGCAAGGCGAGGGACATTATTTGTCCGCCGAAATAGATCGCTTACTTTCGACGGATTAAAAGTGCCACGTACAAGAAGTCCCCTGAACAACCGAAGACACCGAGAGACTGGACAGAACAAAAGTCCCCGAAAAACAAAGAACTCGTGTGACTAGGCGCAGAAACGCACACAGAACGAACTTTATGTCACAATTACTTGGTCGTTAGCTTGTATTCGGTTGCACGAAATACATTACTCGAATTCGGACATCCGAAGCAATATTTACACTGAAATACGGGCTGGAGGACGGTGTCGGATAAACAAAAGGAAATTTACCCGAATAAGAGCGTAGTCGACTCCGTTCATTTACACTCAGTCGTTTACCCGAATTCCATTGGCACTCGTATTCTGGCTAACAACCCGACAACACAATGTAATCAGAATATTTGCTTTCATAGCGTGCGCTTTTCTCAATTTTCGGGCAACAAATGTTTGCATACCGTGTGCGTCGAGTCTTTTTTTACGATTAAGGGACTTTTCTGATTTGATTCATCGCCAAAAAGTCCTTCGTCTGCGCAGGCCTTAGAGCTTTCATATTTAAACTAAAAAACATTTATTCAGCTTTAAGCTGATTTAAAGATGTAAAAGTCCATAAAACAAACATGAATAAACAACGGGAGAATTTCCACTGAAACATATCCGCGAACAATTTACGTAAATAGTTTAGCAAAGCATCAAATGTTAATCACGGCTTTTTTTCTCAAGTCAAAATTACAAATATTTATTAAGTAGTAATAGTGTATTGACAGATTTTATTATATTTTTTACAATGCGAAGAAATTGAACACTTTAAAGTCTTTGTTTAACTCGCAACGATGAGGTTATAATATAAGTCCTTACACTGAAAATAAGTCACGCACCCCTCTTATTAATAAACGAAGAATAGAGTGAATACTTTATTGCATTCACATAACTCTAAATATTGTACGTAATTTTAAGTAAATTATGTAAGCGTATAAATGTTTCAGTCTGTGGAAACTTAACTGGTTTATTGAAAAGTACAAAACACTGTATGTTTCCCAAATGAAAATAAATAAATAAAATTGGATAAGTAACTCCATGTTATGGCTCTCTTCATTGAATGAATAATTAAGCCGTGTTTTGTTCATATCACTCAAATAATGAAATGAACAAACCACGGTGTAATTAGTCTAAGCTTATTCCTTGCTTATTAATTTCGACTACTTTACTAAATTGGCTCAACTATTATCAACATCCTCTACCTGCCACTTTAAGGATCAAACACAGCAAGAGATAGACCTATTAGAGCTTTGTTGTCTAGATATATATATTATTAAGTTATTATAATAACAACTGCTGCCAAGAAACGGAACCAGAGGCCCTCCGTCCGTCGTCGAACCGTCCAAGTTTCTATGAAATCTAAGCAGCAGCCCCCCCCCACCCCTCCCGGTCCTCTGGATGCGTGTCGGATGACCAGTGCAGGGGTATTGTCTGCTTTTGGTGGCCCAGTTCAGGGCGTAGGTAGTGCCCTGCACATTTCATCGAGGCCGAGGGCTGGATGAAAAGGGAGGAGTCCCATATACCTTCCGCTCGTTCCGCCGGTGGTTGAAGGATGCATAAAGCATTTTCCAGAACAAATAACATAAAAAGGGGGGCCCTTTACCGGACGTAAGAACAAACTGGCTCCTTCCATACAAAATTTGATACGACAACGATACGATTACGGAGCTGTCAAAGTTCGTGCTTGGGCCTCGAGGGCCTTGGAGGTTAATGATAAAAACTGGCTGTGCATTTGTGGTTGGTGGGCACGAAGACCTGGTGAAAGGCTACTCAGCAGTTTTATGAATTAACAAAAAAGATTCGATTGTGATTATGCAATCAATATATTGTACAGATTGAGGTTTTCGATGGCGTAGTGGTCAATAAGTTTGGTCTGCGATCGTGAAAAGTAGCAACTTTCGCAATGGTCGATCATTGGATGGATACCCAAAAACTTTTTCTCTCTAGCTCCTCTACACGTTAAGCCCGACTGCATCTGCAATCGTTAGCACCCACCAATCCGCACTGGGATGGCCGTGATGGCCCAACCTATTCCATCCATAGGGAAGGCCTGTGCCTCAGCAATGGGGACATTATCGAGACTAAGATGATCTGATGATGATGAACAAGTGCATTCTTAATGAGCTTCCGCCTGCGACTTCATCAGCGTTATAGTTAGTTTCTAAGAATTCCACAGGAAGCTGACGTTTATCTGGGATAAAAAATATCCCATGTCTAAATCTACTACGTAAGTAATAAACTATATGTACTATGTGTCACCCTAATTTGTTCAGCCGTTTTTGCGTGACTGAATAACAAAAAATGTTTAACCATTTTATAAAAAAAAACTTTGTTATATTCAATTCCGTTAAATTAACTTAGAAAAACTTTGATCCTGGATATGAAAATGTAAAAGTGGTATAGTTTTGATTTGCTTATAGCACAGACGTATATATGATAATTAACAAATATACAAACGACGACGAACCTATATATTCAATAAATCACGCAAACCAATAGTTCAGAAAGAGTTTTATTATGTAATGAAATATAGTTAACTATTATATTGCCAAATACAGTTAACAGCCAGTATTATTTAAAAACTAGCAAACCATTGAACCAAATGTTCACCAAAACCTGATTTAAAAAAAAAATGTATTTAATTAATTGAGAACTTCGGAGATTTTGTGTGGTTTCGTTTGAAATTCGTGATTTCTCGAAAACCGGAAGTGCTACGTTACTCAATTCCGGTTTGTAGTCTTATCAGACTATTCTTAACTTATAACTTAAATATTCTCTTTATCTATCTCTTACGGTTTGGCCGCTGAAACAGCACCACAGACGGACGGACGGACTTGTCTAATAGATAAGAGATATTAACGATAAAAAAATATTAATGCTACAAATTACCCCTTATAGATCTTTCACAGTTTCTAAGAATATGATTATGCGATTGATCAATTGGTTTTGATAAGTCTCTATGAATCCCTATCACTAAACTTGACATTGCAAACTTGACATTTCAGCATCATCAGCCTATTAATGTTCCCATTGCTGGGGCACAGGCCTACCCTACGGATGAAATAGGGAGACTGACCACGCGGGCCCATTGCGTATTGGTGGGTGCAAACGACTGCAGACGCAGCTGGGACCAACGGCTTAACGTGCCTTCCGAAACACGGAGAAGATCGAGATAGTAAATGTTTGGTCACCCATACAATGACCGACCACTGCGAAATTAGGTTAACCTCAACGATCGCAGCCGAACGCGCTAACTTCTTGCGCCTACTATCTCCTCATATATCGATCGATTGACATTTGCAAGTGTTCTTTTTGTCTCCGCGATTAAAAAACAGGTCATTCATATTTCCTAGATGTTTTAAGTATGTTATTTGATGACTAAATTTATAGTTTTGAATGTTGTGCATACATATAATTGAGAGACATATATACATAACTAATGTTTGTAATTCATAACATGTGAATGCCGTGTATGTGTTTAGTTGGTAAGCCTTTATTAAATAGATAAACAGGCTTTAGCTGATTTATTGGTACGTACCGTGTGCGTGAGAGTGCGGGTTGTGTATGATTCTCACTCGGCGCTCGACGTCGCGCGGCGCGTACGGGAAGTATAGCGGCGCGATGGCTGCGTACAAAGCTCGCTCTGATTGGCTCGCGCAGGTCAGTACTACGAGCTGCGGCAGTCGATGTTGCTCCAGGTGCTTGCGGATCGTGCCTACAACGAACACAATGGCGTCAATTCCTTTAGTCTGCTGGGAAAATCGCAGTAATTATTAAGGACTAAATCGTGCAAAGATAGAACTTTGGACAGATACTGAAACAACGCTCGCTCTGATTGGCTCGCGCAGGTCAGTACTACGAGCTGCGGCAGTCGATGTTGCTCCAGGTGCTTGCGGATCGTGCCTACAACGAACACAATGGCGTCAATTCCTTTAGTCTGCTGGGAAAATCGCAGTAATTATTAAGGACTAAATCGTGCAAAGATAGAACTTTGGACAGATACTGAAACAACGCTCGCTCTGATTGGCTCGCGCAGGTCAGTACTACGAGCTGCAGCAGTCGATGTTGCTCCAGGTGCTTGCGGATCGTGCCTACAACGAACACAATGGCGTCAATTCCTTTAGTCTGCTGGGAAAATCGCAGTAATTATTAAGGCCTAAATAGTGCTAAGAAAGAACTTTGGACAGATACTGAAACAACGCTCGCTCTGAGAAGGCGCTAACTTGCTATATCTGGGATCCTGGTGGGCTGATCGACCAGATGTGTCAAGTCATGCATGAGAGCGAATGCATGGGCAGAGATCTCTGCATGGTCAGTTTTGGAGGAGCCCAGCTACAAACCGTGGTGGGCGTTAAAGTTCCCCAAAAACACCAGTTCTGTGTTGGGAAATTGTGCCTGGGAATCATCTGCTGCCCTACTAAGGTGGTCAAAAAGTCAAGTTGTCACCGGTGTGGGGTTTGTAGAGGCACACGTAGACTCGGGCCAAAGGGCCAGAGTCTACATGTACCACCAACATGGAAAAGGAGGGGTCTTCCAGGCAGCTCAAATGGCGAAAACAAACATCCGCCCGAACATATAGGCATACGCCGGCTTTTGCTTTGAGGGATTCTTCAAGCGCGCAGCCGGGATACTTAAGGTAGCATGTGTCAGCGGGCGGAAGTATTTGTGTCTCCGTGAGAAACAATAATGCTGGCCGTGCTGTCTCAAGAAGGTGGTGGATAGCATTGAGGTTAGAGTGGAGTCCGCGTATATTACAGAACTCAACCTCAAACAGCGCGGAAGGCGTGGGGGGGTGCACCGCTGTACAATCAAACTTTATTTTACGGGCTGCCATTATGAGAAAAAATTGAGAGACGTGAATCGAGTGGAGTTAGACGCGACAAAGCCAGGCAAATATGTGGAGGCACGTATTCCCGAGTAACTGCTTAAGAAAGAGATACGCCGACCCACCGGAGTGCAGTCCTCCCGGCATCGGTTCGACGGATGCCTCCCCTGGACCGAATCCGTCGCGGCAATCTCCACTCGAGCTCTGGTTGTACGCTGGCTGATCCCGAAACGCGCGTGAAGCACTTCACGGGGTTTCACCATACGTACGGTGGTAACAAACCAAGCGGGTGTTAGGCACCCTACCACCAGAAGAGCAGATGGAAACTCTGATATCCCTCAGTCGCTTCTTACGACATTCGCGGGAAGTGAAGGGGCGGTGAGTGGTATTCTCAGGGCTTGTTTACCGGTTCATTTTCAAACCTAAATCAGTGTCAAGTACATTAGGAGCGTTTTTATTTAGGTTTGGCTCTACCTTAACCTTAAAAAACAGTTTTCCTAAAGAGGGAAATCAAATAGCTTTTGAATCAGTTAAGCGGTTTTTAAAGGGTTTCATTTCGCTCTTTCTGACGGCATCGATAATAAATGAATAACTTGACTCACTAAACGCTAGCAAACGTGTCAATAAATGCATCAATCTCTGAGCATTAACAAGTTGTGACTGGATTAGTTCAAACAAAACAAACTTCAAGCGATGCCGACGCGTGCACGTGTCGCTCTGACCGGTTTATTAAGGTTTAAGGTACCGCTTTCATTTCGGACGCGCTCCGAACGAAACCTTTACTATAAACCAGTATTAACCTTTATTTACCGGTATTTTCGAAACCGGTTTCAAGCACTGGGTATTCTTTCTCCGTCACCGCACGGATAAAAATGTCTGGAAAAAATAAAAGATAGTTATACTCACGTAACGCGGCGTGGGCAGCGGTCGCGGGCGGGAAGGCGTTGTCCGTAGAGTTGATGACGGACAGCGCTATACTGCGCACGCCCAATTCTGTCGCTCGACGTAGCACGTTCCTGAACACCACATCAATATTATAAATAAATAATAAAATAAAATTTCCCACATTTACACCAATTAGCTTAGGCCTAGGGTTACTATTTAAAATTTGAAAAGTCCTAACAAAAATCCGGACATTTTAGTCACAAAATGCAAATATCATCCACTAAGTTACAGTGATATTATACGCGTGGTAGCAGACGTTCGCATCGCAAGGGGGGTCTCGTTGTTGATTTCTAAATATGATTTATATTTTGTTTTAAATTAATGAGAACTTAATAAAGATTATTTGACTTATTTGATATCCATACTATACTATACTATATATATATATATATTATATACTATAACTATATTATAAATGGGAAAGTGTGTTTGTTTGTTTGTCTTCTCTTCACGCCTAAACCGCTGAACCGATTGTGAGGAAATTTGGTATATGTATAGCTTGAACTTATGAGACTGCTATAGGCTACTTTTTTTTAATTTATGTATTCGAATTTACATAATTTTCAACTAAATTAATCATTTTCATGGTTGGTCCCGATAGAGATGGCGCTACTGTCACGAAGACAGATTAAATTTGAAATGTGGAAGTTGCTATCTTAATACGAGATGGCTCCACTCGTGTTCAATACCGAGTATTTTGTGTTAGTGTTTCATTTATTAAATCGAGGTAATTTTACGCAATTTCTTTCTAATCTCATTTTTAAAATTAAATCTAGCAAATACTACTCTAAATTTATAATATAAAAATATCATTTTCGAGTGATTATAGATTCTGGATGTTGCTTATAATAATAAGAGATGGCGCTACCATCTCGAATACCAACTCAACCGAGTCTGTAGTCTCTCTGGAAATAATATTTTCTGAGTAACTTAACAGATGGCACCACCCGTCTTTTAAAATGAGTATTTTTAATTGCTAAAAATGTGAGTTGTGATATTGCGTTTTTTCAGATCGCGCTATTTATGAACATGACTTTTTAATATTTATTGTTAATTTTAACGTGATGTAGGTAGATATTTTAATTAAAACAATATTAGTAAAAAAAACCGACTTCCTTCAGTGTCCTAATATCTTACCAGAAAATCTTATAAACATCAAATAGATATTAAATAATCAGCTGTTTACAGTAGACAGATACTAAATAAACAGCTGTTATGATTTATTTTAGTCCCTTAATCGAGTATTATCCAATAATTTTCAAGTGAAGATTGATCCTGGATGTTGAGTAGAGGTAGGCGCTACCAACTCGGATAACAATTCGAAAACCAAGCTGTTGCGTCTGAAACTGAAAAGATTTCGCTACGCTAAAATTATAATAATAGCCCTCGTCCTAACCCTAGCTAAAATAATAATAATTAAATAAAAATAATTAAATTAAAAAAAAAAACAAAAAGGAATATTAAAATCGTTTTGACGATTAACTTAACACATTGATCTTGGGTTTTTGTGAAAATAGGTGAATGGATAATTATTCGCAATTTTTTTTGGATTTTAAATACC
Source organism: Chilo suppressalis (assembly GCA_902850365.2). Taxonomy (NCBI): domain Eukaryota; kingdom Metazoa; phylum Arthropoda; class Insecta; order Lepidoptera; family Crambidae; genus Chilo; species Chilo suppressalis. The sequence goes on along the minus strand of OU963901.1, from coordinate 25,784,218 downwards.
TACCTACTATAAACAAGTTGAGTAGGTGCTTACAAATCATTTTTATACTGTTGTAACTAAAATAGGTAATTTTTTTTTAATTAATGACGCGCAAACGCAAATCTAGCCTTTATAGAGTATCCTCTCAAACACGAGAAAAGAGATTAACTAGGTCGCAAGAATCTCTTGAAGAAATTGAACTGAGAAGGCAAGAACAGGCAGATCGCCAAACTGCTTTGAGGGCCTCAGAATCTCAATCGCAGACACAGGAAAGGCGTCTTGAACAGTCTGAACGTTAAGCGAATTTGAGGGTCTTAGTATCACTGTCCTGCGACAGTGATACTAAGGCCCTCAATGTCTGCACATAGAGAAGACTTCAGGAGCAGACAGAGCGGCAGGCTCATTTGAGAGCCGCTGAATCGGATATACAGTCTCAACAAAGACTACTTGAACAAGCGGGGCGTCAAACTGCTTTAAGAGCTGCAGGAACACCTGCTGAAACTCAGCAAAGACTTGATGAGCAATTTTTTGAGGTCATTCGAAACACCTGAACAAGCACAGGCGCGCAGAGATTTAAATGTACGGCTAAGCAGAAAAGCGCCGTAATTTTAGTAGAAATAAGCTACTTTTACTCACTATGTCAAAAGAGGATGATAGCCTCAAATAGGAAAACCACGCGAGCGTAGCCGCGGGTAACACCTAGTAACTTAATAAGTAGATTTACTCATGTTCCAGCTAATTTATAAAATTCGGACAAATTAAAAAGCTGGACAAAGTCCGGACAAAAGGCGAAAAGTCCGGACATGTCCGGACAAATCCGGACGGACTAAACTGGGGCACAGGCCTTCCCTATGGATGGAATAGGGATATTGGGCCATGACCTGCCACGCAGGCCCAGTGCGGATTGGCGGGTGCTAACGACTGCAGATGCAGCCGGGACCAACGGCTTATCGTGCCTTCCGAAGCACGGAGGAAATCGAAATAGAAGATTTTTGGTCACCCATCCAATGACCGACCACTGCGAAAGTTGCTTAACTTCAAGGATGGCAGCCGAACGCGCTAACCACCTGCGTACACACAGATATATTTTTTTACATTTTAGTTCCATTTTCGATTTTAAAGACGGTTTTATTTGTTGTTTATTTCTGTTTTTCATTCATTTTAGTGAAAATTACATCGTCCAAGTAAACAATAACACACTCCTATTGGTTATTATTTCTCCGCTTCGCAGCCTCGCTCCGCTTTAGTGGATAGGCTAGGCAGCCGAAGTGTGTCGGTAGTCGCCTCGCTACCCGCTCACCTGTAGCAGTGCTGTGGCGCGGGCACGCGTGTGGACACGCGCGCCGTGTGCACCAGCACGCGCCCGCGCCCGCCCGCCCCCGCCCCGCCCGCGCTGCATCTGCGGCCGCGGCTCAATGTGCGGGTGCTGTGAGTGTGCCCCTACCCCCGCTCACCTGTAGCAGTGCTGTGGCGCGGGCACGCGTGTAGACACGCGCGCCGTGTGCACCAGCACGCGCCCGCGCCCGCCCGCCCCCGCCCCGCCCGCGCTGCATCTGCGGCCGCGGCCCAATGTGCGGGTGCTGTGAGTGTGCCCCTACCCCCGCTCACCTGTAGCAGTGCTGTGGCGCGGGCACGCGTGTGGACACGCGCGCCGTGTGCACCAGCACGCGCCCGCGCCCGCCCGCCCCCGCCCCGCCCGCGCTGCATCTGCGGCCGCGGCTCAATGTGCGGGTGCTGTGAGTGTGCCCCTACCCCCGCTCACCTGTAGCAGTGCTGTGGCGCGGGCACGCGTGTGGACACGCGCGCCGTGTGCACCAGCACGCGCCCGCGCCCGCCCGCCCCCGCCCCGCCCGCGCTGCATCTGCGGCCGCGGCTCAATGTGCGGGTGCTGTGAGTGTGCCCCTACCCCCGCTCACCTGTAGCAGTGCTGTGGCGCGGGCACGCGTGTGGACACGCGCGCCGTGTGCACCAGCACGCGCCCGCGCCCGCCCGCCCCCGCCCCGCCCGCGCTGCATCTGCGGCCGCGGCTCAATGTGCGGGTGCTGTGAGTGTGCCCCTACCCCCGCTCACCTGTAGCAGTGCTGTGGCGCGGGCACGCGTGTGGACACGCGCGCCGTGTGCACCAGCACGCGCCCGCGCCCGCCCGCCCCCGCCCCGCCCGCGCTGCATCTGCGGCCGCGGCTCAATGTGCGGGTGCTGTGAGTGTGCCCCTACCCCCGCTCACCTGTAGCAGTGCTGTGGCGCGGGCACGCGTGTGGACACGCGCGCCGTGTGCACCAGCACGCGCCCGCGCCCGCCCGCCCCCGCCCCGCCCGCGCTGCATCTGCGGCCGCGGCTCAATGTGCGGGTGCTGTGAGTGTGCCCCTACCCCCGCTCACCTGTAGCAGTGCTGTGGCGCGGGCACGCGTGTGGACACGCGCGCCGTGTGCACCAGCACGCGCCCGCGCCCGCCCGCCCCCGCCCCGCCCGCGCTGCATCTGCGGCCGCGGCTCAATGTGCGGGTGCTGTGAGTGTGCCCCTACCCCCGCTCACCTGTAGCAGTGCTGTGGCGCGGGCACGCGTGTGGACACGCGCGCCGTGTGCACCAGCACGCGCCCGCGCCCGCCCGCCCCCGCCCCGCCCGCGCTGCATCTGCGGCCGCGGCTCAATGTGCGGGTGCTGTGAGTGTGCCCCTACCCCCGCTCACCTGTAGCAGTGCTGTGGCGCGGGCACGCGTGTGGACACGCGCGCCGTGTGCACCAGCACGCGCCCGCGCCCGCCCGCCCCCGCCCCGCCCGCGCTGCATCTGCGGCCGCGGCTCAATGTGCGGGTGCTGTGAGTGTGCCCCTACCCCCGCTCACCTGTAGCAGTGCTGTGGCGCGGGCACGCGTGTGGACACGCGCGCCGTGTGCACCAGCACGCGCCCGCGCCCGCCCGCCCCCGCCCCGCCCGCGCTGCAATCTGCGGCCAAGAGAACGACAACACTAAGTACATATTGTTTTAAAGTTTAAGATTCTCTAAATCTATACTTTTTGACAACAGTGTATCCTTGTCATTCTCTATACAGAATGAAGAGGATAGACTGATGTCAAATTTAGTTTTAAGTTTAGAGAATCACGCCAGAATCGACATCATTGTATTATTACATTTAGTAAATCTCGCAATTTTGCGGACACGTAGGTACACAAGCATGACTGCTCGCTTCGAGTAGGTGCGAACGAATTTTTTTATGTAATTCCATCGGACCGGCTCGATGCGAACCTACTAGTTTTGAGCTTTGCGATCCACATTTGATTTTTGCGTTGATGCGGGAGTTAGTTAACAAAAAGGAAGTAAACTCACCCAGCGCTCTATTAAGTATTTCCGCCTTGAGTTCACAATAAGCGGCCGCCATGATGCGTTCGCTGAGTGGATTGCAATCCTGCAGTGTCTCGTTCGAGCTGTTGGTGATCGCGTCCACGTCCAGTTTATGTGAGTAGGGTCCATAATGCGCGATGTAGGCTAACAAAAACAAAGTAAACTCACCCAGCCCCCTACTAAGCATTTCCTCCTTCAGTTCGCCGCCGGCGGCCGCCATGATGCGTTCGCTGAGCGGGTTGCACTCCAGCAGCGTCTCGTCCGAGCTGTTGGTGATCGCGTCCACATCCAGGGTGGTGATGTCGCCTTGCCTGGAATTAATTGTTTTAGGAAGATTTAAGAAAGATGTTTTGATTACGGCATTTTCGTTTGTTTCAGGCAAGACCGGTAACGTGATTATTTGCCAAAAAGTTTAAGTTTTATCATACTGTTATAATTAACTACTACTAATAATACTAACTTAAAGTATTAATGTATTTAAAAAGAGACATAGCAAGCCAGATTTTACGCTGAAACTATTTTGCGGGAAAATAGCTTCCATCTTACTTTGTGTTTTTGAGGTCGAGAGAGGAATAAGCAATGCGCGATTGACCGATTTGATTGATTGATGTAGCTAGCTTGTCTTCGCTATGCCCATTTCTCACTTTCGGGGAAATCATTTATCTATTTTTAATCAATAATCATTCTTCACAGCTAGATAGTTAATTTTCGGTAAAATTTGACACCAGACAAATAACTATTACTAATCATCAAATCCCCTTCAGAAAATAAGGATTCTGTGAGTTCTTTGAAATTATGGGCGATAGCTGGCTGGACTGAGACTAACAGTGCTTGTGAACGGAACGATTTATACCCGGGTCTAGGGTCAGTAGACTTAGTGTCTACGTCCCCGTTCATCAGTTAGGTATGAGAACTATAGAGGTTTGTGAACGACACCGGCACTAGCGATGGTACCCCAAACCGTCCCATACACAAAAAGTCAGATCATTGAACATCATTGAACAAAATCCAACATAAGAGAAGTGGATATAAATAAGTTACTAATAAAGAGATAAGTAGTGTGTTATCATCAAGAATATTTATAATCATAATGCAAATAAAAAACTTCTGCGCGAAACCTTTGTTCCAAATTGCACAATGCAGTTATCTCACAATGATTGTTTAGATCGTAGAACAACATGTCTTCAGCTTTGTAAATAGTGTGATTTACAAATTAACTACGGAATTTCACTTAGAATAGAACACTGAAACCACATGTGTATAAAGTAAGACACAATTTTGAAGAATATAACGATATCTGCAGCTGAATGTTACGGCACGATTTTCTTCGGTATAGCGAGCGCATTGGAACTCCATTACAGACTGCAGTATTACTTCTAACCGCGGGTATTTTCTGTCCTTGGTATCTATGCACATTTCAATGTCATCTTGTATTGCCCTGTATATACTCATTATTGATAAACGATGAAAAAATAAAAGCGCAATAAATTCTTCCATCGGCCACAGGGAAAATACTTATTAGTGCCGTTTGGTGAGATTGGCATATGCTCTCAAGTAGTTCGTTGTAAAATTGTTCAACTCATTTTACTGAGATCAGAGATTAAATTTAAGATAATTACGAGAAAAGAAAAGATATCAGGAATCGGTGTCGGTCGATATTATTTACACAACTACTTATAAAAGTAAGTGTAAGTTTCTAAGAAGTTTTGTGTACCCATTCTGTTCTACAGCCACTGCTTTGTGTAGTTCATACGGCCACTGCCGCGTCGCGACTCCTGTTGATAACTTCTGTTACAGTCGACTTTATTATTTACAGTTACATTGCAGGTCACGAACGGTACTTAGAGGTCGATGGCAATTAATGACAGAGTAGCGGCAAACGACCATGAGAGGATATATGTCTACACGACGATGCCTACAATTATAAGGCGGAGCCAATATTGGCATAGAGAGCGAGCACAGGTGTGACGGTAATTGTTACTACATCGAAGGCCTTCCGACGCTTACAGTAGTCCACTACTGTAGGAATTATCAGAAGATTCCTGGTTCGAATCCTGGCAGGGTCGCCATGAAAGAATGGGAGTTCGGGAGTATTATAGTAAACAGTTTATATGTTCACGTAGTATTTAATACTGTCTCAGAGTACAATGAGTCGTTAATATATAAGAGGTTAATAGTTGCATAAGTATATATAATATGTATGTCTACAAACAACAAATCTTTTTAGGAAATTTGTGCTCAGTTTCCCATAGTTCTGTTCTTACGAATCCCTATTTAAGCACAGAAAAATTAAGGTGGCTAGTGCGGCAAGTTTGAAATCATAGGAAATTACTTTCCTTTCTCGAAAGTTCTTGGTGATCTCGATCACCAACGAACTAAACACGAAATGGTTGTTAATCTCGATAACTCTGCCCTGTAGGCAGTGAATTTGTTCTGGTAGGATGCACTCACCATATTGCGACCAACTGCTTCGCCACAATACCGTAGTCGGGTAGGCACTAACGTCATCAGGAAGCAGTTTTTGATCTCGTGGTCGTATCTACAGCCTTCATCGATAAATGCACTTCCCAGTACAAAAAGAATTTTTCAAATCGGAACAGCAGAGCAATGTTATATTCGGTACAACGGGTCCTAAATTACGCAACGAATTTTTTACTTGGAATAGAATCATAATTATTATGAAGAAAGTCATTGTGTATTATAAGCCATTGAACAAAAACTATAGTCTACACTACAGCTCTACACCGAAGCAGAGCGAGGGCGGGCCACTAGTCGTATATATACTTTTTCTAAGCATGGGTAATAGGCATGAGCCGATTGAGGGATAGCAACTGCCTTAAAACCTACGGCGCTTGGCTACAGTCTTCAGGTACATGTAGAATAGGGGTTTACTCACATCATATTGCGAAGTGGTTATCGATCTCTAGCTCGTATACTTTTTAGGATAGCTAATAGGCATGTGATGGCTAGCCATTGCGTTGAAGCCTATGACGCTTAGCTGTAGTCTTCTGTGGGGTACTTTACACTTGGGGGTGTAGTGTACTCACCATATCGCGAACCGGTTGTTGATCTCGGGGTCGTGCGGGTAGGCGAGCTGGTCGTGGTGGTGTTCGGGCGCGTGGGGCGCGGCCTGGGACCACCAACACCAGTGTAAGATGAAGGTGGGCCCTCACCATATCGCGCACCGGTTGTTGATCTCAGGGTCGTGCGGGTAGGCGAGCTGGTCGTGGTGGTTGTCAGGCGCGTGGGGCGCGGCCTGGGACCACCGCAGCACCACCGCCACCAGTGTAAGGTGAAGGTGGGCACTCACCATATCGCGCACCGGTTTTTGATCTCAGGGTCGTGCGGGTAGGCGAACTGATCGTGTACGGGCGCCTGGGGCTCGGCCTGGGACCACCGCAGCACGACCGCCACCGCTGTAAGGTGAAGGTGGGGTGTACTCACCATATCGCGAACCGGTTGTTGATCTCGGGGTCGTGCGGGTAGGCGAGCTGGTCGTGGTCATGGTCGGGCGCGTGGGGCGCGCAGTGGGCGGGCGCGGCCTGGGACCACCGCGGCACCACCGCCACCGCGCCGCCCGCGCACGACGGCGTGCGCATCACGCACCGCGACGGATCTGGAACAATATAGATGGTCACTGGTAACGAACCATGCATTACATAAACACATATCTACTACATTGGGTATTTCTTCATTTAAGCCCTTATAGAATCCTATAGTCTCTCTCTCTTAAACATCGATTAAGTTTTAAGCTTAATTAAAGACAGTCATATCAATTTGACATCTATGAGTACGGCTGTGAGAATTTTAAAACAAGTGTTTTGAATCAAATTTAAAAGCTCAAAATCTTTAAATCTCATATTTGCTCTCTCTTCTACTTCTCCCTTTACTGGAGAACACAGAAGTTGTGGTTTAGGATTCTCGTGTGGATGTGTACACACAGACTATGAAAGAGACAATGTACGCAGTGATTACTGAGGCATTTTGTAGATTAATGAGTAATCTAAATGTTTTGATGACTTGAGTACCCAGAAAAGATATATTTTTATGACTGCCCTCAAAAAAGTGGAGCAGAAAGTAAACAAACTAAGATTCCCGTTATTTTTGTGACGTGATATGTATGTTTTATTGGCACCTGTATGTACGCTAAAATGCCAACCCAAACAGCAAATAGTAACTCAGATCTATCAACATGCATAGCACCAACTGCAAACGTTAATTTGACTTTAAATGTTAGTACTTTAGAATAATATAAGTTAAGAATACCTATATTTTTTTTTACTTTATAGTGGTTTTGTTTTTATGAAGTCTGTTTTTATTGGAAAATCTTGTACTTTCGGATGTTAACGCAGACTAAGGTCACAATACTTCCACAAATTCAAATACAGAAAAAACACAACCGTGTAAATATTATCGCGGTTGTCGCGCGGTGTCATAGGTACGATTCATCATGCGGGACGGTAAAAAAACATGCCCATTTCTTTTATTCATATCCGTTTAATATCACTGTTGCTTTCGCTGCCAAAGAGGTTAGTGACTATCAAAATAATGAGGTCGTCGTCCCGCCGCGCCGCTGCCTACAGTGGTCTTTGCAAAAATATTTGAGTGGTCCTAGATACAAAAATATTAAGTGCTAAGAAAGAGGTTAAGTTAGGGAATTCTGATAAAATTGTAGTATGTATATATTATGTTTGGTGAACTTTCCTCCATCTTAAAGAAAACTGATTTAAATATCTTTATTTTATTGTATAACGGGGTGTGAATTTTGGTTCAGACAGGCAAGGTAAGAAAGAGGTTTTCTTGTAACTGGTATCATATGCCACTTGTTGATATGTAATTATCTAAGCTTTGTTTTTTCAAATAAATATAATATACGAAGAGATAAAAAGATCTCAATTAATTTATTAAGGATTAACATAGCCGTAGAAAATAGACAACAAAATTTAGCAGACACGAAATTACAGAGAATAAATAAATTTAGACTATAAGTGTAATTTTGTGTAGGTATTTTTCAGTAAACGGTTGCATGCAACGATTTATAAACGTTTTTAATGGAAGAGACGTTTATGGTACTTATTTGATAGGGCATGTCAACTTAATTACCATTAAAACAGGTATGCCACTACTTGGAAATTTCTTACATACTTGTAAGTGTCTAGTAGCTAATACTCAATGCTATGCTAAAAAGGTTTAGGTGAAATCTAAATTGAAAAAATATGTAGATGGCTCCACGTATCATCCTACAATGGATTTTTATGTAAGTGTGGCAAAGAAGCTTAAAGTCAAGCTTGATGTCCACTTCGAGCATAACGCTTGAGATACCGCACATCTATACCGAAACCTGACAGGTACATAATACTGTCGTCCTCAAACTAAAGTGTGGCTAAGTGACATGTGATTTTTCAGTCTTAAATTGCATCTTACACAGTTTTTTATTCTCCATCGATCTGTCTTTAACAAGTATTCGTATCTTTTATAGTTTAAGTCTTAAAATCCGTCATGGTGGTTACAATTAGCAATATTTTAAAGTTTACGCACCGTTTTTGTGGCCATATCTCAAAATTTGGTTTTGTCACCGAATTTTAGCTGGAGGACGGCAAAATATTCGTATCGCCATTGTCAAAGTTTCAATGGAAACTAAACAGCGCCCCTATCGGTTGTCAGAACAAACTAGCTTTTTCCATAGAAAATTTTACATGACGATATGAGTACTTCCTTGCTTGTTGTTCGTGTTTGGGGTACAGGACTGTTGGACTCGCGCGTTGGCTATCGAACGGAAACTTGCGCGTTACCTATCCAACGGAAACTTGACTCAACGCCAGAAACAAAACACCACATGAATATATAATTATTAAAAAATATACTACGGTCTACTGTACCCTTAGTACGAGTTTTACAATTACGAAAACTATGATAGTTTTCGTGAGCTCGTACTCGTACTAAGGGTACTGATTTTATTGTTTTCGTTTCAATACAAATAATCAGTGTTTAAATTCTATCATTAAATCGTTTGCGTCTTCTTAAATTTCAAGAATATTTGGTTACTTTTCACCAAAACGGACTTAGAAACATAATTTACAATTACGAAAACTATGATAGTTTTCGTGGGCTCAAACTCGTACTAAGGGTACTGTAAAGGGGCCAGACGGGTGGATCTCTCTTAAAATCTGCAAGATTTGGTATATATGACAATTAGTTAAAGAACTTCAATGATGCTTATCCTTTCTTTTTTCTGCAAGTCTTCCAAAATTACGTTCCAACCAAAATGAAACGCAAAACTGTTAACAAATTAATCGAGTTCTAGAACATGTTCTAGTAAGGAGATTAAATTAATTTATTTGTTTTGTTTAGCCCATGCAGCGACATCGAAGCCATACATTGATACACTGTCAAATCGTAAATGTGCTGTCGAATACATTAACTAGGTATTGTAACGTCCGTTACGTTACAGCCTCCTTGTTTTGGTAAACTCTTTGTTCATGTAATGCCTACGGTTGGCAGTTATATTAAAAAGGTAATATCATGTTTGTTAAAGATTTGAAATTGGGAATCTTCTGTCGTTGGATAGAAGATTCCAAGAGATAGACTTCAGGCACCAAACCATACGTTGATAGATTAAGCTCAATTATTATTTTCGTCTGATTTCTAATAAAATAAAAGAGTTAAACAATATAAGTTGTTTTCCATTTGATAAAACTACGCCCCCAGGCTCTATCCCTTCATGGTAGATCGCCGCAGTATCTACATACATAAGGTAATTACTTAGTGCGTATATGCATTACGTATTTTGATGTTTGCTACTTACTACAACTAGTAAAAATTGCTTACATAATGTAAGGTGCGTATAAATAAATGGGTTACACGACGTTATTAGGCATTCATTTTGAGCACTCACGCAAAAGCTACAGTTTACTACGTAATCTACGTCATGAGATCTGCTTATTAAACAATGTGGTTGAACAATTATTCAATTTGTAATGCCCGATATCTAGGTCACAACCTGTGACGTCAGCTATGCACCTCTGCTCCCATTGAGTTTACAAGCAAATTCCAAAATTCAGTTTTTGCTAAGCATATTTCCAAAACCAAAACAGCGCAGCTAAAGTTTATAGGTAAAATATTCATGTCTTGTGCGACAAAACTCGCGTGACTGAATCATGCTAAGAAAATTATTATACCACGATTAAGCAAAAAGGAAAACAAGGCATTGAAGCTTTCTGCTGCTTAAATTTTCATAAATTATAATGTGATTTAGGACAATGGAAAAAAAACTATGCAGGTTTATTACATATTTGGTAGATTGTTATTTTTATCGTTTCTGTAAGTATTTCATTGTAGATATAGATAAGTATTTATGTATTTTCATTTCAAGTCGATAGAAGTCATATGGATTTTTGTTCAACCATCGTATTATGTAACATAGTAAAAATTGATTCAGACAACTATAACACATCCTATATTACCCTACAGTAAATAATTACATATTCCTATAACAAAGAAAGTGAAATCACTTACTCGCTTCTTTATATCTCAAGATAGCGGAAAGTATAGTAAAATACCCCTAAGCTGTATGAAACATGATGCTTTTTACGCAAATTACAAGAGTCATCGATTAGGGGGAAAACAAAAATTACGTTGAGAAAAATTCAAGGACGAACTTCCTTCGTGCAAGAGACAGATAAAATCTACATTTTGTTGACTACGGGATATACCAAGGTCGCGCAAGACGGTGATGGAGACGGTTACATAACAAGCGAAAAAATAATTTAAGATCTTACCTAAAATAGTCATTCTAAGGTGGAACGCGAGAGTAAATAATCACAAGCACTCGGTTGAGATGTCAAAAATAGATTTTGATCCGATGTGCACACTTCCACTCGGCTCCGAACACGGATGGCATGTGACCTCGGCAAGCGGGAAGGAACACACCCCCGAGGTGACGCGCTGAAGGGGAGGGACGGACGCGCCGTGACGTCACACGGTCGACAACCCCAGGAAGTGGGTCATGGGATCGTAATGGTCGATATGGCGAGTGCTTCAAGGGGTAAGTCTTTATATTCTGACAAACGGATGAATCCGCGACCCTTGGTTCTGTCAGATTTCTTTATTAAGCAGCTCTTAAAAAGTGTCTTACGTTGAGCGTACGATCACTTTTTGAATGAAAGTCTAAGGCTTGTTTCACACGTGCACAGCCACAACATGTGGGCGGGCACTAATTCGTATTAAAATTAATAGTTCAATTCGCACAGAACACCTTTTGCCATTACTATCGACATCATGTGTGATACCGACCACAACGCAACTACCAGCGACACGATGAACTAGCAGTTGGCCACGTCGCAGACATTTGTTTCCCCACAAAAGTTGTATGTACGCTTCGAAACCACATCGCAACCACTAGGGAGAATGTAACCACATACACATTTTGTAAGTACTATCACGGAATTTTGCGCTCTGTCACTTGGCGAACAAAATGCTTTGAACGGTTTTCTACAGTAGTTTTTACTACGCCGCGCCTTCGCGTCGGACGCGCCAATCCGGGTCGCCGCACAAAAGTAAAACAGAGAGTATTTCATTGATTGAATAATGAATTGAATTGCATTTGCTTGAGTTGCAATTTGTCAACCGCATCGTGATCGCGACAGCGCTATACGAAAAAGTAAGACAGCGATAATTACATGTCTATGAATGAATTTTTACTACGCCGCTACCGCAAGCGATTATGGCATTATGGATGACAGAGCGAGTCTTTCCGCGAGTGTACCACAACGCAACCGCAAGAAGCTGCAGAGACTGTTCATTCACACGTAACCACAGCTTGATCACTTTTTGTCACGACGGTGTTGTGTGATTGTGGTACGTGTGCAACAACACAATCTTGTCGACCAAATGGAAAAACATATTTAACAAAATAACGAAAACCTTCAGAAAAGCTCTTTTCGTGAAATCATGTGATTAGAACTTATGTAGAGAGCTGAGCTAATAATAGTCAGTTGAAATTAGAAGTAGAAAGACATTTTTATTTTTCGCAAACACTGATTACGAAATTGGTCTGAAGTTCCTACAAATATGTACCAATAACATTGTGGTACCATTTGTCAACAGTGCAAACAATGACACAAGGCTGTCTGTCAGTAACTATTTTAGGTAGCTATTCAAAGAAAATACAAACAAAATTGCCTATGACCTTAAAACGATTATGTCATTAGAAGAAGTCGTAAGAGTGGAATATCTGAAAGACACAAAGTGTCTTTCGATCAACAATTCTATTGATAACGGGTTGCATACAAAATCAAAGCTAAAAACTGTCCGCGTATGTTTACACTTATGCAGCTACATTCGATTCAGTTGAACCTAATAACTATCTCCTAAAGGAATAAGGTTACAAATAACAAAATGTTATTTCGTACATACGACCTTTTGTCTTATAAAACGAACTCTTGTTCCTTTTATAAATTATATATCCGATACTTGGAAAAACACGATAAATCAACCTTATGACCCACAAAATAAAATATTTTTACTAGTCATCGGCCAGCGAGTTAATTCGTTTTGTATTAACCGACCTAAAATAAAATTAGATCCCACGCCTCAAGTGAGGCTATATTACGAGACGGATTTTACGCGCTGACCCGTTATCTTTAGAACTGTTATCGAAGCAAAATGTATATGGACCTGTTCAGAGACAGCAATTTAAATTTTTCGAATTTTCTTTTACTTTACTAAACTTTGAGCACATCTATCGACTCCAATTAAATGTACATTTCGATGGAACTCCAACTTTTCTGATTTAACTTTGGACAGCCAACCTTGCAAAGTTTAGATTGTGCAGCGTTTTGTACAAGATTTGTGTTACATGTTGTATGTTATATCAGTACTAGCGGCCGCCCGCGACTTTGTCCGCGTTAACTTCAGTTTTTTTGAGAATATCTCAGTTCCATTTTTTCAGGATAGAAAGTACCCGATGTTTCAATCCAGGTAATAACTTATATGTGTTACCCAAAATTCTTCGTTTAACCGTTTTTGCGTGATTGAGTAATTAACATTTAAACTTTCACACACATGAGATATATTACACTCTGTTCTTAACATATTTCATTATGTCACGTGATTTGACATTTATTAAATTCGATAACTTTACTTAGAAAATACAGAACAAGTCAACAAAACTATAAGACATCACAGTAAAGTAGTTTTGTTCACTATATATCCAAATCGGGAAGCGATCAGATAGTAATTAGAGATTATAATGTTTTTATTTTAAAAGCATTTCACTGCTCGATGTAGGATATTTTAAAATTTAATTTTGTTACTTGTTTACAAATCAATTTGCGAAATTCGAGTAAATATATGTACGTTAAACTTATACTTCCACCCATACTAATATTATAAACGCGAAAGTGTGTCGGCCTCTCTGTCTCTAACCTCTTCACGCCTAAACCGTTAAACCTATTCAAATGAAATTTGGAATAGAGGTGATTTGGGTCTCGGGAAGTACATAGGTTTTTTATCGCAGAATCCATTATTTAAGGAGGTGAAAATGGGTGTGGAAACCAATTTTTCCACGCAGACTAGTACGCGGAAGAATCCCTAAACGGGGATCCCGCGGTTTCTCACTAAGCAGCTTAGAGGGTATTCGCAGGGTTATTTAGCGAATATTATGCCGTAAAGCGCCCTTCAGTGGGCAGCCACTGTGGGGGCTCGTAAGGCTTGCGGGAGCCAGGTGTTAGGTCCGTTCGGCGGTGCCGCCGGCGCTGTCGTCTGTAAATAGAGGTTTTGCCTGCGTCACAAAAAAAAAGGTCAGCCACTAGTCGGGCTCAATATAATTATAATGACTAGTCATTTATAATATTGAGCCCGAATCAGCAAACCACCGTTAGAACAAACATTTTACGTATGCTTAATTTTGTAGCTGATACGATGATTGAGATACAGAATTTACTTTAGACTAGAGAGCCCTAAAGGTTATAATATAAGAGACGTATACAGAGAGGTCTTATAACAAAAAAGTTAGACACTGATTTAAACCATTTCAAGGCAAATTTTGTAAAACATTTTTTCTTAAACTCGTAATGAACGCATGACTAACTTTTTATAAAGACAGTTTTTTCAAAATGTTGATGCCGTGGCCAAGTTATACTGTAATAAAAGTGCACTACGCGCACTTCTAGGAACGAAAAAACATAAGTATGACTATATAATGACAAGCGTGTTGTTGCAACTCCGAGAACAATAGGTGGGATTGGGGGATTATCTTAATTTACACTTGCTTTAGCCTTGGTAATTTATTTATGGTTAACGTTATAAACAGTCACATAAATGCACGAGAATACAGGATGGGCGGCTTAAGTTAATCAATGAATTGAGATAAATTTCAAAACAATTGTGTTGTAGTTTCAGCATTTTATTATGCTTTTAAAAAAACAATTTGCTTATGTTTGTATGCGTAATAAAGCAATAATCGAGTAGTTAAAGGAGATATGAATGTGACATTAAAAATATATGCACAAAATATAAGAAGTACTCTACTACAAACAAGTTTAGAGAACTGCTGGAAAACGAAATCTTTTTCAAATTATTAACAATTTAAATGAAGGAGAGTTCAATAATTTTATAAGTTGAAGCTATTTATATTTAACTTGCGGTGTATCCCGCGGTTTATAAGGGATATTTTCCCGCAGTAAAACGTAGCCTTATATGTTAATCCAGGGTGTCAGCTTATTAAAAGCAACCATACCAAGTTTTATTAAAAGCGCTCGAGCCGTTTATACGTGAAGAAATAACAAACATACACACTCACAAACTTTCGCCTTTATAATATTGGTGTGATAACTCATAAACATTTTACAAATTTTCAATTATTAAGATTAATAAAAGCAGTAGGAAAGCATAAGTATTTCTGCTTCATCTCCATTCAAATCACGAGCGAATGCTATTCATACAACAACAATGATATCATTTTACATGCAGAATAAAGACTAAGAACACCTAAAACAACAGACAATATACTGCTATCAGAGATAAGAAAAGAGGTTATTTGTGGTTAGACCAAACAAAACCATAAAACGCCCCGTATTGACATGCCGAGTTTACCGTGAATCAACTACATAACTAAAATAGATATTTGCTTGTAATCGTTAGTAACTTTAGTAGGTACCACAATCCGAGTTCGTTTAGCTCTTCTGCCTTAAGAGAATGGTTAAATTTAGCGGTAGTCCGTACCGTACTCAGAGTAGGACTGTTGATAAAATATCGATATATCGAAATATCGATATTATTTTTTAGAAATATCGATATTTATTACTAATATTATTTTGGGCGATATATCGATACTTCGATATTGAAATATGAATATCGACGGTCGATATTTTTTAAAAATAAGTTTTCATTGGTGTCGATTCTAGCATGATTCTCTAAACCTAAACTTAAATTTGACAGCAGTATATCCTTGTCATTCTCTATACAGAATGAAAAGGAGAGACTGATGTCAAATTTAGTTTTAAGTTTAGAGAATCACGCCAGAATTGGCACCAATATCTATGGTCTGTCTCTGTACTACTCTGTAGTCGGTGATTAATACGAGCAAAGGTTTTTTGGCGGGATTTCATCGAGTGCGGTTGGCGTCTTATTTTAATTATTCTTAAATTCGTTCATAGTGGGTATTGTGAAATAAAATTGGTGTGGTTTTGTGTAACAACTGTCTGCGTAACTGAAGAATTAGTGGAATCATTAAAATATACGCTATTCCGGTCAAGTGGACGTGAGAATTTTATTTGATTTCATCTGCTACATCTGTAGCATCTGAACGAATTGCTTCTACAATCAATCTTTTAGTGCCTAATAATCGTAGTAGTCAAACAGCTGAACATATAAAACAACGAGTGTTTTTGAAAACTCTTACTGAGAAATATTGGTATGCATAGTTGTTTAATAAAAATTCAACAATAATTGTTAAGAACCTAACATTTTCATACATTTATAATTTAATTTGTTTAATAAATATACTGAATTAAAAACTGTGTAAATAATTTCTGAGCCGACTTAGGATTGTTTTTTTTAAACGAAAGCCTATAAAATAAAATCAAAAAAAATATCGATCTATCGAAATATCGATATTTTTTTTCGATATATCAAACTCCGATATTGATATATTTTAAAATATCGATATATCGAGAATACGATATTTTAAAAAATATCAACAGTCCTAACTCAGAGATGACAATTCTTCACAATCATTCTTTATGTTTGATCAAAGTATACGTTGTCACTATCTTTGATAACAATACATTTAAATGCTTGTGCAGATCATGCAATTTAAGGCGCGAATATATCGCGTAATTCGAATGGCGCGATCGTGAGGTACTAGCGATAGGAGGGGCTCACATAACATAACATTTCGTCCAACTTCACATTTTTGATCGAAGGTCTATATACACGTGCCTTTTCCCTCTCGCACGTAATTGCGTGCTGTACCCCTAGCACGAACCATTATCGTATTCGAATAGTTTGCGAGTGCTAAATGTCAATGTCAAATTTTGTATGGAGACTTGAACAGCAGCGCCACAAAGTATGTAACGAGAACTAAGAATCAGTATACATTTGACAATGACATTTTGGACTCGCAAACGTTACGAATTCGATATTGGTTCATGCTAAGGGTACTGTATGTACACGAAGCACGAACTTTCGACAGATCCGTAATCGTATCGCCATCATCAAATTTTGTATGGAAGAGCCAGTTTGTTCTTACGTCCGCTACGGGCGCTGCTTAGTTTTTATAGAAAGAAACTGGTCGCAGGAAGCCGAAGTACTAGAGACACCAACACCGGTGATATCTCCAGTTCTACCAACTAAAGTAGCTCCAAGTGAATTTCTTGAATTAAAGAAAAAATTGGAAACTTTTTAGGTGTATTCTGACCTGAAAAGCCAAGATCTCAACAATCGATAGAAAAAAAAACAGGTCAATGTGATGGCAAAACTATTGACAACGATTTACAATCGCAAATTTAATCAATAGTGATTGACATATAATTCACGAATGATGGTCGTTGTAAAGTTACCCGACGTATATTACACAAGTTTCTTTGCTATAACTTAGGCATAGTTTAGTATTTGTCTGATTCTAAGACATTGACATAAAACGTGATATTTAATGTCTTTGTTTTGATTATCAATATGTGATATAAAACAAAATGTCAATACAATAAGGTTGTAAGCCTCATTTTCTGGAGAACGTTTTGTAACAATAAACTTTATATAGTCATCTTGTTTATGCCGTTTATATTTAGCCATAATATGAAGTCAATAAATGAAAGCAAAATTATTGATTTACAAATCTATGATTATACTGCTTGCGTGTTTGAATTGCGCTAACCATAACGATTGAAATGATTGTTTTTAACTTATTTGTTTACACAATAAACGCAGCTATTGTCTATACCTTGATTGAATCATCAATCAATCACATGATGAAATAAACCTTTAATTAGAGATTCGAGAAGTTATTAATCTGTTGTTTTCTAAATGTTGAAATAAATGTATAAAATAAAACTGTTATTACTAAAATAAATGTATTTTTTATCATAAGAGGTTCACATAATATAATAGAGTTTATAACACAGAAGTTAATGGGTTTCAGCTATTTTTCAATAACGATGTTTATAAACATTGAAGGTTGTTACACAAACATGATTATCTTTAATGTATCCAAGGATTCATTTTCTTGTGTGTTGGCCTTTGTATTTTATGCAATTATGTAAACATGTCATGCTCAAAGAGCAAGTCACTTTACCTATTACACCTATAATGAAGTCTATAGTATTTCCATTCCATCAAAGAATTTTCCGAAGCGAGTTTGGAACGGAAGGAAAGAAACCCATCTGAATTCATAATTATAAAGATGTTTATAATTAATTACAATGAATCACCGAAAAATTCTTTGTCTAACCATTTGGTTACAACACAACTAAAAAGCAAATACGTCTAATTACTGTAGCAAGCAGTTATCAAGAGTCTTTTGCGATGACGCATTTATTGTATCACAGAAACGTGCAGGCTTAATTCCCAACCTAGTGTCTAAGCAGCCTACTCTATACTGTACTTAGAATTATTTATTTATTCTTTATTATCATAGAATCAGTAAATGGCGAACTAAATGCCATAGGCTTTTTCTACCAGGCAACCAGTAATGGTGTAGAATCCGAAATGTTTATGGCGATAGAATATGAGTTTTATTGCCTCCATACTTATTGCATCACAGCAAACGTGAAAATGAATAAGAATGATTGTTTACACAAATATTATTGGTGGGTAAAACAACGGATGACGACATCACTGGATACATAGATTTGGCAAAAGATAAAGAAATCCGCGACTGACCTCCTACACAATTCAATAGAATAAGTTAGCTCTTATAAGTAGTTATGGAAGCAATATTATAGTTATTTCTAAAATCATATTCTGCATCGTATCCACAATTTGTTGATCATAACAGTTGGATCGTGGTGTAGTTTCTTGTTTCAAAACTAACAAACAGGATGACAATAGTGGTGCACAGTGCATGAATAGTGGTGATCCTAATACATATCACAAAACCAAATGGCGATTCAAAAGAAAATAGTAAAAAAAAACAAATTTAATTTTAGTTTAAATTTGTCAATTCTTAATTTGGTTAAAACTTTTACTTCTAAGCCAGCCAGCAGCGATCATTTCTTGTAGGTCTTTAAAACAAATTTTTGGAACATACGGAAATTGTAGCCATATCAATGGATAAGATGGAATGCTCAACGTTACTGAGTCTAGACTTGCTTTGCTCGAACAAAGGCTGAGTTTATTAACCTAGATTACAGAATAATATCGCCGAGTATAGGAGTATATAATAAACGTAAGAAACGTTAGTGTAGTTTGTGCACGCTAAGGTTTTGAGGCTTTCGATAAAATCACGAAAGAGCTTCTCAGACCTTATAGTTAAGTCGTGTAGAAACAAATAACCATTTGTCAAAATTTTACATGTTTACCATGTATTTGACGTGACATGAACTATAGTCAAAGAGGGGTGATGACGGGGTACAGTAAACGAAATTCTATTTAGTCCGTCAGTTAGATGATCAAAAAATAATGGACGCGTATTTTTTCTTTGGGCAATCAACCAAAAAATGACAAAGTTATAGCGCGTCAAAGTTTGGGAGTAGGGGCTCGTGACGTCACTTTTGAGTGAATTTTCACTTATAAGTGACGTCATGCGACTTTTCAAATCAATATATCTCTGCAATGTTTATATTATGTGAAAGAAAATACGTGTCCAATACTTTTTGATAATCTACCTTATAAACGAAAAAAAAAATTAGTCATCATCCCTATTTAACTATGTTTCAAACAACGCGGGCTTAGCTTTTTAAAGTATTGTAACGGAAGTTGCGTCAACGGAGTTTAGTGTTATCAGCATGACTTCTTTCTCGGATAATATGCCTCTGTAACACATTCATGATGGTAACCAATTATGATACATAGGCAAGATTACATACCATGTGCTCCCTCAAGGGTAGGCATGAAGGAAAATCTTTTGCGATTGGTAGCATGAGTTGGTTTTATGGGTACCACAACGAGGTCATTACTTTAATCCGTTCGTGATATTCTTGTTGCGTTCACCAGTTTTTCGTATCTACGAAAATTCTGAAACGAAACGGTTCTCGAGGCGCCCTAATTTTTTTTAAATGGAGTTACATTTTCTTTGTTTCCCATACTAATATTATAAAGCTGAAGAATTTGTTTGTTTGGTTTGAACGCGCTAATCTCAGGAACTACTGATGCGTATTAAAAAAATATTTTTGTGATAGATACCCCATTAATCGAGGAGGGTTAAAGCCCATATAATATCATGATAAGACTAATAAGAGCAGAGCATCAATGGAAAAAATCGCTAAAATGGGAAAAATATAATCGTTTTCAGAGCTTTCGTTGCGGGCGCTGCGTAAATGGTTAGTTAGACAAAAAAAAATACATTCGAACACAGAACCTCTTCCTGTTTTGAAGTCGGTTAAGAACCATGTATGACCGAATTGTTCCCCTTTCGAAAGTTCTTTATAATGCCCGAGACAGCATGATATGTCTATCTTTTAAGTTTACTTACTATAATCTTTTTCCTCAAATTAACCACATTCATCGACTGTTAGGCGACACGAAGTTCGCCGGGTCAGCTAGTTTAAAAGGTTTGATTTTGTGACTTTCACTTTGATGTATGATGATGTGGTCATTTAGCTTAAGTTAAAACAGTAGTTAGTTAATTATAAGCAATTGTTGTAATTTTTCCCTAGACATCGAGGAAATTTTTATACATACCTAATTTCTTTATTATCTTATTTTAATACAGATTGTTCACAAGTATGCAAATAAACTGAGGAGCACGTTGAGGAGCTCGATGACGCAAGTGGTTAGCGCGTTCGGCTGCGGTCGTTGAAGTTAAGCAACTTTCGCAGTGGTCGGTCATTGGATGGGTGACCAAAAATTTACTATCTTGAGTTCCTCCGTGCTTCGGAAGGCACGTTAAGCCGTTGGTCCCGGCTGCATCTGCAGTTGTTAGCACCTACCAATCCGCACTGGGCCCGCGTGGTTGGTCATGGCCCAATCTCCCAATTCCATCCATAGGGAAGGCCTGTGCCCCAGCAGTGGGGACATTAATAGGCTGATGATGATGATGATGCAAATAAACTACCTGACTTCGATTTTTAGATTGAAGTTTCTCTTACATTGTTAGCGAGTTTATTGGTTAATATTAAGAAAAATATTGTTAGGGAAAAGCTACGATCGTGATTGCTCAGTTCTAAACTAACAGCCAGTTTTAATAATTAAACTACAATAAAAGTAGACCTCCAGTAGGGGTTCAGATTAACGTAGACACCGCATGTACTTTAAATTGTATGGAAACCGAGTGTCCGATTTTGAGTACTCACGAGACCAAATAAGTGCTGAAAAAGCATGTGCCCCGGTCACCTATATCGTTTTTACAGCTCAATATGACAGATACTTTTTAATTCAAAAAAACATTACGGTCGACGTCCGGTCTAGAGAACGGTGACGCGAAGAAATAAGTTAACGTTAAAGGAAGACCATTGGTCTACCTTTTAGCACGCGAAGGAAATACACTTTAGCTAGCTACGTCTATTAGCTAGACCCTACTAAAGCTTTGATGCAAGTTATTTTTATTTAAAACTATAATAACAACAGTTGCTAAGTAATGGAACCAAGAAATTAAAGACTAATGACGGTTATTAAAGAACAAAGGTCCATGTTTTAGTTTTATTGCACAAAGAAAGAAAATTGACGATATGATTTATATTACTCATTGTCATTGCGAAGAATTCGTTCTTACAGACGGTGGAGCGAACGACAGCAGATAAACTGGCACAGCGAAAATGACTCTTGATGCTACGTATCATAAATGCTACGAATACCAAAATGTACTACTATCAGATGTGCGCTTGACTGTACCTCCAGGACTTAACACTAAGCACGGAAGATTACGTTTTAAAAGTAAATAAATCACTTTAATGGTGTTTAATTACTGTAACAGTTCTTTTTAATTTCTTTATCATAATTTAGCTTTTTAAAGTAACAAGAGGTATAGTTACTTCTTTTGCTATAAGTATTGCAGTCTTGTAACTTATGAAATAGAAACAATACAATTACAAATACAGACGACCATGAACAAAATGCAATCGATGACGCGAGTTCACACGGTAAGCAGTTTACATTTAACACCACAATAGGTAAAGAGAGAGAGAGAGAGAGAACTAACTATTCGTAGAGTTCTTTGTCACTGTTTTGTAAATAAAATTATGCAGTTTTTTAATATTTATTATAAGGCTTTTTAGTCGCTGGGCGATTGTGTCAGCCCATTTATATAATTGATGACATAACACTTACGGAACACAAAAAAGGGGATCTTCATATGTGAACGTTCGCGAGACCATTTCGCATCAACAAGTGCTTTTTAACCAGTGAATTTGTAACTGCAATGGCTATATTGAAAATGCTATACTTGTCTACTACTAAGCATCCTCATGTGGATGAGTCTGACTCTCACTTGGCCGATTGCTTAATAAGCGCCTACTCTATCCATGATTCTATTTAAAAATGCGAAAGGAACTGTCTGTCTGACTGTTACGCTCTTACGGTTAAACAGCTGAACCGATTAATGAGTTTTTACTTATAGAGAAATTCGAATAAGAAAAGTCTATGAGGTTATGAAAACCAATGAAGATTAATGTTAGAGTAAAAGTGCAGGGAAAATCGATATGATAATAAATACAAAAGAAGATGATAAGTCGACGACTGATATGGAAAAATGGAAGGCCTCTTGCATTGCACTAAATATGAAGGCAAAATATGGGCACAAACCAGAGTATATTTTACAATTTCGGCGAGCCTCAACCAAATTAATCCTAGATTGAACAACGCGAAATAAACTTTCATGACAGCAGGCAAGAAAACGCATGAATTCATCGCACAAATATTTTGGCAAGAACCTGAGGCCAATGCACTAGGCAAAGTGAGCCGTCAAGGAGAAGGAAGACCAAAACTATAAGTGCGCATTAATATCCATACTTAATTTTCTTTAAATTTCTGTGAAGTCGGTATTAGCAAATATGGAAGTTAAGAAGAAAATACTTCTGCCTGTGCCCTTGCCGTGGGGACATTCATAGGATGATGGAGATTTTGATAGATTCTATCTCCTTTGCAAACTCGAACAACATGTTATTAGCTGTGTTCATCAAATGTTATGTTAGTCTTTCTAAGCATGGTTAGTTCTTTAAGAATATGATTCGACCTGACAATTCGGAAAAAAACTAACTTAATGCCGGACTACAGAAGTATTCTATACAAATATATAACCCTTCTTTATCAAATGTTTCTCATGGAAGCCACCGTTAATGGTGTTTGAAAAGAAATAGTTTCTTTAACGTACATTGTCGTTACGGTGCTAATGAAACATTGCAACATCATTACTTTAAGATTTCAGCTGCTATCTTCTGTATAATTTTACGACTTAAAATTATGAATAGACAATTACGACACATTGTTGTATTCATATTCAGATGATCTTATTGTTGAGCAAGATTCACAAAACCAATTTCATACACTCCTAGTTTAAAACATTTACAATTGTTAGATCACTGATGTTAGCAAATATCATGAGCGCGTTGAAGTATTTGGAGCAGATTTCTGTTTATTTTTTAAATAACTCCATGTCAATGATGGTTAAGGCAAGTGTTAATGTAAGTTCAGGCGCAAAGAAACCTGATGTGACATAAAAGAATGTTTCGTTGCAGACATATCAACTCAGAAAGGGATCGCCACGACACTAGCTCGTGTTTCTTCGTGAGGCGATTACGGTAAGTCTCGATGACAAGGTGCGAGTTTGCAAGTAACAAGCCAGCGAGTTCGCTAGTAGCTTTTAAACTCACCCCGTCTCATCGAGTTGCAGCTGGCTTGTAGTTTGTAAACTCGTCCCTTGTCATTGAGGCTTTAGGATTCCGACTAGAGTGCAATGCAGTAAAGAGTTACATACAAAGAATACTGACGGCTGGAGTTAATACGGTGACGATACCTTTCCGAGTTGATATTATTACTCGCCTAATTCAATAATGCAGAATACGAACTGAAATACATTTATTTGGTGGGTTGCGCATCCGATTATAATGTCCAATATTAATTTATTTATGAGGCATAGATAGAAGCAAAATGCCTTGCATATATACCTACTAAATTTCTTCACCCATTACGTCAAAGATACTAATTTGAGTGGCCGAGTGCTTCAACAATCACAATCCAACTAATGGATTAGTAAGACACAAAAATCCATTAGGGGTTATGTGGTTGAACTGTGAGCAAGTTACGAAAAGGTAATCCGACACAGCAAGAGTGATGTCATTGCCCTAAACTCGCAAGTACTAACGTCCAAGGCTAAGTTACGCTTAGTTTGCTCAGGCGGAAAAATTCATACTAACCAACAACTACATCGGTATTAAAAAAAACTCTACCAGCCAACGTTTCCTTCTTTTTTATGTTTCACTATTTTTTTTTATAAAGCAATGTTTCTTTGTGTATTAAGGTACTAAACATAAACTGCCTTATCACAAAACGTTGACTAAAGTTAAATCTGGTTTAAAACTGTTGCTGTCACTTTTATTTGCTAAAGGAAGACAGAGGCAGGATCGGGTTTAAACCATGACTGACTTTAGTCCGCGTTTTGGAATAAGGCGCAGGAAATCGTGACTGTGTCCGATAATAATAAGGCGCCTTCCTCACCGGGTCACGGAGTCGTTTCGTTTTTGTTTCTGTAGCGAATCTGTAGATTATTTACCGAGTGCATATAATCAAATGAGAGCTTCCTCACTGAATAGTTTCTCATTCAGTTCCACCATCTTTTGGCTTATCGTCAATAGCGCTCACTTCGATAGCCTATACTTTCTTACGATGGTTTGATTTAACAGGTCATAGCAAAAGATCAGTGTTATAAACATAAAATGCTTTGTTAATTAAAATAAATCATAGATTCCAATAAAGGACACCCGGCATTTTGTGCCAAAGTTGTATACTTTTTTAATTTTTTTATCTGTGTTTCATAATTGGGTAACGTAGTCTGGCAATATTTGTCATCAGCAGCTAGCTGTCAATGTCAAATACATAGGTTTGTCAATATAACCTCTGTATGTAGCCGGGTCGTCAAGAGAATTAACGGATAAAAAGGCAATCACAGCAGAGAACATTCACAATCACAGTTCGCGGGAGCGGATGCGAAATGCGAATGATTTTTTTGTTTGTATTTTAGGATTGTCAAATTGACATTTGGTTTTTTATTTAGAAAAAGCAAAGGAATATTGGTTTTTACAGTCACTTGAGTAATATTTTGAAGTAAAATTCTGTCCCTTGAAGATTTAGGGTTTCCATATCAAAAAATATTAATCATTATATAACTTCTTTCCACGATTCACTAAAAATAAGCCAAAAGTAGTTTTATTTAGCAAATAATTTTGGCTTTATTTTGAGACCAAATTCAATTGTATACAAGTTTAGCATTTTTTCTATGAAAAGTGCCGGGTCTCCTTTGTTCATTTTTCCTCGTGTATATGATATGATACTTATGTGGACGATCTCAAACTAATCGTTAAAGCAAAAATAGTCGCCAAGCCAATCAATGAATTTCCAATTTTCCATGACGTGTTATGTTTATGTTATTTAATTTTATATGGTTTCTTTTTTGTGAAACATCAAGTGGTAGCCTGAGGCAATTATCGTACCTATTAGGTGTTAGATATAAATAGAAAAATTACAAATCTAATGCCGACACTACACGTGGTTATTCGTTTTTGCTATTTATCATTTTGACAACAGGTTGTTCCTATCATACTCTATCTTATATATAAAATTCTCGTGTCACAATGTTCGTTACCATACTCCTCCGAAACGGCTTTATGCATATTCAGTAGGTCTGAGAATCTGATCTGAGTATTGGACATTTTTTTTATTTTTATATAATGTGGCATTAAAAAATACATACAACCCCAAATTTTCGCCCTTTTACCGCCAACCCCTACTTTTATTGATGTACAAAGTTAGCTAAGTCAGCTCGTATAGTATAATCGCTTTTCACGATAAGACCGCCCATTGAATCTATTGATCATTACCTATATTATAGAGAATGAAAAGAAGACACTATTGTGATCTTTACAAACACGAATGGTCATGTGAAGTGCCGGCATAACAAATGTATAATATGTATTGAAATTTCACAGTTGTACCTAATCTATGTTTGAAATTACATGGTATGAATGTTACGTTTACATATTTGGGCTGAGCAAGAAGCGCTTATCGAATTTATAGTGAAGTTGTATAAGTATTCGACAGAGCGGAATGAAAGAAAATTAATCATTTAATTAAAAACCAAGAGATGAGATCACCAAATTTTATTTGATTCGATTTAAGTTACGTTGATCAATGAAAATCCATTATTCAATATAATGCGGCTGTGTTATTGTTTTTACAATTATTTAGAGGGCAATCCAAGGTCAATTCGACGAGAAAAATTTTCAAGAGCACCGATTATCGCGGCCACTACTTTTTTGTTGCACTATCGTCACTTTGTTGAAGATAATGGTTCTTCGCATATTAAAATAAAACTGTTGAATAATAATAGTGAAGCCTAACTGAATAAGAATGAATCTAACAAATTCCAATTTACATCAAGTCTCAGCCATTGTAATGGCTAGCCCTCTATTATAGCCGATTTCACAAGTTTGGTTGTTCTACGCAATAGAATAGCAAAGCGACACAAAATCAGTTAGCGACAAAAATAACAAAAAAAGGTTGCAACCTTTGATGACGGCAGTCGCCAAGTATTAATCTGATATTGTTAAGTGTGGTAGAGCACACTTCACAGGCTTCTGGCCGCAGAAGCCCTAACGGCTTTGTGTCGCTATCCAATTTATAGACGGCCATTTTAATATACGTTGCCTGCGATGGCCGAACAAAGTGAACGAGGTGTTGGTTTAAATACCTACTTCGACACCGTCTATGGGCTTAGAAGGAAAATCAGGTTAGGTGGCGATTGCGCATGCACGTGCTTTGAGGAAACTAATATTAGAGTAAGATCTTACGAGATCGATGATTGGATGATTTTATAATGACGTCATGTCTTATTAAGGTTAATTATAGAATTCACTTCCATGTACGTACATGAGTTGGAGGAGCTCGATGGAGCAGGTGGCTAGCGCGTTCGGCTGCGATCGTTGAAGTTAAGCAACTTTCGTAGTGGTCGGTCATTGGATGGGTGACCAAAAATTTACTATCTCGAGCTCCTCCGTGCTTCGGAAGGAACGTTAAGCCGCTGTTGGTTCCGGCTGCATCTGCAGTCGTTAGCACCCACCAATCCGCACCGGGCCCGCGTGGTGGGTCATGGCCCATTCTCCCTATTCCATCCATAGGGAAGGCCTGTGCCCCAGCAGTGGGCATTTGGCAGACATTAATAGGCTGATGATGATGATGATGACATGACTTGAGTTCCCCAAAATAAACATTGTGAACTATAGAAACCTTTTTCTTTTTTATTGTGACCTCTTGCTATCAAGTCTAAATATTTAGGATTTAGAAGTATTGTAAATGTTTTTTTGCAAAACGGGTATCAAGCGAGTGAGCTCAACCGGTCCTAACGGTACAGACAGCGTGCATTTCACGGTCCACTGCGCCTGCACAACGCGACTGCACTAATTCGACGACCCATTGTGGGGTTACTTCTACGTATTCTGTTAACCCATTATACTGTTCATCCAGTGTATGCCACAGACGGAACATTACGCGAGGCTAATTGTGGTTACAGTGAAAAGTTATGGATATCCGTGGGAAAATGTAAAAGAAAGGAATAGAAAAGATCTGTACGAACACTTCTACATGGAAAATGGGAACTAAGAATCACATCCAATAAGTATAAAGAAAAGAAAGAAAACGTTGATAAAATCGGGAACATAGCAAACATGCATGATGATGATAGAAAAACTTTCGTGGAAATTAAATAAATATTACTAATTAGAAACATGTAAACGGATTTCATCCAGGCAAGTAAGTACTAGAGAAAAATCACGAATGACAATAACAGTAATGTAGACAAAAATTACAAGCATTTGGAATACAACTACAAGTTACTACTGACAAAATATACCACTTGTGACAATATCATGCAAGCCAGAGTTAGTAATATTTCAACCTATATTCAACACTAGCTAATACTTGACCGTTAAAAGCAGATCACGTCTTTAATTGGAAATCTTAACTGCATAGTTAGATAGTGGGATCCGATACGATTATTCGCTGGTGGTTGCATTTAGCCATTCAACTGAGGAAGACATGTAGACGTAACATGATAAACACTAGAATGCTAAAATGACTTATTATTAAAAGTACGTACTTAATTATTATCACCTGCATGCACTACCATTATATGTGCATAAAAAGAAGAGTGTCATTAAAATCTAGTTTGATTATACACAACTGACAATTTTTTATATTCAAAGAAAATGTTTACCAGCAAAACTTGGTTTTCACAAAGCAATGTAGTTTTTCTTTTTAACATTTTGAGATAATTTTATTCGAATTCATAGACGGAAAATATCTTGTGCTTATCTAATACGATTTCTAAACAGAAGTTTGACAAATTTGAAAATTTTCACGTCATTGTTAACGTACGATTGCAATACCGAACAAAGGGGTGAGTGCTCCATTCAATGGGGTCTATTGAACTTTTAAAACACCTGATGTTTTGACTATTTGTCATTTAAAGGAATAAGGATAAATTGTTATTATTGTTATTTTCTTTCGTAGGTTTTTTTAAATTATTATTTAAATATTTGTAAATGTCGATTACTTAACTCTTTATATAAAACCTACTTCATAGTTATGTAAATGGCGACAAACAATTGAATTTTCCTTTCATTATGTAAATATCATGTAAACATTTGTTTAATGGAATGAGTATTTGGTTTTTAACGAATTCATGTTTGTAAATTTCTTAACAAAAATGAATACGTGTTTTAGATAAGAGGACACTTTTTGGAACTTTCAAATCTCTGACGATCGCATCCAAACTGGTAAATGAATATTTTTAAGTTTCAAGAAAAGTAATCTCAACCGCAAGGAAGCAATCGCAATAGAAAAGGTACTTTACGTAACTTTGACCTTTCTGGGTGATGGGGTCGTAAATTTTACGAGTCAGACGGAGTAATCGTTTTCGATTGATTAGTTTCAGAGGTTGCCAAGGTACAACGTAGGTATAGGTTTTAGTCAATCAATAAGTATGAATTATTATAAGCATTTATAACATCCATTTTTGATATAAAATACCCACATAAAGAGTGAGAATCGCATGCTGGATATGGTTTGCAACCGTACACGTTCCGAATGACTGCCATCGGTGACACATCAGACTACTAATGTTGATAGGAACGTGTTCATGAGTCGGGTGTTGAACTATCCTTAAACGGACGAAAGGAAGAATATAGCGTTCAAGTATGGGAAGCATATCACATTTATAGTCACGGTACGAACGTGTTGAAATCAAGTTATAAATAAGACGATAGACTTCTAATAACCATGACGTATATACTAGAATTACGCTTTGAAAGAGACGAAGAGTAATAAAAGAATAATAAAATAACCTTTAAGTACCCAAGTTATTATTTATAAAATAACACAAATTTATTTTTTTCAAAACATTTTAACCCTGTTGAAAATACGATGATATCAACGTTTTAGCTTCGCGGCCAACAATTAATTCCATTGACGCAATTCAATGAAGCACAGAATGCATGTCGCGAGAATTTTTAATTGCTTCGTTAATCCGTGACTGAGAAAAACCCGGCTGCACTGGTGGCTACGTATTTTTGTTCATATTAATAAACAAAAAATAGAACACAATGTTTTAAGTATTAAAAATAATAATAATAGAATTGTCTTAAATAGATGTTCAGACTTAAACATTGCTTTGTCTAAATACATCAAAGGAATTGCAATAAACTGCTGTGATAAGTACTTTAGTCCCATCTTGCGAAACCAACGTGGGTCGCAGGTCTTACTATCCTTCCGGTTCTAAGATTACCATCATCAGTTTGTTAAGCATCTTAACTTCATCTTACAACACAACCAGCAGTAAATGTTCGAACGTAACACACGAATACATAAAAAGACAGATTTATTTTACCATTCATAATATTAGCATTAGTTTAGACAAGTATGTAAAACTAGTTCTACAATACGCGCAAGAAACTATTCAATGAAAAACATAAGAGTGGTTATTGAATTAGTCCAGATTTTGTCATACCATCTAATGGGAAATCCAGGTTGAAAATTTTATACAATCTTCGTACAACAGAACAGAAGCACTATCACTGTCTCACTCATACACCAAAAGTTTATTGACACAGAATAAGTTGATTAGCGTGGCTTACTGACGTGCGACCGCTCTGCGAGCAAGTTGGATAGGGACTGATGATCATCAAAAATCTACAACGAGATGCAATGCTAATGAGCGGCTTCTGAGACTGTTTACAGGAAATAATGCTTTACTCAAAGGTTTTTACGTTTATATTTCTATGGGCATAGGTAGTCAGCGAAGGTTTGCGTAGGTAATGCAGTTTACATCTCTGCCCACGCGTAGTTACGCAGTGCTCAATTTATTTTCTACCATTATACAGTTATGGAAGATAAATGATTGTTTTGTTTATATGTAGGTTTCTTAAGACTTTCCAATCCTTTCTGAGCTAACATGGAGGCTGTTGCCGTGCACGCGAGTTTGATCCTACTTTGGTACAATTTATAAACATCTCGTGATCAAGCCATGGTTATCACTTAGAAATTTCGTCTCAGATCCATAATTTTGTTCAATGATGAAAGTTTTGTTTATGGAAATTAAAGTAGTTTTTTATATATGCCATTTTTTTAAATATTCAGTCATATCCATTTTGTCGTGTATTTAAGCTGACATAAAGATAAACCGAATACTGCATCGTCCCCTTCTCAGGGGACGATCGCATCCGATGAAGCCTTAAAGGCCTTCCCGGCCAGAGACAGTCCCAACGGGTGTTTTTTAGTCAGTAAGAGTCTGACATAACCCTGCAGCCGGCTGTAGGGTATCCATGAGGATTTCTCACCCGCTCCCCCGCATGGGAGGAAACAAAAAAAAAACCGAATAGAATAGTATAATATTTATTTACGTTTGAACAGGGTAATCAAGGTCACAAATAGTTACACATAACCTACAATAAGGTTTTACCTACATATACTATAGACTACAGATAGCATGCAGATTAACATAAGTATTTTAAACAATTAATTATTACTATGCCACTTAAATGAATAAAAAATAATTAACAAATCACAGAATAAGTAGTTAAAAAATTCGATTAAAATCAGGCCATATTTAAAATGTGAATCAAGAATATAATTAAATCCGTATATGTCACTAAAATCTCATCCACCAAAATAAATATAATTTATATATTAGCTATTATGATTCAAGAATTCCTAGACCGAGTAGAATTTACGTTTAATAAGCCATCTATGTAGTGTTATTTTAAATCTATAGAAAGGAAAATCTGTTATTGAATCTATACTAATATTTTAAAGCTGCAGTTTGTTTGTTTGTTTGAACGCGCTAATCTCTGGAACTACTGGCCCGATTTGAATGATTCTTTCAGTGTTGGGTAGTCCATTTATCGAGGAAGGCTATAGGCTATATTTTTTTTTCAAAATTAGGGATCCGTAATAAAATTGCTATTTTGTAACACAAGGTGTAAAATCGAAAACCTATTTTTGCGTGCGCTGCAAAAACTATTGACAATAGAACAAAATGATGTACTACGGGTTTGTAGATCCTATTAAGACCTATAAAAAAGTCCGCGATATCTAGCTAACATGGTTTAATCACAATAACCGATATTGTGTTCAAAATAATTATTAAATCGTCTGAAAAAAAAAACTACGTGAAATATGTATCGTAATATTAATCTTTATCGAAATTAAGCATTATGTTATCAAGAGTATTTATGTGGAAGTAAAATACTTTTTGTTTCATCTCAATCGGATATTTCGTTTAAAGTTATCACGTGTGTAAGATGTTAAGAGTTGGTACCTATTAATGAGTTATGGGCCATAGAGTTTTTTCTCAACATAAAATCCTGTAATAATCTTTTTCGAAATATATTTGTTGATCATTGTAAGTATAAGATCTTTGAAGAATATAATAAATACATTTCTAAAATAACTCTGCTAAGGAAATCCACGCGCGCTTGATGCAAGCAAGACAAGACGCTCGCTGGTAAAACTATTAGTTGGTATGTAACACAAGCACAGCTATATCAATAATCTGACTGTAAGACACAATTATCACATTATTATTATAAAGGCGAAAGATTCTGAGTGTGTGAGTGTGTATGTTTGTTACTTATTCACGTCTAAACGGCTGGACCGATTTTAATGAAATTTGGTGTGAATTTAGCTGACACCCTGACATTAACATACAGGCTTGGTTTTACTGCGGGAAAATATCACTAATAGACCGCGGGTAACACCGCGGGGCACAGCTAGTGTGAAATATTATTTGAATGCACATGTAGAAACAGTCCTTTTTAAATCGTGTGCTTTTCGGGATTGTATCATAGACTAACCTTTTCCAAGGTCTAGTACTTGTAGGAAATATCTCTCGGGCAGTTTTAAAGTAATTTTGGTTAACTTTACGAACTTAGATATCTCCAGGATAATTATAGAGGCATGGCAAAGGCAAAATATTTAAGGGTTTGTAAAATAGTTTGCATAACAAATCTAAGGCGCCAATCCGCATATTGCTCTTATGCCCTTTTTCTGTGCTACAAATGCCCTGTGTATGTCCGTACTATTACCCCAAACAATAAGCATATATTATCGCAAGACCAATTCCACATTAGCAAATTAATGCTATTAGGGCCGTATTTTTAGTTGCTGTTTTAGTAAGTTTAAAAAGTGTGTGTGCAAATCTATTAATTTTATTGCATACCTTGTTCTACATGTAATTTCCAATTAAATAATCGGTCAAGCTAAATGCCCAGGAAAGTAGCATTGCTTGTTTTTTAATAGAATGATTCCGATAATGTATATTCAAAGTCTGATAGTTACCGTAATTTATATTACGTCTTTTTTTATTATTGATTTTTAAATTATTATCCTTAAGCCACGCTTTCCTGCCTTTCTTAGGCTGCAAGGCAGCGCCATCTCTTCGCATTGTAGGTAACCCATAACACTCCACTTTGTTCTAATTTAAAAAAACAGTTTACTTTGTGATACAAAGTCAAAAGCTTTTGACCTATCAAATAGGAGGACTTAAGTATCCTTCATATCATTTATACAGCTAAGAGTATGGTTTATTAAATTAAAGGCAGTAAGTGTAGTCGATTTCTTTTTTAAGAAACCATATTGATTGTCATTCAATATCTTAGATGAGAATTGGTATTAGTGTTATTGGTCGATAATTTCTAACTCTAACCTAGAATCTTTTTTAAAGAGCGGCTTAACAATTGAATATTTCAGTTAATCCGAGAAATTCCCAGTTTCCAAAGACAAATTTATTGAGTATGCTAATATTGTGGCTATCTGATCCCTGCGCTTTTAATAACCTTTGTGTCAATTTCATCATAGCCTTCAGAATTTGTATTATTCAATGTCATGATAGTTGTGTTAATGTCATTATATTTAACACATTGTCTAAAAATGGTTGTAACACGATTCAGGACAATTTTCGCTTTTTATTACATTCTAAGTTGCCCTAAACACATTTTTACTTTTTAATATATATTTATTATTTGTTGATTTCTTATCTGTATTTCAATTTAATATTTTATTTTATTTATTATAATAATAATTAATAATATTTTTTTTTCTGTTTTTTTCTTCATTAATAGGCTGATGATGATGATTTTAATTTATTATTGCTATTTAATTTCGTCATAAGATAATGTCTAAGTTTTCTATTTGCGGACAGCTCTTCCTAAGTCCTTTTGTTATATAAAAACAAAGATTAAACTATTTTCTTTGAAACCGTAACATGTGTTGTGTACTAACTCATTTAGATGTTTATGGTAATTAAATATCAGACTGACATGGAACTTACTCTAAAAGTGCCAATAGTTGAGTAAGTTACCATATATTGTAAATGTTTTCTTGTCTGATAACTATCAATTTTATTCAAAGTGACTAAATGAAATTGGAATGATATAGCCTAAGATAAAATCGTAAAACTTTGGAAAATCATAGGAACAACTAGAACAACTTGGAACAACTATAAAAATATTGAATTTCCAAACATCTGGAAAAAGGTATTTTTTTTGTCTGGCAGCTTAAAATTTTGGTTTTTTCAAATAATACTTTGAAACAATGTGAGGAGCACCTGGAACAACTAAAAAAATACTGAATTTCCAAACATGGGGGCTATAATAAAAAAAAATTTTACTAGTAGCATCAAATTTTTGTTTTTTCAAATAAAACTCTGAAACAATGTAGAACAAACATATAACAATTCAGAACAACGTGTATAATAATAATATTCAAAAGTTAACTTCCCTGAGGTGAAATATCATCAAATATGGTAATTTTCTAAAATTATATTCCATTTTTGACAACAATACAAGTCCCTCCCCTTTTATTGTTTCTTGAGAAATGTGATGCACGTTGATAATTAATATTTATATTTTTTCATTAAGGTTTCTTAAAAACAAATGACATCTGGATATAAACAATTTTAATTAGCTTTGGCATGCATAAAATGGAAAGATTTAAATTTTTAAATGTCTTTTAAGATAACATTAGCTCATTCTATTGGGTATTTTGGAATATTTTATTCTCGGAACTACAATGTAAGGAGAATCACATACGTTCGTTATATACAAAACAACTTAAAGAAATGATAAGCATCTATTATTGTTACGTAACTTTCGAGTTAAGTTTTTGTGCATGTTTTAGTTTATTCTGTACTAGTAGCCCGCCCTCGCTTCGCTTCGGTGTAGAGCTGTAGTGTAGACTATAGTTTTTGTTCTCAGGCTTGCATTATACACAATGACATTCTTCTATACCTAATTACACCATTGGACCCTCAAGATTCGACCCAAAAGCAAAAAGTGCCCATTGGACCTCTTTTTTGGTGTCCATTAGACCTTCTTAAAACATTTTATATTCAATGTGCCCATTGGACCTCTTATTTGGTGCCCATTGGACCTCCTTAAAAATTTTATATTCAATGTGCCCATTGGACCTTCAAGATTATACCCTACTGCCAGTTGGACCTTATTAACAGTTTTGTTAAGCACAGTACAGTCATGTAGAAAATTGCAGACAAAAATAAAATTAACAGTAGGTATTATAAAGCCACTAACTAAATACTGTATAAGTACTGATTCCAACCAGTAAGTAGTCCTAAACAAATTATAAAGAAATCAGGTAACTTTTTTTCTTCGAATTAACGATATTTCACCGTCCTCGGAGAGTAAAAAGATAACTACAAAAATGTAAGTTTTCAGGAAAAATTAAAAAAACTGTTTTTCGTCTATTGTGCTATAAATATTAGACGCAGAAAGATGATAGAAACCTTTAAGAAAATCTAATTTTTAAAACATTTGGATTTTTTAGTAAGGTACTGGTACAATAAGATATAAGGGAGATATTTAGAAAATAAAATGTGAATCAATAGTAATCAAAATTTAATTTGTATAATGTTTATTTTTATTTTATTCGTCATTACTGACATGTATTTTTATTCTATGGGTTATAAGGGTGCAAGTGACAATGATAATACTTCCATATCTTTTTATTTTCGTAAATATTGTAAACCTTTTTTTCTTTAAAGATCATTTTATATGTTTGAGCTTTAGGTTTAAAGGAATGATCATTGATTACATTAATTTTAAATTTAATTACATTAATGATCATTAATGCAAAAAGTTTTCATTCAATAGGGCGATCGTACACTGACCAATAAATACCCTTACAGCGCAACACCAAATCCCCAAGACCTTTCAAATCGAACAAAGTTCGATTGATTCCAAGTTCCTTAAAACAGCTTGGATCTAGACAATCTAAGCAACATGACGGTGGATTTTGCAAAGACATCATCTTTTGATCTAAGACTGAAATTCTGAGGGAGATTGAGTGTTTTTATCGGCAGCTATACTCCTCTTAAGCACCTGATGAAAGGAAGGTTCTAGATTCCAAGCCCAAGCGATTGCTTGGGCTTTCTGCGCTTAAACAAAAGGATGGCGCCGATCTCATATGTGGGAGAGAGAGAGAAATATTGCTGTCTCGTTCCGATATATGGCCATTACTTAGAAAAATTACTCACATATGCGTCTTCAATATTTAATTTGGTAATTTATAATGTTTTACAAAAGAAGACTGTTAAATTTTTTATGGAGGTTGGTAGTGGGTCTTTCGGCAGACTCCAAGTTTTTATGAGATGCAGCGCACTTAATTGTGAATCGTTTGACAAAAAACTAGAATTTTATTTTATCCCGGTTTTTTATATTAAAATAACATAAATCTATCTAATAATTGATTTGCAAATGGCAAGTTTATTTATCTATTTTTTGTTGCCAAGCAACAAATATATTATGTTCAATGTGTAACAAAAGCAGTGATAATAATTCTGATAATAATCCATGACTGGACTGATTGACATTTGCCATAGTGATTGAGTTGACGTTATAAGCCACCACGCACTAAAAATATGATGTTACTAAGAACCCTATCTTACTTACAAAGTTATTTAATTATTAAACACGATTTTAAAATAATCGGTAATGAATAAAAAAATCAAAGTATCTATTCATGTTATACAAACTTTCAAATTATATATATTTCGTCCTTGTCGGAAACCGACTACCGCTTTTGAACCATATCCTTTAGTTAAAGTATGTTTTTATAATAAGGAATTTCTCGTTAATTGTAAAAATATGATTAGAAATAATTTTTTATAAAATGTAATATGAAAATATTATAGTGGTATTTTATTTTATGAATATTTAGAATACATAATAATTGTGCTTCAATAGTTAATCTGAGTGATATAAAAACTGTATGTAAAATTAAATTAAAATATCTGATAAAAAGAAAACTTTTTAAAAGTAAAATAACAAAATCTGTGATTTGATTATTATATTATATGGTTTGTTGCTGATGATTGATGTTTCGAATTTTATAAATATGTTGATTTTAAATACTTACATAACCTTTGTGCTTTTATTTATTTTATCAATATTTAGAATATATAATAATTTTGCTTTATCTGTGTGATATAACAAACCATATTTATAATTTAGTTAAGCTATTTGATAAAAAATAATTTTTATTGGCTTTAAAAGTAAAGTAAAAAATCTGTGATTTGATTATTATATTTTATGTAAATAT
This sequence comes from Chilo suppressalis, assembly GCA_902850365.2. Lineage (NCBI taxonomy): Eukaryota > Metazoa > Arthropoda > Insecta > Lepidoptera > Crambidae > Chilo > Chilo suppressalis. Next base: position 25,746,934 of record OU963901.1, on the reverse strand, counting down.
TTATATTGGTTTGTTATTATAATTTTATAAATATGTTGATTAAATACTTAGATTTATAACCTTTGTGTTTTTATGTCTTTTACAATGTTACTTTACTACACGACTGTACTTTACCGTTCCATAAGAATTAGCCAAATAGTTAAGAGCTCCAATAGCTCTCATTGTGTGACTTAAGTACGTCTTTGAGGGTCCAATGGGCACCATGTTCTTGATAGGAGGTCGAACGGGCACTTTTTTGTAGGTAAGGTCCAATAAGGAGGGTCCAATGGGTACTAGACCATTACAGATAGGCACGCGCCGCCAGGCCCCCTCGGAACCGCTATGTCCCTGCATTTTAAATCTGTAATATCTTCGAAAAGATTTATTTCAATTACATGCTTTACAGAGCCAAATTGATCTATATTTAATGTACAATGTATTTAAGGTACTTAATTGGATAAGGAGATAAGGATGAATGTTATAATATTGCTGAAAATCGCTTCCTAAATAAGCTATTAATTCTCGTAAAAAGTATAGGATAAAAAATGGTTATTGTGGGTTATCTCTAAGAGATAGACATATATACCATCGCGGACTTTTTGTAGACCTTTTTAAGGTGTACAATACTATAGTACATTATTTTGATCTATCTCGCAGGGTTCAGCCAGCGTTTGCAATGTAAGCGCAAAAAATGTGTTTATTTACGACCTTACATTAAAAACCTCAAAAATTATCAGTGTTTCTCTACGATATTATGCATGTATAATACATATAGACCTTCCGCTTGAATCACTCTATCTATCAAAAAGACCAAAATCCGTAGTTTTAAAGATCTAAGCATACATAGGGACAGACAGCGGGAAGCGACTTTGCTTTATACTATGTAGTGATGAACACTCAAATCCTCTTATCTAAGCTGCGTACACTACGTGGTGTCTGAGGAAATTGTGATGAACGACAAACAATTACTTACTATGAATGCTGAGAAATAAAATAGTTTTCTAGGATACTGCGACGTGGTATTGATAGAGTTTTATTTATTTTTAACATAGATGTAGAAAAAACTGGTTTGATTCCTCGAGAGAAAAACAGGCATAAGGTCATATCAGATTTTAGTACAGATCAGTTTTTTTTCAGCCCTTCAATATATGTGCAACTCTTCTTACTACTTCTCATTACATAGATAAATTTGAAAATTATTGATAAAAAAAAATTACGGGTCTATCACTCGATTAATGTTAAAATAATCATGGAATGACGCATCATATAAATAAGTATTTCAAAGATATATATTTACTTATGACTGCATAGACGAAACTATATTATGTTGTACATATTTCTTATACGTAGTAAGTAAGTTAACCTTGTAAGTGATTTATTTTCTTACTTATAGGAATTAACAGGTAGCAGATATTATAAGACAACTTACCAAACTGAAAAAGATATTCATATTGCCTTATATTTACCTAGTGAGATTTCTTGTAAAGGAGATTGCTCAGCTTCCATACATGTTTGGCCTAAAGACCAATAATCATGAAAAATTGTTTCCTAGATTCGAAATTATATATAAATTGCTGTAGAAACGAATATTATTGACGGACACCCCTGAGAACTTCTATAAACCATATACACTGAACATATTAAAATAATAAAAAACAAATAAGTTATACAGTAAACTAGGGAAATTAAGCCAAGTACCGAAATTATGGATTAGATTCAGGTATATAGAGCATGTAGATTAACAGATGTAACCTGTTTTTAGAGTTAATGCATAAGAGTAACTTTTAAAATCAGGTGTCATTTCCGGTTATAATAAGGTACTCTGTGACAGAAACTGTGTGATGATTGTGAATGAGCCACAGATTAGAGACAATTTTTAAACTCTCGTTAACCAAAGAAAGCTAAGAGATTTAGGTTCTATAGCCATATATTCAGTAGCTTCATTATTTTTGTTATGTTTTTAAGATAACCATATTTTAGATTTTTAGTGTATCACACCTTATAATTTTATTTATTTATTAATTTATAGTCAGGGAACGTAGGCCCATAGATACCATACCTTAAAGTCTAACATATATACAGATTATAATGTGTTTATGGAGGTGTATGGCGAAAAATGTATGGCAATAGGCTTTATGATGTCGCCTACCATCTATAATAATTGTCTGAGCACATTTGCATCTAGTGAAAATGATAATATATAGTTGTGGATATTAATACCACAGTGTAATAAAAAAAATGATTTATTTTCTCGATCTTTACAAAATAGATTTGTTTTTATGTTATAATATAAACAACTTCGATCAGTCTTTGGCTGAATGTTAGTACACCCATAGCCATTAAAAATGATTCGTATGTTTTCTAAACCGGTAAAATTAAAAGTACTTTTTAAAGTAAATATATTATACAAAGGTGTCCGTTGAAATCTAATGACTGTAAATTAAATTATAAATTACGCCAAGAATTACCGTTCATGTCAATATTTTTTGTGCATTTGGGCCAATTTGAGCAATCTCCTTTCTTGGATTTACTTACCACCCTTATTGAATGCTTGCATGCATACCCGATTTCGGTGAATGAAGTTCTGATCTAAAAATAGCCGGGGCCGCGTGCAAGGATGTAAACCTGAATGGGATCCCCTCCCCCAATAAAATAGGTCACCGGCGCACCGTGTCAACTATGACGTAGCACGATGACGTCAAGGTTTCACGAAATTAGGTCACGCACGTCACGATTATTTGTATTCGATTTGAGATTTCTAACGCATCTGCCGCTACAAATTCGTTACTTACTCTATTAATGGTTAAACTTAGGATGACGGAGTAGCCAGCAAGCCAGCAAGGTGAGGATTTAGGATATAAACTACTCAAAACAAAATAGGGCCCACCCCGTTTTCCAGCTATAATTTATTTTTCCTACAACTTACGTATATTTTTTTAATTGAGGTGTTTATAATTGACCTTTGGAAATTGTGTACACATAAACAACAGTGAAAATTAAAAGTTTTATGTGAATTACACAGTAATAACAGTTTTAAAGAAAATTAACTAAGAAAGTAAAGTTTGAATATTAACAATATTTTCACAAAGTTATGAAAATTGTCTCTTTTAGTAGCGAATAGGACCTCCTCTAGTCCGTATGCACTCTCTTAGTCTATCTGGAACGCTTTCGATTAAATGGTTAACGTTTTCAGCCGGTATTTGTTCCCAACAGACTTGTCGGCTATTCACATGACTGAAATTTGACTAAAGGCTTCTTTTTAAATGATCCCATAAATGTTCAATATATTAATAGGATTGAGGTCGGGACTCATGGCTGGCCACGGTAGTACCGTATATTGGCTATTTTGTTTTGAGTAGTATATTTAAGAAAGGTAGGGCATAGCGGATTTCCCTGGGAAAGTGACCTCTAATACACTACCTTTTGGTGGTTTTGTGTTTCTGCCGGTGAGTAAGGTCCCAGATAGGGTTGCCACCCGTACTTTTATTATAAAGTATTGAACGTACGTACTCTATACTTTATGCTCACAATAAAATACAAGAAAATACTTAATTAATGTGATTTGATTACTCGGGGATTAATTTTACATAAAATATACAAAAAGAGGTTCATATGAATAATTTATGCGTAAAACAGACAGACTGTATGAATATGTCTCCATTAGTTAATTCAACATTGCAAATTTTTCGTGGCTGTATGGCTTTGTACCATGACCTTTCCCATTGCTGAAAAGAACTACAGATTTTTAGTAGGCACAAATTATTTAGTACAAGTTGCTAGTTATTAGATAACTAGCAAATTGTACTAAATAATTTGTGAACGTAAAATATATTTTTAAGCTTACTAATAAAGAAGAATAAAAAGTACTTTATTTTGGACTCAATGTACTTCTTTTCTACCTTTAATATCCAAATGTACTTTATTTAGACAAAAAAGGCGGCAACCCTAGTCCCAGGGCTCCACCGGGTAGGGGATTGGGTCAGGGTAGGCAACGATGCGAGTGATATTTTTGGTATCGCAAGCATCAATAGGCTATGGTGGCTGCTTATCATCAGTCGGGCTACCCTTTTACAAAAAAAAAAACGACACGCAGCGTCTGGTGCACTTCGACTCCACCTACATTTAGCATCATGTAAGGAGAGGGCATGGCTAATGGAACCCAATGTGATGTAGCGATTAACAACATTTAACTGTCAAAATACAACGACGTCTATAGGCTAAAGCTGTAATAGTCATCATAGCCCATATAAATTTATATTAAGCTTGCTACTTTCAATGGGCCTAGTGAAGTAAAACAACTGATATTAAATAATGGTTAAATTAGTGTTTTGTTTACACTATTGTAGCACACACCAGGGGGCCATTCGCCTAACGCAAATGCTTTGGAAAACGCTAACGATTTCATTTTGTTATTTCTAGCTGTCTGAGGTTTTTTAATGCCTCGCGCTCTTTTTTTTTTGCATTGGTAACAACAATATTAAAAAAATGAGCGTGAGGTATTTGAAAACCTTCGGCGGTCAGAAATAACAAAATAAAATCGAAAGCGTTAGCGTTTTCCAAAGCATTTCCGTTAGGCGAATGGCCCCCTGTACCTTTTAATAAATTTTGTAGTAGTTTTGTTTTGTAGTGTTTGATAGTTTACTATCATACTCCTTTGGAATCCATAACGGGTTAGTGTCTGTTTGGGATTGCGGTCGACTCAGGGGAGCCACGGAGCGGTTAAGGGTTACCTTAAACTTATTTTGCCTGAATCTGAATTTGATCTCGGATCCAATTTTTGAAGTTTCCGAGGTCCAAAAGTTAGAATGAAGGGTGGTTCAGGGGCACATATAATTTTTTCCTGATTATTATTGATATCTCAATACAAGGTCTGAGTTTGAGCCTACCTAACCTACTCATTTAAATCACACAACTAGATATTGCATTGCATTTTAGAATTTGAAAGCAACATGAAATTAAATTGGAAAACATCAAAGTATTAAAAATGCACAGGCTGAAATGTTTCATCTCGTAACCAAAATGGCTGTCCGTGACATTTCACATTTGAATTATAAAGTGGGAACTCTCAAAGACTTTCCGACTACAGCAGGTGGAATGAAAGTGGAGCGACATCACGTAACTTTTTAATGTGGTGCCTCCTTGAAGAGAGCACACTCATCAACAGAACTATGAGGTCGCGAAATGAGGGCTTGACACAAAGCACAACTTCCACATACAGCCTTTGCACATGTCGTGCTATTCATTACTAGTAACTCTTCTAGTGCATACGTACTATAATTTTCCGAAACAAGAAATCACAAAAAAAGTTTTAATGTCTTAGCATTGAAATCTTACTTAATTTTGGAACAAATTAATCAAATTGCAAGATTTGTTGCAACTTGCGTACACATACAAACAACATCTTATATATAAAAATCTCGTGTCGCGGTGTTTGTGGTTAAACTCATGAACGATTCTCATGAAATTTTGTGTGCATATTGGGTGGGTCTGAGAATCGGACAACACCTATTTTTCATCCCCCTAAATGTTAAGGGTAATTCTCCCCTAATTTTTTTTTTCAATTTTAGATATTTTTTTATGATACAGCATTAGTAAATACATACTACCCAAAAATTTTCACCCTTCTACCACCAACCCCTATTTTTTATGGCGGTACGAAGTTCGCTGGGTCAGCTAGTATTTATCTAAAAATGTTTGCGCTACGATCTGTCAAATGTTAGGTTAGCGTAGGCATTAATTAAAAACTAGTTTCTGGTGTTATCAGATTTAGTTATTAAACATGGAATGGCCAAATCAAATTAACTTGAAATTCAATTAAATTCATTCCTATTTGCCAAGGATGCCTGTATTGAAAATTACACTTTGAATGTACAAAAAATTAAACCCTCAATAAATATCTTTGAATGTATAGGTGCATGAATAAAAATAAAATTACAGTTGCCTTCCTCACCGGAGCCGTGCGGGCTCGTTTCATTTACGTTTCTGTACCAAATCGATACAGATGCTTTACTGAGTGCATAATAAAATGCGAGCTCTCTAGTTCCAGTTCCATTCCAGTGAGGAAACACTACTCAGTTTCGATACAGAATTTTTACCGAGCGGATGCCGTCACTTCTGTAAACAAAACGAAACAATACCGCACCGAAACCGAGCTGGTCAAGTAGTGGTTCTCAGTAAAGAATCTCTACATATTCGGTACAGAAACGAAAACAAAAGGCGACCACATCGATCCGGCGAAGAAGGGGCCTTAATGCCATTTTGAAGCCCAGTCGATAAAATACAAATACCAAAAATTCACTAATCCCATGCAAAAACAGTCGACAGTGCTTAAACATTCAACAAATGTAAGCCAATTTAAACCTATATCTGGCAAGTCCCAGGAACTGCTCAGAGTTTCTCGATGGACCCGGCACCCGCACGGGGAATCCAATGATTGCTAAGAAGTTTGTCTCTCTACTCGTATTTTGAATAGAGAAATAGTTGATACTACTAGAGAGTACTAATCCTCTTTAGACAAAGATTATGCTGCACTGATGCAACAGCTAGCAAATACTTGAAGTGCCACTAACAAAAGAAACAAACCTCAATTAGGCAAGGCTACAATTCAACTAATAGAAGAAAGCAAACTTGTCGAAGGAAGCCAATTTATAAGGATTCAGCTAAAACCATCACAGAACTCGGCAAAAAGATCAGGGAAAGCATTAGCCGTGGCAGGAAGCGCATACGATTATCTATACTAGAGAGGCATTTAGATGAAGTAGGAAAGAAAAAAACCATTAAAAGAGCGCGTGCCAACGGCTTGATATGATAATCATAATCAAAATCATTTATTCAGTTTAGGCTGTTACAAGCACTCATGAATGTCTAGAAGCTACGCCATCGGTTCGTAAATCTACGGCGGGAGACCTTGTACTGAGAAGAACCGGCAAGAAACTCAGCAAGGGCTGTTTTTTTCTCCCTGTTTTATTATTTACAGAGTCGTCAAATTGAAAAATGACTTCAGAGGTGATTCATGAAGTCACTTTTCATTACATAATTATTAAAGATACATTAATTGTTTACCTGCATTTTGATTGCTGTGTCATACAGTATAAATACAAATAGTGTTATTTATATTCAGTGTGACTAAACATTAACTTCAATATGAAGGAAGTTAGGGCAGACTCATCTCCGCTGGCAGCACCCGTTCACGAGCATGACGCATGAACCAGCCATCGCTTCGCTCAACCATATTTTAGGGAACGTAACGACCCGCCTCACACGACACCGTCGAAGAGACTATTATGAGAGCATGACTACCCATAACTATTGTATTTCACTATTTTTAGTAAACAAATTAATTTTTTTTTACAAATACTAAGTTGTCATATATGTATTGTGATGCAACTGTCAATATACCTATTTCTTTAAACTTATCTCTTAATGAATCCTTAACCTTGATAGTGCACCAACTGCCTGTCTTTAAGGGAACAGTGTACTTTCTGTCTCTTTTTCTGTTGCAAATAAGCTTTTCACTATTTGAGTTACATCAGTTTTGCAGTGATGCATTCCAAACCATTCTAAATATTCTTGGCGTATCCTTTTTGGTCTATGACAATAGATCCATCGTCTTTTCTGTCGATCTCTATTCCTAGGAAATAAGATCCAGGTTTGTGGTGATCTTGAATCTCTGACGAAGCTCCCATTCTCCCTCTCTGTGAGATTTTGCTGCAGGGTATAAGGGAAAGTTAGCCTATGCTTGATGCCTTCCTTCGCTAGTGTAGCACATACTCTGTGTTTATTAAACTGCCCCCCCCCCCCCCATTGTCTTAAAATTTGTCTTTGTTTCTGCTAAGAACTGTAACAGCTTGTCATGAACATCCGATTTTTGGCGCATTATATACAACCCACGGTCCTCTGTGTATAAATCCTTGAATAAAACAAAGTATCTATTCTTGCCGATTGAGAAAGGGAACGGACCACAGACATTACTGCAAATTAGTTCTCCAAGTTGAGTAGGCTTTCCTAAGAAATTTCCTCTCTCTAGTCCCAAACTTTAGTTGATGAGGACTAAAGCTTGGGACTAGAGAGAGGAAATTTCCGAAAACACAATGTTTAGTTCTTTCTCCAGCAATATTTTTACGTGTATTTTTTTCTGGTGACCGAATCTTTCATGCTACAGTTGTAGTATATTGGAGGTAGCTAACTGGTTCACTTATATAGCAGGTATCATGCATCTCATATTCAATCAATAGAGTCCACCTTGCTTATCTCGAGTATCAATCAGTTCTGTTACTCCATTCGTCTTCATGATACATCTTGTGGGAGTTGATTAAAAATTGCTATTTTTAGCAATATCATGTACTATGTATGAAACTGATACCTCTCTGACGCGTCGCAACACAACATGACAGATATTTCTGCCTTTATATTTAAACTTTGTGGATCATGAGAACTCATTTTACAGTCTTGATCACATTTGTATGTATGGGAAAGTTTAAGACAACATGGGATAAGTGAGCAATACATCTGCCTAATAAAAAGTATATACAGCTCAAGTTACACAAGAATCAAGTTCCAAACAATGGAAACACAGTCCCCAATTGAAAGAGGTGTAAGACAAGGAGACCCATCTCCAAAACTGTTTTCAACAGTTTGAGAGAGTATTTCCTGGAAGTTTAACTGGGTGGAGTTTGGGTCTTAATGTAGATGGAAAACTGTTAAATCATTTAAGATTTGCGATAACCTGATACTTTTTGCAGAATCACCAGAGAGCTTCAAGCAATGTTGCAAATATTTGAATTCTGAGAGCAAAAAGGCAGGGTTGTCCATAAATACTAGTAAGGCAAAAGTCATGACAAAAACCATATGCAAGACTGCCATACTGATGACGGATTGGCCTTGGAATATGGATAAATATACTCACCTTGGTTGCAATATCTCCCTTAAAAAACATCGACAGAGGTAGTAGCAAGAGTTGAAGCTACTGGAAAAAATACTGGGCTCTACAAGAAATATTGAAAATAATAAAGACCTAGCCATTACCCTTAAACGAAAGACCTTCAATCTGTGCTTTCTCCCTTGCCTAACATAGGGCTGTAAAACATGGACAGTTTTCAGAGCTTTAAGAGATAAAATGTAGTCCTGCCATAGAGCAATGGAACTTAGTATTTAACTTCATATACCAATACTCAGCAGTCACACAGGGATTATCATGTTTTGACTTATGTAAAGATAAGTGGCAATTATAAATAGTTGTTTGAATAATTATATTACCATTATAAACAGTCATAAAAAATAAAAAAAAAACAGTCATCAATTATAATATTAGTGTTATTGTATTTAAACAACTGTATACTGAACATTTCTACTCAATAACAATATTTTGATACCCCATTTTGCACAAACATCTTTACAGTCACATCTCAAGAGAATGAAACTCATGCCACCAGTGGTCCCAACAGTTCCGAGACATTGTGTTGGTGAGCAGTGTCTATGTGTGCATTGCTCGGGTGCACTTTGTATGTAGATTACTTTCTGTGCTAACAATTTTGTAGTTGCATTGTAAATTTAGATTTGTAAACATAATTGGCTTATTGGTACCTCCAAATCTAACAATAATCTTGTATTGATTAACTTTGTTTACCTTTTCTTGTGTCCAATATAATACATAAATAGAAATTTAAAAATTCAAAATTGTATTTAGCGTAAAATGAAATATATTAAATGGGTTGAACAAGTACTCAATAATAACATTACAATCCCTGCTTATACATTATGTTAATAAAATAGTAATTTAAAAAATTATATGATAAGAAGAATGCAATTAGATACTTAATTAAATTACCTTTCATATAATATATTACTGAAGCCATTAGTTACTATTAGACAAGCAACAATGCACGATGGACTCATTGTTTTAGAAATGAAAGTTTAAAAGTGCAACAGCTGAATATCGATTTGTTATTTTTGAACAAATCTTTAATTTCTAAGTTCCTATTGGAAATTCCAATACTAACTGCATACTTTCTCTTGTTGTAATGGAACTAAAGATTTTGTTGACTTGGTGAACATTTTGCCCATTTTACCGCAACGCTGACATTGGCCTTTCTTTTGAAGTACTTGTAAGTAGGCAGGTGTAACAGAACAATCAATACGAAAATGTACATAACATTACAAGTGAAAATACGCAAGAAACTTACATAACAGTGGAGAAAAACGGGTGGCCAAACACCGGCACTTCAATAACTTTAGCCTGATCTAAGAGGTAAATAGTTCATAAACTACAATTCCACAAAACAACACAATTTTATGCACTGATTAAACTAAAACAGTGTCCGCCCATTTTGTTTTTGATTGACAGCTGGCAGCTGCTGTCATATAACGTCATTTGTCTGTCACTGTCAAAATCATGGACGTACTTAGAGGTTTATGGCTATAAGCTTTTTCGCTCCGCCACTTTCTAAAAAGAAGAAGAAGAAGTAAGCTTTTTCGCCTTATGCGCATTTTTATCGGTTGATGATGGTGGCGATTCTGGCATGATGCTCTAAACCTAAAATTAAATATGATAACAGTGTATCCTTGTCATTCTCTATTCAGAATGAAAAACAGACACTGATGTTAAACGTTTTAAGTTTAAAGAATATTCGACACCAATATCGGATGCTTAAATACGATATTTCATCACTCAATTGCATCGTTATTATCGCAGCGGTGTAACTTCGTAGCCATCCTAATACTTATTGTACCATTTTAAAAACAGATATTGCAATATATATAATGTTTTTTATCGCGTCGAACTGTCAAACTCCATAGTAATTTGACAGTTGAGCGTGATAAAAACTGGTTATATATCATAACGCGGTGCTCATGCTAGGGGGGCAGGTGCGACAAATGTCAAATTTGACAAAAGTTACATACTTTTTATATCAAACTAAATCCAAATTGAATCGCCGAGATAAAAAGTTGCACTCAGAGCATGGAGGTTTGGAACGTAGCCTTGGAATCATCTTGGAATAGACCCATGTCGCCATCTTTTAGAGACTGTTTGTACTAAAGTGAGCAGCTTGTTACTTCAGGGTGCACTAATATGCGCTAGATGGCGTCTTTTCATTTTCTCAAAGTTATTTTTCTTTTATGCTATGACTAATCAAATACATTACTACATAATATTACTTTGCTAAAAAGAGTTTAATCAAAAGCAACATGATCATTAAAGACAGGTCTGCATTAAAAAAATGGTCGTAAAGCACTAAAACAGCTGCAATCCCTTTTCCCTATCTGCGCACATAACACTTCCGATTTGTGACAATTTCAAAAGAACTTTTCACAGAGATTTATTTATTTATTTTGGGAAGACCAACAATCAGACCCGTCTTTCCCATTAGGCCCCCATTATCCTAATATGCCCAGGGCCTCCAATAGGTCAAAGACGGCACTGCAACAACTATTAATAATAAGAAAAATGTATTTAAGGGTTTATTTTAGTGATATAGTGATAGATAAAAGGTTTATTGGTCTTCACTAATAAAAACACATCATACTAAATACAAAAAAAGCGGCAAGTGCGAGTCGGACTCGCCCATGAACGATTCCGTAGCAGCAAGTTACATAATATAAAAGTTTTTGTAGTTTTCCAGTTTATGCACCAGTAGGTCTGGCCGAATTCGATCGAACGCTTTGCTGTAGTCAGTGTACACTACTTCGACTTGGAACCCATTATCCATAGACGAGGAGAGCGATTCATTAAGCTAAGATCAAAGAAAAACTATCTTCAGGTACTTAAAAAAACATTTACTGAACCGAAACACTTATTTTATAGTCGCATTCGGGAATACGTATAGTTTCGCCTCGTCGAAGTTTCTGGCGGCACACAGGGCGTCGTACTGGTCGTATGCCAGCTTGTAGCCGATGAACGTTGCGGTGAAGATGGAAATTAGCAGGAGCGCGCATACCGCAGGGCAGAGGATGGCACCCAACTTACTTTTGCGCTGCGAGTGCACCGAAGACTGTTCCGAGTCTGTGCAACTGTGCTGGTCGGACTCTCTTGTCATGCTGTTGGTAAAGCGACGGAAAGTTAGTGACGATAAATTTAAGCAAATAAATGAATAAGAACAAGGCCGTATTTAAGGCAGGGCAGTTGGGCTAGAGACCTACAAACAAAGATAAAAAAAAAACGACGAACCAGGGGGGGATGCAAGTCGTAAGTGGCCCGGCCCAGATTTAGGGGTCTTCCACCACACCTCTAATCCCAGCCCGAAATATACCTTTGTTCTGCGGCAAAATTTTCAACTTTTATAGGCAAGTGATAACAAAGAAGAATCTTTTGTTTAGATTACTTTATTCTCATTTTAATCATTTAATTGCCAGATGTTTAAGAAAATTTTACTAGAAAAAAAAACAGGTTTCCGACGGGACGCGAACCCGCATCTTCTGCTATCCGGGCGGACGCACTAACGAATTATGCTTCGTTATTCCTGTCACATTCAGATTTCTTTCACACAAACTAATTTGGTGTAGGGACATTTGCCGGGTTGAGGAGAATTCAGCTAAATAAAGAACTAATTTAATTAATTACTTACGATTGGTTAAGGCACATACTTAATAGGACTAATGGCTCAATTACATTTGGTCATTAGCCAGTATTCGGATGCACGAAAGATATTACTCGAATTCGGGCACACGAAGCAATATTTATACTGGAATACTGACATACGGTGTCGGCTAAATAAAACAAAAACTACTCGACTTCGTTCATTTACACATAGTCGTTTACCCGAATTCCATTGGCAGTCGTATTCGGGCTAGCGACCAAGTATAATCGCGCCAGAATAAAGTTAAGGTTTTATAATGAATTAGCGGACATATGAACAATCACAAGTGTTGAAATAGTGAACGACTTTCCCATGGAAAGGGAAAATTTTACCTGGATTGGATCTACATAAATAATAATTCCCTGTGGGTATGGCTTTACGCTTAATTTTATACCTACTTCTGTGTCTTTATTTATATTTTGTTTAAATTAATCTACGCCCTCGTGAGTGGATTGGATAAAGTATATTGTGTTTGATTTGTACTTGTGAAAACTGTGTAAGGCTTATCAATGCTACATCATTTTGTTTTATCCTTTGTTTTAATATGCCGTTTGTTTTCTTTGAACAAATAAATGTTTATATGTAATTCGGTGAAAATGTTCGTCTATTAAAAATGTTAGTTAAGTATACCATCAGGCGGGCCATAGTGTTTGCCACTCATCACACTAATCACACTAATATTATAAAGGCGAAAATTTGTGAGTGTGTATGTTTGTTACTTCTTCACGTCTAAACGGCTGGAGCGATTTTAGTAAAATTTGGTATGGAGTGAGCTGACACCCTGGTTTAACATATAGGCTAAGTTTTACTGCTGGAAAATATACCCAAAAAACCGAGGGGCACAGATAGTTTTACATAAAACTTTGTGTAACAAAATAAAAAGTAATGATGTAATGTTTACGAAGAGTAGGTTATATAAATCGACTCGCCTTTCTTGTGTTCGTATGAGATAGGATATTATTAATTTTGTTTTAATAATCTGAGTAACTGAATTACTTTGATTGTAACATTTTCTTCATCAATATGACACATTCAATATGACATAATGCAAAGATTATTATAAAATAGTAGTGATTACTTTATCTGTGATGGTGGATTGTCACTCAAAGAACTCAGATAATCCCTGATAATCCGTATCGAGATTCTTTGTCCAAGATCTCAGCCATGAGAATAAGCATAGAGAATAAGATACAATGTCTATGCCTCCGCTCGGCTCAGCGAAGACCATAGTATATAACAACTTCATGGAGAACACTATAGAAGACGACGAGAAGACGTTTAATACAAAATATAAAATTTGTTGGTGCATGGTTATTAAGTTTTATATTTGATGGGCAATTAACATAAACAAAGTTGGAAATATAATTAAATATAATAGTTTTATTTGGTATTTACATAAAAGACACATAAGACCTAAATATATTTTTACAAGACAGCTGACAATATCAACTACTCTCTTTTATAGTCATAGAGATCTATGAAGAGTGTAAAGACTCTTTATGACTCGTGGTATAATAAAGGCTGTCCTCTTAACATCCCCAGGACTTTTAGGGACTGATACAGTTCAAACCTTGGAGTCCAATTCTTTTACTTAGATCTCGCAGTCTTGGTCCAAAGAGAGGTTTTGTGAACATATCGGCGAGTTGCTTTTCCGAGGAAACTTGTTTCACAGATAGTTCACCCTTGGTGACACATTCTCTTATGAAAAAATGCTTGAGCTTTATATGTTTTGTTCTTTTATGATATTCGCAGGGAGGATTTTCTGATAATTTTATCGCAGATTCATTATCTACATATATGACAGGCTTTTCGACTTCTGTCAGTTCTTCTAAGAGTCCTTGTAGCCATATAGTTTCCCGGGCAGTTTCGGAGAGCGCTATAAGCTCAGCTTCTGTAGAAGATATGGCTACAGAAGATTGTTTCTGACTTTTCCAGAAAATTGGTCCAGAAAACAAGAACACCATGCCTGTAGTAGAGTGTCCAGTAACAGAGTCTCCACCGTGATCTGCATCGCTGTAGCAGATTAGCTTTCTGACTTTTTCATTTCTAAAGATTAGTCCGGTGTCCATAGTTCCCTTCAAATATCTTAGAATTCTTTTTACTTTTAAAATATCCATCTGCGTTAGATTTTCAAGATGTCTTGAAGCCATACTCACTGCATAGTTGATGTCAGGTCTTGTGGCGACCATTAGATATGCCAGCGCACCTACCGCTTGGCGATAAGGAAAGTTTATGTTGGTTCCTTTGTCATCATCCTCCTTCAAGGTTTTTACAGCAGGAGATGGAACGCTTTTGCAGTCAATCATGCCAAACCTTTCTAATATTTTCTTGGTGTAAGACCTTTGGTGTACAGTTATATCACCATCTTTAGATTTACCAATTTCGAGACCAAGAAAATAGCTGGCTGGTTTTGTTGTGATTTTGAACCGCTGCTTTAATTCCTTTATGAAATTAACGCCTGCTGCTTCACTACTTGACGCTACTAATCCATCGTCAACGTAGAGTGCAATTAGTACTTGGTTTCGTATATAAAGGCAAGGGTCATTAGTGCATTGTTTAAATCCAGATTCCACCAGATACTGCGATATACAGGTGTTCCAGCACAAAGGCGCTTGTTTTAGGCCATAAAGACTTCTTTTCAGCTTGCATACTCTCTCTGTGCAATCATTGAAGCCTTCAGGTTGGTTCATGTAGATTTCCTCTTTGACTGTTCCATTGAGAAAAGCTGTAGACACGTCAAATTGCTGTAATTTTAAATTTTGTTGTGCAGCAATCCCCAAAAGTGCTCTAATTGTGCTCATCCGGACTACTGGACTAAAAGTCTTTTCGTAGTCAATGCCAGGTTTTTGTGAAAATCCCTTGACAACTAGTCTCGCCTTATATCGTTCGATTGTACCATCTGGGCATCTTTTTATTTTATAAACCCATTTGCAGGGTAGTGCTTTTCTATTCTTAGGTAAGTCGACGAGATCCCAAGTATTCATTTCATTTAGCGAGTTCATTTCACTCTGCATGGCTTGTTTCCAACTGCTATATTCTTTGCTTTTCATAGCGTCTCTGAATGTCTGAGGTTCTTCCATAGCATCCTCATTTATAGCAGTTAAAACATAGTCCTCAAATCTTTTTGGTGGGACAATACGCGACCTGTCACGAAGATTTCTTCCATCCGATTCAACGTTAGTCGCCTCATTTAAAGAATCATTTCGTATATCTTCTATATTCTCATTTGTTTGAGTTTCCATTTGTGACTCTGTGTATTCATCATTTTCAATTTCTTCAGGACAGAGTATACCGGAACTATCAATCGTCTCATTTTGGACAAGTTGTTCTTCATCATTAGTATTTCTAGGTTCGCTGTAAATTTTTACTTCTTCCTTGAGTGTCCCATCAATTTCGGGGAAAGGATTACTTCTGCAAGATCCTTTGTCATCGTCATAGAACATTTTTCTTAAAACCCGTACATCTCTGGAAATTAAAATTCTTCTTTTGGATGGCACATAAATTCTAAAAGCTTTGGATACTTCTGAATATCCCACGAACATTCCAGGGATGGCTTTTGAAGCAAATTTTTGACGACCATTTTCTTTTATTAAGATGAAGCTTTTTTCACCAAATATATGTAAATGGTTTATGCAGGGTTTCCTTCCTACCCACAATTCAAATGGTGTTACTTGTCCAATACTTTGATTAATACTCCTGTTTGATAAGTAATTGGCTGTGTGAACAGCTTCTGCCCACAGATGTAATGGTGCTTTCGACTCTAACATCATACATCTTGCCTTTTCAATCAAGGTTCTATTTTTTCTTTCGGCAATGCCGTTTTGATGAGGGGTGTATGGTGCTGTCAATCTTCTTGATATACCATTCTCTTTCAGGAATATGTTAAAGTCTCGGTTACAATATTCTGTGCCGTTGTCACTTTGTAGGAATTTTATTTTATTTCCAGTAAAGTTTTCAACAATTTTCTTATATTCCTTAAACTTTTCAAGTACTTCATTTTTGTGTTGTATAAAATATATATAACAGTATCTTGAAAAATCATCAATGGATGTAACCATGTATTTATTTCCATTTAATGAAGCGGTTTTCATGGGTCCACATACATCGCTGTGTACAATTTCGAGTCGCTGATTGGTACGGGTAATTGTGCTAGACTTGCTAGGTATTCTACTTATTTTTCCTTGAATACAAATTTCACAATCGTCCAATTTGTTTTTATGGTCAAAATTTAACCCAATCAGTAAATTATTACTCAAAGCATGCTTCATGTTTTTCTCTGACATATGTCCTAATTTTATATGCCATAATTGTATATCATCAGATTTGTTTTCTTTTGTCTGAGTAACATTAGCTTTTTCCCGACGATCAGTATTATTATTTTTGGTACGTAGATAATATAAGCCATCGTTAGATCTTTTAACGTTTATTTCAACATTGCGCTTTTTATCCTTTATGATTGCTCGTTCTTTAGTAAATGTTACAGTATGTCCAGCGTCAGTTAGCTTTCCGACTGATAGAAGGTTAGTACATAGACTCGGTACATAAAGAGCATTTGCTATGCCTATTAGTCCTTGCCTAGTCTCTATTTGGGCCGGACCTGATCCTTTGATTTCAGCCGTGTGCTCTTTTGATGCTAATTTTAATGTTTGGTTCACATTTCTCATATTTGTAAATGGTTTATCTGAAAATGTCATGTGAGACGTGCATCCGCTATCCAATATCCAACCGTTTTTCATTTCTTGTTGATATAAAGAAAAACATGTAAAGTTATTCTTTTCCTTTTGATTTAAACTATTTTGTCTATAGTTTAAATTTTTCTTGTTCTTTTTGTTTTTATTTTTATACCAACATTTTTCTTGTTCATGTCCCTTTTTCTTACATATTTTGCAGAATGCATAATATGTTTCTTCGACATTACTTGAACTTGTATTAGGTTGGATGTTTCTATTGCGAGCATCACTTTCTTCAATTATTTTAATTTTTAACTTTTCTGGACTTATTAGTGAGTCTTGCGATTCTATTGCAATTCTAAAATTCTCATAATCGTTTGAGAGGCTATATAGCATCATTATGGACAATAAGTCACTATTAATTTCTATATCTAAGTCTTTTAGTTTGTCTACCGTATCCATGAAGTCCTTCAAGTGTTCCCGAACATCTGCATCAATGCCTAGTCTAGCCAATATCAATTTCTTTAATAGAGTTGCTTTTCTGGCAGGCCCTTGACTGGCATATACACCTTTGAGTTTTTCCCAAACGTCTTTTGCGTGGAGACAGTTCTTTACTTCTTTTAATTCAGTTGATGAGATCAGTAACAGTAACTCGGCTTTCGCAAGTTCATCATTTTCTTTTTCAGAATCTGAATTCTCATCAGGATACTTCGTTACATATTTCCATAATTTGCTTTTTATTAAATATGCTTTTGCATGAATTACCCATGTGTCATAATTTTCTTTTCCAAGTGGAGAAATTTTTACGATCGACATTTTCTTTCCTGTAAACGTTCTGCTACCATATTAAGTTTTATATTTGATGGGCAATTAACATAAACAAAGTTGGAAATATAATTAAATATAATAGTTTTATTTGGTATTTACATAAAAGACACATAAGACCTAAATATATTTTTACAAGACAGCTGACAATATCAACTACTCTCTTTTATAGTCATAGAGATCTATGAAGAGTGTAAAGACTCTTTATGACTCGTGGTATAATAAAGGCTGTCCTCTTAACAATGGTTCGTGTTTATAAAAAATAGACTAAATAATTCTTAAATGTAAGAAATGTTAAGAAAAATAAGGTTAGCAGGAAGTGAATTTGAGGACATTCTAGATCCGAAATAAACCAGTTAGTTATGAAAGCTTTATTATACCTCATGGCTGGCTCATCGATCCTGCTTGGGTTGTTCTCCAGCCTGGTGTACTTGATGACAGTTGTGGACCCTGACCTGACAGAGCTGACGAAGAAGACTTCCGGATTGTTTGACCCGGAAGGACGTGATCCTGTTGACAGCGACGCTGAAGATAGCAGCACTTTATTGGTATGATTTAGGACACCTCTAAGCAAAAATATCGCTAAGTTGTAGCAATTAAAAGTTACAGTTTTATCAAAAAATGCTCTAAAAGTAGTACACACTCTCGTACTTTATCATATTAAAATAAGTATAACCTCAAACACTTTGACAAACTGTTATAATGTTTACTGTAACAAAGGCCGATAGACTTTACATATTGTTGGACTCGACTGTACCCATCTTGTACATATAAGGTCCCATACCTTATTTGTCTATTTTTCCGAACAGCCAGTCATGCGCTTCTTGTTACATAAACTTTACCAATTTTCACATCTCTATCTTGAAAACCACGTTTCGATGTCTTTGACGGGTTTGTTCCACTTGAAAAGATAACTTTTAAAGGGGAACAATTCAGTTATACATATGTTTTTTGTGTAACTTTACCGCTTATTCGTTGGTTTACGCAGCGCACGCAACGAAAGCTCTGAAAAGCTTCCCGTAACTTTTCGCATCGATGCTCTGCTTCTTTCCTATCCTTCTCTTCAACTATTTGTCTTTGTCGATAAATGGGCCTATTATTTTATATCTTACACAAATTAATTTTTTATGATTCCCTTAATATAAAAGCTTTAATTAACTAATTTTGAATAATGATATTATATATATGATGTTGTACAATATTTATTTGATGGATATCGACTGATGTGTCTATTACAGTTTATTTCTTTCTCGTTAATCGCTTCATAGCTTCTATCTTATTTTTGGTAAAATCTCTTATCTATTAGACAAGTCCGTCCGTCTGTCTGTGGTGCTGTTTCAGCGGCCAAACCGTAAGAGATAATAAAGAGAATATTTAAGTTATAAGTTAAGAATAGTCTGATAAGACTACAAACCGGATTTGAGTAACGTAGCACTTCCGGTTTTCGAGAAATCAGGTTTTGGTGAACATTTGGTTCACTGGTTTGCTAGTATGTAAATAATTTGTTTTTTAATTCGTTTTAGTGCCGCCATATATCGAGTAACTATGCATTTTCTTATACGATTACGGCAGTGCTTTTGTAGCAAGACTAGCATACAAACATGCGTCATTTAAATTATCTTACCTTTATAATAGTTTGCTTAAATTAAAATTCCTTAGATGAAGCGTGCGATCGCAAGTACATTTATGAAACTTGACGTCTAAATAATAAGCCTTATTTTTGTTTGCAAAAAATATAACTTAAATAGTTTGTTAATGTTTCATTTAAAGTGATTAGTTTAATAATGTCTTTTTATACATACGCACATTTTTTTATTTTCTTCTTCTATTAAGCTGTTATTTATTTTTCGAAATAATTTAAGTATAGAATATTTAATTTTGTTTCAGAAAGTTGAATCTTAATACAAGTGTTGGCTTGAAGACGTACCTAAGTAGTCAGGAATTGGTTTTGGTTTTTACATTTTTGTAGGTTTCACTTCTATCGAATGTGAACAGCACATGTCCGTATTTTTTCTTTCCCATCCTTATTTCTTAAAAAGTCTAACCTTTTACTATAATTGGAATGTAACTGAATCTTTCTTCTACATATTTTTTTATATTATTAGTGCTCCTGCTCTATGGAAACATACAAACCTTTAGAAAATTTCCTACTACATATTTCTCTTGGACGCAGAATTTCGCTTATAATATTTCGCATCAACTTGACATTACCTACATCGGAAGATTTGAGGTGAAAACGAAAAATAAGAAATAATGAATTTATTCAGAGAATTAAACCGAGTAGAACTGAAACTATTTCCCGCTCGGATTGGAGCGTCAGCTGGCCGAAGAATCCGTAATTTTATAGTTAAGATTTGGAGAGCCAGCTTGCTATAGAATTTGTTATCTTACAGTAAAGATTGGGGTCAAATAATACTATTGTAATAGTGTTAGCTGTGGAGCTCAATGGCGCAGGTCGCTAGCGCGTTCGGCTGCGATCGTTGAAGTTAAGCAACTTTCGCAGTGGTCGGTCATTGGATGTGTGACCAAAAATCTTCTATCTCGAGTTCCTCCGTGCTTCGGAAGGCACGTTAAGCCGTTGGTCGCGGCTGCATCTGCAGTCGTTAGCATCCGCCAATCCGCACTGGGCACGTGTGGTCGGTCATGGCCCAATCTCCATATTCCATCCATAGGGAAGGCCTGTGCCCCAGCAGTGGGGACATTAATAGGCTGATAATGATGATGAATAGTGTTAGCATGTGTGGTTTTAGGGTACCTCTTTAAACCCAATCCGCTTTATTACAAAACGAACATTAAAGTTCTGGACTAACAGATGCTGTCCCTTTTGTTTGCTAAAAAGAAGATAGAGACAGCGTTAGGGCTAAACCAACACTAACTATAGTCCGTGTTTTGGAATAAGGCAGATTTGGTTCAAAGGAAGTTCATGTGACAATGATATCCCATCTGTATCGGTATTGCACCTCTAGTTGTCTTCGTTTTCTGATTCCACTTACACCCAAAATAAAATATATAGTTTGGGTGGGATAACTATCTAGGTTTTCTGGCGCCTAAAAGTTGGGCAAATATTATTATTTACTTTAAAAGTTTACGTAAATAAACGCTAACATGATTAACTTTAAAATGATAGCCCAACGATATTACCGTCGAGTTAGCCTTATAGTGCGTTTGAAAATAAATTTGCGGCGCCTGCTAATATTATAATAGCAAAATCGTTTTCTTTTAAGAATGCTTTCTTGGCTGAACAGCTGGAGGGAGCATGAAGAATTTTTGACTAATTAACTTATAAACTTTCACTATTATAATATTAGTAGGATTCCGGCCATAGCTATCTTGCGCTCTCATCCTCACGCAGGTATGCATCATGATCATAATTATATGATGATACACGAAAAATATTGTGGGAAAAATATAACTTAAATAAATTGCAATAGAGGATGTTTGATTACACCAGTCAACACGAATTTTGTGTCTGAGTTCTTTGTACCAGATTTTGATTTCTTATACTTAATTAATGTAAGAAAAAATCCTTATTAGATGTGGACCCTATGATTATTTTAATGTCTATGTTGCATAAAAAAATGTTTTACTGAAACAATTTATTAAGGCTCTACGTCAAAATTCTGAAGCCATTTTCCCCAGAATTTTCAGAGTAAAAATTATAAGATATGCTATAAATATCAATTTTAAAACTAGTAGTAACAGTAAGAGTTTTAAATAAATATGTTAATAATTATTTTCTTGTTAATATTATATACAACTTAAACAAAAAAGTTTGCAATTTTCCATGAAATTTAAAATTTCATTCTGATAGCAAACGCAAACTAATTTAAAATAAAAATGAGGTTTCTGGTTATTTTTCGATATAAACAATTAGACAATGGTCATTAAAATAACAGGCTCAATTTTTTTTTTCATTTTGTTGACTTTTGTTATTTTATTACCTATATTAATTTTTCTTTCTTTTTTTTTGCAGACCAACGATACATATATTTACTTCAACGAGTTACTGGCTAATATTACAAGATATTTGTGATTATTACCTAGACGTCAAGTTATTGGTTTAAGTAAGAGTGAAATTAAGTAAATATATAACAATTCGAAGTCAACAATTTTGTTTTCTCTGATTTTTATCACTAGTAGTGATATAGAATAAGGCCTGCCCCCCACAAGCGCGTTATTATTGGTGGAAAATAATAGTTGCGATATCTGTTTTTATTATTATGAGAAGGAAGTTGCACACTGCTGCGATAATATTAGAAGTATGACGAAATATCGTAATCTAGATACACTGATTTATTTATTTATTGACGTTTCGCATCCTTTTTAGGATACGTCGTCTGAATCATGAATATAATAAAAATGTGTGCGTGTACTAGTGTACACACGTAAGAAGTGAAACTTCTTTATGGCCTTATTTTTCGAAAAATGATGTACATGCAACTTTCCAGAAATTGGTTAAATAAAGTTAATTAGATAAAGTTTAAACAAAAGGATTTTATTATCATAGACATGAATACAAACAAGATTTCATTTCATTTCACTTCATTTCACTTCATTTCACTTCATTTCACTTCATTTCACTTCATTTCACTTCATTTCACTTCATTTCACTTCATTTCACTTCATTTCACTTCATTTCACTTCATTTCACTTCATTTCACTTCATTTCACTTCATTTCACTTCATTTCACTTCATTTCACTTCATTTCACTTCATTTCACTTCATTTCACTTCATTTCACTTCATTTCAATGTTCATCGTCGTTGTTATTACCAAAAAAAAGATGGCGCGTAACCAAAAAATGTGACGCGTAACCGAAAAATGTGACGGTCAATTTTTTTCCAACGCAGATAAAGAAGTTTCACTTCAATAATCGTCACCTCCGGCGGCGACC
The DNA here is from genome assembly GCA_902850365.2 of Chilo suppressalis. Taxonomy (NCBI): domain Eukaryota; kingdom Metazoa; phylum Arthropoda; class Insecta; order Lepidoptera; family Crambidae; genus Chilo; species Chilo suppressalis. The sequence continues at coordinate 25,723,994 of OU963901.1, read as the reverse complement.
AGCCTCAGGCGCTACGGGTCGCACGATGCTTGTGACTTTGTCACGCAAAGGCGGAGGGGCTGCCATTCCCGCAGTCGGAGATAAGGCAGAAGTACTGGTTCTTACTTCCCTAGTCCTTGCATCCTAAATAAATATGAATTTTTAGGTTAGGTTAATTAAAAAAAAAACATGCATTTCCGTCTAAAATCTTTAGTAGGGGGGGAGTCGGGGAGACCCCCCCCCCCTCCCCCCACATCAAAACTACCCCGAAATTCCACCACAACTAATGGAATTTAGTACCTAAATCAGTGCATCTGTACCTTTAAAACTTGTTATATTTAATGAGTGGTGTGCGTAAAAATCTAAGAAATCTGTTCCATTTGTTCTGATGTTCCCTAAAAAGGATTACGCTAATGATAACTAAACGAAGCGAAATCTTTTGTCCATGGTTATAGGTCTCTGGTCTTCATGCTCTGGTCTCTATGAGTTATTGTGAAAAAAGACAATGTCACACACTATTTACAAAATATTTTTTAACTTAATATTATTTATTTATATTATATTGATATGGTGAATAAAAAAGCGTGCGTGTTTTCTATATGTGCTGTGATTATTATACTGTTTGTGGTGTTTGTTTACCTGATGACTACAGTGAACCCGGACCCTCTTGTGACCACTACTCCATCGGGAAGGCATCGCAGTATGGACAAAGAGGTGAGAACATAGGCGAAGAGAGGGCCCAACAGCCATGATGACATTGGCGTAGCTAGGGATTTTCCCATGCATCTTCCCATTTCAATTTCCACGATATCTAGTAGCCCCTATTCAAAAGCCTGACGATTTGGACGCGACCAAAAGTCATTGCCGTTTATTTATTTTTTCTGCCCTAAACGTTCGACCCTATAAAAAGTGCTCGGGTATGGTGGGAGTTCTTCACAAGGTGTAAGGTTACCCCCTTATGTTATTCTTATGCGCTTGTATCAATCTAAAGTCCCCGCTTGGGGTCTCTAACTAAAATAACAGTATATTTTTAAAGTTTATAAATCCACAGGATACTTATCCAGACGAAGTGCTATTTCCCTTCGCTAGAATCCGGAGTCAGCTATGGTTTGGAGAAAGCATCAAAGTCTGATATTCTAAAGCAAAGAGTAGATGAAGACAACATTTTACCTTTGTATCGTCACCTTGCTGCTAGTGGTCTTCTGGTTAATAGTTCTGATGTTCAGGAAGTGGTTTCTCCTATACTAACACCCACGGAAGTGATTATTGACCAAGAACAATTGACAACACCCTCAGTGAAGGGTTTTCGTAGGTCGGTAAATGATATAGACGCAATCAATACCATAATTGAGCCAACCTCTGGTGTTATACTGAAAATAATTGATGATGTTGGAATGCCAAGGATAGAAATCAAGCTGAAACCTAGAACAGATTTTAAAGAAAGCCGAAGATATGACAGAAAATCATCATTTAATATGTCAGGAACAGAAGGGCTAACTGGTGAACCCACAGATGGTGGTAAAAGTACAATAATAAAAATCTTACCTGACAATACACTTGTTATAGACAATGTTAACAAACTGAGGTCTGATGAGCAAGATGATCAAAATATAGGAGATGTTAATTTTGTTTCTATTGATCCTACCATTAAAATAAGTTCTACTATTAAACAAGACCCGAGTGATCACAAAGAACAGCATCTTGTGATGACTAGTGTGGACTATAAATATAAGACAGTAAATAAAACAACCGATGTATATTCCAGTTCTGCAGACATGATGATTAACAATCGAACTAAAACTATTCCAAAGACAGATAACTATAGTGAAATTGTATTCAATAATACTCATCAAAAAGTTGAAGACGATTCAATATTAAAGGAGTCATCAAAATTTTCATCAGTAAAAAACAATATTTATGATGATATGAGGCATGTGATATTTAACAATTCTTCAACTAAAACTGACACTGACAGATGAATAAATCAAAAATAAGTATTTATTATTATTTTTATATTCACATTTAAGAACATAAAAATGAAAAATATACAGACATTTTATAAACTGTCATGGCATTTCTTGAGAACACCAGAACACTACTCTCTTTCTCCGAAACGAACTTTCGATAACGAAGTTGAAACGAAATTTAATTTCGTCAATTTAAGGGTTATACCTCATTTGATCGATAAAGTATCAAATTGAAACTTTCTTTGAGTAGACTTAGAAAATCTACACCACAATCTATATTCCGACGACGAATATTATTAATAATTAAAAACAAACCAGAAACGTAGGAAGAAAAGTGTGAAGTTTCGATAGAAATTTAGTTTGTCGTTGAATTAGAGTATACCTTCTGTTACCCAATTTGTAAAGCTTACATTAATACTGGAGGCGCTTAAACCCCATATATTTGGATGCGGAAAAATAAAAGTTAGGAGTTGCCTGGAGAGGCTAACCCTAGGCGTGGGTTTAAAGTGATCTGTATCTAGCAGGCGGTAATACGCAATAAAGTATAGTGATCTTGTGCAACGGATATGTCCACTTACTGAAACTTACAGAAATCCATACTGTTTTTATAAATCCAATCTGTTCGTCCGTCTGTCTGTCGATTGCTCTGTCATGCGTTCTCGCATTAGCTATTCAACCAATGTTAATGAAATAGGGTTTGTAAAAGTTTATATGGAAAATCCTTTCTTAAACGCGGGCAAAGTCCTTGGTATCTACAGATAAATCACGGAGATGGTAATCATGAGCTGTTGACACGCTACTAAGCTTGCAAATTACGATAAAATTCCCAAAGAATATTATTAGCACTAACAAAAATAGTTCCATGATGCAGTGAGTTATTTAACTCTTCAATTCCCATGTCCAAATAGGTGAAAAATAAATCATTGTTTAGATACGCCAAAAAAATTAAAAATAGTAGATTGTTAACTGAGGGTGGAAAGAATCAATTCCCGAGGTATTTAGACTACGAGGTACTATAGTCCGAGTAGGAATTGATTCTTTTACCCGAGTTAAACACTTTACTTTTCATTTCGAATATGAGGAAAATAAAACTAGTTGTTTATCAAAAATATTTATTCATAAATAGGTATATATACCATAAAATTAGAAGTAGTTATTTAAAATTAATTGTCAAATTAGGACAATTAGTGAAATTAAAAGTAACATTCTTGTTTGGAATGTTTATGCTGTTTGATATACTATTACAAATTTGGCTGTTTTGGGTATCTGTAAAAGTAGGAGACTCTGTTATTTCATCAAACGATGGATTCCATGGCGGATACTCCCTGGAAGTTGTCGGCTGAGGCGAGTTGGGGCGTATTTTAATAGTTTCAGTTAATTGGTTTGAAATTTTAGTTTTATTTTGGATGAATCCTCAATGTAGCCTTCGGCGACTGTGCTGGATTTCCAGCCTCCAAGTCTTTTTAAGGTTGTAATGTTTGCCCCAGAATCGGCTAAAAGTGTTGCTGACGTTCGCCTATAGATTGCTATATCCGGTATACTGCTCACAATTTGGTAAATTCAAATATCTTGCAATCTGCTTGGGCATACCTGAGATTTTGTTTTTTCCGATCACTTGTTTATAGCATTTTCCCTTCTGGTAGTTGAGAAAAAACGGTCCATTTTTAGGTCACTAGGTCTCATTTGTTGATATTTCTTTACTATTTGTGTAAACTCTTCTTGTACTATAAACGAGCGCTCAATATTTGTTTTTGTTATAGTCAGTTTTACTAGTAATAATTGGCCTTCACTTTTAATGTCCTTAATGGTCAAATTGGTGAGTTCACTGCTTCTGCAAGCGCCGCTTATACCGAGTATCAATACCACCTGTGAAAAATGTATTTTTTTAGTATTTGGGTAATAAATACGTTCATTTTTAGAATAAATTATAAATACTTAGATAAACTTACCTTCATTGCCAAATATATCTCGTCAGGAGCATCATTTAAATTTTTTTCCATTTCATTAGAGGTGAAAACCTTAGATTTCCTGCTCTTGAACCCCTGAGCCTGTCTTTTCAAAAATGATGTTAAATTATGGAATGTTTTCAAATTTACATTATGTTTTACACTAAGTGTACTCTTGAGCATAGAATATCGGCTCCATAGCGTAGAAGGCTGTAGTTTGCTAGACAGTCCATTAAACGATTTTATATTTTTCTTTGCTCGCCACTTCATAAAATCATTGTATGTTTTCATATATCTCTCTTTTGACATTTCTGGCAAAAGATTCTCTATAACACAATTTGCCTCGTCTTTAATAGAATCAGATGTCAACATTTCTGAATCGCTTGAACTCATTTTTAATATTCAAAGTTGGATTGCTCTGTTTTACTTAAAAGATTATTATTACTTTTTTATTCCGTCACAGATACATAACAGTTTAGTATCCCGCCAATTTGTGTCGACTTTTTAAATTTAAATATGGAACAGCGTAATTGTTGCGGCTTATTCCGCTCAAAGAAGTTTGTGCTAAGTTCACACTGGCTGTTTAGAAACTCACTTGGCCGCAGCATTTTTTTTTACATAAAATCTACACATCTGACAGTAGTTCTATTTTTAAAGTTCATTCCGGCCCTTAGGCGGGAAGTAATTTGTATGAGTTTTTCCCTCTCTAGGGAGGGAAGCAGCGTTTTCCACCCAACAAACATATCAAAACAACACACCACATTCCGAGAATGAGAAATGAAAATATATTTTCCCCCCCCTTCTATTTTTTTAGGGAGGGTCACCTACAGGTGACACTGGGCGTTGTGAAATTAAAATTCACAAGAATATACGAAGTTTTTTATTGTTACAGTCGGAATAATACATGTGTTTTTATGACAAAATTTGGTTAGAAAATTAAAAATATAAAACTTCTTTATTGTGAAAGCTATACCAACATTTTAGATGTAAACCAATATTGCATTTGGGACACATTTTTCTAGTGCATTGGTGACAATAACCGCATCTTCATTGGGAGCAGTCAACTTCTGAGTGATCGTCCGCTCTTCCTGCACTCCTCACCTCTGAGGGTACTCTCACCTGCATAGGGACACCACAAGTTGCATTGCAGCTGTACCATATTTTTGCAGGTATATAGTAGCCACATTACGTTGAAAATCGCAGTAGATCCAATTGTGTTTAGACTGAAGCCATGCATTTTGCATTTTAGCAAACTGCATCTAAGCCAAATGTAAAGAGAGGGAACCACCACTTTTTACCACGAAGGGTACATACTCTCATGGAGTCAAAATATCGGTAAAAATGGTCTACTCCACTCTTGTACTTGTTGTACATCTTGATGATGGCAGGGCAATCAATTTGAATTGTTGTTAGTTTTTTCTCCACAAATTCTACCCGATCCACTTTTGTGATTAGGTCTAATCATATCAGCTATAAAATCAACATTGTCTTTACCATAGAGCAACTCAAAACATTCTACTGGACTCATCTCCTTCTGGGATTAACTACCAACTTCTTCGCAACATTTTTTTTACTTTCCCGCAAAAAGTAAAAAAAATGTTGCTGACATTGGCATACCATTTTTTTACAGCATTTCCTTTTTTGTTTTTTCTTTGGTGCACGGACATCAAACTCTTCGCCTTCTTCTGAGGTCGAGAACTATTTTGTAGTTCCACATGAGACCGAAGCATACGATTGGGAAGGTGAAGGATTAATTAGCTTCATTTTCATCTGCACTGTCTACATCAGTCACTGCACCATCTTCAGGAGGAAAAAAATAATATAACCTGGGTCATCCACGACCTCCAACAACATTCATACAGCGATAAGCCGATAATATGTAGGCAATAGTCTTGTGATTACTTTGTATGAATTCAAACAATGTATGGTTATTATTATGCCCAGTGTCACCCACAGGACACACCACATATCCACAGTTATACCAAAAATGCTAAAAGACATTTTTATTGTGAAATACATTTGTAATACTCCTTATATATTTGTTCATTACATGAAATAAGAAAAAAAAATACAATACTTACGGTCTAGACATATTTATTTCACTTTTTATCTCAAGAAATCACGCAGACTAGGACAGGTCTAATTTCGCGGGAAAAATATGGATGAATTTGAGAGATGACGTTCGGTAAGTGTTGCCAGAAAAATTATAATGAATAGTGTCACTCATTCGCGTTACTACTACCGGTAAAATGAAAAAAAAACGCGTTGCGTGTATTAAAAAAAAAACAAACTTCCGTCACCTACAAGTGACACTGGAAATTGAAGAGTTAATCAGATCTCCACGCTAGAAACAAGGTGGAGGATGTACTTTGTACTATCTTGGGAGCTGTCGGTGAAAAAGGTTCCAGGCCATGTTTGCCACCCTTTAATATAAAAAAAAAACTTGTTAGGTCTTCAGTCTTCTTTATACAAAATTGCCAACCTAAGTCAGATGAGACTATTCTAGGTCAAAATATTATACAGGTACAATATTCGGTGAAGGGAAACGTGGATATTGTGACGAAATCTGTCTGGCTGTCGGCCGTCGCCTATCAGATGTATTTATTTTTAACTAATGCTCTTAACTGATCGGCGCATTATGTAACAGAATAAGTTGCATAAATTTTGTTTTGTTTAATACCAGCTTCTGGGGAATCGTCTGAATACATTTAGCTATATTTCAAAATGTGAACAACGAAGTGAAAGGTTAAGTATAATAATATATGTTAAATTACCTCTGTTTTAGCAGAAATTACTGGGTCTTTATGTTTATTGGGTAGTAAAGTTATGAAGCCGGGACTTTGAGTTTCCATTTAAGTATCTTCATTAATTAAAATTGAATAGCGATCTTTAATTAAAACCGATGAGTTAATATACAAAGTTTCCTGAACTATGTTGAGAACTTTGCTGCTGCTTTGGCAGTTTTTGCTCAAATTATTAGAAACGAAATTAATAAATTAAATCGACATTATTGTTTAATATTGCATTGCATTAATAGGGATGATGACTAATTTTTTTTCTTCGTTTATCCGGTAGATTATCAAAAAGTATTGGACACGTATTTTTTCTTTTTTCATATAATATAAACATTGCAGAGATATATTGATTTGCAAAGTCTCATGACGTCACGTTTTGGTACAATTTTCATTTAAAAGTGACGTCACGAGCCCCTACTCCCAAACTTTAACGGGCTATAACATTGTCATTTTTTGGTTGATTGCCCAAAGAAAAAATACGTGTCCATTATTTTTTGATCATCTAAATAGAATTTCATTTACTGTATCCCGTCATCACCCCTATTATAATATTGCGAGACTCGAGGTTGGTTATTGTATTTTTTTATTGATTTGCTCAAATGTGGAAATTTTTGAAATGTTTATTATATGGAATAAGCAAAGTAGGGCATAGCGTGTTTCCCACTCGAATTGGAGCGCCCTTTTGGGGAAATAACCTCCACCGTACAGACGACCACAGTAAAATAACACTAGCCTTTGGTCGTGTTGTGTTAATGTCGGCGAGTAAGATTCCAGGGCTCCACCAGGTAGGGGATTGGGTCAGGGTAGGTAACGGTGCGAGTGGTATTTTTGGTATCGCAAGCATCTAAAGGCTATGGTGACCGCTTACCATCAGGCGGGCATAAAGCTTGTTCGCTACCCATGGCATAAAAAAATATGAAATTTGATTAAAGTCTGTCACTTCATTACGATAGCAAAAAATATGGGGAACTAATTTTTTGAGCTGTTATTTAAATATTCGAGATGTTATTATGTTCAGTTGAAAAACATATTGAGCAGTTATTTAATTTAATGGCGGTTGATTAATTATTGCGACAGTAATAAAAAATTAATTAGTCGGTTATTTTATCATACGATGTCAATTCTAAAAATAATTGAGCAGTCCAATAACTGAATGAGCGGTAAAAATGATGGAATGAGCGGTTCTATAAATAGTTCAGCAGATCATTGCGAGCGGTGAACCCGAACTCAAATTCATTGAAAAGAGACGTAAATGTTCGTTAGTTGGGCGGAGCTTATTAGCGCGGGTGGCCTGCTCTTATTATACAATAAGTTTATTTTAGCTGCTAAGTAAATTTTATGTCATTTTAATTACTTAAATATTTTTCGAATTACGAATAAAAGTTCCTATTATTATTATACGACTTCTTTTATTTAATTCCTTCAGTCAAAGCAAAAGTAATATCCTTTTTCATTACTATTTAAGTACTGTTTTCTTTATTTTATTTTACCATCTCATTGTTTATAGAATTGCTTAGAATGATATTTCTTACAGACAAATTCCGATTTATGATTCATTTATGCTCAATTATATATTCACTTATCCATTTCATTATTTTTTATTACTCATTTTTGTTTATTTTACTGCTTAGTTAGAACTGCTGAACTAGTTATTAAACCTGCCATTTATATTTTTTAACTTACCAAAACTGCTATTTACAACTGCCTTTTTCTTCATACAAAACTCGCGGTGCGGCAACAGTCCTGTTGTCGAGCGTTCACAGTACCGGCGCCGCACTGTTGCCGCACCGCGCGTTTTGTGTGAAAAAAAAGGTTCGTCCGTACGCTGTACGACAAACGCACCGCTTTCGCACCGCAGCAGGCCGTCAAGAAACGCATAAATTGATAGCGCCCTAAATCAGTGCTAAAAATATGACACCACGTGATTTGAATCGATGATCGTGAATTGACGATTTCCGTGGCCGAGTGGTTAGTACGCTGGGTTTCATGGTGTTGCCGTCTCGAGAGGTCCCGGGTTCAAGTCCCGGTGGGGGCAGATATTTCTGTGATGAATACGAGCATTTGTACTCCAGTCATGGATGTTTAATATGTATTTCTATAAAAATATGTATACTTATATATGTACAGTTTTGTATTCTATCCGTTACCCTAGTTTCCCATAACACAAGCCTAACAGTGCTTACTTCGGGGCTAGGCTAATTGGTGTGTGTTGGAAATATATATTTATTTATTTAGGTGTCCATCAGCCATTCGATATTAAGTTTGTTAAGTAAAGTTCAGTTGTGGAAACAGCTGGTGCAGCAAATATACATGATGTTTCAGTCATTCTCACCTTACCAGTCTAATTTCTGTTTGCATCTTGATGATGTGTGATTATAATTATATAACAATTATATCATCAAAATAGACCTATTTTTTGATCTTTTAATATCCTCGCTGCAAGGGCACAGGCCTTCTCCCCATCACAGAACACAAAAAGAGGTTAGAAGGGTGATCATGGATCGTCGTACGGGAACCGATGCTGCCGGCTCGCCCCCACTACACTTCCACCTAAGCGCGCTTTCAATTTATGCGTTTCTTGACGGCCTGTTGCGGTGCCGAAGCGGTGCGTTTGTCGTACAGCATACGGACGATCCTTTTTTTCACACAAAACGCGCGGTGCGGCAACAGTCCTGTTGTCGAGCGTTCGCGGTATCGGCACCGCAGCAGGCCGTCAAGAAACGCATAAATTGAAAGCGCCCTAATAGATAATAGCCAATCAAACGACGCGACATCAAACAATCGACCCAATCATCGCTCACACCCGAGAGCAACGACTCAATAAGAACCAAGTTTTGGTCAAGTTATGAGCTCTCACATCCCTCACATCATATAGCTGTGGCACGCTTGCCCCTCCCACAAAGCCCTTCTAAGCTCTTTATACAAAGTGACATAGTTGTTTGAACGCTTAACAAAAACAGCCGGAGTAGAGCAACGAATATCACCTGGGCAGCTTTTGATGCTAATAAGAATATACTAAAGAGTCAACTGTCGATAACACTTAAGGCCAAAGTGTTTGAGGAATGCATCATACACCTTCACTTCACATTAAGGCTCTAAAAACCATGTCTCTCACGATCAGTTGAGAAATTTACTGTCGCACACAAGGTGATAGGAATAACTTTGTGCGATAAGACAATAAATGAATGGAATTGGCGGAAATCCGTTTTCCGATGAGAGTTGTGGTCCAATTATCTCGAGCTCCTTCGTGCTTCAGAACGTAAGCTGTTAGTGAAGGCTGCATCTGTAGTTGTTAGCATCTACCATACCGCACTGGAGCCGCGTGGTGGGTCATGGCCCTATGTTGCTATTTCAACTTTAAGGAAGGCCTGTACTCAAGCAGTGGAGACATTACTAGGTTGGTGTTGTTGATACAATTGTTTTGCACATACTAACAATCCATACGAAGTACCAGGCTAGCATAGTCGTGCAAGAAGTTGTATTGATCTGAGCAGCAATTCGGTTTCGGCGAGGGAGCGGCGGCGGCGCCGACGCATTTCGTTCCCACGTGCGCGCGCGCCGGCCTGCCTTGAACGACCTTGCCTGTCGCCTGCAAGTATTATTACTAGCGCGATCAAATCTAATGCGAGCTAAACCACGGAAACATTCGGAAATCGTATGATGCTGAAAATAAACAACAATAATTTAATAGAACTCTATTCCTAGAAAACAAGAAACTTCTTGTGTGTGCAGAACTGCCTTTAAGTAAACATAAACATGTAGAATCGCACTTATTGAAAATAAACTTAAGCAATAGAAATTGAAACTATGAAACACACCCAATAGCATACAAACATGTTTGGTGTTTTACGTTCAATGTTGTTCAATGAAAAGATTCTTTTATTCAGTGCGTTATAAATAGGGAAATTGTAGACACGTATTTCATTTTATTAAAACCCACGTCTATTGAACTTTTATCATTAGCACTCCCAGACATCGAATGTAATAAAATATATAGGTATTAAATGGATAAAATCTTGTGATAGGTATGTATAATTTTTAAAGTGCTTTTTTGTTTATACTTTATACCTACAGGCAAACAAATTCGCTCAAGCTGGATGCTGGAGTCCCAATAAAAAAATAGAATGCGCCAGGTATTATCTTTCCCGCGGATCTATATTCGCGAGGGAATAGTAAAAGCTAAACAATTGACAGGGCGATTTGGGATAGGCTGGTATCCTGGCACTATTGTTTAGATCCGAATAACGTCACCCGTTCCTTTCTTGATCTTCTTACTTCACTAGGGATGTTAAAATTGCATCACAACTTAGCGTATGTCTTGTGACATACGCTAAGTTGTGATGACATCGAATATAATAAAATCTATAGGTATTAAATGGATAAAATCTTGTGATAGGTATGTATAATTTTTAAAGTGCTTTTTTGTTTATACTTTATACCTACAGGCAAACAAATTCGCTCAAGCTGGATGCTGGAGTCCCAATAAAAAAATAGAATGCGCCAGGTACTATCTTTCCCGCGGATAAGTAAAAGCTAAACAATTGACAGGGCGATTTGGGATAGGCTGGTATCCTGGCACTATTGTTTAGATCCGAATAACGTCACCCGTTCCCTTCTTGATCTTCTTACTTCACTAGGGATGTTAAAATCGCATCACAACTTAGCGCATGTCTTGTGGTAGTTGTGGAAAATGCCGCGACCCCGTTCCTTTGTTTCAATTCTTTGTCTCGCTCGCACCGAAATGCAAGTCTGTTATTTCTTTTAAGTAGATCAAGTGTATGTAATCATAAAATCCTTTTTTCTGGTATACTAATCAAACGATTAAGTAGGTAGTGAAGGTTGTCTTTGAATTCCTTTCCAAAGAGGGCCACAGTGATAATATTGCGTCTAATATGAGTATGTAAAACCTATCTGTGTAAGTGGTTGATTTCTGCTTCGAGTTGAGAAAATTGTGTTCATTTTTCATATTTTGCGTTTTATCATATTTAGTAATGGTTTCTAATTTACACATCTAATATATAGATGAGATTGTACAGAATCTATTCAGGTTGATTTAAGAAATAAATGAAGCCTGAATGTACAGTAGAACTCGTATAATAAGAGAAGAATCGTCCGGGAACTTTTTTGATTTTCCGGCCGTGAAAAAGAAAATGGAGGGTTACACAGACCAGGGGATATAATTTAGTTATTGACGGAATACGTTTAACTATCGTACTCAGAAACCAGATAGGTATGGTGTCCTTCAGCGGCATGCAGAGATCGTATTGATCTTTAGGCAACCAGCCACGCACCTTTCGCTTCCTTTAAATTTATCAATCGCTGCATAATACAAACCTGCAGTAGTCATTGAAGTATACAAATAACAAGTCTTTGTTTAGTCGGAGAAAAAATGAGAGTAGTGAGCATCATGATTTTAATTTAAAAAGACAGTGTTATATATATAAAGAATTGTTGTGTTTTTACGGGAAAAAAATTAAAATCATTAATAAAACATCCTTCCTTGGCCGGGACTCTAACCCGGGCCGCACGCGTAGCAGGCGAGCTTTCTACCAATTGTACCACTGATGCGTGTTGATAAAGTCAGATTTTTTTAATAACAATCAAAATTGTAATGCTACGTGTTGTAGATGAACAAAGAAAAAGGAAAGCGATATGTAATAAAAGTTTCACTTTAAAGTTGCCCTAGCTTATGTGTTCAAAATTTTAGTATTTTCAGCTACTTACGTTCCATTAAAACATCAAAATTTACCTCTTTTTTAACAGTGCACTCAGGGACACATCACAAGTCCCAACACACAATTAAATCTTTGGGCTTATCATCATCATAATCATCAACCCATGTTCGTCCACTGCGGGACTAGGTCTCCCCTAATGCACGCCACTGCTCCCGATTTTGTGCTACTCTTATCCAGTCCACTCCAGCTAGCCTACGAATATCATCATCCCATCTTGTCTCAGGGCGTCCTACACTGCGTTTACCGAGCCGTGGTCTCCACTCAAGAACTTTCCGGCTCCAACGGTCATCAGTTCATCTTATCACGGGCCCTTTAATTTTGGTTCTTCGAGCCGGATATGAACCAGCGACCTCTGGATATACAGTCCACATCAGACAGTTCAGGAACACGTCACAAGTCCCAACATACAACATACATAAACATACAATTAAGGCGGGCCGCACACCATACAAACAATTGTTTAGGATAATTGTAGCGCTACATTTGAAACGCAACACATTTAACGCCCTCATATATCTGCGTGTAAGCACCAGGGACACATTTGTAGCGGGTGCATTTAGTAGTGAGACGAAAGCAAAAATGTAGCGTGCATATTGTGGCAAGGTCGTGCATGTGCCCTGTGGCTCCGGTTGTGGCCTCTAAGGCTCGTATTACAGAGTGATAACTACATAAGAGTTGATCTTTACTTGTGTACACTTAGAAAGGGATGTCGCTATGTATAGCACATAGTAACATCCCTTTCTCAGTGTACTCAAGTAAAGAGTTGATCTTTACTTGTGTACTGGTTCATATCCGGCTCGAAGGACCAAAATTTAAGCGCCCGTGATAAGCCCAGACACTAAGGCTCGTATTACAGAATGACAACTACATAAGAGTTGATCTTCAGTTAGAAAGGGATGTTGCTATGTGTTATACAAAGCGACATCCCTTTCTAAGTGTACACAAGTAAAGATCAACTCTTATGTAGTTGTCATTCTGTAATACGAGCCTTAGTGTCTGGGCTTATCACGGGCGCGTAAATTTTGGTCCTTCGAGCCGGATATGAACCAGAACCAGTGACCTATGTACATACAGTCCACATCAATCAGTTCAGGGACACATCACAATTCCCAACATACTGAATATGGTACATTAATATTATACTATATAATAAATGGTAATGTGTTCGTCAAAAAGAGTGCTATAAGATACGTCTCTGATTATTTATTCGAACGCGCAACAATTCCTTTACAGGTTACTTGTAATAGGTAGCTTATAACATCTGAGCACTTTCATTTTTGAGCAGTAAGTATCGACACTAGCGCGCTCTGATTAATATCTCGTTCTCCTTGAGAACTTAGTTACCGGCCGCTTAATAACTTGACGCGTGTATTTCGTTCCTTCATTCGGCTCGTTTATTTGTTTATGAACTCCAGAACAATATACGACTTCTTTGTGTGTTTAATTGCGGAAATGTTGCGGCAAATGATATTTCGAACCTTTTGTTGTTTTTCCCCCCCGGTTTTGTTTTATCCCTGTTAAAGTATACCTATAGATTTATACGTAAAGATTTTCCACTCATATTATGTCTAGATATCTATTTTTGATAAAGTTTTCAGTCACAAGATACAATGCAACAAATATTGCAACATCAACTCAATTCGAAGAACCGCGATGCTCGGTTGATGTTTTCCTGAAATATAATAAAAAGTACGATATTTCAAAGCCTTATATGAAAAATGACAAACTTAAATTCAACGGCGGGTCTTAGCATTTCTAAAAATATATTTATATGACTTAAGTAGTAAATAAATAATGCAGTTCTATTAATGTTATAAATAACATCCATTTTTTGTTAAGAAGTACAAGCAAAAGTGCTGCTTAACAAAAGAAGTGCATTGTCACGAAAAAAAAAACCACGAAGAACTTAAGAAGACAAAGCAATACTGGTCACGAAAAATATGAACAGTCAACATTAACTGTCACAATAAAAGAATCAAACTTGATTTCGATACATTATATACAATTTGTTCCAGGTTAATTTGCTCTTTGTTATGCAAATGAAGTTTTGTATACAAACAAAGTGCGGGCGATGGTCAAGAGACCTTGCAATCGAAAGTAGAATGGTAATGGTGCCTACTTACCGGTAAAAATAACACCACTTATTAATTTATTTATTTGTCATGTCAACATTTTTACACCCAACATTATTAAAAAAACACACGTTATACATAAAGTTGTGCAAAAACAGCTACAGGCATACTCAACTGTTATTTCTAAACAAAATAGTGATAAAAACTAAACTAGGTATAGAAACAAATATAAAACTTAACAAACCATAAACAAGTTTAACAATAGGGATGATGACTATTATTTTTTCTTCGTTTATCAGGTAGATTATCAAAAAGTATTGGACACATATTTTTTCTTTTTTCACATAGTATAAACATTGCAGAGATATATTGATTTGAAAAAAACTTTGTCATTTTCGGTTGATTGCCCAAAGAAAAAATACGTGTCCATTATTTTTTGATCTTCTAACTGACGGTCTAAATAGAATTTCGTTTAATGTACCCCGTCATCACCCCTATTAATACTCGATAGCAAAGCCCTCCTAAATGCAATCAATGACGCAGTGAACAAATCAACGCCTACCAAGGACCCAGTACAGATTTTATTATGTTCTTCAAATATCCTATTTATAAAACACTGCGTACCCAGGTTGGATTTATACATTTTTAAATTACAGTTACTTACAATATTAACGGACTTCCTTGTATTATAATCGCTTACAATTCCAGGAATAATCTATTTATTTTGGTATTGCGTAGAATAAAGGTTTGAAGCGGAATTTATAATTAGAAGAGACCTTGACGTTTATAAGCCTTTCACGTGATTGTGATTAAAAATAACTTCATATTTTTGTTTTGTATAAATTAATCTTAAAACGGTACCCTTATAGAACCTCTTTGTTGTCGGTTTGTTCACCTGTTTGTCAAGACCCTTTATCTCGAGAACGTGTGAAGGTATCAAGTTGAAATTTTAACTATATACATTTTTAAAAGTACCAAATACTTAAATCACTTTTAAACAGATCCCTTTATTTATTAATCTACACCCATGTTTTAAAACCGCTTTTAAAGATTCTGGAACAATAACCTTATTGTTAACAAAAGTCATAATAAAAAAAACATATCTCCCGTTTGGGTGTTGGGATGCACTGATTTTATTTATTTATTGACGTTTCGCATCCTTTGCAGGAATGCGTCGTCGGTATAACGTTTTCTTTGACAGAAAATTTTCGTCGGAATTATGATTTTTTTGTCAGAAAAAAAAACATTATATAATATGGCCCAATCTCCCTATTCCATCCATTGGGAAGGTCTGTGTCCCAGCAGTCATTATTATTTATTAGGTACATTAATAGGCTAATGATGATAAAAGATTTTGAAAATATGGGGCGTTCTAAGAACTTACAATTGATCAAAAGTTTCAGGGCTGTGGTAGTGAAACGCGCGTGAATGACGAATGTTCTTTGTGTCTGTCTGATGAGTAAGGCCCTAGCGCAGAAGTGAATCAAAAGCGAAGGGATTGTGAAATTAAAAGGTTTTTTTTTATTATGACATTGGAAGTTTTAATGTTGGTAATAAGCTAACTGTTTTAGAACCCTTAGTAGAGGTTTAAAGCATGGGTGTAGATCAATAAATATTATTTATACACCAGCTCGGAAAGTGCTTTATTATTTTTTAAAAATGAAGCAGAAAGGATCTCATTACTGTTGTACTACTAAGTGAGTTCGAAGGGTAATGGTATGGTAATCCATTTTTAACGCGGTGAGCGGGCAAAAAAATCTATGGAAATTCATTGTTAGTGATTTTTTTTAAGTGAAAACTTCTTTACAGCGGCGTCGTACATTTTTTTTTGTATGGGTAAAAAAATTTAAACTCGCGTCAGGACACGCGCGCTAATCGGGGATCTGACGAAAACAATAAAATTGGAAAGGTTGTTGACTTTCAATATATTGGACGAAACATAGTAATATTTTATTTTACCGTATTATAATAATGAGTATCTATCTAGGACGTCCACGTGGCAGCTTTATTGCGAAGAAAAGGCATTTCTTTTTTACAAAAGATGTCGCTAGGTGCGCTTAAATGTGATTCATGTAAGTTGCTTTTTTACTATAGATGTCGCTAAGTGAGCTTAAACGTGATTCATGTAAGTTGATTTTTTTGAGAGATAAACTTTTTTAATGTGATATAAATTGTCATGTTTGTGTACGATAGCGCAATAAATATATATTGTATTCTACCACATCCATGATAGTACTTTTATACTGATAATCAAAGCAATTCGTGCAAAATTATTCCCTAACCATTCCAAAATATCAAAAATGCACAACGTTAATAATCAAGTTTTCACTTCTGCCGGCACTCCCGGAGTCCAACCCGTCGTTTTTTTTTCAATTAATGTTTATAAAAGTTTCAATTGCATCGTAGGTTTGTTATTATTAAATAAAACGCTTTATCGGTATACATTTAAACACTTTATTGAGACGCCAGTGTTTTGGATAATCGAAAACGCCTCAGCTGGCGTGAGGCCGCCCACACGAGCCCTTTAAAGACCTATCGCTATTCACGTTTCTATTCAATGACCACTTAGACGCAGATGCTTTTAGATTCATAAGTGCTTGTAACTGCCTAAACTGAATAAACGATATTGAATTTGGCGTTCGTCAATGGTGATATATTAAGTCGTACTTAACCGACTTGATGTAGAGGACAATCAGGAGTAAGATGCTCCCCACATTTTTGTTTCGACTTATTGTAATTATATATTGGGTACACCTGATAACAAAATTTTATATCTTGCCAAACTGAGAACTGCAATCGTTGAAGTTAAGCAACTTTCGCAGTGGTCGGTCATTGGATGAGTGACCAAATATTTACTATCTCGAGTTCCTCCGTGCTTCGGAAGGCACGTTAAGCCGTTGGTCCCGGCTGCATTTGCAGTTATTAGCACCCGCCAATCCTCACTGGGCCCGCGTGGTGGGTCATGGCCCAATCTCCCTTTTCCATCCATAGGGAAGGCCTGTGCCCCAGCAGTGGGGACATTAATAGGCTGATAATGATGATGATGAAACTGAGAACAGTTTGTTGTGTAACATCACAAGTGCACTACAATCTAAATAAATACAAACATGACATGTATATGTCATGGTGTGTATACACCAGCAACAATAAGACAGTGAAACAGACATTATATGTATATCACACATAGCATTCCACATCACCGCAACAATATCTTATATATTTTGCAGTAAAATACATTTCATTTTAGATTTTAAAGTTTTTTTGTAAACTTAGGTTCTTTTCTAAGCCACGCCATTTCATTGTACATAATCGGCACCCAATATCTATTTAATCTTTTACCATGTTACACAGTTTTTATCTCTTTGTATTTTTAATTTACCCCCTATGACACCTCTGGTGTTATACTTATTTGCAAGAGGGATTTTAAACCTGCCGCCAGTCCTGTTTTGAGTTCTGTTACTAAGATTGAGGCCTCCCGATGCGTTTTTGCGATATTTGTTTTTAGTAAATTAAGTATGAGAACGGCTGTGAAGTTACACATTTCTGCGATAATAACAGGGCAATAGAAGTATTACGAAATATCGCAATAACGTATCCGATATTGTCGACCTATGTGGGTGGGAGTCCTAAGTCCGTCGTTTTGTCCGTCCGTCTGATCTGCGGGTTGAATCTCATGAGATCATGAGATGTGGTTCATGAACCACAATTGAATTTTTACAGAATGTCAATTTCCATAGCTACATAACATGAATGTAGTTAGAGTCTGTGCGGAAAGAGAATGGGATTTATATTGGAGGGCGCTGTAGTGCTTTTCTACCGTATTTGTAAGGTTTTACCCCTTTTAGACATGATTAAATACAAAAAACCGCAAGAAATCACAACAACAAACAAATCCGTATCAATACAAAACTTTGACGTTTTACAGATTGCTGGGTTTGATTGCCAAATAAAAATCTTAATGTTAGTTCCGTTTTTCGCCACGCCCATTCTATTTCCGCACAAACTCTACATATTCAAAATTCAATATCGTTTATCCAGTCTAGGCTGTTACAAGCACTTGTGAATGTCGAAAAGCTACGCCATCGGTTCGCAAATCTACGGCGGGAGACCTTGTACTGAGAAGAACCGGCAAGAAACTCAGCAAGGGCTGTTTTTTTCTCCCTGTATTATATACAGAGTCGTCAATTTGAAAAATGTCTTCAATATGAGATAACTCATGAAGTCACTTTCCATTACAAATGTAAATGATAAAACAATTATGACTATAACATAAAAAATATAAAAAACAGATTTAAAAATAAAAAAAGTTTAGGAATGCCGTGTCACTGTTTAGGCATAAAAACAAATGTACCATTAAAGTTAAATACAACGATTAATAGTACCCAATGTAGCAAGAGCAGACTCATCTCCGCTGGTGGGTGCTACCAGCTTATGTTCACGAGCATGACGCATGAACCAGCCATCGCTTCGCTCAACCATTTTTTAGGGAACGTAACGACCCACCTCACACGACACCGCCGAAGAGATTTTTAAGAGAGCATGACTACTCATAACCACGTATGGATACTAGATAGCAAAATAGGGGGAAAAAATTAAGTACCAGTGTACATTACTATAAAAAACTATAAACACAACTGTAGGACACATACATGTGATTACCTAAACACTAGTGTCGACTCTGCCACTACTCTCCAAACCCAAAACCAAACTCAACATCAGTGCCCCCCCTTCACTCTGTATAGAGAATGACAAGGATACACCGCTGCAAAACCAAAGTTCAGGTCTAGAGAACCATGCCAGAATCCACACCACCATTAAATCTTTATCTCAGAAATAATAAATGTTCACCTAAATTTTGATTTTGATTGCTGTGCCATACAGTATAAATACAATTACAAATAAAATTTAAATTAAATAATTAATTATCATTATAATAATAATAAAGTAGTATAGAGCAGACTCATCTCCGCTGGCAGCACCCGTTCACGAGCATGACGCAAGAACCAGCCATCGCTTCGCTCAACCATATTTTAGGGAACGCAACGACCCGCCTCACACGACACCGCCGAAGAGATTTTTAAGAGAGCATGACTACCCATAACCACTGAAACCAAACTGCAAAATAGTTACTTAAGGTAATTTATCTGTACGACACTGCAAACAAATACAAAACAATTTTGCAGTTACAGCCATGCAGTTTTGTCATTTAAGTATTCTTTAATAGTATAATAGCCTTTCTTAAGTAAACAACTTTTAATGTGACATTTGACCTCATTTATGGGTAACTCAAGAACAGCATCAGGAATTTTATTGTAAAAATGTATACCTTGACCCATAAAAGATCGGTAAACCTTCTGTAACCTGTAGGGTGGCAATGCAAGCTTGTTTCTATTCCTTGTGTTAAAATTGTGCACGTTACTGTGTTTGATATACAAATTGATATTATTTTTAACGTGGAGTATGCAATTGTAAATGAATTGAGAAGCAACAGTCAAAATGCCAATTTCTTTAAATTTTTCTCTAAGAGATGTTCGGCTACTCAATTGATAAATAGATCTCACAGCTCTTTTTTGTAAAATGAATATACTTTCAATATCAGCTGCTGTTCCCCAGAGTAAAATGCCGTATGATACGATACTATGAAAGTAACTAAAATATACAGTCCTGGCAGTATTTATATCAGTAAGTTGTCTTATCTTTCTTATGGCATAAGCTGCTGAACTAAGTTTACCAGCCAAAAGCGTAATGTGATGACTCCATTGCAGTTTTGAGTCTATCGTTATACCCAAGAATGTAGTCGAGTCTACTAAATCTAATTTTTCATTATTTAATTTAATTCCAATATGCTCAACTTTTACATTAGGTAAGGAAAATTGAATACACTTGGTTTTATTAGCATTTAGCTTTAAATTATTGACATTAAACCATTGCAGAACTTGCGAGAGAGCATTATACACATCGTCATAGTTGTTTTTGCGCCTGTCAACGTTAAATAATAAAGATGTGTCATCAGCAAATAATACAATCTCACACAAATTTTCCACAAAAAATGGCAAATCATTTACATATACTAGAAACAGGAAGGGTCCTAAAATTGAACCCTGGGGAACGCCCATTTCCACATGAGATCCAGATGATCTAACACCATTTACCTCTACAGTTTGTATTCTGGAACTGAGGTACGACTGTATCAATTTATATGCAGTACCTTTGACTCCATAATGACTCAATTTCAATAACAGCGTGTGATGATCAACGCAATCAAAAGCTTTGGATAAGTCGCAGAACACTCCAAGGACATTCTGCGACCTCTCCCAAGCCTCCAATATACTCCTTACAAGTGCAACACCCGCATCAGTAGTAGATCTACCTCTAGTAAAACCAAATTGTTTCCTATGCAAAAGTTTATTAAGGTTGAAATGAGGCATTGTTCCAGAATAATTCTTTCAAATATTTTACTAAGAACCGGTAATATTGATATAGGCCTATAGTTTCCAGGGTCATTTCTATTTCCTGATTTAAAAAGAGGCATAACTTTACTGTATTTCATTAAATCCGGAAATACTCCTTGATCAATACAGTTATTAAATATATCAACTAGATAAGGAGCAATAACGGGTATTATACTTTTAATCACTTTAGTAGAAATACCCCATAAATCACTTGTATTTTTTTGTTTAAGAGATTTAAAACACTTAATAACATCAATAGAATTAATATGTCTGAACTGAAACACGTTATCACACCTAGGTACATATTTCTCGAGCAATGTCTTGCCAGCCACCGATGAAGAACTCAAATTAGATGTAGCCACCAAAGGAATATTAACGAAATATTCATCAAAAATATAAGCGATATGTTCTTTAGATTTTATCAGAATGTTATTCGACTTAAGTTCAACAATATCGTCACGTGACCTTTCTTTGCCTGTTTCACGATTTATAACATTCCACGTTGTTTTGATTTTATTATTCGATTTACATAACAGTCTAAACACCACATAAAGGTAGTGTCAATTTACTATGTCTCCTGTAAGGTGGAGTTTGCTTCCCCAGTAGGGCGTTCCAATTCAAGCGTCAAACTAGTTTTGCCCTTTTTAGGATTCCGTAGCCAAATGGCAAAAAAATGGGAACCTTATGAATTCGTCATATCTGTCTGTCTGTCTGTCCGTTCGTATGTCACAGCCACTTTTATTCGAAACTATAATAACTATACTGTTGAAACTTGGTATGTAGATAGATGTATTCTGTGAACCGATTGATTGTGACCGAAAGATTTTTTCACAAAATAGAAAAAGAACAATAAATTTTGGGGGTTTCCCATACTTAGAACTGAAACTCAAAAAATGTTTTTAATATAACACGTACGTGTGGGTTATCTATGGATAGGTCTTCAAAAATTATATTGAGGTTTCCAATACTTTTTTTTTCTAAACTGAATAGTTTGTGCGAGAGACACTTCCAAAGTGGTAAAATGTGTGTTACACCCCTGTTAATTCTATAATAAGAGGATGATAAAAGTAAAATAAATATATGATGTACATTACCATGCAAACTTCCACCGAAAATAAGTTTGAACGAGATCTAGTATTTTTTTTATTACGTCATTTATGGTAAACCGCAATTTACCTAACATTCAATCAACTCAAATAATATAAAAAAAACATTTAATTTCATAAACATAAACCTCATGCATAAACCGTGAACCATTTTCTAACCCTGATAAGAACTTTTATATAATGTTACTTGCTGCTACGGAACCCTTCACGGGCGAGTCCGACTAGCACTTGGCCGCTTTTTATGTTAAAAGTGTGGCAAACAAGCGTACGGCCCGCCTAATAGTATGCGGCCACCATTACAGACGCTGGCGATACCAAATACCACTTGCACCGTTGCATACTTTGACCCAATCTCCTACCCCATGGCACAGAATATATACATTACGCGAAAAGAAGCGACACTTAAGCATGTGTGCTCGTAAAATCGCCCGCGGCTATGTGTGAGTGTCTGGAGGTGCGCGGAGGCGTTGCGCGGCGCGCGGGACGTGGAGAGGGCAGTCGCCGACTGCCTCGACCGAAGGCATGGCAGTAGCGAAATAGTAAAATAATAGCGTTGCACTGCATTGCACGCACAGACTGACTACGCTACGCAATTATATTATTATTTAGATAATAATAAGAATTATAAAACGAATCGAAAAAGTAGAAAATATATATAAAAGTTAGCAATTTGTTATAGTACCTACATTAAAAGATTAAAAATTGATTATAAAATCAAACCTATCCTTCATTATTTACCACAGTATCCTTGAATCAGTTTACATTTAATAACTTACTATGCATGAATATTCATTGGCACAAGTCTAAATTTCAAGTTCAACCCTAGCGCATACACGCTCCTGCTCAAGGTCACTGACGCTTTAACTCTCACGTATAGAGTGTCACCGCTGTGCCCATGGAGCCCTGGAACCTTACTCATAGGTTTGCCACCATTTTTTTTGTCGAAATAAAGTAAAGGACATTGTTCAGCGTCCATAAATAGTTAGCCTAAGAACCAACAATCATGAAATATTATTTTCTAGGTTCGAAATCGTAAGTAAATGACTGAAAAAACAAAGATTATTGACGGACACTTCTGAGAACTTAAATTATTAGGAAAACTAAAATGTTTTTGAGGTTATGTTTAATATTCAATGAAACATAGGTCAACCTATGAACTTAGTATGTACTCAGTGTAAAGTAAATTAATATTACAACAAATACATTTTATTCGGTGCGATTTTAAAGAATATCTATTAGGAAAAACTTGGTTAGGTAGGAATCATGAATAAAATAAAAACTGTAGTTTTGCTTCTTATTTATTGACTATTTTTCACGTAGTTGTATAATATTGTATATTGTATTTATTTGTATATCACATGTATATTGTGTAAATATGCAGCGTGAATGTGTATCGGATGTTGTGTTCTTGAATAATTAAGCAGTATGATCCTCTCAGGATGTTTTGGCACAGGTTCACTAGCACTTGGTAATAAGGGCTCTTCTCTTTGGTAACATTGATGGCATATTAGATAGCCAAAATAGTTAAAATAAAGGAAAAACAATCGCAAATAAACACACACAACAGGTAATCCGAAACGAGAATGCACTTTCCGGTATATTAAACTACTCTTTGGAATGCACGAATGCCACAGATTACTACGAATGCAAACTGCCTGCACCACAACCACAGAGTAACGAGTTTTATGCCGGCCCTTCACTTGACAACAGTTTGTCCTTGTCATGCTTAATAAGGGTAGTTTTCCAGCACAGCACAGCAGTAGAGCGAAATATGCGGCATAATGGTTATCGTTGAATATTTCAACTACAGACCGCTTCGCACAATCGAGCACTCTCAAAAGTACCTAATGTTTTCGTGTGATGCGTGCAATCTACCAACTCAGTGACAGAAAATTAACAAGTGTTTTTTTCTTTAAGTTTTGTTGAAAATTTTTTAAAGCTTTCGTTTCATTGTAGTTCTTTTAAAATAATCAAAGTTAATTCAAACTGTGTTAAAAAAATAAATATAAGTATGGATGATGGTACAAACATTGACTTAGCGCACTCTGCTGGTGCATTTGAAAACTAATTCACGTTCCAATTAAGCATCATTATAATTCGGCATTGTGCGCCACTGAGTCGCATTATGCTCTGTAATTGGAAAACTAAGCCAAGTGAAGTGCCGGCATTAGGAAGAAATAGTGTTTTGTTTGCAGCGCTGTCATAGATTATACACATAAAATGGTACTTATTGTCTCAGATTATTTTTTAACTTTTTAATTTAGCTTACTTAACTGGAAGTGTCCGTCACAATCTAAATACTGATAATTATCGCAAAAAATATACTAAGAATTATCATAAATGCCAAATTGGTGTTGGTTCTTAGGCCAATTTTAACATTGTCCTTTGTATATTAAAGGTAGAAAAAAGTACATTGTGTCCAAAATAAAGTACTTTTATTCCACTTTATTAGTAAGCTTAAAAATACATTTTACGTTGCTACTTAAATAATTAGCAACATCTACTAAATAATTTGTGCCTACTAAAAAATTGTAGGTCTTTTTTTCAGCAATGGGAAAGGTAATAATAATCTTTTATTTTGCCAAAAAAGTATTTAGGTTTTTTTTCTTATAAAGTAGGTAATAGTAAAAAAATCTTAGGCATAAAAGTTTTCTGACATAGTCGCACTGAGCCCTAGCTAGATTATAAAATAATCTGCGTTAAGGGCAACAGTCCCGTTCCCTCGTATCCTATAAAAAGTTAATTATAAAGACACAAACATACTATATTACATGCACACACATACTTTAAGACCAAATAATTTAAGCCATATTTATAAATGTGTATTTTTTACCGTAAACAAAAGTTGTGGTTGAGTGGTGGAAAATTTATTAATTACTTATATATCGGGGTTTTCTTTTATATACGTAAGTACTTTAATTATGTTTTCAGGACATGGAAGTTAGTAAGGTTTCAGTTTCGTCATATGACTTTGACATAAGCCATTCTGTGATTTGTTTTTTACAACGTGAGTAGGGTAAGCAGTGGTGGGAAGTGACTTTATTAATTTTATTATAAAGATAGGGTCATGGTGCAAAGCCATACAGCCACGAAAATGTTGCAATGTTGAATTAACCTAGGGCGACATATTCATACTGTCTGTCTGTTTTACGCAAAAAATATTCATATCAACCTCTTTTTGTATATTTTATGAAAAATTAATCCCCGAGTAATCAAATCACATTAAGTAAAGTATTTTCTTGTACTTTATTGTTAGCATAAAGTGTTCGCGCTTAAACTACGCGCGGGAAATACGCAAACCGCCGAACACTGCCGAATGACGGGCGTTGTCGGCAACAATCGTTTTTTTTTATAACGGCTCTAGAGAGGAGACAAGAAACAGAAAATTTTACTCACTTCCTTTGATTGCATATAGATTATAATTCATTAATATTAGCAAATCTGTAATTATCAAATTCATTGAAGATTAAATGCCTGTAAAGGAATCAAGATTAGGATTATTATTTCCTGGAGTTAACATAAAGTATAGAGTATAATTTACCAGAAATAACGTACAATACTTTATAATAAAGCACAGGTGGCAACCCTACTTACTCACCGGAAGAAACACAACAACATCAAAAGGTAGTTACCGCGGTACTCACGGACCGCGTCGAAATTCTTCTACCCATTCATATACTGCAAGGCAGCGCCATCTTTTCGCATTATAGGTAACCCACAATGTCAAATGAATACTTTTACAAGTATTAAACATAGTTATAATTTTTATTCTTTTAAAGCATGTAACTGCTTGATGTCTTTGGTCAGTGCATTCCCCCGGATTGCGAAGGGTACGGGTTCGAGTCCCGTCTGCTGCCTGGTCCGTGTGGATTTTTTTCTAGTTTTATTTTCTTTATATTTAAACACCAAGCAGTTACATGCTTTAAAAGAATAAAAATTATAATCAAAATGTAGTGTTATTTTACCGTCGTCGTCGTAAGGAGGAGGTTGCTTCCCCAGACGGACGTTCTCATACAAGCGGCGAACCCATTTTACCCATCTTTCTTTAGAAGCATAAATCTATGGAGGAAAATTATCTGCGCCCTACCTCTATATTTTTCGGTTTTGGGGACGGCAATTATTTAATTTCATAAGGAAAATTGAAAAAGTTTGACACCTTCCTCCTTGCTCGAGGACCGAAGCTCCCTCGGTTGTGTTGAATTATAATTAATGAATTCCAGACAGAACTTTTGACGCTGAACAAATTAATTCTGAGATTAGCGGCCGCCCGCGACTTTTTTCGTGTTAACTTAGTTTTTTGGGAATCCCAAAGAAACTTAACATTTTTCCTGGATACAGAGTACCCTAGGTCCCAATCAGAGTGATAAACTATATGCGTACCAAATTTCACCGTTCAGTAGTTATTTCGTGATTGAGTAACAAACACACTAAACATATATAACTAAACGTATATAACGGTATATATGCCATACATATTATGAAGAATACAACTTTTTCAACATTTCGCTATATCTCCGAAATGGTGATTCTTAGGGAAAAAAGTGTATGAACAATTTTTATGGATAATTGCATGATGAATATTTTTTGTCTCACCTATTTTTATAATAAAACTAGCTGACTCGGCGAACTTCGTACCGCCCAAAAGTAATAATTTGCAATAAATTAAAATTGCGACTATAATTTGAGATTTAAACTATCCTATCTCTCAAGTTGGATCGAACTGCACATGGTGTGCGAATTTTATTATAATCGGTTAAGTGGTTTAGGAGTCCATTGAGGACAAACATTGTGACACGAGATTTATATATATTAAGACTTACCGTTTAGCTGGAAAACTCAAAAAACCGTTTTTGCAACATTTGACCTTGAATATTTTTTTTTCCACACGTTGGATTCATGTGGATAATTGACAAATTATGTGTAATAGGGTTCCCAACATTCATACGAATTTTCAGTTAGGTGCGAATTAATGTAACCTTACCCCTATTTTTGAAGCTAATTTGACCGGATTAATAGGTTTCCATATAAGATACAACTCACACTAGAGCCCCTACTACGAAGAACACAAACATCGTAAAACTCATGATAGTGTTACTCGTAGTGCTTTGATAAGTAAATGTTCACGTCACGGGCCAAGATTCAGGCGATGGCCCCTGATTATGCACTTGTTTTTAACTTAACATCTTTAAAAGTAAACAGCTTTGTTCCGTTACCCTTAAGGTTCATAATGCACAGCTGTTTTCGTGTTTATCACCATTGTTGTGCCGATAAGGGACTTATTTTTCAGTTTCAATGCGAACTCGTGTTGTTCATTGAATAATGCAACGAATGTCCCGATAATTATTTATGAAGGATCTGCTTTTTTCAATTTCGGACGATTACGAAATTATGTTTTTAATATGAATGATCTATAGGTACCAATATCGAATGCAACCTGTTTTGTCACTATTTCAGTATATTGAAACTGCTATGATAAGGATCTAACCTATTTAAATCTAAAGAAAATATAACTAGAAAAAATTCCACGCGGACCAAGCAGCAGACGGGACTCGAACCCGCACCCTTCGCAATCCGGGCGAATGCACTGACCAATTATGCTACCGCAGCCCTCACGGACCGCGTCGAAATTCTTCTAGCCATTCTTAAGCTGCAAGGCAGCGCCATCTCTTCGCATTATAGGTAACCCACAATGTCAAATGTATACTTTTACAAGTATTAAACATTTGAAAGAAGAAATAGCAATTATAGTTATAATTTTTATTATTTTTTAAAGCATGTAACTGCTTGATATTTAAATCTAAAGAAAATATAACTAGAAGGGTTCGAGTCCCGTCTGCTGCCTGGTCCGCGTGGATTTTTTTCCTAGTTATATATTTTTTTTGATTTAAACATCAAGCAGTTACATGCTTTAAAAAATAATAAAAATTATATCTAACCTATTTTCAAAATCGAACGTGCTTTTAAGTACAGCAGTGTTCCATTATGGTAATCTGACCATACTCGAGGCAGTGGCCCGGGAGCATTGAACCTGGACCAAATATCCCGGCATTAGTATTCCCTTGTCGTCCCAGTTTCCGAAATGAGGCTGGCTTGATGTGACGCGCTTTAACGGTATCGCCTAGTCGAGTTAACGTCCGAGATTTCGGGAAATTACGTACGTAGTAAATAAAGATTGTTTTTTCCTTGAAGTTTAAAACTTGGTACGAATACTTGTCTAAATCTATATATATATATAAAACTCAAAGGTGACTGACTGACATAGTGATCTATCAACGCACAGCCCAAACCACTGGACGGATCGGGCTGAAATTTGGCATGCAAAGTAGATGTTATGACGTAGGCATCCGCTAAGAAAGGATTTTGTTCAATTCTACCCCCAAGGGGATAAAATAGGGAATGAAAGTTTGTATGAAATTTTGTCAATTTTAAACCGATCGGGCTGAGACTTTGCATGCAGCTATAAGAAGAATCATAGATGAATGTCATTGTGTATAATACAAGCCTGAGAACAAAAACTGTAATCTACAGTTCAGCTCTACACCGAAGCGAAGCGAGGGCGGGCCGCTAGTTGATTATAAAGTTTGCTATTTTAGACTAATGAAAACGCAAAATGGATAAAAAAAAAACACTAAGTTCACGCGGACGAAGTAGCGGGCACCCACTAGTTACACATAAGTACGTTCTTGTTTAGGTCGCTCAGAGAGCTATGGAAAGGGCTATGCTCGGAGTATCTCTGAAGAACCGCATCAGAAATGATGTAATCTGACAAAGAACCAGTCACAAACATAGCCCACCGAATTAGCAAACTGAAGTGGCAGTGGGCTGGTCACATTAGCCGCAGAACTGACGGCCGTTGGAGCCGGAAAGTTCTTGAGTGGAGACCGCGACTCGGTAAACGTAATGTGGGACGCCCTGAGACAAGATGGGGTGATGAGATTCGTAGGCTGGCTGGCGTGAGCTGGATGAGAGTGGCAGAGAATCCAGCAATGGACGAGTATGCGTTGATGATGATTACGTTCTTGTTATTGACTTCAGAGGGTCAGTAGTGTCAAAGATGCAACAAATAACCTTCTTTAGTATGAACGTTGCACCTACCAGCTCGACCATCGCTTATGTGATAAGTTCACGAAGGTTTTTAGACGTAATAATTTAATAGAATAATTGAAGTGAAACTTCTATATACACGGGGGTTATAAGGATTTTGCTGTCATAGAAAAGCGTTACGGCCACGTGGAGGGGTAGACGATATATCGCGCGATGAGAGGCGGCAGTCTGAAGGTTGGAGTGGTCTAGAGGCTCCAGGCGAAGAGGAGATGCCCCCCGTGGGGAGATGCCATCTGCTTGGAATACCTCTAGAGGCACTCGCCAATTCTCTTAGGCTTGAGGTCCCCTTAGGATCTCGCCGTCCCCAAACCCGGTGACGCTATAAAGGTCATCTGCGACCAACAGCATACACACTCAAAAAAAAGGCAGTCCGATAAAGTTTCACTTCTACTATGTGTCCCAGCTAATCCCAGCACACTTTTAGATTTATTTTATGATCAGCGTGTACTTGCGACTTCTCCTTGTAGAATAGGGATGATTTGAAACGAAATTTTATAAGTCCATAATTAAGATTTAAAAAAATAATGGAAATTTCTTTACTTTCTGACAATCAAACAAAAGAATATAAAGATAAAACGGGGCAAAGTTTGGGAGTGAGGGCTGGTGACATCACTTCTAAGTAAAAATTGTACCAAGACGTGACGTCACGCGACATTACATATCATTATCTCTGTAATGTTTCGATTATTATGACTTATTTGCTGATAAGACTACATATTATGAGGGTAGAAAACATTAAGTATTAGAACTGAATAATTTTGGTGTGTGTGAAATTTATTGTGTTATAAGGAAATTTATCGCAATACCTATTTCTAATTTATTTTTACGCATTTTACCTTTTTTTTATTTTATTTTTTAATGTCTTTTATATTTTTTTCTTTTTTTTGTGGGGTTGGTTACCTACAAAGCGAAGAGATGGCGCTGCCTTGCAGCTTAAGAATGGCTAGAACAATTTCGACCCGGTCGTCAGGGCCGCGGTAGCATAATTGGTCAGTGCATTCGCCCTGATAGCGAAGGCTGCGGGTTCGAGTCCCGTCTGCTGCTGCTTAATAAGATATAATAATATTAAATCTAAAGAAAATATTACTAGAAAAAAATCCACGCGGACCAGGCAGCAGACGGAACTCCCACACCCTTCGATATCCGGGCGAATGCACTGACCATTATGATACCGCGGCCTTAGTGGTCGTGTCGAATTATTTCTAGCCTTTCTTAAGATGCAAGGCAGTGCATTATTGGTAACCCTATTGGTATCATATGCATACTTTCATCATTGAAATATTTTCCAGTTTTTCTTTTTCTACTATCCTATTTCATCAAAACCGACAAACTGTGTCGGTTTTCCCTCTGTAATTAACTCCAAATAAATAATGTTAATCTAGTTGCCTTTCCTCCGGTTTACATAATTTATCATTCTCCTTGAATGTAAACTTTGAAAGGACATCGACGAAATCGGCCCTAGCATGCCCAAAAGAATGTCCTTCACTATTATCTTTCTATTATTTTTTTAACATATTAGCAATTAATCATAGTAAACGGACAATCTGTTTAAAAAAATAAAAAAATAAAGTTCTGTTACTAGATACTACAGTCTATTCATCCAACTTGGCACTCCTTTTTATTGAAAAAACAGCATTAAAAATCAACTGATAACTGGATTCAAAAGGTTTCAGTCTATAATAACGATTTATTTTAATAGTTTATTGGCTTCGTTAATATTTTATTATTAAATGGGTGATTCTGTTAAAAAGTTGTGCCAAGATTGTTTACTTTAATAAATGCATTAGAGGCGACCATAGGTATTTATCAAAAGAAAAATAGAGAAACCTTAGTTAATAATACTTATTACAAGTATTATATTTATAAAAAGATTATTTCTGAAATTATGTAAAGATAGTTTATACTCCCATCCCATGTAATATCTGTTTATTTTTATGAAAATCATAATGATAATCAGGTACATACCTAATTACCGATAGTAAAGTATAGAAACAGGTAAATGGAAAGACTGAACATTTCATTTGAAAAGAAATCTATTATTACTACAGGTAAGGTATAGGTATCGTAGGTGCCAACTGATAACACTCATTAATCAATATGAATATAAGCATATATTATTTTTATTATTAATTGCATTTTATGTTCATTTAATGCATATTATTTAAGTGCTTACATAGAGGTAAACACTAAATCTATTCAGAATATATAAAGTGTACATCTTTTACGATTAAGTATAATAATTATAACCTCAAATTCAAATACATTCTGTAGTAGGCCACGGTTCCTCAAGTTGTCCGCATCTCAACAAATGCCTAATTAGAGTTTATGAATGATTCCGAACACAACTAGCATTTTCTCATTGCTGGGCGTTCTAGGGCATTCAATGTATGGGGAACGAGCAATGTCCTTTGGTTCCTAACTTTTTTTCTGTTCAGTGGTTCCTACAGGCTCGCGATGGGTGATTTGTTTACGCAACAATATTCGTCAAATAATTATTGTATCTAGGCCGTTGTATCGTTTAAGTTCTCAGCGTAGGTATTTTCGAATATTAGACTCGATTTGACGTCAGTTGAACCAATTTGTAGGACAGGGCTACTAGTTATAACTGAACAAATCGGGAATAAATCATGCAGAGTTGCATAATATGACCGTTATTATTTAAAACTTTACGGCTTCGTTACATACGTAACGCATAAAAAAATATAACCACCTCAAAATGTATTTCTACTGAATAATTTTGAAATTTGATGTGAAAATTAGTTTAATCTTTTTGATAATCTTATTCCAAGATTTCTCCTATTTAAGAATTATTTTTAAAATAATTCTGTTACAAATGCTACATGGCGTTACAACTTGAAAATTCGTGCGTTCCTGAGAATAAGAGACAGAAAATCAGATATACGGGTGGAAAAGAAAGTAATCCTTCAAGAGTTCCGAATTCTTTTGAGGAATGATTGCCCTAATAAAAAGATAGCCAGAGTTTGTGCGGAAAGAGAATGGGATTTAGATTGGAGGATTTGGAGGGCGCTGAAGTGCTCTTCTACCGTATTTGTAAGGTTTTACCCCTTTTAGACATGATTAAACACAAAAAACCGCAAGAAATCACAACAACAATCAAATCCGTATCAATACAAAACTTTATCGTTTTACAAATTGCTGGGTTTGATTGCCAAATAAAAATCTTAATGTTAGTTCCGTTTTTCACCGCGCCCGTTGTTTTTCCGCACAGACTCTATTATAATATAGATTCGTATAGTAATAAATATGCCGCTCCCACTTTCACTATGGCAGCTTGAACAAATTCACCCTACCTTGTGAATAGAACACTGCGCAAAACTGCAAAATTTGTGTACAATCTTTTAGTCTTAAAAAAATTCAAAATTCAATATCGTTTATTCAGTCTAGGCTGTTACAAGCACTTGTGAATGTCGAAAAGCTACGCCATCGGTTCGCAAATCTACGGCGGGAGACCTTGTACTGAGAAGAACCGGCAAGAAACTCAGCAAGGGCTGTTTTTTTCTCCCTGTATTATATACAGAGTCGTCAAATTGAAAAATGACTTCAATATGAGGTAACTCATAAAGTCACTTTTCATTACAAACAAAAAAAAATGCAAATAATATAAAAATTATGACTATAAAATAAAAAATTAAAATATGTAAAAAAAATGGTTTAAGTTTAGGAATGACGTGTCCTACCGCTTAGGCAAAAAGAAAATAATAATAATGAACGATTAAAGTTTAGAACAACGATTAATAGTAGTACCCAGTGAATTAAGAGCAGACTCATCTCCGCTGGCAGCACCCGTTCACGAGCATGACGCATGAACCAGCCATCGCTTCGCTCAACCATTTTTTAGGGAACGCAACGACCCGCCTCACACGACACCTTATTCCCTGATGGTTGCTCCAATTTGAGCAAAACTCTTTGGGTAGTCTCTACATAGTATAGATATGACTCTAAGGATGTACAATCAGTATCAAGCTTTTCTGTGCTATGCTCTATTTATTTGTTTAATAGGTTTTCACGCACATCACTCATTAAATAAAACTAGTTTTTACGGGTTAATGCACGAAACTTTATTTATTTATTGACGTTTCGTAGCCTTTACAGGCTTCGTCGTCAGAATAAAACTTTTATTTAAAATGATGAAATAAATTTTATTCTGACGGCGAAGCCTGTAAAGGCTACGAAACGTCAATAAATAAATAAAGTTTCGTGCATTAACCCGTAAAAACTAGTTTTATTTATGCTCTATTTAGTCAACACGCTCCTATTGAATTCAATGATATTATACTTAGATTATAATGAGGCTGCGCTGCGCTTTGTGTGACTATGTTTTGTAACTTTCATGAGTACCCAAACGAAGTATTCCAGAATATCCCGAGAGGAAATCAAATCCCTTAAGCTATTTTTGAGACTCTTAGAAGCCTAAAGTGATACTTAAATTTAATGGCGAGTAACAAGTCACAATTTTATTGATCTTTTAGGTGCAATGACTACAGACAGTTCCATTAAGAGTGCATAGCCCCAAAATCTAAAATAATAAAAATATCCCAGCGCTCCTCACAATGTCGTTTAGTCTGTGAACATGCTTAATTTTTCAATTTTGCGTTGCTTTTCATCGATAAAAACTCACAATTTAAATTGGTACATAGATATTGTGAACTCGATTTTTAATTGAATAATGGCCGCTAATTAATGCGATATATAGTGCACAAGGCTGCCGGTAAAACGGCCTGGCGATTAAAAAGGTATGCATTTTCGTATTATAGTTATAATGTGTGTATATCGCGTTAAATACTTTAACTTTGCAGCATTTAGCACATATAAAGTCCTGCCCGATTCCTAGATTGGTTAGCACTTAGGAGATTTTTTTTTAAATATTCAGGTAGGCAAAT
The DNA here is from genome assembly GCA_902850365.2 of Chilo suppressalis. Taxonomy (NCBI): domain Eukaryota; kingdom Metazoa; phylum Arthropoda; class Insecta; order Lepidoptera; family Crambidae; genus Chilo; species Chilo suppressalis. The sequence continues at coordinate 25,689,937 of OU963901.1, read as the reverse complement.
GACTGCACCCCACCTGATGTTAAGTTATGATAAAGTCCAAATGCGAAGGTAGCTGGTACAGCAGTTACAAACTGCCACACCAACCATCCTCACCTTGTCGGCCTGCAAAAATGCTTCTTCACGCCTCTCTTAAAGGCCCCCAGATCGTAGGAAGGCAAGGAATTCCACTTACGAATAGTATAACAAAGAAATGAGTCACCAAATTTCTTTGTTCGTGTAGGAATAGTGGCCACAGCAATGCCATGGGCTGTGCCATAGGGTAGCACGGACCTACATCTTCGCCCGTGTTTCTCTGAGGCAGATACAGATGATATCATAGATATATGATTGATAATATACACTTGCTGTTTCGACCAATCCGATACATCTTTTTGCTCCAACACCTCAGCAACTAAATTTAACAACCTTTACATTTTTATTATAAATAAATATTTCCTAAACTTACACCAATTAGCCTAGCCACAAAATAAGCACTTTAGACTTGTACTATGGAATAACGGATAGAATACATATACTGATACATATAACATCATCATCATCAGCCTATTAATTTCTGCTGAGGCACAGGCCTTCCCTATGGATGGAATAGGGAGATTGGGTTATGACCCAACACGCGGGCCCAGTGGGGATTGGTGGGTGCTAACGACTGCAGATGCAGCCGGGACCAACAACGGCTGAACGTTCCTTCCGAAGCACAGAGGAGCTAGAGATAGTAAATTTTTGCTCACCCATCCAATGACCGACCACTGCGAAAGTTGCTTAACTATAACGATCGCAGCCGAACGCGCTAACCGCTTGCACCATCGAGCTTCTCAATAATAATACATAAATAAGTCCTACTAATTCGGTTAAAATATACTCATTTCATAAATAAAGTAAATATTTTAACCACATACTATATCTTTTTCCATTTTTTTTGCCATCTACTTATCAATATTTTAAGAGGTAACAGCTTCGAAAATACTAAATTTGATAGAAAAAAAGTTGATAATCCTAATGACGACTCAGTTGGCACGGGCTGGGTCCAATGCACAGTGTTTCTTTTGCCCCAAAAAAGTGACATCCGCTTTTTATCGAACATTTAGACTCAATAGGTTATTACAAATGCAAGAGTAGAATTCCCAGGCGTCAATTCCGTATAGTTTATTTTTTAAAAAATCTTAAAGTTTACGTGACCTCGATGGTCAAAATACTGAAAATAATTCCTACTAAGAGAACTATACGTGATTGAGTTTTATTTGTATTACAGGCTTATGAAGCAATTCTTGGCGCATAATATCCTGTTTTGGTTTAATAAAAAATGACAATAGAATCCCCAAAAAAATTTTTTTTAAATAAATCAGTATTTTATTTTTTCTAGCTCGAAGTAGAATCTCTGTCTAGTAAAAATAGATTCCTTACAATAAGGTTTATTGCCCACAAAAATATTGCTTTCAAGTTCGGCCTAGGTTTCAAGAAAACTATTTTTATGTACTGGGGTCAAATATCAAAATTTAGGGTTGTCCATAAAAGGTCACTTTTTATTATTGTTATTTTTAATTTATCACACATACTTCTTCTTCTTAAATGTTAACATTTTAAACAGGAGGGAGGTACAATTAAATTAAAATATATATACTAGCTTTTGACCGCGGCTTTGCTCGCGTTAGATTTGATTTTGTACAGTCCATAGAATGTTAGTAGAAATAAATAATATTGTTGTACCTGTTTGTTTGTTTTTTGTTTGAACACGCACACGGGAAAACGGCAGGACTGATTTCGATGAAACTTTTTTAGTTTGATTGCTTAAGGTCAAATGTTGCCTTTTTATTATATATACAGATATAATATTTATTCACATAAACTTTCTTCGTTGCTTAATATTATATTAGCTTCATCACTGTCGTCTTGTGAGAACTCTTGGTCTTGCATATTATCTTCTTGTATACTATCTTGATCAACGGCCTTCAAAAGATCTCGCAACCTAGCCGGAAGTAGTAGACTTTTTGAAAATTTTTGTCGACGATGGAGGCGAAGTAGTGAAATTGCCGGATCTGATGATTCTAATGCACGATGAAAGAGATCAGTCATGGTTTTATTTCTGTCCATTTTTCGACAGTGTTGCTCTCTATCTCTACGCGAGAACTTATTTCTGGATTCCGCTGCTTGTTCAGAGAGCATACCTACCGGAAGGGGATTGGAATCAATGATCTCTTGACCATGCAATAGAATTTTATGCACTGTCACCGTTATTGGATGCCAGTCGCAACATATTTTTCTGCAACTGCCCTGCAGTAGATGCCAAACTTCGTGGAGTCTATTGGTAACTCACAATTGATTGTGACCAGGATAATATATAGGTCATCTAATAACCATGAATGCAATCCTAAAATATCTGCAAATGTATGCCGATATTTATCTGACAGCGCAGTTCGTGCAGTATTGCCGTCATTGGTGGTGTCTGCATTTGGCCTTAGTACGTCAACCAACAAGCCTATTTTGCACCTAATTTCTGCCTGGATACACTCTTTTCGCTGTTTAATTATGCTGCAGAAAAAAACGAGCGAAAACAACATTTACAAACCATCATGTTGTTATAACGTCAATACAAACATGATTTATTTCATATAGAAAACCTGTTGGAATGATTGGAACAGTTCAAACCCAAAAATGCTTGGGTTTGAACTGATCCAATCATTCGAATAGGATTTCTATATGAAATAAACCATCTGTGATATAATCAGACACTTTGTAATAAGCTTTTTATGAAGTGCTTTTTTTATAGTATCTTTAAATTTATCTTATCTTGTTTTGGATATTGCTTGGGACTTTATTGTATAAGCGAACACAAAGACCTTTAAATGAATTACTGTTTTTGTAACGCCTAGTAGCAGGCAAAGTTAGTTTATTTTTATTTCTTGTATTGAGTGTGTAAACATCACTGTTTTTAATAAATAAATTAATATTTTTCTCACAAATAATAAGTTTTAATATGTATTGTGATGCAACTGTCATTATGCCAATTTCTTTAAACGGAATAAATACTTATTTAGTTTACAAAAAATATATCACACAATCAGATCAAAAATGGTGACAACCCTTATAACAATTTTTGAAATTCGTTTTCTTGAAACCTAGGCCGATATTGAAAGCAATATTTTTGTGGGCAATAAACCTTATTATAAGGAATCTATTAGTACTAGACAGAGATTCTACTTCGAGCTAGAAAAAATAAAAATAAATAAATACTGATTCCGATAAAAAAATTTTTTTTGGGGATTCTATTGTCATTTTTTATTAAACAAAAACAGGATATTATGCGCCAAGAATTGCTTCATAAGCCTGTAATACAAATAAAACTCAATCACGTATAGTTCTCTTAGTAGGAATTATTTTCAGTATTTTGACCTCCGAGGTCACGTAATCTTTAAGATTTTTTTAAAAATAAACTATACGGAATTGACGCCTGGGAGTTCTACTCTTGCATTTGTAATAACCTATTGAATCTAAATGTTCGATAAAAAGCGAATGTCACTTTTTTGGGGCAAAAAAAACACTGTGCAATGTCAGTCCAACATTTACTACTTTACCCGTTATTTTAGAAACAAGCGCATTACAACGTTTTTTTTTACTTTTTCTTGCATTTGAATTATTAACGGCGCCCGCATACGCAAACCACACACATTTAGGCTCGTATTACAGAATGACAACTAAGTACTGATCTTCACTTGAGTACAGTTAGAAAGGGATGCCGCTATGTACAATATATAGCGACATCCCTTTCTAACTATGCTCAAGACTAGATGAATCACTAAGAATCTTCCTATAATACGGGCCTAAAACTTGGGCAAAATTTGTGGGTGTTTTTCAGTACGGAGGGTTAGGGCTTTTTTGTTTTTCTCTTTATATATTTTAAAATATTCAAATTATATGTTTAAATACCTACATAATCGCCAGTCCACAGTCGCTGCATTGATTTCATCCATTCAATTGACATCAATAGAAAATTCACTGTCAATAACAGAACACAGGGGCGTACTCTGCAATAGGGTATTTGACAAGTTTTAGAAAACGATCTCACGTTATTGACTGGTGTTTATGGAGTCCGTAAAATATTATATGGATATTCATCATTCTGTTGTGTATTTCAGTAAAAATAAACAAATCAAAAACTCCATTTTCAAGTTGCCGCGAAAACGTTTCTCTGGACAATATGGCGTCTCACTGGTGTGTGACGTCACACGACTGTTATTTAAATGTCAAACGATACAATGTAATGTCACTTTAACCGGAAGTTTACTTATGTGTGACGTCATTTTAGGCTCCGCCAATCCCAAGCATTTTGGGTCACGTGACAATAGATAAGAAAGCTATTATCTTTTTCTTGGGTTTTTAGTAAAAGTACGAATAATATTTCTGTAAAAATAGTGAAAATCCCAACCAATATTCATTCTAAACACAGATGCTAACAATTGGCACTTTATTTTTAATACTGTCAAATTCTATTATAAACGATTTTTGTCGTTCATTTTTAATATGTTGCAATACAGCTTTAATGTTTTTTCCTTTTTTTTAACACACACCAATTAGCCTAGCCCCAAAATAAGCACTGTAGGCTTGTGTTATGTGATAGAAGGGTAACGAATAGAATATATATACTGATACAAATATAAGTATACTTATATAAAAATACATATAACACATCCACGACTGGAGTACAAATGCTCGTATTCATGACACAAACATCTGCCCTTACCGGGATTCGAACCCGGGACCTCTCGAGAAGGCGACACCTTGAAACCCGGCCTACAAACCACTCGGCCACGGAGGTCGTCTAAATTGTTATTAAAAATGCAGACCATATCAACAAGCATCTAGGATCAGTGGTAGAAAGCATGCTTGTTACGCGGGTGGCCCGGGTTCGATTCCCAGCCAAGGAAGGAAAACAAAATAATGATAATAAGTTTTACTTGCGTCATAGTTTCGTAAAACCACACCAATTTATATTAAAATGCATGTATTTAGAGGAGCTCGATGGTACAAGTGGTTAGCGCGTTCGGCTGCGATCGTTGAAGTTAAGCAACTTGCGCAGTGGTCGATCATTGGATGGGTGGTCAAAAATCTTCTATCTCGAGTTCCTCCGTGCTTCGAAAGGCACGTTAAGCCGTTAGTACTGGCTGCATCTGCAGTCGTTAGCACCCACCAATCCGCACTGGGCCCGCGAGGTGGGTCATGGCCCAATCTCCCTATTCCATCCATAGGGAAGGCCTGTGCCCCAGTAGTGGGGACATTAATAGGCTGATGATGATGATGATGACGCATGAGACGCTCACATAGTTACTCATTACTTATTACAAACATTGTAATGAAAAATTTGTTGTGAGAGCGTTCTGGGATATACGCAAAGGAGATTGCTCAAATTGGCCTAAATGCACAAAAAATATTGACATACACGGTAATTCTTGGCGTAATTTAGAATTTAATTTACAGTCATTAGATTTCAACGGACACCTTTGTATAATATATTTCCTTTAAAAAGGACTTTTAATTTTACCGGTTTGGAAAACATACCAATCATTTTTAATGGCTATGGGTGTAGTAACATTCAGCCAAAGACTGATCGAAGTTGTTTAACATAAAAACAAATTTGTAAAGATTTTTGTAAAGATCGATAAAATAAATCATTTTTTTATTACACTGTGGTTTTAATATCCACGACTATATTATCATTTTCACTAGATGCAAATGTGCTCAGATAATTATTATAGATTTATAGTAGGCGACATCATAAAGTCTATTGCCATACATTTTTCGCCAAACACCTCCCGTGGGGCCAATTTTGTTGTGTAGCAACAAAATAAAACTAGATAGGAAGGAAGAAAAAAAAATCAAAAGAACAATATAGGAATATATATTTACAAGATAAAGTACTATTTACAGATTATAAAAAAATATGGGTATGGTATGTGTGTGGTGTGAGTTGTGAAGTGGGCGTGGGTCGTCGGCGATCTTCAGGGGCGGCTTGAACGGTAGGTCGTGCTACAGGTAGATGGACGGCGCTCCTTGGAGGCAGAAGCGCTCCTGTGCAGCCGTCTTAGATCTTGGCCTCCCCTGGTGGTTGCTGGCGGCGCTGCTGGTAGTTTGGCCGGCGTATATCGGCCAGAGGCGGGCGTTGAAGAAACGGCAGGAGTCGGTAGAAGGCGGGCTGAAGCAGCTGGAGGCTGGCCGAAGAAGCTGGAGACCAGGCGCAGTCCCACCGATGAGGTCGCGAGAACGTGTATAGTAGTATAGTATTGGAGTTAGGAAGTTATTTAAAGAGCCAATAGGTGCTAAAAAGCTTTGAGGTCTTTCTTGAGTCCCGGGGCAGTCGGCCCCGGGACAAGGCCTTTTATTAATTTAGAGCTCGGTAGCGAGCTTTCAAAAGTTGAGTAGGCAACTTTTGCCGTAGAATTGAATAAATGATCAGGGAGGCTCGGCCTTTTATAGGTCCGGAACCATTTGAATTTAGACACGGTTCGAATCGAGCCAAAAAGAATCAAAGTAAGTGGTCTGTGGAGGTTGAATAGTCATAGACGTAGTTGGAGAGAGTATCCGTGTCATGGGTAGCCATGGCAACGGATAAAAAACATTAGGTTGTCATAAAATGTCAATAAAATAAATAAATTAAATATAGATAAAATCAAAGCATAATAAGTGAAAACAAGTAAATAACAGAATAAAGAGAAATGTCGGTAAGTGTCCAGCACTCTGGAATAGTGATTTTCAGTACAGAAGAAATTATTAAGTATACGTATTTACAAAGTGATGAATAGTGTGTGATATTTTTGAAATTATGTGTTTCCAGGAATAAATGATAAAATATATGATGATGCCTGATGAATATCGATGATGTTATATGATAAAATGTGCGAAATGGAACCTATGATAATCGAAACCATGAGTCGAAACCATATTAAGGTACGTTACACGACTATATTATCATTTTCACTAGATGCAAATGTGCTCAGATAATTATTATAGATTTATAGTAGGCGACATCATAAAGTCTATTGCCATACATTTTTCGCCAAACACCTCCATAGACACATTATAATCTGTACTTATATATGTTAGACTTTAAGGTATCTTTCTATGGGCCTACGTTCCCTGACTATAAATTAATTAATAAATAAAATTATAAGGTGTACACTAAAAATCTAAAATATGGTTATCTTAAAAACATAAAAAAAATAATGAAGCTACTGAATGTATGGCTATAGAACCTAAATCTCTTAGCTTTCTTTGGTTAACGAGAGTTTAAAAATTCTCTCTAATCTGTGGCTCATTCACAATCATCACACAGTTTCTGTCACAGAGTACCTTATTATAACCGGAAATGACACCTGATTTTAAAAGTTACTCTTATGCATTAACTTTAAAAACAGGCAACTATCTGTTAATCTACATGCTCTATATACCTGAATCTAATCCATAATTTCGGTACTTGGCTTGATTTCCCTAGTTTACTATATAACTTATTTGTTTTTTATTATCTAAATATGTTCAGTGAATATGGTTTGTAGAAGTTCTCAGGGGTGTCCGTCAATAATATTCGTTTCTACAGTAATTTATATATAATTTGGAATCTAGGAAACAATTTTTCATGATTATTGGTCTTTAGGCCAAACATGTATGGAAACTGAGCAATCTCCTTTCGAAGTAGGTCCCCCTTGTTTAGGTAGTGTTTATACAAAACACGAAAATATTTTGAGGTCGTCGCATTTTAAAAGAAATATAGCTGTATTGTGTTTTCTGGGTTGAACGGACAGCATAATATATCTCTTAATACATACATTTTCATGTTAAAACCCACATATACTTTTACATTAAACCCAATGTGGAGTTACGAAGATTTTTCTTTAAAGGCACAGTAGATTAACGACCCTTCCCAACGCTATGTAGGTACCTATTATATGGGGATTCCAGTTGAAGACAGATGTTATGGCAGAAGAGTGTGCCGCTCCAGTGATCCTCACCTTGTCAATCTGGACGTGAACTTGATCTACTCCGTGGAGGTCTAAAATCCTACTCTACAAAGCAACACGACGGCTGTACGGGTTTAGCCACACATTGAACTGATAATAAGTAAGGTGAACGCGCCAGTAATATGATGCGTTGCGCGAAATATCTCTTATCTATTGATAAGTCCGTCCGTCTGTCTGTGGTGCTGTTTCAGCGGCCAAGCCGTAAGAGATAGATAAAGAGAATATTTAAGTTATAAGTTAAGAATAGTCTGATAAGACTACAAACCGGATTTGAGTAACGTAGCACTTCCGGTTTTCGAGAAATCAGGTTTTGGTGAACATTTGGTTCACTGGTTTGCTAGTTACTTTATAATTTATCAATTTCATTATTTCGTAATATTAAAATATTCAATCTAAAATTAGTGTCTATTCGGTAGCCTTACCAGCCGCGTGTACTTTGTATTTTATAGACTTCATCATCAGCCTATGTCCCTACTGCTGGGGCACAGGCCCCATAAGGACATAAAGACATAGGATTTCTTAGCCGCAAAGTAAGCACTGTAGGCTTATGTTATGGGTTCCTAGGGTAACGGAAAGAGAACATATACTGATACATATATAAGTGTATTTATATAGAAATACATATTAAACATCCATGACTGAAGTACAAATGCTCGAATTCATCACACAAACATCTGCCCCCACCGGGTTTCGAACCCGGGATCTCTCGAGTAGGCGACACCTTGAAACCCATACAAACCAAAATTGTTATAAAAAAATAGAAACATCTAGGCTCAGTGGTAGAAAGCACGCCTGCTACGCGGGCGGCCCGAGTTTAATTCCCAGCCAAGGAAGGAAAACAAAATAATGATATTAAGTTTCACTTGCGTTATGATTTCATAAAACTACACCAATTTTATATTAGTATGCATGTATTTAATTTATAGAACGGAACTAGCATGAAACCCTCACATAGTTACTTATTCAAAATATTGTAATGAAAAGGTAGTTGCGAGAGCGTTCTGGAATATACCCGAAACTTCATTCGACTTTATTCCATGAAAGTTCAAAGTAGGTCTCCCTTGGTGAGTAGTGTATATACAAAACACACACACACACACACAGGCCTCGGTCGTAGGATTCTCCTGCATTCCTGGAGGCCTACTCTATTTTAACGAAAAACGAAATTTCAATCGAAATTTCGCACGTTCCTTACTCTGTTTCCTTTTCATTTCGAAAGTTCGTTCGTCCGAAATAGTTTGACAATTAAATTCTCTAAGCCTACTCTAATTCACGAAAATTTCGAAGGAAAAGTTGAATTTGACAGATAATTGTTCGAAATTTTAACCTCAAATTGACGAAATGAAAAGTGTTACCTTTTCATTTTCGTTTCGAGATTTTTGTTTTAATTAAGCGTAAAATACTTGCAAGAGTATTTTTAATAATTGCTGCTTAGCTCGAGAAACATTTATAGCATGTAAAATTAACAAATAAACCATTTTTTTATTATTTATTGTAATTTGAATACTTCAAAGTATTAAACGACAAATTTAGGTTGACATACAGTAGATTGTATCGACTCTACAATTTAGTCGGCTAACACTGTCAAAGAATGTTCTTTCAATGTCATCAAAAAATTTGCCGTAAACTACCTATATTGTTTCCAAGTAAAAAAACGTTTTCTTAAAAGTAGAAATAAAAAGAACTCACAAACATGACTCATTCCATTCGTTCACGAAAACTGTTTATGGTTCCGAAGTTAATGTGCCTGTTCGAAAATGAAATAGAGTAGAGTCAATGGTGAAATTTCGTTTAAAATTCGTTCGTTACCGAAATTTCGTTTCGGAGAAAGAGAGTAAAGCTCCTGTTGATTTGTATTTGCTTTAGAATAAAACTAACGAGTAATACCGTGAGTATGGACCAAATTGTCATTTACGGTCGCACTCAGTCACGTCAATAAATTTTTAAGTTTGATGCCAGTTGATGCTGCCACTTTCTTTATGACTACAATCATACTGTAGAGCGATCCTGTCAAATAAAATCTCACTTCCGATTTCGGTAGTTGCCATTTTAGACATTAGTTCGATGTGCATTACGCCATTACACGGCAAAATGTCGCTTTGTCTGTAGAAGCAGCCTTTATAATTATTTGACATTTGTCAGAAATCCGTATATATGAGATCGTAAGTGAGATTGCATCTTACAAAATATCTATGCTGCCGCAACACAACTAAGATTTTAGGGTCGTCCAGTAAAGTAAAAATGTTGAAAATTATCTTTGGTTGAGTTGCTTCATCATCATCATCATCAGTCATTAATGTCCCCACTGCTGGGGCACAGGCCTTTCCTATGGATGGAATAGGGAGATTGGGCCATGACCCACCACGCGGGCGCAGTGCGGATTGGCGGGTGCTAACGACTGCAGATCCAGCCGGGACCAACGGCTTAACGTGCCTTCCGAAGCACGAAGGAACTCGAGATAGAAGATTTTTGGTCACCCATCGAATGACCGACCACTGCGAAAGTTGCTTAACTTCAACGATCTCAGCCGAACGCGCTAACCACCTGCGCCATCGAGCTCCTCTGAGTTGCTTATTATTGGACAATGTTAACCGAGATTGCATTAAAATTCAGTGGGTACCATAAATAGTAACGGGGGAGTCATGAGAAAAATAAAAGCCAAAAATTCACTGTTTATCACTTTTTTATAGTTTATTTTCACAACATTTTTATTTAATTTTCTGTAAAATTTACAATAGCTTAAAACTCCTCACAAATATATAGTAATCCTTATGTACCGCAACAACGCCATGACAACGCGTCACGGGAAACAGGCAACTCGGAAGAGGAAATAAGAGCTAATTTGATAAACCTAACAGTGACCTTATAGAAGAGTCCATTTTCACAATCACGATTCTTCAATTGGTGTTACCTCACCTAAAAATGCTAGTGTTCCACTCATCAATGCAATTTGACAGTAGATTATCTTTTAAACGTATTTTTTTCTGCTTCTTAAGTATCATTGTCCCGACAATCGCTTGAAACGATTGTGATTATTAAAATGGATTCTTGTATAACGTAAGGCGTATGAACTAGCAACCCTTACACTAGAGAGTCATTTTGTCGACTGTGCGCGTGAAACATATGAGCGGGTCAGTCGACAAGGCGGGTTTCAAAATCATGGCGCTCTGGGACAGCAGCATTATCACTCCAAAAAATTAATCAAACAACCCTTCATAATTCATAAGCAATCCCAATTTCATGATATCGTGGCGAGTCAAGTCTTAAAAGAAGGAAAAACGTTTGTGACAACCCTATTGTTCTGCGTCTGTTTGCATAATAAAGGTGTGAGTTCATGTTAAATAAAATTCATAAAATCCGAATAAATATGAAATCTTTGAACACGTCACGCATAATTTTGCAATGTATTGGCGATAAAAATTTACACGTGCCATGTCAAGTGTACCTAAATTGTTTGACTATTTAATGATTTCTCTGACAAGTCATTCGCCACTCGTAAGTATCAGAGCAAAATAACATTCACGTACGATAACAATAATTCACTCTCCGCCTCCGTTTTATATAAAATTAAAAATACTCTTATCAACAACGTTCGACCGTTTATAATTAGCAAAATGCTGTTCTACCCGAACGTCAAGTGTTTTGAAACCGCGCTTTTTAATATGGCGCTTGCGCACATCGCCTCACATAAAAAATAAATCCTCTACACAAACTAAATACTATTCTGACTTTAAATTCCACTTCGGAAATACACATAAAATATAATAATAATTACATAACATAACCCCGATCAAAACACTAACTGGCAAGACAAATTCAACATGTCCTCCATAGTTTTTATTAACAATTTCCAACGTAATGAACCTTCGAAATCTACGCGAATATAATTAAATGCCTCGGTGTCGATAACATGTACAAACAACATATACATACAGTTGCACAAATTCATTTCGATGACATTTTTGTTACCACGTAAATAGCGTAACAAGCATAAACATACAAGTGTTACTATATATTTTCATTGCCGATAGTAATGCTTCGTGCCGTCGGTCCTTAGTTTTCAGAAGCAAAATTAAGCTCTCTTTAATAGTGAGCAAACAATTGACGCTTTGAAATTACAAAACAAAGACAACATGCAATAAACTTTGAAATTTCCAATCGTGTCAGCGAGAAAAACAATACTTTATTATGCAACAATCGTAAAAATTCAAAATGATCATACATTTGATAAATATTTACAGCGATAGAAACCAACTGTCTTTGTACCCACTGAGGAACTCCTACCAATCTTCTTAATTTATTGCATCATTTTCCGACAACGATTTCGTACATTTTGTTTAGTAACAATGTTCGTTGAGTAGTTTCCTCAGTCTTCGTGAACACGCATCCCACATAAGTACAATATATACACGATTATAACCAATCAAAGCACGCAAGCGCCCCCTACCAGTGCTCAGTATAATAAAATTAACCATTATAAAATAAGGCTAGCAGAAAACTGATGGTAACTTTAGAAAAAAAACAACACTAAACTATACATACAATATATTGCAATGTCTCTCATCTGGTTTAGCAAAAATATTCAAGTCTCAAAATATTATTTCACTGTTACGATACTCTTTTTTTGGAAGCGAATTGTCACAGATAAATTTAGATTTGGAAAGCGTTTGGTCAATCCAGTTTACACAATCTGTCTCGTTATCACGGCAATAAATAATCACTATCGAATATGGGTGCACAACTTTTGTTTTCACAGAATATTGAGATAATTAAGCGTCGAAAAAGTTTGTATCAATCTTTGAACTATTTAAATGCTACGGCCACACAATTGCACTATCGTGAACATTTGCTGTTTTCACGAGCAATAGTCACCTTTCCGCCAGTGTTCTGAAATGTGACCATGTGAAATGTGGTCAGACTTGTCGTGAAAACAGAAAATATTTGCAATGGCGCGACAGTATTTCATCACGAGATATTGACCGAAAAAAGTTTCAAACTCCTTGTGATAACAACCACAGATTTGTGTAATCTGGATGAGCCAGAATAGGCGAAATGCTGTCTTCCTCCATAATAGTCTCGGCAAATTTTATAATCTTTAATTCTTTTCACAAATATGCTGAGACCAACTCTTACTTAGTTATTAATTTACACACTGAGATATCTGAAAATGACAAATGCAAGATGCTCTTTCATCTCTCTTAGTGTAAGTAAATTATTAACCAGTGCCATCGAAATGTGCGAGTCTCAAAGAAATAGTCACAAATCATTTTCACCCCGATCAACTTATTTCACGCCAGGAGGTAGTTCTGCCAATAGCTGTACTATACGACATAGTTAACAATCACAGTTACAATAATTATGATAATAATAAAGATTACAATAAAAATACCTGTCAAAAAGACTACAAATCACAACTTAGACGTCCGTCCGATACAGCGACATAACACTAGTGATAATTAACTTACATTCACTCCTATAACAAGTTAATGGAATATATTTTAGATTCCTTTATGTATATTTATGTACTTCAATTACTTCTAAGTACATACGACTGTGAACTAGGACTAATAAGATTTAATAACGATTGGAAGGCACTGCATTTCGTTTCGCCCATGCTTTGTTTGTGTTGCAGCACCAATATGTTTGCAACGAAGATCGATCGAATGTTGTGACAAGGTTTTAGAGGATGAATCTAAATTTGATATCCTCCAATTAAATTCTAATCGGGCACTCAAAACTTTGATATGTGACTGTAAGTAGAATATCATGGGTAAAACGAAGCAGAGGACCTTCAAGCTAGCGAGTAACGCGTCGAATAGTTTGCCGAATGGCGCGTGTAGTTTCAGTGATTCAATATAAACAAATGAGATCGCAAATTTTGGTTCGATAGTGAGCAAGTCGGAAATTCGTTCAATCAGGTCGTTAAGTTGTTCCGAAGTATAACTATAAGATTATTCTAGAAGCGAATTGTACTTTTACTCCGGTTGTTAATATCTACTATTAGATAAAAAGACTAAGGCCCGTATTACAGAATGACAACTAAGTGTTGATCTCTACTTGACTACAGTTAGAAAGGGATGCCGCTATATATAGCACATAGCGGCATCACTTTCTAACTATGCTCAAGACTAGATCAATCACTAATCTTTCTATAATACGGGCCTAAAACTGCTTACTTCAAGCCGTATAAGAATTCCATGCATTATTTTGTATACAATATTTATATAGGATTTACTAATTTATCAATAACGATGTTTTTTTCAAAGTCTTTCTGACACTGAAATGAATTTCCATCGAAAATCTTAGATCTGTGGCCGTTGCATTGTAACAGGATATTGTTATTACCATTTTCTTTTGATTTAGTGTCCACGGTTCAAACAGTTAGTTAAATATCGCTTTTAATAAATTAGTTTTTCATATATTTAACTTGAATATAATGCATTGGCAAATTTATCTAAAACATGCACATTTTGGCCGGACATTGTTTACACCATCGCATCGTTCATATAATCTATAATCATTAAAATACAACAATAATAATATGTCTCTCTATTGGATTTAATCTACATAATAATGTAAGTAGGTATATATAATATTCTTCGACAACAGATTATCTCTACAAAAATTAAATCACATTTTTTTATTCTCATACAATCTACTGTTCGTCTGTTCAATCGAGTGGAAGTTAATAAAACACCTTCATAAGTACTCTGTGTGTAACTAACATGCCTTTGCTACTTGTAAATGTTCTTAAAATATTTATATAGCGTTTTTTCATTATTCAAACACATTATTACATAACGAGTGAACTTTAATATTGTACACACCTTAGTGCTACATATTTTTTTTTGGTTTTATCATTTTTCGTTTTATAATAGTTTTAATCTTAATTTGTTACTTCGTATGCCAAGCCGTATACAATACTAGAGCGATCCCGAAAGGAGAAGTGTATACATACATTTTAGATTCAATAAACACGTAGTAAAATAGTTTTTATTATATCCCCGTTGGAGCGGGGCGTCCGGATCGGCTGGCTACTGGCTCCCAGCTCCGTGCTTCGATTGCGACTGCCGGTCGAACGTTAATTTAAATAGAACGGAACTTCTCGCGCTAAAAGGCCATCGGGCAAGGTCGGACTCGTTTCTTTTTACTTTTAAAAGTCGCTACCGAATCATAATCCTGCGATTTGATCAGTTAGGCCGGCGCCGGCGCCGCTGGTGCTGATGCTGCGCCCGTACACCATATTGTCGGGCGACCGAGCGCTTCGTCGTCACATCGATCGCGAGAGACATGCTTCTACATTTACGGAGACATACATTTTTAATTATAATAATAAAAAGCTTAAAATTAACAAACTAGTCTTTTTTTATAGGCAGACCATCGACTCGGTTTCACTCTCTAACAACGCGTAGTCATCGTGAAAGATAATTTTCGTACTGCTAACATATTAAGCGGTCAACACGAAAGGAGTACGACTAGAAATTACTTCACTCGTCGCGGAACGTCGGCGGCCGGGCCGAGTCGGGCCGCCGCTCGGCAATTGACGTGCGGAATTGATCGGAGTAGGTATACTGAGCGAGACGAATTGACAGAGAGCAGAGCGGGCTCGAAGCCCGCGTCGACGCGATGGTTGCCAAAGTTTCCGACGTTCCGTGGTCCGGGACCGGCCGCACGCATCTCTCTATCCGTATTATATACATTTGGCACTAAATTCATCGGTCGGTGTGTGTCCTAGCGCTAGCGGGGTCACGCGGGGCAGAGCGCGGGACGGTAGCAGTCGGCGCAGACGGCGGCGGCGCAGGCGGGGCACGCGGGGCACGCGGGGCACGCGGCGCACGCAGCGCACGCGGCGCACACGCCCACCACGTACCCGGGCACCAGCAGCGCAGCGCGCGCGCACAGCTCGCGGCACGCCAGCGCCTCGATCAGCGCCAGCGTCTGCCGCCGCTCGTGGCCCATCAGGCACACTGTCGACTCGCGCACCACGCCGTGGAGCAGCGTCAGGTACCTGGCGGAGAAAAACGGTGTCAGAAAACTTTACGGTAGCTATATAAGCGCCACCCTACGAACATCTACAAAAAATGGCTAGTCTTAAAAACTTTTAGTGCTGCTGCTGTGCTAGAGCAATAATCTCAGTAAAGAAATTTCCGCCCGGATTTGTGGAAGATCTTAGGCAAATTAAATCATATCTTATACGCCTGGTTTGTAGGGAGACAACACCAAATTACGCAATCGGTCTTAATAATTATTAAGGGAACGACCATATTTTACGAGAAAGGATTCTCAGGAGTTTTCCCTGAAGACGTTCAATTTTAGTAACATGTACATCATAATAGGGCCAACCAACCATACAGGGCAACAGTATTCAAGGATACTTCTCGCCAGACTGAAAAAAAGACAGATAATGCTTTGTGACTTTTTAAATTGCTTAGTAGATCCAATGATAAATCCCAGCATACTGTTACTTTTCTTTATAATAAGATCGTAGTGAGGACGGAAGCTTAAACCATCATCGAAAAACACACCTAAATCTTTTATTAGTGTTTTTCTGCTAAAAATGTTCCTTATAATGTAAAAAAAAACAAACAGATTGAGATAAACATAAAGTATAAATTACCTGTGTTTTAGCGCCTCCTCATCCCGACCGACAAAGTGGTTCCTCAAGTAGGCCTCGAGCTTGGCGCGCTGTTGGCCAAGCTCTGGGAAGTCGATGAAGAACCTCGAGCACATGTAGCGCTCCAGGGTCTTGATCTTGTCAGGGCGCGCCGGCCGGTAGGCCTTGGCGAGCAACGCGCAGTACTTCAGCAAGCCGCCGCCGCGGATTTCCTCAGGCTGCCGCGTCGCGATCAACTTTTCCGATAAGTGCAGCAGCGCTTCTCCAAAGTCCCCATACACGGATTCCCCCACGACAGTGGGGTAAAAGTTTTCACCGATAGGAAGCTGAGCGCACTCGTGGAACGCAAGCAGCGAATCCAGGGCGATCTGGAACGAGTCCACGGAGAATTCGAACTGGCGGCGCATCGTGTCCACGAATTTGAGCTCCACCGTTTTGTGACCGCGCGAGTTTCCCAACGATATGAGCGACCAGCGATCACCATCGGAGTTGACGCGGACCATTTTGGAGACGTAGGCTTCCTTGATGCCGGCGGGAGTGGCACGGCGGCGTGGCGTGGCGGGTGGGAGGAGGGTGGCTAGATGCCCTAATACTGCAGCTTTGACGCGGTCACAGTGACGCGCGGTGGGTAGTTCGGCGGTGAAGATGAGGTCGATGTCGGAGTAGGGCTGGGCGCGGTCGGCGAGTACGTGTGAAGCGGCGCCTCCGTTGAGCCGGACATCCCTGACGGTGACGCCGGCACCGCCGGAGCTGGGGGGCGCGGCGAGCCTGGCTCGCACGCCGGCGACCAGCTCCCGCAGGCGGATATGCAGCGTGGGGAAGTTGCCGCGCCCGTGGATGGCCACGACCTCGTCCATGACGTCGTTGAGTCGCCGCACCTGCTCGTAGCTGAGCACCGCGTGCCGCTCGCCGCCACCGCAGCCCTCTTCGGACGACGTGTATGATGACTCGCTCTGTAATATAAAAAGTCATTGTCATTATATGTGTTGTAAGCTACGATCACCAGGGTGTAAGGTTTGCGTTTTTTTATTGTTTATAATTTTTAATAACCTCATAACTCGTAAATTTTGATTACTTGAATAAAAAAATAATATCTTGATTAAATATCCATGAATATAAAAATCAATTGCTTTTCGTTAGTCTCGCTAAAACTCGAAAACGGCTGAACGGATTTATCTTATCTTGGTCTTGAAATGTTCGTAGAGGTGTAGGGAACGTTTAAAAGGTGAGAAAAAATCGAATTCTACAATACAGCTCAACTCCACTAGTCGTTAATATTTTTGTCATCACCATGTACTTAAATAGCCTTTCTCCGTGAAGTTAATTAAAGAGTATTTTTAGTATATCAGTCGCGTGAGCTTTGCATACAAATATTATAATTCTTACAGGTTAACCACGTAACTACCATTTTTGCTAACGGATTCTCAAAAGTGCTCAAACATTGTTAGCAAATGATTCGTTATTAACAGTCAAGACAGCGCAAAAGTCGACTCCTACCACTGTCTAGGTATGATTTTGCAACCGGAAATGTAACAGAAGCTCATCGACTCGCTGTATCCCCAATGGGACATTACGGTATTGAGCTCAAACAATAGATAATGAATGTTCTGCGGCCGCACTCAGCAAAATCTCAAAATCTATACAGTCATTGTGGTTTGAAATTAACGCATTAGACACGCTTGACGAAATCAATGCTGTACCATATGTTACTAACGATAGTTGTTTACTTAGTTTTTACTCATAAGCATAAGTAAGTAATAATAACATTTATACCTTAGAAAAGGTAGAAAAAATAAAGAAGCGGCGGTAATTGCGACATAAAGCGAGTAAAAATCAAAGCGTCGCGTCCTACGACCGAGCCTTCGAGTTGTGAGTTTTGCGGTCTACACGTTGATTTCTATTCGCTTTAAAGTAAAACTAACGAGTACCGTATGTGAGTGGGGACCATAATAGTTTTTGTTCTGTAATAGGAATGAAAAGTTGCTAGCATGTTATATTTTATTTATCCGAGCCCTGTTGCATGAGGACTAAATTTTGCAAACACACGTAACGTTGCATATTTGTAATGCACACTTTTTTATAATACATAATTTGACATTCAAATGTTTTAGGTATGTCAAGGTCCGAATGATTTGCACTCTAAGCGACAAACAGAATTTAGTTATTTGATTAGTGACCACTAATTCATAGCTAAAGTGCATGGAGCACTTGACCTGGCCGCGAGGTCACCGCTATTCATCTCGAGTGTGAGTGGAAAGAAACAAAATTGTTACCACATGTGGAGTACGGACTGGCTTATGTGTAGGATACGCCCACACTGAGGTGACTGCGTGCAAACAAAAATCGCTAACCGCGTGGATTGCGGACGCGCGTTTAAAACGGAAAAGCAAAGAAACATGCAGATCGACAAGGTCAACTACTGAAATGTAAACGTATGTTTTTTTGCTTCCCCCTTTATAAACGGGCGCTCAAAAATTCGAAAATTCCGTATTCACCTCTATCAAATAGTTTTACATACATGTTAAAATCAAAATCTTCGCACTACCTATATTATCTTCGGAATTCCGCTTAACATTATGGCTCTTTTCACATTAAGTCGTTTGTATTGCGCATATGAAAAGAAATTCGGTTAATCTAAAATTTTGCTTCGAAATACCTACTAATATTTTTCTTCGAAATTTACTGAGTAGGAAAGACACGTATTTTGGTGGCGAAAATATCATGTTACTGTGATAGAAATCCAATATACCACAAAGTAAGATGGCAAATAGGCATTTACATCTTGTTAACAAGGCATGGCACCACGCATATTAATTTTAAATAATCCAATATTAACTTCAATAAATTACGGAATCTTATCCGAAAATAAATAAAGTACTTGTATTATCATCAATACAAGTAATCTTAAACCTGCTGCGCCCCACTGTTGACATTGATAACATTGTATGGATAACTGAATGCCGCTGACTGATCTCTTATTTGAGATAAAGTTTTTTTTATTTTACATAATATTTTAAATAAGTATATTGACTGGAAGATTGGACTTTATTGATGTTTAATATATATAAAAAAAACCGCCAAGTTTTAAAATAAAAATGGCGCAATGCTTTAAGAGAAAATTTGCCTAATAAAATTATTTTAAAGATGCATCTGGTTTGCAAAATCCCTGGTCTTTGCTATGTCATGCAATAATAAGTATTTTGTTTTGTTTTAGAGGCGTTTTTAAGAGACGCGAACGGTGGTATGGTGTGAACGAGCCTTAAGGTAATCAGAGTGAGTGCCCTATATAAACAACGGCTGAGCTAAAGCTAACGTAACATTAGTAAACACATATACACCACAATACACTATCAGCTCCAGTTGTTTATTCAAATCTCAACCATAGCGTTTGTTTAATAGTGTAATACATACTTAATGGAAGTTTGGTATTATTATTTGCTTTTTATTAAATTCTTAGTTATAATTTTTATAGATCATCAGAAACTTATTAGATAAATCTACTTTTCAACAACCGGTTTAAAATGCGTTTTTTAATACTTTAATATGGATTTATATCGACGACCTCCGCGGCCGAGTGGTCCCGGGTTCGAATCCCGGTGGGGGCAGATGCTTGTGTGATGAATACGAGCATTTGTACTCCAGTCATGGAGTCACTTATGTATGTACAATATATGTATTCTATCCGTTACCCTTAGTATCCCATAACACAAGCCTTACAGTGCTTACTTTGGGGCTAGGCTAATTGGTGTGAGTGTTGGAAATATTAATATTAATATTATTATTATTATTATTATATCTCTATGTATAAAACTATTGAGAAACGCATTACAAATACAAACTCGGTGAAAAAAACATAAGAAATAAATAAGTTGTTATACTTATATTTTTTAAGCATTTAACTGCTAGACTTTTAAGTCTAAAGAAAATTTTACAAGAACAAATTCCACGCGGTCCAGGCAGCAGACGAGACCCGAAACAGCGCCCTTCCTTTAGTTATACTCGCTTAATCATGCGGGTTTACGTAGGCTTAGTAATGTGCCTTTTATATTAACAGGACAATATCTAGTATGAAGTCCGCCTTGAATATCTATATCTATATACATATATAAAACTCAAAGGTGACTGACTGACTGACGTAGTGATCTATCAACGCACAGCCCAAACCACTGGACGGATCGGGCTGAAATTTGGCATGCAGGTAGATGCTATGACGTAGGCATCCGCGAAGAAAGGATTTTGATCAATTCTACCCCCAAGGGGATAAAATACCGAAGCGGTTCAGTAAATTAATCATCGGATGCACTGTCAAGTAGCCGTTTACTTGACAAGTAAATGTAAGAGAACATAAGCTCAAATACGACATTTCCAGATTTTCATCAAAGAACATATTCTTTTTTAATTTAAAATGGATATTTTTGAACTTATTGAAGATGAATTTGACGATTTTCAAAGCTTTTGCACTACGAAATCGAACACTGCTTATACTGTTAAATTTAGTTTCTATTCTTTGCCAACATTGTTCTTTTTCCGCCCAACGGCATCACTTTTTTTTTATTTTCCAACACGTGTTTATTTTTATTAACGAGCTGAATTAACGTCTCACATTCTTCTCGCGTAAAATTATTATCTCTTTCCCGTTTTGTAGTCATTTTTTAATAACACAATGTTCGTAAAAATAAATTCAATTTAAACAAAAGATAAGATTTCTTCAGTCATATTCATACAAAACCAGCGCCGGCGACTGAATGACATAGACATTTTAGTGACACCTCATTGCGTTCCATTCTTACAGAAACATTGACTGCAGAAAAGGTAAAATCTCTCTTTTATATTACAATAACTATTTTTTTATATAAATTTATCTGTATTATACTTTAAAATCATAACGAAAAATATTTTTAATGTTAATTCTATGATTAATATACTTTATAAAAACACATTAATTACTCTTAACTTGAAACGAAACGTTAAACTCTAAAGCAGCCAGCACACTCATTTTCAAGTATTAATTAGTTAATCTTCACTTTAATTTACTCATTAAATGATTGTGAAACGCAAACAAAGCTAATGAAAGGATTTATTGAACTTTTAAGTAATTCACTTGTTGAGTAACTACTTATACCTTTAATTATTGATTGTGAAACAGGCCCTTAGTCTGCGAGTTTTTCACGCTTAACCAGTTTATTTTGATGCAGTTTGATATAGAGATATCAAAAAAAATATGCCGAGTAAATAATTAAATATTGGAAGGGAAAAGAGGATATGATTAAACATTCAGGTGATATCGCGAGAATCAACTAGTTTACTTTAAATAAAACTAGTTTTTACGGGTTAATGCACGAAACTTTATTTATTTATTGACGTTTCGCAGCCTTTTCAGGTCTGCATCGTCAGAATAATGATTTTATTTAAAATTGTCGAGCTACCTTCGAAAGAATTATATTGTGCGTTCGGTTATTTCATTGGAAGATTTTTAAAATTTTATTGTCTATGTATGAATTTATTATTTAATTTACTTAATAAAGTATTTTATTTAAAATTCTAGTTTGTAATTTTGAGTTTATTTATTTGACCCTAACTACCGTAAACTACCACCGGTTCCAAAATTGGGAGACCTTCCTGAGAAGACATATAGTTATATGTCTTCTCAGGAAGGTCTCTTATTATATGATATAAACTAGTTTTATTTAATGAGTGATGTGCGTGAAAACCTAAGAAACAAATAGTTTACATTAAACTAGAGAAAACTGGAAACGGGTTTAACTCTATGTTTGGGCACTATCAGCGGTGTTGCCACTAACAAAACGAACGTGACTTAAATCACGACTACTGTAGACAAATTATTCCATTATCGTATGTCAGTCGGACCTCAGAACACACGTGCGTGTTGTGTTGACCCTAATGCCGTATCTTGCTTGATAAATTATTGGTTTACAATTTGTATTGAACACAATACGGATTTCGACATATTGTGACGCAATATCGGAAGTCAATGCAGCAGGACACTGGGTTTATTTAATTAGATGGAACGCTAACCGGATCTTTGTTCGATAATTGGCAAGGCTGTGCTCAATTAAACATATATACATATGTATGTAATATATATGAAAATATGTATATATATTATACATTTTATGCATAATGTATATACATATTTTATGTATGAAAATCATTTCTTAAGTGATCAAAATGAAGGAGGTATCATTTAATGGTTTCCTATTAATGATATCATGTAGATGCCTTTTTTTTGTGACGCAGGCGAAACCTCTCTTTACAGACGATGGCGCCTTAAAGAGGCACACCGCCGAACGGACCTCGCACCTGGCTCCCGCAAGCTTTACGAGCCCCCGCAGTGGCTGCCCACTGAGGACCCCGTAACTCTTACGGGCGCTTTACGGCATAATATCCGCTAAAAAACCCTGCGTATACCCTCTATGCTGTTTAGTGCGAAACCGCGGGATCCCCGTTTAGGGATTCTTCCGCGTCTCCGCACCCAGTAGCCTCCCGGCCTAGCCGGGGCTCCACGGCAGGGGCCTCCTGAGGTATTGCGGGAACCCCGCAGGATGGCCCGCGCGTGGGGGCTGAATACGCGGCCTAGTGCCCACCGTACCGCCCCCCGTCCGCTGCGGAGGAATACTTGGGCGTGCCCGTGTAGCTCCCTCCGCATCATGTAGATGCCTTTTTTTTGTGTCTGGAAAATGCCTTAAGCATCCTTCAACCACTGGGGGAGCGAGAAGAAAGCCCTGGAGCTCGCTGATGTGAACAGGGCCCTACCTACGCCCTGAACAGGGCCCCTAAAAACCAGACAATACTCCTGCACCATCACCCGACACGCACTATGAGGACCGCGGTCCCCCTAGTGCATGGCGAGAGGGCGGGTGTGGTCGCGGAACCCGTCCCCGAATGGCCGCGCACCCGCCAGGTTCATCATGTAGATGCCTACCAACACTGTGATTAGATATGTATTTTCCATTTACTAAGCCGCATTCAAAACCACAACTTACGTCAACCATTATATATTCATTTTACGTCAATCTACGGTAAGTACTGAGGAATTATTCATAGTTCCACTTTTAGATGTAAATTCAATAGGTTTACGAAGAGACTGCAATTCTCAATTAAACATGCAATACCTCTTTGGTAGCGGATAATTTTAATGAAAATTGAGAGAAAAATGCGCATACGTCTTTTAAGATTTTCGACAAAAAACCCGATAGCAACAAGTATGTGTTCCTACTTTCTTTCACCAGTTTTTTTAACAAGCCTAGACCGAGTCAACGATATTGTAGTTGAAGATAATCGATTTTCCAACATTTCCGCGTGAAATGACTTTCCACGACGCTAATCAAAACATTCGCGCGACCAACACAGTACTTAAGTAACGCTAGCTGAAATTATTTACGAATGTTAAAGTATTAATGTCATCGTGTATTTACATAGCAAAGAAAAAAATGTTGAGAAAAAACGTGATAAGATTATCCCTTTTTTTATCACGACCAACTGACAAAGTACTATGGAGTTTGATAGGTTAGCGAGATAAAAACGTGTTAGGATATTATAATCGTAACTAGGTGACTTCGTATGCGTGGAAAAATTGGTTCACCATACATACTTAGGAATTTTTCCCTTTGAAATGGAGAGTGGACGCGTCGTACAATGACTAGTCGTGTTTATATGAAACTAAAGTCATTTGTTTTTTTCTAACGTAAACAAGCTCCCATGGTATTATGTTATACAGCAGCTTTTGCACGCGGCTTCACTCGCGTTAGATTTGTTTTTGTGAGAATGAATCAATGTCAAACTGAGTAATTGGACGTTGATTCATTCAACGACCTCCGTGGCCGAGTGGTATATACACACACATATATTATTATGATATATCTTATATATATATATCATCATCATCATCATCAGCCTATTAATGTCCCCACTGCTGGGGCACAGGCCTTCCCTATGGATGGAATAGGGAGATTGGGCCATGACCCACCACGCGAGCCCAGTGCGGATTGACGGGTGCTAACGATTGCAGATGCAACCGGGACCAACGGCTTAACGTGCCTACCGAAGCACGGAGGAACTCGAGTTAGAAATTTTTGGTCGCCCATCCAATGACCGACCACTGCGAAAGTTGCTTTCGTCGTTCGTTGTAGTTACAACGATCGCAGCCGAACGCGCTAACCACCTACGCCATCGCGCTCCTCAGTCAGTCAGTAACGGTTGCCTTTATTTATACAGATTATCAGTTTGCTCTTAGAGAGAGCATGCTCACCAGAATCCTCGCAAACATTTATAGACATCAACAAACCTTTGAATGTATCATTTCATCAGAATGCTATCTCATCTAATTATTGTTTTTAAAATTCAGCGTTTTCAAAAAAGTGTTTTGAATCCTGAGCGAAAAAAAAACTATTATACTGAATAGAATACCAATACTGCTTATAATAATAGGCTAGGGTAATGGATAGAATACATATTCTGTACATATATAAGTATATTTATATAGAAATAAATATTTTACATCCATGACTGAAGTACAAATGTTCGTATTCATCACACAAACATTTGCCCCCACCGGGATTCGAACCCGGGACCTCTCGAGGCGGCGACACCATGAAACCCGGCGTACACACAACTCGGCCACGGAGGTCGTAAAATTTATTTTTCGTTATACAAAGAATACTTACCAATAACATTGTAATTTCAAATAAAACAAGTTTACAACATCAATCAATAGAAAATGAATCAACACTTTTGTGTTACAATGAATTTTTTCACACAACTATAGTTAGGTAGGTATTTAAAGTTAAGATGGATTTGTTTATACCACTATAGGGAGGTATCTAAAGTTACGTGTTAATGATTCATAAAAAAAACTTTTTTGTCTGACAGATTTCTAGTGAAATCGCGGAAAAACTAGTTTGTTTTATCCATTGTAAGTGTATTTAAATTGTTTTTATGTCCCGCATATTACGAAATATAAGTTCTGGCGGGTTTAGGGACTTTTCTCAACATCAGTGTCACACTTCGGCGTAATATCGTGTTCACCGCATCCAATTGCAATGACTTGCTGTAATACATTTTTTGTATACTTTAGTCAAAATTAGTTTTGAAAATTGTATAAATGATTTTCCTACTGTATTTTAGCGATTTGGAATTGATTAAGCATTTTCTCAATATCTCTATCAGCATATCAAATGTTAATTTTCCTTAATCATTATTTGTCATTGACAAATAAATAGAAAATAAACTTACTTGATTTTATTTGAATACACTGAAAAACTTATACTAACAATAAACCTCTATAAAGTACTTAAGTAGGTAGGTAACGAACATTTTTATGTTCTTAGTTTGTATGTGAATTCATTCCATATTTACTACGATATAAATAACGTTTGTTTGATTTAGAACGAGATATTTCACTAACAATGTTTGAATCGATTTCACGTATTAAATAAAAACATCTAATGCCCTTAGCAAGACCATTCCAAGATGGTTCATTAACATTCTTAACGACATGAAAGACAAGAAAAAAGCCAATTATAATTCACGGCCTTACTTCAAGTGACTTTTGCCTTCTTTATATTCATCAATCAGGGGGAAATTAAATAAAAAACACTGTCATTGTTATGGTACCCACCGGCGCCCGCGCCCCCGCGACCTCGCGGCTTCGATAAAACACGAAAACTATTGTTTTTCCTTGTCGATTCGAAATCAGTCGGTCACTCGTAAGGTCGAATGCGCAATCGTAACGAATGGTGCCCATTGTGCACTTCACTATTTACTTTAAAAAGTTTGTAGCCTTCCTAAAGGAAAAGTTTTCAAATACAGAATCAGATCTTTATTCTTTTTTTTTGAGCTAGTGAAGTGGTTCGTGATTGCAAGAATAATAAAAGTCTGCTATTATCTAATAGCCGCTTTTAATAGCCTGCCTTATCAAATTTTATGGATTTTCTTTATTGTTATAACTTGTATAAATTACTAAAAAAATATACTCACATACAAAACTTTTAACTGTTCCGGTTTTGGTTTGCTTAATATTGTTAACCAATAAAAAGGAATGCAACGGTAATTTAGTAAAATGGCATTAAAATTCGTTTATAATGGCTGTCATAATTTGGCGGAACCGAGAGTCTTAAGAGCGTCTTTTTATTGGAGACGTAGAAATCAGCTGTTCGAGCAAGGTCGGCCGTCGCGTGTTTATTTTCTACCGGATTATATAAATGGCCGGTTCAATTAGAATACGTGCGGAACTAAATTGATTATTGGCAGTTTTTGTTTGAGTTCCGTATATAGATACACGCAGTCAATAGTGTTTTGTTTCCTATCAATTGATATCACAATATTGCGCAATCAATTATTTGAAAGATTCGTTGTCCTAGAATAATAGGTTTTAAGAAATCGATGCCTGTTTTTAAAATTAGAATGTATCGAATGCATCACTAACATTTGATTGACAGGTAGCGCCGGCTATTTTTTCTAATTTATTTGGCAACATCCCTTTTTTGTAGTAAGGCAGGTGACGTCATAAAATCTACTGAGCTGCATTGTGCTACCGGAGAAGCGCGCATAATCCAACCATCTTTTTTATAGCAATTTTTGAATAAGGAACTCAGTTAAAAATAGCAAAGAGTTCTTACTTTTGCATGAGCAATTGCATCAACTTTTTTTTTGGAGTTTGGCATTGACAGCGATGTCGCAAGAACTTCGCGGAAACTCACTTCGTGGTCGTGGATCGCAAAAACTTCGCTTCGGGGACATGAAAATAGTATGTCATCGTAGATAATAATTATAAATGAACGGTTGTTAGCTTGTGCTTATATATAAATTGTCGAGTCACTCTTACCATGGATGAGATGAGTTTTGTCATAAATAGGTTCGAAAAATACAAAGACTAAGTTTTTCCGCTATAATTATGAATTTCCGATATCCAGAATTCTTTAGGCTTTAATTATCAAATGGTTTATTTAAAGTGTATACCTATACTTTGCGTAAAGTTATCCCATTACCGATGCAATCTAAATTTATTAGTGTGATGAAATCCTCACACACATATTCACTATCAGCTGAGTGCAAACATCTCGGAATGCACAAATTACCGACCTTGCACTCCTTGGGACATGGCCTTGTTGTTCTGTTTCGAAAGAAATATTTATAATGATGTTTCTTTTTTCTTGCTGTTGTTCGAAAGCAAATTGTTTTATTGCACCCGAGCACTTATTGGGACATAAGTACATATTTATAATTTAACATAGCTTCATATTTTTTTCTTGTATTAAAAAAATATTCGCTGTTACTATGCATGACTTGTAGATTCCGTTTAAGGCAATTTACTAATAAGTTTGTAGCCGTTCGGTAGCTAAAAACTCATATATAGATAGTATATCTGTGAGGTAAAAGTGTTTTTATGCTAAAGACATCAAATCTAATAATATGTAACAACTAACAACCAATAAAACAGTAGATAACGAATACCTTATCGATGAAACTAATAAAGAAGCATAATATTAAAAAATGTGATAAGTTAACGACTACGGTTTCCGCGCGATTTACGGCATTATAAATGTCGTAAATCTTAAGTAAAGAGAAAGAGTGATATACGACTAAGAGAATGACGTGAAATAATTTTCCTGTTATCTCACGTTTTCACGTGAAAACAACTTTTATCAGCGGAAGTGCGAGGGGGATAGAGCGATGATTGCGTCTCGCTCGCACGGAGCTCTCGCACATAATAGCGGCGCAAGCGCAAGTCAAGTGGTCCAGCGCTGAACAAGTGGGCCCGACAATGTGCCGGCGCGGCGGTCACGCTTTTCGCATTTGTCGGCCATTATCATTGACGTCCACAGTCGGTTATACGAAAACGAAATCGTCAGATGTATAAATCGTATCGTATAGTATATGTGTAGGTATAATTTGTATTTTATTTTTATTGTTGTTAGAGTATAGTTAAGTAGTAGATAGTTTTAATTTTTTATATTGATCCTCACTTAGCAGCTTCTATCGCCATAACATTTCATTTCCTACACCTTTACTGGTTGACTGGTGAAGAATGCCTATGGCATTAAGTCCGATGTTTACTGTTTTTATGGTAATAAAGATTAAATAAATAAATAATATCGATGTCGATTTTGCTTTGGCTAGCTTACCATTGGGAAAACCCCTATACTTAAGGTAAATAATTATATGATTTCAGATAATAGGGATGATGACTAATGTTTTTTTCTTCGTTTATCAGGTAGATTATTATATATTATAGATTAAAAGTATTGGTATTTTTCTTTTTTCACATAATATAAACATTGCAGAGATATATTGATTTGAAAAGTCGCATGACGTCACGTTTTGGTACACTCCCAAACTTTAACGCGCTATAACTTTGTCATTTTTTGGTTGATTGCCCGATGAAAAAATACGTATCCATTATTTTTTCTCTGTCCATCTAACTGGCGGACTAAATAGAATTTCGTTTACTGTACCCCGTCATCACCCCTATTATTCTTAGTGCGAATTAGTGAATCCTGACGATTGAACGCGCAGTTAAAACACGCGATTAAAATGTCTTTCAAAGTACGGAGGAAAATAGAGATATTAAGTCTTGCCTTAGCAAAACTTGCCTAACTTCTTAACTTGTAAACTAAATCATTGAACAATACCCCATCGAGTTCTGTTTTTTTATACTTATTGACAGCGATAACGTTGAATATCATAAAATTGTCGCCACATCCGGAACGCGCGCTTTCCGAACATTCCATAGACGTAGGTGGCATGGCGGCTAGGCGCCGGCGTCTTGGCCAAAATGTCTAATATATCGAACGACCTTGCGTCTAATACCCGGTCTGACAACTCGATATACTCCATCAGACAAAAAAAAAAATCAAATTGCGTAGTAACAATTAAGCTTGGAAACCCGTAAGGAGGCCATTGGCAGAAACCGCGCACCTATAACTTTGATAGATGCTTTCGATTTCAACACAGATTGCATTAGTATTCGATTCGCGGTCGACTCCGTCTTAAATATCGATGAGAAAGGTTAGTTTCATATTTCCATCAAAGCCGCAATCCAAGTACCATTTGCTTTGCATCGAACAATAATGGCTCCATTCATTTACGTTTAAAAATAATTCGAACGTTTGTGGACAATAATGTTCTTGCAAGGAATCCAAACTAGGACGTTACGTTTCTATACATACATAATTTATTATACTCGTTGGCGTAGTTCGCATCTAGCTAGACAGACAATCACGAGTGGTTGCTTTGGATTTCGTGAGGCTAGGTAATTAGCATGGCCTTCGCATACAAGCTGCGTAATACGGAACGGAACTACATACCTGGTGCGCGTCGCGAGTAGCGAGCACGGGATCACACGGCGCGTGGGAAGGAAGCCGTTTTCACTTTCTTTTTTTAAATAAATAGTGCTGCGTTCTAAATTCAAATCAGCTGATTGATATTTGTGACAGGTTGATTGAATGGACGGACGGTAGGTCACGCACTTACGCCCTCCAGTATTTATGTATGACGGGTAGCGCAGTATTGCGCAATCCGTCACTTAATTACGTTACTGCAAGATCAATTCGTATAAAACACTCAACAAGTAGGTGTAAGAAGTGCGATAGGTAATTATTTATTGTAAACATGGCAGAAATAAGAATAGAATTTTAATTTATTACTTTTGTCGTTGCAACAAGCAAAACAAAATCAATGTTATTGCTTATTCGTTAAATAACAAGTGGACATTATTTTTTGGACTTTGCATTTGTTCATTGTTCGTTTTTTCAGTTCATTGTATGAATATTGAGTATTTTCGTTCCGCGGGATCTATGGTCATGGGTAAAAAAATAGCAAACAAGTTATTATGTGCACTTTTTTCTATTATAACTTAATAGCCTAACGACATTTTTTATGAAGAAAATGTGAAAGAAATTACCTACCTATCGCTTAATGTGTTTATGATCTTTTGAATAGTGGCAAAACGAAAGAAGACATATTTTCATATGAGAACTAAATATAACTTAGTGTAAGTACCTATATATATACAGCGGAAAGTTTTTGATAGTTAAAAATAATAAATATTAGGTATATAGACAGATATAGAGGCGGGACTGCAAACGTATAGGTATTTATGTTAATCAAAACAAGTTCGTTTTATGTCTTTGTTTGTCACTCGCATGACATTTACTCCTATCTTAATAGTGTGTGGTTTGTTCTTTTTGTAATGAGAAATGCAATGCATTTAATAAAACATTTAAAGGTTTATTCTTAAAAGCATATTCCATTAAAGCGGTTGCAGTAATGAGTACCTTTGTTTGTAATTGAAAAATAATGTTTTTATAATAAGAAGAAAAAGTACTTTTTTAATAATCTTAATATATATAAATCTCGTGTCACAATGTTTGTCCTCAATGGACTCCTAAACCACTTAACCGATTATAATAAAATTCGCACACCATGTGCAGTTCGATCAAACTTGAGAGATAGGATAGTTTAAATCTCAAATTATAGTCGCAATTTTAATTTATTGCAAATTATTACTTTTGGGCGGTACGAAGTTCGCCGAGTCAGCTAGTAATATCATAAAACTATCATTTCATTTGTTTACTCGTATACATATTTTTTTTTAACTACTTTCAATAATTATTATTATATTATAACAGAGGTAGATGATTACATTTTCACGGGTCACAATTGGTCCGTTATTTTTTTTATTTGTGATTTAATTAGCTAACACGATTTCATGGTGTTGTGGTCGCTCGCAAATGTTATTACCCTCTTCTTTTGTAACATTGCATGATATATTTTTTTTAAATAACCCAGTGTCATGGCCTTTGCGATCACCGGGGCGGTAACCTGAACTCGCGAGATGTGACTGATTATTTTTCTATTTTATTCATGTTCCGTATTTGAATATGAAACCTTTTTTAATTTGAATCTTTTTTTGTGTTTTTTTTTTAATTATTTGATTCAATGGCTGATTATCACGATATTTCCAAAGCCTATTTACACCTGAAACGTTTTCCTAATAATATTTCAAACCAAACAATCGACTTAAATGGGGGTAACTGTCGTTTGTTTTGTTAAGTAATTATAGTAAATTATTTTAAACAGCTGCAGGTCAGAGGCAAAAGCGTATTAATATACCTAGTCATATTTTTTAAAAGGCGTAGTATAATAGTAGTGTTCAACATGAAAACCTTAATACTGGTATTTAAGTTTGACGATTACGCCTCATGCTTTTGGAATAGCTTTCCCAAAACTGAGTTCCAACAACCCAAATTTCTAAAAGAAATTAAAAATTTTAAATAATTTTTATAAGCCATTCCATTTCTTTTTCAAAATATTTAAAGGAGACGTAGTTCATAATTTTTTTATAATAATAATTAAATCATACACTGCAGTTTTTACTAATTGTTGTCAGCATGTTTGCGCTTCGTGATAAAATCCGACTTATGGACTTCAATTTGTGAAATTAATTGTACCCAGTTCATTAAAGTGATTATTCCGGTCAGTGCTTAATTATATTTGACATTTACATAAAAAATGACATCATACTTTGTATGATACCTATATTACATCTAATCGAAGACAAGTCAACCCAAATAGTATCAAGCATGCATGACACCAACTCCAAATATTAATTTGAATAAAGATATAAAAAGTTTACTATTTTACGTTTTTCAGTTTTTCGCGCGCTTAAATAAATCAAAAATAATATTTCCAATACACTCACCAATTGTATTAGCCTAGCCTCAAAGTAAGCACTATAAGGCTTGTGTTATGGGATACTAGGGTAAAGGATAGAATACATATACTGCACATATATATGTTTATTTATATAGAAATACATATTAAACATCCATGACTGGAGTACAAATGCACGTATTTATCACACAAACATCTGCCCAGGCTGGGATTCAAACCCGGGACCTCTTGAGTCGGCGACATCATGAAACCCGGCGTACAACCGAGTGGTTTGTACGGAGGTCGTCAAAATTTTAATATTGTTAAAAAAAATTTTTCATCTTTTGGTGGCTCTTATTTTTGTAAAAGATATTAGATACACAACTCAGCATCAAAATTTGTGAGTGAGTAATTAACCCTATTTTCCCACCATTACAGTAGAATTTTTATTTCCAAATTTATGTGGGACCAACTTCAAAGTACTTTCCAATAAAAGAAGATTCATCAAAATCTACACTGTAAAAAGTTATGCGTGGTCATACATTACAATCAGTGTGTGAACTCTTATCCCCCGTTTTCCTACATTTAGGGTTGGAATTCTTTTACTAAATTTAAACTTAAGAGTATACCCTTACCGATAAAAAAATAATTATCAAAATCAGATTACTACATAAAAAAATATGCGTCGAATTATTAACTATATATAACTTCCGTTTGTTTCGTCAGTTGAAAAATGGACCTCAAAGTTAAATAACTTTATTTGTGATGCACAGATTCATTTGAAACTATTAGGAGCTCAAGATGCGTATGATTATCAAAAACCTCCTTGCATTGTAGATAAAGGAGGGGGTCTCTTAGGATATATATGATAAACAGAAACATCCTTGCATTCTAGATCAAGGGCTTGATTAAAGAGGATGTGCCCACTATTGGGCACAAGTGCACCGATAAATTTACCCCAACGCAACGATCGGAGTGACGGCCGCGTGCGCGCGTGCATACTAACCGCGTCCTAGCGCGCACCCTTGTGAGGCAACGCTTGGCAATCGCTAGGCAACACTTTATTTATTATATTATCTGCCTATACAAAGTGAAATTTGTGTTACCCGAGAAATCTTCAGAAAAGTATACTAGAAAAAATTTGACGCGCACCAGGCAGCAGACGGGACTCGAGCAGTTAAATGCCTAAAAAAATATAGCTTAACCTGAGAAACTTACAAATTGTGTAAATAAATATAGTGCGAACAATTATAAACAGTTAACGAACTACGCCCCCATATAAAAACATTTATTTATATCTTTTGCTAAATATCGTAAAACGGCACAAATTTGTTAATAACATGCCTGCCTATTATGGAGTTATTATCCGTTTAAAGTACGAAGATACTTAACTTAAAGTAGTTCTAATTGAATCAATTTACAACTATAAAAATGGTTAAGGTTTCATAATTGCAGAAATAGTGTTAATATTTTTGCAATTATGAAACTATTTCTGCAATTGACTACAGTTTCATTAGGACTGCCTAGGCTAAAAATTCAGAAATAATAATAATAAATATATAAGTATACAAAGGTTCAAGAGATTTGTCGATACATCGGTCTCGTAATAGCGTAAGTGACTCGACACAGGATGGATGACCAAACCTTTTTGTATATTGTGCTCGTCTGCTTCTGCAGTCGTTAGCACCAACCATTTGCAACTGGCCTACGTGGTAATTCATAGGCCAATCTCCTTATTTAATCCATGGGGAAAACCTATGAATGTCCCAGCAATGGAGACATTGATAGGATGATGATGATGATGATGATGAAAAGAGTTTGAGAGTTCAATCAGAGAAATAACCGTGAAAGGTTGTCTGTTTCAACGCAAACTATTATCCCGTCCGTTCATCCGTTGCAATTGTAAATTACTGTTGATTTCGTGAAATTCTTTTGAACACCTTAAAAGGCTGAGAAAGCCTTGTGTTTTCGCCTTTTATTTTGTTTATGAAAAACAGTCAAAATCGTATTTAATTTTTTATTTGAATATATTATATATCCTTTTTTTTTAATTCACTGATTGACTTTTAATAAATTAATGATGATCTTGTTCCTTAATATTGCAAACATTGAACACAATATTCACCAATAATACCTATTTTATTATAGTATTATTAATATGAAACGCATATATTTACAAAAAAATATATGCCTATATTCAAGACTTTTATGTTCATGTTAATTCTTTTTCGTTTCTACATAGTAGTGCTAAAATTAATAACAATGACACAGAATGCAAATTAAATTTGAACAGGTGGTTCAATATTAAGGCAGAATAATAAAATATCAGGTGATGTTATTGTATAATTGCATGCGAAATGAATTGCAACCATACCTAAAATATTTACGATTGAAAAAACTATACCTAAAATAAATATAGTAAAAGAAGAAACACGGATGGCATTAGGTTTACCTACCGTAAGGTGCTGCAGTAAAATATGTACAAGAAAATATTGCATAGTTATTTAATTTCTAAACATATTGTCAATTGTCTAAGAATAATATTTACCTATCTACATGACGTCTAACCTTACTTAGTTAAATGATTTCTAGTAAAATTTTCTTTAGTCATTGAGTTGGCAGTTTAATTCTTAAGATAAGAATACATTAAAAAACCGGCCAAGTGTATGTCGTGCTACGTGCAGAGTATGGTTCCGTAGATATTTTATTGTGGTTTTTAAATAGATTTGCTTGTAGATTTTGTTTTACAATTCACAGTTGTACGCGTTATAAATAATTAATTACTTCATCGAAGTCACTTTTAATGTGTTTTTCTAAGAAATTTTGGCTAAACTGTACTTCCAGGGCCCAAGTGGTGATACTTCACACTAGGTTAGGTTGGGTTAGTGTTGTAACCATAACGCGCGAGCCGAGCGAGCAAAGCGAGCGTGCCGCGGCAGAGGCCGGCGATGCGCCAGAAAAAAAATCTGTTAAAAAAGACCTTTTCTACAAAAAAAATGTAGTTTGGGCCCTGGAAGTACAGTTTTACCGGTATTTTTATTAGGTAAGAAATTTTCTTATACACAGGTTGAACGACTATTTCCCTTAAACTAATTGATCTATTTTAACCATCGTTTAACTAAAAGGAAATGGAGATGGGCTGGTCACGTAGGTCGCAGAAACGATGGCTGATGGGGGAAAGATCATGATGGAGTGGACACAGAATTGGTCACAGGAACGTAGGTAGACCACCGATCTTTTGAAAAGAGCGGGAAAGCACTGGGTGAGAACTGCACAAGACCAAGCTAGTTGGCATGAGCTGCAGGAGGCCTACATTCAGCATTGAATGACTGTGGGCTGAAGAAGACAAGACCTTCACAAGTGCTTGTAACAGCCTAGACTGAATAAATGATTTTTGATTTTGAGTCATACATATGAGCTTTGTATTCTGCTGTTGATATTTGAGATCACGTGATCAAGCGATGTAATTATAATGTTAAAAATATTACTTTGACGAATCGAAATTATTAATATTTTTTCAGCTGTCCAAAGAAGAAATATCTACTGCAAACATGACATGGAATTTAGAAAAAACAAAAACCATAGGTATATTTAAGTGACGTATTTGATACTACCACCTATACAAATATCATACAAGGAACATGTGGGGTTTGAAAAAACAAGCGTGTGCTTATTATGCGTATTCTTATGTGGAAAAGGTGTTTAACTGTCGCAACTGTACACATATTCTAATATATGACGTACCCATTAACAGGTATCAATACCTGTTACCGTATCCTGTTTTACGTCCTGTGGTTTAGAAAAACTTAAATTCTGGATTAAAAAAAAGACATAGTTTGAGATTTCAATATACAGCCAGCTTACGCAGACAACCTTTTGTAGCAGCAAAAGTTAAGTTATAATCACATTGAACTTAGTATGAAGTGATGGGTTCATATGGGGAGATCTCATACTAAAGCTGTTGATACTTATTAAATAAAATGTTTAACTGCTATAATGCACCTGTGGGAGTCAGAATAAAAAAGAACAAGTTTTATTATTATTATTTCGTACTCTTATGAGACTAACGAGATAATGCAGCGCGTCGGGCATGTTTTTCGATGCTCGTATATGGGACTTTTATGCTGTTATGAGAAAGAAAACAGTATAATTAAAACAATATGCAAAGGACTAAATAATCCTATATTTAAATACTGGATATCAGTGCACCAGAGCGAAAACCGCAAATGACGTAGGTAATCTGTAACTACCTGTTTTAATTGTTTTATTTATTTTTACTCTGTTTACACTTTATATATATATATATATATATTATTGTAATTTGAATATGACATTTTGATTGGGTTGTATATGCCTTTAATAAACAATTATAATTATTTAAATAAATATAATTATGTAGTTCATATTAAAAATGTGATACTGCCGTTTTTTTGTGCTCGATCTTGCTAGTTAAAACTACAAATTAAGCGATTTTTTATACGTAGATATCTATTTAAGAAACTTTGTTAAAAAATTACTTCACATTACTTATTTAAATAAAACCACTTCAATCTTAAAAGTAAATTAAGCATTAGAGCATTTGGCAAATCTTTATATATATAATTCTTCTGTGAGTGTGTATGTCACTGAACTTCTCTTAAACGACTGGACCGATTTTGATGAAATTTTTTGTGTGTGTTTAAACACACACAAGGGGATCTGAGAATGGTTTAGATTCACAATTTTGTCCGCTGGACAATCCCTATTTTTTTAGAGCGGTACGAAGTTCGCTGGGTCAGCTAGTATAATATAATTTGAAGAGTACTTGTCATACGCATAATCTTTTTCCAAAAAAAACAAACAAGTGTCAGGGAAACACTTTTTTGTGACGGAAAATCGTTAAATTTAATTTCGCCTAGCCCCCATCCGTCAAATCCGTACCGTACGAAAAGAAACTTCTTTCCAAAAAATCATCTCACCGAAAGTTGCATCCGTTTATCAGTGAAAGTATTGCGACAAGCTACCTTGACACAGATTATATAACTCTGTTATCGACGCTCCACTAAACTTGTCAAAGTGGATATCAATCATGCACAAAAGCATTTAGCTACGTATATAAAACTGCAATATGATCTCAAGAATATTTCATTTACATTCTTCAAATTTTATAATAAATTCCAAATTAAACGATATCTTTCCCCGATGAGGACAATAGATTTATAATGAGCTTCAGTCCTAATGAACACATACCGTATTAAATAATTCCTCGAGTCTAATATTAAAAAAGCTTACAATCAAAATTAATTTCAAACACAAAGTAATTATATAAATGGAAATTACTTTTTTATTTTCTGTGCGGTTTCCGTTTCACAGAGATATTTACTATAACAACTTTAAAAATTTAGGAACATATTAAAGAATTAAAAAAAAATGGGTGCGTGTACTTATGTAGGCGCGTGAGAAGTTATCCTTCTTTGGCATCGTTTAAAATTAGTTTTTAATTGCATGCAAATAATTAATTACAATAAATTAATAAAAAGTCTGGAAAAGGACAAAGTCAATAAAGTTCAGTTTTAATTTGAAAAAATAAATAAATAATCAAAATATTCAATTAAAATAGCTACTGAATATAATTTATTAGAACATATGTGATTTGCACTTGTATGAAACTCAAACACGTATTCCGAATATACAAACTAGAAACATGTGGATAAATATTATAAATATGAACACCTATAACTGTTACTTTATTACAATAATAACATAAAAGTAACATTGAAAAATAAAGATGTGGTTTTTGGTTCTACTACACCAATGGTCAAGAGATGGCGCTGTAGTCTCCTGAATCGCGCTTTGGTTCCGTTGTTCCAGATTAATAAATACTTTTGATAGGCCTTCATAATGCAGTCGTTAGCACCCACTAAATAGAGATACTATTTCTATTTTGTTGGTAGATTTTCTTAATGTGCGGTAAACACAAAAGTAACAACATGAAGTTGGTTGCTAAAGCGACCAACTTCATGCTGTTAAAATTTTGTGTTACAGTGATGCGCGCGCATCTTAAAATTTCACTCTCATCTGTTTTTCATAACGCGCCTAAAGAAGTATAACTTCAAAAAAAAAAAACAAAGTGGCAAAGGCGACCGAGGCCGTACAGCCGACATTGACAGTTGCTGGCTGTTTCAAAACGCATCGTGCGTGATGCGTCCCACATACAATCCAACGCATCCGTAACACACGGTATTATAGAAAATGCTACACTTGTTAATACCAAGGATAAGACTATCACGACGCGCGGGCTCGGCGCGAATTCAACGGTAAATTAAATCTGAAATTATGGTGACGTAAATATTAAGTGCTCGTTTAAATTCACTGTTAATACTCCATATTGTCGTGTTGTAAATTCTATGTTATTCGTATTAACTATATTAGTTAACCTTAAGTCTGAAAATATGTCAAATCAAAGTTTATAACAACGGTTTTCTGAAAATTTTGAATCTGCCTTTGACTTTTATTGTATGCAATAGGATATCTACTGGAATAATTTTGCGAGAGTTTATTATTGTTATTATTTATTTCAGTTTCAAATAAAATTAAATATATTTGTTTCTTAGGTTTTCACGCACATCACTCATTAAATAAAACTAGTTTTTACGGGTTAATACACGAAACTTTATTTATTTATTGACGTTTCAGTAGGTAGCTCGACAAATTAAATAAAAGTTTAATTCTGACGACGTAGCCTGTAAAGGCTACGAAACGTCAATAAATAAATAAAGTTTCGTGCATTAACCCGTAAAAACTAGTTTTATTTCAAATTAAATATGTACAATAAAATATGTTATGTCAAATAAAGTACAATAGCATAGATTTAAAACACTTATTGCTTTATGAGAGGCTGGTGTCTTGATTTGATATAGGAAAACCTATGCTACAGATCACCTGGCTCTCTCTCACCTCTGCAACAAAACCTTGCTCGAATTTACTTTTAAAATACACCTAAAATTTAGGTTAATGCCAATGATAATGCATAGATATTTAATTAAGTCTTCTGGTTGTAGCTTTTTACAGTGTATTTATTGTCATAGTAATTAACTGGTATAAACCTTATTTATACATAATAATAAAACAATAAAAATATACATAAAGTCTTTGCTAATCATTTGTATAAGTATGGAAAGATATTAAATGAATAAGAACGTAAAAACCCGTTTGCAATACTTGACCTTCATTTATTTAAATTAAGTCCTATCTAATAAGAAAAATTTATAATCAAACTCCGATGAAAAAAATCAGTATGATAATAATATTATATCGTTGATGCATACAAAGGAACGTTGTACCGTACGTTTAATAAGTTATATAGTCTGTCTTAAACACCTTTCGAATAGCATCTATAACAATTACATCGCGAGTGGCATTAGGACCAAGGTCATTATTATACAAAAAGAGACTACAGCGCAACAAAAGAAAAACAATAAGTACATATCGAAACTCTGTTGCGTATTTTCTAACTCAATTAGCGAATAGTACATTAATATCTTGAAAAAAGATACGCCAAATCAACTTTTGTTTCACAATAAA
Source organism: Chilo suppressalis (assembly GCA_902850365.2). Classification (NCBI taxonomy): domain Eukaryota; kingdom Metazoa; phylum Arthropoda; class Insecta; order Lepidoptera; family Crambidae; genus Chilo; species Chilo suppressalis. Next base: position 25,650,085 of record OU963901.1, on the reverse strand, counting down.
CGCAAATAACTATTGCTACTTTATTTACTTTGTAATCATGTAAGCAATAAACATGCATGTACAAAAGATAAACACTTTATTGCTTGATTATTGAGTCAATGAAATCTAAATTATTTTCGCAAAGTGAATTAGCCCTTCTTGGCCGATAAAAATTTCATTCATCAGAGGAGGTTAAGCGTAGACACTGGCCGTAGGCATTTCGTCTTAAATGAATATCATTGTGGGGGATAAATCTACTAAGTGGAGCTCGATGGCGCAAGTGGTTAGCGCGTTCGGCTGCGATCGTTGAAGTTAAGCAACTTTCGCAGTGGTCGGTCATTGGATGGGTGACCAAAAATTTACTATGTCGAGCTCCTCTGTGCTTCGGAAGGCACGTTAAGCCGTTGGTCCCGGCTGCATCTGCAGTCGTTAGGACCCGCCAATCCGCACTGGCCCAATCTCCCTATTCCATCCATAGGGAAGGCCTGTGCCCCAGCAGTGGGGACATTAATAGGCTGATGATGATGATGATGGGATAACGTTTTTCGGTTCTTTTACCGAGTAGTACGTAAACGTATGAAACTATTGTTCGTTTAAGGAATGATCTGAGAATGCACGCGAACAAAGTGAGGTAGACCGCAGACCGAGTGAAAACATTGCGTGTGCGCAATGTGCACAACTCATAGGCTCTCCGCTATCGTAAGTACCTTGTTACTAGGGTTGCCAACTCTACTATATAATATAGTATCCTACTATATAATATAATATCCTACTATATAATATAGTATCCTTCACACAACGGATAAGAGAAAGAGGACGAGGAAGGAGAAGAGTAGCAACTCGCATTCGATATATTACAGATGCACACTAGTTAGGTGCTTCTCATAATTAATTATATATATAAATAAATAAATAAAAATAAATAAGTAAATATTTCCAACACTCACACCAATTAGCCTAGCCCCAAAGTAAGCACTGTAAAGGCTTGTGTTATGGGATACTAGGGTAACGGATAGAATACATATATTGTACATATATAAGTATATTTATATGAAATACATATTAAACATCCATGACTGGAGTACAAATGCTCGTATTCATCACACAAACATCTGCCCTCACCGGGATTCGAACCCGGGACCTCTCGAGTCGGCGACGCCATGAAACCCGGCGTATAAACCACTCGGCCACGGAGGTCGTCGTTACGGTTTATTAAATATATAATACATCAAACTAAATTACATAATAGTAGATATTATAGAAGACTTATTGGGGATATGGATACCTCTTTTCTTGTGGGTTACAGGACGGGGTATTTATTAAAACCGACAAAACGTCGAGATGGTGAACTCAACCAATCATTAATATTTCTAAAAAAAATAGTAGGCGAAACGATGTACATTTTGCCAGTAAAAGCTTTCTTAAAAATAAAAACTGAATTATTAAGATATAGAGCAGCAAACATATACTCATTTCAAAAGTAAAGTCAGTATTTTAACTACCTTCTTTTTTTTGCCATCTACTATATTTTTAGAGGTAACAGCTTCGAAAATACTATATTTGATAGAAAAAAACTTGATAACCCTACTCGTTACCGTTGCTAACTTCTAAATATGCATTCGTGAAACTTCTAAATATCCAAAAGAAACAAAAGAAAGAAGAATACCTTCCTTTTTTAAATATCAAATTTGTAGTGACTCTTTTGTTTTCTCTATATCAAAAATGTGTGTTGACCGCCACGGTGTGCCGATAAAATTTTATCAAACGAAACGTGTTTTGCTATTTATAAAACTGTAATGAAATTATCTCACGCAAGCAAACAGTTACTACGCGGGCCCGTCGCGAGATGTGTTGACACACCAAATCAACAAGTTATTATAATCGTCTGCTCATTGAATAGGTACGCGGTAGAAAATGAAAACAAAATTTAAGTACCTAAATCGCGTCAGATGTATCGTAAACCACCTTCGCATCTCGCGAGCAGTAAATAAATTCACGAGACCATGAATCACTATGGAAGTAAGCACTAAAATTATTATGGAAGGAGAACCCGGGAGTATTTAGTTCCACGAATATTCAATAGCTTGGATATGGAGGACTGTACTAGCGTATTAAGTTTCAAATGTAAAGTAAAACAAATCCTGTTAGAAAAATTTGATAAGCAAATCGCAACTGTTTATTAACATACATTTTGAATGTAGCATGTACTCTATCTCCCTTGTTACTTTAAACAAATTGTAATTCATTTATTTTATTATAAGAAGTAATTTTCAACATTACTTGTGGCATTAGCATGTTAGGATAGGTGTATATGTAATAAATGGTTTAATTTAAGTCCAAACTAAATTAGATAAAAATATAGGCATTGTTTTTGTAGAATATTTTAAATTGATTTATGATTAAAAATGAGTGCATTTTTCGCCAATAAACTGTTAATCAGTTTGGCGAAATTATAAAGTGTAGTTAATAGTTTAAAATTATAGTTGATAAATAAATTAAAAAAAAACTGTAATCGGGGACCTAGGAGCGCAGATTACGATATTCCAGAAAAGTCTACTCCTACATCCTGCTACGATTGTTTATTGAAAACGCTTTTATCTTATCGTGAAAGTGAGTCCACATTATGACGTTCAATATGTAGGTAGATAGGTATTAATTAATCGGGCGGTCGCGAATAATCCGAGCGTTCTCACGTAGCAATAATAGGGACGTCGGCGATGTGGCAACCGTGTCACAAACGATTCGATAAGGGCAGCACTTCCTGACCACCATTCGAGGTTTCACTTCGCGTAGAAACCGCGGGCATAGCGACACGCGGCTACTCCGAATTCCACCGCGTAAAAGCGCATAACTAACTAACGCTTACGCGAATACCAGCGTGACGCCTACGCGCGCAAATCTAGGCCTGCACCCTCACTCGACTACCGGGATGTGTCTCGACGAGTGCCAATAGCTGCTTACCTTCATGTCGTCGAGCATATCGCACACGGAGATGAGGGACGCGGTGTCCGCGGTCACTTCTATGACTCCCATCGTGGCTTCAAAGTACGGGCACTGACAGAAATCTTAACTCGGGAGCTTCGATCGCACGGCGGACCTGCTGCGGGCAGTTCTCGTGCGTCTATTATATCCCGAACGAAAGTTTGGCGATATATTTACTGCGCGAGTGACGCGTGTGTCGGTTAGTTTTAGGAACACGAGGCGCGAGACGTGCTCACGCTGTGACCGAGCCGCGCGGACTGACGCGAGTACGCCGAGACGCCGACATCGGACAGTGAAAGGGTCTTGACGTCACGGATACGATAACGCTGCCCCCCTCCCCCCTCCTCGCCTGACCCACACCGCCGACTTGTTGCTACATCGTCTGACTCGTTCGCGCAGGTAACGACAACATTAGAACCTCTCGCTCCCGCATTCACTTGCGTATGCCACTCGCCTGTTTGATTGAGCAAATTCGAGCCCCCGAAATACGCATTTCGAGCACACGAACAATATTTTGCTGTTTTTCGTTATCTGAAAAAATAGAAACATAAACAAACTACTTGACCTTTCATCATACTGTCTGACTATATTAGTAGCTTTTACTTAGAATTTGCCCACGCTTTGTTGGATCACAAAACAGATATAATTAATCAAAGAGCCTAAACTGACACAATACATAAAAAGTAGTAAGTAATTGCGTCGTAGCCAAATACACTACGAGGATTGTTCGTAGATGTTTGGGTCCTGTGCTACGTCACCCGTAGCGGGAACTTTGCTACGAACTACGAAATGCTTCGTTTGGAAATTGAGAATTCTTTGGAAAAGGAATACAAAGGCATGTGTGAAATTGGAATTGGAATTGGAAACAGTTTGAACAAAAATCAATATCGGTATGTGTATGCGGATTGTAATTAAAATTACCGTCGATGCCCTTGTTGGCATCGGTGCAGATGTGGCGGTTACTCGACCTCACGAAGCCTACATAACATTTGACTAAACTCAATAACGGGACCGGACTACCTTGCCGAACATGTATTTAATCATAACTTGACTTAAAATAATAAACGGCTCCACTAATAGTTTCGTGAGAAAAAAAAAGAACATATTTTATTTTTAGCTTTGCAGCTATCAAGGTAAGTCAGGTCAACCTAAAAAAAAACTAGATGCATTTTTTTTGTTCACAAGGCGTGTATTACTGTGGCTGTTTATTTCGGAGAGTGAAACTTTATGCTTTGCGTTTTGTGGATTTATCTGCATACTTTATAATAACATTCTCTTATTTAAATATCGTTGTGATGTTGAAGATATAAGAACTTCCCACTGTATTTTTTTTGTTAGATTTTTTTAATTTACGGTTTTTTTTTTTAATTTTGTCATTGCGCTGTTCACCACAGAACATATATTATTTTACATGTGCAAGAAACGGTCTCAGTAAATGATATACCTATAACGATATTTTTCTCTTTTATATGTTACTAGTGGCCCGCCGTCCTATCCTATCCTATCCTATCTTAGCGGATGCCTACGTCATAACATCTACCTGCATGCCAAATTTCAGCCCGATCCGTGCAGTGGTTTGAGCTGTGCGTTGATAGATCACTATGTCAGTCAGTCAGTCACCTTTGAGTTTTATGTATATAGACGTGGACTACCAAATTTAATAGAAAGTTATCATAAAAATCACTAGGTTAGGTTAGATCAGTGTTACGACAAAAACGAGCGTACCGTGGCAGCGACTGGCGAAGCGCCAGATACAGCTCGACGTTTACCCAGAAACTTTCCTAATTTGGTAACGACATATTTTTATGTAAATATTGCTACTCATAGGAAGCTAAGAAGTTTCTTTCGTCTTTCTTTTTGTCTATTTAAAGATGTCCTGAACATGAAATAGTTGGAAGGAAAAACTAAAGGACAATTTCACAAGAGATTTTAATCAGTTAATTTGAATAATGTTTAAATTAATTTCATTCGATTAAGTTCGTACACTTTTTTTTGAGTTAAGTTCAGTTCTACCTGTTTTTGAGTTTGGTGAATAAGAATCTATGGAAAATAAGAAAATCTATGGTTTGTTTTTTTTAGTGTGTATGCTGTTGGTCGTTAGGGGTTTGGGGACAGAGAGATCCTAAGGGGACCTCAAGCTAAGAATTGGCAAGTGCGTCTAGAGGTATTCCAGGCGGATGGCATCTCCCCACGGGGGGAGTCTCCTCTCCGTCTGTAGCCTCTAGACCACTCGGACCTGAGGGAGGTCGGTTCAACTAGAGGGCATCTCTGAGACTCGGACCTCAGCTCTAGTTAGCCGTTGTAGTTAGCCGTTATCGAGTAGAGTGATTATAAATTATTTTAGGTAAGCATTTTGATATTGATTGGCGATTCAATTTTCGTGACACTTGTATTATTTTGTAACCCAATACAGTTATCTGATGCTTCATATCGTTTACAAGTTAATCTTTATTAGTATTTAGGTAAGCGTTTTAATATTATTTGGAGACTAAATTAAGGTGAGTCCACTTGCAACAAATATGCTGAATCTAAATTCAACCAAAACTAGTATTAACGCATTGAAAAATGTATAAACGTCAATCAATGTCAATTTAACATTATCGTATGGGTTAAATCTAGTTGTAGCTAAATAGAGATTTATCAAAATGGCTGCAAATGGACCTTGAAAATCGCGCCCTTATTTAACCTCTTTTTAACCTCTTTACAAATCTATATTTTTATTAAGACAAAGGAGGTTGGAAACAGGAGCATTAAAAAAATACATCGTGCCACAGATTACCGGTGTTGTAGCCGCGACAGACGCGGCGAGTGAGAGCGATCTTATTGTAAATGTCTGCAGAGGTCGCGGCAGCGTGCGACCTTGAACTTATCAGCGGAGCTGCGCGTGCGGTTGCGTTCGTTATTTTATTCAAATTTAAAATTGCGTAATGGACACTTGATTTTTAAGAACCTGTTTTCTGGATGAGCATAAATAAGCGAAGATTCCGATGAGTTGAGAAGCTCCTTCGATATTGGAAGTCGACGGTGCGATAAAAGGAGACGATTAAAGTTAGCTAAGTAGGTATATGTATAAACTGGCGGCCCGCCCTCGCTTCGCTTCGGTGTAGAGCTGAAGTGTAGACTACAGTTTTTGTTCTCAGGCTTGTATTATACACAATGACTTTCATCTATGATTCTTCTTATACCTGCATGCAAAGTCTCAGCCCGATCGGTTTAAAATTAACAAAGTTTCATACAAACTTTCATTTCCTATTTTATCCCCTTGGGGGTAGAATTGATCAAAATCCTTTGTTAGCGGATGCCTACGTCATAACATTTACCTGCATGCTTAGACTGCATGCCAAATTTCAGCCCGATCCGTCACCTTTGAGTTTTCTATATATAGATATTACAGAAATGCTGTTACAACTCCAGAAGTGTATATTTATATCGGAGAAGAAAGTGATAATTGCCATCTGGTCGATTCCTGCAAAAGTTTCCGAGAGTACTAATTTATAGACATGAATGAATGAACGAATGAATGTATGAATGAATGAATGAATGAATGAATATATTCTTTATTGCACTATTACACACAATACAGAGAACATAAAACACAGAAACAAAAACACAAAAGGCGGCCTTATTGCTAAGGTAGCAATCTCTACCAGGCAACCTTTGGCTAAATGAAACCATACCATAAGAATAGTGGAATCAGCGGGCTAGTGCATTGTAAAAATAAATAAATAAACATAAATATAGTAATATACAATATAGTAAGTATGTAAGGAAGCTATAAAATACAATAAATAGTAATAAACAGATAAAAAGATCAGGCAGAGTCCAGCTTGAGGAAATATTCCTTAATTTTAATAGTAAAGGAGTCCCTCGTCTGTGCACGTTTAATATCCAAAGGCAAAGCGTTCCACAGTTTAACAGCTGATAGACATTATATTCTATTCGGAAAAATTTGCAAAGGTTTTTTCCGCTCCTAGTTCAGCACATGAAAATATAAGCAGCTCACACAGTGTATGAAAATTATCATCATCAATCACTTTTACGATATTGCTGCAAAACGTGAATAAATCTTAGTTTAGTTGAAACTCACGAGCGCTGGCAACACATAGCTTTTTAACATAGATAACGTAATATGCGATAACATCTCATTGAGTTTTGAGATATATTATAGATAGAAGAATGAGATCGTAGGTGAGGTTGCAAGATTTGAAATAGGGATGATGACTATTTGTTTTCTTCGTTAATCAGGTAGATAATCAAAATGTATTGGACACGTATTTTTTCTTTTTTCACATAATATAAACATTGCAGAGATATGTCGATTTGAAAAGTCGCATGACGTCACGTTTTGGTACAATTTTCACTTAAAACGAGTCACGAGCCCCTACTCCCAAACTTTGACGCACTATAACTTTGCCATTTTTTGGTTGATTTCCCAAAGAAAAAATATGTGTCCATTATTTTTTGATAATCTAACTGACTGACTAAATAGAATTTCGTTTACTGTACCCCGTCATCACCCCTATTGCATTGTACGGAATACCTATGCATGCAGCTGCAAGTAAACAGTAGACACCATACCATACTTTTTCTGTAAATATTCTAAACAACTTAATAACATATGCGCTAAAATTATTAATTATGTACACCCAATATTAAGATCAATGTTTTTGCTGTAATAATTTTTAGGAAAAGCAAGAAATAAATTACGAAAATTGCAAACAAAGGCGATGCTATAAACATCCAGATTTGGGAAACATCAAAATTATGATTATATTTATTTTAAGTATTTAACTGTTAGATTTAAAAATCTGAACTAAAATTTGTTGTGTAGCGTCAAAATAAATAAGGTTAAAAGGAAAAATATATCTACAGATGCACTTTAGTGGAGGGCGCGACTACGAGTCACGTAGAGATGATTTTACTAGAAAAGATTTCTTCCTAGTAAAATTTTCTTTAGATCCTTATGTAAATTTAATTAATTCTTTTCAAATAAAACTCATACTAACAATAAGGCTCATATTACTGCTGTTTTTTTAGCACTACCTTTGATAGCATGCAAATTACAGAAACTTAACTCTCTGGCACAAAATAATGACTTGCCCATTTGCATAGTACAGTTATATTGATATATTTTTAGTTCGGGCATATGATTAGACGCTCGATCAAGGAAATAAGGCAATATGACATATATGAGAATTTAAAGAAAATATAACTAGAAAAAATTCCACGCGGACCAGGCAGCAGACGGGATTCGAACCCGCACCCTTCGCAATCCGGGCGAATGCACTGACCAATTATGCTACCGCGGCCCTCACGGACCGCGTCGAAATTCGAACCGGATTGCGAAGGGTGCGGGTTCGAGTCCCGTCTGCTGCCTGGTCCACGTGGATTTTTTTCTTGTTATATATTCTTTAGATTTAAACATGAAGCAGTTACATGCTTTAAAAAAATATGTAACTACTTATATGAGAATTTTTGAAGAATATGTAATTTAGACATAAACAAAGAAATCTAAATTTGAAAAAGTGATTATGGTCCTACTAAAAAATACATTGAACACGAATTTAAGAAAAAAATCTCATACTTTACTCTAACATGATTGATAACAGTGTAGGGATATTACCCATTACAATTACAATAAAACACTAATTACATGAAAATTATTTGTTTCTTAGGTTTTCACGCACATCACTCATAAAACAAAACCAGCTTTTACGGGGTAATGCACGAAACTTTATTTATTTGTATTATATTATTTTAACGTCAATAAATAAATAAAGTTTCGTGCATTAACCCGTAAAAACTAGTTTTATTACATGAAAATTTATAGAAATCTGTGACATACTGACAGAAAAACTCTGGCAAAATAAAAATAAAAGGTAACTATTAAAATGACCCCAAACAAAACGGAAAGTTGTTGTTCGAAACAAATAAAGCAACAGATAGTACGCAGCGAGTCGAAAGTACTATCGTTGGATTAAAAAGTAGGTCAATGTCATGTCAAGGCGAGGCGTTATGATTTATCGACACCAACCATTCGGATATGCACGTATTCGTGTCTAAGTCTTTAGATACCTGGAATAGGAGCTCACTGGACTCTAATGATGGACTGGGAGCGTGCGAAGAATAATATAATGCGGCAACTTCTAGCTTTCCAGTACAGGTAGTAAAAGCATATAATGCAGCGTTTTCGCTTGGTGATCAGAACAGTTCCGAGCCTGAACACAGAAAGATGTTAGAAGGGTGATCATAGACTGTTTGTACGGGAACCGATGTCGCCGGTTCGCCGTCATTACACTTCCAACTTATAGATAAATACGGAAGCTCTCAATTGGATTTTCTTTTTTCGTTTTTGCTACACGTTTCATTGGTGTTTCGCTCCTATTGGTCAAAGCATTATATTATATAGCCTTCCTCGAATAAATACGCTATCCAACACAATAAAATAATAATCAGACCATTAGTTCCTGAGATTAGCGCGTTCAAACAAACAAACGTGACTGGATTGTTTGTTTGTAATTACAAATGTTGTATTAAGCATCTAAGAATATTCATAAATATGTTAGGCATTTATTAATGGTAATTGGTTATCATTTAATATATACGAGTACCATCTAAAAAAACCATTGGTGATAAAGATTTTACTTATAGTAATTCTATTTATAATCAAGATAGGATAAAAAAAAACCGGCCAAGTGTGAGTTGAACCCGCACACAAAGTGTGCCGCTCCATTATCTTTACAACATTAGACACTATGTCATAATATCGTGCAAAGAGAAGGCAAAAAATCACTTCTGTTGTAACCGCAAAAGGAAAAATCATTCGATTGTTTTCGCCTCAACTTAAAAAGTCTGATATAAATAGGGTTTGACAGTATTAAAAATAAAGTGCCAATTGTTAGCATCTGTGTTTAGAATGAATATTGGCTGGAGTTTTACTATTTTTACAAAAAAATATATTCATAATTTTGCTAAAAACCCACGAAAAAGATAATAGTTTTCTCATCTATTGTCACGTGACCATAAACGCTTGGGATTGGCGGAGCCCAAAATGACGTCACACGCAAGTAAACTTCCGGTTAAAGTGACATTACATTGTATCGTTTGACGTTTTGATAACAGTCGTGTGACGTCACACACTAGTAAGACGCCATATTGTCCAGAAAAACGTTTTCGCGGAAACTTGAAAATGTAGTTTTTGATTTGGTTATTTTTACTGAAATACACAATAGAATGACGAATATCCACTTTTTACGGACTCCATAAACATTAGTCAATAACGTGAGATCATTTTCTAAAACTTGTCAAATACCCTTTTGGAATGTTGAGTATTTAAATTTCTATTTAGAAATATTAAAGTGACAGTAATAGGGTTCTGTTTTTAACCCCTTGATTGCGGTACCCTAAAAGTACATTTATGATAAAGTTTTTGTTATTGAATGATAAAAACACCTGTTCATATAATAACAGGTACTTATCTTTTGGATAACTTTGATTATTTATGTTTATACAAGCTGCAGCCATTACCTCACTTCACTTGATCTTGGTTAGAGTATCAGCAAAGATAACTGATGATGCAGTGAAAAAAAGCATAATTTTATTGGAGTCCCTCCAAGAACCAATCATCATCAGCCTATTAATGTCCCCACTGCTGGGGCACAGGCCTTCCCTATGGATGGAATCAGGAGATTGAGCCATGACTCATCACGCAGGTCCAGTGCGGATTGCCGATATCTTTCGCAGTGGTCGTTCATTGGATGGGTGACCAAAAATTTACTAACTCGAGCTTCTCCTCCGTTCTTCGGAAGGCACGTTATGCCGTTGGTCCCGGCCGCTTTTGCAATCGTTAGCACCCACCAATCCGCACTGGGCAAGCGTGGGGGGTCATGGCCCAATCTCCCTATTCCATCCATAGGGAAGGCCAGTGCCCCAGCAGTGGGGGCATTAATAGGGTGATGATGATGAATGTTGACTATTCACATGGCTATTCGTAGTTGCAATTTGAAAACTTGGCAACAGTCATTCCTTTTCACTCCCTATAGAGTATGATAAAGACAGACTATTGTCAATTTACAAATAAAAAATACGAATAGTCAAGTGAAGTGCCGGCATAAGATATAAAATAAAGTAATAGGTTGAGTTTGGAATACCTAGAAGGTATTTGGGGTGAGTAAGGAAATGGGATGAGACGTGATAGGATAAATACGGAACAACCCGTTACTAAAACAACAAATTTTAATGTCTCTTCGTAAAATAAATAAATAAAAGTTAGCACAAACCAATAACGAATACGTTTTGCTAAACTAATAAAAACCATATTAGGAATCCCCCGTACAGTTTTAAGACATGACAGAATTTTACACGGATATCCCTCAATAGGGATGATGACTAATTTTTTTTTCTCCGTTTATCAGGTAGATTATCAAAAAGTATGGGACACGTATTTTTTCTTTTTTCACATAATATAAACATTGCAGAGATATATTGATTTGAAAAGTCGCATGACGTCACGTTTGAGTACACTTATAACGGAAAATTCACTCAAAAGTGACGTCACGAGCCCCTACTCCCAAACTTTGACGCGCTCTAACTTTGTCATTTTTTGGTTGATTGCCCAAAAAAAAAAATACGTGTCCATTATTTTTTGATCATCTAACTGACGGACTAAACAGAATTTCGTTTACTGTTCCCCGTCATCACCCCTATTCAATTCAAAAATCATTTATTCAGTTTATGCTTTTACAACCACATGTGAAAGTCGAAAACTATGCCATCGGTTCGCAAAATTACGGCTGGAGACCTTGTACTGAGTAGAAACGGCACGAAACTTAACAAGGGCTGCTTTTTTCTTATTAATCAAATTAAAAGTTGACATCTAACTTGCAAAAATTTGCTGAGCTCAACTTTCATACAGGTATTTGAGTACCTCTTATTTCAAAGTAAGGAATAAAATCTGTGTCAATGCTACATTATAAACATTGGCGAATCCTTGACTTGTACCTTTAGACCAGACAAGAGTCGAATCCTCGACCTTTGAGCTGGTCGTTAGAAAAGCAGTCATACAAGTACTTGAGTACTTGCAACTATGACAGCACCTGTCTAGAGTACATTTTTAAAATCTGATCTGAATTTCATGCCTCTTTGTACTTAAGTGTTGTTGAGATCTATAGGGGTATCATTTATGTAGATAAATGTGGTATTTCGGTGTCGATATTGATTGGTTCTTGAGAAAGCTCGATGGCTCAAGTGGTTAGCGCGTTCGGCTGCGATCGTTGAAGTTAAGCAACTTTCGTAGTGGTCGTTCATTGGATGGGTGACCAAAGATTGCGCTAACCACTTGCGCCATCGAGCTCCTATTAAGAGTTAGCATTAATTCAACCTAATTGTGTTCTTGACTCATCCCAAATATTAATAAAAAAAGTATGGTTTGCACAATACAAAAGAAAAATGCGGAATCATGCTCTAATTGTATATCAGCTTTTTGTATCCAATCAAATTATTAAAAAAAAACAGTCCTTTATTTTATTGACAACAAATAAGATCTTGTTTTGAAAAATAGCATTTTAGTTTTTTGAACAATATTGTAAAGCTACTTATATATACATATATATCATCTTATTTTGACAAAGAAAGTACCGGATGTATCGATATAGGTATTAAAATAAAAAAATATCGATCGTAAGTTTAACTCTGATGATGTCTCGAATAAAAAGGATGACATACCTATACATTATTCAACAGTCCACTTGTCAGCGTGTCTCAAACTTTTTTTCTGATCTTGTTTACGGATGTGTATATTTAGTTCGCGAATAATAATTGTCCTGATACCCACGCGGTCCATTTTACGGATCGGGGGTCTACTACTAAAGCATGAAATTTAAGTTGGTAAAGATACGTCTTGAGCATTAATAATAATAATAATAATTTATTTCCAGTAAGAGCTGATTTACAATTTAACTTATAAGGCTAAAACAGTACTAATATCTGTATCATAACTACATATTTATCTACTGCCGAGCACTAACTATTCGATAGATTTATAAAAGGTTTATTTTATAATTAAACCAGTAAGTACATTACAAGCGTGCCTAAGATAAAAAAGAAACTGAAATAATAAAAAAGCGATAAAAATAGCCCGCTGTAAGTTACAAACAAGTTAAGTAATTATATTTAACTTAGTTTACGACAATTTTTTACTTTGAACAAGTAGTTATTTTGAATAAGTGGCATTCCGGGAAAAAATTTATGAAATTATTGTGAAATCTGATCGCATAACACAAAAATAGATTTTGAAAATAAAAAAAAGTATAGAATTACTGCGCGAAGAAATTATAAAAAAAAAATATCAAGTAATTACTTAGAAATAAAAAATGAAATATTAGAATTTACATAAAAAAAAATACAATTTCACGAAATCAATGATCGCACAGGTGTTTATTGAACCAAGAATATATTAAATACTTTCGTGGGTAGAGAATAGTCCCTCGAACGAGAGTCCGTTTCACGGATGTCGAATGTCCTTGAAGCCCTACAACAATTTAACTTACCAATATACTTATGCATGGTACATTATAGTACATCTTTCATGTCGCAATTGTTTCAGATTACAATAAATATAATATTTAATTCTGCGTAGTGCAGGGATGGCATAGAGATAGCAAAAGATTTTAATGGTTTTCATTAATTTTTATACACTTATATTTGATATAGGATCTAAAATGTTTCAGAATAAATGTTAGGATTGCTGCATGCATTTTTCAAACCGCCATTTCCGTTATTAGAATCTTACTATCTATGTGGGACGATTTTAAGCTGAAATCATAACTAATTTTTTATCATTCTTTTGTTTCACTCCGAATTACTATACGCGACTATACTTATTCATAAAGAAAGAAAGAAAATATATTGATTTAGCTAAGAAAATGATAACACACACATTTTAAAATAATAACAATTTGGCTAAAACAGCTTCATCTCATCCTATGCCCTGTTATTGGATGGGCGCTGATTTTCAGATGCAAAAAACCGTAAGTTTTCATAACAATATTTTTGGATTTAAAACTATTAATTAAATTACCAAAACAAGGTAAATAACATCATACGAAATGCTCTAACTTTGAGTAAACCACAACCACAATCGTCCAGACCCAAACAACCAATATTTTGTTTTCAGAATAACAATATTAATAGGTAATTTATTATTAATTTAATTTAATATTAATAGAAATGCTCTGCCCGCTCACGTGTTCCCTCCCTCTTACAACCTGGGATCCTTTAAAAGAGGCGTGAAGGAGCAACATGCAGGCCGGCAGGGTGAGGATGGCTGGTGTGGCAGTTAGAACTGCTGTATCAGCTATCTTCGCGTATGGACTTCACCTTCACTTAACATCAGGTGGGGTGGAGTCATTTGTCGGACCTATCTAGAAAAAAAAAAATAGGTAATTTACTTCATAGTTTTTCTTTTGTTATTAAAAATCAAGCGTTTCAATATTTAGAAGGGAAAATATAATAAGAATTTCACAATGTAAATATTCTAGGAGGACGACAAATAACCATGTTCGTTCAATTAAAAAAAACTCGAAAGTAATCATACATTTTGCAAATCCATTAACATTACTGGAACTGGAACTAATTTTATTAATAAAACTTGTATAAATATACGTTATCATAATAAAGTAATGGCATACCATTACCTTATAACAGCAAAGAGTTTTTATAAATACCTACCTACTGGTTTAATGTCTTTGTTTCCACAAACTGCAATGTTAATTTAGCTCTAATGAACCTGTCATTAAGTGCTATAATTAAAAAGCAGGAAACGAAATAGAACAGCCGCACCTATTTCGGCTAATTCCTTAAACGGAAATGTCACATATATTTCGAAATCTTTTTATTCGTGTGATTTTATAGTCATTAACTTAGCGTAGGCGTTGTTGAAATTATCTAACTGAAGGACCACAATTATTAGGTGTCTTTTAATATGGAGAATATGTTGTCAAACAAGCGCTCAACTTCCAGCTGAAAAATATTATATTTCATTACTAGCGGCCGCTCGTGGTAACTTTGGCTCAGGAACCTAACACTTTTCCGGGATAAAAAGTACCCATGTCTCAATCTAGGGCATAACCTGTATTCGTACGAAATTTCATTCAAATCCGATAAGTAGTTTTTGCGTGATTGGGTAACAAACACGCAGACATCAAATTTTTATATTTATAATATTAGTAGGATTAATTCGTAATTTGACAGATTTTTTCCTTTTCTATCACTTTAATAAGAAAGGTTCTGTGGTTGACCAGGAAATCATTATCTTACAAATGCTCCATACTTAAATCGTTAAAAATTTAAGTCAGGAGCATCATTCGATTGTCCTACAATTTTATCTAAGGTGGCCTCCTTAAACCTACACACCTGGGTCACAAGTCCAGGGAACTGCTCAGAGTTTTTCACTCCCCCCCACGATGGACCCGGCAGCCGCACGGTAAATCTATGGATTAAATCTAAAGAAAAAACAACTAGAAAAAATTCCACGCCGACCAGGCAGCAGACGGGAATCGAACCCGCACCCTTCGCAATCCGGGCGAATGCACTGACCAATTATGCTACCGCGGCCCTCACGGACCACGTCGAAATTCCTCTAGCCATTCTCAAGCTACAAGGCAGCGCCATCTCATCGCATTATAAGTAACCCACAATGTCAAATGAATACTTTTACAAGCACTAAACACTTGAAAGAAGAAATAGCAATTATAGTTATAACTAGCAAACCAGTGAACCAAATGTTCACCAAAAAAAAAAATGTATTTAATTAATTGAGAACTTCGGAGATTTTGTGTGGTTTCGTTTGAAATAGAAATCACGTGATTTCTCGAAAACCGGAAGTGCTACGTTACTCACATCCGGTTTGTAGTCTTATCAGACTATTCTTAACTTGTAACTTAAACATTCTCTATATCTATCTCTTACGGTTTGGTCGCTGAAACAGCACCACGGACGGACGGACGGACTTGTCTATTAGATAAGAGACTAGCAAACCAGTGAACCAAATGTTCACCAAAAAAACAAAAACAAAAAATGTATTTAATTAATTTATTATTATATTATATTATTTTAATTAATTGAGAACTTCAGAGATTTTGTGTGGTTTCGTTTGAAATAGAAATCACGTTATTTCTTGAAAACCGGAAGTGCTACGTTACTCAAATCCGGTTTGTAGTCTTATCAGACTATTCTTAACTTATAACTTAAATATTCTCTTTATCTATCTCTTACGGTTTGGCCGCTGAAACAACACCACGGACGGACGGACGGACTTGTCTAATAGATAAGAGATTCTAATAATCTGCTGCCTGGTCCGCGTGGATTTTTTTCTAGTAATGTTTTCTTTAGATTTAAACATCAAGCAGTTACATGCTTTAGAAAATAAAAATTATAAATCTATGGATTGCTAAGAAGTTCGTCTCTCATAATCGTTGCCTTGCAACTTTCTTTAGAGGGATGGACTGCTTAAAGCTGCAACTGTACTATAGTAGACTACAGTCTTCTACGTTAGCACATACACAGACCGCTCGAGCACAGTGTTTCCACTTTAATGATTTCCTTTCCCCACGCCTCAATTCAGATTTTCCCTTTTCCCCTCAAAAAATATTCTTCTGTAGTTTTTAGATTTGGCACTAGTGTTAATAATTAAATAAAAAAAAGGTCTTAATCTATCTTATTATATAACATATAAATAAAATATATAAAATCTGCACGTGTTGCCACAGTTTCTTTTATACGGCAACACTAGTGCACGGTATAGTCCATAAAAAATTTGTTCCGTGCCGCATTATTTTAGGCTAGGCTTTACTTATAATTTCCCGCAATTTCCCCTTTTCATGTCTTTCCCCTTTTTCTTCCCCTCTGGACCCTAATTTCCCCTAAAAAGGGGAATTTCCCCTCATTGTAGAAACACTGCTCGAGCAGTCGATCGGATTAAGTTGGAGACAAGGATTTTTAACATTCAAAGTGTTTTTTCGTTCGCTCCAGTATGCCCCCATTTTCGCTGAAAGTGGGACTCGTCCGTGATACCCCGAGGTTTAGGGCCAATAGGACGTATAAGGCTCTAAAGACGCGAAATTTAAAGGGCTTTAAGATGATCTAGAAATAGTTATATCTAGTTATATATAGTTAATATCTAGGAATGCTCTGCCCACTCATGTGTTCCCTCCCTCTTACAACCTGGGATCTTTTAAAAGAGACGTGAAGAAGCAACATGCAGGCCGGCAGGGTGAGGATGGCTGGTGCGGCAGGTAGAACTGCTGTATCAGCTATCTGTGCATCTGGACTTCATCTTCACTTAACATCAGGTGGGGTGGAGTCATTTGTCGGACCTACCTATAAAAAATAAAAAAATAAGTTTGGAAAAGCAGGTTATGAAAAAAAATAGTTTTTTGGATTTAAAAAAAAATAGGTAGATTCATTTTGAATGCCTTTTCAAGTCGTGTAGAACACGAGATCTGTGATTTTTCTCTTTTAAAATATGTTCAATATTTACGTACAAACATTGTTAATTTCATTTTATAATTGAGTATATAGTATGCAGACATTTCTTTTGTGAGATAAACAGATCTTGTGCATTGGTACTTTGCCCCCAGAGAATATTTTCGTACCGTAGCAAAGCGTATAGGTATTGTATGGCGATAATATACATTTATATAAACACTAGCTGACCCAGCGAACTTCGTACCGCCCTAAAAAAATAGGGGTTGTCCAGCGGACAAAATTGTGAATCTAAACCATTCTCAGATCCCCTTGAACACACACAAAAAATTTCATCAAAATCGGTCCAGTCGTTTAAGAGAAGTTCAGTGACATACACACTCACAGAAGAATTATATATATAAAGATGTGTTTCTATTGAGCACGCTATAGGTGATTTATGTTTAGTTTTTTCTAAAAGTATTTGTAAATATACCCCGTCAGTCGTCCGTTTTCTATTATTTGCAACAATGGGTGTTTTGTGGGGAACCTTTCTTAGTACAATTTTCAATCACACAAGGGTTAAATTGAAATAAATTTCAATGGCCGTATGCTTTCAGAGACATTTTAATTTCATCGCAACAAAAGAGACTTAATTTAATTCATCATCATTCATCATCAGCCTATTAATGTCCCCACTGCTGGGGCACAGGCCTGCCTGTGGATGGAATAGGGAGATTGGGTCATGAACCACCACGCGGGCCCAATGCGGATTGGTGGGTGCTGACAACTGCAGAAGCAGCCGGGACCAACGGCTTAACGTGCCTTCCGAAGCACGAAGAAGCTCGCGATAGGAAATTTTTGGTCACCCATCCAATGACCGACCACTGCGACCGAATCGAGCTCCTCAATTAATTTAATTACTGTACATTTAATATATATATATATATATTATCTTGTTTCCCCAGAGATAAAAAATATAATAAGTAATTTGATGAATTCTTTTTGCACTACCTTAAGATTTTTGCTAAAATTCTCCGGTTGACTGGTAGAGAATGCCTAATGGCATTAAGTCCGCCACTTGTACATACTTTTGTGCAATAAAGTATAAATAAATAAATAAATAATACCGTACTCGCGTTTCTGGATATGACCGAAACAATCTACTTTTGACAAGTTACTTTCCTAGAATTAAAGTAAGGAAGGTTGCTTTCAGACGGTAACAACATTCACTCACGAAGCTTGAAAATCTCGCCGTGTTGGTTGGTTCAGTATATTATACATTACTTTGATAGTTTTACATTTATAGCTACTATTATTACTCGTGCCGATCGGTTTAAACTTGAACTCAGTCAATAAATCGGGTCTCAATATCGTTTTTTACATAGTAACTGGTCCACCTGATAACATTATGTTATTTACGATTCAACCACACATTATCTTGTTATTCACTGGACGAGACGACTCGGTCTGGAGTTTGTGTAGGAATATGAACTCTTTTATTAAGAACATAAGGATTGACTAAATTTCACGCGTTGACATTGGATTAACATATAAATTGTTATTTTGATTTTATTGCATGCATAACGTCGTCGGCTTTAAAAATTATGTTACCTTCGGTGTACTATTCTCAATGGCTGCCTATAAGCGATTTGATAATGAGATATTAAACCGGCCAAGTGCGAGTCGGACTCGCGCACGGAGGGTTCTGTACAAAACTAATTTTCAAAAAAAAAAAAATTTGTTATGTGAGCAAATTTTCCTTTATCTGTACTATAGTACAGACGCTACTTCGTACCAAATTTCAAAATTCTAAGTTCACGGGAAGTACCCTGTAGGTAGGGCTGCCATCCGTCCGGGTTTCCCCGGATTTGTCCTAGTTTACGGGGCGTCCGGGGAGCGTCCGGGCGGGGTTTTATTTGTAGTCCGGGTTTAAAAATTTAAGGCAACGCATGAGTGGCCCTTGGTGCTGCAAGTGTCCATGGGCAGCAGTGACCACTTATTATGAGGTAGACTGCTAGCTCTTTTGCCTAAATCAACATAAAAAAGTTGATTTGTGATATTTTTAACTATTTTTTATTGGTCTGTCCGGGTTCTGGGCTCCAAAATCCGGGGTTATCACGCGTTTTATCCTGGTTGCCACATTTTAGAGATGGCAGCCCTACCTGTAGGTATTGATTCCCGTGAGAGTTTCGAAAATTTGCGGCATAAACGGCTGTATCTTTTGATTGCTTTGGCTTAGGAGTTTGGTTTTTTCACAGCTCCAAGGGTCAGTAGACCTGAGTTTTAGATATGAATTTCAGTTTGATACCTCCACGCGTTTATGAGAAAAACGGTCTTGACAGACGGACGAACGGACGGACGGACAACAAAGTGATCCTATTAGGGTACCTTTTTTTCCTTTTGAGGTACGGAACCCTAAAAACGAGGGCGTTTATAATTATTAAGTAAGTACTATGAAAACGAGAGTCTCAAAGTTGGAGACAGTAACAGGTTTTTCGTAAATATTATTAATAGGTATCTGAAACTAGTTCTTGGCAATTTGGAAACATATTACGAAACAATAAATAAAAGATAATCAAATTGACAGTGTCACTAGTGTCAAATCCGCCAGTAAAAATTAAGTAAATATGTAGGTACATATAGAAAACAATAGCGACATAATTACGGGACGTAACATAACAAAACATTCAATTCTCGCCATAGAATAGACTCTAAGTAATATTACGTTTACTTAGAAAAAAAATACGCATTAAGTTTTCAGTAAATTATTAGTACATACTGGATTTGTTTACAAATGTCTAACAATGGAGTACTTTCAAGGTTACAGCGAATACGCACGTTATTAAATTAGTTCATTAGCCAAAGTATCAGTTCATGTCTTGTTTATACTCATACGAAGGAAAATTTTGTTTCTGATATCTATCCAGAATATAGTGAAAGTTTGATTTCAAGAAAAGTTTTACTAGGAAAAAATCCACGTGGGACGAGACTAGAACCTGCACCTTCCGCTATCCTGTCGGATGTGGGGGTCATGACCCCCCCCCCCCCCCTGGGCTGGGTCCATCTGTACCCACTTCACAATCTGTACCCACTGTGACTTGACCACGACTATATGACCCCCCCCCCCCCTGGCGCCAAAGCTGGATCCGCCATTGACTGACCATTATGCTTCCGCGGCCCGAACAGCCGAATTTGAATGTGCACTTTTTCCAAATTTCAACATTTCCATTTTTATAACTAGTAAACTGTTATTACTAACCGAATTTTCAAATACAAAGACTTTCAAATACGATATTTAGCATCATAACGGTGAACAGGTTACTGAAAAAATATGCTATCAGCATCAGCCAGAATCTTGTTAAGTATTAATGCTATGTCTATGTAATAGTTTAATTCTTGATGTGAAACTTCTTTACGCACGTCTGTCTTTGGGGGTAAGCTTGTGAATGCGTTACGGTTTACGAAAATAAGCAAGAGAAAGCAGTGCGCACGTACATTTTCTTTCTCTCTTTCTCTTATAGCTAGTAAATAAAATTTGTATATGTACATACATGTATATTTTGTATACACATACCTATATATAAATACATACAGATCGAGCTAAAGAAGTTTCTCTTTAGTCGTGTGGTCATAAGCACAGTCGTTGTTTTGCATACAGCAGATATAGGCTTGACAACTAATAGTAGTTGTCAAGCCAATACCCCGTAAAGAGGATATAGATCCTCTTTACGATACACGTGCCGGGTTTCCTTTGAATTCAAATATTAATATTTCAGCCAAATAATATAGGCACCAGAGCTTACTAAGCCTAAACTGATGGGATTAGGAACGTCACAATTTGCAGAGAGGCTTCTTAATCTTAAATATCAACAGGAAATAGGAATGAACACGGAGTAAACCAGTGATAGATATAGGTATCCGTACAATTTATCCCAATTATACTTAGTCCAAAATTGCATTTGCTTGTACTATGAAACGACAGTTTGTTGCAATGGAAGCGCTCCAGCCTTTTTTTCTCCAAAGTTCCTTGATTTAAACCCCGGCAGTGCTTTCACTTGTGTGTTAATAGTATATTGTTCAGCGAGGATAGAATATGAGCAATTACCAACAACAGTACAGTTTGAGTCAGACATTTGCTTTTGGCTTTGCGTAGGGATGTAGCTTCGCTCTGCATCTTCTATCGCATTTATCACGGGGAGTGTTCTGAGGAATTGTTCGGATTAATTCCAGCTGCCGCATTTCGTCATCGTACATCGCGACAAAAATTTCATCCCCATCATCTTGATGCGTGGCTATCCATCCACAAACGTGCGTTTTTGTCGAAATTATTTAGCATGTACGACAAAACTGTGGAATATATTGTCGCCAGCAGTGTTTCCGGACCAATACGACCCAAAAACCTTCAAAATAAGAGCGTACTCCTTCCTTAAAGGCCGGCATCGCATTTGTGATACTCCTGGTGTTGCAAGTGTCCATGGGCGACGGTGATCACTTACCATCAGGTGAGCCGTCTGCTCGTATGCCACCTATAACATAAAAAAAAAATTGCCAGACATATTTAATAAATATCTTTTTTATAGCAACATAATTATAATGTATAAAGGTCTTTTTGGCCTGTGGGGCTAGAGTGCTAGCTAGGGTGGCTGTTTTTACACGAACCATTGCTTGGCATTGAAATTTATAAACTCAATTCTTATTGAGAAGTTGTTACAAGCTCTTGCTTGTAACAACTTCTTACATACTGACATAAGTACTCATGTTCTTGGTCTTGCAGATAAAAATCATCGGGTTAACGAACAAGTGTTTGTTTGCCTCTTAGGTACCTACATAATGAAAAAAAATAAACGTAAACAACGGAGACATTGTAAAATCGTAAGTGTGTTGCGTAAACAACATTATCGTATCGAACGGAAACCGCCAAACCGACCGACGCGGCGACGTGTGACTTTAACAAAAAAATAACTACATATGTACGTACAATGATTTACATAAATAGAAAATTATGTCATCGAGTATGATATTAGGTGATTCACATACGGTATCGCAGTGCAACGACACAACGCGCGGTTAAGGCCTCAATCCCATTTAAACTAAAATTTAGGACATTATGTATGAGAACGGCTACGGAGTTGCACACTGCAGCAACAATAACGATGCAATAGATATATGACGAAATATCGCAATAACGAATCCAATTTTATCGACCGACAAAAGGCGGACGGCAGAGGCTTTTACCGCTCCCGTCTCAATCAGAAATCAATATATCTTTATTCAAATTGGATGTATAGTACAACACTTTTGAATCGTCCAAACATTTTTTTCCCTACCACTCGTTATTGGACATATTTTTTAGCTGCGGAGAAAAACGAGCGAAAAAAACTCCACAACATTAAAAGCATAATGTAACAACATTTACAAATCATTATGTTGTTACAACGTCAATACAATCATGATTTATTTAATATGGAAAACCTGTTGGAATGATTGGAACAGTTCAAACCCAAGCATTTTGGTCTGTAATATAATCAGACACTTTGTAATAAGCTTTTTTAATAAGTGTTTAAGTCTCGTTTTGCTTTGATTTATGTAATCCACAGTATGAGGGTAGGTGACGTCAGACGACACTAATACTTTTGGACGTGTATGGGCGTATACAGAAAGTAAGCTGGAAGCCGACCAGCACTTGTCAGCGCTGGTCCTGACCGGTAACCGGCGCAGGCATTTCTATGGACCAGCGCCGATAAGCGCTGACAACTGCCGACACGCGCTGTTCAGCGCTAACACCGCTCTTTGAAATTAATGAACAATTTCGTAACTGTTACCAGTAAGGACCAGCGCTGATAAGCGCTGATAAGCGCTAGTCGGCTTTCAGCATTCTTTCTCTATACGGCCTATAAAAAGAGTTGCAAAGAAAGCAAAAGGCGTGTGTGTTTGGGACACGTTTGGACCGTGTCTCTTGGGACTGTGTTTTCTCTGCCTACCCCACTCAGTACACATTGTGAAGCTGTGTGGGTGTATTAAAGCCAAAGTCGAAATTACTTTCTTCAAATTGGAAACATAATACAACTCTTTTGAATCGTCCAAGTTTAATGCCTACATACGCTCGTATTCTGAGTATACAGGCGAACAAACCAATTGTTTTGCCTATTCTATCATCATCATCATCAGCCTATTAATGTCCCCACTGCTGGGGCACAGGCCTTCGCTATGGATGGAATAGGGAGATTGGGCCATGACCCACCACGCGGGCCCAGTGCGGATTGGTGGGTGCTAACGAGTACAGATGCAGCCGGGACCAACGGCTTAACGTGCCTTCCGAAGCACGGAGGGGCTCGAGATAGTAAATGTTTGGTCACCCATCCAATGACCGACCACTGCGAAAGTTGCTTAACTTCAACGATCGCAGCCGAACGCGCTAACCACTTGCGCCATCGAGCTCCTCATTATTCTATAGCTTGAAAAAATTACAGTTGGCTGAATCTACATTATCAGGTGTTTGTTCTTTGAAAAAAATATAATATATATTGAGTCAAGTATTTTTGTATCTTAAATGATACCATTTACAAATAATGAGCCATCTTATTTTGATTTTGTGATTGTGTTTTTTTTTTATTTTTGTCTCACGACATTACTGATTTCTTTAATTTGGTAACGTGATTGGTGATTTTACTCTAGTGGTAAACTACCACTGGAGTAAAATCTAATGCTTCTCCTACAGCTTCAGTACTTAAATGCGCTAAATTAGAGTAGTGTGTGGTTAGCCCTAAACTGAGGTGGCTATGTTTTGTGGCGCTTGAACAGACAAGTGTTATGAATTTTATCGTCTTACTCAATATCATCATCACCATCAGCCTATTAATGTCCCCAATGCTGGGGCACAGGCCTTCCCTATGGATACAATAGGGAGATTGGGCTGACCCACCACGCGGGCATAGTGCTAATTGGCGGGCGCTAATGATTGCAGATGCAGCCGAAACTAAAGGCTTAACGTGCCTTCCGATGCACGAAGGAACTCGAGATTTTTGGTCACCCATCCAATGACCGACCACTGCGAAAGTTGCTTAACTTCAACGATCGCAGCCGAACGCGCCAACCACTCGTGCCATCGAGCTCCTCCTCTCCTCCTCCTCGTACTCAATATAGTTTGACGTAACCTTTTTGAGTTAATATTGTTCTAATTATGTAATTGCATCCGGAGTGTGCATGGCATTAAAGTACTATTATAATACTTAAAAACTATAGATAACACTCATTTGTTTATTCTGTGTTATTTAGTAAACTAATGTCAAAGTTTTTATCTTTGTTACTCAATCACGCTAAAAAGTACTAAACGAATTTGGTTGAAATTTGGCACAAATATAGTTTATGACCAGCCCCTCTAGCATGACCACCGATACGGGATATGATAAAGCTATATATCGGCATTAACTGTCAGACTACTGTCAAACTCCCCGGAAGTCTGACAGTGAAGGCCGAGATATCGCTTTATCATATCCCGTTTCGGTGGTCATGCTAGAGGGGCTGGATTGGGACACAGGATACTTTTTATTCCGAAATTTTAAGGTTTCTGAAGGTTATCAAAAAATTAAAGTTTCGCGGACGAAGTCTTGGCCGGCCGCTATAGTTTGTAATCATACTGAATTTGAAATATTGTCTTCAAAACGTACAAACTTTCCTGTTTATAGAACAAGTTTCTGTACTCGTTAAAGCCAGTACGGGTTACTCCCGAAACTTGTCCAGATATCTATTGGAATTGTAACTTTCCACACTGTTGTTTTGTGACAAATGACAATACATAACTTATTGAAGTTTTCCATTCCATATTCAATTCAGTTTGTGAATGCGTCATACAATAACTGGTTGAGTCTATTGGAAACTGTCATGTGTTGTGTGTGCTAACATAAACACGCTCCTAACGTATAATTGTGCATTAATATGTGAAGAAAAGACTTTCATATCGTGTTGCTCATGGAATTGTATGAGGTCATATATAGACGACGTCCGTGGCCGAGTGGTTTATATGCCGGGTTTCATGGTGTCGCCGACTCGAGAATTCGGGTTAGAATCCCGGTGGGGGCAGATGTTTGTGTGATGAATACGTGCATTTGTACTCCAGTCATGGATGTTTAATATGTATTTCTATATAAATATACTTATATATGTACAGTATATGTATTCTATCCGTTACCCTAGCAACCCATAACACAAGCCTTACAGTGCTTACTTTGGGGCTAGGCTAATTGGTGTATGTGTTGGAACTATTTATTTATTTAATTTATTTATTAATTTAATTAATTTATTAATATGGAATACATGTTCATATGCAGAAAGAATGCAGAAAGGTAATATTGGAATTTAACAAACAAAATTAATTAGAAAAAATCACAGATCTCTTGCTCTACACGACTTGAAAGGGCATTAAAAATAATCTTATATTCGTTTTTTTTTATTTCCAAAAAATTTTTTGACTTTGCCAAAATAATTTACATCACATCTTCTTAAAGCCCTTCCAATTCCGCGTCTTTTGAGCCGATATACGTATGTCGGCTCAATGAGGACGTCCTCATGGTACTAAACCTCAGGGTATCAAGGGCGAGTCGCATTTTCAAATGCGAAAATGGCCTACTAGAGCGAACGAAAAAATATTTTCATTTATGCTTATCTACGCGACGAAGCTTCGGTACCAAAACGCGCTCAAATTAGCATTCGAAATTTGAAATAGTTTTATCGTAAGTACGCTGCTTCATTTAGCTGCAACTACTTTATCAGCTCCATAGCCTCTTTTATGCGTCCAAAAATCGCCAGTCTTTCCATTTCAACTCTTGGAGAGAAGAACTTCACACACGAAAAAATATTTTCATTTATGCTTGTCGAACTTTGGTACTAAAACGCGCTCAAGCTAGCGTTCGAAATTTAAAATAGTTTTATCGTAAGTACGCTGCTTCATTTAGCTGCAACTACTTTATCAGCTCCATAGCCTCTTTTATGCGTCCAAAAATCGCCAGTCTTTCCATTTCAACTCTTGGAGAGAAGAACTTCACACACATACGAGTAAATACAGAAGTATATTTTTATCAGAATAACTTATTGAATTCCTTAGATTGGAAAAGCAGTCGCTCGACCTCGGATTTGACGATATTTTTCGAGTTTTTCAAAAATAACAAAAGGCTTGTCTTGCGATCACGGAACCTGCAAAGATTCCGAAACGTCAGGAAAAAGTTAAATCGCATGTTACACATGTTTAAAAAGTGTTTTATTAAATATTTACAGCAATTATATTTGTATTATCGCGACAGTTTCGTTGCACGTTGCACAGCTTGACGAAAGCTCTTTATTATAAGAATGGCTATGTGACATCTAATTTATTATCTCTTTATTAGTTGTTGGCCCACGAAAGTGAGAAGGTTTTAGAACGGTGCGTAAGTTTAACCTTTTCCAAGAATTTTATTTTATCCATCCACGTGCCATTTCCAAATTCTTTTCCAAATTCTTGGAAAGTAGACGCGGCGTAGACATTTCAAAGGAAATGAGCAAATAACTTTGCTTGTGTTTTAAAGCCAATCGTAAAATATGTAATTACCGAAACTGGGGATCTACTCTCTTTTTCCGAAACGAATTCTCGATAACCAAGTTCAAACTTAAGGTTATACTTAATTTGAACGATTAACTATTTAATAGAAGCTTTCTTTGAGTAGGCTTAGAAAATTTACACCTCAATCTATATTCCGACGACGAATATTATTATAAATAAAAACGAACCAGAAACATAGTAAGAAAAGTGCGAAGATTCGATCGAAATTTCGTTTTTCGTTGAATTAGAGTAGGCAACCTGTGGGCTATTCGCCTAAGGAAAATGCTTTGGAAAACGCTAACGCTTTCGATTTTATTTTGTTATTTCTGACC
Source organism: Chilo suppressalis (assembly GCA_902850365.2). Taxonomy (NCBI): domain Eukaryota; kingdom Metazoa; phylum Arthropoda; class Insecta; order Lepidoptera; family Crambidae; genus Chilo; species Chilo suppressalis. The sequence goes on along the minus strand of OU963901.1, from coordinate 25,622,758 downwards.
GCCGAAGGTTTACAAATACCTCGCGCTCATTTTTTTTAATATTGTTATTACCAATGCAAAAGAAAAAAAAGAACGCGAGGAATTTGAAAACCTCAGGCGGCTAGAAATAACAAAATAAAATCGTAAGCGTTAGCGTTTTCCAAAGCATTTCCGTTAGGCGAATGGCCCCCTGGTCCGTTTTAATAGAATTGTGATGTTTATCTCATATAAATTTGTGGCTGACGCTACAGATATATGCTTTTTGCTCACGTTTGGGCAATGAAAAACTTTTGACGTGAATTCGAGTAATGTTTTCTTCTTCATCCCAGTGGGCTTGCCAAACCGAACTTTTGAAAGCTTCGCACTCCTAAAGTTTACAAGTTACAATAACATAGTTTGTCGTGGCAAAGATACATATTTTACAATCGCAATATTATTTTCATATTATATCTGATTCTCCTTCTACCCTCGCAAAGACGTAATAGAAGGTGAGACGGGAGCAAGCATAAAAACAAAAAAAAAACTGAGCGCATAAGTATCAAATTCACTTGTTAGATTTCTGACAAATAAACTTTATTTGATCCATACTAAATTATAACATATATACTATATTCTTTGGGCGAGAGTTGTGTAGAAATAATATTTAAGATATTTTTCTGCGGTTTTTGTGATTACGGTAAAATTAATCGGTGCTTGACAAATCGAGATACGGCAACGTTTTATGATTTCGTCATAAGTGTTGTGTACTACGTGTTTTATTTGTAGTAAATAACATAGTTTCTTAATTTATATAATACAAGCTGACCCAGCGAACTTCGTATCGCCATAAAAATATGGGTGGTAGAAGGGTGAAAATTTAGAGCTGTATGTATTTTTAATGAGACAATATTAAAAAAATAAAAAAAATAAACCAAAATCTAAAAAAATGTTAGGTGTGGACAACCCTTATCACTTAGGGGTATAAAAAATAGACAGTAGCCGATTCTCAAACCTAGTGATTGTGCATATAAAGTTTCATAAAAATCGGTCAAGCTGTTTCGGAGGAGTATGGTAACTAACATTGTTTAATAACAATAACACGAGAATTTTATATATAAGATTAATAATAATTTTATTCACTACGGCGACTTAAAATAAAAAAAAAAAAACATTACTGTTTATTCAGTCTAGACGTATGTCTTACAAGCATTTGTGAATGTCGTAAAGCTACTACGTTGGCGCTTAAGCAACTAAATTTTTTGAAGATTTTTATTGTTCACAACGCTGGAGCGAAATGAATTTTGATGTTCTTTAAACAATGGCTACTATTTGGTGTACGAACGGCCGGCCCAATGATTTTCGCTTCAGTAACATCTTATTCGTAAAGGCACTATGTAACTTTTTAATAGGAGGATATTTAGAAAATATTATTTTATGAATATATTTTAAATTTGGTGGCGCTTCTTATCATTAACAACGAGATATGATTTTTTTGAAAAAAAAAAACAAAATAAAACCAAATAAGTTACGTTCAGAGTTTTAATTAATTATTATTTATAATTGTGTTTGTGTATGTTCGTTGCTATATTTCCATTCGATATCGATGCGAAAACGCGTGTGTCAAGAGGTGGCAACCAATTTGTTCCGCTCTATCGTAAATATGACCCCTTATTCTGATGCTAAGCGGCTACTGTACCGTGTGTAAACAGTAACTTTATTTCAACTTTTGAAAGCAAAATATTAAATCGATATATTCGTACTTATATCATAGACTTCGAAAATAATCGTTTTCCCTTCTTTCCGAAGCAGCATCGATAAAATTTTTTATACTTATTCCGGAAAGTATAATGTGAGTTGGCGAACAAAACGGCATAATTACGCATCTGGTCAAAATACTTTTTTTTGCAGTACGGAGTATTTGGGCCTGCTGAATTTGATTCTCATCTCATTTTCAATCAAAAACAGTGTTAATATTAATAAATTAAAAACCACGCCAAAAGCTTACTGTAGGTATGTCATTCAGTTTTTTACTGTTCCTGTGCAATTTTATTTAATGTAATTAAACCGTTTTGTTTGCCAGCTCCTCGTGTGTATTTATTTAAGTAGAGTTACTCCGTGATCATGGCACGTATCGGGGACACAAAAAACAAAATAATCGTACATGATAGCAATCCCGCTAATTACTGCCTATTAATCTATATAAATAAAAATGAATCGTATCGTACGAAGTGTGCCTGATCAACTAGCTAACTATAAATATTTTTGACGTGGTAACGTCTTATAAATCGATGAACACAGACTTCACGCACGAAAAAGTGTCACGTTCCGCCTGAGCCTGAGCTTGCAAGCGAGAGCGCGGAACAAGCGATAGAGAGGCAAGATCGGCACATCGTCAGCTTGTACACATTTATCTCTTTTGCTAGCGTGACGTCACAGCTAGTAATTATGAATTTTTCCATCGATGTTTGTTAATGACCTTATCACTTAAAACTATCATTCTTAAACCGACTTTACAGAACCATTTTTTTAATATTATCATACGTTACGTTCTGCTAGCAAATTACTGTTATATTTTGCGTATACTGTGGCCCGCACCCTCTACATTTTAATCGGACGTGACGTCAGATTTTATGCTGCGTGCGGCGCTTGTTGACTTTTCATTAAATATAATAAATAGCAAACGGGCATTGTTTACTTAAGAAAAACGATTATAAACCTGTATTGGTTCTACAAAGTAATTATGATAACGTATAATATAAAATTAAACTGTTATCATATGTTTGAAGTTGGCTTAGAATGTCACCGAATCAGATTTACTGATTGCGGTGAGTGGAGTAGGAAGTGATTCATCACCTTATAAAGGACACTCAATTGATAGTAAATCGTTAATAATATGCTTCAGCTTTGCGTTTCTTAGAAAACTAATTTATTTATAAAATACATCCACAAACTTATCTGTACCGGGGGAGATGTCGCTAGCGGTGAACAAATATGTCATAAAAATGTCGTAATGCTATGGATAAATTGTAGTTTAAATTTTTGCCACCGACACAGAAAAGTTTGTGGCACTGTTGCTATAGTAACGTTGACAAAAACTAGATGGCATCGGCATCCAATAACGGCATCCAGTCGCATCGGATGCGCGCATCCAAACCTGGCATCCTGCCTGCGTTCAAAACCTACGCTCTCTGTGAAATTTTTTATGTAATAACTTTGCCAGCATTCGTTATTTTCAGATGACATACCGAAAAGTAAATAAATGGTTTTCGATTACATTTTCTAGTCCTGATTCAAGGAATCGAAGAGACACACCCACACAAGACACGGGTCTGTAGTAATTCATATTGCATCGTATCCTGTGATACAAGATATTGACATTCAATTGACATCGATGCGATGCCGGCATCCATGCGGGCATCGGATGCGATTTATTTGATACCGATGCGCATCGATTTCAAAAATATCAAAAAACGCCCATCTCTATATAACATTGATCTGATCTAGTTAATACGCAAGGAAAACTTTATAGGTTTCCCGCGCACACATCAAAAAATATCAAAGGATAGGGACATTTTCGAAAACTATGATAGCTGATGGTTATTTTGGACATAATACTGTCACAAACGCTCTCGAACCAAACCCCCCACGACACCGACTAACTAGAGCTGAGGCCCGTGTCTCAGAGATGACCTCTAATTGACTCGACTCCTTCAGGTTCGAGTGGTCTAGAGATGCCATCCGCCTGGAATACCTCTGGAGGCACACGCCAATTCTCGGCTTGAGGTCCCCTTAAGATCTCGCCGTCCCCAAACCCGGTGAAGCTGTAAAGGTCATCTGCGATCAACAGCATACACACTAAAAAAAATCGAACCAAAACCGCGAAAATACTAGAGACAGATTTTGCAAAAACACCCCGGGTCGCGACGTGAATGATCGCGACAAGGTCAAGTAATGCGGTTCATTCTAATATGAGTCTTATGCAGTACAATGTAAGGGTGAAAGCGCAATTTCATCTGTACTTGTTTACAACCGATGCGTCTTACCTACGTATAACTAGATACTAAGTACTCGGAAGTGCTAGTAAATGCTCAATAAAACTGGACTTTTCTGGAATACGTCGGTTGGCGTATATAAGCGCATTCGGCGCCGCGCAGTAGTTAGGGATGAAACGATACCATCTAGGTATCGATACTGTATCTGTCATAAAGTATCGACGCCGGTATTATATTGGTAGTAGTATTATATTGTGTCGAATGAAAAGTATCGATATCCACTGTTTTAATTTAACGAAAACAAAATAACGGCTCACGCCACGCGATGAACGAATGACTGACAGAATAAATTTGAATTTATATAAATCATACGCCAGGCTGCCAACTGAGCAGTAGAAAAGATGCGATCGCGAAACAAAAATTCCAACTAGACACCTTACCATAGAGTAAATAAATAATTTTGATACTTCTCACTGAGAGACCGCTCGAGTACCGATACAAGTATTTACTTACAGATCCTACTTGTAAGTAACTCAGTTCTAAAGTATCGATGCCAAAAGTACTTGGTATCGAAAGAAGGGTATCGAGTAGTTATTTACTCGTATCGTTTTATCCCTAGCAGTCAGTTAGTAGTTAGTACCTAGCAGGTAGTCAGTTTAGTTTCAACAGCGATTTCGGTACGAATACAAAGGCGATCAAAGTGCAAGTAAAGTGTTCAAGTGTGATTGTTTAAAGACTTCTACAGTGTACAGGGTGTGTAATACTGTGAGTTTACGATAGAACTGTGACTGTGTGGTGAATAAAGAACTGTCAAGCGTGAACTGGCATATAATTTCGAACCCCATTCCGATACGTAACAATACATTTATCATTATACTATAAAATTGAAACTTCATCAAGAAATTGCAAAGCCTCACAAGTAATATAAATCTGTATTAGTTTGAAAATACGCAGGTATTTGTCTAATAAATTGCAATTTATCTTACGAGTGATCATGCGAATGCGTTTCTACGTACTATCAGCTAATTTGAGTCCTAACCCACCACTTTTCTTAATAAAACTGCCAATAAGGTCCAAGGGGTCCCATAAAAGAGGTCCAATGGGCACTTTCTATATAATCTTCGAGGGAGGTCGAATGGGCTACACAAATAAGGTCCAGTGGGTACAGTTGCAGTAGGGTCTAATCTTGAAGGTACAGTAGGCACCAAAAACGAGGTCAAATGAGCACATTGAATATAAAACTTTTAAGAAGATCGAATATGTAAGCCTATTTTCTTACAACTATTGCAAAAAATTAAGGAAGACTTTCGCGTTAATGTACTGTGTAATGTCCTCGAAACAACTTGTTATTTTCAGTAAATTCAATTGGCTTGTCGGATTTTGCCGCCGTTCTACTGTCTATGGAGTTTTGCCCGTAGACTCCGGATTTTCCTAAGTTTCCCAAAGTTTTTCAATAAATCTAAAGAGTTTTGTTATATTTACGATTTTGAAAGTTATTTCGAAATTAAAACGACAATTTGATTTTCATCTCAAATATGATCTACTGCATCAATGCAGATTAGATCACATATTTTAGATTTGTTTTCAAAAACAAATGTCATATTGCAACGATCTTCTAACCACATTAATACAGTTTCCTTGTCATTAGAAGGTCCTTAGTGAAATTATCAATTCTTTAAAGAAGAAAAATGGTCCGTTTTTCGTATTTTAAGCGAAATATTGGGGCAAGTGGGTCAGGAATCAACTTTTTCGATAGTACCTAGCTATTAAATCGTTAAATTTGTTAATGAAGCAATATTTACGATACGGGGAGGACAGCGATCAACTCCAGCTCGAGATTAATTGCCGCATATAATCCGCAATTTATTGCATGTGAAGCAATCATGGCCGAACACATATAATTTAGCCGGAGCCTACATTTACTTAGATATCGTAATATTATAAGATTGTATCCTACTACTATTGGAAATGTGAAAGATTGTGTGTTACACAATCACACAAAGAAGGTTGAAAATTGAAAATTATTACCTAGATTGAGAAGGATACTTCTTTACCGGAAAGAATATTAAGTACCTGAGGTAATCTCAAAAAGCTAAAGTCACAAGGAACGAAGAAAATTTTCTTAGAAGCGCCAGAAATTCATTTCAAATTTCGAATACGTGCACCTTTTTTTTTAAATTCAGCCTAATATCACAGCCTAATTTAATAACGAAAACAAAAGCGAGTGTGCTTATCACCACACATCTAAAGTGAAACTTCTTTAGATCCAATGATCTGAAAATCATAAACTTAACCTGAAGATTTGTTGATAGAAAAAAAACTACCAATCCACACGGTACAAACGGACCCACCGTTATCATCCACCATTCCGCACTGGGTCCATTATCACCCACCGTTACAATACCCAACAGTTTGAATTTTGGCGCAGAGGCGCATTGTAGGTTTCAGAACACTACGTTACAAGTGGACAACCCTTATCACTTAAGGACATGAAAAATAGATAGTAGCCGATTCTGAGACCCATGGAATATGCATATAAAATTTCATAAAAATCGGTCAAGCCATTTCGGAGGAGTATGGTAACTAACATTGTGACACGAGAATTTTATATATAAGACTACAGCTTCCGCCTCTTTTATTTTTTCTAAGTATTAAAGTGAGAGAATCGTATAGATCAAAAGCGCTTACAAGGGGGTTCGATCGACATTAAAAAAAAACCGTAAAGGATACGCGCGGTACCATATTCCGGAGCGTGCGGTAAATTTTTACTTGGTGGGTGCTAACGAATGCAGATGTAGCCGGGACCAATGGCATAACGTGTCTTCCGAAGCACGAAGGAGCTGGAGATACTAAGTTTTTGGTCACCCATCCAATGATGGACCATTGCTAAAGTTGCTTAACTTTCACGATCACAAGCCGAATGCGATAACCACCTGCGCCATCGAGCTCCTTTGGAAGTACACAGCATTGATTTCCTCGACCGAGCAGCGGTTCGTTAAACATGATAAACAACACGCAATTATGAATCTACCACCGATTAATCATAAACAGAGTTCAAGATGAGATAGTCACATTAGCCGTATATCACGATATCTGTATGCCAACAAACTAAGAGGACACGTGTGAGCTACTCCACTTTAATGGAAGTATGAAAATATCGTACTTTTTGCATAATTATTAAAAAAAAACTGCCGAAGTGCGAATTGGATTTGGGCACGTAACGTTTTTTCAATAAATTAAATGAAACACGTTTAATTTTTTTTTCCAACACTCACACCAATTAGCCTAGCCCCAAGCTAAGCACTATAAGGCTTGTGTTATGGGATACTAGGGTAACGGATAGAATACATATACTGTACATATATAAGTATATTTATATAGAAATACATATTAAACATCCATGACTGGAGTACAAATGCTCGTATTCATCACACAAACATCTGCCTCCACCGGGATTCGAACCCCTCGAGTCGGCGACGCCATGAAACCCGGCGTATAAACCACTCGGCCATGGAGGTCGTCAAAAAAAGGTCGTCTAGTAAAACTTTTCTTTAGATGTTTAAATCTAGCAGTTAAATGCTTAAAATATAAATAAAAACATAACGTTTAAACGGGTTCAAAATGTCTTTTAATAATTTTTTGACGTTTCACAATTAATTCTGACCACACAGCCTGAAAAGGATGCGATACGTCACAAAAGTAATAATAAGACGCATTTTATTTACTTATTTGATCACCAACATAATAAAGGTTTACAACAATCAGGCAATGATAAAGTGCTTAAGCTTAATGTTATTATAATTATAGGTGAAGACCACATGCGTAACAGAATAGAAGAAACAAAATGCTGGTTTATTAATTTTTAACCGTGCTTTTAAATGAAGCTTTAACAAACTTTTTATTTGCTCAATAGTTGACAAATCAAACAATAAAAAAATATCTTAGGTTATGCAGGCGGCCCATGCTATATAAATCAATTGGCACGTCTGTGACGGACGCAGCATCACTTCGCACGAGAACGCCTCACTCATTATGCCGAGTCTCAAATGATTCTTTCTTTTTTGTTTGTAATTATATTTATAACTAGCGGAGCGACAGACGTTGTCCTGTGCCACCTATCCGATAGAGCAGGGATCATGGCGGTGAAAATTAAACTAAATTATCAAAACTTCTTTTTCATTTTGTCAATCAATAAAAAAAATACAAATATAAATCGCGTCAAAGTTATGGAGTGCGGTCCTTTGATGTCACTACTAAGTAAAAATTGTACCAAGACGCGATGTCACGCAACATTTCAAATTAATATATCTCTGTAATGTTTTTAATATGTGAAAATAAAAATATTTCTAATGCTTCTTCAAAATTTACTTATTATAAGTTACAAAGCGGTTAGTATGTCCATGGTGTATATACTGTCATTCTATTGCAGCTGTCGCATTTAATGCTATTTTATTACGCTTAGCATGTGCATAACCTCTCAACTGTGACGCCATTTTGAATTACACCTGACTGTGTGGCTGATGACAGCCACCTCACAGCCCGGGAGATTTTCCACGCTTTCCAAGCTCCAAGTTTATAAAAACTGCTATAGCTAATGAATGAGCTACGAGTACAAATCAAATCTAAGAAACGGAGGCGGCGCGAATAAACGTAATTATGTGAGGATAATTTAATAAAAAAAAATGGGTGCGTGTACTTATGTAGGCGCGTGAGAAGTTATCCTTCTTTGGCATCGTTTAAAATTAGTTTTTAATTGCATGCAAATAATTAATTACAATAAATTACTAAAAAGTCTGGAAAAGGACGAAGTCAATAAAGTTCAGTTTTAATTTGAAAAAATAAATAAATAATCAAAATATTCAATTAAAATCGCTACTGAATATAATTTATTAGAACATATGTGATTTGCACTTGTATGAAACTCAAACACGTATTCCGAATATACAAACTAGAAACATGTGGATAAATATTATAAATATGAATACCTATAACTGTTATTTTATTACAAAAAATAAAGATGTGTTTTTTGGTTCTACTACACCAATGGTCAAGAGATGGCGCTGTAGTCTCCTGAATCGCGCTTTGGTTCCGTTGTTCCAGATTAATAAATACTTTTGATAAGCCTTCACAATGCAGTCGTTAGCACCCACTAAATAGAGATTCTATTTCTATAATGTTGGTAGATTTTCTTAATGTGCGGTAAACACAAAAGTAACGCATGAAGTTGGTCGCTAAAGCGATGCGATGCGCGCGCATCACTGCGCGCGCATCTTAAAATTTCACTCTTATCATTTTTTCATAACGCGCCTAAAGAAGTATAACTTCAAAAACGAGAGTGCTTATCACTACTATTTATTCTTTGTGTGTAATTGCTTTTACGTATATCTAATTTTCGAGGAGGAAATCTTCGAGAGCCATACCACGAATTTTGCAATTTTTATACGCAATTTTCAGCGTTAACTACTCTTGTCCCTATCGCATGGTATTTGCCAATGCTTGACTGCTATAGTTTTTTCAAATACCTATTTCTTAAATGTCTCTCAGTTGCGTCCGCACTTAATGTGTTGTTTCTGTGTCTTTTGTTCTATTTATAGAACGTGAATATCACAAAAATAGCTGACGACATTATTAACAATGGTCTTCGACGCATCCAACATACACATTGCACTGTTACGCAATACAACGGGTTCAACGACCGCTCCGCCACGTGTGACAGAGAAACAAGCTATTTATATAAGATCTGACTTTGCAATGACACTTTAAACTCGTCGATAAATCCGATTTGTGCACTGCCAATTATGATTTAATTGATGTTTTCCTTAATATTGTTATCCGTAGAAAAACAAACCTTCTATGTTGACCTTATGTTGTTGTTTATCGTGCGTGTCGTGTGTTTAACACTTGTCTCCCGTACTAGATTGGAAAATATTAGTATAAGCCAGTTACTAAATGAATCGTTCGCAAGCCGTGTTATCAATTTAATCTATTAACGAGATTCAATCACGATTATTTTATCCATATAAGCATTTTACGACTGATTTTTAACCCTTTACAACAGATGGAGAGTATTTTTACAACTTTTTTGAAGTGAAACTTCTTTACGCACTCTTGACTTGGGGGGTAAGCTGGTCCGTATTCGGGCTAACTACCAAATGTAATTGAGCCTTATTACTATTAGATAAAAACGAAAGTAATACAATTCGCTGCCATATTATTTTACCTCATTAGATAGATGCAGTTAGTTCTAAAATTAATGATGCTTATTTATTAAACAGTTATTGACGACTTTGTCCGTGTTCAATTTAGTTTTTTGAGAACAGTACAGGAACCTAACATTTCTCCGGGATAATAAGTATTTTATATTGTTTTAAGCTTTCATGGTCAGTAACATTATAGCTATTAACGGGATTGTTATGGTTGTTCGATATTGGAAGGGGTATCGAGCGCAGTAAAAGATGACGTCAGAGGGTAGACCGACATGCAACAGTGCCGAAATATCGGAGACTCATAAAACAAAAAAGCAAGGTTCATGGTAACAATCCCGTTAATAGCTATGATAAGTATTTTATGTCTTAATCCAGGTCATAAACTATATCGGGGGGGCGGTACGGTGGGCACTAGGCCGAAAACTCAGCCCCCACGCGCGGGCCATTCTGCGTACGTCTGCGGGGTTCCCGCGATACCCCGGGAGACCCCTGCCCCTGCCTCGGCTAGGCTGAGAGGCTGATGGGTGCGGGACGCGGCAGAATCCCTAAACGGAGATCCCGCGATTTCGCTCTTAGCAGCTTAGAGGGTATTCGCGTGGTTTTTTAGTGGATATTATGCCGTTAAGCGCCCGTAAGAGATACGGGGTCCTCAGTGGGCAGCTACTGCGGGGGCCCGTAAGGTTTGCGGGAGCCAGGTGTGAGGTCCGTTCGGCGGTGTGCCTCTTATAGGCGCCGTCGTCTGTAAATGTATATACCAAAGTATATGTGTTATATGTATGTATATAAATAATAAAAATAATAATAAAAAGTATTTTTATTAACATAAATGCATACAATTTAAAAACGATGAAACGGTCCCAGTAAGTAATTATAAAATACTTATGTTGGGCCTGTTTCGCTCCAAAACCTTTGTAGCCAGTTAACAAAAATATTTAGAAGAAAATATATATTAATTACACAATTTAAAACAAGACAATCATCTTTATGTGAGTAGGTAGTCCCCACATTTAGTGCATGAGAAGTGTGTGAGCATGATTTGTTGAGAGTGTGGTGTGAGTATGTGTATTGTGAGTATGTGTGAGAGTATAGTGTAGTTAAGAATATATTATTATGTGTATTAAAAGAAATAAACATTATTTTATTTTGAATTCTTTAATCTATACAATTCTTTTTAAAATATTTTCCGTCTCTTCATAAGTTAATGATTTTAGCCATTTCTCAGCTACTTCCTTACACTCGTGCTTTTTCATATGGTATATATTTAATATTTTATTGACTTTATTGTAAATAAACACTGATTAGTTACTATATTGCCGTTTAGCGAACTCTGTACGAATCTTGCCAGACCGAGCAACATCGTGCTTGCGTCTCCTGTTAATTTTGTTTGGATCAAAAGGTGAACTTTCGTGCATTTTTAGTATAAGATTTAAAATATATAATTTCCTAATTGTAAAAAGATTGCTAATTTTATATAGATCGTCAGTGGGGTATTTCCATGGTTTAGATTACATTATTTTGATATGTGATCTTTGCGATCTTTCGAGTTCAAGAAGTTTAGTTTTTGTAGCACCACCCCATACTGGGATACAGTATGTAACCACAGACTGAACAAGAGCAATATAAACACGGTTAAGCAGTTTATAAGGCATAACATGGCGTAGTGTCTTAAAAATCCACTTCATTTTCCTTAACCTACTAATAACCAAATCAATATGGTTGTGCCAGGACAGTCTCTGGTCAACAAGAACACCAAGGTATTTTAGCGAGTTAACCTTTTGAATGGAACGACATCCACAGCCAGCGCTGCGAATATTACCACAGTGATGTATAGTAATTTGAAACTTAGGATCTTGTTGGGATCTCTGTCTTGGAGTGAAACAGATGTATTTAGTCTTAGATATATTTAGAGTAAGTAAATTCACGCTTAACCATTTAGCTATCCCTGCCAGACCCAATTCAGTGAACTTCTGTAGAGTGTCCCAACAAGGACCAAAAAATACAATGGCAGTATCATCTGCATAAGAAAAAATTTTAGCGTTGTCAATTCTAAGCCTACACAAACGATCAATGTACACCAGAAAAAGTGTAGGGCCAAGTACACTCCCTTGTGGAACACCAAAGACAACCTCTTCCTTATCACTGTAATAACTACCAAGCTTCACTACCTGTGTCCTTCCTAATAGGTAATTCTCGAAAAGAGACAAGGCAGTCCCTCTTATTCCTATTTCTTCTAACCTGTTCACAAGAATTATATATATATACTAGCGGACCCGACAGACGTTGTCCTGTCTCCACGTCTTTGTGAATCTAAACCATTCTCAGATCCCCTTGAACACACACAAAAAATTTCATCAAAATCGGTCCAGTCGTTTAAGAGAAGTTCAGTGACATACACACTCACAGAAGAATTATATATATACATATGTGTTTGTGTGTTTATTTATGTAAGTATGGTCGTATGTATAGTTAAGTGTTAGTGATTTAAATCTCTCTTCTTTGATTCTGCCGTTTTTTTAGCTCTGTATGTTCTTTCCGGTTGACTGGTTGAGAATGCCATATAGGCATTAAGTCCGCCATTTGCAGTGTAAAGGCAAAAAAGATTAAATAAATAAATAAGCAAATAGAGGTTTTGCCTGCATTACAAAAAAATCATAAACTACTCGTATATGCGTACCAATTTCATCCAAAATCGTTGTGTAGTTTTTGCTTGATTAAGTGAGAAACAAAATAATTTTCACATTTATAATATTGTAGGCACGTTGTAGGATAAAGAAGAAGAAATTGATATTAACGAGCATATTAGTCGAGGATTGATTTACGACGGAGCACGTAATGATCTATATATTAAAACTTGTATCTGGGTACTTTTATCGTTCTCATTGACTTGTTAACTAGGGTTACCCACCTCATATTATATCGATTATTGCTTTTTGTGTCATCATCATCATCAGCCTATTGCTGGTGCTATGGATGGAATAGGGAGATTGGGCCATGAATTACCACGCGGGCCCAGTGCGGATTGGCGGGCGCTAACGACTGCACATGCAGCCGGGACCAACGGCTTAACGTGCTTTCCAAAGCACGGAGGAACTCGAGATAGAAGATTTTTGGTCACCCATCCAATGACTGACTACTGCGAAAGTTGCTTAACTTCAACGATCGTAGCTCAACGCGCTAACCAACCGCGCCATCGATCTCCTCAATCGAGCTTTTTGTGTACCTACACTTTTTACATTGAAATAATATTTATTGTAATTGGCATTTATTCTGTTAGTTAACACTCAAATCATCATGTGCTGAAATCTAAAATACATTAACCTAAATGATAATGACTTAAGTAATCAAAGTTTCAGTTTTACTTATTTTTAATCATCATTGTTTAGTTTTTTAGAAAAGATTATGGTAAAAACACTGTTATAAGTAACTTTTGTTAAAAAAAATGAGGAATAATAATACCTTAATAATCTTCCTTTTCTTCTTAATATAACATATATAATAATATACTTATAACATTCCTATGTTGTGTTTGTATTGGTGACTCAGGTTTCCAAAGATCTACCTACTCAAGACCCCCTGTCTTGAGTAGATTATAGATTCAGGCCAGCTACGTCAGGATGACTGGAGCAGCTCTTAAAAATAAATGCTCCCAAAACTTTATTTGAATTTGGTTCAATCACATAAGATTCCAATTCATACCTACCCTAAAATACGAATATATATAATTTTTTATTATTTTTAAAGCATGTAACTGCTTGAAATCTATAGAAAATATAACTAGAAAAAAATCCACGCGGACCAGGCAGCAGACGGGACTCGAACCCGCACCCTTCGCAATCCGGGCGAATGCACTGACCAATCATGCTACCGCGGCCCTCACGGACCGCTGCCTTGCAGCTTAAGAATGGCTAGAAGAATAAGAAGCTAATTATATTTTCTTTACGAATATATATTTTAATTCACAGAAAACTTAACGAGTGGCAACCCTAATCCGATCCAGCCTTGAAACAGTAGCGGGTGTAATCCCTATGAAAGTTGATCTGAAAGCGGTACCATACAAAAGGACAATGGTAAGGTGATATACCGAGGTCTTTTTACTTCAACTACTTGCTTACTTGTGAAGTTGCGAATTCGGAAAACACGTTGTTAAATGAGAATGTATTTAAGTGTAGTGAGACACACGCACGAGACGCCGTGGAGCAAGAGTCGTTGCCCGCTGTCTCTATAGTATTATTTATCATTAATGATAAAGCATAAGACCCGTAAGTTAATGTTTTAAAATAGGCACTTGTTATTCTTTATTTAGTTAACTGATTGGAGAGAAGCATTTGTTTATTTCATATTATCTATACATATAATAAAATGGTAGAAATGTCAAAACCGTACATTTAATATTTTTTAAAAGAATACTTGGGGTGTGATCTAAAATAGATACCGAAGCCAAAAATATAGTTTTTAGATTTTTTGTCTATTTATCTGTTTGTCTATATGTATATCCGGGATAAACTCAAAAAGTACTGCATGGATTTACTTCTTTGGCACGAATATTATTGAGCAGTCGCGTCAACATATAAGCTACATGTGGGGACACCACTGCTGGGGCACAGGCCTTCCCTATGGATGGAATAGGGAGATTGGGCCATGACCCGCCACGCGGGCCCAATGCGGATTGGCGGGTGCTAACGACTGCAAATGCAGCCGGGACCAACGGCTTAACGTGCCTTCGGACTATTATGAAAATATATATGTTGTTTTTTATTTAATAAAAATTAGTAAAGTCCTCAGGTATGGCGAGACCAGGGAAAAAAGGATTCATTTTTATATGGAGGATATTATAGATTCCAGTTCAAATTGAATAGGTACTCATACATAAGATAGGTCAGCTATACAAAATAAAGTAGTGCATCAAAGCTACGCTAAGGCGGTACGAAGTTCGCCGGGTCAGCTAGTATTATTATAAAATAAGGCAGTGCAATTGCGAAATCCGTTTGCTTAATTAAGTTATTAAAATTTATGTTTGTAATTTCGACAGCACTGATATAATTTATAACTCTGAATTATATGTATGACACTAGTCGTTTAACCGGCCTTTGTTGTACAAGGAACAACTAAAACCCGAACAATATAAGTGAGATCATCCACACTTTGAAACAGCTGTTAAAATGTTAAGAATTGCCATTTAAGTTCTTTTACTGTTCGCTGCCACTTAAGTGTTAGACGGTTAGAGCAGATAATGGCTTTACCACATTACTGACTTTTTTACCGACACAATGATTATCATATTTAAAAGGAAAATTTACAGCTGATAAATAAAATTTGAATAAGCTTTTGTTCGAGTTCATTCGATTTTTTGGAGTGATTTCGTCAAATGTGTGATATATGATCATAATATAAAATATTTGTAAATTTCGTTCTTACAATCACAATACCCATTATGATGTAAGATTAGTATAGAATATTTGTTTCTTAGGTTTTCACGCACATCACTCATTAAATAAAACTAGTTTTAACGGGTTAATGCACGAAACTTTATTAATTTATTGACGTTTCGCAGCTCTTTCAGGTCTGCATCGTCAGACTAATGATTTTTTTTATTTAATTTTGTCGAGCTACCTTCGAAAGACTAAAAGTTATCTTGATAAGAAACGTCAATAAATAAAGAAAGTTTCGTGCATTAACCCGTAAAAACTAGTTTTATTTAATTAGTATAGAATTTTGTTTAAAATGTTCCAGATAGAATCCCATTCATTTCATCAGAAAAGTTGAATTTAAAACCCTCCATTTTGGGTTTACTTATTATGTAAAAAAAGGCTATAAGCTCAGTTGTAAGTAAGGTTATAGGTAAAATTTAAATGCCTGCAGCTTCCCACACCTGTGTGATAAAGCATTGACAAACTAAGTGTCGCCGCACACGGACCACCGACAACAACCACAAAACGCCGCCACATGCATATTTCTTGTAGTTTTCATACATTTTATATGGACGGGCCACACACGGTACGCCGGTGGCCGCCACACGCTACAAATAGTCGTTGCTCGCTTCTTGTGGCCCGCACCGGCCACCTAATGAGCCGATACAAAACGCCGCCACACGTCACTCGCGAGATTCCCCACCCCTCTCTCCCTTACCTTAGTCGGCCGCTGTCGCGCGCTTCAGCCACTTTAGTAGCCGCTTCTAGCTTCTCGTGGCGGCGTTTGTGGCTGTGGCGTGTGGGCGACACTAATATGCGCTAATATTAGCATTCGAATTTTGAATTCAGTACACTCTTTCAGCTGCACATGCAAACTTATCGTCCCACAACCGTACCCCCAAAATCTTCTATCGCCAGTCACGCTAACGTTTAGACACATTAGAAATATCATTATTAGCCTATTAATGTCCCCACTGCTGAGGCACAGGCCTTCCCTATGGATGGAATAGGGAGATTGTGCCATGAACCACCATGCGGGTCCAGTGCGGATTGGTGGGTGCTAACGACTGCAGAAACAGCTTTGCAAATTTTTGGTCACCCATCCAATGACCGACCACTGCGAAAGTTGCTTAACTTCAACGATCGCAGCCGAATGCGCTAACCACCCGCGCCATCGAGCTCCTCAACGTCTAGACACGCAGTCCGATAATTCATTTCAACACACCTAATTCAAATTTAGAACGCGAATTTTAACACATAATATTTTAGTAACAAAACCACCCAAAGCTTCGTCGCGTAGGTGTGGGAGAAGCGTGCCATTTGTAGTATCGTTACTCGCATGATGCCTATTCTGAGCAAATTTTCTACCTCTTGCGAAGCTCATTTAGGTCACTAGAACTTCATACTATCTTTGCACTATGTGCTTTTTGCGTTATTAAGTAACAAAGCGATGGCTGGTTCGTGCGTCATGCTCGTTAACGGGTGCTGCCAGCAGGGATGAGTCTGCTCCATACTGCGTTACTCTTGTGCTTGTCAACCAGACAGGCCTAGTGCATCACTTGATTTGTACCAGCAAGCCATGGTGAAAAGGCAGAGACTGGCATTGATAAAACAGTGTAAAGAACAAGAAGACTTAAGCAATGTTCTAAGCATAAGCTCAAGTATCTATAAACATATTTGATTTAATATTTTCATAAAGTTTGGTTAAATAAGTTATTGCACTTATTTATACTCCTCTATCTTTATATATATAATTCTTCTGTGAGTGTGTATGTCACTGAACTTCTCTTAAACGACTGGACCGATTTTGATGAAATTTTTTGTGTGTGTTCAAGGGGATCTGAGAATGGTTTAGATTCACAATTTTGTCCGCTGGACAACCCCTATTTTTTTAGGGCGGTACGTAGTTCGCTGGGTCAGCTAGTACTATGTAAAATGTAGATTGTAGTGGCAATTTAAATGCTTAATCTATTTCTTGTGGCAATGGTAGACGGTATCAATCAGTGTGAGACTAGATTATATACATACTAGTGGCCCGCCCTCGCTTCGCTTCGGTGTAGAGCTGTAGTGAAAACTATAGTTTTTGTTCTCAGGCTTGTGCTATAAAGAATGACTTTATTTATATAATTACACGTGTTATTGTGAGTCAACCATAAAAGATAGACATGCTGTTGCGGGATATTTTTTAGACAATTTTATGTAGAATATTTCCGTCATACATGATTTCTATGTAACTTTAACCATTAAGGCTGCACCCGCGACGGAAGCTTAAAAAATGGAGTAACTTCTCCCGTTTTCCCAACATTTCCGTTTACTACTCTGCTGCTATTGATTGTAGCGTGATGAAAAGTATACTATAACCTGCCCAGGAGTATGAAGAATAATTGTACCAAGTTTCGTTAAAATCCGTTGAGTAGTTTTTGTTTCTATAAGGAACATACACACAGACAGACAGACAGACAAAAATTTTACTGATTGCATTTTTGGCATCAGTATCGATCAATAATGACCCCCTGATAGTTATTTTAAAAATATATTTCATGTACAGAATTGACATCTCTACAGATTTATTATAAGTATAGATATAGATAAATTTTTCTAATCAGAAATACGTTATTAATGCTAAGTGTTAAATGTGCTTACAAAAATGTCTTCACGTTCCTGAATTCTTAAGTACAAAATTCGTTGTTTCTTGCAAAATAGTTGGCCACCATCAACGAATCTATCTTTAGTAACTTGGAATTATTCCCTTTGCTGAATCCAGTTTCGATCGTGGTCAATTACTTATTAGCAATAGCTAATAAGTAATTCACAGTTATTTCGTCAGTATGAACCTTGTATGAACACAAACCAAGGAAAAACAGAGAAATAGACAGGCTTTCCCGTTTTCCCGGATTTGTTTACCGGTTAATGACGTCACGCGCTCCTATTAGTGTTTGTAATCACGTGACAATAGGTGATAAATAAAAATTAATATTATTTAATTTAATGTGATTTATTTAATCTAATAAATGTGATTTACGATATTCTTTTAATACAAACTATAATAAAATTAACACGGAACATGAATTTACTATTAGTGACAACATCGCTAGTATGTAAATGGATGTTGTATTGGTAGTGTCATGATTTTTTTGTAAATGTTGCTACTTTTGTTAAATGCTGATGTATTTCTTGCGCCCATTCTTTTCATCGGCTAAAAGATGTCCTGAATAGGTAGAAAAATATATTGGACGATTCAGAAGTGCTTTCAATAAGTGAATTTGAATAATAATAATCTTGACTTGGCTCATGAGGTTGTCGCCATGTGGGATGTTGACTCGGCTATCATTGTGCCGATAGTTGTGACAGTCAATGGCCTGATAGCTAAGAGCTTCGACTGTCATCTGCGGAGGCTCGAGTTGGGTGACTGGATCAAGGGCCTGATACAGAAGGCAGTGCTCCTTGACACGGCTCGCATAGTGAGGAGGTTCCTCTCTCTGGGGCCCTAACCACCGGTAGCTAGGACCCTGTTCCCGC
This sequence comes from Chilo suppressalis, assembly GCA_902850365.2. NCBI lineage: Eukaryota > Metazoa > Arthropoda > Insecta > Lepidoptera > Crambidae > Chilo > Chilo suppressalis. The sequence continues at coordinate 25,603,675 of OU963901.1, read as the reverse complement.
TGCCGGTTGGCTTCTATTTTTTATTATTTTTAAATGTTTTTATTTTTATATCAATATTTAAAAATGTAATCAATATGGTATACAATAAATAAAGAGAATAATAATAATTCTTTATTTCTCTGAATAAAGTATCATTTCATTTCTCGAATGAGCGAGGAGCTCGATGGCGCAACTGGTTAGCGCGTTCGGCTGCGATCGTTGAAGTTAAGCAACTTTCGCAGTGGTCGGTCATTGGATGGGTGACCAAAAATTTACTATCTCGAGCTCCTCCGTGCTTCTTAAGCCGTTGGTCCCGGTTGCATCTGCAGTCGTTAGCACCCACCAATCCACACTGGGCCCGCGTGGTGGGTCGTGGCCCAATCTCCCTATTCCATAGGGAAGGCCTGCGCCCCAGCAGTGGGGACATTAATAGGCTGATGATGATGATGATGATAATTTCATTTCATTTTACTACAGTACATATTTCACTTCTTAATACAAAAGATATCTATAACCACCAGTCAAGTGCGAATTCTCCTCAGTGGCCTATATTCATTTTATTTACGAGAAACACGGTACGTTAAGCAAACGTAAAAAAAGCTGCGCAAACATGTTGCGCTCGTTTATCATGCAAATGTCAAATTGTACATTTATAAATAACAAATTTATTAATTACCTACCACTTACGGAGTTCTATGCCAAACTCGAGTTATACAGTAATAAAGAATATCCATTGAAAGAGCATTTCGAATACGTAATTGTGGAAAAACTACAAATGGAGTACGAAATCATAAATAACCGTAGTGGATTCCAATCTGCACAGTCATTAAGCGTACATTTCACGTGACTCTGGACGTAATAAAGAATGGTATTAGCACTGACAAAGATTACAGCCTAAAGTAACTCTTACATCGTTGTAGGTAAAGCATATTTTTGATTAATGTGCAGAACCAATTGTGTTATTTCAGACTTGCACAAATACGGGCGCCATGCCAAAGTCACATGTATCGAGTTGGTACGTAAATTAACACTTACAGGTAAATAAATACGTATTTTTTTTATTTTAACGTCTCATTTAATTTGACGATATTTTTTTACAGATAAAGCATTCACTGCTATAATGAAACGGACCAACAACATTCGTTTTTAGAATGACATTAATCTCTTGTAATCTGGGGGCATAGTAGTGCCCCCGCCAAGACGACTAGCCGAGTTAAGTCCGAGTGTTTGACAGTGCGAGTCATATGGCCTCGTCTTGGCAACACTTTACTTGAACATGTTTTAGTGTAATAAATATGTTATATAGGTGAGCCTCCTACAAGAATGCCACCAAACCTTAAACAAGGTAGGGTCAAGCAATTCTATTACCATCCAATGGATCAAGGGACACAGTGGATCACGCGGAAACGACGCTGCGGATGAGCTGGCCCGGAAGGGATCCGATACGACCCCAACAGGTCCAGAACCAATCGTCCCAATACCGGTAAGCTGTCTCGTCAATAAAATCCGCGAGCACACAGCCGCACTACACCAGCAACACTGGCTCGACCTGGAGATGTGCAGGCAGACCAAGCTCGCTTTGCCACGAGTGAACACTGCCTTCTCCAAAACTCTCCTACAGCTAAGCAAACCTACATTGCGCATGTTAACAGGTGCTATCACTGGACATGCACATTTTAACAGACATCTTTTCAACTTAGGTGTCACGGACTGCCCCCTATGCACAGGATGCATGGAGGCAGAGGAAACAGCTACTCACGTTCTGATGGAATGCAACGGAGTGGCCGAATACCGGTCGAAATACCTCGGCCCACCAGGAAACCTTCAAGAGGCAGTCACCAATGTGAAGGCCCTGGGGGCGTTCCTGGCGGAGCTGGGCTAGCTGGAGTGATTCCGGCCATACACCCGCCTCACGCAAAACAGGCGCCATAAGGACGTCGAGTTGCGGAAACGCCCGTAGCAACAATAAGAAGAAGAAGATGTCATATAGGTTCTGAAATCCTAGATGAATGAAAATCTGCATCTGGTCTTACTGACATGATAATTTTGCACAGCTCTGAAACCGTGTTTTTTTATGTGTCCTGTCACTGCTTTTGATTAAGTATGTGAATGCTTCGTTTCTGTTGCTATTGAAAGTACCAAAAATATTCCGTAACAAGTATCACCCACCTAACGACACTTTGTAATCTATAACACGTAACATAAATGCGTTAATAGGGTTGTCAAACTAATACGATTACTTATAAATCTATTAATGTCCCCACTACTGGGGCACAGGCCTTCCCTATGGATGGAAAAGGGATATTGGGCCATAACCCGTCAGGTAGTACTAAAAAGAATTTGTGAACATGCATTAGGGGGACCAAACCATTACACTGGATAAGATAAACCACAGATCTTTGCAACTGATACGGATTAACTTTTTTTTGGTGTGCATGCTGTGGTCGTAGATGACTTTACAGTGTCACCGGGTTTGGGGATGGCTAGATCCTAAGGAGACCTCAAGCAGAGAATCGGCGAGTGCCTCTAGAGATATTCCAGGCGGATGGTATCACCCCATGGGGGGAGTCTCCTCTCCTCCTCTGGAGCCGCTAGACCACTCGAACCTGAGGAGGTTGTCTCAACTAGAGGGCACCTCTAAGACTCGGACCTCGGCTCTAGTTAGCCGTTGTCGTGGAGGATACGGATTGGCGAGTGCTAACAACTGCAGATGCAGCCGGAACCAATGTCTTTAAGTACATTCCGAAGCACGGAGGACCTCGAGATTATGATATACATTTTTGTTCACTTATCCCATGATCGGAGATTGAGAAAGTTTCTGCACTTCTGCGATTGCAGATTGTAAGCATTAATGCAAAAGGTTCTGTTAAGAGAAGGTATAAAAAACGGCAGATTTAACTTACTTAAAATAAAGAGTTTTCACAGTAATATAATAATACATTTTTTTTTATATATTAAGGTAGCAAACGACTCTACCCCACCTGATGTTACGTGGTAATAAAGTCCAAACGCGAAGATAGCTGGTACAACAGTTATAAACTGCTACACCAATCATCCTCACCTAGCCGGCCTGCAAAAATACATACATGAGGAGCTCTATGACGCAAGTGGTTAGCGCGTTCGGCTGCGATCGTTGAACTTAAGCAACTTTCGCAGTGGTTGGTCATTGGATGGGTGACCAAAAACTACTATCTTGAGCTCCTTCGTGCTTCGGAAGGCGAGCGTGCCTTCTCTTAACAGAAGCTTTTGCATTAGCGCTTACAATCTGCAATCGCGGAAGTGCAGAAACTTTCGCAATGCACTTTTCCGATCATAAGTGAACAAAAATGTATATTATAATCTCGAGGTCCTCCGTGCTTTGGAATATACATAAAGACATTGGTCCCGGCTGTATCTGCAGTCGTTAGCACCCACCAATCCACACTGAGCCCGCGTGGTGGGTCATGGCCCAGTCTCCCTATTCCATCCATAATGAGGGCCTGTGCCCCAGCAGTAGGAGCATTAATGGCCTGATGATAATAATACATAGCCGATTTTTTTCACGGATACGTATTATCTTTAAAACATGTGCTATACGTATTATCTTTGAAACACAAATTCATACTCTAGATATCTTGTGACTAACAACCCTAGGTACCGATAACACAATACACTTTTTTATCTTGCATGATTAAAAGTATAATTAAAAGTATATATTTTTTTCACATTAATCGTATGTACATTAAATAATCGTAAAATAGAAGTTACATAGGCCATCAGGTCCAACGCAGGTTTTAAAACACAGAAATATCTAATCGTTCCATTATGTTAACGACTTCTTTGTCATTCGAATGAGAACTGACTTATTTATCTATATATATAAAACTCAAAGGTGACTGACTGACACAGTGATCTATCAACGCACAGCCCAAACCACTGGACGGATCGGGCTGAAATTTGGCATGCAGGTAGAGGTTATTACGTAGGCATCCGCTAAGAAAAGATTTTGATCAATTCTACCCCGAAGCGAAGCGAGGGCGGGCCACTAGTAAACTATACAAAAGACATTCTTAACCAATTTGAGGTTTAGCGCTTCTTTGGTAAAAAGTCCATTGAAGATGAAACTAACAAACAAGTGTTTACAACTGGTTTTTGACGTGACAACGTCTTAAATTAGGTTGCGGCTGGGAGTCACTTATGAAAAAGTGTAACGCTCGGTAACGTTACGATGAGTCTCTCGTGTTAAGTTTAAGTTTACATGTACAATGTTTTAGTAAACAAAATATATTTCTATAGTTAAAATTTGTGCAATTCTTATTTTCATTCAATTCCTTGTTCCTATTGTGCAATTTAATTATATTCATATCAATAAATATTCTACCGAGAAAAAGACGTTGTCACGTAAAATCTTCGCCCGTAAAACCGACTTTACAGGCAACCATTTTTTTTTTCGTTTTAAGCATTTAACTGCTGGACGTTTAAATCTAAAGAAAATTTTAGTAGTATAAAATCTACGCGAAACAGGCAACGCAGACGGGACTCGAACCCGCATCCTCCGCTATCCGAGTGGATGCACTGACCATTATGCTACCGCGGCCCTACTAGCCGTATCGAAGTTTCTCTAGTATTTCTTAGGCTGCCGTGCAGCAGCGCCATCTCTTCGCATTGTAGGTAAGGTGTATACAACTTTGAAATACAATGGTAGTAGCACAAATCGGAAGAGATCGTGGGCTCGTTTGGTGGCTCTATTCTTCCCATAGAAAAGGTCTTTGCCCCAGCAGTGGGGATATTAATGGGTTGTGATGATTATGATGAGAAATCTGCACATTTTCCTGGCACATTAGGCTATCATCGCGTCTGGACTCACAGATCAGCAGTGCTTTTCTGTAAAATTATCACGCGTGGATCCGCATCAGATCCGCGCGTTTCCCATACAGATTCGCACGGAACCACATCGGATCCGCGCGTGAAAATTTTACAAAATATTACTGCAGGTGGGATGGGTGATTGCTTCACCTTTATATATTATTATGTGATAATTCATTAACTTTTTTCATTTTGTAGTTAGATTAGTGTTTCCGGACAAATTCGACCTAAAAACCTTCAAAAAAAGAGCGTACTCCTTCCTTAAAGGCCGGCATCGCATTTGTGATACTCCTGGTGTTCCAAGTGTCTATGGGCGACGGTGATCACTTACCATCAATCAGGTGAGCCGTCTGCTCGTATGCCCCATATAACATAAAAAAAAAAACCTTAGTCTTACCGGATTCTGTTGTCTCATTTGTATGATTTCTTTTTATTTCCCAACAAGTTCTCTTACCTGCAACAAACACACATAAACATTTAATAAAATTCAGAGATTTTCAGTTTGATGGATTCATTAAAGCCGAGTTGCTCTAATAATCAAAATCCAGTAAATAATAACACTAGAATATATTTTTTGCGGGTGCAGATGCCCTATATTTCAAAATGGTACTAAAGGGTAGTAATAGGTAGGCCTACACGAACTTTGTTGCATCATCATCATCATCATCAACAGCCAAGGGCGGATCCAGAGGGGGGGTCCATGGGCTGGGTCCATCTGTACCCACTTCACAATTGTACTTCACAATCTGTACCTATTATGACTTGACCACGACTATATGACCCCCCCTGGCGCCAAAGCTGGATCCGCCCTTGTCAACAGCCTATCCTAGTCCACTGCTGGACATAGGCCTCTGAAATTGCACGCCACTCGGATTGATCTTGGGCTACTCGCATCCAGCTCCTGCCAGCCACCTTGCGCAAACCGTCACTCCATCGTGCCTGAGGACGTCCTACACTACGTTTGCCTAGACGCGGTCTCCACTCCAGAACTTGCTTTGAACTCCATTTTATTGCAAATATATTTTAATTATTAAAATTATAATAACATCTGTTGCTAAGAAGCAGAACCAGATTATTCTTATGTTTACTGGAGGGTCATTATTGTAACTGCCCTTTAAACTATGTATATATGTCACCAGCAATCTGCATTATTCAGGTATTCTATACAATACCTAGGCAATGTATGAAATATTTTAAATATTATTTTCCATTTTATACCTACTTTGCCTAGGTAATGTATACAATTCCTATGGATTGTATAGAGTACCTGTTGGCCCACCGGCAATGAGTTTTATAAACAGATGTGGCCTGTGTTTCTCTATTTAAATTAAATTTTAAATTTTTCTATTAATATAATTTATTAATTCAAAGTACGTCAAGTTCTACGCAGACGTATAATTATGATCGATATAATCTTTCATCATCCTTTTAAGTTTTATTCATAACAAAAAGTAGTGCTTTTCCAAAGAAGCGTTTATCACCATAGCCGAGTTCATCAAAATCGGTGTAACTGTTCACACGTAGGCCGGCAGACAGATAGACGGAACGACAGTGTTACTTTCTCATTCATAAATATTAGAATGGATTTAGTCATACGATGGATATATTTAAGCGCCATTAAGCTCAGGTAATAATAAATCCATTACTTGGAGATAAACAAATTATTAGTGTGTTAATTTGAATTAATTAATTAACTCTCAGTATAATGCGAAGGCTCTATCCACTTTACTTTGTTAATATGAGGGAATGGTGGCATTAAAATATGCAAATTTGAGAGGCACAATATATCCTCCCTCCTAATGTTTATTACCGACAAATGATAAACAAACATGTAGGCTGTTTGGGAAGTATCTTTGCTAATTAAAATATAGTATTTATTCTAATTTATATCATGATAAGGTTGTTTTTTTAAGAAAAACGACACAGCGACTGTTGGGCCGGTTTATTTTGTATTACCTTTTTTAAATCAACAATGTGTACATTTGAATTTGGACTTTATTCTCAGTCTCAGCGGGGCTTGTCACCGGAGGCAAATGGGAATAAAAAAACTGAAGTGGGGAAATGACTTCTTTCTTGCCTCTGGTGGCAGTCCCCGCCGGGGCGACTGGGAATAATGGTCCCCGGGGGGATTACCACCGGAGACAAATGGGAATAAAAAAACTGAAGTGGGGAAATGACTTCTTTCTTGCCTCCGGTGGCAGTCCCCGCGGGGGCGACTAGGAATAATGGTCCCTGCGGGGATTGCCACCGGAGACAAATGGGAATAAAAAAACTGAAGTGGGGAAATGACTTCTTTCTTGCCTCCGGTGGCAGTCCCCGCGGGGGCGACTAGGAATAATGATCCCCTCGGGGATTGCCACCGGAGACAAATGTGAATAAAAAAACTGAAATGGGGCAATGACTTCTTTCTTGCCTCTAGTGGCAGTCCCCGCGGGGGCGACTAGGAATAATGGTCCCTGCGGGGATTTCCACCGGAGACAAATGGGAATAAAAAAACTGAAGTGAGGGCAATGATTTCATTGCCATTGGCCTCCGGTGGCAATCACCGCGAGTTTGAAAGGGAATAAAGGGAATTCGGGATGAATTCCAGCGGAATATTTGCTTTCCAAGCTTGCCAAATTGTCTATAGTAAAATGTTAATAAAGATTACGTTTTTGTTTTTAAGGATTTAACTGCTAGATGTTTAAATCTAAAGAAAAGTTTACTAGAAAAAAATTCAACGCGGGCTAGGCAGCAGACGGGATTCGAACCCGCACCCTTCGCTATCCGGGCGAATGCACATTATGCTACCGCGGCCCTGACGGCCGCGTCGAAATTTCTCTAGCCTTAGGCTGCAGGGCAGCGCCATCTCTTCGCATTGTAGGTAACCCACAATGTCAAATGAATACCTTTACAGGTATTAAAAATTTTAAAGAAGAAATAGCAATTACAGTTATGTTTTTATTCTTAAGGATTTAACTGCTAGATGTTTAAGTGTAAAGAAAACTTTTCTTTACATTTAAACACTACTAGAACAACTTCAAGTCAGTGCTTTCTCCCGGATAGCGAAGGGTGCGGGTTTGAGTCCCGTCTGCTGCCTGGTCCACTTTAATTTTTGCTAGTAAACTTTCCTTTAGATGTTAATAAAGAGCTAAAAGTAACATTTATTGAAACTAATATTTTTTTACATGTGGGAGCTTTTTTACATCATAATATTAGCCATAATTAAAGTATCTCAATAATTACTTTTTATATTTTTTTGTTAAGAAATATGGGACTTAAGAGTATGGTATGCAATACTTTTTCTTCCTGTGTAGGTAGGTAAGTACATATAATGGCTAATAGGGCCGTGGTAGCATAATGGTCAGTGCATTCGCCCGGATAGCGAAGGATGCGGGTTCGAGTCCCGTCCGCTGTCTGGTCCGCGTGGATTTTTTTCTAGTAAACTTTTCTTTAGATTTAAACATCTAGCAGTTAAATGCTTAAAAAATAAATAAAATCATAAGTACATTTAAATTAAATTCGTAGTAAAACTCATTCGATATAAATGCGAGACCCCTAAATTTAATAACCATAATATCTACAAAACATTCTTGAAATACATTTCTCTTTGATGTGAAATATTGTACCCCAGAGTCGTAAAGACAGATAATTTTAATTAGCATCAAGCCCCGGTACGGTGAACTGTGTCCATATTTATTTTAATTTAATTTGAAAAAGTCGGTATTTCATAAGATTTCCTTCTTATTACTTCAGTTTTTATGGTACTTGAGCAAAGTTCACTTCACAGTAACTAAAAGTGCTGGAAATGAATTTCTGAGGATTCTACTTGGCATCTAATTTATTAACTGGGAAATCAAACGATGTAAGTAGGTAGAAGAAAATTGACAAGCCCTTTCAGATTTTTAATATTGCTTTTTTTTTTGAGTTTGTATGCTGTTCTTCGCTGATGACCTTTACAGCGACACCAGGTTTGTGGACGGAGCGTGTTCCTAAGAGGACCTCAAGCCGAGAATTGGCGAGTGCCTCAGTCTAGACGGATGGAATCTCCCTACTGTGGGAGTCTCCTCTCCGTCTGGAGCCTCTAGACCACTCGAACCTGAGGGGGTGGACTCTACTAGAGGGCGTCTTTGAGACTCGGACCTCGGCTCTAGCTGGCCGTTGTCGTGGAGTAATTTTGCCGTGTTCATAATTATTAGTTTATGTTAAATATTGGCAAACTAGCATATCACCCGCCTGATGGTAAACAAGCACCATAGCCAATAAATAGATGCCTGCGATACCTAAAACATCGCTCGCGCCGTTGTCTAGGCTGACCCAATCCCTAGGGCAGGGTAGGCGAACCAATGGCACGCGTGCCACTGATGGCACGCGACACAATATTTTGGGCACGTCGCCAATCAGAAAACATGTGTAAAAAATGATTTAAGTAGGTATTTTATGACGATCGAACGCGAGTGATCCAAGTTAGCACATGCTATTTTAACAATGTTTTCATCTACCTATGCCTGCGAGTCATTGTTTTCAGAGATGAATAACATTAAAACTCGTTTAGAAACCGTTTGACAGATGAATCCAGTTCAGCATGCATTTTGATAAAAGTAGCATCTTACAACCCTAACATAAATTATTTGTTATCAAACCTGCAGCAACAGAAGTCACACTAATTTTACAGTAATCTAATTTATGCGTGTAATAAAAACATTCCAGAATGTGTCTCTTTGGTTTACTTTATTTCATAAAGATTTCTGATAGTATTTATATTATTATCTTCTAAATAATCATAAAGTCAAAATTATTTGATGGCATGCCAATGACCCAATTAAAGATTTTTTAGAAAAAATGGCACGTTGATTCATAAAGGTTCGCCTACCCTGCCCTAGGGGATTCACGGAACCTTACAGTGGTGTAAGTAGGTACTGTAACGCCCGTAGCGTTACGGCCTCCTTGCTTGTGTTACCTCTTTGTTTATGTAATGCCTACAGCTGGCAGTTATATTAAAAGTAAATGTCATTTTTTTAAGATTTGAATATGGGAACCTTATGTCTCATATCGAAGATTCCAGCAGATAGACTTCAGGCACAAAAACGAGAAGTTAATATAAGTAAAAATAAAAGAAACAATAATATAATTCGTGGTTATTATTTAGAGCTGAACAAAGTTACGCTCCCAGGCATATTCCTTCAGGATAGAGTATTAGAGTACCTACTAAAAGGTACTCCTTTGCTTGTGTTAACTCTTTGTTTATGTGATGCCTACAGCTGGCAGTTTTATTAAAAGTAAATGTCATTTTTTTAAGATTTGAATATGGGAATCTTTTGTCTCATATCGAAGAATCCAGCAGATAGAATTCAGACACAAAAACGAGTAGTTAATATAAGAAAAAATAAAAGAAACAATAATATAAATCGTGGTTATTATTTAGAGCTGAACGAAGTTACGCTCCCAGGCATATTCCTTCAGGATAGAGTATTTATAGTACCTACTCAAAGGTAGTTTCTTAGAATCAAGAGAAGTATGTATTCTATTAGAATTTCAACCTTTTACGATTGAGGAGATTCGGCCTACTGACTGAGCCATTCCATCCATTTATTTTTTTAAAGGGAACCTTAAATGCATTCCTGCATATGCCGCGGTGTCATGTTCACTTATCGCTGCTTTAAGTTGAGGGTAAGCAACAAACTTGGATGACCAAAAAGAATATTATTTTCTCGAGATCCTCCGTGCTTCGGAAGGCACGTTAAGGCGTTGGTCGCGGCTGCATCTGCAGTCATTAGCACCCATCAATCCACACTGGGCCCGCGTGGTGGGTCCTGGTGTAATCTCCCTATTCCATTCATAAGCCTGTGCCCCAGCAGTGGGGACATTAATAGGCTGATGATGATGATGATGACGCTTGTTAATATCATACAATACCTAAATTAAATGTTGGATACATACAAAGCTTTCAACAAGTAATTTCATTGTCTGTCGCTTCTTTCTATTATACAATAAAATTATCTTAAATTAAACGAATGGAAAGAATACCCCTTGTCTAATCCGCCTTACAAATTAGCCACTTAACTTCTGAGAGTTCGTCGAAACGAGAACAATTTGCGAATAATTCAAATAGGAGAGTTTAAATTGTAACACAAAATGGCCGCTTGCCTACATTTTCGATGAGCGTAGTGTAAACATACGAAAGCTGCTTCACAACTGCCTCTGTAACGAAGGTAACTCGAGTTGTGCTCATTACACCAAGTGTTCTGTGAGATTTTAATTAGGTCTCATTATTTATGCACTCCCGCATACTGTTTTTGCTAATTGAGTTAAAAATGAAACGCTCCACGCTAACAGTTTAATAAAGGTACGCCATTTCGGTCACGTCATTTAAATGTGGGGTGACATCACTGCGACAAACGATTTTAGGACGCAGGATAAATAAAAATATAAATTAATATGTATTTAGCTAAGCCGTCTTTAATGTTTGTCTCCATTGTTTGTGTATGTCGGCTAAGTTTGACTGTATCAAATAAATTATTATCTATTATCTGCCAAAAATTTTAACATCGTAAGCCTTTGTTGTAACAGAATGAAAGATATTTGTATCATATTAAGCCTATTAATGCCCTAAATTTTTGTACACAGGCCTATAGGGAAGCCTATTGATTGGAAAGGGAGCATGAGCCATGACACAATACCAGGCTCGCTCAGTGAGGATCCCTGCTAATGATTGCAGATCTGTATTATCCCCTTCTCGGGGGATGACCGCATCAAATGAAGCCTGTAAGGCCTTTTTATCATAGCCATCCCCCACGGGTGTCTTAGTCAGTAAGTCTGACATAACCCTGCAGCCGACTGTAGGGTATCCATGAGGATTTCACACCCGCTCCCCAACGATTGAAGACGCAGCCATCTGAAATACGAGATCGGTAATTGCGAAAGTTAATTTACTTTCACGATCACAGTGAGAACTAATCACTACATCATCGATATCGTAAAAATCATGGTATATACCTAAATACTATTTTGGTTTTGTGAGGTAAAAGTTGTCCGCGATACGACTAACGCTTGGTTATCCTATACGGTATATAATCCATTCATAACTAAGGCTTGTAGCTTAAGAAGGAATAATGGAAGGCTTAACCATTCATCGTTTAAAACTTACTTTACCTCGTTTAGTTTATAAACAATCTTTAAGTATAAATGTAAGTTTAATAGCATTTCATATTACAGACAAAAATGGTTGGGTTTGAACTGTTCCAATCGTACCAACAGGTTTTATATAATGCATAAATCATGATAAAAAATTTAGTTTATATTTTAGAGTGAGAATTGATTTCTTTTAGATCTATAAGAATTGTAATAAGAATTTTATTAGATTGAATATCTTTGTTATTTATGATATTTGTTCTTATAATTTCTTTTGTAGTTACATTGTAACAACATAATGATTTGTAAATGTTCTTAAATTATTAGCTAAAAAATGTCCAATAACGGGTGGTAGGGGAAAAAGATGTTTGGACAATTCAAAAGAGTTGTACTGTACAGCCAATTTTAATGAAGATATATTGATTTCTGAGCATCCTCGTTATAAGTAGAAAGCATCTATCTATCTATGGAGAAGGATTTTCTTTTTAATGTATTTGTAGTATTATTTTCGTGATTCAAAAACGCCTAAGAATGACAGAGCCTAAAATAAACGTCATCTGCTTGTAAACACGCTATCGAAAAGATGTTACTTTATACTGTTTTACGTTTTAATAAGAGCTATGTGACGTCACCTGCCTGTAAGACACCATATTTACTAGACAAATGATTTCGCTGCACATTTGAAAACAATTTTTATATTAGTTTTTTTTACAAATATACGCCACAGAATTATAAATATATCCACTTTTATGAAGTCACAATACACTTATAAATAACGTTTAAACGTTTTTAAAGAGAAGACAAATAGCCTTTTATAAAACTTTGTTATCACGTTTCGAAAAATAAATTGCTTCCCTGTAATGACGGTTGAAAACTTTGTACCCATATACTTTACTGTCCTCATATGAGTTAATTATATACATTAGAATAAATTAACGGTGAACATTCAGCCTTAATTTCGGATTAAGCCGTTATTATGTTATCAAGCTCGACGCAGGTGTTAGTGAGTATGTGAAACGGAATTAATAAAGTTAAAGTTGGCAAGCAGAATTGTTTACCTGAAGGTGGTAATAATAATAATCTGTAGTAATTTCGTTACTGAAACAGTCTTAGGGACGCCCCCGCAACTATCTTAACAGTGTTTGTTAATTTAACACTAAATATTTAATAGAGGTAGGCAAATCGCACACTCTTATTGGAGCGCTCGCCTAGGGATGTAACTTTCACAGTACATTCTTATGTACTTATCACAGTGAAATATTTCACTGCCTTTGCTGGTAGTATGATTTTCGGTAAGTAAGATTTCCGGAGTTCCACTGAAAGGTGAGGATAACATGAGCGGCACATTTTTCCTGCCGTATCGGCTGTCTTTGCAACTGCTCACCACTAAGCTTAATAAAAAAGTTACATCAGATATGGAAGTTGCTACTGAATTTGATTTTACTGACATTCCAGTTTCGACTACCAAACCTTTGAGCTCCTCCCCCATTGAAGCTAAGTCTATTTTAAAAGAAAGTATGAATGATTGTAATACTCAGTTTGAATTTGAATATATTAATTCTTATGATTTAATAAAGTCTTTTGATCAATCAAATAAAAAGAAAACTTCTGATCTGTCGGGAAATTCCGTTGATGTCGCTAAATCAGTAATTAAAACAATAGCTCCAATCTTAGCTGACATATTTAACCAGTGTATTGATTGTGGTGTTTTTCCTGATCTCATGAAACACAGCAAAATAACTCCATTATTTAAATCCGGTAGCACAACTGACCCCACAAACTTTAGACCTATATCTGTGCTACCAGCTTTTAGTAAGATATTTGAAAAAATAATGTTTCTATAAAAATAAGTTACTTTATTCATATCAATTTGGTTTTACAAGGGGTCGCTCTACAACCGCCGCTGGTGTTGAGCTTTTAAAACATATTTTTGATGCCTGAGAGGAGTCACTTGATGCTTTAGGTGTCTTCTCTGATTTGTCCAAGGGTTTTGATTGCGTTTTTCATGAAAAATAAATCAGGAAAATACGCCACTATGGATTTATAGGTAGTACTCTGGATCTCATTGTGTCATATTGAGCGATAGGATCCAGAGAGTTGACATTAATGGCAAAAGATCTCCCGGATCGTAAGTAAAGATGGGTGTTCCTCAGGGCTCGATTCTTGGTCCTTACTTGTTTTTAATTTATATAAATGACCTACCTTACTTTGTTAAGGATAATCACGAGATAGTATTGTTTGCAGATGAAATTTTACTTTTATTAAAAATTAAACGAAAGCAACCACTTATTGACGACGTGAAAAATGCCATCTCTAAAGTAGTCCACCGGTGTAATGCTAATAATTTACTGCTTAATGAAGGAAAACTGGAAAGTTTAATTTTTTTACTACCCAATGTGAAGCATACACAAACCATTGTAACTATTAAAGATAAGAATATGGACGTTGTGGACACTACAGTATTTTTAGGCATTACACTAGATTCTAAGCTTCAGTGGGGCTCACATATTGAGAAATTGTCGAAGAGACTCAGCTCTGCAGCCTACGCGGTAATGAAGATACGCCAATTAACTGACGTAGATATTGCTCGATTAGTATATTTTGGTTATTTTCATAGTGTGATGTCGTACGGCATTTTGCTGTGGAGAAATGCTGCTGACATTCAAACTATTTTTGTGTTGCAAAAGCGGGCTGTTCGATCAATTTACAATCTTAAGACTAGAGACTCTTTAAAAGAAAAAAATAAAGAAATAGATATAGTAACTGTTGCTTCTCAGTATATTTATAAAATTTTAATGTTAGAAAAAATATTACATTATTTCCTGTAAATAGTGATAAGCACTCGCTTAATACTAGAAATAAGAATAAATTAGCTGTACCAATTACAAGGCTCCACAAAATCAATAATTCTTTTAAATGTTTTTGTTTACGCTTCTACAATAAAGTCCCTAGCAATATTCAAACATTAAGCGTCAATAAATTTAAATTTACTATTAAGAGTTCTTATTAATAAAGCCTATTTCAGACAAAAATGCTTGGGTTTAAACAGTTCCAAACGTTCCGGCAGGCTTTTTTTATAATTATGATGAATATGAAATTATTTTGTATTGACACTGTAACAATATAATATTTTGTAAATATTGTTACATAATTATTAACGCTGTGAAGATTTTTCGCCAGTTTTTCTCCACAACTAAAAAATGTCCTTAACTGGTGGTAGGGGAATAAATATGGACGATTCAAAAGAATTGTATTTTGCATCCAATTTGAATAACGATATTTTGACTTTTAAGCTGGAAACAGTACTCGACCGACGTTCGGCGATGACGTCTGTCGGACGTAGCTATATCTTTGTTAATATATGAACGCGCATACTGCTACGCCGATTATTTGTTAATCCTCGGTAGGCGCCGATGATCAGTACATACCGACCGTCAGTCGAGCACTGCTTCTAGTCTTAGGGCTCAACCACGATCTTGCCACTATGAGCGATGGCTTTAGAGCGACGTGTCTAGTCATGAGAGGAAAATGTGCAAATATGTTAGAAGTACGACGTCAGGAAGCGAGGCCACAGCTGCTTGGGGCTAGTGTAAAGCTTAGCCAGCCTACTTAAAGTGCGCGTCTTGGCCATTCAGTTAAACTTAATGTCAGGTTTTCAGCAAGAGGGATTTCATGCAAATGGAAAATGTGCTATGCCCAACTTCTCTTATATATTTCACTAAATGAGTTCCAGGAAATAATAATGAAAACCTTAAAAATCGGAAGTTTCACTGAATATAGATACTGGCATTCTAATTTACTGCGTACAATCTCCCAAAAGGAGTTCCGGGGGGTTTTCCCCACCCTCCGAACTTTGGTATTTCGGGACTGCGTGGGCGGATTGCATGAATGCCACCTATAAGGTCAAGGTTAGGGTCGGAGGTCACTGCAGTTGCGCAACGCCCCGCAATGCATAGGTAATATTGATTCCATTCACAACTAAATACTACGCTCGTTTGCGGAACACGATAAAGTACTCCCTGTTCCCTGTACTGAAATAATAACGGTCATACGTAGTCGATACGCAGTTCGGTCAGTAAGTGATGGAATTAAAAAAAAACTAAAACACGCTTACTGCACTAAAAAGCCAAAATAGCCAATAATATATATATATATATTGTAAAAGCGTATACATCATAATAATAATAATCATCATCAGCCTATTAATGTCCCCACTGCTGGGGCACAGGCCATCCCTATGGATGGAATAAGGAAATTGGGCCATGAACTATCACGCAGGCCAAGTGCGGAGTGGCCGGTGCTAACAACTGCAAATGCAGCCGGGACCAACGGCTTAACGTGCCTTCCGAAGGACGGAGGAACTCGAGGCAGAAGATTTTTAGTCACCCATCCAATGACAGACCACTGCAAAAGTTGCTGAACTTTAACGATCGCATCCGAACGCGCTAACCACCTGCGCCATTGAGCTCCTCCATAATAATCATAATCAAAATCATTTATTCAGTTTAGGCTCTTACAAGCACCATTATCCCTATTGTGTCTCAATATCGACTGTGGAAATGCAAAATCACTTATACGTAGGGTTTCCATTTAGGAATTTCAAAAATCCTGACATTTCGAAAAAGTCAAAACTTTTTACTCACAACATGGTACCATTACTCACTTAGTTTCAATGGATAGTATTTAAATATGTATGTACATTTATTATTCATATTTAATGTAATTTAAAAAATCCGGACAATTTAGAGATCCGGGCTAAGTCCGGACATGTCCGGACGAATCTGGACGGACAGTAACCCTACTTATACGCCACTTTGGTCGAAAATGAGTTACCTTATATATATACCATTTTTTATGACTTTTTGGTAAAAAATTATGTGTGTCAGCTCCGACGCACGACTGGAGTTTACTCCTTAAGTTCGATAGTCTAACCAGACGCAAAAAGAGTTTATTTAACTTAAAAAAGATTGATACTGTATGAAAGGGTAAATTAACAAATTAATGAAAATAATATACATATATAAATATATATTTATTCATTTCATATACATTTATTATAACTAATCGACGAAATATTTTACATTAAACTTTTTACAATAGTCAATTTCAGATGTGCATAAATATATTATTAGGAATGTTGATAAATTATGTAATTATTATTATCAGACTACTATCATTTTTTTAAATATTAATTAAATCAACATTGTCTGCATTATTAATTACAGTGACAAGTGGTTTATGGTAACTAAAATAAGACACATGGACGTTCGTAGATACGTGGTTCACGAATCTTGAAAATACCGCATCAATGGTTGTACCATACCTCGTTGTCCCCATTGCTCTATCAGAAACGATTTCTAAATTCAGTTCAGATTTTTAAAAAAATATTAATGTCAATCCGTCATCTTTGTTTGTCAAAGTTGCGCGACATAGGATGCGCACCAAAAACGTAACGAGGTCATTCATCGATAGATTTTACTCCTCACATTTTTCTCATACCGGGCCCCTTACATGTATATGCAAATCGATTCTTAAGGAGTAAACGCCAAAAAAACTTTGTTCCTCGTTTCTGTAGAGTAACTAAAGTGATGTTTAAGCGATTTTGCTTTTTCACTGTCCATAAAGAAGATAGTTTTGATTTACCTGAGAAATTTTACTAGCTAATTCAGACAACTTAGGTTAGATCCGCTAAAACGTAAAGGGCAATCACAATAAATCTGGTAATTTGCATGTTCTCATTTAATGGTGATTAATGCCGGTGTAAAGACCCTCTTCGACCAACCGATCGTTAACACAATTTATTTTTAGTAAAGTACTACCCTTATTTTAATTATTTCGGACTGAGCGGAGTATTTCATTGCAAATTTTCTCGACGCCCTCTCGTGGTCCCGGCGTAATGAATTTCTAAAAATTTACATAGAATTTTACTACTTATGTAGCATCAGCTTGTACTTTGAATCTAACATACATATTATACACACACACATAAATATTAGTTAAAAAAATTAGTACCTATTTAAGATTAGGCATGATGACGGGGTAAAGTAAACGATTTTTTTTTTAAACACTCACACCAATTAGCCTAGCCCCAAAGTAAGCACTGTAAGGCTTGTGTTAGGGGATACTAGGGTAACGGATAGAATACATATATTGTACATATATAAGAATATTTATATAGAAATACATATTAAACATCCATGACTGGAGTACAAATGCTCGTATTCATCACACAAACATCTGCCCCCACCGGGATTTGAACCCGGGACCTCTCGAGTAGGTGACACCATGAAACCCGGCGTATAAACCACTTGGCCACGGAGGTCGTCAATTCTATTTAGTCCGTCAGTTAGATGATCAAAAAATAATGGACACATATTTTTTCTTTGGGCAATCAACCAAAAAATTACGAAGATAAAGCGCGTCAAAGTTTGGGAGTAGGGGCTCGTGAGGTCACTTTTAAGTGAAAATTGTACCAAAACGTGACGTCATGCGACTTTGCAAATCAATATAATTATCTCTGCAATGTTTATATTATGTGAAAAAAGAAAAAAATACGTGTCCAATACTTTTCGATAATCTACCTGATAAACGAAGAAAAAAAAAATAGTCATCATCCCTATTATATACGCTTTTGGTTATCAAGCGACACACTGACTGTTTGATTTCTCATCTCCTGTCACTAGGAGCCAAATTGGTGATCCCGACGTATCAATCAATTAATGAACGTAATTCTCTGTGATTGCATATTTCAATCGGCCTTCCACAAGCAGTTCTCACCGCTTGTAATTTCAAGAGGCTCTTACTCTATATTCACGAAGATATTTTGTCGCCACTAAAGAGAGAAACTGAAGATAAAACCGGCCAAGTGCGAGTCAGACTCGTGCACCGAGGGTTACAAACTCAATTTAACACCTCTACGCGTTTATGAGAAAAGAGGTAGTAATTTTAAAAAATTAAAAAATATATATATGATGTAACTAAAAATTTACGGTTTTCGCAATTTTTCCTTTATCTGTACTATAGGACGTTACTTCGTACCAAATTTCAAGATTCTAAGTTCACGGGAAGTACCCTGTAGGTTTTGATTCCTGTGCGAGTTTCGAAAATTTTCGGCATAAACGGTTGTATCTTTTGATTGCTTTGGCTTAGAAGTTTGATATTTTTACAGCTCCAAGGGACAGTAGACATGATTATTAGATATGAATTTCAGTTTTACATCTCCACGCGTTCCTAAGAAAAACGGTCTTGACAGACGGACGAACGGACGGACCGACAACAAAATAATCCTATAAGGGTTCTGTTTTTTCCTTTTGAGGTACGGAACCCTAAAAACAAACAAACCCAACTCTTCACTATGGCATTTCAAACACAAAATTTGTCTTCACCATCGTCACTCAAGGACGACTGAAAACCTAATGAAAATAATACAGCTTCTCAAGGAAGTCACATCAATCCCTGAATCAGCGTATGCTGAGATAGCAGAAAAGGCCATCGTAACGCTCATATTCTAAACAGCGTTTCCGACAAAATCCTATTAATGTCCCCGCAGTTAGGGCAAAGGCCTTTTTATGGATGGAATATGGAGTTTAGGCTATTACCTGCCACAAGGGCCCATGTGCGGATTTTTGAATGCTAACGCAGATGCAGTCGGGACCAATGGCTTAACGTGCCTTCCGAAGCATGGAGTAGCTCGAGATAGTGAATTTCTGGTCACCCATTCAAAGACCGACCACTGCGAAAGTCGCTTAATATATACTTACATACATACTTGTGCCAACAAGCTCCTCAAAATGATAACTGGAAATTGTTGGTAAGTACCACCGAAAGTTTGGTGACCAGTGATCATGCTGTACTACAGATAGGGCACGCTGCTCATATCAAGCGAAGAAGTCTCATACGGAAAACTAAATCCGGCAATAACTGCGTAGAGAGTTGGATTTGACGGATTAAGTCCCCGTCTTTGTGTCACCCATCGTAAAAGTGGGACACCGGAGACACCGGAGCAGACATATTCGCCCGAACCAATGAAAAGTCTAGCAATGCTAAATTGCTTTTACTTATTTTACTATATCGTAGAGAATATGACAACACGTCAAGCACTGGATGTAATTAGTGTCTGAGACAGGCCGTTATAATTAAAACAGCGAAGCATTACCTGATATGACTGTACCAACAAAATCCGAATACCCAAACATCAGTATTAGATTAGTTTGTAATTTCATTATTATCATCTGCAATCGATAAAGTGTATATTTTCAAACTGTATGAAATACGAAATTTAAAAGAACTCAGGAATCTTCATTAAATTAGCCAATAACTGTCGTTCTTCTTTAATAAAATATGCCTTTATACAAAATAAGAAAGTCATATCTCGCCAGTAACACTCCATCGAGGTAATGGCTTGACCATTATCGGTAAGCAGGCGGCTGGCATTGTGAGCTACTAATCAAAATAACCCATGGACCGAAAACACGGCGCAAGTCGCAACCCTAACTGCGCACAAACCCTTGAATGGGAACGCGTAGGCGGAAAAGGCGCGCGTGGGCGACGAGACAAAGACAGACACATAAAAGGTGCGGAGAAAGAGAGAGACAGATACAACAGGGGTGGAGGGAGATTCCCGCCCACGTCTCCTATCTTCCACTCCAATGGCGGGTGAATGGATGACGCAGAAACTGAACTGTTGCTTCGCTTTTGTATAGGTTTTTTGTTCGCCGCTGTTGATAAATAAATTGTGATAAATTGTCCATCTGCTTCGTATTACGCCACAACAGTAGTCTTAAATAACAATCGCTATTGAAACGTGAAAATATATCTCTTGGATTTTTTTTTTGACATGAGCCCTACGAAATATTTACTGAATTTGGTGCCAAATTGATGATATATTATGATGATATTGTGTAACGTATGGCTGATTTATTTGGATGTTTGGCAGACAATTACACTGAATTCGGGTAACAATTAGAAAAAATGATAATAATTAATAATAAAATACAATGACACACGTCATACTTTTGTTTGGCTGTTGTTTGTCTTACAACCTCGAAGTTATCAAACGAAAATAGACATTTATTATACAATTTCAATAACTAATTGAAGAATGCTCACCAAATTATTGAGTAAGTACTAAATTGAACAGAAAATCAACATTACACACACACACTACTAAAGGTTCTACATACATACACTGATTACGGTGGGGGCAGATGTTTGTGTGATGAAGACGAGCATTTGTACTCTAGTCATAGATGTTTAATTAGGTATTTCTATATAAATATACTTATATATGTACAGTATATGTATTCTATCCGAAATCCTAGTATCCCATAACACAAGCCTTACAGTGTTTACTTTGCGGCTAGGCTAATTGGTGTGTGTTGGAAATATTTATATATTATGTTTCACTCTTTCTCCCTTATTAATAAACAAAGAATAAACTTAGATTAGTTACTCTATATTTTGTTTCTATTCATTAAATAACAAACGGCACCTGAGTGATATGAACAAAACATGGCGTAACTGGTCTAAGCTTAATCTTTGTTTATTAATAAGGGAGTTTGAGTTTTAAGTTAATTTAAAAAGGTATATTCTCGGCTATTAGGCGACCACAAAATAAAAAACAAAAAAGTGAAAAAACAAAGAAGTAAGAGAACATGAATGAATATACGTTCTAAAGAATCGTCACTCGGAAAAGATCATGCAAATCGGATCTTCCCCGTAAGTCCCCTGAGCCAATAATGTGTACATCGTGCAAGGCACATAAAGTGACCTTTAATATTAACGCATTATGATCTAATATGCAGAAAACTGTCTGGCTTAATGTGCACTCAGTAGGTACACAACTATTATAAGTCTTCGCTCTCCGTAAACCATGATTGACTAGCTGATGTTTATGATCTAACCGAGGAATGCAATGGAAACTGACATCTACTAGGCGCGCTTTAAGTTTAAATTTTCTTTGAACAATGCTGATATTTACAACTGTAGTTGAAGCTGAAATGCTTGCTAGGGGAAAATGGGGCTTATGTAGAGATTTGAGGGTGGGTTCTGCGATGCATGGGTGGTGATAACGCTCGGCGCAACTACGCAGTACGCTGTGGGTTGACGCGAGTGACGTCACGCCCGGCCCTGACGTCAGCCAACGTCATGACGTATTCAGTGGAGACGGAACGAACCTTGGGGCGGTTCAAGGTCATAGGATTTTGGAAAATATTGTTCTATGAAAGTTTCCTGCCTATGATAGAGGTAGGTTGGTATCTATGTTAAAAATTCGATAGTTTATTTATTCGATAGGTTATCTTGACAATTTAGTTCAATCTTCAAAACACAATAATAATAATTGACTGAGACTTTGCAATGCAATACAGAAGTTGAACAAGACTGGTGTTATAGCACATTTTTGTACCATTTTCGCATCTTGCAACACCAAAAACAATTCCTATGGACTTTTTCAACTTGGAAGAAAGAAATAGTTTGAAAAGCCTTCTCAGCTTTAGTCTAAATTAAATTACATCACAGTCTTTACAAAACAGTTGGTACAGTGTCAATAAAATCAGTTGAGAACAATTGCTTTGATTTTGGGTGTAAGATTTGTGCCGATGTATTTAGTATGTATATGATGATAAACGTACTAAATACATTACAAGTTAAATAAAAGCTTTAAAACATTAAACTTAGTTTGACAGGTTGGCAATAAGACCCAATGAAAATTGTAAGGCTTAGGAGGTTGTGTCAATCACTATAAGAAGCCGCACTACATAAACACGGTCACCTCATCGGAAGCCAAAGATGCGTATAGTTTATATGAGCGGCAGCCCGCGACTTTGTCTGCGTGGAAAAATTTCGCGGTTTCCCATATAAACTTCCACCTCCATTTTCCCCCCTTATAGGATGATTTCTGAGATAAAATGTAAATAGCCTATGTCCTTTCCTGGGACTCAAAATATGTCTTTATTAAATTTTATATAAATCGGTTCAGCGGTTGAAAAGTAAAGAGCTAACAGACACAGAAGATGGAGGACAAAAGACTTTTTTCCTGTGAGTGTATATGCCGTTGGTCGGAGATGACCTTTACAGCGTCACCGGGTTTAGGCACGGCGAGATCCTAAGGGGATCTCAAGCCGACAACTCGCGAGTGCCTCTAGAGGTATTTCAGGCGGATGGCATCTGCCCACCGGAGGAATCTCCACTCCGTCTGGAGCCTCTAGACCACTCGAACCTGAGGTAGTCGGCTCAACTAGAGGGCGTCTCTGAGACTCGGACCTCGGCTCTAGTTAGCCGTTGTCGCGGGGGTGGAAAAAGACGCGTCCAAAAAAGGAAGAAGTTTTGACTCCGAAACATCAAGAAGACTGTATTGCCAGCGTTGGAGAAATAATTCATCTGTCAAGAAATAAACACAAGTACGCATCGTTAATGACCAACCTCCATTAGAAAATGTAGCTACCTTTGTAAACAAAATACTGAGATATAAGTTTGTAACTACGTCCTTAGACGCACCAAAATGTCACGTATCTTTTGTCTCTCTATAGATTCAGATTAACTTTCTATGGCTTTTGCATGTGTTCTCCAAATAAAAGTCTCTAATTCTGCAAATTACTTTATTATAAATATAACCACTGTCCTTGAAATAACTGCCTACAGCCGAGCGGTATTCACGCGGTAGGGCTGACCGCCTACACTACAGTATTTTCGTTTCATCTACATAATTGAGTTTCTTTTTAGTTTTGTGATTGTAAATATTTTATTTCATATGTAAAAAAATGCTGTGAATGAATTAGGAAGTGTTACATAAAGTACATGTTTTTTTAAATGTAATATTTAATAAAAAAATAATATAGATTTGAGACAGAAAAATATTTACGCCTCGACTGAGACGTCCGAAAATCTTTATTATTTTTAATAGTATAATAAATACGCATTCGTATAACAAGCAAATGAATATACATGGGTCATTCGTACGTAATACGTGTTTACTTGGTTACTTGCTGTTCAAGGGGCAGAAATATGAATTTTAAGTGCCAGCAAGTTGTAGAGATCCCACGCACGACATACTCGTAGCAAGTTCACGCGGTTTGTGTTAGAAATTCCATTTTCGGGACACTAGAAGTATACGCCCTTCTACGCGGCACCGTTTCTTTCCAGCCGCCGAGCAAATGTGGATTTTTTAAGGAGTCCGGAAAGGAAAAAGTTCGAAGGCTACGAGAAATTTGTTGTGCGGAAAAATTTGTGAGGTAATATTTTGTAAATGTTCAAGAAGAGTGTGGTGGAGACATTTCGTAGACTCTTATCTAAAGTGTAGACAAATTGATAGGATATCTTCCTAACCTACCCTTTAGGGTTTAAATTATAAAAACAAAGAATTTCATAACGCAAGTTAATTTAAATAGGAATAGATTTATCTCAATAATAATTAGTTATGATATTAATTTAGCTCTTAACTCAAGAACAAGTAGCGTCTTGCTTAATCTTGAATTAATAAATTAGATGAATTATTTATTATATTATTTTTATTAATTTTTAGAACTTAAATTTTATGTACCGCAGTTATGGTGATTTTAGACTTAAACTTTAATATTCCTTGAACTATCAGATCTCAGTGGCCTTAAGGCATGCTCACCGATTGAAACGAACTTATGTACCTATAATTATTGCCTCAAGTCTGGGTGTTGCGAAATACTTAATATTAGAAATTTAAAAAATCTATTTTAAGATATTTGTTACTCAATCCAATTGGTAGACCGATAAGTTTAATAAAGTTCTAACTGGATAATCAATTTACTCATAAATAGATTTTCTAAGTTTTTGTGGGATACTTAAAAGATTTTTTTTAATAGGTCCGACAAATGACTCCACCCCATCTGATGTTAAGTGACGCGAAGATAGCTGATACAGCAGTTCTACCTGCCACACCAGCCATGCTCACCCTGCCGGCCTGCATGTTGCTTCTTCAAGCCTCTTTTAAAGCATCCCAGGTTTTAAGAGGGAGGGAACACGTGAGCGGGCAGAGCATTGAATGGATATATTTAATTTCAATAAGTCGTCAATATACATACATATACATAAGTATTTCGTATCGCAATGTAAGAAGTTGGTAATGACTGCGTTAATTCCAAATAAAGGAATTTTCGTCCCGTCTTCCGAGACGCCTAATGACTTTAGGGATGGGATCAGGACTAAAAGTCGATAGATTTATTGGATCGAAGTTCCTTTTCCGAGAGTACGAACTTGTCGGATGAAGGCTTGGGGATAAAGTGTTAGATTTTTTCGTCAGTTGGTTCGTAGCATATTGTGTGTAGTTGTGTATTATACTTACGATTATTTTGAACTTCGTTCCAAAGGAATGTTCCACGACAGTCACGTTTGCTTTAATGATTTTTTTTTAGTATGTGCAGCGAATGAAATCTTTCTATTATCTATGATAGCGTATATTGTAAGTGAATAACCGATTAATAAATAGAAATGAATTTACAAATTACACTTAAAATAAATTAAACTTACATTAGCATATTCAAAAGTTTGTTGTGCTGTATGCTGAACAGGGTTTACTTATGTTAATGTTTAAAGATATTAACACCTATTACAACACTTACTTCACGAAAGGAATTGCCTGCTACTTGATAGGTATATAAAAAAACAGCTACCTACATAATATATATCATTGTTAAACAAATAAAGATCCCTAGACTGTGATCGGTGTGAGCCAGAAAATCAATCTGGACACTCATATTTTACCACTGCGTGATTCGTAACGTATCAGCGGAACAAACAAACTACAAGCCCCAGGAGAAAACAAACAATTATCGGGGATATCGCTTTCTCAAATATGTTCATGTATCGATATTCATAGCCGCCAGCGCTCCCCTAACTCGGCTGGTATGAGGTTCTATTTATAAGTCCTCCTTCAGTGACCCTGGCCCCTCTCCCATCTCAATATCTCTCTTTACCTCCACGAGGCGCTCTTAAACTTCCATCAATTAGTTCCGCGACAACTTTGACGTTCGTTTTGCGTTTCTCGCATTTAAAAACGGCTTAAAAACAAAATTGGAACGCGTTTTCGGATTAGCCATCCAATGTGTTTTATTCATTTTCAATTTGGGACGTTCGTTTCGAAACAAATGAATATGCATGGGTCATTCGTACGTAATACGTGTTTACTTGGTTAAGAGATTACCGAATAAAGATCTGTCGTCTTTATTCGGTTATTGAGGGCCATTTGCACCAGCATTCTTAATTCAAGAGCTAAGCCGCGTTGTTTTATCGAAAACTAATTTGACCGTAGTTAAATCTTAAAACAAAAAAAAAATAACCGTTTGTCAAAATTTGACACATTTACTATGTATTTGAAGTGGCATTAACTATAGTAAAATTTTATTAAACTCTTTGTTGCATTAAAATAGTTTTCTATGGATGAAAACACGCCATCTTAATCCTGTTTGACACATCATTTCATCTTTGTCATTTGGTGAAAGTAGAATGAGGTTTGAACTTAACCATTGAATTAAGATTGCTGAAAATGGGCTTAAAGTTGAACGGCTATTTTGTTTAAAAATGGGAACAAAATTTCCGTGTACTGTGCATGTAAAAATACGCGCTGTGACCTTTAAAAATAGATGAAGCACCATATTTCCGTGCCGGTTCAAATAAGTGGCTGTTTACATTCACAGCTACTCCCTCCCAGGGGATAGGCGTGACGTCACGGGGCGGTGGGATGGGGTTCTATTCCGGGACGCGCGTGGGTGCCTTTATCTCCCTCCAGTATCCTAAACCCAGGCGAACTTCACGCTAAGGTTTTAAAGTGTCTAACTTCACGTGTAGGTATAGCCTTCACCGGTTGTAAGACAGTTTTGCGGGGCGGACTAGGTTGGAGTCCGTTGGGTTAACGAAATTTGACCCAACTAATGAATTTGGAGTGAAAACTTATTTAGGCAATTTACGTTAGACAATGCCGAAACTCGCGTTACCGTCACGTCAGGCTCATATATATATATATATGTGTGTGTGTGTATATATATATATATATATTACAAATGGGCGTATATCGTAAATGCCTATTATTCAAAATACATCAGTTGTATGCACTAAAAACGTTAGACACTGTTTTAAACCATGTCAAAGCTTGTATAACATTTTTTCCTTAAAGTCGTAGCTTACAAAAAAAAACTGAAAATTGGTAAACTTATCCGGTGTAGTTAGTAACATTTATAAGTAAACGCACGTATGCAATAAATAATGAATAATTTATGTGTACAAAGCGAAAGTGGTCCTTGCAGCTTATTCCCTTCTAATTGCCACACGGGGCTGGCCAAGCACCATTACAATTTCAAATATGGTGCCAATGTAAGGTTGCGTATGCACTTCAGGAGCTGGGCTCCCGACTTTTCTATCGTTAGATATTAATAAAATGGGATATTCTTTCATATTCGTCATTTGCCCTTATATGACAAGTTTTAGAAAACGATCTCATGTTATTGACTAATGTTTGTGGAGTCCGTAAAAAGTGGATATTCATCATTCTGTTGCGTATTTCAGTAAAAGTAAACTCCATTTTCAAGTTGCCGCGAAAACGTTCTTCTGGACAATATGGCGTCTTACTAGTGTGTGACGTCACACGACTGATATTAAAACGTTAAACGATACAATGTCATGTCACTTTAACCGGAAGTTTACTTGTGTGTGACGTCATTTAAGGCTGCGCCAATCCCAAGCATTTTGGGTCACGAGACAATAGACAAGAAAACTATTATCTTTTCATGGGTTTTTAGTAAAATCATGAATAGTTTTGTTGTAAAAGTAGTAAAAATCCCCTGCCAATATTCATTCTAAACACTGATGCTAACAATTGGCACTTTATTTTTAATGTTGTCAAATACCCTAATTGGTTGGTACGTCCACCCGGATATGTTCGAATCTTGTCTGATGCCTGAACTGAGTGGAATTTCTTAAGAGCGGATACAAGCTGAGACACATTTGAAAAAACTATTGTTGTCACGCATTCGCAAATACCACGCGATAAGGACAACAGTAGTTATCGCTGAAAAGTGCGTATAATAATGGCAAAATTAGAGGTTTGTCTCTCGACGGTTTCCTACTCGAAAATTAGATATATGTAAAATAAATTTTACACAAAGAATAATGAGAAGTTATACTATGATATTTTTTTCTTAGATTTTCACGCACATCACTCATTAAATAAAACTAGTTTTTAACGCTCAATAAAAAAAAGTCTTTCAAAGGTAGCTCCACAAAGTAAATAAAAATCATTATTCTGACGATGCAGACCTGAAAAGGCTGCGAAACGTCAATAAATAAAGTTCGTGCATTGTCCCGCTTAAAAGCTAGTTTTATTTAGTTATACTATGACTCTTTGTTTTGCTTTTTTGTAAATGCTTATTAAATATCCACACTTGACGTCTTTACTGGTGATAAAAATTTGTTTATTTTTGGCCCTTTTCGTGGGCTTTTAGTTTCTTTGAAACGCAAGTTATCGAAAAAAGGAAGACAGAGGTGCATAGAGTGAGTAAAATGATATTTTATGAATGAATCTCAGATTTTTAGTGATAAAAAACATGGAGGAATCAGTCGAAAACGTTTGTATGTAAAAAAGATTGCCCACTTCCGCTTTTAACAAAAGTCCGATTTTGAATCACGGTGTGAATCAAACAGCACTTTTCTATAAAGAAAAAAAATACGCGATGTTTGGCTGCAGCCAAAATTAGTAGGGTTCATTCATCATCATCATCAGCCTATTAATGTCCCCACTGCTGGGGCACAGGCCTTCTTTATGGATGGAATAGGGAGATTGGGCCATGACCCACCAAGCGGGCCCAGTGCGGATTGGCGGGTGCTAACGATTGCAGATGCAGCCGGGACCAACGGCTTAACGTGCCTTCCGAAGCACGGAGGAACTCGAGATAGAATATTTTTGGTCACCCATCCAATGACCGACCACTGCGAAAGTTGCTTAACTTCGCAGAACGCGCTAACCACCCGCGCCATCGAGCTCCTCGTTAACATTAATTACTACAACATCAAAAATATGTTGTTGTTATAATATAATGTATTAGAATTTTGATTTTCTATATCATTAATTATCAAAAAAGACATCTAACCTCCATGAGTTTTCCGGTTGAAAAACAATGCAGGTTTACCCTATTTTGATATTGAATTAGTAATTCTAACTACCAAAAACTTTCATAAAACAAATCTAGGGTAGGGTTAACCCTAAATTAATAGTGCGTTTATTAAAGGTATAGTGCGCAATAACATGTGTTAATAAATATTATTATTGTTACGTCAAATTTATCATGTTAACGGCTCTGTGGTTATTGTACAAAAATAGTAGTCTCGCCTTTTGTGGTCAACTGGTCCAGAATATGGGTGTTATAAATTATGACCAATATGGCACACTTCAAAGCGATACTACCGACTTTTATGTCGAGACACAGTGGACACTCCAAATGCGTACCTATATTCTTTTTAAGAGGCCTTTCACATTTTTTGCAAAAAATCGGAATTTTTGAGCGCCTCGTTTAGCCCCTTAGAAAAGATTCTGACTATTTCCAATATTAGTAAACAGTATATTTATTCTTTCTATTGTTAATTAATGTAGAATAATTGTAAATACTAGTTTTCTTTCTTTGTATTGATCGTTCTACCGCAGCTAGTTTACGGAAAAACGATAATATGCACAATTCTGCAACACAGTTTTTGTAAAACTAAAGCAGATTTAACGATTCATAATTTTATGTACATTGCTTATTGTTCCAAATAAAGTTATTATTATTATTATTTCAAACGCCTGAATCTCTAAATAATGTTCAATAAATTAGATCAAATTAATTACTACGACATCAGAAATATATTATTTTTGTATCATTATGTATTAGCATTTTGATTTTCTATCACATCATTTATCAAAAAAACTTCTAACCTCCATGAGTTTTCCCAAAAAACAATGCAGGTTTACCCGTATTTTGATATTGAATTAAATAGAATTACTATCAAAAACTTTCATAAAATTAATCTATCATTATTAAACTACTAAAATATTTACATATTTTTATAATTAGTTCATTAATAATTATTTTATAAGACTCGAAACATCACCCGTAAAATGCAATATTATTAGTGCAAATCTACCTACGCGCCGATCAGTACGGCAGAGTGGCGCGATTTTGTAAAAGGGCTCTTAAATGTAATTAGATTTCGTACAAAAATAAGATAATAAAGTTCTTTTTCGCCGAATTCCTATTTTTATTGAAATTGTTCGCTCGTCCATATTTGAGTGGGTCGATTGTAATGAACATATTGATTGTAAGAATAGGCATAGAGTAACTATTACAAAAAATAATAAAAATTAAACAAACCTAACAAAGAACCGTTATTCATTTTGGAAAACATTATTTGGTTTACAATAATAACAACTGCGTGAGTAACTCAAGTCTTATTATCATCATCAGTCTATATATATATATATTAATGTCCCCACTGCTGGGGCCTTCCCTATGGATGGAATAGGAAGATTGGACCATTACCCACCAAGCGGGCCCTGTGCGGATTGGTGAGTGCTAACGACTGCAGATGCAGCCGGGACCAACGGATTAACGTGCCTTCCAAAGCACGGAGGAGCTCAAGTTGGTAAATTTTTGGTCACTTTTACAATGACCGACCACCGCGAAAGTTGCTTAACTTCAACGATCGCAGCCGAACGAACACGCTTATCACTTGCGCCATTGAGCTCCAGTCTTTATAGTATAAGAATTAGAAGAAAATCATGGAACTGGACTCTTTCTAAAATCCATAGTATAAGTATAATCATCAGCCTAATAATGTCCCCAATGTTGAGTCACAGTTTTCAGTATGTTAACCACAAAATAACAGTTTTTGTTTTACAAAATTTACTGACACAAATGTTTTCGGAACAATATCATTGACTCAATCAATGCTAAATGGGCATCCTTAAAACGTGTTACTTTATACAGTTTAAACTTTTTTATGCTCTGCCAACCCCAATTGTGACATAGTGTTATATGTTGTATACATAATGTACTTTACATACAACAAAATAAGGTTAAATGTTTTTTGCGACGTTGATATTTACTTAATAGTCGTTTAAATAAAAAAAACTCGACTGACATTTCAAAACAGTGTAACAGAGACTTATCTGCATAATTATTGTCATTGTTGACTCGATTTACTCTCAGCTTAGCCACGATGAAAAAAAAACCGAAGCAAAAATAATAACCTACCGAGGGTAAAATAATGAATTACGGTCGAACGACGTAAATCACCGTGAGAGATGTCGGCACATTTCGAATTTTTAACATTGTGAATAAAAAGTACATTTACTAATACGAGAATGGGTCGAGTTGGGATTTGAATTACGATTCGACAATCGCTATCCTCAATATAGTTATAGGTTAGGTTAGGTTGGGTTAGGCGCACAGCGGATTTGCCACTCAAATTGAAGCGCCCGTTTGGGAAAGTAATTCCCACCTTACAAAAGACCACAGTAAAATAACGCTATCTTTGGTGGTGGTGTGTTTCTGCTGGTGAGTAGTGTTCCAGGGCTCCGCGGGGTAGGGGATTGGATTCAGACCGACAAGGTGAGGATGGCTAGAGCGGCACATCTTCTGCCGTATCATCTATCTCTGCGACTGAACTCTACTTACATTTACACGCAGCCAAAGTTAGGATAAATTGTTGCGCCTCGTATAAAAAAAAGGTAATACAACACAAATACTGCATAAGCATCAACAGTAAGTAATAATATATATATATATATATATATATCGATATACACGATCGATATAACACTATCTATCGTGTATATCGATATATATCTATACTATACATCGATAACAATAAATATATATAAAAAAATAAAAATAATAAAATAATAATCTTTATTTCTTCTTAACAATTTTTGTACAAAAATTTTCAGTGATCGGGGTCCTCTGTTAAGCTAAAAAGCCTGTGTCAGGGGACGCCGCTCTTCCATAAGTAGTTTATTTTTATTTTCTAATTAAACAATATTTAATAATGTTCATGTAGCCGCTGTATGTGTGCGTGCGTGCATGTGTATATGTGTGCGCGTGCGTGTGTTTGTGTGTGTGTGCGTGCGTGTATAGATGTGCGTGCGTGTGTATATGTGCGTGCGTGGGTATATGTGTGGGCGTGTGTGTATGTGTGTTAAGATGTGAGCCTCATTTTAACTCTTTTTCACTCTTTAGTTATTTAACCTTCTCAAGTAACATTTCGATTTCTTGATAGGTTTTTGCTTGCAGCCACTCTGTTATTGAACACTTACAAGTATAATAATTTTTATTGTATATTTTAAGCTTTTTATTTAAATTATTATACAATTCAGCTGAACGTGCGCCATACTGCCTCGTAGCAAAAGTAGTATTGCATTTTTTTAAGTCGATCCTTTGCCTCCGGTTTGTTGCGTTTGTAGAGTTATATATTAACGTTTTATGCTTTTTAAGGACTGTGTGCAGTATATACAGTTTTCTTACTGTAGGCAGGCCACTGTTTCGATATAGATCTTCAGTCGGGAACCTTCGCTTTTTGAACATCATAATCTTTATCAGACTTCGCTGGGCCCGTTCGACTTCAAGGAAGCTAGTTTTTACAGCACCTCCCCAAACGGGTATGCAGTACGTAATAACTGATTGTGCTAAGGATATATAAATATCCTTTAACAAGTTTTTGCCTGTAGATCCTAATTCTGATATTGGCACAACATGTCTCAAGATCTTAAAAATCCACATTAACTTTCTAATTCTTTGAATTACATATTCAAGTTGTGGACACCAAGAGAGCCGCTGATCAAGTAGGACTCCCAGGTATTTAGTCTGTGCTACTTTTTGAATGAGGGGACAGCGGCAATTCGCCGATGATGTAGGGGAACATCGATGAATCCTCAGTTCAAAGTCAACACCAGGCTGACTGTTATTGTAGATGCTGAAGCATACATAGTTACATTTGGCAATATTAAGAGTAAGGAGATTGCTTTGTAGCCACTTCCCAACTTTTACCAATCCTGCTTCAGCAACTAGCTTAACTTCATCCCAGCATTTACCAGCGAAAACAATGGCAGTGTCATCCGCATAGCAAAATACCTAATATATATATATATCGATATTTATATCAAAGTCGGGCAGATATCGATATCCGATATATCGACCATGCCAAGGCGATATTATCGATATTTTTAGTATTTATTTTTTATAGCTCTATATGTAGGGGTGGAGTATTTGCAATATCGATATACATATAAGTACAACAAGTCAGATAATTATTATCGATATCCGATGTATCGACTATATCAACGCGCTATTAATCGATATTATCTGTATCTTTTTTAGCCGTAGCAGCAATGGTACAGTAGAAGCAATGAACCTACCAACCCAGAACAATTAATTTTCTCAAAATAATTATTTTCAAACAAAACCGATTACATTTTATTGCGACTTTCAGTCAGTATATGTCTGATTCAGTTAGCATGAGAGATGGCAGAAGTAGCGGTCACAATCCCATTACTGTCCTCCGGAGCAGGACGTTTTGTCCCCTGAAGTATTTCTAAGTGGCTACGTTCAAGAGGAAAGGAATTTATTAGACCTTCTTATAAAGAATACTCGGAACAAGCTTTACTCGATTTTAAGCTGACCTCTTTTTTATTTTAATGCTGGCATAAAATGCGACTGGACATGGAAACAGACAAGTATTCTAGGCTTTGAGATAATAGAAGTTGCTAAAACTGGATCTATCGCTGCTGGTTATCTAAAACCTGACACTAAATCTAGGGCTGTTACCGTGTCATAATAATTTAATTTCAGGTTCAGATTCTGCGATTTTGCCGTTTTCTAATATACGAGTAGTAAATTGTTAGAGATTGCATGCTTTTATTAAAATAAGTCAAGGCAGGTTTTTGGAAGAAATGGCAGACTCAAATCACCAAACCCAATGAAATATAGGTAGTTATCCGCTATTTGTTGGGTTTCATTATTTTGAGTATGCGTAATGATTTATTAAATTTAACAAAGTCAATTGAGAGATGGACTTTAAAATACGTAACTTATCACATTTTAAATGGTACTGTTTGGATTTTGTTGTTGTTGGAAAAGAAGCCCTTTTTATTGACATCTCTTATGTCTGATTCTAACTTAAAGGCATCATGATTTTTATTTTTTGCGAGCATTATGTAGTTATTTTTAAGGCGCTTATTGCGGTTGCAAATATTTTACGGTTGCTAAGTGATAACGTTATCGTCAGTTGCTTTCTTTACACGAATGTTTAATTTGTTGCCCGGTGACATTAGACACATCGTCGATCAGAGTAGATTGTCATCTAAAAAGAACTAAAAGTGACAGTGACTAAAAGCGCGGGCTCTTCTGATTTATTATTTTAAAATGTTACGTTTTCTTCAGCTTACTCAGTAATGTCTTTCATTTTCTTAATGTGAATTTCAGGAAACAAAATCTTGTATCTTGTAAAAACCCAAAATAATCTAATTAGCAAATGGAATTATGCCGAGGCAACCCTAATGGCCAGCCACCTCTGGCCACTTAAATGTCGCACTACAAGCTTTTGTACAAAACATTCCGGATACATCCACTCCTGAAGTTGGGTTGCACAAATTGGTGCTTATTCCTGGGCGTTAGAGTTCAGTATGAGAGGGCACGACGGCAATAGTTATGGCATGTCTGTTTCGGTGACCATCAATGAATGTCAAGGGTAACACCGCCTCTGCAGTAAGCGTTTTGTATTATAATTTTTTACGCCATGTTACAACAAGGGACCACGTAAAAACTATTATGTGGATCATTAATTATTCTTGCATATGACACGACGCTTTGATGCTATCATACGTTATAATTAAATGCTTAGTGTGACCAACATTATGGGTACAACGATGCCTCCAAAGTTAAAAACGTTTAGTTAACGAAAAGATTATCATAAAGTTTGACCAAACATCTATTTATGAAGTGATATTGCGTGAAATATGAAAACAAATAGTGTTTTTGCACCAACATAAATTCACAAGTTGACGATACTTATACATATATCCCTTGCGAGTAGCTAGAGAAATAAAGGTTTTTTTATGCTATTAAATAAGGGTGGCAAATGAGCATACCGCCCGCCTGTTGGTAAGCGGTCATTATGCTACAATGACGCTTGACCGCGCGCACATAACCTAACCTAACCTAACCTGACCCCTTCTCCTGTGGATCGAAAGTTATTATAATGTGGCCTTCGGTAAATATGGTGGTGACTTGAACAGACCGGTGCTCTAAGTCAATCGCAAAATTCGCTGTGCTCTTTCTATGACGTAACGTATTTAGTTCTCAAGTCGATTTTTATAATGTTTTACATACTTTGTTATACCTTGTTACCTAATACTTTCGATAATAGTATAGCTAAGACTATGGCATCACAATGTGACATTATTTGGATCTAAATTGTTGTCTGGAAACTGATTGATCACCAAACCATCACTCAACAATTTTGAAGATACTACCGCGACAACGGATAGTGCCTAGTTGATATTATCTTCAATTGTACAATCAAACTCTCATTTTAAAATATTATGTATCGGGTATCATAGTTATGTTAATTAATTCAAAAATTATAAAACAAACATTGAATTTTATCGGGATTATTTAAATACTTTAGTTTTGACATAGTGATCTATTTATATAAAAATAAAAAACATGGTAATAGCTGCTCACGGCAAGTTTTATAATCATTAATATTAATTTAAAAAGAAACAAGTGACATATCGATTTTTTTAGTGACGCGTAGGAGCAATGCGTCATTCCCATTACACTTCTTTGTTTAGTGACAAAAAAAACAAACAAGTAGAGTGAACATGACAGAACAAAGGCATTAATTGTGGTTGCATGACAACAATGAGTGGTTTAATTACTTTTTGATTAAATGTCGCAAAAAAACATTGTGCTCCGTAAGCACAAGATAATTACAAATTGTCAAAAATAACGACACAATGTAGCCAAATGTGACGTCCTATGCTGTTAGTATAAAGGCCTGCGCAGGCGAGGGAATTTTGACAGCGGAGGACAAAAATCCCTGAATCGTGAAAAAATGTCCGCCGAGAACCTGCACAAACTCAACGCACGGGCATTTGTTGCTCGGAAATTTATAAAATAATAATATATGGAAGTGTTTATTTTGTGGTAACGTTGTGTTGTATAAATACGAAGTTTCAGAAAAAAAGCAGGCGTTTTGGAAGGAATCCTGGCTCCAATCCCTTTATATCGGATGAAGCGCATAACGCAGCCTTAAGTACGCTGTGTACGTTGCTGCACAAAACATGACTTCTTTTTTCTTCGGAAACTCTCCCGTACTCCAGTCCGATCGCTCGGTGTCCACGGTTATTCGGGGCACTTTTTGTACGAAGTTCTACGTAATCCATCGTATGCGCTACTTGACGTAGTTGTGGCAGGCAAAAAAGTCCGCGAACAAAAATCTCTCGTCTGCGCAAGGCTTAAGAAGTGATATGATATCAGAATACCTAGGCTAGCTAACAAGCACCTTCCCCAGACAGCAAAAGAATAATTATAAAAAAAGGTAAGATTTAATTATACCCAACCTATATCAAACGAAGAAGAACAACTTCTCTCTTATAGAAGCCAACGGTAAAATAATACTATCTTTATAATTTTTTGTATCTCTCTCGGATAATGGGATGGAGTCAGAGTACTCAACAAACGAGTACTAATACACGAATATATCATAAGCATCGAATCTCAAAGAAACGAATAACCCCTTATTCATAAACATTAAACTTCCTAGCAACCACACCTTCCAATCTTGTTCGTTAAACTTTGTGATCAAGGGGTGATCAATGCCTAGAATTTGTAAGCTAACAAGTCTGCAATAATAGGCATACGCACATTATGATCATGGCCATAGAGATCGGGCACAGATAAACAATAATAACGTACCATACGTAAACGACCGCTAATAGTGCCAGTTTGTTTGGAATTATTGCAATTATTGGACCTAGTTCGTTCGAACAGATAAACCTTATTCGTAATTTGCTTTGGGCGCGCGCGAATTCTGGCGTTTTGTAGGTAATTGTCTATGCGTAGGTGTTCGATCGTTCCGAATTAGAAACTGTTATAAAGCTTTTTTGATGTAAAAACTTCTTTAGTATAGTTGTGACTTAAAGTTCGATGAATCGGAAATAGAGTATTTGATAAAAGATAGGCATCCGTAATTTTATCATTCACTATAAGAGGCACATAGCCGGTAAAGGTCTTTAGGTCGACACCAAATGATCGGTGGTATGATCCTGAGCTCGGTTATTATTTTCTTTAATTAATAGCACCTGTCCTCCGTGGCCGAGTGGCTTATACGCCGGGTGTCATGGCGTCACTGACTCGAGAGGGTTTGTATTCCGGTGGAAAACTTCAGTAATGGTAAGTAATAGTTATTTATAATATAAGTGCGTAAGTTGGTTATTAAGAATGAGTAGAATCACGAGCTTATAAAAACCAATCCCGCACGAATGTCATACAACGTATTTCAGCACATTTGCTATATTCTAAGGTGCAGTCCTGTGACCGACAGCATTTTTTTTATCAAAATGTGTTAACGTATGGTTGCATTTAATGAAACCGCAGTTAATTTAACACAAATATGTGAATTATGTGGTGGAAAAATACAATCGCCTGGCGACCGCCTTTCGAATTATCACGGCCGCCAGCCCAGCCCACAGCGTTATCAGTTGCCAAGCCGCGACATACTAATAAGAATATTGTCCATTTATCAACACTTCGCTATAATATAAAGCTCGGTTTATAAGCTCAACGAAAGTTGTATGCAAGCGTAAGCGTTAGCGGATTTGAAAGTTTAAAAACAACCAATGGACTCAAATATTATACTACAAGATGCTACTTTGAACCATGTCAGCATGATTATCAATTGACTAATAAACTGTCACTAAATGTATGCGAACAACATCTTCATTACCAGCCTATTAATGTCCCCACTGCTGGGGCACAGGCCTTCCTTGTGGATAGAATAGAAACACGACACTAACAAAAAGGTAGTGTTATTTTATTGTGGTCTTTTGTAAGGCGGAGGTTACTTCCTCAGACGGGCGTTACAATTCGAGCGGAAAATCCGCTTTGCCCTACCTTGTTTAAAAATATAATACTACCCTTTTAACAAAAAAAAGAGCAAAATCCACCGTAAAACAGCTGTCGTATTTAAATAAAACACCATGTTTTTCTTAAAGTCAATTTGTCTGTCACAGTAGGCAATAATAATGCAAGTAGTTAATAACATGTCTGGTATTTAAAAGGTCAGACTAAACTTATTTACTCTATAAATTCCACTAACAACTTTGATCTCGTTACGCGCATAGTAACTGGTAACTGGAAGGGTGCACACACGCACATATTATTACGTGTGAATGTTTGTATGTAACATAACTTGTACTTGAGTGAGGTAGGACATAATCTTTTCTTTATTATCGCAGTATCAGCAAATGGAATGCTTTACCCGCTCACGTGTTTCGCCACTCCTACAACCTTCCCAACCCAGGGTTCTCCAAAAAGGCATGAAGAAGCATCTTGCGGACTCCCTCCACAACAACAGCTAACTAGAGCCGAGGTCCGAGTCTCAGAGGCGCCCTCTAGTAGAGCCGACCTCCCTCGGGTTTGACCGTAAATCTGATATCCTCAGATTAAACTAACAAAATAATTCATCATCATCATCATCATCATCAGCCTATTAATGTCACTACTGCTGGGGCATAGCCTTCCCTATGGATGGAATAGGGAGATTGGGCCATGACCCGCCACGCGGGCCCAGTGCGGATTGGCGGGTGCTAACGACTGCAGATGCAGCCGGGACCAACGGCTTAACGTGCCTTCCGACGCACGGAGAAACTCCAGATAGAAGTTTTTGGTCACCCATCCAATGACCGACCACTGCGAAAGTTGCTTAACTTCAACCATCGCAGCCGAACGCGCTAACCACCTGCGCCATCGAGCTCCTCACAAAATAATTAAAAACCCTAAATTTAAACCATTCCTCTACGCGTTTAGGAGATAAAGGGTCTTGACAGACAGTGACACAGTCAGACAGACGGACAAACAGACTGCAAAGTGATCTTAATAAGGATTTCGTTTTTATTTTTCGAGGCACGCAATCCTAAAAATAACCCACTTCTCTGTTCGTAATAGTTAGTGAAGACTAGTCGCGAATATGTAGGTTTATCAGATGCAGCAGAAATTAGAGTTGCTCGAGGTGCAGGAAATATGTTAACACAATTTTTTATTATGTACATCCATAAGTAAAATTCTATGCAAATTTTTTTCTAAGTGGCTTCGCACGGCTTGTGCATTTAGCCAATGTCAAGTGTTACAATGTTTACAAATTCTATAGCACTCGTGGTCAAAGTAATAAATCAAGCCAAAGTAAGTGGCAGTCAAGTCAATCCCCCTTTCCCTATGTTTCAGTAAATGTGTGGGGATTTACTGGAACCTCCCCGTGGATTTCTTGAGGGAACGTCGAAAGACACTTTCCGCTATTTTTTTTTCACTTACCAGCACTTGTTTGTTGCACTTGCATGTTCCCGAACACTTAGTGGTTAGTAATCCACCATTATTAGACACTAACATCCGCCACAACACAATTTTTAAGAACAAAAACGAAACTATAAAGAGACGCTTCCCGATCCCGCCAAAAAGTCCTATGCAAATGTTCTCATAATTGTTATTTGCTATTTGACATTTATGTATATTCTTTAACGTTTCTAAATGAATAAGTAGAAGTTATTTAAAACTTATCAGATCAAACTTTGATTAATTGTGTAAATGCACGGAAGCAACTAAATATTAATGTACCTTCTAACGATACGAAGTTTTTTATATGACATGCAATTTGAGCAATGGAATGTGTCCAAATTTGAGCAATGGAATGTGTGCAATTTAAAGTGTCTCGAGAGCTAGACACAATTGCTTTTGGCATTTATAAAAAATGCTCCCGACATTGGTTTCCGCGACCGTTCAAGATCTTTACATAGTTTTAAACTAATTTTATCCCGCTGTATGTACGCTTAGAACGTTTTTAACAACGGATTTTAATGTAGGTTTCAGCAATAGATGGTGTTCCAAGAGGGTTGTTTACCATTTTATGTTTAATACAAATCCGAGAGATAAAAAAATATTCAACACAGAAGCGAAGCGAGTCCTCGGTCCATAGTTTGAAATAAGCACAGAATCCAAACATAAGGTACAGAATGCATGCATTTTTTTTTCTTGAAGCATAGAAATGGCTGTTTTTAATGGCTTATATAAAATAATTGCGCCATTTGACTCCTTCTAAACTACATATTGAACTTTTATTCGCTTTTTAACCTCAGATAATTTTCCCAGAAAGTTTTTAATATTACATAATTATGTTTAATGTAAGCCTAGAAACGAAAACTATAGTCTATATCGATGCAAAGGCGTGAGTGGGTTAGTATTTCTTGAAAAATTAAGTTCTACAATTCGATGTCATTTCAACGTACTATAATGATATCTATAAAAAATAAAACACGCAGATAGAACGATTTAGATAATCTAAAAACTAGCACTCGACACAAATGTCAGCAAACAATAAATTATAGGAAAAATAAAGTTTTACGACGCAAGATAAATCGAGACAAATATAAAATTAGCTTGTTCCATTAATATCAAGTTTTCTGATTCCATTAGGTAGTATGAAGTAGGTGCACGTGTTCTGTCCCATTTTTTGTTTACCCATATTAACATACGTCCTTGATTGTACCGATATTGGTTCTGCGGATTGATATTGATACAGTTTCCATATAGTGCCTTGCGAGGGCGACAACTGCCCACGCTCACTGTTTAAGTGAAAGATCTTTTTATTTATAATATTATAAAACATTCGACCTTGCAAGCATATCACACACAAGCAATACGGTGCAACGACAAAGATAAACTTAGCGTGGTTTTTCCACACACGTCGCGCCCCTAGCCAGCGGTATGGTCCGTAAATGAATTTTATGAATTTTTCATCGTAAAAAAAAACAAAAAAAGGGTTCCTTAGTCCAAGAAACCCTTATAGTTTCGTCATCGGTCCCCGATTTTGCTTGGGGACTGTCAATCATGCCGACTACGAAGGGGGGGGGGGAATTTAGTGCTATTATTAATTTTTGCAAAACTCACAATCCATTGTGGATTGTGATTTTTGAACAAAAACAAAACGGGGCGACCCCTTGTTCAAGGAATCGCTCATACAAAGGAAAATAAATCGTCTTAATGGTAATCCAGCCAGTCTTAATTGTTTTTTTCTGGTGCCTACGCTATATTCGGGAAAGGCTTCCATTCAATATTAGGTGATGTAGAGTGATTTGCTTAGCTTTGTAAGAAAACATAGTCATTAGTTAAAGTCCTCAGTGAATCTACATTGTTTATGGTGCCATATTATGAATGCGATATTGAATATTGTGTTATAAGACGACCTTGCCGGTTCGCAACTATGTACGCATTGAGAAGACGCGTTATTGTATTGTAATAATGTGTGACTCATTGGGCTTTCCCGACCTTATACAGACCGACGTGGGAGTGAGGATGGAATAATGACGATTGATTGGGCTAAAACCACAACTACATCGGTTATTGTTTAAGAAGTTTCAATAAACTCATTTATACGCACGCATCTATTTCTTTATGCGTAAAAATACAATTTTGGTTCTTCGAAAGAGGAAATCTTTGGAAGAACCAGAATTGTATTTTTACTTATAATATTTTTTTACAATAAATACAACTCTTTTCACTGCTTAAGTTGAATTCGAACTAGCAGCTATAGCTATTTCTACAAATGCACACCCACTTATATAATAATAACTTAAGACACCGCTATTAAAATATTAGATTATTTCCTATAAATAGTGGGAAGCCCTCACTTAATACCAGAAATAAAAATAAATTAGCTATACCATTTACTAGGCTCCACAAATTCAATAATTTATTTAAACGTCTTTGTGTACGTTCCTACGAAAGTCCCTAGCAATATACAACGTCTTCGATAATTGAGCGTCAATTAATTTGAAACAACTATTACAAAAGCTTTTTTTAATAAGGCCTATTATAAGATGTCTGATTATATTTCAGACAAAAATGCTTGGGTTTCAACTATTCCAAACGTTCTGACAGGCTGTTTGTATAATTGATTTTGTATTGCAACCGTAACAATATAATATTTTGTAAATTTGGTTACATAATTATTTTAAGCTGTGAAGTTATCCACACCTTAAAAGTGTCTTAATCGGGTCTTTATAGGCAGGGAAAAATTTGGACGATGCAAAAGAGTTAGGTAAATTATGCTTCCCATTTGAATAACGAAAGACTGGCTAAAGCTGCATTTTTTCATATACCTAATCATAAAAAGAAATATAATTATATTGTTTCAAACTTTCATGGTCACTAATATTATAGTAATATAAGTTATTTACGGGATTGTTACCATGTACCTTGTTTTTATCGAGTTTCCGATATTTCGGCACTGTTGCAAGCGCCATGATCACGGAGTAACACAGTTAGTCCGTGATCATGGCGCTAACACAGTTACTCCGTGATCATGGCGCTTGCATACTATTCTATATATTACTAGAAATATCATTGTTTTGAAAATGTACCAAAATATTCTACCATCTTCAATCGCTGTCTTTGTCTGCTATTTCAATAAGTCGATCATATCCTTTGACCTATCAAAGACCTTGCAATGTGCAAACACGTACATGTTAACAAATTCATACCTATATAAATACTGCAGCTCTGTCTACGTGGGTAGAGACGGTAACATTACATAGGTACAGTCAACAGAAATCAGAAATCAATATATCGTTATTAAAATTGGATGTATAGTACAACTCTTTTGAATCGTCCAATATTTTCCCTACCACGTTATGGTCATATTTTTTAGCTGCGGAGAAAAACGAGCGAAAAAAACTCCACAATATTAAAAGTCTATGTAACAACATTTACAAATCATTATGTTGTTACAACGTCAATACAGTTATGATTTATTTGATTGGAACAGTTCAAACCCAAGCATTTTTGTCTGTAATATAATCAGACACTTTATAATAAGCTTTTTTAATATTTTTTTTTTTTATATTATCTTTAAATTTATTTATGGTTTACTCTTGGATATTGCTTGGGACTTTATTGTATAAGCGAACACAAAGACCTTTAAATGAATTATTAATTGTGTGAAGCCTAGTAGCAGGCTTATAGTTAGTTTAGTTAGCAAGTTAGTTTATTTTTGTTTCTTGTATTTAGTGTGTGAACATCACTGTTTTTAAGATACAAATAAATATTTTTTCTTACAAGTAATAAATTTTCGTATATGTATTGTGATGCGACCGTCATTATTCCAAATTCTTGAAACTTATCTCTTAACGATTCTTTAACTTTAAGATTATAAATTGATCGAATAGCTCTCTTCAAAGTCTCTTCTAGCAAAGTTATGATTGGGTCACCATTAAGGCTAATTTTCCTTTCTACGACCTATTTCTTGACCAAGGTGTCTTTCCACTCTTGTCTTTGTTCT
Source organism: Chilo suppressalis (assembly GCA_902850365.2). NCBI lineage: Eukaryota > Metazoa > Arthropoda > Insecta > Lepidoptera > Crambidae > Chilo > Chilo suppressalis. Next base: position 25,560,142 of record OU963901.1, on the reverse strand, counting down.
TGTTCACAAATCATAATCCATTGCGCAAAAATTTTGAGCAAAACAGTCATATAAACTTGCGCAGAAGATGTATTTGTATGTGAAATTGATTCTGTTTTTTTTTGAGTGTGTATACTGTTGTTCGCAAATGAACTTTACAGCGTCACCGGGTTTGGGGACGGCGAGATCCTAAGAGGACCTCAAGTCGAGAATTTGTCGAGCGCCTCTAGGTGGATGACATTAACCCACGGGGGGAGTCTCCTCTCCATTTGGAGTCTAGACCAGTGAAACCTGAGGGGAGCGACTCAACTAGAGGGCGTCTGTGAGACTCGGACCTTGGCTCTTGTTAGCCGTTGTCGTGGGGGCGGGGGAAAACGCCCAGGTACATACCTGTACCTGGTATATCGTTTCGTGTGTAGACCGGGTCTTAGCACTCTTATCCTACGGGTGCGGTGTCTGCCTAATGCTAAGCTAGTGTGCAAGTTGGCTAGCTGTGTAGTGTTGGTTTGTATTGAGTTGGTTTGTGGCCTGTGTGGGAGGAATCGGAGGCGAATAGCTTCTGCGCATGCTTCTTTGTCTATGGCCGATGCTTAAAAAGTTTGTCGGGGTGTATACCTCAGATCCTTTTACTTACTTGCATGAGTCATGAAATTGGGTACACAAATAGGCAGCTCATTAGTAAAAAAGACAAAATTGTGTGCACGGACCACACATCTGAAGTGTAACTTCTTTTCTGGAATAACCTTACATTAGGCGGTGCATAAAGCATAGGGGAATGGAGCAGCGGACGCATCACTCTTGTATATGTGTGACGCTCGTAGATTTTCAGCCTGGTTACCCTCCAACTTTCAGGCTTGAGAAGTACTGCTCACGCATCCCACACACACACACATATACACACTAACATATATATATATATATATATATATATCATCATCATCATCATCATTCATCATTATCAGCCTATTAATGTCCCCACTGCTGGGGCACAGGCCTTCCCAATGGATGGAATAGGGAGATTGGGCCATGGCCATGACCCACCACGCGGGGCCCAGTGCGGTTTGGTGAGTGCTAACGACTGCAGATGCAGCCGGGACCAACGGCTTAACGTGCCTTCCGAAGCACGGCATCCAATGACCGACCACTGCGAAAGTTGCTTAAGTTCAACGATCGCAGCCGAACGCGCTAACCACTTGCGCTATCGAGCTCCTCGTATATATATATATATATATATATATATATATATATATATATATATATGTACCTAGACGAGTGACGGTTATGACGCGTTTCTGTTTCATCTTTTCCATTCCGTTTTCACCAAGTCCGAAAAATAGATTCACTTTAAAAAAGAAAATGTTTGATCAGTGGTCAAAAATACAAGAGGCGGGTCGACCGTCACTTATCTAGTACAAGCAAAACAGTTTTGAAACTGATCAAGCTATAACGTGTTGATGGTACATGGTTGCATAGGTTGATCGGGCCGGAGCGGAGCCTTCAAAAGGCTTCAATTATCACAAAATTATCATATAGGCACGTAACCCAAATCTAGCATTTGAGAGGTTGCGATTGACATTTAAAGTTTTTGAGGACGCAGCCGCTGACAACACAGACCGACGTGCGTGTTGAACAATATCAAATACAGTTTCATTATATTTATTCAAGCATTACACTGTTAGATTATTACTTAAACGAAAAATTTAAATATCATATAAAATTTATGACAGGGGCTTGCATCATCTCTTGGAGAACAAAAAAAATTTACCAACACAAAAAAAATATCCACTTATATACCTAAATGCTTTTCCTGTATAATTTCTTTATGCTAATGTAATTATGCGATAAGGAAATCTAAAATAACTTTGTTACGATACCACAACTATGAAGTACAATATTTCAAAGTTAGTTGCACTAGGTTGCTTAAATCGTAAACTATAAGCATGAACTTACGAGATGGTATCGAGGATACCCCATGATACGGGAGTTCGTCAAATACATTGTTACCTATTGTTATAACATTTGAATCAAATTGGTTTGGAGAGTAAATCACACTAATATTATTAAGGCGAAAGTTTGTGAGTGTGTATGTTTGTTACTTTTTCACGTCTAAACAGCTAGAGCGATTTTAATAAAATTTGGTATGGAGTTAGCTGACGCCCTGGATTAACACATAGGCTACGTGTCACTGCGGGTAAATATCCGTAATAACCTGCGGGGCACCGCGGGGCACAGCTAGTAACTTAGATATATTAGTGACTCTAACAATGTAGCACAAACATTCATTAAGTTAATTAAAAAGTCAATTCAACATTTTATTGAAATTTATTGTATCAATTCTGTAATATCTCGATTTTAATCACATAAACTCGCTTCGTGCCAAAAACACACATTCATAAATCATATTCCAGACAACGTGTCATTAACAGAAAACGTGAATAAAAAAAGGATTCCAATTTATCGTCCATCGGGTGGGTTAACGACGAAAAAAAACAAAACTGGGCCCATGAGACGGCCTATCCTATACCATAGATCTACCGTACCATAGAGATGTTGGCAAATCGGCGTATTGATTTGACAAGAGCTAATTCCCTATCTACAAAATCACATGCCAGCATCATTAACCCATTGATATACCCACTTTCGTCTAGGCACCTATAGGTGGAATAGGTAGATTACACTTGACCCACTACACGGACCTGGCCACCACTAGTGCTTATTAGTGGGTGCTAACGACTGTAGGCAGAAGTGCGGAACCAAAGGATTTATATACCTAAATTAAAAATGCCTAGATAAAATTTTACTACACATGAACATCTGTTTAAAATTTCATCCGGGTTGGGACATCTTCAAGCATCTTGCAAAAGAACTTTGTATCATCATCAGCCTATTAATGTTCCCACTGCTGGGGCACAGGCCTTCAATATGAATGGAATAGGGAGATTGGGCCATGACCCACCACGCGTGCCCAGTGCAGATTGGTGGGTGCTAACGACTGCAGATGCAGCCGGGACCAACGACTTAACGTGCCTTCCGAAGCACGGAGGAGCTCGAGATAGTAATTTTTGGTCACCCATCCAATGACCGACCACTGCGAAAGTTGCTTAAGTTCAACGATCGCAGCCGAACGCGCTAACCACTTGCGCCACCGAGCTCCTCGTACCTCTGAGTACTTTGTATCTGTGAGACTTAAATTTACAGAATCGCTCTACAATTCCTAATTTGCCTACTCTTTTAACATAATCCGATTTTATGATCTTGAAAATGTGTGTTCAAATTCTTAACAAATATATGCACAGAAAGCTATGGAGCGCGCGGCTTAGAGTGGCGCCGGCGGCCTTGCCACGCCCGCCGCGTGCCGTTGCGACACCCGCTGTGTTCACCCCGATATGCATGCACACTACCATACTATTGCCGCTGCTAGGCTATAGACGCTATAATTTAAACCTAAATAAACATAATAATATGAAAAGTCAAAGATCGATTTGCAAGGTGAATGAGATCATCACTCTTTCCTCCGAACTATCGGAATAAATCTTTATTAAGCTGTGAAGTAATGTAGGCGATGAGCAAATGGGGACACTATATTGTGTCTTGAGCCCGATACAAACTACAAATGAATATTTGATTTCTTTGTCGCACTATCCGTAAATGGAATGCTCTGCCTGCTCACGTGTATCCTTCTTACAACCTTAGATCTTTTTAAAGAGGCGTGAAAAAGCAACATGCAGGCCGGCAAGGTGAGGAGGCTGGTGGGGCAGGTAGAACTGCTGTACCAGCTATCTTTACATCTGGACTTCACCGTCACTTAACATTAGGTGGGGTGGAGTCATTTGTCGGACCTATTTATAAAAAAAATAAAAAAATATAGGAACTGGAAACTAAAAGTCGTCAGTTGCAGGTACAAGCAACATTTACAAATTTTCTTACATTTGTACTGATCGCAGCCACCGACGACGGTGACCGATCGACACAGCAACTACGGTTTCTTGTGATGGTGTGCTGTGTTAATAACAAAAGTGTCCTCATTTGCGCAGCCCTCAAGCTCACTCTAATAATGATCGGCAAAATAATGAACATTGAAAACAATTGATTGAATTCTAACATAAACCGAGCTTAAATCTTGTTCGGCTTCCCGCTTGTGGAAACTTTTAACGATTTGTGGTCTCTTGATTTTTCCTTACTGTTCGTTTATTCGTTTTTATTCTTGTTCAAGCAAATATAAATTATTTGCTATTCAGTTGCTACAAATTCTAGGTAAAACTTGTTTTGCTTTGGGCCACAGAATTTGTCTAAAAATTTACTTAAGTAAGTTAAGTTAATTTTCATGAAATAAAATTTTAAGCACATTTTCTCCCCTGATGTTAAGTTGCCATCTTAGCTTAAAGATACTTAAGGACATTGTTTTATATTATTGGTTCATTAACACTTAGTGGTTTACCTGAATTCCATTGGCACTCGTATTCGGGCTAACGGCCCAGTGTAAACGCGCCATAACTTTGTTGACTTAATTAATACATTAGTTGCGATGCGTAGCTACTATCATTGATTATACAAAAAGTCATACTAGCTGACCCAGTCAGACCTCTATAAAAATAGGAGTTGGTTATAGGAGGGTGAAAATTTTAATTAAAGTAATGTATTTTTTGTTGTCAGGCATAATGAAATTTTATTTGTCTAACAAATTTTAAAAATATCAGCAAAGGGCCACCGTTTTGTTTAAGGGTAAAAAAAGCTCACAACCTATTCTCAGGCCTTCCAAATAAACTCAAAAATTAAAATAAAAGATCAGTGAAGCCGTTTCATGGAATTTCGATAGCGTACACTGTGACTAGAGATTTTTACCTATTTATAATACGACAATACACCCACGATTTCTTCGAAAATCTTCACAATATACTTTCTTGATTAAAATATACAGCTTGCTCAAATTTTCTTGAATTGAGTGTAATGACACTTACCAATCATTAGGGAATAGCAGCAAAAATTTTTTTTTATAAAAAATACAGCGCGCTTTATCAGTGTTACCTGCAACAAAAAAAAACACTATAATTAGGGCTCATACTTACAAGGGTAATCTTATATCTATATCATCTTGACATGATAATTAATATGGCTGATCGCCTTACAAATAAAATTCATTCTAAAGAAGACGGTTCATAAAATTAGTAGTTTGTTTCCGGCAGCGATGAAATAAATATGGTTGATCGGCTTATAGATAAAATTCATTCTAAAGGAGACGGTTCAAAAGTCAAAGTAGTCGGTTTCCGGCAGCGATGAAAGATATATCATTGGAGAGTTTGTTTTTATTTAATAACAATTACATGAACAGATATTTATAATTTTTAATCATGTTTGAAAATTTGACAATTTCGTAAGGATGGTGGGTGCAGTGTTGCCAGGTGTGATTTGCACCCCCCCCCCCCCCCCCCTAGAATTGGTAAATAAAATCAAGATAAAGACCACGCCCCTCAAAGCTAGTTTTTTTTAGACAATAACATTTATTTTATAATTATTTAGGTTACCTACATTATTAATGGCGGAAAATGCAACTCAACATGCAATTTAAAAAAGAAAATCGTATTCTAAGAAAAACAGGAGATTCATGTAACTAAACAGTAGAACAGGACAAATTTCAGAAAAACAGGAGATCTCCTGTAAAATCTGGAGACCTGGCAACACTGGGTGGGTGTCATAATATGTAACGTCATATTTTAGTCTGTAGCAGTTTATAAACGTCAACTCAATCACTGTCAAATGTCAATAAGTCCAGTTCTACCCGATATTCGTGAAATCGTAGTGAAATTATTATACCAATTTATGATTGATTTTTCTTGAAATTCAATACCCACAAAATAATCAAATAACGCAATGAGATGAGAAGTGAACGGAATCATTAAAACTGCTTTATTTATTTATTGATTTGGCAATAAACATTAAATAAATAAACTTGCAAATTGCCAATCAATAACTATGTATTATAATAATTATTAAGAAAAAACATGGATAGAGTCTGTGCGGGAAGAGAATGGGATTTAGATTGGAGGACCCTGTAGTGCTTTTCTACCCTATTTGTAAGGTTTTACCCCTTTTAGGCATGATTAAATACAAAAAACCGCAAGAAATCACAAACAAATCCGTATCAATACAAAACTTTGAAGTTTTACAGATTGCTGGTTTTGATTGCCAAATATAAATCTTAATGTTAGTTCCGTTTTTCGCCACGCCCAATCTCTTTCCGCATAGACTCTACAATAATTTCTATTTTTTTTTTGTCAATCGATTTACAATTAAGTGCACTACATGTCATAAGAGTTCGGAGTCTGCCTGAGACTGACTACCAAACTCCATACAAATTTGAACCGTGTCCTTTGGTTATAAAGTTGTTAGAATTCCTACGGCATTAACTCCTCCTCTGTACGTTTGTGCATTAAGAAAAAATACAGAAATGTGATGATGTCTGCCTTTTTTCTTTCTTTATATTGTTATAGAGGGTTTAATCAGATCTTCGAGGGTGACATAATCAATGTCACCCTCGAAGATCACATTATATGGTTATAGCCTACGTTTTATACCAATTTTAACAATTTTAGTCAATAATCTAGCTTTTTCTGAAAGCGGAAAAGCTAGATTATTCATACATTCACCAATATCATACAATGGAATATTATATTTACGAGTATGTATCAATTCCATCCTCTCTGATTCGTTCCGGACACATTCCATGATTATGTGAACTACATCCTCAACTTTATCACACTCCGTACAATTCGGTGAGATTGTTTTACCCATTAAGTGAGCAAATTTATTTAATAGGATGTGTCCGGACCGAAGCCTCATTAATGTTGCAAATCAGGCCTAGCCATATTCGATCCCTCGAACCACAAAGACCTGCCTAGACATGGCTGTATAGTCTTGTACCAGATTCCTTTGCTTTGTGACTTTTCATCAAAGTACTCTTTCCAATATCTGCCTTCCTTCCGTTACGCCTACATCGCTCTCTTCCACGTTTAAATTTATAAAAATACTACAAAAGAATATAGGCGGAATAAAATAAAAATCGAGTCGCGATAATTGCTCATCACACGGAATATCACTTATTATACTCAGATTACAGAAGACAAGGCAGATCAGATGGAGCATAAGGAACACGCCTAGGGTGGCACTAAAGCAAGCGTATTTTTAATCTGATATTCATTTCAAACGCTATAATAAGGTTACACGAAAGTTTGGCAAGCGAGAAGATAAAACCCCCCAACGGAGCCTATCTCCTATTCCGCCCAGTAAATGATCTAAAAAATAAATCTGGGACAACTTTTTAATTCCCCGCGGTTGCAAAACGCGTGGGCGCAGACCCCTCCACCCGTTCTACCGAATAGTGAATGTCAAACGCTGTAAATCGACTCCGGTGGGGGTGTCACGTTCGGCCATATCGTTATTAAAATATTTCACATAAATCCTATAATATCGATATTCGCAGCGAATGAATATCGTCTCGAGTAATACGATACAGTGTTAGTACGCACCACTCGCGCGACTTATTTTCTCGTTTGAATGATTCGAATATGTTATGCGTTCAGTGTTGAGTAAAACATCTATCACATTTTAGTGTATATTGTGAATAGTTATATTTTTCATGTTTGAGGAGCTCGATGGCGCAAGTGGTTAGCGCGTTCGGCTGCGATTGTTGAAGTTAAGCAACTTTCGCAGTGGTCGGTAACTGGATGGGTGACCACCAAAAACTTACTATCATAAAGTGTTAATAGTGCTCCTCCGTGCTTCGGAAGGCACGTTAAGCCGTCGGCCCCGGCTGCATCTGCAGTCGTTAGCACTCCAATCCAACCAATCCGCACTGAGCCCGCGTGGTGGGTCATGACCCCTATTCCATCCATAGGGAAGGCCTGTGCCCCAGCAGTGGGGACATTAATAGGCTGATGATTATGATGAAGATAATGATATTTTTCATGGTATGCTGGGATATGAGATGGGGTAGCTCACACCAATCTATGATTCCACTGGACCGCGCTTGTATTAAGGAAATAAAATGACGTATTAAATACATAATAAAGAAACAACTTTGACTTGAAAGCAAATATATGTTCTTACTACACATAAAATATCGAAATGGGAACCCGGCACTAACACTAAACGGTCATTAGTATTTAACTAGTGTTACGTAATGAAACAAAGGAGTCTGGCAAACAACTGATTTATTGATACCCACATTATGTTAATTACAAAATACCCACAACTAGGAGTTCAGACGGTAAAAAATAGACTAACAAGATGTAGTATGGACTTCCCCAGAAGGGCGGTCTATTTTTCATTAAGTTGTTTCATGATAACAAGAAAACTGTAAAAAAAATCCTAGAGAATAAGTGAAATATTTTTGAAGCTAAATGATTTCTATACTTATTAGTCATCAGGGCCGCAGTAGCATAATGGTCAGTGCATTCGCCCGGATAGCGAAGGGTGCGGGTTCGAGACCCGTCTGCTGCCTGGTCCGCGTGGATTTTTTTCTAGTAATATTTTCTTTATATCAATTTTCTTTAAGGTTTTTTGGAAGGCGATCGATGAAGCTGGGATAAACCAGCTGTTATCCAGCGAAGAGGCTTTGCTCTACCTTTGATATTGCAAATACCTAGATACCGTATTAACTGCACGGAAGCGTCACAAAAAATATCTACTGCTTTGATAGATATGCTCGTCAATACACACGCACACATTGACGGCTTTAGTACAATCTGACTTAGAGCTACGCACACATTGCGCGAAACATAAGTCGTTTTCTTTGCATGGTTTATTTAAATTTCTCTATCTAGGCGTATAATAAAATATATATATTTCCAACACTCACACCAATTAGCCTAGCCCCAAAGTAAGCACTGTAAGGCTTGTGTTATGGGATGCTAGAACGGATAGAATACATATACAGTACATATTATATAAGTATATTTATATAGAAATACATATTAAACATCCATGACTGGAGTACAAATGCTCGCGTTCATCACACAAACATCTGCCCCCACCGGGATTCGAACCCGGGACCTCTCGAGTCGGCGACACCATGAAACCCGGCGTACAAACCACTCGGCCACGGAGGTCGAGGTATAAATAATCAAAGTAAATTTATAACGAATGTGTGTTTATGTTTATAGCTAGTACTTACACAATACAATTATTTTGCTCTTTATAAAAAAGAGGCATAAAGGAAAATGTCTCACAAAACCCAAAAACGGATACAATGGAGACAGAACAGAAAAATTGGTAATTCAAGAAAATGTTCCTTTGTGTCTGCAATACGGGTAAGTGATATTACCTTTTAAATCCTCCTCGTGTTTCCAAATTTTAATTTACCGAAGTCGTCTCTTTTTATTATAATCTGTTTCAAAATTTGGCGGCGAAGCTAGCTTAGCTTGGATGATAACATTAGATACAATTCACGACTTTACTAAATGAAAGGCAGCGACAAAATAAAATTCATAAAAGTCATTTATTTTTTTGCAAATAGGCTAATAAAAAGCGCTTTTACACGGCCCAGTATTAATTTATCCCTATCACTGCTTCGGGACAATAAATGGGCCAGTACTGAGAAGAAGCAGTGCAAGAAATTTAGTCACCTTTGTCAGCCTTAGGCTTGTTGAAAATATATCGATATATCGATATTTTTTGTTCGATATATCGATATTTTATGCCGATATATTATGATCGATATATCGATACATCGATACAAAATAACCAATATCGAAATTCGTATCAAAAACGATATTTTTTTAATTATTAGCGGCATATCACGATCTAACTAAATTCGTATCTGGAAAAATCGTAATTGGATCTCAGATTAATGATATTCAACATATCTATGATCTATGCTGTATTTAGTATTGTCTATTATTTGTAAATCTGTTTCACTGGTGAATTGGTTGTGCTGATTTCCATTATATTCTGTAAAGTGTGTGACTGTCTAGTCTTGTTAACGAAAGAGACCCTGCAATCATTTACCTGAGAGGCCCTGCAATCATTTTCATCATTCGAAAATAGGGTCTATTTTTAGGGAGATAATTTTCGTTCCATTATTATTCCGCGAGTCATATTTCGTGAGCTACTGTACGATATTTTTGGGAAAATTGGTGCGATATATCGATGTTTTTTTCGCGATATATCGAAGCCGATATTGATATTTTTTAAAAGATCGATGTATCGATATATCGATATTTTTTTCCACTTTCGACATCCCTAGTCAGCCTCTCTTTCAAGAATTTACAATATATATATATAAAACTCAATGGTAACTGACTGACATAGTGATCTATCAACGTACAGCCCAAACCACTGGACGGATCGGGCTGAAATTTGGCATGCAGGTAGATGTTATGATGTAGGCATCCCCTAAGAAAGGATTTTGATCAATTCTACCCCCAAGGGGATAAAATAGGGAATGAAAGTTTGTATGAAACTTTGTTAATTTTAAACCGATCGGGCTGAGACTTTGCATGCAGGTATAAGAAGAATCATAGATGAATGTCAATGTGTATAATACAAGCTTGAGAACAAAAACTGTTGTCTACACTTCAGCTCTACACCGAAGCGAACCGAGGGCGGGCCGCTAGTACTGTATATAATTATAAATATTGATGCGAGCTAGGCAGTTATAACATTCCAAACATTTTTATCTTTTTTAATATAATCTTTAACTGTATAGTAGTCTTTTCTCATTAAAGTACTTTTAATATGTGCTTTACATTTATGAATGGGCAGGTCTACAATAGTTTGTGGTAATTTATTGAAAAGTATAATGCATTTATACTTTACCCCATAAATCAATTACCAATCTTATGCAGTCTGAAATTTAGAACGGCAAGGTTATTTTTGTTTCTTGTGTTGAGCTTATGTAAATCACTCTTTTTGTAAATTGGTCTATATTTTTACGAACATAGAAAAGGTTTTCATAAATGAACTGTGAAGCTACGATCATTATATTAATCTCCTTCAAAAAATCTCTCAAAGAAGATCAGTGTCTAAGGTTATAAATGGCCCGCACTGCTCTCTTTTGCAGACACCAAACACAGTTTCAATGTCTGCCGCTAAAACCCACAATAATATGCTATATGACATTAAACTTATGTAAATCAATCTTTCAATTATGAGGAGCTCGATGGCGCAGGTGGTAAGCGCGTTTGGCTGCGATAGTTGAAGTTAAGCAACTTTCGCAGTGGTCGGTCATTGGATGGGTGACCAAAAATCTTCTATCTCGAGTTCCTCCGTGCTTCGGAAGGCACGTTAAGCCGTTGGTCCCGGTTGCATCTGCAGTCGTTAGCACTCGCCAATCCACACTGGGCCCGCGTGGTGGGTCATGGCGCAATCTCCCTATTCCATCCATAGGGAAGGCCTGTGCCCCATCAGTGGGGACATTAATAGGCTGATGATGATGATGATGATACTGACACTATTAAAGCGTATATTTTCAACTGAAATGTAAAAGGAAAACGCAGTATAAATGCTACTATGTCCACAGTAATTTGGTTACATTTCCAACCTAATCTAATCTGTTTTTAATTTTTTATTCCTTAACATCCTTAGTACTCCTTGTTTTAAAAATACTTATTTTTATTACCATAATTTATTTTCCATTTAGATTTTTTGGAGTATAACAACTGTGTATGGTCTCCAGGCTATATTGTGCACTTAGACCGGATAGAAAAGATACAAAATTACATATTAATACGTTTATAATAAGTGCAAATTTTTACAGTCATGAAATTAGATTGACACTAGCAAACCAGTGAACCAAATGTTCACCAAAACCTGATTTCTCGAAAACCGGAAGTGCTACGTTACTCAAATCCGGTTTGTAGTCTTATCAGACTATTCTTAACTTATAACTTAAATATTCTCTTTATCTATCTGTTACGGTTTGGCCGCTGAAACAGCACCACAGACAGACGGACGGACTTGTCTAATAGATAAGAGATTCTACAAAATAAAGTCACTGAACCTAAGACGTAAGGCTGCAGTTGTAATATTTTTATTTAAAATTATAAATAGTTTAGTTGATTCTCCTCAGTTACTCAGTGTCAGTATAGATTGTGCCAAATAAGGAACTAAACTAAAATGCCGGCTCAAGACAAATCTGTCCCTCTCGCTTGTTCTGAAAGGAATAATGAAAGGGAGAAACGGAAAGTCTTGCGTCGCCATTTTAGGTTCGTTTTTTTATAGGCGTGAATTATATTCTCGGTGGTTTTAACCTCAAAGGGATGCAAATAAGATGTATGGGATGAATAGGGTAATTTGAATTCTCTAGGAGACCAGCGACAGCTGCAAACTTTTATGAAGTTTGAACTTAAATTATATTTATAAAACCTTATACCTACATAATTTTCAATCGAGTTTCCTTGTTTCACGATTTAGAATGTTTTTTTGCACTGTATGTTAAATTAATCTATTTTTAAACATTTAATTAAATGGAGACAGTAGCTTAATATAAATAATTTTAGGACGACCCTCATCTCAGTTTTCGGTCTTGTGACTAGGGAACCATATACAGAAGTGGAAAAATCAAGTCAAAGTCAAACTATGTAAATCTATTAAAAATTGTTGCCTGCATACATCATTTCTAAATCGTCTAAAATCGTATCACGATCCCTGCAAGAAATTATGTAAAAATCAATTATATTATCAGCGCTTTAAATCTGCTCAAAATTCCATATTAGATATGTTACAACCAGTTAGCAAACCAGTGAACCAAATGTTCACCAAAAAAAAAAATGTATTTAATTAATTGAGAACTTCGGAGATTTTGTGTGGTTTCGTTTGAAATAGAAATCACTTGATTTCTCGAAAACCGGAAGTGCTACGTTACTCAAATCCGGTTAGTAGTCTTATCAGACTATTCTTAACTTATGACTTAAACATTCTCTTTATCTATCTCTTACGGTTTGGCCGCTGAAACAGCACCACGGACGGACGGACGGAGGGACTTGTCTAATAGATAAGAGATTTATAAATTTACGCCGTTTATAGCTTAGCTAACACGGCGAACTTCGTACCGTTTGCAATAGGAGAATGTCCTTACTTTTAGCTTAATTTAATTTAACTGAAGAAATTTTAATTACAATAAAAGTACACAATATCTATTAGCTATACAGTATTTTTATAAACAAAATTATGCTCGTATTAGAGCCTCCTCTTAGGAGACACCAGCCAGCCACCAGTAAATTGATAGCATCTCCGAATGATCTCAAGTTATTACGCAAATTATAACGATTAGGTATATTATCGAGCTAACCTTCTTCATAGTACTTTTCTCATCTGAAATTAAGGCAGTTAAAATTAGTTTCAACAAGGAAAATTCACATCCGTATTTTCTTAGGGAGTCAGACAGAGCCGTGTGACGACTAAAACCTCGAAGGATGCTTTAGCATATTTAAAATGGGTTCAGATTAGTTGCCTGACCTTTGATCTATATTCTCTAAACATATCCAGCCCCTAGTAATTTAATCGACCCTTACGGCTTACAGGGAAAATAAGATTCTTTTTTTTTTGAGAATTAAAACCAATCGTAGGAAAATTTTCAAACGTGTTGAATTTAAAACGTTGATATTGATACGTATCTCGTTGGATATACAAATTCCTTGCAAAAAGATAAGTATAATTTCTTATCACTACTTTCCGATAACTTTTAGTTAAATTTCATTTCTATGTTAGATTATTTAATGTTTAAATCTAAAGAAAAGTTTACTAGAAAAAAATCCACGCGGACCAGGCAGCGGACGGGACTCGAACCCGCACCCTTCGCAATCCGGGCGAATGCACTGACCATTATGCTACCACGGCCCTATTGGCCGCGTCGAAATTTTCCTAGCCTTAAGCTGCAAGGCAGCAATTATTTAATGTTACTGATTTGCAGTGAATCTCATTATCTTAATAATGCAAATAAAATACACAGCGTGAATTTAGCTGTCAATCGCAGAAGATGGCGGAGTAACAAACGTGTAACACACGTGATCTATTTCAAAACTCAGTATTTGCTGTAATTTTTTCCGTGACTTTTCCGATATTTTATTCGTTATTACTAATAACGTGGCGAAGAGGAATCCAAAAAATATAATCCTATAAAAATCTGCCCCGCCGTTCTTGAGTAATAAGTGTTCTAACTAACACTACTTTGGTTCATATTTATAAATTGTAAGGTGTGTAACGATATAAATCAATAGGTGCACAAACAGTGTTTGTGCACCTATTGATTTATACACAGTCTACACTTCAGCTCTACACTGAAGCGAAGCGAGGGCGGGCCGCTAGTCATAGATAAATTCGAACTTTTGAACGAAATATTTACATCGGAAAATTAATTCATAGAATGTTGTAGATTATGGTTGATATTATCATCACCCTTTTCATTGACAGTCGTTTTTTGCGTCAATTATCTCTCATCAATCGATTAAAAGGTACTAACGGCTAATTGCTTTCCTATGATTAGCCGCATTGACTCGTTAATTTGCAGTGATCTAATTCACGGATCGACTCCAGTCATTAAAACGTATTACACTTCATAACAATAACAATTAACTACAATTGTAAATTAGTATGACCTTATGTCACGCTAAATAAGGCTTGTATTCCACTGAAAGGCTAGTGGAAATGAAAACAAAAGTCTTTTGCGTTTGAATTAGAAGTTCGCTTATCAATAGAATTCCAATCTCACTTTTTGAACATGAATCAGTAAAAATATGTCTTAGTAATTATGTTTTTATTTTTTAAGCATTTAACTGCTAGATGTTTAAATCTAAAGAAAAGTTTTAATAGAAAAAAAACCACGCGGACCAGGCAGCAGACGGGATTCGAAACCGCACCCTTCACAATCTAGGCGAATGCACTCACCAATTATGTTACCGCGGCTCTGATGGTCGCGTCATAATTTTCCTATCCTCAAGCTGCAAGGCAGCGCCATCTCTTCGCATTGTAGGTAACCCACAATGTCAAATGAATATTTTTTCAAGAATTAAACATTTGAAAGAAGAAATAGCATTTATAGTTATGATTTTATTTTTTTAAGCATTTAACTGCTAGATGTTTAAATCTAAAGAAAAGTTTTAATAGAAAAAAATGTATCTTATTATTCAGTTACTCCGCGCAAAAGGAGAAATGGAAGAGAATGAATGAATGAAAAAGAGAAATGTAGAATAGTTTAGTCTATTAAAATTATTATTTTAATTACAATTTAACTCTGCCAAAAAACCGAAACCACTCCAAAGCTCCTACATTGCTAAACAAAAACGAAACTCTACTTGCAGTATAATTCTGTAAGAACACACTAACTTTTCACCTCAGAATTCGCTGTGTGATTAAAATTAGAACACGATTTTCAAAATTTTTTTCTGTGCAGTTGAGTGTAATAAAATGAACAAGTACCGGGATTTGGGTGAGACATATTTTTCCTGCCTTTTGCTGTAGAGACAATGGGTCCTTGGGGCCCTGCTGCAAAAGTATTTCATAAGGATATGACTGCTCGCCTGTGCGAGGCTACGGGAGACCCAAGATCTGGTAGCTTTTTTGCTCAAAGAATTATTTTCAAAAAAAAAATATAGTTTGGCGATACAGCGAGGCAACGCTGCCAGTATTCTGGGGACCGTGCCCCGCACAGGCGAAGTCAATGAAATATTTAATTTGTAATTATTGTTCCACCTTTTGTTGACATTAATAAAGGAGTTAATTTTCAAATAAATTTCAAATCGCACCAGCGGATACCGAGGTGAAAACTGAATTTGTCCTTACAGAATAGCACTGCTGGTAATGAAGGGGATTACATTAGTGAGTACTTGGCCGTATAATACGCAAATGATAATATAAACAGAAATTAACAAACGTGGGAATATCGTTGAAAACCATTATTTAAACCATTAGTTCTACTGAGAACACTAATCGTCAAGCTCCAGAGAAACAAATAAGTTGTTATTAAGGCGTTACTGATTAAATGTTTAAACATAAACAAAGGTTACATAAAATGTATTCGCTAATACTTTGCTCTAACTACGTTTGACCACTAACGGTTTCCGAAGAAACTTGTATGCTTTTAAAAAATATTTACGTTTAAGTTTTGTCCTTTAGATTTCGTAAATTTGTGTCGCTCGTGTAAATCTATACTAATATTATAAAGAGGAAAGATTTGATTGTATGTATTGAATAGGCTCTTAAACTACTGGACCGATTTGAAAATTCTTTCACGTTTAGAATCCTACATCATCCGTGATGAACATAGGCTAAAGAGTAAGAGTATTTTCAAAAAAGTTAAGCTTCCGTATGAAAACTTCGATAACGGCATCCATGGTGTGTGAAAAATACCAAAAATAAGCATTGATCGCTTACGCTGTGAAAGTCATTGACAGTAGAGCAAAGTTGTGTACTAAAGTTTTATAGAGGACATCAATATCGACAAAAAAATCCTGGATAACATAATATGTCTAACTATTACAGTTATGCCACAACTAAAGGTCCCCCTGTGGTTTTACCCGCGTTAATTTGAGAAAAAAGGTTATAGTGAGCCAAACTTAAAAGATAGAAGATATGCTGTTGCGGACTTTTTTATAGAACTTTTACAGAAGAATAATTTCGCCATAAATTATTTTTTGGGTAACTTTGATCATTTACGCACGCAACGGAAGCACACAAATGGAATATTTTTACCCGATTTTGTAACATTTTACATTGATACCCCGCTCTTACTGGCCGCAGCGTGATGTTATACAGCCTTAAGCATTCCTCAATAAATACACTATTCAACACAAAAAGATTTTTTCAAATCGGACAATTAGTTCCTGAGATTTGCGCATTCAACCAAAAAAATGGTGCATTCGGTACAACGGGCCTAAAGTACGCAACAAAATTTTCACTATTACTTAAATACATTTTCATGAAAGGTTTATATTGTGTATTTATCAGATAAAGACATTCATTTTGTATAATACAAGCCTGAGAACAAAATCAATAGTCTACCTACACTACAGCTCTACACCGAAGCGAAGCAAGGGCGGGCTACTAGACTATACATATAAAACTCAAAGGTGACTGACTGACATAGTGATCTATCAACGCACAGCCCAAACCACTGGACGGATCGGGCTGAAATTTGGCATGCAGGTAGATGTTATGACGTAGGCATCAAAATCCTTTCTTAGCGATTTTGATCAATTCTACCCCCAAGGGGATAAAGACGGGAATGTAAGTTTGTATGAAACTTTGTCAATTTTAAACCGATCGGGCTGAGACTTTGCATGTAGGTATAAGAAGAATCATAGATGTGTTCAATACAAGCCTGAGAACAAAAACTGTAGTCTACATTTCAGCTCTACACCGAAGCGAAGTGAGGGCGGGCCACTAGTAATAAATAAACGAAGTTACTGCCTGGCAACATTATCGAAACACTTTTTTTACATAAATAAAATCAACACATCGGAACAGTTTAAACATTATTGAGTCATTATTGCCCATTCAGATTATTGGTGCGTAACGTGATTATGTAGATTCAACATTTTGACGGGAAATTTTATTTTACAAAGGTAGGTACATATCTGCCTACTCGGTAGCGTTGCCAATTATGAGGAAAATCTACATTTTCAGGGTATACAAAGTTGGCGCAAAGGAGAAAATGGGAGACTTTCGGGGAATCGTGCAGCTGCTTTTTATGTGTTTATTTTTTTCTCTTCGGTGCCTTAAGTACTTTATCTGAGCTTCCGTATTTAATTATATTTACTCTTTTGATGTTATTAATTTTTTTATTAAATAACACTTTGTAACTGTAAAATAAAAATAAAATACTAAAGCCCGTTTAAGCCTCAATAATGATACGAGTGCACCTGAAACAGAAACGAAATAAATAAAATTTTAACAAAAACAAATGTATGATTGATTTTTTAATTTATTGTGAATAATCGAGTCGGTCGAAAGTTTTTCATTCAAATTTGACAGCAACACGAGGGCTGCTGCAGCGCTGATGAATCTGGCAGGCTGGCTATAGTGCAAAATGGCTAAAAAAATCAAATTATTTTTTTCGTCCAACAGAAGCCCATATCACTTAAGTTTTTCTAAGAACCAGTTCCATAGTGAATCAAACACTATAAAACCTTTTTATTTTAAACAGCATTTCGGAATTTCTTTATGGAATACTGGGCGAATCCAGTATTGGGCATCAAAGGAATGTTGGAAATATTATACGTTCTAGTGGGGGAATAAGCATCATCAATAGGTTTATCTGTGTGCCAAATTTTGTAAAAAAAAATATAGTATTTGTTTATTGGTGGTGGGTATATATCACACTAATATTATAAAGGCGAAAGTTTGTGAGTATGTGAGTGTGTATGGTTGTTACTTCTTCACGTCTAAACGGCTGGAGCGATTTTAATAAAATTTGGTATGGAGTTAGCTGACACCCTAGATTCACACATAGGTTACTTTTATCCCGAAAAAAATGTTAGGTTCCAGAGGGATTTTCAAGAAACTAAGTTAACGAACGACAAAGTCGCGGGCGACCTCTAGTAATGCATATAGAAAGAAAGAAAAATGTAAAGAGCATATTATTCGCAAACAAACTGACTTTTCAGTTTGGCGAAATAAGTTGTTTTTTGACGTGACAACGTCTTAAATTAGGTTGCGGCTGGGAGTCACTTATGAAAAAGTGTAACGCTCGGTAACGTTACGATGAGTCTCTCGTGTTAAGTTTAAGTTTACATGTACAATGTTTTAGTAAACAAAATATATTTCTATAGTTAAAATTTGTGCAATTCTTATTTTCATTCAATTCCTTGTTCCTATTGTGCAATTTAATTATATTCATATCAATAAATATTCTACCGAGAAAAAGACGTTGTCACGTAAAATCTTCGCCCGTAAAACCGACTTTACAGGCAACCATTTTTTTTTTATACCTGTATTTTTAGTGAAAATAGATAAATAAATAATCAACATTGGGCAGCCCCAACGATTCGGATATGCGCAACGCGGTAATAAGATTAATTTGTTAACATGTTGAGCGCGGATTGTATAACGGTCATTAGGATGTTGCAACTGTTTTTTTTCGGACAGGAAATCCTTCAATCGTCCGCATTTGCGGGCCTTTAATATTTCCTCTTGTTGTATTTATATTGGATGTTGATGTAAAATTATGTACAGGTCAATTTTATCGATTGTCATCTGAGAATTACAGATTTGGAAAAATACCTTTGACTGTTTTATTGAAAGCAACACAGGTTTTGTTTGGATGGTAACATCATGAATTTGATTCATCATCAGCCTATTAATGTCCCCACTGCTGGGACACAGGGCTTCCCTATGGTTGGAATAGGGAGATTGGGCCATGACCCACCACGCGGGCCCAGTGCGGATTGGTGGGTGCTAACGACTGCAGATGCAGCTGGGACCAACGGCTTAACGTGCCTTCCGAAGCACGGAGGAGCTCGAGATAGTAAACTTTTGGTCACCCATCCAATGACCGACCACTGCGAAAGTTGCTTAACTTCAACGATCGCAGCCGAACGCGCTAACCACCCGCGCCATCGAGCTCCTCTGAATTTGATTAAATCCTTTAAAATAAATAAAGAAAAATAATCAACACAGTTTTTGTTAAAGTTGATATTTAGTCTCACACTAGCGGCCGCCCGTGACTTCTTCCGCGTTAACTTTAGTTTTTTGAGAATCCCACAGCAATCTAATTAATTTCCGGGATAAAAAGTATCCTATGTCACAATCCAGGTCGTAAACTAAATGCATACCAAATTTCATCCAAATCCGTTCAGCAGTTTTTGCGTGATTGATTAACAAACTTACAAATTTTCACATTTATAACATAAGTAGGATAATAAGTTACAAATTCAATTGCGAATGTGTAATATAAATATAATATAATATAAATATTTCCAACACTCACACCAATTAACCTAGCCCCAAAGTAAGCACTATAAGGCTTGTGTTATGGGATACTATAGTAACGGATAGAATACATATACTTTACATATATAAGTATATCTATATAGAAATACATATTAAACATCCATATGACTGGAGTACAAATGCTCGCGTTCATCACACAAACATCTGCCCCCACCAGGATTCGAATCCGGGACCTCTTGAGTCGGCGACGCCATGAAACCCGGCCTACAAACCACTCACGTACAGCCACGGAGGTCGTCAAAGTGCAACATGCACTGTTGATTCTAAAATTATATATATTTATTGATTAATTAATCAATCTTTGATTCGACTTTTTAGGTTTCCATACTCAAACGGAACCTATTGCTGTCAATCTGTCGAGTATCTGCCTCTCCGTATGTCACGTCACAGAACTTAAATCTTGGTACTGTTTGTAAAATTCTTGCCCAAAGCTGAATATTTAGTTGAAAATTCAAGAGAGCAAACGATTGTTTTTCTTTTTTACCCCAACATGTGATAAATTATTGTCTAGAGTAGGAGAGAATAGATTATAAATATATTTATTATTATTTTTTATTTATAATATACAAATAACAAAGAAATGGGGGGCTGTCAAAGTTGTCATCTCTTATCTAATAGACAAGTCCGTCCGTCCGTCCGTGGTGCTGTTTCAGCGGCCAAACCGTAAGAGATAGATATAGAGAATGTTCAAGTTATAAGTTAAGAATAGTCTGACAAGAGTACAAACCGGATGTGATTAACGTAGCACTTCCGGTTTTCGAGAAATCACGTGATTTCTATTTCAAACGAAACCACACAAAATCTCCGAAGTTCTCAATTAATTAAATACATTTTTTTTGGTGAACATTTGGTTCACTGGTTTGCTAGTTTTAGACTAATTTTGTAAAGGATGTAAAGGAGGAAAGAAGAATTGGAAACTAGTTGAGAATGTGAAATTTTGGTATATGATGTTTCTTTATGATAGTGTAGATAACAATATTGTAATTTTTAAATTAAATCATCTTTCTAACAAATACTGGTTACAAAGTTGTTATTAATATACATTTTAAAGAAACGATTTGATGGGGCTGGCATATCCTTAATGAGTAAAAGCCTCTAAATAAATAAGATTAAAAAAAAACTACCGACTTTATAATCCGACTGAAAAATCTGAAAGGTTATAAAATTTTAATTATGATGTAGTTAATAGTGGATAATAACTATATTATTCAGTGGAACAGGATGGGAGAGCGAAGGTTGGCAGTGAATTAAACATTGTAATACGAACGGGGCATATTCATGAATGATAAAAATTTAAAGTGTATTCATATATATTCTGTTTCAAACGAATTTAGACCAAAACTAAACAAACAGGTAGGTAAATCTGACCATAGACCCTTTAGTGTTGGGGATTCATAGAGCCTTTGAATAATCAATTGAATAATCATATTCTTAGAAATTGTTAAAAATCTATAAGGCTTAATTTGTAACATTAATACACGTCTTTACTCAAAAACGAGATCTGGCTGTTAACTGTATTTGGCAATATAATTAACTTTATTTCGTTACTTAATAAAACCCTTTTTGAACGATTTTTTTGCGTGATTTATTAAAATCTTGGGTCGTCGGCTAGCGTGCTCGCAGCATTATCCTGTTGAACGTCCTGCATTCAGTTTAGTTACTTCGTTTAACAGTAGTCAACTTTTACGTTTATTATACAAATGTGAATAATTGTATTTATTATTATAAAAAAAAATACCTATGTATATGAAACAAATAAATGTTGCATATGTTGGATTACTGATAATAATGAGATGATTTTTTAGCCCATAACCATTTATTTAATCGATTCACTATTCGATTATTGACGTCAATTGAAATAATTTTAAACAGACTTTTTGGTGCAACACTGTTCAACCGTAGACAATAGACAATTCCCGTCTGCCAAAATAACCTTACTTTAGGACTCGTTTAATGATATTTAAAAATTAAATAATAAATGAGTGCTATATAAGATCGTGAATTAATATGTCAAACTCATAGGAATGCAAATGAATGTGTTGAGAAATCCATTTAGTGATTCATTGCGTGGGAATTGCGAAGTAAGGTGTTTGTTTACCTTTGGTCCTCTCGTTTGGAACAGACTATACGGAATAACATTATTGGTAGTCAAAGTCTAATAGACGACTTGACACGACTTCTGATCTAAAGGTGTTATCTTGCCGGTAAATAAAGAAAAGCTTATCAGCGGAAACTTGCGGACATACTTATTTTTATACAAAATGTAACAAATTACCCCACATGATGTTAAATGCAAGTGGAGTTCAGCTGCGAAGATTTCAGAGTCGAACAGTACTCGGACCTGTATAAATAAATAAATAAAAAAATAAAATTAATTTATTTCGAGCAACATAACTCATAATTATAATAACAATACATAATCAATTATTATAGAAATAGGCACATGTCACTAAAAAATACACCTAATCATTTATTTAATTTAATACATTACATAATTTAAATTTAATAATTTTCATCAAATAAAATAATTAAAAATCAAAGGTCAAGTTAGGTTAGGTTAAAATGTCATACACAAAATGAATTGGTATAAAACTTCAAAATATGGATAAACGGAGGGAGCTGAAAGAGACTTACTCCAAATTGTTGGATAAATAATGCTGAAAAGCGGAAGAAGTTAAATTATATTCACCGAATCATGACAATAAAGGCTGCTGTTAGCTTATTTTTTCATAACATCCAACATAGCACCATACCATAGACATCAGTCATAAGCAAACACAGCAGGCACCATAGCCATTATTACGTACACACAACCAAGAAAACCTCCAAAGCAGTTTTAAGCCTTACACAATGGCAGTTAAGATTAGTATTACGATAACGCGAGACATTTATTGTGCCGGAGAAATTACGCTATATATACGATTCTGCATCAGGCCCAGTGAATATTCATAACGTTCTAACGTAATGTATGGGCTATGCCGTATTCCGGGAGAATGTTCAGAAGCTGAGCGGCGCTAAGCGAGTAACATAAACGCGCTGATTCAATACGAGTCGCACGACAAATGGAGCGGGATTTAAACTAAACGACTGTGTAGGTATCATGCCAGGGGTGTATTTACCATAGTGCTAAGAGGGCCATGACCTTTTTTTTAATGTCTGGAAAATGCCTTACGCATCCTTCAACAGCCGAGGGAGCGAGAAGAAGGTATCTGCGACTCCTCCCAGCACATTTCCGGGCCCTAACTAATGTCTTGAACAGGGCGAGTAAAAACCAGTCAATACTCCTTCACCGGTCACCCGGTGTACATTCTGAGGACCGCAGTCCCGCCACTGCACTCCGGGAGTGCGGGTGTGGTCGCGTCGGTCATGGGGAAAATGCAATACGCATACCTAACGAGCGGCGAGGTTATGTAGAACTCTCTTCCGAGTACATTCAACGGAACTTCGTTCAATGAGTTCACAGAGGCCTTCTCACTATAAACCCCACGGCGCACCCTCTCGGCTGGGATTGGTACCCGAGAAACTGTTTCCGAGTCGCGGGGCCACCTACTCATAGGAAGAACTTTCTGGTCCCACCTCTCTGGCGGGAGAAATCTAGTACTACTTATCAGGTACTCGGTCACGTGGGATCACACTAATATTATAAAGGCGAAAGTTTGTGAGTGTGTATGTTTGTTACTTCTTAACGTCTAAACGGCTGGAGCGATTTTTATAAAATTTGGTATGATGTTATCTGACACCCTGGATTAACATATAGAGATAATCCCTAATAAACACCGTGGGGCACAGCTTATAATATATCTATCAATCAATCAATCAAATCAATCAATCAATCAAAATAATCATTTATTCGTTGTCATCGGTAACAATAAGTTTTTAAAATTTATATAAATGTGCCTCCATGACATGCTCAACAGCATACGAAAATTTGTTATCATTACATTTTAAATTCAATAAAATCATAATCATAAAAGAATCAATACATTAATCTATAAATCAATAATAAAAAAAACTGATGTGTTCATGCCCACCTATCATTATTTTTTTAATATTCTTTTGAACGGGTCTATTCGTTCATAAAGTGTTGTATCTACTTAAATATACTTATATATAATTTATTCCATCGTCTGTCTGGTAGTGGGTCGGGTGTCGCATGCTACATGCGCCGTTGAACAATGGGCGCAATTAGGTTTGTTTGTCGCAAAAAACCTTTTTGCTCCTGTCATTAGCGTCACGATCAGCCAGCAGCTATCTGCGCATGTTCCGAAGACAATACGGCCTCTGAAACGCCCAGCCCTTATTTCTGCTGTTTACTTACATAATCTAAGATTACTAACGATCTTGAAGTGTCCGATGTTATGTCGAAGCTTACAATGAGATTTAAATCAGATCATTATTATAAATATGTATTTCTATATAAATATACTTTTATGAGGAGCTCGATGGCGCAAGTGGTTAGCGCGTTCGGCTGCGATCGTTGAAGTTAAGCAACTTTCGCAGTGGTCGGTCATTGGATGGGTGACCAAAAATTTACTATCTATCTGGCCATTGGTCCCGGCTGCATCTGCAGTCGTTAGCACCCATTAATCCGCGATGGGCCCGCGTGGTGGGTCATGGCCCAATCTCCCTATTCCATCCATAGGGAAGGCCTGTGCCCCAGCAGTGGGGACATTAATAGGCTGATGATGATACTTTTATATCTTTACATATAATAAAATGGTAGGAAAGTCAAAACTGTACATTGAATATTTTTTAAAAAGAATACTTGGAGTGTGATCTACAATCGATACCGAAGCCAAAATACAGTTTTTTGAATTTTTGTCTGTTTGTCTGTATGTATGTCCGGGATAAACTCAAAAAGTACTGCATGGATTTACTTCAAATTTGGCACGAATATTATTAAGAAGTCGGGTCAACATATAGGCTAAATATTATTAAACTCCAAAAAGTATAAAAGGGGTAAAACGGGGGTTGAAAGTTTGTATGAAAATCCTATGTTTTTGAAGTAAGAGACTTGAAATTTAACATGTATTCTCAATAGATGGCGTAGAAGTGTACTAATAATGTATCTTTAGAAATAAACCCCCTTTTGGGGTCAAAAAGTATGTGCAAATAACTAACTCCACGCGTACGAAGTCGCGGGAGGCCGCTAGTGTACAATATATGTATTCTATCCGTTATCCTAGTATCCCATAACACAAGCCTTACAGTGCTTACTTTGGGACTAGGCTAACTGGTGTGTTATAAACAAAAAACTCGCTCAATCTTTAGCAACTGCGGTGTTATTCTGTAAGAACAAACTCACTTTTCACCTCGGTTTTTGTTATTAATTTTCTAAGTACACACATTGTTTATTTGTTTATACATGAAAATATTTGCCAAACTATTATAATAGTATGTCGTCAGAGTTCCCGTGGATAACGATTAGTTACAAATTACTTACAAAACAATAGTTACTATTATAAAAATACATAATATTTATATATCTTAATATATATAAATCTCGTGTCACAATGTTTGTCCTCAATGGACTCCTAAACCACTGAACCGATTATAATAAAATTCGCACACCATGTGCAGTTCGATCCAACTTGAGAGATAGGATAGTTTAAATCTCAAATTATAGTCGCAATTTTAATTTATTGCAAATTATTACTTTTGGGCGGTACGAAGTTCGCCGAGTCAGCTACTTAATTATATAAGACTCCTGTGATATTCTCATAAAACTAATTTTTACTATTTGTTATTCAATCACGCAAAAATGGCTGAACGGATTTAGATAAAAAGCGGCACTCATACAGTTTATGATCTGTGATCTGCAGTGCTATTCTGTAAAACCTCTACGCGTTGATCTTTACAGAATAGTGCCGCTGGAATGAGACATAACATACTCCTGATCCCGAAACAATGATAGGTTCCTATGGGACTGTAAAAATACTCACCGTTACGCGGACGAAATCTACGGCATAAGCTAGTACACTACAAACTTTTTTTTTGCTTTCATTCGAAATTCAATATCGTTTATTCAGTCTAGGCTGTTACAAGCACTTGTGAATGTCGAAAAGCTACGCCATCGGTTCGCAAATCTACGGCGGGAGACCTTGTACTGAGAAGAACCGGCAAGAAACTCAGCAAGGGCTGTTTTTTTCTCCCTGTATTACATACAGAGTCGTCAAATTGAAAAATGACTTCAATATGAGGTAACTCATAAAGTCACTTTCCATTACAAATAATATAAAAATTATGACTATATAAAAAACTGGTTTAACAAAGTTTAGGAATGCCGTGTCCTGCTGTTGAAGCAAAAAAAAATCATCATAAATCTAATCACACACACACGCGTACATACACACAGAAATACACACCTGTACTGTACAAGCTACGGACACAATGCGTTTGCCGGTGTGATTTGAAATTTATTTGAATTTCGTATTCTAATTTCAAATTACAAAGCGGATTCCGTGGTGATAGAGTGAGTTTGATCTAACTAAATTTAAATACTAGAGGAAATTCGACAGCCACATTTCAGCCTCAGTAGCATAATTGGTCAGTGCGTTCGCCCAGATAGCGTCAGTTCGAGTCCCGTCTGAAACCTGGACCAAATGGATTTTTTTCAAGTAAAATTATATTGGGCCCAGAATATTGTATCTAGTGTTCTCTATATTTCTATTATTTCCATTTATACGAATGAATATAATCTACAAAGCCGAGGCAATTTCGCGATATTAAAAATGAGTGCTCTTGGTATGAGATACGGGCACACATTGAAATCTCGACTATTATTACGATGTAAATAAGCAACTGTAACGTGAAAAATGAAGAACTCGTGTAAGCATTGTCATTTCAGTGATATGTTCAGAGGTTTGTAAATGATAATTTTATGCCGCGATCGCATTTTGTTTTTGTTAAAATGATGGGAAATAAGCATCAGCATCATCATCACCATCATCAGCCTATTAATGTCCCCACTGCTGGGGCACAGGCCTTCCCTATGGATGGAATAGGGAGATTGGGCCATGACAAACCACGCGGGCCCAGAGCGGATTGGTGGGTGCTAACGACTGCAAATGCAGCCGGGACCAACGGCTTAACGTGCCTTCCAAAGCACGGAGGAGCTCGAGATAGTAAATTTTTGGTCACCCATCCAATGACCGACCACTGCGAAAGTTGCTTAACTTCAACGATCGCAGCCGAACGCGCTAGCCACCTGCGCCATCGAGCTCCTAAAAAAGGGAAATAAGCATATCGCACCTTTATTCCAATACTGTCGTTATCATAAAATAAAATTAAAATACAGGATTTGAAGTAATGTGTAGATTCATAACGTAGCAAATAGATGGCGTTGTAAACTATTTTTTGAAGAATTTTGTTTAATGACAGTATTGGAATAAAGGTGCGATATGGCTCGCTTGATGGTAAGCGGTCACCGTAGACTATAGACGCTTGCGATACCAAAAATATCACTCGCACCGTTACCTACCCTGTCCCAATCCACTACCCCGTGGAGCCCTAGAACCTAACTCATTGACAGAAACACAACAACAACAAAAGGAAATGTTTTTTTTTATAATTATTATTATTCAGTTATTTCACAATTTGTCCCTTAACTAAGTTATTCTTATTCATATTTTAACAAGTTTAATAATATACAGTCCGTGCTCAAGGCTGCTATTTCATACAGCCAGGGGCGCGGGCAGAAGTCGGAAAGAGAAAGCATAGAAAGACAGTAAAGATAAAAGAAGGTATACAAGAAAAAAGGAAGGTGAAAAACGAAATAGAGAAAAGTTAATTTTACACTTTTAAACGTATGAAGTCACAGAAATAATATTATAATTTGCGAGCGTGCGCTGCGTTAGCCATGGCCTGGCTGTTACTTCCACTGCCGGATTTAGGGGAGGGCAACCGGGGCGTAAGCCCTGGGGCCTCCACAAACGGGGGGCCCCCACAATAGAGACTTTGGAAAAAAAAACTTTCAAATTCCAACTAGTAAACACTAGTAAACATCTTTTCCTTTGATTTTTTTTTGCTCTTTTACCTTAACCTACAGCCTACAGTACTTTGTACATCTATCATACATGATTATTTGATTATATTAATCTCAGGGCCCGGCAGGTGGGGCTGTGCCCCAGGGGCCTCCACAACAGCTTAAGAAATAACAAAATTTCGATGGGTTAACAAGCATACAAATCCTAAGTGGCGAGGGGCCTCCACAATCCTAAATCCGGTCCTGGTTACTTCGATTCCACGACCCATCGCTGAGGACGAAACACCGTGGGGTTTTAGGCGGTAGGCCCGTGCCTGCCGACAAGGGGACATTTTGTTTTCGTCTGGTTGGTAGGCAGGGGAGAGTCCGACATAACCCACACACTCTCTAATGAGCGGGTATGCATCAAGCATTTCCCCACGCAAAAAAAAAGGCGGGACACGGAGCGGGCACCCGCTCGGCGCGCTTACTTCATGCCATTTCATTTCATAGAACCGCAACACATGAGGTAGGTCTTCACCAAATGGCACAGTTTTACTGTTGTCTTCTGTAAGGTGATCCGATCGGGCGTCCAATCGGGCGCCCCAATTCAAGCTGAAAATCCGCTATACCCTACCTATCTTACCGCTTGAAAGTCATTGAAATATCCCAGTAACTCGTACAAAAAATAGTTACTACATACCTATTTCGTATGCGTTGTCTCAGCCTAGAGAATACGGATAACTTCCTATCTAAAATGCTAATAAAAAATGTTATTGGCAATTGAACATCTGCTAGTAAAGGCCTTTAAAGTGAAAAATGTCCTTTCACTCTTAAAGCGACCTTGCCTCTCAGAAAACATATACATACATACATCCACGTAAGGTGCGCAACCCGTTGTGTTGAAACATAGTATAGCACTTTCAAATGTGAATATAAATTGAATAACTTATAATTACGGAACATCTACATAACTGTGTAAGAATTTCATTAGTACACAGACACAGAGATTGATTGATTAATGTGCCTCCAAGATCTTTATGAAGAAATACATTTGTAATTTAAATATTTTAATTATAATTCTGTTGCGTATATAAGTGAAAAGAAAACGAAATCGCTCCCAATACTCATGTGAAATACACATACCAATATTTGGCACTTTATTTTTCATATTGTCAAATTATATGGAGTCACCATCAGTCACTATACATGAAACTTGTCAAATAGCATACACTAGCAAACCAGTGAACCAAATGTTCACCAAAAAAAAAATGGGTTTAATTGAGAACTTCGGAGATTTTGTGTGGTTTCGTTTGAAATTGAAATCACGTGATTTCTCGAAAACCGGAAGTGCTACGTTACTCACATCCGGTTTGTAGTCTTATCAGACTATTCTCAACTTATAACTTAAACATTCTCTTTATCTATCTCTTACGGTTTGCCCGCTGAAACAGCACCACGGACGGACGGACGGACGGACGGACGGACTTGTCTAATAGATAAGAGATACTATTTGTAATTGTATTTGTTTCTTTGATTTTCAGGCACATCACTCATTAAATAAAACGTTCCAACGGGTTAGATGCACTGATTTTATTTATTAATTGACGTTTGTATAGTACTTCTAGTTTCCTGAAAAGGCTGCGAAACAATCTTTGATGCTCTCCGTATCACAATTACAAATAAATAAAACAAGTACAATTATTGAGTTAAGATGGAGATAGCCTCCAGTCTCCACAAGAAATTATTAATAACTTTAGTAGTCATAAACTGATTCAAATAGAACTACTTCAAAGATCTACGTTGTTTAAACGGATAATAATTTCATCACTATTTATAGGATATTGTAAACGTTGTCGAAAACAAAATTAAAGAAAATAAAATATATCGACTTCTGAATTCGCTAATAAATTTTCTCAGGTAACTCCCAATATACGGTGTACCATAATATATATGGTTTCAGGACTCCACGGGGTGAAGCCCGGGCCCTGCATTGCACCGGTTGCCGTCAGTCGCTGATCCCCTGGATGCCCCGGGGAATCAGCGGCCCTCGCATTTTGGGGGGGTGAGTGGGGCTAGCCATGGGCGAGCAGACGTCGACGAGGTCGTGGATATGTTCTCGCGAGTTCCCATGACCTTGTCCGGCAGCGACACGTCCCTTCCCGACGTGTCCTCTTCGTCAGAAGACGATGAGGATGGGGCGGTGACGACATGCTCGCGCCAAGGTGTATGTGAGGGGCATTGGCATCTTCGGCATCTTCTGGAGGGCATTCTGTCTGCCCCCAGAAGCCGCGGAGAGTCCAACATAACCCCGTGCACCCCAAAGCACGGGGTATGCGTAATGCATTTCCCACCGTTAAAAAAAAGACTCCACGGGGTTAAGCCCGGGTCCTGCATTGCACCGGTTGCCGTCAGTCGCTGATCCCCTAGATCACCGGCCCTCCCATTTTGGGGGAGTGAGTGGGGCTCGCTATGAGCGAGCAGACGCCGACGAGGTCGTGGATGTGTTCTCGCGAGTTCCCATGACCTTGTCCGGCAGCGACACATCCCTCCCCGTCGTGTCCTCTTCGTCAGATGACGATGAAGATGCGGCGGTGATGGACGTGCTCGCGCCAAGGCGTATGTGAGGGGCATCGGTGGGTTTTAGTCGGTAGGCCGCGGTACTGGGGGTCATTTTGCCCCCAGAAGCCGCGGAGAGTCCGACATAACCCCGCGTACCCCAAAGCGAGGGGTATACGTAATGCATTTCCCATCGTAAAAAAAAGGACTCCACGGGGTGAAGCCCGGGCCCTGCATTCCACCGGTTGCCGTCCTAACATTTGGGGGGGGGGGGGTTAGTGGGGCTCGCCATGGGCGAACAGACGCCGATTCGCGAGTTCCCATAATCTTGTCCGTTAGCGATACGTCCCTCTCCGTCGTGTCCTCTTCGTCAGAAGACGATGAGGATGCGGGGGTGACATGCTCGCGCCAAGGTGTATGTGAAGGGCATCGGTGGGTTTTAGTCGGTAGGCCGTGGTACGGCATCTTCTGGGGGGCATTCCGACATAACCCCGTGCACCCCAAAGCGCGGGGTACGCGTAATGCAATTCCCACCGTTTAAAAAAAAAGGACTCCAATTGGTAGGGGATTGGGTCAGCATAGGCAACGGCGCTAGAGATATTTTTGTTATCTTAACTATCATTCTTATCTTTTAACATAAAAAAGTATAGTTCATATCGACGATTTATATGCGTATGATCGCGATGATCTCAAAAACTACGGTTGCCATTTATAAAACGCCTTGAATTATTTATCATTTCTTAAAGTAACTATTTTATTATTACTTAAGCTTATTAAGGCAACATTTTTTATTATTAAGCAAAATTAATGACAGTATTAGTTTTTGGAGAACAATAAACAGATCATAAACAGCTTTTGTGGGTTACGAATGAAGCCTTAGCATAAATTAAGTTTTGGCACAATAAATAATCGCTGGCATTAATTGCTTTACCCACTACTTCAATTTAGATTGTATAATTAATTTATTGACATTTAAATTATAATATTAAGTGTTAAATTAATGACTCTTATCTATGTAGATCTGTCTTTCAATTGACACAACCGTTTTGTAATACGATTTATTTTGATTACTCATAATGAATGTGTATTTTTTTTATTTTTTGTCTATAACCTGTTACCGCATATATTTCCATCATCATCATCGACCCATTGTTGTCCCCACTGCTGGGGTAAAGGCCTTCCCTATGGATAGAATAAGGAGATTGCTCATACGTGACCCACGACGCGGTCCCAGTGTGGATTGGTGGGTGCTAACGACTGCAGACGCAGCCGGGAAAAATGACTTAAAGTGCCTCTGAATCACGGAGGCACTCAAGATAATAAGTTTTCAGTCACCCATCCAATGACCGAAATTTGCTTAACGTCCACGATCGATAGCCAAACGCACTGACCATCTGCGCCTTTGAGCTCCGAGCAAACATTGCAATTTTTGTTATATGCTGACTTCGTATTTGTCATTTTGGAACTTTTCGGAAGATCATTATT
This sequence comes from Chilo suppressalis, assembly GCA_902850365.2. Taxonomy (NCBI): domain Eukaryota; kingdom Metazoa; phylum Arthropoda; class Insecta; order Lepidoptera; family Crambidae; genus Chilo; species Chilo suppressalis. Next base: position 25,528,215 of record OU963901.1, on the reverse strand, counting down.
TATTTCCAAAGTTATCAAAGAAATAGGGATAATGACTACCTTTTTATTCTTCATCTATATGGCAGATCATCAAAAAGTATTGGACATGTGTATTTTTAATTTTTTACATAAACTTAGTACATTTTTTACTTAGAAGTGACGCGGGGCTGATGAGCTATTTTTTTGGTTGATTAACAAGAAAAAAAAATAATATACTTTATCAGTCTATATAATATGCACTGATTTGATCCTAAAGTAATAAATATCTTATGTACCGTTACCGGAAAATCTTTATTGAGATTTACCACAATAAAAATCTATTTTTACATTGACGCATTCGGGAATTGAATTCAGGACCTGCAACGAAGTCCACTCGTCTCGCAAATACATAGGATACACGGCATCGTGCCATCCACAGAGTTTTCAAATTTACAAAATTGTTGCTGCGTCTTGTCGCAAAGCATGCGTTAAGCCTTAGCCATATACTGTATTCATATTACCAGAAGATTTAGATTCATATAGCAGACATGCGTGATTCTCGCCGCACCACGTCACATACGCCCCAGAGAATTAAAATCCATTAACAAGGTTATACAAAAGAATAAAAATAAAATGATTGTCTTGATATGAAATGGAGGAATAACAATTCCCATAGGCACGCCGTAAAGAAACAGCGCCGTACCTTGGGGAAATCTAACCTTCTCATAAGCTTCGCAAATTGAATCAGGCCCCTTGTAACGAACAGTTTAGTGCAGCCTGTAAACAATGCTAAACACTCATTTGAAGCAAATAAATCGAGTGCATGTAAGTGAACAGACAAAAAAAAAATGGGTGCGTGTACTTAAGTACGCGCGTGAGAAGTTATACTTCTTTTTGGAATTATTAAAAAATAGTTTTTAATTGCATGCAGATAATTAATTACAATTAAATAATAAAAGGATTGGAAAAGGATAGTCAACGCAGTCAATAAAGTTCAGTTTTAATTTGAAAAATTTAATAAATAATCAAAATATTCAATTTAAATCACTACTGAATAAAATTTATTAGCACATATAAATTTCGCATTTGTATAACATTATAACACGTATTAAGAATATAGAAACTAGAAACATGTGGATAAATATTATAAATAAGAAAACAGTGATCAGAGGCGACGAGCGTCCCAACATGTGCGACTAAGAGATCCTATTACTATTTTGTTGGAAGCTTTTTTTCGAGACTTACGAGTAGTGTGCGGTTTAGCGGCCGATTTCATGTTACTTTTCTGTTACAGTGTTGCGCGCGCATCTTAAAATTTCACTCTCATCATTTTTTCATAACGCGCCCGCAGCTAACTTCATTATGTTGCTTTTGTGTTACAGTGATGCGCGCTCATCTTAAAATTTCACTCTCATAATTTTTTCATAACGCGGCTAAAGAAGTATAACTTCAATAAATATAAATACTTGCAATTAGAAAATGTTATTAAGCAATCCGTTTAAAATATGAATTCAGTAACTCGATTTACAAATCAACAATTTAAAAGACGAAAAATGTTTAAGGAGGAATGTCTTAAAAACAACGTACCATCATCAACAGCGTAATAATGTCCCTTTTGCTGGGGCACAGGCCTTAGTGGATATACTTTCCTAAAAAAATAACCTATACAGATAAGTAATTATTTTTTTCAGGTCCGTCTGCTGCATGGTCCGCGTGGTTTTTTTTCTAGTAATTTTTTTTCGATTTAAGCATGTATCACTTAAATGCTTAAAATAAAAAGGTGATTGGGCCATGACCCACCACACGGGCCCAGTGCGGATTGGCGGGTGCTAACGACTGCAGTGCAGCCGGGACCAACAGTTTAACGTGCCTTCCGAAGCTCGGAGGAACTGGAGATAGAAGATTTTTGGTCACTCATCCAATGACCGACCACTGCGAAAGTTGCTTAACTTCAACGATCGCAGCCGAACGCGCTAACCACCTGCGTCATCGAGCTCCACTCTCCTCTTCTCTTTTTTGATAATGATTTGAAAAGTTTCACCTGCATCGTGATTTAATAAAAACACAATTTTTATTTATTTTTTCGGCATCTAAATTCTGTAGCAAGTCATTGATTCCAAATTCAACTTTAACCGTGCTTCAAATAGGAATATCTAATACTAGCTGTGACCCGCGGTGTTACCAGCGGTTTATCAGAGAAATTTTCCCGCAGTAAAACGTATGTGTTAATGCAGAATGTCAGCTAACTCTATACCACATTTTATTAAAATCGCTCCAGCCGTTTAGACTTGAAGAAGTAACAAACATACACACTCACACACTCATAAACTTTCGCCTTTATAATATTAGTGTGATACATTGGTTTGATAAGTCAAAGTTTTAAAAACCAATACAAAAATATAAGAGAAAACTTAAAATGAAAATAAATTTGGAGTTGATAGGAAATAATTAACGTAAGTAATAACCAAAGCTCGTTAACTACCGGTTACGGTGAGCCGGCTCTAGCTTTAGGTAATTTTCTTTCCATCCAATTTGTTGTCCATTCATAAATCCCCAAGTTATTTCTACAAGTCATTAGACATTTCTGCTAATTGAAATATGTACGCGATTCGCAAGGAGGAATTAATTAGACGAAGCGATCCTTATTCAATTTTGTAAATAAATTTCGAGAATTTTATTACTTCGATGAATTCAGTCTGGAATGCGTGGTACAGTTGTGAAGGTACAGTCAGTACAAAATATCACATTTTCTCAATCATTAAACGTTAAAACTATAACAAAATACTCTAATTTTGATGGAGAAATTCGTCAGTTTTGTATAACTATGTATTATTGTTTTGTATGACGACCTCCGTGGCCGAGTGGTTTGTACGCCGGGTTTCTTGGCTGTCGCCGACTCGAGAGATCTCGGGTTCGAATCCCGGTGGAGGCAGATGTTTGTGTGATGAATACGAGCATTTGTACTCCAGTCATGGATGTTTAATATGTATTTATATAAATATACTTATATATGTACAGTATATGTATTCTATCCGTTACCCTAGCATCCCATAACACAAGCCTTATAGTGCTTACTTTGGGGCTAGGCTAATTGGTGTGTGTTAAAAAAAAATATAATAAAATATTATATTATTATATAAAATAATGAAATATTTATGTATTTATAACTTGCCGGCTGTGACTGTGTAGTTCTGATTGTTTGATAAATACATTTAACCTACTTAATACATCATTAGAAATAAATAAGTACACTTCTGTTTTTGACGACCTCCGTGGACGAGAGGTTTGTACGCCAGTTTTCCAGGTGTCGAGAAATCCCGGGTTCGAATCCTGATGGGGGCAGTTGTTTGTGTGATAAAATACGATCATTTGTACTCCAGCCCTGGCTATTTAATATGTATTTCTATATAAATATATTTATATATGTATCAGTATATGTATTATATCCGTTACCCTAGTATCCCATACACAAGCCTACAGCGCTTACTTTGGGGCTAGGCTAATTGGTGTGAGTGTTGGATTATTTTTTTTATTTTTTTTTATAGTGTAAGATAAGGGATTGTGTTTTCAGGTCAGCAAGGTGCCAAAATGATGCCTGGAGCGGAATGATTCCTTGTGCTATTTTTTTTCTAAATGGCTTCGCACGGCTTGTGCTTTAGGTCAAGAGATACTAGGAAGACAATTTTTAAAATGCTCTATCTGCTTACAAAATTATGATCTTGAATGCTGTAACGTATCTGAGAAACGGTTCTATAATACCATGAGTAAAGAGCACAAACAGTCATGGAAATGCCAATTGTGTCGCTCAAAGGAACCAAAAACTGACAACAGTAATACTCCGATTCGGCCTCACACTGAAAATTTTGACCGCCCCTGTAAGCAATCTTTAGATACTAACATCACCTTTAGAAAACTGAAACCACGTAACACAGGGGATCGCCCGAACCTTAGCGATGATGATTCAATAAACTCACTGCAGGGAAACACTATTATATTCGATACCCCTAAGACCCAAAGTAAACTAGACCTGAGCACTAATATGGGGGATGAACAAATTACCGTGGAAAGAATGAAGATATTATTACACGAAAACAACCAGAGCATATTAACAGCTATACAAGCTTCTATTAGAAACGAAATAGAATTAGCTATATCTAGGATGAAAGCAGAATATGATAAAAAATTGGAAAATATTGCATTTGAGCAATCGCAGTTGAAACAAAAAATATCAAATGTGGACAGTATAATAGTGGAACTAAATAAAAAATGCAGATCTCTTCAAACAGAAAATGAATGTATACAAAATAAGTTGCAACACTCGCATATAAATTTACACCAGCCAACCAACGAAAATATAGATAAAGTTTTTGTTTTACACGGACTAACAGAGTATTACTGGGAAACCGAAAGCGAAATAATTGGCAGAGTAACGAACATTTTCTTCGACATACTAAACTTGGACATATCAGCCTACATCGAAGAAGTATCTTTCATAGGTAGATCTACAAATAAAAGACCTTTAAAATCGAAATAACCAATAAAAGATTGAAAAGATACATACTTGAAAATTCTTATTATTTAAAAGAAGCCGGCTTTGGTGTTGCAGAGTATTTAAGCCCACAAGCTCTACAGGAGAGAAAAAAACTAAACAATGCCTTGTATTCGGCACGAAAACAAGGACATTATGCCATAATAAAAAACAATAAGTTGTTTATTGATGGCAAAGAGTGCGAAGAACCGCCACTAAAGGACACACCGGTGCATTCAACTAACAAAAATCACTTGAAGACCACTGAGCACAGTCCCGGAAAACGTCGAAACTCAGCCACACCTCGTCCACCCCGTACCCAAACTGTAAGAACAAACCAACCAGGCAACAGCAGGAGGAGTGACGAAAATTATACTAAAAACTCTACTTTTCGTACCTTTCGAAACCAATTTTAATATTTTATTTCAAAACATGCAAAGCATTTCTAACAAAACACATATTATAGAGGCATTTACTGGGGAGAACTCTGATCTTCAGGTTCTATGTATATCCGAGACTTGGCTAAATAAACATAAAAAAGATTTCTTAAAAATTGAGGGTTACTTGGTATGTTCGTCTTTCTGCCGGGAACATCACCAGGGAGGTGGTGTATGTATTCTAATAAAAAATACAATTGAATTTATTGATAGGTTAGATATATCCTCTATATCATTGGAGATGATCTTCGAAACATGCGCTGTCGAAATACCTAAGTTTAATTTGTTAATAATAATTCTCTACTGGCCGAATAGTAAAAGAGAAGTGGAATATATGACTATAGAATCTAAATCTCTTAGCTTTCTTTGGTTAACGAGAGTTTAAAAATTCTCTATAATCTGTGGCTCATTCACAATCATCACACAGTTTCTGTCACAGAGTAGCTTATTTTAACCGGAAATGATACCTGATTTTAAAAGTTACTTTTATGCATTAACTGTAAAAACAGGCAACTATCTAATAATCTTCATGCTCTATATACCTGAATCTAATCCATAATTTCGGTACTTGGCTTGATTTCCCTAGTTTACTATATAACTTATTTGTTTTTTATTATTTTAATATGTTCAGTGTATATGGTTTATAGAAGTTCTCAGGGGTGTCCGTCAATAATATTCGTTTCTACAGTAATTTATATATAATTTCGAATCTAGGAAACAATTTTTCATGATTATTGGTCTTTAGGCCAAACATGTATGAAAGCTGAGCAATCTCCTTTCAATGCCTGTTCAAAAGTGCTTTGTGAACAGACAGCGGAGCCATATTTAATGGCGTTCCATATAACGCCTTTTGCGTAAGAAAACCTAAAAAATGGAATCCATCCATCCATCTCTTATCCAGAAAAGATTCCACAAAAAATATAGTCATAGGCGGAGACTTTAATATTGATTTTCTAATAAATAACGCTGAAAAACAGAGGCTTTCTAATAATATGCTATTATATAATTTCACGCAAAAAATTAAAGAACCGACTAGAATTACTCCATATAGCTCGAAATGTATTGATTTGCTATTCCTGAATTTTACATTAAACGATACTAAGGTAGCTGTTGATGAATTCGGTTTTTCTGACCATCGCGGTATATTAGTTACTGCACCTTTTAGTAAAAAAGAAAATAAACATTTTTTTGTATACAAACGAGTGTTTTGTGACCTAAACGTAAGTAAATTTAGGAACGCACTTACACTTATAAATTGGGAGGACTTGCTGAATTCTGGTAAAAACGTTAATGATAATTATAACATATTTAATAGTACTATACAAGAAGCTTTAAATAAATATATACCTAAAAGAGTAATAAAAATAGAGAGTAATAAAAAATGTAATAAGAAATATTTAACACTTGGGTTAAGGACATCATGTAGATATAAAAGATTCTTGAGAGTATTAATATTAAAAACAAGTAATAATAATCTTAAAAATCATTATAAACAGTACTGTAAAATATTAAAAAAAGCTATTAATATATCTAAAAAAAAGTTGCAATAAAAAAGTATTTGAGAAATCACAAAACAAAACTAAAACTATGTGGCGAATAATAAATAAGGAGACAAATAAAAACATCCAACAATACAAAAATACGAAAATTAAAACAACAGACAATATAATACAAAGCGATCCTAAACTTGTAGCCAATTCTTTTAACTCTTTTTTTGCTGCAATTGGAAATTCACATACGGTCTCTAAAAGCATGCGAAGACCACCTTCTACAATTAACAGCGAACAAAGTTTCTTCTTGCGACCGGTAGATTTTAAAGAAATATACAAAATAATAAAAAATCTAAAAAGTAAAACATCTTTTGGAATCGATGAAATACCTCCTACCCTGGTGAAAAGCTGTGCCGCTGTTTTGGCAGTCCCATACACTATGCTGGTAAACCAATCTTTTTCGGAAGGCGTTTTCCCTGATGCTTTGAAAATATCAAAAATAAAACCTATTCACAAAAGGGGAATATATACTGATATTAATAATTATCGACCAGTGGCTCTCTTAACGACCTCATCCAAAGTGTTTGAGACAGCTATGGCGATTCGGCTTTATTCTTTTTTAGAAAGGTTTAAAATTTTGCACGAAAGCCAAAATGGCTTTAGGAAAAATCACTCCACTATCCTAGCAGTTTATAAATTTATAAAAGATGTCTACCAACAAATAAATAATAGGAAGTACGCGGTGGGCCTTCTTCTCGACATGAGCAAGGCCTACGACAGGGTCAGTTATAGAACTCTTCTGGATATATTATATGGAATGGGGATTAGGGGATTGCCTCATGAATGGTTCAAATCTTATCTTGAAAATCGTTACCAATACGTGGAAATTGAAAATACTGATTTTGAGACAGGTAAAATTACACATACTAAATCTGATTTAATTCATGTAACTGGTTCAATTCCGCAGGGTAGCGTTTTGGGGTGTAATTTTTTTCTTGCCTATATTAATAATCTACCCAATGTACTGGAGGAGATGTGTGTGCTGTTTGCTGATGATATATCTATCTCAATATCTTGCTCAAGTGCTTCAGAATTACAATCTAAACTAGACTCTACCCTTAATAAAATTACGAATTGGCTAGAATCACACAATTTGCAACTCAATCTTAGCAAAACTAAGCTCATTCAATTCGGACCCTACCAAAAAGTGCCACTAGACATATCGTACAGTTATAGAGACACAAAGATTGATGTTGTCAATACTGCTACTTTGCTGGGTATAGAGTTGGATGCACACTTAAACTGGAAATGCCACATACAAAGGCTGTCAAAAAAGATGTCATCTTTTGTTTATGCATTTCAACATTTAAAACGTGTGACTGATTTTAGATCCGCTCTTACTGCTTACTATGCATATGCTCATTCAATACTATCATATGGTATAATTTTGTGGGGAAGCTCATCTGACGTAGACAAATTATTTATAATGCAAAAGAAATGCATACGAATTTTGACAAACATCGATCAGATGGAATCATGTAGACCTTATTTTGACCCTTGCATCCATACTCATCCTTGAATCATGTAAATTTGTAAGAAAACACCCAGAATTTTATTCACCAATAGTAAGTGTTAAAAGGAATAATAGGTATTTAAATAAATTAGAAGTGCCATACAGCAAATTAAGATTGGTTTCGGATAGTCCTCATGCTATGACAATAAAAATCTATAATAATGTACCTAATAATATAAAGAACGTAGAAATATCAGCCAAATTCAACAATCAATTAAAATCATATTTAATCCAAAAATGTTTTTATAATTTAAAAGAATTTTTTGACGACAAATGTAATTGATTTTTAAAGTTGACATTTTCATTATTATTATTATTGCTTATTGACATTGTTAAATCTAGTTTATAAAATTGAATTGTTTGTTGTGTAAAAATTAAATTATTATTATTGTTGTTTATTGAAATTGTTAAATCTATTTTATTAAATATATTTGTTGTGTAAAAATGAAATGTGAACTAAGTATTATAATATAATTATTTAACAAGCCCTCTGGCTTGATATTTGCTATGCCCTTGCAGGGCGTCACATATTTACTTTACATAAATTAACGTACCACCATGAATGTTATGTGACATGCAATAAATGAATAAATAAATGAATAAATAAATAGGCCAATGTCAAGTGTTAAAATGTTTACAAATCTCTCGCACTCGTAGTCAAAGTAATAAATTAAGTCAAAATAAGAGGCAGTCAAGTCAATCCCCCTTTCCCTATGTTGCAGTAAAAGTGTGGGGATTTACTGGAACCTCCCCCTGGACTTCTTAAAGGAAAGTCGAAAGACACTTTCCGCTATTTTGTTTCACTTGCCAACACATGGGCATGTTCCCGAACACTTAGTGGTTAATAATCCAGCATTATTAGACACTAACATCCGCCACAACACAATTTTTAACAAGAAAAACAAAACTGCTATAGTTACGCTCCGCGATTACGCCAAAAAGCCCCTTGTGCTATTATATGATACAGTCGAGACTCGTAGACGGGTTTCGACATTCTTAGTGCTTTATTACTTATCGCTAAGGGCTACATTGATTTGCAGGATCTCGATGGCGCAGGTGGTTAGCTCGTTCGGCTGCGATCGTTGATATTAAGCAACTTTCGCAGTGGTCGGTCATTGGATGTGTGACCTAAAATCTTCTATCTCGAGTTCCTCCGTGCTCCGTTAGCACCCGCCAATCCGCACTGGGCCCGCTTGGTGGATCATGGCCCAATCTCCCTATTCCATCCATTTGGTAGGCCTGTGCCCCAGCAATGGGGACAATAATAGGCTGATGATGATGATGAAGGGCTATATTCGTTTCTTTAGAAGATTACCCATTTGAAAGACTGCTTATACCTACTTTATACTAATCAACACTATATAATCTGCTAATTTTATTGTTTTTGTTTAATGAATTCCTCATTATGAGTTTAGTCGCAACATTGACAATGCCAACCCTTACTACACTACGCCAGACTATATACCTCCGATATGGAAAAAGCAAGAATATCGGAGTTAAAATCAGATTTATAATAAAGCATCTAGGTACCTGAAGGCCTCATAATCATCAACAGCCTACCCTAGTCCACTACTGGACATAGACCTCTGCAATTACACGTCACTCAGATCGATCTTGGGCTACTCGCATCCAGCTCCTGCCAGCCACCTTGCGCAAATCGTCAATCCATCGTGCCTGAGGACGTCCTACACTACGTTTGCCTAGACCGTCTCCACTCCAGAACTCGTCTACCTCAACGGTTATCGGTTCTTCGGCAAATGTGACCAGCCCACTGCAACTTCAACTTGCTAATCCGGTGCGCTATGTCGATAACTCTGGCTCTCTGTCGGATCACCTCATTTCTAATGCGATCCTTCAGAGAAACGCCGAGCGATCCTTCAGAGAAACGCCTTTCCTGAAGGCCTACTCTATTTCAAAGTAAAACCAAATTTCGACGGAAACTTCGCACTTTTCTAACTATGTTTTTGGTTCGTTTTCAATTATAATAATATTGGCCGTTTGAATATAGATTGAGGTGTAGATTTTCTAAGCCTACTCAAAGAAGGCTTCATTTAAATAGTTTAACGGTCAAATTAAGTATAACCTTAAATTGACGAAATTAAATTTCAGTTGAACTTCGTTATCGTAAATTCTTTTCGGAGAAAGAGAGTAGACTATCTACTTAAAAAGGTAATTATCATTTAGTATGAAAAAGAGCAAAGTGAATGTAAATGGAAATAATTTTGAAAGGGAAATATAAATTGAATTCGTGAAAAAAACGCTGGTCTGAGAATGTTTTTACTTACTAGATCTTTTACCTGATAAATATTTTTCTTAGTGAGTATGTGAAATTATACCTAAGGTTTATATCACGAAAATCGTTGTGATGTAAGTATACATATCAAAAATCGAAGCAAACATGCATCTTAGTAATTTATGTTATTTACGGAATTGTTACCATGTACCTTGTTTTTAGCGAGTTTCCGATATTTCGGCACCGTTGTAAGCGCCATGATCACGGAGTAACTGATACTGGTACATGGTAACAATCCTGTAAATAACACAAATTACCATAGTGTTAGTGACCATGAAAGTTTAAAACGATATAACATACATAATTTACGCAAACTGCAGGTTTAAACAGTTAAGATTGTATATTATTGTTGAAAAGAACTGGTTTAGCAAAGCAGTAAGTGCTATCGACCGAGCTAAGAGGCAATGCTTAACTTTTATGTTAGATTTAAGTTAAGGCTGCAGATAGACGACGGCGACGCGAAAAAATTCTCGCGCGGCGACCGTGTGATCGAGGAGTGGATGCCGCGCGATCGTAGCGCAGTTAATTACTCACAAAGAATTTCAACGTTAAGTCCTAGTTAATAAAACATAAATCTGCTATGACTGAACAGTTATTACGCGGCCACAGCGCGGTGACCGCGCGACTGCCGTGCTGTCGCCGTACTGTCACCGCGCGGCCGCCACGCTGTGACATTCTGTGTCTTATAAACGCGCCCTAATGCTGTCACTTTCGTTTTGTATTGTATCGATATAATAAAGCAACAAGCCATTTTGACCACCATGAAAGTCAAAGCAGTACGACAGTTTATTTTCTTAAAATTATAATATCTTGTTGGTTCAGAGCTCTTCTAGAGTCATCCTACTATTAATATAATCCCGTGGGCATCTAAAAAAACTAAAATCAACGCGGACTAAGTCGCGGGCGGCCGCTAGTTTTAAATATAATGAAGTATTTTTTCTAATTATGTTTTAAGAACTTTGGTGCAAATGCATAGTGTTTACCTTCTCAGTAGGTACTTTCTTCATAATGTAATTCTTGGACGATGAATCTCCTCACGGTTAGGTGTAATTAGATTGTTGATCCATAAACAGCAATGCTGTTTCAAAATTCCGTCAAATTTTACGCATAGTTACACTTACTTACTTAACGCTTATTAAGCATCCAATAATTTAAAATCAGTTCGTGAAATGATTACTGTTAATTATTAAATAAATACATACTAGGATTTGGAGCGTTAGAGAAACGAATGCTTCGTGAAACGAATTGGTAATTTGTTTGCTGGTAGTTATAGTTTTTTTTTTTTTAGTGTGTATGCTGTTTGTCGCAGATGACCTTTATAGCGTCACCGGGTTTGGGGACGGCAAGATCCTAAAGGAACCTCAAGGCGAGAAGAGGGGAGTGCCTTTAGAGGTATTCCAGGCGGATGGTATCTCCCCACGGGGGAGTCTCCTCTCCGTCTGGAGCCTCTAGACCACTCGAACCTGAGGGGGTCGGCTTAACTAAAGGGCGTCTCTGGGACTCGAACCTCGGCTCTAGTTAGCCGTTGTCGTGGCGGACGGGCACATTTTATGTTTTCCTTTTGCTGTTTTATCTAAACTATATCATCAATATGAATGTAATTATTAAGAACTCTTACTTGTTTCGCGATAAAGTTATCCTTATAGCAATGCCTACAAGGTTCTGGCATTCCCAAAGTCATTATAGGTAAACCGCTTAACTGAGACCTCGCCTGCGGAGTACAGGGTATGGGGGGTGAGGAAACAGGGACCGTAAGAGGTGCGGGCGGCAGGCACATTCTTGTCAAAATTACAAGTACCTGCCATCACAAAGTGTACAATATTTCTATTTACTTCGTATCATGTATAGAGACTGCTAAATCTCAAACGTAAGAGTTCTCGCCCGCGTCAACGCAGGCCGTCGGACAGCACCTACAGAATTTATAGATTACCAAAGCTTTACTCAATATTTCTAATGTACCAAATAGTAAGACAATGACAAAGAAAGACAAATTTCTTACCGCAAACGACAAGGTCGCATTGCAAATAGTTTGCATCCGACCTTGCTGCGATTTTAGGAGAGCGTCTTTAAAGAGCCGATGTACAACTAATTCCGATACCTCATTGTAACAAAATAAAGTCCAAATTGCTGGGCGGGCACATCTGCACAGTAGGATTGCTCGAATGCAGTATGCTCTTGCTGAAATTCGGCCTTCACATTCTTTTCACGGATTTGACGATCACTTCCTCTAACTAAATGCACTGTGGTTTTGAGTAGGTATATAAAATGCTAGTTGATTGTCCGTAAATAATTATTACTGAGTTGACACTGGAAGCAATTGCTCGTAAGCCAATGTAGACTGCGTTAAGAGGTGGCAATCAAGCACATGGCCTGCCTGATGGTAAGCTGCCATCATAATCTGCAGAGGCTTGCGATAGCGTCAATATCACTCGTGCTGGTGCCTACCTTGACCCAATCCTCTACCCCCTGGAGCCCTGGAACCCTACTGACTGACAGAAACAAAAAGACACCAAAGAAACTTAGTATTAGTGTGGTCTTCTGTAAGATGGATATTACTTTCCTAGACAGGCGATCAGACACGGGTGGAGAATCCGCTATGCCCTACCTCTCTCCTACCACTCTCTCTGTACCTTATTCGTATATTTTTTTGTACCTCCTATTACTGTGGTCTTCTGGAAGATGGAGATTACTTTCCTAGACAGGCGATCAGATGCGAGCGGCGAATCCCCTATGCCCTACCTCTCCCTGTACCTTATTCGTATATTTTTTTTGTACCTCAATATTACTGTGGGATTCTGTAACATGGAGATTACTTCCCTAGACAGGCGACCAGACGCGGGCGGAGAATCCGCTATGCCCTACTTCTCTCCTACCACTCTGTCTGTACCTTATTCGTATAAAATTTTTATTGTACCTCAATATTACTGTGGCCTTCTGTAAGATGGAGATTACTTATCTAGACAGGCGATCAGACGCGAGCGGAGAATCCGCTGTGCCCTACCTCTCTACCATTCTCTCTGTACCTTATTCGTATAAATTGTATATTGTACCACAATCGAAGATAATTTTGTATCACTCACTGTTTTCTTGCAAGTTTTAACTATCTTTGAACAAAGATGCGTTTGTAACAGGATCTGATCCCGCGACTAGACCGGTTTTGAAGTCAAGGTCTGTATCATGTCGTCGTGGCCATGTGCTTTCTAAACAAGACTAGACTTGCTAGACTCACTATCAATAAATTAATTAAAGAATATTCCATATGGGGCAGAACTTATTGCAACACTAATGGATTCGTTTACCATAATTGTAATTGATACTTAAATTTTATGATGCTTGATATTGTATTAATGAGTAAGCGCGATCAGTCAATGAGGAGCTCGATAGCGCAGGTGGTTTGCGCGTTCGGCTGCGATCGTTGAAGTTAAGCAACTTTCGCAGTGGTCGGTCATTGGATGGGTGACCAAAAATCTTCTATAATCCTCCGAACTTCGGAAGGCACGTTAAGCCGTTGATCCCGGCTGCATCTGCAGTCGTTAACACCCGCCAATCCGCACTGGGCCCTCGTGGTAGTTCATGGCCCAATCTCCCTATCCCATCCATAGGGAAGGCCTGTGCCATTAATGCTGGGGACATTGATTTTTATTTTATTTATTTATTTGTATTCAGGCACCGTAGGCCCATAGAAATATATACCTTATAGTCTAACATAGATATGGAATATAAAATAATAACAAATTCTAAATAACATTAATAGGCTGATGATGATGATGATCAGGCTCTTTCCTAAGCTACAGAAGCTCTGTCATTTGTTTTAAACAAAAGCATAGCTAAAATATTTTGATTGGAGTTACGGGATACCACTTCTACAATCCGACGCATCGAGTCTTTCCACATTTGAACTATAAACCAATAAATGCCAAATAAAAGTATCATAAAGTTTGATCTTCTTATTGTATTAGAGGGCTATAAATAGTTACTAAAACGGGGTTCGGAAAATTTTCCCTTTATTGAGAGGCAAAAATAGCTTTTGCGATACCAATCCTTTGTATAGGGAAAGGCGATTATCCTTTCGTACAGAGAGAGTTATGTGTTTGGTTCGAGTAAATTCTCTATGATTAATAGGATAATAACAGTAAAAAATAACAAAGAACAAATTAAGCGATGCATGCAATAATATCCTGTTTTATTTGCATACGTAAGTGCATGCATTATTAATTAAACAGATTATCGGAAGTGAGAAATTAAAGAATTTAGGATCTACCCTGAATGGGTAGCTCCTGGGGGCGTAACGTTATAAATGAAAACTAATTAGATATGATTTTTATTTATTTTTTAAGCATTTAACTGCTAGATGTTTAAATCTAAAGAAAAGTTTACTAGAAAAAAATCCACGCGGACCAGGCAGCGGACGGGACTCGAATCCGCATCCTTCGCTATCCGGGCGAATGCACTGACCATTATGCTACCACGGCCCTATTAGCCGCGTCGAAATTTTCCTAGCCTTAAGCTGCAAGGCAGCGCCATCTCTTCGCATTGTAGGCAACCCAGGTATGTAGGTTTTTTTTTCTAGTAAACTTTTCTTTAGATTTAAACTAATTAGATGTTTAACTCTTTTATTTGATCTGAATTCAGGCGAATGTAATAATTTAATTTTATCTATCAACGTGTGGTTTGGTGCCTGAAGTCTATATGATGTGGAATCTTCTATCAAAAGACAGACTATTTCTAATTTCAAATATTAAAATCATGACATTAACTTTTTAATATAACTGCCAGCCGTAGGCATTACAAGAACAAAGAGTTTACCCAAACAAGGAGGCTGTAACGTAACGGACGTTAGAGTACCTTAAAACTGCGTCGATTATGGAAAAAAATATACGTTTTATTGATGTCGTTAGCAACAAGTCAAAATTATTGCAAATATCGAGAAGTTTTTTTTGTTATTTAGCTTTGGTTATTCTAGTGTCTTCTATTTTTTCGTTGTTGCTAAACGAATCATTAATTGACCTGACATAAAGTTTATATTAGTAGTGGCTTTAAATTTGAATTTTAAATTAGACTTTTTTCGTTTCTAAATTAAAATTTTATCGTCCAAGGTCGAATGCTAACTATTGAGGTGTGTGTCATACGAATTCCTTCAAATATTATAAATGTGAAAGTTTATATTTGTTACCGAATAACGCAAAAATTTCGGTAAAATTAAATAGGCATATAGTTTCTAATCTCCGACCTCCGTCCCCGAGTGGTTTGTACGCCGGGTTTCATGGTGTCGCCGACTCGAGAGGTCCCGGGTTCGAATCCCGGTGGGGGCAGATGTTTGTGTGATGAACGCGAGCATTTGTACTCCAGTCATGGATGTTTAATATGTATTTCTATATAAATATACTTATATATGTACTGTATATGTATTCTATCCGTTACCCTAGCATCCCATAACACAAGCCTTACAGTGCTTACTTTGGGGCTAGGCTAATTGGTGTGAGTGTTGGAAATATTTATATTTATTTATTTAATCTGGATTGTGACATAGGGTACTTTTGATCCCGGACAAATGTAAGGTTTCTATGGGATTCCATAAAAACCAAGGTTAACTTGGACGAAGTTGTCGGTAGCTAGTTGCTAGGCGGTGGCCAACTTTCACAATAGCAACACAATGACATGTATTCTGTTAAATGCAATCTCACTTACGATCTCATTTATTCGGATTCCTGACAAATGTCAAATATCTACTGGCTGCTTCTACAGACATATCGACATTTAGCCGTGTAATAGAATAACGTAATGCATATCAAAATAATGCCTAAAATGGCAGCTACCGAAATCGGAAGTGAGATTTTATTTTGAAAAATAAGTGTGCACGGATCACACATTTGAAGTGAAACTTCATTTCTTAAATAAACTAACAAGAGGCGATGCATAAGGCATAGGGGAATGAAGGAGCGCACGCATCATTCATATATATATATACATAAACATATATATATATATATGTGTGTGTGTGTGTGGGATGCGTGTGCAGCTCTAGCTCTTCCCACACACAGACACACACACACACACACACACACACACACATATATATATATATAGTCGTGTGACACTCGTGACGCATTTCCGTTTCATTTTTTCCATAGGATTTTTCCATTTACACTCCGTCCGAAAAGAAAATTTACTTCAAAAATGTCGTAGCGATTGAAAAAAGAAAAGGCAGGAAAATCTGTGCTGTATTTTTGCCGCCCAGTTGTTTGCAGACGCGTGACCGGGCGAGCGGACGGTTGACAGCGGTAACAAGGGGGTGACAGCGCGAACGCCGGTCAGGCACCTCTGCGCCCGTGACGCGACGCGCGAGCTGTGACGGGTCGCGAATATCGTCGAATTCGTCCTTCTACGAAACGAAACCTGTAGAAATTCGCAGAATTTCCGAGAGCGCAATCCTTCAATCCTATATATTGCACCTGACTGGACTACTTCAATGGATACGAATAAAAAGCACTATAAAGTACCAGAGGATATATTGGTGTTTCGTCATCCAGGCCTATTTTCTTGGCACATCAAACATATAGTTCTAATAGAACTTATTGTACTGTGGGACACTAACATTCCAAAAGAGTGCACGATAAAGTTGAATAAATATAACGATCTAACCAACGAACTAACTAAAAATGGCTATCAAGTTAATATACCTATATAGGCGTAGAAGTAGGAGCAAGAGGTATATATACTAGCAGAATTTCTCTATAATTCTTCTAAAAAACCTCGGTCTGTCGATTCATTGGAGAGAGTTATTGGAACAGTGCAAAAAACAATAAAGTTTACAAAGCAATAAAACTCCTTAATTAAGCCGTAATTAGAAACAGACTAATAACACATAAAAAATACAAAAAGGTTCCTAAAACTCATCTAAAAGCTAGAATTCCCTCTAGTTGGAATACCTCTAGAGGCACCCGCCACTTCTCGGCTTGAGGTTCCCTTAGAATCACGCCGTCCCCAAACCCGGTGACGCTGTAAAGGTCATCTGTGACTAACAGCATACACAATCAATAAAAAAAGAGCAGTGAAAGATCGTGATTAGCGTTCAGGTCTGTAACAAATGCCTTTATGGCTTCTGCCGCCCATCGCAGCTCTTGCAGCCGACCCTAGTAGCCTGCTGCCTTTTAGGCCTAGGGTAATGCGCCTCTAGTCCCTGGGCTCAATTATCAGGATCGAAAGGAACCAGAGTTCTTTACTGTCTGGGCAAATGCAGTGACCACTTTGCTTCCGAGACTAACAGACGCGAATTTCCTTTAGTTTATCTTTTGACAACATACTAGTAAATTGACATTTGGCAGCTCAAATGTCATTGGGTCCTACAATGTAGCAAGGCTAAAGGCTACTGTAATTTGATACAATGTTATTATATTATGCTGATTTGCGAGTAATTTTAAATTTTACTAGCCTTAAATGACAAATTTTAAGTTAAGTCGCTTTAAAAGTACTTTATAATGTAACGCAACTTCGTTCGCGTGATTAAGTAACACAATACATACTTGCACATTCATAATGTTATATTAGGATTCTAGAATAATATTACTTAAAATTATTAACTTTTCACCAATACAAGTTTCACGAAGTCTGTTAACAAAATAGTTTATCTCCATCATTCATTATTCAAAAAAATAAAATTAGGATCTGTCAAAACCTATAAGAGATAAAAAAAATATCTACAAGCCTGCCAAACTAAGTATCATACTTTAAAAATTGCTATAACTTTTTTAGTACACAAGATTTATGAGTACTTTTAATATAAAAAGAACTCGAAATATGTTTTAATTTTGTTCTACAGTTTCAAAGAAAACTGATAAAATTTGCTATAAAACGTTTTTATTTTCAATCTCTAAATTGTATAGTTTAGAAAAAAGTTTTGCTGGCCAGTGTATATTTAGGAAGGCGCATTCTATTAGAAGAATGTTATCCGAAAGAAGGCAACCTACTTTTGAAACAAATAAAGGACTTTGAATGTACATATATGGAGTCTTTAACACCTACGACATTTAAATTGGACAGATTACGTAATTTGGAGGCTTTACGGTCGGATAGATCTACACGATAGGCACTCACCGGTCCATTTCGGACCCGCATCGCAAACTTTATTGCTATCCGGGCGGCGGCGGCTCGCGACAAGAATACAAAGCGCCGGAGATTCATTTAACGCAATTTCGGATTGTAAATGTAAACTGGAGAGGAACAACAAACGAATAAATAATGTAACACTATGAAAAGCTTTTATAGAAACGTTCAGCTACTTTATAACATAAACTCTTCATCATCATCATCACATGCTCGCCCATTGCTGGACATAGGTCTCCCCTAATGCACGCCACTGCTCCCGATTTTCTGCCACTCTCATCCAGCTCACGCCAGCCAGCCTACGAATGTCATCATCCCATCTTGTCTCAGGGCGTCCCACACTATGTTTACGGAGTCGCGGTCTCCACTCAAGAACTTTACGGCTTCATCGGCCGTCAGTTTTGCGGCTAATGTGACCAGCCCACTGCCACTTCAGTTTGCTAATTCGGTGGGCTATGTCGGTGACTCTGGTTTCTGTCGGATTACATCATTTCTGATGCGGTCCTTAAGGGATACTCCGAGTATAGCCCTTTCCATAGCTCTTTGAGAGACTTTAATATAAACTCTTAGATTAAAACAAAAAGGGAAGATACGGTACAGCATCAAATGGAATAATATGCTCCGACACAACTAAATAAGCAACTCTCACACGCACACTTCTGTAAATAAACATTCAATTGAGCGAGCGATACAGAACTGTACGCTTCAACGCAGCGCGAGTGAAACGGCGAGTCTGCGTCCGAGTCCGCACGGCTGAGCTGTACTGTTGTCCTTTTCTTGATAACAAAATGGCGATTACTAACTAAATAACATTCACGACAAACCGTGATATTTGAGAAAAAAATGATTTTACAGTTTTACGAATGAAAAGTGTTACCGGAGCATTTGATTTAGAACTAGAGTCTGTGCGGAAAGAGAATGGGATTTAGATTGGAGGACGCTGTGCTTTTCTACCGTATTTGTAAGGTTTTACACCTTTTAGACATGATTAAATACAAAAAACCGCAAGAAATCACAATAACAAACAAATCCGTATCAATACAAAACTTTGACGTTTTACGGATTGCTGGGTTTGATTGCCAAATAAAAATCTTAATGTTAGTTTCCTTTTTCACCACGCCCATTCTCTTTCCGCACAGACTCTATTTGTGTTCTTTATAAAAGCATCGAAGCCATTGTTTTATCTTTATAACACAGAATATACGCAATATTGTTATATTGAGTGCACATGCATCTTGTTTGAATGCCCAATTGTGACTAAAGCGAATTATGGTCATGCACCACAATTTGAGCGGATCACTTTTGAGCCGCGAGTGCCGTATCTTCTCTTTTTGTTTTAATCTAAGCTTTTATCACTTTATGTACCTACTTGGCACGCGGTCAGATATTTTTACTTTTACCGAGTATTTGTTTGCTTACACTGAATGAATTTGGAATTGCTTAACAAATATTATACGCTCTGTGATAAGTAATCTTTTTTTTTTGTTGTTAATTTTCGTCACCCATCTTAAGATTAGCCATGGTATTTTACACAGTTGTAACCATTTCCTTTTTAGATTTTATCTTTAGTCCCCCATCGAAACAAGGCATTCCGGAGGTATGTTTTTACAGACAGTGCTTAAGAAGGAAAATTGCCTCTCTGTTTATTAAGAACATCAGGTATTTTGTTATGCAACGCATTAGTAGGGGTTCAACTACGGCGGGACAGGCCTCGTCCTGAACAGAACCCGTCAGGCTCGCCTGATCACGACTCCGCCTGATTAGATAAGCTCGCTTATCTGCCAACAACACAGATAAGACAATATTGAGCGGTGCCGATGCTTTTGGCTTAGAGTTAACCTACGTAATTGCAAATTTTCTAGATTTGTGTACAAATACAAATATTAGCAGTTCAAAATAATATAAAAAGCATTGTTATCGCAACGCAGCTCATTGAATAGGCATAAGTTCTATTTCTTTCCGAGGTTGGCAGAGCATAAAAATTTAGTTTGAAAAAAAACGAGTGTGCATATGATCACACGACTGAGGTGAAACTTCTTTAAATCTATCTGTATAATAATATATATATGTGTACAATATATAAATGTATGTACATGTACATATTTAGTAGCTATTAGAGAAAGAGAAAAAGAAAATGTGCGCACGCACTGCTTTCTCTTGCTTATATCCTCCACTCAACTCCCGTTCGCCTCGCCCGAACACACTTTTCGTAGTAAGAAAAACCTTTTTTGTGAAAATGTTGTATTATTATGGATAGCGTTTAAATCTAGGAATAAATCTTGTCAACTACTTAATTGGCGGTCAATTATTTTTTTTAAATTTGTATACAATCAGAAACAGTAGTAACTTGGATATATATATACTTGAAAATATTAAGACTTTGTTTGTTTAGTTGAACGTACTAATCTGGTTAACTACTGGTTTTATTTTGAAAATCCGCCTCCCTTTTTTAGAACTGGTTTAAAACCATTTATAATTTAGCAGTAACCCCTCTCTTCGCTTGGGGGAACACTATAGTTTCTATATTATTATTATTTTTAAACAATTAACTGCTAGATGTTAAAATGTAAAGACAGTTTTTCTAGAGAAAAATCCACTCGGACCAGGCAGCAGACGGGACTCGCACCCGCACCCTCAGCTATCTGAGTTTTTGTTCTCGGGCATGTACGAGTATTACCCATACAAAATTTTCTCTATAATCACACTCTCTATCGCTGAAAACTGCATTAATCCGTTAAGTACTGAGTTAAAAAGTTCTACAACGTACAGACAGCAGGAGAATAAGTATGTAGTATACCAGTACATTTTCGTAATTTACCTAATACATCCTACGTTAACTTAGGCAGCTTGGTAACACAGTGTTGTGTTGTGTAGTAGGTAGTGGAAGTTCAGTGACCGCACATGCGGGTCCTAATAGCATCCTGGGGCGCTAGTGAAGCGCCCGTCATGTGTCTGATTCAATTATCGATGTTCCAGTAAGCCGATACCTCACGATAAACTTTTAAGTGGCGAACTTTAATAGAGGCCGTGAATAAATTCTTAACTATGTTAGTTGGTTTTTGTTTCGTATATTGTATTAGTCCTGAGGTGTGAAAGATGATTTTGATTTAAATTTTAAGCTGAAGCTTTTTTCGTGTGGATTTGTTTTATTTTTCTTTTATTAATAACACTTAAGTATGAAAGTTCAAAGAATTTGGATATATTGTTACTGTAGGAAATAGCGGTTTATTTTATATGGCAATATAAAAAAACGTATTTTATGTTATTTGCAGATACGAGTATACGTATTATTTTTGGATAATCAATTGATAAAAAGCTCCATTCTATTTAAGCAAAAACTATATAATATTATACATTGTGTTTAAATTATTTGATTTATAAATTTAGGAAAACTGATCCATCCGTGCAAATATATAATTTCAAGTGTTTAACAACACAAAGAATCGACAATAAATATTTTTTATCGTAAATTACATACATTCACATATGTATGTTATTCTGCAATACGATAAGATGGATTAAGCGTTTAAACTTCCAAAACTAGTAACAACATGGTTCTGCTTGATTTCCCTAGAGTTTACGTCTCAATACATAACTTCCAATATATTATTACATTTGTGGTTTGAACTACTAATGTTGCGGTTTTCAGGTGTGGAGGTGCGGCACCGTGATGGATATTCTATTAACAATGCTATGCTTCGTGGTTAGCTGGAAATAAATTTAAGTAATTTATTTAATTTTATAAATCAACAAAAGCACCTTGCTTGCTAAGAATTACTCTTCGATGCTGTTATTGAATTAGATATTGCCTCAATAATGAAATATTTTTAATAACTATAATATGACTAAGTGTATTTTGGGACCAATTAATAAGAAAATTGCTTAATTTCAACACTTTTACCAAATGTACCTGATTACTCGTTGACTGAAAATACTTTTTGCACATTCAGAGCTTGCACAATCATAACTTGTTAATTACCTATATTCATTTCACAAAAGACATATTAATTGCTACTATTCTTTGACATTAGTTTATGATTTAATCGATAACTGGGTAGAGAACATTAAACTCACTACATTCATTCGGTTGATTGAAAAACCTCCCGGTTGGATAACAGATGATTCGCTGATGATATCGTCACGTAATTTATGAAGAAACATGTCAAGTAAAGCTTACGACCCGAAAGCTAAAGAACACGTGACATATAGGGTTATTTTAAGAAATACTTTTTTCGACGCTCAAAAATGCATTTACGAAAGTTGTATAGGTACATTGTTCGAAAATCAAAATTACGAGCCAAACAGCGGAGCGTACGGTTAAACTCATTATGCACGCTCCCATACACGTTTTTTTTTATTTCGAACGCACCTCCTCGGAAGCGCCTTTAGTCTATACCAATATCCCACTTTAATACTAAAAACAAAAAGAGACGAAAGATGTAGTTCTAATTTTCACCACCCCCACGTGACGCCATTTAGAAATGCGTGCAATTTTCTTAATAGAAAAAATTTGCTTCTTTACTTAAATTATTTGATTTTTTTCTTGCAAATGTGTTGAAAAACGTTGTATGACATTCGTGCGGATTGGTATTACAAACTCGTAACTCGTGTCTTCTTGTTTGTAAAAACCAACTTTCCGCACTAATATCATATAACTATTATTGACAGATATTTGAATTGTTTCCTTGCCCAGTTATTCATCATGCTCTAATCTTTAATTTAAACATTTATTCTACCCTGCCTGTAGGATAAGGCTCTAAGATATGTTGTAATTTTTAAGAAATTTAAGACTAAAGGACATTGCTCGTTCCCCATACATTGAATGCCCTAGAACGCCCAGCAATGAGAAAATGCTAGTTATGTTCGGAATCATTCATAAACTCTATATAGGCATTTGTTGAGATACGGACAACTTGAGGAACCGTGGCCTACTACAGAATGTAGTTGATTTTGAGGTTATAATTATTATACTTAATCGTAAAAGATGTACACTTTATATATTCTGAATAGATTTAGTGTTTACCTCTATGCAAGCACTTAAATAATATTATACATTAAATGTACATAAAATGCAATTAATAATAAAAATATTAAATGCTTATATTCATATTGATTAATGAGTGTTGTCAGTTGGCACCTACGATACCTATACCTTACCTGTAGTAATAATAGATTTCTTTTCAAATGAAATGTTCTGTCTTTCCATTTACCTGTTTCTATATTTTACTATCGGTAATTAGGTATGTACCTGGTTATCATTATGATTTTCATAAAAATAAACAGATATTATATGGGATGGGAGTATAAACTATCTTTACATAATTTCAGAAATAATCTTTTTATAAATATAATACTAGTAATAAGTATTATTAACTAAGGTATCTCTATTTTTCTTTTGATAAATACCTATGGTCGCCTCTAATGCATTTATTAAGGTAAACAATCTTGGCACAACTTTTTAACAGAATCACCCATTTAATAATAAAATATTAACGAAGCCAATAAACTATTAAAATAAATCGTTATTATAGACTGAAACCTTTTGAATCCAGTTATCAGTTGATTTTTAATGCTGCTTTTTCAATAAAAAGGAGTGCCAAGTTGGATGAATAGACTGTAGTATCTAGTAACAGAACTTTATTTTTTTATTTTTTTAAACAGATTGTCCGTTTACTATGATTAATTGCTAATATGTTAAAAAAATAATAGAAAGATAATAGTGAAGGACATTCTTTTGGGCATGCTAGGGCCGATTTCGTCGATGTCCTTTGTAGATGTCAGGTTTTCTATACCTAACCTAACTCTTAACTTTTAATCTTTAAAAAATGTAACCATACACTTTTTCCTACAAAAGTTATAAGTTATTAAAACGCATCTTGAGTCATATGACTTAAATTAAATGGAATAAAAACACTGCACACAGCAAAAACACTATTGATCGAGCTATCTTTCTCACATACTATAAATAAATCGGAATGGGAGGCCATGAACCTAAAGGTTTGTAGCAAAAGGTTGGGCTAATCTAATAGCCAATTTGTATTAACAACGGTACCCGAAATGCCATTTCTGTTCCCATCCCAAACACTTGTTTACATAAGGTCTAATCAATTTCATCTACGAGTACGCGTTTGGTAGGTCCATACGATTCAGGTTCTATTGAGTAAAATTTCTTAAAATTTTTACTTGTACTTTATTTTTTTTGTGAATTTTGAAGTAGGTACCTGAGACAATTTACTAGCTTATTTAGAAAAGAGATTATTTTGTTCTTTAATATATTTTTTTAAACTGTCATAAATTGACTGAAATAAAACTACTTTAAGAACCAAAACTACTTTGAGACCAAACATTTATCTAAGTTTTAGGCCCGTAATATCGAACATTTCTCAGTAAGAAATCTACCTTGATCTTTGTTTATTTAAGCATTACATTTAAGTTCAAATCACAAATAAAGTTGTAATGCGAGTTTATGAAGTTTGAAACACCGCTATGTTGTTTATTTTCCAAGTGTAATTGAAAACATACTTAGCCAATAGACTTTGATCGGAGTTCAAAACGATTTTTAGATTCTAGTTTCAGCTGATTTGCTCTTAAAACGATAAGCTGAACAATTGAGTAGTGATCTGCACTTAAAACTAGCTTTACGTGATTCGAGTTCAAATGTTGCTTGAGCCGCGTTCTATAATACGGGACTTTTTATCCACTTACTTTGAACGGATAATAAATTCCATAATATATATGTTATTCCTTATTTTTCGCCATTTTAGGATATTTTGTAAACATATTAATCAATATTTTTGTATGTGGGTGTAGTCCGTTAACTGTTTTTAACTGTTTCCCCTATTTTTATTTACACGATTTCAAAATGAAAATAAGTTTAATTTTACACCACTTTGACACAGTAGGCTTAAAATAGGTACATTTTCAATTTTTCATTTTCTCAGGAACTCAAGATTGACGGTGTATAAATCTATAAGTTTAATACATAAAGCAAAATACATATATCATTCGAATTTGCAATAAATAAGCAAAAAAGATTCGATTGCCGAAAGTTGTCTAAGCCTGAGCCCCCTCACACTTCCGGATAAAAGCATATAATGAGATTTGATCCTGTGAACAAAACCTTCAAAAATTTCGACCAAATGAGCGACGGAGTGGAGGCGGAAAATTCAACACGTACCTAGAACTTTGTGACGGAACTGCTGAAGTTCGCGTTGTTTGCGAAAATCTGACCCAAATCCTCAATTTACTTATCAACTTTGGGGGCGAGTGTCCTTTTTGCACGTACCAACACACAAACACGAAACTTTTTATTCCTAAACCTGCCTAATACTAACAAATCACTTTAATTCCACAAGTTAAATTAAAACATGCTACTGTGTATAACAATAAAGTTTTTATAATCCCTATCAAAATATATTTTGCGCCAATCTGTGTATAACAGACGAGAGGAAATATGAGATGAAGGTCGATGAGGGATCGGTTTCGATAGAACCTCATTTGAAGAGCGATTCGGGCGAATAGGAGAGGTCTACGGGCCGAGGGAGAAAATAAATCCGTGTCTGGTAGAAAATATAATAAATAGATTTGCTTGGAGGGTGAGGGTGTCAAGGGACCTTTCACCACCACTTTCTTACAAATGTAAAAAAAATACTTATGCTAAGACAATACCAAGTACATATTAAGATTTATAGGTTACTAGTTTGCGCCCGCGATTTCGTCCGCGTTAG
Source organism: Chilo suppressalis (assembly GCA_902850365.2). Classification (NCBI taxonomy): domain Eukaryota; kingdom Metazoa; phylum Arthropoda; class Insecta; order Lepidoptera; family Crambidae; genus Chilo; species Chilo suppressalis. The sequence goes on along the minus strand of OU963901.1, from coordinate 25,502,106 downwards.
GTTAATTTTTTGACTGAATACCTAATTTCAATCATAGCTAGGTGAAATTAGGTCTTAATCTTAGTAATAAAAATGATGATAATAATAATACTTAACACTAAAACACATTCCCCCTTATTAATAAACGAAGACTACGCTTGGATTAGTTACTTCATGTTTGGTCTCTGTTTATTAGATGACTAGTGGCATTTGACTCAAGGGCGGATCCAGCTTTGGCGCCAGGGGGGGTCATATAGCCAGCTTTGGCGCCAGGGGGGGGGGTCATATAATCGTGGTATATTAAATATTGAAAGTACTTAAATAAAATCCCCCTGGGTTTGGTCCATCTGTAATCAACCCCCCCCCCCCCCCCCCCAAGGGATCCGCCCTTGATTTGACTGACATAAACAAAACACGGCGTAACTAGTCTAAGCTTATTCCTTGTTTATTAAAAAAGGGGAGTATGTTGATTCATTTAGTGTTGCCGCAGACGGGCCACACGCCACAGCCACAAACGCCGCCACGAGAAGCTAAAAGCGGCTACTAAAGCGGCTGAAGCGCGCGACAGCGGCCGACTAAGGTAAGGGGGTGGGGAATCGCGCGAGCGACGTGTGGCGGCGTTTTGTATCGGCGCATTAAGTAGCCGGTGCGGGCCACAAGAAGCGAGCAACGCCGATTTGTAGCGTGTAGCGGCCACCGGCGTACCGTATGTGGCGAGTCCATATAAAATGTATGAAAACTACAAGAAATATGCCGGTGGCGGCGTTTTGTGGTTGCGGTCGGTGGCCCGTGTGCGGTGACACTTAAAATTGAGTAGTGAAAATTTGCTAACATCATAGAAATAACATGTTTCATAAAATGTACCTTGAATTCCAGCTGATTGAAATTTTATTAAAAAAAAAGGCATTCGCACCACTTCTCTGTATTTCAGTTTACGTGAAAATAAACGTATATATTTACAGCGAGCAAATTGAGGTGTTCAATGTTCTTTTATCGAGAAAAAACCGGTTTGAAAATAACCTACAGATAAAGGAAATTGGCTACGAAAATTACTACAGTAGAACAGGGATAAGATAATAACTTGTAGGGTTGTGTATTAAAGTGTTCACCTGCACCACAAGATGAGTTTATGTTTGTATTTTGCATTAAAAATGTTATTGTTTTCTTTAAACATTTAATGTTCCAGGACATTTTACTGCCGCATTTTTGAAGTGAAACTCTTTTTCAGATGGGATGTAAATGCAAAAATCCTATATATCTATATCGTCACCTGACTATAATATATATACAGTGCAACCTTAATATAACGTACCTCAATATAATGAATTCCTTGATTTAACAGATTCTTCGTAATCCCCTAGAATTTTCCATAAGAGTCAATATAAAATATACCTTTACATTGCGAATATTTTTGCGAACAACCTCTTTATAATAAATTTTCAACTATCAAAAAAAGTGTAAATACCTCTAAATATCGAATTTTGTGAACCACAAACCTCTGTATAACGTTATCATCAATATATGGATTATATGGCCCTTATACGTGCCCCATAGTACGTGATTCATGTCACGACAGAAAAATATCTTTTTACCTCTTTATAACAAATTTTAGACTAACCTAATGTCAATACAACAAACCTCAGTTGAACGAATTACTTAATATAACGAATATTTACTTGTTCCATTCCGATTTGTTAGATCGAGGTTGCACTGTATATATATATACATGTATATATGTGTGTGTGCGTGTGTGGGCGCGCGCGCGCGTGTGTGTGTGCGTGTGCATATAATATACACATGTGTATGAGTGTATGTGTGTATGTGTGTGTACGTGTGTGTGTGTGTGCGTGTGTGCGTGTGAGTGTGTGCGTATCTGCTCTTCCCGACGAGCATGAAAGTTGGAGGGTTTTTCCCGGCCCACCACGACAACGGCTAACTAGAGCCGAGGTCCAAGTCTCAGAGACGCCCTCTAGTTGAGCCGACCCCCTCAGGTTGCAGTGGTCTATAGGCTCCAGATGGAGAGCAGACTCCCCCCGTGGGGAGATGCCATCCGCCTAGAATACCTCTAGAGGCACTCGCCAATTCTCGGCTTGCGGTCCTTGCAAGCCTGAATCCAATCCCCTACCCTGCGGACCCTGGAAAACTACTCACCAGTAGAAACATAACACCACCGTGGTCTTCTGTAAGGTGGAGGTTGCTTCCCCAGACGAGCGCTCCAATTCGAGCATCAACTACATTTTATATTCAGCGCCTTGTATAAAAACACTTTTTAACCCATTGATCAGCCTACGCCGGGGAGCGGGCGTCCGCGGCGCGTGCAGTTTTGATGTCGTTTCATAGAATAGCACCGCGCGGAAGAACCGCCTCATGCAGCGCTTCTCTATGAAATAACATGAAACAAACTCGAGGAGCGGACGCCCGCTCCGTGCTCCCGCTTAACGCAACGCAGGCTCAAAAAACGAAATTGTATTAAAGACAGTTTTTTTAACTCTATCCTTTCAATTTATTTAAACACAATTTTGATAAACTTTAGAAACACGACAATTACTTGAATTAAAAAAAAAACTTTAGTTAATAAACTACTTTCAAATTGTGCTGTGAAGATAATATTAGACATTAAAGAACCGTTTTTAAATAACTAGTTTTACCTTTATTTATCTGTAATTATTGTATCGGCCTTTAAATTACCTGCAAAAGAAAAACAAGCAATTTTAGTTCAAAGTTTATATTTATTTATATATATATATATATAAGCGGCCACCATAGCTTACGCAGGTAATTGCGTGGTGCATTCGGCAAGTGGCGAGCGGCCCAAAGGCCGCTAGTCGGTGCGGCTATACTTTGACGTGCACTCACGCATGCGTGGCATACGACAAACATTTCGGATTCGTAAACTATATATTCGAATTCGATATTGGTTCGTACTAGGGGTACTGTACCTATAGCACGAACCATTATCAAATTCGAATAGTTTGCGAGTCCGAAATGTCATTGTCAAATTTTGTATGAAAACTTGAACATTAGCGTCATAACGTACGTAACGAGAACTAAAAATCAGTATACTTTTGACAATGACATTTCGTACTCGCAAACGATACGAATTCGATATTGGTTCGTGCTAAGGATACTGATCTTTCGAGATTCGATAATCAAACAATTCTACTTACATATTATAGTAGATTCAAAATAAAAATGACAAGGAAATTTTCCTGTCCTTGTTCTATTTCCAAGTAGCTTACAAGGAAACGTTATTAAACTTAATATTTCCGCCACCTTAAAACCCTATTAGAAATGGTTCAAGTAAATAGGCTGGCCTAATGGCTTGTTTCAGAATGTGCCATAAAAATCATTAATAACTTTAACGACCTCTCGTGAGCATTAATACGAGCAAAAAGGATATTTATTCCATAGACTCAAAGTTCATATTGACTTAGAGTGGTCAGGAACGCGTCTGCACACAAAGTATGATCAAAACATGATTGTTTGTTCGTATGATTGTTTGTATGACACTTAATTAATTTTCGTCCACAATACTGACTATGGGTTAAGTGATTTGTTTAACAGCAAGTTTCAAGACTAATTTATTATAATTCATTGTATGCTAAAGACCTCCTATCATACACAAATAAAACGCTTCTAAAAATTTTTTTTACATGCTTTCTTCATTAATTTAGCACATGAGTGATTCCGCTTTTTGTATTAAATGGGTGACAAACAGTATATGGCCCGTCTGATGGTAAATAATCAATATCCAAGTAATCAATAATACCGGAATACTCACATACTAGCAATCCTTTACAATATTTTGTTTAATCCCTTCTCCCCGCGCTATCTCAAGGAACTTTTTAAGTTTCAAAATTCCCTATCACTTTCCAGGCATTGTAAGGGCCAGATTTTCTGATGACCTAAGATCAGAAAATCTGACCCTTACAATGCCTGTTCACCGCACCAGCTATAATGACCATTCTTTTGCTGTACAAGCTATACGGCTTTGGAACTCGTTGCCTACTAATATCAGACGCGCTCAGTCTTTGAATATATTCAAAGACCAGCTCAAAAATTTCTATCTTTCGCAGTGAATTTGATTTTACTGTGTAAAATGTTTATCGTATATATGTTATGTTTATGTATTTGTGTGTATGTATGCATGTATGTGTATGTATGTATATATATATATTTATATGTCTAATTAGGATACTTAGATTTGATGTAGATTGTATTTATGGATGTGACTATTTATTCCAAGCCATTTAACACCCCTATGGTCTCTGTATAACTTTTCATACTCAGTGGTTATCTGGAAAAAATTAGCGCCCTTAGCGATAAGACCGCCAATTATAACGCTTTTGTTAATATTATTGTTTGTGAATTAATCAATCAATCAAAGTAATAATCTATAGACACTTGCGATACCAAAACTATCACTCGCACTGTTGCATAGCCTAACCCAATCCCATACCCCGTGGAGTCCTGGAACCTTAGAGCTGGTTCCCACTTGTCGGGTGGCGGATCCGTATATTAAAGGCCTACGTAGACCGGGACGGCATGGCAAGGGATTTAAATTTTTACTAATGGACATTCTACCTTACTGTTACAGAAATACGACATAAATTGCTATGCTTTAAAATGATGCCGTTTCATTGAAAGAGATTTTATCGCACGGCATTAAAAGACGTGCCACAGGCTCCCGTGGCGGGATGCCATGGCATGCCACGGACTCCGGCGCTCGTAGTAATATACTGCGGGGTGCGGCGGCGGGGGTAGAGAAGCGGGGAATTCATCCTTAGATTCACTTTCTTTCCATAGATTATCAACCCAAAATCTACTTCTATCCCTATTATTAGCCTATGAACCTACTTCTTCATCTGCAATAATCGATATCAACACCAAATCCCAATCTACCATTTTAAACCGAGGCACACCAACACTCGATCAAACGCAACTGAAGACTAAAAGTGTATCGGGCAGCAGGAGTCGCTGAAGCGTGCTTTGTCGTGCCGCGGCATGCCGTGGCATAGTGCTGGAATGCCGCGGTATCTAAGCGGCCAGTGTGCGCTGACTCACGGCAAAATCCCTTGCCATACCGTCTCGGTCTGCGTAAGCCTTAATCGGATGTCGGCGCCTTTGTTCACACTTCGGTTGATAAGTCGGTTGTCGGCCACAGTTCTTAGCGCTCTACGCGAGCCGACTATGCACGATGGATGTCGACGAAGTTCTTGTTGTGATGTACCTATTATTATTTAAGAAAACAAAGAAAGAGAGCCAAGGAAAATTAAATATTGGGTGCACATAATCCTGAGAGAAAGATAGAGTTTGGGTACATTTCAGAACTTAAGAACAGAATTGAGAAGTGACGAAATTATGTGTTTCAATTATTTTAGAATGTCAATATCAACATTCAACGATCTAGTGACTCAAATATTAGTGAACATAAACTACCAAAATACAGCACTTGGAGACTGCATTTGTACTGAAAAAGGGTTGCGTTACGGACGGAACAAGCGGTAGCGGGGGAGGATAGTCAGCCCCGACATCCGACAAATATGAACAGCGCCATTCCTAATCATAGGTGAGCGAGATCCGACACGATTTCTTTCCGGGCGTAGAGGGCTGGCAAAACACCCGACATTTCTTGTCGGAGCCGACACAAAAACGGTTTCCGATAAGTGTGAATAGCTTCATATATAATGCTCTGCCACTGGAACCTCCAATTAATATACGGATCCGACACCCGACAAGTGGGAACGAGCTCTTACTCATGGTAAGAAACACAACACCGCCAAAAGGTAATGTTATTTTACTCTGGTCTTCTATAAGGAAAAGGTTACTTCCCCAGAAGGGTGCTCCAATCCAAGCGGAAAAACGGCTATGCCCTACCTCTCTTTAATTTATTTTACATTGTTCCTTCGCAGTTTCATTAGAATAGTGATTCCGTTTCTTGACTCATCTGCTTTCAGGCTTTTCAGGCATTGCTTGCTCGGTCTGGTGCTTGCGAAAGATCCTGGGACAGCATATCACACCAACGTGTTAGTTCTGCTCAGCATTGCCAGACGATTTTTAAATCAAAATTAAATGTCACTCCAATATTATAGATGAGACAATCATTTTTTATTTCCACTACTACCACCCATAGAAAGACATATCTCAATCAGCAAGAAATAGTAATACTCAATTACAATTGTGAATGACCTTACATGCGATACCATAGGGATTCTTAATATTCTATTAGTCGAGCAACCTTTAATGTTCATTTCCTTTAATAAGTCTTTGTTTATTAATAACTAGAAATGAGATTTAATTTCGATAATACCTACTGAAAGGTCTCGAGGTGTTATTAGAATGGTGTAACCCAAATGAACTTTGTCAGACATTTTGCGCCTTATTCCAAAATGCGGACTAAACTAAGTCTTGGTTTTAACCCAATGTTGTCTTTGTCTTAATTTAGCAAACAAAAGTGACATCATCAGTTTTAGTCCAGGTTTAACTTTTGCTTGAGACGCGGCAGCATCCCTAAACGGGGATCCCGCGGTTTCGCAGTTAGCAGCTTAGAGGGTATTCGCAGAGTTTTTAGCGGATATTGTGCCGTAAAGCGTCCGTAAGAGTTACGGGATCCTAAGTGGGCAGCCACTGCGGGGGCTCGTAAGGCTTGCGGGAGCCAGGTGTGAGGTCCGTTCGGCAGTGTAACTGTCAAAGGCGCCGTCGTCTGTTAATAAAGGTTTTACCTGCGTCACAAAAAAAACTTTTAACTTTTACTACGTTTTATAATAAGCCAGTTTGTGCTTAAATGGCATCATACTAACACCCGGTTTATGAAAGGTTTTTAGCAATTAATTTAACTAACAAGCAGTCGTATCTGTTGTCAGTGTTCAGTGTTCAAACAGTTAACAGAGCTGTCAAATTTTGTGAAAAACTAGGACGAAGATTCTCGCTACACTACGCTTAGATTAACAATTTGTTTTTGGACGTGTAAAAGTTTTCTCTCATCTTTTTTTTTCAGAAACTCAAATTGAATTCATTTTTACAAGCGTGTTAGTTTAATAATGCTTTTACGAACCTTCCCGAAACCGGGTGTACGTATGCCACGCATACTCAAAATACTATCACAGCGTATGAACGAATATTGACTGTAGTGCTATCGAAGCGACTTTGACAGAAAGGTAGGTAAGTTGAATAGGATTTGGACATAAACGTACTTTTGTAATATAAGTTTTCGATATTCCGGCACTGTTGTCAAGCACCATGATCACGGAGTAACTGAAATAATTACGGGTAGGTTGTTATTGGCTGACATATCGGTCTACCCTCCGATGACGTGTTTTATTGCGTTCGATACACATACCGCTGTTCACATTCTCACTTTTCACTCGAAACTGTTCTCGACACACAACATCCACAGTATCGGATCGCGACACGACTTTATTTTCCGTTCCTACTTTTACACATACGAACAACAGGATTCCAGGAAATTCGCTTAAATCGAGTTACATGGTAACAATCCCGTAAATAACATAAACTACTATAATGTTAGTGACTATGAAAGTTTAAAACAATATATGTACATTGAATTGATTTAATTTATAATTTCTAGGTTCAGATTTTTGAAGTGAAAACTTCTTTAGCAGCGTTGTACACTTTTTTTATGTATTGGTAAACAATATTAACCTCGCGTCAGGTTAAACATGTGGGCTGATCGCATCATGACACACAATAAAATTGGAAAGGTTGTTGACTTTCAATATATTGGACGAAACATAGTAATATTATAAAATATCACTAAGTCTCTATCTAGGACGTCCACGTGGCAGATTTATTGCGAAAAAAATGCATTTTATTTTGCTAGGTGCGCTTAAATGAAATTCATGTAAGTTGATTTCTTTACAATAGATGTCGTTAAGTGCGCTTAAACGTGATTCATGTAAGTTGATTTTTCTGAGAGATAAACTTTTTTAATGTAATATAAATTGTCATGTTTGTGTACGATAGCACAATAAATAAATATTGTATTCTACCACATACATGATAGTACTTTTATACTGATAATTAAAGCAATTCGTGCAAAATTATTCCCTAACCATTCCAAAATATCAAAAATGCACAACGTTAATAATCAAGTTTTCACTTCTGCGGGCACTCCAGGTGTGCAACCCGTAGTTTTTTTTTTAGATTCCCAATTGGACTCGATAGGTGGCACTGCAGTTGGGCAGGACAGTGTTCCGAGTCCGCTAGTCTACTATATAAAAATAAGTCGGGTTTTCCTTCCTGACGCTATAACTCCAGAACGCACGAACCGATTTCCACGGTTTTGCTTTCGTTGGAAAGGTCTCGGGCTTCGTGAGGTTTATAGCAAAGAAAGTTCAGGAAAAATTAAAAAAAAAACTTCTTTTAATCACCAAACGAAATGTTACATAAAACGAAGCCATCTGGTGGCGAAACGGAGTTCGCCGGGTTTGCTAGTCAGATATAAAATTACACGTAGTCTAGTATCCAAGTAGCGACAAAGTACAACCTTTATACATATTTACGAGTATATGACAGCTTCACGCTCCACATAGCAGCCAGACATATAATTTGCGATACAAGCTATCGAAATTATTTACTGTATGGTAACCATGGCCTAGATCTCTATGTTGGACGGCAAGAGCTATGTTATTGGGTTTTACATCTTAATTGGAACTTGGGCATAAATTACTTATAACTCAGATTTTTTCAATCTCATAATTTCTTCGCAGCTTCGGATGAACTTGTTTGCGGTACAAAGCAAATACAAGTATTATTTTATTTGACCTTTTTTTAGGGTTCCATACCTCAAAAGGAAAAAAACGGAACCCTTATAGGATCACTTTGTTGTCCGTCCGTCCGTTCGTCCGTTCGTCCGTTCGTCCGTCTGTCAGTACTTCCTACAGCGTACTTCCCATGAACTTAGTAATGAAATTTGGTACAATGTAACGTCTTATAGTACAGATAAAGAAAAAATTGCGTAAACCCTAAATTATTAGTTACATCATATAATAAAAAATATTTTTGAAAATTTTAAAGTTACTACCTCTTTTCTCATGAACGCGTAGAGGTATTAAATTGAGTTTGTACGGAACCCACAGCGTGCGCGAGTCTGACTCGCACTTGGCCGCATTTTTTTAATGCTTAATGGGCAAGGCGTTTGACCACCTGCTAGTTTATGACCTGGATTGAGTCAAAGGATACTTTTTAACTTAGATTAAAACAAAAAGGGTAGAAACGGTACGCTCATACTTGCATCAAACAAAAACTGATCCCAAGGCAGCGCGAACGGGACGGCGAGATCCGCGTCACTGCATTACAGACCCGAACGAAACAGCACGTTAAGTTTCAACGGCAGCGCGAACGAGACGGCGAGATCCGCGTCACTGCACTACCGACCAATCACGCGACCAGTACTCGACGTCACTACCGAATAAGATTCAAAACAAACAGCAATTTTTATGAAAAAATATATTTTATAGTACTTACGAATAAAAAGTGATGCCGTGGGATTTATTTTTAGTTCTTGAGCAATTTGAGCACTTTTTAAAAACACACTTAGGCATTATAATTTTTATAATTTTTAAAGCATGTAACTGCTTGATGTTTAAATCTAAAGAAAATATAACTAGAAAAAATTCCACGCGGACCAGGCAGCAGACGGGACTCGAACCTTAACAACCTTAACACTTAGGCATTGTTTAATCATATAAACACAAAATATTTAATATTTCTTTTTGGCGTTCACATGTAAGTCGTTTGCATGTCAAGTTGTGACTAAAGCGATTAGGGTCGTGGACCACAATTCATGCGGATCACTTTTGTGAGGCTAGTGCCTTATCTACCCTTTTTGTTTTAATCTAAGCTTTTTTTCCCGGAAAAAATTACAGGTTCCCGTGGATTTCTAAAGTTAACCCGGGCAAAGTTGCACGCGGCCGCTTCATAAGTAAATATTTATTTTCCCATCTCCAGAAGCAATGAAAAGTTACTTATGGCGCCCTCTCAGATCAAACAAATACATTTTCGAATTACAATCACACGAGTGCGATCTTAAAGTAAATTCAATTAGGAACAATCAATTCATATAAATTATAATGTACTTAAGTTGAGTGCTTCGTAATTTTTTTTTGCGAAGGCGATAAGTGATTCGAGTATTTTATAATCAATTTGGCTCGATTCATTCGCCTAGAGATAAGCGAGCAAAAGTTAACATAAAACGCCCATTTGAATATTCAATTAACGCTAATGGTGAAACATTATTACAAGTGATCCAATTACATACGATTACGTTGGAATCTTATGCTTTTATATCAACATATAAAAAATAATTGATTTTTTTTAAAGCATGCATGCTGGCTTTACAGGTCGTGCGACAAAAAAAATATTCGTAAACTTCGGAAATATTATGAATTAATTATAAACATGCTTCAAATCCGGATAAAAAGTGTTTTATTTAATAAACACTCTACCCATTATTATTATTTCCGAAGTTCTTTTCTACTTATATCTACACGATTTGGTGCAACTAGTAATCATTTAATTTGACGACCTCCGTGGCCGAGTGGTTTATTTATACGCCGGCTTTAAAGGGTGTCGCCAACTCGAGCCGGGTTTGAATCCCGGTGGGGGCAGATGTTTGTGTGATGAATACGACCATTTGTACTCCAGTCATGGATGCTTACCATGTTTTTCTTTATAAATATACTTATATATGTACAGTATATGCATTCTATTCGTTACCTTAGCATCCCATAACACAAGCCTTACAGTGCTTACTTTGGGCTAGGGTAATAGGTGTGAGTGTATTAAAAAAAATCACATTTGCGGTTTCTAAAACAATGTTCAAAGTTTCTTGCCAATCGACTTAATAATTTATGAAATCGCTATTCTGTTCAAATAGATAGTATATTTAAACTAATAAATAAATGAAGCGAAAATTCCAAAATAATAAAAGTAAAATGGACATCACAAAATGGTTAAAAGTAAAGCTTTGTTTATCTCTCAGTTAGGGTTACACGTGCCGACGGGGGTGAGCCACCCCGTGGCTGAGGCCTCTGTGACCCGGCCGAAACATCAGATAAAACGAGTCACAATAAACTTTTCTATGTATAAGATACGCGTACAAAACCAGAATACAAAAACTATGTTACAATGCAACTCACTCCAATTTATTAAATGAAATACTTTAAGGTTATGAGGCTTTTTTTATTTTAGTTATGATTTATAAAAAAAATATTGATAAGGGAGGGCATTTTAAAGGAGGTAAAGACGCATATCTCGTCTGTATCAAGACAAAAAAAGTCAACAAAAAAAAAACCGCCGAAGAACAATAATATAATAATCCTTTTTTATATTTAGTCTAATTCATATTTCGTATCGGCGCCATGCCAACTCAAGTAGTAAATGAAAACTCAGATCTATCAGACATGCATGGCACCGACTCTAAATATAAAATGGGTTATTACTATTTGGTTTTCGGCGTTTTAACTTTTTTGATAATTTTTTTCTGACTATAATTTTTGTGATATGCAGCTCGGCATCAAAATTTATGAGTGAGCTGAGCATTCACCTCTATTTTTCCCATCCTTAGGGTAGGACTTTTGTTTCTAAATTTATCTAGGGCCAAGTTCGAGGTATACCCTATCTAATAAAAAAGGAATCCTCTAAATTAGACTACTTTGTAAAAAGTTATGCGTAATTGACACGTTAAACTTATAGCACCCCTCTTTTCCGTCGGGGGTTACTAAATATATTTTTATGCGTATTCTACGAAGTTGATGCTAGACGTTTTACAAGTATTTTAGAGTTCCGCATATGAAAAGTTCAAAATGCATTTACCACTCCAAACAGATTTATTTCTATTAGTAAAGGAAGGTCAATGATTTTGTACATTTTTAAGATCCTTGTTTAGTGAACTTCAATTAATACCGATTTATATTTTTATACAGGTAGCCGTTACCTACTGGACGTAATTTTTTTAGTAATATTTTCTTTCTAAATGTATATAAATCTGGCAGTGTAATGTAAAAATAAAACTTTCAAACACTTCAATGTAATGAGAGACAGAACATTGAAATTTTTACAAAAAAAATGCTACGGTAGCATACGCTTGCGACCTGTCAATCACGGGTTTTTTTTCACAATTGCACGTCCTTTGACAACTAGGCAACTCGATCGAATACTTGTAACAACCAGAGAGGCAGGCAATGGATTTGTTGTTGCCCCAGTTTAATGGCAATGGCTAATAAAAAGTAGGTCACTTGAACGATACAATTTAAACATAGAATTTACCATCAAGTTTTTATTATATACTCTTAGGTCGTTAATTGAATCAGTTGATTAATAGGTACCAGAGAATGTCACGGTTTTCGCTCGTTTACTTCGTACTTGGGTGTATATTACAAAAATTACTACAAAATGTAACACATCCAATACAGGATGCAAAACCGCTATTGAATGGGATAATGCAAACCTTTTTTTTCTTCGTCTGTCATGTATATTATCAAAAAGTATTGGCCACGTGATTAGTTATTTTTTCCCATATATATTGATTTGAAATGTCGCGTGACGTCATGTTTTCGTATTTTTTTTACTAAAAAGTGACGCCACGAGGCACCCATCTTTGACACGCTTTATCTTTTATATTTTTTTGGTTAATTTATAATATATAATAAATAAGTGTCCATTATTTTTTGATAATTTAATTGACGGACTGAAAGTTTACACTTTCTGAAAAACTTGCACCAACTTGTCCACTATAAGACTTAACAACTTACGGATATATAATTACGAAGATATTAATGTATTATATGTGTACTTAGCATGCTAAAAACATTTTAGATTCCTTAATGACTACACTTAAAGCAATGCCACAGTATGAAGTACTTATAAAGGTATATATATATAGGATACGAGCCGACCTTGCCATTCAAAATGGCGGCTAAAACGTAACTTCCGGTGAGACGTTTCCGTGAATCAGAAGCGTAGAAAATTGTTCTTTTTAATAGTTGTCGTTTGAAAAACCACGTTTTTAAGTACAATCTTATCGTTTGATCAATGTTTATATTTTCACATGGTAAGCACGAACTCCTAATTTCAATACATATATATATATATATAAAACAAAGTCGAATTTATAATCAAAAGTTAGAATACTTATAAGTCAAGAAGGACTGGACGCACGATGTTTGCCAGGTCAGCTAAATAAAATTCACCTTTCGCCTTCTATTAACGTACCTATCGCGGAATTATGCTACGAAAAAGTATGTTCTTTGACTAATAAAAAAACTTTTTGTGAAGCTAGGTATAATAATGCAGTTAAAATTATGCACAACTGTGATGAAACCTCGCAGCCCTGGATTTTGAGAAATATGCAGTGTTTAATTCTTATAAATTGAGCCATTTTTGTGGATGCTTTGTTTGCGCTGTAGAAATACTCATTTCTATGTGTATTATTATTTTTCTAGGCATTTATTTTTAAGTTGCACTTTGGACTTTTTATTGTTATTTTAAAGTTATTCATACCTTTGTTTGTCCGGCTTTGCTCTGACTTTTTCATTTATAGAAGCCCGCTTCAAAAAATAAAGTCTTAGGGCGCGTTTATATGACACTGAATGTCACAGTGGCGGCCGCGCGGTGATAGTACGGCGACGCGGCGGCCGCGCGGTCACCGCCTGGTGACCCCGCAATTGCTAGCCCGATTCATATCTAGATGATCTTGGTTTTTCTTAAAATCACACATGTTTGTTATGGGTTATTTCACTAAGAAGAAGAAAATTATGATTGCATATTACTTGTACCGACAAAGTAAAAAAGAAGTAAAAAGAAATGTAGAAGATTTTGGATTCATCCTAATGCTAAAATTAGCACGGTGAGAAGAGTTTGGTAAATTTCATACCATACAACCAACTGCGTGAAGATGAAAACAATTCGTAGATTATTTCCGAATGGATATTAAAACATTTGATACATCGGGAACATTCGAGTGATTCGAGCGAAGCGGCTGCCGCGTGATCGAGGAGCGGACGTCGCACGATCGCCGCCCAGTTAGTTACTCACAAAGAATTTCAACGTTAAGTCCTAGTTTATAAAACATAAATTTGCTATGACTAAACAGTTAGTACGCGATTACCACGCGGTCGCCGCGCGGCGGCCGCAAGGATTTTTCCGTGTCGTCTAACTGCAGCCTTAGTATTTGTCGAAGAATGTATTTTGGCACTTGACTACGAGAGAAGAGACCAACTTGGACAGTCAAATACCGAAATCCAAATCGATAGAATCAGCGTTTGTTTTTTATTTTAATTTTTACTCGCGCCTATGGTAGAATAAGCAAAGACCGAATCGGATGATTTTGCATTTGACGTTCGATTAAAAGTTAAGTAGGTACTTCTAGATTTACCTAAGAATATATCAGTCGAACATAGAAACTGGATTTATTTTAGGGTCTGCCAAAAACTGTGCGTCTATTTAATACTGAGATAAACCAGTTGATTCCTTGAATAATCATCATCATCATCATCAGCCTATTAATCTCCCCACTGCTGGGGCACAGGCCTATGGATGGAATAGGGAGATTGGGCCATGACTCACCACGCGGGCCCAATGCGGATTGGTAGATGCTAACGACTGCAGATGCAGCCGGGACCAACGGCTTAACGTGCCTTTCGAAGCACGGAGGAGCTCGAGATAGTAAATTTTTGGTCCCATCCAATGACCGACCACTGCCAAAGTTGCTTAACTTCAACGATCGCAGCCGAGCACGCTAACCACTTGCGCCATCAAGCTCCTCAACCAAAGTGGGTGGGATTCCTTGAATACTTCAAGCATTATTTGCTATTATTTGAGTTGCCGTATAGAAAATATAGCGTCGTTCATGGCGTATTCATTTTACACCCACTTTGGTTGCAATAATTCCGTCTTGTCTAATTCTTGTCTATTATCGACAAAGAAAAGAAGACATAAAAATTTGTCCATTATATATAATATAATAATAAGTAGACAAATAATTTCGGTGCTTCAACGATTTCTGTCAACGTTCGCGGAATTTCTATTCACAGGTTTGACGTCAATTATTTAAAATAAAACGCCTTTACTTTAAATACATTGGTGCTAACGGGTATTTGTTTAACAAAAATTTGTTTTCTTAGAAAGTAATTGTAGTTTTAAGCCGTTGCCTGCCAATGAAAACTTAATCAAAGAGTTTCTTTGTGAATTAATGGATTCTTTAAAGAAATTTAAATTTGTGTTTTAGGCTGTTTATACATTCGCTGTTTGCGTTTCTCTAATATTATATTCTTTTACTATAGCTTTTTAAGAATCCCTCCTAATCTTTTTCCGGGATAAAAACTAGCCTATATCTCAATCCAGGTCATAGACTATGTGCTTACTAATATTTCATCCAAATCCGTACAATATTTTTTTTGCGAGAAAATGTAACAAACTAAGTCACTATAATATTAGTTCGTATTTATATTTTACTGTAGGTAGGTACACTGATTCAACACTTTTTAAGTACGACCTGGTCACCTGGGATATATTGATCTAGCCAAAGGGAAGTTAACGAACAAGCTAAACGGATCTATCTAAGATAAAAAGGGAAGATACGGCACTCAAATTGTGGTGCATGAGCATACCACAATTCGCTTTAGTCACAATTTGACATCCAAACACGCTGCATGTGCACTCAATATGACAAAATTGCGAATATTCTGTGTTAACAAAATAAAACAATGCCTTCGATGCTTTTAAAAAGAACACAAATAGTTCAAGATCAAATAACAAAGTCCACGGAAGTACTTTTCATTGGTAAAACTATAAAATCATTTTTTTCTCAAAAATCATGGCTTTTCATGAATTTTCTTTAGTTATCTTATTAAGAAATGGACAATACAGAAAAGAAAGCGAAGTCGGCTGCCAAGCGACGCGGACTCGCCGTTTCACTCGCGCTGAAGCATACAGTTCTGTCTCGCTCGCTCGATTGAATGTTTATTTACAGAAGTCAGTGTGTATGAGAGTTGCTTATGTAGTTGAATCAAAGCATATTTTATTTGATGCTAGCATGAGCGGACCGTATCTTCCCTTTTTGTTTTAATATAAGATGAAAGCAAAGGCTATTAAGTTATATGAGCTAATTCCTCCCGCCCTTTTCTACTACCGGACGAGCAGGGAAACGGCAAGGCGACATCGATTCACGGTGGCAGTTCCAAAGACTCGCACTAAGCGATTCGCTTCTAGCTTCATCGTGCGGACTGCCAAACTGTGGAATTCCTTGCCTGAGCCCTTGTTCCCCGAGCACTACAATCTAGCGGTCTTCAAAGCAAGAGTGAACCGGTTTTTATTAAGTAAGCGCGCTCCATCGTAGACCATAATATTGCTTTCCATCAGGCGAATTATGGTCAAGCGCTTACCTATTACCGAATAAAAAAAATATAATAAATTACCCCAGTAAAGACGAAGAAAAACATACAATCTTCAGTAACAAATTAATAGTTATTTATTATACAAGAGTGGAAAGTTCCTTTTTAACCGCGTGCTCGATTTGGATGACCGAGCAAGCGAAGGATTCTAAAGTTGAATCACGAGCGCAGCGAGTGATTCTAAATTAGAATCCTGAGCGTCAGCGAGGGAAACAAACGAGCACAAGGTGAAAAATCTTTCCACTCGAGTGCAATACGTAACTTTTCATCCCACCTCAGCGAGGAAATGACAAAATGAAAAAGAAAACAATTTATAATGACAAAATATTTAAGCAATAAAACGTGAAAAACTAGAATGGCGCGAAGCACGCAAATAAAACAAAGAAACCAAGAAGGTTCCAAATTTAAATTTTTTCACAATTTAAAAAGTTCTAATCATAAATTTGGCACCATAGAGGTTACATTAAATAGGTTTAATGACGTTTTGAATTTACAATTATATTGAGTACTCATTATATGTGATGTTCTAAATTCAAATCTACTTTGCCGCTCAAGCGAATAAAATAGAATTTTCCAGCCAGATTTCGAAGCGCAAAATTACACTTTCCGAGGTGGTGGGATGAAAAAAGATTTCTTAATTAATAACTGTTTTTATAATATTGATGAATATCTTAATAATAAAATTAAATAATTGACAGTATACTAATATTGAAAATAAAATATAACAATAATAAAAAATGTTCAGTTTTTCAATCGTTGCAATATATATTTAAATAATTAATTATCAAGTTATAATAGAACACCAAATATATATAATTAAATGTATATCAATTTTATGTTAATGATAAAAAATAATTAAATGTAAATATTTCTTTAATGTTATGTCTTTTTAATCAGAACAAATAATGAAATAATATATAAACATAATTATCACTTGTATTACTATTAAGTGTTACTATTGTTTGTTAGAAATTAAGAAAATTTGCAATGCCCTTGCAGGGCCCATGTTGTGAATCTTTATTTTAAATTTAAGAACCCATGTATGTACCAACATGAAGCAATAAAGATTATGATTATGATTAAGCTAAGCTAAAGAAGTTCACATTGGAAATTAATACATCTACAATATTTCATACATAGTATTGAGGTTGGTACACACCCAACCTCATTGCTTTTGCCATATTCACAGAAAAACAGTTGAATACTTGGTCAATTGTGAGTCGGACTCGCATACGTAGAGAACAAACACCGCCTATTACTGATTATGAAATGAAATCCACTAACAGACAAACGGACGACGGGAACATTACCATTTTTAATACGGGACCCTAGAAATACAAATTCAAAGTGTAGTAGTAACGTTAAGGGTAAACGGGAATCCGTGACGCATACGCTGATTATAAGCAGCTTGCTCGAGCCGCCCGCCCACGCAAGCTGTACGCTCATTTACATGTCAACGAAAACTTTGTTGACAATAAGCAGGCGGATAGCCAGCCAGAATCAAGGCTTAACGTAGCTTCCGAAGAACGGGGGAGCTTAAGATAACAAATTTGTGGTCACCTATCCTACGCCCAGATACTACGACGGTTATTTTACTACCATGTGATCACAGACCAAACGCGCGCCATCGAGCGCTTCACAAACACAGCCTAGGAGAAAATTCCAACTGTTTCTCTCCAACCTACCTATCATAGTATGAAATGCAGGCTGTTGATGGAAAACTTTATGTACTAGCGGTAGCTTAGAGGCTTAATCTTTTAGTACCCTTAAAAGACATAAAAGTGTAGCAATGATAGGACGTATCCACCAGTGATAAGCAGCTTGTTCGGCCCGCCCGCCCATACACGCCGCTTCGCTCAATAACATCATCAGTAAAAAGAAATGATGAGCACACCATCCTGTACCTGACCATTGCGAAAGTTGCTCAATTTCCATCATGGCAGTCCCTGAACGCGTGCCATCAAGCACTTCAGAAACCCAACCTATGGGAAAATTCTAAGTATCTACAGACAGACAAACGCATGACAGTTATATATAAATTTAAGTGTATCCAAAATCATGACGTCAAGGGCAGACAAGAGTCTGTGACGCATCCGCCAGTGATAAGCAGCTCGTTTGGGCCGCCCGCCCACGCGGCGCTTTCGCCGCCCGCCCACGCACGCAGTAACGCTCAATTACACGTCAACGAAAACTTAATTACAATACAATTTAAGGGCTGGGAACAAAAGACGATGATTGTAACAGGGTAAGTGGATAATTCTCTGTGTTTAATGCGAATTATTTGTGGTTTTGTATTAATTTCTTTTTCCTCATTTTCGGAGTTTCATTGCTGGTATATTCGTTTGTAATACGAAAACAGTTAATTGTTATGCAAGTTTGCTTTTTGGCGTGATGACTTGTTTTGGATTCTGTGAGAAGGGAGAGTTTTCGAGACGCAGAATAAACTTTACTACCGAACGAAACAAAATTACCACCATAGAGCAACGCGGATGACGCAGCCAGGAGGGGAGTAGGCATTCACAGCGTTCTCCTCTGTCGATTTTCCCCCGCTGTTGGGATAGCTCAAAACTAAACTAGTTGCGCGTCGGATATTTCACTAGACTGAGTCAAGTCGCGAGAGTGTATGTTAGATCAAAAATGCCAAAATGTTATGTAATTTGCTGTAAAACATATCTGGAATATTAAACTTACAAAAGATGGTGTAAAATTTCACCAATAAGTAGAATTATATACATATCATTTCTTACTAAACAACTTTTAAACACAATAATCATAATATTTTGTTAAAATTTAATCGTCGGACTTGTTTGACAAAACAATCGACCCGCAAGTACGCGGCACAATGATTTCAGTAGTATTATGTCATTATGGCTACTCCCCTCCTAGCTACGTCGGCTGTGTTGCTCTATATGCTCACTACAAAGAAGAAAATGGTAGGTGCAAAAACAGCTACAAAAAAATAGGTTGGTGCACTAACATGAAATAAGTTTTGATAGATTTTCAGAGGACGGCGATTAATAAAATGTAATGGTTCGAATTTCAAAAACTCTTCCCATCACATCGAACGTGCGTGAAGCCTCAAAAATACACGTTCACACTTGTTCGCGGAGCTTCACGGTACAAGTGTAGCGCCGGCAAAATATCACTTACGCCCGGTGTTGCCAGGTCTCCAAATTTTACAGGAGATCTCCTGTTTTTCTGAAATTTCTCCTGTTCTACGGATTCTCTTGTCCTTCTCCTGTTTTTCTTAGAATACGGTTTTCTTTTTTAAATTACATGTTGAGTTGCATTTTCGGCCATTAACAATGTAGTTAACCTTATTAATTTTAAAACCCAATCCCCTACCCCACGGGACGCTGGAACCTAACTCTCAGAGAGAAACGCAGCACCACCAAAAGGTATAATACTATTTTACCGTGGTCTTCTTCTTCAAGCTGGTGATTACTTCCCCAAACGTTCACTCCAATTCAAGCGGAAATCAGATATGCCCTATTTTTCTCTAATAAAGTATTTTAAAACGAATTGGAATAAAAACAGAAAATACATATTTTCCAACCGGGTTTTAGTAAAGAACAACAAAATATCGATAAAAAGGGTGTTAAATCTATTATAGAATATATTTCACCCTTTTTCTATAATCTAGTACGCTCACAGCTCGGAGCGAAGGGTATTATTTTATCAACTCACGTGTTATCCTTTGACCGTACCGATAGAATAGAAAACGAATACCCGCATATTTATGTAACGTTATTTTCATATTTCTATTATAATATGTGCGAGACATGACGCATAGTAAGGTTTTCTAGTTCCATTTATTATGTAAGAGATTTTTTCTGTGTAGTATTTCTAGGATGGAACGCGATTTTTTCCGCGTTTGAAGAATTTGTATTTTATTATTATACGAGCAGACCGCTCACCAGATGCTAAATCAAAAAAATCAAACACAGAGACATAGTACAATTACTTATTATTCTTTGTGTAAAATTTTTTTGACATATAATTTTCGAGGAAGAAGTAGTCGGGAGCCCAACCTAGAATTTTGCAACGAACGAAGCTGAGCGGCGGTTCGTTCTTCGAATGATGCGCGAGGCTATTGAGATTAAAAAATATCCAAATTTCAATAGGGAAGATGGTTGGTATATACCACCAATCCCAACCCCGAGCACACACTGCAAGACCATCAGATACTATTAGTTCTTTTTGTTTGCATAATTTAACATAAGAAGGAGATAGAAAGCCTCTCTTGAGTTTGTTTCCGGTTCTTCTCAGGAAGGTCTCCTAATTTTGGAACCGGTGGTAGTTTACGGTAGTTAGGGTCAAATAAATAAACTCAAAATTACAAACAAGAATTTTAAATAAAATACTTTATTAAGTAAATTAAATAATAAATTCATACATAGACAATAAAATTTTAAAAATCTTCCAATGAAATAACCGAACGCTCAATATAAGTCTTTCGAAGGTAGCTCGACAATTTTAAATAATAAATCATTATTCTGACGATGCAGACCTGAAAAGGCTGCGAAACGTCAATAAATAAATAAGGTTTCGTGCATTAACCCGTAAAAACTAGTTTTATTTAATGAGTGATGTGCGTGAAAACCTAAGAAACAAATATCTTTATATATAATCTAGCGGGAGCGAACCCGCGGGCAAAAGCTAGTCTTATAATAAATACAGCTACAGCGGCTCGTTGTTCACGTCACAAGGCTCTAATGTGCTCTAGACTAGTTTATAATTTTACACTTACACTACACTGAACAATATTCGAGGGAATACAGAATCACTTTGATTTCACAATTCGGTAAATGCGAACATATTCAACAGAATTATAATTTGAGGCATTTTGTATTCTCCACGTAGTACGTACGTACTCATGATTCAAATTCTATAAGAGAGACATCAAGGTCATCACAATGGTACTCGTACTACGAAAATAGGTCTAAGTGGTGCGAAATAAGTACCATATGAGGAGTTGGCAAACAAACCGATATAAATACATCAAATTAAATTTTACAGGAGCAGTAAAAAACAGAATGACATACTTACAGTGAGCTTTTGGCGTGTTTTTTAATTTAGTAATTTTAACACTATTTTAGGCGATTTTGATTGACATGAGTTGAAATTCAAATTCAGCTGGCCCAAAACCTCCGGGCTGTAAAAATGATTAGTCTACGGTCAAAACCATTTGCGTAATAGGGTATTTGACAGTATTAAAAATAAAGCACCAATTGTTAGAATCTGTGTTTAGAATGAATATTGGCAGGGGTTTTTACTATTTTTACAAAAAAAAATATTCATAATTTTACTAAAAACCCACGAAGAAGATAATAGTTTTCTTATCTATTGTCACGTGACCCAAAACGCTGATTGGCCGAGCCTAAAATGACGTCACACACAAGTAAACTTCCGGTTAAGGTGACATTACATTGTATCGTTTGGCGTTTTAATAACAGTCGTGTGACGTCACACACTAGTAAGACGCCATATTGTCCAGAGAAACGTTTTCGCGGCAAGTGAAAATGGAGTTTTTGATTTGGTTATTTTTACTGAAATACACAAATGATGAATATCCACTTTTTACGGACTACATAAACATTAGTCAATAACGTGAGATCGTTTTCTAAAACTTGTCAAATACCCTATTATACCGTATTGTTCGCCAGCTCCTCTTAAATGACAATTTGTAACCACTGACCTACCCCAAACTGTTCATTATTGCCATCCACATGTTGCTTAGTGCACACCACCTGTTGAGTTGAGTTAGTTAGTGCATTCTGCTAAATGTACATTATCGTACAAACCTCGTGTATGTTAAATTTCACCGCAACATAAGAATTTGCATAAGTGACTACGAAATATTTACTTCTTTAGCAACGTTGCATTATTGATCAGACGGCAGTAATACAAAGGTTTCGCAATAGCAATTAATATAAGTATAATGTATTATTTAAGTTAGTCTTAAGAACACCTATGTAAGAAATGGACATGTACATTCTACAAGAAGATCATCTTTGATTAAACATCCCTATAAGAATCATGATATTATTATAGCTATTAACGGGATTGCTACCATGTACCTTATTTTTTACGAGTCTCCGATATTTCGGCACTGTTGCAAGCGCCATGATCACGGAGTAACTGAAGTAATTACGGGTAGGTGTTATTGGCATACATATCAGTCTACCCTCTGACGTCGTCTTTTATTGCGCTCAATACCCCTACCACTGGTCACATTCTCACTAAAACAAGGTACATTGTAACAATCCCGTTAATAGCTATAATGTTAGTGACCATGAAAGTTTAAAACAATTTAGCATGATATTATACTCGATACTTGGACACACCTCAGCATCCTTATTAGCCTCCATCAATTAAGGTAATCGCTTGGCATTGTTGATTGTGTCCAGTAGTATCGAATGTGGGTCCTAACCCAGCCCGCGACTTCTCTACCGTTCTTTGTGAAGTGAAATTTCCTTACGAACGCTTGACTTGGGGGGTAAGCTGACGAATGCGTTACGCGTTACGAAAAGTGTATTCGGGCGAGGCGAACGGGAGTTGAGCGGGGGATATAAGCAAGAGAAAAGAGAAGAGCTTTCTCTCTTTCTCTTATAGCTAGTAAATGAAATATTATGTTTATGTATATATTCATGTATATATTGTGCGCACACACATATAATATATATATAAATGGAGCTAAAGAAGTTTCACTTCGGTCGTGTGGTCATAAGACTCGTTTTTTTTTAAAAAAATATATTTTCTATTCCTTTGGAAAACCCTCTACAGTGAGCTTATTACATAGCTTAATCATGCTGAAATGCCTTTAAACGCGGAGTTCTTGACCAACTCAGTCCAAAGCCTAAGAATGAGCTCTGTCTAGTTTAAGATAGAAGCGAATGATTCCACTCCATCGAAAGTGCAGATGAATTCCGGACGAAGACAGACGACGCAGCAGATCAACGTGTCACCCTCAAAAGGGTAAAATAATAAACATTCCGTTATTTTAAACAGAATAGGTGGGATGACGAAAATAGAGTACCTATTCGATAAAAATGCAATTACAATATTGTGTTACGGGAGAGTGACGCCTCCGACCAACGAGGCGACGCTCTCAATATGTCTGGCGCCTGGGCGCCGCCCGCGCCAACTGGAGTAAGCCAAGAGTGAGCCGCACCAATCAACATGAACACACAGCCTGTTGATTGTGCGTCATAGATTCAGAATAAAGCCTACCTATGTAAGTCAACAATACGCACGCACTGAATAGGGGTGATGACGGGATACAGTAAACGAAATTCTATTTAGACAAAGTTATAGCGCGTCAAAGTTTTTAGAGTAGAGGCTCGTGACGTCACTTTTGAGTGAATTTTCACTTATAAGTGTACTCAAACGTGACGTCATGCGACTTTTCAAATCAATATATCTCTGTAATGTTTATATTATGTGAAAAAAGAAAAAATATGTGTCCAATACTTTTTGATAATCTACCTGATAAACGAAGAAAAGAAATTAGTCATCATTCCTATTAAATATATCGCAATAGCGGTAGGAAAATTTCAGTGCAGACTTTAATACCCTTGCCATATGTTTAGAAGAGAGATACAGCATAGCACATTTCTCATTCTAATTAAAGCGATAAGTTGCTTCCTCCGTACTACAAATATTATAAATGTGTAAGTTTGTATGTTTCTTACTCAATCACGCAAAAACTAATGAACAGATTTGGAAAAAAATTGATACGCGTATAGTTTATGATCTGGATTGAATTATCCTTTATCTCTATACTTTTATTCCGGAAAAGTATCCTGGAGGATTGTCAAAAAACTTATGATAATGCGGACGAAGTCACGGGCGGCCACTAGTGGTTATACAACACTTACTTGCTTGGGTGGTATTGTGTTTCTTACGGTGAGTAAGGTTTTAGGGCTCCACGGGGTATAGGGATAGGGTTAGAACAGAGAATGCGCGGGTGATACTATATGGTACAGATTATTGCGGTTAACAGGGACGGGGTCAAAAAATGGAAGAGAAAAGAGAAAAATCAAAGCATGTTTTATATAGTATCATATTTTACTATGTGCGAATTTAATAGCCAAATTTCTATCAACAATAAAACTTATCCAGATGATAATGAAAATTTGTCCAGGTGTCTATTACACTTAGCATTCAAGACACTTTCCAGATTAATTATTAAAGTTTTTGATAGAAAATTGCTCGCACCTTCGGGGTGGCTCCTCTAAACATTCTCTTGGATTGAAACGATTTAAATCTGGCCATTGGCAATGCCTCGATTTCCACCAGATATTTCCCATAGAAACAGAGAGATGGCTTGTTAAAAAGCGCCAAAACATTACGTCCTTCGTGTAAGCACAGCTCGGCAACAGACGATCAATGGATGCGAAATAGGTTGCTCAGGGGCGCCGGCCAGACGCCTCCGGTAGGCGAGCCAACAATTAACTTCCTACCAATTATACCAATACGATTAAACAACGCCATTCATTGGGCTAACACTCGCCGGGAAGATATTTGAATAGCGTCAAATACCTATACTTACTTAAATCTCTTTGGATAGCGCCAGATGAACCGAATTCTTAAGACGCGAACGGTAATTTTAATCATCCGCTTACTTTGAATTTTGCTTTATGATTAATAATTCAATTGTTTTAATAGCAATTTTATTGGTGACTAGCGACCCGCCCTCGCTTCGCTTCGGTGTAGAGCTGAAGTGTAAACTACAGTTTTTGTTCTCAGGCTTGTATTATACACAATGACATTCATCTATGATTCTTCTTATACCTGCATGTAAAATCTCAGCCCGATCGGTTTAAAATTGACAAAGTTTCATACAAACTTTCATTCCCTATTTTATCCCCTTGGGGGTAGAATTGATCAAAATCCTTTCTTAGCGGATGCCTACGTCATAACATCTACCTGCATGCCAAATTTCAGCCCGATCCGTCCAGTGGTTTGGGCTGTGCGTTGATAGATCACTATGTCAGTCAGTCAGTCACCTTTGAGTTTTATATATATATATATAGATATGACTCCGTTTTATGATAAACAGTGCAGGTAGGCGGTTACCATAGCCAAGATATACCAGTGTGTATAGCGTAAGCATAAATTTATAACAATAACACAGCAAGCGTGGGTTTGCAAAACACATCACTATTTTCATCTCGTCTTATGAAACGTCATGTTTTCTACAACCTATGGTATTCATTTTTGTTTAAAGCCAGGTAGGCAAATGTCTACCCCTCTGATATTAAGTGGTGATAAAGTCCGAAGGCGAAGTTAGCTGGTACAGCAGTTAAAACGAGTGTTCTGAGGAGCTATTCTCGCTTATCCCTCCATCACCTTTTCTTCAGAGGACCACGCGCGCTGGCATACGTTGCCACCGACATACTGTGGCCACTATTCCTACACGAACAAAGAAATTTGGCGACTCGTTTCTTTGTCGTACTGTTCGTAAGTGGAATGCTTTACCCGCGCACGTGTTCCCTCCTTCCTATAATCTCTTCCTATAAGAGAGGCGTGAAGAAGCATTTTTGCGAGCCGGCAAGGTGAGGATGGTTGGTGTAGCAGTTTATAACTGCTGTACCAGCAGCAGACTTTATCACCACTTAACATCAGGTGGGGTAGAGCCATTTGCCTACCTAGATATAAAAAAAAACTGCCACACCAACCATCCTTATTTTTTCCATCCTCGTAGCAACCTAGTTTCGTACCTCGCGACAGACGATCGAATGAAGTCGGACCTTTTTTTATTAATAAAAATTGCCTTACATGCACTTGGCATTTGTGCGTTTAAAATAGAATACGATAAACAACAATATCGTTCTACGTAGGTCATGTGAACCCATCGTTAAGTTACAACATTTAATAGCTGAAACCAGTAAATTGAACATAAAGGAATCTTCAGACGTATGGTGTTTATTCAACTAAAGTGAACAACTATAAATTTTATAAAATTAATAAAGACGACAGATACTGCACTTATAAAGTCACCTTACGTAAAAAACACAAACATTTATACAGTTGAATAATGATTTCACTTTATTAAATGTTTTTATTATACAAGAATACACTATAATTACTGTTATATTTAGTATGCCGTCACTAAACAATAAGCACTGTTGTTAGTACAAATGGTTGTAATTACATTCATAGATAATGTTACACGCCAAAATACAAATATAAGTAGTACCATGCGCAATTCGCAGAGCATGAAAAACGCTTACCATGAAACGAATCTAAAATAAAAAAAAACAAGTGTGCTTATGACCACACGACTGAAGTGAAACTTCTTTAGCTCAATCTGTATGTATATACCTGTATGTGTATGTGTATACATTATAAACATGTATGTATATATACTATTTCATTTTCTAGCTATAAGAGAAAGAAAGAAAGATAATGTGCGCGTGCACTGCTTTCTCCTGCTTATATCCCCCACTCAACTCCCGTTCGACATAATCAAAATGATTAAATCCTCTATAATCAATAAAGAAAAAAAAGACGATCACAGTAAAATAACACTACGCTTTGGTAGTTTCTGTCGGTGAGTTAGGTTCCAGGGCTCCACGGGGTAGGGGAATGGTACAGGGTAGGTAACGGTGCGAGTGATATTTTTACTATAGCAAACATCTACAGGCTATATGGTGGTCACTCATCATCAGATATCAGATCAGATACGATTGTTTGCCACCCCTTTAACATAAAAAAACAGCGTGGGTACAGAAAAGTGCCAATTGTGAGCATCTGTATTTAGAATGAATATTGGCAGGAGTTTTTACTATTTTTACAGAAAAAACATTCATAATTTTACTAAAAACCCACGATAAAGATAATAGTTTTCTTGTCTATTGTCACGTGACCCAAAACGCTTGGGATTGGTGGAGCCTAAAATGACGTCACACGCAAGTAAACTTCCGGTTAAAGTGACATTTCATTGTAAGGGTTGACGTTATAATGACAGTCGTGTGACGTCACACACCAGTGAGACGCCATATTGTCAAGAGATACGTTTTTCGCGGCAACTTGAAAAAAGAGTTTTTGATTTGGTTTTTTTACCGAAATACACAACATAATGATGAATATCCATTTTTTATGGACTCTATGAACATTAAATAACGTAAGATCGTTTTCTAAAACTTGTCAAACGCCCTATTATAAATATAAATATTAACATAATTACATAATTTAAAAAACAATAAAACAAAAAAAACTGTCCTTTAAAATTTAAAATCGTCGCACTAAAATCTGACGCTCAAATCGTGACGCGGCCTTGAAAAGTTACCCTCATCGCGCGCAAAGAAATCACATAAAAAAAAACTTTTAACACATTATTATGTACCTTCGTTAGAGGAGATTTAGAGAAGGAGATTTAGAGGAGGCCTTTGTCGAAGGACAAGCTGTGAAATAATAAAATAAATAGTTTATGTTTAGTAATAGTAATACACTAGCAAACCAGTGAACCAAATGTTCACCAAAAAAAAATATATTTAATTAATTGAGAACTTCGGAGATTTTGTGTGGTTTCGTTTGAAATAGAAATCACGTGATTGCTCGAAAACCGGAAGTGCTACGTTACTCACATCCGGTTTGTAGTCTTATCAGACTATTCTTAACTTATAACTTAAACATTCTCTATATCTATCTCTTACGGTTTGGCCGCTGAAACAGCACCACGGACGGACGGACGGACTTGTCTATTAGATAAGAGATAGTTTAGATATAGTATATAGCAAAAATTTAGTTAAGCAATAGTATAGATAAAGTAAATAGTAAATAGCAATAGGAACTACATAATATGTATTATTCTAATGTTTTACAGCAATAAAGGCTTATTTTATTATTTATTTATTTTATTATGTACCTTCGTTTCCTGGTAGCCCTATTCCCTTAAGTATTAACTTGATCCCCAACAGATACACCGGTATTGCGACTCAAAGTGCATTATTTTGCTTTGCAACGTGAACTGAAGTCTCGAGAAAGCTTTTACAAAGGTTTATTCACTTGCATCTGAGTTCGTTGCACCAAGAGATTAATGTTTTTTATATGTTATGAACCTACAAATTGTTCAATATTCTTTCTAATACTTATACAAAACTTTGTCCTGGTAATTCTGAGATCAACAAAAATATCAACAGTCTCATCAGTCAAGCAGTTTTCAAGTAGGTATAGATGTTTTATAGATTATTTTTTTATTTTTATCATCTATCTATCTATGACATTCTTAGAGTTTAGTACTTATGAGGTGACCGTCGCATCCATTCATTCTGTCATGAACTGTAAGGTCTTCTTCCCACATTATTATCCGTCGATAATATCGGATGAGTGGATATCTGTTTTTAGTTATTTACTATTTATTTATTTATTTGGAATAACAACAGCCCGCAATTAAGTTTTACATATTTACTTTACAGTTACATGTAAGGCCAATAATAGACACCTACTATTATTTTTATTTTACAAAAAGAAAACACAAAAGTTTCGTACCACATAATTACAACAAATATTTTTATATTTAAAAAAAATGATGTTATCATTTTGGAATGCTTAAGGATGTACATAACATAAAAAACGAACTAATGTTAAGACAATCCCTAATGAACGAGTCAGTTCGATATAATTGATATAAAAAAGTAAGTATTGGATATAAAACACTTGCATACATACTGATTACTTTTACGATAATTGAATCCTGCTTAAAGTATGAGTAAACAAATTACCAAAGATTATTATAACACTAAGTCACTACCACTGTGTTTTTGTAAATACTTAAAACTGATATGCATTAGGACCGCTACGAAGTTACACACTGATGCGATAATAATGGCACAAAGTGTGACGCAATATCGCAATAACGCATCCGATATTAACATGCTTTTTAAAGAATGTGTTTTTCAAAAGGAGCTCTTTACGAAATATACGCCATTTTTGTCCGGTCAAATCATGTACGAAAAGAGTTACGAAACTTCACGTGCGAACTGAATCACACTAAGTAGGTTTTATAACAATACGATATTCTTTAAAGTGGCATTGTAACGAAATAAAATTATTATAATTTTTTATAATTTAAATACCACTGGTTTCATATCCTAATAGTTATGGATTTGAAAATATCGGATAATTAGAATGTTTGGCATTTCTGCGCGAGATGGAACGCACCAAGTTAAGGTTCAGCTCGGTCACCAAACCGTATGGTGGGTGCTACATGACGCGATATCAAAATCGACGTTGCCATTGGTCGCTAAATATTTAACTATCCAAAATCTCAGTCTCAAAACCTCTGTAGCTAAGCTATACGAAAACCAAGTACCGGTGGTCGCTATCCGGCACAAGAAATTTTATCTATTTGAAGCTAAGTTGTTATTTTTTCCTTTACATAAGAAAATATTGGAAAAGGCCGAACTGTGCAATTCAAACTTAATAGAAGCTGTGAAGTAGGCGCAAGTAAACGAAATTTAGATGAGCGCGGGTTTTACTGACTGAAATCTGGCCATGGTAGCGCTCGTTGCTAACTTCACAAGGCCATGAATAACTTCATTTTTGTTCGTGAATTTCAAAAGGAAATTATACGATTCCCATTAGCGTGTGTTGCAGTAGGGAGTTTCACACAAGGAATACTGAACGGCTCGAGTTAGATGGTGACGATTCCTATCAGAGCTGATAGGCCTGCTACGACTTTTATGGTTTGGTTAGGTTATCTTTTGCATTTTGCTGAGGATCAATTACTATTTTTTGATGATCATTTAAATATATGCCTTTTAAAACTTAGGGAGTCTGAAATAGAGAAATTACAGTTTGTGTTTACAAGAACCCAATTATTTGATACGAAATTGCAAATTCGTTTGTCCAATTTTGTCCGATTTCGTCCGATTTACCTACATATCATTAAAACACACAATATTTTTTGCAATTTATAATTAATAACACTATCGTTAAGTTTTTAGAGTAATTAGTAAAAATAGAATTACTTATAGACTGATTGTCGAGTGGTCCTCTCCACTCCTTACGCCGGCGGCGCCGTACGGGCACCTTTCAAAGGTCAAAATGTAATAAAACACTGGCTGCTGGCTTTAAGAGCTCTGTCTATAGATACAGTTCTGAGACAACTCAACGAATTACGCAGTATCCTCAAAATAACTGAAATTCTCAGTATTGAAAGTGACAGTTCCTTCAGCTTCAGACATTAACGGAGCTGACAAATGAAAGCGTCAATGGTATAATTCAAAAAAGATCTACTATTTAAAAGCTGTGGTGCTTGATGGCGCTTGTGGATCGTTGAAGTTAAGCAACTTTCGCAATGGTCGGTCATTAGATATGTGACCAAAAATCTTCTATCTTGAGTTCCTCCGTGCTTCGGAAGGCACGTTAAACCGTTGGTCCCGGCTGCATCTGCAGTCGTTAGCACCCGCCAATACGCACTGGGCTCGTGTGGTGGATCATGGCCCATTCTCCCTGTTCCATCCATAGGGAAGGCCTGTGCCCCAGCAGTGGGGACCATTAGGCTGATGATGATGATAGGTACATGTTTTATAGATTAGACGTAAGATATTTTTGGCAAACAATAACGATAGGCATTTTAGTTGTTAGAGTTCCAAAGGTATGGATGGGGTAGAGCCTAGATTTAATCTTTAATCATGTTTCATACATCATTTAAAAATTGTATTCGGAAACCTAGAGTTTTTTTTATATAAATCTCTAAATATTGTAATAAAAAAAACGGCCAAGTGCGAGTCTGACTCGCGCACCGAGGGTTCCGTACAAACTCAATTTAATACCTCTACGCGTTCATGAGAAAAGAGGTAGTAACTTTAAAATTTTCAAAAAGATTTTTTATTATATGATGTAACTTTTCGGTTTTCACAATTTTTCTTTTATCTGTACTATAAGACGTTACTTCGTACCAAATTTCAAGATTCTAAGTTCACGGGTTTTGATTGCCGTGCGAGTTTCGAAAATTTGCGGCATACACGGCTGTATCTTTTGATTGCTTTGGCTTAGAAGTTTGATTTTTTCACAGCTCCAAGGGACAGTAGACCTGAGTATCAGATATGAATTTCAGTTTGATACCTCCACGCGTTCTTGAGAAAAGCGGGTTTGACAGACGGACGGACAACAAAGTGATCCTATCAGGGTTCCGTTTTTTTCCTTTTGAGGTACAGAACCCTAAAAATATGCTCATAGTAAAATGTCCTTCGCCCTATTTGAGGTATGATCGAACTTTCTATCAGTTTGCCACTAAACCTAATAACGACGAGCTAACAGCTCTCAATTATGAAAGAAAGGTTGTTTACGTAAACACCCACAACATCGGTTATCCTATTAAAATGAAGCTAGAGGAGAAACAGTAAACAGGAATCTGTCTAAATCGAAAAAAAACACTCTGTTTTCTTGTCAGCCTAAACTACTGGACTGAGTTCATGGGTGTATAAAGGAAACTTTAGAAGATGATATTAGGCATTATATATATATATATATATATATATATATATATATATATACTAGCTGACCCAGCGAACTTCGTACCGCCCTAAAAAAATAGGGGTTGTCCAGCGGACAAAATTGTGAATCTAAACCATTCTCAGATCCCCTTGAACACACACAAAAAATTTCATCAAAATCGGTCCAGTCGTTTAAGAGAAGTTCAGTGACATACACACTCACAGAAGAATTATATATATAAAGATATATATATATATACAAGCTGACCTAGCGAACTTCGTACCGCCATAAAAAATAGGGGTTGGCGGTAGAAGGGTGAAAATGTAGGGTTGTATGTATTTACTAATGCTGTATCATAAAAAAAAATATCTAAAAAAAAGAAAAAAAAAATTAGGGGTGGATTAGCCTTAACATTTAGGGGGATGAAAAATAGATGTTGTCCGATTCTCAGACCTACCCAATATGCACACAAAATTTCATGAGAATCGGGAAAGCCGTTTCGGAGGAGTTTAACCACAAACACCGCGACACGAGAAATTTATATATTAGATATTTTAATTTATTAAGGACAACTAACAAAGCATAACACAGCGTCAGTGTTAGTAACTACAGAAGCAATTTAAAGCTAGGATTAGTGTCGCTTTAATTATAGATTACCACGGCATGCGCAATAGGAAGCAACTAAAATTTATTAACACATTCTATCATTCAGCAACTATGAGCTAGTGTTTTACCACAAGGCGGCACCCCAGACCAAACTCCGTTTTTTTTAAGGTTCGTAGTCGACTACTGCCCAGAGGAGCTCGATGGCGCAGGTGGCTAGCGCGTTCGGCTGCGATCGTTGAAGTTAAGCAACTTTCGCAGTGGTCGGTCATTGGATGGGTGACCAAAAATTTACTATCTCGAGCTCCTCCGTGCTTCGGAAGGCACGTTAAGCCGTTGGTCCCGGCTGCATTTTGCAGTCGTTAGCACCCACCAATCCGCACTGGGCCCGCGTGGTGGGTCATGGCCCAATCTCCCTATTCCATCCATAGGGAAGGCCTGTGCCCTAGCAGTGGGGACATTAATAGGCTGATGATGATGATGATGATGACTGCCCAGTAGCATAATCTATATAACTAATTATACTAAAGTACTTAATCAATATTACTTACTACTAAGCACGTCATACAATTCTCTTTTAAATTGAGACAAGGTTTTGGTAAAAATATCTAAGGTGTTGTTTTTAGAGTGGTATTCAAGCTTACAAGTCTATTGAGTGGTGCTAATTTTCCCAGATTTGTTTTGGTTTGATTTGGAATAATTATTGGGTGGGTAATGATAAGGTAGAGCATAGCGGATTTTCTACTCGAATTGAAGCGCCCGTCTGGGGCTCCAGTTTACAGTAAAATAATACTAACTTTTGGTGGTGTTGTGTGTCTGTCTGTGAGTAAGGTTCTGGGGGTTGGGGATTGGGTCGGGGCACGGTTATATTATCTATACAGTATTGTGACTCGGTCCTGTCCTTGAAATAACTGCCTACGGCCGAGCGGTGCGTGGACACGCGGTAGGGCTAGGGTAGGGTAATATTTAATAAAAAAAAATGATTTGAGACAGAAAAATATTTAAGCTTTAATTATTTACTGAGACGTACGAAAAGCTTTATTATTAAATTTAATAGTATGTTATTTTTTTTTTAAATGATGTTGGAATATTTCCTCCATTTTTTCTACATATTCCAAGAAATCATTACTAAATAGGTATTAAAAAACTTTGTAAATTATCCTTACTATAGTGTTAATTAAGTAGTTAATTCAATCAAATATTCACAGTACAAATCGCATGTTTAAGCACGGCTTTCCGACCGTTTGTATGAAGATAGAAATAGATAATATTACCGTGGTCGGGGTAAGCAACAGTGCGAGTGCACTCGCAGCAAATATCATGATATTTTTGGTATCATAAGCGTCTACAGGCTATGGTAGCCGCTTACCATAGGTAGGTAGTCGGGCCATACGCTTGTTGAACACCGTTTTAACATTTAAAAAAAAAGACGGGTTGCACACCGGGAGTGCCGGCAGAAGTGAAAACTGCAATATTAACGTTGTCCATTTTTGATATTTTGGAATGATTAGGGAATATTTTTGCACGAATTGCTTTAATTATCAGTATAAAAGTACTATCATGAATGTGGTAGAATACAATATTTATTTATTGCGCTATCGTTCACAAACATGATAATTTATATTACATTAAAAAAGTTTATCTCTCAGAAGAATCAACTTACATAAATCACGTTTAAGCGCACTTAGCGACATCTATTCTAAAGAAATTAACTTACATGAATCACATTTAAGCGCACCTAGCGACATCTATTGTAAAAAAATGTATTTTCTTCGCAATAAAGCTGCCACGTCGTCCACGTCCTAGATAGAGACTTATTATTATAATTCGATAAAATTAAATATTACTATGTTTCGTCCAATATATTGAAAGTCAACAACCTTTCCAATTTTATTGTGTGTCATGATGCGATCAGCCCACGTGTTAAACCTGACGCGAGTTTAACATTTTTTACCCATACAAAAAAAGTGTACAACGCCGCTAAAGAAGTTTTCACTTCAAAAAAGAATATCTGCGCAATATACTTTTGAAAGGGCAGACTGGATTATTCTTTCTTTGCGTCTGCTGTGAACAACTTTAATACATAATATATGCTCTTGTATTTTTAAGCAATTATCAATTATGCATTTTGTTTCTTACACTGGGGCATTTATGACCTATATAGTTAGTTAGAATGGATTGGACGACGATATATTCAAGTCAACTTCAACATGATTTCAACACATAAACGGATGACCCAAGCAGTTGCGACAACTGTTCTGACCAAATTTAAATCTCAGATCAAGAATACTCTTTGTTTATTAGAAACAAACGGTCATACATTTATATAAACGTGAAAATATTGACAATTTTACACCACTACAGACCTATAGTTTCCTTAATTAGAAATCCTTGCTGTTCAGCGAAAACCCGTCATCGTCGTCATCATCATCATCATCATCATCCTGTCAGCCGTACGACGCCCACTGCTGAGCATAGGCCTCCGCCAAGGATGTCCACACCGAAAGGTCTTGCAACATTCGCGTCCATCTGCTTCCCGCGACCTTCACAAGATCGTCGGTCCACCTTGTAGGGGGCCTGCCCACTGAGCGTCGTCCGGTGCGTGGTCAATAAACTCACGATAAAACTAATTACAACTATTACAATTATATATCTTTATTTTAAATGATGTAATGGGAGGTAACTCCAGAAATATTTACGGAGATATTTTTCAACTTGACGCCTCTGGAGGTATATGATAATACAGGGAGAAAAAAAACAGCCCTTGCTGATGTTCTTGCCGGTTATTCTCAGTAGGTCTCCCGCCGTAGTTTTACGAATTGATGGCGTCGCTTCTCGACCTTCACAATTACTTGTAACAGGCTAGACTGAATAAATGATTTTTGAGTTTGAGTTTCGTAGGAAGTGTTGAAAAATTCATGAGATTATAATAATGACGCATGGCACGCCCGCGTCCCGTTTCCTGATCTAGTCCTCCGTAGTATGAGCTCCACAATTTACAGTGATTTTTTTTAAGATGCTAGATGTTATACCTATATAAAGAAAATTCCACCAGAAAAAGCTTTGTCTACTTAACCGAAATGGGTCATGACCAATTTAGGTTAGCAACTCCACGTGTTTTTTTTCTAGTGGAATTTTCTTTACATTTACCACCATTTACATTAAATTATGTTTTTATCGCGTCTAACTGTCAAGCTGTAATCTGACAATATTAAGCGTGATAAAAACGCGATATATGGTGCTCATGTTAGGGGCGGCAAGTGGCATCTAATTCATCAGGCTGGGTGGCCACAATCAAATACAACTCCAGCAATTAGTCCACGCGACCGAGCGAGTGGCTCGGTAATAGCCTTATTTCCAGGGAGACTCACCTCACTACAACTAACTTCTAAGACTAATTAAAGTTTCAACTTGATCAATCTTAGTACCATACATACAATTTATATTTATAAATGTCAGACAGGGAAGATGACTCTGTAACTAGTGGGTTTCCATGAATCCGTCTGCGTGGTGTAATTGGTTTTGTCACACTATTAATTCATTAATTATATTTTGTTTTCCTAGAAAAATTATGAGCCTTATTAAGCTTATTTTATACTCATATTAGCGCTGCGCGTAGTCCGCATTGAGGAGCTCGATGGCGCAAGTGGTTAGCGCGTTCGGCTGCGATCGTTGAAGTTAAGCAACTTTCCCAGTGGTCGGTCATTGGATGGGTGACCAAGAATTTACTAACTCGAATTCCTCCGTGCTTCGAAAGGCACGTTAAGCCGTTGGTCCCGGCTGCATCTGCAGTCGTTAGCACCCACCAATCCGCACTGGGCCCGCGTGGTGGGTCATAGCCAAAACTCCCTATTCCATCCATAGGGAAGGCCTGTGCCCCAGCAGTGGGGACATTAATAGGCTGATGATGATGATGATGTATCTCGCGTAGTGGGTTACGCGTTATCTGGAACTCTTATATCCTTACTTGTGGCTACGCGTACACTCTTGGGGAACGCTTGCCTCACCAGATGACTCAGCATGAGCCACTGTCAGTCGTCGATGTCGCTGTATTTTTGATTCGCTCGCCTGACATAGTATCGTCGAATGCGACTTAAGTCACTTTCGACTTCCAAGTCGCATGATACTGATTTCGGTATTTATAAATCGTTCATCTACAGTGTTACCAGTTTAATACAAAATATTATTTTTTATTATTTTCACGGAAAAACATAAAAAGCAGTCACTACCGCTGTGAAAAATTAACGTATAATTCTCAATTACTAGTTACTTAATCTTTTGCCTTTTTTGTAGGATCAGATCAAAATATCTCAATAAATAGTCATCCTCAATTCAATTAATTTTTTGCTGATTATGGCTGCGTCTCATTACATGACGATTCTATCAATGTCTGGGATCGTCATCTTATTTGTATTTGAAAAAGATTGAGAAAAAATCTTGAAAATATTTTACATAAATTTGACAATTATTGTACCATTCGCCTCCATTATTCGCCAATGCGCAACGAGTGGTCGAGACCGCTTGTTGACGACGAGCGATAAAAAAATACGGAATTTATTATGTTGAATCCAAATTTGTATAGATCGAACGTTCGACGCAAGGCGAGTGAGTCAAAGTAGAGATCCTGGTATTGCAACCGCTTACTACCCGTTTGCTTCGAGTTAGCCGTCGAGGACCGTCACAAAATGTGTCACAAGACAATCACAGGCACATAAAATGGTACAGTGTCACAGCACAGGCCAATCACAGGCACATCAAATAGTACCGTGTCACAGCACAGGCCAATCACAGGCACATTTAATGGTACCGTGTCACAGCACAGGCCAATCACAGACATACGTAAAGGTACCATCGACCAATAGAGTCGCCTAATAGGGTCTGTCTTGGAGCGCGGTGCAGTGAGACTGGGCGGGTGAGAGTAAGGTTGCCAAAATGTCTTCAACGAAATATGGTATTTTTCAAACGATGCTAGTAAAAAAATAGTATTTTACGGAAAACTCCACGAAAAGTACACGAAAACCATTTGTTATTTATATATTTTTATAAAAACCACCACTTTCCATAACTAGTTTATTTAGGACTTGTCAAAAGAAATAGCAACAGGTATCTAATTGGAAAAAAATCAAGTAAATGGTGCATTAACAAAATCCCAAAACCAAAACAAAACAGACCAATGACTAAACATGCGTTTGACAGGGTTGCGTTCAGAACCTACGCTATGTTTGCAACTTTTTGCTCTGTCGTTTCAATTTTGACATACGAGTATAATTTATGAAAGTTATGTCAATTTTGAAATTTGCTGCGCAGGTTCTGAACGCAACCCAGGTAAGACTGTCAATTTGACTTTGGCAAGTTCGAAACGTAGTAAGATACAATCGGATGCGCTATACACGCTATTGGATCAGTGAAAAGATAATAAAAAAAGCACGTTCATACATTATTCAAATAAAAGATTTGTTTGTTAGGTTTCCGAGCTGAAAATATAGCATTTTTGCGTACTATGTGTTTCTTCAACAGTATATAGTACGCAGACCCGAAATATAGTCCAATACTATATATTATAGTACGGTTAGCAACCTTAGGTGGAAGCGGCCAACTCTAAGCAAACGCAAATGTACACTATTAGGCGCGAGTTATTGTACTCGAAACAATAGGAACCGATTAACTTTTTTCAGGACAAAAAAATTGTGAACACCACCGGCCTTGTCTGCCAAATAACAACAAGTGTCTACAGTTGGCAACATTGGAGGGCTGTGATTAAGGGGTGATTTGCGTAGGAGGATAAATAACCTTTGTATACAGGGAGGGCTGTGGTTGGTAAAACTGAATAGTCTTATTTATGTCTTAAACTTTTTATAAGAGTTGTTTACAGAAGTAAAGTTGTAAACGCGTAACCCACTTTGTGGAAGTTTTGAACGGAGGCAATTTGAAGTTTCAACTCAAATACAGGTACGTAAACGCAATCTGTCTGGATTTTTGGAGATTGAGTAGCCTTCGCGAAAGTCTGTTGTAAGATGGGTGGACAAAATTTCATTACGTTGAACTTATAGACATTGAAAACCACTACCATTGTGAATACGCACCACAGCCCAAATTTATGATTAAATCTGGGTTCCCTACCCTCTTTTTCTGAAATTCATTTAACATGACACACTTGGCATAACGTTTATTTATGATAGTGGATCAGGTTAGGTTAATTTTATGGCCTAATAGTCCAGTCAATGAAGGCAAAAATCAGCTACAACCTCCGATTTCGTTGAACCTCCATCGATTTTCATGAAAATGAGGGGAGACCTTAAGAAACCTTGGAGTTGTTTTTATTAAAATAATTTTCACCCCCGAGAAGGGGTGGCATCTACCCCCAGGGCAAAAGCGCAAGTTGGCACTCACCAATTTTCATGAAAATCGATGGAGATTCAACGAAATCGGAGGTGAAAACTTTCGTTGACTGGACTATAAAGTTTAGCCACTAAATTAGCGCGAGCCTAGAAACAAGACTAGTCGAGTGATAGGACAGCGTATAATGTATTTACTTTTTCAAAGTTTTCAGTGTGTTAACGTATCTTATGCATTATTAAAGTGTCGTATATGTTCATCTCATTTACTAAGTAAAGGTACAAATAAAGCCTGAAAAAAAGCTGCTGAAATATTTTACCTCCATCAAATTCGGGGAAACCTTTTTATTTTGCTGTCAACGTAATTATAAAATGGTAATTGGTCCCTTTTCTTTGAATATTTCATATTTAATGCAAGCCGTCTGAGATCCCATCCCTCTCTTGGCAATTATTTAAGGCTTCTTTTATTTTTCAGGCTGTATTCACGCATGCAAAGTGTGTTAAAATATATAATAAAATCCCAAAGCAGTATAAATGCGGGCCTCTTAAATAATGTCAAGAAAGTTGCGCATGAGGCG
Source organism: Chilo suppressalis (assembly GCA_902850365.2). Lineage (NCBI taxonomy): Eukaryota > Metazoa > Arthropoda > Insecta > Lepidoptera > Crambidae > Chilo > Chilo suppressalis. The sequence continues at coordinate 25,462,749 of OU963901.1, read as the reverse complement.
CTGATAGAAGTGTTTTTCTAGTGTAAGAGAGTTTTTGACTAATAAATGATAATGACATAATATGACAATAAAATAAATAAATATTTCCAACATTTACACCAATTAGCCTAGCCCTAAAGTAAGCACTGTAAGGCTTGCTTGTGTTATGGGATACTAGTATAACGGATAGAATACATATACAGTACATATAGAAGTATATTTATATAGACATACATATTAAACATCCATGACTGGAGTACAAATGCTCGTATTCATCACACAAACATCTGCCCCCACCGGGATTCGAGCCCAGGACCTCTCGAGTCGGCGAAACCATGAAACCCGGCGTACAAACCACTCGTCCACGGAGGTCGTCAATAATAGTGACATGATATTATAATGACAAAAGTACTTATATGAATACTATTTAAAATTACAGTTAAATGCAGGATTAGGAATGTGACATCAGTTTCTACACAATCTTAACGAAAGGTCCCCAAGATAGCGAGTAGTAATTTAACTCTGAGGGTCACCTTAGTTATCAGAGACACAATTCGCGCTACAAAACTAGTAAAAGTTTCCCAGAAACATCTTAACTCGACTCGTTACTATTTACAGATGAACAAGTTCATGATTTGTACGCGTGAAGGCTCTCCGACATACAAGTTCGCAAGTAATTAATAAGATGGAACTTGGCCGCTCCCTTTGTAAATTACAAGTACCTTGTATGCGGGATATTTTGACCCTTTCTTGGAGGTAAGTTTGTCTGAAACGAGGAAAAAGCTTTGATTTTCTGCCGTAACTGTTTCCGGTTGTGGTTGTGCGAGAAGTTTGAAATAGCCCGAACTACTTACATATAATTGTACAACTAAATATAATAAAACCATGATTTTTTTACATGTATGTTTTTAATCATGTAAGTACGGTAGGCATTTTTTATGCTTTTACAGGCAAATGAGCTGGTAGTCCACTTACCCCCCGGTAAGTGGACTGCCGCCTATGGATACTTGCAGCACCAATGATACCACTCATGCGTTGCCGGCTCTAAAGGCAAAAGATTTAAAAGCCTTTTGAAGAATTTGCCTCTTGTAATATTATAGCTACGAGGGAAAACCGCTGAGGGAATTTTGATCCAGATCTTGCTGGTACGCAAGATAACGAACGCGCGAAACGCATGCTGTTGAAATGCCAAGCGGCGAGATAGTGGGTGTGAAACTTCTCTCTGTTTGCGGCGTATGGTGGGATTAAGCCGCTGGCATCAGATTGAATCATTCTTCCGAACATTCCACATTGTAAAGACGGTAGAACACGCAAGCTTAAGCGCAAGGTTAGGGGTTGCAATGCGTCAGTGAGCTGCAGTCATTTGTAGGACCTATCTATAAAAAAAAAGTTCATCGATAAGTCGAACCACCTGCCTTTGTATCTGGTCAAGAGAAAGGAGCTGGTATTAGGATGCTCCAGTCCAAAGCTGAGAGCAGTACTCCATATGCGGCCGGACCTGTGCTTTGTAAAACAACATCCGGTGTTTAGGCTTGAAATACTTTCTCGCTCTATCTCTCCGACTCGAGAGGGTTCGAATCCCGGTGGGGGCAGATGTTTGTGTGATGAATACGAGCATTGTACTTCAGTCATTGTTGTTTAGGCGCTTTGCAGACGACGGGGCGGGGCGGGCCGGTCAATTTCGCCGCGAACGATAGCACAAAGTGAATCCTATATTACAAACACACACAGAGGGCAAAAAGACCGCGCTGCAGGTGCCCGGCGGGCACTGCAGTTGCTGCTGCTGTAATGCAGTTTAATTGAGAATCAATAAAATAAATAAATATTTCCAACCCACCAATTAGCCTGGCCCCAAAGCAAGCATTATAGGCTTGTGTTATGGGATACTAGGATAACGGATGGAATCCTGATACATAAACAAGTATATTTATATAGAAATACATATTAAGCATCCATGACTGTAGTACGAATGCTCGTATTCACACACACACACACACACACACACACACACACACACACACACACACACACACACACACATATCTGCCTCCTTCGGGATTCGAACCCACCTTTCGAGTAGGTAACACCTTTAAAACCGGCTTACAAACCACTCGGCCACGGAAGTCATCAAAATAAAATTAAAAAACACCTATTTCGCTAAAAACAATACAAAATAGGTCTGTACCCTTAGTACGACTTTTACAATTAAGAAAACTATAATAGTTTTCGTGAGCTCGCACTCGTACTTAAGGGTACTGATTTTATTGTTTTCGTTTCAATACAAATAAACAGTGTTTAAATTCTATCATTAAATCATTTGCGTCTTCTTAAATTTTGAGTATATTTGGTTACTTTTCACTAAAATGGTAGAAACATAATTTACAATTACGAAAACTATGATAGTTTTCGTGAGTTCAAACTCGTACTAAGAGTACCGTATGTGTACACATAATAGTTACGTGAAAATAAAAAAAAACAAACATACCTTCAAAATAAGTATACAATGTTACGTAACTTTCGCGTGTTAGCTCGATTTGCACCTGGCCACTTTATTTAATTATTTCTCGTCATAAATATTTAGGGCGCGTAAAAAAGCTTCCAAAATTAGTAGGTGGGTGTTTAGATAAGCAAACTTCGCCCGTGTCTTGTATTAACGCAGTGCCTTCTGCCTTTCATCCCTCAGTTCGTCTTATTTTTTTTTTATATTCTTGTAAGCGATATGGAATATCGAGCGCCTTTATAACTTTTTAAAGTTACACAGGATTCTCGTTTTGAGGAGTTACTACTGTTTCTTTTTTTTTATTATGAACGTCATATTTTTTTTATACAGCAAAAAATTTTTTACATACAAAATTACATTATATCTGCCAAACTGCAACGCAATTTGTCGGCAGAGTTCTCGTAAATACATTATTATATTTATAATCTATGACGGAGCACTAAAAATACATAACAAGAAAAAACTAAAAAAAAAGAGAATGCAATGAACATTTTTTTTTCTTATGTTTTTATTTATTTTTTAAACGACAGAGACATCTAGCAGTTAAACTGCTAGATGTCTAAATCTAAATAAAAGTTTACTAGAAAAAATTGTGGGTTATCTACAATGCGAAGGGATGGCGCTGCCTTGCTGCTTAAGGCTAGGAAAATATCGACGCGGCCATCAGGGCCGTGGTAGCATAATTGGTCAGTGCATTCGCCCGGATTGCGAAGGTTCGAGTCCCGTCCGCTGCCTAGTCCGCGTGGATTCTCTAAAAACTAAAGCTTCGCGGATGAAGTCGCAGGTGGCCGCTAGTGTGAAAAATAAATCACTTATACGAGTGGTGTAATTTTGTCTTTCTAAATTTCATTTCATGTTAAAACTTTTAGCCGAGGCCAGGCACGGAGTTGGCATTAATATTTTTTCTTCCGTGAAGGGCGTCCTACGCTTTTTTCGCATAAATTATAATTAGCTATTTATATCATGAAAATTGTTTGTCCAAATGGGGCACGTGCTCATGTCATTGGATGTAACGTAGATATTTTTATTTTTAAGAAAGGTAAGTATCCACCAATATCGTTCACATGACTTTTCTATCCCTTATTAAGAAAATCATCATTTCCTGCCCACTTTTTGAAAATAATCCTCACTGACGACTGATAAGTGATTATAAAATTGTACTGACTTAAATAAATGAATAAATAAATGAAAAAAAAAATGATTTTTTTTTAACTATATTTTACTGATCGTGTCGTGTGAGGTCGTGACGTTCCTTAAAATATGGTTGAGCGAAGCGACGGGTGGTTCATGCGTCATGCTCGTGAACGGGTGCTGCCAGCGGAGATAAGTCTGCCCTAACTACTTTGATATTATCATTATTGAAGATGATAATGTCTATTTACACATAAAATAAATAAATTGTTGTATTTATACTGTATGACATAGCAATCAAAATGCAGGTGAACAATTCATGTATATTTTACATTATGTAATGAAATGTGACTTAATGAATCTTCTCTGAAGTCATTTGTAACTTAACGACTCTGTAAATAATAAAACAGGGAGAAAAAAACAGCCCTTGTTGAGTTTCTTGTCGGTTGTTCTCAGTACAATTACTCCCGTCGTAGATTACGATCCGATGGCGTAGCTTCTACACATTCATGAGTACTTGTTACAGCCTGAACTGAATAAATGATTTCTACTTTAAAGCCTAAACTGAATAAATGATTATGATCTTATCTCGTAATGTAAAAAAATAAAATAAAATCATTATCTTAACATTATAATATAACATTCTATTAAAATACTCACTGTAATTCTTCAGTGTATCAGATATGTGTATGAACTGTAACATTTGTAATCGGCATCTTACCTGAAACAATAAATACATCAATTGGATACAGTTTATAAAAAAAAATTGGCTCTATTGTGATTTCTAAGTTTCTATAATCGGTATAGTTAGCTGACCGGTTTTTTCTGGCGCTTCGCCGGCCGCTGCCGCAGCACGCTCGCTACGCCCGCTCGGCTCGCTCTCCATGTGGTCACAGCACTAACCTAGTGTGAACCCAAAAACCTAACATTATTTATAATCCAACGATTATTTTTACAATCTTTCTAAGACGACTCGAGTTCTTGCAAAATCCTATCTTTTAGTTAAATTTTAATTATTTAAGCATTTAACTGCTAGATTTTTAAATCTATGCTAAATTTTATCTAGATTAAAACAGCTAGCAGTTAAATGCTTAAAAATAAAATTATAACTATAATTGCTATTTCTTCTTTCAAATGTTTAATACTTGTAAAGGTATTCATTTGACATTGTGGGTTACCTACAATGCGAAGAGCTGGCGTTGCCTTACAGCCTAAGAAATGCTAGACAAAATTTGTCACGGCCGTCAGGACCGCGGTAGCGTAATGGTCAGTGCTTTCGCCCGGATAGCGAAGGGTGCGGATTCGAATCCCGTCTGAGTCCTGTATCGTGTGGATTTTTTTCTAGTAAAATTTACTTTAGATCTTGACTTTTTTCAGTAAGATTGAAAATGTAATCGCCACTGTCTAATTTTTCTATTTTTTTTTGCAGAATCCTTAGCATTTTTGCGAAAATACGATCTATCAAATCATCTTTGGTTACATACATGAAATATATCTCACACAGACATTTGGCGTGTACAACCTGACACTTGATTAGCAAATTTGCTAATAGTCGGTCAGAGAGGGATCGAGATCGGTCAGCCGTGCGAGTGATACGCCGAACTGTAGACCGCAGACCCTTCTAGGATGGCAGCTCTCACGCCGGCGCTCCGTGTGGGTTATTATCGTTTAACCGTCTCAATTACATAAAACCAATTAAATTAATATATACAGACAAGCGGCCTCCCGCGAATTCGTCCGCGTTAGCTTCAGCTTTTTGAGAATCCCACAGGAACCATTTCCAGCCCGAATTCGAGTAATGTCTTTCGTGTACCCGAAGCAATATTTACACTGGAATACGAGCTGGAAGGCTGTGTCGGGTAATCAAAACGAAAACTACCAAAATACGGGCGTGCTCGAATCCGTTAATTTACACTTAGTGTCGCCGCACACGGGCAAAACGCCGCCACCGGCATATTTCTAGTAGTTTTCATACATTTTATATGGACTCGCCACACACGGTACGCCGGTGGCCGCCACACGCTACAAATCGTGGTTGCTCGCTTCTTGTGGCGGCCCGCACCGGTCACTTAATGCGCCGATACAAAACGCCGACACTCGCGCGATTTCCCACCCCCCTCTTCCTTACCTTAGTCAGCCGCTATCGCGCGTTTCAGGCACTTTAGTAGCCGCTTCTAGCTTCTCGTGGCGGTGTTAGTGGCTGTGGCGTGTGGTCCGTGTGCGGCGACACTTAGTCGTTTACCCGCATTTTATTGGCATCGGGCCAATCGTATTCGGGCTGAAGATCAAATGTAATCGTGCCATATGTCTCAGTTCAGGTCATAAACTTAATGCATACAAAATTTCACATCTCTTATCTATTAGACAAGTCCGTCCGTCCGTCCGTCCGTGGTGCTGTTTCAGCGGCCAAACCGTAAGAGATAGATAAAGAGAATGTTTAAGTTATAAGTTGAGAATAGTCTGATAAGACTACAAACCGGATGTGAGTAACGTAGCACTTCCGGTTTTCGAGAAATCACGTGATTTCTATTTCAAACGAAACCACACAAAATCTCCGAAGTTCTCAATTAATAAATTTTTTTTTTTTTGGTGAACATTTGGTTCACTGGTTTGCTAGTTTTTAATATAATTCTGATCAAATAAATACATTTGAAAAAACGAGTAGAAAAAAATATTTGTACTATTTTTTTCTTTAAAAAGCAACCTGTAGCGTTTTTTCCTGCTGCATAACACGTACTTAGAAAGGTACATTGACAGGTGCTCTTCGAATTTTGGTTCGCGTAAATCGTGTCATTTTTTAATATTCCCGATATAGTTGGTTTGGTAGTTTCCATGCTTGTTATGAAGCCAAAAAACTATACGATCATAAAAGGACATCAGATTTAAAAAAATATTGAAAGGTCTCGGAGCAAATTTAAAATACATTCAGGTTCGTACTGTACCCCTAGCACGAACCAATATCGAATTCGTATCGTTTACGAGTCCGAAATGTCATTGTCAAATGTGTACTGATTTTTAATTCTCGGTACGTACTTTTTGCCGCTGCTGTTCAAGTTTCCATAGAAAATTTGACATTGACATTTCGGTTTGCAAACTATTCGATTTCGATAATGGTTCGTGCTAGGGGTACTTCCGATAATATTATCGTTTCCAAAATCATCAAAATAAGAAATATGGCTTACTTTTCCAATAGTTAGTATTAGATTAATAGAAAAAGCCCACTGCGCCACTGATTAATTTTGTATTAATTCTCAAATCCCAATACAAACACAATTAGGTTACACAATAATAGAATCTACGTTTCGTCTTTAAACACCTCTATATTCATAGCAGGGTTTCAATTATTCCAAATATTACAGGCCAACTTGTGTACCTACTAACTAATAATGAATAATGGACATCGTTTTATCAACTTTGGTAATATTATCAAATCCAATTAATCACTGCCTATCCCAGCCTAAAGTTCTATAGAACGCCTTTAGAATATATTTCGTGACTATTCGGGTAGCGTTGAAGGATTTAAATTCACTCAAGTATTTTACAGTAAAACTTTAGTATCGTTTAATTTTATAAGAGTAGGGCGACAGGGGGTATTTAATTTAATTAATTAAATAGGCAAATGTCCCCAATCCACCTTATGATGTCAAAGATAGTGTATTAAGAAGAGGTAGATACCGTACTAGCGCGTGACATATACTCCGCTCATATTGTGTCAATCAATTGTCACAAGCCGCATAATATCAGCAGTTTGTGAAACGCCTGGGTCCACCCCACGACAACGGCTAACTAGAGCCGAGGTCCGAGTCCGAGACGCCCTCTAGTTGAGCCGACCCCCTCAAGTTCGAGTAGTCTAGAGGCTCCAGACGGAGAGGAGACTCCCCCCGTGGGGAGATGCCATCCGCCTGGAATAACTCTAGTGGCACTCGCCAATTCTCGGCTCGAGGTCCCCTTAAGATCTCGCCGTCTCCAAACGCTGTAAAGGTCATTTGCGATCAATAGAATAAACACTCAAAAAAACGCCTGTGTTTAACGTACCAAAAATAAATAAAAATGCGAGATTATGTATTTCGAAAAAATATAAAAACTACAATATAACATCTACCACCACCAACCATATCTACGTCTTTTTAATACACTTTCATTGGATTATGTAAAAATGGCAAATTACAAGTTTATTTTTTTCAAAGATATTCTATTCAATAGCTTACTAAAGCAGGAATAATAATTCTGTTCATCTTTCATTACATTATTAGGTATTTTTTGGGTATTTTATTTCAAGAAGAATCAATCATAACTTGGTATAATAAGTTCACCATGATTTCATGAATATCATGCATAGCTGGATTGATTGTCATTTAACATAGTGATTGAGTTGACATTATAAGCTGCCTCAGAGTAAAACTTCCTTATTCCAAAACGCATACTATAGTTAGACAGAGTTTAAACGTAATGCTCTTTCTGTCTTCTTTTAGCAAACAAAAGTGACAGCGTCAGTTTTAAACCACGTTTAACTTTAGTCAACGTTATGTAGGTTATAAAGCGGAAATGTCTCTTGACTTGTGACTGGGTTGCCAGAATCCTTACGAAATTATGCAATATTCAAACACGATTAAAAATTAATAAGAGGATGGAGGATCCTGGAAAAGATGCAAAAAGTAAAAAAGGTAATAAAAAGATGCATTTTGAATCCGTTTAAGCGCATTTTATTTAATGAGTGATGTGCGTGAAAACTTAAGAAAAAAAAATGGGTACGTGTACTTATGTAGGCGCGTGAGAAGTTATCCTTCTTTGGCATCGTTTAAAATTAGTTTTTAATTGCATGCAAATAATTAATTACAATAAATTAATAAAAAGTCTGAAAAAGGACACAGTCAATAAAGTTAAAGTTTTAATTTGAAAAAATAAATAAATAATCAAAATATTCAATTAAAATCGCTATTGAATATAATTTATTAGAACATATGTGATTTGCACTTGTATGAAACTCAAACACGTATTCTAAATATACAAACTAGAAACATGTGGATAAATATTATAAATATGAATACCTTTAACTGTTACTTTATTACAAAAAATAAAGATGTGGTTTTTGGTTCTACTACACCAATGGTCAAGAGATGGCGCTGTAGTCTCCTGAATCGCGCTTTGGTTCCGTTGTTCCAGATTAATAAATACTTTTGATATTATAAATATGAATACCTATAACTGTTACTTTATTACAAAAAATAAAGATGTGGTTTTTGGTTCTACTACACCAATGGTCAAGAGATGGCGCTGTAGTCTCCTGAATCGCGCTTTGGTTCCGTTGTTCCAGATTAATAAATACTTTTGATAGGCCTTCACAATGCAGTCGTTAGCACCCACTAAATAGAGATCATATTTCTATTTTGTTGGTAGATTTTCTTAATGTGCGGTAAACACAAAAGTAACAGCATGAAGTTGGTCGCTAAAGCGATCAACTTCATGCTGTTAATTTTTGTGTTACAGTGATGCGCGCGCATCTTAAAATTTCACTCTCATCATTTTTTCATAACGCGCCTAAAGAAGTATAACTTCAAAAATATTAATTGGAGATAATTAACAAAGAATTATCAATTCATTTTATTACGTAAAATAAAGCTAGCGACCAAATAGTATAATTACGCATCTGGTCAAACTACTTTTATTTGGGCCCGTCGAATTTGAATCTCAAATAATGAATAATTTTTAATCAAAACCGCCTAAAACAGTGTTAAAATTATTAAATTTATAAATTAAACCATAAAAGCTCACTGGAGGTATGTCATTCAGTTTTATACAGCTCCTTTAAAAAATAATTTTATGTAATTTTACCGTTTTGTTCGCCAGCTCCTCAAATGATATATGTTTCATCGCTGCCGGACACCGACTATCACTTTTGCCCGTCTCCTTTATTTCTTTATTGGACTAACCAACGTGTTTTTACAGTAAAACTTATCCTCAATAGGGTATTTGACAGTATTAAAAATAAAGTGCCAATTGTTAGCATCTGTGTTTAGAATGAATATTGGCAGTGGATTTTACTATTTTTACAAAAAAATATTCATAATTTTACTAAAAACCCACGAAAAAGATAATACTTAGTTTTCTTATCTATTGTCACGTGACCCAAAGCGCTTGCGATTAGCGGAGCCTAAAATGACGTCACCCCCAAGTAAACTTCCGGTTAAAGTGACATTACATTGTATCGTTTGACGTTTTAATAACTGTCGTGTGACGTCACACACTAGTAAGACGCCATATTGTCCAGAGAAACGTTTTCGCGGCAACTTGAAAATGGAGTTTTTGATTTGGTTATTTTTACTGAAATACACATCAGAATGATGAATATCCTTTTTACGGACTCCATAAACATTAGTCAATAACGTGAGATTGTTTTCTAAAACTTGTCAAATACCCTATTACATTATGCTCGTGGAAAGGGACTGCAACAGACACCTACCCGATAGACTTAATAAACAAGAAAGCTAAGACTTGTTACTCCGTCTTTTGTTCATGTCACTCAAATGCCATTTGCCATTCAATAGACAGAGAAAAACATGGAGGTACTAATCCAAGCGTAGTCTTAGTTTATTAAAGGGTTACAGGTTAGCTCCGCATGCATTATTTATCTACGTACTCAATCGAGATGTCAAAACTTTCATAATAAAACAGCGACAAGGCTAAAGTTGTATTAACATTAACGTCAAAACACTTCGTCAATCAGTGAGAGCAAGGTCTCTAACTAAATGGATTCAGATATGTGCTTAAAGACCCTGTCACACGGTACGCGGTTACTCGAGCGAGCGAGCGTGGGCGTAACATAAAAATTAATGAACCGTGCTATGTGGCCACTGCAACAATAATTATATTGGGATAAAAAGCATTGGCCTACTTATAACAGAATCATGTTATTGTCATATTTCATTGGTCAAAAGATACACACATTTCAGTGGTTCCTCTAGCGGACACAGCGATAAATTAATAATGGGTATTTCCAACGCTCAGGCATCAATTAGCCTAGCCCCAATGTAAGCACTGTAAGGCTTGTGTGATGGGATGCTAGGGTAACGGATAGAATACATATACTTTACATACATAAGTATATTTATATAGAAATACATATTAAACATCCATGACTGGAGTAAAAATGCTCGTATTCATCCCACAAACATCTGCCCCCACTGGAATTCAAACCCAGGACCTCTTGAGTCGGCGACGACAGCATGAAACCCGGAGTACAAACCACTCGGCCAAGGAGGTCGTCAAAAGCGAGACGGAGTGATGACGCTAACAAATGAAAAAAAACTAATTCTTTCGCAGATTTCAAAAACTATCAAAACGTACTAGGCCAGCAGGTTCATTACAAAGTTGACGGGGACTTATTAACATTACCTACAATAGTCGTGTATAAGTTTTCAAATATTTAGCTGCATCGATGCAAAGTCACCCATTTAGGCGCGTCGCTTGCAGTGTGCCCATTTGCGATTGCAATGTTGCATATAATCTGTACCCCTAGCACGAACCATTATCGACTTCGAATAGTTAGCGAGTGCGAAATGTCAATGTAATTTTTTTTACGGAAATTTGAACAGTAGCGCCACAAAGTACGTAACGAGAACTAAAAATCAGTACACATTTGACAATGACCTTTCGGACTCGTAAATGTTACGAATTCGATATTGGTTCTTGCTAAGGGTACTGTACTCTATGATTAGTCGCTATCCCCCTTACTAATAAACGAAGACTACGCTTGGATTAGGTACTCCATGTTTTGTCTCTTTCTATTGAATGACAAATATAAATCTCTTATCTATTAGACAAGTCCGTCGGTCCGTCTGTCTGTGGTGCTGTTTCAGCGGCCAAACCGTAAGAGATAGATAAAGAGAATATTTAAGTTATAAGTTAAGAATAGTCTGATAAGACTACAAACCGGATTTCAGTAACGTAGCACTTCCGGTATTCGAGAAATCACGAATTTCAAACGAAACCACACAAAATCTCCGAAGTTCTCAATTAATTAATTATATATTTTTTTAAATCAGGTTTTGGTGAACATTTGGTTCACTGGTTTGCTAGTTCATGCTAATAACTCCCTGTCAACTTTGTATCATTACCTGCTGGCCTAGTACGTTTTGATAGTTTTTGAAATCTACGAAATAATTAGTTAAATGCATTTGAGTGACATGAACAAAACATGGCGTAACTAATCTAAGCTTATTCCTGGTTCATTAATAAGGGGGTAAGTATGTAGAGTAGCCCAACCAACAAAATTCTCAACCTCGTCTTAACACTAAAGCGAAGCTGTCTGTATTGAGGCCTTACCATAAGTGTCAAAAGTAATTACATACATACTATTCATCATTTCGTTAAATTTTGATTGCTTACGGTATCCTTCTAATATTGTAAATGCGAAAGTTTGTATGTTTGTTACTTAATCACGCAAAAACTACTGACTGAAGGGATTTGGATGAAATTTTTAATGCATTTAGTTTATAACCTAGATTATGGATACCGGAGAATACTTTCTATCCCGGAGAAAGGTTCCTGTGGGATTATCAAAAAGCTAAATTTAACGCGCATAAAGTCGCGGGCGGTCGCTAGTTATCAGCGAGTCATGTACGTGTAATAAAAACACAAAAAAAAACGGGTGTGCTTATGACCACACGACTGAAGTGAAACTTCCTCAGCTCCGTCTGTATGTATATATGTGTGTGTGTGTGAATATATACATGTATGTACATATACATATTTCATTTACTAGCTATAACAGAAAGAGAGAAAGGAAATGTGCGCTCGCACTGCTTTCTCTTGCTTATATCCCCCACTGAACTCCCGTTTGCCTCGCCCGATCACACTTTGCGCAGCGCGTAACGCGTTCGCTAGCATACTCCCCAAGTCAGGCGTGCGTAAAGAAGTTTAACTTCAAAAAATCGTCGCTTCCAGTGTGTAAGGTCTCTTAAAGGTATTATAAGTGGCGCTAAAAGGTTGTGCCGTGAAATCGTTTCATTGGTTTCTAACGTCAGCCGAATATTGGCTGTCGTTATAGCCTTTGTTCATAAAATCGAATGATATTTCATTGACTGCCTACACGTGATGGTTTATCGAGTAGATTACTTTTATTCGCTATTATTCGCGACATTGAACAACATTTTAGATTTTTACTGAATGACATGAGTTATCAATAACCACTTTATGACTTTTATAGCGCCCAATTTTTTTATTGAAGTGTGTTATAAATGTCTCACTGTATATAAATAAATCAGCTTTATTTTCTCCATAACCATTTTGTGCTAAACATTATATATATATTTTTTTAGATAGGCCCGACAAATGATTCCACCCCTGCTGATGTTAAGTGATGGTGAAGTCCATACGCGAAAATAGCTGATACAACAGTTCCAACTGCCACACGATATATGATATTATTAACAATATTTGGCTATGGAGACTGGTGCCTGAACTAAGGTTAGAACCTTAGATTAAAACAAAATGAGTAGATACGGTACGGTCATACTTGCATCAAACAAAAACTGATCCCACGGCAGCGCGAACGGGACGGCGAGATCCGCGTCACTGCATTACCGACCCGAACGAAACAGCACGTTAAGTTTCAACGGCAGCGCGAACGAGACGACGAGATCCGCGTCACTGCACTACTGACCAATCAGGCGACCAGCACTCGACGTCACTACCGAATAAGATTCAAAACAAACAACAATTTTTATGAAAAAATATATTTTATAGTACTTACGAATGGAAAGTGATGCCGTGGGTTTTATTTTTAGTTCTTGAGCAATTTGAACACTTTTTAAAAACACACTTAGGGATTGTTTTATCATATAAACACAAAATATTAGCAATATTTCTTTTTGGCGTTCACATGTACGTCGTTTGCATGTCAAGTTATGACTAAAGCGATTATGGTCGTGGACCACAATTGGTGCGGATCACTTTTGTGAGGCTAGTGCCGTATCTACCCTTTTTGTTTTAATCTAAGGTTAGAACCCGTTTTACAGGTCACCAGGCCCCCACAGCCCGGACAAATTTAGTATTACTTACACTTAATTTCTTGCCAAGCCATTATTTAATTTTTTTATATATATTTTTTTACTTAACTTTAGTATAATATCAGTAGGTAAGCATACGTGTGTGAATAAAACTAGTTTTTAACGGGTTAATGCACGAAACTTTATTTATTTATTGACGTTTCGCAGCCTTTTCAGGTCTGCATCGTCAGAATACTGATATTTTATTTTGTCGAGCTACCTTCTAAAGACTTTTATTGCGCGTTCGGTTATTTCATTGGAAGATTTTTAAAATTTTGTTCTCTTTGCAATTCGGGCGAATGCACTGACACGTTTTTTTATTTTTTCTAGTAAACTTTTCTTTGGATTTAAACATCTAGCAGTTAAATGCTTGAAAATAAATAAAAAACATACCTAAAAATTATGTTCAAGAAGCCTATCTAATTATGGCTGTACCGCAATATCAATGCGATGTCATCGGGCTTGAAAATTAACATGACGGAGGAGGTTATATATAAAAAATAGCGAGTGTGCTTATGACCACACGACTGAAGTGAAACTTCTTTGGCCCCATCAGCCCCCCTAGCATGAGTACCGCGATATGATATATAGCACGCTTTTATCACGCTCAATTGTCAAATTACTATGGAGTTTGACAGTTAGACACGAAAAAAAACGCAATCAAATGTATAATGTAGTGCTCATGCTACAGGGACTGTATGTATATGTATATATTTGTGACCCCCCAAGTCAAGCGCGCCTAAATTGTTCATTGTTTACCGATGAGTCACCGGTGACACTAATCGTAACGTGTAACTCGTAACGCATTCGCCAGTTCACCCCCCCAGTCAAGCGTGCCTAAAGAAGTTTCACTTCCAATGGGATGGGATTATATTAAAAACGGATTTCACGTGGAAATCCTCGTTTGCAATGACTTTTTGGAACTTGTTTTAAACTTTCAGCTATTTATTTTGTTAATGTGCGTGAGGTTCCTTAACAGGTGGTAAACAGGATAAATTGTGTTGATATTTAATCGTTATGTCTTCTTATGAGCTGTTTCCTAGTAAAATAACACAAAAACTTATCGTGTTTAGCAGCAGAAAAACGTGTAAGTACTTCTGCTTAATGATTACTTAGTTGTTTTCGTTGGGCAAACATTACTTGTAAGTTCAAAAAACTTGTAACTTTTTTTTTTATATAATTGGCTTCGCTCGGTTTGTGCATTTCGCCAATGTCAAGTGTTAAAATGTTTACAAATACTATAGCACTCGTGGTCAAAGTAATAAATCACGTCAGATTAAGTGGCAGTCAAGTCAATTCCGCTTTCCCTCTGTTTCAGTAAAAGTGTGGGGATATACTGGAACCTCCCCGTGGACTTCTTGAGGGAACGTCGAAAGACACTTTCCGCTATTTTATTTCACTTGCCAACACTTGTGCATGTTCCCGAACACTTAGTGGTTAATAATCCACCATTATTAGACACTAACATCCGCCACAACACAATTTTTAACAAGAAAAACAAAACTGCTAAAGTGACGCTTCCCGATCCCGCCAAAAAGTCAACTTGTAACTTACTGGTGATTGTTCACACATTTATATACCCTTTTTATGATCATGTAGTGACAAAAAGGACATTGTTCAGCGTCCATACATAGTTAGCCTAAGAACCATGAATCATGAAATATTATTTTCTAGGTTCAAAATCGTAAGTAAATGACTGTAAAAACAAAGATTATTGACGGACACTTCTGAGAACTTAAAATATTAGGAAAACTAAAATTTTTTTGAGGTTATGTTTAATATTCAATAAAACATAGGTCAACCTATGAATTTAGTATGAACTCAGTATGAAGTGAATTAATATTACAACTAATTCATCTTATTCGGTGCGATTTTAAAGAATAACTATTAGGAAAAACTTGGTTAGGTAGGAATCATGAATAAAATAAAAACTGTAGTTTTGCTTCTTATTTATTGACTATTTTTCACAAAATTGTATTGTATATTGTATTCATTTGTATATCACATGTATATTGTGTAAATATGCAGAGTGAATGTGTATCAGGTGTTCTTGAATAATTTGGCAGTATGATCCTCTCAGGATGTTGTGGCACAGGTTCACTAGCACTTGATAATAAGGGTTCTGCTCTTTGGTAACATCGATGGCATATTAGATAGCCGAATTAATTAAATTAAAGGAAAAGCGATCGCAAATTTACACACACAACAGGTAATCCGAAACGAGAATGCACTTTCCGGTATAATAAACTACTCTTTGGAATGCACGAATGCCACAGATTACTACGAAGGCAAACTGCATGCACCACAACCACAGAGTAACAAGTTTTATGCTGGCCCTTCACTTGACAACAGTTTGTCCATGTCATGCTTAATAAGAAATGAAAAGAACAGACTGATGTCATGTTTTAAAATAGCAAATGCGAATAGCCAAGTGCCGGCATTAGGAAGAAAGAATGTTTTGTGTGCAGTGCTGCCATAGATTATACACATAAAATGGTATTTATATTCTCAGATTATTTTTTAACTTTTTAATTTAGCTTACTTAACTGGAAGTGTCCGTCACAATCTAAATACTGATAATTATCGCTAAAAATATACTAAGAATTATCATAAATGCCAAATTGGTGTTGGTTCTTAGGCCAATTTTAACATTGTCCTTTACCTCCAATCTTTTGTCGTTCGAGCTCTCTTCTACATTTTTATTGTAATTTTAACTCACAAACTTTCGCCTTTTTAATAATTAAATAAATTAAACTTTATTTCGTTATCTTACGATTATATAAGTAGTTGCCAGCGCAAGTAAGAAGGTTTAAAAGCATTTAGACCTTACAGTAATCGCATCGTTATCCAGTACACGTGATAATTCCAAAAAATACGCAATCAATTTTTTACTGTAAGTAACATACAAATTATAACAATAGGGATGATGACTATTTTTTATTCTTCGTTTATCAGGTAGATTATCAATAAGTATTGGACACGTAGTTTTTCTTTTTTTAACATAGTATAAACATTGCAGAGATATATTGCTTTGAAAAGTCGCATGACGTCACGTTTTGGTACAATTTTCACTCAAAAGTGAAGTCACAAGCAACTACTCCCAAACTTTGACGCGCTATAACTTTGTCATTTTTTGGTTGATTGCCCAAAGAAAAAATACGTGTCCATTATTTTTTGATCATCTAACTGACGGACTAAATAGAATTTCGTTTACTGTACCCCGTCATCACCCCTATTAAGCAATTACTTTAACTAACTATTCTTCACAATAATTCAGTAATAATCCACAAATTACTTGGTCCGAAAGATAGAACATTTATTATTAAATCAATTCTGTATAGCTAGGTAGGTACATACTTCTGATAACACCACCAACCTATTTCATATGAAATTCAATAGAGGGGGACTCATTCCAATTAGCTACGTGATTGCATCGTCCAGCACTAATGAAAAATACTAGGTATCAATATGATTTAAGCCCGTCTAGATATTGGAAACCGTGTATCATGTTTTTTTTCTCTCTTTTTAACACGAACGCGATTGGTGGTACGGTGGGATTTTGCGTATCAATAAAAAAAATCGTTTACTTTGGATAGCGCAATATTATTGTTGAATTTTTAATTAAAAAGTATATGTATAAGTGTCGTCCTATAGTCACCTTATATATCACCCTTATTACCTTATTATATGGCTGTCTTAGTGGCCACCAATAGTGGTAGTAATATAATAGATTAGCGACTGGCCGCGACTTCGTTCGAGTTAACTTTTTTTTTCAGAATAAAAAATATTGAAAGGTCTTGGAGCAAATGAGTTAAAATACATTCAGGTTCGTACTGTACCCCTAGCACGAACCAATATCGAATTCGTATCGTTTGCCTGTCCGAAATGGCGTTGTCGAATGTGTACTGATTTTTAGTTCTCGTTACGTACTTTGTGCCGCTGCTGTTCAAATTTCCATACAAAATTTGACATTGACATTTCGGTATGCAAACTATTGGAATTCGATATTATCGAAAATCGAATAGTTTAAATTTTGTATGGAAACTTGAATAGCAGTGGCACAAACTACGAAATGAGAACTAAAATTTGACAATGACATTTCGGACTCGCAAACGGCTGGAATTCGATAATGGTTCGTGCTAGGGGTACTGTTCTAAACAGAGGGATATGGTAAGTCGTGTAAATTGCAAATGAACCCTTTAAAGTAAAAAGCTAGTTTTTTTTCAAAACCCAATAAATGAAACCTGGGTTAATTTTAATTAAGAATAGGAACTAAAATGTCGTCTGTAAAACCAAATCAGTTAAGGATAGATGGACACAAAGCTGTGACTCTCATTCATCTTAATGAATAAGGAATTCCGTTTAATACACCGAGCAGTATCAAAGAGATTTTTTATTTAATTTATAAGTTAAAATTATCACAAAGGACAGATGATCATACTTGAAGATTTTTAATAAAGCACTCTCGAGACTGATTAGTAGACGTAATTAATGAACATACCAGAACTGATGTTGGTAATGAACTCCTAATACTTTTAAAATAAAATGTTGATCTAATAAATATAGTCTGAGTATTAAATGTCTGTCTTATAGTTCTGTTTTGATTTTTTAAGCATTTAACTGCTAGATGTTTAAATCTAAAGAAAACTTTTACTACAATATATTCAACGCGGACCAGGCACCGAAAATGTTGTAGGTGGGTTACCTACAATGCGAAGAGATGGCGCTGCCTTGCAGCCTAAGGCTAGAGATAGTTCGACACGGCCGTCAGGGCCGCGGTAGCATAATAGTCTGTCTTATGTTAAAATGATACAATATTCTAACTTGGCGCTAAGAGCTAAGGGACTCGCTTTGTGTCTAAAGCAATCGGTCACACGAGTAGAGCGATTAGAAGTGACTGCCAGTCCTAAAGAAAGGTTTTACTTGAGAAAATTTCACGAGGTCCAGGTTTCAAACAGGTTTCATCCCACTACCGAAATGTGGGCTGGGTGGCGAAGAACTTATGTTATAATCAATATATAGTGCTTAGTTCCCTGTTGCTAAGTATTACCAGGGTAAACGTCGTGGACGTAAGATTGACATTTGATGGTAGACGTGAAATGCCCAACAACGTATACTAGAGCACACATCAGCCGCCGCTCACCCAAATTAATGTATATTTTGGCAGTCTCAGGTCCTGCCCTTTCACGGTCCGCCTGTTACTGACTCATACAGTCCAGCATTTCGCGTTTTGTAAATAAAAAGCATGAGTTCTCGTTTAAAAGCCGTTGTATATTCTCAAGATCCAAAAGCTGAAATTAGACGGTATATTTTGGCTTTCATTTTCGATGCTTCATCGATGAAAACCCAAAAATGTAATGTCTAAATTGACGTACAACGGAATGTGCTTCCACGATGAAAGATTACAGCTCCCGATTTTTTCCGAAATATACATCAGTATACTGGCCAGTGGTAATGACGTCCCGAATCCGACGCCATATTGTACTGGTATGCTACCATATTTTTACCGGGAAAACGAATATGACGTATGACCGAGCGTGCGTGAGATGCATTCGAATATTATTTCTTTTTTATTTAAAGAACAATAATGGCATCCGAACAAAAAGAATTCATTTTAATTGATGAGATGTATAAAAAATCTTTTTTATTCGCACTATTTTTAATATTTCGTCGATTTATGACGTCATTAGCACTGGCCAGTATACTGGTATATATTACGGAATTCTCCCTCGATGATCCGTCTAATTTCGCCTTAAGTTAAAGCCAATGCACTGCACTCATCAGACAGGTCGGGAGCAAGTAGCGCGCTGCGGCGCCTTCTTTGTACTCGTTCATGGCGCGTGCGCAAGCTCAGTGTATGCGCGCTTCAACACCTCGCAGGCGCCGGCATAGCGACGCTACGGTTCTGTACGACAGAATATAATTTCTCGGAAACTATAAACAACAGTCTTTTGACCACGGAGGCTGAAAAGGACTTAAAAATTCTATATAAAATGCACTTTAAGAACATCCGTTAATAAGTGTTTTCTACTATATAAAAATAAGTCGGGTTTTCCTTCCTGACGCTATAACTCCAGAACGCACGAACCGATTTCCACGGTTTTGCATTCGTTGGAAAGGTCTTGGGCTCCGTGAGGTTTAAAATTCAGGAAAAATTTAAAAAAAAACTTCTTTTAATCACCAAACGAAATGTTACATAAAACGAAGCCATCTATCTGGTGGCGAAACGGAGTTCGCCGGGTTTGCTAGTTTTTAATAAATTTTAGGCCTAACTGTTTATAGAATAAAAAAAAGGATACAGAAGCAAGAAAACTTCACTAGAAGAATTTAGATTTGACTGCGCTACACAGAGACGTAAATTATTTTTTAAGTTTGAATGAAATGGATGCTGTCAGATGTTTTTGAGACAGCCACAAAAGAATAGTAAAACATTTGTAACAGGATTAGCAATATGTCGATCATTCAATTAAAAAAAAACGGCCAAGTGCGAGTTGAACTCGCGCACCAACGGTTCTGTACCATTATACTATAATATCGAGCACTATCTATAATATAAAAATGAATCGCTGAATGTGTTGCTAAGCGCAAATCTCGAGAACAGCCGAACCGATTTTGATTTTTTTAGCATATTCCTTAAAGTACGAGGATGGTTCTTACACAGAGAAAATTTTAAAAAAATGCCTGAGAAAGTCCTAAAACAACACTTTTCTATACTCCCATACAAACGATTCGTAATAATACTTAAAAGTCAATTTGAATTTGAACTTTAATAAATTTAAAATGTAATTGGAGAGGTTCCGGGAAAGCAAAACAATTGAGTGACGTGATGTCAATAGAAGTTTGGAAAAAACCAAATATACCATTTTCATTTTTTTTTATAATTATATATATAAAGAGCCGTTTTAGGCTACACAACAGCTCTATACTAAAGCGAAGCAAGGGGAGGCCACTAGTATTACAATAAAGAGCAAAAACGCCAATAAATCTATAGTGACTTTTGTAGGCGTCACAACGATTTGTTCTTTTGACTGAACACATTTCGCATAGGGGCTACCAACGTAGCAGAATATATGTGCCTAAACACAATCGGTAACAAGCCGCGATAATTTATCTATACCCGACACTATTTTGTAAGGTATTACAAAACGTAATCCACAAAGACGATGCTCACACACAGCTGTCACTATCATAAACGCATCAGCGGTGTTGTAGAATGATATATGGTCACCGATTCGTATGCATAAAGATTATGCAAAATTTATTGCCTGTACTGATCTCGGTTATACATTCATAACACGCAAAGTTTCGCTCAAGAAAAATGTTTATGTAGAATTTTGTAATATTGAAGCTGGCTTTGAAATGAATACAGGAACTATCACGGTATCTTAAATAGTATTTATTTTCTACTATAAATTTTAAAAAATCCATTATGTTAGGAAATCAAAAAACAAAATAATGCTGAAAAGAGTTTTTCATTCTTGACGTTAATCAAACTATAAGTACGCCTTCCGCTTACCGCGTTGACTACTATCACTGTACCCCTTAGCACGAATCAATATCGAATTCGTATCGTTTGCGAGTCCGAAATGTCATTGTCAAATGTGTACTGATTTTTAATTCTCGTTACGTACTTTGTGCCGCTGCTGTTCAAGTTTCCATACAAAATTTGACATTGACATTTCGGTTTGCAACTAATTCGATAATGGTTCGTGCTACGGGTACTGCTATATAAAAAAAAAACTTTCAATTCTCTGCCACAATAGAGCAAATTAAACATGATTCTTTTATTGTTTTTATTTTTAATAACATACAAAGTGCGAAAATTTCCCGTGTCTACGTATTTCCTGAATAGGATACCTACCAAAAGCTATGTTCAAAAAATTGCAAAGATTCCAAATAGATAAATAATATGTATCTTATTAGTGTTCTTAACCGAAAATAAGTTGGGAAACGTTCATGACTTCCACAAAATGGAAACTCTGAAACCCCTTTGATAAGT
This sequence comes from Chilo suppressalis, assembly GCA_902850365.2. Classification (NCBI taxonomy): domain Eukaryota; kingdom Metazoa; phylum Arthropoda; class Insecta; order Lepidoptera; family Crambidae; genus Chilo; species Chilo suppressalis. Next base: position 25,441,094 of record OU963901.1, on the reverse strand, counting down.
TTACAAGTTACTGATTAAGTTACAAAATTTTCTGGCAACTAGTACCTACATTTCTAACCTTTCGTTGCGCAGGGCTTTTACGAGAATTTCATTATGGCACATCAAAAGACTCCAAATAAAAATAAACTTTAACGGCAGGTAAATACGGATGATGTTGGGATGTTCGGGTAAAAAAAGACGCAAAACAAGATGAGCTAGTCAATACGGTTGTTTTTAGGAAGTCAAAGGATAGAAAAGGAACTGTAATATATATATTTCTCTAAAAGCACAAATTAATGAGTAAGGCACTTCGCCCAAAAGACGGCCACGACCACAGCCACTGGCCGCAACGACCAGTGGTTGTGGCCGGTGACCAGTGGTCGTAGTGGCCTTGCAACGTCGCACCGCAGACATCTACGGAGTCGCACAACGTATCGTGGAATTATCCGATGCGCTGCCGGCCATTGCGATGATTTTTTTTGCTTTGCGTCATCGTTTTGCTAAGCGACGTCGTTTTTGCGATGCGAAATCGCAACGCAGTGTTGTGGACTCGCTCTAACGTAACAAACAAACCATAAAATAAATTGTTATGTAAACATTAAATTAATCAACGTCTCCTTAGGGTTGCCACCCGTACTCTAAAATAGACTTTTGTCCTCTTTTTCAAGTAGGCGTATTTGTAATCCATATAATCCAGTACACCAATAAAGTAAGCTAAAGTACTCTATTTACAAAGAACAAAAAAATGTACTTTATGGCAAATAATGAAAAAAAAATTTTTGTGCTACCAAAATGAAAAAATACTGTATTCTCCCCAGAAAATGGCGGCAACCCTAGTCGTAATCGGTAGACTGGTTTTAGTACCTACATCAGCATTATCCGCCTATTATTGTCTCCACTGCTGGGGTCCCAGGCCTTCCCTATGGATGGAATAGGGAGATTGGGTCATGAACTCATGACACACCACGCGGGCCCAGTACGGATTGGCGGGTGCTAACTACTGCAGATGCAGCTGGGACCGATGGCTAAACATTCCTTCCGAAGCACGAAGGAACCCGAGATAGAATATTTTTGGTCACCCATCCAATGACCGACCACTGCGAAAATTGCTTAACTTTAACGATCGCAGCCGAATGCGCTAACCACCTGCGCCATCGAGCGACCACAGATAATCATTTTTTATCCCGGTACAAGATTCCATAGACCACCTGTCTACAACGAAAGGCGGGGGTGGTGCTGGTGTGGCGCCGGGTGGTTCTAATGTGCGATGACCTTTGCACTTGATCAGAATTTTCAGAAGCACGCAATCGATTAGTTACTCACTAACACCTGTTGCAGGTTATTGAAAAATTGCTTTGCGCTAGATTTCGCTAAATGCTCAATTAATATTCCTCAATATTATGTTGGTTGTAGGTACTGGAATGCAGTATGTTTTACAGATCCGATATCTATACTAATATCATAAAGCTGATGAGTTTGTTTGGTTGAAATCTCAGGAACTAATGGGCCGATTTCAAAGAAAATATTATGTGTTGTATTAATAATAATATGGGATTATACATTAATCGAAAAGGCAAAATCTGGAAAAAATATTCAATTTGAAAGCTTCCGTTGGGTGCGCTGCAAAAACAGTAAAAGTTACACAAAAAACATGTATGACATTGTTGTTCCTCTTTAAAAGTTCTATAAAAAAAAGTCCGCGACGGCATATGTCAATCTTTTAAGGGTGACCCAGTATAATCTTTTTCCTCAAATTAATGCAGGTGGAACCGTAGAGCACTTCTAGTTGAGGAAAATATTACTCTATTAACTAGAACCTTATATTAAAACAACTACATTCACATTTAATAAAACAGTCTGAACCGGTTTTGAACCGACTATATTTTAAGTTAGATTCGGTAATTGATATTCAGGATCCTATACCGGATCCGTGTTCAGAAATGTGGACACTATTCTTGTGATTTGGTATACTCGTGTTATTTATCGTTAAAAGAGAACGTAGGTTTAATGAAAATAATGATATCTTGTTCCAAAATAACGATTAAATTAAATATTTATGCTGTTTATTAAGTACGCTGCGTAGCTTACCGTGTTGTACTTAAAAATCATTATTATATATCAAGTCTTTATTTTTGTCTTTTTTTGCCATGGATTTTACTGAAGTCCGTGTTCTGTTTATTTCGAACTTGTGGATCCATTTAACCGAAGGCAATTAGTTTTATTTATTTATTTAATGTTTATTACATTATTTTATGCCATTAATATGGCAACCCTAGAGGAAAAGAAGTGCCGCGCGCGAGCGTATCGTTCCATTTACATAGTTTACGCATCAAGGATTAATATCCAACACACGTTGCACTCTGACCTTTATTACCATGCACTAAGAGCCAATTTGGCAATTCAACAGTAAATATTGCCACAACCGAATTGTATTGCTAGAATAGCATTAAAGCAGGTGTGGTATTTAACGTAAATAAGTTAATTATTGAACTAATTCCCATAAAATAATAAAATGTTTCTAAACAATGTAGGTATTACCTAGAGCTTAATGCAACCACAGTACGAAGGCACTGTTATATTGAACAGCTTGCGAACTCGTTGCAACACCGCGATTTAGCTGCATTCCTAACATGTCAGCTGTGAATTGAGGATCGCCCGCTCGACGGATGATATCATCCTTTGTTCATAGGATTTTGTAAGTCCTTTGTATTATTTACGTGGAATCAAAGGCAAATAGGTACATACCTTCGATTAATTTTATTTTATATAAATACGTCATTATGTACGTGGAGTTCAGCTGGTGCAGCAGAGTTACCTGCCGCACCAACCATCCTCAACCTGCCAGTGTGCAATTTTTTTTTTTGGGTGTGTAAGCTGTTGCTCGCAGATGACCTTTACAGCGTCACCGCGTTTGGGGACGGCGAGAACCTAAGGGGACCTCAAGCCGAAAATTGGCGAGTACCTCTAGAGGTATTCCAGGCGGATGGCATCGCCCCACGGGGGGAGTCTCCTCTCCGTCTGGAGCCTCTAGACCACTCGAACCTGAAGGGGTGGTGTGCACATTGCTTGTTCACACCTCTTTTAAGAGCGAACGCGAGCTAAGAGATATTTGAGAAATAGGTATTTGTAAAATTATTGCTGTCGCGCATTGGCAAATACCGTGCGATAGGGACAACAGTAGCTAACGCTGAAAATTGCGTATAAAAATTGCAAAATTCGAGGTTTGCTCCTCGAAGTCTTACTCCTCGAAAATTAGATATATGTAAAATAAATTTTACTCATAGAATAATTAGTAGTTAGACTAGGCCTCTATGTTCTACTTTTTTTGTAAATGTTTATTGAATCTCCACACAAGGTGTCTTTAGTGGTGATAAAAAATTGTTGTTTTTTGTCATTATTGAGGGTTCCTAGTTTCTTTTAAACACAAGTTCAATGTTACCGAAAAAAGGAAGACATAGCAGCATAGAATGAGTCAAATTGTATTTTATGAAAGAAAATAATTTCTTTAGGGATAAAAATCAAGGAGGAATCAGTCGCGAGCGTTCGTATGGAAAATACATTGCCTGCCTCCCCTCTAAAATAAATAATAAATAAATATTTCCAACACTCACACCAATTAGCCTAGCCCCAAACTAAGCACTCTATAAAGCTTATGTTATGGGATACTAGGGTAACGGATAGAATACATATACTGTACATATATAAGTATATTTATATAGAAATATATGTTAAACATCATTTCAGAATCGGACTCTAAACCATTGTAACCGACTAAATTATTAGCTGCTATCAATAGTCGAATGAGTTATTCATTCGCTGTCATGTTAATGCTAATTAGTACACCGAAATTATTGGCTGATTAGCACATCTTACAGGTGTCGCCTGCTTGTTTGACTGTGCATACATTTGTATGACTCAATTTATGATCCAGCCCACTTGATGTTTGAATCTTTGTAGCCATTATCATATCCAGCTGAGCCAACGATTAGAAGGGATGTTAATAGATTAAAAGTGATTTTGATTCTAGTGACATAAATATGTATTTTTTATATACTTGATGTTAAGTGACGGCGAAGTCCAGCCGTGAAGACAGCTGGTACAGCAGTTCTACCTGCCACGCCAGCCATCTTCACACCCGGCCTGCATGTTGCTTCTTCACGCCTCTTTAAAAGGATCCCAGGTTGTAAAAAGGAGGGAACACGATCAGGGAATGCTCTGCCATGTGCGTATGTTACTAATGAGTAATTTTATGAACAACAAACATTCTGGGGCTCCATGGTTCTATGTTAAAGCATATGGTTTTCGCACTTAGTCCTTAAGAGGACCATTGTTCGTGAGCCATGTCGGCTGATTACTCCAACTAGCCCACCTCCCTCCAGAATCAGATCATCCTCCTCCCTCCTCCTCCCAGACCAGATCCTCCTAGTCTTCACAGGGCATCCGCGAGGGATTACGGTGTACCGATGGTTCCAACGCTTGTATTTCATTTGTTAATCGTTATGCTGCGTTTCGACTTACTCTTAGAACAGTTCTGAACGAGCAATCATTCGCTCGCTCGGTAAATGGAAGCAACAGAGTCAGTGACGATGAGGAAGCCTTTACATGAGGCCTTTTTTATTTTATTACGCAGTCAAAACCTCTATTTACAGATGACGGCGCCCTTAAGGGGCACACCAACGAACGGACCTCATACCTAGCCTGTCGTAAGTCTCACGAGCGCTTACGGCTTACTATCCGCTAAAAACCCCTGCCAATACCCTCTACGCTGTCTCTGCACCCAACAGCCTCCATGGCAAGGATCACCTGGGGTATTTCGGGTGATCCCGCATTACATGAGCGTCCTACACAGCCAACGTAGCTTCTTTAGAAAATAAATTTTCATTCAATTTTGCCTATTGCAATATTTGCACAATGGCGTTATTTATAATAAATCCGGCTCTGCTGCTTACTAATCAATTTAACTTTTTATTTTGCACCATTTAGCAAACAAATTACACGTTTATTTAACTAGGTTTCCATTTTATGAAGAAGGTTCATTGTGCAGATATTTTATTGAATATAACTAGGTTTTCGCTGCATTAAGAAGTATGGGCAGCTCTTTGTGATGTAACCTATGCAAAAGCTGTATGTGTAACTTTAGTTGTAAGTCATCCGAATAAAGCTAGATTTTTTAAATCACTTCTTTCTACCTAACATTAAGTGTATGTAGAGTCCAGCCGTGAAGATAGCTGATGGATATTTCAAATAAACAGCTAGCATCTGGACTTATTTTTAATTATCTTAAGGGACTTTCTGACCAAATGGTCCATACCAGCGCTATCGTAACCTGAGCATACAATTTTCTTAAAATCACTTAATTATTACATATAATTTTGGCTACCATATTGCAAAGCACACCAGCCTGGACTTATATGCCTACAATAATAAACAAAGGGCTAGTTTTAAATCAAACATTGTTTTGCTTCTGTTCATCGAACTACAAAAATGTAATTTGAGTGGACTGAACATAAAATTAAACTTCGTTATTACGAGAATATATATATTTCAGGTGTTATGTTTTGAAACTTCATCTTCTTATTTATACCTTATTATACCTACCTACAACGCTGGAAAACAAAAACGAAATGTCGGATTGTAAAATTAATTTGTTGTTCCCGTCGAAGTCGAAGCGGGAAGAATTATAACCCAATAGGGTTTTTAATATCGTTGCCCAACAGACGAAACCAATATATCAACGGACTGTGCGGAATCTTTGTGTCTTATTAATTAAGATGTATGGGTTTCACTCGTTTCTCTCGAGTGGTCTTCTTTGGGCCTATCTGGAAAATCACTAATGGCACAGGCCTTCCCTATGGATGGAATAGGGAGATTGGGCCATGACCCACCACGCGGGCCCAGTGCGGATTGGTGGGTGCTAACGACTGCAAATTCAGCCGGTACCAACGGCTTAACAACGGCTTACGGGTAGATGTTATTGGCAGACATATCGGTCTACCCTCTGACATCGTCTTTTACTGCGCTCGATACCCCTACCAATAACATCTACCCGCAATTACTTCAGTTACTCCGTGATCATGGCGCTTGCAACAGTGCCCAAAATATCGAAGACTCATAAAAAACAAGGTACATGGTAACAATCCCGTTAATAGCTATAATGTTAGTGACCATGAAAGTTTAAAACAATATATAGTAGCTGTTCCATCCAACAATTTTCTACTCATTCTTCTTCATTTTGATTCTCTGACTTGAGTCTCATGCCGAACTATTGTCATTCCATCAACCCCGCTCGAGATACGATATAGAAAAAAATATAATATATTCAAAACTTTATGGCACGAATTTCCGCATCTGTATACTCGAAATTCATACAGTTACAATGTTCAGGATTCCGTACCCAAATCCTATTGCTATGCACTCTGTATACTGTTCGTCTATCCGTATGTCACGGGTCTATAGATCGTAAATGGGAAAGAACTGATATTTTGGTATTTTAAGTAGAATACTTGCCCAAAACAAAATATTAAGTGGAAAATTCAATTAAATTATTTTTCGGGAGGTCCCGTCCCAAACATGAAAAGGAGGAGAAAATACATTCGCCCAGATTGCGAAGGGTTGGGGTTCTAGTCCCGACCGCTGCCTGGTCCGCGTGGATTTTTTTCTAGTAAAACTTTTCTTTACATTTAAACATCTAGCAGTTAAATGCTTCAAAAAAATAAAAACATAAATATATTTTTATTTTCTTTTTTTGGGGAAACATCGTCTAAAACTCGTTGAGTAACTTACTCCTATCTTTATTTATGGAAATAAAAATAATAAAAATTATATATTTTTTTATTTCCATAAATAAAGATAGGAGGTCTGTCTAAGTTGTCAATTCGAGACCATTTTTGTTAAGAGGTCTATCTCAAAATCGAAACTGTAAAAAGAAAGTCTGGCATGTGAAATTTTGGCACATGATGTATTTAATCAACAAATATTGAAAACTCTAAATCATAAGGTAAGTAATTAAATAATAAGGATTTTTACTTTCGCGGTTTTTTATACGGAATCCTCCGTGCGCGAGATCGACTCGCACTTGGCTGTTTTATTTCATACAATAAACGAAAATCGATGAAAAACAAATGTAACTGTAAAAAAGCACGCTTCATTGATTCCAACTTCGTGCATGAAATCTGTTTGGCGTCAAAATGATTAATGTATCCCGCGGCGGTGCGTCGGTCGACCTACTTATCCCTAAATCCGTCTATATAGAGTTCAAAGTACCGTGACAAATTCGAATTGTTAGAAATTCAATGACTTTCCTTTACCTACCGCTGTTATTATCACCATCGTACAGGTATATATGTCAGAATCAAGGCTTTTTCAAATGAAATGCTCGAATTGCTGTGACTGTTTCAACTAACATTTCTGTATTTAGTCCCTAAATTTATTAGGCAGAGCTTGTAGGATAGAAATTAAATCTTCTTCTATAAACACAACGCACAGGTCAAACCACCACCACACAACCACTTATAATAGAGGCTTGCGCTTAGAAAGGATTTTCCAGAAACTCACCCCCTAAAGAAGAAAAACGGCGTTCAAAGTTTATATATTTTTATTTATTTATACTTAATGCACAAGTGTACAAAGGCGGACTTAATGCCATAGGCATTCTCTACCAGTCAACCATAGGGTGTTGTGGATAAATAGTGGTAGGGTGCACAACTTACATGGAAATTACAGAAAGACAAACATATATAAATATGAAGCAGTCATATATATAATCACACATACATAAATAATTACTTACATATAAATAAATATACGTATACATAAATATACATACTAATACACAATGATGACGACTAACGTTTAAGACAAAGTTTGTATGGGAAACAATATTTCCACGGGGCAGAAGTCGCAGGCACCCACTAGTGACGTATATAATACTCACTTATACTATTAACGGAAGAATGCGAGACCAGGGGGGCCATTCGCCTAACGGGATTGCTTTGGAAAACGCTATCGCTTATGATTTCAATTTGTTATTTCTGACCGCCAAAGGTTTTCAAATACCTCAGGCTCATTTTCTTTAATATTAAATATACCAACACTCACACCAATTAGTCTAGCCCCAAAGTAAGCAATATAAGGCTTCTGTTATGGGATACTAGGGTAACGGATAGAATACATATACTGTACATATATATAGAAATACATATTAAACATCCATGACTGGAGTACAAATGCTCGTATTCATCACACAAACATCTGCCCCCACCGGGATTTGAACCCAGGACCTCTCAAGTTGGCGACACCATGAAACCCGGCATACAAACCACTCGGCCACGGATGTCGTCATATTGTTATTATCAATGCAAAAGAAAAAAAAGGGGCGCGGGGCATTTGAAAAACTCAGGCGGCTAGAAATAACAAAATGAAATCGAAAACGTTAGCGTTTTCCAAAGCAATCCGATTAGGCGAATGATAAAATGGTAATATTTAAAGACAAAATATAAGTTAATAATATTTAAACAACTTTGTGTGCTCTTCATAATGTTGAATGCGCTAATTTAACTGATCGTGTCAATATTATAGTTTTTGTTGAGTTTCAATCAACGCCGCTTGAGCTCTGCTAGATAACAACGCAAATATTAACTCAATTTGTCTTATAAATCATGAACATATTATGCTGAATAGAAAATATAGGTACTGTTACCGTTTTATGCTATCACTTCAAACAGCAATTAATATTTGCTATTTGCAAAAGACACCCGGCATTTTATGCTCAAGTTTTTTCCTTTTTTTATCTGTAATTTATTCTTTTTTAGAAACCAGATACAATTGCATACATCAACACAAAAAATCTTAGGTTGCCACGACGTACCGATAATAACTTTTGGTCCAGTACGCTGGTCGCAAATACGTCGCTATGACGTTGACAGTCCGTGAATTAGCTCATTTTTTACGAATCAGTGTCGTAATAGTCACACAGCAGTCGTATAATTCGCATGTGATCGTGTATTGGTCGTATAGATGTCGTGATATCCACTTTTCGTCGAGTTATGGTGTTTATTACTGCTACTTTACGGAATTTTATCGAATAACCAGAGTTGATTAGAGATTATGCTACCGCAGCCCTGTTGGCCGTGTCGAATTTTCTCTAGCCTTAGGCTGTAAGGCAGCGCCATCTCTTCGCATTGTGTCCAGTCCCCTATTCCATCCATAGGGAAGGCATGTGCCCCTACTAAACTGATAATGATATACCTATCTGAAGAAACCTCTATTCTAAAAGTGTATAGGTACCTATTAAAAAAAAATGTACATACCTTATTAGCAAGATTAGTATTTCATGCATAAATAAGTCCAATACAACTACTTTTACTAAACACACAACATAAACAGCAAAGAGGAATATAAAAAAAACGCAATGTGTCGCCATATTCAAACAATTTTCTCCCCAGACGTCTCCTATTTATCCGTATTAAGATAATCTATAGGCATTGAGAATAGATTCTTTTTCCAGCGCAGTAGAGTATAAAATTGGATGGTGATGCCCCTATAAAAATCTTGTGGCGAGTTTAACACCGAATTGTATTCTAAATGTTAGGTGTTAAAGGTTGAATTCGTGTGTTGCTGGCTATTAGGTCAGTGGAGCAGCCCTTGTATGTAGCAACAGGTCTTATCGAACGCAGCGCCATCTATTGAAGAATCTTACAATGTAAGTTCGTTGAAAAGTAAACGTAATAGATTTGTGGCCATTTACAATGTTTCATGTCATTGATGCAGAAAACAGTAAACATCATTGATCCCGTATCAGTTAAAAACTCTTCAATTTGTGAGGGCTAATAACAGTAACAGTATTTAATTAAATAAAACTAGTTTTAACGGGTAAAGTAAATGAAAAATCATTATTCTGACGATGCAGACCTGAAAAGGCTGCGCAACGTCAATAAATAAATAAAGTTCGTGCATTATCCCGTTAAAACTAGTTTTATTTATTGAGTGATATGCGTGAAAACTTAAGAAACAGATATATAACAGTATTTAATGTCGTAAAAATATCCTTCTGAAGTTTGAACTGAAAAAGAGACAATATCCACCCTCAACGGAATCTAAAATATACTATTATGATGACCCTTTAGTAAATTTAAAATGGATAAAGTTTTTAATTAGGACTCGATAGATTTTGTAACGACAGCAATGTGTCGAAGGTGAACTTATTTTAAATGCTGGGTAGATAAAGATTAACAATAATGTCACTTCAAATAAATGTGGTTCTCTTTCAAAATCTTAGTGGTAGTATGATAAAAAATAGCTCAGCTTCAATTTGCATAATACGACCAATTTAGGTAGGTGGGTAACAGCAATGACATTTCTAGATTAAACATTTCGCGTCATTTGCCATGGTGTGCCCAACCCCAATAGCTATTAAGCACCATCGTTGGGCATTCTGGTCTCGTCTGAATTCAATTAGCGGCCTCAGTGTATCAGTGCCACTGGAAATTACCCAATTTGTCTGGACAGCAAGGGTTGTATTCGCTTAAAACTGTACAAGATACAAATGATTCCAACGATACTCGGACAAATGATGAGATATCGCAAACGGAAGTGCTGAAAGCAAAGGTACCTTTACTATTTTTTTTAATGTTAAGTAATCATATCAGCAATAAAAATCGAAGCATGTCCCTAATTAAAGTAAACAAGTGTAGCTTAAGCAAAATAATTTTAAAAAATCGAAATACTTAAGACTGCTTAAATATTATTAAAAAAAATAAGAAAAAAAGGGCCCTAATAGTCTATAATTCTGTTAAAAAAATATCGTTATAATATTTATTTTTGCGGTTTTTGGTTTTTATTAACGACAAGTGTTCAAATATATTGATTTGAGTCAATTTTTTTTTTATTTAAAAACCAAAGTCCACGGTCTGAACGTCGCTTCCAAAAATAAGTAGATCTACCAGAAAATTTGATAATGCATGTTAATGTTGATCACACAAAGTTAAAAATAAATTTCCTATCAAAATTAGTTAAAAGCTCAGATTAATGACAATATATGTTTGGTTTTAAGGTTATGATAATCATGCCAAAATTACATTCATAAGCGACTAACCGACTAAGTTTCAGCAGTTGTATATTAAGTATAAGTAGATTTTCCATTCCCTGTTTTTGTTTCATTATTTTACCGCCTAAAGTTATGATGGAAAGCGATGAAAGGCCACCCGTGTATTTGTGCTAATTTCATTACTCCTCATTACAATTTCTGTGAAAAGAAATCCATGAAAAGGACGTAATCCCGAATAGAATTCCGATTATCCAATGACGTTTATTTGACGTTTGACAGCTGTGACTGATTAGTCCCCAGTCGAGAACAGGTGAGGCGTTCAGCAACAAAGGATCTTCTCCGAATGAAAATGTTATAAAAACGTTTGCCAATTGTATTTCTTCGTTGGTTTTCAAAGATAATTCAGAGGAATTATTTTTGGGAACTAACGAAAGATATTTTGGTGTAGTTACATTAAGATGCCCATAGTATGTTGTCCAGTGAGTTCTGATAACGATAAGCAAAGGGAAGTTTTTTTGGTAAAGATATTCATCGGATTGGTGACGAAAAATATACTTAGAAAGTACTTAAATTCTTTGATCCTGGCTGTATCTACAGTAAGCCAGTATAAAGTGCTATGGTGCCAAAAAAATGGGATCTGTAACCTCCCCACGAAGACCACAGCCAGATAACACTACCTACCTTTTGGTGGTACATATCATGTTTCGGCAAGTAAGGTTCTAAATACACTCATTCAGCCACTTTTTGTACTCACACATACATAAACAATGACACAATATGTTTTCAAATCCTGCACAAATGTATCGTTTGTATGCCCAACCCGACAGAGGGGAAAGCTGTGTATGTCTACTCCCTTCTGGCCGCGTCGGCCGTGTTGCTCTATGCTTTGATTACACTCCATTATCACTTAACCTCAAGTGGATTAATGGTTCTGCGTTTTGTAAAAAAATAAAAAGGTTCCGAAAAATTGAGGTCCTCCTCTTCCTTTTTTGAAATTGTTTAAAAAAGAGCTACCGCGGTATTGTGATTGGATTCTACGCAAATACATTTGTGATGCATCGACGATCAAATAACTTGATGATAAAACAGGCTAATATGTTATTCTCCGGTGGGTGTATGACATAAAGTCCTGAGATTTTTTCCAAAAACTAAAAAGACAACCATATTGGATACACAAGGTACATTGAATCTGTGTGTAGTTCTGAGTACAAAAATATTTTTAAAAAGTGCAGCTTTTCCTTCTGGTATTTCTTTATCGACCCATCAATACCCAGTCCTTGCCTGAGATCATAACATTTTAGTACTCGTAGATCAAGATCAGAAAAAAAATTGTACAAACCAACTTTATTATTAAAAATAAATTCAAAGATGTTCTAATTTTAAAATAGAGGTTTTGTTTGGCTGCAACACAATATTTTAAGGCAAGTCATCGTTCATAAAGTAGGTAATTATAAAAAAAACATAAAAAGTTTCCAGTCAGTTAATTCACCATTTTATGAAGGAATTTTAAAGGAAGAAAGGAGTTTTTTTTTTGGCGGGATTTCATCGAGTGCGGTTGGCGTCTTATTTTAATTATTCTTAAATTCGTTCATAGTAGATATTGTGAAATAAAATTGGTGTGGTTTTGTGTAACAACTGTCTGCGTAACTGAAGAATTAGCGGAATCATAAAAATATACGCTATTCCGGTCAAGTGGACGTGAGAATTTTATTGTAGTGTTGACTACCTCACAGAAGCTTATCGAAAAAGCCAACTCGATACATTTCGTGCCAAACACTCCAAGAAACATTAGAATGCGTCACACCGACATTCTAATGTAAAAATAAAAAGAAGATAATTTTAATTAAAGACTAGGCTGTATGAGCATTGTTCCCTTTGCCTTCCCTAAAACGGGAGAACTTCAACAAAAAAAAAGGAAGAAAGGAAATGTCTATCGTGTGACCGGTGCAGGATTAGTATCTAGGTTTTATCAGGTAAGGGTCTTGCGAAGCCGTGTTGCTACTCCCGGTAAGCGTGGAAAGCTTCAAGCCTTTTCTAGGTATTAATAATGGGGAATTGACTCAGTGCGGATGCTCCCGGTCCATTGTCACTGCTCCCGGTCCATCGCACACACTCCCGGTCAATCATTCACCAAAGAATACTTTAAACCAAGTCCACATCCTCTGCTGACAGATGTCGGCCACCTGTTTTTTGCCTGGAAAATGCCTTACGCATCCTCCAACCATCTGGGGAGCGAGGAGAAGGTATGTGGGTCTCCTCCCTGCTCATTGCAGCCAGCCCTCGGGCCGGGTGAAATAAGCAGGGCCCTACCGACCGCCCTAAACAGGGCCACTAAAAACCAGTCAATACCTCTGCGTATATTCTGAGGACCGCAGTCCCCACAACGCACGCCGGAAGTGCAGGTGTGGTCGCAGCAACCGTTGCCGACTGCCCGCGCACGAGTTGTCGCCCACCTGCTGCTAGCATCTAACTACTCGCACAGCTATCTAGATAGCTGCCTCGCTAAGTTGTGACGGTTAATTTTCACTTATATAACCCCCCTTCGCCATACTAGGAAGGAAGTTCGTTTCAAAAACAACAAAAAATGTGCATGGACCACACATCTGAAGTGGAACATCTTTTCTTAAATAACCTATCATTAGGCGGTACATAAGGCATAGGGGAATGCAGCAGCGCACGCATCACTTATATATCACATTATGTTTATATATACATAGTCGCGTGACGTTCGTAGCGTTTAAGCCATCGCCGAGTTACCATTTTTTTTTGTGACGCAGGAAAAAACTCTGTTTACAGACGACGGTGCCTTTAAGAGGCACACCGCCGAACGGACCTCACACCTGGCTCCCGCAAACCTTACGAGTCCCCACAGTGGCTGCCCACTGAGGACCCCATAACTCTTACGGGCGCTTTACGTCATAATATCCGCTAAAAAACCCTGCGAATACCCTCTAAGCTGCTAAGTGCGAAATCGTGGGATCCCCGTTTAGGGATTCTTCCGCGTCTCCGCACCCAGCAGCCTCCCGGCCTAGCCGGGGCTCCACGGCAGGGGTCTCCCGAGGTATTGCGGGGACCCCGCAGTCGTGCGCAGGATGGCCCGCGCGTGGGGACTGAATACGCGGCCTAGTGCCCACCGTCCGCTGCGGAGGACTACTTGAGCGTGCCCGTGTAGCTCCCTCCGCCACCCCCGCAAATTTCATGCTCGTCGGGAGAACTGCGCACGCATTTCATACACACATGTATACACATGTAAATATGTATTTGTGTGTGTGTGTGTGTACGTTTTATCCGTTCACAACCCGTCCGAAAAGATGTTTCACTTCCAAAATTCACGATCATGTGAGCTCATACATTAACTGTGAAAAAAAATGGGTGCGTGTACTTATGTAGGCGCGTGAGAAGTTATCCTTCTTTGGCATCGTTTAAAATTAGTTTTTAATTGCATGCAAATAATTAATTAGTAAAGTTCAGCTTTAATTTGAAAAAATAAATAAATAATCAAAATATTCAATTAAAATCGCTACTGAATATAATTTATTAGAACATATGTGATTTGCACTTCTATGAAACTCAAACACGTATTCCGAATATACAAACTAGAAACATGTGGATAAATATTATAAATATGAATGAACCTATAACTGTTACTTTATTACAAAAAATAAAGATGTGGTTTTTGGTTCTACTACACAAATGGTCAAGAGATGGCGCTGTAGTCTCCTGAATCGCGCTTTGATTCCGTTGTTCCAGATTAATAAATACTTTTGATAGGCCTTCACAATGCAGTCGTTAGCACTCACTAAATAGAGATTCTATTTCTATTTTGTTGGTAGATTTTCTTAATGTGCGGTTGGTCGCTTTAGCGACCAACTTCATGCTGTTAAAATTTTGTGTTACAGTTAAAATTTCACTCTCATCATTTTTTCATAACGCGCCTAAAGAAGTATAACTTCAAAAATCAAAATTAGTAAAACTGTCCGCTGTCGTCCGTCCGCGTTGTGACCTTGGCATTGCCACGCCGTTGACCACGGTAATGGTGAACAGTGGGCAGCGGTAACGCAACGCCCGACCGAGGTCACGGACTTAGCATCTGCCTGCATTGTCTCCCTAACTACACTAAACTTCCTATATGGCGAAAACAAATTACATATTAAACAAAAAAAACGAGTGTGCTTATGACCACACGACTGAAGTGAAACTTCTTTAGCTCCATTTGTATGTATATACACAGTCAGGTCATAAGTATTGTCACACAGTAAAAACTTTTCTTTTAGAATGCTGGCCACAAAAAAGTTTATTGAATTCGAATTGTTCATGAAAATATAAATGTATACTTTTTAGAATTTTACTCATTTTTAAATATGGAGTCGACGCTTAAAGAAGACCGTGTTGCAGTTATTGCGTTGCATCGTTATTCGTTATTGTAATGCGTTCGCCAGCTTACTCCCCAAGTCAAGCGTGCGTAAAGAAGTTTGCTTATATCCCCCACTCAACTCCCGTTCGCCTCGCCCGAACACAGTTTTCGTAACGCGTAACGCATTCGCCGGCTTACCCTCCAAGTCAAGCGTGCGTGAAGAAATTTCACTTCAAAAACACGATTAACCTAAAAGGAACTGCAAAATATGAAGACTCAAACACACGTCACTGTTCTGCGTTATCTAGTTTTATTGCAGCATAATATGAAAATTTGTAGGTAAAAGTATATACAGTAAAACCCGTTTAAGACGATTTCACAGGGACTCAACCAAAAACGCGTCTTCAGCGGGAAAGCGTATTATGCGGGATTGCGGAATAGGGTAATTTTGAATGTAGGTATTGAGGTATTAAATGTACAGTATTTAAGAATTATGTATGTTATAAAAAAGTATTATTATATATTATTACGTTATTTAAATTAATCACTTATTTTAGATTGTCAAAAAGATTTTGAGGCATTAGCAATTACCAGATTTGTAACATAATTTAACTTTTGATTCAATGAAATTACATAGCGTCTTAAATCATTAACTGCTGATAATGCTTGGGCATGTGACAAAATCGGAGTTGACTCATCTTTTTATTAATCATTATCATTTAGGGCCTCTTCTTGTGTGTTATTCACATTCTCATTGAATTTTATACTGTGCCACAATGTCGTCAATGGAAGAATATCCAGAAAAATCTTGGGGGCCGCTGAGCGTGCATCTCTCGACAGTAGTCACGTCAATCGCTGGCCGCTGCCGCAAGAAGTGTGGTACGTTGGCGATTTAAAAGTATTAAACGGGATGAGGCATCGTATTAAGCGTTAAGAAATGTACGAAAATATGTCTCAAGTTGCAGGGACTGACGCAAAATGGCGTATTATGCGAGAAATCGTATTAAGCGTGATCGTATTCAACGGGTTCTACTGTATTCATTTTGTGAATGTGGTTTTTAATACACTTTTAATTGATGTCCATATTATAGTCATCGGAGAAAAAACAACTTGTAATGTTGAAAATTTTGGACTATCTCCGCTCCGCTATATAGACGTTTTGCAAAAAAGAACATTAAAAATTCAATGCTACTTAAGGTAATGTAAGGATTCTAACTATTCTCTTATAAGTCGTAAAGAAATTATGGTGAAAGGAAGAAACTTATACTTACAAACGAATAAAAACGAAATCTAATATATCAAATTCTCTCGTCTCGTGTCACGGTGTGCGTAATTGAACAACTCCGAAACGGCTCGACCGATATTCGTGAAATTTTATATGCATATTCAGTAGGTTTGAGAATCGGACAACATCTATTTTTCAATCCCCCTAAAGGTTAAGGGTGGTCCACCATTAATTTTGACGTGACAACGTCTTAAATTAGGTTGCGGCTGGGAGTCACTTATGAAAAAGTGTAACGCTCGGTAACGTTACGATGAGTCTCTCGTGTTAAGTTTAAGTTTACATGTACAATGTTTTAGTAAACAAAATATATTTCTATAGTTAAAATTTGTGCAATTCTTATTTTCATTCAATTCCTTGTTCCTATTGTGCAATTTAATTATATTCATATCAATAAATATTCTACCGAGAAAAAGACGTTGTCACGTAAAATCTTCGCCCGTAAAACCGACTTTACAGGCAACCATTTTTTTTTTGCACAATTTTTCTTGTTTTTTTTTATGATACATCATACAAAAATCCATACAACCCTACATTTTCACCCTTCTACCACCAACCCCTATTTTTTTTATGGCGGTACGAAGTTCGCCGGCTAGTTAATAATATAATAAATTTGAACGTTATTTACTTTCTATATTACAAACTTGGGAATTAAATAATTGTTGAAAGTTATGCGGAATTATTAATATTGTGTTTCCTTCGTTGTTCCGACTTCCAACAATCCACGGGCTTGATCTATTTACTTTAAGATCATTAGCGATGTAAGCTATCCAATATTTGTTAATACCGAGCAAATATTCGTCTAATGAAAATGTACGAGTATTTAGTGAGCCATGAAAGCGAAAGTTACTCTACAAACGCGTATTTCTAACCAATTCTAAATGAAAAACACCCATAGTAATATCACTTCATAAAACGCGTAAACTGTGAAAGAGTGTAGCAAAAACTATTAGCACAGTGAAAAGAAAAAACGCCTAAGAACAATGAACGGTATCGCCAGCTCCAAACGTTATGGTACGTACCAATGTTTGACCCAAGGCTCCTCGCCAATGCGTGGATAAGGAGAATAGTGTATTTATTTTAAACCAAAGTTTTGCAACAATGGGGTTAGCTATTTTAAAAGCTTTTATTGAACTTGAAATTTATATAATAGTAGCGGCGCGCCCTCGCTTCGCTTCGGTGTAGAGCTGAAGTGTAGACTACAGTTTTTGTTCTCAGGCTTGTATTATACACAATGACATTCATCTATGATTCTTCTTATACCTGCATGCAAAGTCTCAGCCCGATCGGTTTAAAATTGACAAAGTTTCATACAAACTTTCATTCCCTATTTTATCCCCTTGGGGGTAGAATTGATCAAAATCCTTTCTTAGCGGATGCCTACGTCATAACATCTACCTGCATGCCAAATTTCAGCCCGATCCGTCCAGTGGTTTGGGCTGTGCGTTGATAGATCACTATGTCATTCAGTCAGTCAGTCACCTTTGAGTTTTATATACGAGTATATAAAGATGTGTGTCCGAGTCGAATCTAGCAACTGAATTTTAAAGTAGTTGTCTTCAAACGATTGTGATGAAATTTCGCATACACCTTTAGTTTGGATGGCGGACGGCCCGTGATAGCGTGCAAGTCATATTTTATACACTTCCTTAATATTGGGTATCAGATGAAAGTGTTTGTTAAAAAGAATACGAACAAACTAACGCCTGCCTTCATTAAACATGTAAAAAACTCGCTTTTTTAAATTTTAACTCATTTTCTACCAATATTTGCAATAGTAGTAGATTTTTGTATTTGCACCAATATTTGCCGTAGTGTCTACGCAGAGAGTGGGATGCGGCGACATCGGCGCGTGAGCACCATAGACATAGAAAAAAATTGACTAATGAGCAATACCTGACGTGAAATTTTCGAAAAAGAAAAATCGATGTCGACCAAAGTAAAATGACACTACACTTTAGTGATGTTTTTTCTGTCGGTGAATAAGGTTTCATAGGTCCACGAGGCAGAGGATTGGGCACGGGTAGGCAGCAACACGAATGATATTTTTATTTACGCAAGCGTCTGTAGGCTATGTTCTAATTACCATCAGCTATATTTTTGAAGTGAAAACTTCTTTAGCGGCGTTGTACACTTTTTTTTGTATGCATAAAAAATGTTAAACTCGCGTCAGGCTAAACACGTGGGCTGATCGCATCATGACACACAATAAAATTGGAAAGGTTGTTGACTTTCAATATATTGGACGAAACATAGTAATATTTTATTTTATCGTATTATAATAATAAGTCTCTATCTATGACGTCCACGTTGCAGCTTTATTGCGAAGAAAATGCATTTTTTTTACAATAGATGTCGCTAGGTGCGCTTAAATGTGATTGATTCATGTAAGTTGATTTCTTTACAATAGATGTCGCTAAGTGCGCTTAAACGTGATTCATGTTAGTTGATTTTTCTGAGAGATAAACTATTTTAATGTAATATAAATTGTCTTCTTTGTGTACGATAGAGCCACTCTCACATACATGATAGTACTTTTATACCGATAATTAAAGCAATTCGTGCAAAATTATTCCCTAACCATTCCAAAATATCAAAAATGCAAAACGTTAATATTCAAGTTTTCACTTCTGCTGGCACTCCCGGAGTGCAACCAGTGCAACAGGTAGGCAAATGACTCTACTCCACCTGATGTTAAGTGGTTTAAACGCTATATGAGTATCTGCTACCTTTCTAACATAAAAAAATGTCCATTCTTTCTATATCTATGTCGCTATGCGAGCACGCAACAACACGCGGCTTGAGGCGCAGCGCGGCGGCCTTGCGCTCAGTTCCGTGAAAGGTGACCGGCTGTGTCTAAACACCGTTTGCTCCGCTTAGTAAGGGTGTGTTCAGATAGGTATACGACAGATATCCTACTGTCCACATTCATACGGTATTAGAGTCTGTGCGGAAAAGGAATGGGCGTGGCGAAAAACGGAACTAACATTAAGATTTTTATTTGGCAATCAAACCCAGCAATCTGTAAAACGTCAAAGCTTTATATTGATACGGATTTGTTTGTTGTTGTGATTTCTTGTGGTTTTTTGTGTATTTAATCATGTCTAAAAGGGGTAAAACCTTACAAATACGGTAGAAAAGCCGTTCTTTCCGCACAGACTCTAACAGCTATTTGGTGCTGGATTGGTACTACTGTTTTTAAAAAGCAGTATTTTAGTGTAGAGGTACGCTACCAAAAATCCTTAAAGAAGCATTGCTGAGCTGCGTATTGGTAGCAACATGATTTTTATTTAAATGTTGCTACTTCTGTTAATGCTGATAAGTTTGTTGCGCCCTTGCTTTTTATCAGCTAAAAGAGGTCCTGAATGGATAGTAGGACAATGAATATTGGACGATTAAAAATAACTTTTAATAAGCCAAGTTGAATAAAGTATATTTCCATTTCATTTCCTTACAGTAACGCTAAAAATGTTAGTAATAAATATAGTTTTTTCCTTGCATATATAAGTAGGTATATGGTGCAGAAATGAAGACATTTAAAACAATTCTCGCTTCCAGATCGTATGTGTTTAAATCAGCTCTCCCCTTAAAAATTTTTCTTTCGTTATTTTCTTTTTGCCATAAAAGGGGAAAACTATCCCCTTAAGTTTCGACCAATCACAGTTTTCTTGTAAACATTCAAATAACATTAACGAGTGTATTCTTTGAACTGTGCCAAAAAAAACTGAAAAAGATAAACTAAATATGACATAAACAGGCAAAAAGAAGCTGAAAATATTTACTACGCTGCGACCTACTTAAAGGGTCTTTAACTAAGCCACAGTAGGCGCGGTACGAAAACAACAACACTCAGTACCTACTAAAGTGGCCTACGTGACCAAAACCACGCTTAGTACTATGCGGTACGGGGTTAAAAAATATACGATTGATTTAACATCAGGAACGGATACAGTGCCCTTTGTATCCGCAGGATATTACAAAATAAGGTTTAATTTGGCTAGGTGAAGGAATCACCCGATGCTGCACCAAATGTGTTCATACCAGGGGGCCATTCGCCTAACGGAAATGCTTTGGAAAACGCTAACGCTTACGAATTCATATTGTTATTTCTAGGTCGCCTGAGGTTTTCAAATGCCTCGCTCTCTTTTTTTTTCTTTTGCATTGGTAATAACAATATTAAAAAAAAATAGCGTGAGGTATTTGAAAACCTTCGGCAGTCAGAAACAACTCAAGTAACCACCCGGATATGATATATATAGTATCCGCATATAGTTAGATATAGTAACCACCACTCCACCCGGATTGACTTGCTGAAACTTCTTTCTAGGTATATTCTTATATTTACCACGCACACTTATCATTGAATAAAAACACTTTTAAAACAAGTATGAAGCGCAATTTTATGGTTTTTAAAGTGAAACTTGTATTACATGGCCTCAATTTTTTTTCATTTATCTTTAGCAAATCGCATTACATTTTATTTTTTTATTAAAAATATCAGACATTTATCAACAGTCGCCGGCGGTTCAGTGGTAGAAAACCCGCCGGCCGGGCTCAATCCGCAGTTGAGTTGGGATTATTTATATTAATGATTTTAAATGACACTTGCATCGTTCTTTTATAAAGCCACACCAATTTTTTTTACGTAGCGCTTCACATTTAAAACCCTTTTACAAGCTTCAAGCTGGTCGCGAAAAATCTTGTTTTCTTTTAAGGATACAGGCGTAATGTAGACGTTGCCTTAGGCTAAGGTCGCACGACGCACATTGCGCATCAGGCTTTGTAACGATTTCGATGCACTGCATGCCTGAGCGGTATATTTAAAGTGTATTTACAGGCAGCTACACATCAAGTTAAAACGAATTGTTGAGTTTTCTCTATGGATTGTGAACCTATTTTGAACCCAGAAAAATTCTGAATACATAATATACCCAGGCCCTGCCGCTGGGTAAGGCGAGTTATTTGGAACACTCCCGCGAGCTTCCCACTAAAACTCTAATCTGTGGAATGGAGGGCTTCTTGCCAGCAGTGACGGTATGGGTGCTTTATGAAAATCAACCACACCAATGTATTGTGACTAACTGTGGCTCACGTGTTCCCTCCCTCTTACAATATGGGATCCTTTAAAAGAGGCGTGAAGCAGCAACATGCAGGTCCACAGCTGCGCTTTTCTTCGACGTGGCGAAAGCATTTGACAAAGTCTGGCACAATGGCTTAATTTATAAGCTATACAAACTCGAGGTGCCGGACAGACTTGTGCTCAACATACGGGACTTTATGTTGAATCGCATCGCATCGAAGGAACGCTCTCCTTGCCTCGTCTTATACGCGCCGGCGTCCCTCAGGGCTCGCCGCTCTCGCCTATCCTCTACTCGGTCTTTACGAACGACATGCCCAAGACTCCTAAGGTCGATCGTCAACGACACTGCCCTCTATACCTCCGATAGACGTCTCGGAACAGTCTGTAATAGACTTCAATCATCCGCTACCACCCTTGGCGATTGGTTCCGTAGATGGCGTATCGAGGTTAATCCGGAGAAAAACGTCGCGATCCTCTTTAGCACGACACCACCTCCCACGCGTTCTCTTGCGAGCATCCAATTAATTGACCGGGGCATCCCCTGGGAGGACCGGGTCAAGTACTTGGGAGTTACGTTAGATAACCGATTAACGTTTGCAGCTCATGTCAAGATAGTTTGCGATCGCGCAGCATTCATTCGCGGCAGGCTATTCCACCTCATAGGGAAGCGTAGTAAGTTGTCACTTAGGCATAAGTTGACAATTTACAAAACTTGCATCCGCCTTATCATGACCTACGCGAGTGTTTGCTTTGCCTACGTACCTCCGTCGCGCCTTAAACCACTACAAACGCTGCAAAATCGTGTGTTGCGCGGTGCCACGGGTTGCCCGTGGAACGTGCGCAACATCGATTTGCATCGCGACCTCAAATTAGACTCCATCGCGAAGTAAATCAAAGACGCCTCGAGGCATTACTTTGATAAAGCCGCGGATCATCCGAACCCCTTAGTAGTTAAAGCGATTAGTTATCATACGTCCGCCCTCCCGTCCTCCAATCGTAGGTCCCTCCGATTCCGTCGGCCTAGGCTCGTCTTAGACTACCCCGACGACAAAATCACCCGCGCCAACGCGCCTCCGATTCCTCCCACACAGGCCACAAACACCAACACTACACAGCTAGCAAACGTGCACATTAGCTCTATAATTAGCAGACACCGCACCCGTAGGATAAGAGTGCGAAGACCCGGTCTACACACGACACGCTATACCAGGTACAGGTACGTACCTGGGCGTTTTTCCCCGTACCCCACGACAACGGCTAACTAGAGCCGAGGTCCGAGTCTCAGAGACGCCCTCTAGTTGAGCCGACCCCCTCAGGTTCGAGTGGTCTAGAGGCTCCAGATGGAGAGAAGACTCTCCCCGTAGGGAGACGCCTATCAATACAAAGCCTTTGAGTAATCAGAACTACTTACCATCGTTGTTAATAATTCTCTTAAATTATTTTCTGCCCAAAGCCTTTGAAGATATCTTGTTCTAATTTTAGATTTCCTTTGGGAAACAGTAATCAGAACTACTAATAGTAAGATATCTTCTTGTGTTTAGGAACATACCTTTATAATACGTAACCATATTATAATGGAATCAAGGTGCGCAGTTACAATTTGATGCTTCTGAAAAAGGCTGTGTAAGTACTGTGAAGAAAAATATTCTTCGTATTCGTGCCAAATCCCATAGAAACCTTTTCAGGTTTCAACTGTAATGAAAACTTATTATGTAATTGTACTTGAATCATATTCTTTTAAGTGAGCCCGGCATGGACAAGGTTTTCATTAGATGAAGTCCTCAATGTTCTAGATAAACATATTTTTCTATTTATTTACAGCCTGCTTCTAACTTTATTAATTTGGAAGCATAAAAGGCTTTCAAATAGTCCAACCCAACATTATTTTTATTCTATTCGTGGCTTTTTTTTAATTATCGTTTTCTGTTACCTTTGTCTTATAAATAAGAAGTTGTATTTGAAGAACTGACAGAATTGTCTATTTACGTTTGACCTTGCACTTTGCTTGTGACGTCACATCCGCCATTCGACAATCAACTCGTCATTAGACCTGTCATTTGATTACCTATTACGCAAACTGCCAATTCCGAGGGTACTGTAGGTAGCAATAGTGAGCTACCGAACAGCATGAAATTTGCAAATTCCGAAGTTGATTCGGTAAGCACTTACCTAAGAAGTTATCACTTTAACGACGACCTCCGTGGTCGAGTGGTTTGTACGGCGGGTTTCATGGTGTCGCCGACTCGAGAGGTCCCGGGTTCGAATCCCGGTGGGGGCAGATGTCTGTGTGATGAATTCGAGCATTTGTACTCCAGTCGTGTAATATGTTTAATTTATGTATTTCTATATAAATATACTTATATATGTACTGTATATGTATTCTATCCGTTACCCTAGTATCCCATAACACAAGCCTTACAGTGCTTACTTTGGGACTAGGCTAATTGATGTGTGTTGTTTTTAAAAAATAAAATCTAATAGCAGAACCCATCGTGTCGATTGTACATTCATGGACACGAAAATTTAAACTAGCGAAGAGATGGCGCTGCCTTGCAGCTTAAGAAAGGCTAAAAAGAATTCGATACGGCCGTCAGGGACACAGTAGCATAATGGTCATAGCATTCGCCCGGATAGCGAAGGGTGCGGGTTCGAGTCCCGTCTGCTGCCTAGTCCGCGTGAATTGTTTTTCAAGTAAAATTTTCTTTACATTAAAACATCAAGCAGTTCCATGCTTAAAAACAAAAATTATAATATTTAAACTATTAAATAGAGATAGGGAATTTCTCGTTTGAATTGGAGCACCCTTCTGAGAAAGTACCTTCAGCTTATAGACAACTCAGTGTGACACAGTGAAAATAATACTACCTTTTGGTGGTATTGTGTTTCTATCGCTGATTAAGATTAATTAACAAATCCCGCAATCGACTACCTCCTAGGTGGTAAATGGAGAGTCTTGTAGTCATATTTGTTGATTTATGATTATGAAACGAGCAATGATAAATTTATATAGGGATGGATACACTCGAACTGCCAATATAACCCTTAATGCGTCGTAATAAACGCGTTGTCATTGACAACAAATACACTCGGCTGTGCCTATAGTTATAATTATCCCAGAGTTTCTAGTTTAAGTAAATTAGGCTTATATCATAACTTAGGAGTTAATTTAAATTCGCTCAACGGCCGGCGATTCTAATGAATAAATATGGCGAATTCCAAGAAGCCTTCACTGTTCCCTGTTAAAAGATTCGAATCTTCATTAATAGAAGAGAGTAATTTAGGCAGATAAGATTTGGACAATCGTCCTTTTTCAATTGTATTAAAGATGTTATTATATACTTATATTGTTTTCCCAAAACGGATTAGTCACATTGGCCAGAAAAAGCTGAAACATAATGCTCATTGGTTCACTCATAAAAACTGTTAAATCTACTAAACTCACCTACTATTCGAAAGTATTCATAATTATAACCAATGCCTGATATTTTAAGTTCATTGACGTCACTAATTAGGCCGGAGTATTGCAAATTGGTAAAAATAATAGGTACTACGTAGCTTTAAAGATTATTCTCTTCTTACGCAAACTAAAGACAGACAAATAAATAAACGCAAATTTAAAGCAAAACGTTACAAACTGTAAGCCTCATTAAAATTGTATGTGGTGCGAGTGATAGCGGGTGGATCGCGTAATTAAATATTTGCTGCACATATATGTATTATTTGTCGTATGATAGTTACATTTATTTCTCGTGTTTTACACACACTTAAATAAATGAATAAAACACTTTTCAAATCAAACAAATCTGAATTGTGATTTTTAATATTTTAACTACATCCATGCTTTATAACCTTCTTTAAAGACTCTGAAACAGTTAGCTTATTGCCAACACTAAAATATTCAATGTAGTAATAACCATAATACCATCCACATGGATGATATAACGTTGTACTAAAGGACATCGACGAAATCGGCCTCAGCATCCCAAAAGAATGTCCTCCACTATTATTTTTTTAACTTATTAGCAATTAATCATAGTAAACGGACAATCTGTTTAAAAAAATAAAAAATAAAAGTTCTGTTACTAGATACTACAGTCTGCTCATTCTAACTTGTCCTAATTGGTAAACAATCTTGGCACTCGTTTTTATTGAAAATACAGCATTAAAAATCAACTGATAACTGGATTCAATAAGTTTCAGTCTATAATAACGATTTATTTTAATAGTTTATTGGCTTCGTTATTATTTTATTTTAAAATGGGATATTTTGTTTAAAAGATGTGCCTAGATTGTTTACCTTAATAAATGCAATATAGGCGACCATAGGTATTTATCAACATAAGAATAGAACTAGGTCCCTTGTTAATAATACTTATCACAAGTATTTATATTATATATATAAAGATTATTTCTGAAATTATGTAAAGATAGTTCATACTCCCATCCTATATAATATTTGTTTATTTTTATGAAAATCGTAATAATAAGCAAGTATATACCTATTACCGATAGTAAAATATAAAAACAGGTAAAGAAATCTATTATTACAACTGGTAGGTATAGGTATCATAGGTGCCAACTGCCAACACTCATAAATCATTATGAATATAAGCATTTATTATTAATTGCATTTTATATTCATTTAATGCATATTATTTAAGTTCTTACATAGAAGTAAACACTAAATCTATTCAGAATATATAAAGTGTACATCTTTTACGATTAAGTATAATAATTATAACCTTAAAATCTAATACATTCTGTAGTAGTCCAAGTTGTCCGTATCTCAACAAATGCTTCTTTAGAGTTTATGAATGATTCCGAACACAATTAGCAATTTCTCATTGCTGTGCGTTCTAGGGCATTCAATGTATCGGGAACGAGCAATGTCCTTTCATGATAACACTCCTTCGCTGTTTAGATCCCTTCCCTACCGCGCAAAGGGTTTTACACATCGGACAGCCACAATTTTTACTGCTCGATGCGTGCTGTCTGTGTGATTTTCAAAAATAGAACATTGTGATTCACATGCGTTTAACTACCACAGCGCCGAAAATTTTCATGAATTTTAAGTTCTTAGAACGCCCTAACGTTTCAAAATCGTCTATAGAAGATTCTTATCATTGGTGTAAATAAAATCTTGTATGCAACTGTTTATAATTAGGTATTAAAACACTCATGTGATATTATTATGAACCCACATTCGTGTTTTAATACCCTTCATTATACAACAGTTGTATAAATAACTATAACATATTTTGACGTTTCAGATCGTTTACAGATTCACACGTTCAGTATAGCGAATTTTCTGCTGGTAATATAGCAGTCATATGGCGTAGTGAGTGTTGCTGCAGTTACTTACTGGGTTCCCTAAACGCAGTAATTAATTTTATCGTTATTTTTTTGTCAAATCCGTAATTTAAAAAATGATTTTTACTGTGCGAATGTTTCCAATATTTATTGTTGTTTTTATACAAATTTTATCAAAGATTATTCTCGTATAATAAGTATTATGAAATAATAAAAAAATCGCCCCTGATTTAGTATCAACAAATAAGGCTTTGTTGATACTAAATCGGGGGCGATTTTTTTATTATTTCATTATAAAATAATTTCATATAGGTACTCGTTATTGATTAACCTAAAATTTACAATTGGCGACACAGTAACATTCTATTCTATTCACAGCTTATCTCCTACGTAAAGGAAAAAAATACTGCTAAAGTAAATTCAATTACACCTCCACATCAAACATCCTTGATTTCTAACTTAAACTTTAGACTATAATAGTGTTTAACGCTAACACTGAGGGCATACTGTTAAATGGGACATCAAACACATAATTTAGATCATAGCGTGGGACATTGCGACACGATCGATCACGACACCCGAGCCGATCGCTCGCACTAGGACCCCGCAATATTTCACATGAGCGCGCGCGTCACGAAAAGTTAGCGTAATGCAAAAATCGTGATTCTTACTGAACATAATACTAATACCATTATTTTAATAAGTGGTAAAACCGACGACTCGACAAAATAAACCGTTATTCAGAACAATTGATGACAGGAAATTGATAGATGAACGTTTTGGTTTTGTTCTTTTATGAACGTGTAGATACTTCAATTTTATTTTGATCTCCGAGGTCGAGTCGTTTGTACGTCGGGTTTCATGGTGTCGCCGACTCGAGAGGTCCCGGGTTCGAATCCCGGTGGGAGCAGATGTTTCTGTGATGAATACGAGCATTTGTACTCCTCCAGTATGTTGTATTGTATGTATTCTATCCGTTACCCTAGCATCCCATAACACAAGCCTTACAGTGCTTACTTTGGGGCTAGGCTAATTAGTGCTAGTGTTGAAAATATTATTATTATTTATTATAGTTATTAACGGGATTTTTTTGGCCAATAACATCTACCCGCAAATACTTCAGTTACTCCTTGATCTCAGTGCTTGCAACAGTGCCGAAATATCGGAGACTCATAAAAAATAAGGTACATGGTAACAATCCCGTTAATAGCTATAATGTAAGTGACCATGAAAGTTAAAAACAATTATTTATTTCTTATTTTATTTTGACCTACGATTAAATACATTTCTAAATGTGATTATTCCGAGTAATTACGCGTTACTAATTATTCTTTAAGACGTATAAATAGAGCCGATTATAGCTTCAATGTATTTAGTCTACTTACTTTGCAGTAATAATAATGTTTATTATTAAAATCATATTGCAAAAATAACTTTAGTATCAGTGCTATGCAAAAAGATATTTGAAAGTTCAAACTCGGTGTTTGAACCAAGTCTTTCTTATCTATTGATAAAGTTTTACACTATAAATATGTATCACTAAGTTTCTGCTTGTATTTTCGCTCCAGATCTGGCATAGAACAATATTGTCTGTCTAGTTCTATATCCAATAACATCTAATTGTTAATAACCCTGCGTCAATTTTGAATGTTCCAAAGCAATTAATGAATCAATACTGTTAACAATGATACCCGCTCAAACTTCTCTCAAACTTAAATCGAAAACTTTTGCGGGCAATCGGAATATGCTGGAAAGTTTGTTCCAAGATTGGCCCAACTGGTGTTGGTCACAAACATGATGTGTTTGACTTTGCACAACTTGTCTCTGAAAACCACTAATCTAGTGAGCCTCTAAGTGAAACGTACTTAGATATTTAAATATTGCCAGAGCTCTGACCTTCAATTTATTATTAAGCCTATATTGACAATGTCCGCTAGGATTCGAAACTAATAAACAGGACATTATAAATTGAGGAACAATATTTAGAAGGTTAAAAGCAGCATGTTATGTCATCTTGTCAAGTAAATGAAATCTAGTGGCACTCGAATGGAGCGGATCCCCATGTGTTTGAGAAAAAAACTAAAGTGATTCTAATTTCCCAGAAGAGGAAAGTAGTCTGCTTCAAACTTCAGTCTTGATCTACAATATCATCATCATCAGCCTATTAATGGCACATGCCTTCCCTATGGATGGAATAGGGAGATTGGGCCATGACCCACCACGCTTGCCCAGTGCGGATTGGTGGGTGCTAACGACTGCAGATGCAGCCGGGACCAACAGCTTAACGTGCCTTCCGAAGCACGGAGAAGCTCGAGATAGTAATTTTTGGTCACCCATCCAATGACCAACCACTGCGGAAGTTGCTTAAGTTCAACGATCGCAGCGAACCCGCTAACCACTTGCGCCATCGAGCTCCTCAATTTCGATTTTCGATCTACAATATACTCTTATTTAAATTATAGATTATTTGCTTAATTAAAAATTTCATATTTTCAGTTGGAAACAAGTAAACGTAAAACTGTTTTGTCACCACTTGTAACACATGCACAATCTCTATTATACTGTACTGCCAAAATGTTGACTGATTTTCTTTCACGCCCACGTGTTTAGGACATCACCACTGACTTAGTCAATAAGATATCTCCAACAATATACATTTCAGTCGTTGGTATTATTAAATCGTCTCCTTCCAATATTCCAAAAGGAAAACTTCAAGATGTTAATTATTAAATCAAAAATATTCTTATAAAATACAGTGGCGCGATGGCAAGCGTTGTTAAATATGCTAAAGCATATTGTAAAGATAAGACTATTTTCTTCTTTTTTCATGAAACAAATCTTCAGGGTGTGTATATGTTTTATTTATGTATTCTCTATATTTAGGCTAAATGCGCACAATAAGCATATAATATAATAACAGCTCCTTTAAGATAGCGAAAAGTCGTATCGCGTATTTAAAAAATACTGCTTTTCTCGGGTCCTTTCTAAATACTCAGGACTTATTTTTTATTGTGATTTTTTTTTCTGGTACTTATACTATGCCTAGGTTTTTATGTTCTATTAAAGTAAGTAACCATTTATTTTCTAGCATTCTTCCTTACATCATAAATGATAAACAGTTAATAAGTAATCAGATTACAACATACATGCCATAGACTCACTCAAGCACGTTACACAACCTCATGAGATCGAGTCCTTTAGAAATTCTCATACACCAAATAAGTTTTTTTCCTATGTTACTTAAATTAACTATTAATTTCAAATATATTTCAGGCACTCGTACCAACAGCCGAAATGATAAACAGTTAATAAGCAATGCGATTACAACATACTCGTACATGCCCTAGACACACTCAAGCACGTTACAAAACCTCATGAGTTCGAGTCCTTTAGAAATTCTCTTATACCAAACAAGTTTTTTCCTATTTTAGATAAATAAACCAGTATTCGACTATTATTTTCAAAGATATTTCAGGCACTCGTACCAACAACCGAAATGATAAACAGTTAATAAGCAATGAGATTACAACATACATGCACTAGACAGACTCACGCACGTTACACAGCCTCATGAGTTCGAGTCCTAAAGAAATTCTCATATACCAAACAAGTTTTTTTCTATTTTACTTAAATAAACCATTATTCAACTATTATTTTCAAAGATATTTCAGGCACTCGTACCAACAACCGAAATGATAAACAGTTAATAAGTAATGAGATGACAACATACATGCCCTAGACACACTCAAACAGGTTACACAACCTCATAAGATCGAGTCCTTTAAACATTCTCATTTACCAAACAAGTTGTTTCCTATTTTACTTAAATAAACCATTATTTTCAAATATATTTCAGGCACTCGTACCAACAACCGAATTGATAAACAGTTAATAAGCAATGAGATTACAACATACATGCACTAGACACACTCAAGCACGTTATACAACCTCATGAGTTAGAGTCCTTTAGAAATTCTCATATACCAAACAAGTTTTTTACTATTTTACTTAAATAAACCATTATTTTCAAATATATTTCAGTTACTCATAATAACAACCGAAATGATAAATAGTTAATAAGTAATGAGATTACAACATACATGCCCTAGACACACTCAAGCACGGTACACAACCTCATGAGTTCGAGTCCTTTAGAAATTCTCATATACCAAACAAGTTTTTTCCTATTTTACTTAAATAAACCATTATTTTCAAATATATTTCAGGTACTCATAATAACAACCGAAATGATAAACAGTTAATAAATAAGTAATGAGATTACAACAAACATGCCCTAGACACACTCAAGCACGTTACACAACCTCATGAGATCGAGTCCTTTAGAAATTTTCATATACCAAACAAGTTTTTTCCTATTTTACTTAAATAAACCATTATTTTCAAATATATTTCAGTTACTCATAATAACAACCGAAATGATAAATAGTTAATAAGGAATGAGATTACAACGTACATGCCCTAGACACACTCAAGCACGTTACACAACCTCATGAGTTCGAGTCCTTTAGAAATTTCCATATACCAAAAAAGATTTTTCCTATTTTACTTAAATAAACCATTATCTTCAAATATGTTTCAGTTACTCATTATAACAACCGAAATGATAAATAGTTAATAAGTAATGAGATTACAACATACATGCCCTAGACACACACGTGCCGCGCACCGCACGCCGCATGCCGCGCGGGCCGCGGGCTGGTCGCTCGCCGCTACATGCGTCAAGGCTCACTGCCTCCAGCGCTTGTGGGTTTTCTCTAAATTAGCAAACGAAATTGTGCGCTGATTGTGTCTTTCGCACTCGCATGATTGCTGAAAACAAGATTCTCGCGTACGTTGTGAAGTTAAGTGGGTCGTTGGACGCGATTTAATATCGTAAGACCTTGCTAGATTTTTAGATTTTATTTAACTTAAAAAAGATTGATACTGTATGAAAGGGTAAATTAACAAATTAATGAAAATAATATAAATATATATTTATTCATTTCATATACATTTATTATAACTAATCGACGAAATATTTTACATTAAACTTTTTACAATAGTCAATTTCAGATGTGCATAAATATATTATTAGGAATGTTGATAAATTATGTAATTATTATTATCAGATTATTATCATTTTTTAAAATATTAATTAAATCAACATTGTCTGCATTATTAATTACAGTGACAAGTAGTTTATGGTAACTAAAATAAGACACATGGACGTTCGTAGATACGTGGTTCACGAATCTTGAAAATACCGCATCAATGGTTGTACCATACTTCGTTGTCCCCATTGCTCTATCAGAAACAATATCTAAATTCAGTTCAGATTTTAAAAATTTTATTAATGTCAATCCGTCATCTTTGTTTGACAAAGTTGCGCGACATAGGATACGCACCAAAAACGTAACGAGGTCATTCATCGATAGATTTTACTCCTCACATTTTTCTTATACCGGGCCCCTTATATATGCAAATCGATTCTTAAGGAGTAAACTCCAAAAACCGAACTCATGTTTCAATAAAGAAGAGACTGATATCCCGTTCGAAACTTAAAAAGAGTGAAATATTTTCTAGTAAATTTTTCTTTAGATTTAAACATCTAGCAGCTAAATGCTTAAAATAACAATATAATAAGGGACTGATACTTAAGCGATTTCTGGTATTGTCTTTTGATATTGCCGCTTTCAATTTCTCAGTTAAACAGTTATAATAAAAAGGTAACAAAGATGCATTTTATATTTGAAAATACAGACTTAAGTTTTTATAAATGCGAAAATAATTCAATGTCTCTCTGTCACTTCCTCGCTGAATAGTCTTCGATCAATTTGGGCACCAAGATAAACGAAACCTTATAAAAGGAAGCGGGCTATATTAAGAAACTAAAATAAAACTTTGATGAGACGAAAGCACCGATGAAATTATATAAAACCAAATTTTATTTTATACTCACGAAGCATTGGGCTCCCCTAGTAAAAATATACGCCTTTATAAATGATCCTTTCATTCAATTCAATACCATTAGCTAAATAATAACACACCACATCTAGATAATATTCAATAGGGATGATCACGGAGTAGGAATCTACAGTAAATGAAATTCTATTTAATCGGTCAGTTAGATTATCAAAAACAATAAACACTATTTGTTTCTTGAGTCAAACAACCAAGAAATTACTAAGATAAAGCTCGTCTAATTTGGGAGTGGAGGCTCGTGGCGCCAGCGTCATTGCTAAGTAAATATAAAATTGTTCCAAGACGTAACGACAGGCGACATTTCAAATCAATATATCTCTGTAATATTTTGATTGATCATCATCTTCAGCCCATTAATGTCCCCACTGCTGGGGCACAGGCCTTCCCTAGGGATGGAATTGGGAGATTAGGCCATGACCCACCACGCGGGTCCAGTGCGGATTGGCGGGTGCTAACGACTGCAGATGCAGCCGGGACCAATGGCTTAACGTGCCTTCCGAAGCACGGAGGAACTCAAGATAGTAAATTTTTGGTCACCCATCCAATGACCGACCATTGCGAAAGTTGCTTAACTTCAACGATCGCAGCCGAACGCGCTAACCACTTGCGCCATCGAGCACCTCATATAATTTGATTATGTGAAAAAAAATAACACAAAATGCAGGGTCGTCTTCTCATATGGGACGCTACTTGCATGGATACGCTTGCACTGTGCCATACAGGTAGTACCTCCATTGCTGCGGGCGCGGCCGTGGCCTCTGCTGAGTGCGTTTGGTGTTGAGACCAAGGGAACACAGGCTCCAAGCGCTCGTTCCTTTTTTAAGGAAATGTCTAAGAGACTCACCGAGAAGACTGGTGATCAAAAGGCTGGCAGCTACCTTGGCCGACGAATAAGACTTGCGACGAGGAAATGCTGCCTAACTATTGGGCGCCATTCATGACGGCGGCGTGATATATTTTTTATTTTGTAAATTGTATTTATTTAAGTAGGTAAGTTTTAATATAATTCTGATTTTTAGTTTTTAGACATTAAGTAGTTTTCAGGCTTTGTAATTTAATTTTTTCTATGTTACATTATAAATTACACTCGCTAAAAAAACGTATTCAATACTTTTTGAAAGTCTACTTGACAGATGAAGAAAAGCCAGACATGATTTCCAATATACCCTGCTGAATCACGGGCCTTTCACATGAATAGGAAAATTAAACAGTTCGTATTGACGACGGCCGAGTGGTTTGTACGCCGGGTTCGAATCCCGGGGCGGCAGATGTTTGTGTGATGTATCCAGTCCATGGATGTTTGATATGTATTTCTATATAAATATACTTATATACGTATCAAATTAATATGTATTCTATCCGTTACCCTAGTATCCCATAACACAAACCTAGTGCTTACTTTGGGGCTAGGCTAATTGGTGTAAATTTTGGAATTATTTATTTATTAATTTATATACCATCAAGTGCAGATTTGATGGGTATTGGCACAATGGATTGAATGGATTGTTGATGGTACAAACTAATCAATACCCATCATAACTGTACAACACAGACTGCACTGAGTCTACGGCGTGTTTGTTTAGTTTTCTCTATACCTACACAAGTCTATGTAGAAGTTGGTAGTATCTATATATCTATACTAATTAAAGTGGTACAGTTTGTGAGTTTGTGGAAAATCTCACACTCTTTAATGAAGAATTTGCTTTACGTCTCAAATAATAATAACATTTATTTCTAAATAATAAAATGTACAAGAAAAGATAAATGTATAAGAATGCTTCGGTAGTAGCAGCCGGAACTACA
Source organism: Chilo suppressalis (assembly GCA_902850365.2). Classification (NCBI taxonomy): domain Eukaryota; kingdom Metazoa; phylum Arthropoda; class Insecta; order Lepidoptera; family Crambidae; genus Chilo; species Chilo suppressalis. The sequence continues at coordinate 25,406,260 of OU963901.1, read as the reverse complement.
ACTTTTTGGGTTGTGCATACGGTTTTTATTATTTTTACAGAAAGGTCACAAATAAAATGCTTCATAAATTAGAATTGAAGTCAATCAAGGTCTTCGGCAGTGAACACACTTAAACTGCGACTATCACTCTTTTTGCTATTATAATAAAGATGCTTTCAATGCTTAGTTGTTAGTGCCGATGAGGTGTTGACTGTACACAATATTATGAATATGATAATTCAGTTACGTATTTGATAAATATTTTAAGCCACTCAACTTTACAAAGAGTAGATATGGAGGACTGAATTAGGAATTTTAATATTACGTAATTAATTTAATTAGTTTTATTGCCTTACTTGTCACTAGCTAAAAGTGCCTGGAGGCACAAAGTCGTATTTTAATTAATAATAAATTATTGTTTTTTAAACATGTTAACGACATATTTAAACAAGAGTTCATGAATATAAGACCATAGTAATAAGTTCAGCCAAAGTTGGTAAGACCGAACCTGAACGATCGCTGTCAGCCATCCTATAACTAAGTTTACATTATTCCTCAAAGCCTCAAATCTATAGGTACGTAATTAGGTATATAATGTTGGAACATATTTCGTGCATGCATATACATATTATTATACTCAATTGCCATAGATCTACTCGCCACTGTCCATGCCTCACTGGATAGGCCCTAGTCCAAACAAAAAACAGCGGCAATTGGTCAAAATCTAATGGTAAATCATAGGAATTGATTGATATAGTTATGGCGATCTTGAATAAATTCAAGTATCAAAACAAATTAGAAAGAAAAGATAAATCATAGAATTCGTCGGGTGAAATCGGCCCAGAGAAGCGTACCCTTAGAGACCCCCACGACAACGGCTAACTAGAGTCGAGGTCGAGTCTCAGAGACGCCCTCTAGTTGAGCCGACCTCCTCAGGCTCGAGTGGTCTAGAGGCTCCAGACGGAGAGGTCACCTCTCCCGTGGGGAAATACCATCCGCCTGGAATACTTTAAAGGCACTCGCCCATTCTCGGCTTGAATTCCCCTTCTCGCTGTCCCAAAACCCGGTGTAAAGGTCATCAGCGACCAACAGCAACAACAACACAACACACTAAAAAAAACGACGGGTTGCACTCCGGGAGTGCTGGCAGAAGTGAAAACTTGAATATTAACGTTGTGCATTTTTGATATTTTGGAATGGTTAGGGAATAATTTTGCACGAATTGCTTTATTAGCAGTATAAAAGTACTATCATTTATTTGGTAGAATACAATATGTATTTATTGCGCTATCGTACACAAACATGACAATTTATATTACATTAAAAAGTTTATCTCTCAGAAGAATCAACTTACATGAATCACATTAAAGCGCACCTAGCGACTTCTATTGTAAAAAAATGGATTTTCTTCGCTATAAAGCTGCCACCTGGACGTCCTAGATAGAGACTTATTATTATAATATGATAAAATAAAATATTACTATGTTTCGTCCAGTATATTGAAAGTCAACAACCTTTCCAATTTTATTGTTTTCGTCTTACGCCACGTGTCCTGACGCGAGTTTAACATTTTTCCCCCTTACAAAGAAGTGTACAACGCCGCTAAAGAAGTTTTCACTGCAAAAAAGTATCCTTAGCACGAACCAATCGCCATTTAAACAGTGCCACAACGGACGTAACAAGAATGAAAAATCTTCCATACAAAACAACTTGACATTTGACGCTATCAAGATCGAATTCGATATTGGTTCATGCTAAGGGCAAAGAAGTATATACGAGTACATCCACCGAACAGTGAAATTTTAGAGGAAATTGGTTTTAGCTACCTAATAAACAGAACTTGTATAGGTCATGGCAACCTCCAGATAACAGGTCCAGGCAATAACTTAGGAGGAAGCGAATTACAATGATATAAATGAAATTTGACCGTCGCGTTGGACCGTTGTATGCGGAAATCCTTAGAGCCTATGTCCAACAGTGGCCGTCCATCGGCTGACGATGATGATGATGAAATGAGATTTTTCATGGATCCCTTTATAGACCTATATATTTGAGTGACAATTCATTTACTCAACAATACAATACACAATACTTTATTGAAAACACCACAACACACAATTGTAAAAAAAATAGTGCTTCAATGAGCGGTCTTATCGCTAAAAGCGATTTCTTCCAGACAACCTTTCAACTCAACGTGTCACATAAATCTGAGATCCACAAGCGTGAATCTTTAGGACACATCATAAGCTTAATACCGGTAAAGCATTCTCGCCTAACCGAAATAAGTTGTACAACCATTTTAATATAAATATTAGAATCGGAAAGAGTACAATCGTTTGAGAATAAACATCGCTCGCTCGCCCTTGAGAAAAGACATCCACCAACGCAATATCGATTTTCCATGTACATAGATTCGTAGACAATAAGGCTTCACTGTCGTTCTGTAATGTTGACATAATATAGGTGACATCGCGAGGTAAAATAATGCCTATGACTGAAGTAGTAGGACATTAAATGGCATCATGCTCTGTTGTCGGTTGCGTCCTGTTAATTGATGATCTCTTTACGTAGTACTAGGCAAGTGGCAGTAATTATGTGAGACCGAGGCGACCTCGCGCGAATTCGCTCTCTTAGTACAGGTGACATGAAGTTTGCGATATTCCGGAGTTCGATGAAGAACCTTTATGGGTCTTGCAAGGTGCAAGCTGTCGGTACCCGCAAGGGAAAAAATTCGACTCAGTCTTCTTAAAAAGATTTAACAAACTTTGTACAGAAGATCACAAATAATATCCAAGAGATTCTTATTATTATCAGTGAAAAAAACTTCATGTAATGATTGTGTTCAAAAATAAAAATAACGCTCCTAATATTCAATTAATAAATGATAAACGAAAGTCATTGAAAGGCAAACTAATTGAATTAAAACTTTGCAGGCCACGAGACGAATACTTGCATCTCCCTTTATTGGAGATGAAAATGAATAATTAAACACATAAATTCCAGACAACTCCCAACAATTATTTAATCCCAAACTATGCAGAACCGAGGTGGTTAGCCTGCGATCGTGGAAGTTAAGCAACTTTCGCAATCATCGGTCATTGGATGGGTGACCAAAAACTTATTATCTCGACCTCAAACGTGCTTCAAAAGACACGTTAAGCCTTTGGTCCCGGTTGCATCTACAGTCGTTAGCATCCACCAATCCGCTACACCCGCGTGGTGGGTCACCGCCCATCTCCTTATTCCATCCTTAGGGAAGGCCTGTGCCCCAGCAGTAGGGACGGTTATAAGCTGATTATGATGATGATAAAGCAGAGCTTGTACTATGGGAACTACTTAAAGTAAGTATAACAGCTTATTATAAAAACAATCATGACTCGGAAAAGAATTATTTTGCTCATCACTCCAGCCATTTCACTGACCATTCATTCATCATTCCGTTAGAGATGGTTACACTGGCAGTAAGACTTTATGATATCCGCCGTACGACGCCCACTGCTGAGCTTAGGCCTCCTTAAGGATCTCCACAACGATCGGTCCTGCGCCACTCGCATCCATCGGCTTTCCGCGACTTTCAATAGATCGTCGGTCTATCTGGTGGGGGCCTCCCGTCGCCCGGTACTTGGTAGTAATAACAAACAAAAATTCAATAATTTCTTTCCTCAGTTATAGTTCATCTTTGTTACCTATAGTTTCAGGTCATGCTTCTAATATACGCACTGATCCAACTAAACAGAATAAATGTCTTTTAGTCTGAAGATGATGTGTAGCACACCAAACTTATTTATCGGTAGATACCGATCACTGAAATAATGTCTATTACACTGGCTGGCACATATAATGGATACGAGGCTTTGCATAAATGAAATCCACTTTTTTCCCCATCTAGAGCTTGACTATAGATTAACAAAGAGTATTTAAACGATTTTTTTTAATATTACTAAGCATTGTAACCTAATATGTTGAACTAATCTAAAGACAATGGTGTCGATTCTGAAGTGATTCTCTAAACGTAAAACTAAATTTAACATCAGTCCCTCCTTTTTTAATCTTTGTAGAAAATGACAAGGATACACTGTTGTCAATTTTAAGTTTAGGTTTAGATAATCACGGCGGAATCGACAACATTATCTTACTAAAATCGAATTGAATTTGTAAGGCGTTCGAATGTTACTATCAACTGTAACTTGGCATTTTACAATTCTGACATTTGATTGCACGAATCTGTCAGTGATTGGCACGCCAGTGTACAAATTTGAAAGTTACAGACGAATATTACAGGCATCACAGCCTATAACAGACATCAGCTTACCATACATTCCCATTTGTAAAATTAAAGTTGCTGTTGTATTTGTCTGCTGTCTATGATGTGAGGAGAATAAAGTTTCTATTGTTATTATTATTAAAATAGTAATTATTTAAGTGGTTAAGATATTTGAGATGATTTCAATTAATGTCCGTCTACTTATCATGTTTTTTGCCAAAAAAGAAGGCTCGGAAATAATAGTTGACTCTGAATCCGATATCGTTGTGAAGATCCACTTGACAGCAGCACGAAAATTATTTTTGATCCTTCTTCCAGTCAACGCAATGCCGAAAGTCGTCGTAGACCGCGCTAAAAATCGCTAGCGCTAAAAAATAATTATCAGTGATCTATATTTATGTCTTTGATTTCGTCTATATTTACTTTTGTATCCTTAACAAATTCTCACAAAAATCTATCCATTTATTATCGTCTACCACCCAAGTCCATTTTTGTGCTATTTTATTCTTTTCTCTTGTATGGAATTTCACGAAAACCTAGTCACGGACACAACAGTTATTCAGAATGAAACAATTGAGAATATAGCCGACTTTAGAATGTTCGAAGTTCTTCCTAACCGCTATACAATCTAACTCTAACAAAGACTAGGTATTGCTAAAGTTACATTATACAGAACAGTCAAGTCGTCCGACTCCATTTTGTAGGTAGTGCATTTCTAGACTTGATTGAGAAAGAGAAATAACTAATATTGACGCATTTGTTGTTATATGTTTGTGGAATAACAAGTATGAATATAGTCCATAAATTATATGGAAAGAAAGACTGAAGAAATGAATAGAAAGATAAAAGAAACCTAATTATGAAATGCGAAGCCCCAACACTTTTGAAATAAGACTTTAGCTATAAACACGAATAATCACGTAAACATATATTAGTATAAGTAGTGCTTAAACGCAGCTAGACTGCATAATGGTATTCTGAGAGAAAGGTGTACCGCTAGAACTGCCATTAAATAACATTTTGTAATGCAGACTTATCGTTTACGTAACATTTTGTTCCAATAAGAAGAGCGGCCTATTGAGAGCGTGGTCGAACGAAGACACACACACACTCATACACACATACAAAATCGCGAACGGTCTGCCTTAACTTACGCTTAATTTGTAATCAGTTCTAAATTGTTGAACAAAGTTTGACGACAAGTTGGTGCGATGGTAGTGGGAATTCAGGATGAATTCTGCACCAATGTTCCTGGTTTCAAATGTTGGTATTTAAAATTCTTCTTTGTGATGAACTCACTTATTTGTTTCCGAATCATTGTTGTTTATATGTTTACTAATGTTTGTAATTTAAACGTTATTTAGTTTCCATAGTAAGGAGCGCCTTCAAGTTTTGCTTTATTGGGAACTGAAGAATTGTTGCAGGTACGCCAGAGTTTATTATTTATAATTTTAGTTTGACTGTCAAAATTAATGTTAGTGATTATTCAAATTCTTTCAAATAAAAAGAACTTTTCTAGTCTGAACCCTCAGTGAGCCACAAGCTACTGCCAAACTAATTTACTTTTACTGTGTAAAAAAAGGACCAACAAGCGGTGACCCACCTGATGGTCAGCGGCCACCATAGCCTATAATCACTTGAGATGCCAGAGTATCAATTGCGTGTTGCCTACCTTACCTCATTTCATATCCCGTGACGTCCTAAAACCTAACTCACTAAGGTCAATTTAATTTACAAACTCCAGTAAGAGCTATTAGATCTTTCCAAAAATTACCATCCATATTATCATTTCCTTTTACAAAAGGTTTATTATTGAAAATGGCCATTAGAGAATCACAACATCCATCAAAAGATAGTGATAATTTACTAGTCTTCTGTAGGAGACATCTCCAGATTTTTCATGATCTGCTCTCATACTTTTAATTAGCATGTATTTAAACAAAATATAATGATTACCGTTGCCGCTAATTTATCAACAGAAACATCTTCATCTTGAAGTAAAGGCAGTCGTAACGATTCTCTTATGATATTTCTTAAAGAAAGCGATTTTTATCTATGGCCGAATTAAAACCGCAAGTCGCGTTCAGCTATAGATATCGTAAGATTAATTACATAAGTTTTTTTATCATCGCGCGAATCATGAATGCTACCGCCGAAAAGTAAAGATGGCTTGAAATAAAAATGCTGAGAATACATTCTATTATGTTCAACGTTGATGTTACAAGGTTGTTACTTTGCTATTAAGTTGTATTGTAAGGATAATCCCACCAGTGGGACCCACTGGATACGCAAAATGCAGGGCCGTTGTGTTTGGAAATCCCTAGAGGGGGCCTATGTCTAGCAGCGGACATCCATCGACTGATTATGATGATGATGAAAGTTTAACAACTCTGTTAACGAAACTAATAATAAATTTGATACCTCATTAAGAGTTGATAGCAAGAAAAGAAACTCCGAAATGGTAAAATAATATAAACTGGTTAGCTAGTAACCTCATCATGTTTAATAGGCTTAGAATTTTGGTACTGCGCATATGGTTCAAGATTGTTTACTTGAGGAAAAGTCGTAGTTTTCAGTTACGAAACAGCCACGTGTAATGAGATAACATATTTATGATCATATTCTATGTGTTGCTAAATAGAAAAAAACTTCACAAAGTTAAAAGTTGTGATGACTCATCAATAAATGCTAACACATTGTGCGAGTTTGCTAAAAGAAACAACTTCTGTGGTTAGAAGTTTCGAATGCAGACAATTTTGGGCTTTATGTATGTCAAGAAAACCAGTGAATATGTTATTGTATCATTAAACATTGCTCGAAGTAAACGCGTCGGATAAGAATCATTCACGTTATTTCATCTCCGGGGCTCCGGAGTGTCTGCAAACACTACACTTACTTGCGTTCACTTACGCCTAGTGTGGGTTTACACAATACAGTTTTGGGAGCGGTATTCATATATTATGTCATCATTTTTACCAATATGTAACTGTAGTCTTTATAAATGGTTATTCATTAATTTTGTTTCAGAAAAAAACGTTAAGTTTACAGTATTTATTTACTTATTATTTTAACGCCAGCGTTCTAATACGTTTTGAAGATTTAGTACAAATACTATCTAGTTAGCTTTCTCAACATGTTGCAGTGAGGTAATCAATATTACAATAAAATAATCGCTTTTGCGTGACCTTTTATTCAAAAGAATCCATTAATAACCATTAACAATTTGGACACAAACCTACATCTATTTTTCATTATCCAATCCAATATGAAATTATTTCAAAAACAATTTCAGAATGCAGGTTTCCAATGTACATACTCAATCAATTCAAGCCTTTTTTATCAATTGGCCTTATAATTCGAAACCGTTTTTTTAGATCTTTAGGTCTGCGCTAAAAAGGTCTGAAAACTCTAAGTACTCACCTGAGCAGCAGCGTCCAAAGCCATCCGTTCGATGTCCAAATTGTAGAAATTGAGCTGCGGGGCGTGTCGCCTCCTCGGCCTGATATCATCGTAGTAAGCCACCACATCGTTTATGGAGACAACGGGGCAGTCATCCGCTGTACTACACCCGCTGCTGACCCCATCGACTCCACTATCCGAGTCCCCTTCTCCGCCGAATCCCTCCTTAGAATCCCGTCTCTCACCATAACTCTTTTCAGAGCCTTCTTGGTATCCCGACTCGTTCATATCATCAGGGGTCACGATTTCTGGGATTTTCGTCGTATCGTATTCGTAGCCGACTTCTTCGTCGACCGCGCTGTCGTTCTCGAGGATGTCGGCCATCTTGTCGCTGCGTGTAACACTGGTTTATTTTTGTAACACACTGTCCGCTACATGCTGTCACGCCTAATATACTGTGGACGCCCTGTGGACAAAAAAGAATGGTTGAAAAAGAATTATTTACCATCATCAGAGTATTAATGACCCCACCGCTGGAGGCGTTCTCATGGACAGGAACCCACACCTTAATCCAGCACCATACGAAATCAGTGTAGATTTGTGGTTGCTGAAAGGGATCATCACCGTATCGACTCGTGCCGTTAAGTATTCTTCGTATGAAACTCCCCAACTCCCTACTGCAACGTACACTAATCGGAATCACTTAGGGACAAGCTCGTGTTTCTTCGTGAGGCGATTGCGCTACGATTCCGAATGGTGTGCGTGGCAGTAGGGAGTTTTATACATAGAATACTGAATGGTTCGAGGTGGTACGGTGAAGATCCCATTCCGAGTTGATATTGCTGCTACGACCTTTATGATGAAAACTGATATCTTTATATACTCATCGTTAAGATATTTGTCACAAGCAGTGTATTTGTGGCTTGAAAGGAAGTGCAATATAGGATAAACTTCCTCCACTCCCATCGATATACTACCTCACAGAGAAATCAAAGCAAATAATAGTTCTGTAGTGTTAATTGCTTCTACAGTAAGTAAGATTGACATTACATGACGGAGGGGAAGACAGGGAACACATGCACGATATTTTGCCCCCATAGAGGGCTGGTTTTAAGGCAAGGCAGGCCCCCTTGCTTTACCACCAAAAACAATAATTATGATACAGCCGCTAAGCGATATGTAATAGCTGTCAAAATACGATGGATGATTACATATCAATTAACGATTGATATATAACATTTTGTATTGACAGTCATGTCATGTTAGAGGTCGGGCGCTGCAAATTATCTAACAGGCTCACTACGCGGCGTTTTTTTAGAAAAATAAATATAAGTCTTCTTCAGCTTTGGAATGTTACTGTTTTGAGAACTATATTCTTTATTTTTTTTTAAATTAACAGAAAAATAAATGACGATGAAGTTTTCATCAATTTTGGGAACCTTTAATGGGAAATCATGTCTCTAATATTTTGTAATCACGATATTATGTTTATTTTTACAAACAAGATTCAACAGGTAGTCTGGGCTTGTACACACAAAATCTGATATCGGTGTTTATAATTGTGAACTTCGACATGTCGGGTCCTTCTCTACGGCATAAAAACAAATGACGATTATGACATATCGAAAATCAAACTTAAGGTCTTAAGGCACGTTTTTATCGGCCGATAATATCGGATGCGTTATTGTGGTATCAGCTATGTGAGAGTACGCAAAAAAACAGATGCTGGCAAACTGATAAATTAATATAGATCGAACGTTAATATAATTTAGATATAATATGTTCTGCAAAGTGCCAATCAAATAAATCATCAACGCTCCATTATTATAAGATAAATAATCGTAATTGAAAATGTCAATTACAAAATCCCACGAATCGCAGCGGCAAGAATCATGTTGGTATAATCCGAGAAGTGTTAACGGCTACACGATATTACCTATCACATAAAATAGTTAATAGAGATTATAAGATATTATGAAAGGTTTTATTGACTTTACTAAATTACGCAATAATATGAAATCATCAGATTAATCAAAACCTAATTATGGCAGTAACTATGTTTGCAATTCTATGAAATAGTAAATAAATCGGAAAAACATTTTCGTTTTTAGGTTTCCGTACCCAAAGGGTCAAACAATCGTGTTTTTTTTTTCTAAAAGATTCCCATGCCTTGTTCTGAATTATGAACCTTAATTGCAACATCCGGTTTTAAGTGCAGATTTTTCAAATGAACAAAATTAAGTGCTTACGTATGCGCTATGTTGACGTAGGTTTTCGACTAATGAACTCAGATGTGGGCCGAAGAGTTTCTTAAAATTATGTTCTGCGAAAATCAGCACGTAAAAAAGTGTCAAAATTCTCCAAACGATTTTCAGCTTAGATTTTAACTACGAATGTTGAGAATCAATTGGAAAAATTGCTATTTTTTTATAGTCCGAAGAGTGTGTACAACTACAAATATTTGACGATGACGTAACCTATCTGCATAATAAGGTTTAGTTGTCATTTTTTTAGAAACCCACTTCTTGTTGACCTTTGTATTAAATGAACGAATTAAGGAGCTTATTTTGTAAAAGGAGGTCGTTATCTACCTAATGACATCATAATAATCATATTTCTCGTTCAAAATCTAAACAAGATTTCAAAATTCCAAAATGGCTTTGTATAGCCATTTCTAATGCTAAGTTTATAATCATCATCGCACAGCCAGAACGCCCGTTGGTGACAAAAAGCTACCTGAATTAAGCCCAAGAGCCTGGTTTACTGCTGCAAAACTTCTCGCTAATCTGTTTTCTACAGGCTGTAATTTGGAGAGTACACATAGAACTCCATAAGCTCCCACGCATTCAATTGGGAGGCTAGATGCAACATGAGTTACCATACTGGCAAAGCGATTTGCTTTCACATTGATAATACGCATTACCAAGAAAGGAAAAAATCCCAACCTTCGTTTGAGTTCCCGAGTTTAAATAACCCGAATCTCATAAAATAGCGAATGAGCAATGCTAATCATCCCATGGTCGACGTCATTCCGGACTTACTTGAGGTCAAGATTCAAGCAATAACATATTTCGAAAAAAGATATCAAATATGGCTTGGTACGCAAATAAGGGCTTATATAAGGGGTTAAAGGCTTTTTTGACGAAGGGCATCTCGTCTACGCGATATAAGGGGTTAAAGGCTTTTTAGTCGGAGGGAATCTCGTCTACGCGATATAAGGGGTTAAAGGCTTTTTAGACGGAGGGCATCTCGTCTACGCGATATAAGGGGTTAAATTCTTTTTAGACGGAGGGCATCTCGTCTACGCGATATAAGGGGTTAAAGGCTTTTTAGACGGAGGGCATCTCGTCTACGCGATATAAGGGGTTAAAGGCTTTTTAGACGGAGGGCATCTCGTCTACGCGATATAAGGGGTTAAAGGCTTTTTAGACGGAGGGCATCTCCGGCTCTCGAGGCGGTCTCTGCTCTACCGACCATTGAAACCTGAGGGAGGTATTTACTTCATGCCTTTACTCTTATTAGGTATAACAATAGCTAGACCACAGATTGCGAGTAGATCACGTTCGATTTCGGTCAGTCGGGTCACATGCGGCCGCATCTGGGGCACTCTCCCTGTCGGAGGCGAATAACCTCGCGACATGCACCGGCCGAACCGAACGGGTTTACCATCACACTCAACTAGGGTTGCCAACTTTTTTTCTTTAAAATACTAGCTGTTTCGCGGCGAACTTCGTACCGCCCAAAAGTAATAATTTTCAATAAAATTATATTGCGACTATAAATTGAGATGTAAGCTATCCTATGTTTCAAGTTAAATTAAACTGCACACGGTATGCAAATTTAATTAAAATCGGGTAAGTAGATTAGGAGTCCATCCCAAACAAACAGCGTGACGCGTAATTTATAAATATTAAGATAGTATTTTCGATGCTGTTACATCTAAAAATATAGTAGATGGCAAAAAAATGGAACAATATATTGTGGTTTTAAATATTTACTTTATTTTTAAATGGTACATCCATTTTTCTGCTCTATGCCTTAATAATAATTTTTTTATGATTTTATTTATTTTTAAGCATTTAACTGCTAGATGTTGAAATCTAAAGAAAACTTTACTAAAAAAAAAAAAAAAAAAAAAAATTATTTTTAAGAAAGCTTTTACTGTCAAATGTCTGCTTTAAACAAAATATAGCAGATATAGATATATAAATATACTATATATTTTTTTAGAAATATAGTATTTGATCTCCTAATCTAGTAGGACACAATTTTACGTAGTAAGGTTAGCAACCCTACACTCAACGTACGCGCGACCGCAGGCGCCGATGATATAACCAGAGGAATTCCAATGTTTTCACACTTATAACTGGCTTAGTAGGTAGGCTGTGGACACGGAGATCTTTTTTTTTTGAGAACATTTATTTGAAGTTTGTTTAAGCGCAATAGGCTATTTGACCGAAGTACGAAGTGTTGGAATCTGTACTTAAATAAGAATTTTAGCAGCAATTTTACTACAATTCTGAGAGAACAAATAATTTATAACTTTTCTAAAGAATCGTTTAAATGAAAATAGAAATGTTTTCTTTTGTTCTATAGTCACGCGACCGAAAACGCCTGGGTAGGACTAAAAATTACGTCACACGCTAGTAAACTTCAAATTGAAAATGGAATTTTCAATTTAGTTTTTTACTAATATACACAACAGAATGATGAAGCCACTTTTTTAATGGACTCCATAATCATTAGTAAGCAAAGTGAGATCGTTTTATAAAACTTGTCAAATATCCAATTTTTTCAATAGTACATCAAATCTTTTGAACAGATAACTTAGTAGCGTTCTTTTTTATAAGAATAAATAAAAATAAATATTTCCAACACTTATTTCACACCAATTAGCCTAGCCCCAAAGTAAGCACTGTAAGGCTTGTGTTATGGGATGCTACGGTAACGGATAGAATACATATACTATACAAATATAAATATATTTATATAGAAATATATATTAAACATCCATGACTGGAGTACAAATGCTCGTATTCATCACACAAACATCTGCCCCCACTGGGATTCGAACCCGGGACCTCTCGAGTCGACGACACCATGAAACCCGGCGTACAAACCACTCGGTCACGGAGGTCCTTTACCAATGTGACAATGTAATCATTAACGATCACAAATATTTCATTTAGAACAAAAAGTACCTATTTACTACCTGAATGCCAATTTTCTTAAAGTCTGCGTACTGCTATCAATGTGAAAGTTTTTATGTTTGCCACACAATCAAATAACAATTTCTGTCGAGCACTATGCATTTTAAGACAAAAAATGCCTAATTTAACAAATTACCACTATATTTGCTTTTAACACTCCCGTAATAGTAATCAAGTTAATATGTTACTTTAGCCGAAAGAGAAAGCCACAATATGTTGTTTAATTTAGGATCTAACTACATGTGCCTTGATTAGTCTATATGTAAACAACTGACGCACGTTTGTTAAGGTAATTAAAAATAATGACGGTAATTACAAGAAGTCGTGAATCCAATGGAAAATTCAATTCAATATTCACTTTGATGCATTACTCTTGTTTGAATACAGAATTAATGGATTAAAAAATTGGATGACAATATTTAAAACGAAATCATTGCTTTGCTAATCTCGATGCAACTAAAACTAGATTATGATAGTCAATGTCAACAATTGGACATTATTGTATGGGATACATCTAGATTTAGGTTAAATCGAGATTAAGCAAATTTGCTTCTAGTGGACCCTACACAACAAACAGTACAAAAATCTAAAAGAACATTTTTTTTGAGACCAACTTTGTTTTTGGAGAGCATTTTCATAATATGAATTATTATCATCAAAGATCGATTCATGATCTCCCACGTGGGCTCACAATACAACCGTTCCTACATTTTAAACAAGTAGATATTAAAACGTATTCGCAACAGAAAAACGGTCTTGAATCCTTAATCGGAATCGTGGAAGCGTCCAGTAACATCTGTTTGACCTTCGTGCCGCGGCCCCATTTTCCGGGGCAAGGTCGCCAGCGAAGCAACAAGTGACGGCGTAGTATGGGGCGTACCCATGGAAACCACAGGGAGATTGTCCCAGTCTCGACCATAGACAAAGGTACAGAACGGACTCATCGAACGGACCCGCCGTGAATGATTTTTTTATAAACTCACCAATTAATCTAGCCCCAAAGACTGTCAGACTTGTGTTATTGGATACTAGAGAAACAGATATACTGTTACAAATATAAGGAAACTAATCTAGAAACTAGCGAACGCTCGCGACTTCGTCCGCGTTTACTTTAGTTTTTTTAAGTCTCAAATTTTTTGCCGGTATTAAAAGTATCATATGTCTCAGTCCAGGTATTAAAAAACATGCGTACCAAATTTCATTAAAATCCATTCAGTAGTTTTTGCGTGATTGAGTGACAAACATAGAACTTTCACATTTATAATATACGTAGGATATATATAGAAATACATATTAACATTCATGACTTAGGTAGGTACAAATGCTCGTGTTCATCATACAAACATTTGCCCCATAGGGATTCGAACCCGGGACATCTGAGGAGGCAACACATTGAAGCCGGGCTTACATACCACTCGCGCCACGGCGGTCGTCAAAACAATTGTGAACTCTCTACAAAGAGAGAAAAATAGGCAATAGATATTTAGAGCCACAAAGCCGTAAAGTTAAATATCGATTCAACCATAATCAGATTTGACCCATAGAAAAGGATCATTACTGTAATGCCAATTTGACATTATTGTATGAGATAAATCAAATTTTTGTTTAATTGAGATTTAGCAAAATTACTGCGAGTCGAGCTTAGAAGTTAAACGAACTAGAGCTAGTCCAGATGAGCCGCTCTACGCGCGTTTTCAATCGCGTTTTTATGTTTATTGTACAGTGTTCTGAATGGATTGTTAATAATGAAGTCCTAAACACGTGTTAATCGCGCGTATATCTGACCACTGGATCGATTCGACTTTCTCACGATAACTTTTGTTTTAATTTATAGTTCGACAAGGAATCCTTAATTCTTTGTCGGTCTATGGTATCGATGCTCTGTTCCGAAGAGTTTATTGGAAGACAAGCTGGTCCCGTGCCGTCTTCATCAGCGTAATAATCGGTTCCTGATACAAATATTCTTCTCCTTATTCACATATTTCTTTTCACAGACATTTTAACAGTGGTCTCTAACGTCATTGTCAGAAATCGGTAGAGCTGCTCTCTAAAATCGGTATATTTGTACCCAAAATCGGTATATAACAAAAAATACAATATTAATTCAAATTTGTTTATTTATCACACTTACAGACTAATTTTTACGTTACTTTTTTATCGATTCCAAACGGGGGGAAGTTCTCTCAATTCGTCAGTATAATTTATTTTAATGTTGTTCGCGCATATTTCTGATATTCAACTGACGATTATATTCCTTTAGAATTTGTTAGTGTGCCATAATTAATAAAGCAGAAAAAATAACATAGTCATCACGATATGATTTTTTGTTAGTGAGATATTAACAAAACATCATATCGTGATGACTATGTTATTTTTTCTTTTTAGCAATTGTTTAACTAATCATCCATACTAACTGTTGAATGATTTCCCGTAACGTTAAGCATAAATGAAAAGATATGCCGACTTAAAAGTGTAAAATCGGTAGAAAAATTGGGACAATTTCCATGTATTCTAAGAAATCGTGGAAAAAACATTGCATTTCGGTAGGACATATGCCATATCGGTAGAAATACCGAAAAATCGGTAGGTTCGAGACCACTGGATTTTAAAGTGTACCGGCCCATCCCGGCGTGTAATTTATTAATGAAAACATTAGAAGTGTCAGGATTTGAAAACTTATAAAAATACCATCCTAATTTCCAAATTTTCTGATAATTTAGTAAACATCAGACCTTTTCTTTTCTAAGAAAGAAAAGCACTTTATAAGAAAACTTTTTCAAGTTTTCTAATGACTTGACGACAACAATGATTATTATTATTATCTCTTACTATTATTAATGAAACGAAACAATGAACAATAATAAAATGTTTCGAAGAACGCAGAAGAGTTTAAACTATTTTGCAGTACCAATTATTTCGAATATTAAAACAAATTATAGCATTGTTGGTTTGTAAAGGTTGGTAAAGAGTTAGTACTTTGATCTTTTCCAGAATATTTTATTTTTGTGAGCAGAGTATCCATTTAAGCGTGATCGTGTCTGTGTATTTTTTTCTTTTCTCGCTTGATTGCCTTACGATTCCACGTAGTTATATTATCATTGTTTTAAGTAAATTATACCAAAAACTCCATTTAAAGTTATGAGACAAAATTGAAGCTACAATTTATGTAAATATTCCAGAAAATCTACATTAGGGTGCAGGTTGATGGAACCGTGCATTGCAGATTGGCAACACACAATCCTACTTTTCGCAATAAGTATACAT
The DNA here is from genome assembly GCA_902850365.2 of Chilo suppressalis. NCBI lineage: Eukaryota > Metazoa > Arthropoda > Insecta > Lepidoptera > Crambidae > Chilo > Chilo suppressalis. The sequence goes on along the minus strand of OU963901.1, from coordinate 25,390,144 downwards.
ATATTAGGTTGAGGATTTTTTTTCGCATTTTATATGAAAATTCAAAACATTTTTTAATAAAGTTTATTTACATTTTACTATTGTATGTAGGTGCCATTTTGTTCGATAACTTTTTGCCATATTGTAGGCATAATCCCATTGCTATAGAAATTTCGGGGCTTCTGGTCCAAACATCGCGACAAGTGTTTTTGGCAGTCCTTAAGAATTCTGAAGAGACCGAAACAGGTTAATTAACCCGGGTTTCACCAGAGTCTGTGAAGCCTGACCTGACCTGACCACGACCTTTTTCGCACGTTCTTGTCGTACATGATCCACGGTTTATCATCAGTTATCAGATTCTTCAAAAATGGTTTAGTTTCATTACGTCGTAATAAAGAATCACAAATAAGTACACAGTTCATTAGGTTTCTTTCAGTGAGTTTGTGAAGCACCGAAATATCCAGCTTTTTAGTTTACCCAAAACTGTTTTGTGGTTAATTCCCAGTTCTTCGGCTAGGTCATAACAACGCATATGCCGATCTTGCTTCACTTTTTCAAAAATGACATCCTTTTTATCCTCTACAGGGCTACTAGAGCGACATGCATCTTTGATGGCAATATTTCCGTATTGAATATGCTTAAATCAAATTTATGCTACTCTCACAGACACTGCGATAGGTCCATAAATATCTCAAAAAATTTTCGCGGATTGCGTTTCATTGCGTTTTTGTAGTAATATTTCAAAATATAGATTCACTCATCTTGACAGAAAGAAAAACAAATGAAAATCGCACATTTTTCTAATTTGGAATTATCTTTTTTAAAATTTTAACTTTCTAATAATACCAAAACAAGCCAGATACAAATGGTATAGCCAAAGAGATTTTATTACAAGTTCATAAATACTATAATGCGAAAAGACTTTATCCCCAACCTATTAGTTTTCTAATCTGACCTATTAAATAACCATTTGGTAACTGCTCGTACCTGCCTAACCTACAGTAAAGATCTTTATAAGCTAACTATACTCACAGTTTACGAGTTGGCGGCTGTCCAGTGTGGGTTCGTTGTCATTTCGACAACAATCAACTAATTCTAGAACTGTTGCAGTAACCGTTGCATAAAGATACGGGTAGCCTATCATACACCCTATTGCTTTCGGTTTAAAGTTGAATTTGCGACTGTCAATTTGGAACGCATAGGAACGATGTTGGCCAGCGGCCACGTTGCCGCATTCGACATGGCTTTAGTACCAGAACCAGATAGATATCGCTTCCGCGACATGTGATTTTGCATTTGCACCTGAGTACCTACGTACCTAAATCTGTCAAGCAAGCAGAACATACAATAAGACAAAATGATAATAAGAAAATGCAATTTTGTAATAGATTTGAAGTACTTCTTGCTTTTGTGATTTGACATTGTCAAATCAGGGAAATAGCATATTCAAAGAGCATTATTAAAAGAAACACAATTTTTGAAAAAAAAAGTGTATATATACAGCCATAAATCAGGTTTATTTAAATTAAGGCTACCGCGGAAGACAAAGAACAGGCAAATACCTGTTTTTTTTAATTAGACCATAATTTGTATTCTAAAATTGAGTGTAGACGTGAGTTTTCTACTAAATATTTCTTAGTGAGATCGAGTCTACGCCACGTTCTTTATTGCTAAGCGCATAATTAAACTTATGCAAAATGTTGACTTATTATGATTATTAGATAAATTCAATCTGTCCTATATGATTTAAAATACTAAATGCTTCCATATTTTAATAACACTGTAAGTTGCGTAAATTGAATATTAAATATCCGAATAACTGGTTGAAATTTGGCAATAAGGAGGCCTACTCTCCCCACAAGTTTCAGTTAATCCCTTAACTTGAGCTTTCTTTAGCAAATATCAACATCGCCACTCTAATTGCTGAGCAATGTAAATATCTTTTTTGCCAGCGGCAAAACCGGCCATACACCGTGCGTTCTTGTTAGAGCCAGGCGCCAGCGATCAGAACAGAACTAGTTTGTCGTTCGTCGGGGTGAATGAATCGGGACGCGCATCGCCCGCTGGCGAACCGCCAACCAGCCAGCCAGCTGTGTGCAACAAGTGGCTAAGCGACCTTCGCGACATATCGCATCGCCGCTTTATATCGACTCAAGTTCAAGTTTTATGGCCCAATATAGCGGGCGTGCCGCATCATTTATGGTGCGCCTTATTTTATAACTGCTTTCTTATCAGTTATGTTTACTTGCGATTGCGTAACAATAGTAATAACTTATAAGTGACTTTAAGAATTATTCTATTAATGTGATTGTTTGAATAGCAGAAATTAATACATTTATTGGACGACATGAAATAAGTAGCTGAAGTAGACAAGTTGCCAAAGAAACGTAACAAAACAAGTTAAATATTAGTATTTTATAATACTTAAACATCTTGGGAAGCTTTAACGGCAGTCAGGCGTTTTCATTCGAAATAAGTGACTTTTATTTATTTTTTATTCGCTACAATTCTCCATTAAGTACCTTGAAACAATTCGACCAATAATAATTATATAATCTTGACTAAGTTCTTTCGGCAAAACCTATGAGTATCTATCTATACATAAAGGAACTCAAAGATTCCACAAAAAATCACTCTAAAAAACCAAAATATATTACGGACACGAATTAAAATTACATCTCCTCTTAAACACACAAACAGGTGTGCAGAGCAAACACCTACACTACATCTTTAACGGAACTAGTTTCACCAAGGAACCTATAAAAATACCATCCCGTCATCTTACTTTGCAACAGTTTGCAACATAGAAACCCAACGTTTACACCACAATTTCATTAACCGAACTCACAAAATGAACGTGTGAGAAAAGAACCGACACATAAGGAACACTAGTTATATTGCTTTTAATTTTCTCTTTGAGGCAAAGAGGTCTATTCACACGATATAAATAATTAGGTGCCTATTTTCCGTGTAAAGGAATCAACCCTTATCCTTCATTTGTAAGAGTACGTTGTAACATCTTGCAAATTAATTTCAACCGTATTGCTTTGTTCTGAATATAGGGCTGTCGGTTAATTTCGAAAAAGGATGAAGTTTGACAATATGTACTATTGCTAACCTTCATTCTTTATAACTGAGATAAAACTTTAATTAGTTTTTATAATTAAAATTGCTATGACGATAGATATTAAGAAAGTTTTTTTTATGTTTATGCAAACAAACGAACTCAGTGTTGCCAGTTCAAAAAAATATGGTGTTATAGAAAAACGCAGTAGATATATAATTGGTAGATCAATTCAATATTCCCCTAGAATTGGTAAATCAATTCAAGACATAGGGCCAGTAACGAATGAGTTTCTGTGACTTCTGCCTGTCTCAGCTCGTTTTTTAAAAATAGTAGATTCATGTAAAAAAACAGAAGAACTGGAGAAATTTCAGAAAACTGGCGATCTGGCGATGGACCTGGCAAACCCGAACGAGCTGGTAGTCCACCTGATGGTAAGTGGTCACTGTCGCCCATAGACATTTGCAGCAACAAGGGTACCACTCATGCGTTGCTGGCTTTGAAGGTAAAGATTTACCCGCCTTCTGTAGACCGTCATATCATAGCTAAGAGAGAACCGCTGAAAGAAGTTCATTCCAGATGTTTCTGGTACGCAAGATAATGGTACACGCGTAACGCATTGTGCTAGACACCAAGCGTTCAGATTAAGAAAAAATACAATGTATATTAATAACTTAGTTGTATATCCTGCAATATTTTTTTATATGAGGCGAAAGTTACGGTATTATGTGATACTCATAAAGCAGAAGAATAAGTTGAGTCTTATGCTACTTCAGCTTTATTGAATCCTTGTGGTACTTTACTGTTAAATACATTGATAATTATAATATGACCTATTGCAAAATAGTTGTACCAGTAGGAACAAAATGATTGATGATGATAATGTCAAAAATAGAGAAATTCGTTTGCCTTTATCTAAAAATTTGATCTCAGTAGATTCTGTTATACTATTTTATGTGTTTTTTTTTAAGATTTACATAAAGCAGTGACAATGCATACTTAGGCGATATATTTTAAGCATAATAAAAGCTTATTTTATACATTATATTCATAACTTGACGACGCGTACAATTTGGATTTTTCTCCTTTCTATTAAGTAAGGATATCTCTCTTGCACAATATCAAAAGCACAGTTGGCAACCCTTGTGATATGAGCTTTTTATGCTTAGACTATTTACTGATTAAAAAGGAGCTTTCACAAGGAACAGAAATAGAAGTAAAGATATAGTTACATTTAACGGCGAAACTATCATAATATACTCATGTATATTACAAATTTTATCGAGTACTTCCTTAGGTACACAATTAAAGAAATAAAAATAATGACTTTCTTTTTTTCTAAGTCCATCAGGTAGAATATCAAAAAGTATTGGACACGTATTTTTTCTTTATCCACAAATCAAAACATTACACAGATAATATTGATAGGAAATGTCGGATGACGTCTTTGTACAATGTTTACTTAGAAGTGACGTCACGAGCCCAATGTCTGACACGCTTTATCTTTGTAATTTTTGGTTAATTGACAAAGTAAAAATTAAGAGTCTATTAATATTTTTGATAATCTAACTATGACGCACTAAATAGAATTTAGTTTACTGTATCGTCATTCCTATTACCCGAATGAAATAAAGCAATTTTTATACGGGTATAGTTAATTTTACCTTTATCTTTTTCATTTTGTTACCCCACATGCACCCAATATAAAATAATATTAATTGCGGTCGCGAGGATGGCGTGTGCACCTTTCTATGCTTACCAGCCATCTGTATTTTACCGTCTTGCTTTTTTTGTCTCTATTAAAGGACCCCGAGTTGTAAAAAGCAGAGAATACATGCACGGGCAAAGAAACTCAATTGCGGAAAATGCTACAGAAAATAGAATAAATTAAAAAACCGGCCAAGTGCGTGTAGCCACGCGCAGTGGAGGATTCCGTAGTTGCTGGTTGTCACCACAAAATATTTTGGAAAGAGTCTATATTTTAAACAAGTACTTCGTCTAAGTCATTTTTAATGTTTTCTTCTAAGGAATTTTTATTAGGTCAGAAATTTCAGAAAACATAAGTTGAACGACTATTACTCTTAAACTAACGCATCTATTTTAACCATTATAATGTTCTTGAAAAGTTCATGAAAATTACTATCGTCATCATTATTATCGTTCAAATATTTTTCAAAAATTTATTCTACCATTTTGTCGGCATGATTGATATATATACATTTCACCGCAAAATTACAGCTCTCTAGTGCTGACAGTCTTCAAGCAAAACCGGGGACGGACATGACGAAACTACAAGAGTTCCTTGTCAGAACTACGGAACCCTAAAAATAGGGTGCCAACTGCAAGCCTCACGTGGATGACTCGCAAGCAGTAGTGAGTACCTACGTAAACATTTCTCCCTATATTCGCGTTAATGGAAAAGAGAAATCCCAAAAATGTCCACACGGCACGTGCTCATTCGCCACACGTCACGGTCCCGCCGTCCGCCATATTTAATCAAACGCGAACATACGCCATTTTATAAACACCATAATCGCTGTGATGGACGAAACGGTGCAATTCATAGGTACAATGTGTACATACCAACCAATGTACGTCGATAACATTGTGATCTGACGATTACGTGTTGATTTTGATTTGTAGGCTATTATTTTTAGACTTTGTTAATTTATTTGAACAGAGTCTTTCGCAATGTTTTTTGACTACCTTTTATTGCAGGATGTAATCATTATCAGCAGGCTATTAATGTCCCCACTGCTGAGACACAGGCCTTCTCTATGGATAGAGTAGGGAGATAGGGTCATGACCCACCACGCTGTCCTAGTCCGATTGGTGCTTACGACTGCAGATGCAGCCGAAACCGACATCGACATCTTCCGAAACACGGAGAAGCTTGAGATAGTTGATTTTTGGTCACCCACACAATGAGCGACCACTGCGAACAGTGCTTAACTTCAACGATCGCAGCCGAACGCACTAACCACTTAAGCCATCAAGCTCATCGGTAGAGAATGAATTCATGGCTTCTAATTTTCGGAAGTACTTATCTAAGTAAATACATAGCACAAACCAGTTTAAGTTTTCCCATTAACTTTCATAATAAATAAATTTACTAAAAATTAATACTACATTTGTCACTGATGCTCTTTGTTTTTCTAATTCTTTTACCTTAACGTGTCCTAGTTAATATTTTATCTATATTTTCAGGAAGTTTACCTGTTGGTAGGCCATCTCATTGATGACAGATGGCAACTTATCACTATTATTGTCGGAAAACATTAAGACCCGACCTTGTGTACTTATCTGAGAATCATATTACAGTTCGCAGTATCGCTCCATTCGGCGAGAAATAATATGGCGTGGATTTGTGACTATAAGCAGAAGGAAAATTAGAAGAGTAAATAAAGATAAAAAAACAAAAGAAAAGGCGCTCACTACAAATAAAATAAAAATAACATACATTCCTTTTGCTACTGAACCTATCCACAGGGACGGTCGGAGTCATAATACCTTATTACAGCGTGCATGTCCCGGAGACCTGTCAAAACTCACTCAGGGTTGTGCGTCGTATAAGCTCTTATATAGAGGCAGTTCAGTAATAAATCAAACAAGAGACAAAGCTAGACAAGGAAAGCTACTTCCATAAATGGAGCGGACTATAAGTGAGGGCGCCACTGTGCAAATACGTAAGTCTTACTAGGTAAAGCTCGTTTTTGAATGACTCTAAAATTCGAGCATACACCGACGGCGTGGACAGTGGATCGCCTTGGATCACTCACTCTTGTGTAGATAATTCCAGGGCCGCCACGTAACACAGATTAATAAATCAAAATAAATTACGAAATTCTGGTAGTAACTGGTTAATAACGAATGATGCTTTGTATAAATAGGTGCATGATTTGATAGTTTTCAAGCTTCAGATAGTTTTCAGCTTCTATTTATGCGGAAATGAATTGTGTGTCTTTGATAGTAAAGTTATTGACGTTGTTAATTGATCTCATCCTGTAAAGCATGATCGCATCACACAAGACAAACACTCGTCAGTCAGACAATTATGTCAATATTATACAGAGACAATAATGCCGCCAGATTTACTAGATGTCTTGGTAAAACATTAATATATGTAAAGTCAGGCATTGTTCGCAGATAGTTATACCCTTAAGTTTTAAGTTTGTTGTTAGAATATCATCTTGATACGTGGCTATTCACAACCTTGCGATTTTGTCAAAAAAAATTACCACGTACAACAAAACTGTGGAATACATTGTCACCCGCTGTGTTTCCGGATCAATACGACATGAAAACCTTCAAAAGAAGATCGTACTCTTCCTTTAAGGTCGGCATCGTATTTGTGATACTCCAGGTGTTTCAGGTGTCTATGGGTGACGGTAATCACTTACCATCAGGTGGGCCGTCAGCTCGTATGCCCTCTATAATATATATAAAAAAGTAATTTCAGAGTAAAGATTTTTGTAATAGCCGGAAAATATAGCAAAAAATTAAAACCATTCTCAAACTACATATCTTTTTTTTTATAGCCAGGTAGGCAAAAGACTCTACCCCACCTGATGTTAAGTGGTGATAAAGTTCAAACGCGAAGATAGCTGGTACAGCAGCTGTTATAAACTGCCACATCAACCATCCTCACCTTGCCAGCCTGCAGAAATGCTCCTTCGCGCCTCCTACTTTAAACGTTTCTTTGTCGTACTATTCGCAATTGGAATTCATTAATTCCACTTGCGAATAGTACGACAAAGAAATGAGTCACCATCGACTTTTTCGTAGCCTCTTAAACAGAATATATAAATGCAATAACATGTGCAACAAATGAATTTCGTAACAACTAACGAATAAAATGTATTCACCAAACAAAAATACTGCTCCTTTATCATTATAATAATGGAAAAATCAAATACATATATGGGAATTAATTGCAGCGCCAGCCCTATCGCAAAACCATTTATTACTTCTACTCACGGAGGAAAAACAAAGAGGAGGTGTGGTGATTAAATTTCCTCAAGAAACGACGCGTGATAATTTGCGGGATGCGGGGTGTTCAGCTCCGCCCACTTCTCAATATTTCATCTATCGGCTAATAGCAAAACTAGCTTAGGTTGATATTTATGTTACTACGTAGTAGTTCAGCTATCTAACACTAGATGTTCAAAAGTTTTGTATATAATGGGACGTACTCAGAACTTGAAGCTTCAAAAAAATGAAATATGTAGGTAAATAAATAAAATAAACGTTAACAAATTTGACCGATTTTAAAATTTTTAAGGTATAATTTTTATTATTTTAAAACATGTAACGGCTTGATGAAAAAAAATCCAGGCAGACCAGGCAGCAGACGGGACTCGAACCCGCACCCGCTCCCGTCTGCTGCCTGGTCCGCGTGGATATTTTTCTAGTTATATTTTCTTTAGATTTAAATTTTAAGGTAGTTTAAAAATAATAAAATGTTATTACAAACATAATTTTATTAAAAAACATCAATTACCTGTAAATAATAGTTTTGGTTAGTTGTTGTCGGTTGGTTGCCCTATCGTTTTGTATTGTGGCAAAATGCTTAAAACGAATATCAATATATTTTTCTGCAATCGATTTCATCAGAAATACAACATGATTAACTGTAGGTGATTGGTCAAACATATGGTTGGCCGATTTTTTAAAACAATCTTGTCCAATAAGTGATTTTAATGTATTCGATACAATTTTATGTTGACGAAAGTTAGGAGTATTCAAAGATTGCGATTTAACACAACGAATACTGCCTTCGGTCCGTATACATATTTTTATGACATCTCTAGATGGGAAAGTAAGACCACCCTTATTTTTAGTTTTTATCAAATCAAGGTCACTATCGTCGTAGTTATCAGCATATAATTCTTTGAGACAGCTCTCACATTTGATCTTGGAATGTAAATATTTGACCACATACCCAGAAATATATGCTACTATATGACGGCGCAAATAGTCACCTATAGTTGTATTTAATTGTTCATCAAATTCCAATAACATATCGTCAGGCATAGGCTCGACATCCATGCTATCCGAAGACTCGAAACTCATTTTATTTAAAATGCGATAACGTTCTGATGTAATATTATTTTTTTGCACAGAAGATTCATTTAAAATGGAAATATCTTCTTCTTCTATGGTGTCCAATCCGGTCTATTAAGTTTTGAAATCCATTGCTGTTTTAAATTATCGTTGGATGGAAATCTAAAACGAACATAAAAATAATTAAAATTTATTTACTTGGTAAAATAATTTAATACGTATTACGGCCCTGGATATTTGTAACGTTTAAAAAGTTATTCTATATGACGACAGATGGCGGCCAGTTAGTAATATATTGATAAAATTACTGTTTTAGATACTAAAAGTTATTTAGGAATAAGTGTATAACAGTTTTCAGTATTTACGTATGATTATTACAATATACTACTGCAAAATTATACGTAAACTTGTGTATTTTCTTCCTAAAAGTGTCGCCATCTGGTGTCAAGTAGTAGAATTTTAACGCTGATAGCTGAGGCTGAGAATGTTCTAGAACTTATATATTTAATTACGTATAACATTACTTACAAATGAAATGTGATGCCATCCATATTATCAGAACGTCTGTCTGAGTAACTTTGACATAGTAAAACACAAAACTTCATCCTTTTCTTGTTAAAAACGCAAAAAAACACTTATAATGCGAGTCTCGTTAAGTGTGCACCTGACGAACGCTGAAAGCATACTGACTTAGGCCCCGCCCACAATGATGACGTCAGGACCTAGTTGAAAATCACAGTGCACAGTTGCTTAGGCCAGCTCCTCTTTGTTTTTCCTCCGTGCTTCTACTTAACGATTTGTAGAACAACAAAATTTTGCACTGCGCCCGGCTTTTATGGGTGTCAGCAAAAAGTTGCAAATTGTTTGCGTTGGCTAAAATCGGCGCTATATCTGGGCCACTGCTGATTGACATTTTGGAATAACTATTACTCGTAGGTAGTATTAATAATGTTTAAAGCCTTTGGTGAATAAATAGATACCAAAGCATTATTATGAGCAGCTGCGAAAATGAATAAAACTAAACTCATGATACCAAATTACATGTTACAGAAGGTTTATAAATCATTTATGGGTCAAGGTATACATTTCTATAATAAGATTCCTAATGATATCCTTCATTTGCCTCCTCATAAATTTAAAATACACATTAAGAATTGCTTACTTAAGAAAGGATATTATACTGTCAATCAATATTTGAATGATAAAACGGTCTGGTTGTAATTTTACCTGTAGATAATTTTTTAAAAAATAATTTAAAACTAAGCCTCCCAGCCTTAGAAAGAGTTTTGAAGAGAACTTTGCACTTACTCCCTTTCATATACTTGTTCATTTTGTTTTGAAAATTGTTTCTTGCTATTTTGAGACTTTTCTTTGCACTTATTGTTAATAAATTCGTTGATTGTCTATTGTTACATATTTGACATTATGTGATGGAAGTTGACCTCAACACATGTTTGCAAGTTTCATGTCAACTTTCAATTGGACGACATTGTATGAAATAAAACAGGGAGAAAAAATCAGTCCTTGCTGAGTTTCTTGCCGGTTCTTCTCAGTGCAAGGTCTCCCGCCGTAAATTTGCGAACCGATGGCGTAGCTTTTCGATATTCACAAGTGCTTGTAACAGCCTAGACTGAATAAACGATATTCATTTCTTTTTCAATGGCAAACCCTGCTAGTGTTAAATTGTAATTGTACAAAGTCTTAGTTTTAATTTCTGTTTTGTGTCTTTTATTAATCAAGTCTTTTATTAAAGACTCCTAAAGTGGTTAATTTGTACCTAAACACTTTTTACATATTTTTACATCTAACAATGTAATTTAAGCGATTTTTTAAGCTAGATGAGAAGTTTAAGAATTCTGTGAAAGAAATAACAAATTTTTCTTAAACAACACATATTGAACCTTAACAAAAACCTTTTGGACAGAAATAACCATAATCACCAGGTATAACGTATAAGTGATTGCAAATACTTCGATCAACAATTCTATGGGAATACACACGACTATTTCAGTGAAAACTATACAAGTTCAAAATCCTATTCTACTAGTATTATAAATGTGAAAGATTGTAAGTTTGAGCGTTTGTATGTTTGTTACTCAATCACGTAAAAACTATTGAACTGATTTGGATATATGTACTTTATTTACCTGAATTTAGACACAATAATAAACTGTATAGTAATTTATACGTTATCTACGGGATTGCTACGATGTACCTTGTTTTTAGTGAGCTTCCGATATTTCGGCACTCTTGCAAGTTCCATGATCACAGAGTAAGTTAAATTGCGATATCACAAATAACATAAATTACTAGAATGTTAGTGACCATGAGAGTTCAAGACAATATATAATAATAACCTGTTTTTATCTAAGTATAATTACCTAGTTATCGTATACTTGCACAATATATTTATTTATTTATGTATTCTATACACACAAATATAGATACAGGAGCAACTCTATTAAAGATAAGATGTACAAGGGCACAACTTATTTTAGTCTCAAATTTCTTCCCGTAGGCCCGTAGTAGGAAATAATATAACAAAAGGCAGTCAGCGTGTACACTGAATATAAATACATGTTAAATACATATAAATATGGGAACTACATATATAGGTTTATATATACAAGTACATATATAATTAATAAATACATACATATAATATGGACGACGAGAAGAGAAACAATAAGAAGAACAAGGGTAAAATTAGGGGCAAGAAGATAAATAGCTCTAATTTCTGCTGGCAGCGAATTGCACAGACAGAATTCGCTATCATTATACCATTCCATTATATCTAAAATATATCTGACAATTTCAGCTATAAAACGATAGAAATCAAAAATTACAATGACAAGCTATTTAACACCACAGTTGGCGTACACAGTCATACAATAAAACGTGCTTGTTGGAAAACACAGAATGATCGGAATATAATCATTGTCAGCGCTGCGCAGTTCCTAATTTGTTGTTTCCGCTCGTCTGTCTATTCGCAACAATGACTTAGCACTGAAGAGTTAGTCACATAGAATATAATGCCCGTGTATTTGCATAATAAATTGGTGTGCCTAACTATGTAAACTCATTGGAGCTGCCAATGATTTGCCGAGCTTCTCCGAAATGTGTAGTTATTTCTACTATTCTGGATTGAGAGTGAGAGTAAAACTTTATTCGCACGAGCGTTGTTTGGGCGCTTTTTCAGACACTTCGAAGCACACAGAATGAGCCTAGAAGGGTGAACATAGACTGTTAGCACGGGAACTCGCCGACTCGCCCCCATTACACTTCCACCTAATAAATAATAGCCAATCAAACGACGCGACATCGAACAATCGAACCAATCTACGCTCACATCCGAGAGCAACGACGCAATAGCTACCAAGAGAAGGCGTAACTTCGACAAAGCCGCGCATCACCCGAACGCCTTAGCAGTTAAAGCGATTAGTTATCATACGTCCGCCCTCCCGTCCTCCAATCGTAGGTCCCTCCGATTCCTCCCACACAGGCCACAAACACCAACAGCTAGCAAACATGCACACTAGCTTAGCATTAGGCAGACACCGCACCCGTAGGATAAGAGTCCGAAGACCCGGTCTACACACGACACGCTATACCAGGTACAGGTACCTGGGCGTTTTTCCCTGCCCCCCACGACAACGGCCAACTAGAGCCGAGGTCCGAGTCTCAGAGCCGACCCCCTCAGGTTCGAGTGGTCTAGAGGCTCCAGACGGAGAGGAGACTCTCCCCGTGGGGAGACGCCATCCACCTGGAATACCTCTAGAGGCACTCGCCAATTCTCGGCTTGAAGCTTAGATTAAAACAAAAAGGGTAGATACGGCACTAGCCTCACAAAAGTGATCCGCACCAATTGTGGTCCACGACCCTAATCGCTTTAGTCACAACTTAACATGCAAACGACGTACATGTGAACGCCAAAAAGAAATATTGCTAATATTTTGTGTTTATATGATAAAACAATCCCTAAATGTGTTTTAAAAAGTGCTCAAATTGCTCAAGAACTAAAAATAAAACCCACGGCATCACTTTTCATTCGTAAGTACTATAAAATATATTTTTTCATAAAAATTCATAAAAAGTAGTGACGTCGAGTACTGGTCGCCTGATTGGTCGGTAATGCAGTGACGCGGATCTCGCCGTCTCGTTTGCGCTGCCGTTGAAACTTAACGTGCTGTTTCGTTCGGGTCGGTAATGCAGTGACGCGGATCTCGCCGTCCCGTTCGCGCAGCCGTGGGATCAGTTTTTGTTTTATGCAAGTATGAGCGTACCGTATCTACCCTTTGTGTTTTAATCTAAGGCTTGAAGTCCTCTTAGGATCTCGCCGTCCCCAAACCCGGTGATGCTGTAAAGGTCATCTGCGACCAACAGCATACACACTCAAAAAAAAAGCTACCAAGTTTTGATCAAGTTATGAGTATTTATTCACACATTACTATGGCGCGCCTGCAAGGGCCTTATAACCTCTTTCCGCGTTCTGTGATTCGAATGGATCTTTTGACTTTACATAAGCGTGTTACTAAGACTATATTTTTCTCGAGCGTTCGGTGTCGGCCGTAAATTTAAAACTACAAGTCGAGAGCGTTGTAAATGCCCTAATGTCAAGAATGCAAATCGTAAATGGCCTGAAGTATTTACGATGACTTTTGTAGATGTCTAGCATGCATAGAAAAGTATAGTTAAGGCGATGCCATACTGATGGAAATGATAGTTATGCTGGTTTAAACAACTGCTCACCCTGCGCGCAACAGAACAGTCACATCAAATAGTTCGCTAACTTTTATAAGTTTGTTTGGTTGGGAAGTTGGAACTGGGAATTATTTCCCAGTATTTAGTGTAATGTCTACTATATGTACCTAGAAAATATCGAGCCAGGTTAAACGCTTTTCACTGTAGGTATATCTATAAAATGTATTGTGATTACCAAAAAATAATTAAGGTTACACTGGTAAGTTTATATGTGAATAAACAATGAAAATTATATCGTTCAAGTTAACAAAATGCACATTAACAAAACACGTAAATCAGTGATGAGAAAACTCGGAGTTATCAGTGTACATGAACATACCGGTCGAATTGAGAACCTCATCTTTTTGAAGTCGATTAAATAGGTCGTACCAGGGTACCAATCGCCTAACGGGATTGCTATCGCTTACAATTTCATTTTGTTATTTCTAACCGCCGAAGGTTTTCAAATACCTCGCTCATTTTCTTTAATAATGTTATTACTAATGCAAAAGAAAAAAAGGAGCGCGAGCATTTGAAAACCTTCAGCGAGGTCAGAAATAAAAAAATGAAATCAAAAGCGATAGCGATAGCCATAGCAGTGCCGCTAGGCGATTGGCCCACAGGTAGGTACCCCGAGCCCTTTTCATCTTCGTATTAGAGCGAGATAGATAGTGGGGCCAGTTCCGCAATGCGCGGGAGCAGCGGTGAGCGAGTGAAAGTGACGCGGGCGCACTAATGCCGCGCTCCTGTTGTGCACTGGACTGATTCCGAAATCACTTAGCAACAGACAAACCTTATGAACATTCAATATATTGTTGTAAACTTTCATGGTTACTAACATTATGGTAATATAAGTTATTTACGGGATTGTTACCGTGTAGCTTGTTTTTAGCGAGTTTGCGATATTTCGGCACTGTTTGCAAACTAAAGTAATTGCGGGAATTTGCCAAGTGAGACTCGACATCATGTTTGTTACCTCTTAATATACAGAATACGTCATCGACATACCTTTCCGGTACGGGTATCGAACGCAATAAAAGACTTCGTCGGAGGGTAGACCGATATGTCTGCCAATAACAGCCTACCCGCAATTACTTCAGATACTCCGTGATGATGGCGCTTGCAACAGTGCCAAAATATCGGAAACTCGCTAAAAACAAGGTACATGGTAACAATCCCGTAAATAACTTATACTGTTATGAACATTCATCCAAAAACACCCAAGGACTTACTTTAAAAATCTATGACACTATAACGAAAACCTTTTGTACCATATTTTTAGGCAATAAATTATTATTATTATTAGTATAGATTTTACCGATTTCCTCCAACTTGATTTTATAAGTTTTTCCATGCTTTTAATAAGAAGGTTGTTACGGAAAAATATTAAGAAATTTGAGTAAAAGTGAAAAAGTGGAAGCTAATATTTGGATAAAAAAGAACTGCTAAATTATATGATTACTCAAGTAAATGGAGACATTCTTATGGATTATTACGTCCAACATGCAACATCAAAGATTAACATAAATGACAAAAATAACACATTTTATCTATACTTATAATAAATCTGTAGAGAAGTCAATTCTGTACATTAAATATATTTAAAAAATTACTAGCAAAGGGTGATAAGGGATCGTTAGTGATCCCAAAAATGCAATCAGTAAAATTTTTGTCTGTCTGTCTGTCTGTCTGTATGTTCAGGCATCACGTAAAAACTAACGGTTCGATTTCGATGAAACTTGGTATAATTATACCTTATTATCCTGGGCATAAAATAGGATACTTTTTATCCTGGAAAAATACGTAGAAAAAAAAAAATCTTAAATTAGTGCCGAATTTCCTGACCCAAATGTAGATCCTGTATTATATGAAATCGTTAAAACTCATATGGTTCATGGACCCTGTGGCGCACTACATTCTCACTCTCCTTGCATGCAAAACGGTCGCTGTACTAAACGATATCCAAAATCGTTAGTGGACCAAACTATAACAGGTCATGACGGATATCCTTTATATCGGCGCCGTTCGCCAAGTAGTGGTGGATTTACAGCTGAAAAAAGAGTTCTTGGCCAACAAATCACTTTAGATAACAGGTGGGTCGTGCCATATTCTCCAGTATTATCTAGAGCTTTCGGAGCACATATAAATATTGAAATGTGCAATAGTATTGAATCTATTAAGTATATATGTAAATATATTAACAAAGGTAGTGACCAAGCATCATTTGCACTAAGAAATAACGAACACGATGAGGTAGCTAAATATCAATCGGGACGGTACATTAGTTCGTCAGAAGCAGTGTGGCGAATCTTAAGTTTTCCCATACACGAGCGACATCCACCTGTAATGCATCTCGATATTCACGCAGTTATCTCTTGTCAAAGTATATATTTCAACCCAGAAAATGTAGCCGAGCGTTTAGTAAATCCAAGACGCACAACTCTTATAGCATTTTTTGAATTGTGTGGCACTGATAGCTTTGCCAAAACTTTACTCTATGATGAGATTCCCGCATATTACACATACGATAAACAACGTGGAGTATTTAACCGTCGTCGACGAGGCTCCCCAGTAGATGGCGCACCTGGAGTTTACAAGGAACATGTAATAGGAAGAGTTTACAGTGTACATCCTAACAATTTTGAATGTTTTTATTTGCGCCTATTATTACATACAGTGCGTGGACCAACATCATTTACTGACTTACGAAAAGTTGACGATATTTTATATCCTTCTTACCAAGCAGCTTGCCAAGCTCGACACTTACTCGAAAATGATCAGCATTGGGACGATGCTTTAGCAGAATCATGCGTCAGTAATAATCCAAGTCGTTTGCGAAATCTATTTGTTGTTTTGTTGACTTTTTGTGCTTTGTCTGACGCTGCGCAGTTATGGGAAAAATATAAGAAGCAACTCTCTGAGGACTTTTTCAGGAACATCTCACGTGATCAAGATACTGAAATAAATGACAATTGCCATGATTTAGCTATAAATCAGTGTTTGTTAGCTATTCAAAATGAATTAATAGCTGTCGGAGGTAAAACTCTATCAGAATATGGTTTGCCTACTCCTACTATAGCTAACGAACGAATTAACAGGGAATACGCTGCAGAACTTAATTATAATGCTGCAGAACTATTGGAAACTTTAGAAAACGGAGTACCAAGTATGACACCGGAACAAAAACAGGTATTTGACCGTGTCTGCCATAGTGTAAGCAATACTTTGGGACAAATTTTATTTCTCGATGCACCTGGTGGAACTGGGAAGACGTTTCTCACTAAATTAATATTAGCCCACTTAAGGAATCAAAACAAAATTGCACTTGCAGTTGCTTCCTCGGGTATAGCAGCGACTTTGTTACCAGGAGGCAAAACAGCGCATACGATGTTCAAAATACCAATAGACCTTGACCGCACGGAAAATCCAGTATGCGGTATTACTAGAAACTGTGACAAAGCGCAGGTTATCCGGGAGTGTAGTTTAATCATCTGGGACGAGTGCACTATGGCTCACAAAAAAGCCATAGAGGCAGTGGACAGGACTCTGAGGGACATCAGGCACATAGACCAACCCATGGGTGGTATAACTGTTCTTTTTTGTGGCGACTTCAGACAAATTCTACCGGTGATACCACGAGGAACACGAGCTGATGAAGTCAGAGCTTGCCTTAAAAGGTCGAGTCTATGGCAACATATTATATCCATGCATTTAACAACAAATATGCGGGTGAGACTCGGAGATGACCCACATGCACAACAATTTTCAAATTTATTATTAAAAATAGGCGAGGGAAGTTATCCAAATGATGAAGGAAAAGTAGCTTTAAATGATGAGTTGTGTTGTACTGTTTCGTCCCTGCAAGAGCTAATATTTGCGGTTTACGGAGACTTAAGCAGCGTTACGCATCAGCACAATACTTGGTTATGCAAAAGGTCCATTCTTACTCCTCGGAATGACCAAGCATCTATAATAAATAATGAAATATTGTCACATATTCAAGGAGAAAGTCGAGAGTATATCTCTATTAATAGAATGATGGATCAAGAAGAGTCCACTAATTACCCCATAGAATTTTTAAATTCGTTAAATGTTTCTGGACTTCCTTCACATATAATTAAGTTAAAAATCGGCGTTCCTATTATTCTTCTTCGTAATTTAAGTCCTCCGAAGCTTTGTAACGGCACTCGATTGAAGGTGGTTAATTTACAACCTAACGTAATTGAAGCTGAAATTTTAACCGGTTGTGGTGCCGGGGAAAGTGTTTTAATCCCTCGAATACCATTGATTCCCAACAATTTTCCATTTCAATTTAAGAGAATACAGTTTCCTGTAGCTTTGTGTTACGCCATGACAATAAATAAGGCTCAAGGTCAGACCCTAGGAGTTGCTGGCGTAGATCTTACCGCGAGTTGTTTTTCACACGGGCAACTTTACGTAGCTCTTTCCCGTGTAAGCAGTCCAAGAAATCTTCATGTTCATATTCCGGACGAGCTCACTAACAATGTTGTGTATGCTGAAGCTCTCAATTAACTTTCTGTCGCATTGTCACAATCACTTTTTAATTATTGCAAACTTTTCGTCACTGTCAATAATTTACTGCTTCATGCAACTTATAAAGGTCGGAATTACTATGAAAAAAATACTTACTACAGAACGCAAGCTCAACAGCAGTAGCTCAATAGAGGGATCTCCTTAATTAAGTATTATAGGCCTAGCCGTATGTGGGTCCAATAGATATTTATTTGATGTCATTGTCAGAGTTACTCAAAATGGACAAATAAACCATCCACGCGAAGACCGACATCCGCGCGGACGGAGTCGCGGGCACAGCTAGTTCAGGAATAAAAAAACAGCAATTATTTAATATTTTCTAAATATTTTGACACATCAGACGAAAATGGTAATAGGATCCAATCCTTATGCTAGCATAAAAGCAAAGAAGCTAAATTTAATCTTTTAAACATTACATCTTTATATATATAATTCTTCTATGAGTGTGTATGTCACTGAACTTCTCTTAAACGACTGGACCGATTTTGATGGAATTTTTTGTGTGTGTTCAAGGGGATCTGAGAATGGTTTAGATTCACAATTTTGTCCGCTGGACAACCCCTATTTTTTTAGGGCGGTACGAAGTTTGCTGGGTCAGCTAGTATTTTATATTTTTAACGTACTGTAAACCTTTTTCTTGTTACAAATACTTCAATTGAAATTGCTGTACTGAATGAGCTATGAAACTATAGAAAGAAATTACTAATTTAAGCAACTGAAGCTTCCACAAAGGTAAAAATTTCACTGTTGTGATGCGATACAGTTTTTCAGGTCAATGCGTGATGGTACAAAAACTACGTGAAAATGCTATCGAAATATAAATGTCATGTTTAACATTTTTTTCTTCCTATTACATGTAAGTAGGTTATCACTAACAGCACATATTGTTATACTACATTTGAGTATAAATATCGCTATTTTTCAGCACTTAGCAACATATCAGAGCTTAATTATTAGTATAGATTACATTGTTTTTATGTGAAACTGACGGCTTCATGTAATGACGTGTTTCTCCTAACACCTTTTTTTTAGTGTGTATGCTGTTGGTCGCAGATGACCTTTACAGGGTTACGGGTTTGGGGACGGCGTGATCCTAAGGGGAACTCAAGTCGAGAATTGGCGAATGCCTGTAGAGGTATTCCAGGCGGATGGCATCTCCCTACGGGGAAGTCTCCTCTCCGTCTGGACCACTCGAACCTTTGAACGGAACTAGAGAGCGTCTCTGAGACTCGGACCTCGGCTCTTTTCTGTGAAACCGTCAGTAAAATAGTCTGTTAAAAAAACTCACTCCTAATTTCGGTAGCTGCCATTTTAGACATTAGTTTGATATGCATTACGCCATTACACGGCAAAATGTCGCTATGTCTGTAGAAGCTTTAACATAAATCCGAATAAATGAAATCGTAAGTGAGATTGCATCTTACAGAATACCTATGCAGTTAGCCAGACCCGTCTTTCCCAGTGGGCACTTTGAGCAAGTGCTCACGGCCCCGTGATCGATAGAAGGCCCCCTCAGATCAAATACAAAGTCTCTAGTTCCTGTTAAATCACCAAACGGAAGTCATAGGGGCCCCATTATCCTAATATGCCCATGGCCTCCAATAGGTCAAAGACGGCACTGCAGGTAGCTGTAGATGCATACAACTTGTTGATCCCCAGTAAACAGTAACAACACCTATAGTATATGAAAAGGAAATTTCAAATTAAAGTAGCAGGCCCGTTAATAAGAAGTCAGTTAAACTGGCAGACGGACTATTAACATTTCTCTAGCGTTCCAACGGCGGCTAGACTAACTATCGTAACACTCCTCTCGGTTGCATTACAAGACGACGAACGCAATTATATGTTCCGTCTATTGCTTCCATTAGAATAAATATTCCAACGTCAAACGCGAGTTTCCCATTGTTTTCAGTTTAAGATGACCAACTTTCTATGTTACGTTTGTCTATATTCAAATACTCGCAAAGTCTTTAGTAATTCCTACTTGGATTCAAATATTATGTAAAATTATGTTTTCGAACTTTATGCAACAAAATTAATTGAGCGTGAAAAAGTGTCATATCACTTGCGCTGCCGAGTTTTCATGAACATAATATTAATTATGAACTTGTTAATGAGATTAGGGGAAATGCGACGGAATTATTAAACCTACTTATAGAGTAAGATCCCAAGGCCGCCAGACCTTACATATTATTTTCCTTACTACTTCATGGACAAAATATGGATAATCGAGTAGTATTAGTGTGTACAATGAACGTATAGATACTTCGCGATTTTTACGTACGTTGTAGAGGAAATTATAAATAATTTGAAATTAATACTGCCAGATATATAAAGTCAGCAGAATTTATTGCGAGACACTTTAAAAGTCGAAAGCAAAAGAAATTTTACCCACACTCTGAGACCTGATATTTATCAATGATATTTAGGGGCCTTTTATTATATTTTTGTAAGCTCGCAGACCAATCTTAGGGTCCATAAATTCCCTAAACTTATTTAAAGTGCCATTGTGGGAAAAGGCGCTCTCATGGTAATTAAGTGCCTTTTTCGAACAACTTCATTGAAGTTTTCTTGACGACCTCCGTGGCCGAGTGGTTTGTACGCCGGGTTTCATGGTGTCGCCGACTCGAGAGGTCCCGGATTCGAATCCCGGTGGGGGCAGATGTTTGTGTGATGAATACGTGCATTTGTACTCCAGTCATGGATGTTTAATATGTTTTTCTACATAAATATATTTATATATGTACAATATATGTATTCTATCCGTTACCCTAGTATCCCATAACACAAGCCTTATAGTGCTTACTTTGGGGCTAGGCTAATTGGTGTGAGTGTTGGAAATATTTATTTATTTAAATAGTGTTAAGGAAGCCTTTGACAAGAATTAAATAAATTATTATTATCTAATTATCAAATAATAACAGAATATAAGTAAAGTTGTGTTATTTGCTTTCGACATTAAGGCCTGTATTACAGAATGACAACTAAGTGTTGATCTTTACTTGAGAACAGTTAGAAAGGGATGTCGCTCTGTATAGCACATAGCCATATGAGCCTTAGTGTAATATGAGCCTTAGTGTCTGGCAATAAAAACTGCTTTCAGAATGTATCTGGCAGTATTCATTTCAAATTGGTTACAATATTCTCTACAACATACGTAAAATCAGTCCTCAGACTGTGAGTAAAGTGCGTAAAATGTTTACGTGCCTGTGATACCTGATAACTGAAAATTGGCCCACAGCACAAGTTAGCGAGTATCTATACGTTAATTGTACACATTAATACTACTCGATTATTCATATTTTGTCCATGAGAAAATAAGTAAGGTCTGTCGGTCTTGGGATCCTGCACTATCAGTAATGAATAATTATAAGTAGACTGAGATGAATTAATTATTGCGGATTAATAAAAAAAGTTCTGATTAATAAATTTCCGCGTAAACAAAGGTTTCTGTGTGGAAAGCTTTTAATCGATTAAAGATTATATTTGACATTAATTGTACTAAGTTGACATTAATCTTTTTAATTTCTTGGAATGATATGACATTATTAATTGTTTATTAATTTGACATGATTTTAATTTTTTTTTATTATATAGTTAACTAAACTTACAATTGGTAATTTGACTTTGTTTCTGGGTGTTTATCTATTTGACATTACTTTTTTGTTTTTTATTTTTTATTTTCTATTTTTCTTAATTTTGTTGAATTGGAATGAATGTTAATGTTTTTATGTATGACTTGCCGGCGTTTTGGATATTTCTGTAAGCCGGCATGTGTTACTGAATAAATAAACAAATAAAATACCTAAAAACTGAGAGCGCCCAAAATCTATTTTTCAAATACTATCAACTAAATGTGTATGTATCTCGCTGCACATCATAAAGGCACGTCCCATAAATAACAACACCATAAAAACCCATTCCCACTCATTTCCCACTGCAGAGTTTTACGACTAGCGAGGAAATATAAGGAAATAATATTTATGCTGACACCGTATAGGAGGCGGGTGATATTTTGATAAGACAGCAATACAAATCCGAATAAGTCTAGGATACAGCATATAAGCAGAATTATTTTAACGGAAGTACAGGAAAAGAAGGAAAGAAATACAGGAAACTGTGTTATTTTATATGTTTATTCTATTTTACCGTCGTCATTTCTCGGCTTAAACCGATGCCTGAATGGCTTATAGCATTAAGCCCGCCATTTGTCGAGTGACAATAGAGAGTAAATAAATAAACTTAGGGGATTCCCCTCATTGGACTGCGAGCAAATATAAAAAGTTTGCTATATTTTCAGTGCAGAAATAGTAAATGTGCATCGACAAGCTTTTGTACTCAATGAACAAATTCAATTGCAAAATAACCGTAACATCACTACTAAAAACTTCGAATTATGATAAAACTGAGACATTTCTGGAGGGCTTGGTGTTTGGCTATATGTTTTAATCAACATTATTATCTTTTGCATTTAGGTGATTTATAGGTATCTCAGTGGAACCACTTTCAACAATACACTCTTTGTTCAGACACAAATACACGCGCACGCACACGTACACATACACTCACACACTCATACACCCACATACAAGCATGCATACGCACAGACAAACATATCGACTTAAAGAAATATTGTAAAAAAAAATTTTTTTTTTGCTACTTTTTAGAGTTCATTATTATTAAAATATTAAGGTGATCAATAATTCAACCATGTCTTTTAGCACCGAGAGCGGGAATTCCTAATACAAGTATATATTTACTTAAAAGAAATTCCCAATCGCATTACAGTATCGGATCAAATAAAGAATTTGTATTTGTAAGCTTTTGTAGCAAAACTTCTGTTACGGTTTGTAATTGTTAGGCCATGAGTCAACATGTATCAATACTATATATTTTTAATCAACTTGAACCTGACCTTTACCAAGCTAATAACAATCTTATATCAAGCATTGTAAAGCTCAAAGACACTTGAAGTAACTAAACAATTTTAGGTAACTTATCTTGTGGCTGTCTGTTCTAACTTTATAAATTGTGAAGGTAAAAAGAATTAACTACTGAATCAAGAATCCATGGCAGAGAACTTGAGTGAGATCCAACAAGAATAAAAGACGCACGATATCTAATCAATTTTTTACTTCACCAGTGGAATGATTAAGTAACTAATTATTTACGCGATAACGCATTCTAATACAGAGAAAATACAAAGCGAATAGGTTGGTAGGTACAAACACAACACAAATATAGAACAGATTTACAGATATCATAGCGAATCCCTAGAAGTGAAGCGTCCGTCTGTCCGTCGAACTCCACCTTCCAGAAGACAATGGCAGTGAAATAACACAACCTTTTGGTGGTGATTGGGCTCCATGGAGTAGGAGATATGGTATGTTATGTTTCTTTGTCAGGGATCACATCAAGTATTTCGAGAAGCGCGTAGAAATAAGCAATAGACACGCGAGATGTCAATATAGGAACTTATTATATCAGCCTCCTTGCCACGCATATATTTATAAAGTTAATGCCTACAATATGTCAATTGATATATAATAAATTACCCGACATTATGAAATTAGAAACTGGAACAATGTTTAAAAGTAAGTTGACAAAATGGTTACAAAAAAATATGTTATTATAGTAAAGGAATTATGACAGAGATGGCAAAATAGCTGACTTCAATATTTGCACACCTGCCTGCAGGTAGAATACATGTTCTTACTTCTATGAAATGTACCAACCTATGAACTGTATTTTGGCAAATAAATTATATTATTATTATTATTCAACGTGGCAAGGTGAGAATGGCTAGAGTGATGCAAATTTCTGCCACAATCTGTTGGGGTGGGGTAATTTGCTACTCATTGTTCATATCTACCCTAGCGTGTTATGGAATACTAGGGTAACGGATAGAATACATATATTGTACATATATAAGTATATTTATATAGAAATACATATAAAACATCCATGACTGGAGTACAAATGTTCGTATTCATCACACAAACATCTGCCCCCACCGGAATTCGAACCCGGGACCTCTCGAGTCGGCGTCACGATGAAGGAGGGCGTATAAACCACTCGGCCACGGAGGTCGTTATTAACTATAGGGTATGCAAATACATATTTTAAATTCCCTTGACTTTGATTAAAAGAGAAAAATAATTGTCTCTTTCATAACATAAAACTTGAACTTCAATATGTATTTGACACTAGTTGGGTCTAAGATAAAAAGTTACAAGCTGGTAAGTTCTGTATTTCATGCGCTCACAGTGGGTACAATGTGAGAGGAACTCTTAATTATATTTTTATTGCACTTTCAAACAGCTTAACTAATCATTGCGCAATTTGACATTTTCAGAATTAACAACAGCAGTCATAATTGCAGATATTTCATGATCTGTTGCACAATGTAGTCATTTCTTAGCGTTTTACAGCCATTAATAATCAAATTAATAATAAGTGCATAATATTTTATATAATTAATTAAAAAACATAATGCAATATATAATTTTTAACTTCAAAGTCATCAACATAGTTATGTCAAATAAATTTTACACGAAGAATAAATAATAAGTAGTTAAACTTTGCCTCTATGTTTTGCTTTTTCAGTAAATGCTTATTAAGTGTCGACACACACGGGCCACCGACCACAAACACAAAACGCCGCCACCGGCATATTTCTTGTAGTTTTCATACATTTTATATGGACTCGCCACACACTTTACGCCGGTGGCCACCACACGCTACAAATCATCGTTGCTCGCTTCTTGTGGCCCACACCGGCCACTTAATGCGCCGATACAAAACGCCGCCACACGTCACTCGCGCGATTCCCCACTCCTCTCTCCCTTACCTTAGTCGACCGCTGTCGCGCACTTCAGCCACTTTAGTAGTCGCTTCTAGCTTCCTCGTAGCGGCGTTTGTGGCTGTGGCGTGTGACCGGTGTGCGGCAACACTAAATCTCCACACTAGACGTTTTTAGTGGTGACAAAAAATTTAGATATTTTTGGCCTTTTTCGAGGGCTTCTAGTTTCTTTGAAACACGAGTTATCGCAAAAAGGAAGACATAGGAGCATAGAATGAATAAAATTATATTTTATGTATCAAATTCAATTCTTTTGTGATTAAAATCAAGGAGGAATCGGTTGGAACCTTTTTATGGAAAAAACATTGCCAGCCTCCCCCTTAATACTTCGCAGAAGCTTCTTCTCGTCTCTTAAGAAGAAACCTTTGTTTTATTTCTCTGATAAAACCTTCGGAGCTTATCCCGTGTAAAGGTTCTCCAAATTAATTACACGGCGTAGGAGATGCCTTCGAATACAACAAAAAAACCGGCCAAGTGTGTGTCGTGCCACGCGCAGTGTAGGAGTCTTTATTTTCTACATCGGAAATTAGAAAAACCAATTAATATCAATCTATGTATCTCAACTAAAATACCTAAATGAAAGTGCGTCTCAAAGTCAAAAGCAATTCGATATTATATTTTTTTTAAATACGCTAACCACTGGCTACGGTTGCAAGGTTATGTCAGACTTTAACTGACTAAAAGCTTCATCTGAAGGGATCACCTGAATAGGGGAAACAATATTTAAAAATCATCCAATGAAATATCCGAACGCTCAATAAAAGTCTTTCGAATGTAGCTCGACAAAGTAAATAACAAAATCATTACTCTGACGACGCATTCCTGCAAAGGATGCGAAACGTCAATAAATAAATAAAATCAGTGCATCTAACCCGTTAATTTTATTTAATTGTAGTTATATTTTCAATCCATAATTCTAACACTTGTAATAATGTAAAAAGTTTTCTTTTAAGTTATTAAATCTAAAGAACATTTATACTAGAAAAAAAAAACACGCGGTCCAGGCAGCGGACGGCACTCGAACCCGCACTCTTCGCAATCCGGGCGAATGCACTGACCAATTATGCTACCACGGCCGTGATGGCCGTGTCGAAATTTTCCTAGCCTTAAGCTGCAAGGCAGCGCCATCTCTTCGCATTGTAGGTAACCCACAATGTCATGTCATGTTATAGGTACTTTCTGAACAGTTTTCGTATTTGGTAACGCATCATCTTACCCTGCTTATCGGTACATTCCAGTATCATACTGGCCGCGTCAACTTTTCGGAATCTTTAAACGTTTTGCACTGCAACCTATTGTATAATTAATCAGTACGAAGCTTTACCAATTGTGTATTCTGTCTCTTCACTGCTGTAATTTATAGTTGATTGTTTTTGGGCGTTTTCAGACTAGCGTTTTATACACGCGTATAAGCTCGTTTTTGAAAGCCCTTGTAATCGCGTATAGGCGCACCTTTCTTTTGCCATACGCGCAACTCGTACGAGCGTTGACGCGCTTGTAAGCTCGTATAGGCGCGAGCCACTACCGGTTGGAGCGCACTCTTCAAATTATGCCCGTGTATGCGAGTAAGAATTTTTAAAGCGCTTAATGTAGCGCGCGTGAAAGCGCGTATGCCGAAACGACCGTATCTATATGCGCAAAAAAAACGCTAGTCTGAAACCGCCCTAAACGACTGACTTCTAATTTTTGTTCGTAATTCGTAATATATTATAACTATGTAAAGTACGGTTGAAGAGGAAGTGTTCGGGGCCGCGTGGGCGGTATGTTTATCAGTAGGAGCGTTATCAGCATCAGGCTCGTCGTACCGTCCCGGCCGCCATTGATTTTCACTCGGCTGGAAAGGTTGACTGGCGGCAGGCAATAAACAAAATACCTACATTTAGCTTTCGTGCGAACACAAAGCTTATATTTGATGGTCTCAAGCGGACATTGCCATCGGCGTAGCTAGGTAGGTTTTTCTCCGAGGAGATGCCAGGTCAGGCCAGTTGAACATAGTGATTAATTTTTCAACTGTAAAGCCATTCTTTAACATTTGAATTTTAGCGTGGGCAGAGATTTTTCTGTAGTGAGCATCGTCCAGCCTTCTTTTTTATACTTTATTTTTTTAGGAGCTTTCATCGATATATATGACGATCATGCCAGCTCCACCTTAGCCAAATCTTATTTACTAAAATATACTAAACTAGCGGACCCGACAGACGTTGTCCTGTCTACACGTCTTTGTGAATCTAAACCATTCTCAGATCCCCTTGAACACACACAAAAAATTTCATCAAAATCGGTCCAGTCGTTTAAGAGAAGTTCAGTGACATACACACTCACAAAAGAATTATATATATAAAGATACAAACAATTGAAAAATGTATAAAAATTTTAGCGGCCCCTGAAGATGGCTCAGCTAAGGAATTGGTCATATTACCAACATCCTGTTCCACTCTCGCTTCCTCCTGACTACGCCCATAGGTTATCTCATGTTTTGTAATGGGTAAGCTTCCATACTAGCATATGGTTGTAGGTTTGCATATCTCGGTAAGATGCTATCTGGACGCCGTCGCCATATGGTTGATAAAATATAGATGACGGCGATGTACATCTCCGATATTTTGATACAAATAACTTATTATATTAAAATGGAAAACAAGCACATGTTTCGCTTAATCGTAAGCTTTCAGCTGGCCTTTATTAAACACAAGGGATGTTTGCAGAGCTTCGTAATAAATCTTTGCTGTATTCTTGGGAAAATACTCAACAGAGCTTATTTCACAACTTATATACAAGAATTATGATACATTTAAAAGAGCATTGCTTTCGAATTGATCAAGTTTCAGCTAGTGTAGCGCATGTTTTTGATGTCGATGAACACCGGCTGTGCACACGAAAAAGTGTGACGTCATGTCACGTTGTCACGAGTTAGTTCAACGTTCCGCGGTGTGTATGGTTTGAGATCGAGGGGTTCCTTCAACCCCATCTCCCCCTTCCCCCTGACACCCCTAGCCCTCGAAGAGTACCTCGCACCCGCTGAGCCCAATTCGGCCCCCCATAAGCCTACTTTACAAACAAACATTTTTTAGCTCATAAATCGGGCGCCGCGACCATGACGCCACTCCCAACGCGCATTCGGAAGACTGCGGCCCTCAGAGTCCCCTGTCTATTTCACCGAGCTCTTGAACTGGGTGAAATGGACAGGTAGGAGTCCATAAATACATTCGTCTTGCTACTCCCGACCCCTGCTCTCCCGATCCTGGGAGGCCTTCAGTCTCAATCCGATACGCGTCCACATCAGAGTGCACCCGTCCTCGAAGAACACTTAGCAGTAATATTTACTAAGGCAGCTTTGCATCATCCCCTTCTGAGGGGATAATCGCATACCTCATGGATATATACAATATATACGCATCCCCCACGGGTGTGTTTTAGTCTGTAAAAGTCTGACATAACCTTGCAGCCGGCTGTAAGGTATCCATGAGGATTTCACAACCGCTCTCCCGCATGGGAGGGAAAAAAAAGTCCCGGTGGCGTTATACCTTTTCCTGGTATAAAAAAAGACTTTATCTTATGCAAATCCGGCACTGATGTCATGATGCATCCACTTAACACCGATGTTAGGTACATTTCGTAGAATAACAATTTGCAACATGATAACACTATTGTACAAAAAACAGCTTTAATATAAGTTATATACGAGTATATTTACTTTGAAAAGGTTTTGACGATGCATATAGTAATAAGGATTTATCACGTTACCTACATTCGCTTACCAGATTATTTTTCCAATAAATAATAAATAAATAAATATTTTCAACACTCACTCCAATAAGCCTAGCCCCAAAGTAAGCACTGTAAGGCTTGTGTTATGGGATACTAGGGTAACGGATAGAATACTTAAACTGTACATATATAAGAATATTTATATAGAAATACATATTTAACATCCATGACTGGAGTACAAATGCTCGTATTCATCACACAAACATCTACCCCCACTGAGATTCGAACCCGGGACCTCTCGGCAACACAATAAAACCAGGCGTACAAACCACTCGGCCACGGAGGTCGTCAAATAAATCTGAACATCTATATGATTTAGTAAACGTATGAAAGATTAACCAGAAGTTACTCTTATCTTATATGATTACCTACAACTGTTTAGGAATTCCGAAGTCCACAATGAAAAGAATGTGACGAGCAAAAGCTCACTGGTAGTCTATTAATATAGCCAGACTTGAGAATTACTGGTAATATAAGTTATTACAGATAGAACTACATAAAAGAAAAACATATTATGTTTATTTTCATCCTACTCTTACTAATATTATAAATTTGATTATGTATGATTGTTACTCAATCACGCAGAAACGGCTCAAGTAATTTTATCAAATTTAAAATTAATATTTGTATACTTTCATTATAATTTGCTATGCCCTTGCAGGGTTCATGCTTGCGAGCTGTTATTAGATTTAAGAACTAAATGTTACCAAAATGAAGCAATAAATATTATGACTATGACTATAACAGCCGAACAAATTTATATGAAATAGCTTATAACCTGGAAAGTGATATACATAATATACTTTTTATCCCGGAATAGTGTAAGGTTCCTGAGAGATTTTCAGAAAAAGTTAATATGAACGAAGTCTTGGGCGACCACTGGTCCTTTATAAGTAGACGAAAAACACCAGATCCGTCTGACTGATCGTAAGCGGTCACTGTGGCTTTTCGACGCCTGCGACACCTGCAATATGTAAATTTTCTTAATTATGAAATAGCAGCCAAGCCCGACTGGGCGAGTTCCTTTCTAGTCTACACTTGGTGGTAAAATATGTTTGGTTGTATTTGGAGCTTCGGAATACTGGAACTATACTATGGCTACGCTTGCCAGATAGCCGAGAAATCCGGGATTGCCCTGAATTTTACGTCGTGTCCAGTAATTAGACCTTATTATCCCGGATTCCGATAATGCGCTAGTTTCGTAACAAGATAAACTAATAACGAATGGCACCGCTGGCATGCTCGATGTTTTAATTCTGGGGTGGAGGGGGTTTTTGATTTTATGTTTCCTTTTTTCAGGGGGGCTACAAATGTCCCGGAATTGATAAGCCAGCATCTGGCAACCCTACTGCGGCCAAAGCACGAATGGAGTTTTTGGCGGGATTTCATCGAGTGCGGTTGGCGTTTTATTTTAATTATTCTTAAATTCGTTCATAGTGGATATTGTGAAATAAAATTGGTGTGGTTTTGTGTAACAACCGTCTGCGTAACTGAAGAATTAGTGGAATAGTTAAAATATACGCTATTCCGGTCAAGTGGACGTGAGAATTTTATTGTAGTGTTGACTACCTCACAGAAGCTTATCGAAAAGGCCAACTCGATACATTTCGTGCCAAACACTCCAAGAAACATTAGAATGCGTCACACCGACATTCTAATGTAAAAACAAAAAGAAGATTAATTTAATTAAAGACTAGGCTGTATGGGCATTGTTCCCTTTGCCTTCCCTAAAACGGGAGAACTTCAACAAAAAAAAAACCAAGCACAAATTTTGATAGCTCCCTAATCGCATCCCATTGTCAAAGTTTCTATGTAAACTAAGCAGCGCCCAACTGAAACAAAAAACTGGCTCCTTTCACACAAAATTTAAAGATAACGATACGATTACGAATCTGAGAAAGTTTATCCTTGTAGTAGGGGAGCCCAAGCGGGTATTTTTGGATTCACTCGAGCGCGGCAGAATTACATATGGGGTGCAACCTTGCACGTAGTTAAGTACTCCCACTATACCTGAGCCATCTATGAAGGGCCGAACGTCTAGGGCAGCAAAAACAAAATTTCAACAAACGGCCATGACTTTTGGTCGGGTCCAAATCGTTAGTCTTTTGAATAGGAGCTACTGGAGGGTTCACGTAACATCCGTTCTCAATGTCTGACGCGCTCAGTTATTTTTTCCTATATTCTACCCCTTCATACGGCCACCCCCATATCATGCAAACCGCGGCAAATCAGTATTTTTTTCTGTTCTTAGAAACGTTATATGAACCCTCTAGTAGCTTATATTCAAAAGACTGACGATATGGGTGCGACCAATAGTCATGACCGGTCGTTGAAATTTTGTTTTTGCTGCCCTAGACGTTCAGCCCTACATAGAGGGCTCAGGTATGATGGGAGTACTTAACTAGGTGCAAAGTTGCTCCCCATATATTATTCTGCCGCGCTCGAGTAAATCCAAAAATCCCCGCTTGGGCTATTGCGCCTCTTAACCGATTTTAAAAAGCTACATCGTTAAAGGCTAAATTTAATCCGCGTAAAATCAAATTTCAGCCTTGCAAAACCGAAACGGATGGCTTGTAAAGCAAATGAAAATATAGCGTGGTATCTGCGATATTAACCACTTTGCGCCTACGCAGATCCGTATCATATAAAATGTAGACCACGCGTCTGTCACTCCATATCCTTAATGCCTTATTTCACTTAAAACGGGATTAATATCAATTTTGTTCACTTGACTAATTAATTGGCTTTGCAGTACTTATATCACTTTATATTATGAAAAAATAAATACCTGGCGTTACTCGTTAAGAAGTACTCGTACCTCGGCTACGCGCACAACGATAACAACTTCGCTTCGGTCGTGCTAACCTGGAAGTTGTTATTGCATCTTCCGCAAAAGTCGGTTGAACTTTATTACCTCGAGATTCAGTATGCAAATGTATGTGTGTGTGTGTGTGTGTTCATTTCGGAAAGCACAGTCACCGGTTTACAATCCTGGCTGTGTCTGCCATCGATTCCACCCACCGTCATCTACACTGGACTCGCGGGTAACGGTTATTTCAACAAACACATTTCCGAATCCATTTTCAGTGACTTAATTGGCTATTGCTAAAGCTCATATTTCAGACGTTCGAGCTTAAAGAAATCTGTTCATTTTATTATTTATAGTTGCCGACAATTCAATACACTTATATTGCCTTCAATCGTAATTTTAACACGATCAATGTTACATTTTATCGTAGAAAAACTTGTTCGTATGTAACAGTTAATGTGGAACTAATTCACTTTTATATTAAACTCATATTCAAGTAATTTTTGATATAACATAACGCGAGTTCTATGGTTTAACATGCGTGAATTAATGCTACGGTGAATTCTAGTTGCCACACCACATATAAAATGTTAAAACTTTTGCGATGTATATATATAGATCAGAATTTTAAAAATCTTCCAATGAAATAACCGAACGCTCAATAAAAGTCTTTCGAAGGTAGCTCGACAAAATTAAATAAAAAATCATTATTCTGACGATGCAGATTTGAAAAGGGTACGAAACGTCAATAAATAAATAAAGTTTCGTGCATTAACCCGTTAAAACTAGTTTTATTTAATGAGTGATGTGCGTGAAAACCTAAGAAACAAATACTTAATGTAGTTATTCTTTGATTCAATCGAACTATATTTCAATTAATTACTAATATTACTAAGATCCCTTACAGACAAAGGCTTTCTATTTCCCGATACGAGTAGTTTACCAATAACATAATTTGAAGGCATTGTCACCGATTCCGAATCGCTACAACGCATAGACATTGGACTGACTAAAACAAAATGGGAGTAGGCATACGGAGCTTTCCCGTCTGTCAAATTGGACATACAAATTGGGCATACAAACGACATGTTGTGCGCACGATATGGCAGTGTATGGTGTCATTGTTTATATGTGCAAGTGACGTAGTTACAGATTTGTTTTTCTTGCGTGTACGTTAAACTTCATTTCGTGTAGATCTCAGACCCGCTTGCTTAATTGAAATTAAGGTTTAATCGTGTTTAATACATTTTTACACCTTTGTTATTATTATAAAATTAAAAGAGACAAAAGGAGACTTATCTTTTATTTTGTGTTACTAAACAGGCCCGCCCTGCCAGAATAACAGCGCTGGTGGACACAATGTCGCATAAGCTAATGCTGACGGAATGGTGAGGGTCCTGGTTAGCCCTGAGGTTTTTTTTATTTGTATCTGTAATGTGTAATATCTGTAATATGAGGGTTAATAAAATTATATTCTATTCTATTCTATTTAAACTTAATCAAGTTTTTTGCTGTTGATTAGCTTTTTAATTTGTATTAAGAATTTTGGTGCAAGTGGTCATCAGAACTAATATTGATATTGACTGCACTTCACCATCGTCTCCGTTTGCATTTAGAAAGACTTCTAAAGAGTTGTCAATTTCATACGAGTATTTCGCAGTCCATCCATTTTCTATGTCCTTGTTATTACGTAGTGACTATTATCTAATCTGTTATATTATACATACGCACACTTGCACGCATACATCTTTAAGCCGATCAGTCGATAGAAAATCTGCAGTCTGCTAGGACTCCTGACCTACAAAGATTTAGCGCAAAATACCTAATCTAAATTCCGGTTTAACGAAAAGGTCCGACATATATCTGGTTATTTACGGCGTTTGCTTCTTTGGACACGTACCAGAGATAAGCTAGAAAACACATACATTATTCTGGAAAAACCGGCCATATGCGAGTAAGACCCGCACACAATGTATTCCATACCGTTGTACAAAGATTTACATTTAAATTACAGCTATTGTTAAAGACGACTAATAAAACGGCCTTATTTAACAAATCACAGTTTTGGTATGCTTAAAACCCTTTTTGGTTAGGTAATCAATATAAGTACATATAAAGTGACACAATAGTAAACACACACATTCATACCATAGCAGGGTTACCAACCCTTACCAAAATTTTACCCTAAGTATTTTTAAAATTCCCCTAAAATCCCCTAAATATAGAAATTTATATGTACCTACTTATCTTATTACCTAAATTCCTTCGTTGCTCATAAATTAAAACGTTACATATTTAGTTACAGTAAATTATTTTATTGAATAAATACATTTTCCGAATGAAAAATCAAACGAAAATGAACTGACAGGCTGTTAAATCTTATTTAGCTGTTTTGATTGGTGGAAGGCAAAGAACTTTAGTCCATACAGCCTTAGGAAACAATCTGCCACACAGTAAGTTCAGTCGTTTCATATCGTGGTGCATTCCATTCTAGGCAAAAACTGAAAGAAAACACACGCTTTGTTTTTCGATTTAATTGCAAGTTTTGTTAAAAGCCCCTAAAAGAACCTCCAAAAAATTCCAGCCCCTAAAAAAGTCTGTTTTAACCTCTCTAGCCCCTAAATCTGGGGGCAAAACCCCTAAGTTGGGAACCGTGTACCATAGTAGGGTTGCCAACCTACTAGAGTCTGTGCGGAAATAGAATGGGCGTGGCAGAAAACGGAACTAACATTAAGATTTTTATTGGCAATCAAACCCAGCAATCTGTAAAACGTCAAAGTTTTGTATTGATACGGATTTGTTTGTTGTTGTGATTTCTTGCAATTTTTGTATTTAATCATGTCTAAAAGGGGTAAAACCTTACAAATACGGTAGAAAAGCACTACAGCGCCCTCCAATCTAAATCCCATTCTCTTTCCGCACAGACTCTATATAATATAGTGGTACCCAATCTGGCATGATTATCTAAAGCTAAACTTAAAATTGACAACAGTGTATTCCTGTCATTGTCTATACAGAATGAAAAAGACAGACTGATGTCAAATTTAGTTTTAAGTTTAGAGAATCCTAGCAGAATCGACACCGCTATCCCACTATGTATATTAGGGGCCCCCGCTTACAGAGGTCGAAATGTGCCGTTTTTTATAGTACTGACAAACAAAGCATGCCCGAAAGACGACGCGAAATGTATGTAAACAAACATGTCAAAACGTGTTACAACCTGATTAATTAGTCTCTCAATTATACAGGTAATTGAGCTACAGAGTCTCAATTATAGAGGTAAACATCGAAAGAGTCTTAAGAATTCAAATTTCATTTAACCAGGTTCAAAAAGTCCCATTAACAGAGGTAATTTAATGAAAAAGAACCGGGACCTCATTGCAACTCTCAATAATAGAGGTTTCTCACTTATCCAGGTCCCACTTAACCAGGTTTCACTGTAATTACAAAAATAAAGTAAATATTTTTTTCCATTATATTGTCATCTTCTATATTTTTAGAGGTAACAGCTTCGAAAGTACTATATTTGATAGAAAAAGAGTTGGTAACCCTATATCATAGTGCGAGCGGTAACACGAAGTGATACCTAAACTTCTTCAGCATAAAAAAATACAAATTTTTAAACACAATTTGGCGTTACAATCTTTTACGTACCTAACTACATACCATTTTTTGTGTTAAAAGGGTAGCAAACAAGCATATGGCCCGCCTGATGGTAAGCGGCCACCATAGCATCTCTTATCTATTAGACAAGTCCGTCCGTCCGTCCGTCCGTCTGTCTGTGGTGCTGTTTGAGCGGCCAAACCGTAAGAGATAGATAAAGAGAATGTTTAAGTTATAAGTTAAGAATAGTCTGATCAGACTACAAACCAGATTTGAGTAACGTAGCACTTCCGCTTTTCGAGAAATCACGAATTTCAAACGAAACCACACAAAATCTCCGAAGTTCTCAATTAATAATTTTTTTTTTTATTTTTTTTTTTTTTAGGTTTTGGTGAACATTTGGTTCACTGGTTTGCTAGTATAACTATATTTAGACTCTTACGATAAAACAACTATCACTCGCGCCGTTGCCTAACCCTGATCAAATCCTCTGCTCCGTGAAATCCCGGAACCTTATTCACCGACAGAAACAATACCATTAAAAAGTGTTTCATTTAACTGTGGTCGTATTATGTATTATTTTAAAGTCTTAAATAATCCAGTGATAAATGTTATTATGAAAGCCACAAAACAACCAAATAACGTTTTGCTCAACGTCGTCAGTAACTTTTCCGACGTTTTAATATTTATCCAAAAGTTTTGTGAAAATGAAAACGAAATCTTCCCCCAAGAAGTTTCCGAGTTTTCTTACTGTATCATAATTTATTCAATAGTAATTCTTCAATGGAAATATTCATCAGTTGCAAATTGTTTTTATTTCCAATTATGTACACCTGTTTTGTGTTAAGCGAGCATACTTACCTGCTCTTCTTTTTATCCTACATTTAGAAAGCAATGAATATTATGTAGGCTTCAATACAGTTTCATGCACATCTAGTTTTTCTACCACACTTGTTATTTAACTTCCTTTGTTTTGTATTAAAAGTAGAGTAAGTAAATATTTCCTTTTTCTAACAAAATTATTTTTTAACATAAATATATACATGAATAATATATGTGAATTCATGTAGATTCCGTCAAACCATCACTTCATTTAACCGGGTGCTAAAAATATAAAAAGAAACTTACTGCTTTAGGTTTTTCTGAATTTCTTCTATAAGCCCTTTTACAAAATTGAACCGCTGCCGTACTAATCGGCGAGTAGGTAGATTTGCACTAGTATATGTATATTGCATTTTACGGGTGGTGTTTAGAGTCTTATAAAATAATTATTAAAGAACTTATTATAAAAATATATACATATTTCAGTAGTTCACTGATGGTAGATTAGTTTTATGAAATTTTTTGATAGTAAATCTATTTAATTCAATATCAAAATACGAGGTAAACCTGCATTATTTTTTTGAAAACTCACGGAGGTTAGATGTTTCGTTTGATAATTAATGAGATAGAAAATCAAAATTCTAATACATTATGTTACAACAAAAACATATTTACGATGTCGTAGTAATTAATTTGATCTAATTTATTGGAGTTTACTCCTTAAGAATCGATTTGCTTTTATAAGGGGCCCGGTATGAGAAAAATGTGAGGAGTAAAATCTATCGATGAATGACCTCGTTACGTTTTTGGTGCGCATCCTATGTCGCGCAACTTTGACAAACAAAGATGACGGATTGACATTAATAAAAATTTTAAAATCTGAACTGAATTTAGATATTGTTTCTGATAGAGCAATGGGGTCAACGAGGTATAGTACAACCATTGATGCGGTATTTTCAAGATTCGTGAACCACGTATCTACGTACGTCCATGTGTCTTATTTTAGTTACCATAACCACTTGTCACTGTAATTAATAATGCAGACAATGTTGATTTAATTAATATTTAAAAAAATGATAATAGTCTGATAATAATAATTACATAATTTATCAACATTCCTAATGATATATTTATGCACATCTGAAATTGACTATTGTAAAAAGTTTAATGTAAAATATTTCGTCGATTAGTTATAATAAATGTTTATGAAATGAATAAATATATATTTTTGTATGTATATTATTTTCATTAATTTGTTAATTTACCTTTTCATACAGTATCAATCTTTTTTAAGTTAAATAAACTCTTTTTGCGTCTGGTTAGACTATCGAACTTAAGGAGTAAACACCAGTCGTACGTCGGAGCTGACACACACAATTTTTTGAACATTATTGAGAGATTCAGGCGTTTGAAATTGTGCATATTATCGTTTTTTCTGTAAAGTAGCTGCAATAGAACGATCAGTACATAAAGAGGAAAATAGTATTTGCAAATATTCTACATTAACTTTTAATAGGAAGAATAATTCTACTGTTAACTTGTATTGGAAACAGTCAAAATCTTTTCAAAGGGGGTAAATAAGGCGCTCAAAAATTACGATTGTTCGCAAAAAATGTGAAAGGGCTCTTAAGTCATAATAATATTTTGCCCTTATGATTAGCTTGAGGTCCTTTGCTGTTAAACCCGCGTTAATTTGAGGAAAATGTGCTATGTGTTCATTCTCTCCAACTGCTGGATTTCGCATCAGTTTTAGTAAACAATTTTAACTATCAATCAAGTCTTTATAATAAAAATATCTCTTTAATCAAATTATTTTTTCCATTTATATTTCTACTAGCTGACCCAGCGAACTTCGTACCGCCCTAAAAAAATAGGGGTTGTCCAGCGGACAAAATTGTGAATCTAAACCATTCTCAGATCCCCTTGAACACACACAAAAAATTTCATCAAAATCGGTCCAGTCGTTTAAGAGAAGTTCAGTGACATACACACTCACAGAAGAATTATATATATAAAGATAAAGATGTATGTAACATTGTCCTATTAATTTTGAATTCTTAGAAATACTTATTACGTTATCGTAAATTCCTATCGCAAGGATGTCGATATTGTCGAGTGTACCCATAGGTAATTGCAGCTCTAACCGAATGTGCCGCCTAGTTAACCGAGTATTAGTAAGTAAGAGTAACCGGCAGTAGTTGCTTACAATGTTTAAAGTAATTACTTCAGTTAGCTTAGGCATGGCATACTACAGTTCATCAAGAATAAATAAGTAATAATTATTAAAAATATTAGGAAAAAGAACAATAGTACTGAGAATTCAGTACCTCTAGCACGAATCATTATCGAATTCGAATAGTTTGCAAACCGAAATGTCAATATCAAATTTGTATGAAAACTTGAACAGCACTTGAGTTTCTCTGTCACTTAAGAACTTGGTACGTGCTAGGGGTATTACCCTAGGGTACGTACTGTACCTTATCACGAACCTACATCGAATTCGTAACGTTTGAGAGTCCGGAATGTCATTATCAAATTTGTACTGATTTTTAGTTCTCGTTACGTACTTCGTGGCGCTACTGTTCAAGTTTCCATACAAAATTTGACATCGACATTTCGTACGCGCAAACGATACGAATTCGATATTGGTTCGTGCTAGGGGTATAGTTTTCATTTCAAATACCAAACTCATTATTTAAAAATTTGGAATACTTGTTGAGAACTTTATAAATGTCAACGATGCTAAAAAAACTTATGATCAAATAAGCATCGCATAAAGCAATCTTCACATTATTACAGATGAGATAAGCTTAGCGGGTGCTTGATCTTTGTAATGTTTCAAAGCTGAGGTCAGTGTTTCGTAAGTTTTCTATAACAAGCCACTATTTCATCTTCGACCTTTCACTTTGTATCGTTGTTAATTTACATTACGTTACCTGCCGCCGTCAAATTCAGCTCGTTGAATGACAATGACGTGAAGGAACTGCTATTACGCATGACCATTCTTCTAAATAACTCCTAGCCAGCAATCGTTGCATAGAATAATCAATGCTTCTTATGCATCTACAATGCATGGTAGATGCAACTAAAAAAGAGATTCTATTCAATTCATTAAGTTATTAAAGTCTTATCCACGAATGCTCATTGGTTATTGGGCATAACATATCTCTCCAAGTTATATTATTGGATAAAGCTCTTTTTCGTATTAATTTGTTGAAAACTCAATGTATTTGTACATCGTAGAATCTCTTCTAAAATGAGAAGCATTGTTGTCAGTTAATCTTGGAATGATATGAGAATCAGTTGATTACAAAACAACAATGTATTCGTACCAATCAAGGGAACTCCTGATGAAGAATAGTTTTGTACGAAAGAGCCTCTTGATTCTATTAACGATCAATAGAATACTGAAAATGATTACTAAGTATCGGATTAAAAGATGAATGCACGAATAAAATCTTCATTATTAGAAATACGTTTATATTGAAATTCACAATCAAATAAGTAGGGATAGATGAAAGAAAAGAATTTGGAGAATCTAGCAAAAGTTTATAAAGTTATTAGTAACTTACTTACTTTTACGCGGATTCTAAAATCCGCGTAAAGTATTTGACTTGTTTGAAATCTATCGATGTTTATGAGGAATTTGAAAATGAAAAGCGAATCTAATACTATAAAATGCATATTAACTTACGTAACTCGGTAGGTATTATAGTCGATAGTAAACGTGTAAATTTATTTTTAATTCACAATATTAATGCTCACATTTGTACAAATGAATTAAATAAAATTACTTTTTATTATATTCAATTTGGCATACTTCTGGTTAATTTTAATATTGTAATGATATTTATCGAATAACATTTAAAGAAAATATCATCAGTGGAAAGGTAAAATCGCTTATACGCCACTTTGGCCGTAAATGTGTTATATAGTGTATATATCATTTTAATCAGATTTTTTTCTGCGTCGATCTGTTTATGTTTCGTGAAAATTTGAGTACTTTGTTAGCGCTTAAACAACAAAATTTTCTGAAGATTTTTATTGTTCACAAGGCTATAGCGACATAAATATTGGTGTTTTTTGAACCAATGGCGCTTACATCCTACTATTTGGCGTATGATTTGATGTTTGTTTGACGAAAAATGTATGAGAGCCCGAATGATTTTCGCTTAAGCGTCATCGAATTCGTAAAGGCAATATAATATGGAACTTTTTAATAGTAGGATATATTTAAATAATTATAATATAAATATATTTTTATTTTCTGGCCCTACTTTTCATTTAAAATGTGTTGATGATATTTTTTTGTGAAACGAAAACTAATCCACGTTTCTGTAGTTACAAAAGTGGCGTTTAAGCGATTTAACGTTTTCACTGTGTCTATATATCTATCTGCAATACGTCATAGAGTAGGGTTGGCAGGGCATTCATAACCTAAGATTTAATTACTGAATAGTCCGCGTGACAAAAGATTCATTTCAAAGGACAACAATATCACGGGTGTGAAGGATGCGCATTTCCAGGCCCCCAAAGACAATTACTCCTTAATTATTCGTGTTACTTGTAACCAAATTAGTTTAGGACGAGAGAAAGCAAAGTTCACTAAATTCGTAACGTCTCGCATAAAACTATGGTGGAACTCCGTTACGAAATTAATTTGGTTAATGTTAACGAGTGTCTAGCAGACGCTGAAATTTACGATGACGCAGGACTTGATGCTGTTGAACTAATTACTCGTTACAAAGCCAATGAAGTGGCTCTAGTACGTTAATTAGATTACAATGATTCTGTGATGTATATTGAAAACAGGGACGAGAGAAAAGAATAACATCGCCATATTGTAGCAAATTTATACAATACCGGCGCCGAGAGCGTAGTACATTTTCCGTAGGGAACGAACGGAAAGGACAAAAGATATCTACAGTGCGACCAATAAATATCTTGTGGCTTAGATGACATTGACAGAAGAGCGCTTCTAGTGAAATGAGGATTACTTAGTACGTAAAATTTCCTCATTCTTATGGAACGTTATAATTTGCAATAACTGGGAAAGAAAGAGTAATAGGGAATATAAAAGGCTTATTTACACCTAACTGTATAAAATTAGAAAGGCTTATTTATACTTTTCTTAAATTAGTTACGATTTCGGCCAAGTGCCACAAGATCTTCATCGCACTGTAAGTATAACGTTTCAACGCATTACCATTTTAATTTAAAGACATATACGTGACTGTATTATTGATGAAAAACCTAACTGCGTATTAGAATGGTTGAATCAAATTAATAACTGCACAGTATATTAAGGCTGAATTACATCATTTCCATCATGTTGTACTTTAAAACTTGGCAATAGCAAACGCAATGGATGAAGTAGGTACCTATTAGGAGTAAGAAATTTTACGAGCAATAGACATTCCAATAACAGATTACGGCCACTCGAAACCTCATCAAACCCAATAGGATATGCGATTATTGTTACTATTTAGTAATCCGATATGTCTATAATCTTGCGCCATGACTGCAAAAATATGCAAAATTACATTCCGTTCTAATTTTGGTCGATAAATAATTCTAAATGCATCTTTTGCAATTTATTTATGAGTCTACTCTTCATTTCCTTTGAAGTAGGATACTGTTACTTTAATAGTTTTATCAGGAAATTTGTGTTTGAGAAGAAATATTTTTCTCAACTTGGTATCTACTGATACTGAAACACATTGTGTCGTATAAGAATCATAAGTAAGCTAGATCGTTGGATATATTTTAAGGTTTTTTTTTCGTTTTCTCTTAATTGTAAATAAATGGAAAAGAAATTGTGTATCTTCTGCTAAGTTCGGTCACGATTGGGGTGGAATCAACAAGTGCACGGGCGCCGCATTGAGTGAGCCCCTATCGCGCCGCCGTAAACAAAGAAACCACAAATCTAGTGGAATTCTCTCAAGAGACGGAGGCAACGATCGTGAAAACTGGGCCGGACATGTGTGCCGCGGCCGTGACCGCCTTACAATCACTTTTCAATTAATAAAGAACGAGCAAACACCTGCAAAATGCAACAGATTCCAAACTGTCACACGGCGGACCAGTCCGGGGCACGCTCGCGTTGCGCTGCACCGCACTGCTCAACTCACTTGGCTCAACACTGAGTTAATGTGATTTGTTTACGTACTTTTGAGCTACAACACAGGGCACAGGCACACAGGGTGGCGCGACTCGTCGCTGTCACGTATGTGCGTATCGCGCGGCGGTCGACGCGGCACTGACTGTTCGCTTACTTGGTGACGGCGGGCGAGAACTCGGCGAACGGACAATTCGCAATTCGAATACCTACGTAACGTAACTTAACTCCATAATATTTTATAGTTTCGTAAGCGTGTTACTCGATTACCGTGCGCCGTTCGATTCTAATCGATGTCACGATTTCGGGAGCGGTCCTTGGGGTTTAAAAGCTCACATTCTTGGCCACGTACGCCGACGGTCGTAGGGAAAGTCCTGTCACGCATGGTGCGTGAGAAATTTCGTATACGCGTCACGCAGATTTTTCTTTGGCGTAAACGAGAAAATGCGCGGAAAGTGTATACTATTCTAGTTGTCCTGTAAATACGCGGGGGAAAATTAAATTGTCAAAAGCGATGTTCGCGTATCTGGCCGAGGCAAACTGCTTTTTCATTAGCACCAGTCATTTATTTCCATTCTGAGCTAAGTCAGCTAGGTCTGGTGGGTAGGTACTGTGTAATTTGAATTTAAAAGTTCATAGTCTATTCCTAGGGTAGGGACATAATTTAAAAAACACAAAAAAGCTATTTTCATAATTATTCATTTCAATTGTAGGGATTTTAACGATGACTTCCGTAATCGAGTGGTTTGTTCGTCGGATTTCAAGCTGTCCCCTATTCGATCACGGGTTCGAATCCCGGTGGGGGCAGATGTTTGTATGATGAATACATCGAGCATTTGCACTCCAGTCATGGATGTTCAATATGTATTTCTATATAA
This sequence comes from Chilo suppressalis, assembly GCA_902850365.2. Taxonomy (NCBI): domain Eukaryota; kingdom Metazoa; phylum Arthropoda; class Insecta; order Lepidoptera; family Crambidae; genus Chilo; species Chilo suppressalis. Next base: position 25,346,884 of record OU963901.1, on the reverse strand, counting down.
ATATTCTTATATATATGTATCAGTATATATATTCTATCCGTTACCCTAGTAACCCATAACACAAGCCTACAGTGCTTACCTACTTTGGGGCTAGGCTAATTGGTGTGTTGGAAAAATAAAAAATAAATAAAAATAAAAATATTAACTAATATTTTGACGACCTCCGTGGCCGAGTGGTTTGTACGCCGGGTTACATGGTGTCGCCGAATCGAGAGATCCCGGGTTCGAATCCCGGTGGGGGCAGATGTTTGTGTGATGAACACGAGCATTTGTACTTCTGTCATGGATGTTTAATATGTATTTCTATATAAATATACTTACCTATATATGTACTGTATGTATTCTATCCGTTACCCTAGCATCCCATAACACAAGCCTTACTGTGCTTACTTTGGTACTAGGCTAATTGGTGTGTGTTGTAAAAAAAATAGTTGTATAGTCTGAGATGAAAATGTGTAAAGGTACCTTATGTACTTAATTTAGCTGAGTAGTTCTCTGTGGTCCCATTTGAGACCGTTCCACGATCTTAAATCATTAGTCAATTAGGTGCCTATATAGGCCGCTTTGAGATCACAATAAAAGGAATCTAATAAAACTCATTTAACTTTTAAATGGGTGTCAAGATTTGTTATTTTACATAATTATTTGAGTTTTCTGAACAGATTACGGATTTAGGGATTCCAAGATGTCTCCAGACTTCATAAATTAAGTTTTTTTAAGTTCTACGATAGCAGGATCAAGTCTATACGTGACTTATAATAAAATATAATTTGCAAAGGCATCTGAAATATAGTGACATTGAAATGTATGCTATTCTAAAAGACTATTAAATTCCTGTAATTTTCAGTCAGAGATATGTTTTTAAGGTTTCAAAATCAACAAAGTGATAAGGAACTCCTCTGTCCACCGATTATCTCAGAGGCTTATAAAATATTGTAAATTGTTATAGGTAGAAAGGACATTGTTCTGCGTCCATACATAGTTAGCCTAAGAAGTAACAATCATGAAATATTATTTTCTAGGTTCGAAATCGCAAGTAAATGACTGTGAAAACAAAGATTATTGACGGACACTTCTGAAAACTTAAATTATTAGGAAAACTAAAAAATTTTTGAGGTTATGTTTTATAATCAATGAAACATAGGTCAACCTATGAACTTAGTATGAACTCAGTATGAAGTGAATTAACATTACAACTAATTCATTTTATTCGGTGAGATTTTAAAGAATAACTATTAGAAAAAACTTGGTTAGGTAGGAATCATGAATAAAATAAAAACTGTAGTTTTGCTTCTTATTATTTATTGACTATTTTTCACATAATTTTATCATATTGTATACTGTATTTATTTGTTTAACACATGGATATTGTGTGTATATGCAGCGTGAATGTGTATCATGAATAATTTAATGATGCTCTTGAATAATTTGGCAGTATGATCCTCTCAGGATGTTATGGCACAGATTCACTAGCACTTGGTAATAAGGTTTCTGCTATTTGATGAACATCGATGGCATATTAGATAGCCGAAATAGTAATAGTTCATTCAAGGAAAAACAATCGCAAATAAACACACACAACAGGTAATCCGAAACGAGAATTTTCCGTTTATAAAAAGTACTCTTTGACGAGAATGCACAAATGTCACAGATTACTACGAATGCAAACTGCCTGCACCACAACCACAGAGTATCGAGTTTATGTCGGCCCTTCACTTGACAACAGTTCGTCCTTGTCATGCTTAATAAGGAATGAAAAGGACAGACTGGTGTCATGTTTTTAAATAGCAAATACGAACAGCCAAATGAAGTGCCGGCATTGGGAATCTTTCTTCCCGTGTTTTGTTTGCAGCGCTGTCATAGATTATACACATAAAATGGTATTTATTGTCTCAGATTATTTATTAACTTTTTAATTTAGCTTACTTAACTGGAAGTGTCCGTCACAATCTAAATACTGATAATTATCGCAAAAAATATACTAAGAATTATCATAAATGCCAAATTGGTGTTGGTTCTTAGGCCAATTTTAACATTGTCCTTTAGGGTAACTAACCCTAGTACATGTAAAGTGGGGTTTTTATTTTTTAACATTTATCGTCTACCCCATGGCGTGGAGTTTTTCAAAAATATTAAGGAATATGTTTATCGGAGGAGCTCGATGGCGCAAGTGGTTAGCGCGTTCGGCTGAGATCGTTGAGGTTAAGCAACTTTCGCAGTGGTCGGTCATTGGATGGGTGACCAAAATTTTATTATCTCTAGCTCCTCCGTGTCTCGGAAGGCTCGTTAAGCCGTTGGTCCCGGCTGCATCTGTGGTCGTTAGCACTTACCAATCCGCACTGGACCCGCGTGGTAGGTCATGGCCCAATCTCCCTATTCCACCCATAGGGAAGGCCTGTGCCCCAGCAGTGGGTACATTAATAGGCTGATGATGAAGGGTTATCTATCTACACTACCTTCTTTCTCACCATTACTGTCTCCTCCCCTATGATTCACAATCTCCATCCTCTCTTGTGCGTCCCCCGATTGAACGCGCTTATCGCTTTGTTAATAGTGATGATGACGGTTTCAAGTAAACGAAATCCTTTTTAGTCCGCCAGTTAGATTATAAAAAAAAATACGGACACTTATTTTTTCTTTTGTCAATTTGTCAAACAAAATCACAAAGACAAAGCGCGTCAAAGTTTGGGAGTGAGAGCTCGTGACGTCACTTTTTATGTGTAGTAAAAATTGTACGAAACCATGACGGCACTCTACATTTTAAATCAATATATAAAAATAAATAAACAAATAAAATAATATGTCTCTGCAGTGTTTTGATTTTGAAAAATACAACGGCTGCCATAAGGGCGCGTTTATATGACACAGAATGTCATAGCGTGGCGGCCGCGCGGTGGCAGTACGGCGACGGCATGGCGGCCCCGCGGTCACCGCGTGGTGGCCCCGCAACTGTTAACTCGATTCATTTGCAGTTGAACTTGGTCTTTCTTAATTTTTTTTGGGCTATTTGACTAAGAAGAAGAAAATTATGATTGCATATTACTTGTATCGACAAAGCAAAAAAGAAGAAAAAAATAAATGTAGAAGATTTTGGTTTCATCCTATTGTAGCACAGCGAGAACAGTTTGGTGAATTTCATATGCTATACAACCAACTGCGAGAATTTAAAAAGCAAATCGCAGATTATTTCCGAATGGATGTTAAAACATTTGATACATCATTTGATTCACATCACACAAAACATTGGATGTTAAAACATTCGAGTGATTCGAGCGAGGCGGCCGCGCGGCCGCCGTGTGATCGAGGAGCGGACGCCGCGCAGTTAGTTACTCACAAAGAAATTCAACGTTAAGTCCTAGTTAATAAAACATAAATCTACTATGACTGAACAGTTATTACGCGGCCACAGCGCGGTCGCCGCGTGGCGGCCGCAAGAATTTTTTCGCGTCGTCTATCTGCAGCCTAAGGGAGACATCAGAACTTACTTTCAAAATTGTATATTGAGTAACCGTATTATAACGTACCTCAGGGACAATCCTGCCTTTTGGTAATCATAGATTCCATTTTACAGTTATTTCATCTATAGAGTCATCAATTTCAGCATACTACCATTATTAAACATACCTTTTATTATCATTCCTGGAAACGCACAATTTCATATATCACGCACTATTCATCATTTTGTAAATACGTATAAGAATTCCAACTACTAAATCGCTATTCCAGAGTGCTCGACTTTTACCTACCGGCATTTCTCTATATTCTTATATTTATTTATAACATAAATCGCTATTTTCCTTTTTCTTGTTTTACTCCGTTTTTATTTATTTTTAGGTATAATTTTGTTTATTTATTTTCCTGATATCTTAATGTTTTTCACCGTTGCCATGGAGTCCATGACTCGGATACTCTTTTCAACAGTACCCCTAGCATGAACCATTATCGAATTCGAATAGTTTGCAAACCGAAATGTCAATGTCAAATTTTGTATGGAAATTTGAACAGCAGCGACACAAAGTACGTAACGAGAACTAAAAATCAGTACACATTTGACAATGACATTTCCGACTTGCAAACTATTCGAATTCGATAATGGTTCTTGTTAGGGGTACTGGCTCTATGCCTATCCAACCTCCACAGAATACCTACTTTAATTCTTTTTGGTCCTAGTCTAAATTTAAATGGTTCCGGACCTATAAGGCCGAGCCACTCTAATCCTTGTAGCATTTCTTCGGCATAAATTGCCAATGTAACTTTTGTTGACTCGCTGCCGAGCCTCTCCAAATTTAATAAAAGGCCTTGTCTTGCCTTGTCCCGGGATAGCCGGCCCCGGGTCTCAAGCAAAGATCTAAAAGCCTTACGGCACCCTTTGGCTTTCTAAAAACGTCTTACTATACTCTACTAAAACACTATACGGTCATCCACATCGCCGGACCTCTACGGCCGCCCGGACTCCAACAGCATCGTCCAGCCTCCAGTTGCTTCGGCCCGCCTACCAGCTGCGCTTGCCGTTCCACCAGCAGTGCCGGTCATCCTACCATGTCGCCGGCCTTCCTGCCAGCAGCGCCCGCCAGCTACGCAGAGCGGGCAGAGAATTTAGAGACGCTGTGAGCGCTGCCGCCTTCCAGGAGCGCCACCAGGTCAGGTCTGCCAGCAGCACGGCCTCCCGACCCTCAAGCCTCTCCAGAAGATAGCTGACGATCCACGCCCTCTACACTATATATCCTCACACTGGCCCATCCTCCTTTTATCCCTATTTTTTTATTTTATTTGTAAATACAAAGTTTTTAAATATTGTAAATATATATATTCTATATTGTTTTCTGCTTTTCCTTTACCCTTTTCCTATTTAACTATTTATTTTGTCACTACACGACAGTATAACCTCTTGCGAAGCTTACCTACATTTAAACCACAAACATTTATACAATCATTATTTTGTCCCAATCCCAAAAAAGTCCCAGGAGACCATACATTACTAAAAGGTTCTGGTAATGAAAATACAAAAAAAAATCTTATTTTATATTTAATAATAATAATAAAATCTTTAACAGTATTATTTTTTACATATAAGTAACTTGGAACTAAGAAAAAACACAAAAGTTAAAGAAAAATACACAGCCTGAACAAAGGTTTTTCCCTGTGTTTTAATTTTCTACTGTACCCTTAAAGGAAAATTATCAAGAAATACTTATTTATTTTTAAGAGGCCAGTATGACTAAATATGATAATGATGTGGTGACTATAGAAATCCTTATGTCGAGACAACAGTCCGAATGGGATTTTTTAGAACCCCAGCAAACTACTTCACCTCATCTGATATTAAGCGTAGTAGAGTCTGGTTACAAAGACAAACTTGCCGCTGCAGCTATCCTCACCTTGCAGACCTTAACCTAATTCCCCAACGTCGTTTAGCTCTAGTAACTTTGCTGCATTAACACAATATTACTTAATAGTCGGAATCTTAGATTCACACAAAAAGGGAAGATACGGCACTCGCGGCTCAAAAGTAATCCATTTAAATTGTGGTGCATGACCGCAATTCGTTTTAGTTATAATCGGACATTCAAACACGCTGCATGTGCACTCAGTATAACAATATTGCGTATATTCTGTGTTATAAAGATAAAAATTGTTTTATCTTCATAACACAGAATATATTTCTGTTCTTTATAAAAGCATCGAAGGCCAATGCCAAATAGTTCAAAATAAAATAACAAATGCCTCGGCAACACTTTTCATTCATAAAACTGTAAAAACATTTTTTTTTTCATTATCCATTAATCTCTAAACATACAATTTCAACTGAGCAGTATTTATTCTTATTTAAGACGTTAGTTAACAAACACACACCAATCCATACTGGGCCCGCGTAGTGGGTCATTGCCCAGTCTACCTATTCCATTCATTTAGAAGGCAATCCCAGAATTGGGAACTATAATAGGCAGGCTGATGATGATGATGATATCTACCATACATCTAAAGGAAAACGAATAATTGCTTTCAAATTGTTATATGAATTAGTATCAAAATAAGGCCCATTGATAGAATACATCGAATTTTTTACGTATCTGATTTCATTGTTACAGTAAGTTCCACCGTCATCGTCAGTCTCACTGATAATGCCAGTGAAGGATCCGCGTAATTTTTTTTTCGTCATACCGGCCTTACAATTCAAGTAACGGGTTGCGTTTTAAGGCGCATAAAAACTGTGTCCAGCTACTGTATCAACTTAAATCTGCTATGAATGAAAGCTATTTATCATTTACAATCATTTCAAAGAGCTGCAATGATTTATCACCTTAATACATCTTGTTTGTCATCATGAAATGCATAAACAGCCGTCACCACCACACTGCTGCAAGGCACGGACATTTCCAGTGGCCAGGAAGATAAACACAGGAACAACGAAGTAAAATCCGTATTCCGTAGAGTTTTCGAGCTCAGACAATCACAGAGGCGGCTTTATCTATGGTGCAGGGTGTGCGTTGCAAACGGACGCTTCTTAGGGTACTGTCCAACGATCTGTGTTGACCCGGGCGACGAAATTTCGACAACAAACGAATTTTAAACGAAATTTTGCCAGTGACCCTACTCTATTTCATCTTCGAACACGCACATAAAGTTCGGAATCACAGACAATTATCGTAAACGAATGGAATGAGTCCTGTTTGTGAGTTTCTATTGGTCTACACTTTTTAGATAACGTTTTTTACTTCAAAACAATATTACTTTATGACAAAATTTTTGATTAAATTAAAACAACCTCTTTTGACAGTGTTAGCCGACTAATTTGTAGAGTTCATGCAATCGAATGTATGTCAACTTAAATTTGTCGTGTAACACTTTGAAGTATTGACAATACAATAATAAACAAAAAATTGATTTATTTGTAAATTTTGCGTACTAAAAAATGTTCCTCACACTAAGCAGCCTTAATTAAAAATACTGTAGTTGTCATTTTAGGTTTAATTTAAACAAAAATCTCATAACGAAAATGAAAAAGTAACACTTTTCATTTCGTCAATTTGAGGTTAAAATTTCGAACAATTATCTGTCAAATTCAACTTTTAGTTCGAAAGTTTTGTGAATTAGACTTGGAGAATTTAAATGTCAAATTATTTTCGGACGAACGAATTTTCGAAATGAAATAGAAACAGAGTAAGGAACGTGCGAAATTTCGATCGAAATTTCGTTTTCGTTGAAATAGAGAATTGCACACGGGCGCAACCTTACTTGTTGCAGAAGCGTCACTACTAGAGTAAAATGCCTATGTACAACACCAATCACTATACCTTTTATAGTATCGTACCGTAAGGCATCTATTCGATCCCTCAAAATTAGATAATTCGTATAAGCTGAATTTTGAAGCCTAGATGCGATTGTATTGGACTGAGTAGGACAAGATTTTCACCATCTAAGATTTATTTCTTGGTCTGGCCAATTTGGAATTCTGAACTTTACCATAGTATCTACTGGCTTGTTTGGTTACTGGTTTTGTTTTATTTAAGTATTTTCATTTACCTAAATACGATTTTTTTATTATTTTAGAATCAGGTCAACTTTTTTCAATTTGTGGCGCAACTATGTATTTCTGCCGTGGTGTTGAAAAAGGTTGAGCAGTGCAACCAAAGATCACAACAATATTTTTACAAACAAGCGTACATATCCGTAAAAGGCTGGATTTGCTACCTTTTTATATGTTTTGTCATAACTAATGGCTATAGTAACAAGCATTTGGTGAAAATATCTTTTGTCTGTCTATTTTCGTTAGACAGCGGAGATAATTTAATGGGGTTTAGGTTTTCATCTCTTGAATTTATATTGAACTCTTTTAACAAGATAAACTAGGAGATACTCCAGTCCCCGACCTTTCGCTATTAAGGCGTCTCCTTTTCTTGCTTAGCTTGAGTGGAGCCTGACCGCACCTAAGAGCGCTAACAACCTTATGATTATATAATACTAGCTGAACCAGCGAACTTCGTACCGCCATAAAAGTAGGGACTGGTGGTAGAAGGGTGAAAATTTAAGGTAGTATGTATTTTTAATGCCACATTATAAAAAAATAAAATTTGTCCAAATATAAAAAAAATGTTAGGGGTGGACAACCCTTATTTATCACTTTGGGGTATGAAAAATAGATAGAAGCCGATTCTCGGATCTACTAAATATCCAATTAAAAAATTTATAAAAAACGGTCGAGCCGTTTCGGAGGAGTATGGTAACTAACATTGTGACACGAAAATTTTATACATAAGATAATTTTCATCTGATCTCACTGATAATTAATTCAGAACCAAATTACGCCAAATCTTATTTGAAGTAACTTGACACTTGCTGATATTGTCCTTCATCACAAGGGAAGTGCTATTGCTTGGATGAAATATACTGATTTAAACGGCCGCTACCATGAGACCTAACTTTTCGAGAAATTCTCGCGTTCTTGCTGCTAACCTATTTACATAAAAAAGTTAACGTGAGTAACTTTTTATATAAAGTTAGCAAACAGCCGTTCTGCCGTATGGCCTGCCTGATGGTAACCGGTCACCATAAACTATAGATTCATCATCATCAGTCTATTAATGTCCCCACTGCTGGGGCACAGGCCTTTCCTTTGGATGGAATAATGAGACCGGGACCCACGGCTTAACGTGCCTTCCAAAGCACGGAGAAGCTCGAGATAATAAATTTTTGGTCACCCATCCATGACCGACCACTGCGAAAGTTGCTTAACCTCAACGATACAGCCGAACGCGCTAACCACTTGCGCCATCGAGCTCCTCAAACTATGGAAAAGACGTTTGCAATACCATAGTTCTCACTCGCGTGATGTGTGTCTTAACTTTTTCCTGACCTCCGTGAATAGAGGCGAAGATATCTGATTGTCAAATAGAAATAGTGACGCACAAACATGCTTTTCTTGCTACACTAAACCAGAGGGGCGTATCCTTACTTGATAAGGCTTAGATTTTATATTTTTTTAGATGAGATTTTAACTTAATTACTTTCACTTTGTTTATTCAATGTATGTTGTTCTGTAAATGTTTTCTGTATGTAGGCCAATAAACGTTTTTCTTTCTTTATTTATTTTTGTATCTGTAAATTTAAGAAAAATAAGGTAGGTAAGGTAAGTTTCTAAAGGTGCGTTGCTTATTATGGATGCTCTGATTTTAGCGAATAACTATCCTACTCTCCCGGTGTCCAGGTCTTATTGTTGTCGAGATTTTGGCTTTTGAACATTTAGGTACATCGGTGAAATCATACAGCCAAACTGCAAAAGTTCGTTTGATGCTGTTCAAGTTTGTTATCAAAATTAGAATTAACACACGATAAGAATCCATAGTAGGGCCCGTGGTTGATTCTCAAAATTGACAAGACAAGGACACATGAATATTGCATTACTTAATACCCTACGTCTGAATAAACTTCCAGTAAAGCTCTTAATTATAATGTTTGAACATCTTAGAAGCAACCACCTCGCAAAGGATCGCAAAATAATATCGGAAAGTTAAATGGAATTAATAAATAATGGATAAGGTGTTTTCGTGCGCGTCGGAGAAAATGGCGCGTCATGTAATGAAGAAACAGATAATTATAATATTCAAGATAACAGATTTTCGTTCGTCGTGAAAACAAAACTTAGGCGCCTTTCTCACCGGATCGTTTCGTTTTCGTTTATGTACCGAATCTGTACAGATTTTTTACCATCTTCACAAGGCGTTTGACAGGGTCAGGCACAAAATCCTTCTCTCCAAGCTTCCGGCATACGGTCTGCCGGCCCAGTTCTGTTTCTGGGTAGCTGACTTCCTGCGTGAGCGTAGAATTCGTGTCCTTACGGACGGTAGTAGTTCGCGGTTCATGTCAGTGAATGCCGGCGTTCCTCAGGGCTCCGTCCTATCCCCCACTCTCTTTCTGCTGCATATTAATGACTTAATTCCTCTTGGGAACATTCATTGCTATGCAGACGATAGTACAGTGCATGCGGGACAAGCAGCGGCTTGACAGGTGGTAACCAAGGCAAAACGGGAGAATCTTGTCATTGAACTCAATCAGGCTTTGCACCACATTTCTGAATGGGGTACCAAGAACTTGGTTGAGTTTAATGCTAAGAAAACCCAGGTCTGCGCTTTCACGGCAAAAACACCACCATTTCTTTCATGTCCGTCTCTTCAGGGCACAACACTGGAGCTAGAGAGCAGTATTACCATGCTCGGTATGGAAATCCCCTGTGACTTAAATCCAAAAAATTACATCGAAAGCGTGGTAAAAACGGCCTCACGCAAACTTGGAGTCCTGAACAAAGTGCGGGGCTTTTTCACGCCCGAGCAACTGTGCTTGGTGTATAAGACGAAGGTGCGGTCTTGTGTGGAATATTGCTGGCACCTCTGGGATGGCTCCGCCAAGTACTTGCTCGATCTGTAGATAGGTAGGTTACAGCGGCGTGCGATCCGCATCATAGGCGATGAGGAGGTGACTAAACACCTTGAGCCTCTTCAATTACGCCGTGACGTGGCGTCACTATGCGCGTTCTATCGTTGTAACACAACGAGTGCTCTGAAGAGTTATTCTCTCTTATTCCACCTTCCCTTTTCCTTCAGTGGACCACGCACGCTGGCCTTCGGTGTCACCGTCCAACCACAATTCCAACGGACCGGATTGTCGGACCTATCTAAAAAAAAACCAAGAACCATTTATATTTTTGGAGCATGTAACTGCTTGATGTTTAAATCTAAAGAAAATATAACTAGAAAAAAATCTATATAATTGGTCAGTGCATTCGCCCGGATAGCGAAGGGTGCGGGTTCGAGTCCCGTCTGCTACCTGGTCCGCGTTGAATTTTTCTAGTTATATTTTCTTTAAAATTACAGCTTTTGCATTCTCACAAAAAATGTGAATACTTGTTGGTGACCAACAGGGGGCGCTTCCAGTTACCAATATCACATCGAATGAACAAAATTCAATGCAAGAATATCCACACGTAACCAAAGTGAGCAAAGAACAACAGAGTGTAACCTAAGATCCTAAGACCCTCTTTCCCAGTGGGCACTTTGGGCAAGTGCCCAGGGCCCTGCGATCGATAGGGCCACCTCAGATCAAATACAAAGTCCCTAGTTCCTGTTAGATCACCAAACGGGGGTCATAGGGGCCCCATTATCTAATATGCCCAGGGCCTCCAATAGGTCAAAGACGGTACAGCAGACTATAAGGGCAGCAATTAAACACTATTACAATAGGGATAACGACGCAAACACTGGCGCGGACGAATCGACTATGAACGCACTCAGTAGTACAGTTTCCGCGGTAAATAGACAGGATTTCGAATTTTGATTCAGTAATAAAAACGATCACAACCACTCGGGTTATCGTTCATGACGACACTCTTAGACTGCCTAATGCTGATAAGTTTCTTGCGCCCATTCTTCTTATCAGCTGATGCTTAAACATGTCCTGAATGGGTGGCAAGGAAAAATATCGGAGAGCTTTCTATAATTCAATTTGAATAAAGTACAATTTCATTTCATTTCATATAAATAGTGTCCCTCACGTTCGACCCTCAACAAAGGGCTTAGGTGTGGAGAGAGTACTGTACAAGGTGCTCCCCGTAAGCTGGCGCGCTCGAGTTAATCCCAAAATCCCCGATTGGGCTATCCCCTACTATTATGATGACCTCGTGATTAAACGTTCATGATTAAAGGTAATCAATAAAATGAATACATCAAAATTCAAAAAAATAGTACAAAGCAATTTTAATTCATAAACAACCTGCTGCGGAAAACATGAAGCAGCCTTATCATAGCCACTTGCCGCTCCGTTTTTGTTTTGACTAGGGCCTAGCCAGTGACGTATGGAAGGTGCAAATAGGGCGATTGACATCTATGGCAAGTAGGAGTATAAGTTTATTTACGAAATATGTTCCAACATTAATTATCACCAAATAATGGATAATTCGAGGCTCTCTGTATTATTAATTATGTAAAATTTGCTAAGGGGTGGCTGAAAAACTGAGTTGGTTCAGGTCCAGGCTTGACCAACATTGGCTGAGCCATTCCCTATTGTCTTGCTTTAATGAAATATTATTTAAAGGGATATTTATTTTTTGAATGCACAGCAAAAAACTTATTAACAATATTTTGCTGTGCAATAAGTATTTTTGCTTAGGATTGGGAATTATTTTTTATACAAAATTTATATATTTTTTGATTTGCAGTTAAATACTAGCCTTATTTAAATATCTGTTACTATGTAAAAAAGACAAGATTTTTTTTTATTAATCTTAGAATCATAATTAAACAAATCTTACATCCATGGTATACTCTTTAAAAATACTACTAATACTTGACTAGTATGTAGTAAGTACCTATTAAGCAATAGAAACCGTTTATTTTATCAGTCTGCATTCCACTAGTTCTCGCTTAAGTGGGTACTTTATACGTTTCCCTCCCTAGGATTAAATCATTAACGTTTTAAAATACACACTTGGTATCTACATAAGTTTAGCAACACTGTACTGAGTAATTGTACCGATCACAGAACACAGAAAGAGGTTAGAAAGGCCTTGTGGGCGGGGTAGGCGCGTCACAATTATGTATGAGCAAATGCTCATAACTTGAACAAAACTTGGTTCTGATTGCGTGGTTGCTCTCGTGGCGCTGTTTTTTCATTGTTTAATGTCGTGTCGTTTGATTGGCTATTATTTATTAGGTGGAGGGGTAGTGAGCGCTCTCATTGCCAAGTATGGTTCGAGTCATGCTTGGCAATCAGAGAGCATGGAAGGCTGCCGCCTTCTTCTGCGAGGTTGTGATGGGGCAGAAGGAGGCAGCAGAGAGGGAGCTGGAGGAGGACACTCTGGCCGCTCCCCTTCGGCGTAGACGGCAGGCGGCTTTGACCGCCGGTCTTCGTCGGCCCTAAGGTGGTCTGGGCGCGGCATGCCAGCCGCGCGTCCTTGGTGCCATTCGGCATAGGCCACCCCGTCTGGAGATTACCTAGTACCCTAGAGTAATTCCCCATAGGCGCGTCGCCCGGTCCACTCGTTAGGCCGGGCCAGCCTGAGGACGCTCTGGTGTAGTGGCGCACGCGGGTGCGCCGATCCCAGAGCGCCCTCATAAGGGCCGAGGAGGGTACCGGTGGTTTTTAGTGGGCAGTCCCACACACGTCGCCCGCCTGGCAAGCGCGCGGTATGGTGCGTAAATGCATTTTCCACCGTCAACAAAAAAAAAAGGTGGAGGGGTAGTGGGGGAGAGCCAGCGACATCGGTTAACGTACAAACAAACGGTGTATGATAACCCTTCTAACCTGTTTCTGTGTTCTCTGGTACTGATTTAGCCTTTTTAGTGATCCGTGGCATTTCATTGGTAGCCAGTAATACGTAATTTAGACTCATTTGCAAACGCCATTAATATTCATATGCAGTAATATAAGTACAGTCGCTAGTATATTCGGTTGCTTCGAAAAGTTGCTTGTGCCTTTGTGTCGAAATCTATAATAAAATACCATCCGACACCAAAATGGTAAATATGAACATGTTTAAAAATAAACTATATAAATGGCTAAATGGAAACTAAAAATTTTTTTTAAATTACCAAAATTAATGACATGTTTTAACTTATCCTATAATAATAATTATTATTTATTTTCATTTTTTTTGTCTGACATTTAGAAACCTTGTAATATTAATATGTTGACATTGTATATATTATTGACATAATATTAGGTAACTCGTAAGTCGTAACCTCGTGAAGCCATAGAAAACTGTTATAAGTAATTAATCTTTTTTCTTTAGATTTAAACATCTAGCAGTTAAATGCTTAAAAAGAAATAAAAATAAAAACATAACTATAATTGCTATTTCTTCTTTCAAATGTTTAATACTTGTAAAAGTATTCATTTGACAATGTGGGTTACCTACAATGCGGAGAGATGGCGCTGCCTTGCAGCCTAAGGCTAGAGAAAATTTGACACGGGCATCAGGGCCGCGGTAGCATAATGGTCAGTGCATTCGCCCGGATAGCGATGGGTGCTGTTTGAGTCCCGTATGCTGCCTGGTCCGCGTGGATTTTTTCTAGTAAAGATTTGTTTAAATCTAAAGAAAATATTCTATCAGTTAAATGCTTAAAAAGAAATAAAAATAAAAACATAAGTAATTAATCTTTTTTTTTCAAATTTGTTCCAAATATATTTGCATGCTATTTTTAAAATGGCAAAACACTGTATACCGTCTTTTTAGCAAATAAAGATTATGATTAGATATACTTCTCTCCCGTTGATGTAAGATCTTCGAGTGACGTAAAATTTAAAAAGATTTGGGAAGTCAGGAGCGCACTTATCGCTCTAAGGGAACTCCAGCTTAGGGAAGTATAATCCACCTCATTGACTACAGTCAAATAGTTAATATTTATTAGTTCTAACACTTACTCAAACTAAGCACATGAAACATGTGCAAGTACATGTCGTAGGATGATTTGATAAATCGATTTTTCGCGGAAATCCTAAGGATTTTGCGAAAACGCGAATGATCAGACAATGGCGATGCGGTGATAAAATTTAATTCTCAAAATCGCACATTCGTTTGTGCTATCTGAATGAATTGAATTGATTGGAGTTTTACAAGATTTTTTATTTTCTCCTTGACAAGTTTGTGCCACTGAATAATAACTTTTTCCGATATGTAAGAAAGAATTTTCCACGTGTTCGGGGAACGCACGAGCGAACGTGATGTAAACAAAAGCTTTAGCTACCTCTCAATGTGATAATTTTATTGATAAAGAGAGAATAAATAATGCAATTTGATAAAGAACTACAAAGAAAAAAAAAATTGTCGATATCCGCTCGGATAGCGGAGAGTCCCGCCTGCTGCTTGGACTGCGAGGAATTTTATCTAATAAAAATAAAAAGATTGATTCATCTAGCAGTTAAATGTTTAAAATAAAATATTTATAAATTACTACAAATTTCTATTACTAAGCTATAAGAAGTCTAATGAGCGTATTGAATATAAAAAAAATAAGAAGGTCGAATGGGCCGTGAAAGCGATCCTATAGGCACTTATTGCTTTTGGGTCTAATCCAGGTCTAGTGGGGATGACCTTACTTCTAACAAATATGTGAAACAGACTAAAAAAAAAAACAACACACCAATTAGCCTAGCCCCAAAGTAAGCACTCTAAGGCTTGTGTTGTTATGGGATACTAGAGTAACGGATAGAATACATATATTATACATATATAAATCTATTTATATAGAAATACATATTAAACATCCATGACTGCTCGTATTCATCACACAACCATCTGCCCCCCACCGGGATTCGAACCCGGGCCTATCGAGTCGGCGTCACCATGAAACCGGTATTAACCACTCGGCCACGGAGGTCGTCTAACTATAAGTAATCTCAAAGTCTTGATAATTTTGTGTCGAACTCTATCGATTCCAATAAAAATAGGTAGCAAACTCAAGAATCTTACAAGATGAAATTAGAAAGGTTTCAAATTTCTTCCCTAGAATCCCGGCGCAAATATCACCAGTTAATTTATCTATATAAAATCGTACACTCACTTCTCGACTCATCGTTTCTTACCTCAACGCTTAGTTTTAATATTAGATTTAGATCGCGTAATCCCACCCATAGGGTATTTGCTTTTGCAAATTTATAAAAACAACACGTGTCGTCTATATGATAACTTGCATAGAGATCATTCTTCCTTGGACATTTTTGTAGACGGCTTCTTGAATTTAGGAAAGAAATCCAAAGATTAATACTTCATTTACAAAAAAAAACAGTTAATTTGTACTTTTGTTTAAGTGTTTTTTGTTGTGTTGAATTGTTGAAATTCGATTTAATTTTTTTTTGTAAACTTCAGCCCATAAAATTTTATCATGTTTTGCCCACATATTTAGAGTTACAGTTTGGTTTTAAGTATATTATTCTAATTGCTTTGTTTTTTAATATTTAATTGTATCTTGTCTTGTGAGCTAATAAATATCGCTCTTAGCGATAAGACCGCCCATTATTACACTGTATTCTTTAATTATGTACTTCATGTTTATGTTTTCTTTGGTGTAAAAATAAAGAGTTTTGTATTGTATTGTATTGTATTGTAAATAAATAAAAAAACTTAAGCATTGTTCCAATATGGAAATAGCAAAAGCGTACATTTAAATTGTCTCTTCAAATAATATACGTCAGCAAAACCGTAGTCTCAGCTAATAAATTGTCTCCTTTAATCTAGAGATTGGCAGAATCGTTACATAATGAGACAGCGCAATAATCCCCAAAAATTTAATTTAATTCAAATGAAATAACCAAATTCCTGATGTAACATTAAATATGAATATATGTCAAATAACAATAAAAAAAACAAAGTATAAATAATAGTTACCCTAAAAATATTTCAATAGTTTCGTGTATTACCAGTGAGGATATTGCAAACCCGTGTTTTCAGAGGAAACACGACAAAGCAATATGCTAATAAAGTATCCTAGCTGAAATACTTGCTAATTTCACCATAATCTTGTTACTGCATATTACAACCACTGTTTTATAACATAGAGCTCAAATTGGGTAACTTCCCCGAATATAAGACAGAAATATGAAAATATTTTGTAATGTCGGTTGATATTGTGCCTGAAAAAATACTAAAACGTTTTAATATAATTAGGACCATATTCATTCCTATGTCAATGAACTTACCTAACTGAAAATGCACTTCAACAAATTGTATAATATCCATTTTTATCACATTTATTAAATAAATATTCGGTGTAAATATCACAGGTCATCAATTGTAGACAATTCCTATATTGATTTAGAGTCAATTTACGCGTTGAAATCTTTTGTTCTATGAGTTATAAATACCAAAAATAATTAGGATTTCCTAACCGACTCCGATTCTGATTCTAAGGATATTTTAACTAGTCCCTAGAATATATTTGTTAATGGAATTAGATTTCCAGTTAACTCCAAGAACCAGCCAAGTGAGAGTCTCTCAAAGGAAGGGTTCCGCACAATAGAACAAAATAAATCTAGATTGAGAAATAATGTTTCATATTTCATGTTCGACTTTATTCTACAGGTATATCAAAATAATGTTGACAAGAGGTTGAGGTAAAAAAAGGCAGCGTCGTAACTGGAGTTGAGATTTTATTGAGTTTAGTAACAGAGCTGATAGGTACGTAGACGCTTTCCGTCACCACCAATAACGAAAACAAACCCCAACCATATGAAGCACTTGGTAACGCCGAATTTGTCTCGCGCAGCTATAAAAGCATCGTGGCTGCCTTTCGATTTGGAAAAATGGATAAATTTAACAAAACCTTTTTTTACACCCACCTTCAAAGATTAATCGGTTGAGGGTGGAATCTCTACAGAATTTCTGAGGACGGGCGGTAAGCCGATATTTAAGTCCTCCAGAAGCTTTTCAAGTCCATCATCTTTGAAGGCCAAACGCCTAAGGCATGTGGCAGAAGTAAAGTTATCATATTCGTCAAAAAGGGCGATAAAACACTTTTAAAAAACTATCGACTAATCTCACTTCTGCCCCTCTAGGATGAGCACTTCCATATGCTGTATAGGTATCACGTTTTTATCACGCTCAAATGTTAGATTACTATGGAGTTTGACAGTTAAACGCGTTAAAAAACCTGATATAATGTAAATTGTGGTGCTCATACTACGGGGTCTGAGCCATGTTTATAAATTGTTATTGACATCTTTATATATATAATTCTTCTGTGAGTGTGTATGTCACTGAACTTCTCTTAAACGACTGGACCGATTTTGATGACCACCCCTATTTTTTTAGGGCGGTACGAAGTTCGCTGGGTCAGCTAGTTTATATATATTACTAATCATCTCGCTCGCAGGTTTGACGACTTTCAACCTCCCGAACAAGCAGGTTTCTGAAAACGCTTCAGTACCATAGACCACAGGAAACCGAGGAGTACAACCTGCCTGGCGTATATGAATTATGAGAAAGCTTTTTTACGATCAAAACCTGGGCGGTGCTACGGTCTCTTTTATAGTGCCGAGTAGACTATATATCTTAATATATATAAATCTCGTGTCACAATGTTTGTCCTCAATGGACTCCTAAACCACTGAACCGATTATAATAAAATTCGCACACCGTGTGCAGTTCGATCCAACTTGAGAGATTGGATAGTTTAAATCTCAAATTATAGTCGCAATTTTAATTTATTGCAAATTATTACTTTTGGGCGGTACGAAGTTCGCCGAGTCAGCTAGTATATAATATAGAGGTGTTAAGGTATCTTTACGAAAACGCTAGTATGTCAATCCGGTTGCAGAACCAGCCCCTCTAGCATGACCACCGAAACGGGATATGATAAAGCGATATATCGGCATTAACTGTCAAACTCCACTATACTCTGACATAGGCAGAGCTGCAATCCTATCTAACTGCAAAGAGGCGTGAGACATGAAGATGTTATTTCTCCAAAACTGTTATCTGCTGCATTGGATGATATTTTCAAGTTTCTGGTTTGGAAAGGCCTTGGCATTAACATATGGTGAGTACCTTACACACCTTTGCGTTGCCGATGACCGTAGTAGACCGTGGTAGAGCTGAATTGTTCGTGGGTCTAAAGATGAATATGGATAATTCCTAAAAACATATCGAATGTCTATGTTGTACCCGCTCTAGACAAAATTGGGAACTTCCCGGGTTCATTCTCGATCGGGACATTGTCAAACTTTCTATGTTTTGGGTCTAAGTAGTTGGTGTGAGGCTGTTGTTGTTTTCGTATCTTTACTACGCAAGCTTTGTTATACTTACCTCAAGATAAGAGATAACGTATGTGATTTAGTCCAAAATTATCCATGATATATTATGTGATTATTAATAAAATAGCTATTTCAGATCACTGAATTTTAAGAATAAATAATTAGATTTCAGTCTCAAATTCTAGCTTATTTCGTTAAAAATCACCACTTATATCACTATATACAGAATTGTTAGGATATTTAGATCTTCTAAAACTATTAAGATGATTAGACCTAAAATAACCTGAATTAATGATTCCTAAAACAGTAATTAGTAATGTTTGATTTACAAGTATTTCTAAAAGTGAAGAAACAAAAATATCTACAGAAATAACAAAAAATGTATCAATGTGAACTTGTTAGTTTTTGGTTAATTCAGTGGGGTGTAATATGATTTAAGTTCCATTATATCACTTTAGACTAATACAAAATTCGTACTGAGTTATTTAACTGGGTTAATTATTTAAATTCAAAGAAACTATAATAAGTTTAATGCGATTCGACTATGAATAGGACCGACTGGGCGCCATATTGTGACGTCATAGCTGTCAATTCAAACAAAATAGGTAAAGTGAGCAAAAAAGGTTTATAAAACTTGTCGAGCGTTCGCGTTACCGGCGCCGCACTGTTGCCGCACCGCGCGTTTTGTATGAAAAAATAGGATCGTCCATACGCTGTACGACAAGCGCACCGCTTCAGCACCGCAGCAGGCGGTCAAGAAACGCATAAATTGAAAGCGCCCTTAGATCACTTTTCACTGAACGTACAGAAATAACAATTATCAATGTCAGTGTTTTTTAACCCGCTGTTGCCCCCGTAGCATGAGCATCTGAATGTACCTTAAATGACGTCTTTCCCCACGTATAACTGTCAAATTCCATATTAATTTGACAATTGAGCATGATAAAAACGAGTTATTTAAATATTCTCCGCTAAAAAGAGGGCGTTTCAACTGGCCCCTTCTTTCCGAGATGTAACCGTGCCGGTAACCGAACAGCTCGAGCTTCTAGGAATAACTCTCACCTCTACTCTCAACCAGACCCGTCTTTCCCAGTGGGCACTTTGGGCAAGTGCCCAGGGCCCCGCGATCGATAAGGGGCCCCCTCAGATCAAATACAAAGTCCCTAGTTCCTGTTAAATCACCAATACAGAAGTCATAGGAGCCCAATTATACTAATATGGGTCAAAGACGGCACTGCTCTCAACTTCGGTACCTACATTGAGTCCAGAGCTCAACTGGCTGCAAAAAAGCTTGGCGTCTTCGCAAAGGTGCGGAAGTACTTTACACTGGAACAGCTGCTTACCTTGTGCCAAGCGCAAGTTTGCTCCTGCATGGAGTACTGTTCCCACCTTTGAGATGGTTCTGCAAAACATCAGCTGGAGTCTCTAGAGTGCATTGAGAGGCGTGCAAAGAAGCTCATCGGCAACCAAAATTATTCGAGACTAGACTCCAAAGTCTTGAACACAGGCGAAAAGTTGCCTCTTTATCGGTTTTTTACATTTCGGAGAGTGTGCTTCGGAGTTACATAACCTAATTCCACCTTCACCGTTTTACCACAGAACTACGAGAGAGACGGCAAACCGCCACAGATATACCGTAGAGAAAAACGGAAACGGTTTGCTTCCACCTATATCGTTAGAACAGTTAGGTTGTGGAACTCTTTGCCGGAATCTCTGTTTCTAATCACCTATAATCTAGGCAAGCGCGTCCCATCTTAGGCTCTTCATCAGAATCATGATGCTCATGGTAGGGGGGCATAGACCAACCGCAGAGGTTCAGAACGACCAAGTTGTGACAACCATCCAACGGTTATTTGCATCGTTGCAACCATCTGCCAAATTAACAAGATTCTGAACGGTCTTTGGGTAAAAAGTTGCATTCAGAGCGTAGGTTCTGAACGTAGCCCCTGTTGTCACTGTCACTGTCGCTGTCACTGCCATGTCATGTTGATGTTTGTCTTTGAAAATTCCTCAAGTGAAGCTATTTCGTCTGATAACACTGGGCTGTAATCAAAGTTCAACTTATTATAATTGCAGATAAGATGTGTTATTTAATTTCTTTGACGTATAGCACACCAGAGGCTCGTCTGATACGTCGTAAAAATGACTGCTTTAGCCTCGAGAAACGTAAATTTTCTAACGAAAATAGTGAAATGTGTGAACAACTATTCGAAGAGGCTTTCGTCGCATTTTATTTACTTTCCTGACAATGAAGCTCCAGTGGAAGGTGAGATAAATGTAGAAAAGTTAATTTATAGTACCCGTTCTGTCTATAAAGTATTGTATAATATTGATTTTCATACATTTATGCTTGATGTAAAAATAATGTACATTTCAACATGTTTTTATCATTAATGCGTGATACATTTGATACATGACAAAGCATCAAAATTGCACTATAGTAAGATAAATTAACATAATCATCAAAATTTTAACTAATATATGCTGCACTTGTAGGTACTTGTTATATAAAAAAAATACTTATCACTTTAAATTTCACTCACACAAAACTAAACTTAATTTACCATTGATTTTGAAGGCATTTTCAAAAAGTATACAATAAGAGCCTTTTACAGAACTGAAAACTTGAGTGAGAAGTAAAGATTTTCATTTACACATCTACAGGTGAAACAAACAAAATGAACATGATGCAAGCTATCAACAATGCTATGGACATTACATTGCAAAATGATCCAACTGCGGTTCTGTTCGGTGAAGACGTTGCCTTCGGCGGTGTGTTCAGGTGTGCTTTGGGTTTACAGGTTAGTAGTAATTTAATTTACAAACTATTGAGGAAAAAGGATTAAATATAAAACTATTACCTAACTATTGAGTTTTAATTAAATTAATGTCTATGTGATATTGTAAAATTATATAATGTAGGAATTCATGGACAAATAAAAGTCATTTAAGTGTAATCATTCCTTACTTCAATAAGTGGTTATACCATAGATATTAAACAATGCTAAATCAAGCAATACGAAATTTTAAAATCATAAAGTTCAGAACATTATGAATACAAAATAATGTCAATTCTGTTTACAATTTCAGGAAAAATACGGCAAGGACCGTGTATTTAACACACCACTATGTGAACAAGGTATAGCTGGTTTCGGTATTGGCTTAGCTACAGCTGGTGCCACAGCTATTGCTGAAATTCAGTTTGCTGATTACATTTTTCCGGCTTTTGATCAGGTAATTATATTATAATTTGTGTGATAAATGTCTAAGGAGATTTTTTTTATACTTAAATTCATTTTCTTAATTTATCATTAAATTGAAATCTAGAAAGACATATGTAACATGTTAAAAACTATGCTCGGGGGAAAGTCCACCCTTCATTCAGTGTCTGGTTTTGCCTCTCCCTTTTGACTCTCTTGGCTATCATATTCCCATTTCGCTTGGTTAACTGTTATTACGCGTAGTATTTCTTCATGCCAATGAAATTAGGAATTACATATTGTTAATTAGTCTGTGTGTGAAACTAGGTGATTGAGTCAAATAAATAATAGTAATGCCAGTTTGCTTGCCCTGTTAATTGGTGTCTTTCTATATATTAATTTACAAAATAACCAGACTTGTTTTTTTTATTTATTAGGTGTATCGGTATTTTCGCTATTTTTAAAAGAGCATCGGTATCGTATCGTCGTATATATCGGCAACTTATAAATCATCATTTTCATAAGTCTAAGACATAAGATGCAATAAATAAACGTAGTCCTAACTGAAACAGATATAATAATAATAATAATAGTAAAGACAAAAAAGTAGTAAATAGTGTCACAATGGAGTTCGAAGAGGAAACAATCTTGTGGGTATTGCTGCGACGTCGTCGTCAGCGGCGAAGATATCGATCACTTGAGTATAGAAAGGTCAGAGCTCTTCAGTCATCAGCGTGTCTTCGGCAGATCCTCTCATACTTTGGTCACATGATAATCTAGAAAAACTAGTTGTCGTTGAATACGTCCAAGGCAAAAAGAGTCGAGGTAGATCCCCAACAAGGTGGTCATATTTAATCAAGGAAGGATCACACCAACAAACTTTCTGCAACGCGGTGAAGAGATCACAACAGATGGAGGCAAATCATTCCCTCTTGGAAGATCTTCAGTAATGTAGGACCAACTGCAAAGGAAGAAGAAGATTATAGAAAACAAATTATGAATCTTCCATTTTGAATGTCTTTACCCAGTTAATTTAATTAAATCAATGCCTCTACCGACAAAATGGCACGTAGCCAGTCAGGCGGATATTTAGGCGCCGATACGCTGCGTCTGTTGTCGCCAGACGTTGCGAGAATTTGTCCGTGTGATACGAGTTACTTGCTGCGTTTCTATACTAATTCGTGGCTACCGATAGCTGACTGCTTAGCAGTTGTCGCGCAGACATTGGACAGTTACAATATAATTTTTCCCTAATTAGGTATTTGGCAAACTCTGAGATCATTTTTATTTCATTATTATATTTTTTTTTTTTGTTTTATATGCAATATATCTTATCTTGTTTGTGCTCATATTGGGGGATGTTAAGGACATGGAAACTGAATATGAATGCATGATTGTCATTGACCGTCAGATAGTGAACGAAGCTGCCAAGGCGCGGTATCGTTCCGGGGGTCAGTTTGATTGCGGTGGACTTACTATACGCGCTCCTTGCAGCGCGGTGGGGCACGGGGGACTTTATCACTCGCAAAGTCCGGAAGCTTTCTTCGCACACGTGCCGGGACTAAAGGTCAATTTTAGTTTCCTTTCCAGTCAAATAACATTACGCTACACCACTTAAAACAGGGCCGCGTCAAACTTACGCTCTGAATGCAACTTTTTACTGACATTTGTTGCGCGTAGAGCGTAGGTTTTGAACGCAGCTCCGCTCTTCACACCCTACTAGTTAGATTTTCTATACGAATATAATGGTGTCGATTCTGGCATGATTCTCTACACTTAAAACTTAAAATAACATCAGTCTCCTCTTTTCATTCTGTATAGAGCAGGACAAGGACACACTGTTGTCAAATCTAAGTTAAGATTTAGAGAATCGTGTCATAATCGACACCAATGTGAATTTTGGTATGCAGTTAAAAGGAATGTTGGAGTAGGGGCTAATTTTTGACTCATACTTTGATTTGACTGATTCTTCTGAAAGAGGAAGTAGGAAGCACCCACTAAATGTAGAACTGTCTTACGCTTTCACGACTAAACCGCTGAACTGATTTTGATGACTGTGTGTATGGATATAGTGAAACCTTGCAGAAGGGCATAGACTTTTTTAATGTTTTAAGATATAAACATGGCTACTGACATTACAGTAATTAGCAGGATTAGTACCTTGAGTTTTTTCAATTATATTTTGGTACTGTATCACGTGCCATGATCGTGAAATAACTGTGTACTCGTAAAAACAATATACATGGTATCAATATCTAATTACTGTAACAAAGGCTTTCTGTCGCTAAAATAAAACTTGAACTGATCGGAATAAAAGATAATTCAATCCGTAGACAGATACAGATAAATACAGATTTAATTTGCAAACATCTACAGTCAAAATCAAGCTTTTCCTTTTGCCTTTTCCGCAGCCTAGTACATAAAAGTTTAATGGAGTTTTTGGCGGGATTTCATCGAGTGCGGTTGGCGTCCTATTTCAATTATTCTTTAATTCGTTCATAGTGGATATTGTGGAATAAAATTGGTGTGATTTTGTGTCACAACCTGTCTGCACAACTGAAGAATTAGTGGAATCTTTAAAATATACGCTATTCCGGTCAAGAGGACGTGAGAACTTTATTGTAGTGTTGAGTACCTCACAGAAGCTTATCGAGAAAACTGACTCGATACATTTCGTACCAAACACTCCAAGAAACATTAGAATGCGTCACACCCACATTCCAAAAAAAAAGAACAAAGATAAGTTAAGTCTAGGTTGTATGAGCATTGTTCCCTTTGCCTTCCCTAAAAAGGGAGAAAGTTAAAAAAAGTTTAATCTGGTCATTTAGATTGTGGTACCTCGTGGACCGATCGCAGCTAAAGGTCTCCTTTTATCCTGCGTACGAGAACGCGACCCCTGTCTGTTCCTCGAGCCCAAGATATTGTACCGATCTGCTAACGAAATGGTGCCTGTAGACGACTACACTCTGCCCATAGGGAAGGCGCAGGTGTTGAGAGAAGGTGAGAATACGAAAGAGAACAAAACTATGACGCATTTTGAAAACATTGACTACCGACTCCAAAAATCAAGAAGCTCATTTCTGGGTTGAAAATTGCACTGTTGAAAAAAGTGCCCCAACATCTGATTGTGCTTCCTCAGACCAAATTTAAATCTCAGATCAAGAATACTCCTATGAGTGAGGGCTATTATAATAAAGTTGATGATTATCTAAATGATCGTAATGCATGGACATAGTGTTTCTTTTAATTTAATGGGTATTAGTCATTTTTCGTAATATTTTTTTCTTTCAATATTTATTTATTTATATTCATACCCAGGTGACGCAGCCACTCTGATCGCTTGGGGCACGCAGGTGCATGTGTTGTTAGAAGTGGCCGATATGGCCAAGGAGAAATTGGGCGTCAACGTAGAGGTCATTGACCTCATGTCCATATTGCCCTGGGACGAGGAAACCGTCTGCAATGTGAGTTGTTTTTACTTATATTTCAGGTTGAATAGCTTTCTTTGGTCATGGATTAGGTATCCATCTACAGAAAATGTGTAAGCTTTTGTGAACTTCGAAAGGTTAAACATTTCTTTTTCTGACGACCTCCGTTGTCGAGTGATTTGTATGCTGGGTTTCATGGTGTCGCCGCCTCGAGAGGGTTCGTATCCCGGTGGGAGCAGATCTTTGTGTGATGACTACGAGCATTTGTACTCCAGTCATGGATGTTTAATATGAATTCTTATATAATATACTTAAATATGTAGGTACAGTATATGTATTCTATCCGTAACCCTAGTATCCCATAACACAAGCCTTACAGTGCTTACTTTGGGGCTGGGCTAATTGGTGTGAGTGTTGGAAATATTTGTTTATTTTTGGTAAGCACGTTTGATCTGCGATTGTGAAAGTTAGGCTACTTTTCCAAAAGGCTATTATCAAAAAAAAGAAAAAAAAATCCAAACTTAACTGTAAGGGGAGTACTAAATTTTATCATTTTAATTTAGGTAGTGACACCAATGACCGGCAAGAACCAATGATCGTAATTTTTTATGTGATCAATGTAAATAAGAGTAGTTGATCGATCACTAATATAGCTAGTAGTAGACGCTCGATGGTACCGAACCCTCCGCTATCCAGGCGGATGCACTGATCAATATGGCCGTGTCGTATTTTCTCAAGAATCTCTTTGGCTGCAAGGCAGCGCCATCTTTTCGCATTGTAGGCAACCCACAATGTCAAATTAATACCTTTACAAGTTTTAAACATTTGAAATAGGAAATAGCAATTATAGTGATATTTTTTTATGCATTTAACTGCTAGATTCTTTATTTAAATAGATTTAAACATCTAGCAGTTAAATTCTTAAAAAATAGAAATATCAAAATAAGCTTTATTATTATTGTAGTCGGTGAAGAAGACCGGCCGCTGTCTCATATCGCACGAAGCGCCTCTCACCTCGGGCTTCGGGGCTGAACTCGCGGCAACCATTCAGGTATTTATTTATTCTAACATTAGCACTTCACGTGGCTATTCGTATAATTCCCTATGTAACACATATAACATAACACAGATTAATATTCTACAACTCTAAAAATACGAGTATACATGAAATTATACTTAGCTGTTGAACTATTGTTACCATGGACCTTGTTTTTTATGAGTCTCCGATATTTCGGCACTGTTGCAAGCGCCATGATCACGGAGTAACTGAAGTAATAATTGCGGGTAGATGTTATTGGTAGACATATCGGTCTACCCTCTGACGTATTGCGTTCGATACCCCTACCACTGGTCACATTTTCACTATTCATATACTGAAAGCTCTTTTAATTCGTCCAATATTTTTTTCTACCACCCATTCAGAAACTCATCAGCATTTAACAGAACATTACAAAAAACATGTCGCTATCTATACAACGTCCACTCACACTTTGATTGCTGTGTCATACATTATTTAAACAAACAGTGTTCATATTAGGTTAATAGATAACATCTCAATAGTAACGCAATATAGAGCAGACTCATCCCCGCTGGCAGCACCCGTTCACGAGCATGACGCATGAACCAGCCATGCCAGCCAGCCCTGTGTTGCGTTCTGGGAAAATAATTCACGCACCTGGGGGTATCCAAAAATACCCCATGTATGTTCCGCGATTTTTCTTAGTTTTCGTTATATTTTTTTTTGTGTATTTTTAATGATTTCTGCCAGCGAGGTTTCAAAAATTCATATCCTTTTTCGTAGTAGGTATTTCGCAGTCTTTTTTTTGTGACATAATAGTCTTGAATGTTATTTTAATAAAAAAATTAACTCAGCTTCCTGAAATTACTTAAAATTACTCAAAAAGGGCTTGAAAGTGGGAACTTAAGTTTTTAGTAGGATTTACTCAAACATTCAACTTCCATTTAAAAAAACAAAAAGGAGTTTCCATAGCTTCTGGTTAAGTTAACTCTGCATGCTTCTAAACTAAAAAATAATTAAAAAAAATAGTACTTAATCAGCCTATTTTTGTTGTAATTGGCATTGGAAGGCGGATAGGCTAAATATTATTGAAACACGATAAAAGCATTTAAAATTATTTTATCTACTTTTTATCATTGTTGTGGTAAATTAAACTTAAAAATGTAATTTCAAATTAAATATAATTAAAATTCCTGTAAAATAACTGTAGCATGTGTAATTTTATAATAATTTTGGTTCTCTTTTCTATTGCTTATATCCCCCACTCAACTCCCGTTCACCTCGCCCGAACACACTTTTCTTAACACGTAACGGCTTACCCAAAACTTACCCCCCAAGTCAGGCGTGCGTAAAGAAGTTTCACTTCAAAAAGCTAATCTTCCCAAGGCTCATAACAGTACGTTACACATTTCATATGATATACTGTTTTTATCCATAGGAAGAATGCTTCCTACACTTAGAGGCGCCTATAAGCCGCGTAACGGGTTGGGACGCGCCGTTCCCCCACGTGTTCGAGCCTCTCTACCTGCCCACCAAGTGGCGCTGTATGCAGCACCTGCACCAGTTGATCAACTACTGAACCTTATTAACATAATCCAGTACACTTAGTACAAGTTTGTAACGAAAACTATCATAGTTTTCGTAATTGTAAATTATGTTTCTATGTCTATTTCGGCGAAAACTAACCAAATATACTTACTTAAAATTTAAGAAGACGCAAATGATTTAATGATAGAGTTTAAACACTGTTTATTTGTATTGAAATGAAAACAATAAAATCAGTACCTACCCTTAGTACGAGTACGAGCACACGAAAACTGTCGTAGTTTTCGTAATTGTAAAACTCGTACTAAGAGTACAGTAAGTAACCTTACCCCGAGTTTTTGGCGGGATTTCATCGAGTGTGATTGGCGTCTTATTTTGATTATTCTTTAATTCGTTCATAGTGGATATTGTGAAATAAAATTGGTGTGATTTTGTATTACAACCTGTCTGCACAAATGAAGAATTAGTGCAAGGGCGGATCCAGGGGGAGTCATGGGGGGTCCCCCCCCCCCCTGGGCTGGGTACAGATGGACTAAACCCAGGGGATTTTATTTAAGTACTTTCAATATTTAATATACCCCGACTATATGACCCCCCCCTCCCGGCGCCAAAGCTGGCTATATGACCCCCCCCCCCCTGGCGCCAAAGCTGGATCCGCCCTTGAATTAGTGGAATTTTTAAAATATACACTATTCCGGTCAAGTGGTCGTGAGAACTTAGTTGTAATGTTGAGTACCTCACAGAAGCTTGTCGCAAAAGCGGACTCGATACATTTCGTGCCAAACACTCCAAGAACCATTAAAATGCGTCACATCCACATTCTAATGTAAAAAAAATACCCTTGCCCCTCGTTTCCACCAAGAAACAAGTCGTATACTAATATTAAACAAACTTATAGAACACTTATTGTGGCTGTTTAAAACATTCCTTCGTTTACACTGCATAGACAACTACCCCGTTATTAATTAACGAAGCATAAGTTTGGATTAGTTACTTCATGTTTTGTCTCTGTCCATCGAATGATATGTGCAATTTGAGTGACATGACAAAAACACGGCGTAGCTAGTCCAAGCTTATTCCTTGTTAATTAATATGTGGCCTAGTATCTTACAAGTTTAGTATAAATCACTTTGTACTTCCTTAGATTAAAACAAAAAGGGAAGATACGGCACTAGCGGCTCAAAAGTGATCCGCTTAAATAAAATGTGGTGCATGACCACAATTCGCTTTAGTCATAATTGGACATTTAAACACGCTGCATGTGCACTCAATAGAAAAAAATTGCTTATATTCTGTGTTATAAAGATAAAACAATGCCTTCGATGCTTTTATAAATAACACAAAAGTTCAAAATCAAATGCCTCTGCAAAACACTTTCAAACACAGCAATTAAGGTTTGTCGTGAATGTTATTTAAGTAATCGCCATTATGTTATCAAGATAAGGACAACAATACTGCTCAGCCAGACTCAGAAGCGGTCTCGCCGTTTCGCTCGCGCAGCGTTGAAGCGCGCACATTTGTCTCGCTCGATCAATTGAATGTTTATTTACAGACGTGTGCGTGTGTGAGAGTTGCTTATGTAGTTGAGACCGTACCTTCTCTTTTTGTTTAAATCTAAGTTTGCTTCACATATTTTATTTATCCAGCAAGTTTGATACAAATATTATAGACTACATGTTTCGTACATGTATATTAGTATGAAAAAAAATTAAGACATTGTATAAAACTTTTTAAATACATGTAAATGAGAGGTTAGCACTTACCAATATCTAATTCGATGGGTCTCGATTTATGGGAGATTTTTAATTCTCGACACGTCCGCTGTGGTGCTGTTAATATTTTCTTACAAAACTATTTGACATTCTACGCGTATCGAGATCTAATTCGATATTGTGGTTCGTGCTAAGGGTACTGTACCTCTAGCACGAACCATTATCGAACTCGAATAGTTTGCGAGTGCGAAATGTCGTTGTCAAATGCGTGCTGATTTTTAGTTCTCGTTACGTACTTTGTGGCGCTGCTGTTCAAATTTCCATACAAAATTTTACATTGACATTTTGCACTCTCAAACTATTCGAATTCGATATCGGTTCGTTCTTTTAGGACTTGTAGCGTTGGTTTTCATCAAGTGTTTTAAAAATAAAATATATTTTTTTGTATTTAGAAAATAAAGAGTACAAAATGGTGCATTACATATTTCTAAATGTGAATATTTTTTATAAGTAGGTATACTTAAGGCGCGATTACACTTGGTCGTTAGCCCGAATACAAATGCTAATGGAATTCGGATAAACGACTAAGTATAAATGGAAGTAGTCGAATACGCCTGTATTCGGGTAGTTCGTTTTATTACCCGACAACGTCTTTCGTCCCGTATTCCAGTGTAAATATTGGTGCCCGAATTCGAGTAATGCCTTTCGTGCACCCGAACGCGGGCTAACGACCTCAGTGTAATTGACCCATTAGTCATAATAAAAACATGAGAATCTTTCCTATTACAACAACCTTTTCGTAACCAATAAAGATATATTTTCTTAAGTTTTTCATTTATTTTTAATTATTGAAGTCGCTATAAAACACCTAGTTCCTTTAGGCGTTTAGCAGACGACGGGGCGGGGCGGGCCGGTCAATTTCGCCGCGAATAATAGCACAAAGTGAATCCTATACTTCAACGCACACAGAGGGCAAAAAGACCGCGCCGCAGGTGCCCGGCGGGCAGTGGCGGCGCGGCATGTCCGCGGCTGCCCGCCGTGGATCATACAAACCAGTTTATATGCAGTAACGCAGACGGCGGCGCGGGGCGGTCAGCTCAGTCCGCGCCACGCGCTTTTTAGTGATGGACTATTCACTAGAACGAACGTCCTGAACTGACCGCCTCTGCCCGTCGTGTGCTTTGGGTACGCGGCGCGGGCAGCCGCAGACATCGACGGGCAGACGCGGTCTTTATTGCTTCGCGGACAAAATGCCCGCCCCGCCCCGTCGTCTGCTCAACGCCATAACATGCCATGATTGCAATTCTTGCAACTTCGTAAACTGGAAAAGGTAACCTGATGGAGTTAAAGACAACATACGAAGGCTACGACTTACTTTATAGGAAAAAAAGGATGAAATCGAAACAGTGCTTCACTTAAGTAAATTTATTAAAAAAATCAAAATCAAACCTTAAAAATAAAGCTAGAATTCAAGAAGAGTTGTTAGCAGAAATGCTTAAATAATAAATGTCAAATTATAGACCGAATTTCAACCATGGGCACGCGAAATGTTACCTTCTTTCGTTAAGCGTAAAATGTGAATCCATAACAATAAAAAGGAAAGAGGACGCTACTGTGCTTTTGATATCTACGTGCTTTTTATTAAGATCAACTATCTAACTTATGGTTGAGATCCGGCCGATAACGGCCTCTTCTGTCACGCAAATCTGCCCTGCCCTTTGCTAAAAAATGAACACCATTTTCAAAGAATGAGGACCAGCATTTTAAACAAAGGCAGAATTTTCAGTACAGAAAATGTCGTCTCTAAAAGTAATAGCACATACGTGAATCGTTGTGCAAACATTAAACATAAAATTAAGACGTTAATTCAAATCAATGTACAGCTATCAGAAATATCTTAACCTACTTAAACAAATACCTCTTTTAACAATTTGTTCAAAACATTAGTAAAATTCAGTAACAAATACAAGCATTACATCTATTTATTATCTTAACGATAGAATTTAAGAATTGAACATTGTGATGCCAGATATTTACATAACATTTCTACTGAGCAGATTTTTTTTTACTCAACACTAAGTCTAAAATTTCATTTTATGTAAAGTAGTTTTACAAAATGATAAGGCAGTTTTAGTTTGACCAGCACCTCTTACTAACAATAAAGGAGAAATCAGATCAGTGACTAAATTGTAAAGTTAACAGTAACTTAGATTTAAAATGCCCAAATTAAAAACTAAATTGACAATGTTAATCTGTGTGCAAAGTTACCAACCAACTACACTGTATTCAGAAACTTAATAAAATCATTATTAGGTATCTCCTTAGTCAAAAAATCTATCTATTCATTAAAATAAAAATGCTGCTGTAGAGTTCTTAAAATACAGGTTGGATTTCTATGAAGATAACCATGTCAAATGACTAAACCACTTAAAACTAAAATTATATAAAATACACCTGGAGACAAAACCGAACATCACTGTGTGGATTACATTATGCTATAGCTTATTATGAAGTGTTAATTTAATTAGATCAATTCAATTCACATACAATGATATTTTTACTATTAACTACTTTTATGATTATTTCGGTCTACTCAATAAATATTACAAATCAATGAAGTCAATTAATGTGCACACAGTTAAAGAGGTTATTTTTGTAATAAATAATCTGCAAGCAAGTTTTATTTGTACATACATCAAATACATGAATTCTATTGATAGTTCGTAATCATCAAATGTCACTGTTATAAATGAAATCATAGAAATCAGAACCTATTATGAATGACTCACTCACTCACTCACTCTTCCCAGTTACTGCGCCGTTGACGTGAAGGCTTCAAATACGGACCTGCCGATGGTGAGTTTGGGAACCGTTGCATGTAGCGTTCCAGGTGCAAATACTTGACAGTTATGAGATTGCCCTCATACCACCAACCATGCAAACTGCGATACACAACCCCAGCGTCCGCCGGCGTCGCACATTTCACATACACACAGCAAGACATTCTCTCTATATCGATATGTAGAATATTACATCGCTCCCCACACTTCTCTAAAATGGCATCTTGAATGACAGTCCTCAAATTCGGATTAGCATCGTTCTTGTCAAACATGTGGCGAATTTTCAGGCAAGGTGTAGGGGATACAGTCAAATTGTTAACAGAACCTTCTTGAGTTTCAAAAGCCTGGCCCTGCCATGCAGCACTGCGCTTAGGGCTACTGTGAGCAGAAATCCATCGCCAAACTCTGCAATCCTCACCATCTACAGACTGTACTTCCATTCTCACTCTACTCTCATTTCTTTGAATGAATTTTACAGCTGCATCCCATACTGAGGCCATTTTTTCTCTGTTTTGTGGGGAAATAAGGGTGTCACGGACATGGTCCACAGATATGTATGGTTCTCCACTATCTTCAGTCTCTTGGGATATCACTTCGATTATCTGCTCTACCATAGAATAGATCTCTTCACTTTTTCTTTTCTGGTATCTTATGTAGTATGCGTAAAACCTCTGTAAACCAACTAAAAGTACAGATAGTAGCCCAACCAAAATAAGTGTGGAGCCAGCAGAGTACAAAGTGTTCATCAAAAAGCATGTAAGAGGTGTAGATGGGTCTGTAAGTGTCAAAGCTACACTTCCTTTGTTTCGTTGCTGAAATACAACATCTGTAGATGTAATATGGGTATATTCAACATCCTTGGTGTAAATATTCTTTAACTGAACAACACTGAGACCCCATCGTGGATTATTGACTATTAAAACTTGCAAATTATTGAGGTCAGTCCTACACTGACTAATATCAATTGAACTTGCCCTAGCACTTGCAATATCAATAATTTCTCGCTCAGTTAAATATGGCAAGGCCCCAGCATTCCCACACTTGTGTGCAGCAGCACGAGAAGTCAACTCAGGGTGTATTACTTTCAGCAGATCTTTAGCATAACTTACTTGCTCTTTTGGCACACAGTTAATACCTGGCCTGTTATTTGGTATATTTAATTGACAAATTGGTATAACACTATTCTGATCATCCACCACTGATGTGATATCATTTTTCTTAACTATATACATGAAAAATAAGCAAAAAAAAAAAAGTGCAACCAACACAACGAGAGCTAAGGATACAAGATTGTTCTTTAAAAATTTCCTATCATTGGCTGTTTTGTAATCAACCACATCAGACCTAGCAATCCCTGTTATATACGATCTGCGAGAGAGTATTGTGTTACCATTGTTTGTTTCACGGTCAATGTAAGATGGTGCAGGTTTATGTTCATTTTTTAATGCAGACAAACGCCTTGTGAAGTTGCTGAGGTATGGTGATTCAACTTCATCTGTAGGTGGTTGATAAGAACTAGATGGAAAACTTGAGGTGTACGTACTAACTGATGGCTTGTCACCTAACGTTGATGTCAATCCAAGTCTTGATCGGATCGAATTCAAATGATCTGAGGAAGTCAGAGAGGAAGAAAATCCTGGTGATATCGATGGACGGGAGAATAAAGATACTTTTGGGCTAGTGGCTGCATCTACTGTAGGGAGAGTGCTCGAAATATAATCACTAGAACGCGAGTTGCTTCGGAATGGAGTCGAAGTCTTTTTACCAGAGTCTACATCACTGTCAGACCCTGTTTCATAGTCATCTTGTTCATTGGCAGCGTACGTGCGAGTAACGCGGCGCGTTGTCACAGTTTCAACTTCCTCGTGAGTGCGAACAGGCGACTTTTCCTCTTCAGACTCTGACCCCTTATCAGAGTCCTGTTTTACTGGTGATCCTTTCTTCACAGGTTGGCGTTTAGCTTTATTAACAGGCGGTAACATCGCACCACCCGTGGTGGCACGACGCCCGCGTTTTTCTTTGACATTGTTTGTTGTGTCCAAGTCAGATTCCTCGCCGCTCGAATACCGAGCTAGTGACCGCCTATTCTCGAACTTACTGTCAACACTATTCCTAGGTTTGCTTTTATTATCAAGCACGAGCTTAAGTTTTTTAACCAGAAGGTTCCTCGTGGAAGCTGTTATGGGCATAACAGGGAATCCATGCTCGGCCAATTTAGTCCGAAGCTCCGCATCTGACATTGAATCTACTTGATCGGCCATTGTGAAATCTGAAAGAACAAGCACAAGGTTAAACAAGCAGACATTAATAAAACCATTAAAAAATAAAGCGGACGGGGATTGATCACCTTTTGTCAACTAATGTACAAAAATTACGTCAATCTCTTAAAAATTTTCACCGGCGCGTCATGGCGCATACATTTGATTTCCAAGCAAAAGGACGTCGTTATTTTCCAGTGTGACCAATACAAAAAAATATTAATCACTCACAGACAGGCACAGAGTAGTACAGAGATTATATCTATGGACGGGCATGACTTTATACAGCGCGACCACGACCAAGATCTTGGTCGTGTTCGGTTGCGCAAGAAAGAAAATCGGAAAGAAAGGTAGTTTCCCAATTACGGAGCATAATGCGACTCAGTGGCGCACAATGCCGAATTATGCTGATGCTTAATTGGAACGTGAATTAGTTTTTAAATGCACCAGCAGAGTGCTCTAAATTCAGTGTTGAATGTAGTAATTAAGAACAAATGAGATTATGTTGTCTTCTTCATCTTGATAAATACGTTCTTTTCCACGATAACATTGATGATTGCCTGTGTCATTAAATGATTCGATCAAGCCGTTGCAATGTTTACAAAAGTATATTCCTGTAAAATAAATTTGTTTATAGATTCGAATTCTAAAATAAAATTGTATTCACATTTGAAATCTGGAATATAAAAAAAAAACAATGTTTGTACCTTCATCCATACTTATATATTTTTTTAACACAGATTGAATTAACTTTGTAATTAAAAAAAAAACAATGAAACGAAAGCTATAAAAAAAAATCAACAATAATTAATATTACTAATCATATGAAATAAATAAAACATTTCGATAAATGCCAACTTAAAGAAAAAATACATGTTAATTTTCTGTCACTGAGTTGGTATCGATTACACCCATCACACGAAAACATTACTTTTGAGAGTACTCGATTGTGCGAAGCGTTGCTGTAGTTGAAACATTCAACGTTAAGCATTATGCCACATAATGCGCTCTAGTGCTGTAATTGGAAAATGACCAAAATCTGCCCCCGTAGCATGAGTACCACAATTTGCAATACATCACGTGTTACTGTCAAACTCCATAGTAAGTTGACAAATGAGCGTAATAAAAATGTTCTATAAATCATATCGCGCTGCTCATGCTAGGGGGCCAGACGTGTATTCCAGGCTACGTATTAGACTCCCCAATTACCCAATTTTAAGGGACCCCGGAGGTTGCCCTGACAATTGGCAGGTGAAATAGCTGTTAGGCAGTAAGAGAGCTCAGTCGACGTCACAGAGTACCTTATTATAACCGACGTCTTGAGACGCTTTTGTAGTCGAATTAATTTACTAGCGCGACGGCATTTAATGAAGAGAAAGAAATGTTACCTTTTGCGTCTTATTTTAATTATTCTTTAATTTGTCCATAGTGAATATTGTGAAATAAAATTGGTGTGATTTTGTGTTCCATTCCAACCATCTGCACATCTGAAGAATTAGTGGAATCTTTAAAATATACGCTGTTCCGGTCTAGTGGACGTGGGAACTTTATTGTAGTGTTGACTACCTCACAGAAGCTTATCGAGAAAGCTGACTCGATACATTTCGTGCCAAATACTCCAAGAAAAACATCCACATTCTAATGTAAAAAAAGAACAAAGAAAACTGAAAACCCCTTTTACCTTCCCTAAAAAGGGAGAACGTTAAAAAAAGGGTTTCTTAATTTTAATAGAGATCTATAATTTAGTCGCAAAATAAAATCAAAAACTATTTAAGGCACATATTTAAATAATCAGCAAAAAATAGTAATTGTTTCTCAAAAATATACAATTGGTAATTTATTCTAACAAAATTGGGTAGGGTAATAGCCGCTTTAGTATTTTCAAACGAAATGTTGGCTCTTTCGACAGTAAATTTTTTTTTCTAGTAAACTTTTCTTTGGTAAAATTTTACCTTTTAATTTTTTTTTTTTTATTAAGGTTTAGAGAATCATGCTAGAATCGACACCAATAATTACTTAAAATCCTCAGGTATAAAGCAATTAAATAGTAAGTTATACGTTATTATTTTCCTTATTCCTTACTTGGTCCATTGAAATATAATATCGTGCGGCTCCAAATTACATACGTAAACGTAAATAGGAACGTAAGTTTGATTGATTGTTTTTAAAAAAGGCGAATGAATGAAATTGTTTGAAAACTATTGCGATCTTTAAACGTTTGCTTGATAACAATTTGAAATGTTTTTGATTGGAATTGGAAATTGTTATTTTCACAACGACCCAAAGTCAGATTTTGTGTCAGTAAATTATTAGTGCTGTGATATTTACTTTTCGAGTAAAAGATAACGTAAGTGGGGAAAAATACATTGGAAGACTTTATCTTCCAATGAAACGTTTAAGAATTAATAAAATCTTATTTTTCTGTACAGATTTTGACAGCGATATCAACAAGCGAACATGTAAGTTTTCGTCTATATATTTTCATTTCTTAAGTAAGAGTGAATAATTATTTTTTTTGAAGTTAATACAAACAGAGAATAAGTAATTTACCACAGGATTACACTTGAAGTTAAAACAAACAGAATAAGTATTTGTTTCTTAGGTTTTCACGCACATCACTCTATATAAGAATCTCTAGAATAAGTAATTTATCATGCAATACTATATTAATAAATTAAGCTATTGTGCGTAATCTCTGTTGATTGGCTCTATAATGGCATTAGATGCAAGAAAGGAGACTTACCTATTTTGGCATTGAAACAAAAATTAAAGTAATTTTTGTTATTAGCTGGGTTCCGTTCAGAGCCTACGTTCTAGGTGCAACCAATATCAATTTTGTCATTAGTTCCATACATTTTATGTCAAAATTAAAATGGCAGGGTAAAAAGTTGCACTCTTGAGTATAGGTATTGAATGCAGACATGGATTGTTAAGGAGTACCTTGTTTTTTGGAAGTTCCTAAGGCTAGAAAGTACAGTTTTACCATTCCCCATATTTTGGCACTGTTACAAGCATCCTAAACATAGAGTGGAGTTATAGGTGGAGTGTTATGGGCAGATTGGTCTAACCTCCAGCTAAGGCTTTTATTGTGCTAGATTCCCGTACCACTGGTCATGTTCTCACTATTTACTCAAACCTGTTCTCAACACACAACAGTGGCAGTGTTTTAATTGCAAAATGGCACTTTTTTTTTATTTTTTCATCCCAGCAATCTCGCTAATAACAAAAATTACATGTTGTTGTAGTGATTGATGTTTTAGTACTGTTGTTGTGACCATGAAAGTTTTGAACCATTAATTTTTTTTCTGATGTATATATAAAATTCCCCTAGTTCTAGGGCAATAATATTGTGATGATAAATTTAAAAAGGAAATTATATAAATGATCCTAGAAAAAATTATAAATGAGCATGAATTACTAGTTTTTTGATGATCATTTAAGTACCTATGTTTGATTAAAAATATTTTATTTTCTTTCTTTTTAACAGGATTTTCAATGATGACCGTTTTCATCTTTTCAGTTGTGAGTCATATTTATTTTCTTTATTTTTGTAATCAAATTATTTTTGTTTCATCATCAACTTTCAATATAAAAATACTCAGATTCAGTTACAGAGACACAATTTATTAATAATGTAATAGCTTTTATGATTTCTAAAATTCAAATCTTAGAAAACATACTCAAAAATTTCATTTGCCCCAGTTAACTTCTAAGTAGTACATTGGCTTTAAAATCATTTGAAAGCTATAACTTTATTTGAGGAAACCTTAGTGCTGAATGGTTGAATGGTAAGTAAGGTTTATGTATTGTATTATTTATGTAATAAAACTAATGGTGCGATTACACTTGGTGGTTATCCCGAATACGAGTGCCAAACGAAGTCAAGTAAACAATTAAGTTTAAATAAGCAGAGTCAAATATGCCCGTATTCAGGTAGTTTTTGTTTTGGTTACCCGATACGGTATTCCAGCCCTTATTCTAGTGTAAATGTTGCTTCAAATTCTCGAATTCGAGTAATGTCTTTCGTGCACCTGAATACGGGCTAACGATCAATTGTAATTGAGCCATTATATTTAATGAATTGCCTATTAATAATAAAAAAAATCGGCTTTTACTAAAGCTTGCTTTATAACACACTAACCCAAAAATACCCGGGACGACACTTATTATTAAATTAGTCTATTCTTAGCATTCATTTAAAGACTGCATAGGTACAGATCGCGGCACTTAACTAGCGCTGAACAAAACGCGTCAGGGATAGCTGCGTGCATGGGTACGACTGGAGAGAAAATCGGCGCAACGCACGCCCACCCGCGCTCCTCGTTTCCCCCCAAGACATCTTAATTTTTACTTCTGCCGTAGTGTATATATATATTCTGTGCTTCTGCACAATAACGGTCAGCGCTAGAGTTTCGTGCCGCGACTTATAGTAGGCATACTTTATTTTACAGTATAATTAGCCTAGAACTGAACCATACAATTTTGAGGTTTTTTCTATTATGTAAAACTTCTTTAATCCCTTGATCACTTGGGTCTTTGCAATGGCTCCATTGATAAATCCTTACACAGTTTTTCTCTACCTGATTTAATCATGACTCAAGAGCGCCCCTATCGAATATAAGAACAAAACTAGCCCTTCCATAGAAATATTGACGATAGCGAAACGAATATTTTTTCGCTAGACGTTTGTCCTTGGGGTACTGAATGTATAGCAAATTGAAACCGTGATTAAAAGAGTTTAACGAAAATTCGGAGTCTTGAAACTTAACTTGGAAGGTGCGCCATTTATAGGGTTCCGTACATCAAAAGGAAAACCTCATATAGAATATTTCATTCCTGTTGAACTTCAAGCAGTCACAAATTATTTACACAACAAGAATGATAAACAAGTATAGGGTTTGCCTGATGATAAATATTACGCAACCGCACGCAACCCTGATTACTTAATCTCCTACCTACCGACCCCGCAAAGCTCTATAACTCAAACTCACCCAACAGAAACACAACAGCATCGTAATAGACTACAAGCCCGTGGCAAATATTGATAGGTCATTTGAACCACCAGAAGACCTATTAAGAAAGATAGAAAGACATTAAAATATAAGATTCAGCACTATGCCATCACTGGTAAGCCAACTGAGTGTAGGTGAGAATTCATAAGTACAAATAGAGGGAGGGAAAAAAAACTGTTCTGAAAAACATTATACAAATATGATACAAGTTTTCACGACTTTGTGGTGCACTATTTTTGTACGGCACTACGTGTTTTCTTATTATTTTTCATGGATCTATAGATGGTAAGAATGCCGTACAAAAATATATGACCAAAATGTACTCCCTCTATCCGTACTTTTGAATACTCAGTTGGACAGCTTACCAGTGACGGCATTGTGCTGAATCATATAATTTAATGCCCTTCTATCTTTCTAAACAGTTCTTCTGGTGGTTCAAATGACCCATTATTTTTTGCCACGGGCCTGTAGTCTATGAGGTTATTTGGTAATAAGTAGAACTTAACTGGGGCTGTACTCGTTAAAATCGATGCCTAATTAATGTGTCGTCAACTTCGTCGTGGCGATAAAAACTAGGTTAAAATAGGATGGACGACAAAGACGATTACGATAAGTACCTATATTGAGGAGTACTGCGCTGAATGATTATCTCCTTTTCACCCCACGGTTTACCAAACTAAGTTTAGGTCCAAGCTCATAAAGGCGGACTTATCAGCCGGGAGTATCCTAAGTTAATCAACTGTATAGTCGAGTCCAGAGGCGGCTTGGGGGAGATATTTTCCTCCTATATAGAAAATTATTAGGGCTCGAGTTCCCCAAGGATGTTGCCGACACGATCCCGGCAACGCTGTAAAGATCAAATGGAATCAAATAATTTTCCTTAGTAAATCCCAATTGGCTAGCGAGTAAAATCTTTTAAAGAATCCTACGTACTATTAACAAAACACAGACACAGTGTTGAGTGATTGTTTTTTTTTTGTAAGTGTTCCATCTTTTATTTTGGTACTTTAACTATTTATTAGTCATTATTAATATTAGGTTAGGTATATATTTGACACAAAATTATTATTTACGACTAAGCTCAGTGATATGAAAGCATATTTCGCTCGTTTATTGCAAGAACGCCTTGGAATCAAAATTAGTTTTTTATAACACATGAGTAAAGAAACGTAAAGTACGTAACGGAACATAAAGTTATGTCATTACTTATGTGGTTATATTCAATCCAAGTTTAGTAAATTCTGTCCATAAAATGTTGGGATTCCTAGTCAAGTGTCTCAAACTTTATAGTGTTGAACTTCCATTGTGCTGGGTCAGGTCAGGAACGTGCCAATAACAGATAAAAGTTCTTGATTCAATATCATTTAATTTAACACCAACAAATCACACTCGCGAAACCAAAAACCGACAATCCAAATCCAATAAACCGTCTGTATCAAACTAAAGATGCTTCTACTTCGAAAACTGACGACCGACCTGCCATTATTCTGTTTTTCAGAAACCGCGTTACCTCTTTAAAGGTGGGGAAAAGCCCGCCAAAATATTGACTTGTCATTGTTATAGGTCGATAAAGCAGTCACCTTCAGTTATCGTTTTCGAACTAAAAACACCGGATGTTCGTTTTAATTTTAAATAAACAAAACAAGTATTGCCACTTTAAAAAAATACAAAATATATTCTTATTTTATAATAAAGCGTTAACAAATGTCACGAAATTAAGTATATGCTTACAATAGCTTCGTCCATTCGTTCGTCCGTCGCGTTGTACTAGAAAGAAAGCAGTAAATATTTACGCCGACAAAGTGAGTAAATATTTTAAGGTGGGTTATATTTAGTAATTTGCTATGTACATAGTTTTCATTTTATTAATATTTTATATTTCAATTCAAATTAATTATTAATATTATTTTTTTATGGGATAATTGATGAAATATATTAATTTTGATTGATTGAGTAGATTTTTATATAACGTAAATTCAAGAAAATTTTATTTAAATTGTATAATAGATTATTATAAATTCTATTCAAGAGCACCAAGTATTGCGATGCCCTGACAGGGTTCATGTAACGTACTTTATAACATGTATTTAACCATCTCTGTAACTACATGAATGCAATAAATGATTTGATTGATTAATTGATTGAATAAAATCTTTGAAATTAAATTAGTAGCGCCTTGTGATCGGCAATTACGATACCCTATATTGGCCGTGTTTTATTAAATCCTTACACATGATTCTTGCGTGTAAATTGCGATAATGAAAATTTATATCTTTTTTTTTTCATTCATGTACCTATTCCACAATCGCCATTGCCAAATACAGACTATGTTGATGACCTCTCCAAAATTGTTACGGCAGATTGCAAATTCGAGGTCCGAATTTGTATAATTGAGGTCTACGATTACAATTTTTTAAAACGGTGATTTCTGTTACATCTTAGTATATTGCTCATATTTTATGCATATATTTTATAAACATGGTAAGTAAGATAGTTTTAATTCATTGTTTTGCCTATGCTCGAACGTTTTTAACAAAAACTTCGCAGAAAAGATCTGGGAATATGTGAAGTTACAATAAAAGTAACTAGCTTCCCCCCGCGATTTCGTTCGCCTCAACTTGTATAGGTGTGTACTAAATTCATTTAAATCCTGTCAGCCGTTTTTGCGTGATTGGGTAAAAATCATACAAACTTTAGAAACTATAATATTACATAATAGAAAGTAGCATTCAATCTATTGAAATCATCAGTCTATTTGCTGCTGAGTAAAATTCTCACTGTGTGGCGTGGGGGCGTTTATTCTGAACGTGCGAGTCGTTCGCTGATTTGTCTTTTCGTGAACGTCGTGGCATTCGGGGACAATATATAAATAGAAATAATTCAAATAGAGCTGATAACAGCTATTTCCGTTACTCTTTATATTTACTAGATGGTGCCCGCGACTTCGTCTGCGTGGAAAAAATGTTTTCCCATACAAAATTTCCACCCCCTAAAAGGGTAAAAACTATCTTAAGTAAGGACAGGAAGGCCTTGGGACTCAAACTATTTCCATACCAAATTTCATCTCAATCGATTCAGTGGTTTAAGCGTGAAGATTATCTTCGATCGAAAATTATGAAAGCGAAAGTTCAGGTTTAACTTTAGTCTACGTTTAGTAATAAGGCGGATTATGATTTATTAAATAAAAAAATACTTTTTCATTTTAAAATTTTCTCCGATAGAGCTCCTAACGCCTCGTATCAATCTAGATTAAGATGTGTGGCGGTCGGAATGATTTTACTGTCTATAAAGATTTCCGCCCAACAGTGATATTTATTCCTAGATGGACTACACTGCCGTTTGAATTATGTGCATTCGGTACAACGGGTCCTAAACTATTCAAAAAAAATTTCACTATCAGTTAATCTACAGAAAATCTCTCCAAACAATTAGTAATATTACAGTAGATATATAAGATCAGTAGGATTTTTTAGTATTCATAAAAATTGCTACTGATCTTCTCTTACTTGCTGATATATGTATCTAGATCTATGTTAAGCTTACCTGAATAAGTCTATAATTCTCGTATGCAAATAGATAGCGGAAAACCTTAAATAGTATGCCGTAATATGTTACAAAAGAGAAACAATAATAATAATTTTGTATCGGGTTTGAAATCCACATGGATAACCTACAGCCGGCACTAGGGTTGTGTCAGAATCAGAAATTTCTAACTGGTGCTGCCTCTAAATATAAGAGTTTGTGGGCTTCATAGAGAAGAAAGGGACGATGCAGCATTATCTTGCTTATATTCTAAGACAAGGAGCCTGAAACGAAACAGAGAAGACAAAACCGTGCGAAGAGACTCATAGGCAAAGACGCTCTCGTTGAGGCTAATCTCCAGAGCCTTGACCACCGAAGACGCGTAGCTTGCCTCTCGGTGTTTTATCGGTTACATATCGGAGAGTGTGCGGAGGTATTACATAATTTGATCCCCCCTTCCCCTTTACACCACCGGTTGACCAGGCGCGGCAAGGGCTTCCACCTTTTTGTTGTCGAAGTTCCTCCCATTCGCACGAAGCGATTTGCTTCGGCCTTCATTATACGAACGGCTAGGGAGTGGAACTCCTTGCCGAGGTCTGTTGCGTGTACCATCCTAGGCCTCATCATCGCTTTCCATCAGGTGAGATTGTGGTCAAACGCATTACCTATTTTGCATAAAAAAAAG
This sequence comes from Chilo suppressalis, assembly GCA_902850365.2. Taxonomy (NCBI): domain Eukaryota; kingdom Metazoa; phylum Arthropoda; class Insecta; order Lepidoptera; family Crambidae; genus Chilo; species Chilo suppressalis. The sequence goes on along the minus strand of OU963901.1, from coordinate 25,302,926 downwards.
GTTCCAGAATAGCCCCTATTAATCAGATGCGCTAGGTGATTTTTGCTCGCTCGGGAATTGGTTTGCCAAAGATTTTTTAAATCGCTCGCTCCGACGGACGAATTGTGCTGACAGTAGCGAAATAGGATTTCCCGTTTTATTGGTCTATCTTTTCTATTCTACCTTGGATTATTACTAGTGATGTAATGGATGTGTTATTTCGGATATGAATATGAATATTATCAATTATATATTACCGGTTTAAGATACAGTTACGGATATTGAATGATAGTTTCGGATAGTGCCAGAATCCAGAAACGGGTGTTAGGTTTTAGTCAATCAGAGAAGGGAAATTGTCTGATTTAGATACCATCCCAATGGGGACATGGGAACTACATTTAAGAAACGTTTATATCGGATTCGGTTATGGTTTTTCTTGTATTTTTTTTTATTTTGTTGCGGTTAAGGAGCTCTGCATCCACATCCCTACCTAGTTATTAGGAAACTGTAGGGTCCTTTGATCAGCAGCTGTGACTAAAAAAGATACCCGATAGGGCAGTTAGCGCCCTCATATTGGGATTATCGAAGTCAAACCATTTTGGTAACGGAGGGTTGTAGGATGGGATGGGACAGGAATTTCAATAGTTCGAGCTCTGTGGTTCGTCGTTAGCAATAGCTCAGCGCCTTTACTTTGTGAGTTTTATAATCTTGCTTAATATTCAATACTTTTAAAGTAGTCAGTCAATAATGCATATTTAATCATGCATAATTGACCCCAAGTATCAGAAATTATGTATAAAATATCAATTGCTCTTCGTTAGTCTCGCTAAAACTGGAGAACGGCTAAACGGATTTAACTTATCTTGGTCTTGAAATGTTCGTGGAGGTCTAGGGAAGGTTTAAAAGGTGAGAAAAACTCGAATAGCTCTACACCGAAGCGAAGCAAGGGCGGGCCACTAGTTAGTAGTGTAATTATTGTACCGCATGATTTTTGTACCCACTGATTTATCTGTTTAATCAATAATGATAACCTAATGCACTTTCAATATAAGATTTCAATACGGCACGGATCTATACACGGATAGAATATATTAACGCCATAGTGAACTGACTGACAGTGAAGTAAATTCTCTTGTTGACTTAAAGCCATACATTATAGACGGTTTGGAAGTGGAGTCACTAGTAAGCTGTAATAGGTACAGGTAACCTAGTAAGGTACAGACGCCTGTCTCTCACGTAACTAAATATATGTATTTTGTAAACTATTGTTTTTTGTTAAGAGCTCGTTGAGTCGATAAACACTCAGTATTTTTCGTTTTATGACCCATGAAAGAAGAACAATCTAAGTCAGCTTTGAATTTTTGATTACTTTGAGTTACAAAATAAGAACGCCTGACCTCACTTTCGGGCCGCAACTATTGGCCGAATATTTTTAAATGAAAAAATATTCCTTATTTAATAAAACATAATCCGCCTTATTTCTAAACGTAGACTAAAGTTAAACCTGGACTAAAACTGTCTCTTTTGTGAGGCTGTCACTTTTGTTTACTTTATAGAAGACAGATAAAACATTAGGGTTTAATTAAACCAAAACTAATTTTGGTCCGCGTTTTGGAATAAGGCAGAATATAAATTTAAAGGTAACAGCAGAATTATATTTGGTCTACTTCGTGACTGCGCTCAAATAAATGCGGTATTTATTAGGCATATTCATAAAGTTCTTATATCGTACACTACAAACGGCCTTGTTTCTTTTCATTTACGATAACATTAAAATAAGGCAACACGTGAATTTAAATTTATTTGGTGTTTTTCAGTACGATCGAAAATTTATGAACTGCTCAAATATTTTTTTGCTAAATAATTACACTTTAAAAATTGTTTTAATATACGTATGTCATATATTGTTCAAATACATATGTAAATATCTTTGAATAATGAATCCAATTTAAGACAAAATATTTTCTGAGTTTATATGCGATAAATGGAACTTTATGAGCCTGTTTCACAATCGCTGAGTAAAGTTCTAAGTAAGCTAATCAGCTCAGTAAAAAAGGGATGTTGATTTATTTGGAAAAGCGTTTAAAAGCAAGAAAAAGTGCCCTGCCAACGTCAAAGTATACATCCCTATTTATTTACTGAGCAAGTAAGTTCTATGTATTGTGTAACTCTCGCATTCTAGTAATAACGCACACTACTAATAATCCAAGCACTATGCGTTCGCTTCGAATAAGCTACTTCCACCCTCCCCGCTTCAGAACACCACGCTTTAGACAGTCCCTATCTGTCGACCTTATTGGTCGACGGTACCAGTTATATACCTGTGATTGGTCATCGACGGCCAACTCGAAGCAAACGAGTAGTATTTAAAGGGACTAATGTGAATTTACTTTTCTCTATTTTGTTTTTCACCTCCCTATTTTCTTGTTTTCCTTCTTTTATCTTTACTGTCCTTCTATGCTTTCTCTTTCCGACTTCTGCCCGCGCCTCTGGCTGGAAATAGCAGCTTCGAGTCCGGATAGTATATTATTAAACACGTTGAAATTTTAATAAGAATAACCTAGTTTAAAGACACATTTTAAAATAATAAAAATAATATGAAAAAATGTAGCTTTTTTAAGAACTTTACTCAGCGATTGTAAAACGGGCACTTAGGCCCGTATTACAGAATGACAAAAGTGTTGATCTTTACTTGAGTGCAGTTAGAAAGGGATGCCGCTATGTGCTATATATAGCGCCATCCCTTTCTGACTATGCTCGAGACTAGATTTATTACTGAGAATCTTTCTGTAATACGGGCCTTAGTAACTTTTTACTGTTCTGAGTGCACGTGTACTATGGCAAAGTGTTGTAAGTTTATTCCCGCTTTGCCACTTCAGTATCAGTTGGCTGCTTGATAGCGTTCCGTGGAGTCTACTACGTTGCGCCTTTCCATCAGTTTTCGCGCCAATTTGGTTTTGCGTTTCAATTTAGTTTTTAGTGAGATCTACTGACAGAGTCGTAAGAAAAGCTTCGGTTAATGTAAGTTTATTTTTCCATTTGAGAGTTAATTTTATAGAATTACGTTCTGAAATAAGTGGAGATTTTGATTTTATAAGTTAAAAATCCGAAAGTTATTAAAATTTATCGGGTCTTTTTTATTATGAATAAATAAATAAATGGTTGTTTTTATAGGAATGCATATAAAATATTTTTCGAAATTTTGTGTTAAGTTTTAATCGGTCATTTAATCATTTTTTTTGTGTGTGTGATTTTTACTCCTATAACAAGCTTTATAACTGGCACGGTTTGGACGAATAGCAGCAGTATATCCAGATTTACAGATAGGTTAAACAGCCTAAAAAAAATAGTACAGCCAGCGGCCAGCGTTTACAGCGTCACCGGGTTTGGGGACCGCAAGATGCTAAGGGGACCTCAAGTCGAGAATTATCGAGTGTCTCAAGAGGTATTCCAGGCGGAAGGCATCTGCCTCCTGTCTCCTCTCCGTCTGGAGCATCTAGACCACTCGAAACTGAGGGGGTCAGCTCAACTAGAGGGCGTCTCTGAGACTCAGGCCTCGACTCTAGTTAGCCGTTGTAACAACAACAATCATTCATTTGATTATTTTTTCAATGAACGGCTTTCTATTTGCAAGTCAGTTCAAAATTTAAATAAAACCTTTGATAAGTTACCTCCTTCATTGCCATGCATAGGAGTAAAAGTATTATAATACTCATGTGGTAAAATATCGATTCATTTTTAAACAGAATTGAGTTTACTATGTAATTTATTTGGCCGCTAGTCCGGTCAATATAGGCATTCAAGGTTACATTAATTCGCACCCAGCTAAAAATTAGCATGAATGTTGGGAACCCTGTTACACACAATTTGTCAATTATCCACATGAATCCAACGTGTGGAAAAAAAAATATTCAAGGTCAAATGTTGCAAAAATCGGTTTTTTGAGATTTCCAGCTAAACGGTAAGTTTTATCATAAAAATAAGCGAGACAAAAATTATTCATCATGCAATTATCTATAAAAAATTGTTTTTACACTTTTTTTCCTAAGAATCACCATTTCGGAGATATAGCGATGTAAAAAGTTAAAAAAGTTCTGTTACTCATGATATGCACACGTTTCCGCGCCACCCGTGAGGTAGTGTAAATGGTGCGTTTTATTTTTACGTGTTTCCCCGGTAGGCCTATTCCACGATCTATTGTGGTTCTGTTGAGTTAAAAGCTATTGTATTAAATTGAAAATGGTACTATTGTAATGACAAGAGCGGTGTAAGTAATAAAAATGTAACCTTACCCCTATTTTTGAAGCTAATTTGACCGGACTACGCTCAACACTACAGATATGGATTTTCATACAACTTTTGCCGGCCGCTGCTCGCATTTATGTGGCCAATACATCAATTTCGATTTATCTTGAAGGAGGTTGTTAAAATAATGATCTAATTTCCAAGCTTGTTTGAGAAAAATATGATGTTGTAAAAATACATAGTTATAAATGCTATCTGGGAGGGCGCAGCTGAATATCCGCTTCACTCGCAGCACTTGCCGCGAGAAACCACTATCATCCTTATCACCACAAAAAAATATAGGCGTTCAACACGAGTATAAGAAGAAATTTTTGTACAAAATATATTTGTTTAGACATAGTTTAAAACTACGTCTTACTTTTTTATGATACAATCCTAAAAGTTTATTTAAATTATCATAAGCAGTAAATTTACTCATAATTGATTTTCTTAAATATTATTCCCTAAAATAGGCTTGAAAAAGAGTTGTTATAATTAAAAATCTGTATTTTGAGATTTACATGTATTTTATCTCATATAATGCCATTATAAATACATGCTAAATCAATGCCGTTTATAGAATAATAATAATAATATTCTTTATTGTTATACACCATAGAAAAACACACAAGTAAATTAAAACATGAGAAATAGAACGTACACAATATAGGCGGCCTTATTGCTAGGAAGCAATCTCTTCCAGGCAACCCAGAATAATAATACATAGAATAATTCATAATCATTATTTTTAGATTGTTACCAATCGGCAAAAACCTTTGTCCTTAATTTTACCATTCTGTACTCTTATCTTTTAATATGTATATAAAAGGTTTTATCACCGGTCGATGTTAGATATTATAGTAGTTTTTGCTGAATTCGGTGAGGCCATAATGAGCATAATATCGATTGGTTAGCTGGACTAGACAGACGGTTTATGTTTACTAAGGAGGTTTGTTCTCGCTATACGATTAAATCAGATGGAAGAAAATCTTTAACAGGTCGACTAGTAGGTGAAGTTACTCGCCCGCTGGCTGCCTCTTCATATTTAATTTATTTTTCACCTCACCAGCTCGGAAAATTTCTGTTTGTCATTCGAAATCTGAAATTCTGAACGTAGGTATTGTCTTTTTTTGCTTCCTGGGATCACACGAGTAATGAAACCGTACATTTAATAACTTAACTCATGTGCTAGGATCGAAAGAGTTATTGAAATTTAAACCTTTTGTATGTATAAAATCGTAAATAAAATCATTTTGGCTTTGTTATTGGTTTCTATAAAACATTTTTTTCTTTTATTCAGGTTTCTCAGTTATGGCTTTAGTCCAGTCATTAGTTAGTTCTACCTGGAAATTTTTTAGTTTTGAAAATTGGTGATAAGGTAGATTTCGGCGAGCTCTTTTCGAATTTTCACTTTGCCACTTCGTATCTCCGCCGCTCGCACTGCGCCGTATTGACGTAAATGGCGCACAAAACAGTTTTTTGACAATAACTCCTTACCGGCTCATTTTACGATAAAAATAGTTATGAAATACATTAAACTAGGATAATTTCCCACAATTTATGTATTAATCTTTTATTTTGTATAATCATTAGTTTTAACGTACGTGCGCCGTAACACCTAGAGCTTCTATCGTCGTCTATACCAGGGCGAGTGTTCTGAGGAGTTATGCTCCATTATCCCTTTTTCTTCAGAGAACCACACCCCCTGCCACCGGCTTACTATGATAAAAAATCCTACACGAACAAAGAAATTTAAGGACTCATTTATTTTTCGTACTATGCGCAAGTGGGATTCTTTGCCCGTGCACGGTACACCCACCTTCCTGCAACCTGGGGTCCTTTAAAAGAGGCGTGATATAGCGTGTGGCAGTTCATTACTGCTGCACCAGCTATCTTCGCGTCTGGACTTTACCATCACTAAACAACAGGTAGAGTAGAGTCATTTGTCTGATTAGATATAAAAAAAATATATAAGTAACACAGATTTCGCAAAGTACATAAAGGACATTGTTCAGCGTCCATACATAGTCAGCCTAAGAACCAACAATCATGAAATATTATTTTCTAGGTTCGAAATCGTAAGTAAATGACTGTAAAAACAAAGATTATTGACGGACACTTCTGAGAACTTAAATTATTAGGAAAACTAAAATGTTTTTGAGGTTATGTTTAATATTCAATGAAACATAGGTCAACTTATGAACTTAGTATGTACTCAGTATAAAGTAAATTAATATTACAACAAATTCATTTTATTCGGTGCGATTTTAAAGAATATCTATTAGGAAAAACTTGGTTAGATAGGAATCATGAATAAAATAAAAACTAGTTTTGCCTCTTATTTATTGACTATTTTTCACGTAGTTGTATAATATTGTATATTGTATTTATTTGTATATCACATGTATATTGTGTAAATATGCAGCGTGAATGAATGTCGGATGTTGTGTTCTTGAATAATTAAGCAGTATGATCCTCTCAGGATGTTGTGGCACAGGTTCACTAGCACTTGGTAATAAGGACTCTTCTCTTTGGTAACATTGATGGCGTATTAGATAGCCAAAATAGTTAAATTAAAGGAAAAACAATCGCAAATAAACACACACAACAGGTAATCCGAAACGAGAATGCACTTTCCGGTATATTAAACTACTCTTTGGAATGCACGAATGCCACAGATTACTACGAATGCAAACTGCCTGCACCACAACCACAGAGTAACGAGTTTTATGCCGGCCCTTCACTTGACAACAGTTTGTCCTTGTCATGCTTAATAAGGGTAGTTTTTCCAATTACAGCACTAGAGCGAATTATGCGGCATAATGCTTATCGTTGAATATTTCAACTACAGCAACGCTTCGCACAATCGAGCACTCTCAAAAGTACCTAATGTTTTCGTGTGATGCGTGCAATCTACCAACTCAGTGACAGAAAATTAACAAGTGTTTTTTCTTTAAGTTTTGTTGAAAATTTTCAAGCTTTTGTTTCATTGTAGTTATTTTAAAATAATCAAAGTTAATTCAAACTGTGTTAAAAAAATATATAAGTATGGATGAAGGTACAGACATTGACTTAGCGCACTCTGCTGGTGCATTTGAAAACTAATTCACGTTCCAATTAAGCATCACTATAATTCGGCATTGTGCGCCACTGAGTCGCATTATGCTCTGTAATTGGAAAACTAAGGCAAGTGAAGTGCCGGCATTAAGAAGAAATATTGGTGTCGATTCTAGAGTGATTCTCTAAACTTGAAACTAAATTTAACATCAGTCTCTCCTTTTCATTCTGTATAGAGAATGACAAGGATGCACTGTTGTCAAATTTAAGTTTAGCTTTAGAGAATCATGCGTCAAAGTTCATAGAGGGAAAGTGAAGTTAGATTTTCAAGATCCGATCATTACAGAGAATAGACACGTAATAAATATTTTAATGTTCCGGGCAAGTGCGAAATAATTATAATGTTAAGGCCAGTTTCTTAGCCATGTCCTTTGATTGTTGTGAAAATGGTGAAGGTTTTATTTTTCGTTTTTTCCAAAAAAATCTAGTGTCATCGTATTTGTATCATAACTTGCTCAATTTTTTTTGTCTCTCTATCGATTCGTGGACTTATTTTTATCAAAATAATTTTCACTCCTGGAAGGGGTGTCATCTACCCCCAGGGCAAAAGCGTAAGTTGGCACTATGTCACTTATTTCTTAGGTTATCCCCCACCTACTCACCAATGTTCATGAAAATCGATGAAGATTCAACGAAATCGGAGGTGAAAACCTTCATTGACTGGAATAAATGTCCTATTCCGTGAAGTCCTGGGTACATCATTAGTTTTGTAACCAAAATTAAAGTCAACTACTTTTCTTTCTAAATTCTAAATGGGTAGATTATAATTGACACACATTGTTTGTAATAGGCCTTTTTTATTGTAAAAAAAGTGCCTATTACAAAGTGCCAAATTAAGGGTGTGAATGACCCGGAGTACACAGAAGGAGGTCATAATTGGTATCACTTGCACATTATCTGCCCTGAACCCATCCTATACCCCGTTGAGCCCCAGGAAGCATAATATGAGCATTCCATTAGTTTTACATTACGTAAAAGAACACGAACAGCCTAATGAGTATGTTTCATAAAATTGATGTTTCTTTTGGTCTTGTTAAACTAACTTATTTCTTTTTTATTGTATGTCATGCGTGTCTCACGATATTCAGTATTCAGGAGGAAATTTTGCAATTGAGATCATCACTGACGACGTTAGCGAAGTCGAATTGCCATTCTATGGTAGCCAGTACACATAGAATGGTGATGGCCACACCGAAGCTCATAGTAATAGAAATGATACTCAGTCGAATAATATAATAATTAAGTATTCTAGCTGAGGAGGAAAATGAGAAACTTTTTCCCCATAAATTTAATACTAACTTCGTCCTGGCAATTAACCAAACGAATGTAACATAAGGAAATCAGAGGAGCCATTCTCTTGGTGGTACTTTTTTTGTAAATGTGCCAATAGAAATTAATTAATACCATAACTTTAATGATGCTTTGTTTGCGTTTTTCAAGTGTCGCGATTTTTATTGCCTGTTGCCATGGAGCAAATACATAGAGGAAGTGTTGTTAGCGTTTACTCTAAGAAATCAAGTGAAGCCACTGAACAGCGCCAACACGACGAGTGGCCAAACTAAAATCACTAAAAAAATAGTAACACAATAAATAATTAAGTAGAGCCCGTCTCGATAAATAGCGCTCCACTCAAAATAGCATCGTCAGATTATACAATCTCCGATAATTGTATTTGAACGTCAACTTGGAGCTCTGCGAAATAGGTCAATGTAGTTATATACTTAATATATAAATTCCTTGAAATAGGCATTTATAAAGTACCTAAATATTATTATTTCTGCTATCAGCCCTACAAGCATGAGCACCACGTTATGATATATTGCTCGTTTTGTCTATGACTGGAGTTTGACAGTTAGATGCGATAAAAAGCATGATCACTACATAGTATAAAACAAAGTCGCTTTCTCTGTCCCTATGTCCCTTTGTATGCTTAAATCTTTGAAACTACGCAACGGATTTTGATGCGGTTTTTTTAATAGATAGAGTGATTCAAGAGGAAGGTTTATATGTATAATACATGCATAATATAGTAGAGAAATGTAGTTTTTAATGTAAGGTCGTAAATAAACACATTTTTTGCGCTTACATTGCAAACGCTGGCTGAACCCCACGAGATAGATCAAAATAATGTACTACAGTATTGTACACCTTAAAAAGGTCTACAAACAAGTCCGCGATGGTATATCTCTATCTCTTAAGGATAACCCACAATAACCAATTTTTATCCTATACTTTTTACGCGAAATAATAGATTATTTACGAAGCGATTTTAAGCAATATAACATTCATCCTTATCCAATTAAGTACCTTAAATACATTGTGCATTTAATATAGAACAATTTGGCCCTTTAATGCATATAATTTAAATGATTTTCGAAGATATTACAAATTTAAAATTCAGGGACATAGCGGTTCCGACGCTACCGGGCTTGGCGGCGCGTGCCTATTGTAATTGGGTATTAGAAGAATGTCATTGTGTATAATACAAGCCTGAGAACAAAAACTATAGTCTACACTACAGCTTTACACCGAAGCGAAGCGAGGGCGGGCCACTAGTATAATATAAATTGTATTGCTCATGCTACGGAGACAGGATTAAAATTTTGCCTGTGTTAAGTATAGATGTAGAGTGTGACTATCATGAGGTACTGCCAATCCCACATAGTAAATAAGCAATTAATTAGAATGAAGTACAGATATAATTATGTGATTGGTCTAATTAATGAGTGACCTGAGCCTGAGGGCCTGAGACGCGCGGGAGCCCCTCTCTCCCTTACCTTAGTCGGCCCCTGTCGCACGCTTCAGCCACTTTAGTAGCCGATTCTAGTTTCTCGTCGCGGCGTTTGTGGCTGTGGCGTGTGGCACGTGTGCGGCGACACTAAGGTAAGGGAGAGAGGGGTGGGGAATCGCGCGAGTGACGTGTGGCGGCGTTTTGTATCGGCGCATTTAGTGGCCGGTGCGGGCCACAAGAAGCGAGCAACGACGACTTGTAGCGTGTGGCGGCCACCGGCGTACCGTGTGTGGCGATTCCATATAAAAGGACAATGCTCACGTAGTATGGAAAATTAACCCAGGCTCGGCGCAAATGATATGTATCTCAAATTACTGGTAATAATCAGTAATTAATTACTACGTAGGTATCATCACCGAAATATATTTTTTCTTTGTGAAATTCCACTTACATCAAAGAAAAAGAAAACACAAAAGTTAGTTATATGCATTTATTATTGAAACATTATTCATTCTCTAAATCTGGGACTATATCATCCAATGTGTGTCCAGGATGATTGAAGTCATTTTGAAATCTGGCCCAACTCAAGTAATATAGTACATTCATCACATGAGCACAGATGCCCAATATCCTCTTTCCGTAAATACAGGTACAATAGTGTTCCAAAATAGCGTGTCTGCTATTTTCACTTTTATACAATATATATGTGTAGTAAACTCTTCTTCTAATGTGTCTAGATTGAATTCGGCATCTTATTAATGCTCCGTCTTCACCATTTAATACCAGAGGCACTGGATCTCTGTAAATCTCAATTTCATGAACACCAGTTCGATTTATGTGCTCACTGCAATAGGAACGTGCTATTTTGCAATGGTAAGTACCCACGGCAAACAATATTAGGTCCTCTTATGTTAGTCTGGGGAAGTCTTTAAACGTCTGGTCATTACCTTCCAAGCGTACAAAAAATGCTCGTTGGCGGTTTAAATTGTGCTCAACAACATACTCGGATAAAAGATTGGGCTTATCCATGTTTCTGTTTATGGTTTCCATAAACTGTTCTGTATATTGGCTATCTTCGTAGGGCTGTTGAAACGAGTTTATGAGAGCTGCAGCTATTCTGTAATCCGTCATTACGGTGGGTAAAGCTCTATTAAATACCCGGTATCTAAACATTTTAAAATCTCGCTTGAACCTTCCATTTATTGTTTCTACAACCCATCTACATAAGGCTTTGTATTGTATACAGCTACGAACGAAAAAGCGATTTGGATGTCATTTATGCTACAATGATATACATTATATCCTCACAAAACAAAAGAAAAAACCGGTCAAAAGCACATACACACTTGTTATTTTTCTCGCAATAACTACATAACGAAATGAAAGGTACGAAGTTATTTAAAACAATATTAACTCAGGCATTTTCTAATATGATAAATACTCTTAAACACCCTTTTCAATGATTAAATATATTTTTATTAAAAACTATTAATGTTACCCCTACAGAGTTTCGAATAGCAATTTCACACTTTTAGAAAAACATTTCGAAGATTCGAACTATGCAGTATTTAATATCTCATTTTTAGTAATAATTTGAGATACATTTGATTTCCGCCCGGCGTGGGTTTTTTTTGAGCATTGTTCTTTATGAAAACTACAAGAAATATGCCGGTGGCGGCGATTTGTGGTTGTGGTCGGTGGCCCGTGTGCGGCGACACTAAGTCATTTGCCGAGAATAACGTGTATATAATGCATGAGTATGTAAACTTTCATTAAGTTTTTAGAGTCATCACACACCTTACTGAGATTTGAACTCAGGGCAAACCTCGAAGCAGAATGACCATTTACCATTGCATCTACCGACCGTCGATTATACGTGTCTTATGCAGTTAAGTGCACTAACGGAATAAATATTTGACACCCATGCTACTACCAACTGTTGCTAATGGGTAATTCATGATTTTGAAATGACCACTTTGCAACTATGGCTTCGCTGACATTTTCTGGATGCATTTGCGAACGCCTTAATATTGTTACACCTTCATTTTATGGATTCACAAGCCTCATTAATGGGTACATCTTTGGCGTTATTAAAATTAGGCAAGCAGCGCGTCCTGTAGCCTTTAAAACAATCGGTCCCATGGGCGTTGGTATCGTTGGCAGTTTATTTATGCTGACAGCACGACACGGTTAGCAAGCATGATGAACCTACAATAAGTCACGCGTGTGCCCCTGCTGCTACAACCTCTGGGGACTTCTAATACAATACGGAATATAAAGCTCACACGTTCTTCCCTTATCGTTCTTGTCAAGTTACGACAGTAATACAAACATTTTGAAAGGCGGTATCCTTATTCCAAAACGCGGGCTAAAGTTAGTCTTGGGTTAAACCTAATTTTGTCTCCGTCTTCTTTTTAGCAAACAAAGTGACAGCATCAGTTTTAATCCAGGGTTAACTTTAATCTATGTTATTAGAAAAAAATCCACGCGGACCAGGTAGCAGACGGGACTCGAACCCGCACCCTTCGCAATCCGGCCGAATGCACTGACCAATTATGCTACCGCGGCCTTCACGGACCGCGTCGAAATTTCTCTAGTGATTCTTAAGCTGCAAGGCAGCGCCATCTCTTCGCATTATACGTAACCCACAAGGTGCGCGTTCGAGTCCCGTCTGCTGCCTGGTCCGCGTGGAATTTTTTCTAGTTATATTTTCTTTAGATTTAAACATCAAGCTTTTTTTTTCTATGTTATTTAACAAGGCGGATAGAGTCCAGCAGTGGACGTCTATCGGGATCAGCCGATGCGTGTCTTTGTACGTAGGTATTCAATTTTCGCCATGACCTGGAAAACTACTAAACGGATTTTCATTTCATAGTAAAATAGTCTTCTGGCCCATCCTATTACATTTTTCTTGTTGTTTGTTTTGCTTACCGACCACTTTGATAATACAAATATGCGCGTATATAGGCTTAACACGTATCGCTTAATGCTACTTTGCATGTTTCGAGGTTGCGAGGTTACTGGTAAGTTAGGATTGGTTCATTTTCTGTGTTTTACAACGATATAACATCGTTGGCGTTTAAATTTAAACTGAACAAGCTAACAATATCTGACTTTATTGTTCAATCAAGTAACGACCACCATATTCTACTAGATACGGAACTTTATAAGAACATTTGAAGAAGACCTAGCAAGCTGTTCCACTTCGCCTAATGTAAAGCGTGTCTTAATGTAAATCCATACCCTTAGTACGAACCAATGGTATCGATTCGGGCATGATTCTCTAAACCTAAACTTAAATTTGACAGCAGTATATCCTTGTCATTCTCTATACAGAATGAAAAGGAGAGACTGATGTTAAATTTAGTTTTAAGTTTAGAGAATCATGCCAGAATTGGTACCAATATCGAATACGAATAGTTAGCGAGTCTTCAAATTCTGTTTGAAAATTTTGACAGTAGCGCTACTATAGACACATAGACAGACGTAACGAGAACTAAAAATCAGTACACATTTGACGTATATCCAGGTCGAATTCAACTATTCGAATTCGATAATGGTTCGTGCTAACTAAGGGCACAGTTGCCAAGATGTGGGGCAAAGATACGATTATAATTTATGTCATCATTGTACTTAAACGAGATTCGAATACCAAATTGATTTTTCTTTAAAAAGTATCTTTTATCTGTTTCCAAAGCATGGAAGTGGGAGTGCGCGTGCTAGGCATAGTGCTGAGGCTACTGAACCTGCTTCTCGCGCCTTTGTTTTGGTTGCGCTCGCGCGACAGACGCCGCCTGACGCCGCCTGCGCCGCTGCTGTTGCGCAGTGCAACGCAGCACGCCGCTGCCGTCAGGAACGGTGAGGTCAGTGACGTTTACGATACACTCCTTACAACAGTGGCAGAGGATGAATGCAGTGTTGCTGCGGTCTGCGTATTGTACCTGGGGGTCTACTCTCTTTCTCCGAAACGAAATGTCGATAACGAAGTTCAAACGAAATTTAATTTCGTCAATTTAAGGTTATACTTAATTTGAAAGATTAACTATCAAAATGAAGCTTTCTTTGAGTAGGCTTTGAAAATCCGCACCTCAATTTATATTCCGATGACGAATATTATAACAATTAAAAAGGAACCAGAAACTTAGTAAGAAAAGTGCGAAGTTACGATCGAAATTTCGATTTTCGTTGAATTTGAGTAGATCTCCTGCTCCTAGCGTCGTTGTTGTGACTGCGCACGCGCGACAAATGCCGGCTGAGGCCGCCCACTACGGTGATGCGTTGCGCAGCGCAACGCAGCACGCCGCCGCCGTCAGGAACGGTGAGGTCAGTGACGTTTAAGATAATCCTTACCACAGTGGCAGAGGATGAATGCAGTGTTGCTGCGGTCTGCGTATTGAACCTGCTCCTCGCGCCGTTGTACTGACTGCGCACGCGCGACAGACGCCGCCTGACACCGCCTGCGCCGCTGCTGTTGCGCAGTGCAACGCAGCACGCCGCTGCCGTCAGGAACGGTGAGGTCAGTGACGTTTACGATACACTCCTTACAACAGTGGCAGAGGATGAATGCAGTGTTTCTGCGGTCTGCGTATTGAATCTGCTCCTCGCGCCGATGTTCTGACTTCGCACGCGCCGGTGCTGTTGCGCAGCGCAACGCAGCACGCCGCCGCCGTCACGAACGGTAACGTCAGCGACTTTGAAGATGCAGATTACAGCATGAGCAACAGACCGCAGCAGCAGGGGTTACTACAGTGTTGCTACGGTGTGCGTTTTGAACATGCTCCTCGCGCCGTAGTTCTGGCTGAATGCCAGCTGTGGCCCCTGCGCCGCTGTTCTTGCGCACCGCAACGCAACACGCCGTCGCTGTCAAAAACGGTGAGGTCAGTGACGTTTGAGGTACACTTCTGACCACAGCGAGAGTTACCGACCGCAGCGGCAGAAGTTGACTGCAGTGTAGCTGCAGTCTGCGTATTATTTTAATCGAGCCCTATTCCACCAGTCGACATAATGTCAGTGACAAACTTAAGCTGACGGTTTGTTGTGGAGTGATCTATTGACTGCATCGATTTCATTATTTAAATATTCGATACTAGTTTTGTTTCTGGGGAATTTTTCTTTGAACGCAAAATGCATTCGTTCTTTATAAATTCTCCTGTATAAGAACTCATGTTCTCAAGCTTTCGCGGAGAGCCATTTTGTAACTAAAAACGAAAACACTACAATTTTAACGCTAATCTTTCCAACAAGGTACAAAAGTTATTAACTTTATTAGCTGTTTTTATTAAAATTAGTAAAAGGGCGTTAAGTTAACGTCTGTTAAGCTAGCATGGCAAAGGGAGCAGAATCGTTTAAAATAAAGTGTATCAATTAGTGCTTATTTAGTGCTAATTTAGTGCCAAAACCGGAAATTTAATGCTCTCATAGTTTAGCGAAAAATTAGAACACTGCCAGCTTTTAATTAAGCTAGCAGTGTATTCCCTGAAACGCCTATATTAACGCGTTATAGAACTAAAGCAATGCATAGGGAATTTAGTGCTTAATGAGTGCTGGCAGTATCTGATAAAAATTTTGGAAAATAAAAAATATTTTATTTTTTATCAATAAAAACTGCTAGTATGACAGTCTGAGCAAGTGACCGGTTCGAATACATCACTCTGGATCGAAGATCTATGATAATCAACGGTTAATAATTTAGTGCTCAATAAGTGCTGCCAGTATGTGATAAGAAATTAGAAAATATTTTTTTTTTTAATTTTTAACAATAAAAACTGCTAGTATGATAGTCTGAGCAAGTCACCGGGTTGAATACATCGCTCTGGATCGAAGATCTATGATAATCAACGGTTAATAATTTAGTGCTCAATGAGTGCTGCTAGTATGTGATAAAACATTTGGATTTTTTTATTTTTTATTAATAAAAATTGCTAGTTTGACAGTCTGAGCAAGTGACAGGGTTGAATATATCACTCTGGATCGAAGATCTATGATAATCAACGGTTAATAATTTCGTGCTCAATGAGTGCTGCCAGTATGTGATAAAAATTAGGATTTTTTTTTAAATTTTTATCAATATAAACTGCTAGTATGACAGTCTCAGCAAGTGACAGGGTTGAATACATCACTCTGGATCGAAGATTTATGATAGTCAACGGTTAATAATTTAGTGCTCAATGAGTGCTCTCAGTATGTGATAAAAAATTAGGTTTTTTTTTAATTTTTATCAATATAAACTGCTAGTATGACAGTCTGAGCAAGTGACCGGGTTGAATACATCACTCTGGATCGAAGATTTATGATAGTCAACGGTTAATAATTTAGTGCTCAATGAGTGCTCTCAGTATGTGATAAAAAATTAGGTTTTTTTTTTTTATTTTTATCAATATAAACTGCTAGTATGACAGTCTGAGCAAGTGACCGGGTTGAATACATCACTCTGGATCGAAGATTTATGATAGTCAACGGTTAATAATTTAGTGCTCAGTGAGTGCTGCCAGTATGTGATAAAAAATAACGAAATTTTATTTTTTTTAATTTTTTATCAATATAAACTGCTAGTATGACAGTCTGAGCAAGTGACAGGTTGAATACATCACTCTGGATCGAAGATCTATGATAATCAACGGTTAATAATTTAGTGCTCAATGAGTGCTGCCAATATGTGATAAAACATTTGGATTTTTTTATTTTTTATTAATAAAAACTGCTAGTTTGACAGTCTGAGCAAGTGACAGGGTTGAATACATCACTCTGGATCGAAGATCTAT
Source organism: Chilo suppressalis (assembly GCA_902850365.2). Classification (NCBI taxonomy): domain Eukaryota; kingdom Metazoa; phylum Arthropoda; class Insecta; order Lepidoptera; family Crambidae; genus Chilo; species Chilo suppressalis. The sequence goes on along the minus strand of OU963901.1, from coordinate 25,286,054 downwards.
GATAATCAACGGTTAATAATTTAGTGCTCAATGAGTGCTGCCAATATGTGATAAAAAATTAGGTTTTTTTTTTGAATTCTTTATCAATATAAACTGCTAGTATGAGAGTCTGAGCAAGTGACTGGGTTAAATACATCACTCTGGATCGAAGATCTATGATAATCAACGGTTAATAATTTAGTGCTCAATGAGTGCTCTGTATAGAGTGATGTATTCAACCCTGTCACTTGCTCAGACTGTCATACTAGCAGTTTATATTGATAAAAAAATTAAAATTTCGTTATTTTTTATCACATACTGGCAGCACTCATTGAGAACTCAATTATTAACCGTTGACTATCATAAATCTTCGATCAAGAGTGATGTATTCAACCCGATCACTTGCTCAGACTGTCAAACTAGCAGTTTTTATTAATAAAAAATAAAAAAATCCAAATGTTATATCACATACTGGCAGCACTCATTGAGCACTAAATTATTAACCGTTGACTATCATAAACCTTCAATCCAGAGTGATGTATTCAACCCGGTCACTTGCTCAGACTGTCATACTAGCAGTTTATATTGATAAAAAAATTAAAATTTCGTTATTTTTTATCACATACTCGCAGCACTCATTGAGAACTAAATTATTAACCGTTGACTATCATAAATCTTCGATCAAGAGTGATGTATTCAACCCGATCACTTGCTCAGACTGTCAAACTAGCAGTTTTTATTAATAAAAAATTAAAAAATCCAAATGTTATATCACATACTGGCAGCACTCATTGAGTACTAAATTATTAACCGTTGACTATCATAAACCTTCGATCCAGAGTGATGTATTCAACCAGGTCACTTGCTCAGACTGTCATACTAGCAGTTTATATTGATAAAAAATTTTAAAAAATTAAATTTCGTAATTTTTTATCACATACTGTTAGCACTCATTGAGCACTAAATTATTAACCGTTGATTATCATAGATCTTCAATCCAGAGTGATGTATTCAACCCGGTGACTTGCTCAGACTGCCATACTAGCAGTTTCATTTGCTAAAAAATAAAACATTTTGTTTTTTTCTATTTTTTTTATCACATACTGCCAGCACTCATTGAGCATTAAATTATTAACCGTTGATTATCATACATATTCGATCCGTAGTGATGTATTCAACCCGGTTACTTGCTCAGACTGTCATACTAGCAGTTAATTTTGATAAAAAAATAAAAAAATCCAAATGTTTTATCACATACTGGCAGCACTCAATGAGCACTAAATTATTAACCGTTGACTATCATAAATCTTCGATCCAGAGCGATGTATTCAACCCAGTCACTTGCTCAGACTGTCATACTAGCAGTTTATATTGATAAAAAATTTAAAAAAAAAATCCTAATTTTTTATCACATACTGGCAGCACTCATTGAGCACTAAATTATTAACCATTGACTATCATAAATCTTCGATCCAGAGTGATGTATCAACCCGGTCACTTGCTCAGACTGTCATACTAGCAGTTTATATTGATAAAAAAATAAAAAAATTAAAATTTCGTTATTTTTTATCACATACTACCAGCACTCATTGAGCACTAAATTATTAACCATTGACTATCATAAATCTTCGATCCAGAGTGATGTATTCAACCCGGTCGCTTGCTCAGACTGTCATACTAGCAGTTTATATTGATAAAAAATTTAAAAAAATAAAATTTCCTAATTTTTTGTCACATACTGGCAGCACTCATTGAGCACTAAATTAGTAACCGTTGATTATCATAGATCTTCGATCCAGAGTGATGTATTCAACCCAGTCACTTGCTCAGACTGTCATACTAGCAGTTTTTATTGATAAAAAATAAAATATATTTTATTTTCCAAAATTTTCATCAGATACTGCCAGCACTCATTAAACACTAAATTCCCTATGCATTGCTTTAGTTCTATACCGCGTTAATATAGGCGTTTCAGGGAATACACTGCTAGCTTAATAAAAGCTGGCAGTCTTCTAATTTTTCGCTAAACTATGAGAGCATTAAATTTCCGATTTTGGCACTAAATTAGCACTAAATAAGCACTAATTCATGCACTTTATTTTAAACGATTCTGCTCACTTTGCCATGCTAGCTTAACAGACGTGTTAAGTTAAACTTTTAATTTTGATTTGTAAATTGAAATACTGTCATATTGACTTTGTCACTTGGGTGCCTTGAAACAGGTTTCTATATACCCATTAGTTGTACGAAACACCAGTTCGATTTGCAAAAAGCCATCAGGTGGTGATACGCCACATAGGTAATTACGCGTTATGAAATCCCTACTGTTAAGTATGATGCTGCCACTAGGTTTAATGACAACTTGACCGTTTCCACATGAACGCCATAATACAGGCTATCAGTCGAACGCACCTTGCAACGAACATTTCTCCAAGCATATGCCGTTATTAGCAATGAGGGCTATCGCGAATGAATCCGCCGCTAGAGGCTCTAGTTTAGCCTGAGGTCTCTGAAATATCAAATGTCATTGCTTGTGGGTGGACTACGCGGGTTTATTTCTAATTAAAATAATGTTGTGAATATTTGGTAATAACTCTGCATAATTATGGCAAATATGAGTTACGTGGTAATGAATGTCAGTTATTTAAAAGCGGAGCTAAGAAAAAATATTATGTCCTCCTTTTTTCCGAACAAAACAGAACTGCGGCATGGCCGATTATGTTTAAGATACGGTTCCTTTGTATTCAAATATGATTTAAATTTAAACTTTGATTTCACGCGCGTATAAATAAACTTCGGAAGTTACGATTCAGGACCTCACTTAACATTGGCGCCATCTGGTGAGACAGAAAACGGTAGCCGATTTCAAATGTCAAATGTAGATTTATCGTAAAGAGTTCTTTTGGCGTTAGCATATTATGTCCCCGCAGACGACACAATGTTAGTTTCAACGATTTTAGAAACATTGCAACAGTGATTTAATTGTCCCTGTTATTTTTATAGTGTTATGAAATTTATAATGTTCCAATCTGTCCGTGTATAGTAAAAGTAGTCGCCTCGAAAACTGTTAGAGGTCATCATTTATTTTAGCATAACTAACTTCGCTGACCAAAGCCATATATGGCTTAAACTAAGCTTTTGGCACGGAGGATTAAAACAAGAAGTTTTGCTAAAGTCGTGATGTCCAAAAATGCTGATCGTTCTTCTCAGTAACAATCATTTTTATTCTAAGCACTCAAGCTGCTAGATTTTTTATCTAAAGATACCTTTCTCAATAAAAACCACTTGTTCCAAAGGCCAGGAGCTCTATTTTTGAATCACTCGCCTTGCGTCGAACGCTCTCTTTGTACTAATTTTCATTCGACATAATTAAATCCGTATTTTTACATCGCTCGAGTGCAACGAATGGGTGAGACCACTCGTTGCATGGCGAATGGTGGAGGCGAATGATAGAACAATAGTCAAATTTGTGTCAGACGTCAAGTTAGTGTCAAACTTATACTTATTAATATTTCGTGTGTGATTGGATTTAGCCACTGAGTAAAATAAACTATTAGAAACTGTTTTGAAATGAGTGTTGTGACGTTTGAATTTTTCAAATGCCGGCACTTTACTTTGCTTTTCATTTTGCTATTAGACGACGATAATCTATCCTTGTCATGCTTTATATGAAACGACAAGGGCAGGTTGACGTCAAGTTTCTTCTTCTTTTACTATGGCATGACGGCTAATGCATGTCAAGTTTACAAACAGCAATCACGAACAGATAAGTGAAGTGCCGGTAATATAAACAACAAAATACAATTGTATTATACAGCCATGTATTAAGAATTTTTCGTTCCGTTTTCATTGCGGTAATTACTGGTTTTTATTAAGTCTGCGTGAAATAAATAAAATTTTATATTTCGTATTAAACTGGTAACATCGGTGACGAACGATTCAAAAATACGGAAAATCAGTATCATGCGATTTGAAAGTCGAAGGTGACTTATGTCGCATTCGACGATACTATGCCAGACGAGTGATTCAAAATTAGAGCTCCAGGTCAGGTTGGAATCAATTCATCAAATTTCGCTATCCGAGCGAAAGCGAATGGAAAGCTGATGAAAATGTTCTTAAGTTAGATTGCCTTTTATGTCGGCGCTAAAGTTGACTATTCGTGTTTGCTATTTGTTAATTTAGAATCAGTCTGTCCTTTAATTTATTTATTTTTGAATTCTTGTTGTAAATTTTTGGGTCTTAGATTAGTTCTAGTCACAAACAAGAACCCTATGAAGGGCATCTCAATTCTCTTGTAAACTAATATTATTTAACTAATTGTATTAAAATAATTTAATTGCATTTACAAATATAATTGATAAATGAAACAATCAAAATTTATCTTCGAGATATTCTTGCAAATCATAATAAGCCCTATTTTGGATTTTTTTTTGTCAAATCACGAGGACATTGGAGGGCTTTTATAGAATTTTGCAAGTGGTTGTAAACTTGGACGGCCCTGTAAAAAAAGTCCTTTTTAATAAGCCTAGATGTGGTATGTATCACATGTGTCGAATTCCCCAGAGTGCAATTCCATATGTTATCCAAGACGCAGCATGGGCATGGTAGGCTGTCATTCCATAAGTTTGTTTTCAAGTTTACAAATGGCAAATACGAATAAGCAAGTGACGTGCATTGCATTTTTTTTATGTTATTCAGATAACCAGCGAAAAACTGGTGACCGTATACATAGGGAGGGTTAAAGAAGTGAATCCTCTACTAAACGCTATAGTGGAAGAGCGGTATAGAGCAGCCTTAGAAGATGCTAAGGAGGTTGATCGCCGGATACGAGAGGCACGACAAAATGGCACTCTGGAGCAATTGGTGGAGGACAAACCTATACTGGGAGTACCGTTTACGGTCAAAGAGAGCTGCTCACTTGGTGGTAAGTGTATGTTATGCTAAGCTTTATATTTTTCTCTGGACCGACTTAGCTTAAGCGGTTATTCCACCTGACTAAATTCAGACGTCCTAGTTAGGATCCTAAAAAGAAGGCTAATTAGTAGCTTCTGATTACACTTGACTCATTTAGTTACCTACTGAATAAGTCAGTTACAAGCGCGCGGCGAATTCAGTCGGACTTTTTCGTAATTGCTCCAGCCCTGTCAAAGCAACAAAAATCTGTCTTCTCGTAGGCCTACCCGTTGGCTCAATAAAAATAAAATAAAGTAAAAAACGAAAACCGTGGATGAAAGAATATTAATATTATTAATGTTATTTTTATCGTTTTTGTTCCAAAGATACGGCATATGTTTATACAATTCAATTATGTTACTCATAACTTCTTTTTATTTTACCGCCGACATCGGACACTCGCGTAATTCGTAATCGTAGACACAACACGTCCTCACGCAGTGACACCTGCGGTGCGACTGAATCATCTAAACGCTATTCCACCTTCCTAAATCGCGTTCTAATTACGATACTAAATGATTTAGACAGTCAGAAGCCACACTTCTTCCGATTTAGGTTGCTAATTAGGATCCTAACTTCCTAAATGCTATTTCCATTGACTGAATTAGTTCCTGAATGATTTAGAACATCGGAATTTAGTCAAGTAGAATAAGCGCATTAGACGAGGCAGTTACGTACTTTGTGATCTTAATTAATGTAGTAACGTGAAAGAACCCTGTATAGTTCGTAGATCTCTAACTTTGACCCAGTAGAAGTCTTAAGAGAACATAGAAATCCAATCACCATTTTTTTTTATTTTTGCTATTATAGCAATAAAAAATTACGTGTCATACAATACCCACATCGAAGGAGATGGTTCAAAAGTGGTAGTTGGTTTTAGGCTGGGAAGATATATACATATATTTTAATATTAGCAGATACTTTTTTTATTTATCCCCGATGAATTTTAAATCGTGTTTAAAAAAAAATACCATTTTGTATAGATGCTATGCGATATTTTAAGTGTGTGACAGGACAGCTTATAACGTCAACTCAGTCCAGTCATGCATGATATTCGTGGAATCGTGGTGAAATTATTATAAAAAAATATGTTTGATTCTTCTTGAAATAAAATGAAATGAAAGATGAACAGAATAATTATCACTGGTTTAGTGACCTATTGAATAGAATATAATTGACGCTTTGGCAATAAAAATCGATAAATAAACTTGCCATTTGCCAATCACTAATTAATTATATAATTTTATATTATAATAATTATTAATTAAAAAAAGAGGATAAAGTAAATTCTAGTTTTTTGTCACACGATTTACAATTAAGTGCACTACATGTCATAAAAATTTGGAATCTGCCGGAGACTGACTACCACCCCCCATACAAATTTGAACCATGTTCTTTGATCGCCATCATCAGCCTATTAATGTCCCCACTGCAGACACTATTAGTATAGTGTCTAAATTTATTTTTTTATACTGAATAAAGTAGATGTAAAGTACTAACTAAGAATATAAATAAAAACATGCATATTTAGATTAAAACAAAAAGGGAAGATACGGTACGCTCATACTAGCATCAAATAAAATATGATCCGACTCAACTTCATAAGCAACTCTCACACACATCTTTGTAAATAAACATTCAATCGAGCGAGCGAGACAATAGGGATGATGACTAATTTTTTTTTCTTCGTTTATCAGGTAGATTGTCAAAAAGTATTGGACACGTATTTTTTCATTTTTCACATAATACAAACATTGCAGAGATATATTGATTTGAAAAGTCGCATGACGTCACGTTTGAGTACACTTATAAGTGAAAATTCACTCAAAAGTGACGTCACGAGCCCCTACTTCCAAATTTTGACGCGATAGAACTTTGTCATTTTTTGGTTGGTTGCCCAAAGAAAAAATACGTGTCCATTATTTTTTGATCATCTAACTGACGGACTAAATAGAATTTCGTTTACTGCACCCCGTCATCACCCCTATTGTACGCTACAACGCAGCGCGAGCGAAATGGCGCAAGTCCGCGTCGCTTTGCAGCCTACTGCGTTTTCTTTTCTCTTTCTACTGACGGCTGAGTTATATTGTTGTCCTTTTCTTGATAAAAAATGGCGAATCATTTATGGCAAACCGTGATTTTTGAGAAAAAAAATATTTTTATAGTTTTACGGATAAAAAGTGTTGCCGTGGCATCTGTTATTTGATCTTGAAATATTTGTGTTCTTTATAAAAGCATTGAAGTCATTGTTTTATCTTTATAACACAGAATATACGCAATATAGTTATATTGAGTGCACATGCATCGTGTTTGGATGTCCAATTGTGACTAAAGCGAATTGTGGTCATGCACCACAATTTAAGCGGATCACTTTTGAGCCGCGAGTGCCGTATCTTCCCTTTTTGTTTTAATTTAAGTATATTTCCTATTGGTTCAACTGCAAGAAATATTTAAACAGGACTATCCAACTCTGTGGGCTGCCTCGAATTCGCGGGCCGTAAAGCGACCAATGACGGCGAGGCGGTGCGGCTGATGAAGCGAGCCGGCGGTATACCGCTGCTCGTGTCTAACACGCCCGAACTATGTCTCGGATGGGAGACTACTAACTTACTGCGGGGTACTACTAACAACCCGTACTGTCTAGATAGAACACCTGGTGGATCGTCTGGCGGAGAGGTTAGTTGCATAATTAGGAAGTTTTTCCTTTCAGCCGGAACTAAATGTATTTTTAGGAGCGAGTATTATGAAGATTTATTTTCCCTGAGGTTCAGTTTCACGGAGCACCCCCAATAGAGCCAGCATTACTTATATTTTGTTGCCTATTTAGCTGAGAAATCCTTCGAACGATGTCGCTTACTTTAATTCTAATGCGTATTATCTCATTTCTAAATCTATTACGGTGGGAAATATACCGAGTATCTTTCTAGCGAGGAGCTCGATGGCGCGGGTGGTTAGCGCGTTCGCTGCGATCGTTGAAGTTAAGCAACTTTCGCAGTGGTTAGTGACTGGGTGGATGGGTGACCAAAAATCTTCTATCTCGAGTTCCTCCGTGCTTCAGAAGGCACGTTAAGCTGTTGGTACCGGCTGCATCTGGGTGCAGTGGGTCATGGCCCAATATCCCTATTCCATCCATAGGAAAGGCCTGTGCCCCAGCAGTGGGGACATTAATAGTCTGATGATGATGATGATCTTTCTCTCGTTTCAAAAGGATATAAGAGGCATTGCCGATTGGTATTATTATGAGCGAGGGAAATTCTCTGAGGAGTTATTTTCGCTTATGATTTGACTTACTATGCATTACTGAGTATGGCCACAATTCCAACGCGAATAAAGAAATGGATATATTTAATTGGTTTTATTGTTGCATTATGCAATTTCGAGTCTCCGATAAACATCTACGTTCAAAGTGTAGGTAGGCCAAAGATCTTCCTCCGAGCTGGATGATGGTAGATCGGGGGCCGCGGCCCGCCTGATGGTCGGGCATTAGCCTCCGAATTTCACTTGCGCGATGTAGGCTTCCATACTACTATGATCGCAGCGCAGGTAGCGCCATCTCTTGAGGAGGCGAGTGAAAATTTCCTCCATGTTAGTTATATGTGGGGCATATACATGTCCCCGCCACATGACATGGAAGAGTACGAAAAGACAACTTTTTCGTTAATTTTAAGTGATTCGATGATTATCAATTCAGTTTGTTCATAATTATTATGTCCTTTGAGAAGGTTTGTTTAGCCAAGTGTAATACAAGAACAAATGAATAAGTTTATCGAAGTGTTGTCCCTTTCGATTATGGTAAAACATTATGTCATTGTGTCAGGGCAAACAAAAACACTCACTGTTTGTGTAGGTCTGTTTGCACAACGCAGTGTGCAGTCCGTGCCAAGAATAAAATGCAACGAAGTATCCGTTTGACCTTCCATTAAGAGTTTTAATCTATCTGCCGTAAACTTGTATGATGTAAAGATAATAGCAAATTTACAATAGTTAACTGAGAATTTTTAATAATATTATAAAGAAGTTTTGTATGTAGGAAGGAATTCTGTAATACCGAAGCGAGTTCGAAAATTTTCTCATGTACTTACTTTTAGAAAGCTACATTAAAAATCCTTTATTGCTCGTACGTCCGTAGTGTACTTGAATACGGCTCTCAGGCCTGGAATCCGCAATACGACGTCTGCATAAATATACTTAGGTCATCCAGCGTAAATTCAAGAAAATTCTTGAATTAAGTAATAAGCCGCTATGAAATAAGGGGTAATAGGTACCATATACTCCCGCTGCAAGTAAGAAAAATGCAGATATTATATTGTTATCTAAAATTGCTCAATCGCAAATTGATTAACCCTACCTTCTCTCTAAATTGCAAATACGTATTCCTAATAAATCAACAGCAATCAAGACACAATTTATTTATTTTAAACTTTATTGACCAAAATACAATAGAATGGTACAAAAGGCGGACTTAATGCTAATAGCATTCTCTCCCAGTCAACCTTTGGGAAAAAAGAAAAACGCGAACGGCGGTATAAAGCTAAATATACACATAAATATTGATATAATAAATAATATTAAAAATATATACGAATTAACATAGATACATATATAAATACATACCACGAAAGGAATACACATAACTATACACATGATGATGATTAATAAAGTGACTCTTTATCTTAAATTTTGAAGCAGATGAGTACGAATATTCCTTTTAAATATAAGTTTATTTGGAGATCTTCTGATGGAGTCGGGTAGGTCATTCTACAGCCGTATGGCTTGAACAGTAAGAGTTGGACATATAGCCTGAATGAGAAAGAGGAATAAAGAGAGCTAAATCGCAAGAGCGGAGAGGACGTTCGTGACTATCACATAGATATTGGAATTTGCATTTTAAATACTCTGGAGAATGCGGATTGGAAATTATGGAAAAAAGAGTGCAGAGTAATCTTAACTGCCTGCGCTGGCGAATAGGAAGCCATTTTAGTTGTGATCGATATGAGGAAATATGGTCGAATTTGCGGAGGCAGGAGATGAAACGGATAGCATTATTGATTAGGCGGTCCAATTTTTTGAGAAGATCTGCGTTTAAGTCAGGATAACAGACATCGGCATAATCAATGAGTAGTAGAATAAGGGACGAAACGAGAGTAATCTTAGTTTTTATGGGGAGGAAATTTCTGAGGCGATTAAGGGAACGTAATGAAAAAGTAACGGCTCGGCTGACTTCAGCAATCTGCGATGTCCAACTTAGCTTGGTATCAAGGCCGAGATTCTTGACGCTGAGGCTAAATGGAATTGAAGAACCTTCAAATGCAACAGGCCCATTTACCTTAGCGAATTCACATAGTAACACTAATTATAGGCAAACATCATATTTTATTCATCATCAGACTAGTGATGTCCCCACTGCTGAGGCACAGGCCTTCCCTACAGATGGGAGATTGGGTTATGACCCACCACCGGGCCCAATGCGGATAGGCGGGTGCTAACGACTGCAGATGCAGCCGCGACCATCGGCTTAACGTGCTTTCCGAGCTCGAGATAGTAAATTTTTGGTCACCCATCCAATGACCGACCACTGCGATAGTTGCTTAACTTTAACGATTGCCGAAAGGTGCACTCACAGAACATCACTGTGAAGGAGCACAACCTTTTAGTGGTGTTGTGTTTCAGTCACTTCAATAGTCATGGATTCTTATCTGATACAGGGTGCCCTATTAGCGTCGGGTGCGTCAGCTGTCAGTGTGGCATCAGATATAGCGGGCTCCATTCGCTTACCGGCAGCCTTCTGCGGCGTCTTCGGACACAAACCTACCCCTGGTAAGTTTTATTATATTATAGTTTACAAAATTATTAATTATATCTTTAATTTAACAAAATTCAAAAGAACATTTTCACTTTGATCATTGTACTTAATGTGTGAGTTATTATAAATAAATTGGAATTACAGACAAGTGCGAAACGTCATCTGCGACCAACAGCATACACACTAAAAAAAAGCACCTCCGTAAAGTAGTGTTATTTTACTATGGTCTTCTGTAAGGTAGAGGTTACTTCCCCATACGGGCGCTCCGATTCGAGCGGAAAATCCGCTATCTCTTAGTTTTGCACGCGGCAGGGTCCAATGTTATGCTTCATTAGCTAACTTGATTCGGGCGAGTCGCCGAGATAACGGACTTTGTTCTAATTCAATTTAAGCTGTCTGTTACTGTCAGTTAAGTTCATTAAAATTAGTTAAAAAGTTTAGGTAGGTCATATGTAGAGCTCACTTTAAATTGTCTGATAATAAATTAGATCTCGGACTTTTTAATTAACTTTTATTAATGTATCGTAAGAGGTAGTGAATACATTTGAGTATAACAAACAATATTGAGGAATTTAAGTTTAAGCTGAAAGGGATCAAAATATCAAGAATGAATGTCGAAATAAAATGTCATAATTAGTTTGATTAAAAAATTTTTTGAACAAACTGGTACCTATCTAATTTTGCTTCTCTCATTTACATGAATGACCTGGGCACTTTGCACACAATTATTTTTAAAAATAATTAACAATGAAATTGTTTGTTGTAATCTTTGTGTATATCATCTAAGCTGCATGTAGCATGTATATATATATATATATATATATGCCGTAACTTATTGTACGTCCACTATGGCCGTTTTTGCATATAATGTGGCGTCCACCTCCTTATGACGTCCAATATACGGACTTCAAATAGGAGACTACGCACAATGTTCTCAAATTGTCATGCTGATCATAGAAATGTAAAAATATAAAAAAAAAATTGGACGTCATTTTTCCTTCAATCTTGCTGTACCTGAATATTGCTTAGTTCCGCTAGTTTTCGTTGCAAAAGTAATAGCGCTGCAGTCAATTTGTGAATACTTTCATTCGTGGCCGTATTGGACTTCCGCAAAAAATTTGGAAATGCGACGTTGCCGTTCAGTGCAAAGCCAAGAAATAATCCTTGGTCGGTTGTGTTTTAAACAAATAATATTTCTATTCGTTCTGTCGATGTATACGGACGTCGTGTGTGAGCTCGGACAGATTTATTTCATTTGAGAAGGTCACTTCTCCGCCTCTTGTATAGACAAAATGAGTAGTAAAAATCGAAGTGCAAGGATACTGAAATTGATACGAGAACTCAAAGGTAAGTTTACAATACTTTAATTTATATTAGGTAACTACCTTAGTATGAACCTACGCACTCATAATTATCTACTTGGGAAAAAATATCTAGTTAGAAAAGTACGTAGGTACTAAACTCATATTTGATATCAAATCATAAGTCCTTAAAAGTAACCTTTATTCCGAGCGAAATAAGATCTTTTTTATGTATTGACTTTTTTAATGTCACTCATTGCATTAGTTCTGGTTGTAAATCTAATTTGCGCGTCTTTCGAGTGTAGTCGGTAGGTATGCACTCCGATAGGAGTCAAAAATGAATAGCCAGCGGTATATTTTTAGATTTTCAATCTGATAAATTGACATATATGAACTTATTGTACGTCCGCTATGGGTATTTTTGCATATAATGTGGCGTCCACCGACTTACGACACCCGTATATTGAATAGTCAAATTTATCAGACTATATTTTGAAATATTTTAAATTAGACAAATATTTAAATGAAAATAGTAGAGTAACACATCTGATTCACATCAACAAAGTTATTAGGTTTATTAACGACATCTTTACCAAAATTCGAATTATGATTGCATTATAGACAATAGTATATACAATAGTATAAAGTATTTATAGACAATATAATATCTACTGAAGTGGTAACAAAGGTTAAAATGCAGACTTCTTCGATGTTATGACTAGTAAAAACTAGTTAACTAAAGGTCACTTCCTAACTCCTGAAAATGGGTGCGGTAGTATTAGTGTGTGTTATATTTATTTTTATTAACTTAAGAATGTATTACTTTACTGTTGTTATTTAAGTACTTATTTTAATGCAAGATTTATATCGTAAGAAATATTTTTACTAGAAAAATACGACCCGGTCTATCTTAAGTTCTTAGGTGTCGGGTGGGATTCGAACCCATGGCCTTTCGCAATCCGGACGAGTACCCTTGACCGCTGAGGTACCGAGACCCCGACAGTTGCGTCGAATTTGTCCTAGTATTATTTACGAAGTCACCAGCTTCGTTTCCTCATGTTCTAGGAATAGCTACTTATGTACTTACAGCGAATGTAATAGTTTTAACAAGTATAGAACAATCATTATCGATGAATCAGTTAATTTATGTTTTTTTTTTAAGCATTTAACTGCTAGATGTTTAAATCTAAAGAAAAGTTTACTAGAAAAAAAAATGCCTTGCAGCTTAAGGCTAGGAAAATTTCGACGCGGCAAATAGGGCCTCGGTAGCATAATGGTCAGTGCACTCGACCGGATTGCGAAGGGTGCGGGTTCGAGTCCCGTCCGCTGCCTGGTCCGCGTGGATTTTTTTCTAGTAAACTTTTCTTTAGTTAATTTATTACTTTACTTTAGCTATTTGAGCATTTTAATTCAAACATTATAACTGATGAAAAAAATATTACGAGAAAAAATTTACTCTGCCTTTGTCTATCTTTAGGTGTCAGGTGGAATTCGAACCCACGACCTTTTCCAATCCGGGCGAGTGCTCTTGACACCAAAAGATAGGCCTAGTCGATTTTTTTCTAATTAAATGTTTTACTTAGATAATACATAGTGATTTTCTTATGTATATTAAACAAAAAAATATTATGACCTACGTGGTGTAGTGGCTTACGTACCGGTTTTCATGGTAACGTCGCCCCAAGGTCCCGGGTTCGATTCCTGGTCGATTTTGTTTCGGGTCGGGATGTTGTAATACCAATGTTGTATCTGATATCCATAACATAGCTTTGCTTACCTTGAAGTCGGAACAATGTATGTGATGATGTCTGATATAAAAAAAAAACTCCTCTCCATATAATTTTAACTATGCCAAGTTCCCCGCCCTCTATCCCCATAATTTTCATAAAAAGGCACTTGCCGGAAAATAAGCAGTTATTGCTTCACGGATGTTGCATTAAATACTTTTTAAATATACTAAAAAGTATTCAATGCGACATCCTCAAAACAGCAGAAAACTTAAATATTTTAACGGTTTGAGAGGATTTATAGACAAAGTAGGTCATGATCACTCATGATTCAGGTAGTCGACTGTATATTTCATATGACTTAAACGTATTAGGTGTTCTAAACATTGCTTGGGAATTGTATATAATACTAGATTATACAGGTTAACTATAACATATATACCTAACTAATAGAATAGACCTTTTCAGATAGTGAGCCTCCAACCGTATCAAGAAAAACAAGGGATGCTTCTTATTACGAGGAACCAAGACAAATATCATTAGTAAGTAGTCTATTTTTATTTATCCCATATATGATTGATTTAATAAGTTCAAAAATGTTATGATATTTTATTTTACAGAGACCCAGACATAATCTCCCATCATACGCACTGCCAAATACTAGCATTGATGATTCATTCGATATTTCCGATAGTGAGAAACATAGAGATGAAACATATATACCGTCTACGGACGACGATACTGCAAACAGTTCAAATTTAAATCATGACTTGACGGATACTCATGTAGAGATAGATTCAGATTTGAACAACAACGAAACATGTTTGCCAGACCATAGACCAATAACTGATATTGGGACACCTCACAACACTTTGTTATCTGATTCAGTTGCAACTTCTAGTCCTCCTCTGCTAGATGTTGCCAGCAATGTCATTATCGGAGCGAACGCAACAATTCTAGCTAATGACAGCAATGATTCAATAATCGAAAATTCTGATTCTTTCAATGTATTAGAACAATCTCCGTACCCAGTGCATATTCCACCCAGTGAAAGTGATGAATCGTGTCTTACAATATCCAGCCAGTCTATATCACACGTATTGGAACAATCTCCGTACCCAATGCATGTATCACCGAGTAAAACTGATCAATGGGATCTTACAAAAAATCATACAATAACAAGCCAATCGTTATCACAAGACCATACCACACAGATAATAGTACCTATTACGTCATGTCGAGTTTCTATTGATGACATTACTAATTTCCCTGATGACAATAGCTCAGAGTTTGACGACAGCGACAGAGATGCCACGTACAATCCTGCATCTGAGGATTCCTGCAGTACTAAAAGTTACACTGAAGAACTGGAAAAAGTTTTGAATGACACGCAACAAAATCAGCAATTGAGACATGGACGTCGACGCTTAGACAACCCTCAGGTGGGTGAGACCATTTCTTTCTACCAAATACAGTCAGGGAGCCTAAGTGCTTATTCAGACATTCTGGTAATTTTCTGTAATTATCGCGCGTTAAATGCCGCAAGAATTACAGAACATTACCAGATTTGAAAACACAGGATCATAAAGTTAATATACAATGTTACTTTGTTCTGTAATTCATTAGCATAGTCTGTTTTAGGATTTGACAACGAGTAAAAGTGAATACACAAATACGAATGTCAATAGGAAAGAGTTGAAAAGAATCAGATCCAAGGATTATTGTTTTTTTGTGAGGTCGATGTGCTAAATTTTGCGAGACATGTGTTACGAAATCATAGTATGGAACCAGAAGTGCAAAAAATTATCTCTTATCCTAAGAAAAGTCGCACACGCAAAAATCTAATAACCAACTTACGCAAAAAAGGAAACTATATTAAGAATATGGTCAAATGTGTTAAACCTATGAAAAAGAGTAATGTTTATCCATACATCGATTACTTACCATGTGAAAAATGTTTGGGCTTCTACTCTAGAAAGCAATTGTGGAAACATAAAAAAACATGTCAACCGCTAACCGATACTGCCAACACTCAAGTTCAAGCTCAAAATTTTATGTTGCGTAACCTTGATATAGACAAAAAACTTAAAGATGAGGTATTTCCCAAAATGAGACCTGACAAAATATCACTAGAAGCTAAAAGAGACACGTTAATATGTGCATTTGGAGCCCAATATTTAAGAATACATCGAGAAAAACACTTTGTGAACGTCACATCGCGAAAAATGAGAGAATTAGCTAAATTGGTACTTGAATTGAAGATGCTGAAACCATCGCTTCAAAATTTGATGGATTGTTTGAAACCTCAAAACTATGATTTAATTGTTACTGCAACCAAAAAAGTATCAAGTTATAATGATAAAACAGAATGCTATGGTGCTCCAACATATGCCATGAATATCAGCACAAGCCTAAAGCAGTGTTGCAACATTGCTATAATGACTACACTAAAATCTGGCAGCTGCGTGCAAACAGCAGCAATAGAGGCTGATCTAAGGACGCTTATTCACCTCATCGAGGCTAATTGGAAGTTTGATGTGTCAAGCCAGGCCTGCAATGACCTGAACTTAAAAAAGTGGAACAAAATTACGATTGTTCCTCTCGCGAAAGACTTGAAACTCTTCAAAAATTATCTTTGTGAAAAATCTAAATCTGCGGCAAATAAGTTAAGAGTATCCGAAACTAATAATATTGAAGCGTACAACACTCTAGCAGAGACAATTTACTGCCGTGTTCTTCTTCTTAACAGGCGTCGGCCAGGTGAACTGCAACGACTCCCACTCAGCATCTATCAAACGAGCAATAATGACAATAGCACGTATGAGGAATTTGACCGAGCTCTTTCGAGTGCGGAACAATTTTTGGTTAAAAGTTTTAAGCGTATTGTTATAAGGGGTAAAAGAGGTCGAGGTGTACCCGTTTTGATAACTGACGAAGTCCAAAGTGACATAGACTTGCTTATCTCTGTGAGACACAATTATATATGTGATAAAAATGATTTTTTGTTTGCAAAACCCGGATCTGAAAGTACGTTATGTGGCTATAAGATCTTGAAAAAGTACGCCACTGCAAGTGGAGCTCAAAATCCTGCTGCTATTACTACGACTAAGCTACGCAAACATTTAGCTACGTTAACTCAGATGTTTAACCTTAAAGAATCAGATATTGAACAACTAGCTAACTTTATGGGTCACACACAAGCTGTTCACAGGCAAAACTATAGATTGCCGGATGACGTATATCAGACGGCGAAACTATCTAAACTACTGTTGCTTATGGAGAGTGGCCAATCAGACGCTTATAAAGGCAAATGTTTAGATGACATAAACTTAGATTTAGAACAAGATTTACTGGAAAATGCAGAGGACCACGATAATTATGACGAGTTA
The DNA here is from genome assembly GCA_902850365.2 of Chilo suppressalis. Lineage (NCBI taxonomy): Eukaryota > Metazoa > Arthropoda > Insecta > Lepidoptera > Crambidae > Chilo > Chilo suppressalis. Next base: position 25,268,902 of record OU963901.1, on the reverse strand, counting down.
ATAGAATATGATGCTGCACTTCCATCTGAAAAGTCGAATGAAAAGTCAGATTTCACAGAAGATAACCCTGTCATTCCTCCTATGTCAACTCCGCTTACCGATGTTACCAATGCGGCAAATATCAAAACAAGAAAACAACGAAAGCTCGTTCCTTGGACCACAGAACAGAAAAATATAGTTAAAAAGTTTTTTAGCAAACATATTAAAAACAAACAGCCACCAAAACGCCATGAGTGTGAGGAACTTCGAAGTCATCATACAGAAATTCTACACAACAAAGACTGGTTAAAAATCAAAGTTTTTGTCCAAAATGCCTATACAAAATACAAATAATAATATTCAGAATGCCTCGAACGGATTACTGTGGTATTTATGTATGGTTTCGTATGTATTTGTATTTTAAAACATTGACGGCTGTCGAAATTCCACCTCACTCATTATACAATTTAATGATTGACTGGATTCATAAATAATATTTAAATCACTATGTTTCTACGTTTAAATGAGTACCCATAAATTTTAGTGTCATTTCAAACAGTTTTCTTAGTAAATAACCTAAAAATATAACATTAATAATAAAACTAGAAAATGTATATGAATAAATTTAAAATAAAGCGAGAGGGAATTTTGACTACTGACAGCGGTTTCTTTATATTATTATATTCAAGTCTACTCAAGGGAGTAGATATGTGCAGGGGCACATCTATCTTTAAACTTTCTTTTTATTTTTGACGAGTGATGTAGCTTTAATTTAGTACTCAAGGCACATTTTGGTGATCAGTTTACAAGGTGTTAGTAATGTTACTTTTAAAATTGTTTTCGTATCCTCACATATATATAACTAACACATAATATATACATTAAGATATCCTCAACTCTCATAGTAAATGATATTTGGCATATTATGAAAAAATCTATAATGTGGCGTCCACATCCACAAGTATATATATGTGGACGCCAGATTATATTTTTATTTCATACTACACGGTATTTTAACATTAAACAAGGCGTTCAACAGCCTGAAAGAGCATAACTTGCTATTTCGTAAGCGACCCATAATTACGTTTGAGTATAAATTACCTTCTGATTGATTACAGGAAGATGGAGTCAATTGTAGATATTGACAGATTTTTAAATAGAGGTTTGTTTTATTATATTCTGACTAACAACCTAATATGGCCTTGGGAACAAACTCATTTTAATTTAAGGTTTTACTGCATTAATTGCCATTGGGTTGTTAATTTCAACAATAGACCGTGGCATATCGTTGCTGACATGAATAGTCCTGAAAATATAATTTATTTACTTAATCGTGTTGAGTTTTGGTGCTCTTACTGCGAGTTTACTATTTATGATCACTATCTAAGAGAAGAGTGCGAATATTGTACCTGATCTGTTCGACATTACTATTTACTTAATTTGATTCCTTTTGTAAGAGGCTATTTTTGTTAAATTATGTGGATTTGTTTTGTATTTAGTTAAAATATAATTATTATGGTTATTTTTAATATGGACGCTATATTACTAAAAATATGGATATCGTGTGTTGTTTGGTACATCAAGATTTTTTCATGCTTATGTTTGATTGTGTCTAATTTTCTGTAGTGAAATTAAGCAATTTAGGTTAATAAACCTATTGCAGTTGATTAATGTTATCTGATATCTTATAAGCTTTATACGGACGTAAAAATACTTTAAAATTTCACACTAAGTTTTATTTGACGTCCATTTCTTTGAATCCCACGTCCAATGTTGTTGTTGATTATTGCGTTTTACTATTTATTTAGGTATTATTTATTTACTGCTTAGGGCATATTTTGGTAGTACATATTTTTATTGGTTTATACTGGTCACAGTGCTAGTACTTTTACTTTTAAACTTGTTTTCGTATCCTTTTATATCTTCGCTTTTATTAAGTTACACTCAGTTATATGGGCATTCGAATACCCTTTAACTTTCATACTATTTAATATTTGACGTCCAAATTTATTTTTATACACCTAAGTGTAGATGTGGACGTAATAATATCAGTGAAGTTTCATACCGCACGATATTTCACGTCCATATAATCATGAACAGTTTTCGTATTTTAATGGAACAAGTGAAAAACTATTTTAATAGCAGTTTACGGTGTTGTTTTATATGTATAATTAGTGTATGGATCGGAAGCCATGTTGTTATAAAATTTTCACATCACAATATCTGTGTCCTCCATTCAAAAACGAAAGTGGTTGTTGGGGGCATTCTGTGTGACTAAAAATTAGCTCTTAATTATTACCTAAGTCACTTCAAGTGTGAAATTGTCTTGTTAAATATGTTTAATAAAATCATTATTATAAATATCTACCTCATAGAAAGTAGATGTCTGATTAATAAACGTTTGATTTGATTGCAATATTTGTTTTATTACATCAGTATTTAATTCTGTAAATACAAAATAGGTCTATCTATTAGTTTACATCATATATTATGATCCTACCTACCTTCATACATACCTTCCTATTTATCGAACACCTATAAATATTACCAGCTAGCGGACGCTTTGCACGGATGCGCATTTATTTTTAAACAGTTTTGTAAATGTATCTCTAAACTTATTTTTTTTCAAATTGTCATTTATTTTTTCTTAAAAACTAGTATTTTTTATACATTAAACCTTTTTTTATTTGAAATTTTTTCATTTAACATTTTATTTAACAAATCTTTGCCCGCGGCTCTGCCCGCGTTGATGGCGTTTATCGCTGTTTGGAAAAAAACTCCAGGAAAAACTTATTTTTCCGGGATAAATAGTAGCATATGTGTTAATCCAGGCTGGCAGCTACCCCCATAGCAAATTTTATCCCAATTGGTCCAGCCGTTTGAACGTGAAGAAGTAATAAACATACAAACACACAAACTTTCGCTTTTCTAATATTAGTAAGTATTTAATATCCTAGCACATTTTTTTATTAAATCATCAATAATTTCCGCAGCATATGCGGTAAAAGACAATTTATGGCTTTAATTTTAACACATTGAATTACAATGATTGAAGTTTTAGTCGGGATCTCTAATTTTTTATAGTAAATAATAGCTTATGCCACTCAGAGATAATGTAGCATTCTAATGGTGAAAGAAATCGGCCCAGTAGTTTTTAAGTTTAATTCTTGCAATCATACAAAAATAGTCATATTTTAGTCTTTATAATATTTGTGTAGATAAATAACAAAGCAGAATAACTAATAAGAGTGGCAACGTCGCACTATACAAAGGAATCAAGGTAAGCAGGAAAATGAATTTAAAATAATGTATATCACGGGAATTCTGAAAGGTGGCAATATGGATAGGAGTCCTTATTGGTTTCATTCTGTCTGGCAATATACGAATATTTGTATACCAGTATGTGATAATTATACATAAAAAAAAGTTAAGTACTATTTTTCAAATAGTTTAACCGACCAATATTCGCTATGATAATGTTAAAAAATGAACTGCAAGTAGTGGACGTTACAATAATGCGAAATGAAAGGACGTTGGATCAGTTGTGTGATGTATATATATATATATATATATATATATATATATGAGTTGATATATATATAATAAATGTACCTTGTTTTTAGCGAGTTTCCGGTATTTCAGCACTGTTGCAAGCGTCATGAACTCGCTACTCACATTACTATAATGTTAGTGACCATGAAAGTTTAAAACAATATATTGTATATATCTATTTTTAAACTTTACTACTAGGGCCGCACTGGCTGGTGCGGCGACTGTGACGATTTTGTGAAAACAATGGCCCTATTTCACCAAGTCGAGATATGTCACTGACATATATGTTTGTTGTGGGATGATCTATTTACTGCTCCAATTAATTAAATGATATGATACTGGATTTGCTCACGCGGAATATTTCTTTGAAAGCAAAATCAGTGATATTAAAGGAAAAAAAATATTTGTTGTTTATAAAGTCTCCTATATAAGAACTCATCTTTTCAAGCTTTCGCGGAGAGCCATTTGTAACTAAAAAAATGAAAACACATTTTTAATACAAATCTGATACAGCCCCGCTCTCACATCAAGATAAATTAATGAACTAAAAGAATGCCTTGTTTCATTTCTTAAAAAAATGTCGTTGAAGGAAGTAATGTATGAAAGGGTATATGCATGATTAGTTTCATATATTTTTTTATAGTTTACATTCCCAATAAAAATTTAGAATATCGAAAAAATTGTGTAGTCTTGACAAAAAATAAAAATGGCCGCTAATGCACAGGCGTTTTAAACGCTCGCTATTTTGGAAATCTTGGTGTTACGTCACAATATATAGCAACCTAGAAACAAAACAAACAAGTATCAGAAGGTTAAGTGCGCGCACCACTCACTCGCACTAGTTCTCGTTGACTTCGACATATCCTGTGAACATGGCGCTTGCTTATTGATTTGTTGTTATATAGGTCTTCGTCATAAGCGCTCTGTCTCGTTTCATAAACATATTTGAATTTCCCACAAGTTTTTTCGCACAATTCAATATTTAAATTTCTTGCTCAAAAAGAAATTTCATAAAATATTTATGAAGGGACAATTCAAATAAAATCAAGTTTATATACAAAAAGTATGAGCCTTATTTGAATTACATGCAATTCCTTATTGTAACAAAATACCTGTCTTTTTTTATGACACATGTCGGTGACATATATCGACTTGGTGAAATAGGGCCTAGGTATTTCTGCTTATACTGCGCCGTAGCGTCGAATCGTACCAGTGCGGCCTCATCCTTAACGTTAGCATTCGATAACGGTAACTTTCGGAAGCCTCCTTTAAGTCCACTGTGTAGAAAGTTAATGAATATAACTGTACGAATATAGGTGTGATACCCATCGAAGGCCACATCCCGTCGTTGACGGACCCCCGATTCCCAAACTACCTGGTAGTAGGACCAATGGCGAGGAAAGCTGAAGACTTGCATCTGCTCATGTCAATCATGACAGTGAATAAGGCCAAGATGAGGCTGGATACACCCGTCGACTTGACGCAACTCAAGGTGAGCTATAGAAATCAGAAATCAATATATTTTTATTCGAATTGGATGTATAGTACAATGTATGTAGTAAGTAGTTGGATGTATAGGATAGAAAAGGGGCATTTATATTAAGAACTTGACGCAACTTAAGGTGAGTATAGGGTAGAGTTTTTCTTCTTATGCTTCAGTATCTATCTATCACAATATTCACTCAAATGGTTTTCACTATCACCAGGTCAGTTATGACCGCGGCAAATAAAGACAAAATGAGGCTCCACACACTCGTCGACTGGATGCAACTCAAGGTAGTAGGGCCGATGTTAGTGAAATTTGCAGAATACTTAGGCTCGTATTACAGAATGACAACTAAGTGTTAATCTTTACTTGAGTACAGTTATAAAGGGATTTCACTATGTATAGCACATAGCGACATCCCTTATCTCATCCAGTAATACGAGCCTTAAACTTGGTCATGTCGATTAATTAATTGGCGCATCTTGACAACTGCTAATGCTGCCAGTCGATTCTTATACGTTTCATGGAATTATTTCACAATTAACTACATCAACTCAATATGTTTTAATATTCCATCAATCTCGACAACCTGATGTTTCTTCAATCCACGTGGATCCACGTGTATCCCAGTATGGGATCTCGCTCCATCATGATCACGTATCGGATATGATAAAATACGGGCAGTATTTGATGAAATACTGCCCGTTATCTAGCAACACCATCATCCAGGGAATGTGACCCCGTGTATGTAACAGATTGTCACCGAAGTGCCCGTTGATGAGGATTAGCATAAGGACCGTACTTGCCGATGTTCGAATAGTCGCGTCGCGCCGGCCGCTAGTAGTCTATAATGGATTATTTTTATTAATAACTAGCGGCTGACCGCGTCTTCGTACGCGTGGAGTTAGTTAGAAATTTCGCTGCTCGTTCCCCGTAGTTGATAGCGTGATAATATGTAGCCTATAAAATATGTTGACCCGACTTCTCAATAATATTCGTGCCAAATTTGAAGTAAATCCATGCAGTACTTTTTGAGTTTATCCCGGACATACATACAGACAAACAGACATAATTCTAAAATCTATATTTTAGGCATCGGTACCGATTATAGATCACACCCCAAGTATTCTTTTAAAAAAACATTCAATGTACAGTTTGACTTTCATACCATTCTATTATATGTATAGATACTGCCTAGAATAAAAACGACACAAACAAGAGCACAGAAGATAATCAATCTAGCGGTCTCCATCGCCTAGCACTGCTCGATCAAATGGCATGAAACAGTTTAAGGCAGAGGAGCCGTCTAGACTATTCAAAAGTGTAGTAGTGATTATCCAATCGGCTTTCAACCTCAATGGTTGGTTTCTGGTTCCAAATCGATTTTCAGAACTTTAGTCCTGTGGTATTTTTATCTCAGACACACGAAGAGGACACAGAGGAACCAAACAATCCGTTCTCAAGATGCATTCTAAAATCATATCAGCAACGCTCTCAATCAAACAATTAAAGAAAAAAACATGACTATTGTGGCATGATTCTCTAAACTTAGAACTTAATTTAACATCGGTCTTCCCTTCCTTCTCATTCTGTGTAGAGAATGACAAGGGATGCACTGTTGTCAAATTTAATTTTAGGTTCAGAGAATCGTGCCCAACGCGTCACCATAGTCATGTTTTTTTTTCTTTAATTGTTTGATTGCGAGCGCTTTTGATACGATTGAAGAATGCATCTTGAGAACGGATTGTTTGGTTCGTCTCGCAAGGATCTTTACACTAGCTCCAATCCCTTCTACGACACATAACCATCTATACATATAATTAAATGGTAGGAAAGTCAAAACTGTACATTGATTTTTTTTAAAAGAATACTTGGGTTGTGAAGTACCGAAGCTAAAAACATAGTTTTTAAATTTTTTGTCTGTTTGTCTGTATGTATGTCCGGGATAAACTCAAAAAGTACTGCATGGGTTTACTTCAAATTTGGCACGAATATTATTAAGAAGTTGGGTCAACATATAGGCTACATATTATCACGCTATCATCTACGGGGAACGAGCAGTGAACCTTCATTTCTAACTAACTCCACGCGTACGAAGTCGCGGGCGGCCGCTAGTTCTATATATAATCTATAATAGATCACTTAGTAGGGCAGTTGCTTTACAACCAAATATCACAGATTCGAGGCTTGTCTTACGTCACCTGAGAGAAGAATTTTGTTTTTGAACAATTTTCTGAAAAATTTTCAAGTTTTTCATTACATATTTTCCTAGGTTTACTATATGACTGAGGCCACCATCTCACCAGCTCTGCTAGACGTCGACCCAGCAATCAAGGATAGAATCAGAAGTGCAGCGAAATATTTGGAAACGGAATGCGGAGCTACAATATACGAGGTGATTTTATAAAAAAACTAGCTGAGCCAGTGAACTTCGAACCGCCATAAAAAATAGGGGTTGGCTGTAGAAGGGTGAATATTAGGATTGTATGTATTTTTGTGCGATGTATCATAAAAAATAAAAACAAAAAATTTTGTAATAAAAAATTTTTTTTTTTTTAAATTAAATAAAAAAATTAAGGGTGGACCTTAACATTAAGGGGGATGAAAAATAGATGTTGTCCGATTCTTAGACCTACTCAATATGCATATAAAATTTCACGAAAATCGGTCGAGCCGTTTCGGAGTAGTTCAATTACGAACACCGTGTCACAAGAATTTTATATATTAGATTATGCCTCTTTTATATCCGAGAAAACTTTGGCCTCAACTTATCGCGCGCTTGATAGAATACTGACCTATCAGAAATTAAGTCAACGCTGAATAACGTATACAGTATAACCACAGGTAAAATTATGTTAACAACGGATTCGCATTATTTTTGTACACTATATGTATAGTTTAAAAGGAAGGTCTCGTTGACGCTCCAGCCATAATTATAATAAATAAATATTTCCAACAAAAACACCAATTAGCCTAGCCCCAGCGTAAGTACTATAAGGCTTGTGGTATGGTACTAGGGTAACGGATAGAATACTTATACTGTCCATATATAAGTATGTTTTTAAAGAAATACATATTAAACATCCACTGGACACAGACTGGAGTACAAATGCTCACACAAACATCTGCCCCCACCGGGATTTGAACCCGGACCTCTCGAGTCGGCGACACCATGAAACCCGGCCACTCGGCCACGAAGATCGTCAGAATTGCACGTTAATAGAATAATATAAGATGGCGTTAGCAGTTTAGCACAAGCTTTTTTCTGTGTCTTAACTATTAATAGATCAGTATTCGATTAAACATGCCAAGTCAAATGTGATATTGAAATTTACAAATAGTAAATTTCAATACCACATTTGACTACAAATAGTAAATTTCAATACCACACTTTAAAGTACGGTTTTTTTGCAGGAAAAATTCAAAGACTTGGAAGATTCGGTTGAAATATCAGTGTCAGAGTTCTTCTCTATGAGAGATATTCCTAACATGTTACAAGACCCCGCGGATCCAAAGGTAACGTATACATTCTAGGAACTTTGTAATAAAACAGATTAAATTTTAACTAGATAAATATATGCACACCAGACTAGACTTCAAAAATTTCGATCATTGATATATCATGGATATAGGTGCCACTATCTTACTATGGGTACGTGTCAAACGCATAATTGAAATTTTGTATTTTTGTAGTACTATTATGTTAATTTAATGTATTTTGATTGTATTATTATACATTCTACTATATCATCATAATGTTGTCCAGCGATATACAAAAGCCTATGCCTGGAGTTATTGAAGTACTTATTCGGTGGCGGCAGTATATAGCTTCACGCTCATCAGCCAGAACAATCTGTTCACACCCGCCTCCAGACGATCGTACAATCACACAATCTGTTCACACCTGCCTCCAGACGATCGTACTATCACACAATCTGTTCACATTCGCCTCCAGACGATCGTACTATCACACAATCTGTTCGCATTCGCCTCCAGACGATCGTACTATCACACAATCTGTTCACACCCGCCTCCAGACGATCGTACCATCACACAATCTGTTCACACCCGCCTCCAGACGATCGAACTATCACACAATATGTTCACATTCGCCTCCAGTCGATCGTACTATCACAAAATCTGTTTATACCCGTCTCCCGGCGATCGTACTATCACACAATCTGTTCACACCCGCCTCCAGACGATCGTACTATCACACAATCTGTTCACATTCGCCTCCAGATGATCGTACTATCACAAAATCTGTTTATACCCGTCTCCAGGCAATCGTACTATCACACAATCTGTTCACATTCAGGCGAATGTGATAGTACGATCGTCTGGAGGCCCAGACGATCGTACTATCACACAATCTGTTCACATTCGCCTCCAGACGATCGTACTATCACAAAATCTGTTTATACCCGTCTCCAGGCAATCGTACTATCACACAATCTGTTCACATTCGCCTCCAGACGATCGTACTATCACACAATCTGTTCACATTCGCCTCCAGACGATCGTACTATCACACAATCTGTTCACATTCGCCTCCAGACGATCGTACTACCACACAATCTGTTCACATTCGCCTCCAAACGATCGTATTATATCTGTTCATACCCGTCTCCAGAATATCGTACTATCACAAAATCTGTTCATACCCGTTTCCAGGCGATCGTACTATCACACAATTTGTTCGTACCATCATTATTGCATTTTTGATAGTTTATTTTGTGTACTACTTCTGTAATCTTATGATTGTATTAAACGCATGATTTTTGAAACGCAAGAAAACTTTCTCTTTCTTGTTCAGCGCGACAAAAGCCTATGGCTTGAGTTGTTGAAGTGCTTATTCGGTGGCGGCAGTAGATCGCTGCAGGGGCTCGGCTTCACGCTCATAAGCCGGAATAATCTGTTCATACCAGCCTCCAGGGGATCCTACTATCACGCCAAAGCTAACCAGCTGAAAGACGATTTGAAGGTAAGTCTTACCATCTAAGGCTACAAACTGTCTTGGTATTGTTACGTGTCGGGATGGGGTTCGAAATTATATGCCAGTTCACGCTTGACAGTTCTTTATTCACCACTCAGTTCACACAATTAACACACAATGTTAATTACAAAACACTCACTAAACACTGTATTTCACTATACAAGTCTCTAAACAATCTCACTTGAACACTTTTGTTGCACTTTGATCGCCTTTGGATTCGCTCCGAAATCGCTGTTGAAACTCAACTGTTTCTGCGCGGCGCCAATCGCGCTTATGTACGCCGATCGACGCATTCTAGAAAGAACCTGTTAAATTGAGAATTACCTAGCACCCGCGAGTACGAAATACCTACTTATACCTACGCATGTAACACGCATAACTTGTAAACAAGTGCAGATATCGTTGCACTTTCTCCCTTACGTCACACTGCATAATGCTCATTTTAGAATGAGCCGCATTACTCGACCTCTATCGCGACCCGCGGTGCTCTGGCAAATTCGACCTTTAGCACATTCGCGGTTCCGTTTCGAGAGCGTTTGTGACAGTATCCAAATCAAATCATCTTTATTGCGAATACAGGTTACATAGTTATAACACAAATACATTTAAGTACAGTACAGCCATATTCTGCCTTATCGGCATGCAATATAATACTTCTATAAATCATTAATTATTGCAATGTCAAATTAATAAATTCATAGTTTATTCAAAATGTCAATAAACGATAAAAAGACAAGTCCAAAGCTGAGAGACATTTGAGAATCAAGTATTTGAAAAAACTATTGCTTGTCAAGCAAAAATACCGTTCGATTGCGACGACAGTATTTAACGCTGGTAATTGCGAATAAAAATTGCAAAATTCGAGGTTTGGCTCTCGACAATTTCCTCCTCGAAAATTAGATACTACATTCACCCGGATAGCGAAGTGTGCGGGTTCGAGTCCCGCGTGCTGCCTGGTCCGCATGATTTTTTTCTAGTAAAATTTTCTTTAGATTCAAAATTGATTTAACATTGTAACATAATATGAGCAGCTGGCAAAACAAACGGTATAATTACGCATCTGGTCAAATTACTTTTATTACAGCCGGATGTTTCCGGCCCGTTGATTTGAATCTCAAATAATTTTCAATTTAAACCGCTTAAAACAGAGTTATTATTACTAAATTTATGAATTAAAAACCATGCCAAAAGCTCACTGTACTTATGTCATTTAGTTTTATACAGCTCCTGTAAAATTTAATTTTATGTAATTGAACTGTTGGCCGCCGAATTTCACTTGTGCGATTTAGGCTTCCATACTATTTGAGTGCAGCGCCGGTAGCGCCATCTCTTGAAGAGGCGAGTGATTATTTCCTCTATGTTCATTATATGTGGGGCATGTAGATGTCGCCGCGACAATACCGTTTCGTTCGCCAGCACCTCAAATTGATTGATTGAGATGAAATTGATATGGTAATATAATATAATATAATATAATATGTAAGCAGGTGTAATTTTTTTATTTTATTTAAACAAGCTTGCTTTTACCAGAGAACACTCGGCGATAACGGCGTATTCCTATACCCCGTATACCATTCGACTGCACATTACCATCATCAAGTATTCTTACGAGCTTCAGGGGTTTTATATACAATGATGTTCAACATATTAGGCATGCCAGCCACTTCTGTACCAACTGGCTTGCATAAAGGACTCCCGACTGCTATACAGGTCAGTTTATAGGTCATTTAGGTCAGTAAACATAGTGTTTTACAGGTCGTAAAGGTCAGAAAAAAGTGAGGAGCTTGAGTTAGCGCGTTGCCTACTACAGAAATGTTGATGACTTAGGAAAACTATAATGAATAATTATTTCCAATACTAAATTTGTGATAAGCAATATTTTTGTATAAAAACCCGCGTTTTCAATATTACAATCAGTCTTGTTCTGATTTGTGGAATAGGGATGATGACTATTTTTTTTTCTTTTTTACATAATATAAACATTGCAGAGATATATAGATTTGGAAAGTCGCATGACGTCACGTTTGAGTGCACTTTTAAGCGAATATTCACTAAAAAGTGACGTCACGAGCCCCTACTCCCAAACTTTGACCTGCTATAACTTTGTCATTTTTTAGTTGATTACCCAAAGAAAAAATACGTGTCCATTATTTTTTGATCATCTGACTGACGGACTAAATAGAATTTCGTTTACTGTACCCCGTCATCACCTCTATTGCTGCCCAACAACGGACTTGGTTTCTGCCTGCCGGTTGGCCTTCAGCAAAGAAAGTCTGAGGAACTATTCAACGGCCTAGTAAACTAGCCCGTCGCGAGTCGTTACCCTTAAAACTAAAAAGGAAGTAGTAGTGAACAATAAAGTGATAGCAGTGTAATAACAAACATAAATATATAAATGAAGTGATTGTGAGCAAATAAAGTTTTTTTTAAATCAATCTAAGTGCTCCGTCTAATGGATCGTTAAAGTTAAGCAACTTTCGCAGTGGTCGGTCATTGGATGGGTGACCGAAAATCTTCTATCTCGAGTTCCTCCGTGCTACGGAAGGCACGTCAAGCCGTTGGTCCTGGCTGCATCTGCAGTCGTTAGCACCCGCCAATCTACACTAGGCCCGCGTGGTGGGTCATGGCCCAATCTCCCTATTCCATCCATAGGTAGGCCTGTGCCCCAGCGGTGGGGGCATTATTATGCTGATGATGATGAAAGATCAGAAAACACCGCAATATACAGGTCATAAAGGGTCAGTTAATAGAGCTTAAACATGCTCAGATCGTGCAACATGTCTGTAAACATGGCCGAGGAATTTAATAAATAATAAATAAATTAATATTTCTAACACTCACACCAATTAGCCTAGCCCCAAAGTAAGCATTGTAAGGCTTGTGTTATGGTATACTAGGGTAACGGATATAATACATCTATTGTAAATATATAAGTATATTTATAAAGGAATACATATTAAACATACATGACTGGAGTACAAATGCACGTATTCATCACACAAACATCTGCCCCCACCGGGATTCGAACCCGGGACCTCTCGAATCGGAGACACCATGAAACCCGGCGTATAAACCACTCGGCCACGGAGGTCGTAAAGGACATCGACGAAATCGGCCCTAGCATGCCCAAAAGAATGTCCTTCACTATTATTTTTATATTATTTTTTTAACTTATTAGCAATTAATCATTGTAAACGGACAATCTGTTTAAGAAAATAAAAAATAAAAGTTCTGTTACTAGATACTACAGTCTGTTCATCCAACTTGGCACTCCTTTTTATTGAAAATACAGCATTAAAAATCAACTGATAACTAGATTCAATAGGTTTCAGTCTATAATAACGATTTATTTAAATAGTTTATTGGCTTCGTTAATATTTTATTATTAAACGGGTGATTCTGTTAAAAAGTTGTGTCAAGATTGTTTACCTTAATGAATGCAATATAGGCGACCATAGGTATTTATCAACATAAAAATAGAACTAGGTACCTTAGTCAATAATAGTTATTACTAGTATTTATATTATATTTATAAAAATATTATTTCTGAAATTATGTAAATATAGTTTATACTCCCATCCCATGTAATATCTGTTTATTTTTATGAAAATCATATTGATAACCAGGTACATACCTAATTACCGATAGTAAAATATAGAAACAGGTAAATGGAAAGACTGAACATATCATTTGAAAAGAAATCTATTATTACCTACTACAGGTAGGTATAGGTATCATAGGTGCCAACTGACAACACTCATAAATCAATATGAATATAAGCATTTATTATTTTTATTATTAATTGCATTTTATGTTCATTTAATGCATATTATTTCAGTGCTTACATAGAGGCAAAAACTAAATCTATTCAGAATATATAAAGTGTACATCTTTTACGATTAAGTATAATAATTATAACCTCAAAATCTAATACATTCTGTAGTAGGCCACTGTTCCTCAAGTTGTCCGTATCTCAACAAATGCTTAATTAGAGTTTATGAATGATTCCGAACACAACTAGCATTTTCTCATTGCTGGGCGTTATAGGGCATTCAATGTATGGGGAACGAGCAATGTCCTTTAATGTCAGAATTAACCGCGCTACACAATTGAATAGGTCAGCAAATACGGCAAATAACAAGTAGCTAAAATAAAAAGAAAACGGCCTTCTACCAGAGTGCAGGGCCGGAGTTAGCCCAGGGGCTATAGAGTTTGATATTAAATAGGGTATTTGACAGTATTAAAAATAAAGTGCCAATTGTTAGCATCTGTGTTTAGAATGAATATTGGCAGGGGTTTTTACTATTTTTACAACAAAAATATTCATAATTTTACTAAAAACCCATGAAAAAGATAATAGTTTTCTTATCTATTGTCACGTGACCCAAAACGCTTGGGGATTGGCGGAGCCTAAAATGACGTCACATGCAAGTAAACTTCCGGTTAAAGTGACATTACATTGAATCGTTTGACGTTTTAATATCAGTCGTGTGATGTCACACACTAGTAAGACGCCATATTATCCAGAAAAACGTTTTCGCGGCATCTTGAAGATGGGAGTTTTTGATTTGGTTATTTTTACTGAAATACGCAACAGAATGATGAATATCCACTTTTTACAGACTCCATAAACATAAGTCAATAACGTGTGATCGTTTTCTAAAACTTGTCAAATACCCTATTGCCCGCTAATAAAATTCAAGCATTTTGCAGGACGACAAAGAAAGGTAGACTAAAAATCTGGAGGTGTCACGAAAAAATATAATATTTATTTATTTACCAGGTTGTAGCAGCGCCAAATCAGGACAGATTATGTATTGCCGTCGCCAAACAGCTAGAGATCGCGTTCGGGGGCTGGCGACCCGCCGGGCTATAAACGCCCAGACGCGACTCACCTTAAATCGTAACTTATATCATAAGAGAATGAATATCAACAAACCACAAATATGACGTGGTCGATTTTATACCAGAGAACTATATACTATAATAATAAGATAGTTTCCAATCGTTAGTTTTGTACCTAAATATATTTATACAGTACTTAATAAATATAAAGTGACTTCCAATGAAATTGATCTCTAATTACATAAAAATAGAAGTGAAAATGATTGATGACAAGATTATATTTATGTAAGTAAATATTGCACAGATCTTTTTAACATACAAGTTTATACTGCGCTCAACTTATACTGCTTACATTTCTAATTAATGTATTTAGTAATATCGTGTAAAGAATTATTTTTAAGAAACATTACTGTGATTTTTTTTATATCTTTAATGGTGTTGTAAAGCCCTTTTAATATGTGCGTGTTCTTGTTTAGAATGAAATAGTGAGTGAAATATAAGGAAAATAAACTATTTAAAGATATTTTCGGAAATGTTTAAAATTGTAAGGTTTTTCGAAATAATGATAAATAATCGTTGCACATATTCAAATGGGCCATTGAGAAATATATATTTTATTTTTGTTGGTATTTGGTTATTTTATACGTTATTGTGTAACTTAACCCATTGACTATATTTATATTATATTGATCGTGATTTTTATTATACATTATATTAATTACCTTTGCCTTTTTTAGATAGACAGATAGATGTTTTTTAAGTTAGGAACATTCTTTTGGGTCATTTATTAATGAGATCACATAATAAAAAAAATATACACTCGGCGTCTAAAAAAATCGCACCTCCGCAAAAATATTATTGGTATTATTCTCCAGCGAGAAGTCCAGTAATCTCCAGGAGCTCGAAGAGAAAGTTATTAAGGAATGAGCCAGTATTTATCAAAAAGAGCTAAAATTGTTAAGATCCACGAGCGTATGGAAGCCGTCATCCGGCATGGGGAACCTTTTTATATTGTTTTTTTTTGTGTAATTAAACATTGTTTTTTTTAAGTTTATGCGCGTGTTAAGGGTTAGTAACGCTTGAAAGATATTTTCGCGGTGATGCGATTTTTTTGACGCTGAGTGTATATACAAATAATCCTAAATAACAGTATAGGATCTACTATGTTAAGGGTTATTATTTTCAGTATTTAACATATTTTTTGCTTTTTCATTCTGTATTAAATTACCACATGAAAAATGTAATTTATATTAATGAAATGCTTAATTTAGGTTATGATCGTCGTATATTTGTAAATATGTACAACTTTTTGTTATTTTGAAAATATATTTAATATATTTTACCAGCTTTAGATTTTATATTTTATTGTGAATATGCTCGATGTAGAGTTACACAATAAAGACCCTGGTCATTAACGAGAAATTTTGTCATAAGTAATAATTACTTTTATGACGGAAATAAATGATGTCGTATCCTATAATTATGGCTTATTTTCTCCACCTCCGCTTGATATTTTACTCAAAACGTTTATTAAAGTGCGCTGTTTACCCGTTAAATATTATATATATTGATGACAGTATTGTAGAATATGAACAATCACACTAATATTATAAAGGCGATAGTTTGTGAGTGTGTATGTTTGTTACTTCTTCACGTCTAAACGGCTGGAGCGATTTTAATAAAATTTGGTATGGAGTTAGCTGACAACCTGGATTAACACATAGGCTATATTTTACTGCGGAAAAATATCCCTTATTAACTGCGGGTAATACCGGGGGGCACAGCTAGTCTATATATATAAAAATGAAACCCGTTTTCCGTTGTCACGACATAACATGAAAACGGCTTGACCGATTTGGCTGTTTTTTTTTGTAGTTTTCTAATACTCTGTACAAGGTTCTTACGGAAAAAAATATAAAGAAAATCCCAAGGGGATAAAATAAGGAATGAAAGTTTGTATGAAACTTTATCAATTTTAAACCGATCGGGCTGAGACTTTGCATGCAGGTATAAGAAGAATCATAGATGAATGTCATTGTGTATAATACAAGCCTGAGAACAAAAACTGTAGTCTACACTTCAGCTCTACACCGAAGCGAAGCGAGGGCGGGCCGCTAGTGTTTTATAAAAATGGGCGCATATATTCCTTCCAATATGGGAAACTATAATCTTCACACATCAGCTGCTTATTTTTAAATAAATCAATCAAATTCATATATTGCATGCCACAATAATAATAAAACGAGAAATAAGCTTTGAATACTTACGCCGCGTTTCATATCGCTCAAATACCTTTTGTCATTCAATGAACGGAGACAAAACAAAGTAACTGATATGAACTTATTCTTCGTTTATAATGGACTATTACCCGTGCCGTGGTGCCACCGCTCCGAACTGTGTTCACCAATGAGTCTAATGGGTAATTTATTGTTGTTTTTATTTATTTTTTAAGCATTTAACTGCTAGATTTTTATGTGTTTGTGGGCTACCTACAATGCGAAGAGATAGCGCTGCCTTGCAGCTTAAGGCTAGGAAAATTTCGAAGCAGCCATCAGGGCCGTGGTAGCATAATTGGTCAGTGCATTCGCCCGGATTGCGAAGGGTGCGGGTTCGAGTCCCGTCCGCTGCCTGGTCCGCGTGCATTTTTTTTTCTAGTTAGTTTTCTTTGGGTAATTTATTTATAATATGGTCACAGAGTGGTAAACATTAATTCCAAACTATAGTAATTTTGTGGTGCTAGCGCCGCCTTAGATAGGTATATTCTTGAAAATAAATTGAAATTTTATTTGAATTGAAAACAACGAGTAAATAATTACCCGTGGACCCACTAGGGGGACATGTCGGTGGGTAAAAGCCCCCTTTATTATATATAAGGGGGATATTGTGACACAGTAATGTGATGTTTGAAAGATACATAACTTGAAACTTCCTCAACCATTTCTTTAAGTAGATGCACAAACAAGATAGGACTTTGATATCTATTTATAGGATAAAAGTTTATAATTCATTATAAAAAATAAGTTAGTATATTTAAAAACATATTATATTATTATTCAATATTGTAGAAACTTTTATCACATTTAAATAGGTATATATAACAGGTAGGTAGATATATAAATGAAACATCTCAGATTGTGAGAAACATTTTATTTGCAGTTGTAAAAACTGTACAAGTCCTAACAAACTTATAAATAAACACTATATTATGGACCTTCGCATGGCACTGCTGTAAGCCACAACTCTTGTGATGGACGAATCATCCTACACCACGAGAATAAGTATTAAATGGACACAATGGTGTCGATTCTGGTGTGATTCTCTATACCTAAAATTAAATTTGACAAACAGTTTATCCTTGTCATTCTCTACACAGAATGAAAAGGAGAGACTGATGTTAAATTTAGTTGTAGGTTTAGAGAATCGTGTCAGAATCGACACCATTGTCGACACTGCTTGGCAATTTTATCTTCAGATGACATGTAACATTAACAGAATAGTGCATTTTCATTATAAATAACTAGTGAAAGAGGCACCCGCGTATACGAATCTCGACCTTATAATCTACTGCATTCTCTCGAGATTGTTCGAAATTCCGTTTCGCCAGTTATTATGGAGCTACCGTTGTGTATGCTTACTTTGTTATTTTAACAAATTGTCACTTCAAAAGATTTACTAATTTTGATTAGACTCATTTTTCCAAAACTCTTCATTTTATATGGAATGTATTACCATAATATTCATAAATTGTATGAAATAAATGATATTACAAAATTACTTTTAAATATTTACGAATCAAATCTACGACACTTTCATATTAACATTTGTATTTTTATGAGTTTTCAATAGAATAAAAAAACTTTTTTTTACGAAAATTGCCAAGCAGTGTCTCTCTACTTGTCACTTATTCTTATGTACACACTGTGTTGCAACTTACTTCTCATCATTTTCTACAGAACATCAGTCAATATTTTTCATATTAACAATGATTGGATTGTCACACATCGCAACATAGCAGAATCGATGCATCACTACCAGATTTACACAACTGGTCATATATTTTGACAATATTACTAGTCACTAGATCGACTTTACGCATCTGATCCATCGTCGATGATTGGCGAGAGCTTTTTATAACTAAAAACGGCCAAGGAACAATCATTAGTTGGACATTTGCTACAGACAGACCTTTACGGAAATATTCAATTTCATTTTTTCTGTATCACTCGCACTAAATTTCCATCTATTGTAGGTACGATTACCAACATATTATTAAGTAACCACAAATCGAAGAAAAACTTCGGTATTCGATAGTAAACCTTATGCCAAGCAAGATATAGCTCAAAGCAAATTTGGCAATTGTAGAATATATATATATATACGGGCTAACGACCAAATTTAATTGAGTCATTATACAGATAGTCATTGGTCAGGTATATATATATATCAGATAAGCTGACCAATTCAAGTATTCGGGTACACGAAAGACATTCTCGAATTCGGGCATCCGAAGCAATATTTACACTGGAATACGGGCTGGAAGACGGGTGTCAGGTAACCAAAGCCGAAATCTACCCGAATTCGGGCGTACTCGACTCCATTCATTTACACTTAGTCGTTTACCCGAATTCCATTCCCGAATACAACCTAGTGTAATCGCGCCATAATTCTAGTCACCAGTTCCACTTTCTCATCGACGATAGGACAGTTGCCTTTTTTTAAATATCTGCAGTTGCAATTTGGTTGGCCCAACATTGGGCTTAAAACAAGGAGGCACAATAGATAAAGGAATCGCTACTCGGGGTAGTGGGCAATATTTTGTAAATTGGAACACATGACTCAACAGCTCCTTAATCTAAAGTTATGGGGTAAAAATGTAAAATATATTAATTATGTACACTTTCAAGCACCGTATTTGACACAGGCTAATTAATATACGTCTAATATCAATATTTTTTTTTCATTGTTCCGGGCACACACATTATTCATCACTTTAAAAAATTCCTTCAATATAGCCAAATAAAATAAAATGCGTAGAAAAAAACCAAGAAGCAGAACGATTTTTTTTGTTGACGTTATTCCATGAATAGTCAATGGAATAACGTCAGCAAAAAAATCGTTCTTTCATAGAAAAGAAGTTCTATTGTACTTTTGGTTCTGTTTATTTCAAAAACTGTAATGAACTTGGAAGTTAATCAAAAAGCATACTTAGAGTACGAAGTTAGTACATATCCTCCACTAATACAGTTACAGATACAAAATGAAAACTTTAATGCCTACGTGTAAACAGAACTTGTTCTATGGAGTATATTAATAATAATAATCATACAATAATAATTTTAATATTCCAAGTGTTTTACTGACTACGATAAAGTGTTCTAACAGTAAGATAATAAGGGTCAACAAAGTGTCTAAAATCAAATGTATATACATTATAACTTACCTAAGAAATAGGATTACGAATGACGGACATTTCAAAATAAATTATATAATGAGTTTTGAATAATATCGTGTATCTACAGCTATGTTATGTGCTCGTAAAAGATATTTTCGAAATGCAACCAGACACTAGATTATATGAAATGCAATGTGTTGATGGAATTGTTATATACGAGTAGATATCAGGATCTGAAAAATTTTGTGTTTTTTTTCAATTCATCCTGAAATTATGGGATGATAATATCCGTTTGTCCATATGATAAATTTTAATACTGTTAAATTATATTTTATTAGTCGAACAAATGAATTAAGTAGGTATTTTGATAATTAATTAATATTTTTTAAGGTCACTTCTGACTTGCTTCATTATGCTCTGAGCAATTTTTTTTTTACAATTCTTTTAATGAAACATTTTTATTGTCTCTTTATATTGATAAATTTTCGAATCAAAATTTATTAAAACACAATATTTACTTGAACAGAAGCCTCCACCAAAGCTGACAGTGACTAATTTGGTGATTTTAAAATACACTGTATATACAAAATCCATAAAGTCTCAAATATTATTTTAATAATAGGGTTAAAGACATTATCCATAATTCGTTGTAATTACAACACAAAACAATAATAATAATAAATAATAGATTTCTATTAACATTCAACAACTAAATAATAAATAATAGCGTGGTGAGCATTCATTATTTGCGTCAAATAATGATTTGTCATTGTTTGAGGGAAATAATGATGGGCGATTAGTTTTTCTAATCACTATCATTTTTGAATGCGCAGAACACTAGTGTGTAGGTTCATAGCTCAACCTCTCTGATCTTGAGTGGAGTGGAGTGGTGATATATTTCGAGTGGAGTGGCGATATCTCGAGTGGAGTGGCGATATCTCGAGTGGTGTGGCGATATTATCGTGTTATGTCGAGCTCATATCGGCCGCGTGAAATTGGCAGGGAACATTCCTTTCTCATTAGTTGTCTCTTTGATGCCCATCAGCCAGCCTTCCTCCTGTTGAAAACCATTGGGGTCAGATAAAAATAACAATACTAAATTAAATTCCTTATACGTTTACCAATGATTTGTTGTACCGACTTAAAGTTTATTGATTAAAGTATAAATAAAACTTTGTAGGCTGGCCAACTGCTACATTAATTCCCGGATGTTCTCGAAACACTCAGAAACATACATATAGAATTTAATTATAGCTTAGTAGAATCCACAACAAAATAATTAAATTTAGCCTGAATTAAGAAAATTGCGAGAAAAATTAAAATCAGTCAAATATTGAAATTATTGTTTTTTTATCCTCTTCAAGCCTCCTGCAATTCTATATTAATAATTATGAATATTGCTATTTTCAGTAAAAATTACACTTGTTTGTAATATTCGCTCTAAATATAATACATTAAGTGAATTAACGTGCCCTGTTCAAGTATTAATTAAAACAAAACAAAAAAGTGACAGGGACAAAACTGTTTTCTCTCTTTTTCTAGAGTTATCTATTTCATTCGAGAGTAGCAATACCACATATCAGGATTGCTTAGGCTATTGCTATATTATATGATTTAATTTTGTTATATCTGAGACTGCTATAGCTTGAAAACCTTCGGCAGTCAGAAATAACAAAATGAAATCGTAAGTGGTAGCGATAGCCATAGCAATCCCGTTAGGCGATTGGCCCCCTGACCGCCGAAGGTTTTTAAATGTCTCGCGCTCTTTTAGCATTGGTAATAACAATATCAAAGAAAATGAGCGTGAGGTATTTCAAAACCTTCGGCGATCAGAAATAACAAAATGAAATCATAAGCTACTGCTTTAGCAATCCCGATATACGGTAAGCCCCCAGCCCCCGTACTACAATTAACATTATATCACGTTTTTTACCGCGTCTAACTGTCAAACCCAATAGTAATTTGACAATTGAGCGTGATAAAAACGCGTTATATATCATAGCGCACTGCTCATGCTAGGGGAGCACGTCTATAAGTTTTCATATCAGCGCGCACTTTCTCATCTGTTCATCAAGGTCATAATAGTGGGCTTATGATGATGACGTCGTGAACTCTAATGGCCGATGATGATAAAGTTCTTATGATGTTAATGATGATTCCGTACGTATGATGTTAATGATGACGTACGTATGATGTTAATGATAACGTACGTATGATATTGATGATGACGACGTACGTATGATATTGATGATGACGACGTACTTATAATGTTAATGATGACGTACGTATGATATTGTTGATGACGACGTACGTATGATGTTAATGATGACGTACGTATATGTATTGTTAATGCGTGCGTAATGTTAATGACGTACCTGTTCATCAGGGTCGTCGTACTCCACGACGCGAATGACGTCACCCACGTCGAAGGACAACTCGTCGGAGTCCTCGCGCGTGTAGCGGTAGGTCGCGCGCACGCGGTACAGAGTGCCCGCCGGCAGACCGGCTAACGTCGCCCCTGTGTTCATACCAAAACTAATCAATAACTACCCTAAATTAAAAACATTATCAATTTTTTGATGTGTAACATCTTTCCTATCGCTTTAGTGCAATTCGTAGGAGTGATTACGTGAAGTGGGACGGAAGTCTGTAACAGGAAGCTTGGGAAGCGCGCGCTATTTGATTTGATTTTAGAACATAATGTTCAAATGGCTTATTCCTTTTGTTATATGTTTTATTTCTTTTTTGACTAATATTAAAATGAGGTTTCAAATGTTACACACCGTACGCGACTACTGTAAGGCTCGCTTGTTTTTATAAGAGACTTATATCTACTACTTTTATAAGATTACTCAACGATGGCAATAAAGATAAAAAGTGGATGGATTGTTTGATGATCGCTTGTTAGGGATAGAAGTACCAATAATAAGTTAACTATATTGTTAATTAAGTAGAGGAAAACCTATCATTGGCCATACTTTTAGAAATGTATCTGCTGTAAATTTTGTATCGGAAAAGCGCTATTGATTTTCTAAGAAAGTCATAACTGCCATAAATTAATAAAAGCCTTCTCTTTTATAGCGCACGCGATATAAATTGTCCACCGGCAGACCGGCTAACGTCGCCCCTATGTTCATACCAAAATTTTTTTATAGCGCACGCGATATAAATTGCCCGCCGGCGGCAGACCGGCTAATGTCGCCCCTGTGTTCATACCAAAAACTAATCATTATGTTTGTGGGTATGTTTTTTTTATGTTTAAAGAGTGGCAAATAAGCATATGGCCTTAGATTAAAACAAAAAGGGTAGATAGGACACTAGCCCCACAAAAGTGATCCGCATAAATTGTGGTCCATGACCCTAATCGCTTTAGCAGCGCTTTAGTCACAACTTGACATGCAAACGACTTACATGTGAACGCCAAAAACAAATATTGCTAATATTTTGTGTTTATATGATAAAACAATGCCTAAGTGTGTTTTTAAAAAGTGCTCAAATTGCTCAAGAACTAAAAATAAAAACCCCGGCATCACTTTTCCTTCGTAAGTACTATAAAATATATTTTTTCATAAAAAATGCTGTTTGTTTTGAACTTATTCGGTAGTGACGTTGAGTACTGGTCGCGTGATTGGTCGGTAGTGCAATGACGCGGATCTCGCCGTCTCGTTCGCGCTGCCGTTGAAACTTAACGTGATGTTTCGTTCGGGTCGGTAATGCAGTGACGCGGATCTCGCCGTCCCGTTCGCGCTGCCGTGGGATCAGTTTTTGTTTGATGCAAGTATGAGCGTACCGTATCTACCCTTTTTGTTTTAATCTAATCATATGGCCCGCTTAATGGTAAGCGGCACTATAGCATATAAACGCTTGCGATACCAAAACTATCACTCGCGCCGTTGCCATTCCCTGACCCAGTCCCCTACCCCGTGGAGCCCTAGAACTTTACTGACCAACAGAAACACAACACCACCAAAAGGTATTGTTATTTTACTGTGTACTTCTGTAAGGTGGAAGTGACTTCCCTAGGCGGGCTCTCCTATTCGAGCGGGAAATCAGCTATGCCCTACCTGGCTTTATTTAGTTTGTAAAAATCATTTAGCACGTACGATAAAACTGTGGAAAATATTGTCGCCAGCAGTGTAACCGGATGAATACAAGCAGAAAACTCAAAAAAGTACGCTGGCCGCTTCATCCAAACACAGTAATTTATTACTGTGGACATGATTTCTTCTCTTCGCAAATTTAACCATATTATTGTTTAGCTTACCACCACAACGGTGTCGATTCTGGCAGGTTTCTCTAGGCCTAGACTTTGATGCCATCAAGGCAGTGTATCCTTGTCATTCTCTATACAGAGTGAAAGGGAGGGACTGGTGTTGAAACTGTTTTTGGGTCTGGAGAATCATGCCCAAATAGATATGAAAAAAAAAAAGATACCAATATGTACCTTATATTAAATTTTGTGATATGAAAGTGGTTGTACTAGGTTCCCTTACTTTAAGTTATCGTAAGTCTACTTCCTGACTCTTAATAGACAAATTAATTTCTTTTAAAACTATTTTAAATATTTATTATAACAGCACAATTCCTTTAATTATCATATAGAAAAAATAATAATTACATAGTTATTATAAAGCAAGGTTAATAATAAAAAAACACCTGCAAAGCTCATACAAATTAGTAGGCTAAAAAACCAAGATAAACTAAATAACAACACAAATATGTACATACGAATAGCGTAAAATTCTATATAAACAGGATATTTACAATAGAATAAATAAAAATGTATACATATAATACATAATACTACTTACTTTTTGAACCAACGGAAAAATGCCTTCACCAGTATCATTAATGCATTTATGTTCTGTATTAATAATGTTTTTAAAGCCTTTTCAAATCTTAAATTTATATAAAACAGTTGTACTTTTTCTTAAATGTATAAACAAAAAGCCATCTTGCTAGTTATTTTAAATTCTTATATCTTCTTAAAATCGAAAAATCTTAAGATCGAATAGGAATCAATAGACATGTGAACTACGCAGTGAAAATTCCATCTTATAGGGTACTATTTAAAGATCACATTACAGTGCTATACGGAGTCTCATTGCATTGGAGTGAAGTTAACGTCGAGTTGCTATGAATTTGAGCAAACTGAAGTCGACTTAAAAAATAAAATGGATTTTAATATAACTTATATGCAAATGAGATAATAAATAGTGATAATTTTTATTTTTTGAGCATGTAACTGCTCTATGTTTAAATCTAAAGAAAATATTACTAGAAAATATTCCACGCGAACCAGGCAGCAGACGGGACTCGAACCCGCACCCTTCGCTATCCGGACGAATGCACTGACCATTATGCTACCGCGGCCCTGATGGCCGTGTCGAATTCTTTCTAGTCTTCTAACCTAACCCACAATGAAGACAATAATTTGAATAGGCTCTAAAACTTCGATCGTCCTACACTTACCGACTGGAATGTCGTAAACTTCGTCTGTCTTGCTCTGATTGTCGTTAGGTTTGTGCTCTGTCTCATTCTGTTTCTTTTCAACGTCTAGTTGCTTGTCTTCGCCGTTATTATTCAATTTCTCCGCAGGTACTGGGGACCCTGAGAGAATGTGCGTATTGTCTGATATAACCTGACCTGTGTATCTATATGGAGATTGGAGGGTGGTATTGGAATCCATTGGTGTTTATTTCATGTAATTTCTCATGAATATGAAAATATGGTTCGCCTGATATTTAGCAGCCATTGTAGGCTATAAACGCTAACGATATGATGTATCGCGCTTCTATACTTTCGATTGTTAAAGTATAACTCGTGTCATTAAAGAAAGGAATCGCAAATAACAACGTAAGATTAATTATTGTCTCTCTCGCACATGCTATCCTAAGTGACGTGCGAGAGAAACACAGTGTGCTGCGTCGGCATTTTAGATTCACAATTTTTATAACACGAGCTACTCATAGAGGTATAAGAATAGAGTAGGGGAGATATAGACTCTACTACAAGTGGAAGTGTCCCTCTAATAGAAAGAGAAAGAAGATGTGAGACCGCTAGCTTTCTCACTCTAATCGCGCATGCGCATTGGCAACCGTAAGCATCTTACTATTTCGATGTGATGTCAGTGGAAGCCATTCGTCACAAGAGAGAGAGATAGCTAAAGGTCTCTCATCTTCTTTCTCTTTCTACTTGACGGACACTTTTAGGGCCGCCTTTCCCTCTCTATTCTTGGTTGGGATGGTTCCACTTTGGTGTTTGACGGTTAGACGTGCTAACAAGTGATGCGATCATAACGGGATACTCATAATGAGGGACAAGAGTATCGTCAAATCGATCGATTAAATGAGCAAATCGCTACATAATATTGTTAAATCGGTTAGCTTTCCTCAGGCAGTCGATAATCCGAGCTACAACTATACTGTTATTCTCAATAGTATATATCAAAGTGAATATAATATTGATCGTGAAGTTAACAGTGTATAAAAATAATTGTTTATAAAGTTCAGGGTAATGTCAAGCTACATGCTTCTAACTACTAACAATAACTATTTAGCATTACTGACTAGTACGTCTACTTACAATATAGGCAACATTTAGAAATACCTTTTTCACTATCCACTACTTTTTATAACTTTGATAATTATAATATAAGATTCTCATGATAACGTTTTCTTGTTCGTCTAATTAAATTCAACTTTTCTTCCGTACTCTCTATAAACATGCTTATTTGTTAGGTAATTAATAAACTTAGTAGAAACGACGATAATGTCGTAAGCAACAAAATGCAAAATAAATAGTGTCCATCGATATGCAGCAAATATTCTATGTATTTCTTGGGAAGGGCAAATATACGCAATCTACAAACGTAAAAAAATATCTATGACTAGTTGACACCGCGTACTTCGTACGGTTTAAAATAATTTGGAAGAAATACCCGAGTCTACCGTACCAAAAGGGACGAACGTTAAATGTTTGACAGGAAAGAAGATAGAATAGTTTATATGGGAAAATTAAATTGACGTTTTTACTACCTTCCTCGCAATTCTGTCATATTTTCTCACCTTAAAATCCTTCCCTAGACCACCACGAACATTTCAAGACCAAGATAAGATAAATCCGTTCAGCCGTTCTCGAGTTTTAGCGAGACTAACGAACAGCAATTGTTTTTTATATAAATATATAGATTAGGATTGAAAACGTAAATAATGAAAAGAGTTAACAAATCGCGCTTGTACCCGTTCAAAAAGTGTTCAATTTCAAGATAAGTGTGCGTGAAAACAGAGAAATAACTTATATTATATCTATCAGCCGGGGAACACCCCTTTCTCTACTATTCTCCCGTACCGCGTTCTCGTTAAAACTACCAGGAGAGCATACTCACCGACTGGCACGTCGTACAGGTCTCCGTCCTTGTTGTTGTCTAGCGGCTTTTCTTGTTCACGACGGGCAGGGGGTGGGGGGGCGGCGCCATTTTGCACTGGAGAGGGGGGTGATTGGGTCAACTGGCCCGGTGGAGGGGTCTTATGTCCCGGGGTAGGGGTAGAATGGTCCGGTGGAGGGGTTGTATCGCCCGGTGGAGGGGGCGACAGTCCCGGTGGAGGTGGCGACTGGCCCGGTGATGGGGGCGTCTGGCCTGGCGAAGGCGGCACCCAGCCGGGGGAAGGTGGTGCCGCTCGTTCGGATTTCGGGGCTGATATCACACACGTACGCGCGCATTACAATTACAAACAATTCATGCTTGCTAGCTGATCGCTGGCGTAAACTTCTCTTGTTGTCTACTTATAAGCTCGTAATTTGTTTTCTGTTACTCTAAACCCGTACCGACGTAGCCTACTTATATGTATTATTGTTTAGTTTGTAATAAATCAACATTATTTAAGACTGATTTTTCAAGATTTTGGTGTTGAGTTTAATACAGTTAAGTTCAATCATATTTTGAAATAGACAACCTTTGCCATTGCACTCTGTGTTTTATTTACTTCAATAATTCACTGTCATTATGGGCTTTTTTAGTTATACTTATTATTTTTTAAGCATAGAACTGCTAGATGTTAAAATCTAAATATTTTTTTACTAGAAAAATATCCACGCGGACCAGGCAGGAAACGGGACTCGAACCCGCTCCCTTCGTTATCCGGGCGAATGAACTGACCATTATGCTACCGCGGCCCCGACGGCCGTGTCGAATTTTCTCTAGCCTTTCTTACGCTGCAAGACAGCGCCATCTTTTCGCAACCACGATATTTTGTCACTCAAATGTATCGAAATTCGATAGATAAGTAAATTAATTCTTGATTAGGAACGATTATATCCCGAACAAAGGCTGTAACAATAACAATAGGTGTTGGCGTTATGAACGGTAAACGTATGCGGGCTAAACACCTACACTAAGAAGTTAATACGGTGATCATTCTAAACAATTAACTTTAAATTATTATGAAATCACTTACATTTTTGTAGCATTGAGAATTATAACATTGTTATCAAATTAAAAAATATCGATAATTAAAACCAATTATTATGAAATTAAATGAAAAATTGCATTGAATAAATAATAAATAGTAACCAAGTCGAACAGTTTAACCCAGCGATCAGTAGCATAACACACGCACACATAGTTAAAGACACAACAGGAATGCATGTTCAGCAAAATCCACACACAACTCACTTACAAAACAATAATTCAAGGGATTTATCATACAGTGCACAGGATTTCGGAGGATCGATTGAGGTCTTCGCACATTATATCTATTCGATAATAACTAAAACTGGGCAAAACTTGCACGAATCGATCCTAATAGGGTATTTGACAAGTTTAAGAAAACGATCTCACGTTATTGACTATGTTTATGGAGTCAGTAAAAAGTGGATATTCATCATTCTGTTGTGTATTTCAGTAAAAATAACCAAATAAAAATCTCAAGTTGCCGCGAATACGTTTTTCTGGACAATATGGCATCTTACTAGCGTGTGACGTCACAAGACTGTTATTAAAACGTCAAATGATACAATGTAATGTCACTTTAACCGGAAGTTTACTTGCGTGTGACGTCATTTTAGGCTCCGCCAATCCCAAGCGTTTTGGGTCACGTGACAATAGATAAGAAAACTATTATCTTTTTCGTGGGTTTTTAGTAAAATTATGATTTTTTTTTGTAAAAATAGTAAAAACCCCTGCCAATATTCATTCTAAATACAGATGCTAACAACTGGCACTTTATTTTTAATACTGCCAAATACCCTATTATGACCGTTTGCACCTTTCGCTCATTAGTCCCTGTCCATGAGCACTACAATTTACAGTATATCACGTTTTTTATCGCGTCTAACTCGCTCAATTGTCAAATTACTATGGAGGTTGACAACCCCATAGTAATTTGACAATTGAGCTTGATAAAAACGCGTTATATATCGCGGTGCTCATACTAGGGGGCGCTGACATGATATGCAAGAAGGACTGACTGTCTCGCATCGTCTTTCGTTTTAACTTTACGATTTTATTATTGAGCTGTATTACATTTTACGATCTGGAGGTTAGGCATTAAGTTCAAAACACAAGTCATTAACTGAACATGTGTTTGAAAACGGGCGATCTTGATACTTGGACAAATCAAAGTTTCGATAAGGATTTTGCCACTAGTTGGGCATGACTTTGGGGCGCAAATTTACTGAGTGAATATTTCGGAAATAAAGCTGTTTTTCAAATTCATAATTCATTTATTCAGTTTAGGCTTTTACAAGCACACGTGAAAGTTAAAAGCTACGCCATCGGTTCGCAAACATACGGCGGTTTCTTGTAATAAGAAGAACCGGCAAGAAACCCAGCAAGGGCTGCTATTCCGCCCTGTTTTATTTCAAACGGTATCGTCTAATTGAAAGCTGACATCGAATTTACAAACATGTAATGAGGTCAAATTCCATCGAATAAACAATAATAAATTATAAGCGATTTGACGGATGTCTGAACCTATCGCTGGCAGCACTGCTGCTACATAGCATACTTCATTTGAGAAGATTTTATGATTCTTCGGAATGTTTTACTTAATTGTATGTAGATTTAATGAGAATTTTGCACTAAATATTTCGTTAGGAGCAATTGGACGTCATGTGCGAAGGTTTTAGCTAAAAAAGTGAAATCTTGTGCACAATGTGGAATGCCTAAAGTTACTGATGTAAAAGGAAAAATAAATGACAATCGATTGTAACTTAATTTCATTGACTTTGATTTTGTGTACATTTTCCTCCCGTTTTTAAGTAATACTATAAATATGATGCTTATTTTGTCGCAAGGAATTGACATTTGGAGTTACGTTTTATAGTCAGAACGAGTTTTGATAGTTTCCATTTAAGTTAATCAAAGTCGACGATTAATAAACGTTTTTCCTTTTACTTTAGTTAGAGAATTAATAATTATGATGTTCAACACAGTCTTACTAAATTTAAAAAAATCACTCCACACTTTTTTTCGCATTTAGCTATGAAAGCGCAGCAATACTAAAACACACCAATTTCTCGGTTAGTTCCCTAATATATTACAATTAAGTAACAGTTTTTGTTTCAAGTTTGAACAATATTTTTTTCTATAAGTGTAGTGTAGAAATTTCAGTTGTGTAGAGTAGAATAGAAAGTAAAAGTGTCATGATACTTTTTGTCTTTACGAAAATGTATATACTTTAACATAAAATCTCTTCTTCCTGTCCTGTTTTAAAAGTGTAGTGTCTTTGAAATTTGTAACTTGATTCGGATCCGGATCCGAGTGTGAAAAATGTGTTTATAAATATTATGAGCGTAAGCCAATGAATGGCTTCGCTAAAAAGTGCTCCCACGCAAACTGCAATCAAGTGGGCGGGGCAAAAAAAAAATGCGCTCAACACGCCGATCAAGGGTTTGGTTGGAAATTCCGTTTAACATTATCAAAGCCAATGAATGGATAGCCGAATTTATTTCGAGATACATATTTGATTTGTCAAATTATTTTGTTTCGTCTGTGTGTGTGTCGCGTTAGTATTGAAGTTTAGTTTGAGTTTGGAACAATGTTTTAGCCTGCCCTGCGTTAGAGAGTATCGCTTTCATATAATTTCTAATGCATTGGCATAATTACAGGTATAATAGTTTGTGATCTATCGTGATTGTAGCGGTGTGTCGTGTACTCTAGCGTATCGTGTATTGTTCTACTGAACAATAATAACCCTTAGCACGAACCAATATCGAATTCATCTCCACTCGCGTCGAACGTCAAGAGGTTTTGTATGGAAATTTGAACAGCGCCACAACGGACGTAACGAGAATTAAAAATGTTCCATACAAAATTTCTTGGCATGTGACACATATCGATGCAGTATGCAGTTACCAGCCACTCTGACTCTGCTAGTGTGTCGTGTATTTTCAATATATGGGCGATAAAGTATTCACTTCGTTAGTTCATCGTGTATAGTACAATAGTATGTTGGTGCTAGTTTTCTCACTTGTCTTTTCTCACTCCACTCGCCAGTGTTTAGTGTGTGTAACAATGTACATATATGGTGTGTGTGTGTATGTGTGTTGTGTGTGTGTGTGTGTGTATGTGTGTGATATACTCACTTTGCACGGTGTCGTTGGGCGAGGCAGAGTTGCCGTTGTGTTGTATCGGCTGAGGCGCGACGTGATTGTTAACGCGTTTGGTGTAGGAGCCGCGTTGGCATTCCGTTGCTAGCTTGTCGGTTATGGCCTCTAGCTCAGCGAATACCTTAGTGGAGAAAAAATGAATATTATTGTGGGTTATATACAATGTGAAGAGATAGCGCTACCTTGCAGCTTAAAAATGGCTAGAAGGAATTCGACACGGCCATCAGGGCCGTGGTAGCATAATGAGCAGTGCGTTCGCCCGGATAGCGAATGTGCGGGTTCGAGTCCCATCTGAATATTTTCTTTAGATTTAAACATAGAGCAGTTTCATGCTCAAAAAATAATAAAAATTGTTTCTAGTATTTCTTAGGCTGCAAGGCAGCGCCATCTCTTCGCATTGTAGATAACCCACAATGTCAAACGAATACCTTAACAAATATTAAACATTTGAAAGAAGAAATAGCAATTTATGTTTATTATATTTTTATTTTAAGCATTACACTACTACTACTAATGCGTAAATAAAATATAATAAAAAAAGATTTCTTAAATTTGTAATTTTTAAGTATGTAACTGAAAAAAAGGTGCACGTGGGTCAGGCAGCAGACGGGACTCGAACCCACACCCTTCGCTATCTTCACGTTATTTAAAAATAATTCAATTTTTAAACACGATTTAAAATCAATCCGAGATAAATAGAAAATTATGTTAAACATAAAAGTTCATGTTATAATATAAAACAAGCTTTCAAAAGATATGTTTCATCGCTGCCGGAAACCGACTACCATTTTTGTACCACCTCCTTTATGTCATAAACTCAAGTCTACGGTCCCTTATAGCTGTAAAAAAAATTAACTTCTAAGTTAACGTGAAAAAAGATACGGCTCTTTATGTTGCGTAGATTAAAACACAAAGGGAAGATACGGTACGCTCATACTAGCATCAAATAAAATATGCTCCGTCTCAACTACATAAGCAACTCTCACACACGTCTCCACGTCTGTAAATAAACATTCAATTGAGCGAGCGAGACAGAAATGTACGCTTCAACGCAGCGCGAATGAAACGGCGAGTCTGTGTCTGGTTCAGCTCAGCTGAGCTGTATTGTTGTCCTTTTCTTGATAAGAAAATGGCGATTACGTAAATAACATTCAAGACAAACCGTGATTTTTGTAAAAAAAAAAATGTTTTTACAGTTCTACGAATGAAAAGTATTGCCGAGGCATTTGACTTTGAACTATATGTGTTGTTTATAAAAGGCATTATTTTATCTTTATAACACAGAATATCTGCAATTTTGTTGTATTAAGTGTACATGCAACGCATTTGAATGTCCAGTTGTGACTAAAGCGAATTGTGGTCATGCACCACAATTTAAGCACCACTTTTGAGCCGCGAGTGTCGTATCTTCCCTTTTTGTTTTAATCTAAGGTTGCATACCTACAAATTTGTACGGAACAATAAGCGGGCTAGGCCGACTCGCACTTGTCCCGTCTTTTGTACTAAATAACTAAAAAAATCTCTCACCTTAGTGGTCTCAGAGTGGAAAAGTTGTTCAGCCGAGAATAAAGTTTGTAGATTGTGTACGTAGAACAATACGCGCGAGTCGTAGAGCGCGGGCAATTCGTCGTGAAGTTCCGAGTTCAATACTTCGTACGTGCGTTTAGCTTCTTCCAATTGTTCGCGGCCTTTGGTTATCTGGGGAAAGGAAACAGACATCATGATTCATAATGATTTCTAGACTGTCAATATCCCACCATTAATGGGGCACTGGCCTTCCTTATGGTTAGGTATGGTAGACGTAGTCGGATGCATAACCCACCACGCGGGCATTGTGCGTGTGGATTATTGAGTGATAATGACAATGCGTCAGTACCCTAAGCACAAACCAATATCGAAGTCGAATAGTTTGCGAGTGAGAAATGTCATTGTCAAAATTGTCAATGGAAACTTGAACAGCAGCGCCACAACGGACGTAATGAGAACTAAAAATCAGTACCTACACATTCGACGTATAAAATAGATCAAATTCCCACTATTCGAATTACATAATGCTTCGTGCTCACCCATTCTGTGAGCGAAATTTGTGAGAGTTGTACAACCTAAACTTCTTTAACGTCATCGACAGAGAGCAACACAGCTGACGCGGCTAGGAGGGAAGTAGCCATAATGAAATAATACTACTGATATCATTATGCCCCTTTTTGCGGGGGGGAAGAATATGCACACAAATGCAGCCCAACATAGTTTCGCAAAACCGAGATTGTAATTACGATACTCACATATTAAAACTGACAGCGCTAAATCGGGCATAGATGAAACTTAAGATTTTTATTGACAGATCTGAAATTTGTACTGACGAGTTGATTGCTTTGTCAAACAAGTCCGACGATTGCATTCTAACAAAATATTATGAAAAGTGGTTAAATAGAAATAATATCTTAATAATTCTACTTTTAAATGAAATTTAACACCATCCTTTTGTAATTTTTAATATATATATAATTTACTGTATATGTTTTACAGCAAATTACATAACATTTTGGCATATTTGATCTCTAACAATTAACACTTCGCTCATTGAAGTGAGCAGTCTTCTTATTAAATTCACAAGTAACTAACACATAATATATGTATCTAATTAATTGTATTAGTAGAGACATGATTTTATGTATTGTTGCTACTTCTGTTAATGCTAATGAATGGTTGGTAGGGAAAACTTTTGAATAATGTATCGTTTCGTTTCATTGCAGGGTACTATACACTGCTGATGCAGCCAGGGACCAACGGTTTAACGTGCCTTGTGAAACACTGAGAAACTCGAGATGATAAATATTTGATCACCCATATGATGACCGGTAATTCGCTACCTCGCGTCATCGAGCAAAGATAGGAATCTTAATGATCATCATCATCATCAGCTTATTAATGTCCCCACTGCTGGGGCACAGACCTTTCCTACGGATAGAATAGGGATACAGGGCCATGACCCACCACGCCGGCCCGTGCCCAGTGCGGATTGGTGGGTGCTAACGACTGCAGATGCAGTCGGGACCAACGGCTTTTGTGAAACAGTGTGGTCATTACCGACCATTGCGAAAGTTGCTTAACGTCAACGCACTAACCACCTGCGCCATCGAAATTTCGTTTCATTTCATTGGAGGGTGCTGAAGACTGCCGATGCAGCCAGGGACCAACGGCTCAACGTGCCTTCTGAAACATGGATGAACTCGAGATGATAAATCTTTGATCACTTATATGATGACCGGTAATTCGCTACCTCGCGTCATCGAGCTCCTATCTTAATGATCATCATCAGCTTATTAATGTCCCCACTGCTGGGGCACAAACCTTTCCTACGGATGGAATAGGGATATAGGGTCATGACCCACCACGCCGGCCTAGTGCGGATTGGTGGGTGCTAAAGACTGCAGATGCAGCCGGGATCAACGGCTTTTGTGAAACAGTGTGGTCAATACCGACCATTGCGAAAGTTGCTTAACTTCAACGCGCTAACCACCTGCGCCATCGAACTCCTCTTAATCTTAATGATAATTGAACATAATTATCTTAATGATAGTAATACCTTGACATCGTCCCTTCTCTTGGCGGCGTTCGCCTGTAAGTTTTGAAAGCTATGCCTTTGGCTGTCGTAGTCCACTAGTTTACGCCCTCGTTTCTCCACTTTTTTCTGAAACACAAAACAAAAAATTAATGGCGCAATTACATTTGGTCGATAGCCCGTATTCTGGTGCATGAATGACGTTACTCGAATTTGGGCACCCGAAGCAATATTTATACTGGTATATGGGCTGGAAGACGGTGTCGTGTAAACAATGTGGTAATTTGAATTCTGTGTATATATATATAATATTAATATAATTATAATTTATGAAATAATTTGTAAATAGGGATGATGACAATTTTTTTTAGTTTCGTTTATCAGGTAGATTATCAAAAAGTATTGGACACATATTTTTTCTTTTTTCACATAATATAAACATTGCAGAGATATATTGATTTGAAAAGACGCATGACGTCACGTTTGAGTACACTTTTAAGTGAAAATTCGCTCAAAAGTGACGTCACGAGCCCCTACTCCCAAACTTTGACGCGCTATAACTTTGTGATTTTTTGGTTGATTGCCCAAAGAAAAATACGTGTCCATTATTTTTTGATCATCTAACTGACGGACTTAATAGAATTTCGTTTACTGTACTCAGTCATCACTCCTATTGTAGGAATGGATCTTGTGTCTGAAATAAAAGTATATTATTATTATTAAACAAAAAAAAAATACCCGAATAGGGGCGTACTCGACTCCGTTCGTTTACACTAGTCGTTTACCCGAACTCCATTGGCTCTCGTATTCGGGCTAACGACCAAGTGTAAAATCGAGCCATTACTATGATTTCAAGTGTTTATTTATATTAGGTACCTATAAACACAAAATGGCAATACCATAGAGGTTAGCTGCATCAGAAAATACTACTGCGTTAGAGTGATTGCAAAGGCTTCATCGCCCTGCTCCATGGAAATCAGACAATCTTAAAACAGATACTAGCTACAGAGGAAATTCTTCATATCTGCAGCTTTTTTAAGACACTTGCATAGCCCCTACTCTTAAGTCTTTCTACCGTTTCTACGGACCATTTTCGAGTTAGTTATCTAACTTTTATTCATTCCACGACCCCTTTCATTCAATTGATGTTATGGAAACACATTGACTTTTGGCAAAACCCCTAGGATAAAATTTATAAGTGACTTTAGAAAGAAAAAAACAATTTTTTTATATAATAACCTATCATCATCATCATCAGCCTATTAATGTCCCCACTGCTGAGGCACAGGCCTTCCCTATGGATGGAATAGGGAGATTGGGCCATGACCCACCACGCGGGCCCAGTGCGGATTGGTGGGTGCTAACGACTGCAAATGCAGCCGAGGAGCTCGAGATAGTAAATTTTTGGTCACCCATCCAATGACCGACCACTGCGAAAGTTGCTTAACTTCAACGATCGCAGCCATAATAACCTATGTTTTTATTTATTTTTAAGCATTTAACTGTTAGATGTTTAAATCTAAAGAAAAGTTTTGCTAGAAAAAAAATACGCGGACCAGGCAGCGGACGGGACTACTTTACTTTTTTTCTAGAAAACTTTTCTTTAGATATAATAACCTAGTTTATGAGAGAGAATCCTGCCACAAGATCTCTATGTTCTGAGCCTACAGTACAAGATGTCGAGGAAACAAACAGATAATGCAATAAACGAGAATATTACTCACCCTGACTTCTGGAAACTGGTTGGTGTAAGTGTTGAGCGGTATGAGCACCTGGTCACCCAGTTTGTGAGAGAAGTCCTGCCACAACATCTCCATGTTCTGAGCTTGAACGTAAAGCAGGTCGTGGCCGGACCAACCGCTTTCGTACACCTCCGTTATCGCTTCCATTAGCGATTTGGACGCTGTTTGCACCGCTGTTGTAGGGCAAAATGATTTTTGTTCAACTGACAATCATACTAATTTCCTATGCAAGAGTATGTCAGTTACCTCTTCGCGCACGCTTATACATATATGAAAATTGGTAATAATACTTTGAATTCTGGCAAAGGATATTCTCGAAGAAATCTAGCCAAAATAATAATTTATAATTTTATACTGCCGACTACGTTAAACTACTATATTATTATAAGTAACAAATAATGTATTCCTTCACAGGTTTTTGGTATCAATTTAGTTATCAGCTTCCAAGACTGATAATTTCCATATTCTTCAAAAGACTTTTACGGCAAAGAGGATCAGCTGGATATTTTTTTCAGGCAGAACAAACATTATACTGTGATGGAAGAGTACTTCCGAAAATTTGCATAAGATTTCAGACCTTCGCTACTTGTCATAATTATATATTGATTTGCAAAAATAAAATAGGCTGTGCGTGAGAAAAAAAATCAAATTTGAAATATCATAATAATCAATCTAATAATTTCTGGAATTGCTATTCCTTTCCGCTGTAATATTAGTTGATCTTTAGCTACCAACTAACGACAATATCCACCCTTATATGTGTTTATTACCCAATGCACTAACCTCGTATGCATCTTATGTAGTTGTTGAACTCTTTCTGTAACCGCGTGGCTTGCTGGTGCTGTCTGTTGAAGTTCTGCAAGTGTTCCTCGAATATGTCATCCAACGTCCGATCCACTTTGCCAAGGTTTTGGAGTAACTGGAAATTAAAAGTAAAACGAATGTTAGATTACGTCGTCCCATTTTTGATCATACACAACATTATTAAGTGAAAGTCGCCAAAGGAGACAGTAAGTACATCGTGCGAGTGAGTACTGGTATTGCAAGAGTCTATGTGGGTCTATGCAACAGACCTTGATTTAGAAGACGCCTCATGTGCTTTAAATTGTATGGAAACCGGCCGTGTCAAATTTTGATTTATTCACGAGAAAATATTAGTTCTGAAAAATCATGGGTCGGACCATTTCAATTATATCGTTTTTACCAGTTTAATATGACATAGTTATTTTTTAAACATTACGATTGACATTCGGTAACGAGAATCGTGACACGAAGAAACGAATTAGAGTAAAAGGATGGCAGAGATGACCAATAGGCCATTGGTCATCTCTGTCTTTCGTTCATCTATTTCGTCTTCGGTCTATGCGTCTCGTATCGTGCGTCATGCTCGTGAACTCGGTGCTGCCAGCGGAGATGAGTCTGCCCTAACTTCCTTGATATCGAAGATGTTAATGTTTAGTTACACTTAATATAAATAACACTATTTGTATATACTGTATGACACAGCAATCAAAACGCAGGTAAACAATAAATGTATATTCAATAATTATGTAATGAAAGGTGACTTCATGAATCATCTCTGATGTCATTTTTCAACTTGACGACTCTGTAAATAATAAAACGGGGAAAAAACAGCCAGTGCTGAGTTTCTTGCCGGTTCTTCTCAGAACAAGGTCTCCCGCCATATATTTACGAACTGATGGCGTAGCTTCTAAACATTCACGAGTTCTTGTAGCAGCCTAAACTGAATAAATGATTTTGATTGATTGATTCATATGCATTATGGTGACCGCTTACCATTCAGACGGGTCAAATGCTTGTTTACCGCATTATGCGTTAAAACAAACTCGGTGATTAGAAATTAGTAGGTATGGAATTAGAACGAATAGCAGATGCCTCGAGTTTCCAAACAAACTGTGCGTAACACCAGCCTTGCAGTTTATACCGTTATTGCTGTTATCCGGAAACTTGATATCTCCATAACGTAACTATAGGTGTATTTAGTTAATATTCATATCCATACTCTTCAGATCATTGAGATAAAATCACTTTGCCGTAGCGAAATAGTGATAGTGAAAGAACGTTCAATTAAGGCTATCATCACATAAAAAAATCTTAGTGATCGCAGCGCCTAAAGTATGAAAAATGTTTGTACTGTAAAAGCACTTTTTTGACGAAATTTGCATATTATAGTAGGTAAATAGAGAAACATGTAGTACGTAACAAAAAATATCATTTCCATCAAACTTTAACAAAAGTTTTTTCTTTCCAAATAACTGTAGCAATTAAAAAGTTCAACTGAAAACACAAAGAAATTTCTCATTCGCAGAAACTTTATAATACTTTGCTGCAAATCAGATAGAGATTGCTTAATAAGCTTTATGTTACATTACAGTGAGGTGACACCAAGGCCGCAATCTCACTGTCATTTGATACGCTAATCAAGTAGCTCATTAATTACCGGTTGACGCCTCCGTAAACACTGAGTAGGTACAACAAGAGAATAGAAAAAAATAATTTAAAAAAATACTCGATTGCTTTATTAATTTGGATACCCGACAAGAGCCTAGAGTAGCCTAGGGGAGCCCAAGCGTGGATTTAGGTATTTACACGAACGCAACAGAAAGACGTTACAAGGACCTTGCGGGCGGGGCAGGCGCGTCACAGTTATGTGAGACCAAACGCTCACAACTTGAACAAAACTTGGTTTTGATTGCGTCGTTACTCTGTGCTGTGAGCACTGATTGGTTCGACTGTTTGATGTCGCGTCGTCTGATTGGCTAGTGAAAAGGAAAGACTCTTGTCAAGTTTACAAGTAGCAAATATAGCCATGTCAAGTGCCAGTATTCGTGCACACTCGATATATTTTGCGCCACAAAATCCGCATAACGACAATTTATAAATTCGAAAAAAGAATCTCCGAAAATTCAATCCATTCATAAATTCAATATCAATTAGAAATATACTATTACCATTTAACTAAATACAAAATTCATCATTACTAAAAAACAAATTAATGTTTCAGCAACATAAAATCGTGCAAATAAATTACTCAAATCATAAAAGATTACAGCTTCTCGGCTAAATTATTTTAATAACACCAACATAAAAGACACACTTATCTTAAATGATGTAAGAAGGTGGTTAAAAAAAGTTTTTACAGATATGACTCAAACGCAAAACTAGTGGTAATATTAAAAATAGCTCAGAAATAAAAACTGTGTTAAAACCTTAGGACTTATATTAAAAGTTTGCAGAACGTAATGACAGGAAAATAAAATGTCTCTATATTCTGCTCAAAAGTGCCAATATCTTTATTTACGATGTGGTGGTGTCACCAGTATTTTTGCTACGTTCGTGAATATTCCCCCTCTGTAGTAAAATTTATGAGTTGCGTGCGTCATTGCGACCCTCCACCAAGAGAGAACTTTGTCGGAAAAGTTACAAGGAGAAAATAAGGACAATTAATATTAAATGCTAAAGATACACGAGAAAAAACATTTTGACCATGCCAATTATTACGATTGCGATGCAATAAAGGTTTTTTTTGGTAAATTATATCCACCAACAGATCTTTCAACAGTATACAAAGAGTTAACAGGACTTACAAGATAAATAATATTAACTGAGTAAAAGTTAATGAAAAAATATTCAAAACGCCAGTTCGAATAGCCTGTCATTCAACGAATGATAAAGTTTAGAAACATTTCTATCTTATCAAACAAACATTGTTTAAAGCCGAAACCTCAGTTACGAATGTTTGTCAATGAATGTATATAGCGTGGAGACTGGAGAGCTGTCAACTTGGTGCATTAGCATTATAATGATTGATTAGGTAACATGTGGGAAGTAGCGAAAGTCAAACAGCATGCTGAAACGGTCTTACATACATGGTAACAAGAGGAACATAACATTATTACTATAGTATAAACGATATAAGTTACAAAAAAAGACTTTAAGTCTTTCATTCAGACGATGGCACGAGTCATATAGAACTTTATATAGCGAATATGAAAGAAAGCAGACTATCAGATGATTTTGCAATGTAGCTGTCATGCAGCAAGTAAATAAGGTCGTTTCCGATACCCGAGATTTACGAAATAGGGAATAAAATCAAAGAAGACAGAACATGCAGAAATTTAGCGCACGAATATAAAAATATAGTATAGTACAGACAGACCAATTTTTCGTGGAAACTGAAACTAAAACCTTAATCAAAAATCTTAGCCGATCAGGGTATCTTAACTAGGTCATCGTGATGCCATGTCATCGTTTATATCGTGGCATGTTTGTTTTACTTCTCCACATAGGTACTAGATGTATAAATCATAGTTGTATTTACGTGTTACAGTTTAACAGTTATATTTTCTTTTAATGCATCATTTCTACTACCATATTTTTAGCTTGTGACCATGGCATTTTATTTCGTCCCGTGTAAGATAAATATGAAGACAGTGTAATGTTGAATAGATATTATTTTATCTGTTCTTTCATATTAAGCTATATAATCTCATCTACTTCAATGGAATAGTACACCTTATTGTGTTTTTCCATGGCTCATAATAATTATTAATTGTCATGTACCTTTTCTTTTGAATATGAGTAGAATACTTAAGTATCGATAATTTGGATGCAATATAAATAAACACGAATAAACACATACAACTTTTATGAAAAACCCTAATGCAATACTGGTAGAAAAGCACAACGACTAAGAGGTATGATCCGACATATCAGTTATTATATATATTATTATTACTCGCAGGTGCATTATATTCATAACTAGTTTGCAAACAATAGGTAGATAAGTACGCTGTGAGCTGCGATTGTCTCTCACAAGGCCACCGATGACAGATGATCTGCATAATACCTTCACTGACTTCGAAACTCTTGATACGAGGAAAAATAAGTGAAATTAAATAAATAATATAACATTACAAACGCAGAATTATAAAAGCCCAAATTACTCCCAGACATTTATGAAAGTTTGAGATAGACTGAATTAAGATAGCCTAGGGAATATTACGAGGGAATCGGACAGCATCAGACTTCACACGGAAGACCTTAATGGCGAATAATGTGGAGGATTAAAGTTCAATCTGCGTCGTCGTGTAATGAAGAAAATGAAGTTGTGAAAGTGGAAGGAGTAGGAGTAGCTTTTATGTTATAAGGTAATATATAACTGTCTGTAATCAAAATATTAAACGCGCGATTGTTTGATTTCACTAGCGTTTACTCGCGTTTTAATGTTGAGAAAAATATTTCCAATGCAAGAAATGACATCAACATACCTCTCGTTTGTAGAAAGAGTTCTATCTTCTTGATCGATCGATCGTTCGAATATAGGTACTTTTTTAAATGTCATCTAAGAATGAAGCAATCAATATACATACAATAACTAAGCCATAAAATTAATTTGAAAAACTGAATCATTCTATAAGCTAGTAGGATCAAATGTGAACAATCAATTTGCTAATCCAACCGATGGGCTCAACTATAGGGTTACGCCTTTGTGTCATCGTCCGGCGGCCCATTGTTCGAAGCATACGCATACATGAATATTACAATAGATACCATGAAACGGAAGAACTGCCAGTACTTACTGAGAAACCAACTTTTACATAGTGATGAATGGATTACGTGCAGCAGGAATGTGACTAAGGTGAGGAGAGCAATGGTTTAATAAACAATAAAGTCACTTTCCATTGTAATAACTTCAGAATCACTCCTATAGATTCTTTCGCAGGTGTGAAATATTCATTTTCAAATATGAACCATTTTTGTATCTCACACAAGCTTCTAATTGCCAAGACATTCAATTAAATTGTTTTCGGAAGTAGTTATCAGGTGTACATTGTTCCTACCATTATGTCTAATGACGTCACATCCGCCGTTTCATCCTTTCGATTTCGATTGTCTTTGACCGAGGCCTTTGATTTTAATCTATTGTTTTCGATTGGTTAAAGAAAATTTTAAATTTCTTTCGAATACATGCGGTGCGCTATTTCAATGTCCAAGTATAAAAGGTAATTTTTAAAGGTTCTATATTTATTTTGCATATTTTAAGTACCAACCATCGTTTTGAATGCTTGTCTTTCAACAAACAGCACACTTTAACTATGTTAAACACAATGACTGCATTAACGAACGTGATTTAAGGCTTTATTAACTTTGTTACGTAGTCTGACGTAATAATACCCAACAGCCGGGAAATCAGTGGAATGGAAAGCTGCATTATTAACAGTAAGTTATAATTAACAAAGTTCATGATTGGTTCGCATCGTACGTACTTCCGAGAGATAATTCTTTAAAGCCTTGAACTGAATATACTACTTTACAGTATCAAAAAACTGGAGAATCTCAATCTGCTTAAAGTAATTTTTAATTAGTTATACAAATTTTCAAATGGTGTCCACTGTCCAATATAATTCAGTAGCGATGCCAAGATAATAGACGCGTTCCTACAAGACAAATCTTAAGATAAGATAAGAGCGTTGTGGACGGAGTTTGGAAATTTTACAAAAGAGGTTTTAAAATAAAAAAGATTTTTAGGGCTTTTCATTCAATCGCCATGGCCGTGTCGCACTGCATCACTATGCGATATTAAATTTTAATTACAAATAATTTTCGACAGATTTTTGCGAAATTCTAAAGATTTCTCAAAGGAAATGAAGCTTACTGTCTTTCACATTGTTTCTTAATGTAGATGTATGTACATATATAAATCTGTAGCGTCCAAGCAAAGATTGACGAATAACTTTGCAACTTCAAATACTTTCTAAATGCATAATCCTGTCATATACATGCAAATTACAAACACAACAGTTATTTTCTACGTCGATCTGTGATAATTTACGGTTGGAGCATTCATTATTTTAATGTGCAGACAGACATGCGGACTGCAGTCTATAAATAAACAGTGATAAACACCTTGTATTTGTTAACTGTTGCCGAACATATTAACAATGTAAGCAAGTACTTCGTCCATTTTAATGTTTTAATTCTATAGTTATAGTCAAAATACTAATTTAAATGATCTCAATAAAAAAATTGTCTAGTTCTAATTTACCTTTATTTAAATTAAAGAGATATATTTATTAAACTGACTGCGAAAATATATCTTTGTAACTAAATACTATAAATAAAACTAAGCCTAATATAAATTATTATATTGATCAAACAACCAATGTGCGCGAACCTAAATCGGCTACAGTATTTACGTACATAGAAGGGACCCTGTTGGCTGTAATACAGGATATCCTACCACTGGCAACAAAAGTCACCTTTAACAATATTTAAGCTCCAATGTGCCTCTTCACATATAATAATACAAATTATTAATTTAAAAATATTGTATATTGTAACTTGCTTTAAGTCAATAAACGTTTATTATTATTATATTATTATAAAAGTA
Source organism: Chilo suppressalis (assembly GCA_902850365.2). Taxonomy (NCBI): domain Eukaryota; kingdom Metazoa; phylum Arthropoda; class Insecta; order Lepidoptera; family Crambidae; genus Chilo; species Chilo suppressalis. The sequence goes on along the minus strand of OU963901.1, from coordinate 25,224,324 downwards.
AATAAAAAAAAGTAAAGGACATTGAGGTGGAAGTATGATGACAACCGCCTTGTGAAGATGTCTGACGGCAGCATAGCATTTATTATGTTCTTCCACAACTATCAATACTTGGCAACGGCAATTGGAAATAATGCCTTTCATTGAAATTAATACATATTCATAACTGAAGAGATAACGCATGCGTCTCGTACCGTTCGTGCTAAAAAACAAACCGACCGTCTGCGTCCGCGGCTTTTAAAGTAAATAGTGAATCTTTATTGCGTTTGAATTGGCACGTGAATCATTTTATATACATTTAAACAGGGCTTTGGTATGAATTTGAACTTTCGTTTGTTTTGATTCATCATTATTTCTAAACACATTAGCTATTTATAATTCTCAGATTTCCGATATTGGTAGTGTAATAACCCTTTTATGATTTCCCAAGTTTATTTAACTTGGAATGTTTTTATTTTAACTTCGTAACAGTAGGTACTAATCTAATGTAATCCGACAATGCTATGTTTTTCGATTAATTATGTCAAAAATACTGTTACGCAAATTCCCAAAAAAAAAAACAGAATATTTGTACACTGGTCAGCTGTTATAGCTATTAACGGGTTTGTTACCATGTACCTTGTTTTTTAATGGGTCTCCTCTGGGCTCTGCTCTCTCCTCTCTGAAAATCGAAAACGTGTCGTTTCGCGATCTGATACTGTGAGTATTGTGTGTAGGGAACAAGTGCGACTGAATAGTGAGAATGTGACCAGTGGTAGGGGTATCGAGCGCAGTAAAAGACGACGTCAGAGGGTAGACCGATATGTCTGCCAATAACATCTACCCGCAATTACTTCAGTTACTCCGTGAACATGGCGCTTGCAACAGTGCCGAAATATCGGAGACTCATAAAAACAAGGTACATGGCAACAATCCCGTTAATAGCTATAATGTTAGTGACCATGAAAGTTTAAAACAATATACTGGCCAGCTGGCCTGCAAAAATAAGCATCACAATATAATATACAATTTTATTTCTAAACAATAGCAGTTAGAGATTTAAAATAAAAATTGATTCATATGCAATTTTTTCAGCTTTCTTTAAAACTGTACTACCAAATTAAACTCTTTTTCGAATCCTTTTTATTTTGAAAGCATCTCTTGGGTACTTAAAAAGTTATGGCAATTTTAAAAGTGTACTTGTTTCGCAGGCCATGGTATTTTGGGAATTCTGGTATATAAATGTAGTCACTTAGCAACGATTGTTTCTGTTAAACTTAATCCTACGATTAACCCTAGCCTACATGCATCGTGATGCTTCTCAAATGAAATGAAAAACCTTTATTGGCCATCTTATATACAATAAAAATACCTACTAATAGAAACAGAAAAAAGAACTTCTTGATATACGAGTACGAAGCACAGGTAATCGTCCTAGATCGTTGTCCGGGAAGCAGACCGTACGAGTAATGGGTAATTCTTGGATAACACTAAATCAATAAAGATTATTATCATTACATATTTTAAATACCTCTTCTGAATATTGGATATTCGCCTTTCAAGAATCCGGCAATTTGATTTTAAATGGAGGAAATTTGTTATCTTCGTTAGTCGCCAAAAACTTGTACTGTTAACAAGTCAGTTATGATAAACAGTAATTTCACAACAGTATTGATATCCAACGATTAAATAGAGCTAAACATTCGTTATACTCACCGATTAACACGAATCTGTACTCAATGTAACCGATATTGAGTATTGCACCAGCGTACTGGGTTAAAACTTGGTCAAATCCTTTCAAGCGGAGTTACTGGTCACATTGTGGTAACGGTACACAACATTATGTTAACATTAATTTAACTTATCTATGTTGGCTTTTCCAAAAGTAGCTAAACAGTATGGCTTATAGTATGGCTCGTACATGCTCTAATTAAATTTTAAAACACAGGCATCTTTCTTTGGATGTTCAATAAATATGCAGAGATATAGGATAATTAGTAAAAATTTTAGAAAAATATGAATGAAATAGTTATTTCTCGTTATGCCAGTTACGATAAAAATACTGGTACTGATTGTCTTTTTAAGTGAGCAGCGAATGAAAATGTAAGGGATTAAAATAAACGGTGTTTTTGTCGTTTGAGTAACTAACATTATTATGAATCACAACGATAAGTATTTGGGTTAAATATAATGAAAAGGTTTGTCGTTATAAAAATTTACAAGTGTTTTATAAAATGTTGTGGTGCACGATAAGATCATGCCGTCACAGCATTCTTAAGTACAAAGCAAGGAATGATCAGATCATTACAAAAAAATTACCCATGTACAATATTTTTTTCCAGTAATTTTCACTGATAGCTTGTTTCGTGGCTTCGTTTAGAATCTGTAATTTTATAAACTACGTTTTCATCTTTCGTCTGTGGTGGATAATTAATGCATTTGTGCAATTAAACAGGACTTGAGTAGTTATTTCCATATGAGTAATCTTTAGACAGATAACCTTTGATAGGAAGTAGCTATACACAACACTTCGATTATATTGTTTCCTAACCCTAAGTCTTCATTATCGAAAACGAATTGTCAGAGGAAGGATAGGTTAAATACAGCTAGCTAATTAATTATTCGAAATAAGGCGTGAAACGCCACTTATGTATGAAATCGAAGATAATTACATTTCCTCGCAAGACAGGGTCAAAAACGCTTTCTATGATTCTATCACGTTTACGTGAAACGAACGTTTTCGAAGACGAAAGTCACAGAATAAACATTCAAAATTCTCACGTTTTGAATTGGAACCTCTTAATTTGAACAAAAACTTTTGAGATGTGTGAACCGTTTGTGTTAATTGAGGTGGCGTATTAAACCAGACGCAGCAATTTAAACACGATAAATAGATGAATATTCTTTCGAATGCTTGCTATATTTCTGTAGTCATAAATTTTATTTGAACAATCATAATTTGAAAACAGGTTAGGTTTAATTGTGCCCAAACAACGAAATGGTCTTTATCTTAGGTTAGGATAGCCAAGATTTAAAAGCTTAGAGATGTAGAGGAAGAGCTTTGAGTCACTATTTATGAAACCTATCAAGGAACTGGTTACAGCAAACGTTGATTAGCAAATTGCGATCGTAACTTCCATTTTCGTGGCACAACGCCAACAATGCAGTAATACGAAAACGATGCTAATCTAATCAAATGCATATATGCAATAGCATCCTCCGCGGCGAATTTAATGTATTTTATTTCTGATGTTCGCGTGTACGCAATTTTCATAAACAGCTGAAGCTCGATTTGAATGAAATTTTATGTGTGCATTCGAGTAGGACAAAGTATGTCAGATTCGCTAGTTATATATACAGTTTTAACGAAAGTATATCTGTAAAATGCAATACAAATTAAACCTGATGCAAACAACACAAAATTGAAATGAAAATATAAGAATCAACAGAAAGGTACGGAACAGCAGACACTTTCAATTCAATGTGCATAACATTCAATTCGAAGCTGATGACATGCAATGTTTTGATATAAATATAGGTAGTAAAATTACCTAGTGATTCACATTCAGAGCCAGAGCAAAGGTCGAAGCCTTGTCACGGCCGAAGTAACTATGTAATTGGTAACACGGACGGAGTTGACAACAGACGACAATCATGCAATAACAACTTGAGACATGAATACACTTCTAAAAGAGACGGATGAGGCACATTTGAATAAATATTGCACAGCGCGAATGTAGCAAAAGTTATGTATGGGAACATAGGTCATAAATGAAAAAGAAAGGTAAAGAAGAAAGATAATGGTATTATACTAGAAGTGGAAATGCTCAGGATGTCGATTCTGCTACGCCATTATTAAAATCGTGTCTCAATAGTGGTTCAATGGTATTGAGTTTCGACTCAGTTCCTATCACTAAAACATAACATAAAAATGCATATAGATAACGATAACAAATGAGTTAGTACAATCTGGAAGTATTGGTAATTTTGAGTTCCAGTAACAATAACATAATCATAAATACTGAAACACCCTTAAAAACGATTTTTACGAGCAGAATTGACACCCTGTTACTTTAAAAGAGAAAACAAACGAATTTTGAGAACAGATATGTGTATGATAATTATTGTAAGCATTCAGCAAAACATTGGACAATATCTCAAGCTTAAAACAATGATACTAATATGGGAAAAAGTAAATCTCGGATGAACGGTGTTGTATGCCAAGGTGAGGTGTGAGTGTGAATCCCTACTTATAATTAACTCCTAAAGTACACTAACAATTTTCGAAGCGAAAAAGGAGAAAGATATTTAGTAAAACACTATCCAGGAATAAATTTTATACAAATTTGAACAAAAATTTAAAGACAATTCATTACACGGCTTGTCTTCGAAGATTTAAAGATGAGGAAAACATGCGCAGTGTTTATAATACAGAGAAACAAATACTGCACTGGAAACGTTACCAGCACTTGAGTTGATTTCATAATAAGGACAGGTATTTCTATTCTAGATATCAGGATACATATGCGAAGTAAACCGCAAGCTTGATAGTCGGTTGCGAAAATAAGATATTGTTATTTAATATTCTTTGAGTTTCGAAATGTATACTTCGCGAATGCATTTGTAATAAAAGAAGACACGGTGTGCGATCGCAGTTTTCGATATACGAAACCAGTTTGCTAATTTTAATGTTATTATCTCCTTCTTCATACGTACTGTTTGCAATGATTTTGCGTCATATTGTTTATCATTCATATCTCTTCGCGTAAATTTCTCATTAGCATTTCATTATTCGAATCTGCTCTGTTATTCTCTGCAATATGCCCGTTATTTTTAATTCATAAATACAATTCTCATTTTTTTAAAACCTAGAATCTTACTTAAAAAACGTACTTAAGGAAATTTTGTAGAAAAATAGATTTTTAGACCAAGAAAAACTATTTAAAGGCGAAAGTTTTGAAACATATGCGGGCTTAAAACGCTATTTGTGTATTCCACAATGTGAACAACGCTCGGTGATAAAGTCTACCTTGTTCGACTGTTCGGTAATTGTGCGCCTGACAATACTGCCATCAATCAGCAGGAGAACTCCAATACTAATGGTGATTTAGTTGTTGCGGTAGCGACGCCATGTACAAATGAGATAGTTTTTATGAATAAGCCTTCTTAGTTTATATTTTTTTAGTTACTTTAAGTGTTCTTGTATTTTTGACATTATTGTTGATTCTGGCTATCACACTATCTCACACAAGGTTAAATATAACTTGCTAGTATTTGTAATAGCACGTGGCAGAAGATAAGAAACAAATATTTGAAAATTACGTTGTTAAGGTCGGCTGGTACTAAAAATGTTCTATGTGCAAGACCGTGTGTATAACTTAACCGCAGATATATGACAATCTATATCCTTATAACTGAATAAGTAAATATTTTTTTTGGAATTCCTAGACATAAAACGAATACATTATATCTTTACACCAATCTTTAATATTAGTTGATATCAATTAATAAATTACGGTTATTTAAGACTTACAAACGTTATTAGAGAATTTACTAAATACAAAAACGGAACAGTAGAAGAGCATTAACGAAGATTTTGCCGATAATCCGCGTGTTAAAACTAATCCTAGCGATAAATGTGGCGCTGTAATAAAACAGCGCGTGTTTAAAAATGACGACGTTTTGGCAACAGTCCGAGTCGAGCAGATTCCGAGAGAGAGGAAGTGTCAAATACGATTATCATAAGTTTCCGAAATAAAAATATACCGATTGTGAATATTAGGAGAAACCCATAGAACTAACTCAATGAACAAGAAATAAAGTCTTTGGAGTTACATTCACCAACGAAGATATGAAATATTTAAATAAGAAGATGTGTAATATGTGATTAGTTTCGTTAAGAATAGTACTCGTGAACTCTTTTAAGCTTTAGTGAACTGTAAAAGAAAATATATGTGTTTTTAGTACATTAAGATTGAATTGTACTACACGATAGAAATTAATTTCTATGTTATTAGTTTAATAATGAAGACGTACACAACACGGGTGCACGAGATGCAATTGGCCTTGAGTGCTCTGCGGACGTGGTAATAATAAAGTAGACACGACTGCTGTTTTCCTGAAGATTTTCAGGTGTAACACGTGCTAGAACATCTAACATTACAAGGAGATCACCATGGTGTATAGTATTTTTCTGTGTTTTGTTTCTTATTTATTAGCCAGAGCTACATAGTAATTTGACACCAACCAAGGAAATAATTTGACAATGACATCACCTTTATCTACAACAAGCTTAAAGGACATGGCTAAGAAACTGCCCTTAACGTATATAAATATTTATTTTACAATATTTTTTATTAATTATGACGTGTTTATTATGTGTTAACTTTCGTGAAATAATCAAGTATTAAAAAGTATAAAAATTGACTTCATGTCTGTTTCAAAAGCAAAATGTTCCGTTTTACATAATAAATGAACAATAAATGTACACAAAAAATATTTGTGTAAGTATATCGGTATAAACAATATAATTTCTAAACTCCTTTGAACTATGACATATTTGAACCTAATTTTTATTATAACAAGTTACTGTAGGGCTTAAATAATAGCATTTATTATTCTGATCAGGCTTGAGACAAGGCTGTATGATAATTAATCCTTTAATTTTTGCAAATGGATAAAATAAAACTTCACAGTTTGCCTGTCAGGCCGACGATCACAAATTATTTGTATTTTTTTTTGCTTTAAAAAACTTTTTGTGAAGAGTTAATCAGATAAATGGAAAGAAAAATTCTAAGAAAATGCGAAATTGATGACTCTGTAAATAATTGGCAACATCTTTTATCAACTGTAAGCAAGGTAATGACATAGTAGGAGTTTTCATAATTTTCAAGATTGTGACTTTATCAAAAGTTCCTGAGCCTTTTTTCATAGAAATTATAAATATTCAGCCATTTACCATTTAATATTACTAAGTACAGTATTTATACTTTGCCAGGGCAGTCGCTCATACAAAACTTTACCATGTCCTTTGGTAGTACCTACATGTCTATCCCAATCTCCTCAGCTGCCGAGAATTTTAGATCATCATAACTTGAAATTTTAGCTTAAATAAAATTGTGCAGATAAAATTGTAAAAACAAATTACTAAAAGAACAAATGTGTTATTGAGGTAACAGAAATCATCTCCATTTGGAAAATTTTCATATCGGAAGATAGCTCGCGGTATGATAAGATAAAATCTTTTAGAAAAGGTCCTTGAATTCATTATTTCGACATTGATTTACTGCTTGCAGAAAAAAAATATCAAGCGATGTGATAATAGTAAAAGTACGCAGATCGGAAAATACAGAAGAAAACGAACACCCTTGGCAACGAACAAGCATCCCTACAAATGCACTATCGTGCAACAAGATACCTCGTACAAACAGCAACGACCGTAAAATGTAGGACTTTATACTGTTGTATTGTTGTAATAAGTGCTAATTTACCATTAACGTCGCTATTAATAAGTTAATGACTTATACTACCAGTTGTGACGGGACTTGAATAGTGCAGTTCATACGCTTATTTTCACCTGCTACAGTCTTTCGCCACAGCACTGGAAAAATAAATCCAATTCATCAAACAAAATGAATCGTAGTCTTTATAACTCCTTTAAGTTTGGTGACCGCTATATGTCTTTTAAAATGCAGTTCAGCACTAAAGATTCAAAGTTCAAAATTCAAACGGTGCAGTAAATATTAAATAAATTATTCGTCAAAATTTGTCCTTTAATAGGGACGGAAAATGTTTCAAGATAAAGTACGATAAATACTAAGAAAAATACTGATTTGACGAAAGTTTATTTTACATTACTAAAAAGCTATAATTAACATCTTCACAGCTTCATTTTGTTTTAAACTAATAAGATAGAGTTTTTACAATTTTATTCAATCAGCTATTGATATCGATGCGACGAAAATTATTTTGATCAAATATCTATTTTGACTGTCCTCAAAATTAAAGAATCTAGCTTGGTAGCTCTTTCATCATATCTGTTACACTATCTCTGTATTATTATAATTTATAACACTATATAATTCTTTATAGCGTCCCTCGATGTAACATTAGTACAGAGTCGAACATGAAAAAACGCAATTTGAAAACGATGCTAAACGGTGATTTCATAAAATATTAACATGAATGTGTAAACAGCACAAAGCAGGATTTTAATGCTACTTTTCTGTGTAGTATAGCATAAAAATATTTCAAAGTTTAATATAATGTGATATATAAATATACTGTTGGTACACCTGCATAATACACTAAATTGAGAAACGATAATTATAAAAATAAAAAGGATTTTTTTAAAGTAGTGATTATTTTTGTACGACAGAATGTATAATTAAGTGTTCTTTAAAAAAAACAGAAGTTAAACTCCAATGTCAAAAAAAACTAATCAAAATGTAAACAAAAATGAATTAAAAAAAAACACTCAAAAAATATCCAACGCGCCTAAATAAGTTTACACTTCAAAATAAAAAATTTAAAGTTGTATGGAAAGCTTCAGGTGAAATCGAATTCACATTGCCCGGCAACATGTCGTTGGTTTGAATATGATACGATTTAGCGACTGTGTAATACATTGCTCCATTTATCATTCGAAAGCAAGTGCCCTTTATTGGTAAGATGACCCGAATAACAACTCAATTGTAAAGTTACCTTTCAATCATTATAACGAGAACTAATAACATGACATCGAATGATTTACACACCGGTAATCGACAAAATATAAGGCAATACATATTTTTCTCCGAAACCTTCAAAGGAACCGGTGATAGGTATATTCTTGTTTAAGTATTGATAATGAAAACATAAATAAAATTTAGAGTATGGCAATAATAAACAGCCATATTTTAAAACAATGTTTTATTCATTAATTAAAACAACAGAAATAGTTATTATACGACGTCAAAGGTGCAACCACACTATAGACTTTTTTATGTATTCTAGTATAATTTGCAGTCTTATTATACATAGCCAGACCATAAAAAAAATATCTTTTTATCTTCTAATTCGAGCCATTTAAAATCTAATCGGTTACAACATTTTCAGCAATCAATCACGCATCATCAGTCTACACAATAAAAGATTTCTAACAATGGTGTACATACTAGAGAGCATAATGAGAAAATTTTACGAAAGCACTCCGAGACAATGGGTGACCGTAAACTTGACAAGGTGAATGATAAAATATGCAGCATTCATACAAAATTACGGTACACAATTAATTAGTTGATTCGATGAATATGAATCACGGCGGTTCAAAAAAAGATGAATAAACAAATTGAGTGCGACCAGCGAAAATAGAAAGCATAGGACGGAAGACGCGAGATGTGTGTCGCGCGACGCCAGCAGCCGGCGCAGGTGTATCAGACGGGACGTACTGAAAGAAAGAGATGACAGACAAACTGAATCGACTACACGCGAAGAGAAAAGGGACAGGGCAGCGCCCAGTTAACAATGTCCACACATAGACACGTCTGGCTTTCCAACTATCTAGAGAAATGTATTGACGAACAGCGTAATTAGCAGCTTGATATGGTAGATGCTCAATTTGATTTGATTTGATTAACAGATAGACATAATGACATGTATTAAGGTAGATCTGTGTAGTTGAAACCTAAAACATACAGGTTCAGACCGGTGGTCATAAAATTTAGAAAACACATTTTATAATTTATTCGTATCTTTAAACAATAACGTCACACATATTTAAACATATTTGATTATGAAATGAGAAAATTAATAGTTGAAATAACAAAATATATTTGATCAGCTGATTATACTGATTCAAGGTAGTAATCATTACTGAATTTTTAAAGCGTAAATAATTCACAAGTGATCAGAATGTGGCTTTGTAATTTCATCAGAGGTCTGTGGGCGGAGATCACGCTTTTGCCTCCGTGACATTTAGTACATAGTTAAGCAAAAGCAACTCTCGGGGATGCCTCGAGCCAGTCTTTGGACGTTCACTTGTTGCTTGCCGCATTCCTACAACACAAACGCTGTTGCGAAAAGTCATGTATTTGCGAGCCGCAAATTGCGAAGAACGAACGGGTAATAACCACGCAGGTCACAAAGTGAACTCTAATTGAAATTATCTGCTTCCTTGTACAAGGTTACGGTGATTATTATATTAATCAGACGTGCAATCTAGGGTATTAAATCATCTGCGTTAAAAGAAAACAAATAACAGGATTTTTCATAGATCATCCAGAAATAAAAGTGGGCAGCTCTTGACCCCATTTCTTATTCGGATCGTGAGTAATGTTGTGAGAACTGTCGTAGGTATATTTGTACGTTATGTACGATAAAAATAGTGCTGAAACAAGATTACAAGATGCACCATAATAATTACACCGATAGCCCAAATAATCATTCGCCGTGGTGACCTTGTTTTCATTTTCATTCAACAGAGACGATAAGTCATGAATCTATTCAACGCTCAAGACAAATAAAGCTACTAAAGACGCCATTCGTCACAGTTTATCAAAGGGTAGAGCTGCTGACAATTATTTACTTACTGATAAATTCATTTAAGCAAAAAATGAAACTTAATTTTATGTTGAAGCTTTTCGTAAATTAACTCCAAAAATTGTTGTTATATATTCCAAATACATAATTATATTGTCTTGTTATTGGAAGTGCAATAATTTAGAAAAATAGTTTTATATTATACAAGAAACAAAATAAATGGAGTCACGATGATTTACACCAAATAGTACAAAAAACCAGACATCGTTTTGTAGATGAGTAGGCGTGGAATAGGCACATAAAGCTTAGAATTAATTATGAAAGTCGATGTTACAGCAACTGGAATCTAAAGATAGCTATCGTCTACAAAAGACACTCATCATTATCAGCCTATTAATATACCCACTTCTGGGGCACAGAGCTTCCCTATGAATGGAATAGGGAGATAGGGACCATGACACGCGGGCCCAGTGCGGATTGGTGGGTGCTAACAACTGCAGATGCAACCGGGGCCAACGGCTTAACGTGCTTCCGAAGCACGTAAGAGGTCGATATATTTTTATCCAGTTCCAATTAAACACGTTCCAAATAACTTGAACTTGACGCGCTAACCACGTTTGTCAACGAGCTCCTTATAACTCCAATGTTTAAAACAATATTTATTATCATATAAAATACATCAGCCAATACAAGTAGAAACGGCATAGGTACATAAGTACCTTCATACAGCAAAACTTGTTAGTTTAGATAGAGCAAGGGCCGTGTTGACTTTGAGCATAAGCAGGTTTTTAAAGTTCTTTTTGTTGGGGCAAGTGATAGCAATATCAATAAACTCGTTTATCTCGAGAAAGATGGAGAGAACAGCTTTTTAATGGACAGAAGACCATTAGAAAGGGTTGTAACTAGAGATACTTAGAAGACGTAACATAAATATGTCGCCGCCACGATGACATTTATATATTACGATTGGATTGTATTGTAATGGAACAGTATAACAGTAACAATGGAATCCGACGCCAAATTTCAAAACAAACACATCCAAATAAAGCTTGAACGTATATTAATTACAATGTGGTAACGCCAAATATAAATCGAGTAGTGACGCATAACGAACATTTAACATCGGATTTAGTTCTCTGCATTGGAACTGAATTATTACAATTAGATGGATGATGATGATGAGTTGATTGAGTGGAATAAAGAAAAAAAATATACTGGAAATATGGGTTTCTGTAATAAATATATACATTTGTGTTAAAAATGCGGACAAATTACAGTACCGTTAGTACGAGTTCGAGCTTACGAAAACTATGATAGTTTTCGTTAACTCGAACTCGTCATAGAAACATAATTGTAAATTATATTTCTATGACCATTTTGGTGAAATGTAACCAAATATACTTAAAATTTAAGAAGACGCAAATGATTTAATGATAGAATATAAACACTGTTTATTTGTATTGAAACGAAAACAATAAAATCAGTACCCTTAGTACGAGAGCGAGCTCACGAAAACTATCATAGTTTTCGTAATTGTAAAACTCGTACTAAGGGTACTGCACTGGTAAAAAGTACTTAATTGCAGAAGACAATGAAGCGGCGCTAGAATTGAGTGACACATGCGATTAGTGCCAAAAAGTAGTTCGCGCATCGGATAGTATTCAGCCTACCAGACGGGAATAGTCTCATCATAGCCCGGCCTGGCGTACGTCCATGTTCGAATCAAAGCGAAAAAGAGCCAACGCAATAAGCATTATGCACGATTTTCAATCCTGTTTGTCAGATTTTAGGTTCGTTTTTCTGTGAAGATATTTGGAACATTATGTGCATGCAACGCAACGGGACCGATATAAGTTGCGTCTACTGGGATTCTTACGCAACTTTCAGTTAACGTTGAACTCAAAACGTCACAACATGCTTCCGGATAACATACGACCGATTTTATAATGGGACAGTATTGTGATAAAATTACAACTATCGCTGTATGCTCAAGGTTAATATGGTGTTTTAAAAATAGCAAAGAATGTTCCGTGAAATAAATAAATAAGCATCCAAAATTATGTTTAGGTAGGTTCAAAACGTATATTCTATAAATACAATGCGACGGCATAGAACAATAATGCAAATAACGTATAGGTTTAATAAGAAAAGCGTAAAGACAGCATCACCTTAAAAATTTTAGTCAAAACTTGCACATTACATTGGCATATTTTACAGGTAATAATTCTGACATATCAATATTTTCCGTTTGCATTATTTTCTGTATTTCCCAAGGTGTTGTATTTCGTAACACAGCATATTAACACGTCTTAGTCAAACGATGCCTGATATATCCATTTTCGTCTATCATCCAATCGTGATCTCTTTATTAGGAAGTGGACATTTGCGTTTAATCTCTACACGAGATTTACTATAAAAAGTTGCTGTGGAGTAAAAACTATTTTAATACCATGACGATTGACGACATATGGAGCGAATCGATGGTAATTCATGAGCCATATGTACTTACTTTGTAAATATAGAGGCAGCTACAAGTCATGAAATAATCATGAAATGATTCTAAAAGGAACGCCGTTTACTGGTGTGTTAAAAACCAGGGAGTTTAGATCACAACAAACGGTCCCTGATCTTGAGCAAGTTCAACCAGTAATGACCATATCAGCTAGGGTCGATGACGAAAGGCAGACACCCATATTTAGCTCCGTCAGGTAGTTTTGCAAAATCGCGTGGGCTATGCGGGCGTTCACCTGTGAAGTCCTCGAATCAACAACAGTCACCGTTTGGACAATTTCCAAAAAAGGGGAATCTCTCGTTTTTCACGTGGCGTTTAATTTTGGCATCAACGAGAAATCACACATTGTTAAAAACGATGCGTAGAGTTAATTAAAATGCATTTTTTGAAAGTTTCCAACAACGCTATCTATTGAATATATTTACCTACAAAATATGAATTATATTCTAAGCGTTGACTGTTCATTCGCGGGATTAAATTGCTTTTTGATTGCGTAATAATCTATTCGGTCAATAAGTTAAAACTTCCGAGAATTTAAAAAAATCTGCACCAAATTTTGTAGAATGATTTCACGTGCATGGTAGTTTTTGTTTTAAGAGCGCGGCAATCACATTACACCTTATATGAGGTTATGCATAAAATTGAAAAGCAGGAAACATAAATCACAGATAAAACTTCTTTGTATTTAGTGTGTGAAATTGTTTCCTGTTCAGTCAATGTACCTATGTGCGAAGATCTTATGTGTAGGGATCGCAATATCGGACCTCTCTGCCAATTTCGATATTTTCGATACTGAATGCATTTTCACAAGTAATATATGTTACCTATTTATTAATAAGTTATTTAATTCAGTACCTAGCAAACCATAGACCACATGAATACGCTGTCGCAGGGTTGTGGCAGGAACAGAAGACTGAAGAGTATCTTTGCTAAACGTTCGTAGACTGAGAAAGCATTCGATTCGCATGTAACCTGGGCGGCGGTGTTACAATCTGTCCAAAGGTGGGAAGTAGACGAAATTGATTCGTCATCAATTTCGGTGTTAAGGTACTTTTACTTAAACGCCACAATGTTAGTTCGATTACAAAACCAGAGCTCAAACTATTTCCAACTGCAGCGAAGCGTGAGACAGGGAGAGGTTATATCTTCGAATTGTTCTCAGCAGGGTTGGAGGATATATTCAAGCCTCTGGAGTGAAAAGGCATAACATTAATGCTGAATGAGTACCCCACATCTTCGTTTCGCCGATGATGTAGTTATTATGCCTGAACCTTGGAAAATCGGAACACAATGTCGAAGATCTTAATAGTGCTTCCCAGGAGCCGAAGATGACTAAAACAAAAGTCACGTCGAATGTCCATGAAGTTCTCGCTTCAGTAAAAAATGACAGAACTACATTCGGAGTTTTTCATCACTACACTACGTATACCCGGGAAAAAAAGGTTTATTAGATAAGTCCAACTTCGAATAAAAAATCTCTTGTGTAAGTCAACTCGAATGGTAAGCATTCGGGAAATAACAGCGGAAAGGTTTTCGAATGGCGACCGCGCACAGGAACCCACACAGTGGATTAGCTAGACTTCTCGACTCAGACCGATGATCTAGTGAAGGTCGCGGGAAGCCGATGAGTGCAATTGAAAAGGATCAATCGATGTTGATGTGGATGGCCTAAGCTCAGAAGCAAGCGTTGCGCTGCCTGATATGATGATAATGATCTATCAAACGAAGGAGAATCTAACAAACTACCACCTACCGGCAGGTAGCAAGTTAAATTTTAGCCATTTGTATCATCGGCATATTAGAGATTTGGAATTTTAGTTATACCTATAGTGGTGGGCGCCTTTTGGTAGGGTGGTGGCACCAACCTCCCAAAAGACGCTCGTCGAATAATACATTCTTCATATATGTTAAACAGAATGGGGGACAGGATGCAAGCCTAACGCCATTCCCAAACCTAAAGCCCCAGATGTTCTTTCAACCCTTACCCTCGTTATTTTGGAACAGCAATTGATCCAAAGCAACTAGATGTTTAGCCACTCCAAGTTCTTCCAATATCTTCCACAGAGCCGTCTAAATTACAAAGTCGAAGACTTTGCTGTAGTCAATAAAGCACATAATGACATGAGTATTGAATAAGTAGTATTTTTAAATCGATTAGAGGACATTAAGCCGTTTGCGAGTCCCTTTGCAATTTACGGTACCGGCCTTGCCAGTTCAAAAAAAACTTATTATTTATTATGTGTTTATCTGATTATTATTAAGATATTAGCCAAAGTACAGAGAGATTTAAAAATCCCGCTCATTTCAATAAAGAAAATATAAAGTTCTTGAAATGCTGTATTGGTATAATATATATTAATATATTTTTATTTTCATTAAATAGATATATTAATATATTTTCATTAAATAGTCAGTATCGGAAATTTCGATATTCATAAATTCAAAATCGAAATTGAAATGTAGCAAAATGGCTCCGATATTCGATATTTCGATATTCAAACCCTACTTGTGTGGAACATGAGTCAATAACACTAATACCTATTACTCTTGCAGTAAAAAATAAACAATGTCTCTCTAATATTGAGACCAATTAAAAGTGAACAAAGAAAACTATCCCAATGCCAATAATAGCGACGAAAAACAAGCAGAACATTAATATCACTGATACCGCTCCAGATAATGTTATCTGCAGTGATGAAAACAGAACATCAGTGCATTACACTGGATCCCTAATAACCAAAACAATAAGTATAGCATTCATAATGAACACGTAAGACTGGCTGCTGGAAAGGAAGGTATTATCAGAAGGAAATGAAGAGACTGAACATGTTATAAGTCCATCATCTAATATATGGTATTTTTTTTCAACTTTGTAGCTTGACCATATATATTCAATAGACGAAAAATTTATAACTGCTGTTTTTACCGATGTTTCTTCGATTTAAAATCTTGAGTTTTTGGACTGGTACAAGTGCTTATTGAATAGACTGTACTGGATTTCATTGTTTTGCATTAATTACTTTCATCTTTAAGGCTAATCAGTTCATCTCCATTCGATTAATTCTATTACTAATTACGCCGCAATGTGTGTTTATGGATCTATGATTGAACAGGCACTTGAGTTTCACTTTCTATTTGAAGATGAATGTTGAGGTCGATGCGCTTTTAACAGATTTCTTTACCGGTTTAACTTCAAATGTAATACATAAATCTTTTACACTTTCGTATTTTTACTGCAATCGTTCATCATCCCATTAATGTCTCCGCTGCTGGGGCACAGACCTTATATTTGGATTTTGGTTAGATATCACCCACCAAGTATAAAGACATAGTACAGCTTAGTACTAACGATCGCAGATAGCCTTGACTGGGACCAACATGGAAAACAAAACAGCATCACACAAATAATAATGATAATATAATAAGTCAAATAAGATTAATAAAAAAAACACACATTTTAATTAGTTCTTCGAAGGTCCAAGCACAAAGCATGGCGAACAGGGAGCTTCTGATAGAAAATTATTGATTTACCATATGATACTAACCTAGGTACATGAACATGATACAGATAAAATCATTGTATTTATACCTAGTGAATAATTTAGCTCTCATCTCAATATCGCCATATTTGCCATTTACCTACTTGTTATCTAGTATTTGTGTACTGCTTATATTACCCGTATCGGCGCCATTGATTTATAAATAAATTAAAACAAGCAATTTATTTAATAATTAATGAGATATCAGGGAAGATTTTAAATTGTAATTGATGTATTGTTGGATTCTCAAATAAACTGCGACCCAAGCACGATTTTTTGACAGCTCCGTAACGTATCGCATCTTTCAAGTTTCTATGAAAACTAAACATTGGACATAAGAACAAACTAGCTTTTTCTATACATAATGTTACGATTGCGATACTTTACTGAGCTGTAAAAAACTCGTGCTTGGACCTCTGTTGTTAGGCTATGACCATCAATAGAATAAAGATTATTTCACAATATTAGAACCGACAAAGACACACGAAACTGAAATAACAGTAGTCATCATGATCAGATAATGAGCTGTATCTCGCAAAGGTATCAATCTTACAGATAACGAGATATATTCACGTGTCACACATCATAGAGACAAACAATACGACATTACGAAAAAGTTGAAGAGATGTTTACTTACGAACAATGCAAACTTAAATCGATCACGGGCGTACCGTCAAAGAAATAATACGAATTAAAATAGTAATAATAAAACAGTTAATAGCGAAGACATAAGGAATTTTAAATCTTAATAAATTACCAGACATTATAGCCAGGTAAATGAATTCTAATAATACTTATCTTAACCACTTGAGTATGAGAGGTTATTGGGCAGGTCTTTAATTAAACAATTAAATTAAAAATAATCAATCACCTATTTCTACTCATATTCAACATGAAAGTGCAATCAATTGTATAAGACAATGTTTTGGTAGCATAGTTGGTAATAGTATTGGTTATCTTATTTGTAAATAAAGTTTAGTAAATCCTATTATCGACATTGCTATGCAAGGAATGGCCATTCATACCACGATGTGGTTGGTTTACTAAATACAATATTATACGATTACTTCGCTTCATAAAGCATCATATTGTGTGAAATGGCAAAATAGTATAAGAATCTTGAAACAACACCAATATTAAAGATGTAATAGTTATTTAATGCAATTGCATTAGTCTTCGCCCTTTAATTAAAGGGCGAAGACTACGCTTTTTCGAGAAATACTACGTAAATCGTAAGAGCACACTCAATTTTTTAATCAAGTAAGGCGACGTATTCGAACACCAGCCGCTAGAAAGTACAAGTAAAAGAAGAAAGTGCGTCAACGCAAAAACACGCCGCTCTGAGCTGGAGATTGGAATTTAGCGCGCGATTCGCGAAGAACGTTGCGCAGGAGTTGGACAGTTGCAATTATGAATTTGTCTCACCCTTCCTTTTACGAAGTTACTTAGGACCAAAAGGCCAAATACATTTATAAAACGGGATCCAGATTATTAATCTACCTAACTGATTTCTGAGTTAAATTTGCTTGTGGAATGCTTAACAGAACAGTTTCTGGGCTTTGACACAATCAAAGGTACTTACTGTGTTGCGGTCATGTCATGGCCATAAATTGAGAGCGAAGCGTGATCGGTTTTGATATATTTGTAATAATAGAGCGCAACGGATTTCTTTCATAGAAGTGATACAATTGGCAGGTGCCATAGGAAGTAGGCGTCGTGTTTGTGTCGAAATGTGTGTCGAGTTATTGTAACGCACGCTATTTTTACACATATTTATTGTGTCATTACGAAAATCGATATAGATATTTACAAAATAATTAATACACAAGAATTTTGTCAAAATTTCAGAGAAAAATGTTGTGACACATTATGCGCGATAAAGATCAAAACGGTTACAACGACATACATAGCTCAAATTTAACGCTTCTGGTTTACGATAACCTTGTGTTTTCTAGATTATTTTGACTGATGATGGTAATATGATATCGTAGGACAACTCACACATGATAAAACACTGGAAGTTGGCCGGATGGAACACTTTTGAGTTTCCAACTTTCGAAGCGACAGCGGCTATGGAATTTTCTCTTTTATGCGTGGTCAATAAAATGTTCTATCGTTTTACCTACATAAATTTGAGTCTATTAAGCAATGCGATTAAATGAAAGTGCTGGTTCCATAATACTAGTAGGCGTAGCGTGGGACAGAATCGCGACTCGATTGTGGGTGCATTTACCATCAAGGACGGCTCACCCACATAGCAGCCGCGACGTATTATAAAAAAATCAAAATCAGACTAAGTGATATCATCCAGCGGAGATTTCCGAAATGATGTTCGGATATTGTCTTGGTTTGAACATTTCAATACATGTTCGTGATTATTCTTCGGACAGCACATGAATTTTACTAATTTTAGTTATATTACAACATACTCAAATATGGTTGAATATAAACTTAGTAAAATTACCGTGCACCTATAAGTAGCGAACACAATGTTTAGTAATCTCCCATAAGATCTAAAAAGCGACGAAGCAGACTATATCATTGTGAGAGACAAAACATTGTAAAAACATAGAAAGTAACAAAAAATTAAGTGATAAAGGAACTACTAGGTCAAACGCACGAAGCCAACAAACAAAAGGATATAGATTAGGAATGTCCCATTGAAGCAAAGTGGCTGTGGTCAAATTAACATATGAGAATATCTGTTTGACCATTGACATTCGTGTCTCGTCGACGCATCGAGGGCGTAGAAAGTTTACTTATCTTGACAAAGCTAAAAATGACCATACTTCAGCGGTGTAGGTGTTTATTTGCATTACAAACAGTGTAAGAAGAGACTGACCACTTTCAATTCTACTATATTATATGTGAACTGTCTAAACATATTATGACACTTATTGTTTAAAGTTTAAAACGGATTCAAACAATAGCAAATGCGTCATGTCTCATGTAGTAAGAAAAAATATTAAGCAAGAAGGAGGAATGGGATAAAAATATACAAATTATTGTCGACGATTTTCCTACTTAGTCTTGTTCAGTAAAACAATACAAACTAGGTATCAATGTAAACAAAAGTTCAAACGATGGGCTCGATTCAATCATGGGCGTTCCCATGACGAGTGCACAGTTAGCACAACAGTTGTTTGAAGTTAGTATTGTGATTTCTGTATGCACATACCAATGTTACTAATGAAACATAAGTATTGAACTTAACTATGAAGGAACACAAGAATTTGTTGACAAATTCAACAAGGGACCACTTACATCAACAAAATTGATGGACGTAATTTATTGAATTACGCCGTAAGTCTTGGAATTGAATTCTGGGTAAATTTAATTACAAATATCTGGCAACAAAGATAAAATTATGTTGAAAAAAGGCTGATCTATTTTGGTATACGGCATATGGTTACCGAAAACGCAATATGTTACGACGATGCATAGATAAACAAACTGTCCTGATTATCTTTAACTTAGCCTCGTCATCGCTTTCCATCAGGCGAGATTGTGGTCAAACGCCTTGCCTATTAAGCATTAATAAAAAATTCTAAAATACATTTTCTTTGCGATTTAGTACCTATGTTCGATTGGACGATTTCAGATACAATTAGTTCTGATAGGGCTGACGGTTAGACGATCCTGTCCAAGGCTGGAATGATTGGTTAAGCCTGGGTGCATCCTGCTCGCCAATAGCTACGTCTAGACTTGACTCAGAAAAACAATATTCAAGAGCATGGGTGTAGCTACATATTTTTCTAAAGGGGGCAGGGATTTTTCCTATCGGCTGCCCAGTTAAACTTACATTCATTCTGAAAAAAAAATTTAAATTGTATGAAACGCGAGTTCAAGCGTGGGCATTGTTTTTTATAATTTTGTGAAGACTATGTTGTTGTTTATTTACTTCAATTTTAGTTACCTATTGTTTCTTTTTCAACTTTATGCGTTATTTTAGATCAGTGCATCGAATTGTACTTTGATCAGAAGGAAATATTAATGTTAACGGTAGAAACTACAAATAATGAATACGGGAGTAACCAGTTATTACAAGGAATGCACGCATTAGACGGAATCACGAAACCGGTCTTGAGGTCAAAGAAGGGTTCAAGTTATCGACTCGCCAAGATAAATAGCAGACGCTCACCGCCGCATCGCATGAGATGAGACATGCCAGCAATCACTTTTTCTAAACCCGACCCGTTAGCGGTCTCCGGTCACGTCACGTGGCCGTCGTCGCTAATTCCGCACCTGTTACCTTGACAAGAATGCACGACAACTCTTTCGTGTTTAACGCATCTGATCTATTGTTAAGGAGGAATGAAAGTTAATTTGAGAGTTCAATTTTTTCAACTTTGCTTTGAGGAAATTTAATTTCTTCTTCTTTATGGAATTGCGATGTTTGAAGATGATAAAGAATTAAACTCTGCAAAAATTTAACACGTATATTGAGGCCAGCGCTCAGTGCATCAGCATGGACATTATTATATTTAACAGTGTCCCCGCAAGTTTCCTTAAAAGGTGTTTAAAATATTAACAATCCAATTTTATCGATTCTGACATGATAATATAAAGCTAAATTTATTTTTGACAACGGCGCATCCTTGTCAATTTACAGAATGAAAAGGAAAGATTGATGTTAAATTTAGGTTTAGAGAATCATGCCAGAATCGACACCAATGCCTATGTTATTATACCCATCTACGTAATATGAGTAAAAAATCATAATCTAGGACTGCAGCAAAAGGTACCCAATTCGAAGAGACCTAAAAAGAATATTCTGCAAGAAGTAGTAAAACACGTATGAATAGTAAGTAATGTTATTCATGTTAGCGTGATGGGCAATTTCGCGGTTATTACACTAGATACATAACAGACACATATCGGTGCGAATAATGTAGATAATATAATAATGCTACGGTTTGACACGGTATGCACGTTAACCACTCCATTATTGTTGCAATCTAGAGGCAGCAGGTTTTACTGGACTACTTGTTTATTCCACTTCTTCTAATCTCAACTTCAAACTTATTAGAGTTGAGGAAATAAACATGCGAGTACTTCCATTTTATGACAGAAAGAGGTGTAATGGTTTGTTATAGCGTATCATATATACGATGCCATTTAGTATTGGATTCCCTGAGAAATTTCGATGTCATCCATCTTAGGATGAGAAGCTGATAAAGAATGTGTTAAAATCTTAGGTCAGGTAAGGTTCAAATGACGATATTTGAACACATACTGATCGTAATCAGAGCAATATTATATTGGAATTAAGAACCGAATATGAAATGAAATTTGGATACTACTCTACATAGTATGCATGAAGCATAAAATAGTTTCGTATTATCGGCTTACATCGGAATTACAGTAAAATATAAATACCCGTTTAATACAAAATCGCATAATATCATTTTCAAAATGAGATACTTACAGGTGATTTTCGAAATTAAAATACATATTTAACATAAGTATTCAAATTACACTGTTTTGGTGTGCTGTTTAATGAATTTAATAATTTGATATTCACTGCACCAATTTAGAGGCACGACAATGATAAAGTGTCTGTCTTTTATTAGGCCATCAGAGCAGCCAGAACATTCATTAGATTAAATAATCATTGGGCCGTGCTATTCGTTTACGGGACTGTTATTTGATTAAATTATACCTATGTTAATGAAAGGTAATCGAATCAGTATGAATATAATTAGGTGACATTTTTATAACCGAAAAACGTTTTGGTAATATGTAGGTATGTCACAGATAATGGGAAAGACAATTTCAACATACAAAAAAATAGAAACATACAAAATAATTTAACAACGCAACGTACGAACGAAATACCTCGTACCGCCAGACATACTCCAGGATGTGGTCACCAACGTGGAGGCACTGAGTGCGTTCTTGGTCAAGCTGGGCTAGTTAGCTGAAGTTTTAAGACTCCATTCCCTTATGGCCTACGCAGCCTTTTGTTTGCGGATTTTTTTGCCCTCGACTGCATCGAGTAATACACACGACAGATTAAGAGTACCGCGTACGAAAACTGCACCAACCAATCGAGGAAACCGAGGGTGTATTCCGAAATATACATCAGTATACTGCCAGTATATTTCGGAACAATTTACCAGTATAGCGTCGATTCATGACGTCATTAGCACTGGCCAGTATACTGGTATATATTACGGAATACACCCCGAGAGACGAGACTGGACAAAAGTACGCGGGTGTGCCCGAAAATAATAGAACTCATATGACTAGAATAAGATGCAGTAACGGACACAGCGAACTTTATTCCACGCTGCTCGGCCATTCCGATTTAGAGAGAAGGACCCAGTGTTCTCTTTTGCCTAAAAATGTTTTTTGTTTTTCTTAAAGATTTCATGTTTATTAAGCTTCTTTTAATTTTCGAGCAACAAATGTATGCAAACCGCGTGCGTTGGGTCCTCCGCGGACACAAGGAATGAAATGAATTGACTGCTATCAATTGTACAAATATAAAATACGAATATTTATGTGAATCGGAGTACTATGAGCAAAACCCAGTGCCAGCACTACAATTACAAGCAACAGACGCCAAATGGTCGTCGGATTGAGGTGTCGTAAAGAAATATTCTTATGGAGCTCTTTGAATAATTCCATTTTATCTAGATCTGTACAATAATAGTCTAGCTTTAAACCCTATCATTTCTCAACTTTTGAGAGTGCATTAGCATCAGAAATGCATATATACCATTAAGTACTTACTACTACTACGTACTATTAAGCATATACTCATTAAAGAGGTTTTTAGAATTTGCCTAGACTTCTATACTAATAGTATAAACGCTTTCAAATAGTTTTCAATTAGAGGTGCATATACTATGAGAAGCATTAAAGTATACTCGTTGAAAGGTAGTAGGGCAAGGTCGAAATGAGAAGTGTTCCATCAATGAATGCCATCAAGGCCCACGTTTAGCTGTCAAAGCGACTTGGTCCACCGGCTATGCCTCTAATGCCCGTTTTCACCAAGATTCTCTTAGGTTTAAGGCACTCTTAAGCGATATTTAGGGAACTCTTATAAACAAAATCGTTTTCACCAACCCTTAAGTATCACCTTAAAGCTTAAGGAACTCTTAATATTTAAGGGCCCGATTTTGCGCTCCTGATCGGCTACCTAACCTTATTTAGCATTCGTGTGATAATTTACTTTTTATTTTAAGTAAGGTGACTATAACCGGGAAGAACTGATATTTTTGATCCTTCTATGGAGAGTCAGATTTGACGATAATGCTGGCAAAGCATTATCGTATGTGCTCAAGCAGTAGGATGGCTCAATTATCTGGAATACAGATTTGACAGACCTATGACATGGTTTTCGGGAAAGGAGACATA
The DNA here is from genome assembly GCA_902850365.2 of Chilo suppressalis. Taxonomy (NCBI): domain Eukaryota; kingdom Metazoa; phylum Arthropoda; class Insecta; order Lepidoptera; family Crambidae; genus Chilo; species Chilo suppressalis. Next base: position 25,200,414 of record OU963901.1, on the reverse strand, counting down.
GTGATACTGCTACATGAGTAGTATACGGATTTGACAGACCCATGATGCGGTGTTCGGGAAAAGAAGAGATACCGCTGCAAGATAGTCTGATGCTCGATTCAGTAAATACCGTACCGGGTTATCACCTTTGCGCATTCTATACTTTATCTCAGTTCTCAGTACGAATTTTCTATTTGCATGTAAGCGTTTAACATTACGTATGGTGACAAAATTTAAACGATCAAATACTAATGCGAAAGAAGATAAAAATCAGTTTTCGTATTTTTTTATAATACCTAATATAGTTTTATGTTCGTCACAGACGAGGTTATAATGTAGGTCTCCAAGATTAAAACAAACTCAAGTATATAAACGGACAGATTGTTGTTTGTAATGTGTTTAATGGAGAAAATGTTACTGACGACATAACGAACATAATTCGTGACCTAAGCCTGAAGAGTTCTGTAGTTCAATGATACAAATGATAAACAATGGCCGTGTAAGGTTGCAGTGGAAACGAGTTTCGGCTTTGAACCTGGACCTCTCTAACAAGATGGCTTGGTAAAAAATTGTGCACGCTTTTTAACGACACACAGCGCTGAATAAATTACTATCTACGTCAAAATACTGGGTCACGGTTAGCAATAAATAATTGTGGAAACACAAACAAACACTGAAACGTTCTACATAATATGACGCGTATTTGTGGGTTTCGAGTTCTCTACTAACTGAATTCCAATAAAGCTGAGATTCGCACATAGTTCTTACGCACCGATAAGCTGGTTAGTACCTAAAAAACTATTTTTGCAAAACATATTTCAAGATATGTATGTACCTATTTATGTTATCACTCAGAAAAGTTCGGCTCTAGTTACTGATTCACATAATAGTATTTAAAATTGCTGACTTATATTTACTGCTAAGTTTTTAGAGATAGGAACTCTTATTTCAGACCTACTGCCTATTTGATCTAAAACTCTTATAGTTTAGTTGTAAAAAAATATTTTCTCCCAGGAGAATGATTTTTTATTGTTTAAAAAGCTGTATCTCTTTTTCTACACATACGAACTTGCTGAAATTTGCCCAAGAACTTCTTTTTAGGGCGAAGAAATAGTAGGCGTAATTACAGCCAAGATACTCTAATAGTTTAGTAGTAAAAATATTTTGTTTCGAGAAAATGTCGACTGCTAGTTTCAGTTTCATGTTAGAAAATTAGGTGACAGCATCAATATATTATTTAACAGAACAGGTAATATACATTAATATAATATAGAAATATTTAAATACTAAGGTATCTGTGACTTATATGCTGGTAATAGTAAAATATTTTATTTTAAACACAACCATAATCACAAGAATTTGAATGTTTCTAAAGATAGTTTTAAGCATATTATTGTGTTTATTTTCTGTGTTTTATAATATATATTTATCTTAATTTTTAAAAGATTTATTCGCTAAATGATTAAGTCAGTTTATCTTAAGATTAAGAGCTTGCAAAGATAGTCTAAGATACTTAAAAGATATTTTTTTGTATCACACTATATATTACTGTGTGGACACACATGAGAAAATGTTTTTTTTTTATTTTTTTTTTATTTTGTTTCCTTTTATTGTCTACTAGGAATCCTTTTTTTTTGTTGCCTTTCAAAATTTTTTTCAACCCTTACAAATTATAAGAGGAAAATTATCACTCCAAAATCAAAATCCAATGCTAACCCTGCAAATATTGTCAAATTAAAATCCGTAATACTGGTGACAAGAATAGGTACATGGAACAGTTTACAAAGCTATGAAGTATGTCTGAAGACAAATAGGATGCTTGCCAACTTAGGTCATTAGCCTACTGCATCATTAAAATCTAGGTCTTTAAGCTCTTAGGATAAATTATCTTTTATAAGTTGACTTAATAGTCATAAACAATATTATAAAATTTATCAAAATATCTTGTTCATGAAATAGGTATCGTTTTTTGACAGGAGTTTATTCTTCACACTGAATTGAAATTAGAAATCAATTATAATAGTGGTTTGTCAAACTGCACCTATTGTTAGAACTTTAACATAATAAATCTTTACAGTTATGAACTTTAGAGCTCAGAATTCAGGAAAAACTAAATAGCAATTTGATCAGATAATTTATATAGGTTACATCCACTGAGAACCGGCAAAGACTACATAAAAATAGATGAGATGAAATAACCACATTATTTCTGCGAAAGTAGAGCAGACATTCGACTGTCCCCGCTAGCAACTGTCTCAACTACCAATGTTATTTTTAAATTAGTTCACTTCCCAACTACATTTTGCATATGACGGACACAAAAGAAGTAACCTGAGGGAGTAGTACTTAGTTGAAACTTTTTAACAGAAAATAGTGAAGCCGATTGGTAAATTTTGACTACACAAATAGCATTTCTAGATGGTGTAACAGTGACAGGTCCAAAATTATCTGCTGTAGCCTAAAAATAGTTACCACTCATGCCCTGGAAACGTAAGATGCAAACCTGTGCGGTCAATATACTAAAACTGACACGCGTAAGTGTAAGAATGCAATGTTACCGCGCATCGAAACCACACAGGTGACTTCTCCAACTAGTATAGTGTCAAAAAGCAACAGGTGAAATCCAGGCCCTATGAAAACCGGCTACAGAGCGAGTCACGAGATACTACACCTGGCTTCAACATCCATCACAGAGCAACTTACTTTCGCGGCACAGTATTAGCGAAACTTAAATAACATCATAACATTATCTTTACAAAAATACTTTAAGGAAATATTTACCTTTTCCTTGGCTCGTCCGGCATGTTTTTGCACTGATTTCGCGATTAACGCACCTTTACTTTCAGCCATTTCAATCACTTTTTCATTACCGACTGTCTAAATTACTATTCACCACCGATCTGCAACCGAATCCTGAGCTGCAGCTGTTTGTCGTCACACGTCAAAATCCAAATAGAAAATAGAAGCGTGCTGTTACCGTGCCGTACTGCAGCGCGAATGACAGAAATTTACACACTAGCGCTCTGATGGCGGATAGTAGTGTAAATTAGGACATGGTAAGTAATGTACAAACTCAACAATAGATGGCAGTTATGAGAAATACCATGGACGCAGGATTTCGCTATAAAAAAAGAATCTGAAATAATTATTTTGTACGTCTATGGATTAATGGTCATCTTACAGACAGACAGACAAGCGGCCTCTGCAGTATGTCTCTCCCTGGCCCGGTTTATCGATAATCGTGATCAGCTCTGAGTACTGAAACCTATCAAGATGGCATAACTACGAAAATACGTGTTTATCTAAAGTTATTGGGAAACGAAAATGGCGCCTTTACATAGTGGTACCCTAAGTCTGCTCCATTGTATATCGATTTATCTTTATAAACACAAGTTATTTTGTAACGATATTTGGATATTCTATAAAAGTGATTTTTGCCATTGAGATTTTTCTAATATTAGGGATATTACCATGAAGTTATAGATAATACTGGAGGCCAAACTCCTCCATACCTACTTGAAGCAAATATAATTGCATTCTATCTCGCTCCGTAGGTCCCCCTCCTCTCTTTCTAAATAGGGTATCCACACAACCACTAAGGAAAGGAGACAAGTTTTTTTAAACTAGTAAAAAACGTATTAATATCTGTGTTTATTTATCAAAAATTTACACATTGGCGAAGATATTAATTACGGAATCATGTATCAAAGTAAAATGGCCATTGTTAATTATAGATTTACATTAATTTTGCTATTGTTTACTTAACTGATATTTTTTTTTTCATTTTATTTGCTTAGGAAAGATTGTGTTACATTAGAATCTAAATTAATTTATTTAACCCAATGTTATTTAAAAACAAATAATACAAGCCAATTTCAAATTAATCAAAAACTTAGTAGTATGGAAATTCGGGTTTGCACAAAATTCTTCATACAAAACGGAAATTTAATACTTACAGACCAATATTTTAAATGAACCGACTTTAAAATGAAAATAATATAGGTACCGTATTTCACATTCATCAATTAATTTTAGTATAGTATTTGCCAGGCGGTGTGATGCAGAATAAAACACAATTTCTCCTCACCTACAATCCTACCAAATTTTATTGTTATAAGCTCTCAGCAAATATTTTACACCTATGTCACGTCACTCCACGGATTTACTCATCACATTGCTTTTCTTACATTCTCAGGTGTAATTTATATTTTGTAGATAGAAATAAAACAACGGTTATAAATACACAATCATTTTAATATTTACATTTATAAGTTACTAAAAAGTACAGTTTTATGACGTTTTTGGCGTTTCCCTCATAAAGTAATAAACGTCATCATCATAATTTTATTTCATGCATGTACGTTTGCCCGGATGTATGACTCTAATCTATAGGTACTCCAGCCATCTTAGCTAGGCAAGAATGTATGTAAACAAAAAATTTAACAATTCGTAATTATTCTACAAATAGAGACTTCTAGTGCCATATATCACACTTGAACAATATAAGTAAACTATTAATGAAGTACAAATATTTCTAAAACATGTAATAAAAAACTTATTTTTTAAGTTAAATATGGGTTTGCTTATAAAAGTTCTTTCCATAAGATGGCTGAAGTATATACATAGATTTTTACTTACCACATCAGAATAAAAAGGAATAGCTGTATGTTTTAATCAATTCTCCATTATATATAACCAGTAGCCACAGAAATTATTACTGCATATTTTTGCACTTTCATACACTTTATACTTGATAGCCATTGGCTTCTCCTTGTTGGTTCCTTAGGAAAACTAAAAATAGAATAAAAATAGTAAGTTTGTGTTTTATTGTTAATAGCAATGAAGGCAACAATAAATACGTAACATGAATAAAATATAATAACATAAGTGTTTTACAATGTGCGCGTACTAATAAAATAATTCTGTCCTATTTTAAGGGTTTTCGTATTACGAAAACCACTTTATCCGCGTTTCATGGTCACCCTTTTAGTGTTTATTTCACAATGCCAATTGTTGTTTAGTTAGTAAAATTCTGAAATATTAGTACCGAAACCTTTGAATAATAGGAATTTGGAAAGTAAATGATAGAAAAATAATGGGTTTTATGTTAAAATAAGTGTTAAAAAGATTTTTTTTTGATAAAATGTAAGCAATTATCAATTAAGATAACTTATGACTCACCTGTGAAATATCAAGAAATATCCAGGATAGTGTTTACTTCCACAACCTAGCCCTACACATTTTTGAACCATTTTTTACGTTTTGATAGCGAGAAAAGTCCTAATATGAATCACAACTTTCGAGTCGACAAAATTAGATATTGACATCCACCATATTGACACATGCTGTGTTACCATTGTTTGAAAATGCCGTCTACCACAATAATAGGGAAATTAAGAAAAAAAATCCGATGATTTAATCAAGGCAATTGTTATACCATAACAATTGTAATTGTTATACTGGAATATAATTTTACAAATAAGGAGTTTTAGTAATTATTCACCAGATTTTAAAATAACTCGGGAATATTGAATCATCATCATCATCATTTCAGCCGAAAGATGTCCACTGTTGGACATAGGCCTCCCCCATGGATTTCCACAACGATAATATTGAATATTGAATAATTAGATTGAAATGAGTCAACAAAGGTCACGAATTTCTATTTAATGTAACTGCATATTATATTTGCGTACAATTTTTTAGTAAAGGTTTAATTAAATATTAGGGTTGCATAATATTATAAATCGTTCATCTTGGATTCGATTTCAGAGTAGTTTTAATCTACAAACTAATTCATAGATAAACTTTCAAGTCTAATAATGTTAACGTCAAAGAGTTCATATTATTAAATAATAAATAATAAATAAATATTTCCGACACTCACACCAATTAGCCTAGCCCCAAAGTAAGCACTATAAGGCTTGTGTTATGGGATGCTAGGGTAACGGATAGAATACATATACTGTACATATATAACTATATTTATATAAATACATATTAAACATCCATGACTGGAGTACAAATGCTCGTATTCATCACACAAACATCTGCCCCCACCGGGATTCGAACCCGGGACCTCTCGAGTCGGCGACAGCCATGAAACCCGGCGTACAAACCACTCGGCCACGGAGGTCGTCAAGCGTATTAGTGTTGTCAAAAAGTTTGTTAAACAGAGATTTGCTAACTAATAAATTATAATTGAATGTCTAAAATAGCTAATATCAGTAACTGACCTGATGGGGCCTGCCGGCCTATTCGTTAACTTTTTTTTACATTTACCCCCTTATTAAGAAACAAGGAATAAGCTTAGACTAGTTACGGCGTGTTTTGTTCATGTCACTCGAGTGCCATTTGTCATTCAAAAGATAGAGACAAATCATGAACTAACTAATCAAAGCGTAGTCTTCGTTTATTAATAAGGGGGTTAGAGTGTGTAACTAAAAAGACAATTGCAAATCCACCGATACTTTTCAGAACAAGTCATCTTAGTGGCCTTAAAATAAAGCAGCGAATATGCCTATGGTCTCGGGCAAATTTACGTTTATAAGATAGCCACCCAGAAGTCCAACGAAAGGTCAATTGCGGTCATACCTACTTGGCTTCAACTAATAGTACTGAGTTTGGCCTCCAGTTATTACTATAGCTTCATGGATATTACACAATACAAATTATGTCGTAAATGTAAAAGTTTGTGTATGTTGGTTACCTCTCCTGCTAAACAGCTGGATGGATTTAAATGAATACGTGTCTATTTTATTTACCACGCCACATGACTAGCTATATATGAAGTCCTCCTATAAACAAATTACACGCAGGTTAAATCGTGGACAACAGCAGATAGTTATAAATAAACCCAGTAAAAAAAATATCATGACTGCCGATAAAGTAAAAAATTAATAATATTTTTCTAAATTAATGAAAAATGCCTATTGTAAAATTGGATTCGCTGTAGTATGATAAAGTTACCATTCATAATAAATAAAACAATTGAAACCGTTATAACTGATTTTTATTCACAATAAATTTTTAAAATGCTTCCTTTCGCTTACACAATCTACTACGTCTTAAAAAAATCTGCTTCAGTCTACTAAGACTATTAGTACTATTTTATGTAGTTTTGTTTCGGACTGCCTTAATATTTCACAGCTCTGCTTCCATGTTTGTTTTGCGTGCGTAAACCATTACTTTATTATATCCCCAGAGAAAATGGTTTAGACCTGTACATGCAAAAAATCGCACATGACCTTTTGCTACCCTGTTTTAAAATAATTAATGATTTACTAATAAATGTGATTATTTGTTTTTTGAAGTTATACTTCTTTAGCCGCGTTATGAAAAAAATGTTAAATCACTAAATGGGAATATAAATCAATACAAATAATTATTAAAAAAATATTCAAAGGACTTGCTATCGAGATTGAACCATCTGATTCAATTTAAATTCAATATTGTGACTAAAATTAAAATAAATCGATGGGATTACTCAAACTTAGTGTAATAAATGCATTCATCGCTCCTAAATTAAGGTGGTTGGACTAAGACACGCGCAGATTTCATATAAAGTTTTAATTATACCGATATAGATAGATATTTTCCATTTTTTTAAAGACTGCTTATATTTAAAGATTGGGGACAAACAATTTAACAGAAAATTCTCCATTAAACCAATTAAAGTTGAATTTATTTTTAATGGTTTTGAATTTACCGCCAAAACGCTCGGTTCGATGACGTCTACTGTGTGACGTTAACTTTGTGTATGCTATGTCAAGTCTGAAGGTCAAATTATTAACTTTTTTTACGTTCGGGATAAATTTATAGTATATATATAGCAGGCCCGATTTAGAAAATTACCCCAACTGTGTAGGCAGCACACATCACAATTCGGAGGCAATTAAGGGTCATCCCCACTCTTACACCCTAGATTGTCCCTGCGGCAGGCATGTCATTAGGCGTTTTTAGCCAGAGGACAAAAAAAAGCAGCATTCGAGAATGCTTGACAGTAGACTATGCTAAGCTAGCATTATCGGCGGAAACTATATAATACTTTAGTTAATTCAACTGAAGTTAGCGATGAGTGCTAGAATTTTTATAAGAATAATTAACAATTTAAACAATTAAATTATTATTATTTTGTTTTTTTTTCCAGTGCTACTTAGCAATCGCTATTTTTCTTTTTATGCTGCTTAGCCTTTTTGTACGCTAAACGCACCCATTTACACAAGGAACTACTATGTTCCTTGCTTATATGCTCTAAGCTTAAGAGACGTTGACAACATAAGTACGTAGTCACAGATGAATGAAAAAGTCATTTTGACATCAGAATCTGACGGACAGGAGAGTTTTTGGCGGGATTTCATCGAGTGCGGTTGGCGTCTTATTTTAATTATTCTTAAATTCGTTCATAGTGGATATTGTGAAATAAAATTGGTGTGGTTTTGTGTAACAACTGTCTGCGTAACTGAAGAATTAGTGGAATCGTTAAAATATACGCTATTCCGGTCAAGTGGACTTGAGAATTTTATTGTAGTGTTGACTACCTCACAGAAGCTTATCGAAAAAGCCAACTCGATACATTTCGTGCCAAACACTCCAAGAAACATTAGAATACGTCACACCGACATTCTAATGTAAAAAGTAAAAACCAAAAGAAGATTAATTTAATTAAAGACCAGGCTGTATGGGTATTGTTCCCTTTGCCTTTCCTAAAACGGGAGATCTTCAACAAAAAAAAAAAGAATCTGACAGTTTCAAATGTTTTTGTTTACCTACGTATCGTATTTAATAATTTAACTACTTTTTCGAATTTCTAGATTCTCAGCACTGCTTTTTTATTACTAAAACTATTTTAAACCTGCACAAAATATGGTAAGAAAGTATTCTCAGATGATTAAGTAAAGTTTTCTATCGTTACATTTTTAACTTGTACTTTATCAAAATGTTTCTAATTTTCTATAACTTAGGAGCCCAAAAACGAATTACAAAAGAATGCGATTGCTGAAGCTCGAAGAACAGAGTTGGAGACTTACCAGCGGGCGCTGGACATCCAATGGTTGAATAGTCGCATGGAAGACGGTCGTATGGGCCGCTGCCTAGCACTGATAAAGAAAGAAGCCGAAATGGAGAAAGACTTTCAAGAGGTTGTGGATTATTAATTATTTATTTATTCATTTATTTATTTTTGTACACACTCAATAACATAACAACAATATAATACATTCCATATTTTTAATTTCATGTATTTAACTGCATGAAAAAAAAACCTAAAGAAAACTCTATTAAAAAAACAACCATGCAGTCCTCAACCATTCCTACTGCATGATGGTCTTCTACGTCTACGGCAGGATTCTTTAGGTTTTGAATTATTTAGTTTTATAGAGGAACTAGTGAACTGCCCTGGCTTTGCGTGGGTGAAATTTATTTTAATATGTTAATATAGAGCCTATGTTACTCAGGAATAATGTAGCATTCTACTAAGCAAAGAATTGTATAAATTAATTTAGTACTTTTTGAGTGTATTTGTTACAAACATATGATAATACAAAATCTTTTCTCTCTACATATAATATTAGCCTAGTTCATGTGCCTCATGTGCGTATTTAAGTATACATTGAGATATTTAGGCAGGTACTATATTTCGGATCTCTTGAACTTGATCTCAAAAAAAGGAGAAAGCCATACAAACGGGTGTTGATATTGGGTTATTAGGATACTGAAACTTTGTATCACCACATTAAAAAAAAATGTGTTTGAACCTATTTGACATTATAACTAGTTCAAATGATGGCACATAATATTTACTACATTTGCAATTTCAATCATCTGACTTAAAAGATTTTAGAGCATTACAATTTTCATTAAAAAGGATTTGATTGCTTTGTATTAAATTCTTTTTGAATGAAAATTGTAATGCATTTTTGTTAATTCCAGAGGACAGACCATGCTGCCATTGTGAATGCTCGAGCAGAGAAAGAGATAGCTCTAGGTATAGAAATAGCTAAAGTGAGACGTGAAGAGGTTTGTGAGCTACAGAGAAGGCACTACTTGAGAGAGAGGGACCCGAGCCTAAGAGAGCTTGCGAAGAAACTCCAAGCTGGCTATGTGTGCCGGGATCTGAGACAGCAGATTCTGAATAACGAGTACAAACAACTGCAGCTGAAGGTAAATTTTTGGATACTTAGTACCTAGGTCTAGACATCTAATTGAAGCTTACACTGTACAAAGGGGAAAATCGCAGCTTGTCTAGGTTGCAGTGTGACTAATTTGTCGGTGCATTCGCCCGGATTGCGAAGGGTGCGGGTTCGAGTACCGTCTGCTGCCTGATCCGCGTGGAATTTTTTCTAGTTATATTTTCTTTAGATTTAAGCATCAAGCAGTTACATGTTTAAAAAATAAAAATTATAAATTACATCATATTTAACCATTTTTCGATATAGTCATTAATGTCAGTCACACTGCAGCCTAGATAACTTGAGACCAACACTCACAAAACAATAGTTTGTAGCAAAGATTATTATGTAAAAATAGTAATTTAAAGTTATTTTTTAATGCTTCCTTTTTATATGAAAGGATTGTGGTAAGTAAAACATTAATTTCTATCTATTACGAAGATTTATTATTATTATTTAGCTTTATCCCACATTAGTGGTCCCCAAGGGTATAAGCTTCGTATTTTCGAGATAATGCCAAGACAAGTATTTTAAATTAAAAAGAATACAAAAAACAAGAAATACAGACATCCGCAAGAGAACAAAGATAACACATGCCCCCTGCAGTTTAGTTTGAAACAAAACTGGAGGTGGGTAGGTCATATAGTAAGATATCAGAATCAAAGGTGGACAAATCTTATAACCAAATGGCCAGGCTAAACTGGATAAAGAAGAGCGGGAAAGCAAAGAAAAAGATGGGCAGATGATATCGTATTGGCTGAGGGAAAAAATGTATTGATGTTGCCACTGACAAAGACAGGAGGAGACTTATTCGTAGGTTTATTGTAATACAAATAAATGAGCATTCTGCATTTTAAAACAGACCTTTAGGATATCCTTTCTTTGATTAATAGACAAATAATACATATACTTACTTTATCAGACACACCTCAAAAAGTCTGTATGAATTGGATCTAGTTTTACCACTCCTATAATTCTGTATTTCAAACAAAGTGTACAAAATATATTACATTATCTGAAATGTAACTGCTTGTTTATTTATCAGGCAGAAGAGCAACACGCTAACAGGGTCCTCCTAAATGCTCTTTACAATGATAAAGAAGCCAAATACCAAGAGGAGTCGGAGAAGAAGAAGCGTACCGACCAATACTGCCTCGACCTGCAGCAACAACTGGTGAACCGGCAGCTTCAGAAGCAGTGCCAGTACGAAGATACTCTCATAGAGAAGAAGATGCTTGATGATATTATGCGCACTATCGCTGATGAAGATCAGAGGTTAGTAAAACATTCTATTCAATATTGTATTATCACAGACGCTCTCGAAACAAAACTAAAAATTAATTCGACATTTATATTTTTTTTAAATTCGAATGATAACCGCCGATTTTGTTTGTTTCCTCTCTCCAAAATTACAGCTCTCTAGTGCTAATAGTCTCCAACCAAAACCGGGAACGGACAGACGTACATGACGAAACTATAAGAGTTCCTTGTCAGGACTACGGAACCCTAAAAACTTAACGTCCTTGATAAGATCTATTATAGTGTTCTTATTTACAAGAGAGTGCGTACTATATTTTATGTTGCAGAATACATTCATAGTAAAAAGCATTTTTATCGTCTATTTACGAATGCAAAGGGCGACATTCAATTAAGTTTACCGCGTTTTTTTACTCGACGTGCGCTCGTATGCAAGCTCTAGGAAAACGCACTCCCTATTCGTGGTCACTCTTAATAAATAATGGTTATGATATTTTTTTTATTGTTCCCACAACATTCCACAAGTTAACAATATGTCTACATCTGCCAAACTGTGTAACAGTTTGTCGGCAGCAGCTCTCGTAGTAATCTCTTACATTTATAAAAACCTTTCTTTTTATTGTTGGGAAAATGCGTGACTCATAATCCACCCCTGGGTGAGAGACAGGGTTATGTGGGATTCCTCCTGTCCCCAAATTCCGCCCATCCGCTCAGCGAAATTGGTTCAGCGGCTGCTAGGGATAAGGGGGGGCCTACCCACTAAAAACCCTACAGTACTTCCTCGCCTGCCGGAACGGGTTTCGGGGAGGGGGGGGGGGGTCCTGGTGACTCTCCACGTTACCCCCGGTAGAGGTCCTCCTCCTCTTGGCGGTCGGGGGGATGCTCGGAAGCACCCAGGCATCCCCCCCTCGACGTGTGAGACTGTGCCTGACCGCTAGCCTCACACATGTATAAAAACCTATCTTATTCAACAAAATATTATCTACATGCACATACACACAGCCACACATAAGTTACATACACACGCGTGCACACACAGTGAGATCAAATAAGGACTAAAAAAATAGTTAACTTTCTTAAATTGTTTACCTCTTGAAACGTTTACACAGCCACGCGCAGACGTTAACTACGAAGCTAAGTACATAACTTATACAGGCATACTATGATACTCATATGTATGATGACTTACACCAAAACTTGCAGATTTTCATCATCATCATCATCATCAGCCTATTAATGTCCCCACTGCTGGGGCACAGGCCTTCCCTATGGATGGAATAGGGAGATTGGGCCATGACCCGATTGGTGGGTGCTAACGACTGCACATGCAGCCGGGACCAACGGCTTAACGTGCCTTCCGAAGCACGGAGGAGATTTTATCAGTAACCTATTAACACCATTTATTATTATGTTCTCGGTAGGGAGTTACAACAGAAGCGCGAGCAGACTGAGAAGATGCGCAGGGAAATGGTATCTTGTCAGGCAGCGCGCGAAGCATGGCGGCAGAAGCAGAAGCAGGTGGTGGTAGCTGAAGAGAGGGATATCGAAGGGCAGCGAAGGGCCGCTGCCGATAGGAATGCTGCTGTGTAATTAAAGATAAATAATAATATAACTATTTCTAACACTCACACCAATTAGCCTAACCCCAAAGCAAGCACTGTAGGCGTGCCGTCTTTGACCTATTGGGGGCAATGGGCATATTAGGATAATGGCCCCTATGATCCCCGTTTGGTGATTTAACAGGAACTAGGGACTTTGTATTTGATCTGAGGGGCCCCCCTTATCGATCGCAGGGCCCTGAGTACTTGCCCAAAGTGCCCACTGGGAAGTGGTCTGACTGTAGGCTTGTGTTATGGGATACTAGGGTAACGGATAGAATACATATACTGATACATACATAAGTATATTTATATAGAAATACATATTTAACAACCATGACTGGAGTACGAATGCTCATATTCATCACACAAACATCTGCCCCCGCCGGGATATGAACCTGGGACCCCTCGAGTAAGCGATAGAGTTATATAAATAATAATTAATTTTCTTATAAACTGATACTCTGCTTGATATTAAGGTGTAAAATGTGGGAATAACTTTATTGATAATAAAAAAAATGATAACATATTTCCACAAGAAATTATTTTGGACCAAAGCCAAGCAAAGTTTGAAATATGAAAACTTTCAACGAATGATTGATCGATCGATAACGTATCATCATCAGCAGCCTGTTTATATGTTCATTGCTGGGGCACAGGCCTTACCTTACCACCACGCGGTTCCATTGCAGATTAGTGGGTGCTAACGACTGCAGATGTAACTATGAGAGAAGGAATAACAAATTTTTGGTCATCCATCCTATAATGGGCCATTGAGAAAGTTGATTAACTTCCACAATTGCAAACTTTACTTGCTTAGTAATGCATATTTGAGCTTCTATTACATAAAAAACTCTTATTTGGAAGCAAATATTTGTCCTTATCACAAATACATGCCTCAATCGGAATATGAATTTAAGACCTTTGCTACGGTTGCACTGACCGGTCGTTAAACTATAATTAAGCACTTTCTATAACCACTAGTTGTGCCCCGCGGTGTTGCCCGCGGTTAATTAGGGATATTTTCCCGCAGTAAAACGTAGCCTATGTGTTAATTCCAGGGTGTCAGCTAACTCCATACCAAATCTTATTAAAATCGCTCCAGCCGTTTAGACGTGAAGAAGTAACAAACATACTCACTCACAAACTTTCGCTTTTATAATATTAGTGTGGTTTGTTTCTAAATGTTTACAGTATTGCAGAAAGGGAACGGAAACTAAGGGTTAAAGAAGAGCTTAATGAGAAAATCACCGCCAAAATACTGGCCGACGAGGTAATCCTGCTATATTATAAATTTCAAAAATACTGTTATGTATGTTCTGATGTTTGTTCCTTAAAAACAAGTGTAGTCTTACTGCTGTCTTCACAACTCTCTCGATATGGGTATCAAATCAGAGGGAAAATATTGAATTTCCTCAATGCCGTGTCGTAATCACTTCTCGCAGCAAGAATTTCTCATTCTTCTCCTTTCTTTTATATGGTATGCACGGTTTGTGCATTCAGCTAACAGCAAGAATTTGTTGCGGAATATTTACTTTTATTTTTTTTACAGTTTAATCAAAGCTAGCATGGCAAGTGAAACTAACAACAAGTATAGCATTGAGAACGACTTTTACTTATTCTTGACAAGCCCAGCGATAATCAGACGAACTATAGGTTCAAATTATTTAAAATAGGCATTAATTACAAAATATGCTCAATATTCAAACTGGCATCTGTTTCTTTTTTAAAGATAGTATAATTGTTAACTCTTAATAAATATAATATGATATGAGTAAGCATATTATAGTAGGGTGAAAGATTGTTAGATAGTTATAGTTATTTAGGCTTAGTTCTGGGTATCTAATAGAGTTCATCATCATTATGGAATACAGCGATGACAACAATGAGTTTTGGATTGCGTAATGCCACGCAGACATTTCAGAGATGGATGAATAACACTGTCTTACAGGGAATAGAAATGTTAAACACTAAGAGTAAAAATAGTGATCGTAGTTCTGTGTTATTCTGCTATATTGATGACGTAACAAACGCGACAAGCGATGACGTCACATTGCATAGGGAACACTTAGAGCAAGTATTTGAGAGATTTGAAAAATTCGGTATAACGATTTATTTGAAAAATGTAGTTCTGGTAAGCCAATGGTAGAATTTTTAGGCTATGAGGTCAGTAAAGATGGTATAAGACCGATTGAGGAAAAAAACCGACGGGTTGCACTCCGGGAGTGCCGGCAGATGTGAAAGCTTGAATATTAACGTTGTGCATTTTTGATATTTTGGAATTGCTTTTATTATCAGTATAAAAGTACTATCATTTATGTGGTAGAATACAATATTTATTTATTGCGCTATCGTAGACAAACATGACAATTTATATTACATTAAAAAGTTTATCTCTCAGAAAAAACAACTTACATGAATCACATTTAAGTGCACCTAGCGGCATCTATTGCAAAAAAATGCATTTTTCATTACTCGATGTAAGATTTTTGGTCGGCCATCCGATAACGGCTTTTTCAAAAGTTGTTTAACTTCCACGATCGCAGACCAAACGCGTTAACTAGTTGCGCCATCGAGCACTTCACAATGGTAAAATCACTTAATGTATCATGTTTAATGAAATTATTATAAATGGGAAGGTGTGTCTGTCTGTTTGTTTGGCTCTCTGTCTGTAACAAGAGGTAACAACATTCTCTTTACACTTAAACTGCTAAACCGATTTAGCTCATAGAATTTGGTATATTCATATTCAAAAATTAATTATTGTTATATAATTAAAGTAATTAATTTCGAGAAAGGATATAGGATAATTTATATCCAATTAATCATCCATGATGTTTGTATCAGAAACCAATTTTTACAACATCGCGGGCACACACTAGTTCATTTAAATTTTCACAGGCGTCTCGTCAAGAACGCGACAGCATAATCAAGCAGTTGCAAGAACAAGAATACCTGGAGAAGAACTTCCAAGACGACGTCGCAGAGAAACAGAAGATGGAACGCGTGAAGATTGAAACTAAGGACGCTCTCACTGCGCAGATGAAGACTAAGAGACGGCAAGAAGCCGAGCATAAGAGGAGAGAAATGGAGTTCAGGAATCAGGTGAGGTTTCAGAATCAGAAACATATTATTTATTGTTTGTTATTTTTTTTATTGTTTTAAGCATATTACTGCTCGATGTTTAAATCTAAAGAAAATATAACTAGAAAAATTTCCACGCGGGCCAGACAGCAGACGGGACGCGAACCTTTTGCCATCCGGGCGAATGCACTGACCATTATGCTACCGCGCGCCCCTGATGGCCGTGTCGAATTCTTTCTAGCCTTTCTTTTATGAGATTATTTATTTGTAAAATGAAGGTTAGTAGGTATAATGTATGTAACATTATAGGTGTTACGATTAATATAGTATTTTATGTATCACTTCATTTTCACCTTTCTCTAAAGTAAACAAATAATATCGAGTCGATATTATTATAACATTTATATCTTGTCACTATAATTTATTAAACATATTTTCATCTAAGTAATTAAATAATTAGCACAGAAATAAGAATTAATAATCGAAAACAATAGTTTTGTAGTAGATCCACCTTAAAATAGGTACAATGGCACAAAATCCCAACCTACTAATGTTTGTTATAAATGTAAACAGGATACTTTTTATCCCGGAAAAATGTAAGGTTCCTATAGGTTCTCATAAAATAAAATTGACGTGACCAAGTCGCGGACGGCCGTCGATACTATTCCTACTATCCTGCTCATATTATAAATGTGAAAGTTTGTATGTTTGTTACTGATCGGATTATTATGAAATTTTGGTACACAAATGTTTATGGCTTACCGGAAAATTGCATATCCTTCGATGCTTTTCAGAACACGTATCTTAGTGGCTTTATAATAAAGCAGTAGTGGATAAATAAATAGCTCGATGATTATCACTTCCATCTGTCAGTATAAAGTATTTGGGCCTACCTACTTTTTATCACAAAAAATATTAGATTCTAAAAATGGAAAATAAAAATGATACAAAGCAATCGAAGTCGTGCATTTCAACTAGTTAGAAAAATATATTATTTATTACAATATTCTCCTAATCTCTTGTAGACCGAAGCGAAATTAGCCGCAGACAACGAGAAAGAGTTGGAGAAACAACGCAAGCTCAAAGAGAAAGCTCAAGCCTACTCCATGGATTTATTGAAACAGATAGAAGACAACACCCGCAGGAGGAAAGAAGATAAGAACCTGGAAGAAGGACGCGCTAAACAAGTGTGGGATTGCGATAAAGCTTGGTGAGTTTTTCACAATAAATTACATCTATACTACTGGCTGATTGAAGCGAAATTAGCCGCAACAAACGAGAAAGAGTGGACGAAACAGATAGAAGACAACACTCGCAGAAGGAAAGAAGATAAGAACCTGGAAGAAGGACGCGCTAAACAAGTCTGGGACTGCGATAAAGCTTGATAAGTCTTTTTTTTACAATAAATTACATCTATACCTGTGGCTGGTTGATGTGAAATTAGCCGCAACAAACAAGAAAGATTTGTCGAAACAGAGGGAAGACAACACATGCAGGAGGAAAGAAGATAAGAACCTGAAAGAAGGACTCGCTAAACAAGTGTGGGATTGCGATAAAGCTTGGTGAGTTTTTCACAGTAAATTACATCTATACTACTGGCTGATTGAAGCGAAAAAAGCCGCAACAAACGAGAAAGAGTTGCTAAAACAGATAGAAGACAATACTCGCAGGAGGAAAGAAGATAAGAACCTGGAAGAAGGACGCGCTAAGCAAGTGTGAGACTGCGATAAAGCTTGGTAAGTCTTCAAATTATTGTCAAGACTTTGACAGCCGTACTCATAAACGTCACATTAATTTTGTGATTTATCATGTTGTCTTATGCTATTTTATCGAGAAAAGAAAGAGACGTCATCCATTTTAGCCATAGTAAAAAGTTAATTGACTTGTCTGAGTGAAGCCGATCTAAGTCGATATATTTTTATTTAAATTGGATGTATAAGACAAATCTTTTCAATCGATCAAAAAAAGTTTCCATATATTTAACTGCGGAAAAAAGTGTGCTTAAACTGACCACGATATTAAAATATTAATGTACCAACATTTACAAAACATTGTTGTAAAAGCGTCAATACATAATTTATTTCATATAGTTTAAATGAAACGTTAGAAATCGTTATTTGTAAGTATATTTTAGAGGAAAAACTACTAATTACGGATGAAACTATTGTAAATGTAAAATCGGCTTAAAGATGACTACCTTTTTCCTCTACGATGCGACTTTATTCACAAATTCGTAGCGGTCCTAAGAATATCTGTATAATACGACATCTGTATAATACGACATCATTACACAGTTTTTGGCCATGGCATGGCCCAATCTCCCTATTCCATCCATAGGGAAGGCCTGTGCCCCAGCAGTGGAGACATTGATAGGCTGATGATGATGATGACGCAGTTGTTTTGTTTGAACCCTAAAATAAACCTACATTTGACGTTAAAATTTCCTTTAGTTTTTCTCACTTTCTAAAATATTTCTCATCAGGCGTCAAGAAGTGTCTGAAGAACGCAAGAAGATCGTAGAAGAGCACGTGCCTCACCTCCTGGGCTACCTTCAAACGGGTGTGATAAGGTAAATTTTATTGCTAAATTCTCCTTATAGTCTCAGATTAAAACAAAAAGGGAAGATACGGTACGCTCATACTAGCATCAAATTAAATATGATCCGATTCAACTACATAAGCAACTCTCGCCACGCACACGTCTGTATATAAACATCAATCGAGCGAGCGAGACAGAACTATACGCTTCAACGCAGCGCGAGCAAAATGGCGAGTCCGCTTCCGAGTCCGTACGGCTGGGGCACAGGCCTTCCCTATGGCTGGAATAGGGATATTGGGCCATACCCCACCACGGGTATACACCCCGAAAAACTTCCTGAGCATCGACCATAGACAAGGAAGCATGCGTATACGTAATTTTACATGCAAAAAAACGTCTACTGCGCAAGTTTATTTGTTTGTGGTTTTGTTAAACAGGTTTGCCGCTGCCTATATTTGACGTGGATTCTCATTCATTTATTCCCTCTTATTATAATAAGAGAGGTAATTTGACTGATTTAATTCTGAATGTAGTTATTTAATATGACGACCTCCGTGGCCGAGTGGTTTGTACGCAGGGTGTCAAGGTGTCGCCTACTCTAGAGGTTAATCCCGGTGGGGGTAGATTTTTGTGTGATGAATACGAGCATTTGTGTTTCAGTCGTGTATGTTTAATATGTATTTCTATATAAATGAATACACTCATTTAAGTATCACTATAAGTATTCTATGCGTTATAAGCCTACAGTGCTTACTTTGGGGCTAGGCTAATTGGTATGAGTGTTGGAAATATTTATTTAATATACAATTATAATTTAAAGGAAAGAAGATCTTCCAGCAGTAAGACAAGGAGTAGCAAAACACGATCATCTTTCATCGCTTAACATCGACTCGCTTGCTGTAAGCAACCGCCCTAAAAGATACTCTAAATGCAACGCCCAATGTAGAGTGTTGAGGGAATATTAAATCAAGATTCGTATTCAGAGTGTGTTTGAAGAAAGTCCTAATGATTTTTGATCTCATTGAATTGTTAAAAAGTAGGTTAGTTAATTTGAATTTTAATTATTGACAAAAGTATTTAGTAATTTATAGCCGTTATATAGCATTAGCAGTACACATTTGACGTTTAACTAGATCGAATAAAACTATTCGAATTCGATAATGGTTCGTGGGTACTGAAAGATTTTTTATGCGGTTTTCATATGTTTGTTTTATGGAATTTTCAATGTGAAATCATCCGTAGTTAAATTTGACTGTAGTTAAAATACTAGAGAAAAAAATAGCCATTTGTCAAAATTTTACACATTTGGCGTGAGTTGCACCAACTTACTTTAACTTTGACTGTTCAGTTAAAGTACCGGTAAGGTGAAAAATGGCTTTCAACATTTGACGATAATCAAACGAGGGATCATTATTTGACAGTGACAATAACTGTTCAAGCGAGACCGCTTAAAGTTACAGTTTAATTTTACTTTCCCTAGCTCTGTGGTCCAACTCACGCTTACTATGTATTTGCCGTGACATTAACTATACTCAAAGGACAATGTTAAAATTGGCCTAAGAACCAACACTAATTTGGCATTTATGATAATTCTTAGTATATTTTTTGCGATAATTATCAGTATTTAGATTGTGACGGACACTTCCAGTTAAGTAAGCTAAATTAAAAAGTTATTAAATAATCTGAGACAATAAATACCATTTTATGTGTATAATCTATGGCAGCGCTGCAAACAACACACTCTTTCTTCCTAATGCCGGCACTTCACTTGGCTATTCGTATTTGCTATTTTAAAACATGACATCAGTCTGTCCTTTTCATTCCTTATTAAGCATGACAAGGACAAACTGTTGTCAAGTGAAGGGCCGGCATAAAACTCGTTACTCTGTGGTTGTGGTGCATGCAGTTTGCATTTGTAGTAATCTGTGGCATTCGTGCATTCCAAAGAGTAGTATAATATACCGGAAAGTGCATTCTCGTTTCGGATTATACCTGTTGTGTGTGTTTATTTGCGATTGTTTTTCCTTTAATTTAAGTATTTCGGCTATCTAATATGCCATCGATGTTACCAAAGGGCAGAGCCCTTATTACCCAGTGCTAGTGAACTTATGCCATAACATCCTGAGTGGATCGGATCATACTACCAAATTATTCAAGAACACCTGATACACATTCACGCTGCATATTTACATAATATACATGTGATATACAAATAAATACATTAAACAATATGATACAATTATCATAATAATATCATGAAAAATAGTCAATAAATAAGAAGCAAAACTAGTTTTTATTTTATTCATGATTCCTACCTAACCAAGTTTTTCCTAATAGTTATTCATTTAAAATCGCACCGAATAAAATGAATTAGTTGTAATATTAATTCACTTCATACTGAGTTCATACTAAATTCATAGGTTGACCTATGTTTCATTGAATATTAAACATAACATCAAAACATTTTTAGTTTTCCTAATAATTTAAGTCTCAGAAGTGTCCGTCAATAATCTTTGTTTTTACAGTCATTTACTTACGATTTCGAACTAAGAAAATAATATATCATGATTGTTGGTTCTTAGGCTAACTATGTATGGACGCTGAACAATGTCCTTTAACTATGGATGAAACAAGCGGCTTTATAGTCTACACCAAAACGTCGATGACAATTAACATTAAACCAGCCCCCCTAGCATGACTAACAAAACGCGATATGATAAAGCGATTTATCGACACTCAACTGTCAAACTCCATTGTAGTTTGACAGATAATGTCGATAAATCGCTTTATCATATCGCGTTTTGTTACTCATGCTAGGGGGGCAGGTGTATGAAAGTGGTAAAAATTGGATTTAAACTGTGCAATACAACAAGAAAAGATAATTGGGACGATTTTTCACCAAAACTGATATAACTAGTTATTCATGTTTTCTTTTTCTACTTTTTTATATCGAAATTCTTCTATTTTTTCTTCGCAGAAAATAGATAAAACATTCCTTTTGAATCTGTAAATAGTCAAAATAAATATTGTTTGAAAAAAAAAACCGTAACAATTTTTTTCCAAGTGTCAGGATAGAAAGAGACAAGACTGAGTTTTCTGAAAACCTATATAAAAAATTGCAGTGAAACTAAATGTTTTAAAAGTCCACATTAGAAGTATACATGATAATATTTATACTTGCCTGCCCCTCTAGTATGACCACCGAAACGGGATATGATATAGCGATATATTATAGGCATTAACTCTCAGACTACTGTCAAACTCCACTGTAGTCTGACAGTTAATGCCGATATATCGCTATATCATTATCCCGTTTCGGTGGTCATGCTAGAGGGGCTCATTGCGATTATGATTTATTAGATTTAAATCGATTTAGACGAGCGTAACAATCAACCCACCTGTTTGCATTTTCATGTTGTATTTATTAATATAATTTAGCTCTTATTATTATGTCTTAACACTGAAATGATAAATTTCAATGTATTGTGTTTTATATGTTACAAACGAAACGCAGAGTGATCAACGCATGTATTTCTTTGTAAAATAACAAAAATCATTTGAGAACAGGAACACTCCAAAACATATCAGCAAAAAATTTATAAAGCTACGTTTCTTTAAAGTTCTTTTATGACATAGAATCGGTTGAGACAACTAAATAAAGTTGTTGCATTCAAACCAATTATTAGTTTTATTGACGAGCTTTAAAATGGTAACAATTTTAATTCTAAACATCAATTGTTTCAATGTTGATAAAGTTTTAAAGAAACTTCGCTGAGTCAACATCTTTGCTGTCGAGTGTTGTTTTTACGTTTTTATACCATTACTATTTATATTAACTTTTATAAAGTATTCTTATTTTTAATTTTAGCTATCAATTTATCTATTAACAGTTGACGTAATCACTGTGAAAATTTCGCTTTTATTAGTGTGCAGTAAAGGTGTTCATTAATTTCGATTTGTATCCATTCAAGAGGCTATTGTTAACTTCTGACTTGTATTAAATGAATATAAAAATTTATTAGTTTAATTTTATAAAAGAAATTTCGTGTTTTTATTAATATTATAAAAAGCGAAGTATGTACCTTTAATTATAATAACTATACTTGCTATTTCTTCTTTCAAATGTTTAATACTTGTAAAGGTATTCATTTGACATTGTGGTTTACCAACAATGCGAAGAGATGGCGCTGTCTTGCAGCTTAGGAAAGGCTAGAATGAATTCGACACGGCTATCAGGGCCGCGGTAGCATAATTGGTCAATGCATTCGCCCGGATAGTGAAGGGTGCGGGTTCGAGTCCCGTCTGCTGCCTGGTCCGCGTGGAATGTTTTCTAGTAATATTTTCTTTAGATTTAAACATCGAGCAGTAACATGCTTTAAAAATAAAATTATAAGTAGTAACTATATTTAATGACTGCTTGATGGTAACCGATCACGGTCTCCATGAGTTGTAAGTGATTCAATTCGAAGGGCGTCTGCGCAGGCTATTATCGGTAATTACATAGGAAATACCGATAAAACGACTGCAACTGGTTGCTTAGATCGGTAAAAAATTAGCATTTGTGCACTTAGCACAAGGAGTACACCAGTTTTTATGTTAGTTTGTACAGTCAAAACGGCACTAGCATAATCTATCGTCTGTTTTGGCTTTCGGCAAGGGGCTCAAACAAACATATTGTGGCCCGCCTGATGGTAAGCAGCTATCATAGTCTTAGCCAAATAACACAGAAAGAGGTTAGAATCCCACTACACTTGCACCTAATACATAATAGCCAATCAAACGACGCGACATCAAACAATTGAACCAATCGGCGCTCACACCCGAGAGCAACGACGCAATCAGAACCAAGTTTTGGTCAAGCTATGAGGATTTACTCTCAGCGCCTGCCCCGCCCACAAAGCACTTCTTACCTCTTTCTGTGTTCTGTGGTCATAGCCTATAGACGCTTGCGATATCAAAACTATCCTTCCGCCGTTGCCTACCCTGGCCCCAATCTTCTACCCCGTAAAACCCTGGACGTGCAAGTAAGATGGAAAAACAAACATCATAGCTAAAAAAAATCATCCGCTCTACTACTTTCCGAAACCTAGTCTGTTAATAGGCTCTTAAGTATTAACTGAGCGAAAAATAAAAAGCTGCGGCATTCTACGGCCGTATACAGAAAGAAGCTGGAAGCCGACCAGCGCTTGTCAGCGCTGGTTCTTACCGGTAACCGGCGCAAGCATTTCTATTGACCAGCGCTGATAAGCGCCGACAAGTGCCGACAAGCGATGGTCAGCGCTGGCACCGCCCTTTGAAATTAATGAACAACTAGGCTTCAATCTGCTTTCTTTATGTAACTGTTACCAGTAAGGACCAGCGCTGTGAAGCGCTGGGGGCCATTGGCCTAACGGAAATGCTTTGGAAAACGCTAACGCTTACAATTTCATTTTGTTATTTCTAGCCGCCTGAGGTTTTCAAACGCCAAATGCTATTCTTTCGCTATATATACAGACTATACGAATCTTAAAATTAACGAACTCAGGGCTTACAATAGTTTCAGTTAATATTTAACTGGCAAAATTGTTAAATTTAATAAACTGAGCTATGCAAACAGTAGGTGGGTTGAGTGGAGCCGAAGCGAACGAAAGTCAAACAATAATTACGCTCCGGCCGAGGCGATCCGCAGAAATACCTATTTAAACGACTGAAATTAATTCTAAATACACCACTGGAATATTAAAAGGGTGGGACTATTGCTGTCGCCATGGCTTTTCTCATATTTTTAAGGATACATTATGCGATATTTTATTGTGTTATTCTTTATTTAAATCAAAACAAGTTTCAACGGTATAGATGCACTGATTTATTATTATTATTTATTGAGGAGCTCGATGGCTCAAGTAGTCAGCACGTTCGGCTGCGTTTGTTGAAGTTAAGCAACTTTCGCAGTGGTCAGTCATTGGATGGGTGACCAAAAATTTATCTCGAGCTCCTCCGTGCTTCGGAAGGCACGTTAAGCCGTTGGTCCCGGCTGCATGTGCAGACGTTAGCACCCACCAATCCGCACTGGGCCCGCGTGGTGGGTCATGGCCCAATGTCCCTGTTCCATCCATAGGGAAGGCCTGTGCCTCAGCAGTGGGGACATTAATAGGCTGATGATGATTTATTTATTGACGTTTCGCATCCTTTTCAAGATGCGTCGTCAGAAATATGATTTTATTTACTTTGTCGAGCTACCTTCAGCGGTGTGCGTGAAAACCTAAGAAACAATTATTCTTTATTTATCTAATATCAAAACAATAACTCGCTCCTTATTGTTTCTTAAGACTTGAAAAATGTGGTGAACATGATCTGATCAAAGGTAAGCGGCCTTTATAGAATAATATATAGATCAGAGTAGGTACGTATCATTCCCGCATTGTCTTCTGTGTGATTGACCCTTGGACGAAGTTTAGGCGGAAAAATAATTATTGAAACGCGGCACCACTCCACGTGTCGACAACCGATATTGCACCGTGCATATTACGAACAGGCGATGCCACGATACATCTAATCATGGAAAACAGTAGATTAGTTTTGACACAACACGGGTCACGTGGCGTTTCAAAAGTCTGTTTCTGCCCTAACCCATCCTCTACGTCGTGGAGTTCCGAAATCCTTATTCACAACGGGAACACAACATTTACTGACTAACTTTATGGCTTCTTTATGCATCCAAAGGTGTTATGACTTTGATGAAAACGGCGGCTTTCTGCGGTTATGCAACGTTTGCAATCGTTACTTATAGGATGAGTGATCAAACATTTATTTTCTCGAGTTCTTTCATGCTTTAGAAGCTCTGAGACCAACGGTTTTACGTGTCTTACAAAGCGCGAAATGACTTGGACTTGTCCGTATTCTCCAAAAAACTCAAAACCCAGGGTTATTTGGGGAAAAAAGATAATCCTTACTTGTGGGGATCAAGAAAGGTAGCATTCCCTTATTAATTACTCCTGGGTTTTGTCTTTTAATAAAAATAAACATACGAAATTTTTGCACGGTCTTCAGCTTCCATAAAAATCTAACGTCATAACATATACCTATTTCACGAGTTTAGAAATTATCAAAGCCGCACAAACAATGAAGAGAGAAATGTTATAAATTGCGTGTAAACAAAAAACAACGCTGCTACACTATATCGATATCCCCAAAACAGCCTTTAGCTTCAAATAGCAACAGCAAAATTCCCAAATACGTTCTTGCTAAAAACGTGGTGCCCCCTCAACCCGATGAAAGTTAGCATTTTTGCGCAATAAAGAAATAAAAGTTGCCAGATCAGCGGTCCGGTAAACACACGTTAGCATTCAAAGTTGATGATAAAAATCTCAAAAATGCGACGGGCGGGCGCGGGCGGTTTGGTACTTCGGCCCTCGCCCCAACGTAAAATCGACACTCCACTCAGGTTTTTATTTGCTCGGTTTCCATTTCGCAGGGCTTATCTGTCGTTCGCAGCATAAAAATCGTGTTTGGCTCAGTATTTAGAATAATCTCTATTTATTACATTTTTTAACTGTTAAGGTTGCGAGTGAGATAACGCGAACAAAGTATCAATATTGCCTTTACATTTCACGTTAAATAATTTTCGTAAAATTGGATTGTTAACGTTGTCAAATTTATTTGGCAAATATGTAGGATAGCTTTCTATCATGCCTCTTGAATGTTTCATGAACTCTGAAAATAAAACATTATTACTCAAGTACAAAAGTTAGAATGA
Source organism: Chilo suppressalis (assembly GCA_902850365.2). Classification (NCBI taxonomy): domain Eukaryota; kingdom Metazoa; phylum Arthropoda; class Insecta; order Lepidoptera; family Crambidae; genus Chilo; species Chilo suppressalis. The sequence continues at coordinate 25,174,054 of OU963901.1, read as the reverse complement.
CACTGCTTTATATTCAAATACCATGTTGTTATCATGGGTTGTTATAACGGTTGATTCTACAGTAAGTATTTGTTATTTAAATGTTTCTATCTAATAAATAAATAAAAGTCAGTATTTTATAGTTTATTCCGTTTTAAGGTATAATTTTATCAATTTTGTAGTTCAGCTTTTCTGCTAATCTTTCATCTAACGCCACGTCAGCAGTTATTAGTTAGATCAATATCTAAGTTTCTGTAATAAGTTCGACTCGGTTCTGCTATAGGTAGTTAACAATCTAGTATGTATATTTATGTGTATATTGCTTTTGTCTGGTTTATTTCTTTATAATGATGGCATTGTTAGATTAGATTTGTTCTGTGATGGTTCCTTCAAGATTATGCCAATGTCCAGTGAATGTGCTCGAAATAACTTGTCTAGGTTTGTCAGAATGCCGATGTTTAATTCTGTCATCTTTATTCATGTATTCTGAGTAAGTATTGTCATTCTTCTGGTTGTTTCTTAAATGTTAGGGCACTGCTCTTTTGCTGTATCTTCTTCTTCTTCGTTCTCTCCTCGTACACCCTTATCGCTTCTTTGAACTCTTTTTGGTCATTTATGTGCTTCTTCTCTTTCTTGCCCCAGTGCGTCTGTTCGTAATGCCATTTTAAATATTTATCATATGCCTGTGAAATGAAAAAATATCAATGTGATTGTGATTCTTTTCAGTAGTTACACACCTAGAAAGTGTGTGTTTATCCATAAGTATCCCTGCATAGCTAGTGACAGTAAAAAATAATTATATAGACTTTGTAGCGTCTCTAGTAACTACACTAGCCTGCAAAATTAAGGTCCACACTTCCATTCCAATAACTTTTTAAGTACCCAAGATATACTTTCGAAATGAAAACTTCTCGAAAAAGAGTTTTTTTGTACTAAACTTTCAACGAAAGCCGATAAAATTTGAGGAAAACATTTTTTTTTAAATCTGATACTTAGTTTTGCAGGTCAGTGTACCCATATATCAATAATGCATATGCTCCATTTAAAAAAAAACTTTTATAAAGCTCATGTTGAGCATTATAAAAGAGCCTTTTAACCGTAGTCAATCTATTAATTGTTGCGCCTTCAACAACCATTATCACAATTGCTTTGTTTGTGTGCTTTAATAAAATTTATAGGTAAAATTGCGCAGTCGTGTAACAACGTCCTGCCGATATTTTTAAATGGTTTTTTAGAAATGCGATTCTATGGATTTTTTATTCGTTACAACATCTGTGGCATTCTAATAGATTCGTCCTTACGATATGATAGTGTTGTCAAAATGTACGTGTATAAAGATGGAAAAGTAAAGGCATAACATCCTTATTAATACAGGATTGTTGTCTACTTTAAATATAGGCAAAATGGCAAATGAATTATATATTACCTAGGTTTATAATGAATTTATCAATGGACAACTCACGACTTTAGCTTCTGAATCATTTATGATGTAATCGTATATTTCTTGTGGGGACAAACCATATGCGGCTATTCTGCAAACATAAAATAGAGCATTAAAATTATTGAAGATTCCATTTATTGTGGGAATTCTGGAAACAAAATTCTTGAGTACTTCATTTTTTCAATTGTTAATGTAAAAAAGATGGCAAGGGAGTAATAAGCCCTGAAAACTTACTCACTGTTATATTGCAATATCGCGAACATTTGCCGTTTTCACGACGCACCTAACCAAGCAATAGTCACACTTCTCAGCGTGTTCTGGCTGCTCCGACTTATCGTGAAAACAGAAAATGTTCTCGATAGCGCGACAGTGTGGCCGTAACATATAAACACAAAACCAGTTAATGTAATAACACGCATGCAGTAAAATATCACTGTGTTCTCCTGTAAGGTGGAGGATAATTTCCCAGATGCGGGGTATCTTTTATGCCGTGCCTCTCTAACTAAGAATAATCTACGTTCCAGTCTTATAGCGTTTGTTTCTAATATGAATGAATTCACCGGGCAGTCCACGAATAGAGCTAGGTGGCGGGAAATCGTAAGGCGAACTACATCTGCCCCCTTCCAAAACAGATGACTTAAAATGATCATAACCACTCTGTTAAGAGTGAAACGAGCGAGAACGAATAGCGTTCATCAGGGAAGCTACTCCCTCCTTCCATAAGACTGCAGTAAATTTTTTTTATTGGCTTATGTTTCTGACTCTGTCCGTGAATAATGTTACCGAGGCTTCACGGAGTTGGGGCTTAGGTGCTGGCCAGATAGATGAGGAAGTTGGAGCGCTTAGTTTTTCGTTTACATTGGTTATCTTTGCAACAGAAATTAAATTTGACGAGAAAACGTGGAAAAATTAACAGAAAAATTTCGACAAATTCAGTTGTGGAAAGCCACGTACGACCTAACTGTGGAATAAATTGGCGCAAGCAGTGTTTCCGGACCAATTCGACCCGAAAATCTTCAAAAAATGATGCGCACTTCTTCCTTAGAGGCCGGCATCATATTTGTGATAGTCCTGATAAAAATCTGCCTGATAGTGCAGGTGTCTATGGGCGACGGCGATGACTTACCATCAGGTGAGACGTCAGCTTGTATGCCTCCTATATTTATAAAACTAGACTCTAGCGACACTAACATCAGGTGAAGTAAGATGTTTATTTTGCATTGTTCGAATCTTATAAAGTATGTTTAACTAACTTGATGATACGTTCTGGCGTTAAGAACTTTGTGAGAGTGTCTTTTAGATAGCCGTAGCTGTATCCTCTTAAGACGAAAGCCAAACCGCTTATGTCTAAATCCCGTGGGACTGAATGGTTGCTGAAAATTAAAAGCAAATGAAGTCATAGTGAAATAGGGAGATTGGGCCATGACCCACGCGAGCCCAGTGCGGATTGGAGGCTGCTAACGACTGCAGATGCAGTTAGGACCAACGGCTTAACCTGCCTTCCGAAGCACGGAGGAGCTCGATATAGTACATTTTTGGCCTACCCATCCAGTTACCGACCACTACTTCAACGATCGCAGCCGAACGCGCTAACCACTTGCGCTACCGAGCTCACCGAGCAGACCCAGTACATATTTCTTTGTAGTTGTATAAAAGGTATATAAGGTGGTTAAGGAATATTGTACTGTACGGTATCGCAACAAGTATCTTATCTATAGGAGCCGCTTAGTATCAGGCATGTCATAAGCTTGTTTCCAAACATTTACAACAACAAAAAAATTAACACATGTTGGTAAGAAGTAACTTGTACTCACCAATCGATCCACATCCTCAAAAGTGTGACAACTGTCGAGTAACTCGTGTCTGGGATGAGGACAGTGTTATGGAATTGATTCAACAGCTGTTTGCTTTGGGTCAGCCACGGGTCGATGCAGGTGCCTGTAAAAACTTTTTTATTTCTAAAGGTAACGAACAACACTGAGGCTTAGGCAATATAGGCAACAGCGTAGTTTTTGGAATAAATAACCATCAATCCTGGACTGTATGCTTAAATTCAAAAATAAATAGCTATTTTTACATCTACATGTCTCGTGCCCAAAATTACGAAGAATAATAATTTGTGAATTACTGACCAATTATTGTTATATTGTCTGATTTTTGGATCCTCTTACACAACTTCCTTATCAATATGCGTCTAAGGATATTAGGATTGTTTATGGATTCACCTGATGGGACCTGTAGAAATAACAATAATTGTTAAACATCGGTCGGAACACCACGTATACTTAACCTCTAACAGCCTTAGATCAGGAGTCGGTAAGTAGTTTTGGGTGGGGTTTGTTGTGACTGTTTAAAACATTATTTCGTTTACACTGCATATATATTATGTCAGTCCATTTCATATTTTACCTGCCACGTGATTTTACTTTTCCTTGTATCACAACCAATGCGGGCAAAAAACAATGGGTTCTTTATGCTGACCTTATCTACAGGCGCTAGCACCCATCGATACTCACTGCGGCCAAGTGGGTCTTGGTCCATACTCCCAAATATATCGATAAGGAAGGCCTGTGCCTCAGCAATGAGGACATTTATAGGCTGATGATGACTATCGGTTATGGCGGTACGGCAAGCCGCATTCCCAATGTACCTCGCTAGTTCAGTGGGTTTAGTGTAGCAGGTAAATGTTTATGAAATAAAAAAAAAAATAAGTAAACAGGCTATTTTGATTGCTACGTAATGAGAGTCTTAGTACTCATCTTCTTATAATACAGCTTGTGGACGTGACGTGTGTATATGACGCAAGGTTGAACTGCTCGTGCGCAGGCTATCACCGAATTTACTATCTTATGCAACTCGGCAGTGGGCAATGTATGCAGCTCATAAGGATCCAACACGAACAATACAGCATCTGAGAAATGGGTTTGATATTAAATTACAGTACTATAAAGTACAATGGAGAAGAAGAGCTTTATTTTGTAATGAAGTTTCATTACAAAGTCTTTAGCACAAAATTTTGAAAGATATCCTAAGAATTTTGTTTTTCTATCTTTAGAGGCAGATAATGCCTTTGCGTTTCGCTTTTCTCGTCTTGCCGTAAAAAGGGTATTTACCGTTCACACTAGCCAAGGCATTAATCAATACAGTTTTGCCGCTTCGAGGTGGTCCAACGATGAGGATCTGGTGCGCTCCGTGGCTCACTTCTCGACACCTCTCCCACCATACCGCCCTCAGTTCCCCACTTAAGGGATGCGCTGGTCTATAATTAGAACAAATATTTGCTCTGGACAAGATGTTTGCTCGGTAGCAGAACAGGAGGCCTACTCTATTTCAACGAAAAACGAAATTTCCATCGAAATTTCGCACGTTCCTTACTCTGTTTCTATTTCATTTCGAAAATTCGTTCGTCCGAAAATAGTTTGACATTTAAATTCTCTACGCCTACTCTAATTCACAAAACTTTTGAACTAAAAGTTGAATTTGACAGATAATTGTTCGAATTTTTAACCTCAAATTGACGAAATGAAAAGTGTTAACTTTTCAATTTCGTTTTGGGATTTTTGTTTAAATTAAACCTAAAATTATTACTAGAGTATTTTTAATTAAGGCTGCTTAGCGTGAGGAACATTTTTAGTGTGAAAGATTACAAATAAATATAATTTTTGTTTATTATTGTATTGCCAATACTTCAAAGTATTACACGACAAATTTAGGTTAACATAAATTCGATTGCATCAACTCTACAAATTAGTCGGCTAACACTGTCAAAAGAGGTTGTTTTAATGTAATCAAAAATGTTGTCATAAAGTAATATTGTTTTGAAGTAAAAAACATTATATAAAAAGTGTAGACGAAAAGAACTCACAAACATAACTCATTCCATTCGTTCACGATAATTGTCTGTGATTCCGAACTTTATGTGTGTGTTCGAAGATGAAACAGAGTAGAGTCACTGGCGAAATTTCGTTCAAAATTCGTTCGTTACCGAAATTTCGTTTCGGAGAAAGAGAGTAGGGCTCCAGTTCCGAGCGAGCAAACTTTCGTTAGCTCAGTTAATGGAATGCTCAAAACAATGTTGCATTGTTTTCATTGAAGACTGAGCAAAGGAGCATTCGTTCTCTTAGTCGAATCAAATATCCATGTACGAACTCGTTCGTTCTCTCATGTTTCTATTTATCGAGCGAGTAAATGTTTGCTCGTTCAGAACTGGAGCTCTATTCTCTTTCTCCGAAACGAAATTTCGGCAACGAACGAATTTTAAACGAAGTTTCGCCAGTGACTCTACTCTATTTCATCTTCGAACACGCACATAAAGTTCGGAACCACAGACAATTATCGTGAACGAATGGAATGAGTTATGTTTGTGAGTTATTTTTGTCTACACTTTTTAGATAACGTTTTTTTCCTTCAAAACAATATTGCTTTATATGACAACGTGTTTGATTACATTAAAACAACCTCTTTTGACAGTGTTAGCCGACTAATTTGTAGTGTTGATGCAATCGAATGTATGTCAACCTAAATTTGTCGTGTAACACTTTGAAGTATTGGCAATACAATAATAAACAAAAATTTGATTTATTTGTAAATGTTTCATATTAAAAAATGTTCCTCACGCTAAGCAGCCTTAATTAAAAATACCTAGTAAAATCTAGTAGTAATTTTAGGTTTAATTTAAACAAAAATCCCAAAACGAAAATGAAAAGGTTTTCATTTCGTCAATTTGAGGTTAAAATTTCGAACAATTATCTGTGCAATTAAATTTTTAGTTCAAAGAACTTTTGAACTAAAAATTTAATTGGAAAGAATTTTCGAAATGAAATAGAATCAGAGTAAGGAAAGTGCGAAATTTCGTTTTTCGTTGAAATAGAGTAGGCCTCCTGTTCTGAGCTTTAGTGGAAACGCGGCATTATATATTTTTTTCTACATCGGAAAACACTGAGGTCAAGGCTAAATATAAATGAGGAGTTGGCGAACAAAACGGTATTTTTACGCATCTGGTCTAACTACATTTTTTTTACAGTCCGGGGGTTTCGGGCCCGTTGAATTGGAATCCTAAAACAGTGTCAAAATTACTAAATTTATAAATTAAAAACCATGGCAAAAGCTCACTGTAGGTATGTCCATTCAGTTTTATACAGCTCCTGTAAAATTTAATTTTATGTAATTATACCGTTTTGTTCGCCAGCTCCTCAAATATAGTGAGGGAGGGAGGACCTTCCAACTATTTGTCAGTAAGCGAAATTTATGGAGCTTGCTACTTAAATGGGCGTTACTTTGAAAAGAAAAGGTCTTTGTAAGTTTTAACTTACTCATTATCACATCGAATATCATCTCCAGCATAATTGTGGTCTCCTAAAAAAACTTTCAGTTCAGTCCGTGGATATTGTTTAAGAATGCCCTTGAACGCCAAATCCTAAAATATTGATGATAGCCTTTGAAATTTGATTTATTAAACAAATAATTCAATGAATACATCAAAAAAAAAAATTAAACAAGGTATAAATAATTAAAATGTGTGTTGCAGGTGTCTTTGGGTAAAGGTGATCACTCACTTACATTCGGTAGAGCCATCTATAATATAAAAAGGGACACGGAATGCTCCTGCCCCTCTATAATACAATAAACAAAGAATAAGCTAGGTTTAGTTACCCCATGTTTTGTATAGGTTCATTGAATGACAAATGGCATTTGAGTGATAGGAACAAAACACGGTGTAATTAGTCTAAACTTATTCCTCGTTTATTAACTCGGACTGATGTTCAGTGCTAATACTAGCTCTCAGTAAGAACGTATCTCATTAGGTAAGAATTTGATATTCTTACCTAATGAGATACGTTCTTACTGAGTGCAGGGATAAAGCAGTACAAAATAATGTTTAACTGCAGTTTTCTATATTGTTGAGGATGCTTTTCCAGACTGTATTTCCAATTCGGGAGAAACATCTGATATATCGTAAAACTACAAGGAAATCAAATAAGTAACCTCCAGTTTTTCGGCAATATCCTCACTCATGGTGCATTTTAGCTTTTTAGTTTTTTTCGACTTACGTCCTTTTCTTTTATTCATTGGCTCTGGCATTTTTTCTTCCATTTTATCGAAATCCTTTTCCAGTGCACTTTTCAATAGTTTTAACTCATTTCTAACAAAAAACAGAAAGCAGTTTTGCCCTACATGTTTATAACGAGGTTTCCGCCTGATACTTTACAGGTGCAAAGGTAGTATGCCCGCAACTTAATAATAATCTTCTCGTCAGAGCCACAGTGTGCCTCCATACTCTCTGTGGTAACCTTACTCAATTACAGGCACATACTGATAATATTACACATAAAAAAGGTACTTTCCAAATTTGAAAAAAAAATTTAGGTTTTGTTTTAACAATTTGAATGTCCGTCCACATACCTCATGTCGTTATCTACAGTAGTCATAATTTCTCGTTTTACTTTCGCGTATACGTTGTTAACATCTATGTCTTGTACAAATTTTTCTTTAACATCCATTCTATTACAGAAGTCAAGATCGCTCCAATCATTACGATAAGATTTTATGACCTATTAACGAAATATTAAAGTAAGTTTTTTGAAGTGAAAACTTCTTTAGCGGCGTTGTACACTTTTTTTTTGTATGGGTAAAAAATGTTAAACTCGCGTCAGGACACGTAGCCTGATCGGGGATCTGACGAAAACAATAAAATTGGAAAGGTTGTTGACTTTCAATATATTGGACGAAACATAGTAATATTTTATTTTATCGTATTATAATAATAAGTCTCTATCTAGGACGTCCAGGTGGCAGCTTTATGGTCGTTTTTTATTATATATATTTCTTTTATTGTCCCCACTTAAAACCTTAACTATGGACAATTTACATACACCACAACACACCTATTTCACGTAGTAGTTCCAATACATTAACTATATAAATATAAATTTAGATTTTTTTTTATTGTTTACCTCTAAAATGTTTTCAGTTTTCTTAGACTGTGGATAGTGGTAGCCGGGATGTAGAGTTGGATTTTTCATCAGTTTCCTCTTAAGTTCAGTTTCTAGCTTTTTTTTCATCCTCTCCTCTCTCTTTTTCATCATTGCTTCCTCTTTAGCCTGCATTTCGGCGTATTTCCTCTATTTCGTGGCAAATATTAGCAAATAAGAGAAAATATTTTGAAGGTTTTACGAAGCAGATAGCTAACTGTATCATAAGCTATACCTGTAAAGCTGATTGATTCTTTTTAGATTTCTTTTCTGCTAGGTATCGTTCATATTCGTCCCACCATTCGGCTGGATCCAGTAACTCATCTTTCATTATAAGAACTGATCCACCTTCACTCTCTCTCGGCATATCATGAAAATATTTGATATCATCAAACCTGTAATATGCGTTTTTTTATTCAGTTCCTGACATTAATTGAAATGCCTACTATTGAAGAAATTGTGCGAAGCATGATTTAGATACTGAGCCTTATAACGACACATAACTACGTATATTTGCGTAAAGTAATGTCTTAATTTTAAGTACTGAATGTTTCAGAAACGCAAAATGTATATTACTGAATTATTATCAATGTTTTCGACACGTAAAATCTATATTACTGAATTATTATCGATATACTAATGTCAGTGTGATCTACTTTTCTACGCTTCAGATAAAAAGTACCATCTTCGAAACCAAGATCTGATAAAATCTCGGTAATCTTCGGTAAAATCGTTAAACTTTGATTCCATAAACTTTTGTTTTAGATTTTCACGTGAAGTGATCCATTCTTGTTCCAATTGCTTTCTTCGTTCAAGTCGTTTATAGTTTTGCTAAACAATATTAACATAGAATGATACTTAATCTACTAAATTGCTAAAATAAACTACTGCCTAGCATTTATCTAAAATTCTGTAAGGGTTTTTATCACTTTAGTGTTGAGTAGGACTTACAAGAGGCGGTACATTTGTCCCGGACATGACGTCAAAATGTAAGAGCGGCTCAAAATTTTAAAATGTACTACTTCACATTAAATGTCGCGATAGTTGCGTCTCGTTACTCACTCACTCTTCGTAAGTCTGAGAGAGAGCGAGGTATGACATTTCATTTAAGTCCTGTACGGTACAGTGTAGTAGTACCTATCTCTCTGTCATCTTAGTAGTCTGTGATACAGTGCGACAAGGATCTTGTGGGCCATCGCATGACACACACTGGAAATAATGCTGTCTCACTGTGTTTTCTATAATTAATTTGCAGTACAACGCCCTCTTGTCAAAGTCATCCACACGCCAAATAATCCTTGTCCCCGCTAAAAATTTAAACGTCAGGGTAAAAGTTGCACTTAGAGCGTATGTATTGAACGCAGCCCAGGGTTGCGTTCAGAACTTACGCTCCAGGTGCTACTCGTGCACACAAACGTAATGTCGAGCTTCTGTACGCCTCAATGTCATATTTGTACCCGTCACTTCAAATGTATTGCCGAGCTTCAGTACGCCTCGCCTCATTTGAAGTGGGACATTGTACTGGCTCAGTACAAAAAAGAAACTACTCTTACAAACTCTTTTTCAAGTCGTATCCTACCCAACACTATATCACTTTTGTATATAGCAGTTGATATTAAATTATTAAGATGTGACTGGATAATATGCTTAACGTAATTATTTTTACCTGATACATTGTGTCTTTATTCATATTTCCACTCAATCGCATTCCTAATATTTCATCCTCTTTGCATTGTAATATTCTTCTTCGCTTTATATCAAAGTATGCTCTGGAAAAAATAATTTTCAATCGTCATTTTGACTTGTTTCATTTTCAGTGAAATCATATATTTTAAGAACAAACCTGAATGCCTTTTGTATGAGCTTAGCGCTCCTTTCTTTAAGCTCATGGGGCGCCTGGGATTTCAAAGTTCCCCTCAACTCTTTTTCCCACATTTGTCTCTTCTGTCTCTGATGCGTCAATAGTTTAATTAGCTGTCTTTAAAAAAGTTAATATTATGTTTTCACTGCCAATTTCACAGGAGACTAGCTTATCTTATATATATAAAACTCAAAGGTGACTGACTGACTGATATAGTGATCTATCAACGCACAGCTCAAACTACTGGACGGATCGGGCTGAAATTTGGCATGCAGGTAGATGTTATGACATGAAATAGGGAATGGAAGTTTGTATGAAACTTTGTCAATTTTAAACCGATCGGGCTGAGACTTTGCATGCAGGTATAAGAAGAATCATAGATGAATGTCATTGTGTATAATATAAGCCTGAGAACAAAAACTGTTTCCACACTTCAGCTCTACACCGAAGCGAAGCGAGGGCTGGCCGCTAGTTCTTCAATAAAACTAAAGCAATAAACCTGCTTTATGGAGCAGAAGGTATGGATCGATATATAGAAAATTAATTTTAACTAATAACATGACGAATACAGCACGAACTTTAGATGTTAGTTACTTTGTTATATTTCTTACCTAGATCGTTCATGGGCTTGAATCATGGCTGCCATTTGTCTTCTTATTATTATTTCTGAATCTTCTTGTTTTATTGATTCTTGATAACTGTTACTTTCTTCATCTACGTGATCGTCATCCCACCAATTGGTGACACGTACGAGCTCGACCTTTTTTAATTGTTCTTCTTCTTCGACTAAATTACAAACGTAAGTATTTTGATTAGTATAATTGGTCTCATTATTTCATCATCGTTTCTTGCATAGTTCTTAATTAAAATATGTGCATAATTAAGTTTTCAATGTCATTTTTTCGCGTAAATAAACAAAAGTAACAAAAATCAAAATTAACTTTAAACAAAAAAATTAATTGCCTACAAAAGCGAAAATGGAACTAAACAGTAAAAAATCATATTTGGTTTATGATTTGGAAGTCAGGCCAAGATCGAAACATGGGATAGATTTTCATTTGTACTTGGTAATACGTGTTTCAATCTCGACCCCGTCCGGCTTATCATTAACCAAATATTATTTTTTAGTTTTTAGTTCCATTTTCGGTTTTTAAAAATAATTTATATTTCATCCTTTTTAATGACAATTATGTCGTCCAAGTAAACAAAAACATAAATGCTCATAAAATAAAAACTACGGGATCAAACCAAATATTTTTTTTATGGAACTATAGGGCAAGTAGGTATTTCCTTTTTCTTTTGTAATCAGTTAACATATAAGCAAAGTATCGTGAAAATTACATCGCACAAGTAACATAAATGCTTATAAAAAACCAGCCAAGTGCGAATCAGACTCGCGCACGAAGGGTTCCTTACAACAAACCGCGAACGAAAAATCATCTGTTTGGTCTCGTCGCAACTTACAAAGCACATAACGAATCCGCGTTTTTAGTATTTGTTGTTTAAATACAGCATAATTATGGGACATGATAACCCAAATTTCACATTCCTAACTAATTTCGATTTTGAGATAGATCCCGTAATAAAAATGGTCTAAAAATGACAACTATGACGGCCTCCCATTTCTTCGTTCTTGAAAATAAAAAATAATAAATGTTATATTTATATTCTGCTCAACGAGCTCTAGCTAATGAGGTGTCATGCGGGGTTGAAAAAGACAAAAAATAGTATCGTTTCGTGTTGACCCCTCATGAAAAATAGTTTAATTATATTTTTAAATAAAAGTTTGGTTCAAGCATTTTACATAAAATATGAAAATTTTAGTTCTGTTTCTCATTCTGTATACGATCTTGAGATCCGTGAAAGGTAGACGACAGAGTGACAGCAATAGGGTTCCATTTTTACCCTTTGGTTACGGAACTCTAAAACTACTGGATTATATTTTAATGGGACCTAATGGAAACTATTCCGCATCGAACAAAAAACAATCTCATTAATCGGATTAATAATCTCGGAGTAGGTAATTGATGTTACATATATAAGAAAAGAAAACTTACCACCGAATTGCGAACCACCCCTTTTTTAAGTCGGTAAAAACATAAACAGCCGAGGAGTTTGTTTAAAAATGCTATGAATGCTTACAATCCCCTCTAGCATGACCACCGAAACGGGATATGATAAAGCGATATATCGGCCACGATAAAGCGATATATCGCGACTCCATAGTAGTCTGACAGTTAATGCCGATATATCGCTTTATCATATCCCGTTTCGGTGGTCATGCTAGAGGGGAATAAATGAGTTCAAAGTCAATATAAATAAAAAATAATAAATGTGGATTGATTAAGATTAAATAAGAATAATTGAAGAAGAAGAATAAGAGTCAAGAAGCAATTGTTTTTTGCAATTTTTCTAAAAAATAATATTTTATATGCTCGTATTATTTTATTATTTCTTTAATCACCAACTAAATATATAAGTAATATTTTAAATCGTTACTTAATCTCAAAATTTCTTGTTTTCTTTCGGCTGCTTTCTTGAATGTTTCTTTGATAAGTAATTCTACGTGCTCTGGTCTTTTCGAATGAGGTGGAACTTCGGACAGTTCAGCATCAAATGGTGTCAATTTGTGATCGACAAGACCTTGTCCCATGAACTGAATGTTGCTACATTCCAGTTTTCTAATGTGATGTTTCAGTTCTAAGATCCTGAAACAATCTATACTTATAATAAATCTGTAGAGATGTCAATTCTGTACATGAAATATATTTTTAAAAAAACTATCAGGGGGTGATTAGTGATCGATACTGATGCCAAAAATGCAATCAGTAAATTTTTTGTCTGTCTGTCTGTCTGTCTGTGTGTTTGTTCCTTATAGAAACAAAAACTACTCGACGGATTTTAACGAAACTTGGTACAATTATTCTTCATACTCCTGGGCAGGTTATAGTATACTTTTCATCACGCTACAATCAATAGGAGCAGAGTAGTGAAGGGAAATGTTGGGAAAACGGGAGAAGTTACTACATTTTTTAAGCTTCCGTCGCGTGTGCAGCCTTAATGATTAAAGTTACATAGAAATCATGTATGACGGAAATATTCTACATAAAATTGTCTAAAAAATATACCGCAACAGCATATGTCTATCTTTTATGGTTGACTCACAATAACACGTGTAACTCCCGATAGCTTAGCAGTTCGGAGCATTCTGATCATATTTGTTTACTCTTACGTTTATAATACTCTGACTCATCCCTAATTTAAAAAAGTTAACATTATTACCTATTCAATAAAAACAAAACATAGAAATCGGTATAGAAACACCAAACTTATACATGAAATAATGTCGAACGCGCCGTCGCACGTGAATACTGAATCATGCTATAAGGATTATTTTTGTGTAAAAGGCGGGAGATCCGAGAGCGAGCTGTCTAAATCTGTTTTCTGCGTCGCTCCCCCCCCCCCCCCCCCCCCTGGGGGACGATCGCTTCCGATGAAGCCTTAGAGGCCTTCCCGGCCAGAGGCAGCCCCTACGGGTGTTTTTTAGTCAGTACGAGTCTGACATAACCTTGCAGCCGGCTGTAGGGTATCCATGAGGATTTCTCACCTGCTCCCCCGTCTGGCAAGAAACAAAAAAATAAAAAAAAGAGAGCGAGCGAACTTCAATATTTGGCTGTTGATAAGTTCAGAGCGTTCGACCTTATTGACAGACAATAATTGAGAAATATTGAGAAACCGTGCTTATCAGCGCGACTTTTAGTCTTTAAATAGTTTATTTGAATTTCTTTTGTTGTTATTTTGTAAAATAGGTATTAGTTGTTTTGGTACTGTTGAAATATTCGTTCAAATTAAAAATTATTAAGCGTAGGTACTTTTATTAATTAAAATAGTTATAAGTATTTATTTTTAAGTGAAGTAGGTATAGGTAGATAGTATTGCACAGGCGTTTCAGCTTTATTTTCTTTTTTTTTTGTTGTGAGTTGTATATATTTCTGGTTATAATTCTATAAGAATATTTTAGTTCAAATAGTCACTTAGATTTTATGTGTAAGGTAGCTAAAGTTAGGACCACGTATTAGTTGTTTTGGTAGTGTTTAAATATTCGTTCAAAGTGTAATTTAATCATATAGGATGAATGTACGATGGCCCATCGAAAAGGAGTAGAAGCGGTAGACAGAACTTTAAGAAATATAAGACAAAATGATCGACCCATGGGCGGTATCACAGTTTTATTTTGTGGAGATTTCCGACAAACCTTAACGGTAATACCACGGGGAACCCGAGCTGCTGAGGTTAGGGCTTGCCTGAAAAGCTCTTATTTGTGGCGTGATATACAATCGGTGCATTTGACTATAAACATGCGAGTGAGAACTGTAGATAACCCGGATGATCGTGAATTTTCTGATATATTATTAAAGAAAATACCTTCACCAAAGATACCTATCCACTGCTACACCAAGGAAAACTTATTCTGACGCCTGAGTTATGTTGTATAGTGCAATCCCAACAACATCTTACATCGTCAGTTTACGGTGACGTAACAAATATATTAAATAAGAACAATTCTTGGCTATGCGAAAGGTCCATTTTAACTCCTCGCAATGACCAGGCATCTGAGATTAATAATAAAATACTGTCGAATATCCAGGGGAAAGCAAAGTTTATAGTTCAATAAATAGAATGGCCGATGAACAAGAAGCCACTAATTACCCGATAGAATTTTTAAGTTCTTTAAATATGCCCGTACTTCCTTCTCATGAAATTTGTTTAAAAATTGGCATTCCGATTATTCTGCTCCGAAATTTAAGACCACCACAAATTTGCAATGGAACTCGGCTTAAAGTAACCCAGTTGCAACAAAATGTAATCGAGGCTCAAATTTTAATAGGTTGCGGTGCAGGAGAAACCATCTTTATTCCCAGAATTCCCATAATACCAAATAATTTTCCATTCCAATTTAAAAGAACGCAATTCCCAGTATCGGTGTGTTATGCAATGACAATAAATAAGGCTCAAGGGCAGACCTTTCGTGTTGTTGGAGTAGATCTCGGTGTCAGTTGTTTTTCACATGGTCAGTTATGTCGGTCTTTCCCGGGTTAGCAGTCCTAGATTTTTTTATGTTCACGTTCCGGACGGGTCCAATTTCGTGGGTATACTCACGGGTCACGGCTACTTTAACAAACACCTTTGTAATATAGGTATTTCTGACAGCCCTCTGTGCAGAGCCTGCCTGGAGGCGGATGAGACGAGCGCCCATGTCCTACTGGAGTGCAGGGGCGTTGCAAGACAAAGGACTTCTCTAATGGGAAGCCCGAAGACAATAGTAGAGGCCTGCAGCAACATTCGGGGACTGCTGAGCTTTCTGGAGGAGCTGGGATGGCAGGACTGATGCCAATCCCCACGCAAAATAGGCACTAGGTGTCGAGTTGCGGAAACAGCCCGCCGTACTACTAAGACTAAGACTAAGACGGGTCCAATTTCAACGTAGTCTACCCGGAAGCTTTGCGCTGAAGTATTTTCATTCTATATGTACTTAAGACTCATGTGAAAGCGATCTAAACAATATTACCAATACATTAACATAATAACATACAAGGAGTTACACGCTGATGGTCTCGGGGCACAGTGATAATAATAATATTCTGCGGTTCCTTATTGCGATATTTTTAACAGTATTATATTTCCCTACTAAAATACGAAAGTTAATCTGTCTGTCACATCAAAACCACGGAACCCTGAGGAAGGACATATGCTACTTTTTTACGAAAAACGACGATAACGCGGACGAAGTCGCGGGCAAAAGCTAGTACAAAAATAAATGTATTAGAAACGGAAAAATTAATTAAAGATCTTATTGTTAGTTGTAACAATAACAAATACCTTAAATTCAATATATCCAATACCTAAATTGTAATTGAAAACTTACGAACCTACATTGTTTTTAAAGAAAATATAACTAGAAAAAATTCTACGCGGACCAGGCAGCAGACGGGACTCGAACCCGCACCCTTCGCAATCCGGGCGAATGCACTGACAAATTATGCTACCGTGGCCCTCACGGACCGCGTCAAAATTCTTCTAGCCATTCTTAAGCTGCAAGACAGCGCCATCTCTTCGCATTATAGGTAACCCACAATGTCAAATGTTACATGCTTTAAAATAATAAAAATTGTAACTACATTGTTTTTGTTGAAGTAACATTGTTTATCTCTGAAATTTGAAAAATGTTTGGTATGTAAGTCGTGGGTGGAAGCTACTTTTTCTACATCAATATTTAAAGCTTCAAAGGTAAAAAAAATCTTTTGCTTCAAAAGCTCATAATTTCGTGTAAATAGCTTAGTGTTGGTTACCTTTTGATGATCGCTTTGACTAGATCAGTCATGTAGCGTGTCTTCTGCACTTGCAGGTTTTGCTGCAGACACTCCAACACATCGTTGTGTAGCTGGATGTAGCGTCCCAACATGCCGGTGAGGCGCATCACGACCGCGCACAGAGTTTTGTCGTGGAATTTACTGTTCTGGGTAAAATACCTTTTTTTTACAATTAGCTAACTAATTACCAACTGATGTTAAGTGTTGTTAAAGTCCAGACGCGATGATAGCTGGTGCAGCAGTTGTGAACTTCCACACTAACCGAAAATAAGAAGGAACAGGTGCGCTGGCAAAGAATTTCAATTACGAAAAGTACAACAAAGGTAGGAGTTACCAAATCTTTTCGCTCGTGTAGGAATCGTTGCATCACAGTTAGTTTTATAGTGATCCTGGCAATTAATAACCTAATTAAATAATCAGTATTCTGATGAAACAGACCTGAAAAGGCTGCGAAACGTCAATAAATAAATAAAGTTTCGTGCATTAACCCGTAAAAACTAGTTTTATTTAATGAGTGATGTGCGTGAAAACCTAAGAAACAAATATGTTATTTATCTTAGGTTTAAGTAAAAATGATATTGCTAGTACCTGATATTCTAAGTCGAGTCGTACTATATCTTCTAAGCGGATGAGGGCTTCCTTCCATTTTTCAAAGTAAAATTCACTGGACATTTTGAATACATGTGATAAGAAAGCTTACTTCATGACACGGAAGTCATACCTAAATTATTGTAAGAAAGTGGAAACGAGTAGGTCATGAATAAACTTAGGTATTTGACAGTGAATTTATTCCCGGTCCCGGTAAGTCGACCCATTACCTGGTCCATCCATCCACAGGTGCCATTTTACTTTACCCGTAGTTCTACGTTGTTCGGAATTTGGTTCTACCTGTACCATATCGTTATTTACTTGTGTTATTTATTGTCCTTAACTTTCTTGTCTTCTTTTATTTCCTAAGTACCCATTGTGAGAAATTTTAAGGTCATCCTTCATGAATGGTGAAAGTTGAATTCAGTTGTTGCAAAATACTTTGCAAGTGCGGCATAAAACCGGTATCGGAATGAACCAATTTCTTTTACCTTGTAAAAGCTTTACACAATACTGCACTGTATACCTGAATAATTAGACGCAATATCCCCATACGTTTCCACTAATTTCAGGAAAAAAATGAATCTTTATAAACTCCTATCAATAATAAATGATAGCCGTTCTTCATTGATTGTTGCTTGTTAGTTATTGTAAAAATTTCAGATCTCAATTAGTTATAGTCTGGTGACGGATACATACGCTATATTATGTACCACTGAACTACATGGTACATTGGTATAAGCATTAATTTCCTGGCATTTTTGGTGATGGTAGGTACCGGCACCGTCACCTGGCGGGTGCGCGGCCATTCAGAGACGGGTTCCGCGACCACACCCGCCCTCTCGGCACGCACTAGGGGGACCGCGGTCCTCATAGTGCGCGTCGGGTGACGGTGCAGGAGTATTTTCTGGTTTTTAGGGCAGGGCCCGTTCACATCAGCGAGCTCCAGGGCTGGCTGAAGAGGACAGGGAGGAGCCCCACATACCTTCTTCTCGCTCCTCCAGTGGTTGAAGGATGCGTAAGGTATTTTCCAGACACAAAAAAAGAAAAGGTACCGGCACCGTGTCACGTTGACGACGTCGTGACGTGGAGATGTGGAGAAGCACTAACGCCGCTTCATACAATCCGTGACGTTGCGTGGGGATGAACACGAACAATGCAGCATGGAAAGAGAAGCGTCTTCTCTGTCTGTGTCCTTAAGATTTTGTACGTCAAATTATTTTCGCACAATTTAACAATTTCAGATATCATCATCATCATCATCAGCTGATGGTCGTCCACTGCTGGACATAGGCCTCCTCAAGGAATTTCCAAACACAACGGTCCTGCGCTTTCCGCCTCTAGCAAGCTTGATGTCGTCAGACCACCTTGAGGGATTTACCGACACTGCGCTTCTCGGTTTGAGGGCGCCATTAAAGCACCTTGGGACTCTAACGTCCATAGGTTTCAGTATCAGATATAGCAATATATAGTTACATGTCGGGATGGGTTTCGAAATTATATGCCAGTTATCGCTTGACACTGATAGTTCTTTATTCACCACACAGTTCACACAGTTCTTGCTTAAACACGCAATACTACACTTAGTGTAAATCGCACTTGAACACTTACACTTTGACCGCCTTTGATTATTCCGAAATCGCTGTTGAAACTAAACTGTCATCACTTTGAAACCAAGCTGTCCATTGGCGCTTATATAAACGCCAATCGACGCGTTCCAGAAAAGTCCAGTTTAATTGGGAGGTAACGGCACACGTACTTACTTTTACGCAGGTAACGCGCATGAGTCGTAAACAAGTGCAGGACCCCTGCCCTACCACGAACCAATATAGAATTCGTATCGTTTACGAGTCTGTAATTTCATTGTCAAATGTGTACTGATTTTTAGTTCTCGTTACGTACTTTGTGCCGCTGCTGTTCAAGTTTCCATACAAAATTTGACATTGACATTTCGGTTTGCAAACTATTCGAATTTGATAATGGTTCGTGCTAGGGGTACTGATGTCGTTGCACTTATGTCACCCTTACGCCGCATTGCATAAGGCTCATATTAGAATGAACCGCGCCATTCGGCCTCAAGCCGCGGCCCGCTGGTTAAATCTGTTTCCAGCATGTTCGCGGTTTTGCTAGCGAGCGAGGTTCGAGAGCATTTGTGACAATATTATCACTGTGAATTTCAAAATATAACCCATTTTGTTGCTGTACCTCTGAGCGTTGAAGGGTAAAGGTGACGTTATCATTGGCAGCGGAAAACTTTACGTCGTCCCCAACGACGGACGGGGGAAATAGGCGATCGCACTTGACGGTTGCGAGAGGCTACGCTGACGACAAAATTGAAACCCTTTGTTAAAAACTACTCACTCCAAAAAGAACTCTGAACATAGCGGGGTTAGAGTTTAGAATGGAGTGTAGGTATTACCGAAATACGGGCGGCTGTATCTTGTTTGGTGCCGCAACTTCCGGCTGCGCTGAATGCTCGGCCATCTTGTCACCGGAAGTAGTAAAGCCTTCCGTGGCGTCTGTCGGCGTGCTCTAAATGTGTTGTCGGCGTTTCGTTACTGCAACCCCCTTTATTTACGGGAGCGAGAGAGCTTTTTGTTGCAAATGTTGTTACTGGGTCGTCTCAGAGCTTTGAAGTGTCAACGCGTTTTGTTAGCATACTTAACTTGAAACTTAACAGATAGATAATGACAGTAGACAGTAATATTGTGATTTATATATTTTCTTGAAATATTTTGTGAGTAAATCTACTCTTATTAGAAGTGGCTAGGCAACCTTAAATTTAAAATAAATTCTTCAACCTTAACTAATATACTTAGTTATATTACTACTAATATAAATAAAGTAATGTATGATATTATTTGACAATACTCTTACACATAGTATGTTTTGCAGTGCTAAAATAGACATTAAAAAAAATGTTTTTGTTCACTTCAAAATTTTTCGTGTAACAAGCTGTCCAACGATAATTCTGTTGCTGAGCATCTTAAATCCATCTCATCTTACATATGTTTGTATCTCAAAAAGTCATAATAAGTACTGGCAGTCCAAATTTTCAGTGTTCTCTTGCTGTTACAATAACAAGAAAACGTAAATTTCAGTGCTATATGTACGGTTTGAGAGTTCGCATCGTTCTAACGTTTAAGATTATCACCATGTTAAAAAATTATAAACTTCAGTATAGGTAAAATAAATACATTCTTTTTTCAATAAATTTCCCTTAAATAAAACTAACAATGAAAGACATCATCTGTTATCGTATTAGTAAGATGACACTTCCGATGCTCGACAAAATTTCAAGACACCATCCCTGAAGGATTCCACAGCCGATGTAACCGTATACGATGAAAGTTCTCATAAGAGGGCTCGCGAAAACACGATACATCGCTAGGGACGAGAAAAACGGAGCAGAAATGTCACCAAAATAACAAACAGAGTTCTGTATTTGCGATTTTAATGCCATTTTTCCCCATCAATGAATAGAGTCAATGAAATTTTAAAGTAGGGGAAACTACCCAATCATTGGCACTCTTCCTATTATTGGCACTTTTGAGTTTAGTTCGAAAAAACAGGGAAACAATAGATTATAGGAATAATGCTGCCAATTTTCAAATTTCGAAACCATACTAGGTTTTTCTTTTCAATATGTAACGACCTTGAATAATCTATTGTCTCCTTGTTTTTTTCGAAATAAACTCAAAAGTGCCAATAATTGGTCGAGTGCCAATGATTGGGTGGTTTCCCCTATTTCTTGTCTTACGAAGTGTAATGTTCAATAAATCAGAAATCAATATATCTTTATTCGATTTTTTGGCGGGATCGGGAAGCGTCACATTAGCAGTTTTGTTTTTCTTGTTAAAAATTGTGTTGTGGCGGATGTTAGTGTCTAATAATGGTGGATTATTAACCACTAAGTGTTGGGGAACATGCACAAGTGTTAGCAAGTGAAACAAAATAGCGGAAAGTGTCTTCCGACGTTCCCTCAAGAAGTCCACCACCAACAGTAAATCCCCATACTTTTACTGAAACATGGGAAAAGGGGAATTGACTTGACTGCCACTTACTTTGACTTGACTTATTACTTTGACCACGAGTGCTATAGTATTTGTATACCTACATTTAACACTTGGCATTGGCTAAATGCACAAGGCGTGCGAAGCCATTTAGAGAAAAAATAAATATCTTTATTCAAATTGGATGTATAGTACAACTCTTATGAATCATACAAAAAAAAATCTCTTCCACTCGTTATTGGACATGTTTTTTAGCTGCGGAGAAAAACGAGCGAAGAAAACTCCACAACATTAAAAGTAACAATATTTACAAATCATTATGTTATTACAGCGTCAATACAATCATAATTTATTTAATATAGAAAACCTGTTGGAATGATTGGAACAGTTCAAACCCAAGCATTTTTGTAAGTACTCATGCTAAGAGAGCTGATTTCTTCGCGTCTGCTTCTCTACCATTTTTATCACGTTCAGTTGTCAGAGTCTCATTCCCCGTAGCATGAGCACCACAATTTACATTATATCACGTTTTTTATCGCGCGTAACTGACAAACTCCATAGTAATTTGACAATTGAGCGTGATAAAAAAGAGCTATATATCATATCGCGGTGCTCGTGCTAGGGGCTAGGGGCAGCTTCGTCTAATTCCCAAACTCTTTAGTACTTTCTCTACTCTAGTGGGGTGGAGTTATTTGCTGAGGCCCTAATTATGTAAAACAATTGACAATCGTTTTTTTTTCAGGGTAATTTTAGACACTAATTGGCGCCACTGCTGTTTGAAGTGTTTCGGTGGGAAATCATTGATGAGTTTCACTTGGTTTGCAATCGTTTATTTCCAGTGTGGGTTTTCAGGGTAATTTTTGACACCAGTTGACGCCACTGTGTCCTGAAGTGTTTGGACGGGAAATCGTTGATGAGTTTCTCTTGGTTTGACGTTGTAACTGTTAGTATTATTTTTGGCTCAATGTCTAGGAAGCTAATATTTAACACTAGTGGATTTGCACTGACGTGCTCCTAGCATGCATTATTTTTGTTTCTATCGTTTAAATTTTAGTTTTCTATAAAGATAGTGTAATTATATCAGAAATTATTGTTCAGCGATGTGCTTGATTACACGTAATATTCTAACTACAACGTTAGGTTTTTCTTTGTCGTTCTGTGACACGTTGAAAGCTCCAGTAATCTTGTTCCCGTGGCTTCCCTCAGGACTCCATAATGCGATATTGTCGAAAAATACGCACAGGAACAGCGAAGAGTGGCGTACCGGGACCAAACCTGGCTGTCATAAAATATTATGTTACGTATATTTCTCGTGTAAAAAAGGTGTATTGATGACACCTAATCTAAAAATATTATATCCAACAGGTATTGCACACACCACACTTTTTTTATAGCTAGGTAGGCAAAAAATTCTACCCCCCTGATGTTTATTAAGTGGTGGTAAAATCCAGACGCGACGATAGTTAGTGCCTTAGTTATAAACTGCCACACCATCTATTCTCACTTTGCCGGCCTGCAGAAATGGTTTTTTATGCCTCTTTTAAAGGACTCTTACATTGTAGGAAAGAGAAACGCGTACGCGGGTAAGAATTCCACTTGTCAAAAGTACTACAAAGAAATGAGTCACCAAATTTCTGCTTTCATGTAGGAATACTGAATTGGGAGGGATAGAAATATAATAACGCACCAGGTGTCAGTATAGACATATTAACCGACAAGGAATGTTTGGAAGCTGTAATAAGCGATAGTTTGGCAACCTTTAGCTATCCTTTTCACATATTTTGGGCCTAGCAAATGCCAAATGTTTGTATGATGCATATGAGCATATGTTCATGGTTGTTGAAAAATAAATCTAATTATGCTTATCCGTGTATCATTATATGTTATGCTATTCGTTGCCTTAGCATTCCATAAAAGAAGAGTTTCAGTGTTTACTGCGGGGCTAGGCTAATAGGGAATATGCATGTAATTCAAATAATTCTCATTTTATTTTTATAAACTTTATTACTTTTAAGTTGTCCCTCCGTCAATATTTGTAAATAAATTTTCTTAAAACAAATTAATGATATAAAAGTGCGAAAAACTCGTGCGAAATTCAAATATTTGAAACGCAACAAGGGCGGTTGTGGCGTCATAACATAAACATAAAAACAAACAAAAGTGACGTTCACAGGATATGCCAATGTCAACGAGATTATAGGTCGAGTGCGTAGATGTTCGCGTTCCACCTAGACACCGTTTGCAACTTTTCTCTATGACATTATTTTTTTCATCGACGATGTATGATACATAATGTCTATTTGATTGGCGTAAGTTCCAACTTCCATCCGCAGTGAAGGTTTGGAACGCAAAATGTCAGTATCTTTTAAAGTCATTGATCTTGTTTGTTTGTCGTGCTCCGTGCTCGCGCTTAAGGCAGCGCAGGCCCTTAGGAATATTTCTTTATTTAAATGTGGCGTCCTGGAAGTTATAGTCATATAAATAAATTTTTAACTCTCAACTTGCTGTACCTATAACCCCTTCAGGATAAAGCGAACAAAGAAGCGTGAACCGGGGCTTATCATGGCATCTACGTTTTTGGAATCGCAATTGAATTGAAACCAAACCGCTGACGTCACACGAACAGAGCCTATATTTCGGACAAGCTCTCCGCCTGCCCACCCCAGCGCAGGCTCGATTTATTAGCCGCGCAAACAAGTTGCAAATTGGCCTGTAGGAGAGACGTTTTCGCTAAATACCTATAAAAATGTCTGCTCACTGTAAAATATTGTAACTAGCGCTGTGGCGTAAGGTACACGCGGACGCGGGAATTATTGTTGCTTTATAGTTATAATACTATGGCACATTATCTTTTCCCCCTGATCCATATATTCTCACTCATGTATCTCCACTAGTTTAGAGAGAGAGACGAAGTTTCCAGCAGTCCTAACTTCACCGTGCGGGCGCCGGGTCCATCGTGTGGGAGAGAGAGAAACTCTGAGCAGTTCCCGGCACTTGCGACCCAGGTGTAGGTTTAAGGAGGCCCCCTTTAAGATGCGCATCAACGCTCACCTTCACCGTTCGAGCTGCCCGCCCTTCCTAGCCTTTGATAGGAGCCTGGTAGTGCAGCTTTAGTTACTCGTTCCAAAATTGAACTTATTGTAGTTCTTGACAGGCAAGACCTAGGTCTTTTAGAAGGTTATAGAGAGATTATGCTGGTATATAAATTAACTAGATAGCCATTTTTAGTTAGTACATTGGTTAGATCGAAATGTTTAGTCAATTTTATTGTGTGGTCTTTTGGAATGTTAGTGTCCCACGGTACAGTAAGCTCTATTAGTACTTTATGTTTGATGTGCCTAGATAAGGGGAATATGTCCGGCCTGGATGACGAAACGCCAATATCCTCTGGTATTTTATAATGCTTTTCATACGTATCCAATGAAATAGTCCCGTCAGGTGCAGACCTAGAATTGAGAAATGCTTGCTTTTCGAGTTAACAATTGAGCCTTCTTTTATAAAACAGATAATTATATTATACACATAAATATTTCTTAGTATTTATATTGTTTTATTTCCTTGTTTGCTGTCTTGAAACTTGATCCGGTGGTATTTTGAAGTTGTTGGTTGTGTTAGGTAATAATAAATCTTACATGATTTTTCATTTTGAAATTTGTTAAAATTAATGTTTTTTAAAAAATACAATTATTAATTTCTGTTATCTTATCAGTTTGTTTCTATTCACAATCTGGAACTGTCAGGCGCTGTCTAGTCTCAAAAAAATAAAAGAAAAAAGGGCCATCTCTCTTATTTTCAGATTTTATATTACTTTTTTTATTTGTTAATTAGTAAGCTCTTCATCCTCTATCTGGCCTGAGAGCAAATATCTACAGGGTAGTGCGCTTTCGCAGAAGGATCCTATTCACTCTGGCTCTAAAAGAGCCGGATTACTATGAAATACAGACGCAGGCAAATCCATTCTTTCGCTGTACGCATTATAAAAGTATTTGAGAAGCGTTTGATGCGAAGGTGAGAAACAGTTACCAAGAAGAGATGGTAACCTGTAGATGGTAGAAGGCGGAAGGGGGAAATTAGTTAGTGTAACTCCTGCGCACACTTTCCGAAGTAATATGAGAACACAATGGAAAATCCAAAAACCTCTCTGTGTTCTGTAGGACATAATTGTTATTCGAAAGTTCATAACTTGCGCCGCGGTCTAACCTAGAAGTCTGTATAAATTGTGGCGCTTTCCACGTTTGGATGGCTCATTTGGGTCGGTCCGCGGGATACTTTACCGTCGGCAACGTGAAATATCGTCCTTCCTTATCTTCTTTATTAGCTGAGAATGGCTACCGTCTAGAAGCTCGCCGCGGGAAATATTATTATGCGACCGCGTTTCATAGCCGAGTGGGAATCGTTATTATTTAAATTTTAACAAGTAGCCAGTCAAGGCAAAGAGGCAATAGTTAATTTCTAATTTATTTACGATAAAGATTTAGACGAATAAAAACCGGAATTAGTACCGCAATTTAAATTTTAATTTGTCTAAAATCTTTATCGTTGCTATTTATTATTGATAATTTTTCTCAGTTCCCTCTGTCACCCACGCTCTGCGTTGGAAAATTCAGGCGTATTCTATGTGTTTTTTTTTTATTTTCCGCCGCCCTAGGAAAATTCTCGCAGAAGAGTAATCAATCAGTGTTTTTATTTGAAACTCATAAATTCATAAAAATAGTAGGAAAAATGATAAGCTATTCGAATATTTGAAATTTCTAAGTACTACTTCTACA
Source organism: Chilo suppressalis (assembly GCA_902850365.2). Lineage (NCBI taxonomy): Eukaryota > Metazoa > Arthropoda > Insecta > Lepidoptera > Crambidae > Chilo > Chilo suppressalis. The sequence continues at coordinate 25,148,061 of OU963901.1, read as the reverse complement.
AAATTAAGGACTGATGTTTTTATATATAAAAAGGTAGCAGATAAACTCCTGTGTTGTTATTTCAAAGCAGTTTTCAACACTACAAACTTCAGTGGGTTTTTAATGCGATTTCAGATTAGAGATTTAAGAATTTATTTATATTAGTAGGTATAGAAAGATATAAAACATACTTGAAGAGGTAATTTGATGAACCGTATAGCTTGCTTGTTTCACTATGTGATGCAATGTGATGTACTGTCTGAGCTGATTTAACATCCGATGAACTCGCTGTCGATAGTAACGGAGGCTGTGCTTACTGAATTGCAAACCTGATAGTCTCATATGCACATATTATGATGTTCTATAATATGAGGAACTGGCGAACAAAAGTGTATAATAACGCATCAGCCCCTCTAGCATGACCACCGAAATGGGATATGATAAAGCGATATATCGGCATTAACTGTCAGACTACAGTGGAGTTTGACAGTAGTCTGACAATTAATGCCGATATATATATATCGCTTTATCATATCCCGTTTCGGTGGTCATGCTAGAAGGGCAGGTACAAGTATTTTCTTTTTATACTCCGGAGGTTTTGTGCCCGCTGAATTTGAATTTCAACTCATTTTCAATCAAAACCGCCTAAAACAGTGTTAAAATTACTAAAATTTAAAATAAAAACTAAGTTAAAAGCTCACTGTAGGTATGTCATACAGTTTTTTACAGCTCCTGTAAAATTTTATTTTATGCAGGTAATTATACCGTTTTGTTCGCCAGCTTCCCATATATTGTAGGCTAAAATCCAAGTAAAAATAATAATTTGAAAGCTTATTGTAACTCCTTTGAATAGTCTGAAGTGTTTGTCCTGCCACAAGTACCTCTAGCACGAACCATTATACGCAACCGTCAAGTGCGATCGCCTATTTCCCCGTCCGTCGTTGGGGACGACATAAAGTTTTTTGCTGCCAATGATAACGTCACGTTTACCCTTCAACGGTCAGAGGTACAGCAACAGAATGGGTTATATTTTGAAATTCACAGTTATAATGTCGTCAAAAACGCTATCTACTGTCGCTCGCTAACAAAACCGCGAACATGCTGGAAACAGATTTAACCAGAGTGCCGCGGCTTGAGGCCGAATGGAGCGGTTCATTATAATATGAGCCTTATGCAATGCGGCGTAAGGGTGACGTAAGTGCAACGTCATCAGTACCCCTAGCACGAACCATTATCGAATTCGAATAGTTTGCAACCGAAATCAATGTCAAATTTTGTATGGAAACTTGAACAGCAGCGGCACAAAGTACGTACCGAGAATTAAAAATCATTACACATTTGACAATGACATTTCAGACTCGCAAACGTTACGAATTCGATTTTGGTTCTTGCTAAGGGTGCTGTTCAGGACTTTTTTTGGTAAATCCTCTATTCCCGGTCGCTCTTGTGGGGGTTGCCACCGGAGGCCAATGGTAATTAAAACTGAAGTGGGGGCAACGATGAAATCATTCTGGGAAAAAGAGACTGTAAACGAACCTAAAAATTTGAACATCAAACTTTTTAAATCCAAGACCTATCAGTTTCTCTTGTATATCTTAAGGGAAATTTTCTTTCGTATTGAGCGTTTGCCCGGACTTTTCTAAGTAAGATGTTTAGCAAAATATGTATCATTATTTCACAGTGTTGTTTTCCTGCAGTATGTAATAAGAAAATATATTTATTCGGATTTCTGAGAAATGTCAAACACCTAATACTGACTGCTTTTAAAGACATAGTGACATTTTTCCGTGTAATGGCGTAAAACATATATAAATAATCTCTAAAATGGCAGCTACCGAAATTGGAAGTTAGATTTCATTTTACAGAATCGCCCGCCCTTCAGGTACTTAGTAAATAATTCTTACACTTGGCATTGACACCAACTAAGTACAAAACGTATGATTTTCTTTTATGCTCTAAATATGTTTACTACCTGGCTTGTAAATATTGTCTGTGTTGTTTGATTCTTTCAATATTTCTCCTTTCCTGCATGTCCAGCCTTAGATTAAAACAAAAGGGGTAGATACGGTACGCTCATACTTGCATCAAACAAAAACTGATCCCACGGCAGCGCGAACGGGACGGCGAGATCCGCGTCACTGCATTACCGACCCGAACGAAACAGCACGTTAAGTTTCAACGGCAGCGCGAACGAGACGGCGAGATCCGCGTCACTGCACTACCGACCAATCACGCGACCAGTACTCGAGTCACTACCGAATAAGATTCAAAACAAACAGCAATTTTTATGAAAAAATATATTTTATAGTACTTACGAATGGAAAGTGATGCCGTGGGTTTTATTTTTAGTTCTTGAGCAATTTGAGCACTTTTTAAAACACACTTAGGCATTGTTTTATCATATAAACACAAAATATTAGTAATATTTCTTTTTGGCGTTCACATGTACGTCGTTTGTATGTCAAGTTGTGACTAAAGCGATTAGGGTCGTGGACCACAATTCATGCGGATCACTTTTGTGAGGCTAGTGCCGTATCTACCCTTTTTGTTTTAATCTAAGTGTCCAGCATGGTAGGGCAGGCCTAAATGAAGGTCTGTACAGTTAATTTTAATTTATTTCCAAGCTTGTGTCCCTTTGATAAAAGAACAAGGCCATGCATCACTGGTACAATTGCATTAGCTCGTGGCTAATTCGCGAACTCTTAATAGCAGCTGCAATCCTATATTTCTTGATTAAGAGATCGTAAAAACGTCGTCTCACTCTGATTTATGATGAGCAAGCGGGACAGCAGATTAGTCTATTTGTATCGTGTACAGTACACAAGCCGTGAGGCATGGTGATGGATTCCGCTTTGTGCTAGCGTTTGGTTGGTGATTTTGCGTGAAATATGTTGCGGAGTTGTTTATGGCGGCTATGTGTTATTGCGAAGCGTTAAAATGTCAACTGTATTATGATGAAAGATACGATTCAGTACAGTGGTCGTTAATTTTACTGTATCTGCCGGTTGGGTGCGCTTATACGGATGTTTTTGTTGTATGAACCCACTTAAGATTTTAAAGAGGGGAATGGTCATTGGCCCTATACACCAGCAAGTGCATGATGCTATCTTCTTTCCTTTGCAGTTGCTGATACTGTTGGATAATAAAATGTGCTGATGGCGCAACATCCAGATAATCGCAGCTACGCTAAAGCACGGATATTAAACAGGTTACATGTTAATTTTGCAATACTTCAGTATTCCCGAATGAACTGTTTCATAGCGCTGATGAAGCGACTAACAGCACTGCTGTGTCAATGAACAGCACTGCTGACTAGTTCTGTGGCAAGGTTCCCAACTTAGGGGTTTTGCCCCCAGATGTGCTAGAAGTGTTAAAACGGACTTTTTTAGGGGCTGGAAATTTTGGGGGTTCTTTTAGGAGCTTTTATCAAAACTTGCAATTAAATCGAAAAACAAAGCGTGTGTTTTCTTTCAGTTTTGTGCGTAGTATGGAACCACCACGATATGAAACGACTGAACCGACTGTGTGGCGGGTCGTTTAGGCTGTATGGACTAAAGTTAAAAAATAGCTAAATAAGATTTAACAGCCTATCAGCTCATTTTCGTTTGATTGTCCTTTCGGAAACTGTATTTATTCAACAAAATTATTTACTGTTACTAAATAGTTCCGTTTCAATTTATGAGCAACGAAAGAATCTGGGTAATAAGTAGGTACTTAAAAAATTGTATTTTTAGGGGAAATTAAAAAATACTTAGGTGAAAATTTTGGTAAGGGTTGGTAACACTGCTCTGTGGTGACAGAACATTTAGCTGTATCATCATCATCAACAGCATATCTTAGTCCACTGCTCCACATAGAAAGGTTGACTGGTACAAATTGCTACCTTGGCAATAGGGCCGCCTTTTGTGTTTGCGTTCCTGTACTTTATATATTTTTTGTAATAGTGCAATAAAGAATATTCATTCATTCATTCACATAGGCGTCTCCAATTGCACGCCACTGGGATTGATCTTGGGTTACTCGTATCCAGCTCCTACCAGCCATCTTGCGCAAATCGTCACTGCACTGTGCCTGTATACATCGACTTTCATCAAATCTTTGCCTTAGCTTCTGCTTCCAAATTCATAGCAATATTTTGCTCTATAACGTGACAGAAGTATTGAATTTCAAAAAAGTTATCAAAAATCTTGACTGTGAGATTGAGTTTGACGATACGAGATATTGACGACCTCCGTGGTCGAGTGGTTTGTTTCATGGTGTTCATGGTGTCACGCCGGGTTTCATGGTGTCGCCGACTCGAGAGGTCCCGGGTTCGAATCCCGGCGGGGGCAGATGTTTGTGTGATGAATGCGAGCATTTGTATTCCAGTCATGGATGTTTAATATGTATTTCTATATATATATTTACTTATATATGTACTGTATATGTATTATATCCGTTACCCTAGTATCCCATAACACAAGCCTTACAGTGCTTACTTTGGGGCTAGGCTAATTGGTGTGTATTGGAAATAAAAAACAAAAAAAAAATGTTACAGAATCGCCACACAAAATCGCAAACGATCTTCACCAGGGTCGTGACGTACGATTGGTGATATAGCGTTCCCCAGTGGGTAGCGGCCCTGCAACTTATTACCCCTCGGACGTTACGTTAGACAATGTGCACTCGCTTGCAATTTATGTGTTTAGTTCTCCTCCTTGCGTGCTTCGCGATGGTTTTTATTTGATTCCCGTGAGTTATAGGCGCTAGCCGCGTCGAGTCGGTGTTTTGTTTCAGCGGTAAGGAGCCTGTACTGAAATAGTGACGACGACTTATCACTTACTAGCTGTACCCCGCGGTGTTATCAGCCGTTTGTTAGGGATATTTCCCCGCAGTAAAACGCAGCCTATGTGTTAATCCAGGCTGTCAGCTAACTCCGGACCAAATTTTATTAAGTCGCTCCTGTCTTTAGACGAGAAGAAGTAACAAATATATACATACAAACTGTTGCCTTTATAATATTAGTGTATTTTTTATTTGTTAACATTATCAAAACATTAGAGAGAAAGATTGATTTGCAATGTCGCATGGCATCACGTCTTGGTACAATTTTTACTTAGAATTTACGTCACGGCTCACGAGCCACTACTCTCAAACTCTGACGCGCTTCTTTGTCATCTTTAGTTAGACGAGTTTCCTGTAATGTAACCTTAGAGCATATACCAATTAAGTCCGTGATCATACCTATTCTTAGCGGCAAGGACACTTTGTTACTGATAAATAAGTGTTACTATTAAAACGACAGTGGAAAGAAAATCACATAGATGCCACTTTGAACGATACATAATATGTATATATCATTTAAATAAGTTTTTTCTGCGCCGATCTGTTTTATGACTAGTTTTTTTTTCATTTTTATTGTTCACAACGCTGAAGCGGTTACTATTTCGCGTATGATTTGATGTTCGCTTGACAAAAAATGTAAAAAAGTATGGCGGGCCAAGTGAATTTCGTTTAAGCGGCACTATGTAACTTTTTTAATAGGAAAATATTATTTTATGAATATGTTTTTATGGCGCTACTTCTCACTTACAAAGAGATATGTTTTTTTTTGTAAAAAAAAAACTAGTCCTCGTTTCTGTAAAGTTACTAAAGTGGCGTTTAAGCGATTTCGATTTTCCAGTAACGAAATAGAACACTAGCTTCATACGTGTACAAGTTCTATATTAAGTTACTGTGTCTAATTCATGATTAAAGAAGTATTTCTTTTGCAGTAGCGAAATATATGTTAAATTTTTATTTTATCTATTTTTATTTTATTTTTTTATTAACACACCAATTAGTCTAGTCCCAAAGTAAGCACTATAAGACTTGTGTTATGGGATACTAGGGTAACGGATAGAATACATATACTTTACATATATAAGTAGTATAGAAATACATATTAAACATCCATGACTGGAGTACAAATGCTAGAGTTCATCACACAAACATCTGCCCCCACCGGGATTCGAACCCGGGACCTCTCGAGTCGGCAACGCCATGAAACCCGGTGTACAAACCACTCGGCCACGGAGGTCGTCACATTGACTGTGTTTAATGAAAAAGTAAGATAAAAACAGACCCGGAATTTTTTCTCTGCTTTTCTCGGTAAAGGTTCCTGCGCCGTAATTTTACGAGCTTTTCAAGTTTCACAAGTGCTCGTAACAGCCAAAACATAAAAAGCGTTTTTGGATTTGGTTGGAAGACGCGTATTCAGTTTTAATTTTATTCACTGGTAAGGTAACTAAGCAGGTACTTCTAAAACACAAGCCTTTAAAAGCTTTTGGAAAGCTAATGAACGAAGCGTGCTTATTTTCGAGTTCCTTCATCCGAACTCATCATCATCAGCCTTTTAACGTCCCCAATGCTGGGCCACAGGCCTTCCCTATAGATGGAATACAGAGATTAGGCCATGACCTACCACGCGGGCAAAGTGCGGATTGGTGGGTGCTAATGACTTCAGATGCAGTCGGGACCAACGGCTTAACGTGCCTTCCGAAGCACGGTGAAGCTCGAGATAATAATTTTTTTGTTCGCCCATCCAATGACCGACCACTGCGAAAGTTGCTTAACTTTAACGATCGCAGTTGAACGCGCTAACTACATGCGCCATCTAGCTCCTCATCCAAATTATTAAATAGGTATGTTGACTAACCTTTTTTTTTCTTCGTCTAACAGATTATCATAGAGTATTGGACACCTATTTTTTTTAACGTAGTCAAAGCATTACGTAGATGTATTGATTTGATATGACGCGTGACGTCACATTTTATTTTAAATTTTGACTAAAATTATGTTACGATCTCTCACCCCTAAACATTGACGTGCTTTATCTTACAATTCGTTTACATTTACAGCGTCATCATCCCTATTGCAACTGTCGTCTAGGAAAGGATTTTCCAGTTTTTTAAAGTTTGCGGTAGCCCGAAAACATTGTCCCATAGGTCTAAAGGTCGTGGGTCACTACAGATCTATGTTAAACAGTGATCTTAAGTTGAAATAAATGTTTAAACACGTTAACTTTTAACGTGTTTACGTAACGTAGATGAAAAAGCACGAAATTTTCTTTAAAAGTATCATCAGATCACTTTTATTGACAGAGTTGGTCATTGGATATAGCGAAGAACTTCGACAGGTCTATCCGTTTCATAAAGTATACACAGGTTACGTAAGAATTTTCTGCTGAGTACTCAGCTAAATAGACTACTTACGATGGAACTAATTCAAATTTTAGCGCATTTTAGTGCCAAGGCTTCATCGCGCAGGTGTGGGCGAAGCAGAGGTCAGTCCAAGGTGCCATCACTTTTATTGACACAGTAGGCCATTTGACAAAGCGAAATTCGACTGGTCTATCCCTTACATAAAGCACAGATTTCGTGAGAATTCTACCGAGCGCTTGTCTGCAGAGGAAATCAGCGCTAGGAATGGATTTGTCGGCAAGGTGATTCGTCCGTGACGGATGGCCGGCCCGCCTCGCATATTTCACCGGCTCGCCGCCGCCGACCGGTCGGATTTATTGCAGTCCGACAAAAAAATGTGAACTCCTTCCTTCTACGGAGCTTTCTCAGGATCGTTTGGCTTTCGATTCTGTACCGAACCTGTGCAGATTCTTTATCGAGAACCAGACTCGGTTTCGGAGCGATATATACAGGATGTTACAAAAATACAAATAAAGCTTGAAGCTTTTTAATGATTAATAAATATATCGATCATTTTAAGACACGTCACTAGTTCGACGATCATAAGATATAACTGTTTTTATAAAAAGTTAAAACTTCATGCAAATATTTTAAGAAACTTAGAGAAGACTCCTTACATGATGCACTTCAACGCCCTTCAAGCTTTATTTGCATTTTTGTAACAACCTGTATTTACTACTGGTGTGGTAACATTTCGTTTTGTTTGCTATGGTGTTTGTTATAGATTTCTTATAGTGCCGACACGTCAGGTGGCCGAGTCAAATGGTTCAGTAGCACTCGGTAAAGGGAAGTGTGTATGCGCTCGGTAATAAAGAATCTGTACCGAACTTAGATTAAAACAAATAGGGAAGCGGCACTAGCAGCTCAAAAGTGATCCGCTTAAATTGTGGTCTATGACCACAATTCGCTTAAGTCACAATTGGACATCCAAACACGATGCATGTGCACTCAATATACTCGTAACAATACTGCTTATATGCTGTGTTATAAAGATAAAACAATGCCTTCGATTTTTTTATAAAAAACACAAATAGTTCGAGATCAAATAACAAATGCCACGGCAACACTTTTCATTCGTAAAACTATAAAATATTTTTTTCTCAAAAATCACGGTTTGCCATGAATGTTAGTTACTGATTCGCCATTTTTTTTACAGGAAAAGGATAACAATATAATTCAGCCGTCTGTAGAGAGAGAAAAGAAAACACAGTCAGCTCCAAAGCGACGCAGACTCGCGGCGTTTCGCTCGCGCTGCGTTGAAGCGTGCAATTCTGTCTCGCTCGCTCGATTGAATGTTTATTTACAGAAGTGTGCGTGTGTGAGAGTTGCTTATGTAGTTGAGTCTGATCATTTTTTTGATGCTAGTATGAGCGTACCGTAGCCTCCACTTTTCTTTTAATCCAAGGTACCGAAACGACTCAGTGAGGAAGCTCTCATTTAATAACACGCACTCGGTAAAGAATCGGTACAGACTCGGTACAGAGACGAAAACGGCGAGGAAGGCGTCTACTTACGGATTTTTTTCTAGTTTCATTCGACCGATATATTTTATTTGGAGGAAATGATGGAGGTGGTGCCAGTAGGTTCCAGATTTATCTTGCGGATAAAGCGGGTCGGATGGAGTGCGCATATTCAATTCTTGATTGAGGTTCTATTGAGTTCAGGAGGACAGATGAAGTATGACTGATTACTTTTCAATGTAGGCATTTTATTAGGTACAAATTAATACTTAACTCGTATATTGATACTTTTAAGAAACATGTACATGTATTGCGTATAACTTAATATCATGGTTTAGTGATATTGTTAGGATTGTGTTTTAGCTTCAACATCTTTCTTTAAGGTAGAGTTTTGTGTACTAGACCTATATAAAACTACCTTTCTTTCCTATCGGTCGTTAGTGAGTAGTTAAGAAGTATCTACGTAATTATATTGAATTTTTACGTTACTACTGTGCTGCGCCAGCACACAATGTAACATTTAAACAGTACAGTGTATTTGAATAACCCAATATTAATGTGGTGATGTCAATTTATGACACTTTTTAATTGTAAGCAGGTCAGCAGCCTTTCATCATCATCATCATCATCAGCCTATTAATGTTCCCACTGCTGGGGCACAGGCATTCCCTATGCATGGAATTGGGATTGGGCCATGAATGAATATGGAGACTGGAACGTGCGTGACCCACCACACGGGCCTAGTGCGAATTGGTCGGTGCTAACGACTGCAGATGCAGCCGGGACCAACGGCTTAACGTGCCTTCCGAAGCACGGAGGAATTCGTGATAGAAGATTTTTGGTCACCCATCCAATGACCGACTACTGCGAAAGTTGCTTAACTTCAACGATCGCAGCCGTACGACTAGCCACCTGCGCCATCGAGCTCCTCACCCTTTGCTACTGTGTAAATATATGTCGTAGGATGATTTGTTAAATTGAATTTTCACGAAAATCCAGCGACAGCGGCCGGCAAAGCGCCAGAATTTTTTTTCGTTAACAGTAACATTGAGCAACGTCGCCATTGTCTAAAAACCACGTCTTCGCAAAATTCCTAATTTTCGCGAAAATTACATTTGCTAGATCATTCCATATACATACCTAAACATAATCTCCGAGTTCCGAGCTACCTACTACGGGTTATAAAAACAGTCGGTCCGTTTGTGTCGAGGTGTCAGCGGGTTGTTTTATGAAGGAAGTTGTTCATCGTGTGATAAATCTTGTGAAATCACCCTCATATTACACGGTACACTGTTAGGAGATACCGAATACTTCGAAATGGATTTTTATATTAGCACTTTACGTGACTATTTGTATTTGCAACTTGTAAACACAGTCTTTCCTTTTCATTACACTAGCATACAGAGGTTTTGGTTTATGAAGTTTTATCGCGGATTCCAAATCAATCTGCCCGACCGATTACAAATTTAAATTCCAATTTCCAATAGCAGGGCAGTATAAAATTTTAACAAAAATACATGAATTTCGGAACATCTTTTCTGGCATAAGGATTCTTTACAAAATATGGACGATTCAAAAGAATGGTATGAGTGGATTTCAAAAATATAAAATTTTAATAATTTTGGTGTTGCCTTGCAGCTTAAGAATAGCTAGAGGGAATTTCGACGCGGTCCGTGAGGGCCGCGGTAGCATAATTGGTCAGTGCATTCGCCCGGATTGCGAAGGGTGCGGGTTCGAGTCCCGTCTGCTGCCTGGTCCGCGTGGAATTTTTTCTAGTTATATTTTCTTTAGATTTAAACATCAAGCAGTTACATGCTCTAAAAATAATAAAAATTATAACTATAATTGCTATTTCTTCTTTCAAATGTTTAATACTTGTAAAAGTATTCATTTGACATTGTGGGTTTACCTATAATGCGAAGAGATGGCGCTGCCTTGCAGCTTAAGAATAGCTAGAGGGAATTTCGACGCGGTCCGTGAGGGCCGTGGTAGCATAATTGGTCAGTGCATTCGCCCGGATTGCGAAGGGTGCGGGTTCGAGTCCCGTCTGCTGCCTGGTCCGCGTGGAATTTTTTCTAGTTATATTTTCTTTAGATTTAAACATCAAGCAGTTACATGCTTTAAAAATAATAAAAATTATAATTTTGGTGTTTTTTTTTCCGATAGTGGTCGCCCACCTAGCTGTCACTCTAGCTACCTACCCAGCTGCCTTGCTAGCTGCCTGGCTAGGTTGTGACGGAAAAATCTTCTCTTCGAAAAAGCATCTTCATTTTTTTCATCTAGACCCCATCCGCTATAACGTCCGAAAGGAATTTCATTCCTTAACTATTGTGTGGATTAAGGCCGCTACCACATAGACATAAATTTAATTTAATGTTTATCATATTGAGAGGTGTTTTTTTATTATTTTTCTATTGCAAAGAGACTGACAGTAGCTTTATTCATCAAGGAGCCCAGTCTATTTACTAAACATTAAAACCTAATTTTTTCTACTACCTTTCTCAGTGTAGAGTTATCAAGAGAAAGAGGGACGGCAGTCAAAAGTTCACATGTGTCCTTCGTCAGTGAAAACCTGTTTATTCTTCTATTTGCGAGCCGAGTTGTAGCAGTGATATATTGGTCGGGCGGGCGCGGAAGAATCACCAACTGACAAATTCATTTCCCCGTTTGACACCTTGAACCATCCCCCTTTCAGAGCCATACATAACTAACATACAAAACTTCTGTACAGACCAGACATGCATTTGTACGTATTACTTCATACTTTTATGATTTCTTAACGATTTTTGTCGAATAGTCTTGTGTGTGTTTCAAATGCATGGCTGAGTGAGTTAGGTATGTTTATTAGTTTAATGAATTTTAATGCAATCCTGATATTGCACACAGTTAAGAAGTCTGCTTGGTAATTGGCAAAATCATAGTTTGAACGCCAATTTGCTGGCCTATATATGTTATTTTCAATTATTTAAATAATTAGTAAGTAATTATCGGGTGCGAAAAATCAATTAAAAATGGGTCTAAAACACAGAAATTATTTTGTGGTCTGATAATTCACCATTATCATGTTCAGTTAATTAAGTTACGTGGCAGGGAAAAGAACTTTCGTAGTGATCGACCGTTGGATGGGTGACCAAAAATTTACTATCTCGAGCGTGCTTCAGAAGGCACGCTAAGCTGTTGGTACCGGCTGCATCTGCAGTCGTTAGCACCTACCAATCCGCACTGCGCCCGCGTGGTGGGACATGGCCCAATCTCCGTATTCCGTGCATAAGGAAGGCCTGTGCCCTGGGACATAAAAAAGGCTGATGATGTGATGATGTGCATCAGTTATATCGTGCGTCCCGAGACGCACACGTTTTTTTTAAATAATACTACAATGTTTAATAGAAAAAAAGGATGTTCATATTTTATCAACCACAGGGCGAGTGGGATTAAGTTGAATAGGTCATACTTAACCACTGTTCGTTTATGAATATTCAGGGAGGTTGTTAACAACGACCCCGCTGTCGGTTTGGATTTTCATTTTGATTTATAAAAGGTCGTTATAACTGGAATGTTAAATTAATGAGAAATCATAATTACAAATGGAAATACCTATATTTATATAACGATCTCCATATGTAAGCATACTTATAGTATTGTATTATCTGTGCGTCTACGTCAATAAGTTTTGTAGGACACAAAATAATGACTTCGTAATCTTTATACTTATATATTACTCACCAGTGGGTCTACCGCCTATCGGTATTGCTATAGCTATAATACCTTTATCTTATGATTTCATTTCGTCATTTCCTACGGCCGAATGTTTTGAAATACCTCACGCTCATTTTCTTTAATATTGCTCTACAATGTAAAAGAAAAAAAACCTGTCAAGTGCGAGTAGGACTCGCTCATGAAGGGTTCCGTACGAGCAAAAAACGGCGAAAAAATTACATCATTTGTATGGGAGCCCCCCATAAATATATATTTTATTAAAATTTATTTTTTTATTTCGAAAATGAACATATAACTAAATATTAGTTAAAAATTTGAAGCGTCTACCTGTGGTCGTTATTAATATAGTGCAAAAACGGCTAAAATATCACGTTTATTGTATGGGAGCCCCACTATTTTTTTTTCGGTTTTTAGTATTTGTAGAGGCAACAGAAATAACTTCTCTGTGAAAATTATAACTGTTTTCTTTACAACAACTACTGGTTCATGAGATACAGCCTGGTGACAGACAGATAGACGAGCAGCCGAGTCTTAGTAATAGGGTCCCGATATACCATTTGGGTACGGAACCCTAAAATAATAGCGCGATGCATTTAAAAACATTTGGCGGTCAGAAATTACAAAATGAAATCATAAGCTATAGCTGCAGCAGCTATAAGCCATATTAATCTTAATAGGCGGTAGGTCCCCAGATTTTCATGCGGTTTTACCATAACTTAGATTACTTTCTTTCTATATAAAAACTAGCTGGCCAGCGAACTTCGTACCGCCATAAAAAATAGGGGTTGGTGGTAGAAGGCTGAAAATTTAGGTTTGTATGTATTTTTGTATGATGTATCATAAAAACAATAAAAATTGTCCAAAAAAAAAATTAAGGTTGGACCATCCTTAACATTTAGGGGGATGAAAAATAGATGTTTCCGATTCTCAGACCTACTGAATATGCATATAAAATTTCACAAAAATCGATCGAGCCGTTTCGGAGTACATAGTTAATTTACGCACACTCGCAAAAATAAGTGAAGAGTGGAGAATGTACTCCTTTTTGAATTCTGCTAAAAACAATTGCATTCTATTAATGCCATCTGAAGAACTAGACGCATCAACCATTTTTCCTTAACATACGTGTCGATTTGTATGGCAGGGCGCATTTCCTTGGGCGATAAAACATTGGGCGGGTTAGTGCAGGTGAGTTATGAGGGCGGGTCGTAGGGCGGGCGCACTACATCACGGGGAATCCTTGGCCTGTACTCCGCTGCTCGGATTTACTTTGGACCAGTACGGAAAAGTTTAATAGCCGCTTGTGGAAAGGGTTCTCATGTACCACATTGTACCTATATTCCATATATTTTTATTGAAGTTATACTTCTTTAGCCGCGTTATGAAAAAATGATGAGAGTGAAATTTTAAGATGCGCGCGCAACACTGTAACACAAAAGTAACATAATGAAGTTAGCCGCGGGCGCGTTATGAAAGAATGATGAGAGTGAAATTTTAAGATGCGCGCGCAACACTGTAACAGAAAAGTAACACCATTAAGTCGGCCGCTAAACCGCACATTACTCGTAAGTCTCGAAAAAAAGCTTCCAACAAAATAGTAATAGGATCTCTTAGTCGCACATGTTGGGACGCTCGTCGCCTCTGATCACTGTTTTCATATTTATAATATTTATCCACATGTTTCTAGTTTCTATATTCTTGACTTCTCTTGATTCTCACGTGTTATAATGTTATACAAATGCGAAATTTATATGTGCTAATAAATTTTATTCAGTAGTGATTTAAATTGAATATTTTGATTATTTATTAAAATTTTCAAATTAAAACTGAACTTTATTGACTGCGTTGACTATCCTTTTCCAATCCTTTTATTATCTTATTGTAATTAATTATCTGCATACAATTAAAAACTATTTTTTAATAATTCCAAAAAGAAGTATAACTTCTCACGCGCGTACTTAAGTACACGCACCCATATTTTTTATTGTATTTCTTTTTGACTTTTAACAATTGACAAACATGGAATGACGTGTTAATGTGCATTAAATATTATAATGGACTCACCCCGCATTTATTATTGAAGAATAAGCATGAATAAGATATATCTTAAGGAGCGTTTCACTTTTCATTCTTTTAATCCTATCCGAAATCTGCGGTCTTCTCATAACCTATCCTTAGCTATCCCACCCCACTTCACTGATTTCGTAGCCAAGTCATTCTATGCAAGAACTGTTAAATTATGGAACTCTTTACCTCTGGGTATCAAACGGGCACAGACGAGGGACTCCTTTACCATTAAAATTAAGGAATATTTCCTCAAGCTGGACGCTTCCTGATCTTTTTATTTTTATCTGTTAGTTACTTTGTATTATATTTTATAGCTTCCTTATATACTTACTTTTTTATGTTCTTATATTTACGTCTATTTATTAATTTTTAAAATGCACTGGCACGTAGTTTTTTTCTATTTTCATGGTATGGTTTCATTTAGCCAAAGGTTGCCTGGTAGAGATTGCTACCTTAGCAATAAGGCCGCCTTTTGTGTTTGTGTTCCTTGAGTTTTATGTTTTATATATTTTGTTAAATAGTGCAATAAAAAATATTCATTCATTCATGAATAAGATGTACTCCATGTATTTTCTTTGTCTTTTGAACGACTGTGTTGTAAATTTGGGTTGCCAGATGCTCGCTTATCAATTGCGGGACATTCGCAACCTCCCGCCCCGCTGAAAAAATAAAGTATTAAATCAAACCCCCCAGAATTAAAACATCAAGCAGGCCAGCGGTGTCATTCGTTATAAGTTTATTATGTTACGAAACTAGCACATTATTGGATTCCGGTACCATATTATGGTTTAATTACTGGAAACGGGACAAGACCGCAAAATTCGGGGACATTCCCGGATTTCCCGGACAGCTGGCAAACCTATTGTGAATACGTGCCGTGAGGTCAGTGAACTAAGTGACATTGACAGCTTGAATAACGTTTTATCAAGTGATATTAGTGATGATATTCTGCCTAAACTGCGCAATAATACATTAAGTTTAAAACCGCTTGTTAAATATTTAATTCAAATATAACGTTATAAAATAAATGAACACAGAAGAATGGGGAAAACTTAGAACGAAGAAAGGAAAACCTTACTGGTCCGGTAGAAAAGGGCTAGATCCCAGTGCCGTAAAACCAAAATAGAAAAAAAAAATATGTGCCGTGAATATTAAGTTTTTATCAAAACTGTGCCGCCTTGTTCAAACATTGTAAAAACTTTTTTAAAAGTCAAAAAAGTCTTTACTTTTGACTTCATATTTGCTTTGGAGGCACGCATTGCGGAATCTGCCTTTTGTTCTGTAATCTGAGAGTGACCTATTGTCCTACAGGAACTTGATAGAATTTATGGTTATGAGCAGCAATGCTATTGCGTTCTTGCAGGCGCTATGTATATCTGTTACTTTGCTTGGGTTTTTTTCTTTTTTATCATCATCATCATCAGCCAATTAATGTCCCCACTGCTGGGACACAGCACTTCCCTATGGATGGTATAGAGAGTTTGGGCCATGACCCACCACGCGGGCCCAGTACGGATTGGTGGGTGCGACTGCAGATTTCGATAACGATTAACCTTTCGTAGCACGGAGGATTTTGAGATAGTACATTTTTGGTCACCCATCCAATGACCGACCACTGCGAAAGTTGCTTAACTTTAACGATCGCAGCCGAACGCGCTAGCCACTAGCGCCGTCGAGCTCCTTCTTTCTCTTTTATATTGGCAGGATACTGTTTTGGTAATAAAACCACTGGCTATTAATGAAAATAAACTTAAAAGAGTTGATGCCGGCGTAAAGTAAACGAAATTCTATTTAGTCCGTCAGTAAGATTATCAAATAATAATGAACACATTTCTTAGGGTCTCGGAGACTATTAGCACAAGAGAGCTGCAATTTTGTGGAGATATGTATATCAATCACGTCATAAAAATGTTAGAATAAAACAATGAAAAACTATTTTTAGGGTACATGTAACTTCGAGATGATTTTTTTCATCGTCTATCCCATCGCGTGGGGCATCGTTAAATAGGTCAATAAAATAAAAAAAAAATCTTTACCGTACATCTGGTTACATAGATAAAGGTAGGGTCTTTTTTTAAGTGTAAAGACACCTGTACCAAAAAGAAACCACTCTTCCATAGCATGAGTTACATTATGGTAAGGTCATTCATTTTATTATGAACAAATATATTATAGTGTGAGTTACACCACAGAGCTAGCTAAAGTTAAATTTTACTAAGAATTTACATGGCAATATACTTTAAAATAAGTTGGTGCAACTCACGTTAATCAAAGCACTTCAAAATTACACAAGAATACAATTACTTAGAGGTTTTTAAGACTATTTTTTGATTTCGATATTCGTTTGCGAAATATTGAACATTAAAGTATTATTTTTGTTAGAGTAGGGCGTCCCCCCATCTAAAATCTAAACTATTGGCCTGGAACTGTTTATGATAATAGTGCTATTCATGAAGTTTCAAAGAAAAGTATAACGGTTAAGATACATTTACTAGTTTAAGAGTAATAGTCGTTAAACTTTGGTTAAAGAAAATTTCTTACCTATTGAAAATCCCTTAGAAGAAAAAATCAATAGTGACATAGATAGGTAACTACGGAACCATATACTGCGCGTGGTATGACACGTACTTGGCCGGCTTTTTTCTTTTCTCGACCACCCAAAAAATTACAGAGACAAAGCGTAAGTCAAAGTTCGGGAATGGGGGCTGGGCGTGACGTCACTTCGACGACTACTAAGACATGACGTCATGCAATATTTCGGGTAATATTTGGATTATGTGAAAAAAAAAACAAAACGTGTCCAATTCGTCTCTGCTAGCCGAAGAAAAAAGTTTGAGAAACATCGTCCCTATTTTAAGTCTTTAAACACAAAGTTCCTGATATTTTGTGATTATTTAATAGCAATAATAAAGGTATTTCGCTTTTAAATTATGCATAAAGATGTCTCAGTCGTGACGTGAGTAATAATACCGCAGTGTCATATTATTGTCCGCAAACTATGAATTATGTGTTCTATGGTAATTTCACGTCAGTCATTTTGCTGTATTGATTTCGCTTTATTACGACCCGCGAGCCAATAATGACTCTAGGCAGTGGCGTACTAAGTCCTACGGCACCCTGGGGCCCGAGAAGAATCTCTTATCTATTAGACAAGTCCGTCTGTCTGTGGTGCTGTTTCAGCGGCCAAACCGTAAGAGATAGATAAAGAGAATATTTAAGTTATAAGTTAAGAATAGTCTGATAAGACTACAAACCGGATTTGAGTAACGTAGCACTTCCGGTTTTCGAGAAATCAGGTTTTAGTGAACATTTGGTTCACTGGTTTGCTAGTAGTACATTAACTGCAGCGACCAGCAGAAGAGGCATTGATGTATCAATAGGCATTGATATATTGCGTTGTAGTTGTAGTTGTGGATAAGGCTTGTATAGTGCTTTTTTTCAAATAACGCGCGAAAATTTAAATTAAATAGGTGGGTAGAGAAGTTTTTATTTGAAAGTGTTCAGTTGTTTTTTTTTTCAATACACAGAGCTTTGTGTTTTAAAGGCAGTTTGTAATTTAATGTAACCTCTGATAAGTTACCTCTTTGGTTGCGTTGTTTCAGAGTAAAAGTTCGTTCCATTTTTTAATTACACAACATCAGATAATATGCATTTTCATAAAGTTTTTGCCGGCCGCTGCTCACATGTATTTGGCCAGTACAGCAATTTTCGATGTACGAGTATCTGGAAGAAGGTTGTCAAAATAATAATCATATTTCGAAGCATGTTTGTGAAAAGGAATATTATTAGGTTAGATATGTAGTTATACTTAAGTAGAAAAAAATCTTCATTTATCAATTTACTGAAAGCGAGGTTGGGCATCTCATTATGACGACCTCCGTGGCCGAGTGGTTTGTATGCCGGGTTTCATGGTGTCGCCGACTCGAGAGGTCCCGGGTTCGAATCCCGGTGGGGGCAGATGTTTGTGTGATGAATACGAGCATATTTGTACTCCAGTCATGGATGTTTAATATGTATATCTATATAAATATACTTATATATGTACAGTATATGTATTCTATCCGTTACCCTAGTATCCCATAACATAAGCCTTATAGTGCTTACTTTGGGGCTAGGCTAATTGGTGTGAGTGTTGGAAATATTTATTTATTTATTATGTCCATCTGGATAAGTATAAGTAACTAAGTCCATCTAACAGAACACAATAGTAAAATAATACTTACGTTTTGAATGGCATGTGTTTCTGCTGACGAATAAAGTTATAGGGCCTTACTGAGATGTTTCGGTTTAGTTCAAGCCTCTAAGGTGAGGATTGTTGGGTCGGCACACTTTTCTGCCACTTCAGCTTTCTTCACGTCTGGAGTAAATAAACATAACATTAAGCCGCATTTACATGTTGATCGAGCTTAAACCACGCGAGCGTAGGCATTTTCTGTCTAAATGTGATGAAGTACAGTTTAATAAATTGGTTGATACATACCTTCATACAATAGCTCACGCCTTTTCCCAGAGGGATCAGCAGATACAGTTAATTTCAACTTGCTACGGTTCTGACAGCCTTTCAATTCTTCGACGTTCATCAATCTCATGAATGCCCGTTGTTTTTTGGTTCTTGTGACGCAACCGTCACTGCGAATATGAATTTTCTTAATATTTAGTTTTATCTTTGAGGGGTTTTTACGGATTATCTGTTCTAGTTAAACTGTTTTTATATACTATATACTATGTGCTTGTCACGCGGCTTTGAGACGATGATGAATTCTAATAATACTTTTAACATTTGAAGGTTTACCATGGATGATGTCTCCTAGTTAAACTCTGCTTTGCTTATACTTACTAACACAGACACAGTACGAAAAAGATATCGCAAGAGTACTTCGCGTGCCAAAAGAGAGAACGGCCATCTTTCTACGCTAGTTTATTTCTTCGTGTAACCGTTGTCGATACTGAACGTCAATCGTAATGTTCAAAAAATATCTTACTATGTCTTATTAAGCTTTAAAAACGATATAATCGAAAGAGGTGATCGGGGCTCGGTGCCGTCTTTGACCTGTTGGAGGCCCTGGGCATATTAGGATAATGGGGCCCCTATGACTTCCGTTTGGTGATTTAACAGGAACTAGGGACTTTGTATTTGATCTGAGGGGGCCCCCTAGCGATCGCGGGGCCCTGGGCACTTGCCCAAAGTGCCCACTGTGAAAGGCGGGTCTGTCGGGGCCCATTCTTTTTGTGCACTTATTTGTTCTCGTGTGTACTCACAATCTGATACGTTCTGTTTCCATACAATTTGAACTACATGCGGCGTCTACGTCTATCTCTGTGCTTTACTATGTATAGAAGACAGAGCCCCGTCACATTACCCTTAGTAGTTACTTCACTTGACGTGATGATTAGAGGTTCGAAGGCCTGGAGTGACACGTGTCATTTCTCACTAATAATAAGTCCTCAGTAGTTTGAGAACTAATTGACTTTTAATAATAGCACTGAACGACAAAGAGGGAATTAAAGTTTTGTAGCGGAGCTCTAGTGGAAATTGTAATGTCTTTCTTTTCTTTTAGAATTATAGGTTCTTAATTGCATTGTTGCTATAGGTCAAGGGTGATTTTTTTTTATCCTCAGCTACCTCTCATTTATTCTCGATACTATAAACAAGTATGGTGGCCTGGACAACACAAGTTTTGTTAAACATTATTTCAATATTACTTTCAAAATAAAAGTTACATTTTTCCCAGGAACGAGGGCAGACAGCAATGACAACAGTTTTAAATGATCACTGATGAATATTTGGTACCTTGAATGTTTTCAACTTAAATTCAGCAGCTTTAAAGTTTAAAATTCAGTAGCTGAGTAGGTACTGTTTTGGCTCAGTACTATGTGATTTTATGCAAAGCGGACGATCGGCTTCGTACATAACGTCCAATAAATTAGATTTATCGTTAATATATACCGTCAATACGCTTGTTTTGCCCGTCCGTCTGTCTGTGCGGGATTTATTATGGAGGATTTTAGCATGTCGTTAGAGATGTGCTTAAAATTCAGTGAATTGCTGATAGGGTTCTTGTAGCAGAGGATAAATGATGTGAATTGTTCAGACTAAGGCTACAAAGAGCCTAGTTTTGATACAAAAATGTAAGCTACCTACTTGCTTAGTGACTAATCAATCTTAAAGAACAGCTTTGGCAGATTACTCAGAAAGCTCCTAGCTTGACTGCATCATCCTCTTCTCAGTATTTCTAGAACAATACGACCCGAAAATCTTCAAAAAAGGGGCACAGGCCTTCCCTATGGAGGGAATTGGGAGATTGGGCATGTCCAGCACGCGGGCCCAGTGCGGATTGATGGGTGCTAACGACTGCAGTTGCAGCCGGGACTAACGGCTTAACGTGCCTTCCGAAGCACGGAGGAGCTCCGTGACCACTGCGAAAGTTGCTTAACTTCAACGATCGCAGCTGAACGCGCTGACTACTTGCGCCATCGAGCTCGTCAAGGCCTCTCCCCCACCCTTATAATATATTATAAAAATCGGGGATGACCGCGGCAGATAAAACCTAAGAGGCACTTATGGCTAGTTGCTTCCCCTCGGTGTATTTCAGTCAGTAAGAGTCTGACATAATCTTATAGCCGGCGTATCCTTGAGGAATTCCTTGAGGAACACGCGTTGCCCCGCCTGGCCGAGGAAAGCCTTTTAGCTTTCCTCTAAGTTTGGCTCTTAGTGTATGGCTAACACGCCCACACAAACGAATGAATTACATTTCATGAAACGTGACGACACGTGTGATTCTATGACGAAACTATAATTTGATGCACCCAATTTTAACTTGACATATTTGAAATAGCATAACCACCCACTCAAAATGTTAAGCTTGCGTATCAAAAGCGACACACCCTAATCTCCTCTATTTGAAAGTCGACACCTTCCTTTCATACGACGGCGTCCCCGCGCAAAGACTTTGACAGCTGTCAAACTTACCGCCAAAATTGTGTTCTCTTTACTTTTTAAATAACAGCCAGCGAATGCAACGGCACCCGGTTAGTTTCCGTCTAATCCCACTATTGTGATGTTTGGCCGATGTAAGTTGAGACCTTGTTATCCTATTGTTGATTTGACACGTCTGGCGATTAGATCGCTACTCAGAACTTTACCTACTACCCGTTGAATGCGTTCTCTCTATTCAATGGGCCAGGAAATATAAAATGTCGACTCAAATTATTAACGTGGGCTTAAATTGAGATTTATTTATGTAGGGCGTATTGTGATAAATCTGTTTTATGTTTGTTTAATATGACTATGGTTTGTAACTATGAAACATTAAAATATATATTAAAATAATAAAATATATATATATATATATATTTTGGAATATGCTATTATTAGACTCAGCGTCTTTAATTTGATATCCTTATTGTAATTATTGACGCTGACGATTTTCTTTAGTGCTTCGGATTTTTGGAAACAAGTTTCTGTTCAGACGGTATGACGGATGGAGACTAGATCAAAAAAGTGAAAGATTTTTTTGTCAGAACCTAGCGAGGCAGCTAGCTAGGCAGCTGGGTGAGTAGTTAAATGGGTAGCCAGGTGGGTAACCACTGACGGTGCGGTGGCTGTCGACATGGTTTAAAGTTTTGTATAATAGTTTGACGGAATAAGGGGATCAGGCTATGACCCACCCGCGGCGGGCTCAGTGCAGATTGATAGGTAGGATATTTTTTGGATGGAATAGGGAGATTGGACCATGATGACCCGCCATGCGGACCCAGTGCGGATTGGTGGATACGATACTTTTTGGAAAAGGGAGATTGGGCTATGACTCGCTATGCAGGCCTAGTGAGGATTGGGGGATGATATATAAATATTTTAAACTTCGTTCCAATCGAGTGTTTAAAAACACTCACGTTTGCTTATTTCAACAAAAAAATATTGCGGTGATGGAAGGATTCTAAAAATACTCTTTTATTAAGTATATTCTAATCTTCAGTTATGGAGATAGTGAAACAAGAAACGGACATCGATGCACATACATATATAATATACACAATACAAAAATTCTGGAAAACGCTGGAAAACGGAAACGAAAAAAAATCAATTAGCTAGCATTTTCATTGGTACCTCGAACGTAGGTAGAGGAAAAGAAGAGGTCTTCCTCAGATCTATGTTAGGTGTCCTTAAAACGTTGATGACACCAGCAGACCATTCCATATGGTTAACACAGCATCTGTTCATGAGCCCTTATTATCTCCAGTGTCTCCACGCCTTTTGTCAACACAACTAATTGTTGACAGCACAAAGTGCAGCCACAAAACAACATCAGAGTAGCGACTCCTTCGTAATTTTCGAAACGACCGCACGCACACATAGACGCACACGTATAGGGATCTCGGGTAATCTCGGAACTAGGATAATACCATCTGTCTGTTTAGTTAAGGTATTTAATCAATCTAGCTGCAAATGATTTTATATCATTAGCAGCTAGATTAACATATTTAAAGGAAATTTCACTAGTAAAAAATTTACTCGGACCAGAGGGCCATTCGCCTAGCGGAAATGCTTAGGAAAACGCTAACGCTTTCAAATTTATTTTGTTATTTCTGACCGCCGAAGGTTTTCAAATACCTCACGCTCATTTTTTTTAATATTGTTATTACCAATGCAAAAGAAAAAAAAGAGCGCGAAGCATTTGAAAACCTCAGGCGGCTAGAAACAACAAAATGAAATCGTTAGTGTTTTCCAAAGCATTTCCGTTAGGCGAATGGTCCCTTGGTCTTAATAAGTATCAAACTCGATATCTGGCCCAAGTAGATTTTTTCAGTTAAATTTTCTTTAGAATAAGCATGTTTGTCATGTTAAAGTCATGTCCGGCCAAATATTTAAGTAATTATCTATTGTGCTGTTCGTCTGCACGTGGAGGAAGAAATGGAAAATACGGTATGGTTTTAAGGGACCAGTGTCCCCCTTATCCAGCGTCAAGGATATCTTTTGTATTTTAGAAGATTTCTACCACGGGAAACAGTAGTTGATTTTTTTCCTTGTGCGCATACACTGCCCCAATGAAGCTACGCTTCTGAACATGTCTCTATTCTATGGTACATCGTCCGCTTTGAAATATGAGATCAAAGTTTGGGGCGTCGTTAATAGCGAGTTAGTGGTTTTAGCCCACGCGAAGTTTCGGATTGCAATTGAAAAGGAAACAAAAATACAGAATTTGAGAAGCCCGTTCGTATTGTAGAAAATAGTCGTTTATCATTTATTGAATAAAATCTCCTATTCGAATTGTGGGATGCCCCAGCTGGGAGTTATCCCGTGAAAATAGTAAAAAATTCGGTATATCAACAGCCATGGAAACTATTGCCTATCCAGCAATATTTTGTTATGTGAGACTAACGGTCGTTCTCTCAAACGTCAAATAAATGTTTGACGACCTCCGTGGCCGAGTGGTTTGTACGCCGGGTTTCATGGTGTCGCCGACTCGAGAGGTCCCGGGTTCGAATCCCGGTGGGGGCAGATGTTTGTGTGATGGATACGAGCATTTGTACTCCAGTCATGGATGTTTAATATGTATTTTCTATATAAATATACTTATATATGTACAGTATATGTAGTCTACCCGTTACCCTAGTATCCCATAACACAAGCCTTATAGTGCTTGCTTTGGGGCTAGCGTAATTGGTGTGAGTGTTGGAAATATTTAAAAAAATAAATAACAAAATGTTTTAATTTATCGTAATCATAATGAAAGTGGGAATATTAAACTAAAACTAAATCAAACTTAAAATAAAAATAAAACTATTTTCTCTGAGTACAGTCATAAAAGGAGTAAATATTACCTTCTGTATGGTTCAGAACGTGCGCACCGTTAAGCGGGGTAGAGAGCGGGCGTCGCTCGGCGTGTTTGTTTCAAAGAACCGCCTCACGCGGCGCGGGTGGCGGAGCCCGCCACGCTGGCGAACGGGGCACAGAAAGGATCTCCGCGACGAACGCGTTTCTCCGCTTGACGTTGCGCACGTCCTAAGTGATATTTGAATTAGTAGAAAAGATTGAGTGGTGAACGAAATAAAAACCCAAAAAATGTATCTATGTTTTGCATTAGAATTCTCCATAAAATAATATTTACTCTGTGAAATTTTATTTAAACCTATTTTAGTGATGCACCAAGTATATTTTATTGTTTTTTGTATTAAAAAAAATATTATGCACCACACAAATTACACACGACCCCCAAATGCTATATGATTATCAAAATTTACCTTTACAACATAATGACTATTGGTTATAAAATTCCACATTGCGTGCCCGGTCTGTGTTTTGAAGATCAAAATAATGATTACATCAGCTCCGTCAATATCAAAATGATATAGTGCATACAAACTATTGATGGCCGTCATTCAGGCAGGGTTGCCACAATTAAGTACACAGTAAAAAAAAAAATATAAATCGTCCAAAATTTATTCCTAACAAGATTCCAGTTACGGCAATTCACGCGAACAATTTGAAGCAACAAATTAGGGGTTAGTGGTCATTAGGCCCTCACTGCATGTTATTTGGGCCCAGTTTAATTACGTTAAATGTATACCGTTTACAAATAATAACACACGGCTCCGGCGATGTGGGGAAATAGGTAATTGTAGGCTTTCAATGGGCGACTTGATTGTTGGCCGTTTATGAATACTTACTTAGTTTGATTTTGTATGAAGTTCTTTCGTTTTATCGATTCGTTCGTATTTAATCGAATGTAGGTAGGTAGGTAGGTAGTGCTGAATTTGAAACAGCTGTATTATTTCCTTTGTCTCGTTAATTGAGATCGATTTTGTCGTGTGATTGTTAAAGATAGTAAATGTGGTTATTAAAGCTATATCTATACTGATATTATAAAGAGGAAAGATTTGATTGTTTGTTTGTATTGAAAAGGCTCCGAAACTACTGGAGCTATTTGAAAAAATCTTTCACGTTTAGAATGCTATATTATCCCCGATGAACATAGGCTATAGAGTATTTTAAAAAAAGTTAAAGTTCTTTATGAAAACTTCGTTAACGCAACCCAGGGTGTGAAAAAAATACCATAAAAATAACCTCATATCGCTTACGCTGCGAAAGTCATTGACAGTAGAGCAATTTGATGTATTAAAGTTTTATATAGGACATAGGACATCAATATCTACAAAAAAAGTCAGCGATACCATATGTCTAACTATTACAGTTATGTCACAATTAAAGGTCCCCCTGCGGTTTCACCCGCGTTAATTTGAGGAAAAGGGTTATTTATAGTGAGCCAAATTTAAAAGATGGGCATATGCTGTCGCGGACTTTTTTTATAGAAAATTTAAAGGGTAACGATTCCGCCATATATGATTTTTGTGAAACTTTAATCATTTACGCAGCGCAGGAAACAGAAGCTCACAAATGGAATATTTTTACCCGTTTAAGCAACATTTTACATCGATAATCCGCTCCTACCGGTCAAACCGTGATGAACCTTAAGATTTCCTCAATAAAATCACTATATGAAACAAAAAGATTTCTTCAAATCAGACAGTTTCTGAGATTTGCGCGCTCAACAAAAAAAAACCGTTTGTACTGAACACACCGGTACAAACGGGGTACGCAACAAAATGTTCACTAACAGTTAAATAAATTTTCATGAAAGGTTTATAATTATAGAAAGAAATTCATTGTGTTAATACAAGCCTGAGAACAACCTATAGTCTACCTACACTACAGCTCTACACCGAAGCAAAGCGAGGGCGGGCCACTAGTTGTTTATACGTCTTAATGAATAAGATTTCTTCGAATTTAACAACGAGTAGCAAGGCCTATCTAAAATCCCAACACAAATATTCCTCTGCGCCACATTCGCCAACGCCAAAATTACACATAGTACCTATATAAAAAATGGTGCAAACGCAAGCCTGTAGTTAAATTTAAGTACCAGGTTAGTATTCCATAAAGCATGCCATAAAATAATTCTATAGTCAAAACCATGAATTAGCGACTGTCATACGAATGCGGGGTGTTTGATATCAAATTCGGATTCAGGATTTTTTGATAACTCTGATCTCGATCGTAATTTTTTTTCAGGTGACCCTTTACCTCACCATGGATATCACTCACCATACCTGGATTTTCCAAGTCATTTGAAATTTCAAAAATTTGATTTGTCACCAAAATTCGAATTGAGGATTTTTTGACGTGACAACGTCTTAAATTAGGTTGCGGCTGGGAGTCACTTATGAAAAAGTGTAACGCTCGGTAACGTTACGATGAGTTTAAGTTTACATGTACAATGTTTTAGTAAACAAAATATATTTCTATAGTTAAAATTTGTGCAATTCTTATTTTCATTCAATTCCTTGTTCCTATTGTGCAATTTAATTATATTCATATCAATAAATATTCTACCGAGAAAAAGACGTTGTCACGTAAAATCTTCGCCCGTAAAACCGACTTTACAGGCAACCATTTTTTTTTTGTTTGTATTTCATAGTTAACCGTGTTCCTGACCCTCGTGCATCCCCTGGATTTCTGAGATTTCAAAAATTGGATTTGATATCAAATTCGTATTCAGGAAAAAAAAGGCAATTTTCTATATTTTAGGTGACTCTGTCTCCTCCTCCTCTCCATGACTCCTTACCAACAAATCGTATTTTAATCCCGCACCTAGCTCCTAATATTTCAAATATCGTAACTATAATAATTTATATGCACAAAAACGAATAATAACACACTAGAGATCAGGTACAAATATGGACAATTAGTGCACTGGAAGAATGTACTTATAATCGAATTTACAATAATAATATATACAGGAACAATGACCTAAAACTAAAAACCTTAAAAAATATAATATAATAACTAAATTATATTATTAAAAGCCGCACCAGCTCTATTGTTGGTTCCATGTAGATGGGAAGGGACCAGCGTGTCTGAACAGCTTGCATCCCATACCAGTACCAGGCCCATCTTCCATGGAATCAAACTCATACCGTCATATTCGTCGAATTAGTATTGCTATGAAATCACTCGATAGCAATTCAAAATCATCGTATCCTATGGCGCTCACGTTGAGATCGTGCAACGGGCATAGCCTCAGGGGTTTTTTATGCAAGTCAAATAGGTTAGCTGCTATGTCGGTCGAGTGATTTTATGCTAATTCTCCCACAGTTGATTATGCAAAACCGCCACTCGCTAGTGCAGTTTGGGTATCGACACGGGTATCGATTTATAGTTTGCATAGAAACTGTCTTAAAACAGACGAGATCTTGCGATTCAATGTCCTCAGAGATATATAAAGAAATTCTTACAAATTAGAGCTTGGGATGTAAGTTTTATGTTATGAACAATTAAATTGATAAATATTTTAGATAAGTAATAATTATGATTTTATTTATTTTTTAAGCATTTAACTGCTAGATGTTTAAATCTAAAGAAAAGTTTACTAGAAAAAAAATAAGTAATAATTTTTTGTAAGCGTAACCTGTTGATTGTAAATTTTCACCGTCATTGCCAAACCTATATATGACGAATATATATATTGCAAGGCCACAAAAGGCGACAAAAACTGTACTTATTGTTTTTAACCACGGTAACGATCGTAATTTGCTTGCTATTTTTTATGTTAAAAGGATGAAAATACCCCTAAATAAAAAAGCATAACACAAAACTGTCCATAGAATATAATATTATTCAACCATTATAAAAACATTCTTTAAATATTTTTTATGTCAACTTGTTAAGAGAGTGTTATTATGATAATTTGTTACTGCTCAATACATCGAACCGATTTCCTTTCACAAACCCAATTAATTCCCTCATAAATTGCTGCAGAGTTCTTCAATTAACGTTGAACCTATTGTCTGAGGGAATCGACAGATCAATCCCTCGCTGTCACAGCCCTAATCCCCCGGGGTCAGCGGTATCAAATTTGCGTTTTAATTAAATATTCCTGTGGTAGGACCGTTTTTGTTGCAAATTGTTTTCACTGCCGCGTCAGCGTTCTGAGCGATGCCGATTTGTGGTGATTCGCTTCATGAAATATGGTTTTTAATTACCTCATCTGCACATATTGCAATGCTATGTTGTTTATATTAGTAACATTGTTTTTATGATTGTTTTTGTGACCACGATGTATAATTAGTTTACTCTTTGCATTGACCAAACCGTGACGATACGATAGAGCACTGAATAAAAATTTGAAAGCTCAACGAAACCATAGACAATGCAAAGTTTAGTTTATAGAATAATTTTGTTGAATCAGAAGCCAATCAACGAATTTAGAGATCGATTCAATTTATTTATCGAAGCTAAAGATTTTATGCTATTACAATTCGACTTAGATAGGTATTGTTTGCATATCTTCTGGCGATGAAAACAATACGGACACGGTAGAGCGCGTGAAACTTTGTAGAGCGGTGAGAAAAGCTTCTGTGGAAAGCTCAGACACAAGATTTTCTGACTGCCCAGCCACGACTTTAGCAATAAGCCGACGAGTGCATTCGGTAGGTTGGCTTTAAGCTAGCCTCGTCGCTGTGGTCTTAGGTTTGTCGGTAATCCTAAAATTTTACTACCTACATTATTTCTCATAGTTCTCATGTACATATATTAATTTATTGTCGCGACTAGGTCAGGTAAAGGTAAAAAAATGAAAGTTTTTACTTACATGAAATCATAATCAGTGACATAATGTTATATAACTTCAGCATTAACTTTTGCAAGAATTAATTTAAAGTTGCTTCCTAATTATATGAAACTACTCGTCTGTTCCCATAAAAGGAAGAGAAGAGAAGTTGGAGTAAAAATGGTGTCCAAAAATATAAAGATTACAAAAAGGTCTTTCTTATATGAGGACCAAACAAATAATCTACAGTGCTGAATGTTTTAAATAATTCATCCAATGAACAAGGATGACAGTAGGGTCCGTGCCTATATCAGTGCTCACATTAATGACACAAATTCTTGAAAATGAACGACTAATGAATACTGAAAAACAACTAATTTCTAAATCTCCATATAGTTTTCAACCTACAAAAAACGCAGTCGCAGAACTATTTAATAAAATAGCTAAACCGTTATAAATAAGGGAAAACGCATTGGGGTTTTCCTTGAATAAGCGAAAGCCTTTGCCACGGTTTCTACTCTGATCCTCGTACATTAGCTGCACTCTGTATGTATTCCCTTGAATTACGGTTTTCTTACTAGCAGGATCCAGATTGTTAAAACTGGTAGTTTGTGCACCCCGAACTTCCGATAGCTTGCGGAGTACCACAGGGGAGTGTTAAAGGTCCAAGCCTGTTTGTCAAACAAAATCATTCATTCGTTTATATTACTTCAAAAATATATTGATTTCGTACTGTATACTGTATGTTTGAACAATTAGTCAGGTATTCTCCCCGTACTTACACGTCAGAATGTAAAACTATTGTGAAGAACATATTTTTTTCGGTCGACACCAACCAACTTTATTACGCTAGGTATTGAATTTTATTGTGTATAAAGTCAAACAATATTGAGCCGCACATGTGCCCACAAAGGGGAGTCGTCACATTTTTTCGAAACAATATGCTCGGAACAATACGTAAGGTGTGTTGCTTTACACTAATTATTTAAATAACTGAATTCAATGACAAACACACCTTGTTCATTCGGTACGTATCCTTAGTGGCAATTAGGCATGTTACAGTGTTGAATGGTGTCATATTGTAAGGTAGCGAAGAGAAAAAATGGTCAATTGAGTGCGTATCGCGTTGTGCATCTGTCTAATATTGGATCAGAACTGGATTACATTTTCAAGTGGTAAGTTTTTTATGAGTTTTTGTAAAAATATTACGTTATTGCAACAAATAATGTTATATTTAATATCAGAAGTTCTCTATAGAAAACGTTATGTACCATCAAAATATGGCAAAACTGTTTTGATAGACATATAGTGACGTGTCACGCTTATCTCCTGCACGTTTTTGCCTTCAGTATTATACAATATATTGTGTTGTTTACTATATACAATATATTGTGCTGTATATCTGTACGATATATACTATATTCTGAAATCATTGTATTAATTATATGCACCTCATCTGATAGCAGCATCCATTACGACTGAAAAGTTTTGCGGCCACACTTTTTAAGGAACAGGCGAAGTAAACATTATCAAATATGTACTGAAAGTACAATGTTGCAATTAATTGCAAACTGACATTAAGAATAATGTTTACTTTTAAAAAATACTTAAGCTGGTGAGTTCGTTTTGAAACTTGGTTGTAAAGAAAACACGTAATCACAATTAAATGCTCACGAACTGACATAATATTTTATAGTTACTAACGGGATTGTTACCATGTACCTTGTTGTTTATGAGTCACCGATATTTCGGCATTACGGCACTGTCGCAGTAACGAAATATCGGAGACTCATAAAACACAAGGTACAATCCCGTTAATAGCTATAATGTTAGTGACCATGAAAGTTTAAAACAATAACATTATATTTATTGAAAATGAGTCATAAATCTAAAGATACTAGTAAAGGAAAGTTGTCCAACACTGCCGTCCTTTTTACATAAAATAGGTAGCTAATGTGTTGAAGCTTAATGGCGCAGTGTTTAGTGCGATCGTGAAAGTTAAGCTCAATTTGCAATAGCCGGTAATAAGATGGGTGAACGAAAAATTCTTAAGTCTAACTCTTCCATGATTCGAAAATCACTTTAAGTCATTGGTCCATTCGTTAACATCCAAAAATCCGCACTGGGCCTGTGTGGCTTTTTCTCCTTACTCCGCCTATAGGGAAGACTTGTGCCCCAGCAATAGGTGTCCCCATTTCTAGTCCCACATCAATAGACTTATAGTGGCCTAATGTGTTGAAAAATTAAAAATCTCAAGAATTTTTAAATTACGGTACTCATTTCGCACTGTACTGTTTTATTGTCAAATCTATTGTTTTATTGTCCAATCTGTTGTTTTATTGTCAAATCTTTTGTTTTATTGTCAAATTTATTGTTTTACTGTCAAATCTATTGTTTTATTGTCAAATCAATGCCAAATGTCGTTATAGTTAAATTAAAGTAGGTACATAATTATATTATTGGCCTCTTTGTAAGTAAATGTGATTTACTCTGATTTTTTTATGTCAAAAGGGTGGCAAGCAAGCATATGGCCCACCTGGGGGCCAATCGCCTAACGGAAATGCTTTGGAAAACGCTAACGCTTACGATTTTATTTTGTTATTTCTAGCCGCCTGAGGTATTCAAATGCCTCGCGCTTTTTCTTTTTCTTTTGCATTGGTAATAACAATATTTAAAAAAATGAGCGTGAGGTATTCGAAAACCTCAGGCGGCTAGAAATAACAATATAAAATCGTAAGTGTTAGCGTTTCCCAAAGCATTTCCGTTAGGCGATTGGCCCCCTGATGGTAAGCGGTCACTATAGCCTATAGACGCTTGCAAATTGCGATACCAAAAATATTAATCGCATCGTTGCCTACCCTGACCCAATCCCCCACGTCGTGAAGCCGTGGGGGCTAGTTGACTAACTATGGATTCTAGGATTGCTATGGCTATCGCTATCGCTTACGATTTAATTATGTTTCTTCTGATCGCCTAAGGTTTTCAAATGCCTGATGTTCTTTTTTCTTTTTTTGCATAGGTAATAACAACATAAAAGGAAATGAGCGTAAGGTATTTGAAAACCTTCGACGGTCATAAATAATAAAATTTAATCGTAAGCGATAGCGATAACCATAGCAATGCCAGCAGGCGATTAGCCCCCTGCAACCTTACTCATTGATAGAAACATAACACCACCAAAAGGTAATGTTATTTTACTGTGATCTTCTGTACGGTGGAGATTACTTCCACAGACGGGCGCTCCAATTCGAGTGGGTAATCAGCTATACCCTACCTTCTTTTTTTTTTCTCGGCCCCGGTATCAGATTGGTTCTGGACAGAGGTTTGGAATGTTTTCTGGTAACATTAAAAGTTAGTAATTTGCTCTATTTAACAACAAGTTGTACACAGTTAAAAGGCGATATTGCAAAGTTTTATTCCGTATTTTATAATTCGGTGTTTATTGTTACCAAGCCTTAGATTTAACTGCTTATTTAACAACAAGCTGTACACAAATAAAAGGCGATATTGCAAAAGTTTTATTCCGTATTTTATAATTCGGTGTTTATTGTTACCAAGCCTTAGATTTAACTGCTTATTTAACAACAAGCTATAGACAGCTAACAGGCGATATTGCAAAGTTTTATTTTGTATTTTATGATTCGGTGTTTATTGTTACCAAGCCTTAGATTTAACTGCTTATTTAACAACAAGCAGTACACAACTAAAAGGCGATATTGCAAAGTTTTATTCCGCATATTATAATTCGGTGTTTATTGTTACCAAGCCTTAGATTTAACTGCTTATTTAACAACAAGCTGTAGACAGCTAAAAGGCGATATTGCAAAGTTTCATTCCGTATTTTATAATTAGGTGTTTATTGTTACCAAGCCTCAGATTTAATACTGTGCATGAATTAAGAAAGCCAAGTGTCCTAAATGACGTGTCTTATTGAGAGGAATTACTTATTATAATGCTAATTTGGATATCTGCAGTTTGTAAACGATCTTTCTGGTTTATGTGATGACATTTCTTTTTGTTACAATGTATGAAATAAGTTATATTTTCAATTTAAATTTTAATTCATTAATTGTACATATAACACGTCTGTTATTAGTCTAATGGAAATGAAAATAAATCTATAATAAACACGAGCGATTCATTGTTCTTCCTCTGTTTCTGTTTTTTAAATAATAATTATAACACATTTGCTCGTAAAGCGTCTCTTATTGCAAAAATTTCATTATCATAATCTATCACATTACACACGCGTGCGGGTACGCACAGCTTATTATATTCCGCCTAAAAAAGAACGATACTTTTTATACGATCTGTATCGGTAACAAATTAACAAAAATATTCATTTACTTTATTAGTAACACTGGCTGTTTTCGTTCCTTTGCCTAAAAAAGCGTGGATGCGCGCACATCGCTAATCTGTGAAAAAGTTATTTCTTTTTCTTTTCGCTGTATTGTTTTTATTTGAAAATATTGTCAAGTAGTTACGAATTTATTAATTTGACACCGCCAGAAGTGGAAAAAGGCCACTCTAAGCCTCTTGCCCGAAAAATCCACGGATAGATACTTACAGTCAAGCGTATCAAAATTTCATCTTATGGAAAACAAACAAAGGAGCAAATTCATTTTCAGAAAGTACGTATTTAGGTAGTATTAGTTCCTCGCAAATGTGTTATAAAATGTCGTATGACATTCGTGCGGTTTGATAATTACTAGTGATGTTACGGTCTTGAATTTTGACAAACCGGATTTGATCGGTTAGTAATACATGCAAATCGGTTTCCGAACCGAACCGCCGAATTTTCAGTAAACCGCGGTTTGAACCGGTTTGAACCGTTTGATGAGTTGACGAATGAAACTTACGAAACAACAGGTGCTATTTTTTTTAATTCTACATATTTTATTGATATTTCATCGTGCAAATATTTAAAGGTAATTGAAAAATAACAATTAAAATATGAAAACAAATAATAATAATCAGAATTAAAAATGTCAAAATAAAAATAAACAAATACCGTGTTTAAAAAATTACAAAAAAAATATATAAACTCTATTAATTACATAAAATCGTACTTCTTAACTTTGAGAATAAAATACAATTTTAATAATCAACAATATAATAAATACGTAACTTATTTTTGTAAAATCATTTGAGTCGTAGAAACTTTCTTTGGTACAAACAACAATTAAAAAGTTTTCTTACAACTATTTAGGAATAATATTTGGTCTATTTTTTTAGAAGCTGGGCAATTACGTCGCATATTACATAATAATGAAAACAAAATTACACCGTCAAGTTAGTCAAATCTACCAGAGTCCGTTTCATTTCGGTTCGGTCGGTAAGTCGGTTATGGCTGTTGTATTTAAATTGTCGATGCGCGCTAACCGTATCCGCTGCTGTAAGTCGGTTCGTATTGGTCGGTCAAGTTTTATTAGGGTCGGTAAAGCACGTCAGGAGCCGCACGCGATTTGTGGATGGCGGCATAAACAAGAATTGACAGGCGCGCGTGCGCGCAGCGCGATACGAACGAATGCCACAGTAGAACCGGTTTACAAAGACGTTAACCGATTCAACTCGGTCCATGCTCAAACCGGTTTGAACCGGTTTGAAAAGTCAAGTCGTTGCATCTCTAATAATTACAGCCTCTGCCTTCTTATAGCCTCTAACAATATCGCCTCGGCTGTAATTCTCAACTTACCGCACTTATATCATTGTACTATTATAACATTGTCTTTTTTATTGTTGTCTCTCAATTCTCCTGCATAAATATGCATTATAAAACACAAAGCCGTACCTTTTCGTGTCGCTTTAAGCGCTTTTTATTAGAAGTGTAGATGGAACACAACTCTTTTTTTGGAGTTAATAATAATTGTTTTTTTAAGTATGTCTACCAACTAAACTAAGAGTTTAATGCATAGAAAAAAATGTCACCAAGAAAAAAGTAAGTAGGTAGCAGAAAGATCTCCGAATATATAATATATCTTTCGGTTGATAACACTTGGGCGTTTGTTCGGCTCATAATTCGTGGGGTATCGCGACCGAAGACTAGGCCATTTAACATGAGTTACTGCGAAGGGTTCCGCGAGAGTAAAAATGGTTTATTGCTAATGGTATTTCTTGGTTTCGGTTAAACGACCTCAACTTTGTAACTAACAGTTGAATAAATGTTGGACTGAAAAAAATGGTAAAAGGTAAGAGATTCAATTTACATTGTTGGTGACAGACTTTTGTCATGATTTAAGAGAACTTTGGCATAGCGGGTGGGGAAGTAAGTACACCATACAGCCACAGTAAAATAACTCTACCTATTTGTTTCTTAGGTTTTCACGCACATCACTCATTAAATAAAACTAGTTTTAACGGGTTAATGCACGAAACTTTATTTATTTATTGACGTTTCGCAGCCTTTTCAGGTCTGCTTAGTTAGAGTAAAGATTTTTTATTTAATTTTGTCGGGCTACCTTCGAAAGACTTTTATTGAGCGTTCGGTTATTTCATTGTTAGATTTTTAAAATTGTATTATCTATGTATGAATTTATTAGTTAATTTAGTTAATAAAGTACTTTATTTAAAATTCTTTTTTGTAATTTTGAGTTTATTTATTTGACCCTAACTACCGTAAACTACCACCGCACCGGTTCCAAAATTGGGAGACCTTTCTGAGAAGAACCGGCAACCGGAAGAAACAAACTCAAGAGAGGCTTTCTATCTCCTTCTTATATTAAATTGATTGAGAAAGTATCCAACTCCAATCATTATATTCTCAAACTTTACGATGCCCATGCTCCGCTGAAGCCTGTCAGGCGACCCCCCGCTCCTTGGATCAGCCGAGGCGTTCGTATGGCCATGGCGCGACGAGATCGTGCTTTTCGTGTTTTCAAGCGTGACAGATCGGACGGAAATTGGTCTTTATATAAGGTGGCTCGTAATAGGTGCAATAGAATGGTGAGGGCAGCTAAACGACAATATTTTCATGACAATATCTGCAACACATCTTCGGCGAACGTATGGAAGTTTCTCCATTCTTTAGGCCTGGGCAAATGTTCCGAGCAACCTGACTCCTATCCTTTCTCTCTTAACGATTTCAATAATCACTTTTCCACAACCAGTACACTTGACCCACTTATTAAAAATAATACAGTCAAAAACATTTCTTCCATAGCCCAATCTCTTTCTGATTCCTTTACTTTTTCTCCAGTGACATGTGATGATATCCGTAAAATTATTATTTCTATCAAATCAAAAGCTATTGGATCGGATGACGTCAGCAGAGAAATGATAGTCAATATTTTAGACTATATTCTTCCAACTATTGAACACATTATCAACTTCTCCCTTCTAAATAGTGATTTTCCTCTAGCTTGGCGTAAAGCTTTTGTTCTTCCTCTGCCGAAAGTTTCCTCTCCTCAGCTACTTAGTAACTTCAGGCCTATTTCCATCCTTCCCTTTCTTTCTAAAGTTCTTGAAGCAGTTGCTCATCATCAGATATCCTCTTTCATATTTTCCAATAATCTTCTCACTCCTTTTCAGTCTGGATTTCGCCCTGGACACAGTACCACTACGGCATTGCTCAAAGTTACTGAGGACGTCAGGATAGGCATGGAGAATCAGTTGGTATGGTACTCATAGACTTCTCTAACGCTTTTAATATGGTTGATCACGATATTCTCCTCGCTATCCTAAAATCCTACAACTTCTCACCAAAGTCACTGGATTGGTTCTCATCCTACCTCTGGGGCCGTCAACAAGCAGTCCGCATTGGACAAAACCTTTCAAAGTGGAATACTTTGAATGCCGGTGTACCCCAGGGTGGTATTATCTCTCCTTTGTTGTTTTCTGCCTTCATTAACTTCCTTTCCTACTCGCTTGGCTGCTCTTACCATTTCTACGCTGATGACCTACAAATCTATACCCAGACTTTAGCTGAGGATGTTGATATGGCCATCTCCATGTTGAATAATGAATTGCAACGTATCAGTGCTTGGTCTGCTGACTTTGGAATACAAGTCAATCCAACTAAATGTCAGGCCATTATCGTAGGTGGCTCTAAACAAATAGTCAAAATTGACCAAAGTTCTCTCCGACCTGTCGTGTATGAAGGCACAATACTGCCGCTTAGTTTAAGTGTAAAAAATCTTGGCCTTTATATTGATTCCTCTCTCAGCTGGACCACACAAATTGCCGAAGTGAGCCGCAAGATTGTTTACTCACTTCGTTTCTTGAATCGGTTCAGGAATTTTCTCCCCATCAAAACAAAAATTTTGCTTGTAACATCTCTTATATTTCCGCTCATTGATTATGCTGATGTCTGTTATCCCGATCTGAATGCTGATCTTTTAAATAAATTGGATCGTCTTATAAATAATGCCATTCGCTTCATCTTCTGTCTTCGTAAATTTAACCACATATCTGCTTACAGGTCTCAACTAAAATGGCTCCCTATACGTCAAAGAAGACAGCAGAGAATATTATGTACTCTGTATTCAATTCTCTTTGACCCACACTCTCCAGAATATTTAAGATCCAAATTTCAGTATCTTTGTGATACACATAACCTTCAACTTCGTTCTACTGATACTCTTGCTCTATCCCAACCTCTCTTTTACTCTGGCTATATGTCTGATTCCTTTGCCCTTCAATCTTCACGACTCTGGAACAGCCTCCCTGACTCCATTAGAAAGTCACCTAATAGGTTCATTTTTAAAAAGAAAATTCATGCACTTCTTCTGGATAGCCTTCCACACTAACGTTAAACTCATTTTCTAAGTCCCTTTCAGTCTCATCATCGATATATTTTATATATATGTACGTATGTATATGTGTATTGTATGTGTATATATATGTGTGTGTGTGTATATTTATATGTCTTGTGCTTATGTATATTTAATTATTATGTATAAGATAAGTATTTTCTATTATGGTATGTTTATATTATCAATTATTTTTTTACTAAAGCCGCATTCGTGACTTTCTGTACTCCTGAAGGTTGACTGGCAGAGAATGCTTTTAGCGTTAAGTCCGCCTTTTGTCCATTTTGTAATTGTGGCAATAAAGTTTAAATAAATAAATAAATAAAATAAATTATGCTAACAAAAATAACTAATAATATCTGTTGATCTTGAAGTGTGCTCGGGGTTGGGATTTTATCTCTTGTATAATGGGTTCCCAAGCTGGTGGTATATACCAACCATCTTCCCTATTGAAATTTGGATATTTTTTAATCTCAATAGCCTCGCGTATCATTCTAGGAATGAATCGTTGCTCAGTTGCAAGGATCTGTGGTTTATCAAATCTAATGTAATGGTTTGGTCCCCCTAATGCATGTTCACTGTCACGCGAATGTGATGTTGTGTTTCGGTTGTCTGTGTCGGATTGGGTCAGGGTAGGCACCGGTGTGATTTTTTTTGAGTGTGTATGCTGTTTGTCGCAGATGACCTTTACAGCGTCACCGGCTTTGGGGACGGCGAGATCCTAAGGGGACCTCGAGCCGGGAATTGGCGAGTGCCTCTAGAGGTATTCCAGGCGGATTGCGCGGTCCTTTGGAGACGGGTTCCGCGACCACACCCGCTCTCTCGGCACGCACTAGGGGGGCCGAGGTCCTCATAGTCCGTGTCGCGTGACGCTGCAGGAGTATTGCCAGGTTTTTAGTGGCCCTGTTCAGGGCGTAGGTAGGGCCCTGTTCACTTCAGTGAGCCCCAGGGCTGGCTGAAGGGGACAGAGAAGAGTCCCACATACCTTCTTCTCGCTCCCCCAGTGGTTGTAGGATGCGTAATGCATTTTCCAGACACAAAAAAAAGGTATTTCAGGCGGATGGCATCTCCCCACGGTGGGAGTCTCAATTCCGTCTGGAGCCTCTAGACCACTCGAACCTGAGGGGGTCGGTTCAACTAGAGGGCCGTCTCTGAGACTCCGACCTCGGCTATAGTTAGCCGTTGTTGTGGGGGCAACCGTGTGAGTGATATTTTGGTAGCTCAAGAGTGTATAGGCTATTGTAGCCGTTTATCATCAGGCGGACCATACGTATGCTCGCCACCTTTTAATATTAAATAAATATGGATTGGGGAATAGTAGATGTTTCATTGTTGTTGTGATCATCATCATCATCATCAACCTATTAATGTCCCCAGTGCTGGGGCACAGGCCTTCCCTATGATTGGAATAGGTAGATTGGGCCATGATCCACTACTGGTTGGATTGGTGGGTGCAGCCGGGACCAACGGCTTAACGTGCCTTCCGAAGCACGGAAGAGCTCTAGATAGTAATTTTTGGTCACCCATCCTATGACCGACCATTGCGAAAGTTGCTTAAGTTCAACGATCGCAGCCGGACGCGCTAACCACTTGCGCCATCGAGCTCCTATTGTTGTGATGCCAGTGCTTTATCGGCAGCATTATATATTTACTAGCTGGGCCCCGCGGTGTTACCTGCGGTTTATTAGGGATATTTTCCCGCAGTAAAACGTAGCCTATATTATGTCAGCTAACTCCATACACATACATAAAAATCGCTTCAGCCGTTTAGACGTGAAGAAGTAACAAACATACACACTCACAATCTTTCGCCTTTATAATATTAGTATGATTTAAACTTCATTGCACAAAATAATGTACAAATGGCGGACTTAATGCCATTAGGTATTCACTCCCGGTCAACCTGGAGCATTGTGGTGCAGAAAGAACTGTATCCTACTAAAATTATAAGTAAATGTGAAAGTTTGTGTTTTTTATCGTTTATTCAATCACATAAAAACGGCTTCACTGATTTGGATGAAATTTTACAGACAGCTTATAACCTGGAAAGAGACAAAAGATAATTTTTAAACCGGAGAAGGGTTAGGTTCCTATTTTCAAACACTAAAGTTAATAATAATAATTTATTGGAACCACTTTACATTTTCGTACATGATAATGTGAACCCTGTCCTCTGGAAAAGGTTACCCTGAGGACCAGAAGACAGTGCCCTCCCCACTATTGTTACTTTAGAGCTACAATATTTAAAACTACTAAATAAAAATTATATAAAATAATGTTAAAAAAGTACCTAGGTATAGCATTAACCGGTGTGCGTGTAAGTGTGTGTGTATGTGTGTGTTAGTGTGTATGTTTATGTACCTGCGTGCGTGTTGTGTTGTGTTGTCTTTAGTTATCGCATTAGTATGAATATAATTTAAATAAATTAAAGTGACCATGAAATACATGTAGATAAAGTAAGTGGTAGGAAAAAAATATGGACGATTGAAGAGAGTTGTATTATGCCACAATGCCTCCATTTTCCAACTGCTTAGCGTGCTTTCCGAAGCACGGTGGAGCTTTAGATAGTTCAACGGCTTTTGGGCACCCATCTAATGACAGGTCATTTTGAAAGCTGCCCCGATCGCAGACAAAATGCGCTGATCGAACTCCACAAATCACTTGCAGAAAAATATCATCGGTTAATCCATACTTAATTTCTATTAGGTTATACTTAATATTAAAAATGTGAAAGTGTGTCGTCTGTCTGTTTTTTACCTTTTTTTTCTTCTTGACGCTGAAACCACTGAACCGATTGAGGTGAAAGGACCACGTACATAATAAATGGGAATTTTATATCCAGTGTAAACGTGCTGAAACCGTTCAAAACGATAGTCCAATTAGTGCTGAGAAGAAGTTCAAATGGGCGGCAGAACGCTTAAAAATTGCGCAAAATTAGAATGTTCAAAAATATATTAAAAAAGTCTTAACTATTGATTTTGATTGAATTTTGCGTCTATTTTGAGTGTTTCCAGCCCATTTGATTTTTTTCTCAGCACTTATTTGAGTACAGTATTGAACGGTTTCGGTATGTTTTCACTGGTTTCAAAATCCAATATACTTGTATGTACATGATTTTGTGGTAAAGAGATATTTCAAGTCCTGGGGGAACGACAAAGGACACTTTTTATCCCATAAATCATCCTTCAAGGGGTGAAAAGGGTGGTGGCAGTTTATATCGGGAACCATCTTTCCCGGGATTTTTTTTAGTTCAATATATTTTTAGTTAGTATTCGAAATATTACCAAAATGAATAGCTCGACGGTGCATGTGTTTAGCGTGTTCGACTGCGATCGTTGAAGTGAAACAACTTTCGCAGTGGTCGGTCATTGGTTGGGTGACCAAAATTTTTCTATCTCGAGTTCCTCCGTGCTTCGGGAAGGCACGTTAAGCCGTTGGTCCGTCGCGGCTGCATCTGCAGTCGTTATCACCCACCAATCCGCACTGGGCCTGCGTGGTGGGTCATGGCCCAATATCCTTATTCCATCCATAGGGAAGGCCTGTGCCCTAGTTGACATTAATAAGTTGATGATGAATGAATGATTGAAAATGGATAAGTGCCTACCTATGTGTGTAACTACAAGTAGCTATCAAAATATGCATTTTACCTATAACCATTGAGAACTATTGTAACATCCGAATATTCGCTGATAACGGAGTAATAAGTCATGTAGTATTTATCAAACTTATTGGTCAATAAGAATCAGTCATAACACGACTTCCAATGCAATAAATCTATTTATATCTGAATAGTTCTCTTATCTCTGACGGGCCGGTTAATATCGGTGACAAATTTACGACCGCTTTCTAAGAACAATGTAGTATTTTGTTCGGTTATGGACTTACTGTTCCCTGTCCAACTATAAAATAAAATTGAGAAGATAAAGTGTGGGAGACAAATAGCGTCTGCTTGGTATATATTGTTAAAAATGAAAAAAACTGAACAAAGAAGGAGGCAGTGGTCTCGAACGTCATTGCAAGAAATCGGTAGAGCTGCCTTCTAAAATTGGTATATTTGTACCCAAAATCGGTATATGACAAAAATTACAATATTAATCAAAATTCGTTTATTTTTCAAAGAAAAACTTACAGACTAAATACTCGTAATACGTTATATTTTTAGCGATTTGGGAGGGGGTTCTCTCAATTCGTCAGTATATTTACTTTTTTATGTGACCGATAATCAATTGACGGTTATATTCCTTTAGAATTTGTGAGGGTGCCATAATTATTATATCAGCAAAAATTACACAGTCATCACGATATGATTTTTTGTTATTATCACACTTTTAGCAATTGAATGACTGTGTACTAGACGACCTCCGTGGCCGAGTGGTTTGTACGCCGGGTTTCATGGCGTCGCCGACTCGAGAGGTTCCGGGTTCGAATCCCGGTGGGGGCAGATGTTTGTGTGATGAACACGAACATTTGTACTTCAGTCATGGATGTTTAATAGGTATTTCTATATAAATAAACTTATATATGTAATGTATATGCATTCTATCCGTTACCCTAGTATCCCATAACACAAGCCTTATAGTGCTTACTTTGGGGCTAGGCTAATTGGTGTGAGTGTTGGAAATATTTATTTATTTATTAATCATCCATATTAACTGTTGAATAATTTCTCGTAACGTTAAACATAAATGAAAAGATCTGCCAACTTAAAAGTGTAAAGTTGGTAAAAAATTAGGACAATATCCATGTATTTTATGAAATCGTGGAAAAAACATTACATTTCGGTATTTCGGTAGGACAGAGCCCATATCAGTAGAAATACCGAAAAATCGGTAGGTTCGAGACCACTGTGAAGGAGCTCGATGGCGCGGGTGGTTAGCGCGTTCGGCTGCGATCGTTGAAATTAAGCAACTTTCGCAGTGGTCGGTCATTGGATGGGTGACCAAAAATCTTCTATCTTGAGTTCCTCCGTGCTTCGGAATTCACGTTAAGGCGTTAGTCCCAGCTACATCTGCGGTCTCGTTAGCACCCGCCAATCCGCACTGG
This sequence comes from Chilo suppressalis, assembly GCA_902850365.2. Classification (NCBI taxonomy): domain Eukaryota; kingdom Metazoa; phylum Arthropoda; class Insecta; order Lepidoptera; family Crambidae; genus Chilo; species Chilo suppressalis. The sequence goes on along the minus strand of OU963901.1, from coordinate 25,105,222 downwards.
TTCCGCGTGGTGGGCCATAGCCCAATCTCACTATTCCATCTATAGGGAAGGCCTGTGCCCCAGCAATGGGGACATTAATAGGCTGATGAGACATTAAATAAATAAATAAATATTTCCAACACTCACACCAATTAGCCTAGCCCCAAAGTAAGCACTATAAGGCTTGTGTTATGCGATACTAGGGTAACGGATACAATACATATCTGTACATATATAAGTATATTTATATAGAAATACATATTAAACATCCATGACTGGAGTACAAATGCTCGTGTTCATCACACAAACATCTGCCCACACCGGTATTCGAACCCGGGACCTCTCGAGTCGGCGACACCATGAAACCCGGCGTACTAACGGCCACGGAGGTCGTCAAACATTAATAGGCTGATGATGAAAAAAAAAGTGGAATGTACCTTTTTGCTTGTAGATTACAGGAAAACCTACAAGAAGATTATAGCAATAAAATGAAAGAAATATTTCAGGGCTCCCATACAAAAGACTTTGCCGTTTTTTGCTCGATATTAAGTATAATATAGTGTCTAATGTTCTTAGATAATGGTGCGCGACCTTTTTTGCGCGAGTCCGACTAGTACTGGGCCGGTTTTTCACATTAACTTAGAAGCCTGATTTTTTACAGCTTCAAGAGACCATAGACTCTTAGCATACACTTAAATAAATAAATAAATATTACCAACACTCACACCAATTAGCCTAGCCCCAAAGTAAGCACTGTAAGGCTTGTGTTATGGGATACTAGGGTAACGGATAGAATACATATATAAGTATATTTATATAGAAAAACATATTAAACATCTATGACTGGAGTACAAATGCTCGTATTCATCACACAAACATCTGCCTCCACCGGGATTCGAACCCGGGACCTCTCGAGTCGGCGACACCATGAAACCCGGCGTACAAACCACTCGACCACGGAGGTCGTCATACTTGAGTTTAAAGTTCAAATTTCAACTCGATACCTCCACGCGTTTCTGAGATAAAGGATGTTTACAGACAGACAGACGGACGAACAGACGGACAGATGGCACAGTAATCCTATAAGGGTTCAGTCTTTTCCTTTTGACGCAGGGAACCCTAATAAACATTGAAATAGGAACGTTGCTTGTGAACACTTTCCATTTTAAAGAAAATATAACTAGAAAAAATTACCACTGACCAATTATGCTACCACGGCCTTCACGGACCGCGACGAAATTCCTCTAGCCATTCTTAAGCTACAAGGCAGCGCCATCTCTTCAGATTTAAACATCAAGCAGTTACATGGTTTAAAATAATAAAAATTATAACTTTCCATTTTTCCACGCACCGATATTTAGATCTTTGAAGAGGAACAGTAAACACTAATGCACGCTATTAATCTCTGTTTATTTGCATTAAGAGGCGGCGCCCTTGTTAATTTGTATCCAGATGAAAAGTTAACCTATTAAAGCGAATGCCCTTTCGCAGTTTTTCAGGGATCCGTGAGCAAATTTTAAAATTCTCTAACAACTTCATACGGAGTATTCTAACAAAAAGAATTTTGAAAACCTCCGCCCTAAATGGACGGAGAAATCGCATAAAAAACTTACGAAATACATACAGTACCCCTAGCACGAACCAATATCGAATTCGTATCGATTGCGAGTCCAAAATGTCATTGTCAAATGTGTACTGATTTTTAGTTCTCGTTACGTACTTTGTGCCTCTGCTGTTGAAGTTTCCATACAAAATTTGACATTGACATTTCGGTTTGCAAAGTATTCGAATTCGTGAAAATGGTTCGTGCTAGGGGTACTGTTGAATTGAGAACCTTCTCGTTTTTCAAGTCGATTAAAAATCAGGTTACATATTACCTAGTTTTCTTTATATAGCCAGGTAGGCAAATGACTCTATCCCACCTGATGTTAAGTGGTGATAAAGTCCAGACGCGAAGATAGCTGGTAACTACACACCAACCATCCACCTTGCCGGACTGCAGAAATGCTTCTTCACGCCTCTCTTAAAGGACCCCAGTGAACAACCGTGCAATATACTTAAATGATTTTAAAAAAAATCCTATTCAAAGAAATGTAATTACAGCCTATATAAAATACTTTACCATTTGGTTTGAAATTGAATTTATATTGTTGTGCGTTAAATTCTTCATTGTTGGAGAATCGTTTAAATGATTTCTATGTGTAATTTTGGAACCAGCAGTGATTGTGTGTGGGTATTTTAACATTTTGGAACCAGCAGTGATTATGTGTGGATATTAATTATGCGTTGTTGTTTTTATTTGAGTTACTCTTTGTTTAGAATTACATAATTATTATCTTTATGTGAAGTGTGAATTAACTCTAAGTGATGAAGATGGCTGGTGTGGACATATAGGTATTATATCACTACTTTTCAATACAGTGTACTTTTTGCTTCAGAATTGGCATCAGTGGTACCTGCAAGTATCTGTGGGCAGCAGTAACCACTTACCATCAGGTGGACTGTTAGCTGGTTTGCCTGCGTAATCATAAAAAGCGGCTTTTTTATTTATCTATTTAATAGGTACACAAACAGAGTGCAGTTATCACATGGTTAAAAACCATAAATCTGGTAAAAATCTAAACTGCCATCCAAAACAGTGTACACAGCATAAATAAAATTATGGCAAAATAAAAGCAAAACGAAACTTTAAAACTAGGCTAAATCGTTTACACAGTCAATAAAACGAGGTAATAAAAATCTAATTTTTCACCGGATGTAAGAACAAACTATGTAGGTCCTTCCATAGATACTTTGGCGATGGCGATAAGAATACGTTCTCGCTAGTTGGTCGTATTTTGGGTACTGTGCATGAGTGTGGGATTAATTTTATGAGACGGAACCCTAAGTACGCCGCACACCTCGAGATTAGCCACTTTTTGTACAAGTGTTCTTAATCTTAAGGCGCACAAGACAAATCACCGTCCTTAAGAATTAATTTCGTTTAGCGCCCGCCAGAAGCTCGTTTTTCATTGTCATAAAGCTTTTTTCGTCTCGAGTTCTTGTTTTTTTTTTAATTAGGCGTCGATGTCCGATTTGATATTTGTCATTAATTCGTTCCATTCTTTCCTTTCCGTGAGTTTTGACGTGTTTTGATTTTGTTCACGACTAATTGGATTTCCTGATGAAGTGATTCTTAAGATGTTTCGTATTTCAGTGACAGATTGTATTTTTATTTTAGGTCTTTTAATACTGGCGTCACTGGAAAAAGTTGACATAATAATCTGTCATATTAAACACAGTAAATTACAGGTGATGATCCTGTGAAGACGAACTTACACTGTAGGTATATAATGGGTCAAGGCGGGGCCGTAGCATGGGGAGGCATTATGGGGCTATGCCCTACCTCAAAGTACCATTGCCCTATGCCCTACCTCAAAGTACCATTGCTCTATGCCATACCTCAAAGTACCATTGCCCTATGCCCTACCTACAAATACCATTGCTCTATGCAGTATGTACCATTGCCCTATGCCCTACCTCAAAGTACCATTGCCCTATGCCCTACCTCAAAGTACCATTGCCCTATGCCCTACCTACAAATACCATTGCTCTATGCCCTATCTCAAAGTACCATTGCCCTATGCCCTGTCTCTAAGTACCATTGTCCTATGCCCTACCTCAAAGTACCATTGCCCTATGCCCTACGTCAAAGTAACATTGCCCTGCCGCCCGTTTTAAGATTAAGACGGGGCGGCAGGCTGCGAACGGTGGCACGCCCCTGCTTATGCCCTACCTTAAATTACCGCTGCCCTATCTTAAATACAACACTGGTTACAGCCCTGGATCAAGGTAGCGAAATTGGAATTCCATGCTGGTACTTTAAATTTAGAGGTTAGCACAAAGTTTTAAATCTTTAGTTTAGCATGGCTAGTTGGATGTAATTAAGTCAGGTCTTGTTTATAAGAACTTCGAAAGATTTTTGTATTGTGGTTCAACAATAGAACACACAACACTGCAATTATTTATTCAACAAAGCTGCTATCAAGCCGTGGCGTTAACATAGGTTCCGAGCCTTCGTGTCACAATCGCATAGTCTGCCCGTTATCATCTTGATTTAGTACGTCCAAAGACACCTTGTCCTTCCACTTAACGGTTATAACGTTGTAAATTCAACAGTTACTGTTCCAGCTGTTAAAATTAACGATTATTGCGAGACATCGCGAGCACGATAACGTTTGATGATGTCTGCGAATGATGAAACGACGATGCGACATGCTCGCAGTGTCCGTAAATAAAAAAATATTGGTTAGGGTCGGTGACGCAGTGGATACAGAGTTCGGTCTGCGATTCCCGAAGTCGAGAAACTTTCACAATGGTCATTCATCGGATGGGTGACCAACATTTTTAAATCTCATGCCATCGGTAACCGTCGGTTAACATTGGGCCCTAGCTGTGCGATAAGCTCAGTCTCCCTTTGAGCTCTCTTCAGACTCAAGCAAAATTAAAAGAAATCGATGTTAATGCAGCGGCGTCGGACTGTGAGACATTTAATATTGAATGTATTTCGTCAATGGCTGTATTTCATGCAAGATTGTATAACATCATGTCTTACACTCTTCTTACTCCAATCCTTTATACCTTCTATTTATTTTCTGTATCGTTTCCTCTCCTTTTCCTTTCGCCTCTCACTCTTATTAAACCGTCCTCTTCTCTCCCTGTCTTTCCCACCCATTTGATCTCCCTGGCTGCATCTCGACGCGGCCTCGGATTCTGATGGGCCTACTCTACCAACTATCGAATCCTCTATATCACAATATAACATAATCCACCATCAACTTTAAAATGTAATAAATAAATAAGTGTTAATTAAAAAAAACGGGGAAATTATTTGCCTTGTCCTAAGTTTATTTCTTGTCAACATCTTGGTAGTAAAGATTTATTCGTGTTATCGTAGGAATGTTTCAAAGAGGATGCCGATAGCACAGACTTTATGGCATTAACAGCAGACGCAATGTATCGTTTTGTTTACCTCTTGAATGAATGACACGTGATCAGTGAAACACCGATCTGTATTATCATCTGTTTGTGTGTAAATCAATGTTAATTATGATAAATAATTATAATATAAATATTAGTGACCATGAAAGTTTAAAAAAATATATAATTATCATAAGACTGGAAACTTCAGATTTAGTGAATAAAGTTTTAGATTATTTCGACTTGTTAAGATTATTAGGAACAATTGCACCAAGGTTCTTTTTGGTTCTACCAGTTGTTTAAATCGGTGGGACCATGCGTCCTTTGATCATTACAGGTACCTAAATAGTGTGGCATATAAATAAACATGAAAAGTGACCGTCCAAATCTGTGTAGATGGTAGAGAGTATAACTTAAACGTAACCACCCTTAACTCCATGCACTACATGCAAACTCACGTTGCACACGACCAAAGGGACTATACAGGGCGTCCCACGGCTACCTCACACGGAGGGAAAGTATATTAAATATTGAAGATAGGATATTTTACTGAAAGAAGACATCATTTTATTTTTAATTATGACTAGTACTGCATTTACTGATTTTTTTAAAATCGCCTGCTACATCAGCGAATCAAACTCGTGAAATTAGAAGAAAAAACAACTTTTTTCGAAATTTCACGAGTTTGATTCTCAGTCGTAAAAGGCGATTTAAAAAAAAACTGTGAATGCAGTTCTAGTTACTATTAAAAATAAAATGATTTCTTCTTTCAGTAAAATATCCTAACTTCAATATTTAATATACTTTCCCTCCGTGTGAGGTAGCCGTGGGACGCTCTGTATATTAATGTCTTAGTGCACGACTAATAAAGAAAGAAAGCACTCCATCTATATTGACTTAAATAGACAGTTCCGGATGATTACATTCTAAGAAGCAGCCTTAATAAAGCTTTATCAATATTATAAATCTTTTTAATTGTCTTTCAGTCCGACGCGCGTAGACGATGAAGTTCGAAAAATCACTTTCTTATTTCATTTTTTATTCCGTCTCTTATGATTTTTAAATTAGACTTGCTCAAAAAGGCGAGTGCGCGAGACGTTCCCTTCACTCGGGTCGCCCTCGTAAATTTTTCAAAAGAGTTTTTAATCAGTCGTCAAGCGATTTACAAATTAAACAGGGGCCGTGTTATGAAGAAATATCGCGACGCAACAACACCTGTTTCCATTGTCATCGGTGATTTTTGAACTTGCCAAAAAATATTGCTTTATAATTGTAGTGAGGATTTGCATACATAGCTATGTTAAGTTGCAACCGTGATAAGTATTTTATTGTTTTTTTTGAGGTGTTCTGAAACATGAACCGGTTATTTTGGTAATATGATAAAGGTAATGATGAACAAATCATTGTACATAAGTTACATACTCAATAAAGCAAATTTACAACGTTTAAAGGCGGGGTCATGTTTGTCCAATAGATCTGAGGTCTTTTACTACTGGGGTATGCATCGTCTTGGTTTTACTTAAATCGTAATTTATATGCACGTAATGGATCGGTAAGTTTTTTTTTGTGGTTTTCTATGTATAGAGTCGGTATTTATTTTTGTGTGTAGTAAGTGACAGTTCTAATATTGCCATATTCAAAGTTAAATAAAAAATGAATTTTTCACCATTCATTAGACAAACTTAATAAAAAAAAAAATCCAACACACACCAATTAGCGTAGCCAGAAAGTAAGCACTGTAGGCTTGTGTTATGGGATGCTAGGGTAACGGAAAAATACATATACCAATACATATATAAGTATATTTATATCGAAATACATATTAAACATCGATGACTGGAGTAAAAATGCACGTATTCGTCACACAAACATCTGCCCCCACCGGCATTCGAATTCAGGACCTCTCGAGTAGACGACACCTTGAAACCCGGCGTACAAACCATTCGGCCACTGAGGTCGTCCAACTCTAGCACGGATAGTGTCCGTGCGGCGAGCGCCCAAGCGAGCGGAGCCGACCGTCCGTATACAAGCTTCGCTTCAAAAATAATTTCTCGTGCCGCATCAAACAACGGAAACACACCAAACAAGAATTATGGCTGGCAAGGATCTCTCCGCAAAAAGCTCGCAAATTTCGTCATCAATTATCATTATTAGGAGCGGAGGCGCGTAATTGAGTTTTATAAATGGCGGCTCGACGCGCCTGTCATAAGAACGCGTAGCCTTCAACAATAGGGCTGCCCGCCGACTGAAGGAAAAACTTTAAAAGACTTACGTCGACTCTGATTTTTAGCATTGATGGTGAATTTATAAAATTTGCGTAAAAAATTTGGGATTAGAAAAAAAAACACGCGGAACAGGCAGCAGACGGGACTCGAACCCGCACCCTTCGCTAAGCGGGCGAATGTACTGACTATTTTTTTTATGCTACCGTGGCCCTGATGCCCGTGGCGAATTCTTTCTAGCCTTCTTAAGCTGCAAGGCAGCGCCATCTCTTGGCATTGTAGGTAACCCACAACGTCAAATGAATCATTTAAAACAAGAAAAAACAATTATACTTATACCCGTTTGCTGCCTGGTCCGCGTGGAATTTTTAGATATATTTTTCTTTAGATGGAAACATCGAGCAGTTACATGCTTAAAAAAGAAATAATAATTTTGGAATTGTTTGATAATCAGAAAACATATTTAATAGGGATGATGACTTATTTCTTTTTCTTCGTCTAACAGGTAGATAATCAAAAAGATTTGGACACGTATGTTTTACAAATTTGTACACATCATTAAAATATTATAGGGATATATTGATTTGATATGTCGCATGTCGCACGTCTAGGTACAATTTTTACTTAAACGTGACGTCCGTATTAGCCTTCTCCTTCCTTCCAAACTTTGACGCGCTTTAATCTTGGTAATTTTTCGTTTATTGCCAAAGAAAAAATATGAGTCTATTATTTTTTGATTATCTAACTGACGGACTAAATAGAATTCAGTTTACATTGCCCTGTTATCATCTCTAATACTACATTTCTGTGCCCTTATGTTAATAAACAAGCACGAAGTAATTATTTTGTGCAACTTTCTATAAATAATTCGTAAGATATGAAAATCTAGTAATAAATTCCATAAAAAAATTGTAATATTTTTTTCTAATAATTTATAAATACAAGTTTGCTTTTAAGCTTAAGAAATAAGTGATAAAAATAATAATAAACATTTGACACGCCTCTTAAGGTCACGAAGTTAATTACTATATACCTGATAATGTAACAGTGAAATGCTTCAAAATATAATAAAACAAAGCTTACAATTACAGTAGTCACAAATAGTGTTATTATCGCCAATTTAAAGCAGGTGGTTAGCGCGTTCGGCTGTGATCGTTGAATTTAAGCAAGTTTCGCAGTGGTTGGTCATTGGATGGGTGACCAAAAAAAAAAATCTTCTATCTCGAGCTCCTCCGTGCTTCGGAAGGCACGTTAAGCCGTTGGTCCCGGCTGCATCTGCAGTCGTTAGCACCCACCAATCCGCACTGGGCCCTCGTGGTGGGTCATGGCCCAATCTCCCTATTCCATCCATAGGGAAGGCCTGTGCCCCAGCAGTGGGGACATTAATAGGCTGATGATGATGATGATGATGATGAATATATTTTATCCTTCGTTGCAAGTATGAGTAATTGCTCATTAATTACAATCTAAAGTTTCAAATATACATAAAAAAATTCTAGGTATTGTTTTCCAAAAGCTGTCATGAATTTTTATTGTGTGCTTTTATACTGTGGTGACATCACACACTCTTATGATATTTATACGAGATATTTTATATTGTTCCTATAGCTTCACTTTACTCTGTTATCGGTCTTACACTAAGATATAGTTTCTTATACATATAGTCCTATCATATAATTGACTTCATACAATAAAGTAACAATGTTTCATTGTAATAACACAACACACTTTTAAAATGAGGTATGTGTGAAGAAGCGTGCGCTGTTCATACTCGTATATCCAAGACATAAGACATGTTTTTTTTAAATTTCTATTATTCAATTATATTATTTTTCTAACGAATAAACTAAAATAAAATTGGAATTTGATGAATTGGACTCGATTTCATCATCAGCGCTAGGCAAAAGGGTGGTTTTGAATATTTTCCTATATAAATTTGTCAAGACCAGTGACAGCCCTACCGTAAAGGGATTAGCGATGCGGACGTGACGTGTTATGGAAACTGACACTTTGTGTATTTCAGGCGATTGCTTTGTGATTCATCCGATGAGAACGTTTCTCAATTTTTTACCGACTTCAAAAAGTAGGAGGTTCTACATTCGTTTGGTATAAATATATTTAATATTTGCAACACTCACATCAATCAGCCTAGCCCCAAAGTACGCACTGTAAGGCTTGTGTTATGGGATACTAGGGTAACGGATAGAATACATATACAGGATGGTCCAACTAGTGACGTCAACAAATTTTTTTTAGATTCCTCGCACCTGGGGCATCCGAAAATACACCAGTATGTTCCGGGATTTTTCTTAGTTTTCGAGTTATAAATTTTTTGTGTATTTTTAATGATTTCTGCCAGCGAGGTTTCAAAAATTCTTATCTTCTGACTAAAATTAAAACACCGCATGCTTCTAAACTACCAAAAATCATAAAAAAATGCACTTAATCAGCCTATTTTTGTTGTAAAATATGGGCTTTTGAAGGCGGATAGGCTAAAAAATTATTGAAACACGATTAAAGCATTAGACATTATTTTGTCTACTTTTTTTCATTGTTATGGTAAATTAAACCTAAAAATGTAATTTCACATTAAATTTAATTGAAATTTCTGTAAAATAACTTTAGCATGTTGAATTTTATAATAATTTCGGTTTCACCACTAAGATTTAAAAAGTGAGCAAGAATAAAATGGCTAGTGGAAAATTACCTGTTTTTTGATACAAATAAAAACCACAAATTAATGAAGTTTTTAATTTTAGCGAGAACTTATGGAAACTCCTTTTTGTACTTCTAAATTGAAGTTGAATGTTTGAGTAAATCCTACTAAAAACTAAAGTTCCAACTTTCAAGCCTTTTTTGAGTAACTTTAAGTAATTGCAGGAAGCTGAGGAAAACAAAATTCAAGACAATTATGTCACAAAAAAAGACTGCAAAATACCTACTACGAAAAAAGATAAGAATTTTTGAAACCTCGCTGGCAGAAATCATTAAAAATACACGAAAAAAATTAAAACTCGAAAACTAAGAAAAATCGCGGAACATACATGGGGTATTTTAGGATACCCCCAGGTGCGAGGAATCATAAAAAAAAATGTTGACCTCACTAGTTGGACCACCCTGTAATAATAAGTATATTTATATAGTAATACGTATTAAATATCCATGACTGGAGTAAAAATGCTCGCATTCACCACACAAACATCTGCCCCCACCGGGATTGAAACCCGGGACCTTTCGAGTTGGCTACACCATCAAACCCGGTGTATAAACCACTCGGCCACGGAGGTTGTCTGTATGTTTTTTATGTAGGTATTTGTATACACCGATTACGCTGAAGATTCTGATCCGGTCTCATAAAAAAATATTTCAGTACCCTTAGCACGAATCAATATCGAATTAGAATAGTTTGCGAGTGCGAAATGTCATTGAGATTTTTAGTTCTCGTTACGCCCGTTATGGCGCTGCTTTTCAAGTTTCCATACAAAATTTGACAATGACATTTCGAGGTTTTTGTTTTATGAGCATTTCTGATAACTTGGACGATGTAATTTTGACGATACTTTGTTAACATGTACGTGTGCATACAGCGATTACGTAAAGATTTCTGATCCGATTTGAGTATTTTTTTTTGTTCTGTGGCAGATACTTGCCATTTGGTCCTATATTTTTTTTATTTAGTAAGAGAACTTGAGCATATTTGTTACTTTGACGTTGTAATTTTCACGATACTTAGCGTACGGTTTGTTTTAGGGGTTTTTACGATAAAATTTATGTAATCAAAATTATTTAGAACAGTAAAACCGGCTTCAAAATCAGAAATGGGACCAAAAAGAAATAAATTACAGCCGGTTCACATGATATCATGCGTGTCCTAGTAAGATTTGAAAGTCACAACACATATACCGATGAAAAATAAAAATCTGTTGCATGTTGCAAACTTGGGCCCTAGTCCTATAAATCCTTATATACATATTTAAAGCTATTTACTAGTAACATTTATAGTATAGCTGAGTTGGGATCTGAATATTTTTTTAATATGCACGGTATTTTTTTAGAAAAACGTTATTTTACGCCATGAACGTTTCCGAAAATTGCAAGTTGTTTTTAACAAAATATATGGGTTTCGTGTAACGCCGTTATCTTAAACATAAGAATTAAAGTGAAAATCCTAACTGGAAGACTAGGTTTGGTAGTGAATAAAATAATTGACAATTTAATCTTAACATCCGAAATCACCCTGCCTTCCCTCTTAGCATGAGCACCGCGATATTGTACATAACTCGTTTTTATCATGCTCAGTTGCCAAATTACTATGGAGCTTAATAGTAAGTGGCTATATTTATTTTATATACCTAATGGAAACTGTGGTGCTCAACTGCTCATGCTACGGGCACTGAGCTTTGTTAAAGTTACATCTAGCACTGATGATACTAATAAGCCTATCGGTTGAAAGTGTTAGGAAAAACTTGAAAAGCGCCCACATCTATTGATGATATAAATCTTTTTGCATATTTATGTTGATGTATTATGCTCTTTGAGTCAATTGGTTAGTTATTGGCAGGCAGGTAGGAACGTGAGATTGTGCTAAACGCGCAAAACGATAACCCCATAATTTCCATCAGAGTGATGGGCACCTTCGATCCAGGGTATTATAGTAATGGTCCACAAGCTCGGGGCAACCATAAATCTTAAGAGGCATAACTTTCATAATTAGGGTCCCTTCTCTACGAGCCGTGTATTGGTGATGATGAAAGCTTGTACTGACTTAAAGCGATTATGTTGGAAGTAGATGTATATGAAGTATGAAATTATAACGATATCATCTTATAGCCATGTAGAAGTTAATGATTTTTTACAATAATGAAACTATTAAAGTGAAGCTTTTGTTACTTTGAAATTTTTTTTTCACTCATCTTTATTATGTCGCATAGATTTTCAATTGTTGTTAAACAAGCATCGGTGGTTCAGTGGTAGAAAGCTCGGCAACCCGGGGCTGCCCGGGTTCGATTCCTAGATGATGGCAACGCTTTTTTATTTTCCACTTTTTATAAGCCAGTTTAACATCAACTAAATATATGTACATGGCTTGAATTATCTCAAAAAATTTGAGACGTCGTAAAACGCTTTAAGACTTTCACTTGCATTGTAGTTTCTTAAAATCACAGCAATTTTTATCTTTAAATGAAAATTTCATTTCAATTCCTTTAGACATTTAATTTTTATTAATCATCAATGAAAAAGTAAAATGAAAACTCTGTTACAAAAGTTAGTTGTTTTTTTTGATTTTTCTGTATGATTAAAACTATATTATCTCATGAACACGTTTAACTATTAACGGTTTTCAAATAATAAAAAAATAACGTGCTATTTTCAATGTCTTGAATTCAACCTTAACATCGTGTTTAATAACATTTACTTGAGAGTTTTTACGAAGCTCCCAGGCAAGGTACCGAAATAAATAATGGCTTTAAAAAAAACTTATGACAATAATTTTATACATTTTTGTTGCAGATCTAAAATATCCCGAGCCAAAGAAGAACAGAAATGAAGTTAAAGTCGATTAACAAATACGTAGTAAATACTGAGAGTCAAGACGTTGTTGAACCAGAGGACGATGACTACATAGCCAAATGTATAGGTCCTTTCGGTACCTGGCAAGCAATTATATGGGTTATATCGATATCTTCTAAGTTCATAGTGATCGCCAACGTTATATCAATAGTTTTCTTGACGCCGAACACAGAGTTTAAATGTGTGAAGTTCAAAGGCGAGCCTCTTGTGGATGTACAGAATTCCACGTGCTACGAAGATTGTATCAAATATGAGTATTATAATACTCTTTTCAAAGACACTTTGATATCGAGGTTTGATTTGATTTGCGGTGATGCTTGGCTCGCCAGTTTTGCTCAATCAATTCTGATGCTTGGACTGCTCGTGGGCGTACCAGTAATTGGTTGGATCTCTGATAGGTAACTGTATCAAATTATGGCATTTTCGTATTGGAACCTTTCCAGTTATTCATCATCATCATCAACGTATTAATGTTCTCACTGCAGGGGCACAAGTCTTCCCTGTGAGAGAAAAATAGGGAGACTGCGCTGTGCGTAACCTACCACGTGGGCCCAGTACAGATTGGTGGGTGCTAACGACTGCAGATGCAGCCGGAACCAACGGCTTAACACGGAAGCAGCTCCTTATGATAAGTTTTTGAAAAAAGGTTAACCTTTACGATCGCAAGCCGAATGCGCTAACCTCTGCCATTGAGCTCCTCTCCAGTTACACTTACCTTTAAATTAATTGTGACATGACCCTCCATACTAATTTTTTGAACTCTATCCATATACATCTTTCAGAAGGGCATTTAAAAGATTTTTGCGAACTACAGTAGCGGAGGAAATATCTTTAAAATATTGAATATTAAAGGTGCCGTGATAGGAAAATTTAATAATTATTTCTCTGATTGCATCTCATATTTCATAAAGGTTTGGAGTCCTTTTAACATGCTTTATCCAAACAACAACGACACTCTTTGAAATATATGTAGTATGTAATTCGTTTTCATTTTCAGATTCGGCCGTGCTCTAGCCTTCCGCCTCACTACTCTTATAGCTGTAATATTCATGATAGGATCTACGTTTGCTCCCACTTATTGGGCCTTAGTGGTTCTACGATTCTTTGTTGGCTTCGGAACGGGTGGTATTGTACCACTCAATGTAATAATTTGCGTGGAATCCGTGGGAAAGCAGTATAAAGATTTGGTTGGAGTAGCTACTATGTCTGCAGGTATGTGTATAGTTAGCTGTTTTACCAGCTATCCTTATTTATCCTATCAGACTGTCTCATGTAAATTCTTCAAAAATTAAAATTTTAATATTTAATTGTTTTAACTTGCTACCAAATTGGAATTAACTATTTGAATATATTGATTAATTTGTTTTCTATCGACAGACTTTTAAATTGAATTCAGAAGATTTTTGTAAAGATTTTATTGATTATATTTTGATTTTAAGTTTTTCTTGTATTGGTTTTCAGATGGAATTGCCCAAATGATCTTAACTGTCATCGCTTACTATTCACCATCTTGTTATCTTTTGAGCTTAACATGTGGATTTTTATCTATGTTCATTCTGACGACTATGTTTATAATACCTGAGACACCTCGATGGTTGATTGCCAACCAAAAGGGAGAAGAAGCTTTAGAATTGATGACCAAAATCGCCAAAATGTAAGTATAATTAAGTTATGTGCTATCAGAATTAATTTATCATTATGCTGTCAATAATGCTGTTGCTGGAATACAATGACCTTTTCTACAAATTATGTTATACAGAATCGTATGTAAATACACATACATTTGTTATACTACATGACGTAAGATCTTAATATGCTTGAAAAAATAGACCAACAAATAAAAGGGAACTTTTGATTATGATGATAGAAGTCAGATAATTAATGAATTATATTTAGAGCCATGAAGCTTAGTTTTACAAATATAAACAAAAGTTACATGATAATCACAGAATGTGATGATGATATTTAAAGCTTAATGAATATTTTGTAAACAAGAATTCTCATCAAAACTATTAATTCTATGTAAGATCTATTGATATTATTTTACGATTTCAGAAACAATCGTGATGTATCCCATATAAAAGACACTTTGAACGAAACTTTAGTAAGGCTGAAGTGCGATCAAAAGGAAAATATTAAAATGAATTTCGCCGATTTGTTTCGAACGAAGACAATTGCCGTTATAACTATGAGCTCGATTTTTGCTTGGACCTTCATCGGTATAGCTTACTACGGTATTAATCAGTATTCCACATTACTTGGTACGCATGTTTACGCAGTAGCTGCTACAATGGGACTGTTTCAGGTATTTATCAACTAATAAACTTAGTACTTTAAGAATTTCTAATTGTGAAGTAGCAAGTGAAAGTAATCATTTGAATTATTTTCATAAACATTGTATCAAAAGATGATTTCATTTTACATGAACATGATGCAGCATGATATGACTTGTTAACTTTGTCAATGAATAAACAACATTTTGTCTTACTAAAAACAGAAATAAACAAGGGTGATTAAAATATTGAAACAAGTTTCAAATGTTTTAATAATTATTTGCAGCTCGTCGGCAGCATCTTTTCGTCCATCGTCAATAGAAAGATGCGCCGTAAAACTGCAAGCATTAGTGCTTTGATCGCCTGCGGCATCTGCATGATGGTGCTGATCTTCATCCCTGACGGCCACTGGTGTGGCATCGTCGCCGTCACCGTCGCATACACGGCCATCACCACAATATTCTGCGTTATTTACGTGCAAATAAACGAACTATACCCTACACCATTAAGGAACATGGGCTTCGGTTTGAGCTCCAGTGGGATAAAATTGGGTGCTATGGTTGCCCCTTTTATTGCTAACACCCATCCTCATTGGATAGCTTCTGGTATATTCGCTATAATACCGATTGTAACTATTGCGTTTTGTTTACCGTTGCCTGAAACTAAGGGCAAGAGCTTACAAGATATTGTGAAATAGTTTTATCGATATTTTTCTTTATAAGGATAAGTTTATACTGTTGCATTTTCTTGGGCAGTTTCAAGTAACTCCAATATAAACAAAAACATAATTTAAGGAAGGGTTAATTGCAGAGATATGCAGGTACGTTTTTTTAATTTGGCGGCCCCACTTAACATAATATTGCTCTACAATATCCTCCCTAGCGACGGCCCTGATTCGCTCGAATATCCGATAATCCGGAAGTTTTTTGGATATCTAAATAAATATTTATAGACAGACTGCAGATAAATTTATCAGATGATCAGTGATGTTGCACGCCCTCAAATCAGAAGAATGCACTGGATGCTGAGGTTAAATTAAGCATGGCTTATTTTTTTTTATTATTTATTTATTGAATTTCACATTACTATAAATATGTTATTATTACATTTAGCCAGTACTACAAAAACCTGTGTAGATTTTACCGAGCACTGGGATTCGTCATCTTTTAGATCTTTTTTTTCCGCATTAATTTCGGCTATAAAATAAATTCCCATTAGGAGCTCGATTCATCAGATTCGGTTCCCTGGATTAAGCATGAAAGCGTTACAAACTACTTTCGAATTATTTATTAGATCTTTTTCTTTAAAATTTCAACAAAACAACTTTTCTTTAGTTAGGTATAAAATCTAGCAGGATAATGTAGGCGTATTAACTTCAAATATTACACAATTTATTACAATTGATTTTATTTTGTGAGTATAGTGTTATTTTTTTTATCGTGTATCCACTTTCGTCTTAATTGATTTAGGATGTCAAGTGGAGTAGAGTTTATCGTTGAATACATTCGACCTTCATTATCTTTATGGTGACATGTTGAAGTGTAGATGTGTCTGCAGTCACATGACTGTCAATTTCAGATTGCGATAGGGGTTATCATTGCTCGAGTGTTGATAAGTTACATCCCAATCATGTTCCATGTTTAGTAATAAGTTGTATGATATGTTTAGAATATTATCGTCCTTTTGATATCGGCATTGTTTTGTTTTTCATTCAAGTATTTTGAATTTTGAGATCTCTTTCAGGCTATTTAATATTTGTGTTCTTGAATTGTATGAATGTTTCTATTCGAATAATATAGTTCCATATTTTTTTTCAACAATAAAAAATTGAATATTTTTTTAAAATATTAATTTGGTGTTCTTTTATTAAGTATATTGATTTTTTATACATATTAAACTAACGTTTTCATTTCTAAAAAAAAAACTGATTTGAAATCTATTGTTATTTAATATTCAACTAATGATATTAAAATACCTATAAAATAATAAGTAATAACAAAAGTGATACACATTAATTTTTAAGTATATTTTTTTATATCTTAAGAAAAAATCCAGTGTAACATTTTATTATATTAGATCTAACAATACAAGGTACATAAAAAACTACCCGAGGTAGTTATATTATTAGTTACCTTAAAAAAATGCAATGTACTCTAGATGAATCATTTAATAAAATGTTATGCTATTTTAGTTATAAAAATCGTTGATTTTAGAAATGACTTTAGCATGTTGTTTAATTAATTAACAATAAAATGTAACGCCGGTTCTATACAATATTTGTTGGCATTTATGTATATTTTATTTAAGAGGTTAATCAGCACATTGTTTTCTAAGGATATATTTAATTTTTTGACATTTTTCGGCTCAATGCTAATTATTCCATCATACCCTATATTATCAGTGTTTTTTTACTTTTTGCATTCATGTAATATATAGCCTGTTAAATATTATTTTAGATAAAGAAACCATATGCAAAAATCAATTTTACTGGTAGTTTCATTATATTTACTAATACTCAATTTGATGATAAAGATATTTCATCCATACATAATTATTTACCTACATAAAGGCAAATATAGTAACAAATATTCCTCGCCTGGTGGCAAGGTTACGCAATGTTATGACTTGATCTTCATTCATACCCAACCTATGGAGCCCAGGAACCTTACCAACAGAATCACAACATCAAACATTCTTTGCCCGAGCACGTGTTCCCTCCTTCCTACAATCTGGGGTAATTTAAGAGAGGCGTGAAGAAGCATTTTTGCAGGCCGGCAAGGTAAGGATGGTTGGTGTAGCAGTTTATAACTGCTGTACCAGCAATCTTCGCGTTTGGACTTTATTACCACTTAACATCAGGTGGGGTAGAGTCATTTGCCCACCTCGTTTTAAAAAATTGAAGAAAACAAAGATATTGTAATATGGTTTTCTGTAATCCGAAGGTTCCCCGCCCGTCTGAAATCAATTAGATTTATGTAATAATAAATGCTGCTTCTTGTATAGAAGAAAAAATGGTTCTTTGTAAGATGGACTTTCTGCTTATTTGTTGTGTTTACGTGTGAAGATCAAAAGGGTTAAAGTTTTTAGCCATCGGAAGTCACAGTTAACAAATTGTAAGCACGGTTTGTGTCGGCTCTTTTGACAACATCCCATCAGGCAATTGTCTTATTGTAAGTGGTGCGGTGTTTTTGATATTACAACGAGTGTGTTGGTATAAATTGCCTCAAACAATTGCCGAGCGTTATTGGGGACTGCAAAAAAATCGTGAACTTCTTTAGTTCATGAATTAAGATTGACTTTTATTATTGGGATGTGTGTCGTTGTTGGTTTGCGCTTATTACTGAATTAACTTGTAAACTCAAAGCTTTAGATTATAGTTTTGACTCTTCATTTTATACGTACTTTCTTCGTTGTACCTAATATATTTTTTGGATTTTTTTAAAGGTTTCGGTCGCTAATTATTTTAATGTTTAGTGGTAGCAAGCTTACTTGTTTTTTAATCAAACCACAGAATCACTGTTTAAATAAAGAATAGGCAAACACTTAAATAAGCGCGGATGTCTTAGCTTAAGACGATGAAATTTGTTAAACCCATGATTTCATATTGTTCTTTTTTTGTCATTTCCGTTAGCAATAATAAAAAGTTGCACCACAACATAAATAATTTCTTAGTACCGAGCGATTCCGTTCCGTCACGAAATCATCAGTTTCTCAACAAATGAGGTACTGCAATATTGCACCTGTAATTTTCAAAGAAACCCGATAATTCATATAATCCTTATGACAGGACGACACAATAAAGGTAATATTGCAGACCGTGACGTTATGTTTGCAAAGAAATAAATTCTATTTTAAACTACCTTATGTCCCTAGTAATAAAGGTTATATTCATATGAGCACGAGTTTCCATTTTCTTGGCAATGCAAACCCGTAATCTTCGTTTAGCGAAGTGTGTTATTTGGCAAAGTGGCGGTTTGAAGTTGGCTTTGTGAAGTTCTAAATCGGGTTGCGGCTATCCACGAGGGAAGGAATGATCGGCTAATATGGTAAAGATTAGAGACCACTGGACCATAACAGCGGCAGGGAGCATATTCCAAATGTCTGAAAATTACTTCTGGGTTAATTTCAAGAGCATTTGAAATATAATAGTGTACTTTTATCTGAGTTTTTATAATGCGATTCAAATAAGAATAGGAATGACCTCGAACTGTCAAATGTCGCTTGAAAAGTACGGTTTCCAAAAAAATCTTGGAACCCTTTATTAGCACTCAGTTAATTCTAGAATAAAAACCAAACCTTTGTAAACAAACAATAACAAATATTAATGATTAATATTGTTTAATATTTTTTTCATTTTTTGAGCTTTGGCTATGACTGTTTGATAACCTAAATCGTCAACCAATTGTCACTTTAAGTTGCGTTCATAAACTCGATTTAAAACTTTCGTTTACATAAAGGATGCATGTTCGTATGTGACCTAGCTATAATACATGATTACTACTCCGGCGGTAATGCAGAGATGAGCGGAATTGAAGAGCTAGATTCTGTTTAATGTTTTTTCTCACATAGTCTTAATAAATAAATATTAAAAATCGGTTGGTTTTTTCCTCTAACTTAATAAATAATTTTATTAAAAAAACCTGCTGTTTTTTCTCACCTAATCTTAGTTAATAAGTTTTAGTAAATAAAAACTTTTTTTTTGCTCACCCTATTTTGTTTGAATTGACAGCTATGACGTCACATGGCATCATATGGCGCCCAGTCGGTCCTATTCTTAGTTGAATCGCATTATAGTTTCATTCGATAAAAGTGATTCCTTTTTTAATTCTTGCGTAGGTAACTTAAGACATTATATCATCATAATCAGCCGATGGACGTCCACTGCTGGACATAGGCCTCCTTTAGGGATCTCCAAACACAACGATCCTGAGCTTTCCGCATCCAGTGGGTCCCCTCGACACGCTTAATGTCGTCAGTCCACCTGGTAAGTGGTCTAGTATGTTATGTAGGTATTTAAATTTGTAACTTAAACCCCAAACCTATCCGGTGTAAATAGAATCCAGTCGCAAAGATAGATGATGCCGTGGAAAAGTTTAGTATAAAAATGGGTGTGTTTTTATATGAAACCACGATGCAAGTGAAACTTTGAAACTTGCAATATCATTATTAGAAGAAAAGTTCTTCTTTGATTGGAATGAAAACCCGGGGCGCCGGGTTTCTACTACTGAGATTCTGAGACACGGATGCTTGTTGAAAAGGACTGAATAGTTTAATAACCATTAAATATGTAATGCGATGTAATAAAAGTTTCATTTTAATTGAGTTCGATGACGCAGGTGGTTAGCGCGTTCGGCTGCGATCGTTGAAGTTAAGCAACTTATGCAGTGGTGGGTCATTGGATGGGTGACCAAAAATCTTCTATCTCGAGTTCCTCCGTGCTTTGGAAGGCACGTTCAGCCGTTGCTCCCGGTTGCATCTGCAGTCGTTAGCACACGCCGACCCGCGCTGGGCCCGCGTGGTGGGTCATGGCCCAATCTCCCTATTCCATCCATAGGGAAGGCCTGTGCCCCATGGTGGGGACATTAATACGCTGAAGATGAATGAATGATGATGAATATTATAAACGACATTGGTACTTACCATAATGTAGTGTATACGAGTGTACGGCAAACATTAAAAAGTTTGTTTTCTCTCATATTGCCGTTATAACCAAGCACACGATTATTTTGGTCGGTGGGTTTAACTATATTATGTCATGTGGGCGGATCATTGGATGAGTTCTCGATACTTGATGTAGACGAGTACCTACCTACATACTTGTTTTAAGTAGTGAGATTATATTTTTTAGTTCCGCTTTAACATAAAGCGATGTTGCAGCTTTTATGCGATACTTTCAACAATGTCAGAAAGTATTATAGCAGAATTATTTTAGATTAAATTATATCACTGTCATTTTTTTTTATTTTGGAGAACCTACTAGTAATATAGAACTATTGAGATTATCATCATCATTATCATCATCAGCCTATTAATGTCCCCTGCTGCACAGGCCTTCCCTATGGATGGAATAGGGAGATAGGGCCATGACCCCCCACGCGTGACCAGTGCGGATTGGCGGGTGCTAACGATTGCAGATGCAGCCGGGATCAACGGCTGAACGTGCCTTCCAATAGGCTGATGATGATGACGATGCTAATACTTGACTACCGAAAGGTTAAACGGCGTCAATACTCTAAAGATCCCAGAACGGGTTCAAATCCTGATAAGAGCATATAATGGGCCATAATGACTATAATTACAAGTTCCCGAGACTCGTCAGTTGTGGAACACAGCACAGACTAAGATTCCATGAAACAATCCGTGTGTTAGTAGCCTCCTCTTAGCAATTGACACTGAAAATCCTAGTGTAGTCAGGCAGATTTTTCAGATAAGGCAACGCAATTTTCTATTGGAACCACGTAAGTGACGCCGGACGCTCGAGTTCCGCCGATCCCTTTGTACATTTCGACATCGTGTGTGGTCTTTGATCTAGGAATACTAATTTCGCATTCGCCTATTCCCTTAAGCTTTATGCTATATATTCTGAAATATAAATGCTGGACTCTGTACTGAATGAAAGCTAAACTTTTCCTCCTAAAAGCCAGGCATCTCCTATTCTTCCTATTGAAAGAAAGAAGAACAGTGTAATTCATAAACAAAAGAATAGGTAAATTTAAAAATTCAAAAAGAAAATGACTGCTTAAGTATCTTCGCAAATAAAAACTGAAAAGAAAAAAAAAGGCCCGTAGTCTATAATTCTGTTAAGTAAGAAACTAAGTTATTTGTCCAGCACCAGTCAAACCCATTAGATATTCAAGAATGGATCGTTTTTTTTCAGTAATGGGTCCCGACTGTTAAAGTAGCTTTGTTCCTTACTTAACAGAATTATAGACTATAGGACTTGTTTTTTTCTTTTCAGTTTTTATTTGGAGTGCAGTCCGGTTTTTTGATTTTTTAAATTTACGTTTTTTATTTTACTCTTTTTAGTTAGGATTATAAGACGGTATAAACCACAGTCTTGTCACTTCAGTAAAGGAGTTAATATCGCGGAGATTATTAAATACAGTACAGATTATTATGTTAGTTATTAAAACAAACAGAGACCTTACAACCAGATCCAAGGCTACAAGTGGGCTTTAATTTTCCCAAAAATGTGAGAAGGTAAACATGTATAACTTTTACATGTATTAGATATAAAGATACTTAATACATATAAATTTTATACTTAACTAGCTGACCCATCGAACTTCGTACCGCCATAAAAATAGGGACAGGTGGTAGAAGAGAAATTTAGGGTTGTATGTATTTTTAACACCACATAAAAAATAAATATTGTCCAAAAAAAATTTAGGTGTGTGTAACATAAGTGTTCTATCAATTTCCTGGGATAACATTCCTCCTAACCCATATGAGAACACTACGTTACAATACCCAATAGTTTGAATTTTGGCGCGAAAGCGCATTGTAGGTTTCAGAACACTACGTTACAGGTGGACAAACATTATCACTTAAGGATATGAAAAATAGATAATAGCCGATTCTCAGACCCACGGAATATGCATATAAAAGTTCATAAAAATCGGTCAGGTCGTCTCGGAGGAGTATGGTAACTAACATTGTGACACGAGAATTTTATATATAAGACTAGTACTTAAATCCAAATAAAACTTTACTAGGAAAAAATCCACGCGGACCAGGAAGCTGATGGGACTCGAACCCGCACCCTTCGCTATCCGGGCAATGCATGGACTATTATGCTACCGCGGCCCTTGCGCATTATATGTATTTTTTCCTTCTCTCCCAGTCCAGCAGATGAAACATGAAGTCAGCGAATATTTTATTACATTGTTACAAATATATACGATTTGTATCTGATTAAGAACACAAACATTCAGCAGTCAGGTCACATGTAAGACAAACATATTACCCACATTGTAGTTACATTATGGTTGTAAGCAATGCCAATAAACAGCGAAACAGCATGCAAGAAGCAATAATACCTACCTTAAAATATAGTCCAGGATTATACCGCAACCGCGTAATTTGTATGCAATTCCAATAACGTCACAATCTTTGCAATTGTGTAATGTGACTGCGTACACGGTTAGAATGAAATTGTACTTGCACAGCACGAAATGCATGCCGAGTTCGCATTAGTATCGTGCTCAATGGAATCTCTCGCCTTTATAAAATTAAAGGAAATCGATATTGCTACTGAGAAATTCGATCGATACGCAACGAACTGAATGTTGACTGCTGAGTCCTGCGAATGTAGGGTTGCCATTTAGGAATTCCAAAAGTCCTGACAAAATTCTAACATTTCGTAAAAAGTCCGGACTTTTTAGCGCCTTTCACCAAATCGTAAGTAGAGGTTATATTTTATATCAAAGATGGACAGTAAAAATATTATTTTTTTGCAATTATTATTTATTTAATATTAATTAATTATAAATATTAGTTAAATAATTAATCAATAAAAAAACATATTTATTATTGAAGTGAATCTTTTTTAATAATCGTGTTCCCGAGTCGGCAGACCAGATAGTCTTTATATCTACGCAGACAGTGGAAAAACAAAAAAATATTGTATATCCACAAGTATTGCAAAATTAAACTTATATGAAATGTATTCTTTGTTTTGTTTCTCATTTCTCAACCATTCAATCACAATGTGCCACTGCGAAGCGTGGCAGGGTACAGCTAGTGTATTATAAATACTTTGTTTCAAATCATGTCTGTAATGTGCCTGTCTTTTGAGGTGGGCGCTAATAACTGTAACACAGTCTTAGACTACTACGTTTGTTAACGCTAAATTGTTATATTGTATACGTCATGGTTCAAAAATAAAGATTATTATTATTATATTATTAAATGGTCTAAAAGTCCGAACATGCCCGGACTAATCTGGACGGATGGTAACCCTATGCGAATGGACTGCATGCCGCAACTTAAGCGCTTGAGCCACAAATATTCTATGAATAAAAACCTTTTTTCTCAAACATGCTTGGAAATTCGAGCGTTATTTTGTCAAACCTTTTCGAGATTAATCCAAATTGCTGTACTGACATGTACTTGACATCTGAGCAGAGGCTGGCAAAATTTGTAAGTTAATCTATTTATTATCCCTCCCTGTATTAGTATATAATACAGGGAGAAAAAAACAGCCCTTGCTGAGTTTCTTGCTGGTTCTTCTCAGTACAAGGTCTTCCGCCGTAGATTTGCGAACCGATGGCGTAGCTTTTCGACATTCACAAGTGCTTGTAACAGCCTAGACTGAATAAACGATATTGAATTTTGAATTTTGAATCGTGGTTGAGCGGCCAAATAAATTACATAGTAAACTCATATCTCTCGCGTTATTTGAAAATGGAACGACCTTTACTCCGAAACAGCAACCAATGAGGTAACTTATCAAAGGTTTTATTTAAATTCTGAACTGGATTGCAAATAGGAAGCCGTTTATTAAAAAAGAAATCATAATCAACCCTCGGGGAAAAGTTATTGTAGTTCTTGGGTTTAAAGAAGCTATGTTTAAAAAGGATAAGGCGCACTTGCAGCATCCCATAGAAAAATGTCAAAACGCCAATGTTACTTTGACATTACTGTACAAGCTTTAATAAGTTTTAGTTAAATGCAGATTTAGCAAATTACTCCAAGTGGACCTTAAAGCCACTTACATGAAAATAAATGAATAGGCCCGAATAGGCCCACTGCGGAATGAGCTCAGTGCACCCGGTCCGTTACTCAGCAAACAAAACTTTAAACCAAGTCCACAACCACCGCCGTCAGCTACCCACCCAGCTACCTAGCTAGCTGCCTCGCTAGGTTGTGGCGGTAAATTTTCGCCTCACCCCCACCCACCACATCGTCCAAAAAAGGAACTTCATTCCAAAACTTATAGGAAAATGATGGCCCAAATAACGTAAATTCAGGATCTATACTTAGTTCGTCTGTGATGGACGGGCACAATAGTACATTACTGCAGCGGTCAGAAAAAGAGGCATTGATGCATGAACATGAAGAACACATAAGTCCATCAATGCCTTGTGGCCATGGCCTGTATAGTACTTTGCTCGTAGTAAATAATGCATGGAAATCAAAACTTAGTAGTACCTACCTAGGCAGAACTTTTCTCAAAATCAATGACGAACAGCGAACAATAACGCTCAATAATTTGTTTCTTTTTTATTTTAATAAACAGCTTTCTATTTGCAAGTCAGTTTGTTAAATATAACCTTTGATAAGTTACTTCCTTTGTTGCAATATTTTGGGGTAAAAGATCATGCCATTTTTAAATAACACGGCAGATATGAGTTTACTATGTAATTCATTTGGCCGCTAAACACGAAATTTTGGATTTTCATATAAAATTTGCCGGCGGCTGCTCGCACGTATGTGGCCAATACAGCTATATCGATTCACCTCGAAGAAAGTTATCAAAATAAAGCTCCAATTTCCAAGCATGTTTGAGAAAATATTCTTAAACTCATTTACGCATTTTTAAATTTTAAAAATGTACTGACCTAGGTAATATGTAGTACAAATACACTGGTTTCGCTAGCTGCGCGAACGCTTTAATCGTTTCCTTAAAAAATATTTTTCCTTATTATTTTTTTAGTAATTTTTGCAAGTTACCTACTTATTTTATGGTAACTAAGCTGTGAATTTCTTAAGAAGTAAAAAAAATAGGTATTTATAATTTTACAAAAAAACTCCAACGCGGTGGTCCATTGACTGTTTTTTCTTTTATTTTCTTTACAACAATTTTAAATACATATATACGTTATTTATACAGTTAACAGACTAAAATTTATTGGACCTCGTCCGTTGTCGTGGTATTGCCGATGCAGTTTTCCGTTCGACGCGCGTGTTGACACTTAATTGAATTAACCCCCAAATGCCACATCGCGGTGCATATTAAATCGTGCATTCTTCGCGGTAGGTGTTGCGAAATCGACTGCCGCCATTAACATTCAGCGTGGCACACGAGGCCGGTGGTCTCACCCATTGTTATTCGAGGAACACACACGCATGCTACACTAACAATTATAAATTAACAGATACTTCATTTGGAATTCAAAATGGCAGATGTCGTTAATATAGTAATAAATCAAATGGTCACTTAATTGGATTGTTTTTGGGCATCTGCATGATTTTTGACAATTTTTATCCGCCCAGATAGCGGAAACCTGGATCGAGTGATTTTTTCTAGTATTTTTGAAGTTATACTTCTTTAGGCGCGTTATGAAAAAATGATGAGAGTGAAATTTTTAGATGCGCGCGCATCACTGTAACCCAAAAGTAACAGCATGAAGTTGGCCGCGGGCGCGTTATGAAAAAATCATGTGAGTGAAATTTCGAGATGCGCGCGCATCACTGTAACACAATAGTAACACCATGAAGTTGGCCGCGGGCGCGTTATGAATGTTAGTGTCTAATAATGGTGGATTATTAACCACTAAGTGGTTAATAATCCACCATTATTAGACATCTGTTCGAAAGGTACTTTGAACGATCCACGGAGCTCCATAAGATGATCGCGTTGTCAAAAACAATGTTGGCACGCTCGTCGCCTCTGATCACTGTTTTCATATTTATAATATTTATCCACATGTTTCTAGTTTCTATATAGACACAACGTGTTTTAGTTACTTACCAGTGCTAATTACATATGGACTAATAACTTAAATTCAATAAAATAAATATTTTGAATATTTATTTAATTTTTCAAATTAAAACTGAACTTAATTGACTGTGTTAACTATCCTTTTCCAGTCCTTTTATTATTTTATTGTAATTATTAATTATTTGCATGCAATTAAAAAATATTTTTAATGATGCTAAAGAAGTATAACTTCTCACGCGAGTACATAAGTTACACGCATCCATTTTTTTGTAGATTTAATCTTCTAGCAGTGAAATGCCTAAAATAAAATATTACCCAAAAATAGTAAGACGGAAAACTGTCTTATATTTTTTGATTACATTGATTTTAGATACGGTTTGTTTTGCGTTTTACATTTACTATACTGATTACTATACTACATAATTGATGAAGACGACTCAACACGTTCAATGAAATACCAAAACAGTCCTGAGCAATAGAAGAAATGTCAATAGTTATAATTTCTCATCAGTGATTAGAAGATGAATAATTTTAATAATGAATGAGAACGACAACGTTTGTACTACCAACTAGACACTCATCTAGTTTTGTCTATCTTTTATCTCATAAATTTCAACATTGTTTAACTCACAGAATAGTAAATATAAAAAAGCATTTTAATCTAAATTTTGACTGCTCCTAATTTCAAGAAACACAAGTAGAACCCTTCTTTTATCCGATCGCTACGATCATGTTTCCACTCAAGTTATCGATTCCCAATCGGTACGATTAAAATGCTACCCTTTGCTATCGAGTGAAACATCACGTGTCCCCACAATAAAGAGGATTACTCGTAAGCGCAGTTCGAATTGACATTACACAACTGCTTTCCTAACCCTGCGCTTATAATCAACCGTTTCCATTCGGCGTGGCCTTTCGGGCCCAATAATCGTGAGGAAAGTCGTTCGGCTGACGTCCGGAGAATTTTTACGAGCGGTCGCCCGGTCGCCGTGACCGGCGCGGTGACTGCTGGAGGGTTATCTGTGTTAGGTGATTGTGTTTTTTGAATAAACGAACCTCCGCTCCGCCCTGGCTTGGAGTTGCCTCGTTACATCGGATTAGGTCGTTTGCACGGATGCCGATTAGAAACTTATTTGTTGAGTTTGCTGAGCTGAGTGTAACAAGGCGTTCGTGAAAATTCCCTATATGAGGTATAGTACGTAACTTCGATTCGAGTAAGGAGGTCATTCATTGTTCAATTTTATCGACATGCGTATACATGCACTAATTGACATTATAAAGGTACGTATATACTCATCATCATCATCAACCTATTAATGTCCCCACTGCTGGGGTACAGGCCTTCCCTATGGATGGAATAAGGAGATTGGGCCATGACCCACCACGCGGGCCCAGTGCGGGTTGGTGGGTGCTAACGACAGCAGATGCAGCCGGGACCAACGGCTTAACGTGCCTTCCGAAGCACGGAGGATCTCGAGATAGTAAATTTTCGGTCACCCATCCAATGACCGACCACTGCGAAAATTGCTTAAATTCAACGATCTCTATATTACGTATATACTATATTGAGTTAACTCGCACTATTCATTTCGTTTATAAGTTAAACAGTTTTGAGATAATTAAGTAACTTTGTGTGTCTCTCTGCATAACCACTGTTTCCTCATAAGCCGCGCAACGAATTTTTATGTGGTTTTCACCATAAATAAAATAGGTAGATCATTTTGGTATTTCTTTAGAATAGCCCTCAACGAAGCAAAAAGAAGACGTTTCCATATAAATTCTTCTTCCTAGTCGTGCGCTCTTGAAAGAGTTGTCGTGGTCAGGGGGCCAATCGCCTAACGGAAATGCTTTGGAAAACGCTAACGCTTACGATTTTATTTTGTTATTTCTAGCCGCCTGAGGTATTCAACTGCCTCGCGCTCTTTCTTTTTCATTTGCATTGGCAATAACAATATTAAAAAAAAATGAGCGTGAGGTATTCGAAAACCTCAGGCGGCTAGAAATAACAATATAGATTTTATAAGCGTTAGCGTTTCCCAAAGCATTTCCGTTAGGCGATTGGCCCCCAGGTCTTGGTCAATTCCTGTGCCACTGATACAGTCGCGATGTGGCGCCTTGCAGATCGATGTTTTGCAGAAAGAGAGCAACCATTTACTTGTAAGTGCGCGACCAATTTAATAAAGTCTGTCCTCCATCGTCTAGCAGAAGGCTCGCGAATCTTTTGCCCTCAACTTTCTTTTGCACCACCAGCCGTCCATGGTGTTCTCGTTACCAGTAAATATGTTTGAAGAATTCGAGTATTTATATTTGCATAGTTGACGATAATCTCTCTTCGATATTGAGTTCCCACAGAATTGAAGTGTTGTAACCAACTCGTTGCGCTGGTGCGCGGTGTACGGAATTCTTAGCAAACGTCCCCAACACCACATTTTCAGAGAGACAATCTTGCGACAGTCTTCCATTTTGAGTGTCCACGTCACAGTTCCATATAGAAAGTTTGGAAAAACCAAGGATTTGATAGGATAGGAACCTTGGTGTTTTTGGTTATTATACGCTCTCTCCAAATCTTTGTAAGAAACTCCACTCACGATGAGATGAGAAGCTCGATTGCGCAGGTGGCTAGCGCGTTCGGCTGCGATCGTTGAAGTTAAGCAACTTTCGCAATCGTCGGTCATTCGATGGGTGACCAAAAATCTTCCAACTCGAGTCCCGGCTGCACCTGGGCCCGCGTGATGGGTTATGGCCCAATCTCTCTATTCCATCCATAGGGAAGGCCTGTGCCCCAGCAGTGGGGACATTGATAGGCTGATGATGATGGTCTCCACTTATATAATCCATTTAATAGTGCTCGTTCTCTCGCTAGCCATCCATGGGGAAGGCCTCTGCCCCAGCACTGGGGCACTACCTCGCAGGTTGACGACAATTAGGTATACTCTCGCTGGCAGATTGGCATGGAAGACAAGAAATGAGTAAAATACATATAACATGTATGAATAACATTATTTAATATTACTTTATCCAATCAGCGGGTGATACGCACCAGCGCTCGTAAATCATAACGTTGACGGCACGTTAACAAAATTAGACGGTAATTTGCGGATAATTTACGATCAGGGTTGTCAACGTTATTTATTAATATTATTTTCCCGGACGGGTTGGGTGCTTTTAGATATTATTTTTAGGGGCATAACTTCGATAATGGTTTTTTCTTAATATTGGATATAAATCACTGCTTTATCATTTGTTTTTTCATCATCAGCCTATTTACATCCCCACTGCTGGGGCAGAGGCCTTCCCTATGGATGGAATAGGGAGATTGGGCCATGACCCACCACGCGGGCCCAGTGCGGATTGGTAGGTGCTAACGACTGCAGATGCAGCCGGGACCAACGGCTTAACGTGCCTTCCGAAGCACGGAGGAGCTCGAGATAAGAAATAGTAATTTTTGGTCACCCATCCAATGACCGACCACTGCGAAAGTTGCTTAAGTTCGCCGATCGCAGCCGAACGCGCTAACCACTTCCGCCATCGAGCTCCTCGCTAGATTTATATCAATGAATAATTTAAAATATAATATCCTCAGATTTATCCTTTACTAGCTGTGCCCCGCGGTGTTATCCGCGGTTTATTAGGGATATTTTCCCGCAGTAAAACGTAGCCTATGTGTTAATCTTTTTTGACACCCTGTCAGCTAACTCCATTCAAAATTTTCTTAAAATCGCTTCAGCCGTTTAGACGCGAAGAAGTAACAAACATACACACTCACAGACACACAAACTTTCGCCTTTATAATATTAGTGGGATGTCAAACTTTTGCAAATACTTTATAAGAAGAAGATTTTGACACTACCAGACTTTCGGTTGGATTAGGTAAGGAGACCCAGGTGGGAGTATTGAACCATTTAGTGCAGTCAAAAACGTTAATTCGTTCATGGGTCACATCCGAGACTGTTTTGTTGTGAACTTGTGATTGGCGTCTCGTATGGGGCCAATGAACGCATTGACGTTTTGTTTGCGCAAAATTTAAATAATACAATTTTGAAAGATGGTTCGATTCGCCCACTTGGGCAAGTCTCCCGGTTTTATTCCAAAATTATCTATAAAACGTCAACATTAAATGAGATTTTCTCATATGCGCAAGAATCCCATCCAACAACAGTCAACCATAGTGATTAATGTCAAAATTAGTATGACAGTATATAGTTGGAAAGAAACTGACATAAAATAATTATAAATTTTAATTGAAACGGCGTAGGCGATGCCGTCAGTAAGAGCGAAATGAAACCCTTTAAGAACCGCTAAATTGATTCAAAACCTATTTGATTTCGCTTTTTAGGAAAACCGTTTTTTTAAGGTTAAGGTAGAGCCAAACCTAAATAAAACGCTCCTAATGTACTTGATACTGATTTAGGTTTGAAAATTAACCGGTAAACAAGCCCTGGTGCTTGTAACAGCCTAAACTGAATAAATGATTTTGATTATGATTACAATATACGAGTATAATTTTATTTAATATTTTATAAAAACAAAAATAATGTAACAAAATTATAATTAAATTAAATATATAATTAAATTCTGTTAAAATAATTATGTACCAAAAAATGTAACAAAAATAGTTATTATTTGTTATTCATTTAGATATTTGTAACGATATGCCAGTGGTTATGGTAAGCAATAAATTCACTTTATAATATTGTAATTGGTATCTGTAATTGGCCAATCTCTATTGCATTCCCCTGTATTTTATGGTAGGCAATGAGCATTTAGTTGTGAGTTGCGATTCTGTAATACTGTAATTGGAATGCTCGGCTAAACACGCTTAAAGGCTGCGAAAACAGGTGCACAGCAATGATTGTAAATATGCACGAATCGATTTGCCTATCTTCAGATACTATGGAGCTCTTGTACTTGCCAATAATCTTGAATCAAATAAAAAAACCTCTTCAGACTTTATATAATTGATTAAGATAGAGTAATGTTTTAAGCAGCAGGATTTGGTTTCAATTTGATTTAAGAGTCAGTAGTTAAATCCAATTTGAATTTTGAAACAACTTTTGTCATACGTACTCATATTTATACAAATAAATAACATTAATTAAAAAAAACAGACCATCAAAAATTCAGTGGAAAAAATAGCACTGTTTTTACATATAACTATTTAACGCTTTAATAAAACCAAGGCCGTTGCTTCTGAATATAAAGTATTGTTTAACAGATAATTTGCAAAATGTTAGCAGATCAACATCATTAAGACTCGCTATAACCAGCTACCGAACATTTTTAAACAGGTACCTCTACCAACTGCGTCGTTTAAAAAAAAAATAATCTCCTTAAAACATTCAAAGTGTAGTGTTCCAGTTTAATTCAATGAGCAACTAGTCAGACACTAATAGACTATTAAAATGCGTGTATGTACATTTGCATTGGAATTGTCAGCGTTAACGATATAATAGTTAATTGCCTATAAATTGTTGGCGATAAAGTTCCTTCCACTGGTAAAGTGTTGAACACATGTTCACCATACATGTTGGAAGTGCCCGATCACATAGTCTGCCTGGAAATGTTTGACGTTAGGTGGAATGCTTAAAAAGAAGGGTAAATATTCGATAATTTTTTATTCATAGTTTTAGTAACCTTTATAATTTACAAAAAGCTCAGACCAGTTACGCCGTGTTTTCTTTATATCACTTAAATGTAAGTTCCTTGCTTAAATGCCATTTGTCATTTCATGAACAGAGACAAAAGATGGAGTAACTAATCCAAGCTTATTCTTGTTTATTAATAAGGGGGGTAGTGTTTACCACAACAGTTTCACATGTTTCAGAAACATATTAAATTGTTTCTCAGTGTATACATGTCATAAATTAATTAACTATCATCTGGTTACTAGTTCACGTCTGTTTCTGAGATTTAACTGAGTAGATAA
Organism: Chilo suppressalis; assembly: GCA_902850365.2. NCBI lineage: Eukaryota > Metazoa > Arthropoda > Insecta > Lepidoptera > Crambidae > Chilo > Chilo suppressalis. The sequence continues at coordinate 25,072,627 of OU963901.1, read as the reverse complement.
AAATACTAATATGTGGTAAAGCAAATTCTGGAAGGAAATGATATGCTAACGATAGATCCACGAATGCTGATAGAATACTTATTACTTATAAGTACGCCATCTTTAAAATATAGGTTCAAATTATTCTATAAAAGACTAACTTCCGTCCAAATATCTATATGAATGAATCTTACTTCCTTATATAGCTACCGTGTAAAGTTTTTTTTAATCTTAAGAAAAAAAAAACTGGATATAATTAAAATTTTGTCAGTACCAAGCTGGACTTATTTTTACGGGTAAGATAACATTATCTTTTGATTTAAAATTATACTGTATCCTAAATGAAATTATAAGATCTGTCAGTTTCGAGATGTAAAAAACGACAATTAAAAATAAAATGATACTAACTGTTAACAGTACCAAGAAAGAATAGCTTCTTTCTTATAATGTCTTCTTACCTCGAACAAAAAATTGAGCCATTACTAAACTAAAACATAATATACCTAAATTTTCTAATTTATGTTCAAATTAACTTTTATTGACTTTACCTTTGTACACATGACATGACAAACTTTCTATTTCATTTTTACTGTTAACAGCACCAAGAAAGAATAGCTTCTTTCTTATAATGTCTTTTTACCTCGAACAAAAAATTGAGCCATTACTAAACTAAAACATAATATACCTAAATTTTCTAATTTATGTTCAAATTAACTTTTATTGACTTTACCTTTGTACACATGACATGACAAACTTTCTATTTCATTTTTATCAAATAACAGTATCATAAATTGTGTTGAAGTTCTTTATTTCTGAACACAAAACTTACCTTTCTTTATCGTCTTGTAACACATGCATGAGTCTCACACTAAATTGGATTCATAAAAAGTTTCAAGACTAAATTATACTATAACCTCTTTATTATACGAGGAATAAGCTTAGACTAGTTACGCTGTGTTTTGTCCATATCACGCAAATGCCATAATGGAGAAGGTAACTAATACTAGCTTTTTTATGTTAAAAGGGTAAGAAACAAGCATATGATGACCCGCCTGATGGTAAAACCACGATAGCCTTATGCGATACCAAAAATATCACTCACATCGATGCCTACAATATTGTAGGCTACTACTACTCCTACCCTGACCCAATCCCCTACCCCGTGAAGCCCTGGGTCCTTACTCAGTCAAAGAAACACAACACTACCAAAAGGTAACCTTATTCTGTGGTATATCCTCAATTAAACATCATGAATCCCTTTACTTTAAAACTGACGCTATACAGGCCACAACCATAACAGTCCAAGATAAGTAAGGGGATATTATTATTTGTTCAGTTTACTGCCTTCCAAAACATAACATAAGCGAAGCCCTTAACTGGGCTTCGTTTATGTTATAATCATATCTGAAATGTATGGGTACTAGATTCACAGCTGGTGGAGATTGGAACTTCAAACACAGTATGTGGGGCACAAGACTAATAATGACTAGAGTCAGGAAACTCAAAAAAGGGTTGATGCAAATCTTCTGATTCCCATTTCTACTTTTGAACCAACACACTGGCCTATAGATCCTAACAAACTCCCAGATTTTTTGGATTTTTTATTAACAAAAGGAGGGAGGGAGGATTATTCTTCAAAATAGAATCGTGTTTAGATGGATCATCAAATCATCCCCAGTTATTCTAACGGTAATTGTGTCTGTTTTGGAAAAAAAAGTGCTCTAAAACTTTATACTAAATACACAGACTGGCATGCATTAAAAATAAAGAAATACTACAGGATGTTGGATCTAAAAATCTCACAAAAAATCCCGATGACATTGAAAATGCTACTCTGAAATTAATGCGTACGATACAAAATGTAGTATGGCCAGTACACCAGAACTGAAGCCAGTTTTTCATAGACACAAAATAGTTTCCATAGATATACGTAAAAAAATACAAGAAAAAAGGAGGCTTCGTCAAGCAGACACTCTTCAGATAAAACTGCAATCAACAGGTCAGCAAAAGAACTTTACCATTTGCTCCAAGAAACAGAGAATACCACCACGCAAGCACAAATCGAAAACTTAATAGCCGCAAATGCGACAAACTATTCTCTGTGGAGATTGTGTAACCCCAACCTAATCCAAACCTCCAATTCGCTTACGAGATAATAAATGGGCTCGTACTCCTCAAGAAAAATGCAAATTATGTGGCATCAGTATTTAAACCCAATGAAGAGCAAGATCACATAGATTACTCTAATGTAAGTCTTCTAACAAGCTATCCAATTTGATTTAACAATACGGCCAACAACACCAAAAGAAATTAGTACTCTAATCAGAAACTTGGATGATAAAAAAGCACCAGCATTTGACCTAATAGATAAAAAAGTGCTCAAAGAACTACCAAGAAAAGGTATAGTGTACTTTAGTACTTTGTTCAACGGCGTCATGAGGGGTAATTTTCCAGAACCATGAAAAATAGCGCAAAATGATAGCAAATCCCGGCAAGCCAGCGCATGACCTGACGTAGTACCGACCAATTAGTTTGTTACCAATTATATCCAAACTGTTTTAAAAAGTGCTCCTTTAAAGTCTATTCGATCATATCGACCAATTGGCAGAAAAAGGAATAATCCCTGATCATCAATTTGGATTTAGAAAGGAATATGGAACAATAGAGCAGGTCCACAGGGTATGCAAATTCATAAGAGACACCTTTGTCTATGTCTATATGCAGCAAGCGTTTGACAAGGTTTGGCATAATGACCTTTTGTTCAAAATAAAAACACTCCTTCCAAACACCTTCTTTGGCATACTTAGGTAGTATTTCAAGAACCGCTTGTGTCAAGTTAAAAAAAATGATTGCACATTCACCTTTCATTTCACATCCTAGCGGGAGTACAACAGGGCTCGGTTCTTGGACCACTCTTATATACTATCTACATCTCAGAGCTGCCACAAACTCCGGTAACCACAGTGACTACTTTCTCAGATGACACCGCCGTTTTGGTAAGCAGCCGAAGCCGAGAACAAGCCTCTGATCTATTACTAAGAAAATTGAAGATCAAGGCAAATACATCAAAGTCTGTCCAAGTGACAAAGGGAACAATTGCCCAAGAGTAAGACTGGGTTTCAGCCTTCTTCCCATCAGCGAAACAATGAAATATCTGAGTATTCAGTTAGACTGCCGGCTTACATGGTCCAAGTACTTACAAATCAAAAGAGACGAAATAAATATCAAATACCGAGGACTGACTTGGTTACTAGGATGAAATTCCATGTTATCTGTAGACAACAAGCTACTTCTGTATATTCTTAAACTCATTTGGATCTATGGCATTGAATTGTTGGGTTCATAAAGTGAATCCCATATAAACAAATTCAAAGAGGGCACAATTGTATCCTGGAGCAGATTTCAAATGCTCCATGGTTCATTCGCAACTCAGAAGTTCATCAACATCTTCATATCAACACTGTCAAAGACGAAATCAGTCACACATTGGACAAATATCGAAAAAGAACCTTTAAACATTCAAACCAGCTAGCTACACAATAGGCTAGTTGCCCTTTTAGAAAAAGGTTTTAAATGGTTAATAAATGTTCTATTAGACCAAAAAAAATATATTGTATTTTTTTGAGACCTAGAAAGCTACAAATCTTTAATTTTAAAATAGACTTTTCATGGACATACAAAAACGCTGTCGGCCATTTTATTCTATAGATTATATATGCCATGACGTGAACCGGTAGTAAACAGAAACTCGTAAGCACGTAGAAAAAAAATAACCTATCTGAGTTTATAATAAGAAAACATGATTTCCAATAAATACCACGAAAAATATAGTAATTATCATTATTGTATTGTACGAGAATGTAAAAATACATCCTTGAAGACTCCAGGAAAGTTGTCGATTAAAGTGCCGAAAGAAATTAACCAACGCAATACCTGGTTAGAACTTACTAAAAGGGATCCTGCAACTTTATCGACTCACAGTAAAATTAATTTTTGCGAAGGTCACTTTGATGTAAGTACTCATTGAATAATATTTTAAGTCTCTTCATTTATTATCAGTTTTAATAATACAAGTTTAAAGATTATGTATGAATGACATTTAGTTGTTTACTACCAAAAAGACGTCACAATCATGGCGGATGTGGCGAACAGCGTTTTTAGTGTTACAAAAGTATAGATTAAAAATTATTTTTTAAAATTAAATTTCTACAGTAATCTTCTGCTTTTATGAAGTGAAATCGATATATTTAGGTTCCTTAGACCAAATACTTTGAGAAATTAACATTTGTTTAATACAATTCGACATGAGTTAACTAGCCTATTGACACTGCCCGATTACATGAAACGTCTGAAAAGGCACAAACTACAGGATGTAACCAAAACTGCTTAGGTTGAACCAGATATGCGAAGCTCGATGGAACGTTTGACCCAACACGTGATTCTAATCTTCTCATAGTCATGAGGACTGATTGCATGATGAGAATTTGAAAAGAATGTGGTACGGTGAAGGTTAGTTCCCCAGACGCTCCAATTCGAGCGGGAAATCCGCTTACTTTTCATGTGTTAATAAGGCGGTTAATGTCGAAATAAACAGAAGGCATTTGTCACGACCATTTTCCATTATTATTTAGAAAATGTGTACAATCCTACAAAAGATATCCATACAAAACAAACCTCTTAACTTGAGTCACTGTCTTAACAAATGTCGGCGGTTCAACTCGAGTACTTCACATAATAACCGCTTGATATTTTATGATGTGTAATTAATAGTGAAGGCGATAATAAAGATAAATATCGTATAACCCGAGACATTATTAAGTCGAGTACTTAATGACTCGAGATCCGTTCTAAAGATAAGTGCGAATTAAGAACCGGTGCAGTTTATATCGATATCAAACTAATTGTGCTTTTTACGATGCTCTTATATAAGGTTTATGCTACCGGAGAAAATTACACAGTTATAATGATCTTAATTTTTAAAATCGATTTGGCATCTTTCGTTGAGATAAAATAATTAGTTGCATCTACTTTTAAATAAGCTAAGAGTAACAGAGGTACGGTTGAGAAGTAACTCCACCTTACCGAAGACCACAGTAAAATAACACTAGCTTTTAGTGGTAGTGGTAGTGGTAAGGTTCCAAGGCTCCACAAGGTAAGGGATTGGATCAGGGTCCTAATCTTGAAATATAAAGGCAATAAGAAGCGATCACCATCGCAATTGTCTTCTCAGCTATCCAGTTTAGCATATTTTATCAAGAAAAGTATACTTACATTTATCAACATCGTGCATTAAGGTAAAATGAGAATGTATTTAGTTTAATAACATAAGAAATTGATTGTAAACGCCATCCACTACGACGAATAAACCCAGTATGAGGTAAATAAATTTGTTTTAGTTTCAAAACTACGCTCACAGCAAAAACTACACTCTGAAATATTTATAGTCTTTTGCTTTCCAATTTTGTTAGTCGGTGAGTAACAAAAAGAAACTGTTACATATTTGGCAAAACAGTGCGAGTGATATTTCTGGTTTTGCGAGGCTATGGTGGCCGCTCACCATTAGACGGGCCAAATGCTTGTTTGCCACCAAATTTTTTTTATTTCTACGTTACCGTTTTTCGTTTGTCCTGATTTGTTAAGTAGAAGCTACAAATACGCAGTTGTCTCTTAGCTCACGCTTGTCGAGTGTGGTTCTCAAGGTACCGTAAGGGCAGCGTCACAACGGCGCGTCGCGTCCCAGTCGTATAATTTTCACATTCAATCAAACGTGAATCCTACTTGGCGACGCTGAGCTACATCCATAGTCTAGCCTTAAGAGGTTCACATTCAAGCGAAAATATTTGTCTAATAAAATCTGTGAATGATTGTGATAGATAATGTAATAATTATGAATAACATAGAATTTAGAATTCTAACATTTTACTATTTAGATAAGTGAAAATCTTAATCTTATCGGTGCAAAATTGACTAATAGCACTACCATTGAAATACATATATCAAATATCGCTTTTTCATTAGTTTTAATAGTGCTCTTGATAGAGGTGTGTTATCAAGATCATAGTCTTGGGAGTTCAATTGTGTATTCTTACCTTTCTATCATAATTTTAACGAGTATTCATCCATATATAATTCAACAAAATCAATTATCTCTCTCGAATTCACACGTTGACTACGGATACGGCTCTAAACAGCATATTACGATGCGCGCGCGCACAGATTGGAGCTCACATTTATTTCTTTATTTACTCGCGGTCAATAAGGCCTACATTCAAATAGTTCATTAGGCGGCCGAATGACATATCCAGCCCTTTATATGCGAAACCCGTGGCTGTAGTTTATTCAAGACTGTTGATGAAAACCTTCGTGGGACACGGCTTTGTAATTCGACGAATAATGCATACGTAAAGACACTCCAACATTCCTAATGAGATCCCTATTTTTTCTTCCTCATTTCAAGTTTCTTTCGTGATGGATTGAAATGGAGTTTGTGTTCTTTTCGCACTGGCGTTTGGTTACAATTTATGTATTTATTCCTTTTCAAAGAAAGACATCTTTTGCAACAAACCTTTAGTTTTACCTAATAAATCTCTTTGATGGGCTGTGATTTATTATAATTCTGAGGACAAAGCATTTTAAAATGAATTGCTTTTGTTTGTTTTGAAATGAATTGCTTTAGTAACTTACTTAATATCTGTGTAACAACTACAGTAGTATCTCTGAAGTCTATTTTCAACTTGACAACTCTGTATATTATAATACAGGGAGAACAAACAGCCCTTGCTGTGTTTCTTGCCGGTACTTCTCAATACAAGGTCTCCTGCCGTAGTTTTGCGAACCGATGGCGTAGCTTCTTGACTTTCATAAGTGTTTGTAACAGCTTAGACTTAATAAATGATTTTTGAGTTTGAGTTTGAACTGAGTTTTCTTGGCGATATCAGACGCACTGACACTTTCGTTTATATGCTTTTATAACTTGCGCCAGTTCTTAATTCTAGCAAAGGTTTAATCGTGTTTAACATGGCGTTCCATCGTAGTCAATTGTTTAAAGTCAAATAGATTTAGAAAGAGGTTTAAAAATTATTAGCTATTAAATTTGAAATAGGCTTTATACTTCTAGATAGTAGAAAGCTTGCAAATCGAAAAGCTTCAGAACTTAATTTTTTGATTAGACTTTTGATTTTTCTACTTTTACTACCTATAAGAAGTAGACAAACAATAGACAGATATATTTTTGATATATGTATATTAACATTAACGAGTGAGTTTTTGAACATAGTGTGAATAAAATATAAAGATATAACTGAATTTTCACTCTGATTTATTTTGTAGTACTAACAAGTAGGACATTGTAGGATGGTTGTTGCGTGCTTCTGATTTTGAAGTGATAACTTCTTTAAGGAAGGCAAACCGCTTCGTTACGTAACGCGTTACGGCGAAAGCCTGTCTGGCTTCCTTTCTTCTCACGCACACGGCAGCGGTAGGTTAGTTTATCACTTCCGTCGTACGTCCCGAGACGCACACGCTTTTTTATGTTTCAGTCTCTTTCAAAATCAGATTGATATTGTGGTTAGTTCTTTTTTTTTCAAGAGAGTCCAAATGCGATGATGTCTGGTACAGCAGTTATAAACTGCCACACCAACCATCCCCACTTTGCCGGCCTGCAAAAATGATTATTCACGGCTCGCTTAAAGGACTCCAGATTGTAGTAAGGAGGGAACACGTTCAGTTTCTTATGGTATAATTACCTGGTCGTATTATAGATACCAACTGCTGCAACTTATAGTGATGGATAAGGCAGCTGGCAGAGGACCAGCAGGCCGAAGAAAAAAGTTGTGGCTGCGCAATATCTGCGAGTGGGCATCAACAGCGTCGCTGAACCGAGACCCGAGCACGAATTTTTACATCTGCGTAATCGTATCGTCATCGTCAAATTTTGTATCGAAGAAGCCAGGTTCTCTTTATTTTTATTTGACGACCTCCGTGGCGGAAGTGGTAACACCCGTATTTAAGAACCCCGTCACACACCGGGTTTTGTAGGTGTCGTCATCTCTACCATTTGCAAATTTCAATACATCATATTACCTGCTTGACGAATATTTTCGCCCGCTGGCTGTCCTTATCGCGCGTGTGTTGTTTGACAAAGTGCAAATCAGTCCGTGACATGTTTGTGTACGGCTGTTGCACTGGGATTGAAGTGTCGTTATACAATGGCTGATATACAAGGCTATGTAGACATTCGGAGTGATTGATGTGCACGAAGATTTATATCAAGGGAACTGTTCCTATATTCTTACAAATATTCACAGTCACTAATCGAATCGTAAACCTTTAAAGCTAAGGAGACACAAGCTACTCGCTCCATTATCAGCTTATTAATTTGCCCACTGCTGGGGCATAGACCTTCCCTATGGATTGGGCCATGACCCATCACGAGGACCCAGTGCGAAGGTGCTTACGACTGCAGATGCAGCCGGGACCAATAGCTTAACGTGCCTTCCGAAGCACGGAGGAACTCGGGCTAGAGTATATTTTCGGTTACCCATCTAGTGATCGACCACTGCGAATATTGCTTGATTTCAATGATCGCAGTCGAATGCGCTAGTCATTTACGCCATCGAGCTTTTCCTCCAATGAGATGGTAAGCTATTCTTCTACTCTCTTTTTAATAATCAAATAATAAACTTGAAATAGTTGCGCAGTGCTTTAATCAAATCACAAGATTTTACAGGCCAAAGACGAGGTTAGTGTCGGACACGGGCCAGACGCCACAGCCACAAACGCCGCCACGAGAAGCTAGAATAGAAGCGGCTACTAAAGTGGCTGAAGCGCGCGACAGCGGCCGACTAAGGTAAGGGAGAGAGGGGTAGGGAATCGCGCGAGTGACGTGTGGCGGCGTTTTTTATCGCCGTTTTAAGTGGCCGGTGCGGGCCACAAGAAGCGAGCAACGACGATTTGTAGCGTGTGGCGGCCACCGGCGGCGTACCGTCTGTGGCGAGTCCATATAAAATGTATTAAAACTACAATAAATATGCCAGTGGCGGCGTTTTGTGGTTGTGGTCGGTGACCCGTGTGCGGCGACACTTACTGTAGGAAATACTACTAATGAACTATGCTAGGTTAAGTAAAAGTCTTTCACTGCGATTCTTACTCTCAGCTTCGCACATCCCCGTTTGCCTTTCCACCCATTTAATTCAAAGAAAGATAGAGCATAGCAGATTTTTCTCTGGAATTGGAGCAGGGAAGTAATCTCCACCTTACAAAAGATCACAGGAAAATAACAGTACCTGTCGGTGGTATAGTGTTGATGATGGCGTCTTGCGAGTGTTATTTTTTGCTATCGTAAGCATCTATAGGTTATGGTGGCCACTTATCATCAGGCGGGTCATACTCTTGTTTACCACCCTTTTAACATGAAAAAAAACATAAAAATGCATAAAAGCTAAGTTGTGTGAAAAGAGTAAATCCCACGTAAAAATATGGTAAATCATAAAGGAAAAAAGAAAACTGTTTGAAACAAAAAAAAATACTTCAAAATCAGTTTTTAAATCTTGGAAATATGCGGGAACAACAAACAATCTATACATATAATAAAATGGTACGAAAGTTAAAACTGTACATTGAATATTAAAAAAAAAATACTTGGGGTGTAATCTACAATCAACACCGAAACCAAAAATATAGTTTTTAGAATTTTTGTCTGTTTGTCTGTATGTATGTCCGGGATAAACTCAAGAAGTACTGCATGGATTTACTTAATTTGACACGAATATTATTAAGAAGTCGGGTCAACATATAGGCTACATATATTATCACGCTGTCATCTACGGGGAACGAGCAGTGAACCTTTATTTCTAACTAACTCCACGCATACGAAGGCGCGAGCGGCCGCTAAATATTAGTATATATAAATGACGAAATTAAAAGCTACACGAAAACGAAACGAAATCGGACGAAAACAAAAGGCCGACGATAATATTAAGCTTTAAAGAAATAAAATAACATATAAGTAAATTTATTTATTTATTCACCACGCATTAATAAACAATGTTGCTAATACAGTTTACAATAAAACAAAGAGCCATCATCATCAATATTGCAGAACTTGTAGGTATGTTGCAACTTGGAACTGAAGAACGGCTTTATACTGTATGCAGCTCACACAGCCAGCTCCTGATTCATGTGACGTGCTACTGTGTTTATGTCGTGACGAATCAGAAGACATTACTGAGTAGTCGCAACTTACAAGTAGCTTTGAAGTTATTTTGCATGCACAAATGTAAGAACAGTTAGACAGTAAACTTTAGAAAGCAAAATGGTAGGTACAGTGTGACAAAGATCTTGCCTGATCTTGTTTGATCTTGCTTGATCTTGCCGCGTGGCCGAAATCGGAACAAATTTTAGGAAGGTATAAAAGACTTTTGGGGAAGAAATACATAAAGACCGATAACCGTTGGGGTTGGGGAGACCGCGTCTAGGCAAACGTAGTGTAGGACGTCCTCAGGCGCGATGGAGTGACGATTTGCGCAAGGTGGCTGGCAGGAGCTGGATGCTAGTAGCCCTAGATTGATCTGAGTGGCGTGCAATTGGATAATAGTATGTCCAGTAGTGGACTAAGATAGGCTGTTGATGATGATGATGATGATGATGGTAAAAGTCCTATTAAAGAGTTATAAAAGAAGCAACATCAGATCGGCAAGATGTGGATGGTGGCGTGGTGGTGGCTGGTGTGGCAGGTAGAAATGTTGTACCAGCTATCTTCACGTTTGCACTTCACCGTCACTTAACATCAGGTGGGGTGGAGTCATTTGTCGGACCTACCTATAAAAAAAACGCCCTTTTATTTATAGAGGAAGGTATAAATAAGATTTTTATATTTCTAATAAGATTACTCTTATAGAGTTATTACTAACTCTTTCCAAGATATTGTTAATTATAACGTTTTCTTCAATGGGAAGATATTAAGTACTTTGTAATCCTCATTTCACCACTAATTCAGTAGCAGCGCCCTCCTGTCAATGTCATTAAAGTGTTACAATATCTTGGTTGCACTGTACCTACTATTTTCGACTATTCATCAAAGTATCACATTATGGTTTTACAATTACTGACCACACACACATTACACTACAGGACCCACATTTCGCACATAGATATAAGAGTATCACCTTCTCTATTGAGATTATATAAGAATGTAAGATTTTAACATTGAAAATGTTTTTTTCGTTCGCTCCGGTAGGCCGCCATTTTCGCTGAAAGTGCGACTCGCCCGTGATACCCCTTGGTTAAGGGCCACAAGGACGTTTAAGAGCTCAAAAGACGCGGATTTGAATGGCTTTAATTAATTGGAAATCGAAAAAAAAACCTTTTTTCGACCGAGAAATCGTGTATTTTCCCAAAAAAATCCCGCTATGTCGAGAACGGGGTCTAATTTCAAAAATATGAAAACAGAGCACCTAAGTATTGAACCAAGGAACATTTTAGGCCATAAAACTTTTTTCGATATTGATGACGGTTGAGGCCCTTAGCCGCAAGTTTTGTGCGGTGCGAGGTGCAATCACGCTGAGGGCGGCTCGCGTGCGGCCACGAGGACGTATGAGAGCTCAAAAAACGCGGAATTCGAAGGACTTTAAGATGATGTAAAAATCCTTGGAAAAGTTGGTTCTTAAAAAAAATAATATAATCTAGAATAGGTAGATTCATTTTCAATGCCCTTTCAAGTCGTGTAGATCTGTGATTTTTTTTATATAATAGCACTGTTCCTTCGTTATTGGCTGTGATCCGCCTAACATCATAGGGAAAAAGTTGAGGATGAAAACCAGCATGGACTAGGGTATACATTGGCTCCGCTTATGCTGAGCCTCGCGCTCTTGCCGACACATTTTTATTGTCGCTTTAATGATTGTATATGATCATAGTTTGGGAGTCAATAAAACAGTTTATTAATATTATTATACGAATTCTTTTCACAACAGAAGCAGCATAGGAGCTACTGTGGATCTATAAAGTTCATTACTCAGTACTTTCAAAAACTTAAGGCATTGAAATAATACTTTGATTACAACAAGCAAATAAATAAAAGTAGTAACTTTAATCAGTCAGTGAGTACAGGGAGGAGCTCGATGGCGCAAGTAGTGCAGTTAGTTCGGCTGCAATCGTTGAAGTTAAGCAACTTTCGTAGTGGCCGATTATTGGATGGGTGCCTAAAAATTTACTATCTCGAGCTCCTCCAATCCGCACTGGGCCCGCGTGGTGGATCATGACCCTATCTATTCCATCCAATGGGAAGGCATGTAGCCCAGCAGTGGAGACATTAATAGGCTGATAATAATGATGATAAGTGAGTACACTGATTTTGAAATATTGATAACACTGTATAAACTACAAGTACACTACAATTGTCATTGCCAACCAGTGTAATGTAGCATCTCTGAAGTGTATTTAAGTACATTGATATTCATATGTTTAATTATAACTTTTGCCAGTGTATCTTAACTGTGGTGTGAAACTATGTGTAATGATGACACATGATAAAACTAAATGAAGTCACTGATGTTCATTCATCATTTAAGTCATCTATTACAATACGTCTTAAGCATTTTGTAAATAACAATAGGAGACAGATGTATTGTAGTTAATTGAGGTCTTGTTATATAAACCTAAGCCTCAGTACAAAAATACGCATTAGCCTCGCACGGAGTCTGTCACTCAAGCGCGAGTGATGGGGCATTCGCGTTAAAAATAATGTCGATAAATCGTGTCGGAGATCAAAGCGCGAACAAATCGGTTGGGCGCGTCACCGCAGAGTAGCACTCGAGTACTTTTGGATGCGGCAATACATACTCTGCCCTTCTAAGCGCAAAAGCGATATCTAAAAAACTGAAAATTTGATTTTTATGGCATCGGATAGCTTAGAAAAATACGCATCTATTGCACTAAGCCTGGGAAGCGTATGCTATTTAAAAGGTATAAAAAAACGTGAAGAAAGTTTTCTCTATCTCACTTTTACCCTAAATTACTATGGATATTAGAGAAATATCAATACAACGTAGGAAACCAGCCGTATATTTAAATACCGCCAAACATACCTAATATTATATATAAATTACATTTAATAAACAAAATTTATAAAGTAAAGAGAAAACGAATTTTACATAACGTCAATTATCTCTAAACTAGCTTTCATTGAGATACCGCTTTTGTGCTTAGTAGGGCAGTACTCTTAACACGAATTAAATTGTTTCATAAAACTCTTATGTAATAAGCTATCTAAAATAAGTCAGCTTTTGTTATTATGGCAATGTGAAGTAATTGTTGTTATGACCGGTATTTCTTATAATTGTATTTTCACCTGTACTTAAACACATGTAGATTTAGAAAGAAAAACCTTATATAATACTATTACATTGATATCCAAATATTACTTATTTTTCCAAAAAAGTAACATTAAAGTATACTACATTAATAATAAATATATTATTTATTTGAATTCGTTTTCACCTGCGTTTAATTCTGAACTTTACAGTTATACAGGGTTTTGAATTTGTTTTATTGAAGAAATTCAATTTTATTTTATGTAGAACCTTTGATATTCCACTTAATTGGTTCGGCTTATCATCGAAAAAACTTAAATTCATTTCCTTATAACCTATTTATTCCGATTTCCTCTTCATGGAAGTCCTTAACTTTCATTTCTCGTTTTTCTAACATGTCACCTCCAAGCCTCTTCGATCTGCTCTCCGGCATGTGATTTACTCGGGCGCGGCGGGGCGCGGGCGCGGGGGGCGGTGCACTCGACTAATAAAAAACACCCCGACGCCCTCCTGACTGATGCGACAATTAATTTAATCCCATTTCTCTGCGTCTTTCGAATCTGCAGGGCTGTCATGCGTATTTTTCATTTGGTTAGCAATCCATCGATACACACTAAAATGTGGTTGTAAAATATTATAGCACTTCTTTAAATGCTTCTTAAAATTTGCATAATAAAATAGACAGATACGCTTGGTTTTGTTTTTAGCTATAATGTGATTTTTCTGATAACAATAATGCCACCAAAATTATATTAGTTTTATAGGTTTGCAAAATTTTTCAAAAAATGCTTTAGGTAATATTTAAATGAGTATTTTTTTATAACATAAGGTATTCATTTAATGAGATTACTCTGTCACAATCATTGGCAGCTTAGAATAATATAAAACACAAAAATCTTTATTCGAAAAGTTACAGACAACCCTGGGAGGCGCGAGAAGCAGACATCAGCTCCGCAGGCGGCTATTAAACAAGACTAATTGAGCGATAAATTCACGGGACGAGTCGAGAGCGATGTAAAAACGAACGGGCACCGAGAAAAATCCGAGATGAAGGAATATTAAAAGCGGGGCGCGGAATTGATTACTGTCAATTAGCGGAGGCACTCGCCGTCGCCGCCAGATGCTAACTCAATTCTATTAGTGCTGTGATACGTGAGTTGCCCTTGACAGAGGAGGCTGTCTTAAGGGTTGTGCTTTGAGTACAAAGAATTCAGAAGTTTTTAATTTGGTTCAATGTATTTTAATTAAATTTTATTCAAAATTATACGACGCCATTGCCTATATAAAAACGTGACACAGTTTTTTACTTCTTCATGAGCAATATGTGTTTTTTTAGGATATTAATAGACATATAACAGTACATACGTTTGATGATACTGCTTCGGTAAAATAAATCGTATTTTTATAATTTATATGATTTTAAGAATTCGAATAATTTTAAGGACATCTATAATTCAAAAGAAAGTTTTGCTAGAACAAATTTAGCAGTTAAATGGTTAAAAATATAAAAATATTATATCTATAATTATTAGTTTTCATATATATATATATACATTTTCTGCAAATCTATTACGAATGATAAGGAATAACATACATTTAATACCAACCAGCATCGTAAATGACTGGAGGAAATGTATTAAGTTTAATAACATCGCTCCACATTAAAGTTTCTCACGAGCTTGGCTTATTCAAAATGACACCGACATTACTCTTCATGAATAATTCACTATCAGAGTTAAAAATAGGAGAGTTATAAATGTGTGTACGTGTATCCAAAAAAGAAACAAATACAGTGAACATTTGCAATAAACAATGCTTTTCATACTCGTTCCGTATGGACATGACTGATTGTGTTTTTCATCGAACAAAGTACGAACGTAACAATTCTACAGAACAAACATACAATACACAAATATTCAAAGTTGTTACAAATACACAGGCATGCTACTGAAACGTAATATCATCAATGGTAGTTGTAAAACGGCATTGTAACCGTCGCATATCGATAACCGGTGTTCCAGTTGTGGCTTATAGTGGTGAGTCGTGTCGATTAATAACGTTTACAAGATGAAAGCCGCGGAGTTGAGTCGCGATGCGTTCCAGAAATACAGGAAAAAAAACAGCCACTACTGATAACTCAGCTGGGGATACTTACGACGGTAGGTTGCTTATAATTTAGACGATGCTTTAACAACTTGTGGAATTTATTGTGCTTGTAATGGTTATGTGGGAATGTGTAAGTCACTTTAGAAGCAATTTTTTTTAAAAATTGTTATTCACAATTTAAAACGCAATTATGTTCAAATTAGAGTATTGGTTTGACTTGACATAAACATGTAATCAGATTAAGCACTGATACCAAATGAAGAATTTTCTTAAACACCAAATAGAAGTTACCTTAAAAAAAAAGTTGATAACTATGTATTCAAAAATAGCAGCAATGTAGATTTAAAATACCAGTAATATAAACACGTTATTGGAGTTGTAGTGTAAGTCGATTAAGATTTTCTGAAATAATATTTTGTAAGTGTATACATTAACATTCTCTTCATTGCGATATATACACTATTATTGGTATATCGATAAACCGTGCTCAGAAACAATGCTGTTTTATTCTTCATTTTACATCCCTACCATACAGAAAAATGGCATAATTAAAAAGTCTAACACTTACTAATGGAGAATGTTCACTAATTTTAAATTTTAGCTTAATGCATTCCCTGTCAAAAATAAAAAATACGTGTGAAAAAAATATTTTGATATGTTAGTTAAATCCCGAGTTACAGAATTTAAAGTGAGCGCGCGACCGTTGGCCCGCGCTCACGCTGTGTGACGTCATTTTCCAACAGTCGCTCAGTCCGTTCGCTCGTGTCCGTATCGCTGCCATACGTTTCCCTAAAAATCATTGGATATGTCCAATCCTAGTTCTCGGAAATCCTGTGTAGTGCCAAAATGTACAAGTACTACTACGAAGACGCCGGAAAAGTTGTTTTTCCTAGTTCCAATGGACTTAAAAATACGAAATAAATGGTTAAATATCATGAAGAGGTTAGATCCCTTTGGTGAAAAAAGCAAAGTTTATTGTTGTGAAGATCACTTTGACGTAAGTACCATATACTTTTACCTAGATATATATTATTTGTTATTTTGCAATTACTAAAAGTCCGTCCGTCTGTCTATTTGTATGTCTGTCTGTCACCAGGCTGTATCTCATGAATAGTGATAGCTAAACAGTTGAAATTTTTATAGACTTTTATGTATTTCCCCTTCGGCTATAACTAAGAGACATAAAGACATAACATAATAACAGAATAGAATACAACTAAAAAGAGTTTCAAACATAGTGTTTAATGTTATATAGATGAATGAATGGTACGGAACCGGAGAATGGTACCTGTTAGCTTTTGCCAGCAACTGTTTCTTATAAATTTGGTGAACAGTTTATTTACTAGATTTTATTATAATGGGACTGAACGCGATATACATTTTTAGTATTCTTTTTTGTTTTAGATTGAGAATGATATGGAGAACTATATCAAATATAAGCTGGTTGGAGGAAGGATTAAACTTAAAAATGGAATAGTTCCTCACAAATTTAAATGTCAACAAGAACATAAAGATGAACCCGAGAGATCTGCTGTAAAAAACGTGATCGAATAAAATATTTCGAGAAATTGTTAAACAAAGACGAAATTTCGAAGTTAGATTTAACTGAAAAACCTGAAGAAATATTACTTGCCTGCTGTCCAGACGAAACAGGATTAGAAGATCCCTTAAGTTTTGCAAATAATGATCAGCCTTTGGTAATATCAAAAAAAAAATAAGGGAGTGCAAGCAAATCTGAAGGATAAAGGTGTCCATAAATCTACCATGACTGACGGAAAATATTTTGAGAAAGTAGGTAAAATAATATCCGATCCAGAAAAAATATCAGTTTATACTACGAACGACACATGTTCTAACGCCTCTTCTCATGAAATGTATAAGTTCGATCAACATTCAAATAATCTTGATGAAGACACAGATACAGAGAACTCAGAAAATGAAACACATCTCTTTAGAAACCATATGCAGAAAGCTGCTCTTTTATCTATATCTAGAGAGCCACAACTGTTATTAGGTTTACCTAAAAAATGTTATTTTTGCATAAACCTAATATCTGAAACAACAAAATGTACTCCACGAAATATAATGATCACTTTAAAAAAAAATACGTTTATATCAAGCTAATGCCATTCTGGCCTTAGATTTTGGCTTGGGAACGAGTACTATAACTAAAATTATAAGAAAAACTGTTCCCGCTGTTGCAGCTTTTCTTAAATCTCTTATATACTTTCCACTTTCATCCGATGTCCAGATGAATCAACCTATACCATTTAGGAAAAACTACAGTCAGGTTCAAAGCATTATCGACTGTTTTGAAATTCAAATTGAAAAACCTATAGATGCCGTGAAGCAAGCTCTAACATGGTCTGATTACAAAAGCTGTAATATCATAAAATATTTAATTTCCATAACACCTGATGGGCTTATAAATTTTATTTCTTCAGGTTATGGGGGCAGAGCAAGCGACTCTTTAATTTTTGAAGATTGTGGAATTTTAGAGACACTGCCTGAAGGGTCAGCTGTATTAGCCGATAGAGGCTTTAAAAATATTGCGCATTTACTGCTACAAAATGGTCATACTATGATTAGACCTCCTAGCATGAGCGCAGTAGTTAAACCGACTAAGAAAGAAGTTTTACAAACAAAAAAAATTGCAGCGTTATGAATACACGTTGAAAGATCTATAGGCAGATTAAGAGGTTTTCAGTTTATGCTGCCGCACGCTTGTGTAGAATTAAAACAAGTCGACATGCTAGATTTGGTTGTAGTTTCTGCATGTGGAATAGTCAATCTTCAAAGCAGTATGTTTAAAGAATAAGAACCCAGTGTGTAAGAAAAGGAATGTATTAAAATTTAATTACAGTGTAAACTCTATATAACGAAACTAAAGGGCCTGTACATTTTATGGGGTTATTTGGCAAATTTCTTAGAAAGTTTGATTTGTATGATGCCGACAGTCGAGTTTATTACGGGCTAGGATAATAAAGCGACAAAAGGACAAAAGAACGTACACAGCTGCACGATGTTCACTAATTTTGGCAACTTAAAAAGTACTTTTTATTACTTAATTGTTGTCGTTATTGAAATCGAGTGACGTTACATGGAGTTTACACTGTATTTCTAAAACAATATTAGGTCATGACAAACAAAATCACAACATATAGATATTCAAACTATTAAATATTTACTGCCCCGTAGTATTTTTTACGATTTTAATAAAACTTACTATAGAGCAATTAATAAGAAACAGTTATAATTTTATGTTATTTTATTAAATTGACAAAAATATTTTCTGTCCAAAACATTACTGCTTTTTTAAAAAGGTCTTCACAATATTTGTCATCATAAACTACCTCGTGCACATCAACATTCTTTGAGGTTTCAAAATCAACGTGTGCAATACAAAATAGGGCTTTACTCTTTCCGGTAATTTTCATTTGTGTTTGTATCTGAGCATAATATTTATTACCTAGTTTACCATTATTATAATACGTATTAAAAGTGTTTTGCTTCATGGGACACTTTATTTCTACAACGTAGTCGTCAGTAAGCCCGTCAGGCGAGGCACCAATCATAGGCCACTTATTATTAAGAAAAAGACCTGATCCCATTATTGCAAGATTTTTTACTCGTGAGACTTCCAAAATTACATCTTTTTCTAAGAATTTTCCTCTTTTGATAGCAGAAGTTTCTTTAAATGTTACAGCACCAAATATTTCTTCAACTAAAGAGCCATCTTTTGTTGTACAATGAGCAGCTTCGTATATTTTTGAAGCTGTTATACGGCCGTAGCGCATCTCAAACCACAAATTTGAATCTGATTGAGTTATTGTACCCTTATTTACTTGTAGACATCTTGATTCCGTCATTTCGTTATAACAAAATGTTATAAAGGTCTTAACGTCATGATTCATAAAGGATTTTTTGAATAGATAAATTAAATAATGTATGGATATCTTTCCAACATCTTTTTTTTCACATACATAATGTGAAAGTGAGCACTGTATATCAAGGTCTCTAAGTTTTGATGCTATTTTGTCAAAAACAACTTTTTCGTTCTGTCGGAATTCATGACATGTTGTACCAAAGTCTGTAGCCTTAATAAATTTCAGTGTAGTACCGATACTCGAGAGCTTAGACTTTTTCCAATAACATTTGGTAGCAGTTGTTGAAGGCTCCTCGCTTCGACGATGAAGCCACATTAAAAAGGCTATGGTGTGCTTACATCCACCTCTGCTGGCGGCACAATCTTCGCAGGTTACACTTAACACCTCTTGATCCTTTTCATTGCATTGTAAACTACAATGATATGGTTTGGTACGTACGCGGTGTTCCGGTGTGATTCTACATTTAATCGTACACACATCACCATCTCTTTTAACTTGTACATAGCCTATAGCGTCATCACCGTAGCTTTCTCTTGCCGATCTGAAAAATTTATAAACAAAAAATGTTAACACCAAGACCGATACAAACATCCATGTTCATGGACACAAATGTTTGTACCCGCGACCCTCGATTTCTAGGCAGCGTTAACTACCACTGAACCAAGAGCTCTTCGTCATTGAATAAAAAAAGATTTAGTACCTACATCTGTTCCGGATTTAGAATAAGTAAACATATATCTCTAGATACGTCTTTAACTTTAGCCTCCTATATCCTAGTCCTCTTAATTTATCCTAGTTTTTAGAGTTTTATGTTATAATAACACTGTACAAATTAAAATTAAAACGGTTTGATACCTAGCAAGCATTACGATAAAAAAAGTTAGGTTAAGTACCTATATTCTATAAATAAAACAATATAGAACAAATATTACCAATTTTCGAAAGATTTATATTAAAAGAAGGGTAACTTACCTTTGCATTTTGACGCCTCTCATTTCGACGGCAAAGAAATCATTATTTACTGCTAAATAATGAGCAACCATAAGTCCATCTATTTTAGGTAGGTTATCCGATTGTCCTTTATTGAAGCCTTCATCCATAGTTATAACAATTCACACAGCTAGAAGCGGAGAAAGAGTAGAAAACACTGCGGGACCTATTCACTGCTACAGCTGGGTGCGGACTGCACAGGGAGCGTTGGAAAATGACGTCATCCGGGGTTTAATGACTTTTAGCGGAGCAACAAATTTACGCGAACTTTGAATGCTTGTAAAATCAAAAGTACTTGGTATTTTTAAATAAAACAAAAGTAGTGTATATGGATATATAAAAACTTCACTGTGACGAAGTTTCAAGTGATTTTACGTACCTATGAACATTCCTCATTATAACGTCAAATTAATTCATGGTCACACTAGTGCGCCGCATGAAATATGTCGTGTGCAACTAATAGTTGGGACGGGGCGTTAAGGAGCGCATAAATTAGTAGATGTTGTGACGTCGTGGACGGTCGCACATCTGTTTGTCGATATGTCATGACATCGCACCACTATGAGCATCGTTAAGAGCTGATGATACCTTTATTTACACTTAAATTTAAATTCATACTGACATTTAGAATGATTCAGATAATGTGTTTGGGTTGGCAGAGCATCGAAGTAAAAGGTTTCTTCCAATTTAGATTGTCTTTGCTATAAGATTCCGTTTGCCGACACTGAGGAAGATATCATACAAGGAGGAAAACGAGTTGAAATTGACAGCTGGAACAAACTGCTGAAGGGTTGCCCAAGACAGGCAACAATGGAAATCTTTGGAGGAGGCCTTTGCCAATAGGCGCGCCGAGATAGGAGACATTTTGTGATTTTTGGTTTTGTTTTTGTATGGAATGTGAAGCTTTAGTTTGAAATGTTACTTTGTTCGGAATAAAAGGCTTATTATTGCTCTAAGATATTGTTCGGCTTTAGGTAGGAAATCAGGCACTGAAAATGTTTGTGTGATGAACTTTTCCGAACATTTACATAATCATAGGGCTAACTACTTGACTTTTCAACGGTCCGCGCGTGACTGTGAACCAAGAAGTGCTTGAGTGGTGTTCAAGCACTTCTTGATTAGGACACATTTTGAGCGCTGATGGTGTATCTAGGCTATTTAATATCGTTGGTGTAATGGCGTAATGCATATCAAACTGCAGTCTAAATTGACAGCTTTCGAATCCGGAATTGAGATTTTTATTTTATAAAATTGCCCTATTTTTATAAGAAATCCTTTATGTAGTTTGTATTCTAAATTAACAAATCCAAAAATTTACAATTATAGAATAACAAAAGAGTAAATTACAACAAACAGTACACTTAGCACGAACCATTATCGAATTCGAATAGTTTGCAAACCGAAATGTCAATGTCAAATTTTGTATGGAAACTTGAACAGTAGCGGCGCGGCACCAAGTACGTAACGAGAACTAAAAATCAATACACATTTGACAATGACATTTCGGTCTCGCAAACGATACTAATTCGATACTTATCCGTGCTAGGGGTACAGCTCTATATAAATCGCAGTAGCTCATGAATTCGTTTATTTCGGTTGCGATCCCCCATGCGTCGCGATTTCGCTCCCAGCTCGTTACAGCTTTCCGTTTTCAGTCGGCTTTTTTTTTCATGCGGTTAATTGCCGTATATTTTCACGTCAACGAAACACACTCTGAAAAACTTCCAATGGTCTAGTGAAAAATTGTCGCGGCAGCGTCGTTTGTCGGTAGCTAGAGGGTAATATTTGTCGAGTCTTTAAGATTTTCTTCTCACGAATGTATGATATTAAACGAGCATTAATAAAAGTCGACTTAGATGAGCACTTAGATATTTTATGACTTTTTGAGTCGTCAATCATTTTAATTGTTTTACGGTATTGCTTGGCATACCCATTTTTATTTTACTATACACGAGTTGTATAGAAATATTTTAGTAGCACTACACGAGGTATTTACAAAGTTATTAACACATTTATAAGAAAACGAAAACAAAGTACAGAGAAAATTTATGTTCACAAACAGGGGTAGGTTTTTGATATGAAATACTGTAAACTTTTAAACATATTTTAAACATCAATTTATTTGGTAAGGTAATCCATCCGATGAATGGGTTTTGGGATCCACCATTAGCTTCAGAAGTGCTATTCTGTAAGAAAAATCTCACTTTTGACTGCGGAAGTCACCTGTGTGATTTGAAATTCGTTTTCTAATATTTCACACCGCGGATGCCGAGGTGAAAGGTAGGTTAGTAATATTTTTATTTTTTAAGCATTTAACCGCTAACCGTTATTTAATTCTAAAGAAATTTGCTAGAAAAAAATCACGCGGACCAGGCAGCAGACGGGGACTCGAACCCGCACCCTCGGCTATCTGGGCTGATGCACTGACCATTATGCTACCGCTGCCCTAACTGTCCGTGTCGAATTTTCTCTAGCATTTCTAAGACTATAAGGCAGCGCCATCTATTTTTTCGCATTGTAGGTAACCCCAAGTAATCACAAAGTCCGTGTCACTACATAACCTTTGCCCTATTTTACTCTTAAAATCAATATCTATAGTACTCGGCCTTTGTTAACAACAATTGATGTAGTTATTAAGTTATTATTTCGAGGTTGAAACACGTATACGTGACGTACGTCAGAAATTCTTTAGATGATTATCGTCTTTAAAAATCTTTGCTACGTAAATTTTAATGCCAACTTTACACGTTCCTGTTGTTGGCTATCGACTCCGCCGTCGTTGCGGCCAACATACATTTTGTACGGATTGGAATAATGGCCACAACATTGGGCTCAAAGCTATCAGAACTTTTTGATAAATCGTTATCGTCACCTTCAATCGTACACTATACTATACTTTAGGAATGGAACGAAAATTGGAACAAATGCCCTCGTCTTTCTAAACGTCATATTTTGTATGTCATTTACGTAGACAGCAACGCCTTTGCTAAACTGTCACTCAAATTCATAAAGAGCGGTGCCGCACTTAAATAATATAGTTTTTAATGGCGTAGAGTAGGACAGGATCATATAAAGATTTGGATAGACATCTCAGGCGTACTCTGAAAATAGATACATATATAATAATAATAAATATTTCCAACACTCACACCAATTAGCCTAGCCCCAAAGTAAGCACTATAAGGCTTATGTTATGGGATACTAGGGATAGAATACATATATAAGTATATTTATATAGAAAATACATATTAAACATGCATGACTGGAGTACAAATGCTCTTATTCATCACACAAACATCTGCCCCCACCGGGATTTGAACCCGGGACCTCTCGAGTCGGCGACACCATGAAACCCGGCGTACAAACCACTCGGCCACGGAGGTCGTCAAATATCGCGGTATCCTTCTTTATCCCTCTTTATTAATAAGCTTAGACAGAATCTTCGTCCAACTATTTATTAATTTATTACATTATGAGAAACATACATATAAATAAATTAACATAAGTCAGACAATGAAGTTTCTACAGTTTGTTATTAATGGAAACTGGCACTTGACACTAAAAATACTTTTATTATTTCTGACCTGCTAAATTATACGCTTAATAGATTTTTTAAACACATTAGGAGAAGTACTTATTAAGTCTAAATCCTTAAATTTAACATTATAAATATTACAAGCACAAATCAAAATCCTACTACTCAAATAATATGAGTTGCACAATGGCAGTGCGAACAGATGTTTGTTTCTAGTAAAACTTTGGGCATCTGAAATAAAATAAATATTATATATGCCTGTCGTTTGCATCGGTCTTTAGAATTATGCAGTGTCCAGAGCGGACGAAGATTGGCGCGATCGACGAGATCTAGCGTGCTGCAACGCGCCAACGGATCGCCACAAGCTTCCAAGTAAATAGCGTGCTATTAAATAGCGTATTTATTAGCGCGCTATTTAAAAGAAGCATATAGTTTGCAGCACGCTATTGCTTTATAGCGGCTTTGAACACCTGTAGTAACTAGGATTGCCAGATGCTGCCTTAACAATTCCTGGTATCTACTCTCCACCCCACACCACCCCCCGGAAACCACCCTTCCAGAAATAAAAGAAATCAATATATAGGTAGGTATTCTGCCAACCAATTCCTGGACACTCCCCCCCACCCCCCAGAATTAAAACCCTTTATATATGAAGATATAAAGAAGCCATAGCTTCTGTCTCCCCTCGCAGCTCAATCCGAAATACATCCCTGATGTATGTAACGTGGGTATATTTTTTATAATATAGTGAAAAAAACTGGTATTCGGGGATTCCGTGGCAATAAGGTAATTTACTGGACACGGGACTCCCGGTTTTTCCGTCCATCTAGCAAGCCTACCTGTACCTAAGTTGTGGCCGAGTTATGGCCGTCGCATTATCACGTTGGTCGCAACTGAGGTGGGAAGGTGGCCAACGTGTACAGCGATAAAATACTACTGTTTTAATAATAACATTGTTTAATTTCAACCATTTGTTACGGCTCTCGTTACTTTGTACCTTTAATGGCCGCAGTAACGTGACTCGAACGCGTTATAATATTTATTTCTACGTCACGCACGGTCGTTAAAGTAAAGCCATTCTCAATGATGTCGGATGGGTGACCACAGTATAATAAGACAACTTTTGAACCAGTATTAAGCTCGATGTAGTAACTTTTTTCATTATTCTTGATATTTCGGATACGTGTACAGGTTCCGTGGTTTTGCGCAAGTCTTGCACTGTTTGGTAGAGTTCTATGTTGCTCGTGAGAAAGGTCACGAGGAACGTAGTGAAGATGGCTGAAGTGGCACATTTTTCTTTCCATTTACTTTTAAAATCATATGGTATGAGGTTATTTGCTGTAACTAGTTAAAATAAGATCGCCGACACTAAAAAAGTAAAAAAAACTCTTTCCAATTTCAATGATTGACGACCTCCGCGGTCGAATGGTTTGTACGCCGGGTTTCATGGTGTCACCGACTCGAGAGGTCCCGGGTTCGAATCCCGGTGGGGGCAGATGTTTGTGTGATGAATACGAGCATTTATACTCCAGTCATGGACATTTAATATTATTTCTATATAAATATACTTACATATGTACAGTATTCTATGTATTCTATCCGTTACCCTAGCATCCCATAACACATGCCTTACAGTGCTTACTTTGGGGCTAGGCTAATTTGTGTGAGTGTTGGAAATATTTATTATTTATTTATTAATGACTCATTTTCTCTCATTAGAATTATAACGAAAGTTCACAGGGTCACACATTTCAAATAAGTTGTCTGTATAAGCCCAGGGCAAAGCTTTAAAATTTATTAGCGGCTGTTAAAATCTCATTCAGCCGAAAACATGTGGATTCTACTATTTATTTCCCTTGACGGAGATTAGGGTCAACCCTCAAATTGGTGGGGTGTGAAGATATATTTTTTTCTCACAAGAATAACATTAAAATTACATTTTGAAGGAAACCGAAACAGCTGTCAACACTTGAAGTTGTAGTATAGGAAAAAAGCTCTTAGTATCTACATTTTAAGATTGAATATAAGGTGTTCGAGTAGTAAACAAAGTTATCAATGAAATTGTGAAAATAAATATTTCATTTGACTAGTGAAGGGGCGCTGCAGAGATTGAACCGAAAGTGAAATTGAGCCGAAAATTCGGTACACGATTGCACCGAATCGGCGTAACTATTATGACGAGTTATCTTCACGATAAGTATAATCTGGGGCTCGTAAGGCTCATTTATTTCATTTATCATCGTGTTTATTACTATATAGTAGGTATATTTAGTAGAAAGCTTGTTTCAAGGGATTTTTTTATTTTTTTTTACATTAACTTTTATTCTTTTAGTGGTAATAAAAGGTATTGATTTTGAAAACTGAAAAAACTTAAAATCCATCTTCAACATTTTGATAAGTTAAAATCTATTTATTTTTCATTATAGAAACTGATTACTTCATTATAACTTTTAGTAAGTATAAATGTATAGACTCGAAAGAGAAGACTCGAATCCGCACCCGCTTCCTCCTATTTCTAGTAAAATTATAATCTTTAGATTTAAACATCTAGCAGTTAAATGCTTAAAAAATAAAGCTTTCAGTAAGTAGGTAAATTCATTTCCAACTTTTCATTTATCGAATTACCTGCATTGTACATAGCAGCCCATCCCTATTTAAAACGCTTTTAATTCATATACGAGTATGTCCTCTTAAAGACAAACTGAATAATACGTTTTACGAGTTTCCACAAGCGGATGTAGATAGTTTAAGATGATTTTTTGTCCTTTTACGACATTAACGACTGTTTTTGACAAAACTGATGAAATACACATGTGTAGTTCTAACACATAAATACCGCTAAATGCGACACCAAAAAGATATTATTCTTTTCTATCCGTTTTTTTCCAGTTTATTATCGCGATAAAAATTTGCCTGTATTCTTTTTAAGGGCCTTATAGGGAATAAGGTCCTTACCAAAATAATTCATCACATTTATTTTTGCAGTCTTGATGTTAAACGTAACACATACATACACGAAGTTTATATAGAAGATAGATAGGTCCGACGACACCACCCCATGACACCAACCCCACCTGATGTTAAGTGATGGTGAAGTTCAGACGTGCAGATAGCTGGTACAGCAGTTCTACCTGCCACACCAGCTATCCTCACCTTTCCGGACTGCATGTTGCTTCTTCACGCCTCTTTTAAAGAATCCCAGCTTGTAAGAAGCAGGGAGCAACACGGGAGCAGGCAGTTGCTGTATAGTTAACGTAAACATAATACTCACTTAAATTAGAATATATATACTAGCAAACCAGTGAACCAAATGTTCACCAAAACCTGATTTCTCGAAAACCGAAGTGCTACGTTACTCAAATCCGGTTTGTAGTCTTATCAGACTATTCTTAACTTATAACTTAAATATTCTCTTTATCTATCTCTCACGGTTTGGCCGCTGAAACAGCACCACAGACAGACGGACGGACTTGTCTAATAGATAAGAGATACCTACGTAAATTTTATTTTGTAATAAATATAACGGACTGCAAAGCAGATAAAGACATCCTTTTTCATTTGAGTAATCGTAAGAGTTGACAAAAGTTACGCTTTTTTTGACCAAAATTACCGCTGCTCTAACTAGTAAAGCTCCGCTGAAACTGGATGTCAGCAGTTTGCTGACACAAGAAGCTGCCGATTAACCGACAGTTCGGCCGCCGCCGCTGTCAAAAGTGGTGACAACACCGCACCGCGTAATTTATGGACGACTAATGAATGAAGCCAGCCTACACGGTTGTAGCGATAGCAAATAAATAATATTATAGTAATATAAGTTATTTACTGGATTGTAACCGGCACTGTTGCAAGCGCCATGATCACGGAGTAGCTGAAGTAATTTCGGGTTACTATAATGTTAGTGGCCATGACAGTTTAAAATAAACTAAAATAAATAAATATTTTTAACACTCACACCAATTAGCCTAGCTCCAAAGTAGTTCTTACTTTGGACAAATCTCGATTATGGGATACAAGGTTATAAATATACTGATACATAATTTATGTACTTATTAATATTTTTATTTAGGAATACATATAAATATCCATGACACAGATTGCTCGTATTCATCACACAAACATCACTGGGTAATCCCAGTGAACTCGGGACCTCTGAGTATAAGATACCTTGAAAACTGGCCTATACACCACTCGTGCCACGGAGGTCGTCATATAAACAACAAAGCGCTGTTTAGTTTTGTTTTGGATACATGAAAATCGAGGAGTTCAATGGCGGTGCTCAATTCAGAAGTTCAGCCTAATACTGTGGATGTTCGCAAATTAAGGACATAATGATGAGTTTAAGAGTAGACTTTTCTATTGAACTTTTAAGAGCAGTGCAGTAAATTTTGTAACATATAACATTTTAGACATTGCTAGTAATCTATGAGAAGGTAAACTGAGAAGGTCTACATTATGTTACCTAAGTGAAGAAAAATATTCTACTGTTGTACATAAGTTTACACCTTTTTCTCTGAGAGGTTAGATAGTTGACCTGTAGTACATGCCCCGCCTAACATGCTTCCTTGCAAAATTCGCCAATCGTTGAATTCATTTACAACAATCAAAAAGTGTTTCGTCAGCAATATTCCCAACATGAAACTATTTTACACCACAACATCTGTTTTAAATGCGTGTCTAAAGTACGAAAAGACCCAAGATTAAAAATTTAATTTACTTCAAGCTTTTATTATCTTCTAATGTTTAAGCATTTACAAAGAAAATTTACATACCTGAGGCTGAGAAAATATCTAGTTAAAATGTTTAACTTTTATTCGTTAGAACTATTTTGCTGACCGTACAAGGCTCCCAGTAGAGTGGGCCTGATTTATTCGGCTCATTTCCGCTCCTCGCTCCTCAGAGTGGCGCCACTAAATTAACCGGCCCTTCGCACGTGTCCCGCTGTGTTCTGATGCTGCAGACTTTATAAAGACAGAACCTGGTGTTGTTAATAAGTGTCCTGTAGAAGAATCGATAGCGCGTTTGGTGCACGAGTGTGTGTTCATCATCATCACCATTATATCAGCCGTATAAAGACCACTGCAGAGTATAGACACCGATCGGTCCTTATGCCCAAGCACGAACTTTGACAGATCCGTAATTGTATCATTATCGTAAAATTTTGCATGGAAGGAGCCAGTTCGTTCTTGTGTACGGTAGGGGCACTGCTTAGTTTTCATAGAAAATTTGACGATGCGATACGATTACGGAACTGCCAGAGTTCGTGATTGGGCCTCTGCTCTACTCGAATCCATCCGCTTTCCGTGTTCTTAACAAGATCGTCGGTCCACCTTGTGTAGGCGCTAAAGTCAAGCAAGTCAAGCCAATTTTTAGTTGTAGTAAGAGTAACTATAAATTAATTACTTGGCTCGAGGTTTTCAACACATGTTAGGCTATATTTTTTTTTATAACCGCTCGATGTTTAAATCTAAAGAAAATATAACTAGAAAAAAATCCACTCGGACCAAGCAGCAGACGGGACTCGAACCCGCACCCTTCGCTATCCGGGCGAATGCACTGACCATTATGCTACCGCGGCCGTCAGGGCCGTGTCGAAATCATTCTAGCCTTTCTTAAGCTGCAAGGCAGCGCCATATCTTCGCATTGTAGTGAACAAATGAATACCTTTACAAGTATTAAACATTTGAAAGAAATAGCAATTATAATTTTTATTTTTTATGCATGTAACTGCTCGATGTTTAAATCTAAAGAAAATATTACTAGAAAACGCCGTCAGGCATATGATTCTGTCTAATGCATATCGAACATGTTTGACATTTTTCTTAAAGATTTAATCTGAAACAGAGTTACAGACATGGTGTAAAGAATATGCAAGCTGCAATGGTTCTAGATTTGTCAAAATCAATATATTTATTGCAGCATCTCTTTTGCCTTGATCACACGTGCCGAACAAACGAGCGAGACAGTGCTCTCGGCCGAGTAGGTACTCGGTACGTGTAAACATAGCGCAGAGTGCTCTAACATGCGTTTGTAACTTCCATCACTGTTTCGGCCGAGAAAAAATTTACTATCTCGATTCTCGCCCGTTTATTCGGTACGTGTGATCAAGGCATTTCTTAAGACTTATTGGAAACTGCCAATAGTAGTAGTGACCTCATCAATAAGTTCATTGTTCAAAGCCTGATATAAAAAAGAGAGCTCAAATAAATAAGAACGACACTAAAACGACTCATCCGCAACAGAATTGTAAACACATTATTTTCGCAACAAATCTAAACTTCCGCACAGATTAAGCTTATAATAATAAACTTGAACGGAAATCCCACTTAATGCCGAATAGTGTGTATCAAATTAACCCGTATTTATGCACGAATAAGGTGGATTGTAGTGTGAAATTGCGTTCGAGATGATGTGTTAGTTCTGCCTAAGTCCGTAATTTGTGCGGCCGTTAGCGGTATACCGGAGTATGGCGATATTTCAGAAGGCAGCCTCTGTTGATTCAGTCTGTTTACCCACTTGTTAGCCAGGGATTGGTTTGTGCGTCGAGATTTAAGTCAAAGGAGCTTACGGGATATCTTGGGCCTCGTAATATATGGTTTCAGTATGAGTCTGGGGCGGAGCGTAATAGGTTCTGCTGAATTTTATTTTTATATAAGTGTTCTCTTTGTATTTTCAGTATAGAATTAACGATACTTTATATAATGCATTCTATAATCTTATTCATTGTTATATATCACTATTACTGGAAGAAAATCAACTCAGCCATTAAGGTCTCGGTGGTTAGTGGTCGATGCATTTGCCCGGATTGCGAAGTACCTACGCAAGTTAAATTCAAACGTGCTACCCGGTTCAAGCTGATTTCCCATTTTAGTAAAATTTTCTTTGACATTAATGCTATATCTAGCAGTTTGATTCTTAAAAATAAATATTTTAAACTTTATCTTCCCTTCCTCTGAAAAAAGTCGCCAAGCAGCATAATATATTATTATGCGTTCTTACCTAGTCAGGTTATAAATTCTGTCACATGTTTAATATAAAATAATTGAAACAAGTTTATTCATTATGTAACCATTTATATACCAAAATGAACTTAACAAAACATATATTCTTATGACAATAAAGTTTATTTAAAATGACCTCCGTGATTTTGAATACAGGCCTTCAATCTGCGCGGCCAGTCGTCTATCGCAGCACGAACGAGGTCATATATCAATATCGGCGACTGCCTTAATCAAGGATGTCTTGTGTGACTCCAAATTGGGATGAGGCTTTGAGCACGTCTTTTCCTCCAAGTGTTGTCATATCTTGTAATCTAACGGACTCAAATCTGGACTGGAGGAGGGCCAGTCTTCGTGCCGGATGAAGTCGATTTCATAGTCGATTTTCAGTTACGCGGAATACGGTTGCTCGCTTCTTCTACTGTGTGCGTACACCTTATCAATTTATCTGTTGTAGCTCTCTTCTACGGTAAAAAATTTTTCATCCAAAAAAGAGTTTCCCGATTTTTTTTCCCGCGTACCGCTTCAACAAAGCGCGGCATCTCTTCAGTCTCAGGTCCATTAGACGAGCATTTAAACGATGTCCTGTTTTACTTCGATATGCCCGAAGCCCTAAGTCTTCATTTAACACCCTTTTCACCGTGGTTCTGCTTAACCCCATCTGAAAGGCCAACAGTTTCTGCTTACGTTTGGGATTTCTTTGAATTCGCGCCTTCACAGCTTTTATCGCTGCTGGAGTCCTAACAGACCGACCTACGATAAACGAATCTTTTAGTTATATTCATTTTTTCAGTATGTCAAAAATTTGAATTGGCGCGTAACCAACCAACGATGCAACGCAATAACTGCAACACGGTCTTCTTTAAGCGTCCACTCCATTTTTAAAAATGAGTAAAATTCTAAAAAGTATACATTTTTATTTTCATGAATAATTCGGAATTCAAATTCAATAAACGTTTTTGTGGCCAGCATTCTAAAAGAAAAGTTTTTACTGTGTGACAATACTTATGACCTGACTGTGTATTTAAGGAGAGGTAGGCCACAGCGAATTTTCCGTTCGAATTGGAGTGCCTGTCTGGGGAAGTAACCTCCGCCTCATTAAATATCACAGTAAAATAACACTAGCATTTGGTGGTGTTGTGTTTCTGTCGGTTAGTAAGGATCCAGCGCTTCACGGGGTAGGCGAATGGGTCAGGCTAGGCAACGGTCCTCAAGGGGAGAGCAGTCCTGTATATGCGGCCAGAAAAGCCACTCCTGCGGAATTTAGGATATGGTTGTATCCTGCGTGATATGCTTTTCATTCGTATGAGGCGTATAAACCACTCGGCCACGGAGGTCCTTAATCTGTATATATGTTAGACTTTAAGGTATGTGCTTAAGATGTCTGACTATAAAATTATACAAAAAAAAAAAATAGTGGTCGATGCATTTGTCCGGATTGCGAAGAACGCTGGTTAAATTGTTGTAACCGGGCCAAGTTGATTTTTAAAGTGAAACTTTAATTATATCGCCCCAAATCTTTAGCGTGTCGCATTACGTAATTTTAAAATTTTAGTTGTTATAAAAAAAATCGGACCTCAAAGCACACCATTTTCTTAGTAAAATTTTCTTCAGCTATACTAAAGTATAGCAGTTTAATCCTTAAATGGAAATATGTTATAAACTCTACCTTCACTTCCTCTGAAAAAAGGCGCCAAGCAATATAATATGTGCAAGTTGCACCATAAGCGAGCTGGAATCATTTTCTAGGACCTAGCATTTTGATTATATTTATACACCGACCTCCGTGGCCGAGTAGTTTATACGCCGGGTTTCATGGTGTCGCCGACTCGAGAGGTCCCTGGTTCGAATCCCGGTGGGGGCAGGCGTATTGTGTGATAAATACGAGCATTTGCACTCCAGTCAATGGATGTTTAATATGTATTCCTATATAAATATACTTATATATGTACAATAAATGTATTCTATCCGTTACCCTAGTATCCCATAACAAAACCCTTACTGTGCTTACTTTGGGGCTAGGCTAATTATTGTGAGTGTTGGAAATATTTATTTATTTTATTTATTTATACACCTTATTTATACACCGAGGAGCTCGATGGTGGTTAGCGCACGTTAAGCAACTTTCGCAGTGGTCGGCCATTGGATGGGTGGCCAAAAAACTTCTATCTCGAGTTCCTCCGTGGTTCGGAAGGCACGTTAAGCAGTTGGTCCCGGCTGCAACTGCAGTCGTTAGCACCCGCCAATCCGCACTGGGCCCGCGTGGTGGGTCATGGCCCAATCTCCCTATTCCATCCATATGGAAGGCCTGTGCCCCAGCAGTGGGGACATTAATAGACTGATGATGATGATGATACACCTTTGACCACCGCATTAACTGCACGGAAGGGGCACGAGAAATATCTACTACATATGGTAGATATGCTCGTCTCGTCTCTACACACGCGCCACGCACCTCTATTGAGCCACGCACACATTGCGCGAAGCATGAGTTGTTTTCTTTCCTTGATCTATTTGGATTGCTCTATCTAGGCAGACAAATAAAATTAAAGACCTAGGCTATATAAAATAGGTTAGTTATCGGGTAGAGCTCAGTTATTTGTTTGTACAAAGTGTATTAATTGAAACGCCAGAATAAAATGCACACGACATAACGAGTTGTGAATGAATTATTAACTGTCAAAGAGAACTCAAGGCTGCAGGTACGCCAGTGTACACCGATGTCAATCGGTCTGTCAGTCGCTGATACCTGCCAATTACTGTCACCCCTATCCTTCTTTTCAATACACCGACAGACAGAATGTTTCGTTAAATTTAAAAGTCACTGATAGATAACCAATTAAAATGGATACAGGTAGTTGAGAATGTAACGATGTGACTGTAATTCCTAATGTTTAGATTTTGATTACTTAGACATATTTTTTCTGTCAAATTTATTTGGTCACTAACTAGCACGAATAATAGGGAATTACAATTATTTTTGAAATGTCTCAATTAAATTCTAAAGAGCTAATATGCTACTCAAAAATCATAAAAAAAATATTCAATCATTAAATGCATTTTGCATTTAAATTTAACATTTTCAAATTTCGCGAAAGCGCTGGACGCTGCGGACGCCATATTGCTCTGCGGTCTTGACGTCATTAGTACTGTCAATAAATGCGTTACCTTGGTTACGAAAACATTAAAAGTACTGATTTGACAGCTGACACTTTGGCATATACTAGCGCACAGTGTATTATGAAACCCATTTTTCGGACGTCTGCTTTTTATTAAAAAATCCTGAAGTTTCAATCATTTAAAATGCTAGAGTAGCACTCCAGAGTGGCAAAAACGCTTAGTTTTGAAAAAAAATCTTTGAAAATTTGGTTTTATTTCCCGGTTATTTTTTTAGAAAAATTCCTTCTCTTAAAGCAAATATATTTTGAATATATGACAAATGTTATTAGAA
Source organism: Chilo suppressalis (assembly GCA_902850365.2). Taxonomy (NCBI): domain Eukaryota; kingdom Metazoa; phylum Arthropoda; class Insecta; order Lepidoptera; family Crambidae; genus Chilo; species Chilo suppressalis. The sequence continues at coordinate 25,038,374 of OU963901.1, read as the reverse complement.
AGCATTTTACAAGCTTCATCTTTAAGAGCTATTAGCGCACTTGTGGCTGCCTTAGAACAGGTGAAATAACTTTTTTTCAGTTTTTCGTTTTTATTTTATTATTCAGATAATACACCGTATTTGGAAAAGTTATCCAAATAAAAATGAAGGTCCCAAATCCTTCTACCTACCACAAACAAATCACGTCCAAATTGCGTGGAGTCTATATGATACAGCCTGTTTTGTAAATAACCGGGTTTTTTTTCATTAGGGTTGACACTATTCTGAAATTCAAAAATATCCGGAATATTGGGGTATAATCATAGGGTATGTAATATAATTTAAATGCTAGCTGTTACCCGCGGCTTCGCCCGTGTAATTTGTTTTTAATCGCACGGACGTCGGACCACGCGCAATGTAGGGTTTGTAGTTTCCCATCGATTTTCAATGGAATTTGTACATTTTTTCTTCTCCAAGTACCTTTTATAAGTTGTGTTTGAAATAAATTTAGGTACTTAATAGAATTTTCATTTCACATATTGCATAATTTATTAAAACTAAATGATATTATGTATTTTCAACATTATATAGTTTCTTGTTATATTACACACCACACGTGGGACTTAAACCACCCACCCACCTTAGATAAAATTCCGGATATTGAAAATTCAAAAAAGTAACAACCCTGATCGAAATATTTAATTGAACACAGCTTCTAAACTCCACGCAATTTGGATGTGATTTTTTAGTGGTAGGTAGAAGGATTTAGGACCTTCATTTTCATCTGGATAACTTTTCCAAATACGGTGGATTATCTGAAAAATAAAATAAAAACGAAAAACTGAAAAATAATAATTTCTCCTTTTCTATGGCAGTTACGAGGTCGCTAATAGCTCTTAAAGATGAAGCTTGTAAAGTGCTTTCATATCACTTATGACATATATTTAAAATATGTTTGCTTTAGGGAGAAGGAATTTTTCTAAAAAAATATCCGCAAAAAAAAACAAGTTTTTCAAATATTTTTTTTCCAAAACTAAGCGTTTTTGATACTCTGGAGTGCTACTCTAGCGTTTTAAATGATTGAAACTGCAGGATTTTGTAATAAAAAGCAGACGTCCGAAAAATGGGTTTCATAATACACTGTGTAGCGGTGTGACGTTATAATGTGGCGGTTATTACGTCTATTATTTCATAGTGTTTTAAAACAGATTAAAAAAAAAATACTTGCAATTGAATTTTTAAATGCTTTTTGTTATTTTATGAACTGAAACTAACATTGTTACTCCTTTTTGCCAAAACTATCGCAATAATACATTTATAGATTTTTTCTAAAGAAGAAATAAAACCCAATTTTTATACGATTCTCACCGGGAGTGAGTGTTCTTTCGTTGATTGCAAATACATCTCTTTGTATTAAAACACGCGCATTGTTGTAGATCGCTTGCCTGCATGAGCAGAAAAACACGAGCTTGTATGGCGAAATCTATATGCTGATGCAGATCTGCACCCCGCAGCGTAGTGCGAGATAGTATGAGAATTAGAGACAGGAGTCTGATTCTGGCATGAATCTCTGATACTGAAGCTAAATTTGACAGCAGATAATCTTTATCTAGCTCTTTTAGTAAACACAATTAAAAGGAAACGTTGTTTACAAATTTAGTATAAAATTTAAAGATTTAAGGTTATTTGTGTAACAACCATAATTTGACAAAAAATGTTTAATTTTTTTACAATTTAAAAGGGAAACAAACACATGTTTCACCTGTTGGTGGCCTTGGTAGGCTTTGCCGTCCCTTTAATAACTTCCTTGTGCCTCCTTGAAGAAACCCGTGCTATATGAAAAAAATACAGAACATTGGATTCAATTCAGGTACGCTAATATGATAAACATATCAATTGGACAGATATTTTTTTTTGAAACCATACTTAACGTCAGCCGTTACATAGAATAGCAATAAAGTAACCATGTGCGCTTCGTGAACAGCCTACGTATTGTAGACAAGTGGTTGCGCCAGCGCAGTACAAGTGGCAACTTCCTAACTATCAGAGGAAGCAATAAATAAGATGGTAGCCCGTACGCCTTAATGGGCCCATAGAGAATTGATAAAAATTCAAATGTCATTGATAAAGTGACTTCGTAAATGGAACGGAGCGGTTTATGGTTGTCAGTGGAAATTTAAATGGTTCGAGATTAGCTTTTATGGTCACCCGACCCGGGTAAGATCCTTGTACGCATGCTTCGGATTGTATGAATTTAAATGTTAAAATTATAAACATAGGTAGCTATCATAATAACAAATATAACATATAGGATAATATAGGTATGTACCAGCTATCTTCGCGTTTGGACTTTATTACCACTTAACTTAGGTGGGGTAGAGTCATTTGCCTACCTATATATATATATATATATATATATATATATATATATATATATATATACCTATAGTGGGGACATTAATAGGCTGATGATGAATCTGGAAATTTCATCATCAGCCTATTAATGTTCCCACTGGACTGTGTCCTAACAGGCCTTCCCAATGGATGGAATATGGAGATTACGCCATGACCCACCACGCGAGCCCCGTGCGGATTGGCGGGTGCTAACGACTGCAGATGCAGCCGGGACTAACGGCTTAACCTGCCTTCCGAAGCACGGAGGAGCTCGAGATAGTAAATTTTTGGTCACCTATCCAATGACCGACCACTGCGAAAGTTGCTTAACCACTTGCGCCATCGACCTACTGGAAAATTGCGAGATAGAAAATATGGTGGCGAAGGCCAATGTTATGGGGAAAACTAAGGTTCATAGACTCTGCTGGCTAGGCCACATAGAATGCATGGACGAGGATTCGTCTGAACACGGGGATGACTTGTATGTGGGCGAAGGGCGGTTGGGAAAGAACAAGTGGTCAAGGATCTGTTCGAGCTGCGAGGAACAATCTACCTACAAGAAGCTGTACAGGGAAGGGAGCAGTGGCGTCTTCTTGTGGTGTAGGCTAAAATCCAGTTCAGGTCGCTGAGCCAACGGAGCAAGTAAAAAGTACATATTTTCGACACATAGAGTTATTGAGATTGAGGCAATATTTCAATGCAGAAATCATCCACCTCTCTTTTTCAGGCTTCAGGAAAGGAGAATTTGGTTATAGCCTTCTTCAACTCTTCTCTTTCTTGATGTCATCTTTCCAAATAATATTCCAGCGAAAATTTTCAAAACTTAGAGTTAAGTTTTCAATGTACATAAAATTTATTTATCTGTCACTGTATTATAGATATGGGAAACGTTTTGTCATTAATTTTCTAACATTATGTGTTGATTAAGTAAAAAAATAAAAGTAAGTAAATAAACAATAGACAACCTCTAGTATCAATAAAAATTAAAAAAAAATCTTTTTCTAATTTCAAAAATTGTTTTAACGAGACAATTGAATATCGTTATATTGTTAATTGAACGAACTTACTAAGTGAAATCTAATTCTATTTTTTTAAACATTGATCTGAAATATAATTGGTTACGCGCGATGCCAGGGATTACGGGGTAAAAAGACTGCACTGTTAACCAAATGTATTTCAGCACAGCATGAAATAAAATGAAAACATTAAACTAATACTGTATTGAATACGTTTGATAAATTTTATCATTATCTAGCGGTCGCCCATGACTTCGTCTACGTTAACTTTAGTTTTTTGAGAACCCCACAGAAACGTAACATTTTTCTGGGATAGAAAGTATCCTGTCTTAATCCAGGTAATGTCATAAATTATATTATGCCTACTTAATTTCATACAAATCCAGTACCTAGTTATTGTGTGATTGAGTTCATCATCATCATCATCATCAGCCTATTAATGTTCCCACCGCTGGAGCACAGACCTTCCCTGTGGGCGGAATATGGAAATTTGGCCATGACCCACCATGCGGGCCCAATGCGGATTGGTGGGTGATAATGAATGCAAATGCAGCCGAGACCAAAGGCTTAACGTGCCTTCCGAAGCACGGACGAGTTCGAGATAGTAAATTTTAAGTCACCCATCCAATGACCGACCACTGCGAAAGTTGCTTAACTTTAACAATCGCAGCCGAACGCGCTAACCACTTGCGCCATCGAGCTTCTCCGTGATTTAGTAACAATCATAAAAATACACAAAGTTTCAAACGCGCACATTAACAATATGAGTACGATAAAAAATAAACTTTCTATGCAACAACAACACTGTTGCATGAAAATCATTTTCAATAGTCCAGTCCAGAAAACACTTCGGGAAACTTTTATATTAAGTGGCTATTACTCATTCATAGATGAAAAACTCTTCATTTTTCATCTGCCGTGTCGCGTCCGCCCCTACAGACCGCCATAAATTATTTATACGCTTACAGACGATTTACAAAGCAACGAGAGTCGTTAATCATTCGTTTGGGTAAGGCTACGTTGGTAGATATAGGTACAAATAGACAATGCCTTTAATAAGCAGCAATTAGAACGCTAATAACATTTGAGGAGCTGGCGAACAGAACGGTATAACTACATAAAATTAAATTTTACAGGAACTGTTTAAAACTGAATGACATACCTACATTGAGCTTTTTGCATAGTTTAAATTTATAAATTAAGTAATTTTAACACAGTTTTAGACGGTTTTGGTTGAAAATTATTTGAGATTCAAATTCAACGGATCCGAAACCTCCGGACTGCAAAACAAAATTAGTTTGTCCAGATGCGTAATTATACCGTTTTTTTTATTTTATTTTTGGAGTTTACTCCTTAAGAATCTATTTGCATATATAGGGGGCCCGGTATGAGAAAAATGTGAGGAGTAAAATCTATCGATGAATGACCTCGTTACGTTTTTGGTGCGCATCCTATGTCGCGCAACTTTGACAAACAAAGATGACGGATTGACATTGCGTCTGGTTAGACTATCGAACTTAAGGAGTAAACTCCAGTCGTGCGTCGGAGCTGACATACACATTTTTTTTATTTACTAGCTCACAAAACAAGTTACAATGAAATATTTAAAAAAAACAAAGCAATTACATTAATATAAAACCAAGGCATAACATGATAAAATTTTATGGGCTGAAGTTTACACCAAAGAAAAATATTTAAACCGAATTTCAACAATTAAACAACAAAAAAAATACTTAAGTAAAAGTACAAAAATTAACCAATTTTCTCTTTGTTAATGAAGTATTAGTCGTTGGATTTCTTTCCGAAATTCAAGGAACCGACTACAAAAAATGTCCAAGGAAGAATGATCCCTATGCAGGTTATCGTATTGACGACACATATTTGTGATTGGATTATAAAAGTGTTGACGTGTTGTTTTTATAAACTTGCAAAGCAAATACCCTATGGGTGGGATTACGCGATCTAAATCGAATATCAAAACTAAGCGTTGAGGTAAGAAACGGTGAGTCGAGGAGTGAGTGTACAATTTTATATAGGTAAATTAACTGGCGATATTTGCGCCGGGATTCTAGGGAAGAAATTTTGGACCTTTCTAAATTCATCTCGTAAGATTTATATTTTCGACCTAATTTAAGCCTGAAACTGAGAATATTCAGAATCGCTTTTGTTCGCCAGCTCCTAATTTATGATATAAGTCAGTCACCTTTTTGGAACGAAGTACCTTTTCGGACAGTATGGCGGATGGGGGGTTAGCGGAATTTTTACCGTTACAATCTAGCGAGACAGCTAGCTAGACAGCTGGGCTGGTAGCTAGATGGGCAGCGAGGTGGGTGGTCACTGACATCCGTGGTTGTGGACTTGGTTTAAAAATATATTGTGTTAAACATTCATGGTCATAGTGACCATGAATGTTTGTACATTATAGTAATATATGTTACTAGCGGCCCACCCTCGCTTCGCTTCGGTATAGAGCTGAAGTGTAGACCACAGTTTTTGTTCTCAGGCTTATGTTATACACAATGACATTCATCTATGATTATTCTTATACCTGCATGCAAAGTCTCAGCCCGATCGGTTTAAAATTGACAAAGTTTCATACAAACTATGTTTTTATTTATTTTTAAGCATTTAACTGCTAGATGTTTAAATCTAAAGAAAGGTTTACTAGAAAAAAATCCACGCGGACCAGGCAGCGGACGGGACTCGAACCCGCACCCTTCGCTATCCGGGCGAATGCACTGACCATTATGCTACCACGGCCCTTTTCGCCGCGTCGAAATTTTCCTAGCCTTAAGCTGCAAGGCAGCGCCATCTCTTCGCATTGTAGGTAATTCACAATGTCAAATGAATACTTTTCCAAGTATTAAACATTTGAAAGAAGAAATAGCAATTATAGTTATGTTTTTATTTATTTTTAAGCATTTAACTGCTAGATGTTTAAATCTAAAGAAAGGTTTACTAGAAAAAAATCCACGCGGACCAGGCAGCGGACGGGACTCGAACCCGCACCCTTCGCTATCCGGGCGAATGCACTGACCATTATGCTACCACGGCCCTTTTCGCCGCGTCATACAAACTTTCATTCCCTATTTTATCCCCTTGGTGGTAGCGGATTTCTTAGCGGATGCCTACGTCATAACATCTACCTGCATGCCAAATTTCAGCCCGATCCGTCCAGTGGTTTGGACTGTGCGTTGATCAGTACTATGTCAGTCAGTCAGTCACCTTTGAGTTTTATATATTGTGTAGATTATGTTATGTACCTTGGTATATGGTAACAAACCCGTTAATAACATATATTACTATTGGTTTAAAGATTATTTGGCGAAAGATGGACCGGGAGCGTGTGGCGATGGACCGGGAGCATCCGCATTGAGCCCAGTGTTGATTGGTGGGTAGGATACTTTTTTTAATGGAATAGGGAGACTGGACCATGACTTGCCACGCAGTCCCATTGCAGATCGGTTGGTGGTACGGGTATATTAGTATTTTTAACTTCGTTTCAACCCAGTCTTCCATGTCACTCACGATGTTTTTATATATAATACAGGCTTCTTACCTCAGACAATTTTTCTACCCCCGATGCAATCTCATGAGATTACTCTGTATTTTGACACCAATGCACTCAACGCTGGAGTTAAGTTTCATAGGTTATCCTTATTTATAATTCAACAGTAATAATCTGTTTGTAACGGTTTCACACTCGAACTTTATAGGTATTATCATCAACTCTGCAAATAATACGAATCCTCAAATTCTTCGCATCATGTAGCTCGACAATAATTTACGCTGGAATGCTTCGCATATTTCAAACATACATATTTTGCTCATGGAAGAACATTAGGCATTAATTTTAGACCTTAGCGCGAAAACAATACTGACAAATTGACAGCCCATCGCCTACAACGGGTTCTGAAGTTGCCTTTTCTTCTTGTACTAAATTGATTTTGACTCTCAGACTCACAAAAAATACCCGACCAATTGCGAGTCGGTTCGTAAAATTTGAAATTTATATCGCGTTAAGAGCGAGTAAAATAATCGGAGAAATCACTTTCTTTGAACGTTTTTTACTTCCCTTTGGATACCTACAGAACCCATTAAACAGTAAAAGCAACCCACGTGAAAAAAATATTAATAAATAAATACATATTTACAACACACATCAATTAGCCTAGCCCCAAAGCACAGTGTTTTATGGAACCAAAAAAATTTACACCTTAAGATTTTTGCATAAATCAATTATTTATACCCTAATAAAGGCAAGAGTTCAATTCTCAGATCACTATTTCCATTAAAAAAAAAGATATGAAGTAGCAAAGTTTTTGAAATTTGAGCATTAAAAAATTAACAATTTAATTTCCTCAAAAGACGGTTCCATATCTGTACATGAGATATTTGCCACTTGATAAGGAATTATTGAAGGCATAATTTTGCAATTTTATTTTATTTATAAGTGTCCTATATTCCGAGAAATATTTTTTTTTTAAATTTCGATTTTTAATTTTTTTCTCCAAATATCGGCAAAAGTGGAACCTGGATTTAGTACAGAAAGGTTCTATAAGCCAAGTTCTATCACCCATAAAAAAATCAGGTTTCACTTTTGCGGTTTTAAGAAGTTATGACAGAATTTAGATAAAGGTCAACTTTCATGATCTAGGATTGTCACAAAGGTCAACTATGAGTTAAATGAAAATGTTAAATTTTTTGTTTGTTAATTAATACCGTCAATCAATTGAATAAATTAACAACACTTGTAGACGAATACAATATACTTACATATACTAGGTACCTACCTAATGTAGATGTGATAATGTAGGAATACTTTATGTTTGTTCGACCACATTTTAACTTTGTACCTTACACGCTAAACAGTAACGAAAAAATGAACTATGTTGCTTGAAAAAAATTTCAAAATTCATTCAGAATCATTCAGGCATTCGATCAGAAAATAAAAACAAATCTTGGGCATAAATCAGTTAGTAGGTGTAACTATTATTGTTACAAAAAAAAACGTAGAGGTAAGCAGGCATGAACTTATGTCTAATTGGGTCTCCAAAACACACACACAAAACAAACAATTAATAGTTAATACTCAGACCCGAAAACGAAAATCGATATTCATTATAATGACTTCCGCCTTGACTGGGAATCACCATAAGCGTTCCTTTTTTGAAAATAGAGCTTGGAGCCCATAAAAATATGTTAAAGGTACTGTAGTAAGTTCCTTAAATCTACATTATTGTAAACTCGTTCAAAACTAATACACAAATTTATATTTTAAAAATTTTCGTTCGAGGTCAGGTTCGGTGTCAACCCTAGCATAAAAATTTAAAAATGAATATCTTCTAAACGCCGCAAAAGTGACACGTGGCTTATTTATGTATGATAGAACACATCCGTAGGTTTATTTCTATCGAAGTTCTAGGTTCCACTTTTTCGTTTTTAGGGAGAAAAATCAATAAATACGAAATACAAAAAAAATATTCTGCTCCCAAACCAATGCATTTTTTTAAGCTAAAGAAACGCGTTTATACGCCTCTGATTATGCCCGATTGACACATATTTATTAAAAAAATATATTGTTAATATTCACTTTATAAAAAAAAATTCTAGATTTCATAGGTCAAAGGTCACGATAAGTTCATGATTTTTTTTCTCTTAAAGTATTTGAGTTAGACTTCTGGGAATTGAACTCATGCCTTTTTTAGGGTATAAATAATCTATTTATGTAAAAACCTGAACATGTAAATTTTTTTGGTTCCATAAAACACTGTGCAAAGTAAGCACTGTAAGGCTTGTGTTATGGGATACTAGGGTAACGAATACATATACAGTACATATATAAGTATATTTATTTAGAAAAACATATCAAATATCCATGACTGGAGTACAAATGCTCATATTCATCACACAAACATCTGCCCCCACCGGGATTTGAACTCGAGACCTCTCGAGTCGGCGACACCATGAAACCCCACGTTTCAACACACACCAATTAGCCTAGCCCCAAAGTAAGCACTGCAAGGCTTGTGTTATGGGATACTAGGGTAACGAATACATATATAAGTATATTTATTTAGAAAAACATCAAATATCCATGACTGGAGTACAAATACTCGTATTCATCACACAAACATCTGCCCCCACCGGGATTTGAACTCGAGACCTCTCGAGTCGGCGACACCATGAAACCCCACGTACAAACCACACGGCCACGGAGGTCTTAACGATTATTAACTTTTATCAATTATTTGTTTGACTTTAAAGACAAATCTGAGTAGTTGTGTAAACAGGTGCATAGAACTTAGACTATTAGTGCCAAGTACGTTATTAACAAACACACAGGTATACAACTGTCCAAACAGAGCCAGAACAAAGGCTCATTACGACTATTTCTAAACAGCGGCGAGGCAAGAGTGACGCGGTGTCAATTTTCAGATAAAAAATTTGACGTTTAGCAGTGAAATGTGTCGTCGGGTCGCGAAACGGACGTGACGTAGGGCTGTCAAGATTTACTTTGTTTACTAATTTCTTTTTTAAATTCGACGCGGCCAGGCAGCAGGTAAGCAGCGGGACTCGAACCCGCACCTTCCACTATCCGGGCGGATGCACTGACCAATTATGCTAGCGCGGCCTTAATAGTCGCCGACCAGTAATGGCCGTTATAAAAAAGTATGTTAAGTTTCATATGTTCTTGTTTTACAAAAATGCTCAAAATTTCGTCTACATCACACAGCTACAGCCGGGCCGGAGACTAGCAAATTTATTTAACGTGTTTTATTATCGAAACTATAAACATTTCTTTTGTTCACAAGAATAAGTTAAAAATCAGTGACTTCCGGGAAATTCGGAAGCGAAAAATTAACATTGGAAAGTATATATATTTTTCTTTTTGGGTTCCAGGGCAGGTGCCATATAGGTGAATTATTTAACATTATAATAATTCAACTATCAGGCACCAGCCTAAGAGAAAAGAAGGGTGTTTTTTCACTTACAGATTTTAATGCTGATATTTCCACCACCTTCTGACGGTATCTGACTTGCAATGACAAATTCACAACAGTTTAATTTTTAGGTAGATAGGAACATTTTAGTAAAAAGTACTAAACGTTTGTGATATGGAATATCAGTTGCGTTATATTCAAACTATTCAAATGATGATTTTGAATTATTTTTGGCGAGCTACCTTCGAAAATCTTTATCTAGTATACTTAATTTAAAATAGTTTATTCAGTGAGAGAATGTGTTCTACCCGATAGACACCTAAATTGTTTCGCACAGAAGCAGCCCTGTTACTCATGCTCTGCCAGTGAGAGTACAGCTGGCAGCTGACTGACAGACTGAAGATCATTACGCGCACATACCTGAAAGTATGCTTAGAAAGTATGTTTCAATCTTAGGAGTTAGTAGTATGGTGTTGTGTGGTTTGACGTTTAATTGAGAGAGTGGAAAAAAACTAAAAAACGCCTTTTGAAAATTAATAATTATCAACCAAAAAGTAGGATACTTTAATTAATTCTGAAAGCAATGGTGGGGGCAACATGTCTTATTTCTCCGCAGCTTAAAAATATGCCATGTAGTGGTAGAGAAAATAAATTTAGGACCATTCAAAAGAATTGTACTATGCATCCGATTTGCTTGAAGATATTTTGAGTTTTACTCTGAATAGCTTATAGACAGAGAACAAATTACAAATAAGAAATATAAATAAGGCATAATTAAAGTGTAATTTACCTGGCCTCGATGTCTTATAACGTGGCTTTTGAGGGATCGGGTGAAAGATATTTATGTATTTCAGATAGAATAATTTGAAAGGCTAAGATTTTGATGTTCCTTAATTTTCTGAAGTCAGATTACTAGTTGAAGCAGTTTGGCGCAGTTAAACATGTATGATTCACATACAGATGTAGTCAATTGAAGCTCATGCTTATCATTTTCGTAAAAATCAATACAAATGACATGGCTAAGAAACTGCCCTTAACCTGTATAATTATTTTGCACTAGCTCGTAACTTTATAATATTTTTTTATTAATTATTACGCGTTTATAATTCTCATACAACTTTCATGAAATAATCAAATATTTAAAAGTATAAAAATTTACTTCATGTCTGTTTCAAATAGTAAATGTTCCGTTTTACAAAAATAAATGAACAATAAATGTATACAAAAAAAAATTTTTTAAATATTCAGTATATCGAAATAAACAATATTAATTCTAAGCTCCCAAAAACTATAATATATTACCCTTATTTTTATTATAATAAATCACTAAAAAATACATTTTATTTTTCTGATCAGGCTTGAGAGAAGGCTGTATGATAATTAATGCTTTCATTTTTGCAAATGAACAAAATAAAACTTCACAGATTTGATTTCAGGCCGATGACAACAAATTATTTGTATTTATTTTCACTTTTAAAAATACTTTTTGTGAATTGTTAATCAGATAAATAGGAGGAAATATTCTAAAAAAATATGAAATTAATGACTTTGTAAATAATTGGCAACATCTTTTATCAAATGAACAAGGTAATGACGTCGTAGAAGATCTCATAATTTTCAAGATTGTGACTTTATCAAAAGTTTCTGAGCACTTTTTCATAGAAATTATGAATATTCAGCCATTTTGCATTATATATTACTAAGTACAATATTTATACATTGCTAGGGCAGTCGCTCATACAAAATTTGACCATGTCCTTTCTCATTTTTCCTTGTATCGCAAACGAAAAGCTTCTTTGCTTACTTATTAAATAATAAGAAATCGGATCAAGCAGTGACAGCCCTGCCACTGACGGCCTGTCAGCGGCGCGGCGGGGACGGACGGTGCGTCAGCTGAGTGACAGACAGACGACATCGGCGACCACTGCGCGCTGATTAATGCCCAGGCCAGAGATTGCGTATGAAATTGCTGTTTTTAAAACATCCACGACGTGAGCGGAATACGTAATGGCCGCTTGTTAAAGTGCGGCGGCGGCGGTGCGGCGTGTTAAAATTTGAACCTAACGAACGAGGTAAGTGTGCTTTCCATCTTGCGGAAAATTTTTGTGTGTTCGGTTATACTTTGGAATTTATAAAGGCAAATATTACGCTCGATTTTCTTCTTACCGAGTATTTGGGAATGTTTACATAAATTTTACTTGTAATATAAAAATAACGCACTGTTATTGGAAGTACAGTATCTAGCTACATTCTCAATATGAATATGTATGCGAAATTATAAAGGGCGACTTTCACTAAATGTTGTTTAACGTGATCTAGATAAAAATTAACTAATTTTGATTACTGTTAGAATTATGTTAAAGCCTTCGACCAACAATACTAATAACGGGTCAGCGCGTGAAATCCGTCTCCGTAAATATAGCCTCACTTGAGGCGAAAGATCTTATTTTCAATTAGTTCAGTGAATACACAGCCAAAAGTCGGTCGGTAAAAGGTCGTATGTACGAAATAACATTTCGTTATTTGTAACTTTATTCCTTTGTGATATGTTTGTTATTAGGTTCAACTTAAACTGTTTTAAAATATATGTCTTTGCTCATTGGGAATCGAATGCAGCTGCATAGTATATACTCACGCGGAGTTTTTAGCTTTGATTTTGTATGCAACCCGTTATCTATAGAATATATCTATAGAATTGTTAATCGAAGGTTTAACCTTAGCAAAATAATAGACGTCTTGTACCAAACAAACTTAATTACCGAAACACATTTAACAGTTCTTCATGGGTGTAACTGACTGATCCATATTAGTAGTTGGTGTAAGACGTTTTTGAGCCTTAAACAGAATTTTATGTTTAAATGAGATTCGTTAGGGATTCGGTGGCAGTCGCCCTAAGAAAATGAAATGAAATTAGCTGAGTAGGTAATTGGATTTTATTGTATGTATATTTTTGAAGTGAAACTTCTTTAGGTACGCACGCTTGACTTGGGGGGTAAGCTGGCGAATGCGTTTCGCGTTGCGAAAAGTGTGTTCGGGCGAGGCGAACGGGAGTTGAGTGGGGGATATAAGCAAGAGAAAGCAGTGCGCGCGCACATTTTCTTTATCTCTTTCTTTTATAGCTAGTAAATGAAATATGTATATCTTTATACATTTACATATTGTACACACATATATACATTCAGATGGAGCTAAAGAAGTTTCACTTCAGACGTGTGGTCATAAGCACACTCCCCTTTTTTGTTTTTTTAAGAATTTAACTGCTAGTATAAATCTAAAGAAAAATAAGTTTTAGTATCTGGAATTTAATGCGAACTATTCGGCTGAGTGAGTACCTAGTTCTAAAGATTAGTCGCCGAGAACTGAGCAAGAAACGACTTCTCAACCTGTCCCTATGCTGTTACGTATAAGGCGTGAGAATGTATCGATCACGAATCTTACAGCTGGTAATTTAATTTAACAAGCTTTCTCGGAGTAATTGAGAGAGTCCACGAGTTAGGGGACGGAGTCTAGGTAGGTGGAGTTGTATGTTCGATTCCTAATAAGGAACCCATATCGTCACTGCTGACAAGGAAGGCACAGCGCCAGAGTTTTAGTGGGTGGGTCCGCGGGAGAGTCCCACATAACTCCATCGCCTCTCCCAGCGTATATATTAAAAAGAACGGTAGGCAATTGTTGTAGTATTGCAAGCGTCATTAATTAGGCTTTGGTGGCCACAAACATCAGGAAGATTAGTGGCGAACTTTTAGTGTCGCCGCACACGGGCCAGCGACCACAACCACAAAACGCCGCCACCGGCATATTTCTTGTAGTTTTCATACATTTTATATGGACTCGTCACACACGGTACGCAGCCCGCCACACGCTACAAATCGTCGTTGCTCGCTCCTTGTGGCCCGCACCGGCCACCTAATGCGCCGATACAAAACGCGCCGCCACACGTAGGTTTGCCAGGTGTCCGGCTTTAGCCGGACATGTTTGGCTTTTTGCGGTCGCGTCCGGCCAAATATGTACGTGTTTGGCCTGTCCGGCTTTTGTCAGGCTTTTTATCAGAGTGGCGATTCGTACGACGATGGGCGGACGAACGTCCGAACGGACAAGAGAACAAACTGTTGGCGCTTCAATCTTCGATGTCATTCTCACTTTACATCACGTATAAATACTTTTTTCAACAGCCCCGCTGTAAAAACATTATGTTTGGGAATAAAAAAAATATGCCCGGCTTTTAGGGCAAAATGTCAGGCCTTATATAGTGTGCAGTCCGGCCTTTGCATTTTATGGCCTGGCAACCCTAGCCACACGTCTCTCGCGCGATTCCCCACCCCTCTCTCCCTTACCTTAGTTGGCCGCTGTCGCGCGCTTCAGCCACTTTAGTAGCCGCTTCTAGCTTCTCGTGGCGGCATTTGTGGCTGTGGCGTGTAGCCCGTGTGCGGCGACAATTAGACACAAAATTAATAAAAAAAAAGGTAGCCCTTTTGTCAATAGTGTGCGAAAGACGAAATAAATTACATTTAGTTTTGTTTATGGTTCTCCGAAATGTGAGAAATATTCATTCATATTCATAAGTGGCTTGACGTTGTTTCTGTTTTGTGGGGTTGGCAGATCATCAAAATATGTACCAACCAGATAATGACATTGAGAAAAAAGAAAGCTGCGAACTTTCCTGTTTAGTTAGTTATAGTATTTTAATGCTCTTGAAAATTTCATTCAGCGTTTTAGTTCATTGAACGGTGAAGGTCCAACGCGTTAAATGTGGTTATGTAAATATAAGAAAACTTATAGCATATAATTTCTATTTTTTAAGCATGTAACTGCTTGATATTTAAATCTAAAGAAAATATACCTAGAAATAAATCCACACGGATCAGGCAGCAGACGGGACTCGAACCCGCACCCTTCGCTATCCGGGCGAATGCACTGACCAATTATGCTACCGCGCTGATGGTCGCGTCGAAATTCCTCTAGTCATTCTCAAACTGCCTGGTCCGTGTGGATTTTTTTCTATTTATATTTTCTTTAGATTTATACTTACAGCTATCAAATATATCACAACTTTCTGGGACGTCCTCGCTCAACACGATTATATAGAGAAACTTGCAGATTGTTTACGGCATGTTTTATCCCGCTTTCATAGTGTATCAGATAATATGGTGGTAAATAATACTGACTTAGGTCTTTTCTATTTGTAAAGAACATTCGGTGTATTAAATTCATTGTGTTGTGACATACTCTGACATGCTATTAATTAATTAGGTAAATTTAATACTAGTTGACCCCGCGTACTTGGTACGGGTTAAAATAATTTGGAAGAAATGACGGACCCGAGTCTACCGTACCAAAAGGGACGAACGTCAAATGTTTGACAGGAAAGAAGATACAACAGTTTATATGGGAAAATTAAATTGACGTTTTTACTATCTTACTCGCAATTTTTCTATATTTAATAAAACTAGTTTTTACGGGTAAATGCACGAAACTTTATTTATTTATTGACGTTTCGCAGCCTTTTCAGGTCTGCATCGTCAGAATAATGATTATTTATTTAAAATTGTCGAGCTACCTTCGAAAGACTTATATTGAGTGTTCGGTTATTTCATTGGAAGATTTTTAAAATTTTATTGTCTATGTATGAATTTATTATTTAATATACTTAATAAAGTATTTTATTTAAAATTCTTGTTTGTAATTTTGAGTTTATTTATTTGACCCTAACTACCGTAAACTACCACCGGTTCCAAAATTGGGAGTTCCCAAGCTGGTGGTATATACCAACCATCTTCCCTATTGAAATTTGGATATTTTTTAATCTCAATAGCCTCGCGCATCATTCGAGGAACGAAATTCGAGGAGCTGAGCGGCGGTTCGTTCCTCGAATGATGCGCGAGGCTATTGAGATTAAAAAATATGCAAATTTCAATAGGGAAGATGGTTGGTATATACCACCAGCTTGGGAACTCCCAATTTTGGAACCGGTGGTAGTTTACGGTAGTTAGGGTCATCATGTCAGAATCGGCAACATGATAATATAAATAAATTAAAAAAATTGGCAACCCACTAGAACCATTCAAAAATGTTCGCAAGGAAAAAAAAAACAGAAAATAATAATTTAACCCCCCCGCCGCCGCGCCGGTCGCAAATTGCCCGGCGGCCTGTCACTTGTCGGCGTGTCACAACTGTCATTCTGTCAGCGCGCCGCACCGCGCGGACAGACATCCGGCTGGCGCCGTCACGAGCGATTTACATAAAAGTGGTCCGCGAGACCGCGGGTGACAATTAAAAACTCGCCCACTCACTGCGTGTTTCCCGCTTTTTTTCCCTCCGATGGTATTGTCGATTTCTCTCTCATTACGCTGTGTCTGTTATCGCCTATGTTTATTGACGATCTCGCGTCATGTCATGTCATCAACTACTACCATTTAATTGTTACTTTAATTAACAATCTGTTTAAAAAAACATCTAATACATTTTGCGGGAAACCTTGAGAGTCTTCTTTTAATTACAATAAAACACAAGTTTAGATGTCATAAAAGTTTATTATTTTATTTTGACTTATCTTAGTTGGAATTTATTAGTATTTTATTTGAACTCATGATTATTAATGATTATGGTAATAAGACACAAAATCATTAAAAACCAACAAGCAATTACGTCCGGTCAACAGATAATAAATATTAAAACAGTTAATTTTATATGTAATAAAACAGAATAATAACCAGACACCTGATTATTTACAACGGTCCACATAGCATGGTCATCGGGTAGCCTAATAAAACTCCTATCAAGCGTAAAACTCCATTCTATTAAAGCTTGTCTGATTTTACCCGGTGCGATGCCATTACGGAGAAAAAAGTGAATATAAAATATATCACTTACGGGTTCGTTCCTAAAGAGCCGGGTCGTAAAAGCTAAAGCGAATGTTCGGCGCGGCTGAGCGCTGCTATCTCGATGATGCGCTATTAATACAGCTGATACGGCCCGTTAATGTGACCATGTATTAACCCAACCCTTCGCTGTTCCGAGTATTAATATACCACTTACCGCTTTATGTTACAGCCCAAGTTGGCTGCAGCGTAATTGTTTAGGGCCGTTTTATATTATGGCCGTAATAACTCCGGCCGATTTAATATCACGACGATTACGGCGGCTCACACAACAGTATGTATTAGACATTTGACGTATGTCACTAAAAATAGACAGAATGTTAGATAATAAATTATGATTAACCAGATTAGTCGTTAGTGACGGTCGACTGTTAAATGGTTAAGTATTTACCTTTTTTTTCGATGACGGGGAGAAAAAATGCATTTCATCTACCTGATAGAAATCTTATTTTCTTCTACGAAAGATGAAAAGAAAAGGCTAAGTTAACGATTGATATCGTTAAAACTGTTATTGACAATCGATATTAAAAGAAAAAAATGTGTTCCTTTGTGGAAATATTACATCGTCGACTTTTCTCATTTTAAACAAATTCCATGACAAATGATTTCTAAACGAATATTATTTGAGAAACAAAATGTTTTATAAGTATGAACGACATCTTTAGGTAAAAAAAGGAGTATTAATGCCAAAAGGTACTCCTTTTACATTCAAGATAAATAAACAAATTCACCTACCTAATGCGTACACTCGAGCGATAAATTCTCATTATAAACGATCGGGCAACAAAATAAAAATGTACCTATTCGAAAGAGCATAGCCTAATAATTCAGGGGCATAGCCCACTGTGCGGTGCTAAATTTTTATATTCACGAAAGGGAAACGGTTATGTCCAGAGTGAATTTGGCGGAAACGAGACGCCTCGGGCCCGGCCCGCCCCGGGTGACTCGTAAATTTGTCATAAATTTGAAACATCCCTCTCGAGGGTTACAGTTTTAAACTAGGCGTTCGGCCATTCTGTACTTGTCGTGTTAATTCGATGTAACTAAACCTTTGTAGACCTTTTAGAATGCACTTGGTCGGTTGAAAGCATAATTTTGTTAGGAACATGATGAATGGTTTAACTAAGATATACTTAATTATCTTGAATTTTATATTTATTTATTTATTCATCATTTCATTGTGAGCTTACAGAAATTCCAAAACGCAACACAAATGACAAAATATTAAAAACATATCAAGTATAAATAATAACGGAAACAACACATTTAAATTCATCATATATTAATCTTTATATATATAATTCTTCTGTGAGTGTGTATGTCACTGAACTTCTCTTAAACGACTGGACCGATTTTGATAAAATTTTTTGTGTGTGTTCAAGGGGATCTGAGAATGGTTTAGATTCACAATTTTGTCCGCTGGACAATGTTTTTTTAATTTTTTTTTTTTTATTACGGTACGAAGTTCGCTGGGTCAGCTAGTATGTATATATAAATCAATTGCTATTCGTTAGTCTCGCTAAAACTCGAGAACGGCTGAACGGATTTATCTTATATTAGTCTTGAAATGTTCGTGGAGGTCTAAGGAAGGTTTAAAAGATGAGAAAATATAGAAAATATTTGTTTCTTAGGTTTTCACGCACATCACTCATTAAATAAAACTAGTTTTTACGGGTTAATGCACGAAACTGTATTTATTTATTGACGTTTCGCAGCCTTTTCAGGTCTGCATCGTCAGAATAATGATTTTTTATTTAAAATTGTCGAGCTACCTTCGAGAGACTGATATTGAGCGTTCGGTTATTTCATTGGAAGATTTTTAAAATTTTATTGTCTATGTATGAATTTATTATTTAATTTACTTAATAAAGTATTTTATTTAAAATTCTTGTTTGTAATTTTGAGTTTATTTATTTGACCCTAACTACCGTAAACTACCACCGGTTCCAAAATTGGGAGTTCCCAAGCTGGTGGTATATACCAACCATCTTCCCTATTGAAATTTGGATATTTTTTAATCTCAATAGCCTCGCGCATCATTCGAGGAACGAAATTCGAGGAGCTGAGCGGCGGTTCGTTCCTCGAATGATGCGCGAGGCTATTGAGATTAAAAAATATGCAAATTTCAATAGGGAAGATGGTTGGTATATACCACCAGCTTGGGAACTCCCAATTTTGGAACCGGTGGTAGTTTACGGTAGTTAGGGTCAAATAAATAAACTCAAAATTACAAACAAGAATTTTAAATAAAATACTTTATTAAGTAAATTAAATAATAAATTCATACATAGACAATAAAATTTTAAAAATCTTCCAATGAAATAACCGAACGCTCAATATCAGTCTCTCGAAGGTAGCTCGACAATTTTAAATAAAAAATCATTATTCTGACGATGCAGACCTGAAAAGGCTGCGAAACGTCAATAAATAAATACAGTTTCGTGCATTAACCCGTAAAAACTAGTTTTATTTAATGAGTGATGTGCGTGAAAACCTAAGAAACAAATATTTTCTATATTTTCTCATCTTTTAAACCTTCCTTAGACCTCCACGAACATTTCAAGACTAATATAAGATAAATCCGTTCAGCCGTTCTCGAGTTTTAGCGAGACTAACGAATAGCAATTGATTTATATATACATACTAGCTGACCCAGCGAACTTCGTACCGTAATAAAAAAAAAAAAATTAAAAAAACATTGTCCAGCGGACAAAATTGTGAATCTAAACCATTCTCAGATCCCCTTGAACACACACAAAAAATTTTATCAAAATCGGTCCAGTCGTTTAAGAGAAGTTCAGTGACATACACACTCACAGAAGAATTATATATATAAAGATTAATATATGATGAATTTAAATGTGTTGTTTCCGTTATTATTTATACTTGATATGTTTTTAATATTTTGTCATTTGTGTTGCGTTTTGGAATTTCTGTAAGCTCACAATGAAATGATGAATAAATAAATAAATATAAAATTCAAGATAATTAAGTATATCTTAGTTAAACCATTCATCATGTTCCTAACAAAATTATGCTTTCAACCGACCAAGTGCATTCTAAAAGGTCTACAAAGGTTTAGTTACATCGAATTAACACGACAAGTACAGAATGGCCGAACGCCTAGTTTAAAACTGTAACCCTCGAGAGGGATGTTTCAAATTTATGACAAATTTACGAGTCACCCGGGGCGGGCCGGGCCCGAGGCGTCTCGTTTCCGCCAAATTCACTCTGGACATAACCGTTTCCCTTTCGTGAATATAAAAATTTAGCACCGCACAGTGGGCTATGCCCCTGAATTATTAGGCTATGCTCTTTCGAATAGGTACATTTTTATTTTGTTGCCCGATCGTTTATAATGAGAATTTATCGCTCGAGTGTACGCATTAGGTAGGTGAATTTGTTTATTTATCTTGAATGTAAAAGGAGTACCTTTTGGCATTAATACTCCTTTTTTTACCTAAAGATGTCGTTCATACTTATAAAACATTTTGTTTCTCAAATAATATTCGTTTAGAAATCATTTGTCATGGAATTTGTTTAAAATGAGAAAAGTCGACGATGTAATATTTCCACAAAGGAACACATTTTTTTCTTTTAATATCGATTGTCAATAACAGTTTTAACGATATCAATCGTTAACTTAGCCTTTTCTTTTCATCTTTCGTAGAAGAAAATAAGATTTCTATCAGGTAGATGAAATGCATTTTTTCTCCCCGTCATCGAAAAAAAAGGTAAATACTTAACCATTTAACAGTCGACCGTCACTAACGACTAATCTGGTTAATCATAATTTATTATCTAACATTCTGTCTATTTTTAGTGACATACGTCAAATGTCTAATACATACTGTTGTGTGAGCCGCCGTAATCGTCGTGATATTAAATCGGCCGGAGTTATTACGGCCATAATATAAAACGGCCCTAAACAATTACGCTGCAGCCAACTTGGGCTGTAACATAAAGCGGTAAGTGGTATATTAATACTCGGAACAGCGAAGGGTTGGGTTAATACATGGTCACATTAACGGGCCGTATCAGCTGTATTAATAGCGCATCATCGAGATAGCAGCGCTCAGCCGCGCCGAACATTCGCTTTAGCTTTTACGACCCGGCTCTTTAGGAACGAACCCGTAAGTGATATATTTTATATTCACTTTTTTCTCCGTAATGGCATCGCACCGGGTAAAATCAGACAAGCTTTAATAGAATGGAGTTTTACGCTTGATAGGAGTTTTATTAGGCTACCCGATGACCATGCTATGTGGACCGTTGTAAATAATCAGGTGTCTGGTTATTATTCTGTTTTATTACATATAAAATTAACTGTTTTAATATTTATTATCTGTTGACCGGACGTAATTGCTTGTTGGTTTTTAATGATTTTGTGTCTTATTACCATAATCATTAATAATCATGAGTTCAAATAAAATACTAATAAATTCCAACTAAGGTAAGTCAAAATAAAATAATAAACTTTTATGACATCTAAACTTGTGTTTTATTGTAATTAAAAGAAGACTCTCAAGGTTTCCCGCAAAATGTATTAGATGTTTTTTTAAACAGATTGTTAATTAAAGTAACAATTAAATGGTAGTAGTTGACGACATGTCATGACGCGAGATCGTCAATAAACATAGGCGATAACAGACACAGCGTAATGAGAGAGAAATCGACAATACCATCGGAGGGAAAAAAAGCGGGAAACACGCAGTGAGTGGGCGAGTTTTTAATTGTCACCCGCGGTCTCGCGGACCACTTTTATGTAAATCGCTCGTGACGGCGCCAGCCGGATGTCTGTCCGCGCGGTGCGGCGCGCTGACAGAATGACAGTTGTGACACGCCGACAAGTGACAGGCCGCCGGGCAATTTGCGACCGGCGCGGCGGCGGGGGGGTTAAATTATTATTTTCTGTTTTTTTTTTCCTTGCGAACATTTTTGAATGGTTCTAGTGGGTTGCCAATTTTTTTAATTTATTTATATTATCATGTTGCCGATTCTGACATGATGACTTAATCTAAAATTTGTCAATAGTATATCCTTATCATGTAATAAATAAAACTTAAAGGGAATCTCCCTTTAGCTCTCAAATTTAGCTTTTAGTTTGGAAAATTATTCCAGACTAGTGACTTTATCGATTTTATAGGATATTGTGTTCAGGCTGACAAGGCAGAGGGTAGAAGAAGTATACCGCTTCAGTAGTCTTTCCCTTAAACTTGAAATCAGGGCACTTATAAAAAGCTAGATTGAATGACTCAACTCATGCAAAAGGTGGTATACTGGCTGGCCAAGCCTGGTATATTCACCTCCGAGGTTCGATTCTGTTATGGAAACCATACCATTTTTCTGAAATGAGGTTATTGATACCATGTTCTAACGTTCTAATAAAGTTGTAGGTGTTATGTGATGTGAAAATCTCATGCCATAGGGCCATCTAAGGTGCTGTTTAAAGTTAGGTAAACTAAGTCTAGTCTAGGAGCTCGATGGCTGAGTTTGGGGGGAGGAGTCCCACATAACCCCGACGCCTACCCAGCGGCGTGCATGGATTTCTCCGGGTCAAAAAAAAAGGAGCTCGATGGCGTAAGTGGTTAGCGCGTTCGGCTGCGATCGCTGAAGCCAAGGAACTTTCGCAATGGTCGGTCATTGGATGGGTAACCAATAATATACTATCTCGAGCTCCTCCGTGCTTCGGATGGCACGTTAAGCAGTTAGTCTCAGCTGCATCTGCGGTCATTAGCACCCATCATTCCCCATTGGGCCCGCGTGTTGGGTCATTGCCCAATCTTCCTATTCCATCCTTTGGGAAGGCCTTTCGCCTTTGTCTCAGCAGTGGCCTCACATTAATAGGCTAATGATGAAATTAACTCTATAAACATTACTTGGAGCCAATCAATACCTTAACGGCGTGTTATTTGGCATTTGTCGAGTCTGAAATCTTGCACAGACACATTAGTGACAGATTGCAAGCAAATAGTTTTCAAAAAGTCGCTGTCCCTGAGTGCTCTTTAATTATTATCACAGGAAAGAAAGCAGCTGGCACATTAGGTGTTTATTTTTCACTCCCAATCCAGCTTGGAAGATACCATACAGCAAACGGTAACCATTTGACGCTTCAGTCACGACACCTTTAAACTTCCGTCAGACGTCAATGGTGTACACTTCCGAAACTCGTATGTACTTACAGTAAGACGTTACACTTGCATCGCGAATGTTATCCTTATTGCTTGGTAAAAAAGACGCTTTTAGTGCCAAATCGTAAACACTAACACGGCCCTGAATGTAGCTATTTTTGCGTTATGCTCTAAGTACCTACCATTTATTTCGTCCATGACTTTTTATATTTCCGAAACACGTAGCGGCCGAAAGACGTAGACGCCTGGTGCACACAAATATTTATGCAGTAAGTCGGTTTCGCAAAGATATGTAGGTAGTTTTTTTTAACATCCGCATTGCACAGTCTCACCTGTCGAGGGGGGATGCCCAGGTGCTTCCGGGCATCAACCTGACTGCCAGGAAGAGGAGAAACCCCTGCCGGGGTAACGTGGAGAGTCACCAGGATCCCACGAAACCCGTTCCGGCAGGCGAGGAAGCACTGTTGGGTTTTTAGTGGGTATTGTCCCCCCCTCATCCCAAGCAGCCGCTGAGCCAGTTTGGCTGAGCGTAAAGTACTATCATCTATGTAATACAATATTTATTTATTGCGCTATCGTACACAAACATGACAATTTACATTACATTTAAAAAGTTTATCTCAGAAAAAGCAACTTACATGAATCACGTTTAATCGCACTTAGCGACATCTATTGTAAAGAAATCAACTTACATGAATCACATTTAAGCGCACCTAGCGACATCTATTGTAAAAAAATGCATTTGCTTCGCAATAAAGCTGCCACGTGGACGTCCTAGATAGAGACTTATTATTATAATACGGTAAAATAAAATATAACTATGTTTCGTCCAATATATTGAAAGTCAACAACCTTTCCAATTTTATTGTGTGTCATGGTGCGATCAGCCCACGTGTTTAACCTGACGTGAGTTTAACATTTTTACCCATACAAAAAAAGTGTACAACGTCGCTAAAGAAGTTTTCTCTTCAAAAAAAAGATTAGGTAGATAGAATTTTACACAGGTAGATTTTTTATGAAGGTGTGAGTAAATAACACCATGATAGAGCACAGACGAGAAGACAGCTGATGTAGCAGTTTTACGGGAAGTTTTAATAATCATCTAGTAAAAGATAAGGATAATCTGGTTCCGTTGCCATAGCAACAGTTGTTATTCAGCTTTGTTCTACTCTTTCAACTTCCTCAGAGACAAAGGGTAAACAAATAAACCAATGTATAATAATTCATAGCTTTTCGTGCACTGAAGTTATGGCCATGCTGGAGAAAGTTTTTTTGTTGGAAATTAACTTCTTTATCTCCCTGTTTCACCCTTTTTGGACGTATAGTATAGTACCCTGTATAGTCGTGTGACGCATTTCTGTTTCATCCTTTCCATAGGATTTTTCCATTTACACCTCGTCCGAAAAGAAGTTTCACTTCCAAAATTTCAGTTCCAGACCAATTGAGTTTCATTTTTGTTGTTAATAAAAATGTACTTACAAAAAACTTTCTCGAAAGTTGAGGTACTTCTAAGCCTACTTTCGTTTTACCGAAGAATTTTCCCCATAATGTGCAAGAGGCTGTAGCTATCACCCCGGCCACTCTTCTTTCATATTTTGAATACTTACTCGTGTTATAAGAATTTACGCGTCACTTAGCCGTAGCAAATGGGAGCATAAAATCTTATGACCACTCAACCCACCCGGTTTGTTATGCATTGACTTTTACGCCACATCTTTCTTGTGACAGTTTTGGTAAGCAATATTTTGGAACACCGCAAATATTTACTTTATGACCCTTAACCCTTATAGGGAAAAAAAAACTAAGTACATATAACTAGAAAAAATTCCACGCGGACCAGGCAGCAGACGGGACTCGAACCCGCACCCTTCGCAATCCGGGCGAATGCACTGACCAATTATGCTACCGCGGCCCTCACGGACCGCGTCGAAATTCCTTCTAGCTATTCTTAAGCTGCAAGGCAGCGCCATCTCTTCGCATTATAGGTAAACCCACAAAGATTTAAACATCAAGCAGTTACATGCTTTAAAAATAATAAAAATTATAAGTACATATAGTTATATTTTTTATTATTTTAAAGCAAGCATGCTTGGTGTTTAAATCTAAAGAAAATATAACTAGAAAAAAACCTTGCAGCTTAAGAATGGCTTGAAGAATTTCGACGCGGTCCGTGAGGGCCGCGGTAGCATAATTGGTCAGTGCATTCTCCCGGATTGCGAAGGGTGCGGGTTCGAGTCCCGTCTGCTGCCTGGTCCGCGTGGATTTTTTTCTAGTTATATTTTCTTTAGTACATATACTTAAATTAAAAGTACTTACTCGAGTCTCTACAATTAAGCCGCGATGTGGCATCATAAAGCGCATTCTACCGACTATACCACGGCGAGTGTTCTGAGGAGTTATTCTCCCTTATCCCTCCATCACCTTTTCTTTAGATGACCACGCGCGCTAGCCTACGTTGCCACCGACTTACTGTGGACACTATTCCTACACGAACAAAGAAATTTGGTGACTCGTTTCTTTGTCGTACTGTTCGTAAGTGGAATTCTTTGCCCGCGCACGTGTTCCCTTTTTCCTACAATCTTCCTTTAAGAGAGGCGTGAAGAAGCATTTTTGCGAGCCGGCAAGGTGAGGATGGTTGGTGTGGCAGTTTATGACTGCTGTACCAGCTATCTTCACGTTTGAACTTCATCACCACTATATATCAGGTGCGGTAGAGTCATTTACATACCTGGCTATATATGTGTATATATAAAAAAAACGAACGAGCCTTACAGTAGTTGCATATGATGTGTAACATTTGAAACCTCACCTTATTTTAGTAAAAAAAGAAATAAAACCTACTACAAAAGGATAAGCCATTTGAACATTATATTCTAAAATCAAATCAAATAGCGCGCGCTTTCGCGACTTCCTGTTACACACTTCCGTCCCATTTCACGAAATCACTCCCACAAATTGCAGGAAAGCGAGAGGAAAGATGTTACACATCAAAAAAACAACTTTTACTAGAAAAAAAAATCCACGCGGACCAGGCAGCAGACGAGACTCGAACCCGCACCCGTCGCTATCCGGGCGAATGCACTGACCATTATGCTACCGCGGCCAGTAATATTTTGTTATTATTAAGTGGCCATAAATAAAATTATTTACCTCGTACAAAAAAGTATCTCTGGCACAATACATAATTCCTGATGTATCTTGGTTTGATACAAGTACGATTATTCCTCCATTGTTATTTAATTTTGTTAGTTGAGAGCATGATATTGAAATGTTGCAACAGTATAGTGATGATGCCTGCCTACTCTAAATCCATTAAAAACCACCAATAATTTATATGCTTACGTCTGTAACTCGTCAAACATCAAACGGGAACAAATAACATAAACAATAAACGAGGAATCTATTTACGATAAATCATAAGGAGCTAGAAACTCGATTGAGCAATAAATATCAATGAGTTTAATGTTCCCGCGCAACACGCGATAACTGTCAAACGGCGCGGCCGCCATGTTGGACGCCAACTTGATTTATGACATTTTATTATTATTGAGAACTGTCAATAGGGTGCGCGTCTAGTTTCAATCCGTTATGATGTTGTAAGTACATACAGTTAAAAACTGTTATTATGTTGTAAGCACCCACCAATTCGCACTGGGTCATGGCCCAATCTCCCTATTCCATCCGTAGGGAAGGTCTGTGCCCCAGCAGGGGGGGGCATTAAAAGACGGATGTTGATGATGATGAAGTAACGTCAGTGTCTCTTCGACATTGTAAACATTCCGTGTTTTCAGAATATGTTATTATATGTATTTACTTAAAGAAAGTAATTCAATAAGTTTGTATGTTTTTTGTGAATGGTTATAGAAGTGAAAACTTCTTTAGTATCTTTGTGACTTGAGATTCGATGAAACGGAAGTTGAGTATTTGATACAAGATAGGTATCCGTAATTTTATTATTTGCTATAAGAGACAGATGGCCGAACGCAATCTATCTCTTGAGGTCGAGGCACGGTAATATTATATACAGTATTCTACCTTCACACAAACGGTCGGAAAGCGAATCATGCCACTCGGGTTCGAGGACTCTCGGGGGACACCCAGTCGCGAATGCACCGCGGCGACGACCGAACGGTGTAAATTGTTTTTTATGCAGTTAGCCGTGCTTAAACGTGCGATTTGTATAGTAAATATTTGATTAAATTAAGAAGATACCTACATAATTTAATATGGCAAAGAACAAACGACGATATTGTACTGTTTTTGTTCGTTTGAACTCTTCACCAACGCACCCAGAGATATCACTAAAATGCCCAATTTGAATATTGTGATGCCATATGCTGACTCTTTTGGCACAACTCCGAATGGCGGTACCTAAGAGTTTGAGAGTATTCATTTGATAATACAACTCTGGATGTTGGCACAGTGATATTTGGGTTAAGCTCTCGAGTTATTTTGCATTTTATCAGTACCAAAAAGGTTGCTGTTTATAGTTTTACAATATTGTTTCGTTTGAATAAGTAAAGTTTTAGTATCGTTGAGGTTTAGATCAATCACTTCACTTTTAATTCCAATTATTTTAATTTGGTGTCACTTACTGGACTGGATGTGAAAGGAACATGTGTCGCGAACTAGCAACAAAGGAGATTGCTCAGCTTCCATACATGTTTGGCCTAAAGACCAATAATCTTAAAAAAATGTTTCCTAGATTCGAAATCTTTATATATATATATAATTCTTCTGTGAGTGTGTATGTCACTGAACTTCTCTTAAACGACTGGACCGATTTTGATGAAATTTTTTGTTTGTATTCAAGGGGATCTGAGAATGGTTTAGATTCACAATTTTGTCCGCTGGACAACCCCTATTTTTTTAGGGCGGTACGAAGTTCGCTGGGTCAGCTAGTTATATATAAATTACTGTAGAAACAAATATTACTGACGGACACCCCTGAGAACTTCTATAAACCATATACACTGAACTGATTTTGAGGTTATGTTTGCAAATAGGTCCATAGGTATTAAAATAATAAAAAACAAATAAGTCATATAGTAAACAAGGGAAATCAAGCCAAGTACCAAAATTATGTATACAATAGAGCATGTAGATTAACAGATAGTTGCCTGTTTTTAAAGTTAATGCACAAGAGTAACTTTTAAAATCAGGTATCATCTATGCATTTCCGGTTATAATCTGTGACAGAAACTGTGTGATGATTGTGAATGAGCCATAGATTAGAGAGAAATTTTAAACTCTCGTTAACCAAAGAAAGCTAAGAGATTTAGGTTATACAGCCATAATTCATAATTCATTTATTCATTTGTACAAATGCGGTAAAAACATAAAGGTGTACTATCAGATAAGTTCTGCACATTTACCATTTCTGGCATACAATTTTTTTAACTTACAATCTAAAATTTTGAAATCATAAATAACGAAATATATCATGCATGCCTATTAATTGGAACAGTTTAATAATAACAAAAGCTAATAAATTCAATGAACAATGTCAATATTATCAATTAAATCAAAATTATTCCATTATGTCAAATAATATTAATAAATAATACAATACTTCAAAATAACATAAAATTAAATTCGGTAAAATAAAAACAATAAAATTAATAATACAATAATAAGCCATTAAAAAAATATATTATAGGTATAAAAAAAAAGTATTACAATTTATTTAAGTAGTTCGATACAGAATAATAACATTAACTGACAAACCATTCAAACAATTTGGTTTTAAATCTATTTGAGGGCAAACTTACAATTTCACTGGGTAGACTATTGAATATTTTCACCGACATAGCGTAACTATTTCTACCATACACCTCCTTTCTTAGCTGTGGCATTACCAGATTGTCAGGAAATCGGGTTCGAAATTGGCAAACATCCTTCTTCCTTCTATATAATTCAGGATGTTGTTTAACAAAGTTACATATTTCGTATATATACATGCTAGGAAGTGTGAGCAGATTTAGCTCTTTAAATAAGGGTTTGCAGGAAGTTACGGGAGACACGTCTTTTATTGCACGAATACATTGTTTCTGCGCAATAAATGCCCTTTGAATTTTTACTGAGTTTCCCCATAGCACAATGCCGTATCTCAAATTAGACGCTACATAACCGTGATAAGCCTTCAATGCCGTTTGCAAACTAGTCACTTTTGCCAGTTTCCATAGCGCGTATCTAAAACCATTCAGCTTCCCACAAACATAATTAATATGGGATTTCCAAGAGCAACTGTTATCCAATATCAAACCCAAGAATGTAGCCTCATCCGATTCCATCAATTCTATATTGTTGTATTGTACATACAGTAAGAGATTTTTTAACAGCATTTTTGTTCAAGAACTGTATATATTTAGTTTTCTCAAGGTTGACTTTCAGGTTATTAGCTTTAAGCCATTTAATTATATTATTAACACATACATTTATTTCACTATTGTAATCTGATCCAACATTATCAGGTACAAGAATTGACAAATCATCGGCAAATAGAAAACATTTGTGTTTACAGCTCAACGGAAGGTCATATCTTCCGTAACTTCATTATTTTTGTCATGTATATTTTAACAATATTTTAGATTTTTAGTGTACCACACCTTATTATGTGTTTATGGAGGTTTTTGGCGAAATATGTATGGCAATAGACTTTATGATGTCGCCTACCATCTATAATAATTGTCTTAGCACATTTGCATGTAATGAAAATAAAAATATAGTTGTGGATATTAATACCAGACTGTAATAAAAAAAAAACGATCTTTACAAAATAGATTTGTTTTGATGTTATATAAACAACTTCGATCAGTCTTTGGCTGAATGTTCCTACACCCATAGTCATTAAATTCGTATTCGTATGGTTACCAAACCGGTAAAATTAAAAGTCCTTTTTAAAATGAATATTTTATACAAAGGTGTTCGTTAAAATCTAATGACTGGAAAATAAAGTATAAATTACGCCAAGAATTACCGTATATGTCAATATTTTTTGTACATTTGGGCCAATTTGAGCAATCTCCTTTCGCATTTTCTTCACACAATTTCAGGGCTCTAAGGCTAGCCTTTATCAATCTTAACACTTCTATAATATATATTTATTTCAACATGAGCCTATTAACCTCCTTACTGCTGGGGCCATCAAACTTGCCTAATTCAAATTGGTTTGTGCTAACGACAGCTGATGCAACAGGGACCACAACAGCTTTACGACTTCCGAAGCACTTAATAGATCGAGATAGTAATTTTTTGGTCACCCATCCGACGAGCACTCAATGCGAAAGTTGCACAACTTCCACGATCGCAGATAGAACGCACTAACCACTGCGTCATAACGCAACTCAAAAAACAACTTCAAATAAAGCGAAATAAATTTAGGTAATTTTCCATATAAAAACTCGCCTCAGATCATGGACATATAAGGTCACCATTAAATATTTTCCTATTACATACAGTTTGCTTACTAGCTGGCCCGAAGCAATGGGGTCACATGATTGACGAGCTATTGATAACAAGCAATCCATTCTAATTGGCGGTTGTCTTGGCTCGTTCAATGCTGAGTGTTGATTTTATGGGGATTCTTGACATAGTGTCACTGGAGCATGTTTCGTAATTGTTTTGTTATAAGAGACATTTAAACCTCATCTACTTATTTATGATTCTAAGAAAAAATAAACACTAGGGTAGATTGTATAATGATTGGCCCTTTAAGCGGAATACTTTATTTGTTTCATGAACATTAATCATCAACTGCCTATTAATGTCCCCACTGCTTGGGCACATGACTTCCCTAAAGATGGAATAGGGAGATTGGGCCATGACCTACCACGCCGGCCCAGTGCGGATTGACGGGTGCTAACGACTGCAAATGCAGCCGGGACCAATGGCTTAATGTGCCCTCCGAAGCACGGAGGAACTCGAGATAGACCATTCTTGGTCACCATCCAATGACCACTGCGAAAGTTGCTAAACTTCAAATGATCGCAGACGAATGCGCGAACCACCTGCGCCGTTGTAGTAAATTCATTTTAAGTTTTGTGTTGAAAATGGTTCTACAGTGCTATTTTATAGGAGTTAAGTATCAAAACAAAACGATTTTAAAATGCTCAATATTAATATAAATATTTCAAAATCAACAGGAATAATTTCAAATGTATAAAAATGCCACACCCAAACTAAATACCTATTTCAGATTTTTGGTGAAACCGTGTTACAATACAATTTTATTTATGCAGTATATTTTACTAATTATGTCGATGAAATGAAATATTAAGTTAGGAAAAAAACGTGTTTTACAATTCTTTTCCATAATTGCTGCCTTTTCGTAGCATGTGCGAACCAGCGACAATGAAACTTAGGTTTTTCAAAAAAATGTCAGTGCAGAACTCAAATTTTTACTGAAGATTGAAGAATTGCCATCGAACAATAATAAAAAGATATATTATTTACAAAATGATATTTTAGTATAAATGTCAGAGGGCCAATTATTGCGGTGGGCACCCCTAGATTTTTGTTATATTTTTCCGTCTCCTCAGATTATGAGAATGCTACTCCCCACACCTGCACGCCGAAGTTTAGGTACGGAAATGCGGTAAAATTAACGTTCAAAATTTTAATTAGTTCCATCGTAAGTACGCTCCTTCAACCACGGCCCAATCTCTCTATTCCATCTAAAGGGCAGGTCTGTGCCCCAGCAGTAGACGGACGGACGGATGAATTGGTGGATGAGTAGACGTATAGATGGACCGACGGCGACGAACCTCCAGCGCCAGCCAGGTAGGAATATAATATAATAAAAATTATATTAATTTTAGCTATTTAGCACTTATACGTTATCATTTCATCGTATCATATCACATTATCATGATTTTTATATTAATTCTTTATGTTACAAGTTTCTGTTAAATAGATTATATAAAAAAATATGTTACCTAGAAAAACACATTTGTTTAAAAAATATTAATTTTTAAATATGGCCTGCTACTTCACTTGTGTGTAATTTAGAATCCAAAAAAATCCCTAACTAGAGAGCATTTTTGGGGATATAAATCAAAGTTAATATACCCGT
The DNA here is from genome assembly GCA_902850365.2 of Chilo suppressalis. Taxonomy (NCBI): domain Eukaryota; kingdom Metazoa; phylum Arthropoda; class Insecta; order Lepidoptera; family Crambidae; genus Chilo; species Chilo suppressalis. The sequence continues at coordinate 25,005,959 of OU963901.1, read as the reverse complement.
GGATTACTTAGTTATAGTTATGGAGTTCATCGTTTGAGAATCCCAAAGCAAGAAACGATTATTTTTTCGTGTAAAAAAACATCCTCATGATTTGTGTGCCAAATCATTGAAATAGTTTTATTTATTTATTTGCTATCGGCCACTCGCGACTTCGTCCGCGTTAAATTAAGATTTTTGAATATCCCTCAGAAACCTAAAATTGTTTGGGGATAAAAGTATCCTATGTCTTAATCCAAGTACTAAACTATATATGTGACAAATTTCATCCGAATCCGTCTAGCCGTTTAGACCAGAAGAAGTAACAAACATACACACACAATCACAAACTTTTGCCTTTATAATATTAGTGTGATGCTATATTGTACAAAAATAAACAGATGTTACATATATTCTTAGTGCATGACTCTGTAAGGGTATTGCAAAATTAAATTGACAAAACTATATCATACTACATATAAATAAATAAATAAATATTTCCTACACTCACACCAATTAGCCTAGCCCCAAGCTAAGCACTATAAGGCTTGTGTTATGGGATACTAGGGTAACGGATAGAATACATATACTGTACATATATAAGTATATTTATAAAGAAATATATATTAAACATCCATGACTGGAGTACAAATGCTCGTATTCATCACACATACATCTGCCCCCACCGGGATTCGAACCCGGGACCTCTCGAGTCGGCGACACCATGAAACCCGGCGTACAAAACACTCGGCCAAGGAGGTCGTCAATATAGCTATAAGAATAAGCGGCCTGCCCTCGCTTCGCTTCGGTGTAGAGCTAGATAAGTGTATACTACAGTTTTTGTTCTCAGGCTTGTATTATACACAATGACATTCATCTATGATTCTTCTTATACCTGCATGCAAAGTCTCAGCCCGATCGGTTTAAAATTGACAAAGTTTCATAAAAACTTTCATTCCCTATTTCATCCCCTTGGGGGTAGAATTGATCTAAATCCTTTCTTAGCGGATGCTTTCGTCATAACATCTACCTGCATGCCAAATTTCAACCCGATCCGTCCAGTGGTTTGGTCTGTGCGTTGATAGATCACTATGTCAGTCAGTTTGAGTTTTATATATGTGTCGGAGGATGTGACGAGTAGAGTTTCTTGTTGAATGTCAATCGCGAAAAGGCTATTGTTTACACTTTAAATAATTTTATAAAATCTTAATTTATTGTTAATGTTATTTTATTTATGTGTCCTTAGTGTAAAGTAAAGTATGTGTGAAACATTTTTGTTTTGTTTTTGTTAAAAGAACGTAATTAGAATTGTACGAACAGTGATTGAGTGATTGTTTGGTTTTGTGCCTGTATCAAGCCCCAATGACGCCCACTAAGCCCGTGAACGCTAATGACAAAGTGAATAGTCGCTCTCCGACATATGTATATAGATATAAGAATTCATTCAAGTTTTGGCGTGGTAGATTAATAAACATAAACTTTCACACATAATTACCTACTTAATAGGATAATGACATTAACAGACAAAATAGTAATAATTTAAATGTAATTAGCATTATATATCAGTCATTATGACGACATAAAATACATCCAATGTTCTTATTCGCAATAAATTCAGTGTAATCATAAAACGGATGGTTGATGATTAATTCGTTAAATGTACATATTTTTATTTTAATGCGTGTCATTACCACAATGTATTTATAAACATACTACACTTAATTTATAGTTATTATTGTCATAATATATAGCAACTAGTTATAATAATAATAAATATAATAAATATTTCCAACACTCAGCCCCAAAGTAGGCACTGTAAGGCTTGTGTTTTGGGAAGCTAGGGTAACGGATAGCATACATGTACTGTACATATATAAGTATATTTATATAGAAATACATATTAAATGAGGAGCTCGATGGCACAAGTAGTTAGCACGTTCGGCTGCGATCGTTGAAGTTTAGCAACTCTCGCAGTGGTCGGTCATTGGATGGGTGCCCAAAAATTCACTATCTCGAGCTCCTCCGTGCTTCGGAAGGCACGTTAGCCGTTGGTCCCGGCTGCATCTGCAGTCGTTAGCACCCACCAATCCGCACTGGGCCCGCGCGGTGGGTCACGGCCCAACGTCCCTATTCCATCCATAGGCAAGGCCTGTGCCTCAGTAGTGGGCACATTAATAGGCTGATGATGATGATGATATTAAACATCCATGACTGGAGTACAAATGCTCGTATTTATCACACAAACATCTGCCCCCACCGGGATTCGAACCTCCCGAGTGGGCGACACCATGAAACCCGGCGTACAAACCACTCGGCCACGGAGGTCATCAAATATATGTGAGTACGGACCGAAGGAGCTCGATGGCGCAGGTGGTTAGCGCGTTCTGCTGCGATCGTTGAAGTTAAACAACTTTCGCAGTAGTCTGTCAATGGATGGGTGACCAAAAATTTTCTATCTCGATTTCCCCCGTGCTTCGAAGGTACGTTAAGCCGTTGGTCACGGCTGCATCTGCAGTCGTTAGCACCCGCAAATCAGCACTAGGCCCGCGTGGTGGGTCATGGCTCAATCATAGTTCCATCCAGTGGGAAGGCATGTGCCCCAATGGGGACATAGACTGATGATGAGTACGGACCATTACAGATTATTTTATGGACCCGGTACTCGGGTCCTTAAATTTTTTCATATATATATCGGGCATCACAATCCCAGTGGGACCCGCTACTCTATTTACGAAACAGTGTTTATAAAATTTCAGCCAGCCCTACAATCATTTAAATTACTATCGCGTCAATCTCAAAATCGAACGAAACGTTAGAAAAACCTCCGAATGCGAAACATTTTCTCCGTCTGGAAATAAAGTGCATCGTCCCTTCTCCATTAGACGCGGGCCGTCATCTCTCGTCTCTAATATTAAAATTCGAACTGTCACCGTCCAATGACAGTGTCAAACTTTTTCTATTAACTTTTTCATTAGGTTTTGACAGGACATTCATAATGGCGCGACGTTGATGAATGGAGCCTCCACAGTCCACAGTTCTGGGAGAATTAGAGGGCTAATGATATTTGTCGCGGCGCTCGCTATTTTGACCGTTGTCCTCACTAAAATTAGGTTCAAAACCGAACAAGAAGGCATTGTTTGAATCAGTTTCAGCTAAGTTTAGCCGTCTGTCAAGTTTACTCCGATACTAGGCTTATATGTTTGGTGGACACAAAGTATAAATGAAATAGCTCATACTATGATGTTTTATAGTTATAAATACGTACTATTGTATTGTACTCTTTATTGTACACCACACAAAAAAAAACATTAAGTACAAAACCGTCTAGTACACGTGATGAAATGGGCGGCCTTATCGCTTAAATCGATCTCTTCCAGACAACCTTTGGATGGAGAGGATTGGAAAGAAATGGGAGAGACGGCGGTGTAAATCGCTAGTAAAATATATACCTAATAAAAGCCCTGTATGTAGTTTTTTAGATTAAAGACAAATTATACGGGAACTGTAAAGAAACCGTTTGTACCTTCCACCTAATAGATAATAGCCAATCAAACGATGCGACATCAAACAAGCGACCCAATCAGCACTCACACCAGAGAGCAACATAATCAGAACCAAGTTTTGGTCTAGCTATGAGCGTTTGCTCACACATAACTGGCGCGCCTGCCCCGCCTACAAGGACCTTCCGCGATACGGATCCGACATTCCAATTCTACTTCTGCTCAACAGCTGCATGGAACTAGTGTCTAATAAACGTCAAATAAGGCGGCCATTTTGTAACACGACCCGTTTATAGTTCACAATAAAAGTTGAAATAAATAATAGATTATGTTAATTTACGGCGGCGCAGAAACCCACACGTCGCACTATAAAAACCATTTAATTACTCCGCTCCGTTCCCATACTATCGGGTTACGAACAGTCAAACAAACAGTTTTTATTGCCCCATCATTAACCGTGTTTACAAGGTCGGCACATGGTTCATGTCAAATGTACATTGGATGGATTGTTTGTAGTGAGATCTGCCGTAGCTTGAATTCCAAAATGTTAACGGTTTCAGTAGAAACTTTTTTTTATTACTGGCGAAAATTATCATAGCCGTCTCAGCAGCGTGGAATTTACATTTTTGTTTGAATGTTCTTTATAATTAGTAAGATGAAATAAAATACTACTGCCCTGTCAAATAACAAGCAAGAAATAATAACTACATATAAGTAATGGCAATGGGGAGACTGATCAGTGGAATATTTTTTTTAATACACCAAGCACTGTAAGGTCAGTGAGGCTTGCGTTATAGGATACTAAGGTAACGGATATAATACATAAATGATAAATATATTCTTATTAAGAAATACATTATAAACATCCACGACTTAGGTACAAATGCTCGCAGTCATCACACAAATATTTGCCACACCGGGATTCTAAACCAGGACCTCTGAGTTGGCGACACCATGTAAACCGGCGTACATACATCTCGAACGACGTAGGTCGTCACAATACAATGTTTTTGAGAATTTAGAGGTAAATCAGGAATAAATAATACACCTGTACATTCTTAAACATACCATGAATACTGAAATTTTACACGCCTTTTTTGAGCAGTCCTTTTTTGTTCTAGGAAGTGTAACACAACTGCCTATTACAATGTAGTTATTCCATTGCAGAATGGTAACAATTTAAGAGAAGAAATAAGTAATCAAACCAAAAGCTCACATATTTATAAATATATTCTATAGGAGTGAGACGAACTTCTTAGCAATCCATGGATTCACTTGATTGCGGGTGCCGGGTCCATTGTGTGAGAAAGAAAGACTCTGAGCAGTTCTCGGGACTTGTGAACCAGGTGTAGGTTTAAGGAGGTCCCCCTATAATGCGTATCAACGCTCACCTTCACCGCTCGAGTTGCCCGCCCTTCCTAGCCAAATTTGATAGGAGTCTGTTAGTGCAGCCTTAGTTACTCGTTCCAAAATTGTACTTACTGCAGGTCTCAACAGGTCGAGGTCTTCGATCTGGTCTGGTCGATTATAGAGAAATTTTGTTGGTATACCTCTCGCTCATACTTCTACCGCATATAAATTAACTAGATAGCCATTTTTAGTTAGTTCGTTGGTAAGACTGTAATATTTATTCAGTTTTATTGTGTGGTCTTTTAGAATGTTATTTTCCCACGGTACATGAAGCTATATTAGTACTATATGTTTGATGTGCCTAGATAAGAGGAATATGCCCGGCCTGGGAAACACACTGACGAAACACCAATATCCTCTGGTACTTTATAGTGCTTTTCATACGTATTCATTAAAGTTCAGTCAGGTGCAGTACCAAGGATTGAGAAAGGCTTGCTTTTGTTGACAGTTGAGCCTTCCTTTGTAAAGTTAATTTGCTGCTTATACATACATGAAGCAGCAAGTGTTCAAAAAATTCAAAACTTCAAATACTCTATCATGGCGACGTGAGTATTGATTAGATAGGCTGCAAGATGCGCCTTGCTAGGGGCATCTTGCAACCTATCAATATGTATGTTTGGAAGAATTATTGCGTAAATAAATAAATGGTATTATTATTCTAATTCTAAAAACAACCCTTGAGTAGTTCAATATTAATTTACCTATCTACCATCAGTTCTGTAGGCTGTTCTGTAAGAACAAATTCATTTTTGGTTTTTATGTGTCAAGAAGAACTGTTTTACATTCGTTTTGTGAAAAAGAACTTAGAATATAAGAATATTAAATTTTTAAATTGAATACATGTAAGTGAGTAATTGTGTTTAATAATAAATAAATAAATTAAAACTGTTGAACGGGAATATTTACAAAGGTAGAAAGCACTGTGTTACCAATAAGCGGTTTCTTTTGTTTTTTGAAATTGACTTGATCGTAATAATGCCTGTGAATTTACCGAAGCGACCGGGAAGTAAACGAAAAAAAAGTTTTATTAACGAAACAAAATAAAAACCTTGAAATATCGTATTTTATTTCAGCGATTATATTACCATTATTTATTCTTTGCGATTAAAACATGCAAAAGGTTAAAATAAAAGAATGATACAAAATTAATAATGCCCCATTATTTGTGCATGCTGTTTTAACTGCTTCAGAAAATTGCAGCTATAAATAACAACAAAACTCGATTGAGTCTTAACAACCAATATCTTCTGATATGTTAATCGAGTAAATAACTAATCGATTAAAGACTTTTTTGTTAGATTTTTTTTTGAAATAAATTGCTAGTCACGCAAATACCTAACAATCTTATTAATTTTCTAATTGATCTGACTAGAATTTGAAGTAAAGAGATGGCGCTGCCTTGCAGCCTAAGAAAGGCTATAGAAAATTCGGCACGGCCATCAGCAGGGCTATTCTGTATAATTTACACGCGCGGATCCGATGCGGTTCCGCGCGAATGTATATGGGAAGAGCGCGGATCCGACGCGAATCCGCGCGTGAAAATTTTATAAAATATTCCCGCAGGACTGCGGTAGCATAATGGTCAGTGCATTCGCCTGGATAGCGAAGAGTGTGGGTGCGAGACCCATTTGCTGCCTAGTCTGGTGGATTTTTTTCTAGTAAAATTTTATTTAGATTTAAACATGTAGCAGTTAAATGTTTAAAATATTAAAAAAATATAAAGTAAATATGATTTACTAGCGACCGCCCGTGACTTCATCCGCGCTAATTTAGTTTTTCTGAGAATCTTACAGTAATCTTAGATTTTTTTTCGGGATAACAAATACCCTATGTCTCAATTCATAACTAGAAGTATCGTAGTTTCTACGTGATAAAGTTACAAACAAACAAACTTGCACCTTTGTATTATAAGTATGATAAGTTTTTGCTTGAATAACTTGTATGATTGGTGTGCACTGCTTCCGAGTCCTAAGTTCAATTCAATTCAATTTATAAGTATATTTAAGTATATTTAAATTTCATTTCATAGCATGAAATGAATTTAAATATACTTTATTAAAAATAACTTATAAGAAAGTTCTTTTGAATTTATTCATGGCAGGTGCTTTTGTTAATTTCATATGACTACTGCTTGGAAAGTTTCAAATTCTAAACAAATATAGGTGACTTATTCCTAAGTCAAATAAAGGTGGATGATGGATGAAAGATGGATTACATAGATCACAATCACAGAACAATCGTAAGATCATAATAGTCGGATCAACATACACATCAAAGTCATAGTGTTCTGATTAAAAAAACGACAAAGAAATTAAGTCAGACTATCTGGGTTCAAGCGCACAACATAAATCTATGAATTTTCATCTTCACTCAGGTATTGAAATGCTCCACAATTACGCATTAAGATTTCAAGCTCATGAATAAAATAAAAGAGTTATTCCCAAAGTTAATGGCGCTCTCCACCTTTTCAGCTTTCATAAAAATTACGGCACTTCGTTGGGGAACCGCAGAAAATATTGAGTCTGAGAAAAAATATATTATTCAAGCATTATCATTTGAAAGGTCGACTATTGCCGTTCATTTGTATAATCTTTATAAGAACTGTAGACAATAATTTGTATAATATTTATTAGAGAGTAATTTAAATAATAATAAGGGCTGTAGAACAGTAATAATACTCACAGTGTTACTGTAGCTAATGGCATCAATGATATTGAAATTATAGAATATATTATTAACATATAAGACAAAGACAAATAACTCTCTTTAATCGCTCCCCCTCGGTACTGAGAATCGTATGTACGTATGTATGTACTTAATTTTGGTAGTTTTTATGATTCATCGATTATTTTTTTACAAAAATTAACTATATCAAATTGAAGGCTTATTTAATGATGTGTTATACATTAGCAACCCACCGATTTTTTTTGAGAATCCCACAGAAACTTTACCTTTTTCTGGGATAAAAAGAGTCCTAAGTCTTAATCTAGGTCATAATCTATAAGCATACTAAATTTTTATCAAAATCCGTTAAGTAACTTTTTCGTGATTAAGAAGTAACAAACATACAAAGTTACAAACTTATTTTTTAGGGTTCCGTACCTCAAAAGGAAAGAACGGAACCCTTATAGTATCACTTTGTTGTCCGTCCGTCCGTCCGTCTGTCAAGACCGTTTTTCTCAGGAACGCGTGGAGGTATCAAACTGAAATTCAAATCTAATACTCATGTCTACTGTCTCTTGGAGCTGTGAAAAAATCACAGGTTACTCCCGGTCAGGTCCCGTGAACTTAGAATCTTGAAATTTGGTACCAAGTAAATTCTTATAGTACAGATAAAGGAAAAATTGCGAAAACCGTAAATTATTAGTTACATCATATCATAAATAAAATGAAAATTTTATAGTTACTACCTCTTTTCTCATGAACGCGTAGAGGTATTAAATTGAGTTTGTACGGAACCCTCGGTGCGCGAGTCTGACTCGCACTTGGCCGTTTTTTTTTAATATTAGAAGGATATATTGTTTTGTGATTGATTGTTGTAGTGTTGATGTTTATTTAAGGGTGTTTACGCAAAGCAAGCGTTTCACCTTTTGCGACACTTCGCTTGGAACGTGGCATAAAACTGAGCGTATTGTCCTTTAATTTGAATATTAATTTTTATTTATTGTAAATGGTAACTGGAGTTAACGGAGGAGCTCGATGGCGCTAGCGGTTAGCGCGTTCGGCTGCGATCGTTGAAGTTAAGCAACTTTCTCAGTGGTCGGTTATTGGATGGGTGACCAAAAATTTACTATCTCGAGCTCCTCCGTGCTTCGGAAGGCACGTTAAGCGGTTGGTCCCGGCTGCATCTGCAGTCGTTAGCACCCACCAATCCGCACTGAGCCTGCGTGGTGGGAAATGGCCCAAACTCCCTATTCCATCCACAGATAAGGCCTGTGCCCCAGCAGTGGGGACGTTAATAGACTGATGATGATGGTGAAATGGTTACCATTTAGTGTATAGTAGTGTAGTGAGGTGAATAAGACCCTGGAAAGAGGTCATTACTCTTTTTGGGGTCTTATTTACCCTACTTTTACAGATACGATACAGACACACACTGCAGACAGAGATAATTTTAACACAGTGCACGGGGAAAAATGGAACAGTGTTAGTATTTTCCGTGGAGTAAACAAGCGGCATGGCGCGGCAATTTACGGGAACAATTTCAAAAATACTGCTAGTAATTACGTTACCGGGAACAATAAAGATGCATTTAATACAATTACGAGGGAAATATATTAGTGTTTATTTTGTAAGTCGGCGCGAATGTTTGTGTCGTCGGGGCGTGTACAGGGATAAGAGAAAGCGTTCAGAAAAAGTGGAAGGAAGTAGAAATATTTATTATTTTATTTGAATCTATTTGTCTATGGACAGATATTTAAAGAACGTATTCACTGAAAAATAAGCATCTCGTCCTAAGGCGATGATTCTCTGTTATAACAAAAATGATCTTTTAATGTAAAAATCTAGAAATTTAAATGCGTATAGTAGATAAATAAAGGTAAAAGTAATAAGGTAATTATTATTTCTACATATTGTCACATTTATATTAAAGGAATTAACATATATGGAGGTAAACAATAATTATAAAAAAACATGAATGCATACATGAAAAAACGTAATATACTGATTTCTAATAACAAAAATTGCGTTTTGAAATCGCCGTATAAAATATATTACTATTTGGAAAACATATGATAATTTGAATTAACATAAGCACAAGCTATTAAATAAGCTTAATAGTAATAAATTTAATTAATAATTTTTCCGCCGACTTCATAATATTATGCTAGTTTTAATCCACATGGAATCATTTACCGGGATTAATATGTAGCGGATTATAAGTAAGATTTGCTTAATTAAACATTATTTACATTTCCTTTCTAATATAATGTTTTTTATTATTTCACTCAATATTTAATATTTCTTCATAATTTATGATGTATATACGTTTAGATAAAACATAAAAATCCTGAGTTTAATTCCTATTTCGATGGTTTAAAAGCTTTTACCTGTAAATTTATATTGCGAAATATTTGTGACGAAGGTTTTCGTATATTATATTTTGTATTTAATAGTGTGCAAAGAACTTTTACTAAGATTAGACAAAAATAGACAGAAAAGATTTGTAAGATTATAAATTTACCATAGCATTGGCGTATGTTATCTTCTCAGTTATGTAAATCTTGTTTTTTTTTCTAAATAAATAGTTTAACAGCTTATATCCCCAACCCGCTCCTCTCCACACCAAAGCCGTGCCACAAAATCGTGTGCTATAAACGTACATCAATGTTATTTGTGGGAGTCATTTAGTGAAGCGCGTTACACACGCCGATTACTGGGAAACAAGACGCGAGGTCGCCACGTAACGATTCCGGGACGATTTGTGAGCCATTCCCGAGCCCGTTTTGACAAATAATGTATTGAGACATTAACATTAACAGAATATATTTTCGTTAACATCCACGGGAACACGTGTTGGTTACAAAGCTTGGAGGGCGCACGGTAATGTCTATGGCTTTTATTAAACTTAATTATTAAAAGGTGTTCAGATGCAAAACACTAGTGTTACTTAGTGTGTTTGACGCAGAATTAGATTTTAGAGCTATTTTAAGAGATGATGACCTATAGAAATATAGCACCGGCAAACGGTTACGTGGTCATTGTAGTCTTTTGTAACTTTGAGGTCGTTACTCGAGAAGGAAAAATCGGCGTCGAAAATCCACAATATCTTATTACTTTTTAAGTATAAATAGCTATACTGAAAAGTGATATTGTATTAAAAACAAAGGAGAACCAATCCGAGTATCAGCTACAATCTTTTTAAATCACGGAATCCTAAAGAAAATTTTGACACACCATTCTCCATTTATCGAGATTTTGAGTGACATATACTGATTTAATTATATTTTTGATTCACATTTTAAAATGACCTGATTTTAATTGATTTTTTTATTTTTTGACTATTTATTTTGTGATGTTAAGTAATTTTTATTCAATTCTGTGACATAATATTAATTAATTTGATAAAAAACTTATGTAAATTTGCATGCTACGGTCTATAGCTGAATAGGTGAAACCTACAGTACAGTTATGTGTAACTATTTATGATCTTGATAACCCTGTTCAAACTCAAATAAATAATTATTCTATTCTATTCTATTCTATACGCTGCTTAAGTATTAAAGACAACTTTAACCCACTTGTCTTAACATTTCGCAATCGCACGCTATCAAAACATCATCATGTGTGGTGTCCACTGGACAGGTTGCAACAACCGACCATTTGTCGCCTGCCACGTTTCGTCGCGGCCGCTCATGTCGCGCGACTTACGACTATTTACGACGCGACGACAAAAATATCGCCCGCGACCATCGTCGCCGATTGAGTTATGGTTTTGCCTGTCCTAATAATTTATTGGTTTGAACAAACACTGCCATGCTTATAGAGGACAAGAATGAGCGACACGGATTTGTCGACATTGTTTCGTTTTTATGCATTGTTGTTTTAACGCATCTTTGGTCGTTGGCATTAAACCAGTAAACACACCTTTTAATAAGTTTATTATTTGGTAGTATAAGATGATATAGTAGGTTCTAACCTATAAAATATCTTATGAAACGCGTTCTAGTTCTGTGTTTTAATATTGTGACCCAGTTCTTAGGGATTTCATTCCAACGCGAACGAAGAAAAGAGATTTTTGCACTCACTGAAAATGGAATTCACCGACAGCACACAATATAAACTGAACGTGAAGCTTGTAGGACTGCAAGGTGCAAGACTACTGCGGAATATACGACCATTTGTTTTTACCTCCACATCTGGAACCAGACCCCTCTTTCCCAGTGGGCACTTCGGACAAGTGCCCAGGGCCCCGCGATCGATAGGGGGCCTCCTCAGATCAAATACAAAGTCCCTAGTTCCTGTCACCAAACGATAACCATTATTTATTACCGAATAACTTATATAATTCGAAGAAATCAAACTTAAATTACTGACTACAACACTAACTTACTAGATTTTACATGCGCGAAGCTATTCTACTCTCGCCCAAAAATTAGGATTTCCGACTTCAGCATGCTTAGATAAATTTAAATATACCTATGTATAAGCTATAAAAAAAAGTGCATAGTTTCGATCGAAATTACGGTTTTGGTTAAATTAGAGTAGTCCTCCAGGGCCTCCAATAGGTTAAAGACGGCCTTGTCTGGAACGCAATGAATATTAACATCAGGCTATTAGGTAATCACACTAATATTATAAAGGCGAAAGTTTGTGAGTGTGTATGTTTGTTACTTCTTTAAGTCTAAACGGCTGGAGCGAATTTTGCATAAAATTTGGTATGGATTTAGCTGACACCGTAGATGAACACATAGACTACGTTTTACTACAGGATAATAACCCAAATAAACCGCGGGTATCACCGCTAGTTAATAATTAATATGTAGTTAGTTAGCAAGTACTTCCAATAATTAAAAAAAAATGACGATTGTCAGAAAATCAGCGTGTCTGTGACATCCTGCGCATTGTGAGGCAGTAGGAGACAAAATTTAACCTGAAGTTAAATTTTAAGCTTGGGGAGAAGCCCGAGAACGCAATCTTATTTCTGAAATGAGTCCTTTATAAAAAAAATCTACAATTTACTGCTTCACGTATCAAAAATGACAATATGATTGTTCTTGCGATAGATATCCAAAAGTAAAATCTACACACCGCCTATTTTGAAGAAGAAAACGTTGCTCGTCTCGACGTGCCATTTTAAGCATGTATAATGGATAAGGTGCCCAATATCGACTTTAGAATCGCGGCAGTGTGCATTACAGATAAGATGCACAGTATTGAGTCTAGAATCAGCGGGTGTAGGGTGACGTCGCGCGTCACCGCACTCTGCTGCATGCGCTGTCGCTTGTCGCACCTCTAATAAGGCGCTCCGTTACAAACATATGAAAAATGGATGTGCGTTTATTTTAAAATAGTTTTCAAGGATATTTTTTTTGTTCTTGAAGATCACAAATACAATTGCTCTTTTTTCTTGATCTGCAGAGCTATTCTTTAAAAAAATCTATACAGGAAACGCGTGAATCCCATATAGATCCGGATCCGAAAACAATTTATAGAATAGCACTGAACCATATGAAAAATTTATGATTATAAAAAAGTTTCCATGAAAATCTATCTATCATCGAAAAGTTTTAAAATATATTAACAATTTTGAACATCATTCTGATTGTAAAATGTGCTGCGGAGGGTTATGTTTTTCGAGTATGTCGATTTGTTTGGCACGTTTTTCAGCCTTAGTGTCGCCGCACACGGGCCACACGCCACAGCCACAAACGCCGCCACTAGAAGCGGGTAAAAGTGGCTGAAGCGCGCGACAGCGGCCGACTAAGGCAAGTAAGAGAGGGGTGGAGAATCGCGCGAGTGACGTGTGGCGGCGTTTTGTATCGGCGCATTAAGTGGTCGGTGCGGGCCACAAGAAGCGACGATTTGTAGCGTGTGGCGGCCATCGGGGTACCGTGTGTGGCGAGTACATATAAAATGTATGAAAACTAAAAGAAATATGCTGGTGGCGGCGTATTGTAGTTTTGGTCGGTGACCCGTGTGCGGTGACACTAACGGCTTGACAGATTTTGACATGCAAGGTGTTATTTGATTCGTCGTGATTATGTGAGTGATACTAGGTAAATTAAATTTTTAAAAATCTAAAGAGCTGATTTTTTTAGTCAAAATGAAACATCTTGGAAAAAAACCTGCTTAAAACCCATCAAGTGGGGATATCAAAGTGAAGGGATGTAAAAGACAATTCAGAAAATATATATACATCTTATAAAATAAAATCTCTTGAAACTGAAATGGCGAGAATAAAATAGTAAATAAAAAAAACTCGCCTACTTAAACATTAATTTTAAATAAAAACTGAAAAAAAAAACAAATCCAATAGTCAAGTTTTTTGTTTTTTTTTATTTACTATTTAATTCCTCTTTCCGAACACGTTTAAGTGTAAAAAAACACAATAAATAACAATTAGGTACTTATGAATTTTTTTTTTATTATTTTTAAAGCATGTAACTGCTTGATGTTTAAATCTAAAGAAAATATAACTAGAAAAATAATTAGGTACTTATTTTTTGCACAAACTAAAACGTGAATTTCTAATTGAGCACCTGTTGCATGTTATATAGTCAAATGTAACTAAACTAAACTAAAGTACTAAACTTAAAATACTATAGAATGCGTAACTATTTGTCAAAATTTGACACGTTTTACTATGTGTTTGACATGACATTGACCAAAGTCAAATTTCACTATGTATCGAAAAATGGGGCCTAAGCCGCATTGTTTTTAACTTTACTATAGTTAATACCACGTAAAATACATAGTGTCAATGACAAATGGTTATTTTTAATATATGATTTAACTATAGTAACATTTTATTATCGATGAAACAACGCGGACTTAGTATTCGTACCTTAATATATTGACACATTTTTTTTCCATTTAGGTAATATAGGTAATATATAGAGTAAATAACATCAATGTCGCGTCGGAATCTTCTTACATCCGCTGTAGCCGGGCTGTTTGTTACTCCAGTTTGCATTCAATCGGAAAACGGATCATCCCGCGCCTAGCGCAGCGACAATATAAGCTCGATATTGTTGTGCTCATGACATATTGTGTGCGAGCATAAAAAGCTTATTACAAAGTGTCTGATTATATTACAGACAAAAATGCTTGTATGAACTCTTCCAGTCATACCAACAGGTTTTCTATATTAAATAAATCATGATTGTTTGACGCTGTAACAACATAATGATTTGTAAATTATATATTTAATGTTGTGGAGGTTTTTTTCGCTCGTTTTTCTCCGGTTAAAGTGACATTACATTGTATCGTTTGACGTTTTGATGACAGTAGTGTGACGTCACATAGCATTGAGACGCGAAAACGTCTCTCTGCATAATGTGCAGAGAGACGTTTTCGCGGCAACTTTAAAATGGTATATTTGATTAAGTTTTTTTTACTGGAATACTCAACAGAATGATGAATATCCATCCTCCATCCTTTTAATGGACTCCATAAACATTAATAAATAAGATGAGATCGTTTACTAAAATTTCTCAATACCCTATTAAAGTAGTATTTCATCAATCACTTACATTTTATGGAAACACTGTTTTTTTAACTTGTCAATCTGGCTTTTTGCTATCGTATAGTTGATATTTAAACGTATAGAGACATATAAACTTAAATTAAAGAGAGAACTCTGGAACATTATATAAGATCAATACGACCAAATACTTTTTCCATGTTAACCAAATCCCAATGTATGCCTCCTCATCACATCAAACAACGTCAACAAATCTCAGAATTCCTTTTATAAGCGCTTATGCTGACATACCAGGTGTTAACCCTTAACCATAAGCCTGGACAATTTGTACTGCGTAACACAAAACTAACAATCCAACGTTTACATTGGCCACACGTGGGATGCTGGGAACATGTGGTTCACACAAATTGATGTCGACGTCCCGATGGATCAAGCCCGCCTGTAATACATTCGACGGTAAGAAACGACACGTCATTATTTGAAGATTTATTAAATGTGTCTTCTTATTTGGATATTTAGACGTCACTGGATGGAGGATAAATTTACAATAAATATCTAACATATAAACACTGAAAAAACGTCAAATTTAAAAAAAAAACTACTTAAGTCATTTCTATCAAAGACCAATTTTTGTTCGATGCAAGATTTTTTAAATTTTAGTAGTACCTAGTTAATTTAAGAAAAAATATTTTTTGTTAAAGTTATAAAGTAACTAAGCAATCTGGTTAGGTGATTGGCCCCCAGATAGGGAAAAGGCCCTTTTTAGGGCCAGGGAGGTAGTGTAAACCCCTGGTGATCTTAATCATCGGCTGGGTGACGTTAAACGGTCCTTTTTAGGAGACTTTAGGGAGAGGGACGGAGAGACCTACGCTCTCCCTCCCACTCTTGCGAGAGCAGCGGTTCTGTCCTGAGGGGGGGGGGGGGGCACATTGCACAAGCTCTCTGGATGTTGATGCCCGGGAAACGGGAGCCGCGACCACACCCGCCCTCTTGGCCCGCAGTAGGGGGACCGCGTTCCTCATAGTGCGTGTCGGGTGACAATAATAAATAAATAAATATTTCCAACACTCACACCAATTAGCCTAGCCCCAAAGTAAGCACTATAAGCTTGTGTTATGGGATACTAGGGTAACGGATAGAATACATATACTGTACATTTATAAGTATATTTTTATAGATATACATACTAAACATCCATGACTGGAGTACAAATGCTCGTATTCATCACACAAACATCTGCCCCCACCGGGATTTGAACCCGGGACCCCTCGAGTCGGCGACACCATGAAACCCGGCGTACAAACCACTCGACCACGGAGGTCGTCAAATGCAGGAGTATTGTCTGGTTGGTGGGTAGGGTGGAGTCCCACATACCTTCTTCTCGCTCCCCCAGTGGTTGAAGGCTGCGTAAAGCATTTCCCAGACACAAAAAAAAGGTAATTTAAAATACCGGTCATTTATTTAGGTACGATAAACACTTTGAATTTGTTTCAATGTTATTGTCAGTTGTCAATCATACTGTTTGCGATACTTTTAAGGAGTATTGTCCACGCTGTTTGTAATTAGGAATCATTCAGAGAGCCATAGCGTATTTACTCGTAATACTATAGTTATTCGAGAATTAATTACTTAGTGCTCCAAAGTTCACCGACTCATCATAAACGTTTATAACGTCTATCAGGCGTGTAAACAGCGCTCCGTATACGTAAATACGTGGGAAATCTCACGTCACAACAATGTTGACGACACTATTATACCAGTGAATTAGCACAGCTGTAAAACAACCAATAACCGTATAAGTCGAGACTCGATAATAATATAGCGACTATCAGCGGGCTGCCTCAACATGTGGATACATTCAGTATTACTTATGGGATATAAAGTGATAATTTTAGGTACGAAACGAAGGTAAGTATTTGTTTTTAATACGCAATAGGGATGAGTAACCTAACATTTTTCCGGCATCAAAACTATCCAAGTCATAAAGTATCATCGCGCGGGCCTACCTGCGCACGTCTGCGGGGTCCCCGTAATACCGCGGGAGTACCCTGCCGTGGAGCCCCGGCGAGGCCGGGAAGCTGCTGGGGGCGGAGCCGTGGTAGAATCCCTAACGGGGACCCTGCGGCTCCGCACTAAGCAGTGTTGAAGGTATTCGCAGGACTTTTTTAGTGGATATTATACCGTAAAGCGCCCGTAAGAGTTGCGGGGTCCTCGGTGGGTAGCCACTGGGGGTTCCGTAAGACTTGCGGGAGCCAGGTGTGAGGTCCGTTCGGCGGTGTGCCTCTTAAAGGCGCCGTGGTCTGTAAAAAGATTTTTTACCTGCGTTAAAAAAAAAAAAAAAAGGAAGCATAAAGTATCATCATCAGCCTATTAATGTCCCCACTGCTGGAGCTTAGACCTTTCCTATTGATGGAATAGGGAGATTGGGCCGTGACCTACCACGTGGGCCCAGTGCGGATTGCCGGGTGCTAACGACTGCAGATGCAGCCGGGACCAACGGCTTAACGTGCCTTCCGAAGCACGGAGAAACTCGAGATAGATGATTTTTTTGGTCAACCATCCAATGACCGACTACTGCGAAAGTTGCTTAATATCAACATCTCAGCTGAGTGCGCTAACCACCTGCAGCATCTAGCTCCTCATAAAGTATATGCGTACCAAGTTTCATCGAAACCCGTTTAGTAGTTTCTGCGTGAAAGTCTAACAAACAAACTCACTTTTGCAATTATAATATTAGTTAAGATTTCACATACTTAATTCTATATACATAATAAAAATAGAATCAATCCATGCAAATACCAAGAAAATCATATTAGGTAATAACGAATACCCCACAGGTAATGTTTAATTTATAGCTTATTATAATATTATGGTTAATGTATATCTTACTATGTGCAAATTGAAAATTATTGCCTACCCTGTGTGTAATATCGGCGATAAAATTATCTGCTTTATGAAGTTGATCTAATGGACACATTGTACGCATGTTATGCGACAAAAAGAAGTCAGCGATGGCAAAATATTATGTTTCTGCGCTGTTAGTTTCTGCATCTTGTTTCGTTACAAACGCCCTGTTGTCAAAGATCAAGAGAAGTAAAACAGAAGTGAACATGAGTCAATAGGGATAATGACAAACTTTAGTTTTCTCTGTTAAATAGTATTGGACGCATATTTTTTCTTTATACACATAATCAAAACGTTAGGAAGATATTATATTGATTTGAATTGTCCCATGACGTCACTTCTTGGTACATTTTTTACTAAGAAGGGACGTCACGAGTCCCTCCAAATGAGACTTCCAAAATTTGCAGCGCTTTATCTATGTAACTTTTTGCTTGAAGGACATGTGAAAAAAATAAGTGTCCATTATTTCTTGATAATCTAACTGATAGATTAAATAGAATTTCGTTTATTAAACAATGTCATCATCCCTATTTCAGTTTAGTTGTCTTTTTTATTATTAATCATAGCCGCATTTTGAACACAGCCGCAGACGTTTTTGTAATTGCTGCTGCACTGGTTTGTAATTTTTATTGTTATTTAACATGTTTGCTTGATACATTTAATAGTATTTATGAATACTAATATAAGGTAAGCTATCACTAGAAATATGAGTAGATTTTATTGGCTTTGTTAACTATACACAGTATAAAATACTGAGTATATGGCGTCTACGTCTACTAAATCTAGTAGATTCTCATAAAACTCAAAAAGGATTTTTTATGTGGATTTCACTATCACTTACATAATTTTTCACGAAAAAGTTTTATGTATACATTACATCAGACATACATAATTCAGTAGTTTAAATAAAGTTTCATTAAAATCTATTCAGTATTTTTTTGGTGAAAGATCAAAGTAACAAAGATCCATAGAAACGTAAGATTGAAATTAAAAGCGCAAGTGGTTAATATGCAACTTTAAACCGCTGTAGATCCTAAACAGTCATATAAAATGAAAAATGGTTTAGGGAACCTAAACATGATTTTCGATTATCTTGACAATGATACGCCACTAGACATATTTCGTGAACTTATTTTTTTTATTTCGTCACAATATGGCGCCTAATTGTCCCCATATTGAATTTTGATTACTATCATATCTTTAGTAGCACTCCCATGATTAAGACGAATCGATTGATGTATGAATCATCAAAATCCGTCCACGCGTTTGGTCTCTAGTGTGCCACAAAGGCCTGCGCGTCGCGCTCGCGCTCTTGCATTGCGCAGTCGGGTAAAAAGAAACTATTTTCTACATTTCTATGCTGCACTGAGGTTGCAGCAATGAATCTTATTCAGAAGTCTTGATTTCTTACATAGAGTGGGTGTTTTTTCAGGAGCTTAACAACAGGTATGTGATTACAGTTCGGTTCCTGTTGTTATTATGACTGACTTTTCACAATCCCGTTTTGATCTATATTCAAATAATTTGTCCAAAATCTATTTGAGAGATACCAGAAAATCCATTGATTTTTTATTTATAGATATGTTGCGTTCATAGTAATTGCGTTTAACATTTGTTCCGAGTTCCAATCAAACTTCGAAATTTCAATTGTTTTCTTGTGCATAGAGTTTACATTTATTAGCCGTAGAGTAGACACTTGATTGAAAATTAGAAACCTACTACATATGTAAGATATAAAACATGTTATGAATGTAAATAAGTCAAATATATGGAATATTTAATAATGATCTTTTTGTAGTTTTGTGCTCTTATTTCGAATCTTATGTTTCAGTAGTTTTGAAGTGATCGCTAGATTCAGTTCTTTTTTGATGGCACACAGTCTGATTCGCTTCTTTGTTAATGAAGAATTGTGAATATTGCAATCCAATCTTGTAGCCTGACTTGATCACTCGGAAACCTAATGCGTCCCGAAGACGATCAAGTCTACGTGATTGAAGCGAATATTGATCGTTTACTTCTTTGACTCTGTTATCAAACGTACTAAGGGCTTCATCACAATTGAGAATAATTTGATTGATGGCGCTAGTTGCGCTTGAGCTTGACGCGGCGTGTTGACTAACCTAACCTAACATTTGCCGCTCTCAAACTTTTTTGACATTTATAGTGTATAACTAAAGAGAAAATTGCATATCCATCGATGCTTTTGAGGATAACTATTGTAGTGACGTTATAATAAAGCAGTATAATATCACTAAAAAGCTCGGAGACTATCACTTCCATCTGTCAAAAGCAGTTAGCGAATAGGCTAACAGGTAGACGCTTGAAATATTCAAAGAATATTAAGTTGTAAATCTACCTCTAATGTATATGTAATATCAATAAAAAAATCCTAATAAGACATAAATTTACTGAGTTTTGAATGTTGATTAAGAACATTAAAGTAAGGAAATTTCCATGACGATTAGCAAGAATTTTTTACAATGAAGTATTCTTAACGAGAAGAACAGTCTGCGTCTTAATCTTTGATGAGAGTGAGACAGACGCTGGTGCTATTCCGTTAGATTTACCGTCGGGCTGACGTTTTAACGATAATACGCATTTACGAGTTTTACGCGTATTTACGGGCGTCTAGAAAGCCCGCCAGTTTAATTGTCGAATAAAATTGAATTTACTGTCGGTGATTTATGTGCGTTCGGGTGATACACTGGGTTTATAGCCGTTTTGATGAACGTCACTGAAATGGGAATAATATGCTTTTGAATAGGTAACTAGTGAAATATTACCAGAGTCGGTACCCGGTACCGTCACACAATGTTGCCTGATGGCCGCCGTTCAATGTTTATGGACGTCATAATTGTGTTGATGTTAGTAGTCGAGTGGTTTGTGCCTTGTCGGGATGTAGAAGTTTCAAGAGGGGAAGAAATCTCTACCTTACCGAAGACTAAAGTTAAATAACACTAACTTTTGGATATTGATGGTGTGTGATTAGGGTTCCAGGGTTCCACGAGGTAGGGGATTAGGTCAGGGAAAGGTCATATCCTTGTTCGCCACCTTTAAAACATAACAAACTAATATTATTCTATATTTGTACTTGAGTTTTCGTAGTAGGTTACATTATTTGTCTGGATTTATTAAATTATCGAAAAACAAGCTTAATCTTACATAACGTCAGCTTAACAAGAAAATTTGCTAAGTCCACTTTTGGTCAAAAATTATCAAACAATGGCGTTTGTTTCCTTTAATGTAAACATATCGTTTACTTAAATTTGGCAACTCCTTGAATAAAGTGGAGATAGCAAACATGTTAAACAGACGATAATTTACTGGGTGTTATTGAAACTTAACATCAATAGGGGTGGATTTTTTAGTAATCTAGTCACATTGACTATGAAAGTAATGATAGTTATATATTATGATTCATATTTGTCGAAATAACTGAATTTGGTTGTTTAAACACTAGGTCTTCCATTAAAAAAATCACACACGAAATAAATCATTTTGATTGATTTAGGAATGAATCACTGAAATGTTTTTCGCACAGAATTTATTACCTCTTAATCCGCGTTTTTATGTTTTTTGGTTTATTTCTTCTCTTTTATTATATTTTTACTATTTCTTCAGAATCATTTTTATTTCTTTAGATATTTAAAGCTGGCGAATGCATCACGCGTTACGAAAAGTGTGTTCGGGCGAGGCTCTCTTTGTCGAACAGCTAGTAAATGAAATATGTATATATTGTACACACACACACACACACACACACACACGCACACATGCACACACACACACGCACACACACACACGCACACACACACACGCACACACACATATATATAATTATTTATATGTATATACAGATGGAGCTTCTTTTCACTAGTTTTTTTTGTTTTATTAAATGTGTTAAAAAGACGTAGTGTTAAATCAGTCACTACAGCGGGAAGCAATAAATATTTCTTGATTTATTTTAAAAATTTCACTATTTTATAAAATAACATTTTATGTAGTGTCATCAAAATTAATGGTCCAACTACTCCACCAAAGAATTGAAGGTGCCGCTATTAAATTTCAAAAATAATTTCGCAAGCTGTCACTTGACATTTTTATTTATGTTTCTGTTTAATAACAGAATACATTATGAACTGTGTCATTTACTTATCAGATGGTAGCGTGCTTTGAATAAATAAATTCAAATGTCACCTTGTCTCTCAGCGTCGGGCTGTTATTAAAGAAAATTAATTGACGTTCTGTTTAAAGTTAGTTGTGAGGAATACAAATTTTTGTGGTCTATTTAACCCCCAAATATCAATATTTATTTACTTACTTATAAAAAAATATAACTATAGCTACTTTTGCACCAAAAAAGTTGTTGTAATCAAAATTTTAATCTTCTTATACATATTAAGTGTTTCTTTCATCATCATCAGCCTATGGCTGGAACAGGATGATTGGGCCATAACCAAAGTCTCCCGCCGTAATTTTGCGAATCGATGGCGTAGCTTCTTGACCTTCTCAAGTGCTTGTAACAGCCTAGACTGAATAAATGACTTTTCATTTCATTTCATAACCCACCACGCGGGCCCAGTACGGATTGGCGACTGCAGATGCAACCGGGAACAACGGCTCAACGTACCTTCTGAAGCACGGAGGAACTCGGGATAGAAGATGTATTTTTGGTCACCCATTCAATGATCAACCACTGACGATCGTAGCCGAAATCGCCATCGAGCTCCTCTAGCGGTTATTTATACCTAAAGAACTGCGATAAGTTTATAGGGTCCAGTTTCAACTACTGATTTTCAAAAAAGCGATTCTTAAAGAAAAAGTATGATACTCTTTTTTTCTGGACACGAGAATGGATTAGTATTACCTCGATAAATTTCTAGATCTAGATCGATAAGCCACTAAGTACTTAAGTAAGACTGTTTTTCTGTAACTACTCCTTATCTGGTTTAGGCATGTTCCGCAATAGTAACGAGAGATTATCATTCAAAACATTACAAGCTAATACGAGCTTAAGGTTTTATTGCTTGGGATGTTTATAAATGAAAACGTCACTTAAACGGTGAATACTGCACATACATTGACTAAATCCAGGAGCTGTAAAAGCTAATAGTTGTCATAAAATGTTGCAGAAAATTATTAAAATCCTATGCCCATAATATCTATATTATAATATAAAGAGAGAAAAGGATACACTGACAGACTGACTAAAAAAACTGACTGACTCATCAACGCACAACCGAAACGGCTGGACCTAGAATGATGAAATTTGGACAGTACGTTCCCATTATTGCCTAGACAAGTATTATGATGGGATTTTTTGAAATTCAGCCTCTTAAGCGTAAAATTTGCAAAAAACGTTTGTTCGTAAAATCTTATCCCTTAGTTAGACCTATTGACTGCAAATTTTGCATAAATATTTAATAGATATACACGTGTTAGATAATATACACATAAGGTCATTAACAAGCTAAAAACAAAACATCGAGGCGGCTGTATAATTATTGTACACTTAAAAATGGTTGATTCAGTGATGTTATTGCTGCTTCAATACTCGTACTTGATTTTTGTAATGTAGGTTTTATATAAAATACTGTGAAAATCTATTGCTAGCACTAAATTACATAATTTAATAGAATATTTCATAAATTGCGGGTAGTCAGCGAAATCTTTGTACACGTGTTCTGAACGGCCCGATGACGTTAGTTGTTTGTCGCTGCCTTTAAAAGGCCGAGCTTCAACCTTTGCGGGGCGATTCTGTATCGAGCCATCGGACCGAGCGGAGCTCTGAGTTAAGTAATCATTTTCATATTGTTGTTTATAACTTTTATCGGAATTATATTTGTATAATATTGTAAGTCATAATCTAATAAGGAAATTTATTTAGATTAATAAAATGTATGAGTTTACAATTACAAAAAGCTTAAAACTACCTAATATCTAAAAATAATATACAATAATATATCTTTGCCATTTACAATAGAAATTACTTAAGTAATCTTAAAAATTAAAATAAGAGATTATTTGCGAGTAAAGATTTTATACTTTGTTTTGGTATTTTAATTTTAATAATCAATAAATAGTGTACTTTAAACATTTAATAATTTTGAAAGTAGTGATTTCCCTTATAAAATAAAGAAATCTGAATCTATTGAATAGTTTTATTTCCATTCCATTTGCTTTTATTGCTTTATATAAGTTTCAAAGTGTTTATAAAATTAATTATTAATGCCAATGCTAACATCAGAAGTGGGATAAACAACCTATTCTCATAAAACTAATATAATTATTTGTTTCATAATGAATGTCGGAGAAAAACGGAATCTGCTGAAGGCAATCAGCAATGCTTTCACTACACCGAGTGAGAAGGATGACGACGTGGCACCATCAGTCTTCAATTCGGATAATGATTCCGGAGCGGCTGGCTGGTGAGACAGCATCGAAGTCCTGACAAAGGAGTTCAGTCGGAGCAATATCACGACAGCTGCTAAAGGAGGTAAGGCCGTTAAGGGCCCTGATTTAGCGTGGTTCGAAACGGGAACCTGTAGAAGGAAGATTAAGGGTTTTTTTTTATGTTAATGTAATAAATTCTTACCCTGTAGAGAGAAATCTGTGTGAGAGATTCACTAAAGCAGTTCTGTATTCTTCTAATTTATCTGATTCTTATAGTGATTATGTAGAAATAAAGTAAGGTTACTGGGTAAAACATTTTGTTTTTGATGCACAACTTATTGAATTAATCTGAAATTTCTTGACCATGTCTTGAAAAGTTTAGAAAAATAAAAATCTAGCCAAATTCGATATCCAAGACGAGACAAGACATATGTTATTACGTTTCATTTACCATTTTTATATTAAAACTGATAAAAAATTAGTTGAAAATAAAAGAAAATACGGCAACAGTGTTTTTAATGTTTTAATAATTATATTCCAAGACCATAACCAATGGCTTGAGATCAAAAAGGTTAAATAATAATTAGAAATCTTTCAGTTATATTCAAAATTTTATTGTTTTGTTACCATGGACATTTTCTGACTCTGAAGTTTAATTCTATAATGATAAATACAGGTAAGGTTTATATTATGAACTTCACAACTAGAAAATTACGAATAACTATAATAATCGGACATTTATTTTAGTTTAGAAAGCTAAACAGTGCAAAAAAAAAATATATTGATTGAAAATTGTTCACTATTTGAACAGATAACAAAAAACGAATCGAGAGGAACAAAATCTGAATTGTAAGGCCTCATATTATACACTAGTAGAAGTTTAAGAACTAGATTTCCAGCTTTGTGGTTTTATCATTAATTCGTTGGCATTACTTTTAGGACTTGATATTGAAATGCACCCAAATAAACTAATAATCGAGTAGCATATACAGAACAAGCTTCTGACGAACTGAGAAACTCCACTTTTTTTAAGTGTTACTGACTTGTAAGCATGGCTTCATCTATTATTTTTGTGTTGTTACCTGCCTTTCCATTTATACGATACCATGCAAAAATAACCAAAAAAAAAGTAACGAATTCCCGATGTAAATACTTCAAAAATATTTTCTATGATAAAAAATAAGCGTAATAGATTTTTATTGCACCACAATGTACCCAAGAAAACAAAGTATAGACTATTGTCATTGATATATTAATTGTTGTTACTTATTTCAAAAACTGTTAACATGAATTGACATAATTTTTGATCGACACAGCACAGGTTACTTCTCGGAGCGTGTTTTCGATACTAAAAGTGTTGCCAATATGTTAAATGTAGTTTATCATTAGTTTGAATTTTCTATTTGGCAAAGGACATGGCTAAGAAACTGCCCTTAACGTGTATAATTATCGCATTAGCCCATAATTTTGTGTATTTTTTTTATTAATTATTACGTGTTTATAATTCTCTTACAACTTTAGTGAAAGGCCCTTATTTTTATTATAACAAATCACTGAAGGCCTAAAATACTAGATTTTGTTTTTCTGATCAGGCTTGAGAGAAGGCTGTATGATAATTAATGCTTTGATTTTTGCAAATGAACAAAATAAAACTTCACAGATTTCATGTCAGGCCGACAGCAAAAAATTATTTGTATATAATTTTACTTTTAAAAATACTTTTTGTGAAGTGTTAATCAGATAAATGTGAAGATATATTCTAAGAAAATGCGAAATTTATGGCTCTGTAAATAATCCAGCCATTCTGCATTATATATAACTAAGTAGAATATTTATACATTGCTAGAGCAGTCGCTTATACAAAATTTTACCATGTTCTTTGGGTAAAAAAAAAAAAGCGGAATAACGTTTTTGGAACTTTTTCGCGAGACAATGTTTTATAAATAATGTCAGAAATTATCTGAACTCAATGGTTTCAAAACACAATTTTACTATATTTTTACTCAACAACTATCGATTTAGTTCTTAAAATTTAAAGGGGTTCTTGAAAATATAATGATAAAAATCAGCTTGAAAATTATGAGATAATGAGACAAATATTTTTTTATACATTTCAAACTCTAGTATTTTAGTTTTTTTAGTTTCGCAAAGAAATGGATTGGTTTTGTAACTGTTTTATATATATAATTGGTAATTTGATAAATTGTAAAGATATTAGTACCAATATCGACCTGTAAACCTTAGTCTTCTGCAAAAATGTGGGACACCAAAAAAAACCAATGGTCAAGTATTTTGAACAACGCTCATTGGCAATGTTGATGGATTCACAAGATTTTGTCTATAAAAACCACTTGAATTTTATTTTATTCATTCGGAGTTAAATTCCAGAATAATAGTTTGATAGGTACCTACTTCGAGAAAGAAGTACTAGTCAGTTTGGCTGTTACAGATTATGTTACTTTGGGGTATGAACACTGTTTTTACATGTATTTTTGACAAATTTTATACATTGGTTGATATAAAATCTCGTTGGCAGTTATTATAATAATCTATAAATATTAGATGTTATTATTGATCTTGCTATCTTATACAAACAAAAATATACAAATAACAAATAACAGTTAATTTATTCAATTGCTTAATTAAAAGCTTTTTGTAATCATTAATTCCATTATTAAATATATCAATAAAATTGAATTTATTATTATATGAATCACAGCCTCTGTACAAAAATGTGTTGGAAGTAAATTTTGTCTCAACAAAAGGTACACTAAACAGGCTGTTAGACCTAGAGTTTAAACGGGAACACGAATGTTACTCAAAAGAAAAGGAGAATAAGGACTATGGAGTTAAATAATAGAATTAAAATGGAACATCTTAAAGTCTTTGCTAACCCTTAGAACGAAACCTAGCATTGGATAAGCTTTAAAAGTTATATTTTCAATGTGATCATTAATCGATTATTTGCTGTCTAGAAGAAGTCCCAGGTTCCTAACTAAAGCAGCATTCAAGGACTGATCAGTTGGCTGATAATTATCTAATATTTTGGTTTTTTTCCTTTCTAGTAAAACTTGTAACACAACATTTATTTACGTGATAGATATGCTTAATACTACCTGCAATGGTTCGTCAGATTGGCCAAGCGGTTTGTGGAAATTACAACAATCTTTAAATACCTATATTCAAAATTCGACAAGATTTACATCAATTCTTTTACTTATTGGCCGTAATGCAAACATTCCATGAATTCAGTATCGTCTTAATTATATAGGAGTTACGGAAAATAACACAGACATTAGATAGATCGTAATTTAGCTCAGCGGCGTTTACATTTTGACAATTGTTAGGGGAGGACAATAAGGGTTTTGAGATTGGTAATATAGTGTTATGTTATCAGGATCGTAGACGTCATAAAAATTAAGACCGAAATTTAGGGAACCGTACGAAATTATAGAGATTTCGAATAATGATCGTTATAGTTTAAGGGGTAGTGGTCAACGGAATCATGTAATTTCTAAGGAGTATTGTAGTAGCCAAGGGGAATTGGCTGAACAAAATTTATCATTCGAGAATCGGCCGTAGCTTTGAAAAAATATATATATAACTGTTAACCATTACACAACGGATAAAATCGCAACCCGGCACATACTGCAAGACCAACAGATACTGTTAGTTCTTTTTGTTTGCATGATTTAACATAAAAGGGAGATAGAAAGCCTCTCTGAGTTTGTTTCGCTGGTTCTTCTCGGAAAGGTCTCCCAACTTTGGAACCGGTGGTAGTTTACGGTAGATAGGGTCAAATAAAGAAACTCAAAATTATGTAAAACAATTAAATAAATCACTTTATTAATTAAATTAGCTAATAAATTCAAACATAGACAATAAAGTTTTAAAAATCTTCCAATGAAAAATCCAAACGCTCAATAAAAGTCTTAAGGCAGCTCGACAAAGTAAATAAAATACAGTTATGTTCTAAAATCGATTTATGAAATATGTTGTTAGTATAAACAATGAGATTAAATTATTATGATCATATGTACCTGTAATATTTTATGATATACCAATAAAAGTTTAGAGTATAAAATTTAATATTTGATTAAAATATTTGTGCATGGTATATTGGTATAACTATTGATTAGTTTTTCTTAAACCACTCGTAATATACTTTGAAAAAATGTCATACCGACGAAAAGTTTTAAATTTTACCTGATCCTATGATTGTGTTGTAAAACCACCACTGCTGGTCTACCATTGCCCTGATATCAGTTTGAAATTCATATGCAGCAGGTGATGGGACTATTATGACAGAGACTTACGATATAATATGTATACTGCTGGTCAGTCACTGCCCCGATGCTAGTCTGGAATTCATGCGCAGCAGGTGATAGGACTAGTATGTCAAGGCCAGAGACTATGATATATATTTGTATACTGCTGGTCAGTCACTGCCCCGATGCTAGTCTGAAATTCATGCGCAGCAGGTGATAGGACTAGTATGTCAAGGCCAGAGACTATGATATATATTTGTATACTGCTGGTCAGTCACTGCCCCGATGCTAGTCTGAAATTCATGCGCAGCAGGTGATAGGACTAGTATGTCAAGGCCAGAGACTATGATATATATTTGTATACTGCTGGTCAGTCACTGCCCCGATGCTAGTCTGAAATTCATGCGCAGCAGGTGATAGGACTAGTATGCCAAGGCCAGAGACTATGATAAATATATGCTTTTATACAATTGAATGTGACTATGACTGTGACCATGACTGTGACTGTGACTATGCCTGTGACATAAGGTCATAAACAAGCTGAGTTGATCGCTAGATCTTATTTAAATAAAGTTACCCTGTAAAACAATTTTTAAAGTGATCACATTATTTCAAAGTGTACTTCGAGAACGAAGTACATGTCAGAATGGCCGTGTTAGATAATATACACATAAGGTCATTAACAAGCTAAAAACAAAACATCGAGGCGGCTGTATAATTATTGTACACTTAAAAATGGTTGATTCAGTGATGTTATTGCTGCTTCAATACTCGTACTTGATTTTTGTAATGTAGGTTTTATATAAAATACTGTGAAAATCTATTGCTAGCACTAAATTACATAATTTAATAGAATATTTCATAAATTGCGGGTAGTCAGCGAAATCTTTGTACACGTGTTCTGAACGGCCCGATGACGTTAGTTGTTTGTCGCTGCCTTTAAAAGGCCGAGCTTCAACCTTTGCGGGGCGATTCTGTATCGAGCCATCGGACCGAGCGGAGCTCTGAGTTAAGTAATCATTTTCATATTGTTGTTTATAACTTTTATCGGAATTATATTTGTATAATATTGTAAGTCATAATCTAATAAGGAAATTTATTTAGATTAATAAAATGTATGAGTTTACAATTACAAAAAGCTTAAAACTACCTAATATCTAAAAATAATATACAATAATATATCTTTGCCATTTACAATAGAAATTACTTAAGTAATCTTAAAAATTAAAATAAGAGATTATTTGCGAGTAAAGATTTTATACTTTGTTTTGGTATTTTAATTTTAATAATCAATAAATAGTGTACTTTAAACATTTAATAATTTTGAAAGTAGTGATTTCCCTTATAAAATAAAGAAATCTGAATCTATTGAATAGTTTTATTTCCATTCCATTTGCTTTTATTGCTTTATATAAGTTTCAAAGTGTTTATAAAATTAATTATTAATGCCAATGCTAACACACGCAAGCCTGTTACAAAATTTTTTACAACTACCCTTGAAAATTATGAAATTTCGTGTCAAAGTTTGTATGGGAGATCATCTCATGAAACACAGCAAAATAACTCCATTATTTAAATCCGGTAGCACATCTGACCCCACAAACTTTAGACCTATATCTGTGCTACCCACTTTTAGTAAGATATTTAAAAAAATGATAGACCAAATGCAGTCTTATTACTATAAAAATAAGTTACTTAATTCAAAACAATTTTGTTTTACAAGGGGTCGCTCTACAACCGACGCTGGTGTTGAGTTCCTACAACATATTTTTGATGCCTGGGAGGAGTCAATTGATGCTTTAGGTGTCTTCTGTGATTTGGTCCCAGGCTTTTGATTGCGTTTTTCATGAAACTTTAATCAGGAAACTACGCCACTATGGATTTAAAGGTAACACTCTGGATCTCATTGTGTCATATTTGAGCGATAGGATCCAGAGAGTTGACATCAATGGCAAAAGATCTCCTGGATCGTTAGTAAAGCTGGGTGTTCCTCAGGGCTCGATTCTTGGTCTTTTCTTGTTTTTAATTTATATAAATGACCTGCCTTACTTTGTAAGGGATAATCACGAGATAGTATTGTTTGCAGATGATAATTCACTTTTATTAAAAATTAAAAGAAAGCCACCACTTATTGACGACGTGAGCAATGCCATCTCTAAAGTAGTCCACTGGTTTAATGCTAATAATTTACTTCTTAATGAAGGTAAAACTAAATGATGTAAATCAGACACAAACCAGTGTAACTATCAAAGATAAGAATATGGACCTTATAAGTACTACAGTATTCTTAGGCATTACACAGCTTTAAAAAAAAAATGTCTTTAACTGGTGGTAGGGGAAAAAAATATGGACGATTCAAAAGAGTTCTATTTTGCATCCAATTTGAATAAAGATATTTTGACTTTTGACATAGGATTGATTAACATTTTGCACACTTACTCGGTATAAAATAAAAATGGAATCTGAGTTTTCATTTTTCAAAACTTAAAGCATGTTGAAGTTTTAACTAGTGCGTCAGCGCACGCCTACACTTATGGTCATAGACATGATATTTATTATATAGGTTGTTTTAATTTTTAATGACGTAGGCATCAAGCGAGACAGGATTTTTGAATATTACAGTTTTATCGTAAGTACTTCGTATAGGATTCGATACTGCTAACGACTGCAGATGCAGCCGGTACCAACAACTTAATGTGCCTTCCGAAGCACGAAAGAGCTCGAGATGATAAGTTTTTGGTTATTCATCCAATCACCGACCATCGCGAAAGTTGCTTAACTTTCACGATCGCAGGCCGAAAACGTAAACCACCTGCGCCGCCGAGCTCCTCTTATAAATTATCCTGTTGCTTATACCATATCCAGTTTAACATAGTTCAGTGTAATGGTAATATCGAAACGCCCATTGCGGTCATGCGGGTACCTGTGCTGCGGCTGCAATTTTAATTGATATGTCTTGTGTCGCCAGTACCAATTACAGCCGACTAGTCTTACATTATGTAAGAAAAAAAGTTATAAGTATCAGGAGAGAAGATTGATGTTATCTTTTTAAAATTGGCAATCGAACTCGAGAATGTAGTTTTTATTTCACTTAAGATTATTTGTTAAGCATTTAACGGCGTATCTGTGAAGAAGCATGTGCCTTACTTTTAGGAGTTTTCATACATGATTTTGCAGTCTAGGTATAGGAGATAGGTACTTTTGCTGCTAAAGTTAAGTTAAATGTGAAGTTCTTGATCATAGAACATAATATGTGGAAGAGACGGACTCCCAGCCTTTTTAAATACATGTTCTTGTGAGTTGTATGTTAAGTAGGTATTAGTATTTTTTTCTAGTAAACTTTTCTTTAGAGGTATTAACATTTTAAAGATTTTGTTTGTTACGACGAAATTGGATGACAATAGAGATAATTAAGAATAATAATTATTCAGTCTCAAATGATATGTAGAAATTGTTATGATAAGGCAATATACAATAAATAAAATGAAATAAAATCATCACAATAAATAAAATCATCTAAAACTTTTTTAAATTATGTAAAATTTATATTAAAATGCGAAATTAAAAAAAACTTCATAGTAGTAGAGTATATAACGAATACATATTCCATTAACATCTGCATTTGTATAACGTTAATTAACGTAGAACCGTAATGCCATTCAGTATTGAGTTGATAGTAATAAGAAATTTAGAATCTTAGAGATACTAAACTCAGTCTCGTTCAGGTTCACATTATCATTTTTTTTTTCATTTGCAATAGTCGTAGATAAGCTGCATGTTTATATTATAAGATCCTTTTGTTGATAATCCATGAAAGTTCTCTCCAATCGAAACTATGATAAGGAATTCTCGGAGTTTACATTCTCCAGATAAAATCTCTAACCTCGGTTGTTTGTATCGATACAATTTAATCGTTTGAGGTAGACTGCAATATCCCGAATACCGTAAATATTATCTGTTGTAAGCTCTCTTTTGTTCTACACTTTGAAACTCTTTCGTTCTAATTTCAGTTTTTGTTTATCAGGACAGGCTTTATTTTAATTAAATAAATATTTGCAACACTCACACCAATTAGCCTAGCCCCAAAGTAAGCACCGTAAGGCTTGCGTTATGGGATACTAGGGTAACGGATAGAATACATATACTGTACGTATATAAGTATACTTATATAGAAATACACATTAAACGTCCATGAATGGAGTACAAATGCTCGTATTCATCACACAAACATCTTTCCCCACCGGGATTCGAACCAGGGACCTCTCCAGTCGGCGACATCATGAAACCCGGCGTATAAACCACTCGACCACGAAGGTCGTCAAAATGATAATTGCACAAATTGATTTATAGTGTGCCTAATAATAATAACAGTTTATGCGACTGTCATATTAGAAGGGGTATTAAAACACGAGAGTCTGTTTATCGCACGAGGGAAAGCCGAAAGCGATAATAGGTTGACTCGAGTGTTTTAATACCTAAATTATATGCAGTTGCATACACTACTTTATCTTCACTCATAGGAAACTCACCGAAAACAAATCACGATCTAAAGAAAATTGTATGGGGAGCACAGAATATCAAGTTCAATCTTTTATTATACATTCAGCCTATTCGTCTGTTTTTTGAATAGCAACTAGAGGGTTACGTTAATCCAAATGCCTACTTGGGCTCCCCTGTTATATGTAGCTCGTAGCTTTTGCAGTCTTCCATAAGCAGAAGGATGTGGGTGTGTCAAAACTTCTTCATCTTTGCGAATCATAAAACAAGTTGAAATTTCTTTATCTCCGCTCATGAGAAAATAATTGAAACTAAACAAAGTAGCTAGGTAAGAGAGAAGTATTTTACAAAACTTTTTTGAAATCCCGAAAACATAACACGATCGGCAGAGAATTGTATGGGATGCGCGGGAAATCATGTTCAAACTACGAATGCGTGCGCCTCTTTTTTACATTCAGCCTTATTAACCGACTTCAAAAAAATGAGGAGGTTCTGTGTTCGACTGATATACAGTATATATCTTTATATATATAATTCTTCTGTGAGTGTGTATGTCACTGAACTTCTCTTAAACGACTGGACCGATTTTGATGAAATTTTTTGTGTGTGTTCAAGGGGATCTGAGAATGGTTTAGATTCACAATTTTGTCCGCTGGACAACCCCTATTTTTTTAGGGCGGTACGAAGTTCGCTGGGTCAGCTAGTATATTATATATTTAAATTCATAATTCAATTATTCATTTGTAAAAATGCGTATAGTACTATAATGAGTTTTATTTTTATGTACGTGCGTTTATAAACTAATCTTTATAAAACCATCTTTAGAATTGTAATTACAATATTTCGACATGAGGGTAGATAAAATTATTTATGTTCACGTCATATTACAAGGGTTCTCTTCAAACAAATAGTGGATGCATTAATTGATTTGCTAAAGTTCAGAGATAATCGTTGACAGCTGTAATACTAATCACTATGTGTAATCTCACATATTTTGTCTCCTTCTAGAAAATAAGATAGCCAAACTCAGTTCCTTAGATATTTTTAGTTACTGAACTGGGATAGTTAGGCTGATCTATCACTTATTAGAGGTACGCTTTTGGAAGCGGTCTTTGGAGTTTCTCCTATTAGAGTCTGTGCGGAAAGAGAATGGGATTTAGATTGGAGGGCGCTGTAGTGCTTTTCTACCGTATTTGTAAGGTTTTACCCCTTTTAGACATGATTAACAAAAATATACAAAAAACCGCAAGAAATCACAACAACAATCAAATCCGTATCAATACAAAACTTTGACGTTTTACAGATTGCTGGGTTTGATTGCCAAATAAAAATCTTAATGTTAGTTCCGTTTTTCGCCACGCCCATTCTCTTTCCGCACAGACTCTAGTACCCTATCACTCGTGGGGGTTGGCTGACAACGGCAAAAATTATATTATCAGTGATATCACAATGAAGGTTTTTAGGATAATTTATGCCACCAATAATTGGTGCCAATGCGGCATGAGTTCCAAAGAAGTTTATGGCGCGAAATCATACAACGAGCATATAAATAAAATTTATTCATAGACAATTTGAAACATTTGAACATTCACGTTTCGACGAATGAGTAGACCTTTCGTCCCAGTGCTGCCACCTGGCGCCGGTATTTCCAGAAAACCCTCATTGGCATCCGGCTGGACCTAAAATGTTTCCATTGCACCAATATTTAGTTATTAAGACGTAAAGGACTAAAGTGCAAGGAAGCAAGTGTATTCTTCCTGCCACCATTAGTAAGCAAAAATCCCCTCGTGCACGGTCTGAATGTCGCAAGCACGTTATAATTATCATTTAAATTGTCACTGCGTAGCCGCGCGACACTTGACAAATGTAACGAGCGGCTCGCTGTCAGCAAGCCGAGAATTTTTATGTCCTCATAGCGACGTCTTTTATAAGGTGCTCGCAGGGCAGATAGCGATAGCGTGTGGCATTTATTAACTCACAAAACAACCTTTATTTAGGCCGAATTGTAGCAAATTTGCTAAATCTTGATTCAACTAATACTAGATATATCCTAAAGAAAAGTGTTACAATGTCAATTTGACATTATTGTATAAGCTAAATCTGGTATTAGTTAAATTAAGTTTTAGCAAAAGTGAGCCTAAAGTACACTTGCAACTTAAAACTAGATATATCTATAGAAAAATATCAATACATCAGTCATCACTGTGACATTATTCTATGGGACTATATTATTAACTGAGATTTAGCAAAATTACTGCAAGTACCTTAGTGTTTAGACTCGAAATTTAAATGTTATGGTCTACTCGCAACGATTTTGCTCAATCTCAATTTTACTAAAAATAGATATCTTCATGTATGGACTACAATGATGTCAAATTGACATTGACGTTTTGGCATTATTCTATAAGATAGATCCAGTTTTGGTAGAATCGACAGGAATTGCCAACTAAGCATGTATTTTAAGTTAGTCCTATTTGAATAGGTAACTATATGATGTCTGAAATGAAGTCTGATTTGTCCAATCTGTGTTTTATGATGGTCTGCTTACTAAAACAATCAATGTTGAAATTTTAACATTAGATCGAGTCGCTTTCGGCATATTTTAAAACAGCGAGCGTTTTGAAACGGACCACGCCGTTTGTAAAATGCGGAATTATACAAATTGCCTGCAACAGATATAAAGGTTCCTAATGAAGGATAACACAACCTTTTAGAAAATCGTTATAATCTTTTGAACTGCTTTCGACAGTCAGTAACTACGTATTTACAAACAACCTTGAGAAATCATTCGTTGTCAAATTAAAACATTATTATTTGAAACTATAAATCGCTAATTTAACTTCACTATGGGAGCATCCTTACAAACGTGCGTACTCCCCTTTAGTTTTCAGACAATTTTATGTTTACTGTCATGTTTCGTTTAAAGAAGCTTTAGCGCTTTCGCTTTAAGAATGAGATATATTTATGTGAGCTTTCTAAAGATGGAAGGAAAAGTTTGTCTTAAAATAACATATAAAGACAAATTTTACTGTTTAACAAAAGAGGGTAGCATCGTAATGCCAGAGGGTACGGTTGATAATACTGTTATATAAAGAATGTAATGTTTATTTTTAATCTTGTTAATGAATTGAAAAGTCAGTGGTTTTACTTCTATAATATGTTAATATGAAAGAACAAGTACAACCACTGACTTTTCAATTCATGAAATTGAAAAAACTTTTCCTTGCCCTGCTTGAAAGCGCTAAAGCTTATTTCAACAAAACATGACAGAAATCATAAATTGTTTTTTGTCGATGTGTGATTAAATTCGATATGGACACGCGAGCAATTTCAATTGTATTTTAAGTAATATACGTTTTTATTATTATGAATCGTTTGACAGGCTATGCTTCTTTTAGGTCGTCAGATTAATTTATAACATTTGTCTTGTAAAACTATTTGGTATAATGCGGCGGCTTACGATGCATCGGAATTGGCTGTTTATGAACGACATTTTTTATTCTCACGGAGTGATGACAATCTTTAGTGTTGTCTGTGGTGAATACTTATGGTTGTATTTAAACCAGGAACGGCGTAGTCGTCGAATACATAAATTAGAAAATCGATAGGTAGACTCACAAACTATAAAGTGATGCTGTAGACCGCTTAGCTGAGTCCTCGCCTGCGGGGTAAAGGGTGTGTGGGAGGACGACAACGGGGGCCGTGAGAGGTGCGAGCGGCGGTTTTTTTTTGAGTGTGTATGCTGTTGGTCGCAGATGACCTTTACAATCACCGGGATACCCCGAGATCGATACGGCGAGATCCTGATGGGGCCTCAAACCGTGAATTGGCGAGTTTCCAGGCGGATGGCATCGCCCAACGGGGGGAGTCTCCTCTGCGTCTGGAGCCTCTAGACCACTCGAACCTGAGGGGGTCGGCTCAACTAGAGGGCGTCTCTGTAACTCGGACCTCGGCTCTAGTTAGCCGTTGTCGTGGCGGACGGGGAAAAACGTCCAGGTACGTATAGCGGGTCGTGTGTAGACCGGGTCTTCGCCCTCTTATCCTACGGGTGCGGTATCTGCCTAATGCTAAGCTAGTGTGCAAGTATGCTAGAGTGTTGGTGTTTGTGGCCCGTGTAGTAGGAGTCAGAGGCACGTTGGCGCGGATGATTTCGTCGTAGGGGTACTCTAAGACGTGCCTTGGCCGACGGAATCGGAGGGACCTACGATTGGAGGACGGGAGGGCGGACGTATGATAACTAATCGCTTTAACTACTAAAGGGTTCGGATGATACGCGGCTTTATCGAAGTAACGCTTTGAGGCGTCCTTCATATACTTTGCGATGGAGTCTAACTTGAGATGGCGGTGGGCGCTTGTAATTTTGACAAGAATGTGCCCGCCGCCCGCACCTCTCACGGTCTCCATTCTCGTCCTGCCCAAGCGGTCTACCTATAACTAGATTCTTTTACGTCAGTTTCTTTGTTTCTGTCACAGGAAGTACCTACTTCTTAAAAAAAGTCTGCAGTTTTACTAGTGAATATCGGGACATAGTGGTGGATATTTTTTTTTACAGGTATTTTGTTCTTTGTCAAGGCGGAAGGTCTATTAATTACAATTTTGTACCCATGTACTTACTGATGTTAAATTATTCACGTCGGTACGAAGATATTCTACAATTATAGCATTCTTTTAATTTGACAACGTAAAGAGTTAATTTGCAATTCTATTAATTTATTAGCAAAAACTTTTTTACTTCAAGAATGTTTATGACTTATTAGTTATTGTATTTTGTAATGTAACTAATGTATTACTTTGCAAAGTATTGTTTAACGATTTCCTATTTTGCAGTAAAGCAAAGTACTAAGTACAACAGACCTAGCTAATTCCAAGATTTTTTTTGTAAAATATTCTTATGCAACGAATATTTGTGGGAAATAATTTTAAAACTGAAGAGGCAATGAAAACTATTGACTTGCAAAATTAAATACATCGACCTATCCATAGAATAAAGCTACTTCTGCATAATCAAAACTTTACAGTAGAGCGATTTTAAGTTTGTAAAATGTAAAATATACTGTAACTTGTATTGGTATTTATCTATCATTTGAATTTTTTTACTAATCATATAAAGCATTAAGAAGCAAATTATGACGCATTTATTGTTTAAATAAAACTACATTTACGACTTATATTTCGTTATTTAAGAGTTTCTTATGTGATTATGTGACAATTTACTACGGACATCTTTATGTGACGTATACATATCAGACCTTATGCTTGGGAAACGTGTCAAATTATGTGTAGATATAACTTTGTTTTACGTAATTTATATTTTCTGTCGCGTCACATTATGATAATATGGCAAAGATTGGGCAAAATCGATCAAACAAGAAAAATAGAATCAAACATTTAGTAAAAATTCTCAGTTTATAACAAAATTGAAGCCGTGCAGGCTGCGTTCTTGCCTATCCAAAAGGTTCTTGTGCTCTTGACTCTATATTCTTCGGAAACAAAAATCACACGTACCTTTATTCAATTGCTATCTTCAAAGTTATATAAGTTTTAGAATAAATCTTTTTACCAGTAAAACATATGCGTCCGTTTCGCCTAAAAGTACAATAAAAGCAATTTGGTAACATTTTCATATGTAACTTTATTCTATGCATAGGTCGACATTGTTATTCGAAAAAGGGCATTTTTATAAATACTTGTATAACAGGTACTTTAAATTGAAATATATATTATAGGTATAAGTTGTGAAAAGCTGTTTCCTAACAATGTACGGGTAATATTTTACAAGAGTATAATATAAGCTAACGCTACCGACGCACGTACAGACAGACTGTAGACCGCTATCTGCCGATACATTATGTGTGATGTTATCGGTGTTAATTCTCACAGAAACTCTTAAACTAATAGACGCCTGTAATTCGACACCGGGGATTTTGGGTTTAGGATATACCGAGTGAATCGTACGATTGCTTCTTTTAATATTGCATGTAAGTACAATAATCGTTACTATAGAATTTTGCGTATCATGTCCAAAGATTATTTTAAGAATATATGATTTTATTTTATTTGTCTGAAAAATACATGACTGTAACGGTTACCGTTACGCACCGGGAACATGCACGGACATGCTTCGTGGGCTCCTCCTTGCCCTCCTTGCCATTTCATCCAGCCCCCAAGGCTCTATATAATAGCAGGGCTATACCCGGTAAAACCAGACAATACTCCTGCACCTTACGCCTGACACATATCCCGAGGACCGCGGACCCCTGGCATATGTGTAAGGCGGACGGATGTGGTAACCCACAAGAGACTGGCCACGAGCCCACCGGTAATATGAAATATATATAGGGTTATGTGATATGATTTTATATTATCTCAAGCAATAAAAAAGAGCATATGACGTAATAAAACGTCAAACAACAATGGGCGTTACTATATAACTTATATACTACTACTATATAACTTAATACAGTCCTCGAGTTGAAGATTTGACACGGACCTTGCTTAAACTACCTTTAATAAATAACTGGAGCTATAACTCTATCTTGACTTACAAAAAAATGGTTCTAATGTATTAGGTATAACCTAAAAATGTATATTCTTACAGAGCTTAGATTTTGTGATATGTATCTAAAGTAAAAACAAGATCAATTGAATAAAGAATAGATTAAATAAAGAAAACTTCACTATAAAATAAACTGAATCGGTCCCGGTTTAAGGCAGGATTCCAGCGCAGATAGCCGAAGGCGCAGGTTCGGACCTTGCCTGAAATCAAGACCGAGTGAAATTTTTTATAGTAGTTTTGTTTAGATTTATAAATCAATCTTCATGCTTATAATGAAAATATAATAAAGATTAAATAAATTTTCATAATAAA
This sequence comes from Chilo suppressalis, assembly GCA_902850365.2. NCBI lineage: Eukaryota > Metazoa > Arthropoda > Insecta > Lepidoptera > Crambidae > Chilo > Chilo suppressalis. The sequence continues at coordinate 24,965,996 of OU963901.1, read as the reverse complement.
TCAAAATTAAAATTATGAATTTTTAAGAATCTATTAACAATTACATCAAAAATCTGTTAAAATTTTTAATAACATCAACACCAACGTCCTGATATGACGGTAACATGGATTTTTTTTAAACCAGTTGCAACACCAGATTCTAACTTGCAAGTGACCTACTCTGACTTACTCCCCCGGCCCCGTAGAGTCCCGAAGACTTTCCATACTGCAGGAATACAACACCAAAGAATAAAAATCCATACACAAAAATCCACGAAAATTCTATGCTCTTTACTTTGCGCCCGGTGGGCCCCGTAGAGCCCTGAAGACTTTCCTTACTGCAGGAATACAACACTAAAGAATAAAAATCCACACACAAAAATCCACGAAAATTCTACGCTCTTTAGTTTCCGCCCGGTGTGCCACGCGCTCAAGACTCGAGTCGACAAGCAGCGAACGAGTGTCGATAGTAATCGACAGGCGGCTAAGCGCGTAAATATCTTGCGATGGCCGCGATAGCCCGCTACCACTAACGTTTATTCGTGTTTTATGTTCGCGCCGCGATCGCGATAATATGACGATTTATTGCCCACTGCTGCTAGATTGTACGGCTACTTGAGATGTTTTGGGCAATGATTAGATGGTGATAGAAGGTCAAGTGACCTTTGCGTTTTAAGTATTTGAGGATTAACGCGCGTGCCTGTATAATGATATGGTTTCGACGTTAACTGACTGCTCGTGTCATAAAGATAGAATAAATGTTGTTTGTGGCAGCATTCTTTAAATGATTTTAATATACTTGTTTTGTTCCGTAAGCTTTTTTGTGCGTTATGCATATGATAAACACACGAAGAAGTGTCTTAAGGATCAAGTAGGTAATGTTTTTGCAATAAAAATTTGTCCAGGCTCCATTTACCGAATGCAGACTTACAGATTGAACTTTCTAAAGCTACATTTTCTAAATTTCGATATTTCAATCGTGGCAAAGATAACATTGCGTACTTGATGCTGTTTGTTAATAAAATGGTTTTATGTTTTATAACTACAAACTGTCTGTGATTAATATAATAATAACAGTTGATTTATTATATTAATCACAGACAGTTTGTATTACAGTATATATATATACTTGGTTATCCAATATATAAGATTCTTATGTCACAGTATTTGTAACAAAACTCATCCGAAACGTCTTGACCGATTTTTATGTGTGTATATTCAGTAGGTGTGAAAATAGGACGTTTTTGTTACGAAAAACTATTTTTCGTACATCTAAGTGTTTGATAAGGATGGTTCGCTCCATTTTTTATTTTCGCACATATGTTTATGATTTATTAGTACGCTATGAAATTCCTCTTTGACTATATTTTATTATTATAATTATAATAAATATTTATACAAAATATTATCTTTATTACAAAGTGGTAAGTATGATATTTTAAGATAAACGCTATTTTTAATTTAAATTATATAAGAAGACAGAATTACTTATTGTTTACCTACTGATGTCATCTAGATAAAGGAGAGAAAATGTTTATTCATCACATACACAGGTGGTCCTGTCTATATGTGATATTTATACTCTTTGACACATATTCAATAGAAAAATTTGTCTGTCGAATAGGTGGAATGGAAATAGACGCTTGATATACGGCTGACCGACGTTCGTAAACAGGGATTATGGCGGATTTATATATAACCAACTCTGTTACTGAATGAAAACGTTGTTAAAACCAAGACTGCCGACAGCAAATCACTCGTCGTAAAATCTTTAGTTTTTTTAATACGTATTAGATGGGATTTATCGACTAATGAAAGTTTTATAGGAGGCGAATATGCGAGATTTAGGTGTAAATAGATGGTTCTGCTGCGTAAACTGGTTATGTTGGTCTATTATTAGTTAAACATTAAAAAAATAATGCCCGCTTGCCCACTCTACCAGATGTAAAAGGTATCAGGGGTCTAGTCACAAACGTAGCTAAAGTGGCAGAAAATATTCAACCTTATCTTGCCAGAACTAAATCCTAAGAGAGAGGATTTTAAGAGAATTGGAGTGCCTGTCTGGGGAAGTAAATAATAATAAATATTTCTCACACTCACTAGTCATTAGCCTAGCCCCAAAGTAAGCACTGTAAATCTTGTGTTATAGAATGCTAAGGTAACGGATAGAATACATATATCGATACATACATAAGCGTATTTTATCTAGAAATATGTATTAACATCTAACATTTTCCTCCACCGGGATTCGAACTTGGGACCTCTGAGTAGGCGACGCCATTTAACCCGGCTTATATACCACGGAGGTCACGGAGGTCGACGGAGTAACCTCCATCTCACAGTACATCTCAGTAAAATATCACTACCTTTTGGTGTTGTTGTGTTTGTGTCGGCAAGTAAAGTTTCAGGGCTCCTAAGTGTCGCCGCACACGGGCCACCGACCACAACCACAAAACGCCGCCACTGGCATATATCTTGTAGTTTTCATACATTTTATATGGACTCGCCACACACGGTACGCCGGTGGCCGCCACACGCTACATATCTTCGTTGCTCGCTTCTTGTGGCCCGCACCGGCCACTTAATGCGCCGATACAAAACGCCGCCACACGTCACTCGCGCGATTCCCCACCCCTCTCTCCCTTACCTTAGTCGACCGCTGTCGCGCGCTTCAGGCACTTTAGTAGCCGCTTCTAGCTTCTCGTGGCGGCGTTTGTGGCTGTGCGTGTGGCCCGTGTGCGGCCACACTTAGGGTAGGGGATTAATTCAGGGTAGGCAACGGTGCCAGTGACATTTTGATACGTAAGTAAGGATACCATTTAGGAATTTCAAAAGTCCCGTCAAAAATTCTAACATTTCGAAAAAAGTCCGGACTTTTTAGTCCTAAAATGGTACCATTATTCACTTAGTTACACAATGGTATGGTATTTAAATCAATATGTACTTTTATTATTCATATTCAATGTTATTTAGAAAACCCGGACAATCTAAAGATCCGGGCAAAGTTCGGACTACAGTCTAAAAGTTCGGATATGTCCGGCCTAATCCGAACGGTTGGTAACCCTCCCTATACGCAAGCGTCTAGAGTCTGTGCGGAAAGAGAATGGGCGTGGCGAAAAACGGAACTAACATTAAGATTTTTATTCTGCAATCAAACCAAGCAATCTGTAAAACGTCAGTTTTGTATTGATACGAATTTGTTTGTTGTTGTGATTTCTTGCGGTTTTTTGGTATTTAATCATGTCTTAAAGGGGTAAAACCTTACAAATACGGTAGAAAAGCACTACAGCGCCCTCCAATCTAAATCCCATTCTCTTTCCGCACAGACTCTATAGGCTATGGTGCCCGTTTACCATCCGGCGAGCCGTACGCTTGATTGCCACCCTTTTAACATAACAACCCACATTGCATTTAAATAAACAAACAGAGACACACTCATACTACAAAGTCTTATAAACACAATGAATCACTATAATAAACAACACAATACACACACGCACACACACACACACACTCACACAATCACATACACCCACACAAACACACTAATTTTGTTTAATTTTTTTCTCATATTTATTTTTTTGTATTTCACTTGGGAATTAATATGTATTTGAGTTCCTTATAGACGGTTCGGAGGTGGAGAGACTGGTAATCTGTAATACAGGTCAGGTTATGTGAGAGAAGAAATAAAGAAATTATTATTACATTTTGCATTAAATTCTGGTATTGCTGTACCACGGTTCCTAAAGATTGAGGTTTCTCTGTGATTAGAAGCCAGTGACTTGATTAACGAAGCCGAGCCCTATACGTTATTGAATTTGGGTTCGCGAGTTGTTATTGCTTACCTAATATAGGCTAGAAGGTTTAGCTTATATGAAAATTTACGGGTGGCCTTCCAGCTTATATAACTAATTTTTCACTTCATAGACAACTGACGCTTCATAGACTGCTTTGGAGGCTTTCTGCATCAGACAGAGTTAGAGCAACTCATTATAAAGGCAAATGTTGTTTATAATATCAGGAGCTCGATGGCGCAAGTGGTTAGCGCGTTCGGCTGCGATCGTGAAGTTAAACAACTTTCACAGTAGTCGGCCATTGGATGGGAAACCAAAAATTTACTGTCTCGAGCTCCTCCGTGCTTCGGAAGGCATGTTAAGCCGTTGGTCCCGGCTGCATATGCAGTCTTTACCACCCACAATTAATAGGTTAATGATGATGATGACATGGAACATTGTTTTTGTTTATCGATTCCAATCAAACTGCACCGAGATACCCTAAAACTATGATTTTATACCATAAATCCTGCTATTTAGGTTAAACAGATTATCTTAGTGTTTTACGTTCCGATCAAACGAAATTTAGTGGGGGTAATAAAATATATTTATGTGCGCACGATCGTGGGATGAGCTGCTGAAGTGCTTTACGGCGGCTTAGAGGTCGAATGTTATTAGTTTATTAGAGATTCATGATAAAATGGCGGTTATCGTATACGCCAACAAGTCATGCATGTGAAAGAATGGATTATGAAATAGGTATGTGTATATTGTGTTCTCATTGTAGTCATACATTTCTGCACGTGGAATTTGAACCAGATATATGGGCTGTCAAAAATCGGAATGAAGGTATGTTTCTGAATGCAATTCGTATTTTATCGAAAACAATAAAAAAAAAGCCTTGCCGTATAACTATTGATGATTGCTGTTAAAATCAAGTAACCACAAACTGTAAAATTTTCGCAATAGTTTGTTAACCGTATGTTAAGTACCAAAAAGTTCAAAATCAGTTGGATTTCTGAATTTGACAGTTTCGTGGAACTTCACCTGTGTCTGTCTGTACAAAAAATCAAATATCACAGAAAACTTGCCACAGTATCGTTTATCCTTAGTGATAGATCTTTATCCATCACTAAGGTTCCTCACACCTACTTACTTCATTAAAAACTTGCCTTCTTTAACTAAAAAGGAAAACTATTGTATTCTGAAATATAGTTTTTAAAATTACTAATATTTTTCCAGCGGCAATGATACCCGTTACACGAAGGGTTTTCTACATTTTTTGTTATAATGCTTCTCTCAGATCTAAGTGACGTAGTTTTGGTACTAAAATGATATAAAATTAGCGTTCGAATTGAACTTTTAATGATTAACCTTCAGCTGCAAACACAAAGATATCGTCTCTCACAACGTCTTTAGTATCAAAGTACTAAAATAAACTAAAATTTGCGTTCGAATCGAAATTTGAATTATTGACCTTCAGCTGCAAAGACAAATTTATCGACTCTCACAACTTCTTTAGTGCCACAGTACAAAAACGAGTTAAATTATCGTTTGAATCGAAATTTGAATTGAACGCTTCAGCTGCAAATACAAATTAAAATGAGCTAAAATTTGCGTTCATTTGAATTATTGACCTTCAGCTGTAAATATAAATTTATCGTCTCTAGTACCAAAGTACTAAAATGAGCTGAAATTAGTGTTCGAATCGAACTTTAAATACAATTTTTATCGCCTTCACGACCTTTTATAAGCGTGTCAAAATATCGCCCTTCAAACTATCGTCTAGCATCTATAGACACGCAGACCGATAATTCATTACGATAGAAGTAATTCACGAACACTAAGTTTAGCGCAATTAGTACCAAAGCAACCCAAAGCTTCGTCTCGCAGGTGTAGGAGAAGCATAATGGTGACTAGGTTTAGGAACGAGTACATTATATACATTCCAAAGTATAGTCCGGAAATAGAATACGAAAAATTTGTTCTCTTCCTCTCTACTGACATTGTTCAATCACGTTTCACATCAAAGAGCGTGCTATCAAAACTCCATTACATTAAAACGTTAAACACGTCTGTTTGTCTGTCTGTCACCGGAGGAGGTTCAGTGGCGCCACCTGCCAATCAAGCCGGATCCGAGTGTTTGTGTTTTGGGAGAACTAATTTATTTTCGAGTCGGAAATCTTTCCGCGCTCGGAGATTTATTTGGATGATGAGAGTGTGTGTATTTATGCCAGTTTCATTGGTGGTATTTCATTGGTACGTTAAAATTTGTTGCTTCTGGCAAATCTATTTTTTTATAGTTTTTTAAAGAGGTAAGATATAACGTAGTTTCTACTTCCTTTCAAGCAACTTCCTCGGAACAGCTGAAAGTAAATAAATGGCCTCATAAGTAAGGAGAGTAAATGCGGACTGGGCATGGATTCTAAGCTTGTGCGTTTGTTCTGACCTCAAATCATTGTTAGCCGGTGTCGTTAGCAACAACAAACCTCTATAGTGTTCCACACTTAACTGGCAACCGAATAGAAATCATGTCGTTAACAATCGCCCTTCCACGTTGTTTCCCCAGACGGGCGGTTCCATTGGTCTCTTCATCGCTTAAGCCAGAAATTCACTTGGTGTCAAGGTTCAAAGAGATGTGTGATAAGGGCGCATTTACCCTAGGATGCTCCTCCTTGTGTCGCACTTGTTGCGGTCTTCGGCAATGTGTAATGCATCGCCGACCTGTTTTGTTGCTGTCGCCGATCTGGTCTGTCTGGTCTGGCTTCTACCTCTTGGTCGCCTTCCTCTACTTTTCCTATAACCAAGAGTACTTTCAAGGTGTCGCTTATTATCCTGGCTATGTGACTATCCCAAGGGTGAAAAGGGCCTAAGCCCGTGGTGCCAGGCTTCTAGGGGAGACGCAAACCGTACGGAAATATGCATAATGAACCACAACAAAATCCACACTATTTTAACACTCCTTTTTACACCTGTGACCGCAGCCGAGTTTTCCATATTACCTGGAAACACTGAAGTTCACAACTGTGTGTTTCCAGAGATCTTTTATTCCACAGAGAATAAAGTTATGGAATGCGCTCCCCTTGACCGTTTCTCTGAGTACTATGACATGGTTCGCTTCAACAGAGGCTTACATAGTGTTCTACGAAAGGCAGCGGCATGGTTGTGTCACTGGCATTGCTGATGACCATGGGCGCGATGACCACTTAACATCAGGTGGCGCGTACCGCTCGTTTGCCTTCGGAGGCAAAAAAAAAATTGTATCGTTTTGTAGAAATATAAAATAAATTTATACAAAATTTATAACTTTGCTACTACGAGCCTGTAAATTTTGGACTATGCGAGACTCGCATAAAATTGACATTTCTTCTGAAAAGGAGAAAGCGATGGTGCAGCTAATAACGTCACTATCTATACAGGGCGACCCACGGGTTTGTCGCACGGAGGAAAAGTATGAAATATTGAAGATAGGATATTTTACTGAAAGAAGACATCATTTTATTTTTAATAATAAGTAGAACTGCATGCACAGTTTTTAAAAAATCACCTGCCAAAACCGGGACTCAAACTCGTGAAATACGAAACAAAAACACATGTATTTTATGATAACCGTCGAAATGGTTAATCATGAGGAATATTTTTTCTTAAATAACATAGCATTAAAAAAAGACAGTACAGAAAAGTCGCAGTTTCATTTAGTGATTCTTACTGCTGCATAAGAAGATTTTCCTATCTACATTTCACCGAGTAAACTATTAATTGGCAAACTATTAAAAAGGCTATTAATTCGGTTCTGAAAATATTGCAAAGGAAGTATCGGTTTTCTCAGTGTTGTTGTTTTTCCACGGAACTGTTGATTGGTGGAGAGCTTTAAGCATATTATATGCATACCTGGCGGGCGGATGGCGTAAGTTACGGGTTCCTATTAGAGTCCACTGCGGCCATCAAAAAGATCTAACGCTGAAAACAAACATAAGCAAACCACAAATACATACTATAACGGAGGGTTGACACTTCGTCAAGGTAAATGTATTTTTTACTTTAGAATTAGGCAAGTTTTTACTTATTGGCTCGATTAAACTTTGTCGTTAGCCCGAATACGAGTGCCAATGGAATTCGGGTAAACGAATAAGTATATTTATATAGATTTCCTTTTGTTTTCTTGACACCGTCTTCCAGCCCGTAATTTAAGTGTAAATATTGCTTCGGGTGACCGAATTCAGGTAATGTCATTTATGCACCTGGATACTGGCTAACAACCAAATGTAATTGCGCCATTATATTATAAGATACAATTTTATGTAAGGCGTGATGACAACAGGCTATGTGACAATATGAAAAATAACAAACTAATTATTGGCATGTGTATTTAACGTGAACGTTGGAAGCGATTTCACTATTCTGACAAACAAAGTAGTTGATAATATTACTAAAAATCATGAAAAAGAAAAGTATTTTTTAAGATTTTGTCACGTGACCGAAATCGCCTAGGATTGGTGACGTCTAAAATGACGCCACCTGCTTGTAAACATCATCCACATAACTCCATTGACGTTTTGTAACGATGACGAGACAAATAACTTCAGTTTACACAATGTTTATTTTAGAGACTTACAGATAAGAAACTGGATGGATACAAGAATATTTATTTATGTGATTGATTTATTGAATAAATGGATATCAATCACATGAATGTATGGAAAGGATTTGGTCAATTTTATCTCTTACAGCAGCAGCTCACAGGTTTTATTTACGACTTAAAGAGAATTTTTCTCACTCCTGATACCAGTTATTATTGTAAAAAGATAACATTGTATATCTTACACATGTTTCGTTCAAAATACATTTAATTTGTCAACATTACAATAAAGATGCGAGTGGCAGCCCTGTCGGCGCGGCTTCGGTACAAAACCGTCATCGCACCGTATGTTTACGATTATCGCTGGAAAGAGGGCATATTTCGTCGGACGTCTTACCGGGGATCAAGCCATAGACTAAAGATCACAGAATACAGATACCACACAGATATGTTTTTCTTTTTTCCTGACTCTTAATACACACTATTTTTATAGCGGATTTTTAAGAATCTTCGATCAACAATTCTGTAGATTACGTACGATCAGCGCTTAAAATCCGTCCCGGTAAATATAGCCTTACTTGAAGCGTGAGATCTTATTTTAAATTAGTTCGGTGAATACAAAATGAAGTAATTCGCTGGCCAATGACTGGTAAAAATAATTTATTTTTTGGGTCATAAGGTGGATTTCACATTTTCCTTTTTTCGCCTTTATCATTTTTTTCCAAGTATCAGATATAATTAATAAAAGTAACAAGAGTTCGTTTTATAAGATAAAAGGTCGTATGTGCGAAATAACATTTTGTTATAGGTATGTAACCTTATTCCTTTGGGAGATAGTTGTTATAAGGTTCAACTTAAACTGTTTTAAAACATTTGTCTTTGTTTATTGGGAATCGAATGTAGCTAAGTTTAAACATACGCGGACAGTTTTTAGCTCTGATTTTGTAAGCCACCCGTTATCTATAGAATTGTTGATCAAAGGACGTAAGTATAATACTAACTTTAGGTTGATATTGAATTATAATTATAAATAAAAAATAAACTTAAACATGTCACAGCAAATTACGCCATTCTATAAAGCTAGAAATAAAGTGTTGCACTAACAAATCTAGTCGGCCAGAAGACTGACTATTCCCCACTGAGACTAAGAAAAGTATATAAGTATTCTTATTAAGAAATATATATAAACATCCATGACTTAAGTTATGCTCGTACTCATTATATTAACATGTGCCCCACCGGGATTTGAACTCGCGACCTCTGAGTAGGTGACACCTTGAAACCACATTGAGCGTACATATGTGATATGTCCTATCACTTTATTATTTTTATCACGTAATTGACATTCCTTTCATTTAAAATGCTATGTTATTTAGCAAAAAATAATCCATATGATTAACCCTTTCGATGGTGATCATAAAATATGTCGTGTTTTTTTTTCGAAATTTTACAAGCTTGATTCCTAGTTGTAGCAGGCGATTTAAAAAAATCTGTGATGCAGTTCTAGTTATTATTAAAAATAAAATGATATCTTCTTTCAGTAAAATATCCTATTTTCAATATTTAATATACTTTCCCTCCGTGTGAGGTAGCCGCCCTGTATATTAGCTTAGCAATATATCAGTTTACTCAAATAAGTAAGCTAATACAACGACAACCTCCGTGACAACCTTACTATAAATAAACATGAGCGGTTGTATGTGCCTGTCTGCGCAATGATCCTACGTGATCTTTGACGAAGTGTCTGACAGTTGTTTGTTTTACATACAATATTTACGGCGCCAATTAGAAGCCCCGCATATTAACTGCGGGATGAATTTATGCCACAAATAACGGCCTATCCTAAGTACCCGTATTTATTTAGATAACTAACTTTGACTAGGTATTTTGGGATGGGTAAGCAACTTTTTTTCTGGTGTCTGTCAGTGACGTGGTCTGTCAGTGTCATGGTAATGCAAAACAAATTAAACAATTGGCATATTTATGACGAAGCATAACTTAGAGAAGCTCTAATTTTCTGATATGTTTTATTCAGTAAAAGTCTGACAGGTACCGTGATCCACCATACGGGCCCAGTAGGTGGGTGCTAACGACCGCAGATGCAGCCGGGACCGATGATGCCTAAGCGTGCCTTCCGAAGCACGGAGGAGCTCGAGATAATAAGTTTTCGGTCACCCATCCAATAACCGACCATTGCTAAAGTTGCTTAACTTTCACGATTGTAGGCCGAATGCGCTAACTGCCTTCTTCCTCAAGCTCCTCTAATATATCCGTGATACATCATTTATCCATAATCCATGAGGAATTCACAACCGCTCCTAAGCTTTTCTTTAGTGGAAACAAAAAAAATAACTATATTCTATGCTTTTTTGTCGTATTGTCCGCAAACTAATCATCATCATCATCAGCCTATTAATGTCCCTACTGCTGGGGCACAGGCCTTCCCTATGGATGGAATAGGGAGATTGGACCATGACCAGATGCAGACAGGATCAACGGCATAACGTGCCTTCCGAAGCACGGAGGAACTCGAGATAGAAGATTTTTGATCACCCATCCAATGACCGACCACTGCGAAAGTTGCTTGACTTCAACGATCGCAGCCGAACGCGCTAACCACCTGCGCGATCGAGTTCCGCAAACTAATACAACTGGTTTTTTCATAATGACATTAGACGAGCCGTACTCCTTTGAAACATTTGCCCTTAAAAAAATACTAAGCTAGCTGTCTGTGACTTCACCGGAAAAACGTCACATTTGTCGGTGGCTTGACTATCAGTCGTTATGGCATGGCGTTATCAGTATCAGTGCCATAAACAAGGATGTTTACGTCGCTTCCGGTGTCGGCTAACCATCGCTTACTCTACTTTACCATTGTTCTTTCTACCTTCCATCTTGTGTTAGTTAGCTTGATTGATGAGAATGCGTAATAAAGAAATGGATAATTTTGAATAGCTGCTGTTAAAGTTATTTGTTATTTTTCATGTTAAAGAGGGTAGCAAGCAAGCGTGGCCCGCCTGGTAGTAAGCGGCCAGCATAGTCTATACGCTTCATCATCATCATCATCAGCTTATTAATGTCCCTACTGCTGGGGCACAGGCCTTCCCTATGGGATGGAATAGGGAGATTGGGCCCTGAGTACGGATTGGCGGGTGCTAACGACTGTAAATGCAGCCGGGAGCAACGGCTTAACATGCCTTCCGAAGCACGGAGGAACTCGAGACTATAGACGCTAGAGACACCAATATATATATATATATATATATATGGTGTCTCTAGCGTCAATATATATATATATATATATATAATACAAGCGGCCCGCCGTCGCTTCGATTCGGTGTAGAGCTGAAGTGTAGACTACAGTTTTTCTTCTCAGGCTTGTATTACACACAATGACATTCATCTATGATTCTTCTTATACCTGCATGCAAAGTCTCAGCCCGATCGGTTTAAAATTGACAAAGTTTCATACAAACTTTCATTCCCTATTTTATCCCCTTGGGGGTAGAATTGATCAAAATCCTTTCTTAGCGGATGCCTACGTCATAACATCTACCTGCATGCCAAATTTCAGCCCGATCCGTCCAGTGGTTTGGGCTGTGCGTTGATAGATCACTATGTCAGTCAGTCACCCTTGAGATGTAATAAGATGTCATCATGTTTTTTTCACGGCGCGAATTCAAACCATAAGAAATAACGAAGCTTCACAAAAATTAAAATAAATATAAATAAATATACAAAAATGCATCAGCTAATCGACCAAAATGTATGAAACACCTTATTTTTTTCGCGATTTCAGAATTGGTCCCATAGTAAAAGTTGTTCCCGTTGATGGGTAGAATTACCCCCTAAGAGGTTGTTGGTGTTAATAAAAATAACCCTGTATATATATGTATGTATATTGTCGCGTGTGACGCTCGTGACGCATTTCCGTTTTGTCTTTTCCTTAGGATTTTTCCTTTTACAAACATCCCGTACGAAAAGAAGTTTCACTTCACAAAATATTTGGGTTTACGCAACGAACACAAAATCATGTCTAACATAATTAGTTTATTTACACAAGCCATTGGGACATTCAAACTCGGCAACCCACAGCAGCGCGACCCACCCCGCGTGTCATTTGTTTGTCAACCCGTCCGTCCGTATCAAAGACCACGTCTCCATCTAATGGACTTCGACTGCGCAATGTTTACATAAAATAACAAGCGTGGCTCTCGCATATTTCCATCGTTGATGAATTAAATTAAAAACCGGCCAAGTGCGTGTCATGCCTCTAGCTGTGGAGGGTTCCGTAGTTGCCTATCTATGTTACTATTAATGTTGTCTTCTAAGGGATTTTTAATCGGTAAGAAATTTTCTTTAACCAAAATTACTCTTAAACTAATTAATCTATCTGTACCGTTATACTTTTTCTTGAAAGTTCATGAAAAGCGCTATTATCATGAATTTTTCCAGGGTTTTCAAACAAATAGTTTGGCTTTTAGACGAAGAGGAAGAGGAGCCCTACTTGAACAAAACTTAACACTTTAAAGTTTAATATTTCGCAAAAATAAATCGAAAAATAGTCTTAAGAACACCTAAGTAATTTTATAGGACCTATTTAACAATACCCCACACAATAGGGTAGAGGGTTGCGTACCATTATCTATACAACATTAGACACTATATTATAATATCAAACAAAAAATGGCAAAAAATACTTGTGTTTTATGGCAAACCCCTTAAATATTTATTTTATTCCGTTTTTAGTTTTTGTTGTTAAAGCGGCAACAGAAATAGTTACATTATCCGTGAAAATTCGACTATCTAACTGTTACCTGAGATACCTGGTGACAGACAAACAGACGGACAGTAGAGCCTTAGGAATAGGGACCCGTTTTTAGCCTTTAGGCAAGCAACCCTAAAAATTGCCTCTCGCTATCTACGTAGGTAGATAATTAGGAAGGCGAACGCGTTAATAAACTGACATGTTTGTTTTGGAGAGAAAACAAAGTGGTCCAAGGGTTGGCTTTTTTCAACCGTATGAATCAGTATGAATTGTGTTGTGAATTCGATTAGTATGAGTGGTAACGTCTGTGTATATTGGAATACTAGCGGCCCGCCCTCGCTTCGCTTCGGTGTAGAGCTGAAGTGTAGACTACAGTTTTTGTTCTCAGGCTTGTATTATACACAATAACATTCATCTATGATTCTTCTTATACCTGCATGCAAAGTCTCAGCCCGATCGGTTTAAAATTGACAAAGTTTCATACAAACTTTCATTCCCTATTTTATCCCCTTGGGGGTAGAATTGATCATAACATCTACCTGCATGTCAAATTTCAGCCCGATCCGTCCAGTGGTTTGGGCTGTGCGTTGATAGATCACTATGTCAGTCAGTCACCCTTGAGATGTAATAAGATGTCATCATGTTTTTTTCACGGCGCGAATTCAAACCATAAGAAATAACGAAGCTTCACAAAAATTAAAAAGATCGAATTTCGAATTCGAGGCCTGTTGCACACGAAGGAGCGTTTATTGCAGTAGACCAAGCCCCTTTCAACAACGTTGGGCAAAGTAGAAAATTACATACTTATATTCAGAGGTATCAGATACGCTAACAATGTCGCGAATTCAATATTCTCATCTCAAAAAATTTCTAAAGCGCCAAAAAAGTTTTCACTTAAAAAATCCACTTTCATATTTTAAAAGTTTTAGCAGTTATTCTCAGTAGCAAAACATCAAAAAAAATTTAGAGCACACGTTCTAATGAGATTTAAAAGTGCTTCCTTTGCTAGATCAAGTACAAACATTTGATCGCTGTTGAATTGCGTTTTCAATTCGAAAAAGTGGACGCGAGCGGAGAGGCATTTGAGAAGTAAGTATTTGAAAAAACTAATGCTATCATATCACACATTGGCAAATACCGTGCGATAGTCTCGACGATTCCCTTCTCGAAAACACTGATGCCAGATTGGGGGGATTGCGGATTCCCCTCAAATTCGGGAAGTTTTTAAAGCGATGGTGGGAGATTTTGGGGGGAAAATATTTTTGGGGGGATTATTGGGGGGAAATATATTTGGGTTTGCGGGAAATGGGGGTTTTTTAATTCCATTTTTTTTAATAATATCATTTCATAAACTTTTAATTGGTAAAAATTCGCAATCGACAGTCAATCAACAGTCTCTCTTTTTTATGCGGTATAGATGGAGCATGACAAGGATCTAGACTATTGTCGAATTTAATTTTATTAGGCTTAGAGAATCATGCAAGAATCGCGCCCACTGAACAGTGTTTATTATGTAAGCCCTATTCAGACCCCTAAGTTCAAAGTCCACTTAAAAAAGTACTCTTCAGTCCATTTCATCTAACTCAGTCGCTCGGTCAGTCAAGTCATAAATACATATTTTGTAGTAAATATTGTATTTTTAATAAATATTTTGAATGTTGGGTTTTTTGCTTTGAAACCTATTTTTTTGGGGGGATTTTGGGGGGATTTCGGGTAAGTTTTGGGGGGAAGGCGAAATGGCTTTCTGGTGACACTGCTCGAAAATTATGCTATAATTATGTAAAGGAATTCATACAAGGAATTATAAGTAGTTAAAATACACTATGCAAAAAAAGCAAACATGTTGCTTTTTTAGGAAAATTCTTATTAAATCTCCACACTAGACGTCTTTAGTAGTAATAAAAATTTATTTATTTTTGTAATTTTTGAGCGCTTCTAGTTTCTTTAAAATACAAGTTATCGAAAACAGGAAGACATAGGACACAGAATGAGTAAAATTGTATTTAATTTAAGAACATCAACTCTTTAGTGATAAAAATCAAGGTGTCGGTCGAAAAACATTGTCTGCCTCCCTTCTTAAGCCCAAAACTGACCAAGCCACTTCAAATTGCATTGACAGCGCCTGACTGCCCCATTAGCCATGCCGCTCTGACTGCTTGTTTGGCAGCCGTTCGCCTGACAGATGAGATCAAATGCTCAGTAGTAGGGTAACCATTAAATAAAGTAAAAAAAAATAAAGGCAACTACTGACATAGATCCGGATATTCCGGATCCGGATGACCAAAAATTTACTATCTCGAGCTACTCTGTGCTTGGGAAGGCACGTTAAGCCGTTGGTCCCGGCTGCATCTGCAGTCGTTAGCACCCACGTGGCCAGGCCCAAACTCCTTATTCCATCCATAGGGAAGGCCTGTGCCCCAGCAGTGGGGACATCAATAGGCTGAGAATGATGATGATTAAATTTAGTAAAAAAAAAACAACATCATAGACATAATAACAAAAAAAAAACGGAGATTCCGGAACTTAGTGAATGCATGTGAATGGTACGATTTATTCATACAGTAATTTTAACAGACAAGGAGGTAAAGAGAAACAAAATTTTACAGATTTTACTTGAGATTTGCATATTTAAGATATTGCAGGTCAACAAAAGTCGGTAGTGTTCTGCTACAACAAATATATTCGCAACTACTCTCACAAACTTCAATGAAGGTGGCGTGATTTTCTCTACTTGTCACTTCTTATTCAAGAATCCGGTCTCAATTTCCGGATATTTCGAACTTATCCGGAAGAAAGACAACCCTACGCAGAAGAATTTTGCGCTCGACTTATTAGCAATGGCGTCGCCTTATTGAACGATTTGAGGTTCCATGTCAAATGTGGTAATCTCAACGCGCCCTGTCAGTTTTGCTTAAACAAGTGACAAGTAAATTGATGATATTGCAACAACCATCCAATGCTACTGTGCGTTTATAAGATTATTAATTGCTTTGCGAAATCAGCTTATGAAATATTTTTGATATCGGGGCTTAATACTGAGGTATATTATTTATTTGCGTTCCCAAAGTCTTAACTCAGGATTTCAGTTAACTCTGTAAAGTTATTAACTATTTCGGATATAAAGACGCACGATTCTTAAAAGCGTGTCGACGACACGGCGCTTTTACACGCTATACTGGCAGGTATGTACCTGGTCGTTTTTCCTAACTAGAGACGAGGTCCGGGTCTCAGATACGCCCTCTAGTTGAGCCGACCCCCACAGGTTCGAGTGGTCTAGAGACTCCAGACGGAGAGGAGACTCCCCCCGTATGGAAATGCCAACCGCCTGGAATACCTCTAGAGGCAATCGCACATTCTCGGCTTGAGGTCCCCAAAAGCATACACACTCAAAAAAAGGCGCGTTTAAAAGATGTGGTGTGCACAGGCCCTTACTTATTTCATTTATATTATTTGAAATAATCATTTAAAGCGTGATTTTGGTCATTTATTCTTTTCTACCAATTCGGTAGTAGCCAGTCACAAACAAAAAATACTTCTGTACAACAGAACTTACAAATTTATATTACTGATCTAAAACAATTGTCAATGTCTCATCGATTCGACGGCTAAAACAATAATGATCAATGAACGTTTCTGATCGTCAATAATAATTCTGTGTTGTTCACTAGGTCAATGGATAGAGTTGGAAGGTCAGATCAATCTCTGTGCAAGAGGGGGACAGGAGGGAGGTACTTGTTTGATGCTTGTTTTGGATTGCTATAATATTTAAGATAAAAACACAAGGAGCTCGATGGTGCAAGTGGTAAACGCGTTCGACTACGATAGTTGAAGTTAAGCAACTTTCGCAGTGGTCGATCATTGGATGGGTAACCAAAAATTTACTATCTTGAGCTCCTCCGTGCTTCGGAAGGCACGTTAAGCCGTTGGTCCCGGCTGCATCGCAATCGTTAGCACCTACACCTACCAATCCGCACTGGGCCCGTGTGGTGGGTCATGGCCCAATCTCCCTGTTCCATCCATAATACAATACAATACAAAACACTTTATTGAACACCACAGCAAACATTACACTAAATACAGAGCCATTTAAATTAAGTGTTACAATGGGCGGCCTTATCGCTAAAAGCGATCTCTTGCAGATAACCTTTGGATGGAGAGGATTAGAAGTAAGTGGGAGAGACGGCGGCGTAAATTACAGTGTAATTTATTAATATATACATATACATACACAAACAAATACACATACATTTTATATTTATAAATAGGTATATAAGGTACAGGCGCCGAAGGCGCCCGGCTCCTAGGATAGCCCACTTTATAAAAAAAACAGTTATAATAATGAAGGCCTGTGCCCCAGCAGTGGGGACATTAATAGGTTGGTGATGGTGATGCTATATATTTTAGGATACTGAGTCTACAAGGAACCGTTATTGTGTCGCTATGTCTACCCGTCTGTTTAAATAAAAAAGTTAACGTGTCTGAGTGTGAGTAAGTGAAGAGTTGAATCACTTCGTTTTTCTTTTCTTGTTATAGCGGATTAAACAAAGTGCTTTCATTGAGTATATTTACTATCAATATTATTCATATTTGGTTTTAAATAAAACCGTGCAAGTTCGTGCAAAGTCTATTTGTTACTCGATACAAATTTGAAACAGTCTAGGTGAATAAGCTTTTTTTTTGTCTAGTACATATAGGGTTGCCACCCGTACTTTATTATTAAGTATTATACGTTATTTCGGGAAATTTTACTCTTTACTTTATGCCAAATAGTACGCGAAACTTTATTTAATGTCATTTGATCACTCGTGGATTAATTTTACATAAAATATACAAAAAGAGGTTGATAGGAAGAATTTTTGCGTAAAACGGACAGAAAGTATGAATATTACAATTCCTGCTACATTTTTGTGGCTGTATGCTTTTGTATCATGACCTTTCGCATTGCGGAAAAAAACTACAGTAGCCGCAAATTATTTATTAAAAGTTGCTAGTAGCAACGTAAAATATATTTTTAAGCTTACTAATAAATTGGAATAAAAAGTACTTTATTTTGGACACAATGTACTTTTTTATTGTACCTTTAATGTCCAATGTACTTTACTTCGACAAAAAAAAGGTGGCAACCCTTAGTACATATGCAAGTCCTAAATAAAAAATTAATGCAAATTCGAAAGTTTTAAAAGTGTACAGAACCAAAGTACTGTAGTAGTCTAAAAAAAGTCTACCTCCTTATAACAAGGGCTATAAAATTAAAAAGTTGGAATAATTAAAGCTGTGATAAAAAAATGAACTGTATTTAATTGAACAACAACAACTTAAATCGTAATTAAAATATCTTAAAAGAAAAAACACTGGAGAATCATTATACTTACCACATTAATGAATTTAATTTAACTGAAATGGTATCGGTGATGATATTTTAACTTACCAACTCACTATAAATTGCTAATTAACAGTATTGCCATAAAATTAGCTCTTGCACCGAGCACAGCCGTTTTTCTCGGCGTCTGTACGGAGTGTCATGGCGGGGCGGCGCGGCCTGCGGCGAGATCAAAGCCGGCGGCTCCTTTGAAGTGTCGTGTTTCCACCACAACTGGCGCAAACGATGCGTACCGAATGACTGTGACTTGCACTCCTCAAGTTTTCAACCGGTAACTTTGTATTAAAATGTTTTAGTAAATTAAACTCCGTTTTCAAGGAACATAAATTCACTTTATCAAAAACACTAGGTTCACAGTTATACAGTTAAGGATAATTTTAAGTTAAAATTAGTAGCTTAATAATTGTAAGCTTTATTTTAATTGCAAATGGCATTACTTTTGTACATAAAATTAACTGAGATGAGAAGAAAATGTGAAGCTGGTCTTAAAAATATACTTTTTGTGACATTTTAGAAACTGTAAGTAAAGCAAATAGTGATAAGTATGCATCTAAAATCATTGTTTGTTGTTTTTACACATTACTGCTTAATGCTAATAATAATTTAGATTTTTGTAAATGTATTACCTACCTCTAACAATAATAATAAAGTCATAAATAATAATAAAAATAAATATTTCCAACACTCACATCAATTAGCCTAGCCCCAAAGTAAGCACTGTAAAGGCTTGTGTTATGGGATACTAGGGTAACGGATAGAATACATATATTGTACATATATAAGTATATTTATATGAAATACATATTAAACATCCATGACTGGAGTACAAATGCTCGTATTCATCACACAAACATCTGCCCCCACCGGGATTCGAACCCGGGACCTCTCGAGTCGGCGACGCCATGAAACCCGGCGTATAAACCACTCGGCCACGGAGGTCGTCGAAAGTCATCAATATTATGTTCATATTTTTTCATTTTTTGTTTTCTTTCAATGGCGAAAAATTTAAAGGCGGAGTTGCACGTTCCAGCCGTATGACAAGACCCAATACCTATGTGTTTACAGCTGTACACTTTAAAGAATTGAGGATAATTGCATGTGTGCCCCCCCCCCCTCCCGACTTCGCCGCAGTTCACAATCTGCTTCTAAGCAACGAACGCACTTGTTGCCAATTTCATTGAATTATGATCCCACAAAAAAAGCTGAAATTCGTATAGGTACTGCGGAGTTCTAGCCAGAGTGGATAGAACCCAGGGGCGTAACTACTAATTAAAAGATACTGGATTTTTAATTTAATTTTATTTGACTTCAGGCGAATACAAGTTTTTTATCTAAGCTACGCAAGGGTTGGTGCCTGAAGATCGTCTCTTGTATGGAACCTTCTATCAAAAGACAGATGATTCCTTATTTCAAATCTTAAAATCATGACATTAACTTTTTAATATAATAATAATATATATTACCCGTTACATCAAATTCGTGAAACATTAAACACACTTTCCATAGCAATCTGTAGTACCTGTAATGTGAGACTCTTGAGTTCCTTACCTACGTTATATAAGTTCATTATGGTTATGAATCAAAATTCAGATAATAATTGGGTAAGTTCTTAAGGAGATAGTAAGTTTGAGCAAAAAACATATTGTTATGTAAATAAGCCGTTCATTGAATTTTAAAACAGAATACAACAGAAAACTAATATAATAATGTTCTTCATTAATATTGGATAGATTATTAGAGGTAATAAATTTAAAACTTATTACTGTGAGAGCAATAAAAATATTTCTATTCTATTCTACATATTATTAATAAGCAGTAAATACTGGTGAATTGCACAAGTTGCAACAAACATCAAATCAAAGTATGCCACACCGCCATAAAAACCACACTTAAGTATAAACTATG
This sequence comes from Chilo suppressalis, assembly GCA_902850365.2. Taxonomy (NCBI): domain Eukaryota; kingdom Metazoa; phylum Arthropoda; class Insecta; order Lepidoptera; family Crambidae; genus Chilo; species Chilo suppressalis. Next base: position 24,945,612 of record OU963901.1, on the reverse strand, counting down.
CACGGTGTTGACTGAAATATTTTATTACTAATCAATTATACTAAAGCAGTTTAAGTAAGCAAGTTACGAACTTAGCAGATTGCATTTTATGTGAATTGCGCTGTTTAAACATTATTATGAATGGTACAATTCGCATCGTTATTCTTGTTATTTAAGGAAATTATGAGGAGCTCGATGGCGCTGGTGGTTACCGCGTTCGGCTGCGATCGTTGAAGTTAAGCAGCTTTCCCAGTGGTCGATCATTGGATGGGTGACCAAAATCTTCTATCTCGAGTTCCTCCGTGCTTCGGAAGGCACGTTAAGCCGTTGGTCTCGGCTGCATCGGCAGTCGTTAACACCCGCCAATCCGCACTGGGCCCGCGTCGTGGGTCATGGCAGAATCTCCCTATTCCATCCATAGGGAAGGAATGTGCCCCAGCAGTGGGGACATTAATAGGCTGATGATGAAGGAAATTATGATAATGTATTGGGGTAATGTATTGACGTGCTCATAGTCTATATCATGCTATAGGGAATTTCTATGTCAATAGAATGGGGTAGTATTATCATTTATACCCTTATAACATAGTTTGATATAGAGTATCTACCGAGTAGCTTTCCACATAATAATAATATAATATTTCCAACACTCACACCAATTAGCCTAGCCCCAAAGTAAGCACTGTAAGGCTTGTGTCATAGGATACTAGGGTAACGGATAGAATACATATACAGTACATATATAAGTATATTTATATTGAAATACATATTAAACATCCATGACTGGAGTACAAATGTTCGTATCGGGTCGTGTCGAGTCGGCGGCACCATGAAACCCGGCGTACAAACCACTCCGTCACGGAGGGCATAAAAATCTTTGTCATGCAATAGGGAATTTCCATGTCAATTGAATGGGTAATATTATCATGCATTCGTTTATATCATAGATTAATGTAGAGTATCCACTGACTTTCCGCATGTATTTATTTGACTTCACTAATGAAATCACGCAATGAATTTTGATGTGATTTTCATTTAACCATCAGTTAGATAGACAGTCTACACACTAAATACATCGGCTGCGAAAATTTCACCTGTCTAGCGAAAACGGTTCATGACGGTTCAGCCTGGTGACAGTCAGATGGACAGTGAAGTTTTAGCATCTGATAGGGTCTCGTTTTTACCCTTTGGGTACGGAACCCTAAAAATGAAACGTGTTGAGCAACAAGCAATCTTGGTAATTTAGATTCCCTCTTGGACTGGATAAAGTTGAATTTAATTAAAAGAAAATCTTTAGGTGAGAATAAGTTAAATTCGGATTTCTCCAAAAGTAAAATTATTCTGTTATAATCTGAAGGAAATTTTACTAGAAAAAATTTCACGCGGACCAGGCAGCAGACGGGATTCGAATCCGCACTTTTCGCTATCCAGGCGAATGCACAAACCATTATATTACCCCGACCCTGATGACCGTGTCGAATTTTCTCTAGTATTTCTTAGGCTGCAAGGCAGCGCCATCTCTTCGCAATTCAGGTGTCCCACAATTTACACCTACCAATTTGTATTCTGTTTTGTTAGATTGAAACATGCCACCACAGAGTTAGTTCCGTGTAAACATATATTTTTTTACATACTAATCCAGCCATACACGTCAAATGTCTGACTTGCGCCGTCATTCAATAAGTTCCTTAACACCAATGATGTATAATCATAATCAAAATCATATATTCAGTTTTGGCTGTTACAAGCACTCGTGAATATCTAGAAGCTACGGCATCGGTTCGCAATTCTACGGCGGAAGACCTTGTACCGAGAAGAACCAGCAAGAAACTCAGCAAGGGCCGTTTTTGAAGTGAAAAGCGGCGTTGTACACTTTTTTTGTATGGGTAAAAATGTTAAACTAGCGTCAGGTTAACCACGTGAGCTGATCGCATCATGACACACAATAAAATTGGAAAGGTTGTTGACTTTCAATATATTGGACGAAACATACTTAGTAATATTTTATTTTACCGTATTATAATAATAAGTATTTATCTAGGACGTCCACGTGGCAGCTTTATTGTGAAGAAAATGCATTTTTTTACAATAGATGTCGCTAGGTGCGCCTTAATGTGATTCATGTAAGTTGATTTCTTTGCCATAGATGTCGCTAAGTGCGCTTAAACGTGATTCATGTAAGTTCATTTTGTGAGAGATAAACTTTTTTAATGTAATATAAATTGTCATGTTTGTGTACGATAGCGCAATAAATAAATATTGTATTCTACCACATACATGATAGTACTTTTATACTGATAATTAAAGCAATTCGTGCATAATTATTCCCCAACCATTCCAAAATATCAAAAATGCACAACGTTAATATTCAAGTTTTCACTTCTGCCGGCACTCCCGGAGTGCAACCCGTCGTTTTTTTTTCTCCCTGTTTCTTTATTTACAGAGTCGCCAAGTTTCTGAGATGATTCATGAAGTCACCTTTTGTTAGATAATGATTAAATATACATTAATTAATATCGTAGGTGTTGTAGACCAGTCGGTAGAGGCATGATGGAGGAAGCACCCCTTGGTAGTAGGTACGGTGGCGAGGAATGAGAGAGATGTTTTTTTTTTGCTTTTTGGTCTCAGGTTTGGGTTAGGTTAGGTTAGGTTAGGTTCATTGTTTCTGATATTTATTTCAAATTAGAGTGCTATAAATATGTCATGCTGTGAATGTTATTTGTATTAGTTAGTGAAGCTCTTACGCGCAATATGAAGTCTTGAACAAAAGAAAGGTTTTTACCTCAGATTTACATCAGATTTGGCAACTCCATAAAAAGCTCACTTGATTACGACAGTCGTAATTTTTTTCCCTTTTTTATCATATACTAAAATTTATTTAACGAGTGATCTTTGGTCATAGCAACATAATTACTACCTATATTTTTGTCCAACAACTTTAAATGTAATGTAATGTAAATGTACCTATTTATTTCAGAAGCTGTTGGCATTGCGTATTCGCATTTTCGCATAAGAAACTCGCGTTGATCATAATATTTCAACAGTAATCGCCGCCGCCCATGATGGATGTTGACAGACCGACAGATAAATTGCATATAATTTATCTGTGAAACACCAACGTACCCAATTACGCTGCGACATAATTATACTGGCGTGAAGTATTTATTATTATTATTATTTTAATTTTCTTGAACAATTCTTCCGTTTATTTTAATACAATATGTGATAAATTATTTCCCAAGATTTTACAATGGACTTACCACTTGCACCAACATTCTTAATTCAAATTAGGGCTTAATCCCGTTTAAAGCTGGGAACTCATTAGCGAACTGTAACCGTTGTATGCACTGTAACCAAAAAGCATAGTGTGTACGTGGTTCGCTAGCCTGCTGCGAGCGATACGCGTGCGGTTTGCAGCGAGCCGACTGAGCTACAAGCGTACACACTAGAACCTCGTACTGTATCACGCATGTTTCGGTTACAGCTAGTGTTGCCAGGTCCGTTTTGTTTTAAATCGGTACAAGAGGGCAAAAATCGGGTGTAGGGTTGCAAATCGGGACAGTAAACAAAATCAAGGAGTTTTTAAGTCTGGATTAATTAATTGCGTTTTAAACTACAAGTGCAAGTATAGTATTATATCAATTACCTAAATTTCACTTTTTGATTGCTCGGGACATTAGCGTTCCGATCAGGTACTAATCGGGACGCGTCCCCAGACCCCTGAAAATCTGGACGTCCCGCTCAAATCGGGACACCTGGCAACACTAGTTACAGCTCGCTAATGAGTACCCGGTTTTACACATCATTCCAGTTTTGTTAATGAACTATGAAATAAAAAGCAAATTTATTTATCTATAACAAAATTACTTAAATGATGAGCATGTTAAGCAGTTGATCCCGGTAGTATCTAAAATAATTTGTACCCTCACGAACCAATATCAAATTCGATCTCGATACGCGTCAAATGTTAAGAAGTATTGTATGGAGAACAGCGCTACAGCGGACGTTACGAGAGTAAAAAATGTTCCATACAAAACTACTTGACATTTTGACAAGTAAAGAGGTCGAATTTTGCTATTCGATTTTCGATATTGGATCATGCTTAGGGTACTAAGACTGGGCCCGTAAGTATGAAGATGTTCTTTTGTTGGGCGTTATTTTGAAGCTCCATCGTGAATCGGCCGAAACGTTGATCCCGGCTGTATCTGCACTTATTAGAACTTACGTATCAATCTGCATTGGGCTTGGATGGTTAGTCTTGGGGCTTGGCCATTTATCCCTATTCCGTCCATAGAAAAGGCTTGTCACCCAAGAAGGATCATTTATTATTTTCCTAATTCCTCAAGACAAGAGCTATTATACCTATATACAGGGTGTTACAAAACTACAAATAAAGCTTGAAGGGCGTTGAAGTACATAATATAAGGAGTCTTCTCTAATTTTCTTAAAATATTTGCATGAAGTTTTGTAATAATCCTCGAACTAGTGACGTGTCATAAAATGATCGATATTTTTATTAATCATTAAAAATACATGTTTTTATAAAAAGTTAAAACTTCATGCAAAAATTTTAAGAAAATTAGAGAAGACTCCTTATATTATGTACTTCAACGCCCTTCAAGCTTTATTTGTAGTTTTGTAACACCCTGTATAATGAATATTGTCTCAATAATAAATACACCAGCCTTGTATAACCACAGAAGTATGTTCGGTATAACCGATTTATCTAGTGTTGAGTAGGACTTACAAGAGGCGGTACATTTGTCCCGGACATGACGTCAAAATGTAAGAGCGGCTCAAAATTTTAAAATGTACTACTTCACATTAAATGTCGCGATAGTTGCGTCTCGTTACTCACTCATTCTTCGTAAGTCTGAGAGAGAGCGAGGTATGACATTTCATTTAAGTCCTGTACGGTACAGTGTAGTAGTACCTATCTCTCTGTCATCTTAGTAGTCTGTGATACAGTGCGACAAGGATCTTGTGGGCCATCGCATGACACACACTGGAAATAATGCTGTCTCACTGTGTTTTCTATAATTAATTTGCAGTACAACGCCCTCTTGTCAAAGTCATCCACACGCCAAATAATCCTTGTCCCCGCTAAAAATTTAAACGTCAGGGTAAAAGTTGCACTTAGAGCGTATGTATTGAACGCAGCCCAGGGTTGCGTTCAGAACTTACGCTCCAGGTGCTACTCGTACACACAAACGTAATGTCGAGCTTCTGTACGCCTCAATGTCATATTTGTACCCGTCACTTCAAATGTATTGCCGAGCTTCAGTACGCCTCGCCTCATTTGAAGTGGGACATTGTACTGGCTCAGTACAAAAAAGAAACTACTCTTACAAACTCTTTTTCAAGTCGTATCCTACCCAACACTAGATTTATCTCTACTTACTGTCAAAAGATATTGGATTTCAAGAGTAAACTGTTCGATAATCGTTTTAATATCATGATAAGAAGCTATGATCACAACTTTCCACAAACTTTATTGTTTCTTCGAAAATAGGTTTAAATCAAAAGCAAGGATCAAATTAAATATTTACGTATATTTTCTTCGTTTTCATGCTCTTTATAACAACAAATCTTTGATTCAACAGATATCGATTGGAGATATTACAGTACAGTAGCTTTACTATGCGAAACACGATACGCCCTCACATGTACAACGCATCATCTCCCGTACATTATTTAACATTATTATGCGTAAAATGTGTGCAAATACTATTTAAAATCTTTCACATGAAACAAAGTGTAGCATTTTAATAATATAAACTTCTGAGTGTGCTTGAGATTCATCTAAGATCAATGAAGAGTGGCAACATCTAAATAAGAACAATTCACTATTTTGCGGTAACATTTAAGTATCAGACATTTTGTTCGGAGACACCTTAGTCAAGTAAACACTACTTTAAAAAGATATGTGTGATCGACAATTGTCACAAATTTTCATATTTAAAAATATCTCGATTATTAAAAAAATACAAACACAATTTAACAATCCACAATTATTATTTGCAACAACTTAAATTAGAAATTATTTAAATTACAATCTATAGATTTGGTTCATAAAAATTTCGTTAATCTAACTAGAAAATAATAATCCGCACTCCAAGCGGATCGTTCAAGCTTAGAGAGAACTCTCACAGTATCAGTGCGTTTAACATTATATTGAGTTAGAGATCACAGCTCGTCGCCCCTAGGGGCTCATCCATTCGTACGTCGTTGATATGATCCGACTAGAAACCCGAAGATCACTACAATATATTTACACTATCTCCAGTTCCGATAGTCCTTTTGGCATGGGCGTTAGCGGTCGGCGCCCCCCTTCTTTTGTGTGTGGAGCGCCGACGGTCCTCAAGGGTGGAGAGGCCGCGGTCCAAAAAGGGGATACGAGGGGAAATACGCTGCCAGGGAAGGATGTGGGGGCAACGGGAACGGCAGCGGTGATGAGGACATCAGGTGTGAAGGCTTGCTGTAAGGGTGGAACCTCGGCGTCAGAGGAGACAGAGGCGGAGTTGGGTAAGTTCTCTGCAGCAGTGGATGTGTTGCACTCAACATAGAAAGACTCGGGCTCGACTCGCCACTAGCAGTATGTGATCGTAAATGCTGAAGTAATTCCTCGGATGAACCAAATCGCTTGCCACAGTATGCGGAATCGCCAGCCATCCAACTGCAGACGAAAGGAAGCTGTGATGCCGCAGCGAGAGCTGCTAATTGAGCATGAGCATACGCAGCGGCTGCTGGGTGGTTTGTTGGCAGTGGAAATGGCGTCTTAGCGTGATCACACTGCGCACACCCAGCTGGACATACGGCGGATTTGAGCAAATGGGAGCTTAGAGAACAGCCCGTGCAATACGGATCTCTGCATATTCCTAAGTCACTGGGCGCTTTCATTCTTGCATACGCTAGATAAGGATTCAGTCCATTTTTCAACGCATGGTGCTGTGCTGCCATTAAACTGCTAGTCATTAAATCCATAGGCAGTGGAAATCCAGTAGGTGGTAAACCCCCCAAGAAAGCGGATGACGAAACAGGTACACTAGGCTTGAAGCTGGATTCTTTGGTTTCAGCACTGGACGTTAGTGAGGTGGGTGTAAATGGTAACTTTGATGCGGACGAATTGCTAGCAGAGTCTGAATTTGATTTCAATGGTGCTGGAGAGCCATGTAGTGGGCTGGATCTTTCGTCTGATTTTTCCGATGGCGTTTTACGGTGAGCGGGCGGGGGAGTTCTTTGAGATGAAGAACTCTGGTTGCTTCCACAGCGCGCTTGTACTGGCGTGGTTGAGGCACTTCCTTTCGAAGACAAAGGAGTCTTCGAGTGGGCGTTGACCGAGGCTCTGTCCTCGGGCGTCCTAGTCTTTTCTCTCGCAGTTAGGCACGATTCGTAAGGCTTGAAGCTGGGTTTGTTGTCTGGCACGTGGATGACCGGTGATTTGTCCTCGTATTTCTTGCTGGCTTTCTCAGCGGCGGAGATCAGTTTGGGGTTTGGGGTGTCAGCGCCGATAGCGCTGCAGGTCTGCGCTAGTAGCGCGAGTGGGCTCTTTTTCGCGTCGAGCTGCAACAAAGAAAAGCCGTCTATGAAATGAAATGTCGAGTCGGGGTTGCGAGTGACGGGCGTACAAAGGCACCGCGGGGTGCGGGGGAGGGAGGGCGTCCAATCACGCGGCCGACGCGCCATTATCCGCGCGTCTGGCAGCCGTCGGCTCCGCTTGACATTTCACTCGGCTCCCGCATGATGTAATCTCGCAGTGAAAAGGGCAATTTGTGCCGCTAAATTTGCGGCATGCCTGAACTTGTGGCGCGTTGTCACGTCACGTCTATTACATCGGAGCTAGCTCACTATCCGGAGTAATGTGGGGAATATTCACAGCGTCGCAGTTGGTATTTTACGAGCGATCTAATTGTCATTCAACGAGGATTCCAATTGGAATTCAAATTAGAATAGCGGTCTAAATGCTTTAAGCCTATGAGGATAAAATGATAATTATGAACGTGCGTTTTTATAATTGATGAATGGTTGTTGACGTTCGTTATACCGACATTCTAACAATTCTTACACAGTAATACTAAAGTGGTTCTGTGCTAAGAATTGCATATTATTTATGTGTTTTTTTATTTAAATTAAAATAATTATATCTTATTTTTACATGAGAACCGTTCTCATGTAAAAATAAGACCGTAATATTATATTAATGTTAAAGAAACTGCTTTAAAGTATTATTGTTTTTCACACGACTGTTACGACCACACTCACACTCGACGTCAAATAATAAAAAGACATCAACAAAGTTTGATGAAAGTGGATGCTGTCTTTTTATTTGCGATAACGATAATTATGAAACATGTCACTTGGACAAGCATAACTTAAAAAAAATATTTACTAAATTAAATTAATGTTTTTGAAAAGTTGGTAGTGTAATGAATAAGAATTTCATTTGAGTATTTTTATACAAAATTATTAGAAAACCTTTTGTTAACTTTTTTACAAATTGATGTTATGCTTGTCAAAGTCATGCTGATAGATTTTTCAACAAAAGTTATTGATGATTGGTGTGCGTGAAAACTTGAGAAATAAATTTAAACTATAATGTTTAGTTATTTTCATAAAAACATAATCAGCGAAGTCAATATTATTTTGCCTATAATTAAACTAATATTATTTCATTCTACCTACCTACTACTTAATTATATATAACTATAAAATAAGCTGGTCTTAAAATAGCATAGGTAATTGTTTTAACAGAATGGCGTATTTTGAACAATAGAAATCCTATAACATTTTAATGACTTTAAAGTAATCAAGTGTTATAAATAACTAATAGAAATACTTACTAAACAAAAGACTTAGTAATGATTGAACAATATCAACAATGCTTTTGCAATAATAAAATTCTATATTTAACAATTATGAAACTTTTCATAATTTAACATTAAATATTGACTAAGTTGAATGAATACTTAAGCGCTCACCTTGCGTCTATGTAGGTACCTATACATTTTCCACTCATAGGTATAACGTGAAAAGATTTATGAGCTCGTTTTTCTGAGTAATGGTTTCCCATTGTGTTTGATTAATAGCATTTATCAGACCGGGCCGTTGTTGATGAGGAAATATGATGTTTAAACATTTCAAGAAGTAGTACAATAGGTCTTATGTCAGACAACATAAGAATGGATATTATTAATTGAGTCTAGTGAACTATTTGAAAAAATAAAATAAAGCGAATTATGTAAATATCAGTATACTGATATTTATTTAAAGAAGGTGATATTATTCTTCTTTATCGGACTTTAAATTATAAGAATAACGCTTATTTATTGGCAGACAGACATCTGTTGATGAAAACTGTATTATATTATAGTTTAGAAATAAATGAAGTATATTTTATTGTTGATTACAAAAATAAAAAATATCGGTTTAGATTTTAACGTTTTCTGTGAACGTTCATATTGTCTGACAAGTATATTGATTGATTGGTTGGACCTAATGGGGTCAAAGTAATTTGCCTTCTTTCAAACGTTTGAACGAGAAAATAAACGGTTGTCGGGTTTGTTACAAATGTATTAATTATACAGAATTAAAAAAGTAAGGCAAGGTAGTTTTATTGTCAACTAGAGTGATAAGGCTGTATTTAATAACAATAAATGTATTTAACCAATACCAACTAAACGTGATTAAAAAAATGATTTTAAAATGTACTGTAACTAAATCAATTAAATTACGTGTATATCGAAAGAAGTAACAAAAGTAAATAAACTTTTGCCAAAAAAGTTTTTTATTTTATTTTACGGGTTTGCATAGAACTTTTTATTTTGTACATAAAAATAATTACAAAAAAATCTATAACGTACTTCATTGTTTTCTTTCTTAATATATTATGTTGCACAAAAAATAGACATCCCTTTACACGAGTAGTTTTGTTTGTTCCTAACTTGTCTTACTGTAGTTAAATTTTATTTACATTTATTCTTATTGTTTCAAGACATTTACCTTTTGTTTACAAATTAAGCAGATTATAATTTTAAGACATGAAATTTTTTAATATTTTGAGCTATGCCTGGTATTTAGTTTTTGATAAAATTTCTTTCAAATACTGCATCGACTTTGAATAATTTAGATTATCCGCGCACCTCAAACGATGATTCTTTTAAGAATAGGCAATATCGAGACGTTAACTATTCAGTTGACATTTTCAGAATACAAATCGATTAAGTATATTGAAATCGGAGGCAGCTAGGAGCTAAATAAACTACCAATAATTGGTTGTTTCAATTTGTTATCAATTACCGTGGTTGGCAGCGGCGACAGATAATCCGGGCGCAAATACTGGTTGCTTGAAGTGAGCATGTTGCTCCACAATCCGTGATCCTTTTCCAGCTTAGTTAATTCTTCACGCACTCAGTGTAAACACTTCACAGTATCCGAGCATTCCATTCACAAACACTCACGAGCGCTGCGCACGTGCGTGATCGACAGCGGACGGCGTACGACTGAGCCCGTCGCGTCCCCCACCCTAGCACCTTGTCACTCGTCGCCGCGCCATTTTTGCATTCTGTGTACTTTGCGGGAGCTTTGCCGTCTTATCCCCACCGCTTGACACCCTGTCGCTTCCGTCTCTCTCGCGCGAAAAATTACCGCCTCGCTTACCGTCCTCTGATGAAAGGTTTATATAAAATGCAGCCAAGAGCCGATGCGACAAAGATGCATAGGCCTGGAAATTGAATAGCGGAGTGAAGGAGCAAGTAATAATTTAGTTTTAACGTCACCACCGTGGGCGTTGTGATGTGACTTTTTATACGCGCGCGTTATTGTGTAAGGCTTGTTTAGATTTCCGTCTTTCGAGTTTTATGTCTCATTTTGAGCACAATAACTTGGCGTAAGGTTTTATTTATCGATAGTTGGTCTGTTCGTCGTCTTTTTCATATTTTATTGGAGACGATCGACTGTTTGACATTAGGAAAGTTACAGAGCTCATATCCATTGAGTTACGAGTTGTATAAACTCAATGATGTTTGAGTTTTGAGAACCATTCGAGTAAATCTTTATGGTAATTTTAGATTATAAAGTATACAAAATTATGAATAATTTAAACAAAATCTAAGATAAGTGAGTAATCTATTATACCCATTTTGATGGGAAGTAATTTGTAAGCCGATACGCACCGAAAGTTACCTTGCGTAATATTTCCAGGTAGACATTTTTATTTACATATTAAGTTTCAATGGCTCGATTCATCAGACCATTGTTATGGACCACCGGCTAAGTTTACGACTAGAGTCCGAAAAACAATTTCATTATTATCTATCTACTCAATAGAAAATAAAATTGCTATCGCAACTTAAATAATTAATCTGTTGATACCTTTTAAGTTGTTAATATCTTTTGTATTATTTTGGTGTTTTTATCTGGCATATTGTTAAAGAATTGTGAGTAATCTCAAAGCTTTTATCAACAAAAGTACCTAGATAATCACAACAGTCTTTTCGAAGTACAAATACACAATAAAAAGGTTTTATGTAGCATTGTGTAGCATTTGTATCTCTTTACAAATGCTTTTTTATTCTTTTTACTTTTTTGTTGTGATAATAAGATTAAAAGTACTTCTTAAAGATAAATATTTTTTAGTGAAACTTTACCTGACTTGGCTTAATCTCCAATTATGTAAAAGTTGAGGAGCTCGATGGCGCAGGTGGCTAGCGCGTTCGGCTGCGATCGTTGAAGTTAACCATCTTTCGCAATGGTCGGTCATTGGATGGGTGACCAAAAATCTTCTATCTCGAGTTCCTGCGTGCGTCGGAAGGCACTTTAAGCCGTTGGTCCTGGCTGGATTTGCATTAGTTAGCACCCGCCAATCCGCACTGGGCCCGTGTGGTGGGTCATGGCCCAATCTCCCTATTCCATCCATACGGAAGGCCTGGGCACCAGCAGTAGGGACATTAATCTGATGATGTAAAAGTATTAAATCTTTTATAATGTAGTTGCTTATTTTTATTCCATCTTTTTCGCAAATAATGGTTTGGTGTCGTATTAGCTAAGAAGTCTTTTATTTAACTAAGATAAATATATGATCATTTTTTTTAAAGTTTAGATAGTACGCTTTCGCTTAAAAAGAGATTTTTTTTTGGTTAGTATATAATCTAATTGCTATTATTAGTCGTCTATTATTAATTCGTTTCTATGTAGTCAGCGTATTCAATTTAATTTATAGTTTTTATATTTTTCAAAAAACTTATATTTTTTATCAAGCTAAAAACCTTTTTATGTGTGTCTAAAAACTATTTTACCAGAAAAAATATCAATCTTGCTTAATGCATCCGAATGTGTATCTTTTTATATATTTTTTTCCTTTGTTCCAGCGCTATTTTTATTATAATAATATAATATTAAGGTTTTTATTTAGATGAAGTAGTTATGTAGGTATGTGAATCTTCTATTTTTTAAAATTTTTCGTAATATTTGGTAGATCTATTTGTTGAAGGTACAAGAATACTAAAGCGTTTTTTAAGTCAATGAGTAAAATATATTGACTACGTCATTGTACACACTAGCTTGCGTGATTTCTTTCCTCAAACTACTTGAATCGAAATCATGACATTTATTTTCTTTGCCTCCTGTCATAAAGATTTGGAGGGCTTCAAGTCGCCTGATAAATTTACCACTAAGAGATTGATAACCACTCGAGTAATGACAATGCAGTTCTGATAACCCTTGAGGGTGTAGCTAGCGTGATATGGATAATAACGATTATGACTTCTATTTTTTTGAAGATAAAGCCTGAAGTTCTTTGCCAGCGTCTGTTCGTAGGGTGGTCAGTTCTTTTAACGGAGAGTGACAATGCATTTTCAAGTACCCACCTACAGCTTCGACCGCGTAACTCCGGTGATAATGAGCGTCAACTAAAGAGCTATCGAATAAAAAATGGAAACGCTTGATGCATCAAAAGCTTTGGTTATTTTAAGACCTATTATTTGAAATATTTGTTTCTTAGGTTTTCACGCACATCACTCATTAAATGAAACAAGTTTCAACAGGTTAGATGCACTGATTTTATTTATTTATTGACATTTTGCATCCTTTGCAGGAATGCGTCGTCAGAATAATGTTTATTCTTATTTACTTTGTTGAACTACCTTCGAAAGACTGTTATTGAGCGTTTCTATTGGAAGATTTTTAAAACTTTTATTGTCTATGCTTAAATTTATTAGGTAATTTAGTTAATAAGTACAATATTTTATTCTTTTTAATGTGATTTTGAGTTTATTTATTTGACCCTAACTACCATAAACTACCACCGGTTCCAAAATTGGGAGACCTTTCTGAGAAGAACCGGCGAAAACTATTATTTGAAATTCCAGACAAAAACGAAGCGTTAACTATTTAATCCCAAATTAAGTCAAGCTTGTGTGCAACATGCGCAGAAGAAGTTTTTGTATGTAAAATTGCTACTGCGCAGGCTTCCTGGTCTATGTTCGATAATCAAAAAGTTTGCGGGGATGTTTACTATTATTATATAGTAGTAAAAAGACCTTACATCAATTTTTCAACGTGCAATAATGAGACTGAATTATTATACTTTTATTATTTTCATACCTGATTATGTTTATACATGAAATAATACACCCAATTAAGAGAGCCTTCTAGCACCTCATCTTCCAGTTTTTATCGAACTTTATATTTATGGAAGAAATCTCTCTAAGTGATAAGATTAAAATATTAATTATGATAATGTTATCTTTATGTTGTTATGTAGAATTACATTTACGAGATCTAATCATTAGATGAGACTATTAAGTGTCACTAGGCAAAACATTCTAAAGTCACACAATATCTTATTTATAAGGGAGGTCAAGGTATAAATCTTATTATTACATGCTTTAATTAGTTGCAAGCCTATTTCCCACAATGTTTCTTGAAATTACTGACCCGTGTTGATTTTTTTCAGAGGTGCCGTATCGACTATTGCTTCATCCAAGTGCTAAAGAGTTTGTACGAAAATGCCACCATGACAGTCCGCAGATATGAGCAGACTATGAGACTTATCCAAATACAGCGAGGAATGCGACAGGGAGATGTGATCTTCCCAAAGTTGTTTACCGCTGCGTTAAAAGACCCTGGCTCTATACACATGAGGCTCTCATGGTGCGTCATGTTATGGCTTCTGCTCCCTATTCCTTCCATGAATGTGAAATGAATATGCTGATGATGATTTAGGGGTTCAAATCGTTTCATATCCCTTAATGTCGCGCCACACCGGCATATTTCTTATAGTTTTCATACATTTTATATGGACTCGCCACACACGGTACGCCGGTGGCCGCCACACGACGATTTGTATCGTCTTTGCTCGCTTCTTGTGGCCCGCACCGGCCACTTAATGCGCCGATACAAAACGCTTCCACACGTCACTCGCGCTATTCCCTACCCCTCTCTCCCTTACCTTAGTCGGCCGCTGTCGCGCGCTTCAGCCATTTTAGTAGCCGCTTCTAGCTTCTCGTGGCGGCGTTTGTGGCTGTGGCGTGTGGCCCGTGTACAGCGACATTAATAGACCACAAGTGATGTACGTTTCGAATCATTTAAAAAGTGTCCCATAAAATAACGTATTTAATTATGGGACTCCTTGGATCAAGTGCTGTTCCATTGGGAGCATGCTCGTTCTGATAAACACCACAAACAGCCAAACAATGACTTGAGAAATCATCGCGTGGACAATGTGTGTCAATTGCGGTTGCGGCGCGCCGCGGGTGTGCGTCCATAGGGTTGACAAATGATTACGCATTGCGAAAGAGATGAAAAACATAATCAATATTTTATTTATTATTTTAATGTTACTTTATTTTTACCATACCTTTACCATACCATTACACCCACCTTCTTATTCCTCTTATTTATTTATTTATTTCACTCGGAAATCAGAAATCAATATATCTTTATTCAAATTGGATGTATGGTACAACTCTTTTGAATCTTCCAAAAACTATTTTTCCCTACCACTTGTCATTGGACATATTTTTAGCTGCGGAGAAAAACGAGCGAAAATTCTCCAGAACATAAAAAGTATAATGTTACAACATGGATAATATAATGTAACTGCAACAAAAAATAGTTTGAATGTCGGTGGCGTTTCCCCACAACAAAATTCCGTACGACGTTACACTATGGAAATAACTAAAGTACTCTAATCTGGCTGTATATACATCTGTTAATTGGCGTATCTTCATTACGGCATATGCTGCAGAGCTAAGTCTATTTGACAATTTATTAATATATGGGCCCCATTGAAGCTTATAATCTAAAGTAATCCCTAAGAATACTGTGGTGTCTACAAGGCCCACATTCTTATCCATTATATTCACACTGGTTTTTACCTGTTTTACATTATGTAATATTAATTTCATGCAAGTAGTTAACTTTCGCGTTTATTTTATTTTATATTATTAAGAACTGATTTTGGCAAATGTTACTATATGTATCAGCAATGTATAATTGATAGAATGACTGCACTAACAGAAGAAACAAAATACAACGTGAATAAGTTTTAAACGTACCTATATGTAGCATCGGTAGGTAGGTTTAAGCAATTTTATGTTTGTTTATTTTATACAATCGGAAAAGAATAATGTTTAATGTAGCCGACCAATCCCCTCGAGCTATAAAAATATAAATCAAACCACGAAAACGACATTTAAAACTGCAATTTGCAAACATTCCTAAACAAACAAAAACATTCAAAGCTGAAGTCGTTAAATACAATCGTTCTTTGTTTTCGACAGCCCTGTCAGGATCAAAAGGCGCGCCGCCCTTTGTCACGCCGCCGGCTACCGCGAGGGGAGCTCGCCGTGATACCAATTTGATAGTTTGATGACTTTCCGAGTGATGTTGGGAATGACGAATCAAGATTATCGCGCTGCTCCTTTGTTCTTTTTAATGGAGAAATTCTTCGGCTTTTTGAAGAGGAAGGGGTAGGCGACTTTATACATGCTAGTCAAAGCAGCGACAAACATCATACTATTGAGAACTAAGAATCCGATGTTAACGTTTAGGTTTTATTATAGATAGAGCAGAGTATTACAATCGAAATTATTGTTATAGGCAATAAGAAATCAGATTCTAATAACATAAAAATAAAAAAATAGAATATGTGAGTAAAATCAGAGAAAGAGTGTGTTATGAAATGATTGGTGTGCGTTAAAACTTAATTTTTTTCTTCAAATATGCATGTGCATTAACTTTATCTCTCGCTCTTCAATACAAATAAATCCTAATAAAACCTACAATACTAATGATTACCGCAGAAGGAATCAGAAAAGCTCCCAGCAAAAACCCAACTGTATACTCTTTTCGCGTAATCTGACTGTTAATTTCTAATCCTCGGTAACTTTTCTCAGCGTCTTTCACGTTGGCATATCCCAGATTTGCTTTTGGCAACAGACAGCTTAACAACAACCCGAGCTCCGGTGCAGTTAATCCGCACACAGAGATAGCACGGCTTGTGATTAGCATTCGTATTCTGCTAATGAGCTGTCTTGTTCGCTAAATTGTGCCGAGAACAGAGATTAGGAACGATTAAAAAAAACACCCGTGAACAAGGCAGTTCTTTGTGTGGAAAAACAAGTTAACCTTTTTATTAGCTTAAAAGCTTTTAATAAAATAAAAGGGTAATTTATTTCATAGATTCTCAATATCATCTCAATTAAGAATAGGCATAATAAAAATCACATTATCAATATAAATTTACCTATTATCTAAAGAATTCATAACGGACACCAACTTGTATGCTTTGTTTCATGATGATTAATTTAAATTTGCATGCCTTGTGGTGAAATATGGAATTAGCGTACGTATTATAATTTAACACCTTTGTATCACCTGTATTTGCAAATAAATAATTGATTGATTGATAATAAAAGCGTTTTTTTTTTGTTGACAGTGGAAAATGCAATTACGCACCATACCGCGCGCTTACCAGGCGCGCGACGTGTGTGGGACTCCCCGGCGCGAAACAACGCCGGTCCTACCCACTAAAAACCACCGGTACCCTCCTCGGCCCTTATGAGGGCGCTCTGGGATAGGCGCACCCGCGTGCGCCACTACACCAGAGCGTCCTCGGGCTGGCCCGGCCCAACGAGTGGACCGGGCGACGCGCCTATGGGGGATTACTCTAGGGTACTAGGTAATCCCCAGACTGGGTGGCCTATGCCGAATGGCACCAAGGACGCGTGGCTGGCATGGCCACCAACCTTACCTAGATGCGACTGCGCATATCAACTGGGTGATAAATTATATCATGTTTTGATAAAATAATTATTTTTAACATACCAGTTTTCATCGAATAGTTGAAATCGATCTCGATCTCGATCAATCGATACGCTACAAATGTCAATAATATTTGTATTGAAGATTTTTAATTCTCGTAACGTCCGCTGTGGCGCTGTTCTCCATAAAAAACTTCTAGACATTTGACTCGTATCGAGCTCGAATTCAACTATTCGAATACAATATTGGTTCCTGCTAAGGATATATAGTTAATAAGTGTTTTGTTAATTCTTCTTCTTTAACCTTTAAGGTGGCTGGCCGTGGAGCGTCATCCGGATCCCACAAAACCCGTTTCGGCAGACGAGGGAGCACTATTGGGTTTTTAGTGGGTAGGGCCCCCCATTTGGGGGGAGGAGGAGTCCCACATAACCCCGCCACTCACCCGGGGCGGGGTATGCGTAACGCATTTTCCCAACAATAAAAAAAAAAAAGGATGCGAGTAGCCCAAGATCGATATGTCCAGCAGTGGACCAAGATGGGCTGTTGATGATGACGATTGATGATGAACCTTTGTGAATCCACTGCTGGGTGATGAATGCATCTCCACCATGCTGCGCCAATTTGATCGATTTTGTGCCATCTGGATCCAGCTCCTTCCTGTTGCTCTGGTGGTGATATCTGACCATCTTTTTTATGTTAAAAGGGTGGCAAACAAACTTATGGCCTGCCTGATAGTAAGCGGCCACTATAACACTCGCGTCGTTGCCTACCCTGAGCCAATCCCCGAATCTTACTCACCGACATAAACCCCATGACAACGGCTAACTAAAGTCTAGGTCTGAGTCTCAGAGACGCCCTCTAGTTGAGCCGACCCCCTCAGGTTCGAGTGGTCTAGACGCTCCAGACGGAGAGGAGACTCGCCCCGTGGGGAAATGTCATCCGCCTGGAGGCACTAGAGGCACTCGCCAATTCTCGGCTTGGGGTCCCTTTAGGATCTCGCCGTCCCCAAACCCGGTGACGCTGTAAAGGTCATCTGCGACCAGCAGCATACACACTCCAGAAAAGAAAAAAAAAAACGACAGAAACATAAAACCACTGAAAGGTAGTGTTATTTTCTGTGGTCATCTGTAAGGTGTAGGGTACAATTTAAGTGGAAAATCCCTAAAAATATGCCCTACCTCTCTCATCTGGATGGATTGCGTGTAATTAAAAGAAACTTTAATAATTGTAGAAATTAGATTTTTTTTTTCTGTAAACTTCGGCCCATATTATTTTAACACATTATTCCCACATACTCGTATCTAGAGTTGCAGGTTGGTTTGAAATTATTGTAATTGCTTTGTTTTTTAAAATTTAATTGTAACTTGTTTTATGAGCTAATATACAAATAAATAAAAAAAACTATTTAGTTAGTCAAAAACTTAAAACTGTAATGACGCATTATACAAAGTAGCATGTCCCGTAATAGAACGTTCAACGTAGCCACGAATTGTAGTACAAAACAACACCGATTCAATGTTCGTTCGAACCGAAATGGTTGATCAAAAATAGAAAGCTGAACATGCCAATAAATTTGTTAACAGGACACTATAAATTGGTATGAACCATTCTGTTTTCAGCGAGCTTTCAAAGTGTCACGACGAAGTCGTAGGGCTGTGTAATTTAAATTGAGCAAAGCCCTATCTATCTCTTGAAAATAATGTGTAATACCAAAACCATTTTTAGCAAAAAAATAAATATATATTTATAAGAAATTAACTTTGGATAATTTCTTTGTTAACAATATTAAAATAATAAGAATAGTTATTATCACATAAAAAATTGCATCATAAATGTCAGGCTTGATTTATTATTTTATTTATTCATCTAGTACTTTTTTCTTAATTTCTATTGGGCGAGGCTTTTCTCTCTTATGAACGAGGGTTCTTTCCTACATAAATTCGTATATTGATAGTACAAATTTAGATTTACATGCTTTTAGGTATTTTTTTTTAGTTTATAGTGCCTTTTTTGTTACAAGTAAGAAATACAAGACTATTTTATTTTATTTATCATTTAGTACTGTTACATACTCAATATAATCTTATTTCCAAAATCTTGCATTTGAAGTTAACTTCTTTGCATATTAATTTGCCTTTAATAATAGTAATAATTTCCAATGCTATCATTGAAATCAGAAATCAATATATCTTTATTCAAATTGGATGTATAGTTATACTCTTTTGAATCGTCCAATTTCTTTCCCTACCACTCGTTATTGCAAATATTTTTTAGCTGCGGAGAAAAACGAGCGAAAAAAACTCCATAACATTAAAAGTATAATGTAACAACATTTACAAATCATTATGTTGTTACAACGTCAATACAATCATGATCTATTTAATACAGAATTATCATAGAACATAATTTATGTTACTATCGTTGCGGCAACCCTAACTACGATTAATAAGCTCCGCCCGCCCTAAAACAGGGCAGATTTAAACCAGTGTTAATTAGTGACGTCGGGGTTACTGATTTATGTAGATGACGGTGGCTTTTGAAACATTGAAACAATGTGTCATTGTGATGCCTTAAATTTTCGTTAAACGTAATGTTCTGAGGGGGATTTATAGTGTTATTTGTTGCCATTTTGATGTAGACTTTTATAGTCAATAATATTTTTATTGTAAGCATAATAGTGAAAGATGTCTTTTATATGGAAAAAGAAGGCTACAATTGTAAGATGATTAATGTTTTAGAAGAAAATTAACATACTATACATTGATAAAATGGTAGGAAAGTCAAAACTGTACATTGAATATTTTCTGAAAATAATACTTGGGATGTGATCTACAATCAATACCGAAGCCAAAAATATAGTTATAATTGGTTATTGTGGGTTACCTATAATGCGAAGAGATGGCGCTGCCTTGCAGCTTAAGAATGGCTAGAAAAATTTCGACGCCGTCTGTGAGGGCCGCGGTAGCATAATTGGTCAGTGCATTCGCCCGGATTGCGAAGGGTGCGGTTTCGAGTCCCGTCTGCTGCTTGGTCCGCGTGGATTTTTTTCTAGTTATATTTTCTTCAAAAATATAGTTTTTAGAATTTTTGTCTGTTTGTCTGTATGTATGTCCGGGATAAACTCAAAAAGTACTGCATGGATTTACTTAAAATTTGGCACGAATATTATTAAAAAGTCGGGTCAACATATAGGCTACATATTATTACGCTATCATCTACGGGGAACGAGCACTGAACCTTTATTTCTAACTAACTCCACGTGTACGAAGTTGCGGGCGGCCGTTAGCTCTAAATAAGTATGTTGAAATCTTTATTATAACCTTCTTAATATAATAAATGTAAAAGACTATATTTTTACTGAATCATTTAAAAGTTTAGACTGATAAATGCCTATTTAAGCTCGTTAATATATAAATGAAGATCAGGAAAACAACTTTTACATTCTAGCCGTGCGTATTAGAACAATTCGTGTGTGAAACGTGTTCAACATTGTGAGCTCCTTATTACCACTCTTTATCATCATCATCTCAGCCTATTAATGTCTGCACTGCTGGAGCACAGGCCTCCCCCTACAGATGGAATAAGGAGATTGGGCTTTGACCCACCACACTGGCCCAGTGCGGATTGGTGACGGCAGGCTGATGTCTGCAGATGCAGCCGGGATCAACGGCTAAGCGTGTCTTCCGAAGCACGGTGGAACTGGAGATAATAAATTATTGATCACCCATCCAATGACAAACCACTGTGAAAGTTGCTTAACTTCAACGATCGCAGCTAGTCAAACCCGCTAACCACTTCCGCCATCAATCTCCTAACATAACAGTGCTACTACTGATAAATTCATAAAAAAACATGACTTGTTAACTTTACATAAATCGAATTTTAACACAACTTTTTAGTTTTACATCCACAATGTGTGATGCAATAGCAATCTTTGTGTAGACATTTCCATAGCAGATACCCGCGAAAGCTCGCCGTATCTGAAACGGTGAAGTTTCGTGTCGTCTCGCACTCGTCTGTGCGGAAGTTGGAGACACTTCGCTTACTTTGCTTGTAGAGACTTAGTAACCTGACAGATAAGGTTATATATATGCAATTAGAACTGCTAACTATATTTTTTATAAGATATAGTATTTTTATAATCATCTACTTCACATCGTAGTAAACTCATTTTTTTTACAAAAAATTGAATTCTAAAGAGAGGCATTGGACCGACTCCAAATGTCAATCAGTTATCTTAACTTAATATCTTCCAAAATGCAATATAAGTATGAACTATTTCTAAAGCAAATTTTACCAGAAAAAAAAACACTCATCATATGTGTTACCTACAATGCGAAGAGATGGCGCTGCGTTGCAGCGTAAGGCTAGGAAAATTTCGACGCGGCCATCAGGGCCATGGTAGCATAATTGGTCAGTGCATTCGCCCGGATTGCGAAGGGTGCGGGTTCGAGTCCCGTCTGCTGCCTGGTCTGCGTGGACTTTTTTCTAGTAAAACTTTTTCTTTAGATTTTTAGTTAGTTAGTTAGTTTTAGATTTATAAATCTAAAACTGAAATTCTCAATATAAAAATATGTTCTGTTTTATCATTGGTTTTTCCATTAATATTTATCTCCTCTCCTAAAAGTACTCTTCAGATATTCACAAAATTTATTACGGCACATCTAGTAAGAAAACTAATTCAAACAAAAAAAATACAAAACCATTCTATCCCTATATCTATGTCGGAGTTATGCCCTAAAATAATTTTTAAATATATCTGGTATTGTTGAGGAAAATTGAGAGACGTTCTTTTTATTATATCCATTTATATAATGGGCATGATGACGGGGTAAAGTAAACGAAATTCTATTTAGTCCGTCAGTTAGATGATCAAAAAATAATGGTCACGTATTTTTTCTTTGGGCAATCAACCAAAAAATGACAAAGATAAAGCGCGTCAAAGTTTGGGAGTAGGGGCTCGTGACGTCACTTTTCAGTGAAAATTGTACCAAAACGTGACGTCATGCGACTTTTCAAATCAATATATCTCTGCAATGTTTATATTATGTGATAAAAGAAAAAATACGTGTTCAATACTTTTTGATAATCTACCTGATAAAGGAAGAAAAAAAAATAGTCATCATACCTATTATTGTTATAATATAATAACAGATTGGTATACTGAATCAAATTTGCAAATCCAAGAACAATGTTATACCGTTTTTAGCTCTACAGTTGCAACACAAGCACATTGCCCCAACGCAAAGTGGTTGTTAAGCGATGTAAGTATGTATTTGCTCTGTGGGCCAGCGAAATACATTTCCCCTAGTCGTCTTAGTAATACCTGCTTTCAGTACAGGTAACAGTCCAGGTAGAAGTAGATTTCTGCAGATTGTTTTGTCATTCATCCATATTTTTTTTAACTTTGATTAGAATCAAAGCTTTGATGTAATACAAGTTACATACCTACAGTCATTCAGTCTTTTTCTTTTTATAGCCAGGTAGGCAAATGACTCTACCCCACCTGATGTTAAGTGGTGATAGAGTCCAAATGCAGAGATAGCTGGTACAGCAGTTAGAAACTGCCACACCAACCATCCTCACCTTGCTGGCCTGAAAAAATGCTTCTTCACGCCTCTCTTAATTGACCCCGGATTGTAGGAAGGAGGGAATACGTACAAAAGGCAAAGAATTCCACTTACGAACAGTACGACAAATAAATGAGTCACCAAATTTCTTTGTTCGTGTAGGAATAGTGGCCACAGACAGTCTGTCTGACTTTAGCGCTTTTACATTTAACATATAAATGAAAAATGGAGACAAAGGGAGTTTTGGACAAGCACGGGCAAAGGCTACTTTTTGTCGTAAAAATAAATCTTGACGAGAACAGGAGATGACTTAGAATAACATGGAAGTGGTCGCGTACTGCCCAAAATTTGACTATTTTAGTTTCTTTGTCATTCATCATCATCATCAGCTTATTAATGTCCCCACTGCTGGGGCACAGGTCATCCCTATGGATGGAATAGTGAGATCTTTGTTATAAAAGGATGTCAAAGAATGTGTACAAAAGTTTAGTCTTTGATAGAAAAACCCAAAAACTCCAATTTCGTTCAATATGCAATAACTAGTACCTAATATTCATTTTTTATTATATTCATATTCATTGGGTAAAACTTTTGTCTGTCTAGCGAATCTCTTCAAAAATAAAGATAACGCAAATTTTAATATTTTTGAATAAAACGTTTTTCGTTTAGTAGTAGCAGACAATGAAATTCTCATCTTTATTCCTCAATTGAAATGCGTTAATTTGGAACCAATTAGCGATTCCACAGTTGTCTCATTAACATGCAGTTTGTGGTCGATTGTTGAAGTACACATACCCACTGCATAAACTACCTTTATTGTCCTGTTGCAAACCACATTGGTTAGATATTGTATAATATTTGACAAACTCCATAGCCGAGTGGTATGTACGCCGGGTTTCAAGGTGTCGCCTACTCGAGAGGGGTTCGGATCCCGGTGGGGTTAGATGTTTGTGTACTGAATACGAGCATTTGTACTCCAGTCATGGATCTTTAATATGTATTTCTATATAAATATACTTATATATGTACCAGTATATGCATTATATCCGTAACCCTAGTGCTTACTTTGGCGCTAGGCTAATTGGTGTAAATGTTGGAATATTTATTAATACCTACTACACCTGCCCGGAAAACACCTCATTCTTTAAAAAAAATAGAAGCAGAAAGTACTTCATTACTGTTGTACTACTAAGCGGGCTAGAAAAGTGTATGGAAACTCATTATTAACGCGCTGAGCGGGCAGAAAAAGCCAAGGCTTGTATATTACTTTTCTCAAATAATGCGCGGAAATTTAAACTAATAGTACCTAGCCAGAACTTACTATAATCTAAATAAAAAATACAATTACCCGCTTTCCAAAGTCGAACAACAAGACTCATTCATTAGTTTTTTTTCATTAAAAAGCTTTCTATTTGCAAGTCAGTTCGAAATTTAAATAAAATCTTTGATATGTTCATTCCTTGGTTGCCATGTTTAAGAGTAAAAGATCGTTCCATTTTTAAATTACACGATAGATATGAGTTTAGTACCTATATAATTACAGGTACCGGTTAAAAACGACGTACCCTTAGTACGAGTTATACAATTACGAAAGCTATGATAGTTTTCGTGAGCTCGTACTCGTACTAAGGGTACTAATTTTATTGTTTTAGTTTCTATACAAATAAACAGTGTTTATATTATATTATGAAATCATTTGCGTCTTCTTAAATTTTAAGTATATTTGGTTACTTTTAACCAAAATTTACATAGATACATAATTTACAATTACGAAAACTATGATAGTTTTCGTTAGCTCAAACTCGTACTAAGGGTACTGATATGGATTTTCATACAACTATTGCCGGCCGCTGCTCACATGTATGTAGCCAATATAGAAATTTTTATGTATCTCGAAGAAGGTTATCAAAATAATGCTCACATTTCCATGCATTTTGGAGTAAAGTATATTATCTAAAGAAAATTTTACTGTACCAGGCGGCAGACGGGACTCGAATCCGTACCCTCCGTATTCGGGCGGAGGCACTAACCATTTATGCTACCGCGACCTTAATAGCCACCATGAAAATGATTTTATATAATATAGAAAAAAAAACACTACTTTTTATTACAATTATGCAAATGATCTTAATTATTAATATAAAAATTAATTAATCAATCTTTAAGAGTGGAAGGCCATAGCGGCTTTTCCGCTGTTTGCAGCGTCTGTCTGGGTAATTACCCTTACAGAAGATCACAATAAAATGACACTACCTTTAGGTGCTGTCGTTTTTCTGTCGGTGAGTAAGGCGCCAGGGCCCCACGGGGTAGGGGATTGTGCCAGGGTAGGCATCAGTGCGAGTGATACTTTTGAATGATCAAACGAACTTACCTAAGTGACGTTCATACTAGGACTGGCTGGTCGTACTGGGGGTGCTACATAATAAATAAAAATAAATCTCGGAGGCGATAACTGGACAATAGGCTAGTTGACCCTTTTTGGAAAAAGGTTTTAAATGGTTAATTAATGTTCTATTAGACCGAAAAAAAATGTATTGTATTTTTTTTAAACCTAGAAAGCTACAAATCTTTAATTTTAAAAAAGACTTTTCATGGACATACAAAAACGCTGTCGGCCATTTTAGTCTATAGATTGTCTATGCTATGACGTGAACTGTCGTAAACAAAAACTCGTAAACACTTTTAACTGAGTTTATAATAAACAAAAACATGATTTCTAATAAATACCACGAAAAATAAAGTAATTATCATTACTGTATTGTACGAGAATATAAAAACACATCCTTGAAGACTCCAGGAAAGTTGTCGATTAAAGTGCCGAAAGAAATTAACCTACGCAACTTTATTACACTTATTCATATGTTGTATCAGTTTTATGTTTATTACTACATTGTAATACTAAATGCACTGTACTTACATAGATGCCTTGTCGTTTCTCTGCTCCGCAGAGCAGAAATCGGGGTTTAGTGCAACAAATTCACCAACCATCAATGCGTCAATTCTTGGCAGATTTGTGCTTTCTGCTTTCACAAAGCCGGCATCCATAATTAGTTTTGTCAAAAAAAAACTAAGTTTACTGTTTTTTTCTTTCCTAAAGTTAAAAGTGTTTTATGATAAATTTAGTCAGACGAAAGAATCCACCTACAGTAACACGCGAATGACATTTAGTTGTTTACCAGAAGAGACGTCAAAATCATGGCGGATGTGGCGAACAGCGTTTTTAGTGTTTAAAAAATATAGACTAAAAAATATTTTTTTAAATTAAATTTCTACAGCAATCTTCTGCTTTTATGAAGTGAAATCGATATATTAAGGTTCCTTAGACTAAATACTTTAAGAAATAAACATTTATTTAATACAATTTGACATGAGTAAACTAGCCTATTGGTATCGCCAGCGCCTATCTCTAAGCTATGGTAGCTGCCTACCATCAAGCGAGCCATACGCTTGTTTGTTACCCTATAAACATAATAAATTAATCATTAGAAACTGCCATCAATGACTAAAATACGTTTAGGAACCTAGAAACCTAGTCCTCAAACGCACTATAGAATAATTTATCTAAGTATTCATCCTTTAATGCAAGGTAAATGAGGTGAGCCACGTTTACAAAACCAATTAGGTTGGTCGCATTCAGTTGGCAGCAATGCCGTTAGTGTGTTTATATTGGCAAGACTGCTTCCTGTCCGATGATGGATGGCTCGAGTGATTTATACGAGCCATCAGCCAGCCCCTATTTATGCACTTATTGTGAAGGAAAGGCGATCATAATTCATAATGGCGGTGGTGCAAGTCAAAAGAAATATAACTATACCTTGGAATTCATTCGACCTTTTTTCCTTTCGTTCCTTTTTCTTGCATTCCAGCAAGATCTGGAACCTCTCTCAGCGGTTTTTCCTATCAGCTATGATATGGAGTCTTTAAACCTTTTCTTCAGAGCCGAGAACGCATAAGTGACCACTTTCCATCAGGTGGATTGTCATCTCGTTTGTCTGCATAATCATTAAAAAAATAATTTGGAGAACGTAGCCTCTGTGTACTGTACAGTACTTGTATATGATTTGAGGACGCTAAGGACAACAGATCCTGCCAGGACCAACAGCCTAACGAACTTTCAAAAGCACGGAGGAACCTTAGATAAAAAATTTCGTCACCCATCCAATGACAGGCGATTACAAAAGTTTTTTAACTTCCATGACCACAAACGGAATGCGCTAGCTATGCACCATTAAGTTTCTGTTTACTTAACATCCCGGTAAACTTCTTAAGCAAAGACCATGGACAATGAAGCCTGGATTACCATACCATGGACA
This sequence comes from Chilo suppressalis, assembly GCA_902850365.2. Lineage (NCBI taxonomy): Eukaryota > Metazoa > Arthropoda > Insecta > Lepidoptera > Crambidae > Chilo > Chilo suppressalis. The sequence goes on along the minus strand of OU963901.1, from coordinate 24,918,488 downwards.
ATGAAGCCTTAAGGATTCCTTAAGAGATAGGTTTAAAGAATTTGGTATAATGACGGTCGCATCACAATACATTTACGAAAATTTATTACTTGTAAGAAAAAATATTAATATGTTTCTTAAAAACAGTGATGTTCACACACTTAATACAAGAAACAAAAATAAACTAACTTTACCTGCTACTAGGCTTCACAAAATCAATAATTCATTTAAAGGTCTTTGTGTTCGCTTATACAATAAAGTCCCAAGCAATATCCAAGAGTTAAGCATAAATAAATTCAAAGATAGTATAAAAAAAGCACTTATTAAAAAAACTTATTACAAAGTGTCTGATTATATTACAGACAAAAATGCTTGGGTTTGAACTGTTCCAATCATTCCAACAGGTGTTCTATATTAAATAAATCATGATTGTATTGATGTTGTAACAACATAATGATTTGTAAATGTTGTTACATTATGCTTTTAATGTTGTGGAGTTTTTTTCGCTCGTTTTTCTCAGCAGCTAAAAAATATGTCCAATAACGAGTGGTACGGAAAAAAATGTTTGGACGATTCAAAAGTGTTGTACTATACATCCAATTTGAATTAAGATATATTGATTTCTGATTTCTGTACAGAAGCAATTTAACATACAAAAACGTATACTGCACTAATTCATTTGTCTGTGTCTGTCTTCTCAAGAAGTGCCGCCATCTATAACTTCTATAGAAAAAAAATAGTTGTACTCTTATAACTCTACTAGGTTTCGCCTGCGACTTCGTCCGTGCTATAGTTGCTGAGATATATAGCAATATTAAACATCAAGTCCTTTTTAACATTTGTCCTGTTTGGTTGCTAAAGACGATGCAAGATATACATCGTAGATCCTCTTCATAAGCCGCAAAAGAAAATAAGAAATTCAGTACCTTATTTCTAAAAGGGTTTGTAACTTGAACCACACCCGATAAGACAGGCTCGAAGCTCATTAGCCGAAAAGATAATCAATCATAAAGAATTAACGCTGCCCGAGTTGAGCCGGTGCGCCTTTAAACTGCGGGCTGGATGGCTCCTTTTGAACTCGTGTAGACCTAAATGTAAATGTAGGCTATGAACTGCCGCTGAGTAATTAGACTTGTGAGTTTGGTGTGGCTACTCACATGGTTTGGCACAAATTTTGTGTTAAATTAAACTGAGGAATATGATGAATCTAAAGAGAATTTTAAAGAAAGTTTCACACAGCCCAGGCATTAGACAGAAAATCCGACTACCACCAGTTTTTTTCAGTTTTCAAGTTAATTATAAAAATTCAAAAAAAATCAAAATTCAATATCGTTTATTCAGTCTAGGCTATTACAAGCACTTGTGAATGTCGAAAAGCTACGCCATCGGTTCGCAAATCTACGGCGGGAGACCTTGTACTGAGAAGAACCGGCAAGAAACTCAGCAAGGGCTGTTTTTTTCTCCTTGTATTATATACAGAGTCGTCAATTTGAAAAATGACTTCAATATGAGATAACTCATGAAGTCACTTTCCATTACAAATGTAAATGATAAAACAAATATGACTATAAAATTAAAAATATAAAAAACAGGTTTAAAAATGAAAAAAGTTTAGGAATGCCGTGTCCTGCTGTTTAGGCATAAAAACAATAGCCTATGACGCTTATAATAAACGTGATTTTCTATTGATAATTGGTACGAGAACTTTCAAAAGTTCAGCCCGTAGATCCATAGATTATCCCAACAATGCCACAAAGTCACAAACTTTAACTCTTTTTAATATAGGTATTATGGCGCAATTACATTTGGTCGTTAGCCGGTATTCGGGTACACGAAAGACATTACTCGAATTCGGGCACCCGAAGCAATATTTACACTAGAATACTTACGGGCGGGAACACGGTGTCGGGTAAACATAAGGAAATCTTCCCGAATACGGGCATACTCGACTCCATTCATTTATACTTATTCGTTTACCCGAATTCCATTGGCACTCGTATTCGGGCTAACGACTAAGTGTAATCGCGCCATTAGATTAGTAGCAGCGTTATCATTAATTAGTAGGCGCGATTTCTAAGAATTGCGAGTATTACTTTGAAATTTCACATATTATATAATACTAGCAAACCAGTGAACCAAAATCTGATTTCTCGAAAACCGGAAATGCTACGTTACTCAAATCCGGTTTGTAGTCTTATCAGACTATTCTTAACTTATAACTTAAATATTCTCTTTATCTATCTCTTACGGTTTGGCCGCTGAAACAGCAAACAGCTTTTCTGGTAATGTTTAGGCACTCTATACTATGCGAAATAAGCACTAATATTTTACAGAAAATACTGGGTGTCGCCGCACACGGGCCACACGCCACAGTCACAAACGCCGCCACGAGAAGCTAGAGGCGGCTACTAAAGTTGCTGGAGCGCGCGACAGCAGCCGACTAAGGTAAGGGAGAGAGGGGTGGGGAATCGCGCGAGTGACGGCGTTTTGTATCGGCGCATTGAGTGGCCGGTGCGGGCCACAAGAAGCGAGCAACGACGATTTGTAGTGTGTGGCGGCCACCGGCGTACCGTGTGTGGCGAGTCCATATAAAATGTATGAAAACTACAAGAAATATGCCGGTGGCGGCGTTTTGCGGTTGTGGTCGGTGGCCCGTGTTGCCCTGAAAATTATGTATTACACCACAAATTAATTTGGTAACTAGTTTCAGCTTTTATTAATGATAAATTATTAAGTCTTCTTTCATGTTTATTATAACCTCGTCGAAAAAAAATCTTCATTTATAATTTTGTAGTTTCCAAGCGTTTTTCCCTCCTTAAAATGCTATTACGGTATGTTTGAGGCAAAGTATTTATGAAGTGTTTTGTTCAACCGAGAGTCGGAAAACTTAAGCATGGGGGCATTTAATGTGAGGTGGTTTAAAGGGCCCGTGGAGCACGATGGTAAGCGAACTGAGTGCTTAATGGTTTTGAAGCATTTTATAGTTCTTTGGCCTAGATCTACCTTTGTATGCCCCATGCATACAAAGGTAGACTCCTCTATAACTCTTAAAAGTAGTTATGATTTTTTAGAACTACTCTTACAACATAAAAGGCATTTTATAGATACAAAACTTTTATAACAAAAAATAAAAAATCGACTTCATAAAATCAAAACGATTGAAAAATAAGAATGCATGAAGTAATGCATAATGATAGATCTGAGTTGACATTTACTGCTTGGGTTGGCATGGCACTTCTCCAAAGTTAATTTGACTTTAAAAATATATAGAAGTAAAGAATATGCATTATTTCTTAATTTTTAGTTGCTTTGTTTTTATGAAGTCGGTTTTGGTTAAATAAAGTTTTTATTTTTCACTGTTTATAAGCCAGAGCAACATCAACTTACTAAATCTGACCTGACCTGCGATCTCTCCTCCAAATTTTGTAAAATGACCAAACACGATATGTGTACTGTTCGTATTTGAGGAGTTCCTTTGTTTATCTCCGAATTTATCAGATCTAAACCAAATTAATATGGAACCACTTCGCTAAAAAATTCTTCCAAACCAAATAGAATCGTCAAAATCGGTCAGCAAACCTCGGAAATGCGCGAACAACAATAATATAAGTTATATGTATATATATCTATATGTCTAATTGTGAACCACTTCCTTTTGGTAGACGGTTAAAAAGAATCAGAATGGTAAGATAACTCGATCGGTTCTCGCGTTATCGAAAACAGTTACTTGAGTTTAGTCACATCCGTAGTCACTTCAAAACAATTAAGAAATCAGATTCTTTCTTGCCAAATCACCTCTTAATCACGTGTAAGGCACACCGCCAAGCTGAGAAAGTCAAGCGTAGTGCATTTTTTTATTTATACCTACTATATTTCTTCGCTTAAAAAAGACATCCGGGCAGTGTTTTTCTTAAAAACATCTTAGTAGAAGATCCGAACCTACATCGACCTTCATCGCGCTGATATGCACGAAACATATTTTTTAATGAATTTAGTATATTACAAAATATATTAAAAATGGGTTGCCTAAAGAAATCCTGGACAGACTATTTTTATTATAAAAAAAGAAAATGTTGTCCTGACTTACAGTATAAAACGTATAAAATATGTTTAATTCTATTATCAGCTCGGTGAAGGTCGATGTAGGCTCGGATCTTAGACTATCTTTACCGATTCAACTACAAATTGTAACGCAAACACGGACGCAGTTTCAGTGAAGCGAAATGAATGCACACAAGGGAACAAACAACATATTTAATACATTAGGGTGAAATTCTGATAAACAAAGACGTCTCCCTAATAAGCAATTAGGGTGGCCATAACTACCGACCTACCGCCACAGTGGACGCGCAATTCCGCGCTTAATGAAATGGCGCGTCGTCATATTGTGGGTCTTGTCACACTGCGGACTCCGACGCGTGTGTCAAATTGCGGGTACCGCAGTTATTACGTTTGGTGTCGGTGCGGCCGTTGCTATCTCGCTGTTCCTATGGTTGATAGCAACAGTCACTTAACATGGCTATTCGTGTTTGCTATTTGAAACTTGAAAGCGATCTCTTTTTTTCATTCTCCTCCCTCTGGCGGATCTACCCCTCCGGGGGTAAATCTGCCATACTTGGGGGAAACAAAGAACCTAACTATTTGGTCAAATCTAATTATTACTACTAAATAGAGCATGTGCTCCTTGTTGCTAGTGAGCCCGCGGGGTGCTGAGTGTGAGAAGCGGGACGAGATTATCTCCTGATGATGACATTAGTAGAGACGAAGATGTAGCGGCAAAATTGGAATTTCTTGGACTGATGATAACATTTTAAAGTCGGGGTAAAATCTGTTTTCCTAATAGGTTACAGGGGTAGCAGTATTGGAAAGGTTAGGAAACACTGCTCTATAGAATATGATGAGAATGTACTGATTAGATGTTCAGAAATAGTAAATAGTCATTATGAAGTGGTAGCATCAGACGGGGTCAATGAAATTTCAGATCTTTATAACAGTTCAAAGATTGATGAATGCTGTTGAATCGAAAGAGGCCTGCCAGACTAGAGTAGTTTCTTTGCCAACTCCTTCGAGTTATAGGTGTAAAATAATGTATATGTTTAAATAATTGTAAACAACCATTAAAAACTTGTATAATTATTAAGAATCAACCACTTAAAACAATTTAGCGCAATTTGCGTATGAGTTTTCGGCATGATGTTATGAATAATTCAAAATTATTACTTATGGGTTGATTGGCGTGCTCCGATAATAATGATAATAACATAACAGTTGAATAATATTTTCTAGTGATTTAGAAATATTCTGTACATAGCCAAAATATGAAAACAAGTAGGTAAAGTCTCATATGAAACGTATTAACCCCCTATGCGAACCAGTGGGCAAAATGTTGGCATTAATGGAACGCGAACAAAGGAGATATGAGTGGGAAAATTAAAAAAGAAACACCAGCATTATTTCGCGCCGCTCGCTCTGCTCGCTCAGCAAACATTTTTAATTGGACTCGCTGGCAATGAAAGGGAAATTTTCTGAATTTGATTAAATATTTCAGTTAACGTTTATAAGCTGTAATGATGTAACATGATTATATCAATTCAAAATGCAAAGTGAAATAATTGTAAAGCCAATAAGCACCCCTGGGAAATTAAAAAATGCATATAGCCCCAAAACTCAGATAATAGTTAAAACATATCTTCGCAATTATTAAGTAGTAGCTTAGTAAATACTGCGGAGTTGTACGTTTTTAAGAAGTTTCAAAGCATTTACTAGAAAGTATTAACTAGGAATTAACTAAATATTAAGTAAACTATTTATGACTTGGTATCATTATAAACGATGATCAAGGTATACGAGGGCGGTTTGATAAGTCCATGACTTTGGAAAGAAGAAACACTGTTTTTACATTTTTTTTTCTAAATCTCCTTTCACCTCTACGCCAGCGATGTTCCAACCTCTTCAACCCATCAAAAAATATTTTATGTCAAACCTTGACAAAGAGGCCTCAGTTTTGGCTACCTACCACCTCTTCGTTTGACGAAAATCTTTGCCCGCCAAGCCATTTCTTCATGTTTGGGAAGAGGAAGAAGTTACAGGGGGCTAAATCTGGCGAATATGGAGGGTGGGGCAATAATTCGTATCCTTATTCGTCAATTTTTGATGTCGCGATTGCAGATGAGTGTGCCGATGCATTATCCTGATGAAATAGATTTTTTTTTGCTAGGTGCGATCTTTTCTTTATTATTTTTTTATTGAATCTATCTAACAATGCAGCATAGAAAACTCCGGTTATTGTCTTGTCTTTATCCAAAAAATCGATGTAAATAACCCCTTGGTTGTCCCAAAAGACTGTGGCCATCACTTTAAAAGCCGAGCATATAGCACCTTTTGTGTTTTTGCCTTCTTTGGGGCACGTTCTCTGGTAAAAGTCCAATGCTTTCACTGTTGCTTAGTCTCTGGTGCATAATGATGGACCCACGTTCTTCTTCTTCTTCTTGCTATGGGCGTTTCCGCAACTCGACGTCCTTATGGCGCCTATTTTGCGTGAGGAGGGTGTATGGCCGGAGTCACTCCAGCCAGCCCCGCTCCGCCAGGAACACCCCCAGGGCCTTCACATTGGTGACTGCCTCTTGAAGGTTTCCTGGTGAGCCGAGGTATTTCGCCCGGTATTCGGCCACTCCGTTGCATTCCAGCAGAACGTGAGTAGCTGTTTCTTCTGCCTCCATGCAACCTCTGCATAGGGGGCTGTCCGTGACACCTAAGTGGAAAAGATGTCTGTTAAAATGTGCATGTCCAGTAATAGCACCTGTTACCATGCGCAATGTAGGTTTGCTTAGCTGTAGGAGAGTTTTGGAGAAGGCAGCGTTCACCCGTGGCAAAGCGAGCTTGGTGTGCCTGCACATCTCCAGGTCGAGCCAGTGTTGCTGGTGTAGTGCGGCTGTGTGTTCGCAGATTTTATTGACGAGACAGCTTACCGGTATCGGGATATATTGACCCACGTTTCGTCAACTATTATTTACCGACGCATAAACTCACTCGGATTGCGATTATACATGGCTAGGCATTCCTCAGAAGCTGTTACACGATTTCGTTTCTGGTTGTCTGTTAGTAAACGCGGCACATCTTTCAGAAAGCTTTTTCATGCCCAGAATATCATGCAAAATATAAAAAATACGATCAGACGAGATGTGCACAGCATCACTTATTTCGCGTATCTTTACTCGACGTTCTGCCAAAACAATATCATGTATTTTATTAACCATGCCCTCCGTAGTGACCTCAATCGGCCTTCCTGGGTGCTCCGCGTCATTAGTGGTAGTACGTCCACAACGAAATTCAGTGAACCACTTATGTACCATCCCATGCGTAGGCGCTGAATCACCATAATCCTTTTTCAATTTGTCTTCGGTCTGCTTAATAGTTTTATCACGTAAAAATAGTATTTTAATTAGCACTCGAAACTCGCTTTTCTCCATTTTCAAAGAATGCTTAGAAGTCGCCTAACTTTTTTGTTTCTAAAAAGCTTGATTTCGCGACAAGTTAAAAAAAAGAACGTCATGCTCTTCCTATTGTGTTTCTAAATATGAGGCAAAAAGCAAAAAAATAATAATTAAACCTTAAAGTCATTGAGTTGCCAAACTGCCCTCGTACTGTCCGAACCCGAATAATTGGATAAAGACCTATTATGATGGAAAATATTAGCCTTACTCTATAAAATAATTACTATTAAAACACTACGTTCATATAATAAGAATAAAAGTAAGACAGGCAAAGAAACGCAACTTACCACAGTATTAATGATATACCTTTTGTTCCACAAACAGTAGTTTACTCAACAAAGGAGACCGTTAGACATCTAAAACACGTTTGACAACATAAAATATGGCAAATTAATACCTTGCGCAGTACTCGTATGAAAATAACCCCCCAGCCATAAGCCAGTGAAATTATAATGAGTGCTATCCATCTTGAGTGTTCAATGCGCGTTATTTGTTTGACGAAACATATCATTTTACGGTCGGCTTGGTGTATTTTAATAACGTAATGTCTTGTTCTGTGCTGGGGGGACTTTAACAAGGTACAGTTGATGTGAAAAATGTTGGTTTTCAAAACGTCCATCTTGAAATTGCATATGATGATAGTGGTTGATGAATTGTAGAACATATAGTGTTTCAGTTGGAAGAGTCGATTCATTTTGTCCTTTAAATAAAATAAAAAACTACGAAATAGTTGGCGATGAATAAGTTGAGACATAGAAGTATAGTATATCATATATATATCAGGTGTGGCCGACTTGATTAGACACAAGATCTACTGTTTATTGTCGAAACCTCGTGCGATCTACCAATTACATACTTCTTGAAATCTTAATTGAAACAGCACAGTTCAGTACTAAATTATGTAGTTTTTGTTATTTTAATAAGAGGGCAAACATAACGTCAACGAGTGCCTTAGTAACTACTTATTTATATTAATTAGAAGAGAGGATAAAGAAGATGCGTACAGCAGTTGGTGATTACGATGCGCAGTCTGTTCTACTTATTTATATTTTTGCCTTACCATAATCAACTGAACTAAAAGTCGCGATCGAACAGTCGATCACGATCAACTGGTTGGCCACCCCAGGTATAGTATATGGTTATAATTTTTATTATATTACCATTTGAATATCCTTTAATACTAATGTTTTTTTCTCTAAGGTAAAATTCAGAATAATAAGTTATTTAATTATTGATAAGATTAAATATAATACACATAATAATAATAATAATTTATTAAGGTCTTACACTTAATTGTTTTACATTGCGGTATTCTTGTATTGTATGTAATATATATTTATTCATAAAAAGTTACACTTTCATTTAACCATGCCCCGCAAAACTGCTTACGCAGTTTGACTGCAGGTAACTCGCTCTATATAAACATAGCTTATAAATTATTAAATTAGCTTATATCAATACAATTAATTTACGTAAATAGTTACAATATATTTGACAAGTGTTCTTACAGATATTCATAGTAAAATAGAAAGTAAAGATAAATAAAATGAAATGTTAACATTTAAAGTAACGATTTATATCTAATGTTATATAAATAGTAACACAACATTATTTTAAGTTTCTCAAAATTGCTCTACAGGATATTCTATCACGATTGTACCCTTCAAAGCGGCAGCAGACAGAGATGGATGAATACCCTCAACACATCAATTGTCACACGAAAATGATCCAATTTTTATTCAAGGAACACTACAACGTTTACTACAATTATATGCCTTACTACACCCTAACAAAGCCCAATTTCCCTTTAGTACCTTTCAAAAAAATCAGCGGTGCATTTCTTAATTTGCGTAAGAATGGCAATGATTCATCGAATTCAGAGCGCGTAAACAGATTAAGCGCTTGAAAGCTAACTCTTTTTCTTTATTCAAAAGGTTTTGTGATTGATTTGGTTCGGTATTATGAAGGAACAATGTAATCAGTGTTTTTGTTATGAGCACCTTTATCATAAGAAATATTATTAAAAATAAATATTTTCACAGCCATTTTATTTACTTAATCGGTGGGGTTACATTTACTCGTTACTAGAGGCCGCCCACGACTTCTTACGCTTAACTTTTCTTTTTCTAGAACCTAACATTTTGCCAGGATAAATAATTCTAGGTCTCAATACAGGTCATAAACTCTATGCGCACCAAATTTCACCCAAATCAGTAAACCCCTAGCATGAACCAAAATCGAATTCGTAACGTTTGCGAGTCCGAAATGTCATTGTCAAATATGTACTGATTTTTACTTCTCGTTACGGACTTTGTGGTGCTGCTGTTCAAGTTTCCATACAAAATTTGACAGTGACATTTCGCACTCGCAAACGATACGAATTCGATATTGGTTCGTACTAAGGGTACCGTTCAGTAGTTTTTGCGTGATTGAGTTACTAGGAAGTAGGATTGATAATTGATATCCATAGACGATAGCTGGTCAATACTTACAGCTGGTACATAATTTCTAAAGTACTTGTGTCATATATTTCCTCCTTACTTCATCCTTGAAATCACCGTTTTAACCAGCTCAGCGAATATTATTTATTTTATTTTTGTCGTCCGTAATTGGCAAATTTGCCTAAATTTTTAGCCTAACTTTGTCATATCAATTTTACAATTTCAACTCCTTTTTTTAAGTAGTACTTTATGTAGGCCTTCAAACGCAGAAAGTACTTAGGTACTTTTAGCAAGAAACCGTCTAGTATAAAACTACATCATGACACTTAATAAATTCAGATGTAATTTTGAGTTTTAGGATTTATTTTGGTAATTTCTCACAATTGTTAACCATTATGTTGTCTTCTATTACACTTTCCATCATGCCCTATCTACACACCTTAATAACCTATTAAAAAGCCACGACTGATATAAACTTAAAAATAGTGTTGTTCAAAATTTTATCGACACCATCCTCTCACTAGACAATAAACTTGACATGAAATATAACTGACGCCCCTAAATGGCTATTAAGCCGTAAAGCAAGCATAAATTGATGTTTGTTCCCTCTGCAGTGGGAAGGCGTAATGATAAAAGTAATCCAAGAGATGGACTGCAAGTCACGAAGCAGGGGATTGGGAGGAACTATTCTTGGAGGCAATGTTTTCCTTTGCTTTTTAAATAGGAAAACGAATGGTAAAGATTATAACTTACAACAACTTTAGCTCGAACTTAACAATGCTTGATGTTATTCGTGAACGGTGTGTTATTTCGGTTTTCCCTGTAGTTCTGCTGAGTTAATCTACTGTAGGAATAATGTTTTTATTTCCTCACTTTATTGTATTCAAATAGAAAAAAAATATACTAGAAGAAATTCCACGCAGACCAGGCATCAGGCAGAACACTAACCCGCAACCTTCCCCATCCGGGCGAATGCACTGACCATTATACTACCACAGCCCTGATGGCCGTGTCGAATTTTCTCTAGCAATTCTTAGGCTGCAAGGCAGCGCTAACTCATCGCATTGTAGGTAACCCACAATGTCAAATAAATACTTTTATAAAGTACTAGCTGTACCCCGCGGTGTTACCTGCAGATTATTAGGGATATTTCCCGCAATAAAACGTAGCCTATGTGTTAATCCCGATTGTCAGCTAACTTCATACCAAATTTTAGTATAATATTCATTTTAAATTATCTTTTCTACCTATTTACTTTTTTCTACATTTTATTTCATTCTGTCACTTATTGTTGATTGCTGTTGTCTTGTATGTTTGCTTTTTTCTTGCTGTGTTTATATTTTTATTATTATTTAATATAATGTTATTCATCCAATACATCGTCTCATTATACAGTCCATGTTTTCCCTAGTTATAAGTAAATAGCTCTCCTGAAGTTGCAATTCAGCATTTCACAGCCCCTTGGTCATGCAGCATTAAGAACAATCCATAATCCATATGATTGTATCATCATCGTCATCATCAACCCATGCTCGTCCACTGCTGGACATAGGTCTACCCCTAATGCACGCCACTACTCCCGATTTTCTGCCACTCGCATCCAGTTCACCCCAGCCAGCCTACGAATGTCATCATATCATCTTGACTCAGGGCGTTCTACACTACGTTCACCGAGTCGTCGTCTCCACTCAAGGCCTTTGTACATAACCACGAATTACACGATTGTATACAAACACGAAAGAAACAAACCAGAGAATGAACGAATCTTTGCCAACGCGATTTAATTGCTCCTAGCGGGGGCTATCAAAGTGGCACGTGGTCACCTGCCTTACGTGACTGCGGTAACAGCCAGGGCTCTATCACTGCCAAGGGATGGTAATGATGGCACTATTCCAAATGTTCTTGGGGGAGGCCTATGCTCAGCAGAAGGCATTAAACCGTAGAGCTGAGATGATGACTTCAAATGTTTAGGCGTTGTTTCAAATAAGTCTAACATTTTAAATGACACTGTTTCGATTCGCCGATTGCTTTAAAATTTCTACAAAATTATTATGATAGTAAACGAATTGTCTTGTGACTGATTTCGGACTGTTTATATGTTGTTAAATATTTTGACAATGCTTTTTTCCAAATGGCACTACTCCAAATGTTCTTGGGGGAGGCCTATGCTCAGCAGTGGGAGCGTACTGCTGAGATGATGACTTCAAATGTTTAGGCGTGGTTTCAAATAAGTCTGAAATTTAAAATGACACTGTTTCGATTCGCTGATTGCTTTAAAATTTCCACAAAATTATTATGATAAACAATGAACATACAAGACAATTCGTCTAGTACTGACTTTGGACTGTTTGTAATTTGTAAACTTTTTGAGGATGCTTTTTTGTCGATTTAATTATTTGTTTTCGTTTCTTACGTTAATGTCATTTGCGCAATCCGTACAATTAAACGATTGGATGTAAAGGAATCAGTGTCTGTTTCACAATCGCTGAGTAAAGTTCTAAGTTAGCTAATTTACTTTTGGAAAAACTAGCAAAAGTGTCCTGTAAACGTCAAAGTCAACATCCATATTTGTTTACTGTGCAGATAAGTTCCAAGTAGCTTATTTAGAACTTTCTCAGCGATTGTGAAACAGGCCCTCAAAAAAAATGTAGCTTGACTTTGAACACTATAAATGTATCTAGTGATTCTTTATATAGCTGTACTTTAACACGATATTCTTCATTTAATTTTCGTCCCATTACCGAGATAGCTTCGCTCCCCTTATACATCGAAAGCTAATTGAAATCACTCAAAATCGTAGGAGGCGGCTGTTAGAATCTATAACAGATTTTAAATTGGATCAGTCGTTCACCCGTGCGGCGCGGCACCGCCGGTCGCCAGTTTGAAAAATGTTGTGCCAGGTCTGCGGCTCCCAAGGGACACAGGCACATTTGGAGTTTCACATTTGGTTATATTGTACAGTACACCTTTATCATTGTACTGCCTTTATCATAAGAGCACTTTCTGTATTTTTTTTCTTTTCTTTAATTATTTCATCTACCAAATTTTTTATTTATTTGGACGATGTAATTTTCACTAAAATAGTTGTGATATTTTTTTTAAACAAAAAATAAAGAACGTTTTATTTTAATCAAAATTACATCAAAATCGAAAATAAAAAGTAAAAAATAATATCTGGTTCATGATTTGAAAGTCGGGCGGGGCCAAGATTGAAACATGGAACAGATTAGTTCGTTTCGCAGCCTTTACAGGCTGAACGTCAATAAATAAATAAAGTTTCGTGCATTAACTGGTAAAAACTAGTTTTATTTAATGAGTGATGTGCGTGAAAACCTAAGAAACAAATATGGAACAGATTTTCATTTCTAATTGGTAATAATACGTGTTTCAATCTCGACCTGTCCCGACCTTTTCATCATGAACCAGATATTATTTTTTACTTTCATTTCAGATTTTGAAATCGGTTTTATTTTTTATTTAAAAAAATTAAATGACTATATTGTAGTAAGGACAAAATCCTTCCTACAATCTAGGGTCTTACAATCTTGATCTTGGTCTTGCGAATATAGAAATAATAGGAAAAAGAAAAAGTACCTTCCTTCAAATCTGATTTTCTAAACAGACATTAAGTTAGAAATGAAAAATAAAGCGGTGAGACCTCATCATTTTCATTTTTCTTATTAAACGTGCCGAAGTCGTATCGGTGTCGTGTCGTATTTTGTTAGCGAGGTTTCGGTGGTCTAGAAAGCAATTTCCGAGCCAGAGGCGATTGTTTCCCGACCGCCAGAGGGGGTGCTTTGTGAGACTTCCCTGTGATTTCGTCATGTGCAAATTGTATGTAAAAATTCAAAATTCAATATCGTTTATTCAGTCTGGGCTGTTGCAAGCACTTGTGAATGTCGAAAAGCTACGCCATAGGTTCGCAAATCTACGGCGGGAGACCTTGTACTGAGAAGAACCGGCAAGAAACTCAGCGAGGGCTGAAAAATTACTTCAATATGAGATAACACATGAAGTCACTTTCCATTACAAATGTAAATGATATAAAAAATATGACTATTAGAATTAAAATATAAAAAACAGATTCAACAAAGTTTAGGAATGTTTAGGAATGCCGTGTCCTACTGTTTAGGTATAAACGAAAAAATGTACGATTAAAGTTGTATACAACGATTAATAGTACCCAACGTAGCAAGAGCAGATTCATCTCCGCTGGCAGCGCCCGTTCACGAGCATGACGCACGAACCAGCCATCGCTTCGCTCAACCATTTTTAGGGAACGTAACGATCAGTTTCGTAATGACATCTAGTATCCGTATCCACTTAGTACCTACCTTCCGATGTTGTCAAAATGAATTGTTCAAGTGCTTATTCTTACAAATGAAGGCAGCGAGCCAAATCATGGAAAATGGAGGCATCGATTTCAAATGGCAAAATTAAAGATAAAAGTTGAGAAAAAGCAATAAAATCGGTATGAATATACAAGTATATATAATAATTTCATCATAGAAAGTAATTTTTTTTCTGAAATGTATATATTTGGTGTATGATTTCTATGCATTATTCGGGTCTGTAAGAACTAATTCTTACAGACCCGAATAATGTGTAGATAATAACTAATTAAAATATGAAATCTAACCTTATCAAATGGGAATATTATGAGCAAAAAAAAAAAAACATCGGGTATAATAAAATTTTGCATCTGTATAAATGATAACTATAAATATACATAGTTATAATAATTATAAAGGTATTTAAATTTTTCGTAGCCTTTTTAACCAGTAAAGGATAGATTTCCTGCGATAAAAAGTTAACGAAGCTCTTTAACATGCCTGTATAAAATGCTTCCATAGTGAAGTAAACAGTAGCTTTTTCTGACAAACCCAACAATTAAAACAACAACCTTATGACGTCAAGACTCTTTCAAAATCTTTGTAACTATTAATTTGCCATACCTTAGAGCTTCAATTAAATTTGTCGAAACAATAGCGGGCTAACTACAGGTCGAGTTCGTAATTATACTTAATTTATTACTGTGTATACAGCCCAATGAAATGTAATTTTTACGTCTCGAGAATTTATATTTCGTGACTATGGAAATACGCGATTGTCGCTTAGATTCCCGTGTTTGTTATATTTACGACCAAATTGTGCTGTTGAATTTTCATGTCCGTTTATTCCTTGGAAATGGAATAAGGTATAGTTTGGTATGTTCATAACTTACGTTAGTATTTATTTATTGTTTACTGTTTGAATTGAATCGTTGAAAAATTAGTGGGTATATATAATGTCACTTGTGATTTCTGGAATAAATGATAAGTTTGCTTCTCTCGCTTTAAAGATTTTGATAGTAAAGTTGAATTTTTTCAAAAAGGTTTTCCCACTTTACTATATCATACATATTTCTAGTAGAAAACATACAAATCCAGTGTTTTTTTTCTAAACTCGTGTTAAACTGTTCCCACAAATAAAACCCATATTTTTTTCTAAGTATATTCTTCGTTAAGTACACAACAATACCAGTAGCTGATTTAGATGCTCCAACAATTTCTCAATGTCTAATTCAAATAACATATTCAAATCCAAATGAGCGTACAGGACCGGTTATTGAAAAAGCCACTAAATATACAACATCTGAAGCACAACACGAAACATGTCACACGTATAAAGTGCCCGATCACGATATTCAAAATACATGTCAACCCTCCGAAAACCGGCGGCGCGGCGGACCTAAGCGTCCATTCTCATCGTGCGTCCGACGGACCCCCCCTAATGATCTCACGTACCGCGTGCGTGTCCTGATAAAGGGTTAAGTACACACTAACAACTCACGTGAGTCACAAATCCACCATTATTATGTTATTGTGGGAGCCGTGTCGCTGCGGCCTCGCATTTACATACAATTTAACATGAAATGTGGGCAATAATTCATGGCGGTTGTTGCGTTATTATTTCTATTATGAAGTGTTCAACTCGACGTTTTTCGTGTTGCCGTCTGGCGTGTTACTTTTAACCTGTAATGCCTCCATCAGTTATGTGCTAACGGCCTTTAATTAAACTATATTTCTTCTAGTAAATAGTGGCTCACAGTTTTGCATAAAATTTTGAATAAAACTCATTCACGATCGGTTCACTCCTAATAAAATTCTAATAATGAGATTCGTGGCTCATTAAGACATTCAAAACAAATTAATCAGACGATCGTTCCATTCACATCACGCAGCGTAGCATTCAAAATGCTTGCACAACAAAGAAAGTACGTTTAAACAAAACTACATCGAATAAACCCTGCCCAATAACACGATCAACGACAAATCGACATACCAAATTATCTACGCATCGCTTAACTCGAATTCAAATGAAGGCATTCACTGTTTAAAATATTAATCGATGTGAGAAGCTTATTGAATATTTTTACCACGATTTATGCCCAATTAGCAGCAGTTGCGTGAATTGAATTGTTTGTGCCTGAAATCAGAATAAATACCACAATATTTACGATAATGTCCGGCCGTTTGAATAGGCGGCTCCGTAAACGCACCGCGGGAGAGGAGACCGAGTTGTTTATTATGCGGCGGCAAAGGGTTAGCTCTTTGTATGACGTTTTCATGTTAATTTACGCGCTAGCTGACAAGGTGGTCGCTGAGACCCCGGGAGCATTTACGAGGCTGGATTTAAAAAATGATATTTTAGTGTTAATACGATCATTCAATGAGATGCCCGCTCAATTTATTAAAGAATCAAAGTTATGTTTATGGTGAAACTGGTTATCGACATTTAAACTGGTCTCAGTTACGCGTTCTCAGGTATGAGATTTCGGGTAATATTTACTGTTCAGTGGTTATTTCCGAGCGGCTTAGCTTTTCATAATAGCTCATTACCGTTGATAATTAATTACGACTACGAGTGCGGTTTGCGCGGCTGAGTCTGTTTAATTAGAGGATACTGTGATCAAAGCTTTGAGAACGCGATCGCTCGAATAAATCGCTGTTAGACGCGAGTTAAAACCGGTGTCTATTGGTGAAGACTAATATCCGACATCAAAACGTTATTGTAGGAGCTTAAATGGGTTGATGGTTGGTTTGATGGAAGACCCGCCGCACTGGAGTTGAGTTTATTTAAAACGGAAGAGGGAACGGTACTTTGAATATAAATTCATCAGTCAACATTAAAGCATTTGATTTTTTTTTATTGAAATTAAGTATACCAAACTAAATAGAAAATTCGCAATAGATTTTTCTTCAATCCTTTGCCTGTTCTTACAATTTGTTTGTAGTGAGTAGTCAACATGAAATTAATTACCTTATTAATACCCCCTTCTTACGCGACAATATTTTCTGTGGTGTAAATGATTTTTTAGTTATAGTTCTCTCTAGTTTTCGTAAGAAATAATTTTATAAAACCCATCTTCATTTTTCCCTCGCTCGTATTTTAGTTGCTACACACATCAAAAGTGTCTAGGGATCAAGCATTTTTATGCGGATTTCTTGAGATTGAGATGTGGCTTTGTAATAAATTTATGATTTTATAAATTTATATGGATCCTTTTTGGTGCATTTCATAATTTGAATCAGGAACTGTGAATCAAATTCGAGTAAAAGATGAAAATCAGCTGTCAATATTTTCCCTATAAAAACATACAACGCATTGAAGACATTATTAGTGCTACTGTTTCCCTACTACTGATTAAAACCAACGTTATTATGGAGCGGCGACGTCATTTAAGCAGGGAAGAAATGCTCAGAGCCGTGGGAATGATAGAAGCTGGTTCCCGGCAACGTACTGTGGCTTTAGCTCTGAATACAAGTCAGAGTGTTATCAGTCGACTTTGGACACGATACCGAAGCACTGGTACCGTGGCTGAGCGCCATGGAGGACGGTATCGCTGCACCACACGGAGACAAGACCGATACATTCAAATCTTAACTCGAAGAGCTCCAACAATAACCGCCATGATGTTAGCCGTGAGGCTTCATCACTCTTCAGGGAACTTAATTAGCGACCAAACAGTCAGAAACCGCTTGCATGAAGTGAACCTTCATTCCCGAAGACCGCTACGGGTACCACCTATAGCAATGCACAATCGTAGGATTCGATATCTATGGGCTCTTGAACACAGAAATTGGGCAGAAGAACAATGGCGTTTCGTGTGCTTTTCTGATGAGTCTCGTTTTGGTATGAGACCGGATACAAGACGTATACGACACTGGAGAACCCCTGGACGCCAACAGCGATTAAAATCCTGCCAGGAAGTC
The DNA here is from genome assembly GCA_902850365.2 of Chilo suppressalis. Lineage (NCBI taxonomy): Eukaryota > Metazoa > Arthropoda > Insecta > Lepidoptera > Crambidae > Chilo > Chilo suppressalis. Next base: position 24,900,320 of record OU963901.1, on the reverse strand, counting down.
CATCCTTATAGTGGTGGAACCATCATGGTATGGGCGGGTATTTGGATCGGCGGAAGAACTGAGTTGATTTGGATCAGAGGCAACCTCAACGCTCAAATTTATGCTGAGACGATTGTATCAGACGTCATCGTTCCTCTACAAGTGCAAATCGGTCCCTTATTTCAGTTAATGCATGATAATGCACGACCGCACACCGCAAGAGTTGTAAGACAGACTCTCGCCGCAGCTAACATCAATGTCCTGCCCTGGCCTGCTCAGTCGCCAGACTTGAACCCGATTGAGCATGCATGGGATATGCTACAGAGAAGAGCTCTGCCGAATATGGAGGGTATCCAGTCGCAAGAAGACCTTTTTTTGTTGTTGCAACGAACATGGGCGGCCATTCCACAGCGTGATTTGGATGAACTCATTTTGAGTATGCCAAACCGATGTTCTTGTGTTGTTAGTGTTCGCGGTAGAAATACGGATTATTAATTGTTTAAGTTACCCAATAAAATTTTAGAGAAAACTGTTATTTCAGTCTTTTTTTCGAACTTTTGTGTTAGTGGTTCAAATGTCAAAAATCCCTTTATTAGGAAAATGGCAAATTTCTTTATTAATGCAAAGGTGACTTGGTTTATCGTTACTGTGACAAACGAAAACACTTTATTTGATGAATCCTTAAAGAAAATTTTAATTAATATCAATCAGGAGAAAAGTTATTGCAAAAATATATGTTGATCCCTAGACACTTTTGATGTGTGTATTTTGATACAAACTTTAGCTGAAGATAAACCTGATACATCCCGATGAGTAATAGTAGTAAATGTGTCATCGTTCTTTGATTTGAGAGCATTAATAATCCGGATCCGGATCGTGAATTACGATGCGTGAAAATATACGGTCGCAATTAGTGATGTGGGTATTTACGAAAGGTGGATATTAAATTGCGAGAATAATTACCAAAAATGATATGAAATATTCTTATTTTAAACATTAAACTGCTAAGTAGTTTACTAAAAAAAAGTCAAAATTTTCTTTAGATTTACAATGTGATTATTATTTTTGTGAATTACATAAGTACCTACTTATTCTCTTTTTTCATTTATACAGCATTAATAAGATCCGGAGGATAAAACTTCCAGTAAAGATACATTCTACATGAACACAAAAACTAATAAGTAGTCCTCTGATAATATTCCCGAATATTATTTGGCTACAGTAATAATTAAGGTAGATACTTCTACGAGAAATTCGAGTAAAAAATCCTCTGAAAGCCAACCTAGACAGTTTTAAAACAGGTTTAAAACAATGTAAGTTGTTAAAATAATATTTTTCAAGTCACGCACCGTATATGTAAAGCCCATCAGTTCTCTACTTCATTTTCAATGTCAATGTTTTTCTACTTCATTTGTTTTCATCATGAACATATACGATACTTGATTTGTCCAACAAAAAGGTACTTAGGGAATAAGATTCTGTTTGTAACTGTTTATGTTCCAATTGTAATTTAATAAATGCATTTAATGATTACTAGTTTATCGACAAAAGATTTATCGATAGACAGATATCGGAACTTCACTATGTATGCTTTTGCTTGCTGGCATATACACCTGCCGGTCATAAAACTTCCACTGAAATATAAAACAAAATATGCCCCTTCTTCTTCGTGATTATACGGTCTGGTGACAGAATATGCATATTTTGTTTTACTTTTAATTTAGTCGTAATTATTATTTGTATTAAAACCAGCATGTTCTAAATACTTTTTAAGTATATAATTAAAAGTATTCATCTTTTACTGGATATTATATAAATTACGGCGCTATTACTTCTGAGTGTAGTATTTCAATAGATTTATTTCAATAACAAAATCATTAATTTAATCCTAACTACATCAGAATTATACGAGAATGATTCATTGCAGATTATGGCAAATGGCGGCGGGACATGCGAAATGTGCATTGAAAACTTAACATAAATAGATTTATACCAGTTATCCATTAGAACGGCTCGGTGATTTATTATCGATACACACGCATGCATACATCACTAGGCTTGACGTTCAAGGTTCTTAATTTTATCCCTTTCCGTTTATGGGTGTCAATATTGTCAATTTAAATGCTTGAGATTATCAATAACCACACTGAGCGCCTATAAAAATGTGTTCACTTTAAACCTTCATACCTTGATATAAGAACCAATTTATTTATCTAGGGAGTACGGCAATATTCAGTGACTGAAAAAAAAAACAAGTAATATACAAGTAAATAAACAAGTAAACAAGAAAAGCATTAGCTATGTCAGCTGAATAAAACGCAAAAAATTAAATGTGGTCAAAAAATAAAAAAGTACTTTTTAATTATTCGGTTTTTCAGTTTTTGACATTGTTTTTCTAATTTCTCATATTATTCTGAAAGCAGAGGTTGGCGCGGGTGCAATATGGTAATTTGAAATTGTTGAGAGAAGCATTGAGGGTTCAAAAACCACTTCATCATAGATTTAGAATTTTCAATTGGTGTCTAATGAGTTTTTCAACAACAAATATCTCTTATAGAATCCTTGTTGTGCCATAAAACAACAAAAAAAAGGCACTAGATAAAATTCTACTAGATCCAGGTTTCAGACGGGATTTGAACCTACATATTCCGCTATCTGGGTTTATCTACTAAAGATTTTCTTTAGATTAAAACATTAGCAGTTAAATGCTTAAAATTTAAATTATTATCATAAAAGAAAAAACGTTATAGTCTTAGATACTTACATATTCAGAGAAAAATTTTTAGAGTTCCTTACCTCGAAAGGAAAAAACCGATCCCTTATAGGATCACTTTGTTGTCCGTCTGTCCATCTTTCAAGACCCTTTTTCTCATGACCGCGTGGAGGTATCAAGATGAAATTTATATCAAATAGTATCCTGTCCTTTAAAGCTTTTTCTCCCAACTTTATTTTCCATTGTGCGTTATACCAACATACATCGCGTGTCGAAACGTCATTCCCCTGTCACCGCATAATCATTACCGTGTCGCAGCGCGCTGTCAATCGTGCCAGGGTAATGATATGTGGCGCTGTCGGTGCGGAGGAACTTATGCAAACAGTTTTTGAGGCGTGCGTTGACGGCACAAGAAAATAACTGGATACTAATATTGATGTCAGGTATGTTAAAATAATAGCTACGTCTTTGACAGTCGGCAGTCAATATTAAATTGCGTAATTATGGTGCCGTTCTAACGGCTACAATGTTATACTGAATGGTAGTACATAATAATTCTACTTGACAGACTCGATTACTGTCAAAAGTTGGGAAAATTTATAGAATGACTCCGCCACAGAACACAGAAATAGGTTAGAAGGGCCTTGTGAGCGGGGTAGGCGCGCCATAGTTATGTGTGAGCAAATGATCATAACTTGATCAAACCTTGGTTCTAATTGCGTCATTGCTTTCGTGTGTGAGCGCTGATTGGTTCGATTGTTTGATGTCGCGTCGTTTGATTGGCTATTATCTATTAGGTAGAAGTGTGGAGGGGGCAAGTCGGCGACAAAAGGTCTATGATCACTTTCTTACATCTTTCTGTGTTCTGTGGCGTCAGCTAACTCTCACACACAAAGAGAAAAAGTTTTTCAATTGGAAAAGTTAAATTTTAATCCAGAATGATTATTTAGTAATAAACAGTATATAAAGATTTTTTTTTTCTAAAAAACTTTGTGTATTATAAAACGTACAACACAAAGCTCAAAGTTGGTGAATACCGATAGTTTTGGTTAACTTTAACTTCAGCAGCATGTTACTATTTTTTATGAATACCAACTTGTCTAAATGCCAAGTGTGGTGTGCTTCTGGGTAAGAAACTTCGTTATTTAAGCATTGGTGTCGAATCTGACGTGATTCTCTTAACTTAAAACTAGATTTAACATCAGCCTTCAGACAAGGATACACTGTTGACTAATATAATGTTAGGTTTAGAGAATCATACCAGAAACTACAACATTGCCTCAAATATTAACTTTGCTATTATGAAAACGTTTACGAGACTCCAAGTAACACAATTTAAAAATAAAAAGGTCATTGGTAGTTGTGATTGCACTTATTTGGTTTTATTTCTATTTTCAGAATATACTTAAAGTATCCGACAAACCATTAAGTTCACCTCGAAAATTCTTCGAAATCGGTTCAGCGGTTTATGCTTTGTAAGACTAATGTCGTCTGATACGGACAGACAGACACGCAGTAGCTCTTTCTGTCTATCTAGCCCTTTACATTTATAAAATTAGTGTTAAAGTATTACATATTCTCTCAATACTTCATCAACATCAGAGAGATTCCACATCACGAAATACAACAAAAACAGCAAAGATGCTTCGTTTGAAAATCAAACGGGGCGCTCATATCGCATCGCAGACACGTTCCAATCAACCTTTAGTTCACAGGCACGCCGCAAGCGTCTCCGATCCAATCGAATCTGCAACTGCATATCCAGTTGCCAGCCCTTTGATACGTCCATCGCTTGTCTGTCCGAACGATTGTGAAACACGACCACACGACGCAGACCCCTCAAAACACAACTTTCCTACCCCGAAACACACAGAACTTGCGTGCACAAAGCACCACTGCAGCTCCACACAAAATGGACCAGCCACCAGCCTCTTCGAATCCAGTATACGCCATCATTTCAATTGTCAAACCATGACTCGTAAACAAGAGGGTAGGTGATAAATTAATGCACTAAACATTAGACGCCTGCGATAATAAAACATGCATTAAATTGTAATTGTCGACAACTAACTCGCCCTTCTGTTGACAAAGCTTGCACTGCGATACATTGCTCGTGTGCCTGAATCACAAAATTCTTAAAGTTTAACTGAAGAAGCTATGGATGATGAGCGTATTGTTTGTATTAAACGATATTTGGGGTGAAGGAGCGCGGTACGGGGCGCGTAACAGCGAAACTCACTCCGGAGGGTAATCGTGCACGAAAGCGTCGAGTAATAAAACCGGTCGTAAAATTGTAACGTTACGACTTGTGAGACGGCGGAGTGCACTTGGACGGCACAGTGATACGTTTTTCGGGTTCAGTAGTTGCCAGTTGGAGTACAAACTGTGCGTTATTCGACTGATTTATGCATTGGGTCTCGGAATTGACGAGCCATCGGAGGGATATCGAAGTAGTGTCGTTTTAGAGTTGGCGTCATTCAATGTTTTAGGCGCCGTTTTGGGCTTGTTTATATTTAGTTTAGTATGTAGCTGGTTTTATTGCATGTGGTGTCACATTACATAAGTTCAGACTCGAGGGGTTGGCAGAGCATTAACGGCAGAATAAGGTGTAATTTACTGCGAATGTTCTTCATCAACAAAAGATCCGAATTTACATTCGTCTGTTTGTAGCTTTAATAAAAGTAAGCCTTTCCCAATTCAATGTTTTTCCGTTGATTTATTTTAATATAACCATTACTTAAGCCATAACGTGGTCATTTTAAAATATTTTTGTATTCTCAGTGTGTTTAACTGTAAACTTTTCTATTTACTTTAGAAAGAAGATACAGAGTATTTTTAACAGAACTTATTGCTGCCCCGAGCTTAACCTAAACACTTTTCATTTGGACTGGTAAGGAGAGGGTGGGAGCCCCAGAGAGGGGGTTTCTAAAAGGCTTTATCTTTGCTGTAATTGGCTGTAGAGTAGTCGGTTTACGACAAATGTCGTATATCTGCAGGCTTTCGTGCACCATTGTACCGCTGGTGGTACGTCCAATTTTTTTGGATACGTGAAATTGTAAATGATTGTAATAATCTTTACAAATACTAATACTTTTGTTGATTTTTTTTCGCTATGTAAGTAACAAAAGTTATATTATTTTATATAAGAAGCCATGTGAATTTGATCAAATGGTATGCTATTTGACCTTTTGAATTACTCATTCCACGTAAGTTAACTATGAATTGTACTCTGGAATTTTCATTAGGGTCTGACAAGTTTGTTTCTCCACAGTAACAATCATGGTCATGGACGCACGTAACAAAAGATTATGATAACAAGTTACGTTTATAATTGACAGCTATTATATATATTCGTATCTCTGAGTGCATTTGTAAGCGTGATATCTGGGCAGAATTGAATTTTATTAGTAACTGTTTTCGCGTTTTGCAATCAGTTGATTATGAGGATTTTTTAACTAAGAAAGTTGGGTGCCAGTTGCGATAGAAGATTTTGTTTTTTCAATATAAATAATCACTTTTTTGTCTACACCCACAAGTTTGTTAGAGTGACACACTGAACTCTGCAAAAGCATTACAAAATGCCATTTTTTAACTTCTTTACGCATCAAGAGCTGACCAGTATCCACCGACCCTCATTGAAGTATGCAGACACCATTGGGTAATACCATTTTTGTAGTCAAAAACAAATGCGGAGGGTCTAGAAAAATGGTCATAACTGCTGGAAACGTTTTTAATTTATGACGCTTACCTTGGTGCATTTTTTGGGCAAACTCGGTATGAAATATAGTCTTCGGTGTGGTGTTTTGTTGAGAGTGGCAGCATGATTGGCCAGAATTACGAATGGGGTAACCTCTTGTTGTTAATTTGTGAGGTTCTTTAGCAGTTATCTGAGTGCTGAAATGTATCTACGATTCTACGAGGGGATAAATTTATGGTTATTGATAAAAAATATTCTTGTTTTTGTAGTCTCCCGTCCCGTGTCAGTAGATCGTGTAATATAGTAAGAGCTGTAAATTAATGGGCAAGGCAAGTTTTGTAACATTTAAGGCGATGTGCTGGCAACCAGTCACTATTGTTTCCGTAAGTTTCCGAACAACATATTAATGTCTAACCTATATAAAATGTAGCGTTATAAAATTGAAGCTACATGGTTCTGAAGTTTCAAAATGTATACTAAAGCATTTATCTATGTTTCGATATTTGTTACGTGACATGGGCAACATTTGAATTTTGTTTATGCATGTTTTAAATCATTAGATAGAACATAACGCGGTCATTGACCTGCTATCTATAGAATTCGCGAAACAGTCGCCAAATGTCACCTTTACACCACTCCATTTCCCCCCACATGCCGCCGGCGCGGGTATATTAATCACCGCGAATACTAGTTCGATAAATCGCAAGCAAGACGTCCGGTTAAAATACATTAAAAGAGAATAATTGCGGCGGTGCGGCGGCGATCAATCTTTCACACGTCATTAGGCAGGGTCGCTCTGGAGGCGTTAGAGTAGACCAACAAGGGCGCTTGTTTAGGGATCCGTGCCGTTAACCTGTACATAGAAAACAAATGATTGATTTTGTTTTTAAAACATAAGAATACATTGTAAGGCTGCAGTTAAACGACGCGAAAAATTTCTTGTGGCCGCCGCGCGGCGACCGCGCGGTGACCGCGTACTAACTGTTCAGTTATAGCAAATTTATGTTTTATTAACTAGGTCTTAACGTTGAAATTCTTTGTAAGTAAGGCGTCCGCTCCTCGATCACACATTACCGTGACACGGCGGTGGCCGCCTCGCTCGTATGTTCTTGATGTATCAAATGTTTTAACATGCATTCGGAAATAATCAGCGAATTCTTTTTCATCTTCTCGCAGTTGGTTGTATAGCGTATGAAATTCACCAAACTCTTCTCGCCGTTCTAGGTGAATCCAAGATCTTCTACATTTCTTTTTTCTTTTTTTTGCTTTGTCGGTACAAGTAATATGCAATCATAATTTTCTTTTTCATATGTCAAATACGCCATAACGAACACGATGTGTGAATTTTAAGAAAGACCAAGATCAACTGGAAATGAGTCGGGTTCGCAGTGGCGGGGCAACCAGGCGGTGACCGCGCGGACGCCACGCCGTCGCTGTACTGTTGCCGCGCGGCCGCTACGCTATGACATTCCGTGTGATATAAACGCGGCCTTAGGGTTAGGGATTTAAGAGAGGTAGGGCAGAGCCAATTTTCCGCTCGGATTGGAACGCTCGTCTAAAATAACAGTACCTTTGGTGGTGTTGCGTTTCTGTCGGTGAGTAAGGTTCCAGGGCTTTACGAGGCCCCATCCAACACGGGTGGGGTCAGGGTAGGTTATGGTGGCATAAACATCTTTGCCACCCTTATAACAAATAAAAACTTAATTTGAATGTATTCCTACATGTGTGTTTGCTGCGTGCCGTTAGGGTATCTTTATATAGAAACGTACTTTACTTAATATATGGGTACAATGAAGTGGCTCCCACTGTCTGTATGCTTACATCTTTTAAACTGCAAAACGGATTTAAAATGCAGTTTTTAACAGTAAACAGGTTATTGAAAAGGAAGGTTTTTGGGTTTAATATATCACAAAAGGTGTAGTCTTCTACGAAGCGAAGCGAGCGCTGGTCACTATTAGTACTTCACACAAGTAAAGAAACGTACAGCTACTTAGACTACATAAAAAGACAGATTTCATTTAGGATTTTGTTTTTTAAACTTTCTCAACATTCTTAATTTGAATGTCTATATGTGTGTGTGTTACATGGATCTTGGATTTTGATACGGATTATTGGATTGAAGCAAAAGATTTTGATTCTACATTCTAAAATTGACAAACATGTTCACATTGTACATGTTAGTTTATCACATGGACCTAGGATTTTGCTACGTTTCGTTGGATTTTAACAAAAGATTTTGATACAGATTTTTGTTTTAAAACTTATGACTTATACATTCTGTATTTGAATATGAGCAGTACGGCACAAAGACCTAGGATTTCGTTATGGGTCCTTGGATTTAACTCTCTTGACCATTCTGAAGTTAGCCGTTTGGCTGCGCATTGGATTTATTAGTAATGATATATTCTATGTTGTAATTATGTGTGCAACCAAGCCACAAAATTCAGACCGATCAAGATAAATCGGGTGAACTGTAATAGGCTAGTTGACCCTTTTTGGAAAAATGTTATAAATGGTTAATAAATGTTCTATTAGACCGAAAAAAAATGTATTGTATTTTTTTGAGACCTAGAAAGCTACAAATCTTTAATTTTAAAATAGACTTTTCATGGACATACAAAAACGCTGTCGGCCATTTTAGTCTATAGATTATCTATGCTATGACGTCGACGGTAGTAAACAAAAACTCGTAAGCACGTAGAAAATAACCTATCTGAGTTTATAATAAAAAAGAAAACATGATTTCTAATAAATACCACGAAAAATATAGTAATAATCATTATTGTATTGTACGAGAATGTAAAAACACATCCTTGAAGACTCCAGGAAAGATGTGGATTAAAGTGCCGAAATAAATTAACCTACGCTGGTTAGAACTTGCTAAAAGTGATCCTGCAACTTTATCGACTCATAGTAAAATTTATTTTTGCGAAGATCACTTTGATGTAAGTACTCATTGAATAATATTTTAAGTCTCTTCATTTGTTATCAATTTTAATAATTCAAGTTTTAAAGTTATGTATGAATGACATTTAGTTGTTTACTAAAAGAGACGCCACAATCATGGCGGATGTGGCGAACAGCGTTTTTAGTGTTTAAAAAGTATAGACTAGAAATTATTTTCTTAAATTAAATTTCTACAGCAATCTTCTGCTTTTATGAAGTGAAATCGATATATTTAGGTTCCTTAGACCAAAAACTTTAAGAAATAAACATTTATTTAATACAATTCGACATGAGTCAACTAGCCTATTGGTCTGACATTTGTGAAACTCTATCAGCATTTAGATACGGACAGCTTCTACATAAAGACTGACTAGTATTTAAACAAGGACCCCCATATTAATAAATAAGATTAAGCTTGGATTAGTTACTTCTTGTTTTGTCTAAATGAACAATTTGACAAATGCTATTATTATTTCTCTCTTCTGAGCGCCTTATTTTAGTCTTAACATATTGCACCATTAGACATTGTTTCCTGTTTTGCGCAAGTGTTTAGCGCGTTCTGCTGTGATCGTTGAAGTTAAGCAACTTTCGTAGTGCTCGGTCATTGGATGGATAACTAAAAACTTACTATCTCGGGCTCCTCCATGCTTCGGAAGGCACGTCAAGCCGTTGATCCCGGCTGCGTCTGCAGTAGTCAAAACCCACCAATCCGCACTGTCCTGGTCCAATCTCCCTATTCCATCCATAGGGAAGGCCTGTACCTCAGCAGTGGGGACTTAATAGGCTGATGATGATGATGAGCCATTGTTTTAAAAGTAGGTAAGTACTTGGTGTAGTTTCTATTACTTTCCCTCTTTTGTTATTTCAATTATGACTACTAATAGGTGATATAAAAAAACTTTTCATGAAATAAAGTGGATACTTATTTAAAAAAGTTACTTGAAATAACGAAACTTCACAAAGAAACTAAAACGTGCTTAAAAGTTTTATGTATTTACTATTTATCATAATGATTTTCACAATAACATACATGCCAAATGCGGGAACAAAACTAACTTTTGTTTACTGTCCCAAGTCTTAGTCTTTGTAGTATGTTCTTTGTTTCTTATATCACAAGTGCTTCTTATTGAAAAGTATTTACAATGAACTGCACTGGCATGCCAGCTACTGTTTCTGTGTGAATCGGCCCTAATGTTTATGAATACGCCGTGCATTCAAAGATACAAATCGTCGAAGCGCCCAGTGGAGTCATATAATTAGTTTAAACCACTTAATACGGATATCTTGAAATGTATCTCTATAATATAGTTTCGTGTGTTTAACTTGAATCTAGGGGTCACTTATTATTTGTTAAAGATTTTTTTTATGTTGAAAGAGTGACAAACAGGCATATGGCTTGCCTGATTGTAAGCAGCCACCATAGTCTATAGTATAGACGCTTGCGATACAAGAAATATAACTCGCAGCGTTACCTACCCAATCACCTACCCGTGGAGCCCTGGAACCTCAATCACTGACCAAATCACAACAACACCAAAAGGTAGTGGTATTTTTCTGATCTTTTGTATGGTGGAGGCAACTTCCACAGATCGGCGCTCCAATTCGAGTAGAAAATCCGCCGTCCGCTGTATCCTATCTCCCTTCATGTTCTTCATTTATGCAATCAAGATTTAAATAAAATAGAGAATAATTTCGATTCTGGCATGATTCTCTAAACCTAAACTTAAATTTGACAACAGTGTATCCTTGTCATTCTCCGTATAGTAAAAAAAGATAGACTGGTGTTAATTTTAGTTTTAAGTTTAGACCACGCCAGAATCGACACCAATATGTTCTTTACCCATACATACGGAATTCTTGTAAACCTGTAGCCGATTACAGCTTAACGCAAAATTTTCGTATTCACTCACCGCTCTGAATGTCATGTTAACGGTCCATTTATGCAAGAATTTTTCAAAGTTTCCATGTTAATGTTCACTGGAATAACAAACTCTACTCTTTCTGTTTATTATGATAAAGTATGTTTTTTTCAATCGCCAGGGAGTTATTGAAGCTCGGTTGAATGAAAATCAGTAAGTATGTATATTTATGTTTTTAAACTAATGTTACAAATACAGAAATAATTATTATTTCATATGGCGCGTAAAACCTATGAATGATTGAAACCATTCGATTTGTTTATTCTATTTAGAATTTTTAGTACAGTATTAAAATGGGATTATTATTATGATATAGATACAATATAAAATACCGCAATGCAGTTTTACGACCTCAAAAACTTGTGAAAATAAAAGTTTGGACGATTCAAAAGAGTTGTACTATACATTTGAATTTGAATAAAGCTATATTGATTCCTGATTTCTGCGGGAATAAATGCTCCAATATAAAACCAAGTAAGAATGTTAATGTAAGAATGGCTTGGCTATCGCACCACAGAAAAATCACATAATTTATCAGCCAATTGACGTCACACTTTAAAATGATTTTTTTTGGAAAATTATTCTAACTGATGTTACTCCGGCTTATAAAAATTGGTGAATAAAAAAGTCCTTCCCCATTTAGCGAGCTTTCTACCACTGAACGGCCGATGCTTGCTGATAAGGTCTGAATTTTTAAAAACAATAAAAATGCTATCATCATCGTCATCATCAGCCTATTAATGTACCCACTGCTGAGGCACAGGCCTTCCCTATGGATGGAATAGGGAGATTGGGCCATGACCCACCACCAAAATGTAATACGACGTGCAAAAGATAAACGAAAAAAATGTAACGATGAAATAAAAAAAATACTTTAAAAATGTAATAAATTAGTACTTGTGTAATTTTCTGGCAGTATTCCACTAAACTACACAACTACAATGCGGCTTCAGAATCGGATTTCCTTTTTTTTTCAATTTATTTATTTTAAATCTATTTAATTTCATGCTTGATGTTTGTGTGGACAATCATCTGTACGATTCCCAATGTTTGATAATAGGAATCGTGGGTATATACTTTTGTTTGTGTAAGAATGTGTCGTGTGATTTGGCTTTGACAACAGTGCCAGTTATGTGCTGGACTAGTATAATAAGAATTTACTCTGAGATTGTACTGGCGTGCCAGAAAGATTAGTGCGACCTCCTGTTGCAATGTAAATTGACCGCAATGTTTAGACAAACGTGGCATGAGAAGTGTTTACAATGAAGCTGCATTGGCATGCCAGCTACTGTTTCTATGTGAATCGACCATAACGTTTATGTATACGCCGTGCATTCAAAGATACAAATCGTCGAAGCGCTCAGTGGAGTCATTAAATTAGTTTGACAGTCAACAGCTGCGCTTAAACCACTTAACACGGATATCTCGGAATGTGTCCACAATAAAGTTTTGTGTGTTTAACCTTAATCTAGGGGCCACTGCGACACGACACATTCCCCGAACGTATTAATTTTATAGTGACATTAATCGAGTCAGATTTGTACGCGGACGGATTATAACGACGGCCGTTTGTGTCTCTTTAATACTCGGATGTTTCGTAAACAAGTACCTAAGATTTGTTATTACATCAATGGAAATAAGTATGTAGATATATATATGCCGCAGTTATCTGGTTAAATTAGCCAGCCAATTGGATACCAAGGCCGTTTATTAATGCTGGCAAAAAATATGATGTCTTATTAATAATCAATAATCAAAATCATTTATTCAGTTTAGGCTGTTACAAGCACATATGAATGTCTAGAAGCTACGCCATCGGTTCGTAAATCTACGACGGGAGACCTTGTACTGAGAAAACCGGCAAGAAACTCAGCAAGGGCTGTTTTTCTCTCCCTGTTTTATCATTTACAGAGTCGTCGAGTTGAAAAATGACTTCAGAGATGATTCATGAAGTCACCACAAAATATTGAAGCGCCCATCTAGCAAGTAACCTTCACTTTACAGAAGACTCCACAGTAAAATAACACTACCTTTTGGTGGTGTTGGGTTTCTGTCGGTGATTAAGGTTCCAGGGCTCCACAGGTTGGGGTAGCCAACGATTAGGGTAATATTTCTAGCATCGTAAGCGTCGATTGGCTATGGCGGAAGCTTATCATCAGGCGGGCCACTTTCTTGTTTACTTGCCTTAACATTAAAAATAAAGTTTCTTGAACCAGAATCACTCAATACTAAACGACTTGACATATTGTAAAGTAGGACAAAGATTACTTACCAAGACTCAGCCAAATGGTTCAAGTTAAGTAAGTATTTTCCAGTTTCTTTTTCTGATGCTACTTACCTTACCAACCATCACCAATTCAGCAAATATGCAATTTAACAAAATATAAGCCAGCATTGCGCTCAATGAATTGGTTAGTTGTCCCTCAGCAGTCTCATGATAGATCTAAGCTTCCAATTGCTGGCTGCGATATTATAAGCCGAATGCTCTAGCTACAATACTGGTAAGACGCTAATGCTTTGAAGAAATACAGTTTTCACTAGTAGAAGCACAGATAGGACGTATCAGAGCCCCAACTTTGTGTTACATATCAGGAGACGCCTTTGCCAGTAGCAGTTCTTAGAACTGCTACTTAGAAAGACAACCCAGTAGACTACTTGTATATTTGGCGGCTGTCCCTTAGAGCGGTGGAACCATGGTAAAAATAAATTACCCGTAGACCAATCCACTGGCGCCCCTTGTTCAGAATGGTAGGACAACGGGTAAACAAAAATATCAGTGGACCCACAAGTTAGTGTAACATGTTGATGGGGCCAGGGGCAATGGCCGGTATTTTTCTACCGGTACTTTTTCGGTTCTTCAGTATTTAGATTGCCTTCTAGCTTATCTGCATGCAACCAAACAAAACTATTAGTAAACAAACAAACATGAAAGTGTACGTGACATTGTTTTATCATTTACTACACATTGCTGCAATATTCTAAAGTCGTTTAGATAATAGATGCTAGTGCCAAAATTTAGACACAAATCTCACCGGATTAATTTGTTCTGTTGACAGTTTTTTTATTAGTATCGCGAGAAAGAAATCGCTTTGAGTTTATAATACAAAATACAGAATTTGATAATGACATAGAAATATGGACCACTACCCACGGGCTACGCAGACGTTTTAAACAGTTTATATCGTATTTCTCTTTTAAAATAATACTAAATTGTCCCTATTTCAAGAAACTATCTGTTCCTCGGTGACTTTAAATGTTTTCTTTAAGCACATGTCGTAATAAATTTTCTTCTTACAAGGTCGACTGTTCAAATATGTTGTCGCTACTGTCTCTTTGGGCGTTATTTCAAATTGCGTGTCTTCTAAATTAATTCGAGTGTCACCATTAGTACCGGCGAATGATGAAATCTCCGATTATTTATCGGCGTCATTTAAAATGAGATAAAAAGGCTTATTTTTAAAAGTCACTTTATATTTTATTATACAAAAACATTATTATAATTTGAATGTATGTTTTCACTTTCGATTTTTGACTGTTTATTAATAAAATGGTAGAATATAAGTGATGATTTGTTATATTGAAAAATTATGATTAGTTCTTTAGTTTATTTGCTTCTATGGATAGTGTTTTTTATAAGTGAAAGGGAAACGGCGGTCGTAAATTAGATTTCGCGCTTATAAATCTTCAGTTTGGAGGTATTGTTGGGCTTTTTGTCGCCTAATTCCAGTATTGGTCGGTACACAATGGTCTATAGAAATTCAAATAGCTATTATAGAATCAGTTATTGCTTTTTTGCCACTCTCCGGTAGCCCATAGAAATCCATTGACAAAAAAATATAAATGTATTGAGCCCTATTACGAAGTACACAAGTACCATATTGCTTAAAGCATTCACGAATATATATTTGCAGATTAGTAGAAGTGTTTGCAATTCTATGAATTTGTTTTCTTTTGGCTTTTGTTGGGATTATAGTTCGGTAGCGTCGATTTCCGATAATAACGTTTCTATTGCAAGGATTTAAGGTCCAATTCCCTATTTTCTGTTAACATTTTTTTTATAATAGCATGTGTTTAAGTATGTATGTTTATACAGTTGGCCGGACAAATAGCTACTAGTGTCATAGTCGAGGTTAAATATACGGAAACTAGTCTTAATTTATTGCACAATGAAAGCAAAATAATGTTGACATTTAAAAAGGTATGAATTATGAACTACGAACGTTTATGCGAATGCAATTATTCAATGTTCTTTTTGTCTTTCGTAGTGTTGAAAAAAATTTATTCTTTGGCACGTGAAATTAGGTTGTTATAAGCATTATTTTGTCAAAAAAAGAGTACCTAACTTTTTTAATAAAGTAAGCTATTGTGCGATTTATATTGGCAAGAAGTCTTATTATTATTTAGCAGGTAAGTAATGATTTTTGTATTTGTAGAAAAATGAAATGGTAATTTCAATTTATATTAAAAAAAAGGAAAGTAACAGAAAAGGTATGGTTTTGTTATGGAAAGATTTGTTTAAAAAATTTGGTTTTGATTATAAATCCAAGCAGTTTAGTGCTTCAATAAAATATAATAAACAACTATACTATTAATACATTTGCTCAGAAATAAATTAAGTTCTACAGATTTTAATGGAATTTATACATTATACATTGGACTAACTCGCGGATGGGCGTACGGGTATTGTTACATTTTTATTGCGTTAAATACATATTTAGTACATAAAATATCGACTTCAGTTCCATTTGAGAAATTAAAACATAAAATGAGCTCAATTAGACTAAAGTAATTACAAAATGGCGGATGCAACTTTGTAGTGCTCTATCTAGCAGCTTGTAATTAAACGCAAGAAATAAAGATGGTAATTATTTGAACTCTTTAATTTATGCGGTTGGTATAATTTACAGATTAATCATAGCGAACAGACCGTGTAAATTTATCGGCTATGAATTATAATTTATAGATGATGGTAGGCAAACACTACTTAGTTGCCTACTGTGTTTTTATAAGAACATTAACAATCAGCTGTAGTCATAAATATCTTATTAATTTATATTTTAGCATTTTAAAATAGTTAGATTTTACATCTTAAAACTTTTTTTTTATAGATAGGTCCGACAAATGACTCCACCCCACCTGATGTTAAGTGAAGGTGAAGTCCAGACGCGAAGGTAGCTGATACAACAGTTCTACCTGCCACACCAACCATCCTCACCCTGCCGGCCTGCATGTTGCTTCTTCACGCCTCTTTTAAAGAATCCCAGGTTGTAAGAGGGAGGGAATACGTGAGCGGGCCTTTTTTTTTCCTACCACTCGTTAAGGACATATTTTTTAGCTGCGGAGAAAAGGAGCGAAACAGTGGTACCAACCCTTACCAAAATTTTCCCCTAAGTATTTTTTAAATTCCCCTAAAATCCCCTAAATGTACAATTTTTAAGTACCTACTATTACCCAAATTCTTTCGTTGCTCATAAATTAAACGTTACATATTTAGTTACAGTAGGTAAATTATTTCATTGAATAAATACAGTTTCCGAAAATCAAACGAAAATGAGCTGACAGGCTGTTAAATCTTATTAAGCTGTTTTTTAACTTTAGTCCATACAGCCTTAGGAAACAACCCGTCACACAGTCAGTTCAGTCGTTTCATATCGTGGTGCGTTCCATTCTACGCACAAAACTGAAAGAAAACACACACTTTGTTCTTCGATTTAATTGCAAGTTTTAAAAAAAGCCCCTTAAAGAACCCCCAAAAAATTCCAGCCCCTAAAAAAGTCCGTTTTAACACTTCTAGCCCCTAAATCTGGGGGCAAAACCCCTAAGTTGGGAACCGTGGAGCGAAAAAGTCCACAAGATTAAAAGTCCTAATGTAACAACATTTACAAATCACTATGTTGTTACAACGTCAATACAATTACATTTATTTAATATGGAAAACCTGTTGGAATGATTGAAATTGGACAAGAAAGAAGATAGAACAGTTGACATAATATATGGAAAAATGAAATTGGAGTTTTTATTATCTTCCTCTCAATCACTCCATATTTTCTCCCCGTTTAAACCTTCCCTCGACTACGACAAACATTTAAAAACCAAAATCTGCTTAATCGGTTCAACCGTTCTCGAGTTTTAACGAGACAAAGAAACAGCAATATATGCTTTACATATATAGATACACAACACAATTACAAAAAAAAAACTTAGGAACGAAATTTTACACAAATATTATTAGAAGGGCAGGTTTAGTAGGGCGGAAGAAAAAAAATACGAAAGCATATATGTACACCCACAATTTGAGTATACAAACTGTAAACTTACTTAGTGGTGGGACTTAAGTGGTTGCTTGAAACGTGCCTGTGGTTAGCTAACAAGTGTAATTAGCCAGACTGCTTAAATTGTACTTAGAGAACTTAGCGATTTTAGCTGAGACCATGGATTTAATGGTCTCAGGCAAGTTTAAATCTAGCTTTATTTTAATGTTTTTTTAAATACGCGCTCTAAGAGAACTATTGATTTATTATATATTGTTTTAAACTTTCATGGTCACTAACATTATCTAATATATAAAATTCTCGTGTCGCGGTGTTTGTGGTTAAACTCCTCCTAAACGGCTCGACCGATTTTCGTGAAATTTTATGTGCATATTGGGTAGGTCTGAGAATCGGACAACATCTATTTTTCATCCCCCTAAATGTTAAGGGTAATCCAGCCCTAATTTTTTTTTTCAATTTTAGATAGATTTTTTTTAATTTTTTATGATACACCATACAAAAATACATACAACCCATAAAGTTTCACCTTTCAACCACCAACTCCTATTTTTTTATGGCGGTACGAAGTTCACTGGGTCAGCTAGTAGTAATATAAGTTTTGTGTAGTAACACTGATACCACAGCTGATATCCGTGATCAAATCTCGTGGCACTTGCAACAGTGCCGAAATATCGGAAACTCGCTAATAACAAGGTACATGGTAACAATCCCGTAAATAACTAATATTACTATATTGATTTATTATTACTCTAGTAACATAGCATAGTAGTAATCTAGCAATATTCACAGAACAGCTCGTGCTTTTTGCTTACTGCTTCGGATATCTCTACTTTAATAACACTGCTTTTGGTGATGTTGTGTTTTTGTCGGTGAGTAAGGTTCCAGGGCTCTACTGAGTAAGCGATTGCGTCAGGGTAGGCGATTGCGTCAGGGTAGTCGATTGCGTCAGAGTGGGCGATTGCGTCAGGGTAGGCGATTGCGTCAGGGTAGACGATTGCGTCAGGGTAGGCAACGGTGCGAGTGATATTTTGGTATCACAAGCGTCTATAGGATATGGTGGCCACTTACCATCAGGCGGGCCATACGTTTGTTGCTGCCACCTTTTTAACATAAAAAACATTTTTGGGTCAAACACTAATTAAGTACACAATAATACAAGCTTTCCTAAACAACCACTATTATCTGTTCAAAAAGTTACGTCTGATAAAAGCTTAATTATGAAAACGTTAATTTCACTTTTAAACTGCATGAATGAATGATCACTTTATTGTACATCATGATTTTTTTAATTACATTAAAAGTACAAGCAGCGGCCTTATCGCTAAGAAGCAATTTCTTTCAGGCAACCGTTAGTTAACTGGACTGTTACATAAAGAATGAAGTAGATGGTGTCATTTATAGTGAAATTACTTTCAATAATTACTTATGCACAAACAAAATTGCTACACCAAAATCACTGCAGATATCTCGGTAATTTCTTTTCTAGATATTTTTTATCACATATAACAAAATTTTCTTATTGTTATCAATCTACAAACTAAACAAAAAACGTGACTGCTCCTCTCATTGTCCGTTGCCAATAACTTCAAATGAAAATACACTCAGTTCTTTGATGGCCATGTGTCACTCGGCCATGTTTCCTTTTACGTTTCCTCCACTGATTTATGGGTTTCACGCGTGATGAGAGCAATACTGTCGCCCGTCGGCGGGTGGCATTATTTATTAGCTACCTATTGCGGACTGTACACTTATAGATACTCATAGATCATATTGTATTCCTTGCGATGTTCACTTGTTACTGACAAATTTATTTAATTTAAATAACGAACGTTATTGCATTAAAATTTTAAGAATTGAAGAAGATTAGAAAAGAAATTAGAAAAGTATTAGATACTTAATAAAGATAAAACATTATTAGGTACCACAAAGAATTTAGACAAGAGTTCAACACATGTTTAAAAACAGTGTCTCATTATTGGTGGTAAGGTCGATAATATTTAATAGATTTATTTAATACTTATTTTTTAGATAAAGGATCTGATATGGAGTTGCTATTTCCACAATGTTGCAAACAACAAATTTTATCTTGCACCTGGTTATTCTATTATTCACTGAAACAATTTTAAAAGTAAGTGTCTTTTATCTTATTAGCTCTTCCAAGAAGTATACTTCGTTTAAATAATTCTAAGAATTGTTCTTAGAAATATAAAATGTTTAATTCGCTACAAACACTCCCAATAAGCATGCCAACTGTATTTTACTAACAAAAATACGATCACCTTTAGCCAGTAAATCACAAATCATCAACAATTCAAAATGATCCATAAATTTAATTAAGAACCGCCATACGTCAGACGAAACAACGTCTAAAGTCGCAACAGATAAAAATGTGACTGCCATTAAAAACCTAATTTAAGGCTCTGAGAAAGTATTAACCCGAAAATTGTATGCCAACACACAAAAGCTGAAACATCAGTCACGCCACCTCGACGGCACTTTGTGCACAAAGCCAACCTTTCTGCTGTACAAAATGGCTTAGGGAACGTCCATTCTTCGTTTCCTTCGCCGTACTTCGACCACAGTCTAAACAACAGACTCTAAATTCTTACACAGAAAGCACCAGAGCACAACGTTTTGATTGAAAGTTAGCATATTCTGTGTCTTGGTGTAGGGAACGCGTTTAGCTCTGTACACGCATAGAGGGTTTCACAGCTGTAATAATGAGTATTAATGGGCATGCCACATAAATAACGCATAACAAAGAGACGGGGAGGAGATGCAACATAATGTCAATACTTCAAAACCATTAGCGTGGTACCAGCGCTGATGGGCTGGAACTAACGGAGGGATGTAATGTATTTGTATACTCACATGGTTTGTGCGAAGTTTTGTCACAACTGTCTGAAATGGATTTTATAACATCCGTTACTTCGACTTTTTTTAATGCTTGAATGATATATTTATTCGTTTTTATTAATTTAATAACTATTTGAATTTTGTGATAAAGGGATATTCTAACTTCTGCAAGAATATTATAAACGTCAAATAAAACAGAAATGAATTTAAAGTCGTCTTTAAGCACTTAGATAACTGTTGTATGTTATTAGGGCACATATTAATTTGTATTATTAAATCGTCATGTGTATAGAAAAGCCGTAGTGGAAAAGCCGTAAATGAAAATGAATGATTTATGTTAAATAATCTCAGCTAAATTAATACCGACGCAAGGAGGAACATGATAAAAGAAAGACACAGGTAAAATGATGATTTTTTTTATTAATAAACATTAGTTAATGGCAATTTCACCGCCATTTTGAATTCACTATCCGTTAACCTTCCGTTTACAGTCTTTTGACAACTTTCTCACTAAACTTAATAGCTGGGACATTCTGTTTTCTCTTTGACTTCCAACAAGTCTCTGAGAACGAAGCACTAAATAAATAAAAATGGTATGGTTTCATGAAATCGTGACGCAAGTGAAACTTTTGAAGTTATTCTAAAAAAAAAGTCCTTCTGTGACTCGGGATTCGAACCTGGGCCGCCTGGGTAGGAGGAGAGTCTTCTACCACTAAATCACAGATGCTCGTTGACAAGGTCTGAATTTTTTATAACACAATAAAATGTAAAGCGACATGCTAAATATGAACGGAATAATTTAATAACAGTTTCACTTTAAAAGCTTCTAGCTACATTAACAAAGAGAAGATTCTCATCAATGAAAATAATCTCAGCGCTTTCCACTTTCAAACCGGCGTTCTATTTGTTAGTCTAGGAAGACAGTTGTCGCCGGGGTTGTCAAAAATAATCGGCCGAACATTACCGTTTCACACCAGCAGCCCTAATAATGAGGCCGGCCATCGAGGCACACTCGTCGCGGGTAATCGAGCAAATAAATCAGCCATTATCTCGCCTCTCGAAGGCAACAGAACAAAACGGTGACGCCAACAAATGACCGCCATTTTTCTTCGGCATCCGTGGCGGAGGACTCTGTCAATATATCCGGGTGGCGCGCGGTGCGAGAGATGAGCGCATGGCGGTATCAAATCTAATGAAGTTGAGTGACGACCTAAATAGGGATGATGACAGATAAAGTAACCGATGTTCTATTTCGTCCGTCAGTTAGATAATCAAATAATGGACACTTATTTTTTCTTTTATCAATCGACAAAAAATTAAAAAGATAAAGCGTGTCAAAGTTTGGGATTGGGGGCTTGTGAAGTCGCTTCTAAGTAAAAATTGTACCAAGTCGTAACGTCATACGACATTTCAAATCAATATAATATCTCTGTAATGTTCTGATTAAGTGAATAAAGAAAACTACGAATCTAATATTTTTAAATGATAATCTACCTGTTGGATCAAGAAAAGAAAGTTATGTTACATTTTTCTAAAAATAGGTCTATTTTTAAGATCTTTTTTTGTTCTGTTATTCGTTTGGGGTTATACATACGTACTTTTTCAGTACTTTAGTATCAGTAATTTGAGGTCCAGGGTTCCCGCAATCTTTGTATAATATGTAATTTAAAGATAAATAGTTGGTGTGAAGCTTGACCCGACATATAAAACCGTTCTTGGTGGATCTCTATCACTTTTGTGTGCAACACTGAGTAATGCTGTATTGACATTTAAATCCTTTTTTAATTTCCTTTGTTTGGTGAGATTTTTTTATATTTTTATTCAGGCGTTACATTGTTCTTAACATTAATTTGAAATGGGAAGCACGAATATTTTTTGAAAACGATGAGACAATCTCTTGTTGTATGTTTACAAATCGGGGTACCATTTTTACTTTTGCAATTGTAAGTATTGTGATTTATATGTTACTAGCGGCCCGCCCTCGCTTCGCTTCGGTGTAGAGCTGAAGTGTAGACTACAGTTTTTGTTCTCAGGCTTGTATTATACACAATGACATTCATCTATGATTCTTCGATACCTGCGTGCAAAGTCTCAACCCGATCGGTTTAAAATTGGCAAAGTTTCATACAAACTTTCATTCCCTATTTTATCCCCTTGGGGGTAGAATTGATCAAAATAATTTCTTAGCGGATACCTACGTCATAACATCTACCTACATGCCAAATTTCAGCCCGATCCGTTCAGTGGTTTGGGCTGTGTGTTGATAGATCACTATGTCAGTCAGTCACCTTTGAGTTTTATATACGAGTATATAGATTTTCGATTGAATAAATTTTGCAAATTTTTTAAGGTATCTAAGCTAACTATATTCGTTGACCTCAGCATATTAATGCGCATTATCATAAACCTTAAAAATTTAATACTATATTTAAACGACAGCAACTCCATGACTCCATGTCAAATGAATTCCGTGAAGCTTCTCTCATGACTCGGGCCACAGGGCGAGATCTCCCGCCCCATCTGCCGCCCCTAACCGCCGTTATATTTTATTTGCGCAATAAATTACGTTTTATTACAGATATTTTGTCGTGTTATAATAACTAATGTACCCACTCTCAATTCTCATGTAATGCCCCGTAACGCACTTTTATTATTTATTTGGATTTTTTTTTCATTCGAGCAACTTCATACAGGCAATGAGTTGAAGAAATGACGGTCGGCTGTATTCATAGATCATACAAGTGGAGTTTTCGCAACTGTTTCACTACATTTCATTCTTTACAGTGAAAGATACGAATGACGTGGCTTAACGTGCTTTATTCAACAATATACTGTTAAATATTGTTGTAGAACCTAAGTTACATTTTACAATTTGGTGATACAGTGCTTTTATTATGTAGTTAAAGAGTTATGAGAGGGAATAAGCAAAGCAGACTATGTTGTTTTACTTTTCTAATTTGGTTGAAAATTGTTTAATCGCCACTTCTTAATTTAAAAATAGTACCTACGAGTAGCTATACTTAACTCTGATAATTAATAATATTAATGTGATGAAAGTTGTCATCAACACATGTTTTCAATTTTTGGTGTCATCTTTCAATTGACAACACTGTATGAAACAAAACAGGGAGAAAAAATTGCCCTTGCTGAGTTTTTTGCCGATTCTTCTCAGTACAAGGTCTCCCGCGCGCCGTAGATTTATGAACCAATGGCGTAGCGTTTGACTTTCACAAGAGCTTGTAACAGCCTAGACTGAATAAATGAGTTTGAGTTTGAGACTCATGGTTTGGAGTTCTGAACTGTACTCAAATATTCTTTAGATAAATAATAATGAATAACTAGCTTTACCAACATGAAATATTGCTATTTGTTTAATTGATGAAGAGACACGCCATATTATTTAACTTCCCGTTCTTTTTGTTTTGGGGTGATAGAGCATTAAAGTCACATCATGTTGTTATAGATATTACTATCAAGCCACATTTAGCCTAGCGTGGATCTAGTTGAATAGTTTATCAGCTAACATACTTAACTAACTGCTTTTGGAGTTCGTAATTTTTTTGTTCAACTTTCATTAGTAAAATATTTTACCTTAAAGAATAAGATTTGATTATATGTAATTTATAAATAAACACAAGTCAAACTTGCAAACTTCTAACTATATTTTTAGGATCGCTAGTATAAATCTATCTATCTTCTATATATATAAAACTCAAAGGTGACTGACTGACTGACATAGTGATCTATCAACGCTCAGCCCAAACCACTGGACGGATCGGGCTGAAATTTGGCATACCGGTAGATGTTATGACAAAATCCTTTCTTAGCGGATGCCTAATCCTCTAAGAAAGGATTTTGATCAATTCTACCCCCAAGGGGATAAAATTGCGAATGAAAGTTTGTATGAAACTTTATCAATTTTAAACCGATCGGGCTGAGACTTTGCATGCAGGTATAAGAAGAATCATAGATGAATGTCATTGTGTATAATACAAGCCTGAGAACAAAAACTGTAGTCTACACTTCAGCTCTATACCGAAGCGAAGCGAGGGCAGGCCGCTAGTTATTATATAAGTTTCTTAAATAAGCACATAATGGTAAGATAAAAAATAAATACGATAACAGCTTACAAAACAACATACTCATCGCAAAACACATAGGCCAGGAAAATGATATATATCGCACACTCCTCAGCTTCGCAGCCATAAACATTCCTTTTGAAAGTGCCAAGTTTATTCAGCGCTAGTGCCGCGTCACTGTGAAAAATCGGCGCTCATCCAGGCCCCGCCGTAATGTATGGCCGTCATTACCCTGGCACGCCACACAAATCATGCCGGCTCACTACCCTGCCACCGTTTTCAGTCTCACCGAGTTATAGCTTACTAATGGTGTGCTTTGTTGAAGTCTCGTTGAAATTAAAATAAGATATGTGGATATTGGGAAAACTACGATTAAGTATACAAATTAATTTGTGATGCTTTTGAAAGGTTTTTCCATTGAAACTTACCAGCAAAGTACGTGATAATTTTTGGCAGTCGCTATTGGAGACAGTAATTTGTAAATGATATGTGACAAAAATTATGTGCTATACCCGTGCTTTACCACATGATAATAAACGAACAATACAGTATTTAGGTTCTTGCAAAAATAGGGAGTGTCACTCGCTTTCTGCCTTATATTCTACATATCTTCTATTCTATCTCGTGAAGCTATGCCTAACCTGTATGTGATTGCGGTAAAATCCCTATACCTAGAAAGTTCAATTTTGTTGTTTCCGATTTCTTTAATTGCTTTTGGCTACTCACTTGTTATGAAATCAGATTAATCTAAGTGATATCAGTCCTTGTTAATATAATAAATATGAAAGTTTGTATGTCTGTAATTCAATCGCACAAAAACTACTGAATGGATTTGGACGAAAGATACGCATATACACACATCAAAAGTGTCTAGGGATCAACATATATTTTTGCAATAACTTTTCTCCTGATTGATATTAATTAAAATTTTCTTTAAGGATTCATCAAATAAAGTGTTTTCGTTTGTCACAGTAACGATAAACCAAGTCACCTTTGCATTAATAAAGAAATTTGCCATTTTCCTAATAAAGGGATTTTTGACATTTGAACCACTAACACAAAAGTTCGAAAAAAAGACTGAAATAACAGTTTTCTCTAAAATTTTATTGGGTAACTTAAACAATTAATAATCCGTATTTCTACCGCGAACACTAACAACACAAGAACATCGGTTTGGCATACTCAAAATGAGTTCATCCAAATCACGCTGTGGAATGGCCGCCCATGTTCGTTGCAACAACAAAAAAAGGTCTTCTTGCGACTGGATACCCTCCATATTCGGCAGAGCTCTTCTCTGTAGCATATCCCATGCATGCTCAATCGGGTTCAAGTCTGGCGACTGAGCAGGCCAGGGCAGGACATTGATGTTAGCTGCGGCGAGAGTCTGTCTTACAACTCTTGCGGTGTGCGGTCGTGCATTATCATGCATTAACTGAAATAAGGGACCGATTTGCACTTGTAAAGGAACGATGACGTCTGATACAATCGTCTCAGCATAAATTTGAGCGTTGAGGTTGCCTCTGATCCAAATCAACTCAGTTCTTCCGCCGATCCAAATACCCGCCCATACCATGATGGTTCCACCACTATAAGGATGGACTTCCTGGCAGGATTTTAATCGCTGTTGGCGTCCAGGGGTTCTCCAGTGTCGTATACGTCTTGTATCCGGTCTCATACCAAAACGAGACTCATCAGAAAAGCACACGAAACGCCATTGTTCTTCTGCCCAATTTCTGTGTTCAAGAGCCCATTGATATCGAATCCTACGATTGTGCATTGCTATAGGTGGTACCCGTAGCGGTCTTCGGGAATGAAGGTTCACTTCATGCAAGCGGTTTCTGACTGTTTGGTCGCTAATTAAGTTCCCTGAAGAGTGATGAAGCCTCACGGCTAACATCATGGCGGTTATTGTTGGAGCTCTTCGAGTTAAGATTTGAATGTATCGGTCTTGTCTCCGTGTGGTGCAGCGATACCGTCCTCCATGGCGCTCAGCCACGGTACCAGTGCTTCGGTATCGTGTCCAAAGTCGACTGATAACACTCTGACTTGTATTCAGAGCTAAAGCCACAGTACGTTGCCGGGAACCAGCTTCTATCATTCCCACGGCTCTGAGCATTTCTTCCCTGCTTAAATGACGTCGCCGCTCCATAATAACGTTGGTTTTAATCAGTAGTAGGGAAACAGTAGCACTAATAATGTCTTCAATGCGTTGTATGTTTTTATAGGGAAAATATTGACAGCTGATTTTCATCTTTTACTCGAATTTGATTCACAGTTCCTGATTCAAATTATGAAATGCACCAAAAAGGATCCATATAAATTTATAAAATCATAAATTTATTACAAAGCCACATCTCAATCTCAAGAAATCCGCATAAAAATGCTTGATCCCTAGACACTTTTGATGTGTGTACTTTATAACCTGGATTAAGTGATAGGATACCTTTATCCCGAAAAACTGTTAGTTCCTGTGAAAAAACTCAAGTTAATGCGGACAAAGTCCGTGGCGGCCGCTAGTAATCTATAATTTTTAGATTGATTATAAGTTACTAGCTTTGCCCCGTGGTGTTACCCGCGGTTTATTAGGGATAGTAAAACGTAGCCTATGTGTTAATCCAGGGAGCCAGCTAACTCCACACCAAATTTTATTAAAATCGCTCAAGACGTTTAGACGTGAAGAAGTAACAAACATACACACTCACAAACTTTCACCTTTATAATATTAATGTGATTACTGCGAAAATGTTATAACTACAGAGCTATTTCGATTTAGTTTCCACAAATAAATAATCTATACTACTATTATAAAGAGGAAAGATTTGTGTGTAAGTATGTTTGTAACGAATGGGCTCAAAAAGTACTAGACCGATTTTAAAAACTCTGTCACCATTTGAATGCTACATTATCACTAATTAATATAGGCTATAGTGTATTTTCAAAAAAGTTAGGGTTCCGTATGAAAACTTCGATAATGTAACATCTTTCATCGATGCTCCGCTGCTCCTGATCGGAGCCTGGTAATATATAGCCTATAGCCTTCCTCGATAAATGCACTGTCCAATACAAAAAGATATTTTCAAATCGGAATAACAGAGCAATGTTGCATTCGGTACAACGGGTCCTAAACTACGCAACCAATTTTTCACTTGGAATAGAAGGTTTATAATTATTATGAAGAAACCCATGATGTATAATACAAGCCTTTGAACTAAAACTATAGTCTACACTACAGCTCTACACCGAAGCAAAGCGAGGGCGGGCCACTAGTGATCAATAATAAAAATTAGCTCATTTAACACTGTTTATTGACCGTAAACATTTCAACACAGCACATTCAGTTTAAAAACTTAATAAAGCTCATGTAATCAAATAACACTATTTAAGTTTTAAAAATAAAACAAATATATACAGAGGAGACAGTAATCTTTTTTAACGATAGGGACATGTGCAATGTTATAAATCGACGAGATTTATTGGACTCTCGCAATCCCAGTTATAAATAATGATAATAGCGCAAATAAAAATAACAAGCAATCGTAATGCGAAACGAAAACCGACGTCGATCGAGTGGAAACGTTGTAGGGGAAGTTTGAAAGTGGCTATTTGGAAATGTTCCTAATATTTCTTTGCAACTTTCGCAGTGGTCGGTCATTGGATGGGTGACCAAAAATTTACTATCTCGAGCTCCTACGTGCTTCGGAAGGCACGTTAAGCCGTTGGTCCCGGCTGCATCTGCAGTCGTTAGCACCCGCCAATCTGCACTGGGCCCGCGTGGTGGGTCATGGCCCAATCTCCCTATTCCATTAATAGGGAAGGCCTGCGCCTCAGCAAGTGGGGACATTAATAGGCTGATGATGTACATACCTAGGAGTAGAAGAATGTATTTGAACAAGATGTTTTTGTGAAAGAAAGTGATAAAAATGTGTTACGCAGCTATTTAATACTTAGTGGAATTGGCATATTTTTAAAAATGATAGTTCCTGTGAAAAAACTAAAGTTAATGCGGACAAAGTCTATGGCGGCCGCTAGTAATTTATAATTTTTAGAGTGATTATAAGTTACTAGCTGTGCCCCGTTGTGTTACCCGCGGTTTATTAGGGATATTTTTCCGCGGTAAAACGTAGCCTATGTGTTAATCCAGGGAGCCAGCTAACTCCACACCAAATACACACTGTACTTCAGTGAACTTGTTACATACTTACTTAAGTATCCACATTTCAGCTTCCGTTTAGCATTTATCATTGGTCGGACCTAGAAACATTATCCAGAAAAAATGGTTTGACTTGTTACCAGCTTAGAATTAATTTATTTCTTTTAAACCACTACAACCAGTTAACTTTTATAAATTTACGATAAGCTTTTGACTTTGATAGATTCTTACTATCTCCCAGAAAAAGCTGGGTATTCAAAAATCTATATCTAATTTTAAATGTGCCAAAATCGAATCAATATTTCCATGGTAATAGTAACTATTATTTTATGGCAGTTTGGATTGCGTATCACTCATCAGGCCATATTACAATATAGCTGCAACATAAAACATTATAAGGTAGGGTGACATGATTGATGGAGCGGACATAATTGGCTGTCCCCCACATGTTAATGAATCGCGGCTAATGAAAAATGATTGTGCAACCGTTTCGGGTGCGTTGTGCGCCGGCGTGATGTATGGTCACACTAGTTCGCGGGCAAACATCAGACATTTTGTTTCGGGTTAGTGCGTTATGATTTATTGCGTCTGTTGTTTGATTCCCACACATTTTTGATGTTATCTGACTGCAAACTATCACAACTGTTATAATTGATTAATGAGTTTTGGATAATTTGAATAAACTAAAACCAAAATCATATTATTCTACTTTTCGACATTCATAATCATAATCAAAATCATTTATTCACGAAACTTTAAATAAAGTTTCGTGCATTAACCCGTTAAAACTAGTTTTATTTAATGAGTGATGTGCGTGAAAAACTAAGAACCAAATATCATTTATTCAGTTTAGGCTATTACAAGCACTTGTGAATGTTTAGAAGCTAAGCCATCGGTTCGTTCATCTACGGCGGGAGATCTTGTACTTGTACTGAGAAGAACCGGCAAGAAACTCAGCAAGGGCTGTTATTTCATTTTTTGCTCACATATAATAGTTTTGCTGTTACAAATAAACAAGATAAAGTCTTATTATTTATTTGGCAATCGCTAATTCCCACTATTGTGAGCTATAATCCTCCTTAACAGAAAGTCCATGCAGATGTAGTTTCGAACACAAGCTGGAACTAAATAATGTACGTTTACTATGTTTAGCATGAATGCTTCCTTTGGTAACTCACTTTATTTTATTTTGTATGTCTGTAAATCAATCGCACAAGAAGTACTGAATGGATTTCGACGAAAGATACGCATATAGTTTATAACCTGGATTAAGTGATAGGATACCTTTATCCCGAAAAAATGTTAGTTCCTGTGAAAAAACTCAAGTTAATGCGGACAAAGTCGGTGGCGGCCGCTAGTAATCTAAAATTTTTAGATTGATTATAAGTTACTAGCTGTGCCCCGTGGTGATACCCGCGGTTTATTAGGGATAGTAAAACGTAGCCTATGTGTTAATCCAGGGAGCCAGCTAACTCCACACCAAATTTTATTAAAATCGTTTATCTCTAGCCGTTTAGACGTAAAGAAGTAACAAACATACACACTCACAAACTTTCGCCTTTATAATATTAATGGGAATACCGCGAAAATGTTATAACCACAGAGCTATTTCGATTTAGTATCCACAATTTACGATATTCACGAAACTTTAAATAAAGTGTATTATTACTATAACTTTAAATAAAGTTTCGTGCATTAACCCGTTAAAATTAGTTTTATTTAATGAGTGATGTGCGTGAAAACCTAAGAACCAAATATCATTTATTCAGTTTAGGCTATTACAAGCACTTGTGAATGTTTAGAAGCTAAGCCATCGGTTCGTTCATCTACGGCGGGAGATCTTGTACTTGTACTGAGAAGAACCGGCAAGAAACTCAGCAAGGGCTGTTATTTCATGTTTTGCTCACATATAATAGTTTTGCTGTTACAAATAAACAACATAAAGTCTTATTATTTATTTGGCAATCGCTAATTCCCACTATTGTAAGCTATAATCCTCCTTAACAGAACGTCCATGCAGATGTAGTTTCGAACACAAGCTGGAACTAAATAATGTACGTTTACTATGTTTAGCATGAATGCCTCCTTTGATAACTCTCACTTTATTTTATTTTATTATTAATTACTAAAGTAGCAAAGACATAAAATTGGTGAATATTTAAGTTAATAGCTGATAGGCAGATAGACTGATGACCAGGATTAGAAATAAGTTTTTATTATAACAGAATTTAGAAATTTAAATATAAATCGAGTATTTTAGATTTGTTTCAAGAGTTTTCAACCTAAAGTTAAATAAAAAAAAAGCATTGATTCTATTGCATTTTGAGAAAATTTCAAATAATACACCGACTAACCAGTTTTGATGTTAAATATACATATTTTTTTTATATACCATATTAACATAATTAAATTATTACTAAAACACATTTGTTACTATGTCAGACTTTAAAATCGGCTGAATGGGTAAGCTGGCAGCTACACGACAGCAACATAATAAAATATTTTTACTAAATAAACATAACATAATAAGTTTATATTTTTGTTATAAATATCTTGATGCAAACTAAATCGATTTTATCTGTCCAATCGAGAGATATATTAATAAAGTATATTGTTAATGAATAACGACAAGTGGTTATTTATAATTTAGTTGGACCCGTTCGCTTATTAAAACAGCACAGTCATGCGACTTTAACAAATGGCGATCGCATTGTTTGGTTATATGACAGATTTCGTGTCGAGTGGGTTGAGTGTTGAGTGTGTTTGATTAATGGGTTTATTGGTCAGTCCGATGGCGACGGTAGGATCGAGATGCAAAGCCTTATTCAGGGGCCTATTGTATAACTCGATACCTATTTCGATTTGATCCAATTTCGCTATTCATTTCTATTCATTAATTCCTTACGAAGATAGCTGTCATACTAAATTTTATTGTGACAGTGACAAAATTCGAAAACAAGACTACTTTGGTCTGATTGTTGTCAAACATATTGAGCGGAACATAATCTCTTATCTATTAGACAAGTCCGTCCGTCCGTCCGTCCGTCCGTCTGTCTGTGGTGCTGTTTCAGCGGCCAAACCGTAAGAGATAGATAAAGAGAATGTTTAAGTTATAAGTTAAGAATAGTCTGATAAGACTACAAACCGGTTTTAGTAACGTAGCACTTCCGGTTTTCGAGAAATCACGAATTTAAAACGAAACCACACAAAATCTCCGAAGTTCTCAATTAATTAAATACATTTTTTTTTGTTTTTGGTGAACATTTGGTTCAATGGTTTGCTAGTATCTCTCTAATTTGTTCCTTTGAGCCAGATAAGCAGCTCCATCTTAAGCAGGTCGGTCATTGGATGGGTGACCAAAAATTACTATCTCGAGCTCCTCCGTGTTTCGGAAGGCACGTTAAGCCGTTGGTCCCGGCTGCATCAGCAGTCGTTAGCACCCACCAATCCGCACTGGGCCCGCGTGGTGGGTCATGGCCCAATCTCCCTATTCCATCCATAGGAAAGGCCTGTGCCCTAGAAGTGGGGACATTAATAGGCTGATGATGATGAGCCAGATAACCATTGAAACTCCTTCAGATTGCTACGTAAAGTCGTAAACAAATCACATAATATGCTTTAAAAAGGCTATGCAGTTATAATATTTATATTCACAAAAGATAATATTATATTACTATGAACGGTGTTGTGGTGCTTAAAAACAAGATTTGTACTATTATATCTATTAATCGAGGAGGAGCAAAGTACTCAAATGACCATGAGAAACTCCCCGCTTAAGATTATCCCCCATAAAGAAGGGTAACACATTAATTTCAATAACAGTTTTCTGCCACATAACTTCTCAATTCTCTTTCGTCTGCCATCGCACGGAAATAAATTCTAATTTATAATCGTACGTCGTCGTCGGCGCGAATCGACTCATTCGTTTCAACGTTGCTCGATTAATTTAATCGTTACTATTTTAATCGTTGGATGGAATATAAAAGACCATCTGTCGTGTATATTGACGATGTTATTATCATCGATTGTACAGCCGAACGAGGGGACCGGACATAATGCTTATTGCTGAATTATTGATATCGGCGTGAATTGTATGGGAATGGCATTTATCAATATGAAATTAATTGCTCGACAGCTTTTTTAGGGTTCCGGAGTCCTCATAAGGAACCCTTATAGTTTCGTCATGCCCGTCCCTGGTTTTGCTTGAAGACTATTAGCACTAGAGAGCTATAATTTTGTGAAGATATATATATATCGATCATATCGACAAAATGGTAGAATAAAATTATGATAAATATTTTTTTTAGGGTAGCTTCTTTAAATGTAACCTGGGATGTTTTTTTATCAGCTAGAAATACTTAGGGGTTACTAATACTATTTTTAAATTTTTGTTATTTTTGTTCGAGTCGGGCGTCCCCCCCCCCCCCCCCCCCTCTAAAACCGGCTGTAGGATATCCATGAGGATTTGACATTAAAAAAATCGGCGGTTATCATCCGTATTTAAAAAAAATATGTCGAATTTATTTTTGGTTTGAGACACAGTTTGACTTTAATTTAGGTATTTTAGTTGAGATGCATAGATTGATAATAATTGGTTTTTCTTATTTCCGATGTAGAAAATAAGATTCCTCATAAATATATTGTGTATATAAAAAAATAAATATATTGTGGTAACTACATACAACTACGGAACCCTACACTGCGCGTGGCACGACACGCACTTGGCCGGGTTTTTTTTTATTTCATGTAAGTATTGGAACATAAGCGGCTTACTTTAATATTGTTTCTTGTTAAAGGTTAATTAAATTTTAATGAGTCATGTTCGTTATTTAAAAGCTGACAGCTGGTGAATTCCGATACTTTCATATAAAGATATACGCTTTATTACTCACGTTTTCATGATACAAAGAAAATGCCTACAAAAACAGATACTATATTACGGTATGTAGAGCTAGTCTTATCTTTAAAAGCGATCTTTTCTTCGAGTTCCAGGAAACCTCTAAGTTCAAGAACAGACACAGAACAGAGGTAAAGTCTTCCTATGGATATTTATTTCATTAGAATCCCCAGAGTATCCAAATCGAGTAAATTGAATTCTCAGCAAATTGTTACTCTTCGACCTAAAGCAAAGCAACTGATTGAAGTTATAAAATTGCAGGGACGAGTCTCATAGTCTAAGACAAGATAATGTTTGGCATTTTTATATCGCATTAAATAATTAAATATTATTTTTATTTTTATCCATGTTTCATGACTGTCACGTGTTTGTTGCAATGAAATATTAAATGTCTTGAAAAATAAAATGATGCATTTGAATTAAAATTTAATTAATGTTGAGGGTAACTATTTGATCTTAATATACTTTAATCGGGCAGGGTAAAATAGCATTTAAGGCAAATTTCTTACGAAGCGAACTTTAATATGCGCAATTTACTCGTGTATGAGTTGATAATATATAGGTAAGTTGAAATATTTTATTCAACCTATTTAGTACATCTAATGTTACAATTTTAAAGCTCCATTGTCAAATCTTGTTATTTCATCAGCATTATTTGTCAGGTTAATGTTATTAGGCACCACCAGAGCACCACACCCCACGTTTGTCAAACGAACATCAAACGCCTCGACGAAAAAGCTAATTCGAACGAGAATTTGACATAACAAAATACGAAAGGCAAAATTTCAAATTGGATCACGTCACTTGCTAAGAGACGCAACGAGCGAGTCCTGTTATCTCTTTCACACTCGATTGTAACCGAATTAAGCGGACTTTGAATAGCGCAGGGCAATAAGATTATTATATTTGACAGGGTAATTCGGCGACACTGCCAGTGTCACGCCAATCTTATTAGGGATGTAAATGAACATGGAATGAATCCATTATTTCACAAACAAGCCTCGGGACTGGGGGCGATAATATTTTAGGATATGAGCGGTCTACATTTAACTCGGAATGGTTATAAGCTGCAAAACTACTAAAACCGCTCATTGCAGTTATAATAAAAACAACCGAAGATGGAGAGAAATTAAAAGTTTTTTCCAGAAAAAAATAATATTATAGATTTTTAAAAGCTACACCAAAGACTGAATTTTTTAAGCTACGTAACTATAAGGCAGTACTATTATCCTCCGTGATGATCGGCGTGATGTAGTGGTATGTAGATACATTTTTGAGATATCTTATAGATACCTACTACCGATACTGATCTATTTGGCGTGGCTTTGTGACCTTCACAAGTGCTTGTAACAGCCTGGACTGAATAAATGATTTTTATTTTGATTTCAAAGCAGGTAGTTCATTTTAGTTCGTCCATTTTCATACTAAAATTGACACGTCACCTAAATAATTTATGACACTACGTCACATTTTTCACTTTACGTCAACCCGTTTCCTTCACAAATATTTGCGGGACAAACAGCTCTGTAACAGTTCCCTGTCATCGCGCCGACTATTACGCTCAAGAATGTATAATAAATGCGTTACCATATTTTCGTCTGCATTACGAAGGGTGTTATTTATTGGCTTAAAATTGTAGTCATCGCATACATTATGTATGACGCGGTGGTAATTACCCCTCTGGCGTTCCTTTCCAGGGAGACGTTCCGATTGTGGGACAGCGCGGTGGTGTAGCGAATGACATGTCTGAGGATGTTCAATGATTGGGTGTCAAGTCCAAGGTTTTTTTATGCGTGCTTCTTTAGCCAACTGGTAATTCATCTTTATTTGAATAATAAAAACATTACTAGCTAGTTCAAACAATGATTTAGGTTAAATTGCCGCTTTTTTTTTTATTAATGTTTTGGAAAAATGCCTTTTCAGTGTGGTTTAAAGATATTTTGTAAACGCTATAAATTAATATTTTTGTTAGGAGGTGTTGTACGTTTACTGATTATAACTGTTTTTACTATTTTTATATACACGATTGCTTAATTTCTCGTGTAACTCAAAATTCGCGGTGTAGCTAAATTACTATTTTCATTTTAACTTTTTGTTTTCGTACATAGGGTTTTGGTTCTTCATGGCAGTTATAATGGTGTAAAGTTTTTTTTTTTCAGATATTATGGTGGAATGAAGAAACGGACATATTACAAACATGCGTGAACTTGAAACATAAAAACCCAAAAGCAATCGTGTACAAAACATATCAAACCTAAAATTTTGTAACAAGGATTGCTTTAAACAAATTTATAAAAGAAAGACCATGTTCGGGAACAATTGAATGAAAAATTAATTGAGGTTATATAATTCCGCAGTTTATATTTAATACAAATACAAATATATATTTCTATTTAAGACGTGTTGCTTAATTCGGTTTCTATATTTGTTCTCGACGATGCTCTTAGTCTGTCCTTGAAACCACTACTTACCATTACTATATTAT
The DNA here is from genome assembly GCA_902850365.2 of Chilo suppressalis. Lineage (NCBI taxonomy): Eukaryota > Metazoa > Arthropoda > Insecta > Lepidoptera > Crambidae > Chilo > Chilo suppressalis. The sequence continues at coordinate 24,864,327 of OU963901.1, read as the reverse complement.
AGACACCTCCGACGAGTCACTAAATAAACTTCGGTGTTCAAATATGGACAGACCCATCGGGCCCTCGCGCTGTCAGCTCGATGACACTTCACTTTGTTGACGGCGGAATGATTAATTCATATCCAGTGGGGTGAGGTGATCGAATACTTTACAGAGATTATACTTCCTTGAGCAACGGTATCAACAGTTCAAATCCAATCTGTAAGTTGATTAATATATAGAAAATCTAACAGAATCACTTTATTGATCATAATCATGTATATAGTTATGTGTATATATATATTAAAATATAATTATGGTATGTATGTGTATTCCTTTAGTAGTATCTATTTATATATGTATCTATATTAATTCGTATATGTATAATTTTAACGTTATTTATGTGTAAAAATTTAGCTTTATACCGCCATTCGCGTTTTTCTTTTTTCCCAAAAGTTGACTGGGAGAGAATGCTATTAGCATTAAGTCCGCCTTTTGTACTATTTGTATTCTGTATTCTAGTCAATCAAGTTTAAAATAAATAAAATGTACTTACATGAAAAACTGTACTATAGCAATACGAAGAGAAAAAAGAGAGGTAAGTCATAGCCGATTTCCGCTCGAATCGGTTAAAAGCGCTCGTCTGGGGAAATAACCTCCACCTTACAGAAGATGACAGTAAAATTACACTATCATCTGGTGGTGTTGTGTTTCTGTTGGTGCGTCGGTGAGTTCAGTCCTTGGGCTCCACTGGGTAGAGGATTGGGTCAAAGTAGGCCGTTGCCTTACCGCTGTACGAGTGAATATTTTAGTAAAGCAAGCGTCTTTAGGCCATGGTGTCTGCTTACCGCTTGTTTACCACTCCAACATAAAAAAAATACGAGAATTTTCCAAGCATAGTGAAAGAATAAAACAAAATTACTTTTCTCGAGTAGAGAATAAAAGTGTAATAATGGACAGGCTAATTTTATAATGCTATCCGGGCGGATGCACCGACCATTATGCTTACGCGGCTCTGATGGCCGAGTCGAAAGGCTAGAGGCCTTTCTTAAGCTGGAAGACTGCACCATCTCTTCGCATTGAAATTAAGTTTAGTTCTTTTAACTTGTGGGTAGTAACAAAAGTCAAATATCATGATGAAATATCTATCAAACTAATGTATAATTCATACTCTAACGTAAACTTATTTCAAAACAACTTTATCTCACTAATACATGACAGACTAAGCGGTGCCTCTATATCCTAATCCAATAAACTACGGTGAGCCTCGTAGCGGCGAACGCACACAAAACCAGCGACAAATGTACTAAGCCGACAAGTTTATCCTTGCGGCCCACTGAAATCCCGAAACAATGGGCAACATGTTAACTGCCTGGGTCACCGCAAGGCGTGTAGCAGATTACTCCGAGCGAACGAGACGCACACACGCAAATTGCACAAGTTAAACAGAGACAGGGGAATGATATTAATTGAATTAAACGGCTCGGCAGGCGACGGGTTAATAGCGCTCGTAATGGTCGCAAACGCTTGTCTTGCGTCTGGTAGTTTCTTAATTAATTTTTGATAAAGAAGCGTCAAGGGGAGATAATGGGGTGGCTGTTGGGATTCTGTACTAATAAAGTGTTTTAATTTGTATAAATCCGGATGGCTATGTCGATTTAATTGTATTTTTTTTAAAAAGCACCAATGTATGACGTCATTGGTGTAACACAACCTTTGATTGAGTTACATAATCATTTAAACATTTTGTTAAATTTATCGTTTTTCCGTTAATCAATTATCATGATTCATTATTAATTAGATAAAGATTGATAAGCTCTTTTTATTAATAATAAAAATACATTAAACTGATTGAAAAATAGAATACGCAATCCCTTGTCATCCAATAATATTCTAAAACGTACAGACGCTTAGCATATTAGCTCCATAGACGTTAAATAACATAGACAGCAAGCCCGACTTATTTTCATTAGGGCGAAATTTCGTACCCCAAATAGATAAATCGTGTTCCAAACCGCCCTGTCTTACCGAACGACTGGAACATTATCCAAACTAGCTCTTAATTTCCCTACAAGTCCAATAGACTGGACCCCAAGATTTATAGTTTTAATAGGCGACAATATGGCCGCCTCGATTTATCAGTGCGGACCAAATTAAAGGGATCTGACTGTGTCTTTAACTGCTTTTATATTTGACCAACGTTGGATAGAATTGGACATGGAGGTGCGAATGTGTATAAAATTAATAGCCTATTAAATAACTAGTCTTCGATCTCAACTTCATACGCGTGGACTAAAGAACTCAAATACATTAAAGATGTTTTAGGACTTTAGATGGGATACCTTCATACCATATAGGTAGATAGCGAGCTTGAGTTTGAGAGTAAAAACTATTTAGGAACAATTAACTACGCTCTGGACATAGCTTTATATAGTTTGATAAAACTTTAGGATAGGTAACAATTCTGCAAAGTTGTGATCCTACAGGTAGGTAACAAAAGATATATTGGGTAAGATAAAGGGGTTCAAGCCGACAAGGTGAGATTCTTTCATGATTTCTGCATTAGATCTTAGCAACTGAACTAACCACTCGTAATTATTAGCACCAGGCGGAGTGGTTTATTTGACCTATCAATGAAAGTATTTTTAATAAAGACACATGCATAAGAAAGATGTTTCGTCCTGATGTTATGTGTAAATAGCAGAGACGACAGAAAATGCCAGGGGTATGAAAATCACAACAAAGTGTAACCTTGTAGCCCATTTTGTAGACCATTTCTATACAAAACTAATCCCAACACCATCAAAATGCTGCGTTGTTTCTCTCTCTGTATCTGCTGTATCTTCTGGTGTGGTATTCCCATTATTTCGTCGTGGATACTTATGGGATTAAAGTTTATGTCCAAATAATATCTTACCATATCTTTTCTACGTAGCTCCAAAACATGGCAAAATAGAGATCGCGTAAATACAACCCTGGAATTATTGCGGTCCGCAATTTAGGGCGGATCCCGGACTTCGGGAATTACGGGACTGAATTACAAGGTGGCATTAGCCGGGATCGCGGGATTGTCCGGATCAGGGATTGGTGAGTTGTTGCCGGGCCCGCGGGCATCTTCGCCTTGTTCGGCATGCTATCTTGGTGTACTATCAATAATGATTTCTTAGTCGAAAGGGGTTTGCTGGTCCCAGAAATGGTTATATTTCAAGTACGAAGAGAATCCTCAACTTATTTTTTTTGAGATATCACAAAAAATTGGTCAAGTAAAGGTATTTTATTGATTTCATTTTTATTTGAACAAAGTTCTTGGAATCTTTTATGATTTTTAATCGGGAAGTCCTCTGATCTATCCAGTAGATATTAATTGGCTGCTGGTGATGTCATCATGTTCATCAACCGATTACTATATTTTGTTGTTTCAGTATCTGTCATGGATAGTACTGTAAGAAATTAAAAATATGATTAGCATTGTTTAAGATAGTCAAGACATCTCAAAATCATTATAGATCTACCTAGTATTAGTTTAAAAACTAGTATGCATGTATTAATCCAGTTTCCGAACTTTGTGAATTATACAGTTCCGTGTATTAAAATTTGTGGCATTAACGACAAATACTATCTATTAGTACAAATAACCAATGCGAAATAACCCGTTAATCTCATAATCTCTAGCAATATCCAAAACAGTTTGGCCACATAGAAGCATTTACTTAATACCTAAACTGCATAATAGCCACGTGAGGTTTAAAAGCTCGCAGAACAGCTCCACTATCTATTATCATTACCATACAAATAGGAAGCTTTTTCAAAGTTCCGCGAGGAGCTTTATGAGCGTTATATGGCAAACTTGGATCTAGGGATTAACTCCTTTGTTTGGGGGTACCTAAAAATGTTACATTGAAATTTATGACTCATTAAATTTACATATTCAGCGATCGTAAATTTGATACTTTATTATGTGGTCGAAAATACGAGTAAACAAGAATACAATTATAAAATTTGCCTTTTTAATCATTACAGAAAGAAAGACTTGGTAATTGTTTTGTTAAATCGTGAATTGGTACTTTTTTATCCCGAGCTTTGTTATTTAATGTAAAAATGATAATTCTATTTATCGTAAATGAAAATGCTATCATAATTTAAAAACAAATCATGATATAAATTTATAAGCACGTATAAAAAGTGTTTTTTGAAGTGAAAACTTCTTTAGTGGCGTTGTACACTTCTTTTTGTATGGGTAAAAAATGTTAAACTCGCGTCAGGTTAAACACGTGGGCTGATCGCATCATGACACAATAAAATGGGAAAGGACTTTCAATATATTGGACGAAACATACTAATACTTTATTTTATCGTATTAAAAATCGAAAATTCGTAAGACGAAAACAATAAAATTGGAAAGGTTGTTGATTTTCAACATATTGAACGAATCATAGTATTTTTTTATTTTATCGTATTATAATAATGAGTCTGTATCTAGGACGTCCAGGGGGCAGCTTTATTGCGAAGCAAATGCATTTTTTTACAATAGATGGCGCTAGGTGCGCTTAAATGAGTAATTCTGAGAGGTAAACTTTTTAATGTAATATAAATTGTCATGTTTGTATACGATAGCGAAAAAAATAAATATTGTATTCTACCACATAAATGATAGTACTTTTATACTGATAATTGAAGAAATTCGTGCAAAATTATTAACAATTCTAAATTCAAGTTTTCACTTTCGCCGGCACTCCCGGAGTGCAACCCTTCCTTTTTTTAAAGCATAGCCATAATATGCCAAAGCTGATCTTAGTTAAGGCTATTATAATGCGAGATAACTTGTTTGAAATCAAAACAGTGGCACCCCTAATCCGGTTGGAAGCGGTACATGCTCGTTCCGAGCGGAAAAGCGGAGGATTAAACGAACGCTACTATAACATTTACATAGAAATGTTACTTTCTCACAGACACATTTTTACTGACCCCATTTTGCGGAGTGTATATTTTTACTGTTCTATTGCCAGGGAATCTAGGGATGTTCGTATATTGTCGGGTAGTTTACGATTCTCTTACGAAAATCGGTGACCCTTTTGGATTCTTTGTTGGATTATTGGATTAAAATTTCACGCAAAGTTTGTAAAATGCACTTAACATTTCTTTGGAAGAAAAAACTTATAGATAAAACCATTGTCAAATGCAACTATAACTATATAAACTAACTATTTAAATAATATTCTGGTGGTTGCTTCTTGGCAAAAAATAATTAAGTTTGAAGGTTACTGAGATTCTTCCATCAAAGAGTTATATTCCTATAATGTGTGTGTCAAATGAATAGTAGTAATTGTATTGTTATTTTATTTATTTATAGTATTTTTAATTTACTATTTTCTAAAATAACATTAACTGAACTCCTCTTTTATATGCATAAAAAATTAGATATGCAAAAATATCACATCGTTGCCCTTTGTACAAAGTCTTTAACTTTAAGTAAGGGGTAAGTACAATATCATATATTTTAAAGCTTAATGAGCACTAGGCCTCATAGTAAGAATATCTTTATATAGGTTTAAACTGATAATGAGACTTTATTTGCAGCATCGATTATTCACTAATCGCACTAAAGAGGTAAATTCTCCTTCATTAATTCATAATTCTTGAACATTAGGTACTTAATATAATTACCATTCAATTTTATTGTCAGTAATTGTTTCTAAAAAGGTCATAACATATTTAATAAAGCTATGAATGGAAAACTTAATTGGCTTAGATTTCTCTAACCACCTATAAAATTAACTATTGTGAATTTTGCCACTTTTGGTGGGTTTAATTTCCACTTTAGAGAAAGAAAATGGTTATAAAAAACGAGAATCAATAAAACTTGTTCAATGCGGATTTTTTGAGGACTTAAGAACCTCCTCCTAATTCAGATATCGATCTGAAATTACAACAAAAATTGGCTGAACAGGCATGCAATTTAAAAATCCATGTACGGCTTATCGCACCGATGGTAATACGGAATACTTTATTCAATTCTAACTAGGTATTTCAATTCTCTCATCTTGATGCTATGAGTTTATCCGATATCTGATTCGGAACGGCCATGTTGATAACAACACCGGTTGAATATGAAGTGGATTCAGATGAAACCTGTTACGGCATAGTTCTATCTGAAACCGTATCCGAGATTCTTGCAACCCTCTCATCGGAAGCGCAACACTTCACAAACTTAACATTTCAAAATGAACTCAAAATACCTTTGTCGAAGATTCTATTTCCTTATCATAGTTTTAGGAGTTTAATCTTTTATAGAAGTAAGGGAGGTAGTGCTGGCACAATTTCCTTTTATCGATACAGATAAGCTCGTCTTAAAGTGAGTATTAGAGGGAATAAGGTGTAACTATTAAGTTGTTCCTTTGCGCTTGTCTACGATAAACATCCTGGGTTATCTATTTTATTTTTATGACTTGACTTTGTTGCTTCTTACGTTAAGAACGCCGTAAAGGTAACAAGAAGCTATGCAAAATACTACTGCTTCTATAGTTCACATTTTTATACTAAAGCTCCCATCTAGGTAAGTAAAGTACACATTACAGAAGATCACATTGAAATAACACAAGATTTTGGTGGTGTTGTGATTCTGTGTCGATGAGACAAATGAATGGGAATGAAACGAAAGGACGGACGGATTGTGTCATAATTAAATTGGAAAGGAAGAAGAGGAAGCCCATTCGCCGCAATCTGTGTGGTGCCGCCCCGACCAGACTGAACCATCTGCTGCGTCTTGCAATACCGACGACGCCGCTGTACGTGTCCCGACTGCATTACTCTACGAAGGAAGAGGAGATCGTAGAGTACCTGCCGATTAAGACCAAATTCTTCCTCAGAGTCGCACGGTTGGAGTCCCGTTACAATGTGAATTTTAATTCCTATGTGGTGCGGATGCCAACCGAACATCTGGCGACATTAATGAAGGAAGATTTTCGGCCGAAAGGTGTTGTGTTCCGGCGGTTCCGAGGCCGGCTACCTGACACCACACCACGTCACACGTCGCCATCTATACGTGTTAATTAGGTTTCTACTAACATAGTTATTATATATTTTTTATTTACTAACATTAAATGTATTACCTACATCTGTATTTATGTTAGACTATAAGGTATTTATCTATGGGCCTACGTTGCCTGATTATAAACAAATAAATAAAAAAAATAAAAAAAATAAGGTGCTCTATTTTCTCTGCCTACCCCACCCGGGACTCGTCGTGAAGATATGTATATACATAGATAGCTAGTAAGGTTCTTGGCTTCCCAGTATAGGGAAGGCAATAGTGCGAGTGATACTAGCGTACCGCGAGCTTAGAGCATGTTCTAAGACCACGAGTGTTAGCTTACTGTTAGGCGGTCCTTATGCTTGTTTGCCACCATTCTTACAAAAACAAAACTTTATACAAATTTCTATTATCGTCATTAACAAGGCTGTGAGTTAACTTAAGTCTTACATAAATGCTGCCATGACATACACCGTTAAAGCAGCAAAAGCGATCAAGTTTTAATTACATAGTTATTTTTTATCCAGTAATATTGTAGGCATGCAGATCAATTCAATTTGCGATAGAGAATTCCAACTTCTGTTCGTTTGGTTGAACTTATGTAGGACTTAGGCAACTTTCACAATGGCCGGTCATAGAATGGGTGACTAAAAATGTATTTTCATGAGCTCCTCTGTGCTTCGTCCTGGCTGCATTTCTAGTCGTGAATTCGCTTAATCCACACTGGGTGGAGAGAAGGCCTGTACCTCGTAATGGGGACATTAATAGGCTAATGATGATGATGATAACGAGACATTTATAATTCAACAGTTGATGTAACGATAGCGTTTCTGCCTGAGACTATTAAATGCGCATGAGCGCAAATATTTGTTCCATTCCCAAGTCAAGGTTATTTATATACTTACGACTATTGCATTATATATCTTTTCGCAAATGGGCTCTACTTACACCTAAATTCAGGTGGGATGGGGTAATTCTTTATGTCGTAAGAAAACAAACAATTATATGCTTAATAGGCCATCAAATGTACAGTAATGGGATACTAAATATACTTTAAAATCATTATAATAGCCGAATTTCAACGATGTCGTGATATTGTCAGGCCAGCCTTACCCACGAAAGTTTACATTTTTGCCGTGTTCGTTATTAAATATAAATAAATAAATAAATATTTCCAACACTCACACCAATTAGCCTACTAGGGATACTAGGGTAACGGATAGAATACATATATAGTACATATATAAGTATATTTATATAGAAATACATATTATACATCCATGACTGGAGTGCAAATGCTCGTATTTGTCACACAAACATCTGCCCACACCGGGATTCGAACCCGGGACCTCTCGAGTCGCCGACATCTTGAAACAGTATTTTTAGTACAGTTTTTACAGTATTTTCCCCAAGTATAAGCTCGGGAAACAAACCGTTGAATTTAATGATTTGCTTTCATTCCCAGACAAGCTGCTATTCTGTGCTATTCTGTAAGAACAAATTTATGTTTCACTGTGCAATCCGCGTGTGATCCGAAATTTTGAATATGAATTTGATTGAAATTGGTTCATTCCAGGTCAAGATGTTAAAATAAGTTAATTTCGTATACTTAATATTAGATGAAACTGGTATACAGTAATTAAAGCAATATATTGAGTTCTTTTTGCGTCAGGAAAATGTTTGGGGTGAATACAAGCAATTTAGCTATTAACACTAAAGTCTGTATAAGGGCTGAAATAGATGTTGCTTGTACGGTAGTCAAATAATGCGCCACGTAAATTCTAAACAACCTAGTTAACGCTGACAGAGGCTACGCCGTTTGAGATATAAGATACGAGCGATTTTCATGGATATAAAAAAAAATGTGTAAATCAAAGTTTTGTTATGTAGAAACAAATTCTGATGTGGAGAAAATATTTTCCATTCACATAAATTTTAACTATTCGCACTTTAAATAATGTTGCTATTGAAAATTACTTTATGACAGCGACAGCGTACAATTAGTAGGTAACTCTGTAAACCTATATTACGGCTTCGTAACTTTTATGTTCAAGTGATTTTCAAATTGTATAAATTGAGTTCGATTCAAAAGTATCTGGTCTAAAATTTTACAAAAGGAAAAGGCAAATGATACGTTAAAACTGTAGTTAGACGATGATAGAAGATCACACCTTTAAATATTAACTCCTATCGGCGTTTTTCGTGATTTACTAAAAAGCCTTATGGTTTACATTACAGTTTGTTTTGTAAGACTAAACCTTAAACGGCTATGTTAAAAATAAATGCTGCTTTCTAAAGCGACATAAATTATAAAATAAGGATATATCTTATGCTACGGTCACATTACCACGCGAAGATTGGTGTCCCGCTGTCGCGATTAGTCTTTTACTTTGATCTGAACGATTTGGAGCACACATCGCGAGTTCGCTATAATTCAGAAAATCACGATAATTTTGTTTCTAGTTGTTCTTTGGGGGTTTCATAAAATTGATTTTTATTCATAATTTTTCTTCGAATTCTAACATTCTAGCATTACTCGAATGCATTGTTTTTATACGATACGTTATGAAAATAAAACGTTTAAATCCTTTGGACCCCTCAGTATCAACAAAGTGCATAAACAACTAATTTTCCGACAGCAATTGTGATAAGACCATAAGAAAAATGACTTGGCCACACTTATTACGCGACAACGCAAATCTTCACTAAATAAAACTACCTTGTAAAGCTACCTTCGAACTTCGAAGCTACTTTTATTGTAAAAGTCTTTCAAAAGTAGCTCGACAAAGTAAATAAAAAATCATTATTCTGACGATGCAGACCTGAAAAGGCTGCGAAACATCAATAAATAAATAAATTTCATGCATTAACCCGTTAAAACTAGTTTTATTTAATTCGTGATGTGCGTGAAAACCTAAGAAACAAATATGCAAATCTTTACGTTATCGTGAGACGAAGTACACCTAGACTACTTTTTATTATATATTCTCATCGCTAAATCCTATGACTTAAGCCAGCCGCTCCCACACAGTACGTCACGCGAAACAGTGCTCGCGGGGCGTAAGTAAGCGCTAACTAACGCATGGAAGACGCCGACGAGAAATATTTGCCCTGTACGCCACTTAACACGCCTATCGCACTGGTGTATCGTTCGGAAAGCTTATTTGTTGCTGTTACTTCTTCACTATACTGCTGTGCGATTTAAAACTGTAAATATCCTGTTAAATACAATCTCACTGTCGAGTTGTAAAGTTTAAATTTTAGACATTAGAAAATAACTAGCAAACCAGTGAACCAAATGTTCACCAAAATCTATTTAAACAAAAAAATAAAAAAATGTATTTAATTAATTGAGAACTTCGGAGATTTTGTGTGGTTTCGTTTGAAATTCGTGATTTCTCGAAAACCGGAAGTGCTACGTTACTCAAATCCGGTTTGTAGTCTTATCAGACTATTCTTAACTTATAACTTAAATATTCTCTTTATCTATCTCTTACGGTTTGGCCGCTGAAACAGCACCACAGACGGACGGACGGACCTGTCTAATAGATAAGAGATTATTAGGTTATTATATGGTAAAATGTCGAAATGTCTAGTGGAGTAGCTATCAATTGGCTAATAAACTAGAATTCGAATGATTGAATTTGGCCTACTTGCTTTAAAGTACTTAACTGAAATTCACAAGGTAATCACGTTAAACATCATTATGTCTATTTGTATTTATACAATTAACTAGTGGCCCGCCCTCGCTTCTCTTCGGTGTAGAACTGTAGTGTAGACTATAGTTTTTGTTCTCAGGATTGTATTATACACATTGACTTTCTTTATATAATTATAAACCTTTCATGAATATTTATTTAACGGATAGTGAAAATTTGACTTGTGACACGTTGCATTGTCTTGATGAAACAGCACTTTCTTCTTCTTCAAATGGGGTCGTATTTCTGCGATTTTGTCCTTCAAATGCTTCAATAACGCTATGTAATGGTCGCTGTTCATTGTTTTTGCATTTTCAAGGTATTGCACGAATATTATACCATGCGCATCCCAAAATACTGATGACATAACCTTGTTTTCCACGCCTTGGATTTGGTTCATCACGTGCAGTCCACTCGGCTGACTATCGATTGGACTCCGGTGTGAAATGATGAAGCCATGTTTCATCCATTGTCATATATCGTCTCATAAATTCGGGTTTGTAACTATTAAACAGATTCAAACACAGATCGGAATCATTAATTCGTTGTTGTTTTTTGTCGATTGTGAGATTGCGCAGCACCCACTTTTCACAGAGCTTTCGCATAAACCAATCATGAAAGATCATGATATGTCCAACACGTTCCGTTGATATCTTTAGAGCCTCAGATACCTCGATCAACTTCACTTTGCGGTCATCGAAAATTATATTGTGGACATTTATGCTGTTTTCAGTGGTAACAGCTTCTTTGGGCGTCCACTGTGGCATCGTTCTCGGTGTTCATTTCGCCTCGTTTTAACTTAGCAAATCACTTCTCCACGGTTGATTTTCCTGGTGCAGAGTCCAAATAATGTTTAAGCCAAGCTTTGGCTTCAACTATATTTTTTTTCGCTAAAAACAATGCTTCATGAACCCACGAAATTCATTATCGATTGTTTACAAATTCACAAAAGTTGCTTCACTCAAATTATTGTACTTTATTTCACAAACTAAAAGCTTGACAGCTGTCAAGTTTATACACATGTGTCTTTCGAAGGCAAATGCTTACTAAAAATCATATGGATTTAATACTAGTACCGCCATCTATCTGTCAGCCTATGAACTTTTCAGCCTAACGATTATTAATTACGAGGCTGGCCACAGGCAATTAGTATTTTATATGGTCTCTATGAAACATTGCCGATTTGCATAGGGTTGGTGCCTTGTTGAAAGTAAGATTAACTTAGAATTAAACACATTTTAATATCTAAGCGGGGAAATATAGATGACAACGAACATTTGTATTATTTATCTACTAGCAGCTCGTCCCGGCTTCGGTTTCTTTCGGGAACATTTCGGCATAAACGTACACTAAATGCAGGACATACCTAAAAATGATGTATTAAGCAATAGTGGCTGGCACCCTATGGGTACGGGACTTGATGAATGAAAACAAAATAACATCCGGTACGTGAAAAATAAATGGGTATAAAATCATTAGTAATACCTTAGTCATTCATAATAGAACAAAACGGAAAGTAAAATTTGAAATGAAAATGAAATGAAATGAAAAAAACGACGGGTTGCACTCCGGTAGTGCCGGCAGAAGTGAAAACTTGAATATTAACGTTGTGCATTTTTGATATTTTGGAATGGTTAGGGAATAATTTTGCACGAATTGCTTTAATTATCAGTATAAGAGTACTATCATGTATGTGTTAGAATACAATATTTATTTATTGCGCTATCGTACACAAACATGACAATTTATATTACATTAAAAAAGTTTATCTCTCAGAAAAATCAACTTACATGAATCACGTTTAATCGCACTTAGCGACATCTATTGTAAAGAAATCAACTTATATGAATCACATTTAGGCGCACCTAGCTACATCTATTGTAAAAAATGCATTTTCTTCGCAATAAAACTGCCGCGTGGACGTCCTAGATAGAGACTTATTATTATAATACAGTAAAATAAAATATTACTATGTTTCGTCCGATATATTTCAAGTCAACAACCTTTCCAATTTTATTGTGTGTCATGATGCGATCAGCCCACGTGTTTAACCTGACGCGAGTTTAACATTTTTTACCCATACAAAAAAAAGTTTACAGCTCAGCTAAAGAAGTTTTCACTTCAAAAATAAAATAAAATGGAATTTCCCATATTTTAGATTTAAATAATTGTTCTTTCAATACACCCACAAACACATAATTGTTCATCCAATTCTAAAATCAAATTCAATAGCAAACATTAGGACAACACAAATATGTTTACATTAGCTTTCTGCACAGTCTCAAACGAATACAAATAAATTTACCCAAGAATAACAACAAACGAAGCCAGCCAGAAACAGAGAGAACGTTAAAATAAAAATTATCGACACACAAATAACTCATGAATTACGAGCCTCAATAAAAACGAGGAATAAAAGAGGCAACTAACATAAAGAACGTTTTATTGTGACTATCAATAATATTTTATAGGTACATTCAATAACACAGCGCGAGTAACTCAAGCGAATGAAACGAGTAATTACGTTGAACGAGACATAAACGAGATTTACGCCGAAACAGTGAGCTTCGTACGTCCCTTAGACTATAAAATTTGCTACGCGTTTATCTCGAGCCCCCTTTCTCAATAAACAAACCGTGAGGAGGAACGGATAAAGCCGAAAGACTAGCATATATCTCGGGCGGCAATAAAATAAATCCAACGCGGCTCCATAATAACATTCAGAGCTGAATTATTTTCTAATCCGGGCGTCGGGAAGCTAATAGTTCGCACGTGTCGGCCGTTCGTCTGAGTTACGAGGGAAAACATCCCAAGAAAAACATGAATTTCCACCCGACGCGCGCGTAATGCCCGCTTAATGCGGACACCTTAATAATTGTCAAATAAATTTGGGGGTAAAGCCGTCTCTGGTAAAAGCTGCAGCTTCTGCAGCGTAACGGCGTCATAAACATGGCCGGATCGACGACTATCAAGACTTTTATATTCGGCTGAGGTTACGGAGACGGGGGAAAAAAAATACTAACATCATTGGTAAAAGATCTCACTTATCGATGTTTACGATATCGAGATAGATGTATGGTGATGTTGAAGTTTCGCGAAATGTTTTTGCCACTTTTTCATTTTGCAAAGTTATTTTAATACTTCTTCAGTGGTTTATACTCAGTTGTACCTAAATTAAAATTAGGTTTATTGCTTCTTTAAACATATTAGTGTCAGTATTTGTTTATTTATGCTTATTAGTAGAATCATAAAACTGAAGTATAAAGTAGAGGTTTTTATTTTTATCATTTAACCTTGTTTGAATATTTATTTTATTTTCCATTGCATTTAATAATTCCGATTAGGTTTTCAGCCCTAAATAATCTCTTTTTTACAGTTATTATTCTTAGTATTATTTTAGAAAATAGATTTTTATAAATGATTTGTAATAAATTGCGTTAACTTATGTCAGTTCTCGCTATTAAACAAATAAATATAGGTATATTTCTTAAAAAAATGTTGAGAAAATACGTGTAGCTATGTTAGAATAGTATAAAGTTCCATATAACTCTTTAACAAAATGATTTGTAACACACGCTCAATTACACTTCTATCTTCGATAGTTCGAAATGGCTCAAAGTACCATACTAGTACCCAAACATGAGTTATAAATCACAAGATCCAACGTATACTGAGTAATATTTATAAAACAAAGGGGCCGCGCCAAAATTTCATCTCAGTCTGATACGAGACATAAATAACGAGTCATATTTTCACGCCATTTCAACTCTGCTCCCCGCAAACGCACGTCTGCTTGGATTAATGTACCTTTATACATTTATACCCGCCTCTCGTGTTGAACAAGCGGTCTGTTCGTCTAACGTCACCTTTGCATCGCCACACAATCAATCAAAACGGCTCCCTATACACTCAGCATAAATTCCAAATTAGCTTGCAACACTTGGGCGTGTTACAGCGTTCCAAGTTTCACGAGGAGATGAATTTTCCACAAAGTTCTCCCCGTGTCTATTTGAGCACTTTGTAAGATAAAAATGTGGGCGAGGAGCATAGATCAAGCCTGTCTCGAGCCAGCAAAAAGCGTAGCAGTCGCGCTGACAGGTGTTACATTAGCTTCCTAGGATACTTTGTTCTGACGCCGAGCTGACAGTCGTGAAAGGCGGTTTCTCAGGGAATAGCTTCAAAAGTAAAGTCTGAAACAGTAGAAAACAAGGTACTTTTATTATTATGCATCATATTTATAGGTAGGAAAATTATACAACCCCACCTGATGTTAAGTGCTGATGGAATCCAGATGCAAAGATAACTGTTGCAGCAGTTTTTTAAATGGGTATTATTTAAATAGTCTTCAATAAAATAATAAATGATTACCTAAAAATACAATTGAAAACCTTACGGTTAGGTTAGATTACCAATTGTATTGTTTAGAGGATCAATAACTATTTAATGATGATCATTTGGATATATGACATCACTCATGCCTGCAAAAGTGTTTATTGATGCGTCTTTTGTAGGACTACTATTACTACTTTCTGCATAATTTATGAAACTTCATAGCACTACAACTCAATTTGCCTTAAGATTAGTTTTTTACCAGCTATTAATTGTTATATTCCTGGGTGATTTTTTTAAATAAATATACCATAATCGAACTACAGAAGCCTGTCGCCGAATATAATAGAAGTGCAAATCCCAGGCAAGTCGTTGGACAAGAAGGATCGATTTATGATCCGACTATTTTTACCTCATCCTTTCCCGTCAGTTCCACTACACATGCCGCCAGTCAAACTGGCTTTGTCTTGACGCGAATTTTAAATTGAATAAGAAATAAATCTTGTCACTTTTTAAGGACTTATTGATGGCAGTTTGGAGTTGCTTTGTGAACGTTCTGATGTTCTCGAGATTAAAAACGCTTATATTTTATGTTTTAATTAAAATTAAGGAATTTATAATTTAAAACAGTTAAAAGTTAGGAGTTAATAGTACGAAAATAGTAATGGTAATAGCTTATTACTACAAAAAAATATTATTTGTTACTATTAAATTGAATTCCCCAGTCGAGGTTAGTTAGGCATTAAATCTTTATATATATAATTCTTCTGTGAGTGTGTATGTCACTGAACTTCTCTTAAACGACTGGACCGATTTTGATGAAATTTTTTGTGTGTGTTCAAGGGGATCTCAGAATGGTTTAGATTCACAATTTTGTCCGCTGGACAACCCCTTATTTTTTTAGGGCGGTACGAAGTTCGCTGGGTCAGCTAGTATATTTATATTTTAGGTCAGTTTTCAATTTAAAACATTCACATGCCAAAAAAAAAGAATGAGCAAGTTTTAATATTCAACAAGCTATTATGAATAAAGTAATAAAATTCATTAATAAAAGTCATAAGAACTCAGACATAATTCTTCATAAAGGAAGCTATTCTAAACAGGAAATCTCATTTAAGCAATAATTAGCAGTATGATTACGTAGGTGCAAAAACATACATTTAAATTTATTGGTCTGTCAACTCTTTAATATGGACCTGCATGTAATTTACTACTAACTATCAATGAAAAGCTGTCAAATTATACAGCTGTGTCCTAGATATATCGATACAATTAAACTGGCGCAACCAATGAAGATAATGCATTTAAATTTGTAGCTTAAGATCAATGAGATAGAGATATTATTCAACGACTCAGTGCTTTAATGGATGAAATAAGAGACTTGGCAATTGTTAATGTATGGCGAGTTGATATCGTAGGATTAATCAATCAAAGCAAGTGTATACAGGAAGTTGCCAGACCAATGACAAGTACAATTGGACCAACAACAGCATTCACTTTTAATGTGAAACAGTTGCATTGAAAAGTAACCGACATTGCAAATGTCACGAATTCCACCTTTCTAGATACGATCGTTTTATGTATGATAATTAAATTTGCAACCTCTAAACACAACGAAACATTGTAATCATTTTGACAGTTCATTAGTTTCATTGACAGTTATCTTGAGTTATTACTGATAGTGGATTTAAATACCAATCTAAAATTATAAGTGAATTGAATGTGTAATGCATGATTGTCAATTTTGATAAGTATTAAAAAAGAATAACAAAGTTCATAATTAAATTTTTTGTTGTTAGTGATTTCCTAAAATTCTCTCATTTAATTTGATTCGATTGAGGTTGTTTATTGGTGGGGGGAATCATATTCATTGTAAACCTTGCTTTTTAAAGTACATTATGTGAAATGTACCCTTATTACGAAAGGAGCACTCTCTGATAACATTACAGAAGCCAGCCGCAGAATCTGATTGGTCAAATCAAATTACTCGACGGCACTCGGCAAACGTATCAGTCGTATTATCGACCCGCTATCCAATTACCCACCGATCCAATAATCGATCTACCAACAAAGAACGACGCACTGACTTCTTTTACCTGTCACTCAAACAGACGATTGTCTCGATCCTGACTCTGTTGAGGACAACTTTGATGCTGTTGATAATAAAGTTGATATCGAGTCAGTAATCTTTAACGAACAAGAAATAAAAGCTAAATTCGAAATGAGTAAAGCTGCCGCAACCGCATTCATCGATTTGCTGGAAAGCAATGACGGGCGAGGAGATTGATTGACGGCAGATCGAGATAATGGAAGCTTTGTGGCCCGATCGGCTACTGCAAGATAGGGTTAAAATTATAACATGTATGGAAAGCGATGCGGTACGTTCGAAATGTTTGGTGCCATTGATGTTTAATGTTTTACGGTATTTAATTATTCTTAATTCCAGATTTAATAAGTGATAATGGGTACGAGTAACACTAAAATCGAAAAAAATAATTTACTCCTTGTTCTTAAAAGCTATTTTGAAAAACATTATTTTACACACTAGAAAACACTCGTCGACATAGTTTTGAGCCCATAAACGTCCTCTACTGGACAAAAAGGCCAACCAACCGATTTTGAAAACAAGACATCTGTTTGTTTTGTTACATTTATTTTTTGATAATAGCACAACTTATATAATTTAATAAGACCTCATGTCTAAAATAAGGAGTTATATTAAAACAGTTTATGAAATATTGATTCATAACGGAGAAAATTATATAAACATGTCTGGATATAACTTCGTATTTATTAGTGTATATTTATGGGACTACCTAAATTTACACTTTTTATGTATTACATAGAAAATTGTTAATTTAAAGCTTTTATCACAATAGAACAACCACTTTAATGGCGGTCTGTTTCATTTTATGCAGCAAAACTGATTGTAGAAATTCTTGCAGTACAGCTAGCAAAAAATGGTATATGTTTAGACTAAATTTTAGAATAATATCATAGATGCTGTTAATGCTTATTATTTCTTCACATACTGAAGTTATTGTAGAGTGTATTTTATTTAGGGAGTTTAACTGTTTTAATATGTTAATTATATTATTAATGTAAATAAAAAAGCGCGTGCTTGCATGCTTCAAACGTCAATTTATTTGGTAATTGCATTCGCCCGGATTGTGAAAGGTGCGGATTCAAATCCTGTGTGAAACCTAGACCGAGTGGACTATATTTCACTATTATTTTTCTTCAACATCAGCCTATTAATGTCCCCACTGCTGAGGCACAGATGGATGGAATAGGGACATTGGTCCATAACCAACCATGCCGGCCCAGTGCGGATTGGCATTTGCTAACGACAGCAGATGTAGCAGGGACCAACACGTTCAACGTGCAATCCAAAGCACGGAGGAACTCGATAGAAGATTTTTGGTCACCTATCCAATGACCGATCACTGCGAAAGTTACTTAACTTCAACGATCGCAGCTGAATGCGCTAACCACCCGCGCCATCGAGCACCTCATTTTTTTCTTTAGAACAGTTGATACTTAAAGATATGGAAACTTATAATTGCTATTATTTCAAAATGAAATGAGAATATACTTTATTCAAGCTGACTTATTAAAAGCTCTTTCGATTTGGTCATTTTTTTTCCTAACCATCTCTTTAGGGCATCTTTATGATGCCAAGAAACTTAAATAAGTTCTTTTGAAATAAATACGTATTTTGTTATATGTTATAAGTAATGTGATAAGTAAATAAGAATAAAACTACATCTTTTTATTTAAAACAATCAAGAAAAAAGAAATGTTGAATACATTAAGTACATATTTACTATATTTAATCTTCATATACTCATACTTCAATTATTTAACAACCTTATTTTTTTAATAAACCTAAATGTATAAATTTTAATGCAAGCATGCAGAGAAAAAAGGCAATGCCCCGAATTTCAATGATGCACATAGCATATTTAATGTATAATGGCTCGAAATAATTGTGTCTGCTGACGGTATTTGTCTATCAGATCATCTGGCGATTGCTAGTTACTAAATGATATACTTTTGACAGGCAACAGATATTTCAGCGCAGATAATGTTGACTGCGTCGGCGGCGTGATCTAAGCCGGCAGTACTCCCTGAGATAACAACGATAATGTAACGTTAATGAAAGTAGCACTTATTTGGACGGCTGGAGATTCGGATGATAAAACTCTAATGCAGTAGCCGATACAGAAGTTGATTTGTGTCTTGAGAAATATGTAGTTTTGTGGGAAGTTTCCTAACGTGACTTACTTTAAGATTGAAACTGTTATAAATAAATTAAAATATCTTTGTGTTTTATTTGTTTAATTTTTTTCGTTCAATATTGTTTACTTAAAACAACATAAGTATTTGAAAATTGTTAATAATAATTTCATAGTTGCATTTTTACAGCAATGATTTATACAATTGCAACTAGAACACTCACTCATTTTAGATTTTGAATTATTAGATATTGCTCCAAATTGAACTTTCGTGTCATCAATGTCAAATCAAGCATTTGATATATCATTGATGTTTTTCAGGTTTTGAATGAAGCTGGGGCTTTTCACAAGATAGGCAGTTTGAATCACTTTAAAATTTGAAACCGGTGGTACCACATATAATATCAAAGTAAACAACACGAGATGGGTATAGAACTAATTTATTTCGATTATTCTGCTGTGATAGCTGTCTGATTCACATAAGAACCAATATCGCAGTCGAGTTGAGATATCTCGAGTGCTAAATGGATGTTCAGCGCAGTAAAATCAGCAAGCAGTACATAAAATTTTGTCGATAACTTTTAAATTTTGTTGAAAAACGTTTGTGTGCTGTACAAAACTACAGAGTGATACGGTTTATACTAATACTAGTAGGTGCCAGTGACTTCGTCTCCTTGGAAAATTGGTTTCCCATCACTTCCACCTCATTTTTCACCCCCTCAAAAGATGATTTCTGAGATAAAAAGTACTTGTGCCCTTTCCCGGGACTCAAACTACCTCTATACCAAAATTCATCTAAAGCGGTTCAGTGGTTCAACCGTGAATAGGTAACAGACAGACAGACACATTTTCGCATTGATAATATAAGTATGGATATTCATTATATTAGAAATGTATTACAAGCTCAACTTAAAACGTATTCCTTAGCGTTAGTGTTAAATTGGTATTGAGTGACGATAGAAAAAATAATATTTCCCGTTCACAGTTTGACTATGAAGGATGTTTGCAACGATTCAAAGTGATGTGTGTTTCCTGCGCTTTGATGCTAACAAGTGCCTCTTTGTACGGGCCGCTACCCGCTATTTTGAGTCGTAGATTATTAAGAAATATTGCCTCTCTAAATTTGCAATCAAACAAGGTCAGCTTATATATAAAAACTACATCGTTTTGTGTTAAACTTTTACCCCCTTATAATATAACTACTGGCCCGCCCTCACCTTCGCTTCGGGGTAGAATTGATCAAAATCCTTTCTTAGCGGATGCTTACGTCATAACATCTACCTGCATGCCAAATTTCAGCCCGATCCGTCCAGTGGTTTGGGCTGTGCGTTGATAGATCTCTATGTCAGTCAGTCATCTTTGAGTTTTATATATATAGATAATTAACGAGGAAAAATCTTGGACTTGTTGCGCCGCGTTTTGTTCGTATCACTCCAATGTTATTTGTAATTCAACGAACATAGACAAATCATTGAGTAATTAATCCAGGCCTATTCTTCGATTATTAATAAGGGGAGTTATCGTTTTATTCGACAACGTGGAATAAAGTTGAACCTGATGAGGTCTCTGTCTTCTTTGAAGCAAACGGGTGATCCCGTGAGCATCCATTTTAGACTTTAACAAGGTTCAGCTTTAGTGAACGTTTTATAAAATGTTGTTTAAATAATAGATGAGAAAGTTGTGATTCTTTGATACCATTCAACATTTAAGCTATAAAAACACACTGTCAAAGAGAAAAAAAACTGCAGCAGCTAGTTAATGATAAATTAGTGTAATAACAACACATATTAAAAATAAACACAAAGGGTGACCTAAAAATAAAGGGTAACACGAACGACCCATTATGATAGAATGATAACAAGTGTCCACTTCAATGAAATACTATTTAAGGCTATTATTAATGAAACACCGCTAATTTTAGTGTCTCCCAGTAGCATTGGTAAGTAGTTCACTAGTTCAATTAACAAAATGGACGGAATTAACCAAATTAATTAGTTGGGAATCTATATAACGGGTGTCGGAAAGAAATTGGCCTCATTTGCGAACTAAACACCGGAGGATTTTGTGTCAAAATGGAGTAAGTTTTTATTTTATTTTAATAGACAATTACTACCTGGCGTCCTTCGAGTTAAGGGTAGTATGTTCACCAGCTTTCAAGGAGTCGCCTATTCTTGCGGTCTTTGATTCGAATCCCGTTTATATATAGGTAGAAATTAATTTCTACAAATATATACTTATCCGTGTATCATTATATGTATTTGTATCTGTTACCCTAGTTTTCCATAACGCAAGCCTTACAGTGCCTTGTTTGGGCGTAAACTAATTACTGTGAGTGTTGTACATATTTATTTATTTACATGTGAATAAGTACGTTTAGTGAAGATGTGACACGCCTCATTTCACGTTTATTACTTTACTGAGAAGATGATTTATATATTGTTGATGATCCTTGTTGTGTTATTTCCATAACCATCATATTTTTCTTGATTTCTATGGAAGAAAGGATGGTATTAATATCTATTTGTCAGATCCTGTATTTGCATACAGGTATTCGACAGTCTACATCACTTAGGCATTTAATATTCACATTTTAAAAGCTTTTTTTTGTACTGTAAATGTGTCATTTACGTTCTTGAGTGGGTTACTTTTTTGGTTTTATTACATATATATACATCCTCCTTTGCAACTGATTTTAACAACATGACCATATGTGCTGAAATAGATCATAAAGTACTTTATCTTTTCTTACAGAAAGGAACCTGAAATTCCCGTTTATGGCGAAGTTTGTAAAAGAAAACTGAAAAGGAAACGTCAAAGAATGCTTTTGACGGAGCTTTTTTTCGACTTTTCTAAAAATACGACGTTACACGGTTTGAGATACGTAACTGACAGTGGCCTTGAAATTATCGAAAAGTAAGTACCATTACAGATCATCATCAACATCATATCAGCCCAAAAATTCCCACTACTGGACATAGACCTCCCCCAAAGGAAGGTCCTGCGCTGCCCGCATTACAGATCTTCATGTAATATTGAGAGGTTAGTTATTATACCACTTACTATACTTCCAATTTGGCTAGCACGTGGGGAAAAGTGGCCGTGTCGAAATCTTTGGGCCAAATCTAGGAAAATGGTCAGACTTTGCTAGCATGTGGAGGACAGAGACCGTGTCCATAACCTTTGGCCAATTCTAGGAAAATGGTCAGACACTTCCTCCTAGAATCAATGTTGCACATCATGCAATGAAAGTTTGGTAAGTGACATACTTCTGAAGATAGAGGAAGGCAACCTAACCTAACAGAAAACATCTGGTGGAAATTTAAATGATGAGTGTTTGTTTATAATATGCAAACCTTTAGCTGCACGTCATACTTGAAGGTTTTTAATATTACATTGTGTTTCAATTATTTTGCTGCACATTATAACTTCAATGAAACAATTTTCAGAATCTTCTGGACACTTACCTTCTTCGTGAGTGTCGCGTTGTCATTCTATTTTATCTTCAACGTATGGCACAAATGGAAGACGAGCCCTGTGATAGTCAGTTTCAGTGAAAAACACATTTCAGTAGAAGCGGTGAGTTACAGCACATAATTTGTAGCAAATTGATGAATATTGGCACTCTAAATCATAGATCACCAAACCACACGTATAATCAGTCCACAAGAGTGTTAGTGTTTATTTATTTATTATACCATGTTTAATAATAAATTACATATATATATACATATCTAATCCACTTAATGGATTGTTAATATGTAGCATCTGCCGTAGCAGAAGTTGCAGATATAGATGTTGATTTTAATTTTACTTAGGTACTATATAAATGAAATAAAATTAAATCTTACAATTTGCTCAATCTTATATGCTAACTAGGTTATACATATTGCTGAAGTTCATCCTGAATTACTGTTTAAAATATATTATGATATTCTGAGTTTGTTTCAGTTGTTTCTGCAAATTTTCAGGTACCATTTCCATCAGTGACTATTTGTCCTCAAATGAAGTCTATGTCCCATAAGAAACACAATAACCAAAGTGAATCCAATGATGATGATAATCAACAATAGTAAGGACTATCATTGTATTACATTTTAGTTAAAAATTGCAGTGATTCGACTTCTCGAACTATAAAACCTGCCTTGGCAAGTATCATTCAAATAAGAAATGGTTGCGACCAAATAACATTTATTTATAGCGTTATGCAATCCTCACAAGGTAAATGGCTATGGAGTTTAGTTTAGCCAAACTATTGCTAATAAACAAATCCTTCTTCCCAGTCGTGCACTCTTGACAGAGTGGTCGTGGTCATGTCTCGGTCGATTCTTGTGCCACTGATGCAATCGCGATGCGTCGCCATACAGCTCGATGCTTTGCAGAGCGAGAACAATTATTTACGCTAGAGTGCGTCGTCGATTTAATAAGGCCTGTCCACCTTGTTGGAGAGCACCCCCGAGACCTTTTGCCCTCAACTTTCCCTTGCACCACCAATCGTTCCATGGAAACAAATCCTATATACTGTTTATTGTTTTTGGATAATACAAATTCCTTGGAAACGTAATGAGCAAGAGTTCTCTCACAGGCAGGCTACAATCACATTTTAAATTATTTAATATTTATTAATAGTACTTGCTTCTTAACTACTTTTTCTATTTTAGTGAAAGGAAATTGCCTGCAATCTATAAAGTTGCAATCTTATACCATTTCTAATTTTCAGTCCAAATTCTACCTATTATGATGAAGATGTTCGTGAAGCTTTGTCTCTAATGTGTGATTCAGTAATTAGTCCATTTGCGAAAATCTTTAGTCATATAGATGCATCAGTTGTTAACCAGTTGTATAATGTAAGTATCTAAAGATATTGCATAAAAAATATTTATATTTTGGGATATGAAAGTAAAATAAAGATATTTTGCAGTTATCACTTGACTATGAAAACATGTTTGCTGGCTGTAACCAATACATGACCAAACCAAGAGGATGCACTTACTCATTTAAAAAATCTTTGACGGAAGATGGAGTGTGTTATACTTATAATGGTCTCAGCGATGAAGAAATTTTAAGAGGAGAAAAGTAGGCATTTTTGATTTTTCTTTTGAAGTTAAATAAATTATCATTTACAGCAAAGACCATATTGGTGGTCATATTAGGCATTGGCCGTGCTGTGTATTTCTTTATTACTTTAACAATATCAGTGTTTGTGCTGTATGTGTTACGCTCAATTACCAAAAATGCTCATTAAGCAAAAAAAAACACTAACAACGCGTTTGGGCACAGTAAAACATCCACATGGCAAAATTCGTCTTATAGCTCTAAAGAAAACACTCACGACGCATTATAGCAATTACAGAAAGACCATAGCGAAATTTGCGTCATGACTGACATGCTATTCGACCTTCAAAAAAAAACTTTTAAAAGGTAAAGCGTGAGTTTGATAGGTTGTAGGTAATATTTGGATCTACTGAACCAATTATGAAAATTCTTTAACCAATAAAATGCCAAGTTATTTGTGAGTTTCAAAGGCATATAACAACAAAAACTATAGTCTACACCGAAGCCAAGCGAGGGTGGTGCACTCGTTTCTAATAATACATTTAAGTGATTAATTAAGAAACAATGTTGTTGATTGAATACTAAAATATAAGATCTTTGACTTGGAAATTTTGAAAAAGAAATGTATTTAACTGAATTATTACAAAAAAGCGCTATGTCTTCTTATTTTATATCCAATATAAAATAAATAGACATAGCGTTTTTTGTAAATATTGCTGAAAATGATTGATT
Source organism: Chilo suppressalis (assembly GCA_902850365.2). Lineage (NCBI taxonomy): Eukaryota > Metazoa > Arthropoda > Insecta > Lepidoptera > Crambidae > Chilo > Chilo suppressalis. Next base: position 24,839,269 of record OU963901.1, on the reverse strand, counting down.
CACTGCAATCTTGATTTTAAGAGTTTGAGATGATTTAAAAAATTGTAACTTTGGCAACGAGTTCAATCGAAATTATTTAATTTTTAGCATTCAACAAGAATTCAAGTACACTCAAGCAAATCAAGCTACAAGAAACTGGACTATGGCGGATGGATACATCACTGATGACCCAAAAGCATACCCTGTCCGAGGACTGGTTAAGTAACATGATAACATTAGCCAAAACAGCATATAGGAAAAGTTCATCACGTTTTGTGGAAAATAAATCTTGCTATGTCATATGACTGTAGGAAACAACCAAAAAGGAAATAACCTGATGATCTTTAAAGAAAACACTCGTTAAAGAGCTATGGTGCTACAGACGGACACACGCACATAGACAATAACTTACACATAGCGGTAAAATTTAGATCACCACTCTTTTTACATCGAGTGATAAAAATCATGAATGCCCAGCAGAACAATGTTATGATATTTTATCATGAGATTCAAAATTGCTGTTTAGCAAAATATACCATTTGTATCATTTTTACTTGGTCGGTATTTTATATTATTGTACATAACACTTCGTTTGCAGAATTCAGCTGAAGATCGAAATATGGGGTTTAAACTTAATATAAGACATGATATCAAAAATGAAATCTGCCAAAAAGTCTACAGTACTTATAAGGTACTGTATAAGAATTTTATATTTTTCCCTATAATCTACTAAAGAATTTAGGCCTGCCTAAAATATTGTTTTTATAGCAGCTGCCAAAGCATATAGACGCATACAATATTAAAGCATCAATTGCGCCGTTGCCTACCCTGAACCCATCTGGAAGCTTTTTTCTAGATGTAGTTTTCCAGTCCTTAGTCGTAATTATTGGACTATTGTGGGTGTCTCGAGACATTCTCGATTACTCCAGCCAACCTAGGTAAGTCCTGAAGAAAAGCAGCCTCGAGAACCTGCTGCAGGCTTCCGGAAGCGATACTGGCGACTGGAGAAGTCGTGCCCGTTGGTCGGCCACACTATTGCATACCATGATGACATGCTGTGTCGTTTCTTCTGCCTCCATGCACCCTCTGCATATGGGGCTTTCTGTCACTTATTGTATATATGTATTTATTTAGGGGACAGTGGCCAGTCAGGATTCCTATAATCTATTATCCCTATTTAGTCTGGTAAGGGTGCGGGCAAATCTTTTGTTTTCCGCCGGAACTGCGTTCTTTGTTTTCAAACATCCTTCAACTGTTGTCCACTCTATCAAGTGTGTTTTCACCATACACTTTTGTATCTGCTTCTCTCTTAGCTAGTTTGTCTAAGACGTCGTTTCCAATTGAGTTGATGTGTCCTTTTATCTACTGCAGAGTTACCGTGTTGGTTACTACAATGGTTTGAAGTTCATTGAGGCAGTCTATTACCAGGACCGAGTTTATTGTGTTGCTGCGTAGGGCTTGAAGCCTGGATGTACTGCCAGAGATGATTTTAATGTTGAAGTTTCTGACGTCTCTGTCTGCAACCTGTGCCACTCTGGTAATGTCAATACATTCTACCTGGCAGATTGTATTTATTTTGTCTAAAGTTGTTGATATTTTTAGACTTAGGTCGTTCGAGAAGAAACCTTGTTGGTTTAGAAGCCATTTGTGTAGATCCTAACTTCCCCGGTCCAGACTAATCTAACATTTCCGCGGTAAGTTGGGTCTTCGTTGGTCGTATCTTCGATCAAAGACGCGTTGCTGCAATATTCTGTCCATGGGTGCCTCCAAGGGTAGGATCCCTGGACGTTTGTAGCCCTGGAAGCTAACACGGCTTCGGTTGGCTTTCTGTATGATAAAGATTACGTGAATTAAACCATCCGTCTGGGGTATTACTACCCCAGACGGGTGGTTCAACTCGCGTGGAAAATCTGGTGGTAACTACCTCTCCCGTTTGAGAAATTTACCTTCACCTAACAGACGCCGCAGTTAAACCACCTTTGCTAACTATGTATTGACTTTCTATTTTGAACTATTTGGTGCAATAAAGAGTATAACAATAAAAAACGCTACCTTTGGTGGTGTTGTGTTTCTGTCGGTGAACAAGGTTCTAAGGCTCTACAAGGTTAGGGGACTAGGTCAGTGTAGACAACGGTGTGAGTCATAGCTTTAGCGTCCATTGGCTATGGTGGCCGCTTAATTTCAGGCGCTTACTATACTATCTTGTTAGCCACCTTTTCATCATAAAAAATAATTAGTAAAATCATTTAATATTCAGATTTACTTGCATCACCCTGCTGATCTACCCCAGTCTTCATCTTACTATTTTGCTGCTCTCCCGGATCAATTGTCTTCAATGGCTCTACAGTTCACAATGGTTACGACGAGTAAAACATTAAAAAGCTATCCATTGGAAACGTAAGATACATTTTTTTATTAATTTCATAAATTCTGTATTATCCAATATATTCGTTTGAAATTGCTGCTGTCGCTGTTCTTCAGCTGCATTGTTCAGATCAATGTTGCCAGTATGATGAGAAGTATTGAATAATATAGAAATAACTAAATAACTATACGGCATCGCAATGAAATCTTCTTCTCCCAGGTTCACCCATTATTATTTTTTGCCTTTTATTTGCTGCCCTTATATAGCCTAAAATTGTTTATTTTTCTAACAAAAACTCATTTGTTTCAGCCGACAGTGCTATTTCCCCGAAGACAAGTGGTTGAAATATTTTCAATTATACACCTACAACAATTGCAAACTTGAATGTCTTCGTAATATAACTTACAAACTGTGTGGTTGCGTTGCGTATTACATGCCACGTAAGAAAACCAAATCCAGTACTAATATTTACATTAATCTGAACTATCACATTAATATTAGGGTCTTCATATTTTAGTAAAACTATTATAAAATAATATATAATTAATTAAATAAGTGATTTTAAAACCGCCAATGTGAAATCAGTATTATCGTTGTTGAAGCACGAAAAACATACAAAAATAGACGCATCAAAAAAGTTTAAGCAACACGCATCATTTACGAAACTGTATGTTTTATTAATTGATGTTTCATTTTTTCTTACATTGTTCCACAATCTCTCAAAGTCTACAAATTCGTTGTTCTCAAAAATATAATTAGCTTATTTTTTAAATTTAAACTTTCAATCATGTTAGTATAAATATATGTATATCAATCATAGATAAAGGATGTAAAGATAGACAGAGTACCCATCGCAAGTGTTCCAAAATTTCAATTGTGCATGTGTGCGTGTTTGATTGTGAGTGAGTGATTGTATCGTTATGTCAAGACATGCTTAAAACACAGGATACCATAACACAAAGTGAATTGTATAAGCACAACTGTTTTCTTAGTTTCACAAAATTTTGTAATAAAGTTTATTACAGTACGGCTTGACAGGACGCTGTTGACTTTTACTGAAAATATATTATTGGACCAAAGGTACATCATGTTGCGTCTCTTTCTACCTTGTATGATTGCCGTAAGGGCATGATATCTCTTTTCCTCATTCTGTCAGTCTTTAAATACTAAGTCTATGATTGCAATAAAAAAATCATTCAAAAGTTCAAAAACATACACTTGTTACTTAGACTTTTAAACAAAGTTTTATTTTTCTTTCTTAGGTTTTCACGCACATCACTCATTAAATAAAACTAGTTTAAACGGGATAATGCACGAAACTTTATTTATTTATTGACGTTTCGTAGCCTTTACACGTCAATAACGTCAATAAATAAATAAAGTTTCGTGCATTATCCCGTTTAAACTAGTTTTATTTATTTTATTTTTCTGATAAATGTAGACTATAAATGTCCTTTTCTATATCCCCTTAATCTTTATTAGACTTGCAACGAATACTATATTCGGCAGTATACCGAATATTCGGCGAGGCCCCTGACCGAATAGCCGAATATTAGGCAAAAGTATTCAGCTGTATTTTAGCGCCAAAAACTTGTACAGACGTGATTGTTTGCGCTCCTTTGTTTTGTTCTAATCTGCCATCCTCAAGCTAAAATGCGGCTAAATGACAAAACCAACTTTTGAGATATGGCCAAAACGGCGCGTAAACTTTAAATTATTGCTATTAAGTAACCATTCATCACATGACTGAATGAATTAAAAACTACTTGTTTAATACAGAAAATGATTAAATTATGTACCTGTTTTATGGACTACTTAATAAATGATTATAAAAGAAATGAGAACCTTACCCTTCTAAATTTTGATTACCACAATAATTCAAATACATAGAATCCTCCATTTTTCCGATTCAGAAGATGATTATGTACCTGTGTTATGTCCAATGACTACTTAAATGATTATATAACAGAAATGAAAATATTAATATATACGTAATCAATCGATTTTAATTTTTCATTTTACCAATTATTTGTCTATGACAAAATATATTATTTAAGTATTCGGTATTCGGCTGAATAATATGTAGATATTCGGTATTCGGCCGAATATAATAAAAGCAGCCGTATATGCCGAATACCGAATAGTAACCGAATATTCGTTGCAAGTCTAATCTTTATACTAAAATTCATTAAGATTAATTAACCGTGAAAACGAAACTGACAGCTTAACTTTTGCTGAAGTAATGCGACGCAAAAAAATATATTATTATAGATACATGATAAAAGCTTTCTTGATAACATCAAGATGAAGTGTTAGTATGTTTGTGTGTAGGGTAATGTGTTTATTAAATCATGTTAAAATTTCAGATAGTGATAGTAATGAAATCTGTGCAGCCCGTGCGGCTGCATGTATTCATTTCGGTAAAAGTAAGTACATAAATCAGAAAGTTTAGTGTTTGATCATTGCCTATTATATTTATTATCTACAACCTAGAAGCAAGTTCTCTATGAATTTCTTCTAGTATTTCTAAGGCTGCAAGGCAGCGCCATCTCTTCGCATTGTAGGTAACCAACGGGTGCAAGTTCCCGGGTGTACTCCGTAATATATACCAGTATACTGGCCAGTGCTAATGAAGTCATGAATCGACGCAATACTGGTGAATTGTTCCGAAATATACTGGCCAGTGCGCTAACGTCATAAATCGGCGAAATATTAAAATTAGTGCGAATAAAGAAGATTTTTTATACACATCATCAATTAAAAGGCATTCTTTTTGTTCGGATGCCATTATTGTTTTTTAAATAAAAAAGAAATAAAATTTTAATGCATCTCACGCACGCTCGGTCATACGTCATATTCGTTTTCCCGGTAAAAATATGGTAGCATCCCAGTACAATATGGCGTCGGATTCGTGACGTCATTACCACTGGCCAGTATACTGATGTATATTTCGGAATACAGCCCCCGTCTGCTATCCGGACCGCGTAGAATTTGTTCTAATAAAATTTTCTTTATATTCAAACATCGAGCAGTTAAATGCTTTAAACAATTATTATCATTAACCATTAGATTCCAAACCATTGTCTCTATTTTATTAAAAAAATCATCAGGTCTATCACTGATCCTTTTTGGTATTCTTACGAACTTGTATTTTTATAAAGCTTTAGTGCTAAGGAAATGGAAAGAATGCAACTGCCTGCCGGCATGTAACTCTGTCCAGTATAATGCAGACATTCACAAGGATTATTATGACGCAGCCAAAGGTAGAAGATTAAGAAACAAGCAGAAGAACAAAGGGATTATGTGAGTAAGAGGTTAATTTTAATTTATTCATTAATTGTAGATAAATAATGACTCAAAGAGAAATGAGGAGCTCGATGGCGCAAGTGGTTAGCGCGTTCCGCTGCGATCGTTGAATTTAAGCAACTTTCGCATTGGTCAGTCATTGGATGGGTGACCGAAAAATTTACTATCTCGAGCTCCTCCGTGCTTCGGATGGCATGTTAAGCCGTTGGTCCCGGCTGCATCTGCAGTCGTTAGCACCCACCAACCCGCACTGGGCCCTCGTAGTGGGTCATGGCCTAATCCCTCTATTCCATTAATAGGGAAGGCCTGTACCCCAGCAGTGGGGACATTAATAGGCTGATGATGATGATGAATGACTCAAAACATAAACACACATTCACATAATTTACATAATTGTGAAAAACGCTAAACAAATAATCCCTTTCCTGATTGATAAAAGTTGTTACAGAGAGCGCTGTGCTTTCTCTGTTTGAAGTGAAACTTCTTTACGCACGCTTGATTTGGGGGGTAAGCTGGCGAATGCGTTACGCGTTATGAAAAGTGTGTTCGGGCGAGGCGAACGGGAGTTAAGTGAGGGATATAAACAAGAGAAAGCAGTGCGCGCGCACATTTTATTTCTCTCTTTCTCTTATAGCTAGTAAATGAAATATGATTGTTTGCAACATATAACTTATATGTGTAGTGTATATCATAAATATTATTCTATTATTATTATTTTATATTCATATCAGTATTTATATGCATAGTTTATTCTCTTTTAATTATGTATGTATATGTAGGTATTAATGTTTTGTATGGTATTTTACATAATATATGTATTGATATTTTTTTATCTTATTTTGTTTTTTAATTTGCTTGCACATTACTCCTCTATCTCTCTTAAACTATCCTTTGACTTAAAGGTTGTCTGGAAGAGATCGATAAGACCGCCTTTACCCACCATAGTTTACTATCTGTTTGTAAGCCCTTGTAACAATTTTTGTTATCACCGGCTATTTCAGGGCTTACATGAGACTCGAAACTTATTTAATTTATAATCAGGGCGCCGTAATACTGTGATTTGAGGGAGATAAATGAAAATGTCTAAAACCGCAGTGAACAAGATATTATATTGTCAAAAAAAAGATTCAGATCTTATTTCATCATGGTTAAAACTTAATACTAGTCACATTCAACTTAATAAATACATAGCTATATTTCCTCAAAGATTTTTCTTTTGATTTAAAGATATTCATACATTCAAGATCATGTGCTAATACAGTAATACTCAATTTAAGTTTCTTATATAAACAAATTATTAAACAAGTTATAAAATATTAAGTTTTGGAAATTTAACAATAAAAATTTGTTATGTTCTTATAATGGCTTTACAGTTCACCAATACAAATCCTTTATCACGTTAAACAGAAATTGTTCTCCGGAGTATGCACTGGTTAAATATCAAGAAGTTATAAGTTTTACTTAGCTTGGCAAGATCATGGGAGCATCAGGATGACTCAAATGTCCTCAGGGATGAAGCAGGACTTGCTGTCATCACGTGAACCCGTCACTTTTTACTCAAGAAAGCTTCACAGGCTCATATATATATATATTTCCAAGGAGATTCCAATCAGGATCAAGTAATTGTGATTATTACTGTTATTAATTAGCCAAATTAATGGACCTAGAACCAATTACACATTTTTCTATAATTCAATAAAAAAACTAACTGGACCTACAGCCTAACGAATCAAATGTATTGAACTTACCCGTTAATCCGGGGAGAAATATCAAGTAAATAATGCACTGACTACCACTGCTAGTCTTAATGCTATTTTCTAAGTATGGTCTTCAAGGTTCTATCAGCCAAAAGAGACCGAATTTGGTTGTGCACTGCTATTTATAGGCTACTACAACACGTGACAGCGTCATTGCAAATTTCTCTCATATCACCATATTTGGTGCGAGGAATCAAACGGACTGGTTTTGCTGACTCCGCCTCTCACTGTTTCCAGAACATTAATGTGACGTCACATCCAATTTTGCATCTCATTTAAAAAAATTACACACTAGCTCCATCTAACTTACATTCCAAATGCAACTACTAGGTTCACACATATATTGTACTTGTCCGTTGCTTTTCAAAGTGGACTACGATATTGAATAATTTATATGCATGATGATAGATGGCGCTGAATAAATAATAATATTTCTACGACTTAATATTTAAGAATTATATTGCTATGTTTTAACGTTATTAAATTTAATTGCTACACAACATCCCCCTTATCTCAAAAAATTTTTTCCCAAAAAAATTTTTTTTTTTAATTAATTAACCTGCAACTGACTTACAGACAAATCAACAATACTAAGTATTAGCCAAGATAAAAAAAATTTAAACTTATATACGTGAGTATCCATTTTTTTTTTTTTTTTTTTTACTCCACGTAATGTTCTAAACTCTAAGTCAATAGCAACAATTAAATATTTGCTGTTTAATGATTTTTCTTTTAGTTTCATGTAAATACCTTTCTTGGATCTATTATCCAGGGGTATAACATGACTTTTCTGTTCATCTTATGAACTTAAGGTAGTTAAGAAAACAACTCAAGATTAAAGAAGTTTGTATGTTTTCAAACTCAAAAGATTAAGATTATTTTCCAACAATCTTCCTATCTTTAATTATCAAGTCTAAAGTATATGTCCACTTCCTTATGCTTATGCCTTTCTTACATCAAGACCTATTTTTCTATTAAGTATTAAAATAAATTGCACGTGCTTATTTTGGAAAACACTTTTCATACATCACGCATTTCATACTACTCTCATACTCATATGCATATCAGTAAACACAACTTGACGAAAATAATTTTATCAAAAAAATTTTTTTTTTTGTGTTAAAATATTAAAATTCCTCGAAATTTCATTTAAGCATTTTTTTTTTTTAAAAGTGACCATATAGGTTAAAAAAGGTTGTAAATAAATATTTATTTAGTTAAAAGAGAAAAACAATTTAATTTTCAGGCAGGTTTCGAACCGTAGCCCACAGATTTCCATATGCACTCTTCCTATACCATAACTCTTCTTAACCAACCGTTTAATACTGAAAGTGACTAAAATAAGCATCCTATGTGGAATTCAAAGATTTGTTAGTTCTGTTGTTCAGAATATTTTAGTATATCTTTAATATGATAATTACCTAAACATTTACCATTTAAATCGGTTAAAGTATAAACTAAAGGTGATAATTTAGCCGTCACTACACATTTAATAAATTTTGGTGCTAATTTGGAAGAAAAATTCTTTGCCTTATTGGATAAATAATGAGTACGTTTATACACTATCTGGCCAACTCTTAATTCAATGTGTCTTTTTCTGAGGTTATATTGTTTTTCGTTCCGTTGGTGGGCAACAATCAAATATTTCCTCACCTTTTGGAAGATATTATTAAGTTCAAGCAACTTTTTCCCATACTCCAATGTACTGTCTGAGGTAATTTGATCTAACGGACATGGAGGGAAGGAATTTAAATATAAATTACCATCTATTATATACTCTCTACCATGGACTAGGAAATAGGGTGAAAATTTAGTTGCTTCATTCACAGCCGTGTTTAAAGCACATTGCAATTCTATTAAGTGTTCATCCCACCTTCTATGCTCGGATTTTACATAACAGGCTATCGCATGAACTATGTTTCTATTTGCCCGCTCAGCTTGGTTCGTTTGGGGATGATACTTAGGATTGTAATATATGTTTGGTACATTATATTTAGTTAACAGCTGTCTAAAATGGGAGCTAACATATTGTGGACCGTTATCTATAAAGATGGTCTTACAAACGCCATGGACTAAAAATACATATTTTTCTATAAAGTTTGCTACAGCCATGCCTGTTGCTGACCGTATAGGGTGCAACATGACATATTTACTAAAGTAATCTGAAACAACTATTAAATAAGTATTTCTATTCCTTGAATTTGGAAAGGGTCCCAAAAGATCACAACTAATGGCTTCGAATGGCTTGGTCACTTTCTTAGGACTACCCATGAGACCGGGACGTGCCGTGTTCACAGGTTTGTATTGCTTACACGTCTCACATTCACTCACATACTTTTTCACACATTCGTATAGGTGGGGCCAGTAATAATGTAAGGCGATCCTCCTATGTGTCTTCATGACACCTAAATGTGCACTAGTAGGGTCATCGTGATATTTCCTAAGAATTGCCGATCTATTTTCTTCAGGAACTACCAGTTTCCAATCAAATTCGCTAGTAAGATCATATTTATTTTTCGAATATCTATATAAGTTTCCATCTTTTTCCATGAAATTAGGAAATTTACGTGGGTTATTCTTTACTGCGTTTAACATATAAGAGTACCAACTATCTTTTGATAAATCTATTTCTATTGAATCTAATTTAATACGTGACAAAGTATCCGAGAGGATATGATCCCGACCCTTCCGGTGTTCTATTTTAAAGTTAAATTGACTAAGACGCATGCTCCATCGTGCTAAACGACCTGTGGGGTTTTTTAATTTATAAAACCACAACAGTGAAGCATGGTCTGTGACTATGGTACATTCCTGACCTTCAACATATTGTCTAAATTGTTCTAATGCATAAATAACAGCTAATAATTCTCTCTCTGTTGTACTATAATTAACTTCATTTTTATTAAGTGAGCGGCTACAGTAGGCAATAGGGTGTTCCACTCCGTCATAAGACTGGGTGAGAACGGCCGCCGCTGAGTATGCAGATGCGTCAGTCAAAATACGGAAAGGGCGCGAATAATCTGGCATTTTTAAAATAGGGGCAGAAACAAGGGCAGTTTTAAGCAAATTAAAGGATTTCTGTGCCTCAGAGTTCCATTCAAAATCCACATTCTTACGGGTGAGTTTACATAACGGTTTGCTGATTTCAGAGAAATTATTCACAAATCTTCTGTACCAACCTGCCATTCCAAGGAATCTTTTTACCTCCTTGGGGTTCGAGGGTGTAGGATAGTTAAGGATTATATCTACTTTACCAGGGTCCGTTCTTAAACCATGTTTATCAATGTAATACCCTAAATATTTGAGCTCTTTGCGACAAAACTGTGATTTTTTTTTATTTATTGTCAGGCCTGCTTCTTTCAGGCGCTGATATATTTTCTCTAGGAGCTCAATATGTTCTGAGAAAGTGTTACTAATGCAAATTATATCATCTTGAAAAGCAAATACCTTATTATCGAATTCTGGGCCAAATAATTTATCCATTAAGCGTTGCATGGTTGCTGACGCCCCTACTAACCCAAAACACATCACATTAAATTGAAATAAGCCTCTACGAGGAACTGTGAAAGCTGTCTTTTCAGCAGATGCTGCAGAGTCATAAGGAATCTGGCAATATGCGGCACTAAGGTCAATTGAGGTTAAATATTTAGCGTTGTTAAGTTGATCTAATATTTGGTTAATATAAGGCAAGGGATAAGCGTCTGGTTTTGTGACGTAATTAAGTTTTCGAGAGTCTAGGCATAATCTGGTTTCACCATTGGGTTTTTCTACCATTACTACTGGAGAATTCCAAGCCGATTGGGAAGGAGAAACTACCCCCAGGGCTAACATTTTATCTAATTCCTTCTCGAGTGCTAGTTGCTTGATAGGTGATAAGGGATAATAACGCTGTTTAATCGGACTATGGTTACCAGTATCTATTTTATGGTGTTCCAATGAAGTTCTACCAAGACCAACCTTTTCTGTGTTAATTAAGTCAAATTTATCAATTATTTTATTAATTATTCGCTTTTGCGCCGTCGTTAAGTTATTGTAATCTTCTAACCCGTTTTTTAATGATATTGAGTTAATAGGATTTTCTGAGTTTAAAGTGATATTACTAAAGTTGGATGACATCAAGTTTTTTGTCAAACCAAAATGGTGCCAAAAATCAATACCTAATATGATTGGTGTAGTAATTTCCGGAACAACATAAAATGTAATTACCTTAAGTATTGAGTTATATTCAATGGGCAGAGACATGTACCCTACGCAATGCAATTCAGTGCTATTAGCGGTTTTTACAATACGCTCTTTATCTAAAGTGTTAAGTTTAAAGCCTAAATTCAGAAAGATGAGGTGCGAGTTTTTGCCGAGTATCGAGCATGACGCACCAGAGTCAGCAAGTCCTAACGCATCTACATTTAATATTTTAAATTGCAAATAAGGTCTATTGTCAAACTTTTTCTTATGGAAGAGAACTTCACGGTTATTTAAGTTAATGTGTGACCTTTTTTTACCGTAATTATATGTGAAGTTCCCACTTTTTAGTTTTTTGAATTATTACTTGGATTACATTGTGGGCACTCAGGTCGTCTTACGCCCTTTTTACCACACTTAAAACAAAGAATTTCTCTCGAATTTACACACTCTCTAGTGAAATGCTCTCGACTCTGACATCTCATACACCTCCTATCATTTGAGACATTTTGAGGTAAAGTTACGGTTGAGATCTGTCGGGTTGGTTTGAAATTATTTTTTATTCTTCGTGACTGAAGGTCATTCGAAATAAATAATTTATTCAAATTGGGTTCCGTAAATTTCTCTGCACGGACTTGAGCCAATTCCAAGCGCTTTCCTAATTGTTTTAACGTAAGAATAGAATCAACGTTATGAAGAGCCAACTCTTTCATATATTCCGGACGAATATTATGTATTAAAATTTCTAGCTGTTCTTCTAATGACATGGGAATAGACAATCTCGCAAACATTCCTTGCATCGTGGAGATATAGCTCACAATTGACTCTTGTCTAGCTTGTGTGCGTTGTCTAATTTCGTTTTTAAGTCGATAATCTAAATCCGGAATATCAAAATCCTCTCTTAAGTGTAACAATAGATCAGAATATGAGTTAAAGTTCGCTTTGTTACTTCTAAACCACGCCAATGCAGAATCTTCTAAGAGATCGGAAAATGCTGTCAGCATACGAGATTGCGGAATCTCGCGGGCCTGTCTAAGTTCCTCTAACCTCTCAATAAAACTTCTAACGCAACCTGAACCATTATATTTTAAATTAAGTGAATTTAAGTTAATTGGTTTTTCTTTAATGACGATTAATTCCTCACTTCCATTCTTTTCATTCATCCCTGTTTTCGAGATAGGCAACACATATTCATCCGTCTCTTGTTCCCTCACATCCTTCATGCCGGTTTTACTACACTTGGGAGTACCTTCCTTATCACTTAATTCGTCTGAACTACTTTCATCTTCCTGTTCTACTTGAGCTAAGATACGTATGAGCCTGTGGCGCAAATCCACAAGAGAAGCATTGTCAACCTCCAATCGAGCAAGTCTATCGATTAGATAATTAGCCCTAACTGACACACGTAAGTGAAGATTACTGTCCTTTCCGAGGTCACCTGATGACAGCAGATCCTCGAGCTCAGCAATTTTCGGCGTACAGGCCTTGAGCTCGCTTGCCGGGAGTGGTGTGATCACTGGAGCACACTTGATGCTGCCACGTCTCTTCAGCTTATAAATTTGGCGAAGCTGCTTTCTCAGTGCATCCACCGATGTGTCAGGAGCTGTGGAAATGCCAAGAATATCCAATTCATATATGATTTCATCCTTTCTTAAGTAGTTTACATATTTTTGTAAAGAGAGCATTTTCTCAGATTTTTTCAAGTTAAAGTCAGTTATTTCTGTTACTAAGTTAATTATTAAGTTAATTATTAAATTACGTTTAATCAAGTTTTTAAATCAAGCTACTTATTCAAGTTATTTAATCTAAGAAAGTTAAATACAAAGGAATTTATAATTTTTTTTTTTTTTTGAAGGAGGGTACTTTTATTATTACAAGTTTCAATTCTTAAAGACTATCTTGTTCACTGTTCAAGGTCAATTTTTTAAACATCCAATCAATACGAAAGTGTTATTCTAGTATAAGTTGATTAATTCTAATGTGCTAAGTTAATTAATGCTAGTGTGTTTTTCAGACTGGTTGGGGATTTAAGCATCTATGTTTCCACCAACCTTTTTATCATCATTTAGACACACTAGTATTCCAAGAGTATTGTTTATTAAAGTTTTCTAAGTTATTAAGTAATTTACTTCTAATGTGCTATTCAGACTGATTGGGGATTTTAAGCATTAAATTTTTCCACCAATCTTTTTATCATCATATTAACACATTAGTATTTCCCTCAAATACAGTATTTTATTGCTCGGCCCTAAAGTTGGTCGCCATTTTGTAACAATTTTTGTTATCACCGGCTATTTCAGGGCTTACATGAGACTCGAAACTTATTTAATTTATAATCAGGGCGCCGTAATACTGTGATTTGAGGGAGATAAATGAAAATGTCTAAAACCGCAGTGAACAAGATATTATATTGTCAAAAAAAAGATTCAGATCTTATTTCATCATGGTTAAAACTTAATACTAGTCACATTCAACTTAATAAATACATAGCTATATTTCCTCAAAGATTTTTCTTTTGATTTAAAGATATTCATACATTCAAGATCATGTGCTAATACAGTAATACTCAATTTAAGTTTCTTATATAAACAAATTATTAAACAAGTTATAAAATATTAAGTTTTGGAAATTTAACAATAAAAATTTGTTATGTTCTTATAATGGCTTTACAGTTCACCAATACAAATCCTTTATCACGTTAAACAGAAATTGTTCTCCGGAGTATGCACTGGTTAAATATCAAGAAGTTATAAGTTTTACTTAGCTTGGCAAGATCATGGGAGCATCAGGATGACTCAAATGTCCTCAGGGATGAAGCAGGACTTGCTGTCATCACGTGAACCCGTCACTTTTTACTCAAGAAAGCTTCACAGGCTCATATATATATATATTTCCAAGGAGATTCCAATCAGGATCAAGTAATTGTGATTATTACTGTTATTAATTAGCCAAATTAATGGACCTAGAACCAATTACACATTTTTCTATAATTCAATAAAAAAACTAACTGGACCTACAGCCTAACGAATCAAATGTATTGAACTTACCCGTTAATCCGGGGAGAAATATCAAGTAAATAATGCACTGACTACCACTGCTAGTCTTAATGCTATTTTCTAAGTATGGTCTTCAAGGTTCTATCAGCCAAAAGAGACCGAATTTGGTTGTGCACTGCTATTTATAGGCTACTACAACACGTGACAGCGTCATTGCAAATTTCTCTCATATCACCATATTTGGTGCGAGGAATCAAACGGACTGGTTTTGCTGACTCCGCCTCTCACTGTTTCCAGAACATTAATGTGACGTCACATCCAATTTTGCATCTCATTTAAAAAAATTACACACTAGCTCCATCTAACTTACATTCCAAATGCAACTACTAGGTTCACACATATATTGTACTTGTCCGTTGCTTTTCAAAGTGGACTACGATATTGAATAATTTATATGCATGATGATAGATGGCGCTGAATAAATAATAATATTTCTACGACTTAATATTTAAGAATTATATTGCTATGTTTTAACGTTATTAAATTTAATTGCTACACCCTATAATTGTGTATGTGTGAGTAATAAAGAATATATCTATCTATCTATCTATGTATATGTACATACATGTATATATTGAACACACGTATACATACAGATGGAGCTAAAGAAGTTTTACTTCAGTCGTGTGGTCATAAGCACATGCGTTTTTTTTGTGTTAAGCAAACTAGCTTTATGGCACGCCTGATGGTGAGCGGCTACCATAGAGCCAAACATCATTCTCGCCAAGAAAATATCATTCGCGCCGTTGCCTAATACAGACACAAAATATCACTCGCGCCGTTGCCTAATACAGACACAAAATATCATTCGCACCGTTGCCTAATACAGACACAAAATATCATTCGCGCCGTTGCCTAATACAGACACAAAATATCAGTCGCGCCGTTGCCTAATACAGTCACAAAATATCATTTGCGCCGTTGCCTAATACAGACACAAGATATCATTCGCACCGTTGCCTAATACAGACACAAAATATCATTCGCGCCGTTGCCTAATACAGACACAAAATATCAGTCGCGCCGTTGCCTAATACAGACACAAAATATCATTTGCGCCGTTGCCTAATACAGACACAAAATATCATTTGCGCCGTTGCCTAATACAGACACAAAATATCATTTGCGCCGTTGCCTAATACAGACACAAAATATCACTCGCGCCGTTGCCTACTCTGACCTAATCCCCTACCCCGTGGAGCTGTGGAACCTTACTCACCGAAAAAACCCAAAACCAACTAGGTACTGTTATTTTACTGTGTCTTCTGTAAGGTGGAGGTAACTTTCCCAGACGGGAGCTCCACTTCGAGCGGGAAAGCCGCTATGACCCACCATCTAATACTCATAAGATCCTAATTAACTATAATTTTCGTTCAGAAATTACCCATTGGCTAAGGTGAACATCTTCTACAAGGAGCCAATGTTCATGTCCATCCGCCGTTCAGAGCTGTTCGGTCTGACGGATTTCCTGGGCCAGTGCGGAGGGCTGCTGGGTCTGTTCCTTGGGTTCTCCTTCCTGAGCCTTATCGAGATCTTCTACTTCGTAACTTTTCGGTAAACTTTCATTCAAAATATCCTTATTTTTTAGTCATTCGTTATTATTAGAGTTGAACGAATTTGCTCTTTTGTCTATGTATTTTTGTGCCCCTGACAAAAAAGGCCACTTTAGAAATATTTTCTCTATCTTACATGAATTTTACAAAAAAAGCGCTTTTCTTAATTATTCAAATAAATTGTAGGGATATTAACGACGACTTCCTTGGCCGAGTCGTTTGTACGCCGGGTTTCATGGTGTCGCCGACTCGATAGGTCCCGGGTTCGGATCCCGGAGGGGGCAAAAGTTTGTGTGATGAATACGGGCATTTGTACTCCAGTCATGGATGTTTTATATGTATTTCTATATAAATATACTTATATATGTACAGTATATATATTCTATCCGTTACCCTAGTATCCCATAACACAAGCATCACAGTGCTCTCTTTGGGTTTGGATTTGGTTTATTTTATTTATTTAGGGGGTAGTAGGTAGGAAAAGTAAAAATGTATATTTTATAATTTATTTAGATAAGTATTTGTGCCATGTTTATATACGGAATACGATTTTTCATACAAACCTTCATCCCTTATTTTAAACGCTTCGGGGTGAATTTTGAAGCATACTTTCTTAGTGTACCCCGGGGTAAATTTGGCGCGTAGATTTCTTACTAGGTCTAGACCTCATAAGAAATCTACGTGCCAAATTTGGAGTCGCTAGACCTAGGGGTTTGGGCTCTGTTGATATGTAAGTCAGTCAGTTTCTTTTATATACATATAGGTTTTTGGCACGAAGTGCCTTTTCGGACAGTACGCCTAGCCCATCCGCTAGGCGAAAAAACGGGAAAGATTTTCCGCCACAGCGGAATTGCTAGATTGAGGTATTAGTACGCCATTTGGGTGTATAAAATTAGTTTTGGCGAATTTTGTTTTCTACAGAAATTTCCATAGGTAGTTTTCAATGGTGATTTATCTAATTATGGCAGTTTCTTACGGAAGTTTACTCCCTGCTTCTTCGTTCCAACCGAGTGGTCCACGACACTCACGTTTTTTTTATTAATCTGATATTTTTCTTTATTACAGTGTTTACTACACATTCAAAATGGATTTGAAAAGAGAGAAGGAACAAAATATCAGTTATGGAACAAAGCAACATGATAAATAAAAAAAAATGTTTTTCTTGAATATACCTTAATAAAAAAAAACTGTATTTTAGTTGTTATTCAAAATCAAAAAAATCGAAATAACTTATTCAATTTAGACTGTTACAAGCACATATGAATGTCTAGAAGCTACGCCATCGGTTCGTAAACATACGGCGGGAGAGCTTGTACTCAGAAGAACCGGCAAGAAACTCAGCAAGGTCTGTTTTTTTCTCTCCCTGTTTTATCATTTACAGAGTCGTCAAGTTGAAAAATGACTTCAGAGATGATTCATGAAGTCAACTTTAATTACACAATGTGAAATTATACATTAATTGCTCACCTGTATTTTGATTGCTATTATTATTGTGTAGACACCGAAGAAAAATCAAGGGTGCAGTTCATTAAGCCCATGGCAACGACCGGAATGTTTGTGTTGTGTCAAACGACATTAATGTGTACATCTCTTATTTTCAACATCTCACAACAAAAAAAGTGGTAAATATACCAAATAAAGTAATAGAACTAAAATCTCGAAAGAAAAAAAGATATTCTTAAAAAAAGGGAAAAGCATTTAAGCATTTAATTTGTAGATGTTTAAATGTAAAGAAAATTTTACTAGAAAAAAAACCGTCCCATCTGAAGACCCGTCTGCTGCCTTGTCCGGGTGAATTTTTATCTAATAAAATTTTCTTCAGATTTAAACATCTAGTAGTTAAATGCTTAAATGCTTTTCCCTTTTTTTAAGAATTTTCGAGATTTGAGTTCTATTAGTTTATTTTAATATATCAAATATTTACCACTTTTTGGGTTGTGAGATGCTAAAAGTAAGAGTTTGACGACCTCCGTGGCCGAGTGGTTTGTACGCCGGGTTTCATGGTGTCGCCGACTCGAGAGGTCCTGGGTTCAAATCCCGGTGGGGGCAGATGTTAGTGTGATGAATACGAGCATTTGTACTCCAGTCGTGGATGTTTAATATGTATTTTCTATATAAATCTTTATATATATAATTCTTCTGTAAGTGTGTATGTCACTGAACTTCTCTTAAATGACTGGACCAATTTTGATGAAATTTTTTGTGTGTGTTCAAGGGGATCTGAGAATGGTTTAGATTCACAATTTTGTCCGCTGGACAACCCCTATTTTTTTAGGGCGGTACGAAGTTCGCTGGGTCAGCTAGTATACTTATATATGTACAGTATATATATTCTATCCGTTACCCTAGTATCCTATAACACAAGCCTTATAGTGCTTACTTTGGGGCTAGGCTAATTGGTGTGAGTGTTGGAAATATTTATATTTATTATAGTTAAATGCTTAAGACATAAAAATATAACTAGAAAAGTATTTCTTCTCTACATTAACTATGTGTAAACGAACTCATTCCCAAGCTACATATAAGTATGAACAATAAAGTCGGCTTGTCGATTTGCCCTGCACTTATCGAAGTTTGTTATTACAGCTTTATGAAAAAAGCGAACTAAGTAGATACTAATAAAAGGGGACGGACGAACAGACAGACGTGGCCCTGGGCGTTCGCAACGTGTAATTTGACGAGAAACCGCAGGGTACGGCTACCAATTATGCTGCGCGCTTTGTTATTATACTGACATAATTATTGGGAGAAATGAACGACCGTCTGTCTGTCAGTGATTCAGTTACGACGCGGCGCCCGAGAATCAATCCTGAGTTAATGGCGACGCCTTTTGTTGTTTATTTGGAGGTGATTCGGTCTACCAACAATGTAGTCCTGCTGACATCATGGGTGATAAATGGTAAAACTGGTTTTGTACCCATTGGACCTTCAAGATTCGACCCAAAAGCAATTAGTGCCTATAGGACCTCATTACATAGCCCATTCGACCTTCATAATAATTTTATATTCAATGCTCTATTTGGAGCTCTTTTTTTAATTCATCTGGTTCGGTCACCCACCGGACCTTCAAGATTAGACCTTACTGCAACTTTGGACCTTATTTGTATGCACCTTTGCGAACCCTAATGGATTTCCCCAATAGATTATATTGAAAGTGCCCATTGGATCTCTTTTACGGGAACTATTGAACCTTAAGGATTGCGATTTGTGAATCTGATTTTTTTCAAAACTTGAAAATTTATAATAATTATGATCATTTTTTTTATAAACTCTGATATCAAATATTTTTTACCCTTTTAATTGTTTACATCATTTGTCAACTGAGTTATAATAACATTTATATCACTGATATACAGGGTGTCAAAAATCCTTTAACGAAGTTGAAGACCACGTATTTTCCACATCATGACGATCATTTTTTTCTTTTGGACCATACCTGGGAAATTTATGGTTATGGAGATATTGAAGTTCAAAGTCACAATTTTCTTTTCAAGATTTTTACATTAATATTTTCAAAACGTTATTTAGAAACTTTTTTATCGACGCACTTACACACACGCACACACACACACACAGGCACATTTTTTGCGTAGCGCCACAGTAGCACGCCGCGCTATACATTGCGTACTGGCAAAACAAATGTATTTTTTTTTTACTTAAAAATACAAATGATTCCCATGTATTGGGATCTGACAAAATTCGTGAGACACCTGGTGTTCAATTTTGGAACTAATACCGGGGTGCATCGCTCATCAAAACACATAAGTTATCATTAGTGTCATTAGTACTTTTGAGAAATTAAACAAAAAATGACGGAAGAATTAGGAATATTTAACCCTCGCAAGATTTCTAAAAAAAGAATAAAGTGTTGTGTGTATGGATGTGGAAGCAGTTTTCAAAAAAACCGTGAATTAACGTTTCATAAGTTTCCTAAAAAAAATGCGCGTTGTGTTTACATCAAAAATTATTTTGGTCAAATGGAAAAAGTGGACCAATTCACAGCATGGAAGAACGCTTTGAAGATTGACTGTAAAATAAATCCTCACATGAAAGTGTGTTCATTGCATTTTCTGAAAGACGACTATATATTACCAGGTGAGTCAAATTCGTTTTTTGAGGTTAAGCATGTGTGAAGTAGCATTTTACAAGATCTCATTATTATTCCACTAAGAAAAGAATGGGACGGCAACAACATTAAAATGAAAGAGTTTCCTTGGTTTAGTTATATAATCAATTGATATTTTGCAGACATTCCATCCCAACAACGACAGTTGAAGAAAACTGCGATTCCATCCTGTAATCTGCCTCAAAGCACAGTAGGGCGGAAGGAAAAAAAAACAGGAGAGACCGAAAGAGAAAAAAGATTGAAAAGGAGAAATGCTCAGACGGAAAGTTCGAAAGGATTAAAGGAAAAAACGAAGGATCAAGAGGACTCTCAGCATCCGAAGACCGAGGAAATCTTGGAAAACGTGGATAACAAAGAAGAAAATAGTTACTGCGTCGAAGCAGAGACGAAGTCGTTTGCAGATATCGGAGTGCAAGTGGAAAGTGATTATTTAAGACCCAGTTTCACAATGTTCATAAAGGACAACGAAGCGTTGAGTACTGCGACTGGAATCGAAACGCTAGAAATTTTAGACACCATCGTCGATATTGTTAAAACACTCACCGACAATGGTGTCACATATTCTAATGCGAGAATGAGTTTACGCGAGCGAATTATAATGACGTACGTAAAATTAAAACAAAACATCTCGTATTCTCTTTTGGCCTTAAATAAATTTAACTATTTTAAGGTATTTCATCACGGTTTGACTAGGCAAATGCACCCCCGTCGGCGCCATATTGAATAGGCCACGCCTCCATGTCAGATCCCAATAATATTTTGAAATATTACTTGTTTGGGTGTACAGAAGGCGTAGCTTAGTCTTTGTCATAGTTTTTTTTACATCCTGTATAGCGCGTTCAGTGAGTATCTACAATTTTTTTATGTCAAAAGGTTAAGGAGTGCAACCAGTCGTATGGCCCTCCAGATGGTAAGCGGCCACGATAGCCTATAGACGCTTGCGATACCAAAAATATATTCGTACGTACCTACCCTCGCACAATCCAATTCCCGTGGAGCCCTGGAACCTAAAATTAAGTAAGTTATTGATTAAAATGCTTATACACTGTCTTGAGGTGCTGCATTGTACTTCAAACAGTTCATAAGGTTGATCCTACTTCCAATCTGGAATATGAGATTCTATCTTATATGGCGGCGACATCTACATGCCCCACATACAATCAACATGGAGGATATAGTCACTCGCCGCCTTAAGAGATGGCGCTACCGACGCTGCGTTCACAACGTATGGAAGCCTACATCGCGCAAGAGAAATTCGGAGCCAAAACACTGCATATATACGATGCCCGATCAGCATCAGTCGGGCCGCGGCCCCCGAGCTACCATCATCCAGCTCGGAAGAAGATCTTCCCCTTGGGCCTTCCTACACTAAATTTTGCCCAATGCTGATATTTTCAATAATATACGACGAAAAGAAATTTAAAAAAAAATGCCAAAAAAATACATTCAATTGGTAGGTACTAATAATCATCAATATATTCAAACGTCTTGAATATTTATGGACAATATTTTTTGGTGTTTCAAGAATATTACAGATCGGCAATTTAATCGTTCATCTCAATAATAACACATAATCATTTGTCGGAGTTAATGGTTAATCGAAAATCCGCCATTGCTCCGGGTGTTCTTTGTTTGAGTTTTTTTTTATAATTTACTTATTAGGGTGTTTCCACAGTGTGCCTTGCAAATATTTTGCACAGCTTCCATACAAAACGACTCATTCCACCTTTCAAGTTAGGTAAATTAAATAATAACAATAATTGTATGCTTGAGTTTGAGACAGAAACAAGAACAAAACATTCTGCAAAAGGGGAAGGTTCAAATTTTTATGGAAGGCAGTGGTAGTCAGTCTCCGAAAGACTTAACATTTTCGTGAGATGTAGTGCACTTAACTGTAAATCGTTTGCCAAAAAACTGGAATTTATTTTATCCCCGATTTAAAAAAATATATTATAAATATAAAATTGGGTAATTATTGATTGACAAATGGCAAGATTATTTAACAAGTTTTGTTCCCAAAGCATCAAATATATTCTATTGAAAAGGTAACTAAAGGACATTATTAGATATTTTGTGGGTATTTTATTTTATGAAGAATCGATCATTAATTGCTATAATAAGTTCATCACGATTTCACGAATATAAAGCATGACTGGATTTTTCCATAAAGATTAAGTTGACGTTATGAGCACTAAATATATGACGTCATAAGTGAATGACAGGGTGGTCAGCATTCTTACAAAATTGTTAAAATTTTCAGCACGATTTAAAATTAATAATATAATAGTTTTCGAGTGCGAAATGTCATTGTCAAATTTTGTATGGAAACTTGAACAGCAGCGCAACATTTGACAATGACGTTTCGTACTCGCAAACTATTAAAATTTGATCTAGATATACTTCAAATATGTACTAATTTTTGATTCTCGTTACGTCCGTTGTGGCGCTGCTGTTCAAGTTTCTATACAAAATTTAACAACGAAATTTTGCATTCGCAAACGGTAATGAATTCGATATTGGTTCGTGCTAAGCATGCTGATAGCTTTTTGATAGTGCGATTCTTGCTTCCGTCTTGGCAACACTTTATATGAACGTGTTGTTGGTAGGATTTTAAAATAATGTTTGGTAGGATTTTAAGATAATGTTCATACACAAAAGCCACTTTCCGTGACTAGATCAGGTTTGTAATATATTTTTCTATATTATTAAAGAAAAACAACCTTGACAGCCAAAAGGAAAAATCTAATATCTCTCATAAAGCAAAATCATAAACAAACATAAAGAATATACAAAATCATGGACAAAATATTGCGATATCAAAAAGAAGTGTGCATTCGCCCACAGCTACTACAATGTGACCGGGCCCCTAAGATACTTACGTGTCGATTTTTTACCCGTTTTTGCCCCGTTTCAGCGGGATGAATATAATTTGTCTCAATTACTAGCGATGATTGATCACCCATTTTCTTGTCAGGCAGCGTAATGACGGGCCTTCGTCATCAGTTTACTTATACACACGCAACACTCTTGATGGTTTTTACTGAATACTTACTGCTTGCTAATTTAACTTGTAACTGTGTATGTATGAATAAATGGCTACATACATAAAAGACGGATGTTGTTTAAGAAATGGCTGCTGTGTTAATTATTTTTTAAGGTTCGTAACCAACGGAGAGTTCATGTTTCATCAAGGTTTCGTTACCGGGATGGTATTAATACGTTTTGTTGGGTTTTGGTATCAATTTCCATTTAAACATAAAAAAAACTATCTAGACTAGACTATCACTGATAACATAGATAGTAAAAAATAAAATAAAAAAGACATTTCTTTAGAAAACATGCTTTTATTACTTGTTAAAAAAAAACTAAAAAGTCTCAAATAATTTATTTTGATATGAAATTTACCATTTTATAGGTATATTATATCCCATTTTAAAAAAACGCGTTAGAGTCTGTGCGTAAAGAGAATGGACGTGGCGAAAAACGGAACTAACAATAAGATTTTTATTTGACAATCAAACCCAGCAATATGTAAGACGTCAAAGTTTTGTATTAATACGGATTTGTTTGTTGTTGTGATTTCTTGCGGATTTTTGTGTTTAATCATGTCTAAAAGGGGTAAAACTTTACAAATACGGTAGAAAAGCACTACAGCGCATTCCAATCTAAATCCCATTCTCTTTCCGCACAGGCTCTACATCTTTTTAATTTCTCTTGCCGAGAAAATGTAACACGCTTGTAACTATCGGTACATTAGGTATATCCCATTTTTTACACTTAAATTATTTTTAACTTTAGATTTTTTAACAATTAATAAGAGATTTTTAAGCATATGTTTTTTATTAACTTTATTTTATCTTCTTAGTATTTATGATTTGGAATTGACTAAATTTCGCCTTTTCTTAAAGTCATCTTCTTTGTGTGTCATTACTCACAAGTATATGACATAAACCGTCCATCCCACCATAGGTCTTAATCTAATGGAGTGGCATATTGGTATTATCCAGGTACTCGTCAAGAAGAATTAAACGAGCCCAAACTTGTTAGGGTTCCGTCTTTCATTACAGCGTACCTATGGCCACCTCCTAGCTCCATCATCAGAACCTGGGTACTATCTCAGCTCAGAGAACTCATCAAGACGAAACGAACGAGCCCAAACTCGATAGGCTCGCATTGTTTAATCATTGAGATCCAGTGGCCACCATCCGACTCCATCATCAGAGCAGCTACATGATACCATATTATTGCATTGTCACCAGACTTACATTCTGATGTAATGAATGCCAAAATTCAATTAAATCGGATAAGTAGATAAAAATTGTTAGCAAATTTTAATGCTACAAACATACGAACAGTAGTAACAGTTAAATGAAAGCTTGTAGAAAACAAGAGGGAAACAATATACCTATTAAAAAAGTTTTAGATCATAATATTCAAGAATAAAAGTAGTTTTTTTTTAAATTAGGCATTGAACCTTTTTTGTTCACAAGTCTTTGTGTTGTAAGTTTACTTAAATCAGCTGTTAAATGTTAATTCCCAATTTTATATAAAGACTATTTCAAATAGGTCATAGATTATTCTAATATATAAATTATTCAAATCACCATTCCTTTATGAAAATCACGTTTTCGAAGTTTACTTAAATCAGCTGTTAAATGTTAATTCCCAATTTTATAAAAAGACTCTTTCAATTTAGTCATAGATTAGTCTAATATATATTTTTTTTCCAATTACCATCCCTTTATGAAAATCACGTTTTCGATGTTAAATGAAAGCTAGTAGAAAACAAGAGGGAAACAATATACCTATTAAAAAAAGGTTTAGATCGTATTATTCAGAAATAAAAGTAGTTTTTTTAAAACTAGGCATTAAACCTTTTTTGTTCACAAGTCTTTGTGTTGTCAGTTTACTTATCAGCTGTTAAATGTTAATTCCCAATTTTATAAAAATACTATTTCAATTTGGTCATAGATTATTCTATTATATAAACTTTTCAAATTACCATTCCTTTATGAAAATCACATTTTCGAAGTTCGTTGTAGATTCAAAAGGAGGCTTCATTCCACTTTCCGTTTGGTTGTCAGTTTGAACGGTAGCGCGCCTTTTTGTTTGTATTATTTTCTGTGGCGTGTTGAGGCTGAGTCAACAGTTCAACACACTCGACGGCATAATTGTACGCCATTGTTGTTTTGACAGACAATAATAGTGAACTTAAGGCTATTGAAGGACGACTCGTTGTCAGTATAATAATAAATAAATGCGGTGCGACTTTTGGAATATTTTTATGGTTTTAGTATAACGAAGATACTATTTCTTTTACTACCCGCAAATGAAAATGCATCTTCTGCTATCCTGGACTGAGTGGAATTTCTTCGAACAACATTTTCTTAAGATTTAAACATAATATTTAATTATAAAAGGAAAAGTATCTATTAGTAGTTAATATAATGTATTGAAGACACTTTTAAAGGAATATCCATACATATTATTAAAAAACAAACAAAAAATGAATAAAAACGTAAGTAAGGGGAAAAAACTTACACGAAGAAAAAAAAACATGTGATAGAAATAGTAAAAAAAAAGATAAAGATTTTGCATAATTAAAAGTTAAATAAAATTTTGGAGATCCCAGTACATATAGTTTATGTTTTAAAATAATGTATAATGGATTAGGAATACAATCTCTAATATACAACATTCTCGTGTCACAGTGTTTGTATCAAAACTCCTCTAAAGCGGATTGACTGATTCTGATGGAATTTTGTGTGTTTATTTAGTAGTCTGAGAATAAGAGGAAAACTATTTTTCATACTCATAAGTGAAAAGGGTTTTCCATCCCTTTTCTTAACAAGTTTTTTTTATGCTTCGACATTAAAAATACTTCTACTAATACCATATATTTTCTATAATTATATAATTCCTATAATTATGTAGTAAAGATAATTTGTTTTTTATTTGTGTTAAACCTTTTTGAGCTCTAGCCACTTCAAGACATGCTGTTTCACGTATGACTTCAAGTACCACATCATGGCGACGTGATTATTGATCCCTATCAAGGAGCACTTTGCAACCTACCAATATGTGCCTAGCAGTATCCTGGGAGGTTATTTTGGAAGGCATTGCGATAGAATATTAGTAGAGCAGGAGACCAGTCATGTGCGCAACTTCAGAGCTAACGGAATGCAGAACTCACCTATGTTTAAACGCTAACTTTGCATTTTCATGGAATAAGCTGTGAAATCCTAAATTTTCTAGGAAATCAAGTATTTTAGATTCAGAAAATATATTATGACTGTGTGACATCACTATCCACTAAGTATTAATAACACTCAATAATAAGTACACTTTGTGTAGATCTCCAATGATTGGAACTCGGAACGCACCCCACGTTGAATTTAATCATGTTTACATAGACAACACTCGAAGAGAATATTTTTTTAAAAACGCGGGTGGCCAGCTACTGTTTGCATTCTACATATGATTTGAACGCACCTTTTGAATACAAACATCACTTAAATTTGGAACGTTTGTCTTGGGCGCGTATGGAATAATGACACATAAACTGATAAGAACATGATTCAGTTTCGTTTGCCAATGATTGTTTTTGATTGCCCAGAGAATTGTGACTTTTGTGGTTAGACAAATTTATTGTTCCGTTCTCGAAATTAAGTTGAAACAACATTTAAAATAAATAACAGGCACTATGATGTTCATACACATATATGAGATGTAGTTGTCGTTAAACAGTCGAGTAAATAATGCTGCTGCTATCTAGATCTCACGGAGGACCAGCTTGATAAACTTGAGCGGCTTCAGAACTTCTGTATTCGATTCATATTTGGCCTGCGCAAATATGATCATGTATCTCAATTTCGTTTACAGCTCAAGTGGCTACCTATTCGCCTTCGCCGGAATACACACATCCTTACTCTTCTGTATAACATACTGTTCAATCCTTTGTCCCCACGCTATCTTAAGGAATGTTTTAATTTCCTTCACACTTCGAACACATTGTCCCTTAGGTCATCAGAAAATCTCGCTCTCTTTACTCCTGTTCACTCTACAACTTTTTATGGCCGTTCTTTCGCAGTACAAGCCGTTCGTCTATGGAATGGTCTTCCAGTTTCCATAAGACGTGCAAAATCACTCGACATTTTCAAAAACCTTGTTAGATCTCACTATATGTCCACAAAAATGGAAGGGTTACAAACCCTTCCATTTTTGTTGATCTAAGCTGAATGAATTAGACATAGGTATGTATGTATTTGTGTATATATTTATATATGTATGTATATATATTTATGTATATGACTATGTATGTATTCTTGTAGGTATATAATTATATGTATGTATTGTTTTATATACTTAATTTGATTATATTTGTTAGCCGTCTCTCCAGCTTCTTTCCTGTCCTCTCCATCCTAAGGTTGTCTGGAAGAGATCGCTCTTAGCGATAAGACCGCCCATTATTACACTGTATTCTTTAATTATGTACTTCATGTTTTATGTTTTCTGTGGTGTAAAAATAAAGAGTTTTGTATTGTATTGTATTGTAAATAAAAGGCAAGAAATTGTTTTGGAAAGTTTCTAATTGAAAAATAATCTTTAATAATAACATGGCTCTTTTTTTGGCAACACACACCAATTAGCCTAGCCTCAAGCTAGTGTTATGGGATACTAGAGTAACGGATAGAATACATATACTGTACATATATAAGTGTATTTATATAGAAATACATATTAAACACCCATGACAAATGCTCGTATTCATCACACTAACATCTGCCCCCACCGGGATTCGAACCCGGGACCTCTCGAGACGGCGACACCATGAAACCCGGCGTACAAACCACTCGGTCAAGGAGGTCGTCATCAAATAATATTATATTTTCAAAATATTCGTATTTTATATTTTCTTTTTAAGCCTTTAACTGCTAGATGTTAAAATATTTTTTTTAATTCATATATTTTTTAATAATTTTCGCTAAACCCCAACCTTTATTTAAAATCAAATCCTGTTATCATTTTTATTATATAACTAGCTGACCCAGCGAACTTCGTACCGCCCTAAAAAAATAGGGGTTGTCCAGCGGACAAAATTGTGAATCTAAACTTTCTCAGATCCCCTTGAACACACACAAAAAATTTCATCAAAATCGGTCCAGTCGTTTAAGAGAAGTTCAGTGACATACACACTCACAGAAGAATTATATATATAAAGATAGATATTTGTTACGTCACCGTAAACTGACGATATGAGATGTTGTTGGGATTGCACTATACAACATAATTCAGGCGTCAGAAGAAGTTTTCCTTGGTGTAGCAGTGGATAGGTACCTTCACCAATCCTTAATAATATATCAGAAAATTCACGATCATTCGGGTTATCTCCAGTTCTCACTCGCATGTTTATAGTCAAATGCATCGATTGTATATCACGCCACAAATAAGAGCTTTTCAGGCAAGCTCTAACCTCATCAGCTCGGGTTCCCCGTGGTATTACCGGTAAGGTTTGTCGGAAATCACCACAAAATAAAACTGTGATACCGCCCATTGGTCGATCATTTTGTCTTATCCGTTACACAAAAATAAATCCTTATAGCATGATTCAGTATCACGTGCGACGGCGCGATGGCTTATTTCATGTATAAGTTTGGTGTTTCTATACCGATTTCTAGGATTCTTTTTTTATTGAATAGGTAATAATGTTAACTTTTTTAAATTAGGGATGAGTGACAGTATTATAAACGTAAGAGTAAACAAATATAATCAGAATGCTCCGAACTGCTAAGCTATCAGGAGTTACACGTGTTATTGTAAGTCAACCATAAAAGATAGACATATGCTGTTGCGGGATATTTTTTAGAAAATTTTATGTTGAATATTTCCGTCATACATCATTTCTATGTAACTTTAACCATTAAGGCTGCGCACGCGACGGAAGCTTAAAAAATGGAGTAACATCTCCCGTTTTCCCAACATTTCCCTTAATTACTCTGCTCCTATTGATTGTAGCGTGATGAAAAGTATACTATAACCTGCCCAGGAGTATGAAGAATAATTGTACCAAGTTTCGTTAAAATCCGTCGAGTAGTTTTTGTTTCTATAAGGAACATACACACAGACAGACAGACAGACAGACAGACAAAAATTTTACTGATTGCATTTTTGGCATCAGTGTTGATCACTAATCACCCCCTGATAGTTATTTTGAAAATATATTTCATGTACAGAATTGACCCCTCTACAGATTTATTATAAGTATAGATAATATATTTTTGGTATTTATGGAATAAGATAGAACCCTATTATTTTCTTTAACACTATGTTGTTGTATACTATTCAATGATAAAAAATAGTTGATTTCCAAAAGCCCTTTTTCATCTAATTTATCTATTTGCCGATGCCGTCTGAGAATAATCAAATAACCCACATGTTTTCAAAATCGTTCCAAATCTGGAACTTACAGCCACATCGGTGGTTCTCGGATAAGGCAGATTAAGTTCTCACAATTACCAATGAGATAAGGAAGCTTTTAAGATACCGCGCCGCCATACTCGTCACAGTTAAGTGTAGCGCAGAATAATTACTTACGATCAGTTAAGGTGTCAATTAAACTTTTCAATACCTGGTAGGATAAAAACGGTACCCTGTTTCAGTCACTCTGTCATAAGTTTGTCTGTCTGACCGTATGTCAAGGGTCACTTGACCGTAAAGGGAATGAGTTACAGAACTCAAATTTTGGTGTCTAAGGTAGAGTGCTTGCCCAAAGCCGAATTTTTAGTCACAAATTCAATTACATTATTTTTCATTGGGGTCATCCCATGAAGACGTTCTTTTTTCATTGTTAGTCTAGCATGTTATTCATCATTGTCTAGACTGGTTGTTACTAATCTAATTGGACTTGTGATAGGCGTATCAGTATTGTTGCCTTTTGGCATAGAGCATTTGCAAGTAGGACATAGCCACGATTCCGTTTGACTCACAGTAAAACTTTCATATATTTCTAGGTCTTTTTGTAAAAACTGGAGATCGTATTGTAGACCGCATTAAACACAATACAATTTATTATTGCCTGCAATATTTTGCTGCAAACTTATAGCGCAGACATAGTGGAGTTTGAGTGGATAAACAAGCACAAAGAAAAAGCATAGAGTAAAGTGTTACTTGAATGACTGATTAGATCAGAAAAATATTTTGAAAACATAATTTTATTTACCATGATTCTAAAAGATTAATTTTCGATTGGAAACTTTCTAAAACAAATTCTTACCTTTTATTTACTTGACTATTTAAAGATAACTACATCTTATATATGTGTATGAACAGCATGGTGCGTGTTATTTATTTTAAATGTTGTTTCAACTTAATTTCCATACCGGAACAATAAATATGTCTAACCGCAAAATTTTTTTGGTAGAAGAATTCATTAGTGTGGCAATACTTTTCTTAAACTTCAAAAAGTGGTTGGTAGCGGTCAAATTCAATCTAAGTACTGTCACTTGAGTTCGACTTGTAGCCAGTAAGCGAATTAGGGGTATTAAAATATGTCGGAACTGAAGCTAAATAATTTCACTTGTTTTTTCGACCTCCCTGCTGTT
The DNA here is from genome assembly GCA_902850365.2 of Chilo suppressalis. NCBI lineage: Eukaryota > Metazoa > Arthropoda > Insecta > Lepidoptera > Crambidae > Chilo > Chilo suppressalis. The sequence continues at coordinate 24,808,347 of OU963901.1, read as the reverse complement.
ACTACCCCAACGGGATTAGAATCCAGGTTGGGTGTACCGCGGTCCTCATAGTGCTTGTCGGGTGACGGTGCAGGAGTATTGTCTTCTTTTTAGTGGCCCTGTTCACTTCAGCTAGCCTCAGGGCTGGCTGAAGTGGTCAGGGAGGAGTCCCACATACCTTCTTCTCGCTCCCTCTGTGGTTGAAGGATACGTAAAGGAAATCCCAGACAAAAAAAATAATGGGTGCAATGCTTCTGTTCCACCAACCGGTTGCCGAAATTGATATAATTAGTGAATCTCTTGTTAGGATCTAGATAATAATACTGTTGCGTCATTTTGTTTACTGGCTTCATCTACACTGAAGTCCTTATCTTCACGCCGTGGGTGAAACTTTTTATCGACATGTCGACACATGGCGGCTTTGTCGCCAATTTTATCGACTCGACGAAAAGAAGTGGCGGTGCTCTCCAAATCGATAAGAATCCTTAACAAGTTTAAAAAATGGTATTCAATTACCGCCGCTCTTATTCGCTTATCGTCTGTCCGAATTAATTATAATCTGTAGAATTTTCGATAGGTACTTCAAAATTTTCAAGTATAAAATACAGAAAGGGTGTATCATTTTGTTCGGAATTTATGTTTGGAACTTTGCCTGGAGATAATTGAATACCTACACATATTGACTGTTCTGAACGCCTCGCTTAAAAAGCTTTATACTTAACGGGAACAAACAATTAGTAAGTGTAGATGGCGTTAAGTTAAATTATTTAACTATTATATAGCTAGGCCTATGTTTTAAACGTCTCAATGTCTTATGTCTTAACTATTATATAATTGAGAAATAACACTTTGATATGTTGACATGTGATGATGTACTTACAGTAGTCTTGTTAGTGAAGTTATATCTCATACAAAGTATTTAAATATTTAACAATAGAACAAAAACAACAGATATATCAGACCATCCGTTCTCATATAATGATCATTAATATTGGAATATCATATTACTCATCAGATAAACAAAAAAATATTATACACACAGACGGTAAAAGTTATTAAAATTTTTACTTATTTCGTGTTTTAATATCCTTATATTGTGATTGTGAGATGCTTAAAACTTTTCATGGGGTTTTGATGAAGATGAAAAAAGGTCAATTTTGTGACGCGAAGTTATGTACGTTTAAGTATTTTGCAGAATCTTAATTTTACTTTTAGCATAGTAAACCTGGTTAGTGAACTCACACATGTATCTAATTACTAAAGAATATTTACTTACATTTAATAGTAGTATTATTTAAACCAAATTAAAAACAACATTTAAAATTAAATTTACCAATGATCCATGTAATTGAAATTGCAACTTTTTATTATTAATTTTGCGTCCATTCAACATCCTAGGAATTACTAGAACTATTAAACATTATTGCGTTTATCCATTCTTTTACTAGCAGCAAATATCTACCTACTCTTTTAAATGTTAATAGATTCATAAATGTGCTCTGTACAATAAACTATGATGAAACTTTTTCCATCAATCCTGCTGACAGTATAATGATAGTGAGTGACTAAAGGACAACCTTTTATGCTGCCATATAAGTTTTAATAAACATAAGGTAGCACAGTGGCCGTTCCGGCCGTCTGAACCTGCCTTTACAAGCGTATCTATCATCGTCTGGAATGATTGATATCACTTTTTCACGAGATCGCATTGTCGTCGCTCGGATATGTGGATTGAGTACTCGCCTTAACAAACAAAGTGGCCCGCGAGCGAATCGAAGCTCTGCGACGATGTATATTAGTTTCAAAATCGATTGTTCTTTAACTTGAACTGATGTTAAAAATGATGCAGACTATAGTCAACTTTGGTTTAAAGAAGGTAAAGCTCCTATTGGCTTGAGACTTCGTCCACCGCCTCGATGACATTCACGGCCGGATTCAAGATAGTCGGTAAGCTAAATCAAATCCTAAAGCAAAGGCTAAAAGTTTACTTTGACGTGGAGGAGTCGGCATTAAGGAGTCGTTTACCACATAGTTTGCACACAATGAAAAGACGTTTTTGCTGCAAGAGTGATGGATACACACCGGTGGTGTTAATTCCATATTGATGACCGAGTCCGAGATAGTTGCGGATTAGAATGGAGTAATTAGGAATTTTTTAATATATTAACTTTCGATTTATCACCATATTTTTAGTTCCAACTCACATCATTGAAATTTTCTCCTACAAAGTAAACCAAAATTAGATTGAGTGCCGAAATTCTCATGAACAATAAATTGTAATCATTTGGAAATCGACTTTGTTAGTTACAAAATTGAATCACACATAGCAAAAAATTTAAACCACGAATAAAATAATGATAACTGAAGATAATAATAAGTCGATCAAAACGGGTTTTCACTTAAACATTTTAATAGGTTTCACTGTCGTTATCCATGTTATCTTGTCTTGCATTCATATAAATCCTCGTAAACTTTTACTTTGTCAAAAACTATAACTCTTCCAATGGGGACTTACTGTTTTCTACTTCGAGCGGATAAACAATAAATCTATAAATGTCCCAACATTGTAAGTAATTCTAAGCCAAGTATTACTTTCTTACCGAGTTTACCCCGACAGCACTCATACATTGTTTAGGGCGCCTTATATCTTATTTCATATTCAACACAAGTAAAAGCGACCCTTTCATCTGTCGTACGGCTCATTTCATTGACGTATGTTTGAAGACGATTAAAATCAACATGTCCGTCTGGGGCATTCGTCGTTATTTCTGTAACAGATAAATCGTCACAATCAGACCCGCTCGGTGGGCGGTCTTAACTAATTAGTAAATCCCGTCAGATGCAAAGAATGAAATATGCATGCAAATAGCATTTGCATACGCCGTGCGGAATACTAAAACAATCGATTGTTCGCGAGATAGATAAGGAAACGGCTTATCTGGATGCTGCATCCGCTGAAGTTTTAATCAAATATGTTTTATAGGTTTGAGAAACTTTGAGTCAAACTTTGTTGCTGTTTTAATGTGGGATGGTATCAGCGTTTATATACCAATCTAATTTTTAGCGTGTTGCATTTATTGAGAAATGTTATCAACACGCTCTTATAAATAAATGCGAAAGTCCTATAAACCTTAGATTATTGTTTCTTAAATTTTACCTAATCACGTTTGCGCAAACGGTTGTTTTTAAGACTCTTGATGTGCGTTTGAGTATATCGCAGCATTTTTACTTTACCGCTTGCATTAACGGACTCCCACTAGGTTTTTATATAAATTTATGTCTCATCTTTGTATCTGTCAAAATAAAACATTTAGTTTCTGTTTGTTGTGTTAGCATTATATTATTAAAGACACAAAAACTATTTCTCCGTTAAAATCTATTTGATTTATACCACAGTAATACGAATGTATGTATTGATCGATCGAAAATGGGGAGAGTGCATTAAATAAGAAAACATTGATCAAAAACTCTGTTTAGGAGAAACTAATAGAAATTAGGTGCATGCAGATTTAAAGACTTTCAAGAGACTATATAACCACACCGGTGACAATACTATAGAAAAACATAAGATTGAAGAAGTACAAAGTAGTGATATTTGACCGCAAAAATCATAGGCACAATTTAAAAAGGTCTCTATCAAAAGCATTCCGGCCGAACATTAATCTCTGGCGGCTGACAACGAAATGATTAGCATCAGAAACATCCGTCGTTTCAAATTTCGACCGTTCCCTTGATTCTATAGACTCGATCCGGCGTATGTGCAGTCTGAATATATAATGGGACAAAACACGTCGGAAACATTCGCGAATTCCGAAGGAGACGCGTTCGCATATGCCAGGATCGCCCGCTTCAGGCGACTCGCGGGTGGGACTTTGTAAAAACTTGCGTGCCGAAGACAGGGTTGTCGGTGCTTGGCATCTTTCACGATCATTCCGTTGTCATTTGATTAACTATATTTATTGAGACGATCAGTAGATAATTAAGGCCGTAGATAATGCTACTTAGTACGAGTAGTAACATAGACACTTCTAAGTAATAGTACAGTAGAAGTAACGCGAATTTAATGATTAACTTCTAACCAACTCCTAAATCTACGCCTTACCCATTTATACTGATTCTTTTTATTAACATCAACATTAAATTTTAGTCCCGTTAGTGTGTGAATAAATTTCAATGCTGCGTTCTTGAAGAAAGTTTTTTATCATTGTATTAAGATTTGACGACGTGCTTTCATATTTGTGTTATTGAGATGTAGGGAGAAGCTACTGTAAAAGAAAATACGGTACGATTTTGGTGCCAACGTTCTAGTTATGGAATTTTTTACTTACTTACTTTACTTTTTGAACAAACCCCATTGACCGCCAAAGACCCTAGTTGGCAACGAAAAATCAAAGGTGATTTAGAAGCAGATTCATTGCAAACCACGTCAGAGTTAGCGACAGGTTTCGGTGTAAGTGCCGAGAAATTTGTACCGAACGAATATTGTGAAGCACACCAACAACAATGCTGAGTTGAGTGCTGCGTAACTCGTATTGTCAAAGGAATTTTTAATTGTATTGTCACTTGTGATGAAAAATAAATCCTGTACGATAATCCGAACTGCTCATCGCAGTGGTTAAACCCAGGACAACCAGCTAAATCCCGTCCCAAGCGAAAGTTGACGCAGAAAAAGGTACTGGTGAGTATTTGTTGGTCCAGTGCTGGTGTCATTCACCACAGCTTCTTAAGATCTGGCCAGATGAAGCCCTGTATTGTTTACAATTGCAAAGCATGATGGAAAAGCTCGCTATTCAATTATCGAAATTGGACAAGTGCTCTTGCTCACTGTTACTTTAGGACAACGCTAGATCTCACATAACATGACAGACGGTCGCTAAATTAGAGAAGCTGCGATTGGAATGTCTCCGACATCCACAATACTCCTCAGACCTTGCTCCAATATTACCACTCTTTTCTCAATTTGGAAAATTTCTTGCAAGGAAAAAAATAATTCTGATGGTGCAGTTCAAACCGCCGACAAAGATTTTAATGCCGCTCCCATATTTTTTTCAGCAATGGAATCAATAAACTAACTTTAAAATGGCAAAAGTGGATACATAATAATAGTTCATACTTCAAGTGATTGAATTTAATTTAACTTTTTTTCGGTTTCATTAATAATGTACAAAACAGAAATTTTATACTTTAAGCGCTATTATTTTATTTATTAAGATAGGTGGTTAAAAAATCTATTGCATTCATCAAAACAGGTGCATTAAGCACTGCCATTTTAAATAAAGTATTTGATTGCTTTTGATTTGCTTTGCCTGATAAAACCTGCTCTTTTTCTGTTCTGGCCAGACAAAATAATTTTAAATTTTTGGCAAGCTATCAACCAATTGAGTTTCATGCTTTGTGTAGCCAATTCAGTTTTAGTGCAGAAAATTGTAGATAATGCGAATACTTTCATTTAGAAAGAAGGTATTGTTAACATCTTTTCGTTTGGGTCTATAACCTAGAATACAATGCGTCAATGTCGTAGTTTGACTGAAGGAACAACCCTACAACCAACCTAATTTCGAATGCTGCAAGCGCCTACATCTCAGGGCCTCTATTATTATTTCATCCGGAGATAATTGGACACTTGTCACCATAAAAAGCGATGAATCTGATTGGTGACCGCCAGTCGGCGCGTTTGATTTTCGTTCTCGTCGTTTGAAATTCAAATTGTTTGACGTGTTGTAGGGTTGTGGCGAGGATCGACATAGCGAAAAGATATTTTAAAGTTTTATAACTTGGACATATTTAATATGCAGTTAGATTATCTCACTACTATTTTCTTTGTTTGAAGAAAAAGAAAATATTTACCACTCAATGCAACTTGCTTCATATGATATTAAACTAATAGGTATTGCATTATTGTAAAATTTATGATTTACCAGAAAGTTTTGAATTAAAAAAAGTATGATCTAGAAAATTAAATTTCTATTAAGCTATTTTTTAAGAATGTAAATGCTTTATGTTTAAATCAGATTTAAACATCGAGCAGTTACATGCTTTCAAAAAAAAAATATAACTTTAATTGCTATTTCTTCTTTCAAATGTTTAAATACTTGTAAAAGTATTCATTTGACATTGTGGGTCACCTATAATGCGAAGAGATGGCGCTGCCTTGCAGCTTAAGAATGGCTAGAAGAATTTCGACGCGGTCCGTTAGGGTTGCGGTAGCATAATTGGTCAGTGCATTCACCCGGATAGCGAAGGGTGCGGGTTCGAGTCCCGTCTGCTGCCTGGTCCACGTGGACTTTTTCTAGTTATATTTCCTTTCTATTAAGCTTTGAAGATTTTTTAGAATATGTCATGTGCCATCCGCTCTAGCAGGTTTTTATTTATTTTGATGTTAAAATGGTGGTAAACCAGCGTATGGCCCACTTGATGGTAAGCGGCCACCACAGCTTATAGACGCCTCCGATACCAAAAAACCACTAGCACCGTTGCCTATCCTGATCTAATTACCTACCCGTGGAGCCTTGGAACCTTACTCACCTACAGAACGCAACACCACCAAAAGGTAGTACCTATTATTTAGAACATATTGGACTAACAAAGCTGTTTCATGTGTTACAGGAGAGAAGATTACATGGTTACCGGTGATTCCAACTAGTAATTTATTAAGAAACTATGTTAGATTCTTAAAATCCTCAACGCACCATTTGAAAACAACACAATTTCAAACATTTCCGTTTAAATATAATATGTTGTCGATGAAACCGATTCAGGAGTCCATTTATCGAGTATCGGCAGGAACGAATAGACCCAACAATGGGAGTGCGTCTGAAGGCAACGACGGACGTGGCCATGACAAAGACTCCTTGTTCACCCATTGAGACTTAATTAAATTTATTGTTGACGTCTGAGGAGAAATACTTCGATTACAATGTGGTATTAAATCGCTGGAAAGGAACCGCTGTTATTTTGACGTGGTGGAAATACTCGAAGCTAAATTACTTATTAATCTGCTACGAAAGAAAAAACAACTTAAAGATTAATAAAAATGTTATAACGAGGTATTGAGAGACAGATGGCGCAGTAGATTACCGCTTTGAGACTGCGATTGTTGAAGTTAAGCAACTTTAGTAATGGGATGCCAACATAGGATGGGTGACCAAAATTTACTATCTCGAGCTCTTCCTTGAGTTGGAAGATGCGTCAGTCCGTTGACTGCATCTGTAGTCGTACCATAGCACACTCAGCCCATATGATACAATAGCCTAATCTCTCTATTTTATCCATAGGGAAGGCCTGTTTCCCAATAGTGTAGACATTAATAGCCAGATGATGAGGATGACAGCGGGAGGTATATCAAGTTCATATAGTTGACAGCGAAGTGGTAAGGTAGTGCAGAACGAAACACAGAGATCCCGAATCCACAGGGGGGGGGAGAGAGATTCGTTTTTTTTTCAAGTATCTTTTTCAGATGGGTGGGCAACAAATCTGTTGCTATTGCAGCATCGCATACAGAACGTATTAAATCTGTAATTGTTCATAAGCTTTTAAAAAGAATAGGGTATGTGACAGTATTAAAAATAAAGTGCCAATAGTTTTCTTATCTATTTTCACGTGACCCAAAACGCTTGGGATTGGCGGAGCCTAAAATCACGTCACACGCAAGTAAACTTCCGGTTAAAGTGACATTACATTGTATCGTTTGACGTTTTAATAACAGTCGTGTGACGTCACACACTAGTAAGACGCCATATTGTCCAAAGAAACGTTTTCGCGGCAACTTGAAAATGGAGTTTTTGATAAAGTTATTTTTCCTGAAATACACAACAGAATGATGAATATCCACTTTTTACGGACTCCATAATCATTAGTCAATAACGTGAGATCGTTTTCTAAAACTTGTCAAATACCCTATTAGTGTTCTAAAATTATAATATTAGTAAGCCTCCGCTGTCCATTTGCACGTCCGTCAGCAGGTTGTATGTTAAAAACCTTAAAAGGAAGACACAAATTTTCATAGACTTTATATCTCGACGGTTACTGTTACTTGACTCCTTGATGGTTATAAACTATGGCTGAGTCATTAACTATGGTCATAACGAAGGTAAAACTAAACGTTTAAATAATTAATTACCCAATGTAAAGCAGACACAAACCAGTGTAACTATCAAATATGGACCTTGTGGACACTACAGTATTCTTAGGCTTTACACTAGATTCAAAGCTTCCACTGAAGCCCACACGGCCTACATATTGAGGAATTGTCGAAGAGACTTAAGCTCTGCAGCCTACGCATTAATGAAGATACGCCAATAACCAATTAACTAACGTAGATACTGCTCGATTAGTATGTTTTAGTTATTTTCATAGTGTGATGTCTATTAAAACTATTGTTGTGCTGTAAAAGCAGGCTGTTCGATCAATTTACAATCTTAAGACTAGAGACTCTTTAAGAGAAAATTTTAAAGAAATCAATATAATGACTGTTGCTTCTCAGTATATTTATGAAAATTTAATGTATGTTAGAAAAAATATTACATGATTTCCTCTAAATAGTGATAAGCACTCGCTTAATACAAGAAATAAAAATAAATTAGCTGTACCAATTACAAGGCTCCAAAATCAATAATTCATTTAAAGGTCTTTGTACGCTTCTACAATATACAATATTCAAAAATTAAGCGTCAATTAATTTAAAACTACCATTAAAAGAGTTCTTATTATAAATTGTCTGATTATATTTCAGACAAAAATGCTTGGGTATAAACTGTTCCAAACGTTCTGGCAGGCTTTTTCTATAATTATAATGAAGATGAAATGATTTTGTATTGACACCGTAACAATATAATATTTTATAAATATTGTTACATAATTATTTGATGCTGTGAAGATTTTTTCGTCAGGTTTTCACTACAGCTAAAAATGTCCTCAACTGGTGGCTGGGATAAAATTTGGACGATTCAAAATTCTATAAATTCAAAGTTACCGTGTAAGTACTGAAAAAAAAACAAAAGGCTGTAAGTCATAATTGTATAAGTACAAATACAAAAGTCGCCATAAAATTTGTAAAGCCGACTTTACACCTACTAAAATGAGTCAGTTTCAAAGGCAAAAGTATTATAATTAAAGGTATCCTCAATGGTTAAGAGTTGAAAAAAAGATTAGCTTCATTCATCCGGCAAGCCCACCCTGGAGGGTAAAACACTTTTTTATGAATCTGACAAAAAAAATCACGTACAAAGGGTGGAAACAGGTAGGTAGTGTTATTATTCGGCCCATATTGGCGCCGAGTTCCGACAAAGGCTTGGCGCCACACAAATTGCTTCCTGCGCCATTCATCAAATATTTGACACGGAAATTTGGCAAATTTTCACCTAATTAGTGGGTTTTGGACGTCACGATTGTGCAGAGGTTTACAACCTTAGGTATTAATTTTTATTTTTTAAGCATGTAACTGCTTGATGTTTAAATCTAAAGAAAATATAACTAGAAAAAAATCCACGCGGACCAGGCAGCAAACAGGACTCGAACCCGCACCCTTCGCTATCCGGGCGAATGCACTGACCAATTATGCTACCGCGGCCCTGACGGCCGCGTATTCCTCTAGCCATTCTAGCCAAAATTATAACTATGATTGCTATTTCTTCTTTCAAATGTTTAATACTTGTAAAATTATTCATTTGACATTGTGGGTTACCTACAATGGGAAGAGATGGCACTGCCTTGCAGCTTAAGAATAACCTTAGGTTAGTTTAATTAAAGTATTAGATTTCTCATAAAATATAAATGCCTGTCGGAGCATACCCACTATTCATTTGATTATTTTGGGTAATACATGATTATAATCATATTCACTTCGTGCGAGGTTCGCAGAGAGTCAAGTTTGCTGCTTGATCAAGCGGCAAATATACAAACGATTGTGATACCAGAGTCGGTCGTTCACGAGTCGCTTCTACCTTGACACCTACGCCGTGGAGCCTGGAAACCTTACTCACCGATAGAATCAGAACATTAACAAAATGAAGTGTCATTTCACTGTGTGTCCATTGCACGCTGCACTTAAAGCTGGGGGGCATCGGTCCTTACAATGCATGTCGGATGACCGGTGCAGGAGTATTGTCTGGTTTTAAGTGGCCCTGCTCTGGGTGTTAGGCAGGGCCCTCCTCATTTCATCTGGCTTAAGGGCTGGCTAAAATGAGCAGGGATGAGTCCCACATACGTTCTTCTCGCTCCCCCGGTGGTTGAAGAATGCGTAAGTTATTTTCCAGACTAAAAAAGGGCAGGCGGTGCTGTGGCCCAAGGGCCTCCACAAAATAGGGACCCCCACAACAGAGATAAAAAAAAAACAAATTTAGACGGGTCACCAACTGCCCCATGTGGGGAGGTGCAAATCGTATGTCCCGGGTGTCAGATTTGAACCTCCACTCCTTCGTTGCCTTAGGGCATCCATCCCCCTAAACCCAGTCCTAATCTTCCGTGAAGATGGTATGATCGAGTGCATTGATTAATCTTTACAAGAATTAATGATTTCCTTATATGCCGTTTTTTGACCCCTGTCGTTATCATCAGCCTATTAATGTCCCCTCTGCTGGGGCATAAGGCCAATGACATGGATGGAATAGGGAAAATCAGCCATAACCCACTGCGCGCATTATTCGGAGCACGAAAGAGTTACGGCGCAATTGCATTGGTCATTAGCTCATATTCGTGTGCACGAAAGACATTACTTTAATTCGGGTACCTAAAGCAATATTTAGACTGGAATACGGGCTAAAAAACGGTGTCGGGTAACCAAAGCGAAATCACTTAGTCCTTTAACCGAATTCCATTGGCACTCGTATTCGGGCTAACGACCAAGTGTAAACGGGCTATAAGAGATAGTAAGAAAAGAAAGAAAGAAAGAAAGAAAAATAAATTTATTTGAGACAACACACACACAACAAACAGAACAAAACGCACATATTTCTTTTTTGTCTCAAGCACTTGGTCACCCATCTAGTGACGAAAGTTGCATAACTTCTACGATCGCAGACCGCGCTATTAGATACTATTAAGTAATCGAGCTCCTCTTTGCTACAAAGAAGTGTAATCTATACTTAATATTATAAAAAGGAAAGATTTGATTGATTGTATTGAATAGGCTCCGAAACTACAAGACCGATTCGAAAAAATCTTCCACATCTATAATCTTTTTTTATCCGTGATGAACATAGGCTATAGATTATTTTCAAAAAAGTTAGGGTTCCGTATGAAAACTTCGTTAATGTAATCCAACGTGTGTAAAAAGTACCAAAAAATAACCTTATATTGCGTACGCTGTGGAAGACATTGACACTAGAGCAAAGTGATGTACTTAAGTTTTATAGAGGACATCAATAGCTGCAAATTCCACGATACCATGTTAACTATCACAGTTATGTCATAACTAGAGGTTCCCTGCGATTCCACCCACGTAAATTTGAAGGAAAGGGTTAGAGTGAGTCAAACTTAAAATATGGAAATATGCTGTGGGGGACTTTTTTACAGGACATTTGAAAGATAACAATTCCGTAATACATGATTTTTGTGTAACGTTTACCCAGCGCACGCAACGGAATCCCATTTTGCAACATTTTTCATCGATGTTCCGCTGCTACTGGTCGTAGCCTGAATTTATTTAGCCTTCTTCGATTCTACGATTAATGTACTATCCAATAAAAAAATATTTTTTCTAATCAGAACAGCAAAGCAACGGTGTATTCGGTACAACGGGTCTTAAACTACGCAACAATTATTTTACTTGGAATGGAAGGTTAATAATTATTATGAAGAAAGACATTGTGTATAATACAAGCCTTTGAACAAAAACTATAGTCAACAGTACAGCTCTACACCGAAGCGAAGCGAGGGCGGGCCACTAGTAATATAATAAGAATGAAAAAATGAATTCTCAAAACCTAACAAAATCCTTTTTTTATTTCTCTCGTAATAAGTCTAGGAACTCATAGCAACAGGTTGCGTAGCCCTGTTTTAGACGAATTGATTAAATGGTTCTGTAATTGTGATTCGGGTCAGAGCGCGTAATTTTGTCTGTGGTTTCAGCAAATTACATATTATTATTTAACCGAAGCCGAAAGGCGAACGTTGGCGCCTCGTTTGGTCATTACCGAAAGTTTGCCGAATCACGGCCGGCCAACAGGGGCGGAGTTGACGATGATTTGTTATTTCTGTATTTTATTATGCCGTCGTTATTAGTGTTGGTAATTTTTAATAATGGGTTTAATTTGTTTCAGACATCATTACTGAAGCCATTACGAGGTACTTTTTTGACTACAACATAGTAATTATCACACTGACCAACTGATTAGGTATATTTTTAGTTATAATAATAATTGCTATTTATTTTTCATATGTTTAATACTTGTAAAAGTATTCATTTTACATTGTGGGTTACCTATAATGCGAAGAGATGGCGCTGCCTTGCAGCTTAAGAATGGCTGGAAGAATTTCGACGCGGTCCGTGAGGGCCGCGGTAGCATAATTAGACAGTGCATTCGCCCGGATTGCGAAGGATGCGGGTTCGAGTCCCGTCTGCTGCCTGGTCCGCGTGGAATTTTTTCTAGTTATATTTTCTTTAGGTATATTTTTTTACATTATACTTGAGTATGTACCTAGTATTGCATTAAAAATCACAAGTCAACTAAATGTTTTTTTTTGAGTCTGTTATGTAATGGCTGTTTGCTGATTGTTGACATCAGAAATAACTAGAAACCTTATTTTTATTAAAAAAAGTTCGCTTTAATACTTTATACAATGAAAAATATAAATCTATGATTTTTGTAAAAGACTTGGGGACTACTTCTTTTAATAAGCAAAAGAAAGGAGCGCAGAAGGATTTCGGGTATGGAATAGGAAGCAATAGAGCAGTCATTCATTGTGTGCATACATTTTAGAAAAACGACGTATTTTGTGAGTGTTGTGCGGTAAAATGCCTTCCAAAAGGAGTAAAAACTACGTGGATTCTGTTTTTTTTTTGCGAAGTTTTTGTTAAACTTAGTTTTAAAAAAATTTGTTTATCCAGTAGTCTAAATTAAGCATATGAAGCTTTTTAATTTAGATATATTTAACTTCTTATTCAAGAATTCCTTGGTGTCAGGATAAAATATGGGCGTCACATGAAGATATACAAAATTTTCAAGTTATTTAGTTTACTTCGCTACCAGCAGCACATACAGAGTGTCTTATATATTCTTATTCGTTATGAACTTTATGCTTAATTTAATATCTCGGTTGCATAAAAAATGGTTTATTGAAACAAGTTATTAAGGCTCTACGTCAAAATTCTGAAGAGATTTTTCCCTGAATTTTCAGACTTAAATGAATCTCTGTATTTTCACGAAATGCTAAATATTTTTGTATTTTTAGACTGAAATTTAATTTATAAATAAATGATTATTTTCATGTTATAGTATATAACATAAAGTAAAAATAGCTTAATATGAAAAAAAATACAATGAAACTTAAAATTTCAATACGATAGCTACAAAAGCAAACTTTTGAAAATAAAAATATTGTTTCTTACATTAAATAGGTATAAGAAAACAAAATCTGGTACAAAGAACCCAGACTCAAAATTCGTGTTCAATGATATAATAAAATTTAAATTAATAAAATTAATCAATAAAATTTTCTATTGATCTCTATAATTTGATCTGATCAAGATTTGATTAATTATGGCATATTTTTAACACCTATTCATGAATGAATGTCACACAGTACACAGCTCAAAAGTACAATTATAAATACCTAACTCTTGACTCCGGCCCTGTATTCAATCAGTACACATAATATTATGGATTATCCTCACGACCGCAGCCTGTATGCAGTTAACTTAAGTATTTTTACTTAAGAACAGAACCGAAGCAAGTCAGCATGTCACTTTCAAATTTATGTCAGAATCAGATATCAAGTTCTACATAGATGATTATGAAGTAGTGATAGACCTAGGATTTTTTTTATACACTCACACCAATTAGCCTAGCCCCAAAGTAAGAACTGGAACGAAACACATACATAAGTATATTTATATAGAAACACATATTAAACATCGTACGTACAAATGCTCTTATTCATCACACAAACATCTGCCCCCACCGGGATTCGAAGCCGGGCCTCTTGAGTCGGCGACACCATAAAACCCGGCGTCCAAATCACTCGGTCACGGAGATCGTCAAGGACAATAATGGTTAAACAATAGGGATACTGACGGGTAAAGTTAACAAAATTTTATTTATTCCGTCATTTAGATTAACATCAATCATTTATTACTTGATATTTATGTGGTTCAAGACAAGATGCACCTACATACACACACTCAACACCCAGGCACACATACAGACACACACACACGCGCGCACACACGCGCGCACACACGCGCACACACACACACACGCGCACACACACACACACGCACGCACACACGCACGCACACACGCACGCACACACGCACGCACACACACACACACACACACGCGCCCGCGCGAGCATAAGCACATCTATACCCACACTCACTATACATGCACAAACATATAATTTAGTAGTATTTTCTATGTACTTTTATTGTCAAGAAAAATAATAATGTTTTGTTATGTCCAGTACAACTGCTAAGATTTGGAGAGGACACTGGATTCCATACTACAGGCTGAGGCCTATTTTGGAATACAGGGGAATCAAACATAAATTGTAAAAAGTATAATGTCAATAAACATTATTATTATTAACAACTAGTGGCCCGCCCTCGCTTCGCTTCGGTGTAGAGCTGTGGTGTAAAGTATAGTTTTTGTTCTCAGGCTTGTGTTATAAACAATGACTTTATTTATATAATTACACGTGTTATTGTGAGTCAACCATAAAAGATAGACATATGCTGTTGCGGGATATTTTTTAGACAATTTTATGTAGAATATTTCCGTCATACATGATTTCTATGTAACTTTAACCATTAAGGCTGCACACGCGACGGAAGCTTAAAAAATGGAGTAACTTCTCCCGTTTTTCCAACATTTCCCTTCACTACTCTGCTCCTATTGATTGTAGCGTGATGAAAAGTATACTACAACCTGCCCAGGAGTATGAAGAATAATTGTACCAAGTTTCGTTAAAATCCGTCGAGTAGTTTTTGTTTCTATAAGGAACATACACACAGACAGACAGACAGACAAAAATTTTACTGATTGCATTTTTGGTATTAGTATCGATCACTAATCATCCCCTGATAGTTATTTTGAAAATATATTTCATGTACAGAATTGACCTCTCTACAGATTTATTATAAGTATAGATGAATAATGGACACTTATTTTGTCAAACAACTAAAAAATCACAAAGATAAAACGTCTTAAAGTTTGGGAGTACGGGTTTCGTGGTGGGACTCTTGGCAAGGTCAAATACAAATAAATCCAAAAATCCCCGCTTGGGCTCTCCGCTATATACGCTGGCCGCTTCCTATTGGCAAAGCTTTGCAAAGTATAAGGATACGAAAAACTCTTTAAAATGAAGAAAATATACCTAGATAAAATTCCACGCGGACCAGGCAGCAGACGGGACTCGAACCCACACCCTTCGCTATCTGGGCAAAAGCACTGACCAATTATGCTACCGCGGCCCTGATGGCCGCGTTGAAATTCTTCTAGCCATTCTTAAGCTGCAAGGCAGCGCCATTTCTTCGCATTATAGGTAACCCACAATGTCAAATGAATACTTTTACAAGTATTAAACATCTGAAAGAAGTAATAGCAATTATAGTTATAATTGTTAATGTCTGCCGCCTGGTCCGCGCGGATTTTATTCTAGTTATATTTTCTTTAGATTTAAACATCAAGCAATTACATGCTTAAAAAATAAAAATTATCACTATTAAAAATGATTTAAAACTTTTACGAAATAGTTTTTCGTACTGCGCTAACGTTCACTATGGCAAGCTTCGGAAAACTTAATGACCGTTACTTAACCGAAATTGCGCTTAAGTATAGCCTGGTTAAGTATAACTTGGGTGCTGGGTACGTCTATTACATAAATTAGTGCGGTTCTTGTGTCAATCACGCGGGGTAGCAATTTGTTATGACGATAATGACAACTTTAAAACGTGTGCCTTTAACCATAGCAATCTATGATTTATAGATGTGGAGAAGAAAAACCTGTTAACTTTTTTTTAGGAATTTTTATTCTCCGAATTTTGGTCTACAGATTTTTAAAATTGCTTTTCAGAAGAAGACAGTAGATCATGGTAAAATGACACTACCTTTAAGTGCTGTTGTACTCAAGGGCGTAGCCAGGATTTAGTTTAGGGGGGGCAGGCAAGCGAAATTAATATGTTCGCTACAAAAATTAAATTTTATACAATAAACAAGAGCAATTTTCTCGGTTCTTCGCAGAACCGTTTCAAGACTTCACCTGAAATTGCATGTAAATTTTCTTGTACCATCTTTCGCTGGACACTTAACATACACAGGCCATTTATGTGTCCTATGTATGTTAAGAGATCAAGATCAAGCATCGTCGACCACAACCACGTTTTGACTACACCGCAGTGTAGAGAAGTACCTCTCTACATTGCTCGTGGTGCAAGACAGTGCCAAAGAAATTAGTATAGGTTTTCTGGTTGAAGGAAAGAATGTTTCCGCCTTCTCTAACAACTCTGCAAAGTTCAGCTCTCTAAGGTGTTCTCTTGGCATACCTCATCTTTCCATCGTTTATATCAGCTTTATTATCAAAGGATTCTAACCCATAGTATCTGCTGAAACTTTGTGTTTTCTGTTTGAATTCAGCCAATGAAATTTGTAACATCGCATCAGGATGCAGCATCATCAATCCGAAGGCAGGCATATGCCTACTGGAACATCGTTTCTTTGATAAACATATGTTAATCAAAGAAACGATGTCCCAGTGCGGATATAAGGGAATCTAAATACGGAATGAAGATCGATCGCTTCCAAAAATAGCATGGAGTCTTAGCAGGATGATTGGACTGATATCGTTGGCCAAATGCAATGCGCGGGATATGTAAATCGGTTCCAATGACAGCTGCAGTTTCCGTAGAAGTGTCGAAGACATATTGGAATTCCTGGTCCGCGTTACTGAGATGCTTCTTTCATATATACATGTCTATTGTCTTTGAATATAGGGCATTGGCAACAGGTTCCAATATTCCTGAGTATTTTCCTATCAAACCAGCAGATATAATAAATTCTTACTTGGTAGCAGCACAATATAAGTGGTAAGCATTTCTTCTCGCTGCAGCATTACCTTCTCTAGAAATTGCCAAAAACCCATTGAGAATGCCCTCAAAATGATCGTTAAATATAGCAATACTTTTGTTTTTTGTGACCAGCGTGTCTCACAAAGAGCTGGAATATTTGGCACGTACTTTCTCCGTAGAGAAGATTCACGAAAAAATTGATGACATCTTTTATTGTGCTAATCGTGTCTCTTATTTCTGGAACATTATTAAAATCATTAACCGCAAAGTTTGTTTTGTAACTTGCACAAAGAAAATACAATGCTTTTTTGACCAAAAAGGATTAACCACAAATAAAAAACAAATTAACTTTATAAAGGAAGGCTCAACTGTTAACTCGAAAAGCAAGCCTTTTTCAATCCTAGATACTGAACCTGACTAGACTATTTTAAAAGATACGTATGAAAATCACTACAATGTACCAGATGGTGTTGGTGTTTCGTCATCCAGGCCGGACGTATTCCCCTTTTTTAGGCACATCAAACATAAGTAAAGTACTAATAGAGCTTACTGTATCGTACTAACATTCCAAAATACCTCACAATAAAATTAAATAAATATTACGATCTTACCAATGATCTAACCAAAAATGGCTATATAGTTAATTTAATAATCCTTATTTTACGTCCAAGAAATGCTTAACGTAGGTACGTACGAAATCACTTCACTGTTTACGAGTAGTCCTATCGAAATTAAAGCTTTAGTAACGAGACTAATGAGGTTGATGTGCGATTCTATATTTTTTTTTAAATTTATATTTAGTTTTTTGATTATTTATTATTTATTTTTTGGTTCTGAAGCTCCTTGATCTAGGGGGGGGCAGCTGCCCCCCTCTGCCCGTACCTGGCTACGCCCATGGTTGTACTTCTGTCTGTGTGTAAGGTTCCAGAGCTAAACGGGGTACTGGATTGGGCTGACCCAATCCCCTACCCCGTCATGTCTATAAATAAATTTTAATTATTAGTGCATTTGACTGCGATCGTTGAAGCTGAAGAACACATTAAAGGTAAATACACATTGTTTACATTTCATAAAAATATATGGCATTCTATATAATTGAGCACAACAAGATCAGAGATATAATGTTATCTATCTATATATATAAAACTCAAAGGTGACTGTCTGACTAACATAGTGATCTATCAACGCACAGCCCAAACCACTGGACGGATCGGGCTGAAATTTGGCATGCGGGTAGATGTTATGACGTAGCCATCCGCTAAGAAAGGATTTTGATCAATTCTACCCCCAAGGGGATAAAATAGGGAATGAGAGTTTGTATGAAACTTTGACAATTTTAAATCGATCGGGCTGAGACTTTGGATGCAGGTATAAGAAGAATCATAGATGAATGTCATTGTGTATAATACAAGCCTGAGAACAAAAACTGTAGTCTACACTTCAGCTCTACACCGAAGCGAAGCGAGGGCGGGCCACTAGTTATTAATGTATTAAATTTTTTTTTCCTTTTTAGATGATGGAATCAGCAACAAAGAATCCATATTATGACGATGAAGAAAGTAATGATGACATATCAGATGATGATGAAGATTAACTAAAGCAACTTTCGCAGTGGTCGGTTATTGGATGGGTGACCAAAAATCTTCTATCTCGAGTTCCTCCGTGCTTCGGAGGGCACGTTAAGCTGGTGGTCCCGGCTGCATCTGCAGTCGTTAGCACCCGCCAATCAGAACTGGGCCCGCGTGGTGTGTCATGGCCCAATCTCCCAAATCCATAGGGAAGGCCTGTGCTCCAGTAGTGGGGACATCAATAGGCTGATGATGAAGGCAACGGCTCGAGTGATATTTTTGTATCGCAAACGTTTATACTATAGGCTATAGTGGCCGCTTACCATCAGGCTGTTTGTTTGTTGTTTGTCACCTTGTTTATCACCCTTTTAATATTAAAAAGTTGTTGTAAATTTGTGTAATTTTACAAATAATATGACTGAAAATATACGAATACAAAAATTACTCGATTTAAGTAATAAAATAAGCACTGGCCTCAATAACTAGACAGGGAGTATAGAAATACATAAAGCGTGCCAACTGCTAACTTTGCTACGCAGATTTATATGCTATCAACGGGAGATTTTAATTGCAATTCTATTTAACTCATTTTTTAATTGATTTAAGAATTTCATATGGGTTTTTTTTTATTGATTAATAAATTCAATAAGAAGCCAGTTATCACTTTAAAGTAATCAAATTGCATAATATTATTTCTTAGAGGAAACCACACGACTACATATCCGTTTTTGCTATAATGTCATTTTCACAGCTGGTTGTCCTTTTCACACTCTTTAAGGGGAGTGAAAAAGCTAGACATTTATGTCAATTTCACAAATAGCAAATACAAATAGCCAGATGAAGTGCCGGCATAAAAAATAAACTTAACACTACCTTAATTGCAAACTCAAAAAAAATACGTTTCGATGAAATGTAAGTACTAATAAGTAATAGTGACAAGATTTAAGTCTATTCATGTTGCATAATGTCTAACAATCCTTAAAATATCTTACAAAGCTCAACGAAACATCGAGAAATATCGAGTGTAGACGCGCGCCAAAGTGTTTAAACACACGTAGCAGAGTGAACGGTTACGTGCAACGAACGTATTTAAGCCGTGCAGTTTGCAATTGCAGCGGCCATCTTGCCGTGACGTCAGGAGGCGGGGCTTGCGGTGGCCCGCCCGCCACGCCCCTAGCGTTGCTTTCATGATGAGACTTGCTACTGCCCGCGACTATGTTTGTGAGGAATTGACTGAGTGACTAATAAGGTGATTGATTTACACTGTTTATTTCGAAATCAATTGGATTTTTACAATTTGATAAAGATTTCGTAACTAGGAAAAAGCTAACTTTGTCCAACAATATGGTATTATAGGTAAGTTTTTAATTAGGATGATTTACCAATAACAATAATGTCCAACTCTATGTCTACTCAATCTGTTGATTAAAATTATTAGAAATAAAAAAAAATATACTTGTTACTCGTTCTATAAAATTTATCAAGAAAATAAATATCTAACTCGTTTACTGTACCTACGAAATATGGAAAAAATACAGTTCATTACCTAGATTAAGGCGTATCATACTTTTTATCCCCGGTTCCTGTGAAATTAAAAAAAACTACAATACGGACAAAGTAGCTAAAGCAATGGTTCCCAACCAGTGGTCCGTGGACCACCAGTGGTCCGCAGAAGCCAAAATATGGTCCACGAATTTTTATTAATTTAATTATGGTGTAAGGCGGTGAACCATCAGTCGCCGTGCAGAATCGTGAAGAAGATGCAAGCTCAGAAATCACATTAATTCAAAATTACAAAAGTTTATCCTAAAAATATTATTATTTCTTTTTATTTAATTTCATATTAGATTTTTAATTAAAGTTTCAGTTTGATTATTGGTTTATTTTTATTACACTAAAATTTAGTTATTTAGTGACTAAATAGTGGTCCGTGCCAAAAAAATAATAATGTAAAAGTGGTCCCTGACCAAGAAAACGTTGGGAACCCCTGAGCTAAAGAAATCTACTTTTTTTAGTGTGTATGTTGTTGGTCGCAGATGACCTTTACACGTCACCGTGTGGGGACAGCGAGATCCTAAGGGGACCTCATGCCGAGAATTGGCGAGTGCCTCTAGAGGTATTCTCCTAGAGTCTATTCTCCGTCTGGAGCCTCTAGACCACTCGAACCTGAGGAGGTCGGTTCAACTAGGGGGCGTTTCTGAGACTCGGACCAAGAAATCTAGTAAGTCTAGAAATCACTGTAAGTGATGTGTAGCAAAAATGCAGTTTGACCCTTTTAGTAATCGAATGCCATAGCTTTTAGATCTCTTCCTCGAATTTTGCGCATGCGACACTAAAATGTCACTTGCACCGTTGAAATTTCCCCATCTCTTTACCCGTGGATCTTAATGTGTAATTATGAAGATGTGTTGTCTTGCTCCAAGGCCTAGTTCAACTTTTACTAGAAAAAAAATATCTTATTTTATTTGTAAATCATTGATGAGATTTCGAAATTTAAACTAACATAGTCTATTCACATTGGCGTGAGACAAAATGTAAACAAACCATAAAAAGGACACTTTTTAAGGTCACGTTTGACAAAAGTAAAGATTAAATACTATTTACATTGGAAATGCGGGGAAACATAAAGTTAATTATTTTAGAAGCCGGTAAATACATATGAATAATAAAATAAAATATTTCACACATATTTAACGTATACTCATCATAAATTCGTATATTTTTATTTTGCTCATAAAAGTATTTTAACAACTTTTAAGTTGACATGGAAAAAGACCTAAAAACATAATCATTCCTATACTATACTACTATAAGACGTATTTATAATACGACAAAATTGAAGAGTAGACATGATATAAGTATTTTACGTTGAAGTGTTGTGTTTCGTAATCGGTTGGTTTACGTTAGCCATCTTTACTCTCCCGATCAACCTGTTGACGCGAGCGTGCATATTCTATCACATTTGTTAAATTCTTGTTATTTCCTTGTTAATAAATTATAGGTTACATAAATTATACGTAATCATTGACTAGTGGGTACTTTTTGACATTACAAAAGTTTTAGAACCTCAGATTCTTTGTTTACATTTTGTCTCACGCCAAAAAGAATAGACTTATAATTAAAATTTTATCTATATGATGATCTATCGCATTGAAATTCCAATTGAATAGGTCCAATTTCAAATATCTTTAATCCATATTAATACAGTTTTCTTGTTATTAGAAGGTCCTAAGTACAATTGTTCATTCTTTGCAGAAGAAAACTTGCCTGTGTTAATATTTTTAAGCGAATTATGGGGCAAGTGGGTCAGGAATCAGTTTGTAATAGTAGCAAATCCCGCTAAATTAAATATAAATTAACCAAAAAAAATTAAGCCATGATGGATGAACTGTACGGTTGCATGTGTGGCAATTCAGTTGTTTGTATGTGATTTGAAATACATGTGATAGCTTTTTAACAACAAAAAATTATGAATCTTTAGTCCTGTTTGTTGGGTTACGAGCGGTTCCTCCCGTTTTCATTTGAATCTCTGCAGCAAATTTTTGGACATCTTCCAGACGCGAGACGTGAATACTGTAGTATAGTATAGTAGGTAACATAGGTAAATCATTAATTAATCATAGTAAATCATTAACTCGCAAGACAATAGTCTTGTGAATTAACATCACGCGTCGTTACTTCTCCCAAAGGCACTGGCTGGCTTGACAACTCATCGAGGTCAAAAACAATCAAACGATAAATTTTCGAAATAGGCCAGTCATCGCACGCGAATCTATCATCAGTTTTCGGCGTAACTCAGGAGCAACGAGCGAGGCGGTGGGCCAGGCCAGACGGCCGCCGCAGAAAAAAATACCGGCGGGCGGCGACATCAAAGCCGGCGGCACCGCGCACAGACACCGCTGAAACGACTTGTTTCTCAGTTAGCTTAGTGTAAACAGGACGCTACATCAAAGGACCCCGCTAGGGTTGCCGGCGCCGGCGCGTGCATATTATTCCTAACAGATTTTGGAAGGGCCCACCGCAGAAAATAAACGAGATCTTTTTTATTAGCTTAATGGTTGATGGTTTGTCTACAAATTGTGATGATGTTGTGGGAATAAATTACTCTTCGATTGCAGGATAATAGTTTTTGCCCAAAAACAGAGATTATTAATATAATTTTCATCCCACCACCTCGGAAAGTGTAATTTTGCGCTTCGAAATCTGGCTGGAAAATTCTATTTTATTCGCTTGAGCGGCAAAGTAGATTTGAATTTAGAACATCACATATAATGAGTACTCAATATAATTGTAAATTCAAAACGTCATTAAACCTATTTAATGTAACCTCTATGGTGCCAAATTTATGATTAGAACTTTTTAAATTGTGAAAAAATTTAAATTTGGAACCTTCTTGGTTTCTTTGTTTTATTTGCGTGCTTCGCGCCATTCTAGTTTTTCACGTTTTATTGCTTAAATATTTTGTCATTATAAATTGTTTTCTTTTTCATTTTGTCATTTCCTCGCTGAGGTGGGATGAAAAGTTACGTATTGCACTCGAGTGGAAAGATTTTTCACCTTGTGCTCGTTTGTTTCCCTCGCTGACGCTCAGGATTCTAATTTAGAATCACTCGCTGCGCTCGTGATTCAACTTTAGAATCCTTCGCTTGCTCGGTCATCCAAATCGAGCACGCGGTTAAAAAGGAACTTTCCACTCTTGTATAATAAATAACTATTATCAGTTAGCCTTTTGGTGGTGCTGGGTATTTCAAATCTGGTAACTTCACCTACAGTTGTCAATTTTGTGTTAAATAGTAAATTCGAATACTAGAGTTATTTTCAGGATTGGTACCTACATTGTACGAAGTCTGCAATATTAAGTCAAATTTATGAGTGACTCTTAAAAACAAGGTAACATGGAGATAAATCGTTAATTTTCGTGACCATGAAAGTGAAAAAATAATTGAATACGTAACCACTTTAAACATCAGAACATAATTAAATGCCAATGGTCTTACTAGAAAAAGTTAGACACGGTTTCCAATCTTGTTTATGCAAATTTTATTTGACATTTTTTCTTAAACTCCTGTTGAACGCATGTCTTACTTTTTTTGCTAATACGGTAATAGTTTAACGCTCAGTTCTATTAATATAAATAAATATAAATAAATATTTCCAACACTCACACCAATTAGCCTAGCCCTAAAGTAAGCACCATAAGGCTTGTATTATGGGATACTAGGGTAACGGATAGAATACATAGACTGTACATATATAAGTATATTTTTATAGAAATAAATTTTAAACATCCATGACTGGAGTACACAAATGCTCGTATTCATCACACAAACATCTGCCCCCACCGGGATTTGAACCCAGGACCTCTCGAGTCGGCGACACCATGAAACCCGGCGTACAAACCACTCGGCCACGGAGGTCGTCATTATTCGTCATATTAAAAACACGCGGTTTTCCATTTAAAAGCACTTTTGTGCTTTAAAACTTTTTTTAAAGTGAAAGCGAAATTAAGGAAAGAAATTATACATACTCGTATTTAATTTTCTAGCTGGCAACCTTAACCACTCCCCATAGTCACATGCATGCGGCAACACCAAACATTTTTTCCTCTCTTCCGTTAATTTGTCAGTTACACAATATTTACCTGAGTCCGGGGGGGGCATAATGAGAGCTAAGCTATCAATTATATGGCGCCTGAGTCGATTCTATGGCGTTGATCGATGGATCTTTTGAAGTCGTTCCGCTTCAGATCCTAAATGTATTGTTGATTTAATTGTTATAAAAAAATTTGGAAGTATTAGGTACATTTAAAAGCCTTTAATCTTCAGACAAAGTGAATCTTATGAAAGTATTAGGTACTCTACTATTATAACCTTTTAAAAGCTTTTTATCTTTAGACAATGAGATGGTTATCTTTCTATTTCAAGCTTCCTTTATAAGCTTTACATAAATATGAGAGGAGTCATTGAGCGTGATTATAATAAATTAACTTCAAAACTATGAATTGAAATATTAAGGAAGAATTGTTGATAGTATTTTATATTCTATAAAATACTTAAATAAATAATGAAACCGTAAAAAATATAGTTTAAAGTTTAAAGTCTATAAGTATTATACAATAGCTTATTGTAAGATATTGTCCCCCCCATGCCAGGGAGATGCCATCCGTTATACCTCTAGAGGCACACGGCAATTCTCGGCTTGAGGTCCCCTTAGGATCTCGCCGTCCCCAAACCCAGTGACGCTGGCTGTGAAAAAAAAAATATCAGAACATTCACCCGATCTGTACAAGACGCTGATCCAATTCCAGCATGCTACTTGGGCTGAGTAACTTTTCTAAAGTATCTTTAAATGTGTCTAATTTACCGTGTAGGTTTTAGGATCAATAGCAGATCCATAAATGTGTGTAGCACCTACACCAAGGCACCATACGAATTTGTAGGTTAGGTTTTCAGTCAAATTAAATAACATTTTAAACTGATTTTTTTTTTATGTGAATAGTTTTTGAACAAAATTACTTATACTAAACCCAATAATTTTGAAGTGGTTTCATCAAATTTGTTTTCATAAATCGTAATCTTGTAATTGCTCGAGAAGCTTTGAGGATTTTTTTTTGAAAGTTCAAAAAGACTTTTGGGCTTTAAAAAAAACATTAAATGGTACACCAATCCATCTCCAAAGATTTAGTAGGTGTATTTTTTTGTATGAGACATCGCAAGTCGTTTTAATTTATAAATGACTTGTGATTTTTGTGTTCCACACTCTAAAGGATGCTGACAGAATTCTATCAGCGAAATATTGGCAGAATTGTCTAAGGAGACAACAGCCAGCCTTTACAAAAATAGAATAGAATATCATATACAGATGAAAATTTTAAATAAAGTATAAGTAATAATATTAAATCTATACTAGCTGACCCAGCGAACTTCGTATCGTCATAAAAATATGGTGGTGGTAGAAGAGTGAAAATTTAGAGCTGTATGTATTTTTAATGCCACATTATAAAAAAAAATAAAGAAAATAAACCAAAATCTAAAAAAAAGATAGGGGTGGACAACCCTTATCACTTAGGAGTATGAAAAATATATAGTAGCCGATTCACAGACCTCGTCAATATGCATATAAAGTTTCATAAAAATCGGTCAAGCCGTTTTGGAGGAGTATGGTATAACATTGTGATACGAGAATTTTATATATAAGATTATTGCTATATCAACATATAGCGAAAACAAAAATATAAAAGTGATTCAGATAGTCGATTTTATTGTGGGCCTTGACAAACACTATAGAAGGGTGATAAAAAACCCTATGCGTGCGAATCTTCGTCCTAGAATTTCGACGCGAATTCTTCTTTGAAAGGAGTCTCAGAACTGTCTACTAAATATTCTTACTCTTCCGCCACACCTGCACGATGAAGCTTTGGCTCTAAAATGTGCTAAAATTAGCGTTCGAAATTTTGGATAAGTTCTATCTTAAGTACGCTCAATCAGCTGAAGATACAAATCTATCGCTTACCACGACCTCTTCTATGCGTATTTTTTTTTCTAGGAAAATTATCATTTTTACCAGTGTCAAAAATTGCCAGTTAGGATATCATCTAGCATTAATAGACACGCAGCCTGATAATAGTTCATTACGATAGAACTAATGTAAGGTGGCTGGCAGGAGCTGGGCGCGAGTAGCCCAAGATCGATCGGAGTGGCGTGCATCTGGAGAGGCCTATGTCCAGCAGTGGACTGTTATGTCATGTGGACAAGCTATTGATGATGATGATAGAAGTAATACAAATTTCAAACGCTAATTTGAGCACATTTAGTTCTAAAGCCCCCCGAAGCTTTGCGTCGCAACTGTAGGAGAAGCATTAGCTGATACGCCAGAGATACAAGATAAATGCATTTTATAAGTCTATTCTTTTCCATACTCTGAGCTCTTCCAACTTGACCAAAATCTCCTTGCAGCAACATAACACCTCCAAGGTGGAAGAAAGTTTACAATGAAGTAAGTAAAACTTATGACACAAAAACTGGACACAATTGAACTCCGAAATTGCGAACATCACATCACACTAACAGCTTACAATTAGAAATGAAAAAAGCCGTTAACACCCAGACCGGATTGCTCACGTGTCACACCACAGCAGCTGCAGTCCGTCAGCCTTCGAAAGCGAATAAAAACATGAAACACTCCGCTTCAAAGTATTTTGGTGCAATTAGGCAAGCGATACGACTTCAAAGCGACGACAGTCGCGCCGTCTCCACTGGTGAGCCGATCAGTCGCCACACGCGCTCTAGGGTTGATTGGCAGTCAGCGCCTCGGGAATTGGGATAACAAAACAGTTTTGTACAGATATACTGTATGTATTGGTTTCCGCAAGTATTGCCGGATTGCGCAAATCCCTATTACTAACTAACTTAAAAAAATGCATCAATAAAAAATTTTTGTTTGTTTGTTGTACCTACCACTTTTGTTAAAAGTTCATAAGTTTGAATATTGTGTATTAAAAAGAAATTAAGTTAGTTACGCGACCATTTTATCTATCAAAAAGGATTTTAAACACAGAAAGAGGTGAGGTTTCCAATATAAATGAAAGCTCAGATTAAAGAACAGATGGGTGCAAGTAGCTTAATTACACTTATCCCTTTTAATACGTATCTAACTACTTTTGAATTTAATGTTATGTTTTTTAATCAATCTTCACACTCTCCACCTAACTAGCTAATCACAGCTTAACTAATCGCAGCTTAACTAATCACAGTAATTACTTTGCAAATGTATAATTATATTCAAATCTGCTTTAAGAGGGCTACAAGAAAGACATGGTGAATTTTCGCTAGAATTTGAACGCCTATAGTGCCTTAGGGAAGTTTCTTTTCATCGTGCAGTAGAGAAAAAGGGAATAACTCAAAGAAATAATAGAGAGAAATATAATATTACAAAATGTTAAATTTTAGTCGGTGAGTACCTAAGTTTTCCAGGGCTTCATGGGGTAAAGGATAGGTTCAGCGTATGCAACGCGCGAATGATACCCTTTTATCAAAAGCGTTTAATGTCCGTATTAATAGACCTCCCTGAACTCAGAGAGCAATCTTGAGTACGATCTTGAGATAGAATAGAAAAGAAATATTTATATTTTTTAATGCCCTGATGGCCGCGGTAGCATAATTATTCAGTGCATTCGTCCGGATAGCGAAGAGTGCAGGTTCGAGTCCCGTCTGCTGCCTGAACTGAGATGAGATTTAAATATCAAGCAGTTACATGCTTAAAAAAATATATAACTGTAATAAATTGCTATTTCTTCTTTCAAATATTTAATGCTAGTAAAGGTATTCATTTGACATAGTGGGTTATCTACAATGCGAAGAGATGGCGCTGCCTTGCAGCTTAGAAAGGCTAGAAAGAATTCGACACGGCAATCAGGGCCGCGGTAGCATAATTAGTCAGTGCATTCGCCCGGATAGCGAAGGGTGCGGGTTCGAGTCCCTCGGGAAATTTCTTCTAGTAATATTTTCTTTGGATTTAAAGAAATATTTTTCATTGCTCTCTCTCTCTCTCTCACTCTTACAGTAAAACATAGTTCATATATTGTACAATGCGATATGACAGCGTGAAGAGCAAATCGATGTGGCTCAGCATAAACTGTACGGTTTCGGAAGGTCTCGGGCAGCGCTGGTTTTCTGCCACACCAGATCTTTAGATGAGAGCGAGACATGCAAAAGAGACCAGAGAGATAATAGCATCTCAAGATCGTTCTCAACATTAAGAGCGATCTATAAATACGGGCCTAAGTATGGTGACCGCATTTACCATCAGGCAGGTCGCCATCCTACAAAAAAAAACAATTCTATCAACCTACTCAAATAATATAATAGATTGTGTTAACGTCGTAACTTTTAATATATATCGTAGTTATCAACGATCTCTAGAAGATGATTTGTCACATAAATGCTGGGGAAAACGAAAAACAAAGTCCCCTTTTCATGTATAGGAACCTTCCAATAAAAAATAATTAAATTAAAATTTTAAATAAATATTCGGCTTTGCGAAATCAATATACATAATATACCAAAATTTCAGTTTTGTTGCTTGATACGGACAGACAGACGACAGAGTGACAGCAATAGGGTTCTGTTTTTAACCCTAAAAAATACATGTAACAAATTACTCTCGAAACTTAATTGCATAAATATTTTTATCGAACTGCATGGTGTGCCTGCTGCCTGCCATTCTCAACATGTTATTACCTCGTCTTGTCTCAGTAACACTCCAATGTCATGTTGGCAACTTAGCTTTTTTTTGCTCCGATACTTACAATATAATCGCTTGCTAATGGATACGACTCTTACATATGAAATGGCATGTAGCATGGCATTGCACAGTTTTTTTCTGCAGTATTAACGTCGTAATTAAAATTGTAATTAATGAAATAACCCATTACTTTGTTCTCTAAGCCATGTTGTTATTTTATAGCGTGTAGAAAATTAGTAGAGCAAAATTCAAATGCCGCATGATTTTTTTGTCTTGTAAGAGAAGGGCTAAATAGATTCAGCAAAATAATTTGTGAGCCTGGTTTCAGAGTAAAATAATAGGTAGGTATCTACGAATTTCACGAATATTTATACACTTATCAGGAATTCACCCTTCTCCTAATTGCCAGAGCCTAGTTGTGAAAATAGCCAATGCAGCAGAAAAGTGTGCCACTCCAGCCATCGTCACTTTGTCGGGCTGAAACTAATTCCCTAATCCATGCACCCTGAAAACAATTTTTTTATAAATAAGTACGACAGATAACACCACTTCACCTGATCTTAAGTGTCGGTGGGGTGCAGACGCGAAGATAGCTGGTACAGCAGTTCTGCCACACCAGCCATCCTCATCCTGCCGAGCTGTATAATTCTTCTTTTTCAAACCTCTTTAAAGGATCTTGGGTTGTAGGCGGAAGATAACACGTGAGCAATCTAAGTATTTTATCTAAATAACAACAGAAACACAACAGAACACAAAGTTGAGTTTCAAGTGATGAGCGAAAAGTCTAATTGTCCAATATGCTCTTTCTCCCTATAGAGGCAGTAGAGGCTGTAAAGTAATTTAAAGCATCTGCTTAAAATTCTGATGAACCAGAAAGGAAATAAATCCAATAGCGTCAGTATATAATTTTAATTCAGATACTTGACAAATGTTACCACTTTTTATCAATCATATATGAAGATAATAATTAAACTGAAAGCGTCATGGAAAATGGAAATTATTTCGACCATCGACCGTTGAAAGCATCCTGATGCCATCAAATTATACTTACTGAAACACTAAAAATATCCAAGAACATAATTGCCGATTCCTCAAATGCCACTCCGTCATTCATTGTGATTAATAATGCTCAATATATTTACGATGACGGATTCCTTATAAGCACACGCGGGACCGGCAAAAATGTCCAAAGAGCCGGCTTGGGAGAAACAACGACGGGCAGCGGAGGGTTGAAAAATGCTAAATGTCCCATAAAAATATCTGGGAAGTCAATTTTGACGTGATAAAACGTTATTAAGCGTTAAGGGCAAGCCATGGTCTTTTTATCTATTATAATAATTTTAATACACCTACGTGACTGCTTTCGCTACGTTAATGAGGCCGAATTCGTTATAGCATATTTTTTATGTAATCGCATTGTCTTCGCAATTTATGACGTCCTGTCGATTTATGTAGTAACTGACTATACTAAACTTCATTTGGAATATTAAACTTCTGCCAGCCCACTGCCACTTCAGTTTGTTAATTCGGTGGGTTATATCGGTGACTTTGGTTCTTTTTTGTCGGATTACATTATTGCTGATGCGGTCATTCAGGGATACTCCGAGCATAGCCCTTTCCATAGCTCTCTGAGCGACTTTAAACTGATAGACTCGTCTAGCCAAGAGCGCCCACCGTGATATATATATATATATATATATATATATATATATAATACACAAGTTATTTTAAGCAGTGGATTATCAGTATCAAAATCGTTGACCCGGCATGAAATATATAATTATTGTGTTAAATTTAATGATAACGATCACGTTGATGAAAAAGAAAAATAAGTTACACTTCCTCTTAAGCATTCATTCTGCGAATACATCAACAGTTTGGAGTGGTGTAATTTATTAATTATTCGAAGAATTATTGAATTGTTTATTCTTACCGTGAAATATTCGTTGCTAAATTGCCATCTCGAAACGTCAGCGAATTAAAAAAAAGTAAAGAAACTATTTATGAAGAAGTGCAATAAAACTACGACGTAACTTAACTTAAATAGTATTACTTGAACAACAACTTGTTTTTTTTTTCACTAAATCTAGATGATAAACGATCACAATGGATTGACAGCCAACGATATAATTGGCCGCTCGATAGTTCTCGTGACAGGAGACTTGCCTGAGCCCCGGCAAGAAATTAATCGGCGAGAATGTCGTGCTATAACTCCTTGTTTGCTTTTAATTATTAATTTATATAGCTCTTTACGTCCGCTTTCAATTGAATGACCGTTTTACTCATTGTCATTTAACTGTTATAGCTCGAAGCTGTGAATTATTCACTCTTTATTAGGTCCGATATGTGGTAATGTTGGCCATTATATGAGCATTATCGTTTTTTTTTGTAATTACCGGCTGTTTGCGTTTTTCGAAGTTCTGCCCAAGCTCGTTATTTCTTTTTTCTCGTTTGAGGAACTTTTAAATTTTGCAGTTTTGAATTTTATCTTGATCAAGTATTTGAAATGTCGCCACGCTATGTCGTTAAGTATGTTGACATTGTAAGTAATATCAACATTTTCATATACTTTGAGGAAATTGGGATTGGAAGAAGATGCAACTTAGATACCTATGCATTGAAAAAATCTCAACAGGTGCGATCAGGACTCCAAAGTATCAATATATTTGCAATACAACGATCGTTTGGGTCCTCATCATCATCTCGGGGTGTCATCATCGGCGTGCTGGGAAACTGTACTGGACCAGGTGGTCCACTTCAGTAGTGGCGGGTTCGCGCTCCGTCATCTGGACGGAGTGGTCCTTGGGGTCCATCCTCCTCACTCTTCACACACCGCCCTCAGCGCGGTCAAGGCCTTTTTTTGGCGTAGGTGTAGCGACGCCATCATCTAAACAATCGCTGAAGGCTTCAGGTACCCTCATGATAACAACTTGATTTCTTTCCTTTGCTTTTAAATAACTAAGAAAATCCAAAACAGCCTCGGTCTTTCGGACCGACAGAAAACGTATTTCTTGAATGGAAATTTAGGGAGATTTCGTATTTTTTTTTGTTTTTATAAACCAACGAACTAACTAAAAACGGCTATCTAGTTAATTTATATGCGGTAGAAGTAGGAGCGAGAGGTAAACCAGCAAAATGTCTCTATAACCTTCTATAAAAACGTCGACCTGTCGAGAACTGCAATAAGTTCAATTTTGTAACGAGTAACTAAGGCTGCACTTTTAGACTTCTAGCATATATGGCTAGGTAGGGTGTGCAACTCCAGTAGTGAAGGTGAGCGTTGATGGGCAGCTCAAAGGAGGCCTCCTTAAACCTACACCTGGGTCGCAAGTCCCAGGAACTACTGAGAGTTACGATGAACCCGGCACCCACACGGTGAACCCATGGACTGCTAAGAAATCCATCTCTCTGTATTCACAGAAACGATGACGGTTCATAATAAAAGCTTGGTGCAATCGCGGTTACTTGTATTATACACCTCCATTACACTACTCGCGAAGTTACCCGAGGTTGAGCCACAGAATACTTAGATACTACGTACAGACTGCCAACTGCAGAACATTTTTGGAAGTGAAAACTTCTTTAGCGGTGTTGTTTTGTATGGGTAAAAAATGTTAAACTGGCCTCAGGTTAAACACGTGGGCTGATCGCATCATGACACACAATAAAATTGGAAAGGTTGTTGACTTTCAACATATTGGACGAAACATAGTAATATTTTATTTTACCATATTATAATAATAATGCTTTTTTTTACAATAGGTGTCGCTAGGTGCGCTTAAATGTGATTCATGTAAGTTGATTTCATTACAATAGATGTCGCTAAGTGCGCTTAAACGTGATTCATGTAAGTTGATTTTTCTGAGAGATAAACTTTTTTAATGTAATATAAATTGTCATGTTTGTGTACGATAGCGCAATAAATAAATATTGTATTCTACCACATACATGATAGTACTTTTATACTGATAATTAAAGCAATTCGTGCAAAATTATTTCATAACCATTCCAAAATATCAAAAATGCACAACGTTAATATTCAAGTTTTCACTTCTCCCGGCACTTCCGGAGTGCAACCCGTCGTTTTTTTCTGTACTTAATTCTAAGTAGTATGTGGCTCAACCTCGGGTAACTTCGCGAGTAGTGTATTGAAAGTATTAGTCTTATGCCCTTCTCCACATCCAACTTCAAATTGACACATGGCGAACAAAACTATACATTTTTGTCCTATAAAACAATTGAAGTTTTTCGCTTAAGAAATAATAATGTAGACCCGGACTTATTCAGAAGAACAATGTATGATGATAATTAATTAATAACTGGCTTCAAAAACCAGCATTATAATTCTTCAATAATTCTTGTGCATCCTGAAGAATGAAGTTCACATTATAATTGGGATGGCCAAGGTGTTCGATCCGCACCACTGGTTCTAATTGTTATTGCCAGTCGTATATATAACTTACAAATGAGAACACTAGCAATTAAACAGTTATATATGACTACACCGAGTGCGTAGCCTTTAAAGGAAAGACTCGTATTTAATGCATAAACTTTCTACCAGTACTTAATCGTTGAACGATTTGCAATGCAAAATTGAGTAAGATCATAAAGATAAGCTTAATTGAAATGTTTGCTTTTATATCCCTGTTGGATTTCGCAATATATTTACAAAATTATTTGAGTCTCCGATTTCAATATATAAGCTAGGGTTTTGATATATCCTTCTTTTAACTCATTAATTAAAATGATGTTTTTTTTATGATTCACTGTATTTTACACGAACAAAGAAATTTAGTGACTCATTTATTTGTCGTACTATTCGTAAATGGAATTCTTTACCCGCGCACGTGTTCGCTCCTTCCTATAATCTGGGGTCCTTTAAGAGAGGCGTGAAGAAGCATTTTTGCAGGCCGGCAAGGTGAGGATGGTTGGTGTAGCAGTTTATAACTGCTGTACCAGCTATCTTCGCGTTTGGACTTTATTACCACTTAACATCAGGTGGGGTAGAGTCAATTGCCTACCTCGCTATAAAAAAAAAACATGAAAACGATAAGTCAATTAAAAACAAACAAAATCACCATAACAACATATTTAAAAAACTATTAGAAAGGAAAAAAAATTTTAATACAAAAAAGTTTTATATTCGGATTTACAATACTGCTAATATTATAAATGTGAAAGTTTGTATGTATGTTTGTTACTAAGTTTAGCACGCATATATGTATATACCAGGTTCAGGATAAAGGAAACTTTTTATTCCTCTAGGATGACGCCGAGTTCAAAAAACTAAAGTTATGGAGGACGAAGTCGCGGGTGGCCCCTAGTGAAGAAATATAATTACTAAGTATTCTGTATGATCTCAAAGCAACCAATCACTACTAAATATTCTAATAGTGTTACTCAGACTTAAAGTAATATAGCAAAATAACTAAGTGTTATAGTTAGTTTAATATAACTCCGAGTCTTCTGAACGGTTTGCGTTGTAGCACCATGCGATATGCATGTTCTTTTTTCTGGAGTTCCAGCATCCAGCTTCCCTTCAAAAAGCGGTTAAAGTTTTTCGTTCATGTGCCGGCATGAAGGGACGCAGGAGTCATACCCTTGATGCTACAAGTGGCCAGGGGAGGTAATGACCACTTTTCATCAAGTGGACTATCAGCTCGCTTGCCTGGATAAACGTACTCGTAAATAATGTTCTTTATTGACCCGTCTTTACTCGTATAAGCAAAACAACAAACACAAAAACTAAAAATCATACATTTTCTCACAGAATGTTAATGAAATTTTTGATTTTACGTATAGATTATAAATGTGGCAACTAAAGATTTCGAATGTGTTTTATTCCAGTACTAATACACAGTCAGGTCATAAGTATTGTCACACAATAAAAAAAAATCTTTTAGAATGCTGGCCACAAAAAAGTTTATGGGATTCGAATTTCGAATTGTTCACGATAATAAATATAAATATTTTAAAGAAAAGTTTACTAGAAAAAAATGTCCTGGTCCGCGTGGATTTTTTTCTAGTAAACTTTTCTTTAGATTTAAACTTCTAGCAGTTAAAATGCTTAAAAAAAAATCATATGTATACTTTTTAGAATTTTACTCATTTTTAAATATGGAGTGGACGCTTAAATAAGACCGTGTTGCAGTTATTGTTGCATCGTTGCGGTTACGCGCCAATTCAAATTTTAGACATACTGAAAAATTTGAATATAACCAAAAGATTAGTTTATCGTACCATTAAACGATACAATGAAGACTCTAGTGTAGATGACAGGTCAAGAAGTGGTCGCCCTTGGTCTGTTAGGACTCCAGGAGTGATAAAAGCTGTGAAGGCGCGAATTCTAAGAAATCCCAAACGTAAGCAGAAACTGTTGGCCCTTCAGATGGGGTTAAGCAGAACCACGGTGAAAAGGGTAATAAATGAAGACTGAGGGCTTCGGGCATATCGAAGACAAACATAACATCGTTTGAATGCTCGTCTAATGGACCTGAGACTGAAGACATATTTTTTACCGTAGAAGAGAGCTACAATGAACAAAATGATAAGGTGTACGCACACAGTAGTGAAGAAGCGAGCATCCATATTCCGCGTGTCCAACGAGGTCATTTTCCATCCTCGCTCATGGTATGGTTGAGAGTTTCTTATTGGGGCTTAACAGAGGTACATTTTTGCGAGAAAGGTGTAAAAACGAATGCAGTTGTGTATCAAAATACAGTCCTGACGAACCTTGTGGAACCTGTTTCTCATACCATGTTCAATAACAGGCACTGGGTATTCCAACAAGATTCGGCGCCAGCTCATAAAGTGAAGAGCACACAAGACTGGCTGGCGGCGCGTGACATCTACTTCATCCGGCACGAAGACTGGCCCTCCTCCAGTCCAGATTTGAGTCTGTTAGATTTCAAGATATGGCAACACTTGGAGGAAAAAGGCTCAAAGCCTCATCCCAATTTAGAGTCACTCAAGACATCCTTGATAACGCAGCCGCCGATATTGACATGGACCTCGTTCGTGCTGCGATAGACGACAGGCCGCGACCACAGACAGCAGACCGCAGATTGAAGGCCTGTATTCAAAATCACAGAGGTCATTTTGAATAAACTTTATTGTCATAAGAATCTATGAACTTCATTTTGGTATATAAATGGTTACCTAATGAATAAACTTGTTTCAATTATTTTATATTAAACATGTGACAGAATTTATGATCTGACTAGGTACATCATGATTTAGAATTTGATGAAATATTTGAGTACTGCAGTCGAGTCCAGATATAAAAGTAACAGTTATATAGGGTACAAAGAAAATTTAAAGAAGACATTTCGTTTATTCTTTTACTAGAGT
The DNA here is from genome assembly GCA_902850365.2 of Chilo suppressalis. Classification (NCBI taxonomy): domain Eukaryota; kingdom Metazoa; phylum Arthropoda; class Insecta; order Lepidoptera; family Crambidae; genus Chilo; species Chilo suppressalis. Next base: position 24,771,987 of record OU963901.1, on the reverse strand, counting down.
ACTGTAAATATAGCTAAAGCTACAAAAATGTGCCTTACCTAAACTAACCTAACTTGACTGGGAACATGGAAATTTTACCCACCAACAAAAATACCACATCACAATATCACTGTCCTTTTTTGTAAAATAGAGGTTACTTCCCCAGACGGACTTGCCAATTGGGCGAGATATTTGCTATGCCCTTGGGCCTTTCAACTGCGGCATAAACATATAACAATAGAAACCATTGCTAATCTGAAAGGAGATTTATCAAGCTTTATTTAAAGTGGGAATGAGGTCGAAGATTGCTGGAAGACTAAGACGGAATCCGATTTTGAGAACTTGTATAAAACTTTTGGACCGAAAAAATCTTCCCATAACTTTGCTTTGCAGGAAAATGTATATTGTACGTATTTCATTCAGAGAAGTGTATTTCTATATAGTGTTGTATCAGAAGTTGTATGAATACCTGAATTCTCGGTAACTTCTTATAAATACCTTTTCAAAAGTTTAGTAGGTTTAATGTGTCAAGAGCATCAGAAAGGACATAACCAGTAACAGAAGACATGACAGTATAACGCAGGTTAATTAACATTAAAACGTTTAACAGTTTTAACGATGGTTTTACATGACCAAGATGAGGAGGTATCACCATTCCTGATTTTTTTAAAAACCGTTTAAATGCGGAATTACATTAACATCGGCGCGATGAACACTTTTTTTTTATAGAAACCGACGTTACCGAGAACTCATTAGTACGTGTGCACCCTGCTGGGAACCAAACTGGCTACCGTGTATGCTTTCTAACCAAGCTCTCTTTGGCATTCATCGGGAATTCACGGCGGTCCATTAAGCTCGTTCCTTAGAAATCTTTAGCAAAATTTTTTGTGTGCAAGTGATCGTGTGCATGAAGAATATGTCGTTGAATCATGTAGATTTCGATCACGGAATCTTAAAAAAAAGTGGGCATGGTTCGCGTGTGTAAACAATTTTTGGAGCGCTAATTTGAAGAGAACAATTCAAAGTGACACTAGACTAACGATAATTAGTTTTTTTCCTTTTTTTAGGCACCTTCATTACCGCGTCTTGTTTCTTTTTAGTACCGAATCTGTAATAATCATTTATAATATTAGTGGGGTAAGTTGTTTATTACAAATGAGAAGAAGTACGTAAGACCGAGTCGAAGTCGAGTCTACAAGTTTGTAAATACCAATCTGAACGAATGTCATACAACGTTTTTCAACACATTTGCGTGAAAACAGTATGGCGCCACATGCGGGTGGTGAAAATTAGGGACAAATAAAAATAAGAACAGGGTTCTGGGGTCTAAAATAAATATATACAAAAAAAAAGAAAGAAAATTATAATAAAAAATACGAGTGCGGGATTTGAACCGACGACCGCGGTGATGCGTCGAACGTTGGTCCCGTGTCAAAAATTTAACACACTACGCCGTTTCGATCGATACTAAAAGACGAAAATTGTGTTCATATGCACTGTTCTCAGGTTATTTTCGTTATGGAATTTCTTGATTCGGTCGCCGCGCTTAAAGCGCGCGATAAAATCTGTGCAATAGCTTAAAATTTATCGCACGCTGCTTTGTATGGCCCGTAATTTTGAACTTTTGAACAATGTACATATACAACCTCTGTAAACGTATTTTTTGAGCAAATTCGTTGAAAAAAAATCTTTACCGAGAACAACTTCTTGACCGCCCCGGTGAGGGCGCGGTATCGTTTCGTTTTTTATACTACAGGTCTGTTTGCAGGAGTAACGAGACGGACGAGTCGAATGGTTCGGCAGCATTGGGAAGCACTCGGTACAGAGAGCTCCTCTCGGTAAAAAATGTGTACCGTAACTACTCAATGAGGAAGCTCTCATTTAAATCACCTATATTTCATTCCTCAGTAGCTCGATGGCGTAAGTGGTTAGCGTGTTCGGTTGCGATCGTTCAAGTAAAGCAACTTTCGCATTGGTCGGTCATTGGATGGGTGACCAAAAAAATTTACTATCTTGAGCTCTTCCGAGCTTTGGAAGAAGAAGAGGTTAAGCCGTTGGTCCCGGCTGCATCTGCAGTCGTTAGCACCCATCAGTCCGCACTGGGCCCGCGTGGTGTGTCATGACCCAAAACTCCCTTTTCCATCCATAGGGAAGGCCTGTGCCCCAGCAGTGGGGACATTAATAGGCTGATGATGATGATGATGATATTTCATTACGTACTCGGTTAACTACTATTTATTTAATCTGTACAGATTCGGCACAGAAAAGATGACGTCACGAGCCCGCACCGATCTAGTGAGGAAATCGCCTTACTGGAAGTAGGTTTAAGCAACAATGGGAGTTTATCGCTCGACAGTTGGTCGAATATGACTTAAGACCTTACCATACATCTTACCTTAGTCCTTACCATTTATAAGAAAACTTTATATTTATATGATGATTTTTAAGTGCATCTATTATTTTTCTACACCATATCAGGAATGAATTTAATGACTTACTGGCCTTACAATTCCAAAGCGCAAAATAACCCTAAAACACACAAACTACTACACCATTATACACAATGAAAAATTCATGGTTGGGTGACAATTTGCCTAGAAATAGAATACTATAGTCATCTCAACATTAATCAAAATAATTTTTATGATTACTTTAAATGGACATCGAAATATTAGAGTCTGTGCGGAAAGAGAATGGGATTTAGATTGGAGGGCGCTGTAGTGTTTTTCTATCGTATTTGTAAGGTTTTACCCCTTTTAGGCATGATTAAAAATAAAAAACGCAAGAAATCATAACAACAAACAAATCCGTATCAAACCAAAACTTTGACGTTTTACAGATTGATTGCAAAATAAAAATCTTAATGTTAGTTCCGTTTTTCGCCACGCCCATTCTCTTTCCGCACAGATTCTAGCCAAGTTATTAACTTCAATTGTCTACTTAGGAAAAAAAATACTTTTCTTTGACGCATCAAAAAATAAGTAGCTGTTTCATATTCATAATATTTCCATTCGAGTACCTGTTTCATGTTTTATAACCTTATTGTGTACCTTTGCTAGCTTAAATACGTATCCTTAAAAAGAAACGTCATAGATTTCCCTCATGTTTCACAGTTTCCATGAAACGACGTCTGCGGTACGCCTATTGTGTCCACCGAAGGTATGTATGAATAGGCCATTAAAATGACCGACCAGGTGGTATTTCCTTAACATACATAAACGGGTGATGGTAATGAATTTATTCACATCTCATTCTTTTACTTACTTCGCATGATGGTATGTCACTTTTTGCCATTCTTACAGAAACTAGTTCACAAGCATCTCAGACAGAAACAATTTCATTTGTAAATACCTGTTGTAAAAACAGTAATTAATGTGCATTAGTTAATTAAAGACATTCGAAATAAGTTTAACAAAATTCCTTAAAAGCACAAATTGGCAATTGTATTTCAAAACACTACTTGATAATTAATTACTCTTACAATAAAAATAGTTTAATCGAGAGAGCCGTCAGTTAAGAGGGAGCAAAACAGGTTTTACCTTGGAATATTTTTAGCTCCCATCTGCTGACGAAACGTTTCTCATGAAAAGACTGAAGCAAATAGATTTCCCGGTCCCGGCTGCATTTGCAGTCGTTAGCACCCACCAATCCGCACTGGGCCCGCGTGGTGGGTCATGGCCCAATCTCCCTATTCCATCCATAGGGAAGGCCTGTGCCCCAGCAGTGGGGACATTAATAGGCTGATGATGATGATGATGATGAAATAGATTTATAATATTCAAGCTAAGAACTCACTGCGCGTTTTCTCTCGCACCCGCCGCAGCTATGTGAGCGCAACTTTCATAGAATGTAAAATTTTAATTATAAGTAAAACGCAAAAGCAAAAAATCATGTTGCGATTTACGACTACAGATCGCGTGGTACGCGATTCCCCGCAGCCGAGGCGACTGCGGAACCGCATAAAACTGCGGTCGTCTGAGTTTTGAATTAAAACAGCGCTGCGTAAGTTCTTTGCCTCAGTGTCCCATTAATGCGAAAATTATGCCCCCCAAAGATACATAGGGTAGAAGATGCGGGTTTTTTTTAAATATATAGCCAGGTAGGCAAATTACTCTACCCCACCTGATTTTAAGTAGTGATAAAGTCCAAACGCGAAGATAGATGGTACAGCAGTTATAAACTGACACACCATCCTCACCTTGCCGGCCTGCAAAAATGCTTCTTCACGCCTCTCTTAAAGGACCCAAGATTATAGGAAGAATTCCACTTACGAATAGTACGACTAAGAAACGAGTCACCAAATTTCTTTGTTCGTGTAGGAATAGTGGCCACAGTAAGTCGGTGGCAACGTAGGCCAGCCAGCGTGGTCATCTGAAGAAAATGTGATGGAGTGATAAGGGAGAATAACTCCTCAGAACACTCGCCGTGGTATAGTCGGTAGAATGCGCCACATCGCGGCGTAATTGTAGAGACTCAAGTTTGTTAGTTACCTCTTCATCGCCAGTGATGCGGGCAGCGCGCCGCTGCAACCTATCCAAGGGTTAAGATTAAGCGACGTGCAAGTGATACTCTGATATCGGAAGAGTCTGTAGACTATAATGAGCACTTACCATCAGGCGGTGTCTTTCGTTTGCCACTGATTTTCTACTAGAAAAAATGATTTTAGTTTATTATTACACTGGCTGTCCGGAAGACAGGTGCAAAGCTTTAAAGGGAAGCTCGGCATTATTTGTTACATTTCGGTTACTTTTACCAAAAGTCATGAACCTTGGGATAAATAAAAATGACACATTTTAGAAAAAGATGGCTTAATTGTGGGTTACCTATAATGTGAAGTGATGGCGCTGCCTTGCAGCTTAAGAATGGGTAGAAGAATTTCGACGCGGTCCGTGAGGGCCGCGGTAGCATAATTGGTCAGTGCATTCGCCCGGATTGCGAAGGGTGCGGGTTCGAGTCCCGTCTGCTGCCTGGTCCGCGTGGATTTTTTTCTAGTTATATTTTTTTTAGATTTAAACATCAAGCAATTACATGCTTTAAAAATAATAAAAATTATAATGTCTTAAATGTTTTCTTTTTAAAGCTTTACACAATCTTCCAATCACTGTTTTTTCAACGCCTAGTCGATCGTGTCCTGTCTACATAACTAATACGCGACACAGCTGTCTTATTATTTTGAAATAGTGTCCGATCAGATTGTAGTTCGTTTGTTCCGTCATCGATAAATTACACAATTCATACTGTGATAAATAGCCCAGTAATCGCACAAAAACTTACTTCGCCAGCATGAACACACGGTGCTGCAGAATCAACAACATAAATATCACGATGCAAGTCAAACTCAAAATTATTAATAAAATTAGTCCTTCCTTGCCTGGGAATCGAACCCGGCCCGTCCTTGTAGCAGGCAAGGTTTCAACCACCGAAGCTTGTTGATAAGATCTGATTTCTTTACAAATAATCAAAAATGTTTTGCGACATGCTAAAGCTGTACAAAAAAATACGTAGAGATGTAATAAAAGATTCACTTTGAATCAGAGAGACGAACTTCTTAGCAATCCACGGATTCACCGTACGGGTGCCGGGTCCATCGTGTGGGAGAGAGAGAAACTCTGAGCAGTTCCCGGGACTTGCGACCCAGGTGTAGGTTCAAGGAGGCCCCTTTAAGATGTGCATCAACGCTCACCTTCACTGCTCGAGTTGCCTGCCCTTCTTAGCCAAATTTCATAGGAGCCTGGTAGTGCAGACTCAGTTACTCGTTCCAAAATTGAACTTACTGCAGTTTTCGAGGTTCAAGGAGGCCCCCTTTAAGATGTGCATCAACGCTCACCTTCACTGCTCGAGTTGCCTGCCCTTTTTAGCCAAATTTGATAGGAGCCTGGTAGTGCAGACTCAGTTACTCGTTCCAAAATTGAACTTGGTCTTTTAGAAGGTTATAGAGAGATTTTTCTGGTAAACCTCTCGCTCCTAATTCTTCCGTATATAAATTAGATAGCCATTTTTGATTAGTTCGTTGGTAAGATCGTAATATTTATTCAATTTTATTGTGTGGTCTTTCGGAATGTTAGTTTCCTACGGTACAGTAAGCTCTATTAGTACTATATGTTTGATGTGCCTAGATAAGAGGAACATGTCCGGCCTGGATGACGAAACACCAATATCCTCTGGTACTTTATAGTGCTTTCATACGTCCACTCAGGTGCAGGATTTAGAAAGGCTTGCTTTTCGAGTTAAGAGCCCTTTTACAAAATTAGGCGCGTAGGTTTTTTGCACTAGTATATATAGCATTTTACGGGTGATGTTTCGAGTCTTATAAAATAGTTATTAATGAATTAATTATCGAAAGATTTTGATAGCAATTCCATTTAATTCAATATCAAAAGACGAGGTAAACCTGCATTATTTTTTGGGAAAACTCACGGAGATTAGATGTTTTTTTTGATAATTAATGAGATGAAAAATCTAAATTCTAATATATTATGTTGCAACAAACACATATTTTTTATTTCGTAGTAATTAATTTGATCTTATTTATTGAACATTATTGAGAGATAGAGGCGTTTATAGTTGTGCAGTAGAACGATCAGTACAAAAAAAGGAAAATAGTATTTGCAAATATTCTCCATTAACTTACAATAGGAACTTTTACTTCTATTGGAAATAATCAAAATATTTTCTAGGGGGGTAAACGAGGCGCTCAAAATTTACGATTTTTTGCAAAAAATGTGAAAGGATTCTTAACAGTAATTTGTTTTTATTTGTGGTTAATTATTTTTGGACTCTACCAACTGCAAGACTTGCTGCGTCAATATATATGCTTTGACGAACTACGAGTATTATTATAATAGGTACTATAACAATAATGCACTGTTTTATAAATTAGTTGATACTTATCTGAAAGTTATTGGTGAGCTGGTTAGTGAGAAATAATTGTTTTAAAGAAGAAATATAAAAATAGATTAATACCCATGTTTACTACTGCAACTACTACCTACTATAGTTGCCTGCAATTCCAATTGAATTTATACCTCAATAGAAATGGCTTCTTTACATTAAAATCTAAAATACAAATATTAGTTTTAAATTGATATCAACATTTTTAATACTGGATTGCAATGTTCTGCTGATGGATTAAACTAACCATTATGACCTAATTTTTTTAAGTTAACCATTTACAAAAATTTGCGCAGTCAAATACGAAATAAATTGCATAACTTAGAAACGATTATAATCTAAAGAAAATATATAACTAGCAAAAAAACCAAGCGGTACAGGCAGCAGACGGGATGCAAACCCGCACCCTTCGCTATCCGGGCGTATGCACTGACCAATTATGCTACCGCGGCCCTGATGGCCGCGTCGAAATTCCACTAGCCATTCTTAAACTGCAAGTAGCGCCATCTTTTCGCATTCTAGATAAGCCACAATGTCCAATGTCGAATGGCGGGTTCGAGTCCCGTCTGCTGCCTGGTCCGCATGGAATTTTTCCAGTCATATTTTCTTTAGATTTAAACATCAAGCAGTTACATGCTTAAAAAAAAATATAACTTTTATAATATTATTTTCACGTAATCAGTTGTTTGTATCAAACATTTCTCACAATTGAATGCATTCAATCTTTCCGTTAACAAAGATTAACAGGCTCAATTTCAATCCTTATATTGACTATTCGCGGATCACCTATGTTACATACAGTCGTACACGTCATAAACGGGCCAGCTTAAGACGCTGGCGACACTCGATCGCGTTATTTATCGTGGCGCGATAAAATTATAATCATTATTTACGGCCGTCGTCGGAGCACTTGCATTATTCATCGAAGGCGTTGCGTCTCGCTACGATTTACTGCGTATTGTTGCTGCATCAACGGCATCGCAGTGTTCGCACGCCGCTTGCGAAACCCCAAGGGTGTTTATGTTGTGTAACTGCTTGATTTGTCACATCGACGGAGTGTGTGCAGCTGAGTTTTAGTTTAATGAAAAACTTAAATGTTTTGACTTTTGGGTTGCTTGCTTATATTGCCAAATTGATTGACGCTTCATATCAAAAAGAAAACCAAATGCCTAAGTACCCTTAGCACGAACCAATATCGAATTCGTATCGTTTGCGAGTCCGAAATGTCATTGTCAAATGTGTACTGATTTTAAGTTCTCGTTACGTACTTTGTGCCGCTGCTGTTCAAGTTTCCATACAAAATTTGACATTGACATTTCGGTTTGCAAACTATTCGAGTGGTCGCTCGTAAGTATCTTTACAATGAAAAAGAAGACAAATGAAATTGTAGTTTTACGTATAAAATTTACACCATAAAGTATTTTTTTTAAATCTCTTTGTTATCAGGTATTCAAAAGTCAACACTTAAGTATTTACCGAAATACACTCCCTTCTTTTTAATGTAGGTATCTGACTCAAGCTTAACATACATTACTCGCCCTAGCAATTAAGATGTCTGACCTGACAGCACTTGGACACCAGTGAGCTCTTTCATGCAACGATACGACGGACGATGGCAATCTTAATTAACGGGGATGTCTAAAATTAAATGCTTGAATTGAAACGTTAATTACAGCTATCGTGATGAAGTTGTTAAAGAGGTCGAGTAACATGATTGTAAACAATGTAGTTTTATAGAGACGACATTAATTTTATGCAGCTTTGTTTTTTACAGTGAGATAATTAGTTCGTTGGATAGATTGTACGCATTTGATTTATTTTCTAATTATTGTGATTGGATTAGTACCTAAACTTAATATAAAAGATGGCATGGCAAAAATAGCGATGAAACCATGTGAAAATTTTGAATTATTCAGGCTTAAAACATAATATAAAAAAATGGGTGCGTGTACTTATGTAGGCGCGTGAGAAGTTATCCTTCTTTGGCATCGTTTAAAATTAGTTTTTAATTGCATGCAAATAATTAATTACAATAAATTAATAAAAAGTCTGGAAAAGGACACAGTCAATAAAGTTCAGTTTAATTTGAAAAAATAAATAAATAATCAAAATATTCAATTAAAATCGCTACTGAATATAATTTATTAGAACATATGTGATTTGCACTTCTATGAAACTCAAACACGTATTCCGAATATACAAACTAGAAACATGTGGATAAATATTATAAATATGAATACCTATAACTGTTACTTTATTACAAAAAATAAAGATGTGGTTTTTGGTTCTACTACACCAATGGTCAAGAGATGGCGCTGTAGTCTCCTGAATCGCGCTTTGGTTCCGTTGTTCCAGATTAATAAATACTTTTGATAGGCCTTCACAATGCAGTCGCTAAAGCGACCAACTTCATGCTGTTAAAATTTTGTGTTACAGTGATGTGCGCGCATCTTAAAATTTCACTCTCATCATTTTTTCATAACGCTCCTAAAGAAGTATAACTTCAAAAAGCGTTTCAGCCTTCGCCGAGTTACCCTTCAACTTTCATGCTCGTCGGGAAGAGCTGCGCACGCTTCCCACACATATATAGTCGTGTGACGCTCGTGACGTATTTCTGTTTCATCTTTTCCACAGAATTTTTCCATTTACACCCCGCCCGAAAAGTAGTTTCAAATAAAAAATAACGACGGGTTGCACTCCGGGAGTGCCGGCAGAAGTGAAAACTTGAATATTAAAGTTGTGCATTTTTGATATTTTGGAATGGTTAGGGAATAAATTTGCAAGAATTGCTTTAATTATCAGTATAAAAGTACTATCATGTATGTGGTAGAATACAATATTTATTTATTGCGCTATCGTACACAAACATGACAATTTATATAACATTAAAATGTTTCTCTCTCAGAAAAATCAACTTACATGAATCACGTTTAAGCGCACTTAGCGACATCTATTGTAAAGAAATCTACTTACATGAATCAAATTTAAGCGCACCTAGCGACAACTATTGTAAAATAGTACATTACGATACGCGTGACCTAAGTTGCCTATTACTGCACGGCGTGAAGTTAGCGCCCGAGCGGAGCGAGGGTGCTAAACGCCGTGCAGTAATAGACAACTTAGGCCACAAGTATCGTATACTATTTTATAGCAAGTGTGACATAAACCCGCCCCGGACGCGGGCAAGAGGGGGGTTCGGTTGCGGGATGCGATTAGTGTTTTGAAAGTAAAATTCATGTATTGCAATCACAAAGAATTGCAATACAGACTGCAAGTCAAACTCTGAAAAGAAAGAATTCCGGTTCAGATTACCATTTTGAAAATATATTTCAAAAGGAAAAAATCAAATATCATTACAACAAAATAACCTAACCTATCGCTAATTTGTCATTTGTTTGCTGTGAGTTTTTAAGCTCCAAATGACATTTAGATGTGTTTCCTTTTATTTTTTCTACATGAGTGAAGTTGGTCAATTCATTTACACACCGTGCAGAAATAAGCAACTTAGGTCACGGAAAAGCGTGCGTAAAGTGCGGGTTTAGGTCACACTGTGCTATAAAATGCATTTTCTTCGCAATAAAGCTGCCCCGTGGACGTCCTAGATAGAGTCTTATTATTATAATACGATAAAATAAAATATTACTATGTTTCGTCCAATATATTGAAAGTCAACAACCTTTCCAATTTTATTGTGTGTCATGATGCGATCAGCCCACGTGTTTAACCTGACGCGAGTTTGACATTTTTTACCCATACAAACGTGTACAACGCCGCTAAAGAAGTTTTCACTTCAAAAATTGTGGCGGTGTAATAAAAGTTTCACTTTCTTATTATTCCCGGTAGTATTTTCCTAATGAAAAAGAATTGAAAAACGTGATCAGAATATTTCAACAGCAAAAGCAAACGTACAACCGCAAACGTATTAAAGATTAAGTTTTAGCAAGGTCTGAATCCCATCATAAGATTGCAATGACGCTGTAACTAATTCAAATATGTAATCACATTTAATTTATCAACTCACAGCATATATCGTGTCGTGAGTTAGAAGCGAGCTTTTATGTTGAACTTATCTCTCAAAGAGAAAATGCAAATTGCTCCATCCGATTAACAGGATTCGTGTTTGTTATCCAGCGTGTTGGATAGATTGATGACTTTAATACAATTTTGCTTTTAGTTTGATTAGTAACATATTTTTAAATGGCTATCATAATGATTTCTTATTTAAAAATTATGCACTGCAATCTTCTATCTATATATATATATATATATATAAATCTCAAAGGTGACTGACTGACTGACATAGTGATCTATCAACGCACAGCCCAAACCACTGGATGGATCGGGCTGAAAGGCATGCAGGTAGATGTTATGACGTAGGCATCCTTTAAGAAAGGATTTTGATCAATTCTACTCCCAAAGGGATAAAATAGGGAATGAAAGTTTGTATGAAACTTTGCCAATTTTAAACCGATCGGGCTGAGACTTTGCATGTAGGTATAAGAAGAATCATAGATGAATGTCATTGTGTATAATACAAGCCTGAGAACAAAAACTGTAGTCTACACTTCAGCTCTACACCGAAGCGAAGCGAGGGCGGGCCGCCAGTGTGGCATAAAGGTCATGTTAAAAGTGATAGTTTAACTAATATGACTTTAGATAGTAGTCAATATTTTTTTTAATCCATAGCAATATCATTTAGAAAGTTACCTATGGCAAATTACATTAATCACATCTATTTCGCAATATAAACTGAAACCTAAATCTATAAATCAAGTCGTACCAATAACTTGGAATAAAGTTGGCATTTATTTATGTCCTCACACAAAAACAATTTTGCTTTTAGTTTGATTAGTGACATATTTTTGGATGGCTATCATAATGCTGACTTACTTAAAAATTATGCACTGCAATGTGGCATAAAGGTCATGTTAAAAGTGATAGTTTAACTAATATGACTTTAAATAGTAGTCAAATTTTTTTTAATCCATAGCAATATCATTTAGAAAGTTACTTATGGCAGATTACATTAATCACATCTATTTCCCAATATAAACTGTAAACAAAATCTATAAATCAAGTCGTACCAATAACTTGGAATAAAGTTGGCATTTATTTATGTCCTCACACAAAAAAATACCATTTAAAACTTAAAGACTTGCTTGAAAATGACTTTTTTGCACCAAAGCAGAAATAAAACAATAGCACCAACGTCGCTAATTGGCCAGCTAATTAACGAACACCTTTCGGCCATCAATCAAACAGCTGGCGAAGTGTAAAAAAATTGGAGGCCAAAAGAAATGACGGTGAATTTTGCCCTAAGTCATTAAGGCGAAACGGTTTTGCTCAGCAAACACGACCACATCGCTGTGTGAAATGTACATCGCCCGTTTCGCAATAAACCTTTTAGTACTTATAATTCAGAAAGCTTCTTCGTAAAGGGTGAAATTGAGAATATCGTTCGTGTAACATTTCAGAGCTATGTATAAAGAGGCGAGTTTGACAAGTCAAGTGACGGTATGGAAAGTGATGAATGGATAAGCTGTCCGAATCATGACAAATGGACACTTGCGGCTCACAAGAAATGGGTTATGCAATGAGAAAATCGCCTGAAGTCATTTTGGGCAGCGCTTAATTGACTTGTAACGAGTTGTGACAGTAAAGGTGAAAATGTTTTGTAACCTGCAGCAAGAAGACTTTGTATGGAATGTTCTTATTTGCTTGGCTGTTTCATATAGCCTAGTCGTTCATCTTTTAAAAGTGAAACTGTTATTACATCAACAGACGGACACAATTTTTTTCCTTCATCTTTAGCATGTCGTATAACATTTTTAATTGTTATCCAATTCAGACCTTATCACCAAGCATCAGGGGTTCAGTGGTGGAAAGCTCACCTCCCTACTGCGGCGGTCTGGGTTCAAATTCGAGTCGAGGTAGGAGGAGGAAATTTCACTTGCATCGTGGTTTCATAAATCCACAACATACTTTTTATGGAAATAATAACTGCATAATGTTACGTTGCAGTTAATCATATTCAAATTCGCAGACAAGTGCAAATATCTAATTTAATATTTGTGGTTTTTGCTGGTACCATACCAACCTTATGGTGTTCCATATATATGGGCCTTTTGAGTCCGGTTATAGACCGGGCCTACCCCCAGTCGACGCTTCTGTCTACTGCTGATGTAGTTGCTACCACTGCTGCTTTTTCCACAACTGTTGCTGCCTACTAACCTGCCACCATCCTTACTGCTTCAGATCCTGCGACTAAATATTTATTATACCTACATAAATGTTACTAATATTCTTCTAGCTTTACCAACGACTGGAAAAATCGGTGTATGCTTCAATGTATCAGAAACTTTATAATTTATATCTAGAAATCTGTTTCATTGTCAGAAAGAAGGAGTTTAACTCGTATACCATTATTTTTAATGTACATACAATTCTTTCAATAAAAAATGGATGCGTGTACTTATGTAGGCGCGTGAGAAGTTATCCTTCTTTGGCATCGTTTAAAATTAGTTTTTAATTGCATGCAAATAATTAATTACAATAAATTAATAAAAAGTCTGGAAAAGGACACAGTCAATAAAGTTCAGTTTTAATTTGAAAAAATAAATAAATAATCAAAATATTCAATTAAAATCGCTACTGAATATAATTTATTAGAACATATGTGATTTGCACTTGTATGAAACTCAAACACGTATTCCGAATATACAAACTATGAATACCTATAACTGTTACTTTATTACAAAAAATAAAGATGTGGTTTTTGGTTCTACTACACCAATGGTCAAGAGATGGCGCTGTAGTCTCCTGAATCGCGCTTTGGTTCCGTTGTTCCAGATTAATAAATACTTTTGATATTATAAATATGAATACCTATAACTGTTACTTTATTACAAAAAATAAAGATGTGGTTTTTGGTTCTACTACACCAATGGTCAAGAGATGGCGTTGTAGTCTCCTGAATCGCGCTTTGGTTCCGTTGTTCCAGATTAATAAATACTTTTGATATTATAAATATGAATACCTATAACTGTTACTTTATTACAAAAAATAAAGATGTGGTTTTTGGTTCTACTACACCAATGGTCAAGAGATGGCGTTGTAGTCTCCTGAATCGCGCTTTGGTTCCGTTGTTCCAGATTAATAAATACTTTTGATAGGCCTTCACAATGCAGTCGTTAGCACCCACTAAATAGAGATTCTATTTCTATTTTGTTGGTAGATTTTCTTAATGTGCGGTAAACACAAAAGTAACAGCATGAAGTTGGTCGCTAAAGCGACTAACTTCATGCTATTAATTTTTGTGTTACAGTGATGCGCGCGCATCTTAAAATTTCACTCTCATCATTTTTTCATAACGCGCCTAAAGAAGTATAACTTCAAAAATATGCTATAAAGCGTCTAAATGTCTGTAGAATTTGATTACAATATCAATTGAGATACCTATAAGAAGTATTCGTTCGTAGACAACTGTGCATTATGCAGCAGTGACCCAGACTAGGAAATGTCATTTTAATATTTTAAACTATACAGAATGCTGTCTGAGCCATTAATCTTTGTTTGAACTGTTCCAACTAAAAGTATATTATATTTTTGTAACAAAAGTAGGGGCCGTCCACGTGCATGGACGTTTTGAGGTCTCGTCTATTTTTAAATAAAGTGCCAGTTATGAATTTGTTTTCAAAATAAAGGTGCCTTTTCACCAGCCTGAGATGAGGTGTACCTAGGTCTTTTTAATGGTTGAAATCGTAATTATGCAAATTGCTGGGTAGGTAAAATATAATGGAAGGAAATTGTCTGTTCAGGAATGATATTGTCTATTCAAGGCAATGTCATTTCTGAACAGAAAATGTTCTTAAATATAAAATTATAAAATAATGACATCAATAATATAAGTAAAACATTTAATCAAATATTGAATCACTATCGTACTCACTTTTCAAAGATGGTCGCCATGAAGTTCATGCAATTGCATATTATACAGCATTTACTGTCCATTAAAATGCCGCTCTGAAATTTCGTATTCCGTTTACTACAAAACATGACATTACTGTTCTGATGGGAGCGAAGCAAGGTCATAAAAATGTATTCCATGTACGGCACATTCATATGCAACTATGACCTGGACGGGCAAATGTCGAAATTATACGTGACTTAAGCTGCAAACGCTTGCATGTGATCACTGATGCGAGGCTATTTATCAACCCATCGCCGATACATAGATTTCGTATCATACCGACAGACGAATGAATGATGCAAAAGATTGTTAGCTAGGTGCTTCAGGGCTTATTGTATAAAATTACCATCAATAAGATCAAGGTTTCGGTGTTGAGACGTTCCTTTGGTATAAAAAATTTACCTATAGCGTATATTTAAGTTTACAAGACACCTATTTGTATTCTTGGCAGATTTTGTTGAAGATTTCGATGTGTGCTTTTCAGAGATCGCTCCGAATGGCAAAACTTGACTTGAATAACAACAATAATGCCACTTATTACTAGGAAATGCACTTTGGGATCCCTACAAATACGATTAAATTGAAATAATAAAAATATATTTTATCTTTATATTTTTGTAATTAATCTGTGCTTCATATTAATTTATCCTTATTTGTCACAATACAATATTATCACTTTTTCATCTTAGTTTAGCTACATTATTCTTTTCGACTATTCAATAGCCTTTCTTTATTAAGATAAAAACCAATGATAACTAAATTGGCTTTTTATTTATATCCTCAGAGGGCATTAAACTTGCCAGGTGAAAAAAATTGGTAAAAAAGATTTCATGAAACAACAGACCAGTATAATAGTCTTCATCAAGTCTGATGTTGCTACCGAAATAACGGATGCATTGTATTCATCTCCTGAATGTAACATGAGATCTGATGCCAATAAATCTGCTACAGTTTTGATCTTTTTCGTATACTTATGAACTTTTTTTCCGTAGTGTAATAAAATCAACATAGTCATCGGCATTTATTGAGTTGCAGATATCATAAGTAAGTGCGTCTGGTCTGGTGTCTACATTATGCTTGGCAGTGACACTAAGAAGTGCAGTGTCTGGATCATTTGTCAACGACACATTAAAATTTCATGTTTTGGCTTTAAAGTATTGTGAGGGGCATAAATGAATTCATTGCTTTGTCTGCGATGTAAAAATGGATACTCAATTTTTTATGTTTCAACACGCTAAAACTGTTTATGAATTACCATAATTTCGGCAAAGATAGAATCGGCTAATCATTAACCTATATTATTTGTTTATCTCCACCCACACTTTACCCGTGCTATAAATCCTCTATAAAAGATTCTGAAACAGTAAACTTATTGCCAACATTAAATGAACTAATGCCCTAATAACCATAATATCATCCAAACGGATGATAATGTTGGACTAAGTTTCGTAATATCGCTCCTTCGTGTTTTCGCGCAAAGGTTTTACTCATCAGACAGCCACATTCTTAGTGCTTGATGCGTGGTATTTGTATGAATTTGAAAAATTAGTAGATTGTTTGATAAGGGAGAACAGATCTATCTTAAAGGCGGCAGCATTTTTTTAAGTGAAAGTGAAGCTCTACTCCGTGCTTCGGAAGGCACGTTAAGCCGTTGGTCCCGGCTGCATCTGCAGTCGTTAGCACCCACCAATCCGCACTGGGCTCGCGTGGTGGTCATCATCAATCTCCCTATTCCATCCATAGGGAAGGCCTGTACCCCAGCAGTGGGGACATTAATAGGCTGATGATGATGATGATGATGATGATGAAGCTCTACAGAATCTAAACAATAATTCCTTAAACAAATCGGGAGTCTTCCCAAAATTCTATAAATGTCCATTGGGCAAAGTGGACACCGTATCCACTAGCAAAGACAAAGAAAATGATGAATAGTTTCGAGGGAAATGGAATATTTCTTTGTGATAATCGCACCTATGACTGATTAGTTATATTCTTTATTAGTGGCTCCTTTTTTTTGTTAATATTGTACGGTATTTGGTCCTTTATTAACTATGTTCTCTTTTGACCTACTAGTCTATCTACTTTACCCGGTAGATAGGGCAAAGCGGAGAGAGGCACCAATTCAAAAGTGATCAAATTAAAATGAAATAAAGTACTGATGCTATGGGCTTTCTGCTTAATCTAAATATATAAAAGAAGAAACTGACTGACTGTTATGCTATTAAGAAATTTATTTATTTAAAGGATCCACATCGGATCCGCGCGTGACAATTTTACAGAATAGCGCTGCAGCTCTGAAATCGATCTGAGCCACGTCAGGATTTATGTATATTTTTACAATATTTGATCTTAAATTGCACGCATTGACATCATCATCATCATCAACAGCCTACATTAGTCCACTGCTGGACATAGGCTTCTCCAATTGCACGCCACTCAGATCGATCTAGGGCTACTCGCATCCAGCTCCTGCCAGCCACCTTGCGCAAATCGTCACTCCACCGTGCCTGAGGACATCCTACACCTCGTTTGCCTAGACGCGGTATCCATTATAGAACTCGTCAACCCCAACGGTTATCGGTTCTTCGACAAATATGGCCAGCCCACTGCCAAACTTGCTAATTTGATGGGCTATGTCGATAACTCTGGTTCTCTGTTGGATCACCTCATTTCTGATGCGATCCTTCAGAGAAACGCCGAGCATAGCCCTTTCCATAGCGCGCTAGGTGACTTTGAACTTGTGGATCAGCCGTACCGTCAGTGTCCACGTTTCGGCTCCGTATGTATATATTCACAGGTAGGACGCACTGATTGAAGACTTTTGTCTTTAGGCACTGTGGGATCGACGATGTCAAGACCCTACGTAGCTTCCCAAATGCTGCCCAACCCAGCTGAATTCTTCTGTTCACCTCGTCCTCAAAGTTGTTTCTACTTAACTGCAATGTATGCCCGAGATACACATCTTTTTGAACAACTTCGAGAACGGCACTGTGTATTGCAATCGGTTTCGGTAGAACATGTTCATTGAACATGAGCTTGGTTTTGTGGCGGCGACATCTATATGCCCCACATATAGACAACGGATGGAGGAAATCATTACTCACCATCCTCAAGAGATGGCGTTACCTGCACTGCGATCAATAATAGTATGGAAGCCTACATCGCGCAAATGAAATTCGGAAGCTAACTCTTCATATATACGATGCCCGATCAACATCAGTGGGGCCGCGGCCCCCGAGCTACCTCCACCCAGTTCGGAGGAAGATCTTCCCCTTTGGCCTTCCTACAGTTTTATCCAAGTTCATCCGCAGGCCGATGCGTTTAGAAGAGTCAGACAGGTAGGTCCTGCAGAGTTTCTGCCATAATAACGATGTCGCTTTCGCCATTTATGTTAATGCCACGTCCTTTGCAGTTCAGCATCTTGAACATATCCTCCATTGCATTAGTGAACAATTTCGGGGAAATAACGTCCCATTGTCTCACTCCACGATGCAACGGTATGGGACTTCTTTGCTGATTCTGTACTTAGACCGACATGGTGGCGTCTTTGTAGACACATCTTATCACTTGAATGTATCGCCAATCGACTTAGCAACGCTGCAGGGACTCCAGGACAGACCAGATTTCAATCGAGTCAAAGGCCTTCTCATAGTCCACAAATGCTAGGCACAGGGGTTGATTGTACTCTTTAGTCTTCTGTATAATCTGCCGCACTCTGTGTATGTGGTCTATGTTGCCGTACCCGCTCCAAAACCCAGCCTGTTACAATAAATTCCTTTGTATTCGCAATTGAAATTTGAATCTTATGGTAACAATATTTATTACTTATGATTTCATGCACAAAAGTAACTTAATAAAACGTGTTCAATCACGTTTTTTTTAAATGTATCAAATTATTATTATATTCATGACGATTTCGAATCTTCACGGTCTTTATGATCGCAGAATGATTTTTGATAAATTTTTGACAAGACCTGACCTTCTAAAATATCTATAGACAATAAATACATCGTGTCCATTTTAAAAAAAACATACTTGAAAAACATTTAAATTTGCTCATGGATAACTTTTTCTTTATTATGTGATTGATCATTTATGAATCATATAATAAATATTTTTTTATCCATGGACAACCAAACATTTTTATTAGAAAAACAATATGTTTAACGGCACTAAACACACTATCCCATCGCGACATTATCTACACAGGCAAAGTAAAATTATTAATTAAAAGATTATAGGATTAGGATGGTTATATCTGGGGACACTACCTACCTTTTTTTATGTTGCCAAGACGAGACCATAATGACTTTATTTTATTTATTCACTCAAATCAATTACATTTTAATATACAATGGCTGTATCTAAAAACCCTTAAACATGGGGTTGTCTGTCTACAGCGATTCGCTCTAACATTTTTTTTTCTTTTTTTTTAACAACAATTTCAAACTTTTCGACTCGCACCGTCGAAAAGTTATCGTAATTAACTCTACAAGGCCTAACTTCACAAATTCTACACCTTAGCAAAATATGTGGCGTTAACATATTACATGAAAACATAAATGAAAATTTAATAAAATATGTTGGTGTTAATTTTTCGTGCAATTTGTGACTCCATTACGCGTGTTAAGGGCCCGTTGACATTATTTTTTATCTCAAACGCCGGCGTTCACCTTAAGTAGCAGTTACCGAGGCGATTTCTTACGATAATCCTTATTTAGATTGTAGCGAGAGAAAATCTGTATGTTCCTGTTTTTAAAATACTCTCGGTATTTACAAGCGACAAAAAACATCTAAACGTTTTTACGAATATTCACATTGAATAATCGATTGCTGAACACAAACTCAAAATAAGGCGTTAAGTATTTCATATCATGGAAGACATTAAATATTAGAAGCACATTAAATTGATTTTATAATAGCTTATAAATTTAACTTTCCTTTAAATAATTTACATTCTATATCAACTATATATTCTATATAAAAGTAATATTTAACAAGGTTTTAACTGAAGAAGGTACTTCACGACTTAGTTTGCGTGGTAAAATATGTTTCTGATACAAACTTCTCCATTTCCATCCCTTTTAAGTATGATTTCTCCAATAAAAACTACCCAATATCCTTACCCGGAACTCAGAGTATCTATATACCAAATCTGAATCGGTTCAGCGGTTAAACGTAGAAAGTTGACCGACAGACAGGCAGACTTTTCATTTATAATATTAGTATGGATAATTGCAGCAACAAGACAAGCAGAGTCGCAAGTCAACCTTTATCAGTACTTGTAAGGTTTTATGGTAATTCCCCTTTAGTAGCTAGGTAATATGATCGTTCGCTTCTCCTCTTTAACGATTCTGAGGATCGTAACTTCATAATTTACTGTTATTGCCATCTCTAAAGATTATTGAGGCTTAATTCTCGAATTTTATTGTGTTTTGCGACTGTTTTATTTTTTTTAAAGTACAGTTTACTTGCTGGAGTGTTCCTTTGATGTCTAGTGCCTCGTCAGTAAGTTTAATTGCTAGTATAACGCCTACCACTGGTGAAACGAAATAAGCGGAAATTTTTGGATTTCAAATACCTATGGTAAGGAAAAACAAATTTTCTCTCGTCTAAGTAAGTATCCTCCACTCTACCTACATAATACTACAGTGGATTGACAATAAATTTTGGTAGTTTTGAGTTTTCGTCTTAAAAGGTTTCAGCAATGAAACAACAATGTCAAAATTCCAGCATTATAAAATTCATATCCATATAATTAACAATTCTCGACCTGGAAACCCGAGGTATATTAATTTGATATATGTGACAGAACGGATGGAATATGCCATACAATTACTAGTCATGTAATCATGCAAACAAAAACAGACGAGTTAATCAAAATTCAATCAGTTTTTTGCCGCAGCGAACCTACTTACATTCAAGGACTCTTGGGTCGGTTATTATTTGTAATGACTACGTGTTTATTTATAGTTGTAGGGGTTCGAAATCACCACTTATTAGATATTTCTAAGTAGAAATACCTACTTATAAGTAGTGATTGCGGCCTTATTAAAGTAAGTACTTTAATTAACTTCTAAGATCTGAATTGGATAATGCAAAACTGCAGCTCACCGAAATTCGGTACACTTTTTATTGTATTTTTTTATTCCAGGCAACGTTCAGGTTCATATGGGATTAGTAAAGGACGAACTGCAGAACGTATCCGCAGATTATATAATATAATTATAGTATCTCCTTCTCTCTCTGGGTCGGTTCCTCATGTCTGATGATCGTTGTTTGTGTCAGGGTTGCATCGCTGGAGCGACGAACTGCTTCCACCGGTTACTGTCCAGCGCCTGTTTTAGCAATGCATAAAATTTCAAAGTGGGTGCATCTTTTATTCGGTCGGTCCATCTTGTTGGAGAACAGTCGCGCAATCTTTTGCCTTCGGTGTTCCCAACCATAATAAGAGTTTACAAATTATAATTTGCGTTGCCTCAGAGCACTTCCAACGTAAGAAAGAATACCCTTTCAGCATAAGGTGGACAAACGAGTTTTTATGCGAATATCATTACAGTAATATTAATAAATATCTATTAAATTAGTTAGATTTAAATCCTGAAAAAATTATAATGCCATTTATAACATATCGATAGAAATCATAATTAATATAGTTACTTTCAACATAGTTATAGCAGGTTTCCATTTTAAGAAGGGATTTCAGTTTCATTAGCCCTTTAACCAACCAAGTTGAGTTTGCAATTGTGAACTGAGAACCAAACCACAGTTGTAAAATGTAAGATATAAAAAATACATAATAAAAAGAGATACAGAATCTTGCACTCAAAAGTTACCGAAGTCACCAACCAGTATTGATTTTAAATTTCATATTAAAATGCTATGAAACAATAACGGCTGCAATTTATTATACGATTCGGTTTCGTAATTGCCGAATGTCCGTGTATAGGTAGGTGTGAAATCGGCAAAATGTTTCCGAGAATTAATAGTGTTGTGCTGTCCGACGTTTATCGAATATTTATCAAAATATGCAAATACTGTAATAATGTTTTAATGGGACAACCGGTTGTGGGCTTAAATATTGATATTAATATATTCAATGATGACTAAAAACATGTGTTGGGTAGTCCAATGTCCTTTTTTTCATTTTGTACCTTTGTAAATGTTTTTCAAAACTATCTTATTACTGCCTTTTTGCGATAACAGAGTGTATAATATTTGCATGTCTTTCTAGTTTGGATTCGATTTCGTTTAATGTGCTAAGATTGTCAGTAGCCAAATGTTCCTTGTTTCCTTCTCTCGTGGATATTGTACTTCTATTGATTTAAGATATTATTAATTAGTCAACTATGCAAAGTAGCAGCGTTCTTTGATACGGTTAATGGCTGAGTTCACACTTTTCGCATTCGGTTTTGATAAGGTACGGTACATGGGTCAAGAGAAAAAGAGTTTACAGAAAAATATTCCACCACGGGCATCTCCATTCACTTCTATCTTATAAGTTTCGTTTAAGTTTGCCGAGTAATTCGGTGGTCAGGCCAGGTTCGAGAATTGCAATTTAAGACGTTTGTCCGTCTAAGAGACCCGCGTTTATTACACATGTTAATATTTATAACTCCCAATAATTTATAACCGACCCTCAAAAGGCGTTTTATTTATAGATTGCATTAAAATAAGTACTAATAGCTTTGTTGTTATTTTCCATTATTCATGTTAAACTTTTGAATTTTAATAGAAGTTTGTGTGTCTTCATGAATAACAAATTGTTGTCATATCCATTTAAAATTGTATGAATTGATCGTTGAAAAGTTCTGTTTTACTTTTAATTAAATTCTATATACATCATAAAAAACAATATTATGGACGAATATATTTAATGGTTCATATTCCTCTGTATTACGCAGACAGAAATTTTTATTGAGTTATCGAAATCATAGTATATACCCTTTAATTTGAATTAAGAAACTTTGACTTACAATTGTGTTTGCAAACGTATGATTATAATCCACAATTACGACGTTTCAAAGTTTATAAAAATTTAATTTGAAATAAAATGAAAAATGACATGTATTATAAAAATCCGACGACTATTGAAGTTAATTATTATTTATTACTTGTGATCTTGTAAAATTTCGAATTTTGTGTTTAAAGTTTTAAACGGTAGGTATTATGATAATATAGACATAAAAATTATGGTTTATCAATTCGTAGTCAAATCAAAATTTACCATATGAATGGTGATGATGAGGTACTTATATTATAAAATTTAAATAATATTTCAATAAATATACATGTATTTTAACGCTGCATTCGTATCTATATATATAATACGATTCATATACTATGTTCAAGCGATATCTATTAGGGGTGTCACAGTAACAGCATCAAAGCCAAACTGAAAGTAATTTTTCAACTTGACGAATCTGTACATAATAATACAGAGAGAAAAGAACAACCCTTGCTGAGTATCTTGCCTGTTTTTTCAGTAAGAGGTTTCCCGCCGTAGTTTTGCGTACCAATGGCGTAGCTTCTTGACCTTCACAAGTGCTTGTAACAGCCTAGAGTGATAAATGATTTTTGAGTTTGAGTTTAAATCTTAGTCACTTTAACAGGAAAAATTGTTGAGTTATTGACTGTCCCACGTCACTTCTTAGTTTAATATGGCTACAAAAGGGGAAAGCTGCAGAAAATATTTACATACCACAAAACACGAAAAAGAAAGGCGAATGAGAAAAAACATAATACCCAATTATATTAAATGAATCATTTTGTTAGTCACATCAGCTTAGAAAGTATAAATTTAAATGCAAAAAAGATTGTTTTTATTAAGATTATCAAACCTAAACTTCGTTTTTCCTCTCTCATTTCAGCATGGACACAACACGACACTATAAAAAATGTATAAGAAAACAACAACACTTTCGCTTAACCATTGAATTAATCACCCGATAGCGGAGCTTCGGCGAAAACATATGAATAAACATTATTCATATTATAGTGTTTATTAAAAAGTCGTGACGTCCGTCGAGTCGGGCCATGAAACACGTTTCACGTCGAATACTAATTAATGGGTTACGATTGTCGATTATCATAGTGTCATTATCACGGGCGCATCGCCTATTTGCATTTTATTGGTGATAAACTTTTACGATCGTGTCGCGCGATGCTGGAATGGGTCTTCAAATTGATATTTTATCGATGCCAGAGCCGCGGATGGACGGCCCAGCACTAAACACGACGGGTTGACGTTTACGGCTTGCGACTTGTGGATATAAAATATATTAACAAATATCACCGCTAATTTTATATTTGGTTTATTGTTATAGCCACCGTTTCAGATTAACCCGGTCAGTGGCGAATTAAAAATGTTACCAATGATCGAGGCACGGTGTGGTGACAGTGCCCCTTTACGACGAGAGTTATTAGAGAGAAGGTGATAAAGCGATAAATGCCCATAGAATATTTATAGCATTTTTCATTTGAATAAAAAAAATAGGAAAGATGTTGAGTTTCGTAAACGCGATGCTAATTTGAGAATTCGGTTATTATTATAACTTTACATATATTACAAATATTGTAAAAAAAATATGATTAAGAACTTTCGGTAGTAACTTCTGATCAAGTTACTACCAGAATTAGGAAACTAATTTGGATATTCAAGACTCTTAGACATGTGGTGCCTGGAGAGCGGTTGGTTGGTCAGGGCTCCTCAAGAAATATTCTTAAAGAAATCTATAAAGCACTGGCAGAGTCAGTCCTTACTTATTGTATGGGGAGGTGCAACCAAAACAAAAATGCTAGAGTTAGAGCGGGCACAACGGGCTTTGTTGAAAGTTATGCTCTTTAAAAAAAGAAGATACCCTACAGATGCTTTGTATTCTACCAGTAAAGTCCTGTCTGTTAGAAAGCTGTATATTTTACTCACGGTAATAAAAAACACAAATTGACAACCTTTGATCCTAGTAAAACTTTAAAGAGAAGAAAAAGCTCTGTTGGACTTCCACGAACAAAAACTGCGTTTGGATCCATGCAATATAATTTTCGCTCGGCATTTCTATATTATACAATAAATAAAATCGTAGATATATATATACGAAAACTTCACACGAATGTAAAAAATATATAATAAACTACATAACTTCGCTGAATTATGAGGAAACGGAGACCTTGTGACAATATACTCACACGTACAAATACACACACACATACACACACTCGACATAAACACACACACATAAAAATACACAAGACTTTCGTATTTTTATTTTAAAACCATGTAAAAATTTAAAGATTTATTATTATTTGATATATGTGCTTACGTTAGTGAGTCCCTTTTTTTTGTTTAAACATAAAGATCGATAAGCAAATTGTAATTTTAGTTATGGAAGAGCGGAGTCACCTGTCACAGGCAGTATTTGCTTAAAAGGTGGCTTCAATCATGAGTATATAATGTAACTAAATCAATGTTAAAGAAAATAAAATTTATTATTGTTATTACGTAAATTGTATAAGTTACTAACAGTGTATCTAATAGAATAAATTCTGCGCCATTTTGATGGGATATTAGCTTTTTTATATCGAGTTCATAATCGCATTGTACATTAAGGTGTATACGAGGATGATATTAGTAACTTGCTCTGCCAACCCACCGAACTAGAGAACTGTGTAAGCATGAAAAAGCACAGTGGCTATCACAGACATAAATAATAGAGTGGGTAGGAACGTTACTCTCTTGGCTCGTAAAAGCTCGCAGATAAATAACAATGCTCGTGTTTCTGCCCTATGACGTCATTGTTCGCGGCGCCCTGACAAATCCGATGGCATTCGTCTACCCCGAAGTGAGCGATGGCTCCGCGAGAGGGAGCCACTGCAACATTTTTCAAGCCCACAGCTGGAAAAAGTACACGTAGTAAATCACATTTTTTTTAACTTGGACTGTTTGTGTATGGTATAGATAAACATGGTGTATTTATTTGCTATTTTTTATTTAGGTATTATTTCTGTTTTTGAAGAAGTGAAAATTTCTGTGAATATGTACAGTATTTTCGTTATTGGGAAAAAGCAATGAAATCTCGTGATCTTCGCACTGAGATACATAATATATTATACAGATGCAGGTATATCTGTATACAATTGATTAAATTTTTATATTACGCGGACTATAGTGATGAAGATAATATAGTAAAAATAGCCCTCGAAATCACAACAAAGAAACGTAGCCATAGAAGACCACATTCCATCTGGCTGGAGATGGTCCAGAAAGACCTGAAACAATTGATTATAGATTCTGACCTTGCACTCAATCGTGCACAATGAAAGAAATGGACGGGGAAGGCCGAAAACCAAATAAATGGCAAAAAGGTCTAGCAAGAAGAATATTCATCATCTTCATCAGCCTATTTATGTCCCCACTGCTGGGGCACAGGCCTTCCCTATCGATGGATTAGGAGATAGGGTCATGAACCACCACGCGGGCCCAGTGCGGATTGGTGGGTGCTAACGACTGCAGTATGCAGCTGGGATCAATGGCTTAACGTGCCTTCCGAAGTACGATGGAATACGAGATAGAAGATTTTTAGTCACCGATCCAATGACCGACCACTGCGAAAGTTACTTAACTTCAACGATCGTAGCCGAACGCGCTAAGCACCCGCGCCATCGAATTTTTTGAGAAGAAGATAACGCGGACTATATTAATTCTTTTTAATGTAATACAGCACAATCAATAAAAGTTTTATTACTATCCTAGCGGCCGCCTGCGACTACGTCCGCGTAAACTTTGTTTTTTTTTGAGAATCCATAAATACTATCCTATGTCTCAATCCAGGTAAATCCATCATGTACACTAAATTTCATCCAAATCCGTTCAGTAGTTTTTGCGTGATTGAGAAACAAACATACAAACTTTCACTATTATAATATTAGTAGAATAGTAGAACTATTAAGTTTTCACTTCTGAGACGAGGTCACCAAACTTTGTCTTAAGAAGTACAAACAAAAGCAAAAAAGATTATATACAAAAAAAGTATATTATGCAACTACATTAAATACCAATATTCTTATAATTTTTATTATTTTTAAAGCATGTAACTGCTTGTTATATTTTTTCTAGTTATATTTTCTTTACCAATATTCTTTACAGAATGTGAGGCAAGGACTCGCAATGAATAGTTCTATTTTAACATTAAGTGTTGCCAGCTAGGTAAATAAGTAAGTATTGTCATGATAATCTCGATGGCGCAAGAGGTTATCGCGTTCGGCTGCGATCGTTAAAGTTAAAGAACTTTCCCAATGGTCGGTCATTGGATGGGTGACCAAAAATTTACTATCTCGAGCTCCTCCGTGCTTCGAAAGTCACGTTAAGCCGTTGGTCCCGGCTATCCGGTATCTACAGTCGTTAGCACCCACCAAACCGCACTGAGCCCGCGTAGAGGGTCGTGGCCCAATCTCCCTATTCCAACCATAGGGATTCCATGTGCCCCAGCAGTGGGGACATTAATAGACTGATGATAGTCACAAGCATTACTTAAGCGTAACTTTCAAGTGAACCTAGAAACTAGTATGGGTTGATAAATCTAATATTTGGGCTCTGACCACAAGTATGCCGGGAGCTACAGGGAGTGGAACGCTGGACCTTCCTTCTATTCTAGAAGGCAGGAGCACTGTCATTGAACCAAGCGCTTTTAAATACTCAAGGGAGGGGCGGGGGGGGGATTTTGTTGTACGAGGTGCAGCAAATTACCTCAACCCGGAATATCCGCTGTGCCCTACCTCACTTAATTCTTAATGCCTTACGTCTATCGATAGAAAAACTTCCAAACATCTTCATCATCATCAGCCTATTCATTCTATGGATGGAATAGAGAGATTAGGCCATGACCCACCACGCGGGCCCAGTGCGGATTGGTGGGTGCTAACGACTGCAGATGCAGCCGGGACCAACGGCTTAACATGCTTTCCGAAGCACGGAGGAGCTCGAGATAGTAATTTTTAGTCACCCATCCAATGACCGACCACTGCGAAAGTTGCTTAATTTCAACGATCGCAGCCGAACGCGGTAACCACTTGCGCCATCGAGCTCCTCAATAGGCTAGTTGACTCATGTCGAATTGTATTAAATAAATGTTTATTTCTTAAAGTATTTGGTTTAAGGAACCTATATATATCGATTTCACTTCATAAAAGCAGAAGATTGCTGTAGAAATTTAATTTAAAAAAATATTTTTAGTCTATATTTTTTAAACACTAAAAACGCTGTTCGCCACATCCGCCATGATTGTGACGTCTCTTTTAGTAAACAACTAAATGTCATTCATACATAACTTTAAAACTTGTATTATTCAAACTGATAATAAATGAAGAGACTTAAAATATTATTCAATGAGTACTTACATCAAAGTGATCTTCGCAAAAATAAATTTTACTATGAGTCGATAAAGTTGCAGGATCACTTTTAGCAAGTTCTAACCAGATATTGCGTAGGTTAATTTCTTTCGGCACTTTAATCCACAATTTTCCTGGAGTCTTCAAGGATGTGTTTTTACATTCTCGTACAATACAATAATGATAATTACTATATTTTTCGTGGTATCTATTAGAAATCATGTTTTCTTTTTATTATTAAACTCAGATAGGTTATTTTAAACGTGCTTACGAGTTTTTGTTTACTACCGTCAACGTCATAGCATAGATAATCTATAGACTAAAATGGCCGACAGCGTTTTTGTATGTCCATGAAAAGTCTATTTTAAAATTAAAGATTTGTAGTTTTCTAGGTCTCAAAAAAATACAATACATTTTTTTTCGGTCTAATAGAACATTTATTAACCATTTAAAACCTTTTTCCAAAAAGGGTCAACTAGCCTATTATGTTAAATTCTTCGGCAGTGCGAAACGACAAAATTTGCGGGTCGGTGGCTTTTACAGTTTTCATAATACATATTTCGTGAAACGACGACACAAATTAAAAATGCTTTATGACGGAAAACAAAACAACACTGTGACCTTTTACGGCCACTGTCTGAAACAAACGGTTCCGCTCCAAGGCCCGCTGAAACCTCATCAAAGGCGACAAACTGCAAACCAGAGACTAAAAAACATAAACCCTTAACAGGGCTGCCAGTTTTGAGATGAAAGAAAAAAATATGCAACATTTTTTTTTTTCATCTAGTAATATTCAAAAACAAGGTACATGGTAACAATCCCGTTAATAGCTATAATGTTAGTGACCATGAAAATTTAAAACAATATAACATTTTTTTTGTTTACCAATTAGCCTAGCCTCAAAGTAAGCACTGAAAGGCTTATGTTATAGGATACTAGGATAACGGATAAAATACAGTCATATACTGATACATATGTAAGTATATTTTACATTGCTGTAATTTGTACATTAACTTTGTAAATTTGTAAGACTTTCTAAAATGGCGTGCAAAATAAATACATATGTTCTTCTCATACCTGTCCATCTACGCGGAAATTCATCAAAATCGAATTAGGGGCCTTTGTGTGTAAAAAAGATACTGCCGATATTTGCATAAATTTTGTTCGGGCAAATAAGTTATATTTTATTCGCTTAAGAATATGGTCTATTGTGCCTTGCACCATTTTGTATAGAAAGATGTTTCATCTGTGGCTCATTAAAAATTTGTCACCATTTAAAGTGACACATTAGTATTTTATGACCTTCATGCATTTCTCAACGATTACCTTTTATTTGGTACTCATAATACACGAATGGCATGGCGTTTTAATAATAATAAATTGTATAATAAAATGAGTCGCCGATACCGATTTAAACTTTCACTCCCAGTCTATATTAATGGGGATATAGTAGTTAGCGCATTTGAATATTAAATGTATTTAAAATGTCTTCGAATAAACTTGGATAAATAACTCTATAGCAAATGATTTGGTTCAGTGTTTACGACCAAACAACATTGTTTAAAAAAATAAGCTTTCTAAAATCATAATAATTGATATTTGCCAACCCTTACACCCAAACGATTTAATACGTCCCCTTTATTGCTACCAGAAAAACGAATAGCAAAGTTCATTTGCAGGCTTTCTTGTGCCCGAGGCGACAGACTCGTTTCCTGCGCTCGCGGGATCCGCTAGATGGCGCTCGCAAACACGAGCTCCATTTCCGGCGCGGAAGAGCGGCATGGCGCCGCATCCGGCGGCCGACTGATTGGACCTTTATTAAAAACTGACACCTGGGGCGATTCGGTTTGTTTTGCTGGCAGCGCTGTTGCGGTTGGCAGGGATTGGGCGGTTAAAGCTTTTGAATTTGAATCAAATTTTGGGGAAGGGTTACTTTGTTTAATTAAAGTGAAATTTTGGTAATTGCTAATGAAAACGTAGTTCACAGAATTGATTAAGGAAAAAAATGGTTGCCTGTAAAGTCGGTTTTACGGGCGAAGATTTTACGTGACAACGTCTTTTTCTCGGTAGAATATTTATTGATATGAATATAATTAAATTGCACAATAGGAACAAGGAATTGAATGAAAATAAGAATTGCACAAATTTTAACTATAGAAATATATTTTGTTTACTAAAACATTGTACATGTAAACTTAAACTTAACACGAGAGACTCATCGTAACGTTACCGAGCGTTACACTTTTTCATAAGTGACTCCCAGCCGCAACCTAATTTAAGACGTTGTCACGTCAAAACAAATAAGTATAGTTTAGTTATATTATGTTGAAACGCTTTGTACACATAAAAGATAAAATAAATTATTCTGTAAATTGTGATTGTGATTATTCTTAAATATCGGCACAATCACAATTTGTTCTTGTTAGGGACAATTGTATATTTCTAAAAATCTTGTTTTACATGACACAACAAACATTGCTCGAAACAGAGCTCGAAGGATCTCAGAAAACTTTATAAACTAGTAAAACTATTTTCCAAAGATTCGTCTTCTGGGTAAAATTATACGGAAACACGTTAGAAATAATAACGATTGTTTTTTACAACTTCACGAAATATATCGCACGGCGCGTGTGTGAAGCGAACGAATATTAGTTTTCTTTGGATTGTAAACGCGTGTTTTATCGCGCGGTCACCTTAGTAGCTCCCCTGAGAGTTATTTCAGTGGCATGTTCAGATTCGTATACAAATAAGAAAATATTATAAATACATGACAAATATATATGTTGAGGAGCTCGATGGCGCAAGTGGTTAGCGCGTTCGGCTGCGATCGTTGAAGTTAAGCAACTTTCCCAGTGGTCGGTCATTGGATGGGTGACCAAAAATTTACTATCTCGAGCTCCTCCGTGCTTCGGAAGGCACGTTAAGCCGTTGGTCCCGGTTGCATCTACAGTCGTTAGCACCCACCAATCCGCACTGGGCCGGCGTGGTGGGTCATGGCCCAATCTCCCTATTCCATCCATAGGAAAGGCCTGTGCCCCAGCAATGGGGACATTAATAGGCTGATGATGATGATGATGATAAATGTTGTGCCTTGTACGGAGGGTTTACGTAAAAAAAGTTTAACAACACAACTACGTGACTAGCAAAAATGGAACTTAATAGTCAAAATACAAGTCAAATAAAGTGACTATAGACTTGTATAAACGATGCATTTTTTATACGAGACTCAACTAATTACATTTCTTATTGCAAACGCAGTACCTGCAGAATAGCGGTTTGGATATAAACGCGTTAAACAATTTTCTTATTATCTGATCAAGATATCTCCGATATATAACTTTAAATGTAACTTAAAAATATATTTGTTTCTTAGGTTTTCACGCACATCACTCATAAAATAAAACTAGTTTTTTACGGGTTAATGCACGAAACTTTAATTATTATTTATTGACGTTTCGCATAAAAAAAATGATTCCGACGAAGCAGCCTGTAAAGGCTGCGAAAGGCTGTGAAAGGCCTGTAAAGGCTAGTGAGAAAGTACTTTCTCACTGTGTCGGCATAAGCTGAGGCAGGGTCCTGATTGACTATCTTTTTTGTTCTTTTTTATTATTATTTTTTGTTTCCTTAGGTTAGTTTTCTTGTATTTCATTTTTATTTTAGTTTTATTGTGTATTTATAAGTTTTTCTTTTATTAAGATGGCCAATGAAAGGTTTCATTTCTTTTCATTTCAAAAACGTCAATAAATAAATAAAATTTCGTGCATTAACCCGTAAAAAACTAGTTTTATTTAACTTAAAAATAGCAAAAAACGAGCTTTCTATTGACCTTAAATATAACAAGTTTTAACGATACAGATGCACTGATTTGTTTGTTTATTGACGTGGTCTGAATTATTATTAATTCATAATCGGATCAAGTAAACACTATTTACTACAGAATTTAAGTTTCTTGTTATTTGAATTGCAGTAAATTGATCCACTTGGTGTAAGGTAGAGTTTGCTTGCGTAGACAGCTGGCTGTTCAGTCTTATATCACCTCACCAAATATTTTAGGGGATAATGCACTATTTCATGAACTTTATTCATTATTATCGAAGTTTTTGTGTGAATCATTTTACATTTTAGGCTGTCCACGCGTCTGGACTCCACCCTCAGTTAACGTCAGGTGGATTGGAGTCATTTGCCAGACCTATCTATAAAAAAAATGTGACGCCATGCGACATTTCAAAACAATATATCTCTGTAATGTTTTGTTTGTGTAAAAAAAAGTTGAATTATTATCCAATACTTTTGGATAATCTACCTGATAGACGAAGAAAAATAATTTAGTCATCATGACTAACTTTTACCCTGTTATTTAGTGTTCAAATGTGAACATCGTGAGAGTGATCACCGATATTTTATGACGTGTGAGACAATCTCGACTCGCGGATAAGTTAAATCGAATCGGAATATGAGCTGTGAACCTTTTTCCCGATACTATTAAGAACACACGCGGAAATAGAAGATTGTGAATTTTGTATTTCTACGTCAGGAAAAGTCCTCTATATTTTTTTAATGAATTTTATAGACTAGATTGTTAATTTAGGTTTAGACCTCAACCCCATAGGCGCGTTTTTGTCGGTAGATAATATAGGAAGTTTTATTACGATAAAGCGCCCTATTTCTATTGCGTCGTTTTATCGTAGCTGTGTGTAACTTCGTAGCCGTTCTAATACATAATGTACTAAAAACAGATACCGTAAGAACTTATCTGATACTATCGACCGATAATAACGCACCTATGGGGGGAAGACTTTCATCATTAAAAGCAAAACCATTTGTTGTTAATAAAAATTAAAGTGAAATATCCGGATAGGATTTTATTTTATTGACAGGTTCTATGTTTTTCTTTCACTCTCGCTTCAGTTTAAAATTGTATATTTAGTGAAGTATTTATTCATTTTATAATAAGGAATCCACAAATAATTTTGTTACACAAAGATATATTAAAGCTTCATATTTGGCTGTATCAATGATGATTCTGGAAAACTAAAGAATTTACAACCAGAATTATGGAAACATAACATCAGCGCCTGAAGACCAAGGTCTTCTGACATTGCGTGTTGCCAGTGATGACATTCGGAGCTGCGATATGGCAGTTGACAATGGGCCTCATAAAAAGGCTCAGAGTCACGCAGCGAGCGATGCAGAGAACTATGCTCGGTGTTTCTCTACGTGATCGAATCAGGTATGAGGAAATCTATAGGAGAACTAGAATAACCGGCAAAGCTAAACGGATTGCAAAGGTGAAAAGGGCACATTGTTCGGACTCTATGGTCATTGGGGTCCGAAGGTGCTTCAATGGCGACTTCGCATCGGGAAGCGCCCTCCTCACCAGGTTGACTGATGAGATCAAGCAAGTCGAGGAGAACCACTGGATGAAGAAAGCGCTAGACAGTTGTGAGTGGAAAGGACAACGGGCAAAACGCACCCAGCTCCGCCAACAATGTAATTAGTATGAATCGATAGATCTATGAAAAACTAGCCTTTATTATTATGGCACCAAAAAAAAATAACCTGGGGGTCAAAAGATATACACCTGGGTATGTTCTATATTAGGGGTTAAGGTTTCCGCACATAGTCCTTTTAGACGACCTTTGTGTGTAAGTCATGGGGACCGGTTACACACGGGCATATTTAAATAGCTCCTTATAGAGAAGCTCGATGGCGCAGGTGCGATTTGGTTGCGATCGTTGAAGTTAAGCAACTTCCGCAGTGGTCGGTCATTGGATGGGTGACCAAAAACATCTATCTCGAGTTCCTCCGTGCTTCGGAAGGCACGTTAAGCCGTTGGTCCCGGCTGCATCTGCAGTCGTTAGCACCCGCCAATCCGAACTGGGCCCGCGTGGTGGGTCATGGCCCAATCTCCCTATTTCATCCATAGGGAAGGCCTGTGCCCCCGCAAGTGGGGACATTAATAGGCTGATGATGATGATATTTAAATAGCTAAAGAAATTCATTCAATATCAATAGTACTTTCGTTTTATAATATTAACAATAATAAGTGAGTGAATCATATCTTACTGTACAACCAGATACAAAATACTAAACAACAAAGCCTACCGACTATCCTGCTTGCTTGCTGCTTGCACTTACTGAGACTCCTCAAAACGTCTAACAGGGTATGGGGGTTGAAGGATGTGATATTGCAGTTGCCGTTGCAACTAGTCTACTCGTATGCAGTCCTATGTCTTACATTTTGTGCGCTCCCTGTTATTTCATTGATATTTAACTAACACGCTTTAGAAATAGGAACACGATTATCATCGCGTACGTCATTATAATCGTACGAGCTAATAAAAAATCTATGGATCAATTTAAATGCTCGTACTCAGCACACAAACATCTGCCCCCACCAGGATTCGAGCCCGGGGATCGAACCCGGGACCTCTCGAGCCAGCGACACCATGAAACCCGGCGTACAAACCACTCGACTCGGATATATTAATTGACGACCTCCGTGGTCGTCAATTAATATATCCGTTCTATATACTCGTCCTTGTATCTTTAAATATTATGTTCGTTATAGTTACTTTTACCTATGGAATTGTACCTATTTAACTTAAAATAACTAAAGACTCCCGGGATGGAATTTGATGCGCTTTGGCACAAATGATCATGACTATGATACCTTTCAAACAAATGTAGTTTAAGCCGTGGCGGACGTGGGTGCAGTGTCCATGCAATTTTGCCCATTGTCCTTTCACGTGGTGGCCTGCCTGCAGCAGTGACGTCCGTCGGCTGATGATGATGATTATGGAAACATGATAAACATAATAACTTATATAATTCATAAGATAAGTAAAAAAATTAAAGAACTATGAGTGAGGAAGCGGGTATTTGTACTCACACAAAAATGACTTTACGAGGATTCAAACCCAAGATCTTTAATCAGTCGTCAACTAATTGTAGGACATGTTAGGAGACCGGCGCTAATAGTAATTTAAAAAAAAAACAAAACCCCCGAATGTCAATTTACGCGAAATTAACTATGCGAACTCCTGAGCTAATTTGGAGAACTGCTCCTTGTGAAGGCCGAAGAGTAACTGTGGGAAATAGTGAATAAATGTGAGGGCTGCGTAAATGCAAATTCAGCACCTTATAACGGTGTGTATTGACTGTGGATGGTGAATACGTCGAATTAACGTTTTTTAACGTTTTATGATTACTAAGTTGGGTTATAACAGACCGCATGCTGAACAGGCTAACCACCGAGCTATACGTTACTTAATGAAGCATTAATTGACGACTCTGACAAAACGTTAATAAACCGATAAATGTGTCATGATAATTTAAAAATTCTTCGAGATCTTACGCAGTCCCTCTTTTAGGTCAAACAAATTACACTTTAGAATACAACAGCTATGTTTGCGGATGTCTTAAATGTGAGTTTCTTCTTTGGTTAGCGGGTATATGCTAAAACGCCAGAGTACGTGAGCCCACCGATGTATGTACATACAGACTCGATAATATATTAATACACTTAACGTGATGTTTAAACGTGAGTTCACAGTTGAGGCAATGTACACAATGTGTTTGGAGAATACTCACCTAAGATTAACTTGGTAATTTAACGTAATTTACAATAATAATCGGGTTGATGTCCAATACAAAAACTATTGCGGGTATACAATATTTCAAAACAAAATAATGTCCTTTTATACTAAATGTGAATCATTGTAAGTTTGTAAAAATCCACTCAATCAGGTTTTAGACGGGATTCCGTTTCAATATTTCCATTCGGTCCCGGTTTCAGACGAGATTGCGACTGAAAAGTTTAGTTTAATATCTTTATATTTAAATATAAACTTATTTACGAACCTCCAAAAGCTTACGTCAGAATGAAAATGCATGTATTGATTTTTTTTCTTATATTGTTGTGCTAGTCATCCATTTAGAGAAACCCTTTTTGACGGATCAGAAATCGAGCAAAGGTCCTGAGATGAGAGTCTAAGTAGACTCTAAAACTTCAAAAATTATGTAAAATTTATTAATTAACTTTGATAGTAAATCAAAGTTAATTAATAAATCATTAGTATGTTATTATTATTCTAAACCTTCCGAATATGCTAAAATTATGCTTGTGTTTTGACCACTAGCGGGTACGTTCGCTCTTACTTTAAATATAAGCAGACAAATTTCTACTTTATCATATTTTTATTTTTGCACATTTAACTGCTAGATGTTTAAATCCATAGATAATAGGGGTGATGACGGGGTACAGTAAACGAAATTCTATTTAGTCCGTCAGTTAGATGATCAAAAAATAATGGACATGTATTTTTTCTTTGGGCAATCAACCAAAAAATGAAATTTTCACTTATAAGTGCACTCAAACGTGACGTCATGCGACTTTTCAAATCAATATATTTCTGCAATGTTTATATTATGTGAGAAGAGAAAAAATACGTGTCCAATACTTTTTGATAATCTACCCGATAAACGAAGAAAAAAAAATAGTCATCATCCCTATTTTACTATAAAAATATCCACGCGCTCCAGACAGCAGACAGGACTTGAACGCCTCGAAGAAGAGATGGCACTGCCTTGCAGCTTGAGAAGTACTAGAAGACATTGGACATGGCCATTAAGGTCGCGAAAGCATGATTATTCCCTTGATTAGTGCATCCGCCCTGATAGTGGAGGGTGCGCGTTCGAGCCAAATTCATTATTAAGTCAAAGCATAACCTCGATAAACGATCCCAAACGAAAAGTTCAACCGATAAAGACAAAATTGTGTTCCATTTTTACCTAAGTCCAGTTCTTAGGAAAACCTTGTTTGTCGGCATCTCACTATTAACATAGTGTTTATCGCCGAACTTTAGCATCCAACCAAACGTTTCCAAAAAGGGCCGATGGAATTTCTCGTGTTTACCCGAAAAACGAAACAAAAATGGTAGCCGAAGATTTTCTATAGAATTACAAATGTGATTAGTGAGTTCGGAAACAAATAAACGCTTTCTTTGCGGCATGCATCCACGACGCCTTGACGTCCACATGTTAAAACGTTCTTGTCACTTGGTTCTCAGAAGGGTGTATGTAAATACAATGATACAAACAAATATAAATACCTGTATGGTCGTATGTTAAACGACAGTGCATCAAATTGTTAAGGCGTGAAGAAAATATTATGTTAAATTTTATTATTTATATTTTTTCTCGAATATGATCGGAAATTTCAGTATTATTTTGACAATCTTCTTCAAATAAATCAAAATTGCTGTACTGGTCAGATACATGCGAGCATCAACTGACAAAAGTAGTATAAAAATCCGTATCTGTCGTGTTTAACGGCCAAATAAATTGCATAATAAATTCATAATTGTCGCCTAATCTGGGTTAAAAATGGAATAATCTTTACTCCGAAATATGGGAACCAAGAGGATTTTACTTAAATTTGGAAGGGTCTTAGAAAAAGGCAAATGAAAGCTGTTTATTGAAAAAGCAAAAACAAATTAACACTTTAACAAGGGAAAAAACATTGTTTTTCGTTTATCGTCATTGATTTTGAAAAGTAATAATTTCCGCGCATTATCTGGGACAAGTATTATACCCTTGGCCACAACTCCGCATTGATGGATTTCCGTATGTGTTCATTCATCAATACCTTTTTTACTGGCCACTGCAGTAATGTTCTATTTCTGTCCTGTTTCTGATTTCAGTCTCCTCACTTTTCAACTTTCAATCTTTTTACAGTAGCTTTAAATTTTACATTTCAAAGATACTTAATTACAACTACAAATTTCTAAGTAGGCCCTTAAAAATTGTGGTCTGGATGGAAGTCTGCTCGTATTTTGATAAACAAGTATTAAACCAGGTATTGAATTTTTACTCACACCATATTTGTTTGTTTACACTTATCATACTTTTAATTTCGTATATACTTTTCTAAAAAGTATAATAATATTATTTATGTTCACAAAAATCATTGATCACGAAATTTTTCCCCTCTAAA
Source organism: Chilo suppressalis (assembly GCA_902850365.2). Taxonomy (NCBI): domain Eukaryota; kingdom Metazoa; phylum Arthropoda; class Insecta; order Lepidoptera; family Crambidae; genus Chilo; species Chilo suppressalis. Next base: position 24,733,768 of record OU963901.1, on the reverse strand, counting down.
AGTTCCATAAAAAAGTTCGCGACATCACAATATTTTCATCTTTTAAGGATGATCAGTAGGTCACCTTTAAAAGATGAATGATGATTAATTTGAGGAAAATCTTTATAGTGATAAAGGGTTTCCTCAAATTAATGCCTGTGAAAACACAGGGCATGATTGAGTGTAGTCCTCCGCAGCGGCATGGGCGGTACGTTGGGCACTAGGCTGCGTACTCAGTCCCCACGCGTGGGCCATCCCGCAACACCCGGGGAGCCCCTGCCGTGGAGCCCTGGCTAGGCCGGGAGGCGGCTGGGTGCGGGAACGCGGAAAAATCCCTAAACCGGGATCCCTCGGTTTCACACTAAGGCCCAAGTTCATCAACTGTTGTTTAACCTCCGTTCAATTAATCACCCGGTTAATTCCTAAACAATGTTTAAAGAGCCGGTCAAAAAATTACTGTTCACAACGAAAATTTTAACCACGATTCACAAATCAACCGATCACCAGCCGTTTAGAGTGAATGAACGAATGGTATAATGTGGCTCATTTGCAAAGTCGTAGTATCTCATTGAGTCGACATGCTACACAGTAACATCTTAATTTAGTAGTTTAAAGTAGAATGCTACTAACTTGAAAAGTATGACAATGTAATAACAAAGTTAAAATACTAGTAGTTTTAATTTCGGTCGGATAAAATCGTTTGCTGTCAATGTCAAAGTAAAATATATTCATTTGTGTTGTGTTTTGTGATTGTGAAGTAAGCCGGTTCGTAAGCTAAAAGATATTTTTAATTTAAAATGGAATTAGGAGGCCATAAAGCAAACAATATTTTTTTCTAGTGACGAGAAACGTATTCTTTCGGAGTTGGTTTTAAAATACCGGGACATGGTTGAAAATAAGCGCATTGCATGCTACCACGAACTCATTAAAAATGAAGGGATGGATTCCTCTTTCTGAAGAAATTAACACCATCACCACATATTGCCATCGAAAACATACGGTATTAAAGTGTTGTTGGGAAAATATTAAAAAACAGACCGAGAAAGATCGGGCCGCCAGAAAAAAAGAAATTTATTTGACTGGTATGTACTTTTAAAACTCACGTGGTGATTTATTATTTGAGGAACAGAAATCGATTTGATATAAGTTATTTTATTACATCCTACTTTTTGTACACGTAATATATTTCGTACCTGTTCTTTGACTCTGCAATGTGTGCTTTTTATATTTCAGGTGGCGTATTTTTAGTAAAGACAAAAAATGTTTACTGACGTTTAATTAATATTCAGTATACAATGTATTCCAGGAAAATATTGAAATAACATTTTTGTCCATGGCCGAGGTCAGACAACCGAATAATAAAGATGATGTTGAAGTTGAGGAATCATTGAGCATATTAAATGAAAATAATGTGAGTTCAAATAGTATTTAACTAATGTGATAATGTAGTGCGTACTTTTCAGTTTTTATAGTAATTATTGCTTTTTAATCCAAATAATTTAAAAACGTCTGTTTCAGAAGAATTAAGACCTTCCAAGCTTAACGAAGAGGACTGGCTGAAATGAAGAAGACCTAAACAAGATATTGGGTGATACTCTCACAAGAGAGAAAATAAAAATTGTTAAAAATATTGCAAGAAAATGCAGAGAAAGAATCTCGTATTAGAATAAGTATTTTAGAAGAACAATAATTTTTATTTGTATTTCAAAGGTAATTTAAACCCGATAAAAGTAGTTGTATTAAATAATTAATAAATTATGGAAAATGTTTGAATTATCTCCAAAAAAATTGTAATTGATCACCAAAAAATACAACTGGTAACCTAAAGGTTAGGTAAGTTGCCCTATTTATTCATTACCTTTTTTTTATTTTTTTTGAGATCTATGAGCCCCAAAATTGTTTTACTTTCGGGAATCATTATGCTCTTGTTTTACTTTCGTTGAATAAAATATGTTAGGGTAGGTAATAATAAATAATGAATTTGTTATATACGTGTTTAAATTAATTAAGTTTTCTAGTTAGATATACTTTTCTAATGTAATAAAATCCTTGAATTCTTTTAGTAATTTTGTTTGTTTTATACTTTGTTATATTTAAGGACTCACGTTCTGTATGATTAGTTCTATTGACTTTAATTTATAATCTTTATGGCATCTTTATATGTATAAAAAAAATATACCAGTAGAATTTAAAAAACTTTATTTCTTAATATTTAATATAATTTGAAATTAATGCTTTTCTGGTACTATCCACACTGTTAGTTACTATCCAAATTTCGCTGCTGTCTTATTCTTCCCCTTTCTAATTTTTCTTTATGGACTCTCAAGAAGATTTAGGTAGTAGTCTTGATAGTTATCAATCATAACATAAAACACTGACTGCATTTTACTTACAACTGACAACTTAGCACAACACAAAATTTTTAAAAATCGATGTAACCTAAAATTGTTGTAGCAACCGATACATAGCAAACGTCAATAATGTCTGACCGACAGTTAAACGATGGTTTCGAGCTCGGTTATGTTGATCAGCCGTTTAAGGGATATAACCGCCGGTTAACACGTGGTGAACACAAAAAAATGCTTAAACGGGTGTTTACGAGATAAACGCTTGTTTAAAATGTTGGTGAACTCGGCCCTAAGCAACTTAGAGGGTATTCGCAGGGTTTTTTATCGGATATTATGCCGTAAAGCGCCAGTAAGAGTTACGGGGTCCTCAGTGGGCAGCCACTGCGGGTGCTCGTAAGGCTTGCGGGAGCCAGGTGTAAGGTCCGTTCGGCGGTGTGCCTCTTAAAGGCGGCTTCATCTGTAAACAGAGGTTTTGCCTGCGTCATAAAAAAAGGGCATGATTGAATAAAAACCAATACCTATACTTTCATGATATTAAAAGACATCACCATCATTATCAGCCTATTACTGTCCGCACTGCAGAGGTACAGACCTTGCCTATGGGTGGAATAGCGGTACTGGGCCGTGACCCACCACGCGGGCCCAGTGCGGATTGGTGGGTGCAACCGGCTACAGATTCAGCCAGGACCAACGTTTTAATATACCTTTCGAAGCACTAAGGTGTTCGTGATAATAAATTTTTGGTCACCCATCCAATGACCGACTTTGATTGCTAAAGTTGCTTGTCTTTCACGATCGCATGTCGAATGCGCTAACCACCTGCGCCATCCAGCTCCTCATATAGGATTGGCACAACATTGCCGTTAAATGCTACTTCAAGCCACCTAGAAATGTACTAACATACTGCACAAACACACCATCAAAGGTGCTAAACGCAGTTTAAACTATTCGATAGGCGCTAATCAACACAACTTGTTGTTAGAGTTTCGATTAACGTGTGAGTATGCATACCTACCTGCGTATTCTTTCTAAGAATTATACAATAACATTTTCATCAAATATTAACATATTACTTTGCGGTAGAAACGCAAAGTTGTTAATGAATTGGGAAAATCTGTCAAATTAACGTACTTGACACAGATATTTACAAAAGGCAATATAAGTGTATACTCGTATATACCAGTATGTATTTAAATGGGTTCCCTCTATCTGACAAAATATTCATGCACCGAAAATTCACTTGGTATTTATATACCTTTTTAAAGGATTATTTTCAGTGATTTTTTTAATTTTAATTATTCTATGACCAACTATTTATATGTATATCCGAATTCACAATGACATTCTGTTAAGATGGCAGAATTTCATTATGTATAATAATATCCTTTAGCAACATTTTAATGCGGATAAATTTTGTTAGCCATAATTGCTGTTTGTGGTCAGTGGTTTAGATAATACAAGGAAAAGTTAAATATTTGTATGCCAAAAGACGATTCTAACTGTGAAGTTTTTGCGATATGATGCTTTGCTATTTAATTATTCTTCAAATGAAATTTATACCTAAAGATGATTCACGCTTACAAAATTATGCCTTTAAATGTATAGTTTATAAGTGACTGCCAAATGATTTTCTGCGAGATGAGGTTGCTATCCATTGATATGCATAATATTATTATGACATTAAACGTTCTGCGATACACGGTAGACCCTTTTTAAATGTCTTTGATAGTTACTAAATCGTCTTGACCATGCCATGATGAATACGCCCATTGCTACTAAATAAATACACTCTTATCCTCTCTTATCTGTTGCGTACATAAAATAAGTTGAGATAATAGAACGATGCGTTGTTTGATTTGATTTTAAATACTGCGGTCGCAATTACTAAAAATTGTTGTAAACGTAGACTTGAAAATTATTTTTGTAAAACGAGAAAATAATTTTATTAACATTTCTGACGCACATAACAACTCGTATTGTTATTGCCAGGTACAGTATGTTCAGCAAAAACGCTGCTAGAATACTTGTAAAATTTGGTTTGCAGTTTAATAAAATAAATATCAGCTTTAATACAGTGTATCCTTTTTGCCTTTGTAAAAAAACTTAAGTTAGTTTACTATCCTGTTTCTTGCAAAAAAAACAACGATCAGAAATATTCTACTTTCTTAAAAATTAATGAGAAAAGGCTGCATTGGACGTGCGAAAACAAATAATTCATGATTTAAACAGGACATTTTTTTCCAAGGAAGCTTATTTTTTTAGAGCAAGTTCTAGCTTGTATTTTCAGTACTACGACTGATAAATAGATTCATCATAACTACTGAACAGAGGATTAGGTTTATTAGCTAGCAAGAACGTAGAATTTTTCCATTTAAACCCCGTCCAGAAAGAAATTTAAAAAACACTATTCTATGACCATGAAAGTTTAAAACAAATATCTGGTACATTGGATGTATCGACATAATTGTACAGCAAACAGTTTGTGTATCAATTAATGTTACCATCGGTTATTCAGATACTCGAAGTGCGTTCATTGTTTGAGTTGAGTGCGTTCCAAAAACATTAGCGTATTGCTCATTCGACTGGTTTGTGTTTACGCAGTGTTTGCTATTAGAAGTAACATTTGGGAAATCAAATTTCACGATGGCTATAATAGGCATGAATGACTAACTTTTTTTCTTCGTCTATCAGCAGTACCGTCCAGGTCAAAGGACCTATTGGAGGCCCTGGGCATATTAGGATAATGGGGCCCCTATGACCCCCGTTTGGAGATCTAACAGAAACTAGGGACTTTGTATTTGATCTGAGGTAGACCCAATGATATATTTCTTGTTTATATAATATCATTGGGTGGACCCCTATCGATCGCGGGGCCCTGGGCACTTGCCCAAAGTGCCCACTGGGAAAGAGGGGTCTGTCTATCATGTTGTTTATCAAAAACTATGAAACAGGTATTTTTTTCTTTTTTCACATAATCAAGTCATTACAATGATATATTGATTTGAATAGTCGCATAACGTCAAGTCTTTATACATTTTTTTACTTAGAGGTGACGCGGCGAGCTCTCTCCCAAACTATTTCGCGTTTTATCTCTTGTTTTTTTGAGTCAATCAAAAAGAAAAAAATAATTTCCATCATTTTTTGAGGGGATACAAAAAAATCGTTTACTTTACCCTGTCATAACCCCTATTTGATGTAAATCTGTTTACATGACATTTGCTAACGCAGATCTAGTCTTTTCTCTCATTCTGAGAATCGATATTTATCTTCATATTTGTTAACTGACTTCTAAAAGAAAGTGTTTCTAAATCCCTTGGTGCATATTTTTTCAGATATCAAAACACCCAAATAATTTTTATGACTAAAAACTAAAAAGAATAAATACTTAAAACTGAAAAGAAGTAGCTAACCCTCTGATTCAAAATGATTACAAATATGTTGCTCTGAAATATCATATTTCATTTGTAACAGGTAACATTTTAGAAATTTGTAACTGCATTAAACACAATAGAGTCAAAAATTAACGAGCTGATTGTTAACGGTTTAGATGACGCGATGTTTTAGGTGATTGAAATTAAAGTGCAACTTTATTATAAATCTTCTAGCGTGGGACTTTGTAGAATAACGAGTTCGTTCGTTCCAACTGAGGGCTTAAAGGTTGAAGAGCGGATAATCACCTAGAGATATGATCGTCTAGTACTTAGGTAGGATTACTTAATGAAGATAGCACGGATTCATCCTGGAAAGAACGTCTAGGTTTGATCTTTTTGTTCGGTTTGTCGCTAAAGCACTTTCCTATTAATATAATAAATGTGAAAGTTTGTATATATGTTTGTAATTTAATAACGCAAAGACTACTAAACGGATTTGGATCACATTTGGCACGCATGTAGTTTATAACTTGCAATGAGATGAGACATAGGATACTTTTCATTCCGGAGAAAATTAAAGTTCCTGTGGTATTCTCAGAAAACTAAAGCTAATGCGGACGAAGTCGTGAGCGGCTAGTACATAATATGGCTAAGAGTCAATTGAATTTTTAAAGATTTCATTAATTTCAAAGTTTATTTTGCTACAAAGTGTTCCATCTCTATCCAGATTGTGTAGGAATGTATGTATGGACAGAGAAAGTATTGTTAATAACAAGAATAAATAAGAAATGGAAAAGGTTAAAGAAGAAAAGGGAGTGGAGTAAGAACGAATGTATTGGAAGGACAATAATTTGAAGATAGAGAATGATGCGAAAACTTTAGTGACGTTTTTATTTATTTTTTAAGCATTGAACTGTTAGATGTTTAAATCTAAAGAAAAGCTTAATAGAAAAAAATCCACGCGGACCAGGCAGAAGACGGAACTCGAACCCACACCCTTCGCTATCCGGGCAAACGCACTGACCATTATGCTACCGCGGCCCTGACGGCCGAGTCGAATTTTCTCTAGCCATAGGCTGCAAGGCAGCGCCATCTCTTCGCATTGTAGGTAACCCAAAATGTCAAATGAATATTTTACTACTATCGCAGCAGTGTTAAACTTCGTGGCCGTTATCGTATATAATGTAATATACAATACATTATTGAATATTATTGAAACTAAAAAATAAGTAAGGGACAGTGCATATATATATATATTAGTACACATAGATTATTTCAAATTTCAATTTTATCATTTTTTATAATTGTATGAAATGAAATTATCTAATGCTAACTGTAATATAATCTAATTTATAATATTAATTGTTGTAATATTTTATTGTTTCATGCATGTATTGATGATAATTCTATGATACTTATTATTACTTCTTCATGTTGGAAATAAAGAGGCTATATTATTATTATTATGCAAATAGGTGGTACGAAGAAAAAAAATGGTGAAACTGAGTTGATTAATACAGCAAAAAGAAGAGGAGATGAGACGCGCCGCCTTGGGGAACACCGGCCATCGTATCGCTCCATGAAGAAAATTTCTCCTCGAGGCGAACGCGCTGCCTCCCATACAGATAAGACTCAATCACTGATGGAGATACGTTAAGAGAGCGCAGCAATGCCAGAAAACATCAAAGTTGACTGTGTTAAAAGCATTGCTGAAGTCCAAAAATGTCACCGTAAATAGACTGTTATCCATCCAAAGGCGAATATCATCAGTAATTTTAAGCAAAGTGGTCGTGGTATTATGCCCAAGATGGAAACCGGATTGGAAAGGATTATGGACATCATGGCGAGAAAGGCATTATATTAAATTGGTTATGGACAAGGCGTTCAAGGACCTTAGATAGGAAAGGTTATAATTTTTAGGGAGAGGAATAATTTGGACTTTCTTCCAAACTGGTGACATAACTCTATTCCACCTAAAGTTAATCAACTTCCACTTATAACGGAGACAGAAAGTAACGTTATATTAATAAGACAAAAAACTTCCTTAATATCTTAAATAACTTAAAAAACTAACATTTCGTTTTATCCGAGCGTATTTTTACCTTTGTTCCAGCGTTTCGGCGGACAGAACCACACGGGTCGCTTGTCCACACATTTTTTAACCAGCGCCGTACTCAATTAATCTTCCTTATCCGTCCCATCGTTGGCCGCCGGTTAAATAATCGCCGCGCGGACGAGTTTAACATAAATTAAGTTTTCCACGACACCTGTGATACCCCCCTGAGTTTACGCCACAAACAAAATAATGACACACATCAACCACAACTAAGTCAACCTTATTCTTAACGCAATAAAAGCTTTTGTCACCGCACATGTAAGTTTGCTCGGCGGTAATAATGAGCCTTCGCCGAAAGATGTATATCTTGACTTTGAAAGAAAAGGTTAAGTGTGAACAGTTTGTTTGTAAATGCGCTTGTATAATGGATTCGTGCTTTTTTTCGGCGGAATGATAAGTTGTGCTGCTTTAATTGATCAGTCGGATTTATATTATCAGGGTTCCGTATTAAAGGAATGTCTCTGGCCAGAACCGGCATATGCGATTATCTAAATTTGGTGCCGCTTAAGTACTGTTTGGCTCTCCTAAAATTTAGAGAAGTGCACCTTGTGGAAGTAAATATTATCAGATTACATAGTGTTGTAATGAACATGAAATTTAAGACAAAGAGAAGACGTTTCAATGGAGAATACTGTGTCTATCTCTTTAAATCGGATCAACCGCGCAACGTGGACTAAAGTTAGTTGGGTGTGTTGTTGCGCCTAGTTATACGAGTTCTTTTTCTTTTCGAAGACTCCTGCGTACTTTTGTCGAGTCTTCTCATGTAAGTGAACATAGCAGATCATTTTCCAGCTTATTAAAATTATATGAGAGTTCTTTTCGCATGCAGTTGAGTTCCATAGTTCCTGATATTTTTTAGAAATAGTTGTGGCGTTTTACGTGAAAATTTTTAATTATAAAAATGGTCTGAAACTTCCCGAACCCAGCAGATCGAAAACAAATGTGACTTTTTTCGCATGGAGCTGTGATCTATTGTACCTGATACTTTTTAAGAAATACTTCTGGCGTTTTTATGGGAAAAAATTCAATTAACGAAACGATCTGTAACTTCCCGTAGCAGATCTAAAACTAATATGAGTTATTTTAGCACGCAGCTGATTTTTTGTACACGGAACTTTTAATTCTTCGCGTGCTTTACTCGATACAGTTCTAAGCGATCTATTTTGATGGACAAAAAAGACCGCCGTCAAGTCCCTGGTATATTTAATCCTCTAGCCCCAGCATCCCTTCGTTACTAAAAACCCTTTTAACGGCTCAATCACTGTGTGATTCAGTCCCAGAAACAATGAGACATCTTTAACGTTAAATATGTATTCCCTATTTATAAGTTAACATTTTAATTAAACAATTATAAAACCACAAGTCATATAAAATGTTCCGCTTTGTTCGAAGCCGCTTGCGCATCCCATTTATAATACTTGTCAGATAATAGATAATTTGAGAATGAAAATGAATTAATCATGATGAAGCAATCAGCAGGTTATTTCGTTTTCTACGTTTTATATGCGTGGGAGGTGAGTTATAGCACGTTATAGCTTGTAAACAATTATGCGAATTTACTGAATGAATAGCTGATATGATGGCGTATTTGATGGGATGAAAGTATGTACTAATAAAGGTTTCTCTTTCTTTCCTGTGAAGCCTATTACGAATGACAGGAATATATTAATTAATATTTATTTATGGCCTTTGTGTCACAAATTCATTATAATATAAGTAATTCCTAATATAAAAAATCTAATTTTTGTTGGTTTAAAGTTTACTTACGATTTTGTAAACGTCTTACTACATTTTTTAAGATAACAGGTAAAATTAATATCTATGTTTTCACATACAATTAAAAAAAGAAACAGATATAACGTTTGTCGATCATACTTAAGATATTGTTATATCTTTTTCTAAATATCTGTTATGTTTTAAAAGTAAAAAAAACGATGTACAAAACATTGCATGTTGTAATAAAAAAAATAATGCCTTGATCATCTCAGTAGTCATAATTAATTAAATACGATATTTAATTAAATATAATAAGGAGTTACATGCAGCTTTGAGAGTTAGGTAATTTTCTTACAATGTAATGTAGGGTCCTATTCTTGTGTAGTTCGTCTACTGTCGAGCACTCGTTCGCTATTAATTTCCATTCAATATTTTTTTTCACAGAACGATTTTAACGATTTCATTTTTCTCAGAATTCGCTGTTTCTTACACTCTCGGTGAATGTTTTATAAGTGAATTATGTGATAGGACAAAACGCCAAAAATTCACACATCGTTTGGAATTTCCTTTGCTTTCTATAATATAATTACTACAAAATATATATTACGTCTGGGGAAGTATCCTCCAGCTTACAGAAGACTATACTAAAATAACATTACCTTTTTGGTGGTGTTGTGTCTCTGTCGGTGAGTAAGGTGCCAGGGCCTCAGGAGGTAGGGGATCGGGTTAGTGTCGCCGCACACGGGCCACCGACCACAACTACAAAACGCCGCCACTGGCATATATCTTGTAGTTTTCATACATTTTATATGGACTCGCCACACACGGTACGCCGGTGGCCGCCACACGCTACAAATCATCGTTGCTCGCTTCTTATGGCCCGCACCGGCCACTTAATGCGCTGATACAAAACGCCGCCACACGTCACTCGCGCGATTCCCCACCCCTCTCTCCCTTACCTTAAGCCAGAAACATATTAACGTGTCGTGTCGTGGCGCGCCAGAAACACATCGGTTTCATACATTTACTATGGTTAGAGACATATTTACGTATCGTGTCGTGTCGACGCTTTAACCTCTCTATCTCTCTCTAACCCATAATAAATGTATGAAACCGATGCGCCACATAAAATGTTTCTGGCTTTAGTCGGCCGCTGTCGCGCGCTTCAGTCACCTTCGCTGTGGCGTGTAGCCCGTGTGCGGACTGTGCGGTGACACACAAGGTAGGAAACGAATGATCTTTTTGGTACCTATCGCAAGCGTGTATAGAATACAGTGGCCGCTTACCATTAGGCGGATACTTAGCATGTTTGCCACTCTTTGAACATTTAAAAATCGGCCAAGTGCCTCTCGTGCCACGCGCAATGTAGGATTCCGTAGTTACCTGTCTTTTCCACAATATGTTCGAGCAGTAGTCTTTATTTTCTGTATCGGAAATGTATCTCAACTAAAAACAACAACCTTAATCAAAGTCAATTTGCGTCTCAATCTCAAAATCAATTCAACCGCCGATCTTTTCAAGTCAAGATTCAGAAGCAGTTATCATTAGTACTCTACCGCGAGCTCTGTGGAACTATTTGGAACTAATGATATTTTATTGTGGTTTTTAAATAGCTTTTTTTTAGATTTTGTTTTTGAATGCCAGATTTTACGCAACAATAACTTCATCTATGTCACTGTTAATGTTTTCGTCTAAGGAATATTCAATAGGTAAGAAATTTTCTTTAACCTAAGTTGAATGACTATTACTTTTAAGCTAACAAATTTGTCTTAACCATTATTTGGAATTTTTTCGTGGAAATTTTCCAAGCAAAACTTTCTTTAAATTTATAAATAAAGCATTTTAATTCTTGAAACAAAATAAAAATAAACATCGTAGCGATAATATTAAACAAGCGATTTGAAAATAGGTCTCCAGTTTTTTGTTCAATTTGAAAGCGTGGTGCGTGTCCACTGGCGCCATATACATCACCATAATTACTGTTGTTACATCGTTAAATGTTCTACTGTACTTGTAGACATTATTTAATTATGGGTCATCATCATCATCGGCCTGTTAACTGTACTCACTGTAATGAGGCCCAGCCCTTCTCTATGTTCAAAAGCATATTTAAGAAGCTGTTTTTTCTACCGTTTCCAGCTTCTTTTCGCCGTGTTCTTGTTACTGTACGATTAAAAACCGGTTCTTAAAACACACGTACTTTCTGGTTTTTATGTTAAAGGGTGGCAAACGAGCATATGGCCCGGCCCGCCTGATGGTAATGGGCGACTATAAGCTATAGAAACTTGCGATACCAAAAATATCACTATCGCCATTACCGCCATTGATGAGCTCAATGGCACAGGTGGTTAGTCGGCTGCGATCGTAAAAGTTAAGCAACTTTCGCAGTGGGCGGTCATTGGATGGGTGACCGAAAAATCTGCTATCTCGAGTTCCTTCGTGCTTAGGAAGACACGTTAAGTCTTTGGTCGAGACTGCATCTGCAGTCGTTAGCACCCGCATATCCGCACTGGGTCCGCGTGGTGGATCATGACCCAATCTCCCTATTCCATCCATAGGGAGGGCTTGTGCCCCAGCAGTGGGGACATTAATAGGCTGATGATGATGATTGCCTACCCTGTAGAGCCCTGGAACCTTACTCACTGTCAGAAACACAACACCACCAAAAGTTAGTGTAATTTTACTCAAAGTGAACAAAAGCATATTTAATAAGAATTTTGTTTTGAATTAGACACGCACTTGGTTGGTTTTTTTTTTGACTGGAAAATTTGAATACGGTTCGAAAATCTCTTGTATGTACAGAAGGTACCCTTAGCTCGAACCGTTATCGAATTCGAATAGTTTTCGAGTCCAAAATTCCATTGTCAAATTTTGTGTGAAAACTTGAACAGCAGCGCCTCAAAGTACGTAACGAGAACTAAAAATCAGTACACGCTTGACAGTGACATTTCGCACTCGCAAACTATTCCAATTCGATGTCATGCTAGGGGTACAGGTATATACTATTGTGTTTGGTGAAAAAAAAACCTCATAAATATTACTGTTCGTTTATTTAACAGCAGTCGCAGTAAAAACAATACGCCGTAGAGAACGGATTGATCGTGCGTTGTTATTGTGAATGCCGATTGTATGAACATACATTTTTCTTTTGCGACGAAAATATTGCGATACTCTTACAGATATGACGTCATACGGAAACGACAGAAATATTTTTTAAAAGTTTCTATTCGATTTTGCAATAAAAAATTTGGCTCATTAATAACGTCGGATCATAAAATAGTTTTAGTGTGTTATGTTTGTGTAAATTTCCTTTATTATAAACTTAGATGAAAGATTGGTCTCTCCTTTATTCGATAATTTATCTATGCTTCACAAATATGATGGAAGTTGACCTCAAAATGTGTAAATAAGTTTAAAGTGAGCTTTCAATTTGACTACACTGTATGAAATTATGCAGGGAGAAATAAGGACGCTTTGCTGAGTTTCTTGCCGGTTCTTCTTGGTTCCAGGTCTCCCGCCGTAGATTTGAGAACCGATGGCGTAGCCTTCGTTGTTCATATGTGCATGTAAAACCTAAACTGAATAAATGATTTTTTTATAGTTCTAAATTATTGTTCTTTGTTCATTCTACACTAAAGGACAAAGAAAAATAATATTAAATAAAACAAGATTCAACGGTATAGATAGATGCACTGATTTTAGTTTTTATTGACGTTTCGTGTCGTCTGAATTATGTTTTTATTTACTTTGTCTTACTGTCCTTTGTATTTACAAAGTAAATAAAATTATTATTCGCGCTTATAGTGTCTTCGGTTGTTTGGGGGACTTTTTTGTACGTGGAGGAGGAGTATGAGTAAACTCATAGAGCTACACAGAAAAGAGTAGCCATAGCGGCATAATAATATCTCAGTCATACTGCAATTTTTGGTTGTTTGCCGTGTTGCTCTATGGCGTTACTTGACGAAGTTGAAAGCGATCTGTTTTGGCGGACAAAAAATCCACGGACAATATTCCCTCGTCTGTGCAGGCTATTATCCGCCACCCATTCCTCCCACACAGGCCACAAACACCAACACTACACAGCTAGCAAACTTGCACTCTAGCTTAGCATTAGGCAGACACCGCACCGGAAGGATAAGAGTGCGAAGACCCGGTCTACACACGACACGCTTTACCAGGTACAGGCACATACCTCGGCGTTTTTTCCCACCCGCCACGACAACAGCTAACTAGAGCCGAGGTCCGAGTCTCAGAGACGCCCTCTAGTTGAACCGAACCTCATGTTCGAGTGGTCTAGAGGCTTCAGACGGAGAGGAGACTCCCCCTCATGGTGGTATGCCATCCACCAGGAATACCTCTAGAGGCGGCACCCTGGTCCCCTTAGGATCTCGCCGTCCTGCTGGAAATGAAGTGGTATGTAGCGTGTATGTAAAAAGTCATGTCAGCCCTGGGAGGTGCTTGAAAGGCGTAAAGGCTTACAAGTCAACATGTAATGAAACAGGTAATGGTTTGGATACAACCAAACTTTTGCAAGATACTTATGTTTAAGACCAACTTATGCTCTGGTAGGCCATGAGTTTTTTTCCATCGCATATTAATATTAATTGCCAGTTGAAATAAAATTAACTCAGATAAGTAAGTGCTTAATCATTGCGAATTCTAGAAAAAAAATGTAGGCAAATCCTGCAAATTTGAAAGCATAAAAAAATAATATTAACAAAAACAGTCACACAACATATGTACGCGCACCAACAGAAAAATCACGCGGGCCCAAATGAAAAATGGCCGGGCTGCCAATTACACTAAAAAATGTCTATAGGCACCAATTAAAATGATTTACATATCAATAAATCGTCGAGATACAGAGTGGGGCTTTTAAATCCGTTTCATATCGGCCGTGGGCATGATAAATGAATTCGCACAGTAGCTCCGGATCGTCATAAGCTACGTTTGTTTATTATTAATACTTATTATAAATTCGAAAAGTTTAACACCGGAACGTACTTAAGAGAGAATCTTAACACAAGATAGTTAGAGTCAGCGGGCTGTTTAAAAATACCAGTAAAATACCATAAGTAATGCATTGTTTTTTGTGTCTGATATATAAGATTAATAGTAATATTTACTGCCTTTTCATGAAGGTTTACGGAGGTTTTACAAAGCATTTATTGAGATCTTTACACAAACCCGGTTAGGGTATAGAGATGTGCTTTAGAGTGCTTGTTTATTTTTTTTATAAATAAATATGAATTTAAGTCACTTAAAAAAACTTACTGATCAATAAAATTTACAAAATTCCATGTCATAAAAGTTGTATTAAATAAATAACCCATGAAAATATATCTATACTTCATAAATAATATTATAACTAAAGAACAAATAGTAAGATATTTATTTTATTTATTATATTAAAAGGAGTCCCTTTAGGCAAGGTTCCAAAGATACTGGCAGCGTTCCCCCTTTGAATAGCTAGACTAATTCTTTGTCCGAGGTAGCTGCCAGCTCTTCGGTCTCCCGTGATGTCGACCAACCTTTTTGCTATTTCCTTAAAAAACCTTACAGCGCTAGGACCCCACGGACCAAGGGTCTCGAGCTCGACACCGAATGGGACAAAATCATATTCGAAGCCTAGACTCCTGTATTTGCATGCCTTAGCTTTTTAAGCCGCTTCGCAAGCCGCACCAGCTCTGTTGTTAAATAAAACATTATATTATTAAATAAATTATATCACAATAAATTACTAACAAACATCGTTTAATGCCTTGTCATTAAAATACTCTTGCTGTGTATAATAGCTTTTAGGAGGCCTTTTCAATTTGTTCTTAAACAAACTCTCAGTTTTAAAGACAATGGCAATCTGTTGTATAGGTATTTTGACACACATTGCAAAAGGACTACTTTGGATAAATTTGAGTTTAGATATTGGTAGGGTCAATTTGCTATGGGGACGTAAGTTATGCGGGCGTGAGTAACTAGGAAATTTATTTAAATTATTTTTAACATAATTAAATATATACCTCCAAAATATAAACACATGTTACCGTTAATACCTTGTACTGTATGTACAAAGGTTTGCAGCTTTCCAAGTTGTCTATATTTGCAATTATTCGAATGCACCTTTTTTGCAATATAATTTATTAAATATTGTTAACATAATATAATATATTAGAAGAAAAAGATATTTAACAAATTTAATACAATGTCTTCATTTTTAGGGTTCCGTCCCTCAAAAGAAAAAAACGATACGAAATGGGTCACTTTGTTGTCCGTCCGTCCGCCCGTCCGTCTGTCCGTCCGTCTGTCAAGACCGTTTTTCTCAGGAACGCGTGGAGGTATCCAATTGAAATTCATATTCAATACTCAGGTCAACTGTCCCTTGGAGCTGTAAAAAAATCAAACTTCTAAGCCAAAGCAATCAAAAGATACAGCCGTTTATGCCGCAAATTTTCGAAACTCGCACGGGAATCCAAACCTACTAGGGTACTTAGAATCCCGTGAACTTAGAATCTTGAATTTTGGTACGTAGTAACGTCTTATAGTACAGATAAAGGCAAATTTGCGAAAACCGTAAATTTTTAGTTACATCATATAATAAAAAATATATTTAAAAATTCATTTTTGTACGGAACCCACGGTGCGCGAGTCCGACTGTTACGGTCGGGTTTTTTTCTTCACACTTTTATACAAATATAAAATTTATTTAGTATGCAATACCTGCATCAAACTTGTTGGATAAACAAAATATGTGAAGTAAATAATATATCTACGCAATGTCAACGAAATAATGTTTTAACAGCCACAAGTTTTATGTTAAACTAGTATATGACTTGTTTCTTAGTGTCAACGAGGGTGTACACTATGGCGAATGGGCTTGCCTGTCTGTCACCGAATAGTGATATAAGTAATAGTGTTCGAACTTATTTCTGTCGGATGGTGGAGTTTACCTTCTCCATGGAAAAGATGGGCGTAGTAATGGGTATTATAGTAATTTATGTTATTAACGGGATTGTCACCATGTACCTTGTTTTATGATCGCGTACGCCAGATCACGAAATAACTATCATGGCACTTGCAGCAGTGCCAAAATATCGGAAAATCGCTAAAAACAAGGTACATGGTTATATTATGATGTTAGTGACCATGACAGTTTAAAACAATATTTAGTATTGGGTATTCTATATAGGCACAGAGTATTTATAGTCTCGGGTATTTTTCAGACTTGCTCCCAGTCCAACTTTAACATTCTGTTCTGAAAACGTGCTAGAGTCTGTGCGGAAAGAGAATGGGTGTGGTGAAAAACGGAACTAACATTAAGATTTTTATTTGGCAATCAAACCCAGCAATCTGTAAAGCGTCAAATTTTTGTATTGATACGGATTTGTTTGTTGTTGTGATTTCTTGCGGTTTTTTGTATTTAATCATGTCTAAAATAATCTTAAAGGTAAAATCTTACAAATATTGTAGAAAAGCACTACAGCGCCCTCCAATTTAAATCCCATTCTCTTTCCGCACAGACTCTAACAGACATGGATAATTGTACTTACTATATAAAATACTAAAATTTAAAGTGACTTCCAAATCAAATGTTTTAAAATCTTTTATAAATGCAAAATAGACGACACTGATCGGTGATTGGGTTTGGGTTGGCCATTAATCGATAATCGATAACCAATAGATTAGTATCTATCTACTCAATATTAAAAGGCCAAATCGTAAATCGCTAACTTTTGCAAAAAAAACCTCGAGAATCATCAACATTAATCGTAAAGTCACATTAAAGATAATTATCGACTTTGTTGCCGCACAGGGTTGCATGTCATAGTGCAATAAAGTTCAAACTTATAATTTGACTTTCATAAAGGAAACGTTTGCCAAACGAATTTCCGCCTTGTATTCTTACGCAAAAGTCGTCAATTCGCATACACGATGTTTTGATGTGTGCCATTTGAGTACAGTCGTGAGACAAAGTCATATAATTATAGGTAATGAAGATATTATGATCGTGATGAAACTTGGACGTAATAGGAGCCATCACTGTTATATTATTTTGACAAATGACAGTTGGTAGAAATGACGTAAATGTTGTGTTGAATGGTAGATTGAATTAAAATATGTACGTTAGAAACTTGACACTTCGTAAATAATATATAAAAAATCAAAGATTTTCTTTTTTTAATATCAAGTTCAGTTTCTTTAAAAACCATAATAGGTATTTGTATTTTTTTTGTATCGTAGCTATACGATAACTATAATTTATAGGTACTTGGTACTAAGGTTTAGATATAACTAGCGGCCCGCCCTCGCTTCGCTTCGGTGTAGAGCTGAAGTGTAGACTACAGTTTTTTGTTCTCAAGCTTGTATTCTACACAATGACATTCATCTATGATTCTTCTTATACCTGCATGAAAAGTCTCAGCCCGATCGGTTTAAAATTGACAAAGTTTCTTACAAACTTTCATTAAAAATCCTTTCTTAGCGGATGCCTTCGTCATAACATCTACCTGCATGCCAAATTTCAGCCCGATCCGTCCAGTGGTTTGGGCTGTGCGTTGATAGATCACTGTCAGTCAGTCACCTTTCAGTTTTATTATAGATACTTAGGTTAAAATTACCTTTTGCTTCACCCACAAAATAGCAATGTTTATTTGAAAAATTGATCTTATTTAAAAAAAACTAGCTTGCGCTCGCGACTATGTCCTCGTTAAAGTATGTTTTTTGAGAATTCCACAGGAAACTAATATTTCCCGAATAAAAAGCGGTTTATGTGTCTATATAGGTGATAAACTATATACTATACATGCCAAATGCCGTTTTAGCATGAAAGAATAACAAACAATCATACAACTTGCGCATTTATAATATATGTAGTAGGTTATAAGTAAGGCAATTATTTAAGACTAGGAAATTCACTTGTAATCACTGAGCAGATCTGATTATGACTAGGGAGACGACAAAAGACTATATGAACAGAAAAATCATATAATACATTAGTATTCTAATCTCTATATAACTAGAGTCTGTGCGGATAGAGAATGGGCGTGGCGAAAAACGGAACTAACATTCAGATTTTTATTTGGCAATCAAACCAAGCAATTTGTAGAACGTCAAAGTTTTGTATTGATACGGATTTATTTGTTGTTGTGATTTCTTGCGGTTTTTTGTATTTAATCATGTCTAAAAGGGGAAAAACCTTACAGATACGGTAGAAAAGCACTACAGCGCCCTCCAATTTAAATCCCATTCGCTTTCCGCACAGACACTAAAGCAAATTATTATTTATTTATTACTAATACTATATAACAATAGAATACGAAACTACAACTAGAATAACAATTTTCAACTCGACAGTATAAGCTATGTGATTTACACATTTGGCCAACAAAATATTGATACAGAGTTTAACAAATAAATCATTCGATGATTGAGCGTGCGTGCAAACGCGGCAATTAACTGAGCATCGCAACATGTTTACACGCGTCCGATGCACGCCAGTGTACGGCATAGTTTATGGTCCACTATAGACGTTTTGATGTCAAACATGTATATTTTTAACATTAATTCAAAGTTAATTGAAATTGATAGCAGCAAGAAATATGACGAAATTATTAAATATTCAAATTGTTATGCGTTTATAGAGGATGAGAGTGCGTTTAGAGAGAGAGAGGATTCTTAAGTGCTCTAGTCGTTTGAAGTCTATCAAGATTAAAAACAAGCGAGTTTTGCCTAAAAAGGTACAGAATACCACGATGTTTACCATTTGATCTGGAAAAGAAAATGCATATCTGCAAATAGTCTCGTTCATTAGCAGAAATATATTTATTATTAAATCGTAAACCTTAAAACAACTCCATTAAATGGCATGCAATATTTATTTCAATGTTAACTATAAATATCACCTGTCTAACGTCATGCTTTATTATAGCAGTTGATTTATTTTACGACTAAAGTAACATAATTTTTTGTAATCATGTTATTTTCATAAGTTTTTTTTCTCGAATAATGTCATAATCGGACCGGAATCTTAGTAAATATGCCTGTACATCTGTATAGTCATACATATTCTTTCATTAAAACGTAAGTTGGCAGAAGAGCAGCCATGACTCATAAATCATCTACGTATTATAGTGGAATAACTATAACCAACTAACTATAAGCAAATAAAAGTAATCAGACTTTGGTTCCGCTTCACAATCATACGACGGTACGATTGTGCAAATTTTTAACATCACTTCATTTACAAACGAGTTCGAAAATATTAAAAGTATCTAGTTTAAATATTTTTTTTTGTAGCAGCGGCTTTCAAAGCTTAAAAAATATAACTAAAAATAATATTAAAGCATGTAAAAATAACTCAAAAATATAATTATAATATTGTTGCAAAGTCTAAAAGTCACTTAATTAGTAAGACTCCATGCTGACCAATTTATGTGTTCAATAAATTAACGAATACAACATGTAGGCGAATAACATTAGTAGCATTAGCAAAACACCGATAACGACTAATGTTAGAGGTTTGTAATTTATATTTTTTAATTTAAATAAATTGCCCGAATCGTAAAGGCATAAATTGTCAACATAAAAAATTTATGACACAAAATGAATTTAATTTTACCTTCACGACTGCCGCGGTATATATTTAAAAGCTTCTCCCATCTTTCGCTGAGACCATTAGATAATTCATTCGCGTTTCGTTCACGCATACTGTTTACATAAATTAATTGGCGAAATCGATAGTCAACTAATTATTATTCGAACACATTTTTAACGACACCATCAATAAAATTATGAAATTAATTTATGTACGCTGTCTATTTAATTTATGAATTTTCTAATTTATGACCGGTTTTGTTGGCTAACAGTGTACAATCAGTATTTTTCATTTCTGTAATATTGCTTTGATAATTTTATCTGTAAAGATATTTTACACCTATTTCCTTGTAAGTGCATATTTACTTACCTAATGAATATGAGGACACCGCTGTTTACTGCTTACAAAAAGGCTTTTTCTTTTGAGTGCGGGTCTGGACTTCGGTTCCTCTGTGAATTGATCATTAATCATGTTAGATCAAATGACGTGTTCAAAATACCGAAGTAATTAAATGAGTGAGAGTGATTCGCCTTTCAACCTCTTTGTGAAGAGTTTCAAACAGTGTAAAGCCACACACACAAACCGATCGACAAATAGACACATCTGAGGATTAACTGTCTGTTTTCTACCATGCAGTGGAACCTCATTTGTTACCAGATATAATCGGCCGGCTTCCTGTGGCATTATGGTTCGGTCATAGAGTACATTGTATGCAAATGCGCGAGCGGTGCGATGCCATCAGTGAGATGCCTATCTTTCTCACGTGATGAAAATGTTAATTTCGAAATAAGAATTTCTCTTGCGTTGACACAAGTTATGGATTGTCAACGTGTTGAATTTGCTAAGGCATTGTAAGTTTCGAATGGTAAATTTAACAAAAATAACCACGATAGATATTTGACGACCTGAGAAAACTGCCCGTGATGGTCCACCGATTTTGGGGAAAGTACGTAAGTAATTTTGAGTACTCTTCATTGTAAATGACAATTATAATCGGATAATATAAAACGATTAACTTATTTTACCACATAATTTCACATAATATATGTTATTACTTATATCATGGGAATCCGCGCGACGGTGATTTCTGTATTTGGTATAAAATAAAACTAAAAAAGGCTACAAAAAAATAAAATAAAAAACTGCATTATATCAGTATGCTGATTTCCTTTAAATTTAGAGCATGTAGGTATCTATAACGATATATTTCTTAAAACCAAACAAAAATTTTGTTTTAATCGTCCTCCCTGTTCTTTTACTTAACTAATCTGTGGTTCAACTGAAGCCCAGTATTATGTTGTCAAAACATGCGCCCGCGCATCGTTGGCCGTCACATTATCTTACAGGATTAACGGCTGACTCGCACCGATGACTAATATGAATAAAGAAATGAGTGTAGCCCACTCATTTTGAAAGGAAGTGCATTCATCATTTTATACTTTTTCTTTCCTTCATATGTTATGATTATAAATAAGTTTTGAAAAAAGAATTGTAATTTTGTAGATAATGTAAAAGGTTGACATTTATTCGTCACAAAGTTGATTCGTCACGAAAAAAAGTATGTGTAAACTCGCCACAGTTCTTTTTTTTATGAAGATGTGACGAATTAACTTTCATTATATAGCGTAAATGAAAATATGATAAAAACGTTCCAAAGCCACGCTACAAAGAGCCCCTTAGGCCAAGCTATGCAAGGTTGCAAGTCACCTACCTGTATCAGTGTTTCCAATTATAATAAAGTGACTTCTACCTTAAAGACTACACTGAAATAACACTACCTTTTTGGTTAAAAGGGTGGCACCCGGCTAGGCCGGGAGGCTGCTAGGTGCGGAGACGCGGAAGAATCCCTAATTGGGATCCCGCAGCTCCGTGCTAAGCAGCTTAGAGGGTATTCGCAGGACTTTTTTAGCGGATATTATACCGTAAAGCGCCCGTAAGAGTTGCGGGGTCCTTGGTGGGCAGCCACTGGGGGGTCCGTAAGACTTGCGGGAGCCAGGTGTGAGGTCCTTTCGGCGGTGTGCCTCTTAAAGGCGCCGTCGTCTGTAAAAAGATTTTTTAATTGCGTAACAAAAAAAAAGGTTAAAAGGGTGGCAAACAAACGTATGGCCCACCTGATGGTAAGCGGCCAACGTAGGCTATAGACGCTTGCGATACCAAAAATATCACTCGAACCGTTGCCTGGCCCAATCCGTAGAACCTGGAAACTTACCGATAGAAACACAACACCACTAAAAGGTGTTGTGTTGTCACCATCTAACTGTGGCTACAATTTGAACGCGTACAAAGAAATTTGGTGACTCATTTCTTTGTCGTACTATCCGTAAATGGAATGCTCTGCCCGCTCACGTGTTCCCTCCCTCTTACAACCTGGAATCCTTAAAAGAGGCGTGAAGAAGCAACATGCAGGCCGGCAGGGTGAGGATGGCTGGTGTGGCAGGTAGAACTGCTGTATCAGCTATCTTCGCGTCTGGACTTCACCTTCACTTAACATCAGGTGGGGTGGAGTCATTTGTCGGACCTATCTATAAAAAAAAAGAGCGGTATAAACCTTTCTTGTTTCCGTCGGTTAAAAGTAGATTTAGTGTCCCACGGGATAGGTGATAAGGTCTGAAGTATACCTTGCGCGCGAGTAATAATCTGGTATCGCAAACATCTTAAACATGGAAGCGTGGAGGAGCTTATGGTAATTAATGTTTGGTCATCCATCCGCCACTTTTGCGAAATTTACGTAACTTAAACTATCGCAGACCGAACGCTCAATTCCTCAAGCACGAAGTTTGACAGATCTGAATGCACATCGCCAACGTCAAAGTTTTTTTGGAAACTAAGCAGCGCCCCTAGCGGAAGTAAGAACAAACTAGCTTTTTCCATAGAAACTTTAACATGACGATAAGTATACTTGCTCGCTAGTAGTTTGTGCTTAGGGTACTGAATACTTGCGCCATTGAGTTCCTCCTATAATACTTCTCAATTTATTAAACTTATTCTTCTAACTTCTTGGTAAAGTATATATTTTCATAGCTTTTTTTATTTTTATGTTTACCGTGAACAAAGCTTGCTAGCCTTTGATGCTGCGCACAGCACCAGAGAATGGGCAGCCACATTGCGTCAGTTAGCGATAATTAAACAACTTAATTTGCGCGCGGTTTTAGTGGCCGCTCGTAATTCCCGTCCGGCGTTTAATTGCAAATGAATTATGAATATTTACCGGTGTCATTTGGATGTCAAAAGCGTGTTTGGTGTAAACAATGAGAGGTAGCGAGTTGATATTTTCAAGATCTGATCAAAGAGTCACTAAAGCAAAATGGACATCACCTAAATTAAATGCACTGTTTTATTTTTCATATTATAAAAATATGTAAGTAAAAAACAGACAGCATTAAAAATGGAAGAGATTGTGGATTGTAGGTTTACACAAACCCTCTGGGACACTTTAGTTCTTAGGTTTGTATAGGGTTTTTCAACAAGAACTTTGTTTTCTAAAACAAGATAAAACAAAAAAAATATATGAAGATGATTAAATTTTTTATTGAATTACAAAGAGAAAAGTTCGGCAATTATGAATGAAAAATGATATCTTGCAAATGTCCACCACGAGCACGCTGACAGATATCGATTCTTTCATCAAAGTTTTTAATCACTGTTTGGCAAAATGGCGGGACTATTTCGTTAATCACATCACGGATTTTGAGTTTTAAGGCTGCAATCCATTCGATTGTCCCCGTATACACTCTGTCCTTAACATAACCCAACGAAAAATAATCTAGTGGTGATAAATCACATGATCTGGCTAGCCACTTAACAGCTGAGTTTAGTGAAATTATGCGATCGGGAAATTTGGTTTGCAATAAATTGATCGTTTCATTGGCTGTGTGACATGTGGCGCCATCCTGTTGAAACCACATATCAGTGAATATCCACGTCATCAATAATAGGCCAAAATTCGCCATTTGGTGGTTCTGGATAACCCCAATTGTTGAGAAAACTGTGGCTCACGGCTGCGATGCTTTCAGTTAAACGACCCGGTCGAATACGCGCTGGTGTTGGCAAATGTTAAATTTGAGTCGACAGGCTCGATACAAAGAGCCTGTCGACTCAAATTTAACGACCAAATTCTTAATAGCCGTCTCAGCAGGACGATTATGTTGTCCGAAAATATCACGAATTTGACAAAATGTAACTGTGACAGAACCACTATTTTCATAGTGGATTTTAATTATTTTCATTCATTCGATTTTCAAGCGAAATTGAATTCATTGTGACAATTGCCAATGCATCTTCTACGAATACGACAAAAACTAAATGTGAAAACTATCATATTTTTGGTGTAGCCACAATTCAAAAACAAAGTTCTTGTTGAACAACCCTATATAATAAAAGTGAAAAACGTGTAGGTATAACTCGGTATAAGCAATTTGAATTAAAACAGTGTGACTAATGTGGAGCCTAATGGCATATGATATTGGTTATAAAGTTTTTATGGTAAACATAAGACGATATGTTTAGGATGACTAGAAAAATAGCAATATATAGTGGAATTTATTATTTCCCGTTTAATGGCGTAGCTGTTCATTCTCAAAGCTAAGTAATAAAGATTTTTATTTTTTTGTTGGCTTAACAGCTTATGCAACATGGTATTGAGACAATAAGTATTTTATACTTTAGAACTACATCTAAATAACACAGTCACTCACAAGTAAACAGCTCATGATGAATGCTGCAAAAAATGACATACAATGCTACTTTTTTTTAAGTAACTAAATTAATAATCAATAATTATAAGATAATAAATCTAAAAAGAATTTTATCAATAATATAGACAGCAATATTATGTGACTGAGTATTTAGATTTCTTAATCTTTATTCAAATCAAACTTTTATAACATCACACATTTTTTTTCTTATTCATCTTTAGCTTGTTGCATTCCATTTTAAATTTTATTAAAAAATCAGACGATATCAACAGATGAAGTGGTTCAGTGGCAGAAAACATGACTGCTACGCGAGCGGCCCGGGTTTGGTTGTTAGCAGAGGCAGATTTTTTTATTAATGATTTTATAAGTTTTACTTGCATCGTGGTTTCATAAAACTACATCATTTTTTTACCATGTTAAACCAAAAAATATCAAAACAGAAATCGCTTACCGCTTATGGCATAGTACCCGCAGCAACGGGCGAGCTCACCTCGATATGTCAATGTTGAAACACCGTGTCCAATATTTATCGATACCCCGTTCAGTTGGATTGTAAATGTCAATTAGCACAGGTGATGTATGTATTTATTTATTGTGCCGAACGATTAATGGCCGATTCGTAGTTAGACGGAACTGTTAATGTTCGAACACGTTACATAAATCATTTGCGGTGGCTGTTTATTGTGTCGTGAATAAAGATTTTCCTAATGCATTTTGTTGGATTGACAATGGCGTGTTGGTCGAAATGTTACTGCTCGGTGTATACTTGACATACTTTGATTTCTTGCTATAAGTGTATTACTTGTCAAGTATTACGGATAGCAGCTTAGCGTTCTAACTTTTAAAACCATATTGTATTATTGATATATTACCTACTAAAAGACAATTGAAAAAGTGGAACATCACAAAACATAAAAAGGTTTACATTATTTAAACGCATGACTGCAGCAATTTTGAATTTATAGAAAAAGAGAAAAAAAAAACAACTACTTAATAGACGGGATTAGAATTGTTTGAGATAAGGTAAATGATTGTTAAACCTGCTGACATACGGACGGACTGAAAACAGAAGTAAAGTATAGGGGTTAGTAAGGGAAGATTCCGTTGTCACACTTTGGGTTGTCACACAGTACCCAATAAAATAAACATGTAAATTATAATAAATTAGATTAAAGGTGTCTGTCAATAACTTTACAATATAATAATCAATATCATAAATCACTAAAAGTAGAACGAAATTTGTATAATATTAATATTATGTTAAACATGACACGAAAAGCGGACAATAACACACCTAATCAATTTATATAACAATAATGAAATAAACTGGATCAATTTATTTTTATGGCGCTATTTCATTTGAATAATGTTGATGATAAAGTGCTGGGTGAGGCAAGTATCGGTCATTTGTTGTATTTCAAGTTGTTAGATAGAATAGATATACATAAATACTTAAATGATTATTTTATCGAACATAATTGTTTATGGTTATTGTAGCTTGATAAGGACGCAGTAAATGGTATAAATTATATGTTAACAGCAAATTAGTGCCGTTTCAACATAATGTACACTGCTCATTGAGTAAGAGAAACATTGACATATACCTACTTATACTTTATTATTAATTTTGTCAGAATTTCGACATGGTAGTGGGTCGTGATGGTCGTATTTTTTTACCAGGAACATGTTCAAATTGGCGACCATGGTGTCCAAACTGTCCTTCAGGAATACCCAAGGAGCGATGTACCAACAAAATTTCTCGCTACACCGTAGATCCCATATCTGCTTTCGGACCGGATAGAGGATCAAGAAGTTACCGATTATTAAAAAACACTATATTACCTATATATATAAGTTAATTGCTATTCGATTGTATCGCTCAAACTCCAGAACGGCTGAGCCGATTAAACTAATTGTGGCTTTGAAATGTTTGTTTAAACGGTTAGAAAAATTAGAAAAAATGCGAGGTAGATAATAAAAACAAGAATTTCATTTTCCCATATTAACAGTTCTACCTTACATGTCTGTCAAACGTTTGAAGTTCGTCCCTTTGGTAGTAGACTTGGGTCTACTTGATAATAACCACATTCGATAGACTGTGAGGCGGCATTCGGTGGGCCAGCTAGTAAAAAATAAAAATAGAACGTATTGTCTCCAGATTACATGAAGCAGTGGAAAGTGTTGTTAATTAAAGTAGACCTACAATCGGAGAGTCGAGATAGGCTGAAGAGGGAGAGTCAGATATGAAGCCTGAAGAAATCGTGATATCAGACTCAATCACGGCTCCATCTGCAATTGCCATAATTGCTATTCCACTAATTAGATTGTAAACATGGCTATATTTTGCAATAGTATGTAAGAAAAAATCTCTCGGATCAGGTATCAGACAGGATTCGATCATACTACTATGTTCCGGTTTGTAAACTTAATCAGTGCAATAACAATAAATTTCTGGTCCTAAATGTGTCTATTTCAAGGTGACAGGAACGCTATTCTTGAATATTCACTGGTCTGTCGATAAATTGTTCTCATAATTATTATGTCCGCTTCTTTTATTGCTTCAGATTAAGCACCAATTAGATTATTTATTACAATTAGGTTTCTTCATATTTGAAAGCTGGCATACTAAAGATTTTACTTTCGGGATAGTTTCACAAAATGATTAATAAATATAATTTAAAAATCTTACTTTTGTAGACACATCTGAAACACGCAAAATTTAGTATTGGTTAGGAGGTCTAAGTTATCGTATGAAAACAAAATAAACTTCTTGATATTAAGGTCATGTTAAGTTTTATTCATCCGGGCTCAACTGAACAGAACTTGGAATTGTGATTCAAAAGATATCAGAAAGCTTTGTAATCTCCACCTTAGAGAAGAACACAGTAAAATAACACTACCTTTCAGTGGTATCGTGATTCTATCTATATCTTAATTTGGAGGTATGGGGATTAATAAGACCAGATCCAGCGAAAAAAAATGAGAGCCAAGCAGCTATTATGGTAGGTACGAGCACGTAAAGTGAAGATACTATGAAAACATTCGACATGGAAGTACATTAATGTGGTGAAAATAGAATGATCATAATGACGAAGATACAACTATGAAAAATTAAACGGCAGAGAGAGGAATGAGTATTGTTTTAAATAAAATTCGAAACAGTTTAGGTAAATGTAGGCAAAAGATAACAATAGAAAATATAATTTACTTTTTTGAAATTCCATAAGTACCTAATACACCTCAAAATAATGGGTTTTTGACGAATCTAGAAAGCGTAAACGAGCAACACAATATAATCTTATCGGCGTCTTAATAATACTCATAAACATAATAAATATAATTTAGATCCACATACAATTATGTAAATTGTACAATGAGATATTCGTATCGGAGTTAATTGCAGCATTGTTGTTAATATAATGCCAGTAATAAACGTTATTTATGGTTTAGACTACCGGCCCGCCTTCGTTGTCAGCGGGATGACGTAATATGATAAAAAAGAAAACATGCTATCTAATAATTTAGATACGCGCAGATTAAAAATATTAATGAGCCGTTCATTGAGTGTTAAATTATGCAAAAACATTCCTTTTTTGTTTTAGTTCAGTACGATTCTGTATAGGTAGCTTCGAATGTACTCAAATACTCCTGACGTTTGTAAGTCTGATTGAAAAGATACGAGATATATAGTGTCGGCCACACGCCACAGCCACCATAGAGTACATTGTTATCCCACAAACGCCGCCACGAGAAGCTAGAAGCGGCTACTAAAGTGGCTGAACCGCGCCACAGCGGCCGACTAAGGTAAGGGCGAGAGGGGTGGGGAATCGCGCGAGTGACGTGTGGCGGCGTTTTGTATCGGCGCATTAAGTGGCCGGTGCGGGCCACAAGAAGCGAGCAACGACGATTTGTAGCATGTGGCGGCCACCGGCGTATCGTGTGTGGCGAGTCCATATAAAATGTATGAAAACTACAAGAAATATGCCGGTGGCGGCGTTTTGTGGTTGTGGTCGGTGGCCCGTGTGCGGCAACACATATAGCTATAAAAACGCCATGCCGCTTTGCCTGAACCTATTTTCACACCCCGTGATGCTGTGGCTACTATATTTTTGCAGGCCGGCAAGATGAGGATGGTTGGTGTGGCAGTGTATAACCGCTGTACCAGCTATTATATATTCGTGTTTGGAATTTATCACCACTTATATCGGATGGGGTTGAGTCATTTGCCTACCTGGCTATATAAAATAAAAAAATGAACATAATACTGCTCAATAAAGAAACTTAAATGCAGAGTTTTAATTAAGGTGGAGAAAATATTGAGCAGATCTTTGCATATAATTTATGAACAATTTCTAAATAAAATGCTTATTCAATGACGCTATCATTCAGCATTCATAAATGTCTAAATTCTGGTGGCTTATATCATAATGAAAATGTTGTAAAATATTTTAAATTTGCTAACAAACAGAATTTAAATTTTCGAAGCACCAATTCTACCTCAATTTTTTTGGCATTAAATTCGATTTTAATAATCGTTCACGATGCGGGTCTTTGATAAGGCCATAGTAAAAGAGAGAGTAGATAATCAACTTAAAAACTTAAGCATAAGTACGTTTAATCCATACTTACTCGTATATTATGATTGCTAAATTGTGTATGTGTGTCTGTTACCTCTTTACGTTTAAACTGCTGAACCGATTTCGATTAAATCTGGTATAGGTATAACTCGAGTCTCGGGAAAGAACTTAGGATATTAGGATATTTTTTATCCCAGAAAAAGATAACCCATCCTTTAAGACGGTAAGGGAGGTTTGTATGGGAAACCACGCAGACGAAGTCGCAGGTACCCACTAGGTATATATGTAATAAATGTGAAGACAATTTGTGAAGATTTGGCAGAAAAGCTATTACTTCAACCACTCTCATCTTCAGCCTTAATTCCCTTCACAACGTAGTATACATTTGGCTACCTTACTTTTTGAAGGACCTTAACAACACAGTGTTATTTCTGTAAAGTAGAGAATATTGTCTTAGGAGGGCAATAAGTAATAAAAAAAGCAATAGAAATATAATTTGTTGCCTTGAAACCGAACTGAAACTTATACTTCCAGTAATATCTGAATGAGCATTAGACTAACCAGCGGAGCTCACACAATTGATCCCCGGGGCCACCCACTAATGCAAATTATAATTTCACTGCTTCTCATGGATTGCTGCTTATACCTGACGCAATAGATGTTTTGCGCGAAATTAACTTTTGGTAAAACGTGAAAGCAAGTTACAAACCTAACCTTCTGAACTCATTTTTTGTTTTGTGATCCAAGCGCGGGTGCGCGTGGGCAGATCCGTCGACGTTGAACATTATTTACGGCGACATTTAATGAACGAATTAAAAATGTTTATCGTACGTTATCGAGGTTAAATATATTGACGATAACTGGTCGTTATGTAGCCCGCCACCTACTTACTTGCCGTTTTATTACGCTGGCTCCATTCAACTTGTGATATTTTAAGCAAATAAAAATCGTGTCGCGTAATAATTGCACTTCGTGTATGTATTGCGTTCGGTCATAATTTGGAATGTAATGGGTGCAATTGAAGTTTGCTTTTTATTTATTTCCTTATTATACATTTATAATATAAAGCTTTTTCATCTTCTGCACTGATTTTAGTTTAAACTTTTAATATAAATTATATTAGAGCTTATCGCGTTCCAAAAGCTTCAATTCTGTCCATGTAGTTTAAGTAATGTCAATACATTTATACCTTACGAGATTTATTCGGTCCGGTATTTTATTTCATCACTAACAGATTTTGCACAAGCATCAGGGAGGTCGAATGTGGTGTTACCTATACTGGCACCTGTCATAAACAAGAGCCCAACTAACGCTTACTCAAAAGTATAATAATAAAAAAAAAAGTTTTCATGACGCACGCCATAGAACTTATACATTTACAGCCAGCCACAGCTCAAGTTTCCCATAACTGTCGCATCTCTCCAACTGACTTGGAACTTTTAGCTATCTGAAATAAAGTTTACAATCTATTGAGTAATTTTGTAAGTTTTATTAGATCTCTTCTTTTATCTTGTCTCCTGCTAGAGTTCCTAACCGTATCAAACCTCAGCCTTAGGCCGGATTAGGATAGCCACACCAGGTCTCAGTCTTGTAGTTTAAAGCGAAGCATTTAAAATATTTTTGAGACAGGAAGGGTAAGCTGGGTAAGCAACCTCCACCTTACAAAAGATCACAGTAAAACAGCACTACCTTTTGGTGGTTTTGTAATTCTGTTGGTGGGTAAGGTTCCACGGTGCCACGGAGTAGGAGATTAGTTGGATATTGCTGATATTGCAAACGTTATGGTGGCCGCTTACCATCAGGCGGGTCACACCAATACTACACAGCTAGCAAACGTGCACACTAGCTTAGCATTAGGCAGACACCGCACCCGTAGGATAAGAGTGCGAAGACCCGCTCTACACACGACACGCTATACCAGGTACAGGCACGTAGCTCGGCGTTATTCCCCGCCCGCCACGACAACGGCTAACTAGAGCCGAGGTCAGAGTCTCAGAGACGCCCTCTAGTTGAGCCGACCCCCTCAGGTTCGAGTGGTCTAGAGGCTCCAGACGGAGAGGAGACTCCCCCCGTGGGGACACGCCATCCGCCTGGAATACCTCTAGAGGCACCCGCCAATTCTCGGCTTGAGTTCCCCTTAGGATCTCGCCGTCCCCAAACCCGGTGACGCTGTAAAGGTCGTCTGCGACCAACAGCGTACACACTCAAAAAAAAAAACAGGCGGGTACCGCGATACGCTTTTTTTGCCACCCTTTTAACACACAAAGCAACTTATAAAACTGGGTTCATTATCAGCAAACTGAATTCAATGTGCGGTGGATGTAGAACGTGGAAATAGTGTAAAAAAAATCATCACCAAAAATAGGTTGCACGATAATTATAACAACTGCTTCTTTCTTATATCTAAATATTTCAAATTCACTGGATTATTTACAACTTTTGGTATATCATGGTGTTTGTATTTTCCACTAATGACATACAATTTCAAAATATTACCAACTCGCTTAACATTGATATTATTTATAAACTGTTTATCATAAATGTTTCCGATGATAATATTATAAAAAATACTATTTATTATTTATTTATATTATTTATTACGGCAATTTACATTTCAACACGAATAAATAACTCATTAGCGTACAAATATAATAGTGCATTAATATCTATTGCATCTAATCAAGTAATAAATAAGCATTGATTTAAACAAAGATCGCCCTTCAACATTCGCGTTAAACGCACACATTAATAAGGCGCGTTCCTCACAGGGTTTCATTTCATTTTCGTTCTGTACAAGAACCTGTACAGAATCTGCATAGAAATGAAAATTCCGAATATATTGTTTTAAACTTTCATGTTCACTAACATTATAGCTATTAACGGGATTGTTACTATGTACCTTTTTTTGTATGAGTCTCCAATATTTCGGCGCTGTTGCAATCGCCATGATCACGGAGTACCTGAAGTAATTGCGCGTAGATGGTATTGGCAGACATATCGGTCTACCGTCTGACGTCTGCTTTATTGCGAGAACCACTTTGACCGATTCGGTTCCGGTACGGTATAGTTTCGTATTCTTTGTCACGGTTTTCTTTGCGGGAGTAACGGGACGGGGCGTGTAGAATGATTCGATAGAATTCGGAAGTACACGGTGCAAAGAGATCTGTATCCTCCTGGTAAACAGCCTGTACAGATTCGGTACAGAAACAAAACAGGCCCACACCGACCCGGTGCGATAGGCGCCTAATAACGATCATGTACATAGGTACTATATTTTGTACTATGTAAATGACAACGGTAACCTATCAATAACGTCAACAAAATCGATCTTTATTCATGAATCGATTGTTCCGATGAATTACGTTTACGAGGTGAGCATGGTGGAATCGAATAAAAATACATTTTTAATTTAGCGATTTGCTTTGCTCTCACATCACAATATTTAGATGCATCTAAATGTGTTGTTGTAACGAATTGTTACGCTTTGCTGTTGGATTTATTTTTTGCTTTCTGTGACAGCCTGTTATTAAGGCAACGTCAAATTGTTTACGAAAAAAATTAGCAGGTAACATATATTTTCTTGTTGGTTGTCCAAATAAAAAAAAATGCTTTGTAAATGTTGTTTGATAATTCTTTTAACGTTTTGGAGTTTATGTGCTCGATTTTCACCGCAGCTAAAAAATATGTGTAATACTAAAAATATGTGGGTAGGTAGATCAAAAAATTTTGGACTATTCAAAATAATTGTACTATACATCCAATTTAAATAAAGATATTTTGTACGTTCTGCCATGTTTATGCAAGCTAATAAAATATTATCAAATCATAACTTCTTTTCTTATGTAATAAATTATCGTGTGACGTAATTTCTGTGAAATGGCTAAACAGTTAACAGTTAGTAAAAAAAAGGTGAGAAAGAAGCCAAATAATAATGAGAAACATTTGTTGCGTTGGTGCCAACTAAGGTGTTTGTGCAACCAAATTTTAAATGAAAACTTTACCGATTTCATAATTATAACTTCTTCTTCGTGAAGCAGTAGAACAGGTTAACATCACACGTAATAGTATAAAATGAGTAATTTTTAAGTAATATTTTTTGAAGAAGACTTGTAAAGTCAGAAGTGACGACACGTATTATATAAACTTGTAAAAAAGTTTTCGTTTATTACACTGTTTTAAATACGATATTATAAAACAAATAAAATAAATACTTAATGGTCTCGATTTTGGCATTTTGTTTGAGTGAGTACCTATGCTGTTGATCGCAGATGACCTTTACAGCGTCACCGGGTTTGGGGACGGCGAGATCCTAAGGAGACCTCAAGCCGAGAATTGGCGAGTGCCTCTAGAGGTATTCCAGGCGGAGGGCATCTCCCCACGGGGGAGTCACCTCTCCGTCTGGAGACTTTAGGACCAATCGAACCTGAGGAGGTCGGCTTAACTAAAGGGCATCTCTGAGACTCGGACCTCGGCTCTAGTCAGCCGTTGTCGTGGGGGGCGGGGAAAAACGCCCAGGTACCTGTAACTCATATAGCGTGTCGTATGTAGACCAGGTCTTCGCACTCTTATCCTACGGATGCGGTGTCTGCCTAATACTAAATAGTGTGCAAGTATGCTAGCTGTGTAGTTGGTGTAGCTGGCCTATATGGGAGGAGTCAGAATCTCGTTGGCGCGGGTGATTTCGTCGTCGGTGTACTCTAAGACGTGCTTAGGCCGACGGAATCGGAGGGAACGATTTTGGCTGATTACTTCTCTGGTTTAAATTTGACAACAGTGTTTCCTTATCATTCTATATACAGAATGAAAAGGAGAGGCTGATGTTAAATTAGGTTTTAAATTTAGTTAGTCATGCCAGAATCGACACCAATGTTAGCTTATGATGCTTACATACCTTTTCTATTTCTGGAAAGGTTTAACGCCTTGCTTCATCACCTGGATCAAGATTAACCAAGATACTCCTGCAGTGGTCACAAAGACTGTGATCCTCGGAATTGAGTGTCGAACCCTTACACGCACATTCGGTAACAGTACTTAAGCAGTCAATCAAGACCACTGTTTTTTCCCCATCCCAAAAGCACCCAACAGGTCTAAAGGAGTGTTCACTTCAAAATGGTCTAGCAATGATTATTATTCATCAACAATAGATAGGTAGATTCGACCCATAAATCATGGCGCGATCAACAGATACGATCGTTATCCCGCAAGCACATCATTTAATAACACAGTGGTGCCCAGCCTTCAGTGCGGATGTAATAAACATTTGTTCGTGTTTCATTAGACCACAATAAAGATGGTTGTAAAATACTGCCTAATGGCTATGATACAGCCTTGTTATCGTGATCTGGCACTAGTGAATGGGTATTAAAAGGTTTATTCCACTTTGACCTGACAATAGGCCTGATTCAGGTATTTAAGATT
Organism: Chilo suppressalis; assembly: GCA_902850365.2. Classification (NCBI taxonomy): domain Eukaryota; kingdom Metazoa; phylum Arthropoda; class Insecta; order Lepidoptera; family Crambidae; genus Chilo; species Chilo suppressalis. Next base: position 24,698,961 of record OU963901.1, on the reverse strand, counting down.
CTTTTAACTTTCACTTAATTTGATAATGTTGTGGATTCTGGCATGATTCTCTAAACTTAAACTTAAATTTGACAGCAGCGTATCCCTGTCATTCTCTACACAGAATGAAAAGGAGAGACTGATGTTGAATTTAGTTTTAAGTTTAGAAAATCTTGTCAGAATCGCCACCAAGTTCTCCTTTTAATTTTGTATGGAGTAGACAAGGATACACTGTTGTCGACTAGGTATGTTAAATGCTGTTACGTTTAGAGAATATTGCCAGTATCGGTCCATTGCATGTTTTTTTTTATTTCCTTTACCCCTATGGTGAGGAATGCTTCCAGTCCAGTCTAATGATATGTGGTTACTGCAGCCTTTGAGACTTTGGAATAAACTGCAAGGTTTTTTTATATCTTGCATAAGCAAAGTGTTCCTCTGAAAGGGTGTAAATAGTTTTCCATTTATATCCTTTAAGAAGAAACCTTTGTTTATCTATAAGACAACCAAGATGACAAGGGAGGTCATTGAATCAGCTTAAGTTAAAAAAAACTTGTAAACCTAAAGAAAAAAATACTAGAAAAAATTCCACGCGGACCTAGCAGCAGAGAGGACTCGAAGCCGCGCCCTTCGCCATCTGGGCGAATGCACTGACCATTATGCTACCGTGGCCTTATGGCCAAGTCGAATTTTCTCTAGTCATAGGCTGCAAGCTTGTAAAGTTAAATTGCTAACTACCATGAGACTGTATTCAAATAGTAGTATCAAAAAGTATTAGTAACATAATTGTTCGTTAAACTTTATTTAGTTATTCCAAATTATTTTAAACGGCTCACAAGGAGCTTAAAATAATTATTTTATAATAATTATCGTCTCCGTACTTAAAGGAGATTAACTAGTACCTGGCTAATCTTCTTCGGTCTCCTTTCTCCAAAGCGGAAAGAAACGTTAAGTCTTAACTTCGATCAAGAATATTTGGATCAATAATTGTTGATCGAAGAGTTTTAACGAGAAAACAGTTTGTGGGAGCAAGCCTCATAACACAAGTGGAACATATCTTCTAAATCTGATATTTACGTTCTATTCTGCTGTTATTTGAATGATGAATAGCTGTCATACGATGACTTGCTACGATAACATAATAAAGGCGTGCAGTGAGAAATTATAAAATAACTTTTATTGTTATAGCACTAAGGAAAATATTACGGTATCAGTTAAATTGTATTTTAGCTTAGATTATTGCTGCCTGTGACTTAGGGTTCCATAAAAGAGAGATTTGAAAAAAATAAGCATTTTGAATCATGTATAATAAATAATAGAATTAATTATAGAAAATTTGTAAAAATAAATACTTTATCTGGATACATTATGCATTAGCTTTACTATCCAAATGAAAATAGAGTTTGCGACGATAGCAGCAATAAAAACGAATCTATCAAAATTATCTTCTTGCATTATAGTTATATAAGTTATTTACGGGATTGTTACCATGTACCGTTTTTAGCGAGTTCAGTTACTCCGTGATCATGGCGCTTGCAACAGTGCCAAAATATCGGAAACTCGCTAAACACAAGGTACATGGTAACAATTCCGTAAATAACTTATATTACTATAATGTTAGTGACCATAAAAGTTTAAAACAATATATCTTCTTGCATCTTAGAAAAGATTGCTTTTCTTTTGGCGGTGTAATATTTTTGTCGAAAATAGGAAGATCTACACAGCTTTTTTAGATAGGGGATGGGTTGAATACTATGGTATTGCATGTGTACCCACTATAGACAAAGCTATGTCTTTATACTCTGTAAGCTTTCTATCGGGAATTCACATACGAATGTTCTTTTAGATGTGTTGTTAAAATTAAGTTGACAAGGCGAGTGCGGTAATGTGAAAAGAACATTATTTGCTATAAGCCATGGAATAAGGAGGATAAGAGGCCTACCTGGGCCTGTACCCCAGCAGTGGGGACATTAATAGGCTTGTGATGATGTGATGGAATAAGCTGCGGCTTTCGGATAACGACCCTAGGCCGTAGATTTTTCAATCAAAAAGTCTTAGGCCCGTATTACAGAATAATAACTAAGTGCTGATCTTTACTTGAGTACATTTAGAAAGGGATGTCGCTATATGCTATATATAGCGACATCCCTTTCTATCTATGCTCAAGACTAGATTCTAATAACAATCTTTCTATAATACCTACGGTAATTAGATTACGATCATTGGCAACATTGCTTGCGGTCCTCCTTTGGCAGTGTTTTAAAAATTTACCATGATGACTTTATTGGTGGATGCAAAACTATTATTCAAAATCAATCGAATTCAAAAATCATTTATTCAGTCTAGGCTGTTACAAGCACTTGTGAAGGTCGAGAAGCTACGCCATTGGTTCGCAAAACTATGGCGGTGGACCTTGTATTGAGAAGAAGCGGCAAGAAACTCAGCAAGGGCTGTTTTTTTTTAAAGCTATAATATATTGAATATGAAACGGAACCTTGGCTTCACAAGACAGTTTGATATTCTCAATTAATTCCAACCAAAGGCGAGTATAGCTAAGCATTAATTGAGTATGAAGAAATAGTAGAGTGTTAATTAAAATCATGTTTCTCATGACGTGGGTAATTGGCGGGCTGTTGAGACGAAATTAATTGATATTACAATTCTTTTATGGCGCAACGTAATGGGTTTTGATTATTATGATTCATGAATGAAATAAAAAATAACACCTCAGTCCGTTGAGTCGATCACGAGTGAAGTCATAACGATAGCAATATTGTATTGTTACTGCCGAAAGGTTTATTTTAACGTGTGATGTAAGTAACGGCAAACTTTTTGGGCAAATCCACAGACTTGCGAAGTAGACGTTTTTGTATGTAAAACTGCTACTGCGCAGATCGTCTATGGTCGATGCTCAAAAAGTTTACCGGGCTATTTATTAACATTTCTTATTTTACCTTTAAATTTTTAACAATTGTCATAAGTTTCAATAAATAATGCTGGAGCACAAGCCTTACTTACAGATGGAATAAGGATGGCCATGACTCACCAAATGGGCGTAGTGCGGTTTTGTGGATGCAAGCTACTGAATATGTACTCTGGATAAATTGTTTAATGCACCTGCCGAAGCACGGAGAAGCTCGATAAAATAATGTTTCGGTCACTCATGATATGACCAGCTATTGCGACTGTGGTTAAACTTTTTTTCTTATGTTAAAAGCACGGAACACAGAAAGAGGTTAGAAGGATGACCTTAGACCGTTTCTACGGGAACCGATGTCGCCGGCTCGTCCCCACTACACTTCTTACTAATAGATAATAGCCAATCAAACGACGCGATATCAAACAATTGAACCAATCCGCGCTTACATCCGAGAACAACGACGCAATCAGAACCAAATTTTGGTCAAGTTATGAGCATTTTCTCACACATTCCTGTGGCGCGTCTGCCCTACTAACCTCTTTCTGTGTTAAGTGGTTAAAAGGGTGGTAAATCAGCATCGGAGCTCGATGGCGCAAGTGAGGAGCTCTATGGCGCAAGTGGTTAGCGCGTTCGGCTGCGATCGTTGAACTTAAGCAACTTTCACAGTGGTCGGTCATTGGATGGGTGACCAAAAATTACTATCTCGAGCTTCTCCGTGCTTCGGAAGGCACGTTAAGCCGTTGGAACCGGCTGCATCTGCAGTCGTTAGCGTCCACCAATCCGCACTGGGCCCGCGTGGTGGGTCATGGCCCAATCTCCCTATTCCATCCATAGGGAAGGCTTATACCCCAGCTGTAGGGACATTAATAGGCTGATGATGATGAAATCAGCATCTCACCCGCCTGATGGTAAACGGCCACCATAGTCTTTAGGGTACAAAACCATCACAAGCACAGTTGCTCACCTTTTTTATTGTTGGGAAAAAGCGTGACGCATACCCCGCCCCGGGTGAGAGACGGGCCACTAAAAAGCCAACAGTGCTTCCTCGCATGCCGGAACGGGTTTCATGGGATCCTGATGACTCTCCACGTTCCTCCTCCTGCTGGCGGTCAGGGGCATGCCCGGAAGCACCCAAGACATTTTTTTTTGCATAAAATCTCTTAAGAATGCATTATATCCACGACAATGGCCAACGCCGCGTTGGTTTGCTGTCAACAAACTCTCGCGACACAGGTAATTGCGTGGTGCATTTGTCAAGCGGCGAGCAGCCCGAGGGCCGCTAGTCGGTGCGGGTGCTTACCCTGACCTAATCTAGTGGAGTGGTGAACTTTTACGATTGTAGACAATTCCCGCTCGAATTGGAACGCCCGTCTGGGGAAGCAACCTCCGTCTTCCAGAGGACCACAGTAAAATATGACTACCTTTTGGTGGTTTTGTGTTTCTGCTTTCAGGTTTCAGGGCTCTGCGAGGAAGGGGTTTGGGTCAGAGTTGGCAACGGTACGTGTGATAGATTTGGTAATCGTCTAGACGCTATGGTCGTAGCTTACCGTCAGGCTGCCCATACCGTCTTTTGCCACCTTTTTAACATCAAAAGAAACCCTCCATTTTTCTCAACCCATTCTTATATTCAGCTAAAAGATGTCATTAGGGCTGCAGGAAAAATACTAAATATATTGAGTTATTGTCTCTTATCCCACCTTCCCCTTTCCTTCAGAGGAAAACGCGCGCTGGCCTACGTTGTCACCGTCTAACTGTGGCCACAATTCCAACGCGTACAAAGAAATTTGGTGACTCATTTCTTTGTCGCACTATCCGTAAATGGAATGCTCTGCCCGCTCACGTGTTGCCTCCCTCTTACAACCTGGGATCCTTTAAAAGAGGCGTGAAGAAGCAACATGCAGGCCGGCAGGGTGAGGATGGCTGGTGAGGCAGGTAGAACTGCTTTATCAGCTATCTTCGGGTCTCGACTTCACCTTCACTTAACATCAGGGGGGTGGAGTCATTTGTCGGACCGATCTATAAAAAAAATGGACGTTTCAAATGAGCTTTCAATAAGTCAACTTGAATTAAATTAATTTCAGTCATAGCCTATAGGCGCTTGCAGTACCTACTAAAATATCACTCACACCGTTTTCTACCCTGATCCTGAAATTAAATTAAGTAAAACGAAATGAAATTATACTTTATTCAAATTGACTTGTTTCCAATCTGCTTTTGGATCGTCTAATATTTTTTCATACCAAACCCTAAACCAAACCCTTCCCCGTTTACCACTACAGTGGTCCTACAGTGGTAAACTTCCACAATTGCGGACTGAACACGCTAAACCCTGCGACATTGAATAGTTCATCATCATCATCAGGAGCTCGATGGCGCATGTGGTTAGCGCGTTCGGCTGCGATCGTTGAAGTTAAGCAACTTTCGCAGTGGTCGGTCATTGGGTGGGTGACCATAAATTTACTATCTCGAGCCCTCCGTCCTTCGGGAGGCACGTTAAGCCGTTGGTCCCGGCCGCATCTGCAGTCGTTAGCACCCACCAATCTGCACTGGGCCCGCGTGGTGGGTCATGGCCCGATCTCTCTATTTCATCCACAGGGAAGGCCTGTGCCCCAGCAGTGAGGACATTAATAGGCTGATGATGATGATGATGATGACGGACCGAACACGCTAACCCCTGCGACATTGAATAGTTTTACTATTTTATTTATAATTAATGTTATAACCAGATAAATTAAGCATTGGCTGTCACTAAACGATAGTTTTAATATGTGCATAAAATTAAAAGTCAACGATTCCACTTCATTATTAGTTTGCAGACGGATTATTTACAGTTAGAGTCGTTTAGAGTTTATAGTCTGAGTGGTAATTATGTAGATTATCTATTTAACTTAATAATTATTTGAAAAAATTAACATAATAACTGTTATTACCAGCAATTAGTAGAGCTGATGAAATTGTAAAATTTTAGTAATCACTATCATAATTTGATAAAATTATCTAAGCTCTAATGAGATAATGAAGTATTGATATTCTTAACGCAATTTCAGAGTATCGTACCTTAGCGACTAAACAAGACTATTCAGCTAAGTTGGAATTCTTGAATTTAGATTCTTCTCTTCTTCCTCAACCACTATCCACCCACTGCTGAGTGAAGGTCTCTTCCATTGCACTCCATCGATCTCGGGCAGACTGCATCCATTTCGCTCCGGCTATCCTAATGATGTCATTTGTCCACCGGGCTGGTTGACGCCCCACGTTTCTGCGTCCGGTTCTCGGCCTCCATTCCATTACCTTTCTGCTCCACCTGCCATCCTCGCGTCTACAGACATGTCCCGCCCATTTCCATTTGCTGCGGGAAATTACACAAGCGATGTCAGGTAACTTTGTCGTTCTTCGAATGACCTCATTTCTGAGTCTCTTCGAGAAATACCCAACATCGCCCGCTCCATGTCCCGCTGCGCAACTTGAAGTTGGTGTAAATGTTGCTTTGTGATGGTGAATTTAGATTATATTATTGAATTTAGCCATACCTATCTCTGAGATCACCAGCATCCACTACAGATTGAGTTTGGTTGGTTGTGCACCCAATAGCAAATTTTCTGATAATGTCCATAAGATTAATGCTTCGTAACCACTTAGAACGGCACCTGAATACCACTTACAATTTGCATCCGGCTGGCAAGATAATCCCTCATCACCAGTTAGTGGCAAAGATAACTGCCGCACCAGCTATCCTCCCGTTTGGACTTTACCATCAATTAACATCCAGTTTTTTCAAGCGAATAGTTTAGCTTTTATAGAAAATTGGCATTTTAAAGTTCAATATTTCGCAAACGGGTCTCTTAATCGAAAAATTGTCTTAGGAACCCCTAAGTAATTCTGAAGGAGCTATTCAACGATATCCTACATACCACACGATAGGGTAGATTATAAAAAAACTTCCCCAGGTTATATGTAGGGGAGCTACCCTTAAAAAAAATTTTTTTCAAAATTTATTCTACCGTTTTGTCGGCGTGATTGATATGTTTACATATCTCCAAATTACAGCTCTCTAATGCCTTAGTCTTCAAGCAATACCAGGGGCGGACAGATGGACATGACGAAACTATAAGGGTTCCTAGTCAGGACTACGGAACCCTAAAAATGGCATCTTTATAATTGTTCAGAATAAGAAATACAAAAAAAATATCTTATCGGCTGGCTTCTTCAGGTAGGTAGGGTAGGTATCTACTTACTTTTCAACCAATTAAAATAAACATTTAATTACACCCAATCAATGAGAAACGGCGGCAACTGTTAATTCCCATAAATAATTAAGTTTTAGTACCGAACAACCATAAAGACAGGCTTGTTAATTATTAATCCGTGACAAGAAAGCGGCTCTATTTTTAACAAAGATTAAGTAGTGTCTTAATGTATACAGTAGGAGGTAATAACATTTATTAGTTTAGGCAGGTAAAATATTTGGATATAACAAAATTGCAAAGAAATTAAAAATAGCGAAATATTATATTCAGAAGAGTGATGAATCCGATTAATTTAATGAATTAAATGAGAAAGAAGGCAGCAAAATGGATAATACTCGTATTTTATTAGAAATTGTTATAAATATAAAACAGTATTTAGTTATGTATAGAGTAAAAATAGATATGCTTACACAAAGGGGTAGCAAAACTAAAATAAAATAAATGCTTTTCGTGTTGCGTCGTGTTCACTTAAAATCAGAAAAAAGTTACATAAATAAACGCCCATAAACTTAACTAAAAAGTTGTTTACTTTGACTTTGTTAAAAAAACAAAAACCAATCCGAAAAAGCTTGTGCGCAAAAAAGCGCTCCGTATCTAACATCAAAAGTGACACGTCTGCATTATAAATGTTTTAATCTATGGTGCAATATTTCAACGGGTTCGGTAGTAGTGCAACACCTGCAGGCGGCATCCGCGGCTGATTTATTAGACCGTTTGTCTGCTCTCCTGTCACCCCTCTCCCTCACACCCGCGCCCGTCCCGCTCCCGCATCACGGTTCCTGCCTTCAAATGATTTGTGATGCTTCTGAAACCAGCTTCAAAGGGGAATGCTCTTTGATTTGCACATAAACGACCTCATTTCGCACGGTTTGAAGATATTTATTGCTTAGGTACTGTATTTTGGTTTGAGGTAGGTACTCGCCCGGTTCACGAGCTCTCTCAAATGAAACAATTTCTAATGATTTCTTTGATCCTATTATAAATAGTTGTAGAATATCAGTTTCCAATTTGAATACGCAGAGCTGAAAAACGATAATCGTTATTCATAATACCAGTTCATGCGTCATAAAAATGTTCAGCTTGGCTGACAAATTCTGCTTGGAGACTCTATGTGCTATTTTATACTCTAAATGTTGTGAATAGGGTTTTGTATTAGTCGCAAAGTGGGACATTGCGCGAACACATCTCCTGAGGCTCATAACTTAGGTCGCGTGCGCCAGCGGCATATTATTTTTAAATTATTAACGGTGTAATGGAATAATTCCGATATGCTAATGCTGAGACGAACGGGCTTTTATCACGAAAGTGTTGTAGTGTAGACAAATCACCAGTAAACTCAGTAAAATCTATATGGGACGTACCAACTCCGTTAATAATAATGTGTTCTACTTTCCTACGAAAGAGTTGAATGCAGCAAAATATGAATATACCCAATATAGGATAGAAGTACTGCTTTTTAAAACTACAAATGGCTTATACGAATAGCCATATGAGCTTGGTGGCAAGCGGCCATGATAGCCAACCGACGCTTGCGATACAACCGTGTCTTAATTTCCATTTCCTACTCCGTGACGCCCTGGAAATAATGTTTTACCAACAGAATCACACAACCAATAGTGTAAGTGTTATTTCACAACGGTCTCCTGTAAGGTGGAAGTGACTTCCCCCAACGGGCAAATTGAGCCAGAAATTATCATTAATTATTATAAATTGTGCAATGCGGGCCGGCCGCCTCCCCCCTCCCCCCCAGGGCAGACCCGCGGCTCTCACAGGAGTGGGAGGGAGAGCGTAGTACTCTCCGTCCCTCTCCCACCCCCCTTGGCCTTAAGAAGGGCCTTTTGAGCATCCGCCTACCGCCAATCGCAATGATCAGACTCACTGTGGGGTGATGCTCCTACCCTGGTCCTGAAAAGGACCGTTGAATGGTGTTCAGCACACGAAGTGTTGACCATCCCAGGGTTCGATCAACAATACCTAGGTATTGTTGAATGGAACATACTTCTCTTGAATTAGCAAACATTGTGATAATATCATCTTCACAGCAAAGATGGCTCTATCATATCTCATTAGGTACTGATTTTTTAAATAGGTGCAGCAACTGAACAATGTACATTGTAATATAGTTTCCGGCAACTTGTAGCCTAATATTGCATCGTATGTGTCAAACCTTACTTAGCAAATAAATTGATCGTAGCTCTCACGGGGCGGGCACAACAAGTTTCCGCTGCATCTAATAATAATCAAATATCTGTATCTTCTCTACTGCGTTACTGTCTACACTGTGGATTTTCCATTCCAGGCGTGCACTTGTTAATTGAAGACACTGGCAATTTGTTCGCGAGTCTGCTACGTGTCGTTATGAAGACTATGTAACGTATGGAGCGCTCTGTGGGTAATTGTGTGCATAAAATTGTTCAGTTGGCATGCACAGTGGTATGTTTGTTGCGAAACATAGGAACGTATGCGTAAATAATTATGTATGATTTTAAAATTCCATCTACAGAAAAAAGTTTAATTGAAACAAATTGATATACAAGAAGTTAAAAGAAAATTAGGTATTATGACTGAGCTTCTACCGACTATACCACGGCGAGTGTTCTGTGGAGTTATTCTCCCTTATTCCTACATCAGCGATTTGCTTCAGCCTTCATTATGTGAACGGCTAGGGAGTGGAATTCCTTGCCGAGGTTTGTTTTCCCGGACCAATATTATCTGGACATCTTTCAGGCCAGAGTGAACAGGCATCTTCTAGGCAGGCGTGTACCATCCTAGGCCTCATCATCGCTTTCCATCAGGTGAGATTGTGGTCAAACGCATTGCCTATTTTGCATAAAAAAAAACTTGTCTTCATAGGATTCCGCGGGCTGGCCTATGTTGTCATCGACTTAAAGTGACCACTATTCCTACACGGACAAAGAAAGGTGACTCATTTCTTTGTCGTACTATTCCTAAGTGGAATTCTTGGCCCGGGCACGTGTTCCTCCCATCCTACAATCTGGGGTCCTTTAAGAGAGGCGTGAAGAAGCATTTCTGCAGGCCCGCAAAGTGAGGATGGTTGGTATGGCAGTTTATAACTGTTGTACCAGCTATATTCGCCTTTGGACTTTATCACCACTTAACATTATGTAGGGTAGAGTCATTTGCCTGCATTACAATAAAAAAAAATTGCACATAATATTTGACTTTTGCATATTCCTTATACAGCATATTTTTGATCTATAATAAAACTAGCTGTGCCCCGCGGTGTTACCCGCGGTTTATTAGGCATATTTTCGCGCGGTAAAACGTAGCCTAAGTGTAAATCCAGGGTGTTAGCGAACTCTAGTTTAGACTAGACGAACGAAGTTTAGACGTGTAAAGAAGTAACAAAAATACACTCTCACTCACTCAATAACTTTCGCATCTATAATATTAGTGTGATTATTCTATAAACACATCAGTGAAACATGAACAAAAATTTTACTTTAAGTGTTAATACACTATGCGATTTATTTTCTTTATATAAAATAGTTGATAAAACATACTTTTCATCAGGTAAGCAGATAGGTGAAGGAAGACCGCTTTTCGGATCTTAGACTACAAAAAATTCAAGGTATAAAATAATGAAAGTTACAGCTGGACTTGAATAAATTATGATATTTCTGTTCTCTATGTTAATTTGCAACTGCCTTGAGTAGCCGTTAATTCTGCCATTTCTGCTAATCTCATTAGAGATAATTATAATTTATAGTGGTGTTGATTGCAGTTTCCTGTTTTGTGAAGTATTTCATTTTATTCAGGTAGGTAACTATATTATATTTTAACACATTTTGCCGTCACAGTTATGAAACTTGTAGTTTGTGGTTATCTGAAAATTATGTAAATTACAGATTACATTATTTTGATTATCGCATTGATATTATGTTATACAACTATTGCGACTTTGATTCTCTGACGCTTTAAGTCTGGCAGAATATTCGATGCTTTGGTTTCCTACTGTATTCATATTCATATTCATTTATTGCATCTTGTTGTATCCATATTGTACCTTTATATGCAAAACAACTTAGATCTCAGATGTTATAAGTTGATATGACATTTTTTTTGTATATTTAGTCGGACAAAACTATGTTCTCAATAAAGTATCACATGTTAATATAGGTAACATCGACGTTAATAATTTCTCTCTGGAATTAGAGTGCCCGTTTGGGGAAGCAACCTCCACCTTACAGAATACGACAGTAAAATAACACTGCCTTTTGGCGAGGTTTTGTTTCTGCTGGTGAGTAGGGTCCCAGGTCTGCGCGGGGTAGCGGATTGGATTCAGGCCGGCAAGGTGAAGATGGCTTAAGCGACATACTGTCTGCCACATCCAACAATATTAAATAAATACCCTAGATACACCACGAGCGCTCAAAATGTGTCCCAATCAAGAAGTGCTTGAACTCCACTCAAGCACTTCTTGGTTCACAGTCACGCGCGGACCGTTTCAAGATGCCACAGAGCTCCGCGAAAAAATGCGAAAATAATACTTAGAGTACGGAAAGTGTCGTTTTTTCAACAGGTATCTAGTCAATGTTTGTTGATTTAACGCATTTCAAGTCAATTTTAAAGTAATACTTACTATAAACTGATTTAGTAAAAAATATTTGTGATATTGAAATGCATGGTCGGTTGCGGTCTGTGCCTGCTACATTGCTAACAGCGCGTTTAAAATTGCGCGTAGAGTCAAAGAACTACGGTCTAAATTCTTCCGCATATAGCAATAAGTCGTAAAATTTTATGAGCTTGCAATTCGAACTGTCAGAAGCCCTTGACGCATGCGTTTTATTTAAGACCTTATACAGCATGTATTGAAGGTTACTTTCAATATTAAAATAATGCCTTATATTGATTTTGACTACGCGATCATTTTACTCTAGAGCTCCGTGGATCATTCAATGTACCTTTTGGACAGGTTTTGGGCACGATTGCGTTCGTGTTGGTGTATATAGGGTATTTGATATCGTTGGCCGCAGCATCTAGCTACGCGACTGGACTCCACGTACACTTAACATCAGGTGGGGTGGGGTAAATTATTGTACCTCGTATAAAAAAACAATCTTATTTCGTAGAAGCTGGTCCTGGAAGCCTACTCTAATTCAACGAAAAACGAAATTTCGATCAAACCCTTCGCACTTTTTTTACTATATAAAAATGAACTAGAATCATTTTTAATTACATTCGTCGTCGGAATATAGATTGAGGTGTAGATTTTCTGAGCCTACTCAAAGAAAGCTTCAATTTGATAGTTATTCGGTCAAATTAAGTATAAAATTGATGACATTAAATTTCGTTTAAACTTCGCTATCGAAAATTTGTCTCTGAGAAAGAGAGTAGACCCCCCGATATCAAGTTACCATTTGGAATAAGACCAAAATAGCAACCTATTCCTTTTAAACCGCTCACTTCATATTGCGTTTATTATGAATGTTGTGTTTACTGTGTATGTGGCAACAATATTCGCGTAAAATAATATGTTCGTAGAATTTACATTTTACAGCGTATAATACGCATTCGCGGTTATGGTAATTGCTAATTACATAAGGCGGAATTAATTCGATTAAAAACTGGTATTTAATTGATATTGCTAGATTTAATCAATGCAAATTACAGTCGCATTTATTTTGCCTTTCACGCCCATAAAACTGACAATAACGTGTTTTATGAGTGTGGGTTTAGTTGATAGATACTTTGTAACTGGATCAATATCCGTAATTAAAGAACGTCAGTTTATTTTGAAGTTTAACTATTTGAGGCCTGCGGTAACGCGCATTTGATTGAGGATAAAGATTATATGTAGTGGCATAATTATGCTGTTGCAGACTTTTTATGAAACTTTTAAAGGGAAACAATTCTATAATACGTGATTTTTGTGTATAATCTGATCAAAAAAAGAGTTTTTTAAATCAGATCAGTAGTTCCTGAGATTAGCGCGTTCCACCAAATAAACTCTTCAGTTTCTGGTATCACGCTAATATTATAAAGGCGAAAGTTTGTGAGTGTGTATGTTTGTTACTTCATCTCTTCTTAACAGCTGGAGCGATTTTAATTAAGTTTGGTATGGAGTTAGCTGACACCTTGGATTAACACATAGGCTAGGTTTTACTGCGAGAAAATATCAAAAGTCAGCATTGGGTATTACGAATCTACCCACTTTTGCAAACATTAAATTTTAATAAAAACCTGACAGCTACAATAATTAATGAACCTTTTAAAGTATTGATAACTTAACTATAATTATACCTTCTATTATTTATATACAGAATACAGTTTTATTTTGTAAGTTGGTGCTACGAGTAGAAATCTGCTTCGGTGTTCCAAAAGAAAATTTGCATTTATAATGATTTTGGTCCGTGATAATATAATTTTGACAATAGTAACTAGTGAATTACATCCCAAACCGGAATTTACAAAAAATATATTAATTTTAGTTTTACGGCATAAAAAATAAAATACTTAGTTCACACGTGTTTAATGGAGATATAATTAAAAATTTCACAGTATATCATAGTGAGCATTTATATTCAAGTCAACAACCATAAAGTTCAAGGGTTTTATTAACATATACTTTATGAGCTATAATATTTTTATCGACATCGTGATATAAGGAAAATTATGCATAAACTTTATAATACCTGACAATTGCTTAAGATTTTATTATTTCGAAAGGGTGTCGCTATCAGATAAGCTGAAAATAAATATTAAATGCTTTATGTTCTTGATTTTTTCGCATTATTTAGTTAATTTTATTATCGCATTTTTTAAAGACTAGTGCTTTGTTATGAAATCGTATTATACTGATAGTTTTGGTCAATCAAAATGTACCTTCATCACCATTCATCATCATCAGCCTATTAATGTCCCCACTGCTGGGGCACAGGCCTTCCCTATGGATGGAATAGAGAGATTGGACCCTGACCCACCACGCGGGCACAGTGCGGATTGGTGGGTGCTAACGACTGCAGATGCAGCCGGGACCAACGGCTTAATGTGTCTTCCGAAGCACGGAGGAGCTCGAGATAGTAAATTTTTGGTCACCCATCCAATGACCGACCACTGCGAAAGTTGCTTAACTTCAACGATCGCAGCGGAACGCGCTAACCACTTGAGCCATCGACCTCCTCAAAATATACCTATATATCATCATTACTATCTCTTCCGTTTTCCATATGAACAGTTTGGTGCTTTTTCTCCAAACCAAAAAATTAAATTATAAGCAAAAAGCTTATTGCTTGCTTGCTGCTTAGTTTCGAGAAAATAGATATCAGAAAAAAATTCAACTTCAAATTCATTCTCAAGCAAGGAAACGAAAAGCATTATAATATAAATATACAGTTATGACTGAAATAGGAGCGTTTTGTTCTCGGATCAGTAAAAGTAACCTCCTGAAAGATTTATTATTCAATTAGTAGACTGAAATAGTCAAACAAATTTTACTTGGCAAAATAAACTGTGGTTGGTTAGCCCATAGAGCAGAATTCAGAAGTGAAACGTTGCTGATTTTGTGTGAAAGATACCTATTTAATTTTGTCTAAGCAGAAACAATGGAACTGATAATAAATCGATCAAATAGCCATGAACATAAAAATAAAAATTGGCCAAGTCCGTGTCGTGCCACGCGTAGTGTTGGGTTCTGTAGTTGCCGCAGCTACCAGTATTTTAGCAGGACTCTTTATTTTCTGTATCGGAAATTAGAAAAACCAATTAATATCAATATATGTATCTCAGAATATATTAACCGCAGAACTGATGGACGTTGGAGCCGGAAAGTTCTTGAGTGGAGACCGCAACTCGGTAAACGTAGTGTAGGACGCCCTGAGACAAGATGGGATGATGATATTCGTAGGCTGGCTGGAGTGGGCTGGATGAGAATAGCACAAAATCAGCAGTGGCGTGCATTATGGGAGACCTATGTCCAGCAGTGGACGACCATGGGTTGATGATGATGATATGTATCTCAACTAAAATACCTTAATCAAACTCAAACTGAGTCTCAAACTCTAAATCATTACGATATTATTTTTCTTTCAAATACAAATCCGCCAATATTTGTTTTTTTTTGTTTCCTCCCAAGCGGGGGAGCGGGTGTGAAATCCTCATGGATATACAGCCGGCTGCAAGGTTATGTCAGACTCTTACAGACTAAGACACACCCGTAGTTTATGCTTATGGCCAGAAGGGCCTTACAAGCTTCATCTGAAGTGATGATACCCTGAGAAGGATATGATACGGTATAAGCGCCGATCTTTTCAAGTGCTTATATACTGTTTACAAAAACGTAACGTTATCGCGACTCGAAAGCCGTTTCTACAGCGAAACTTTAATCAATTTTAATGCTCCCCTTTTCTTTTCTATAACAATAGTGCAGAACATGAGAAGCTTCTTGGTGCGGGTGGTTAGCGTGCTCGGCTGCGATCGTTGAAGTTGAGCAACTTTCACGGTGGTCGGTCATTGGATGGGTGACCAAAAATCTTCTATCTCGAGTTCCTCCGTGCTTCGGAAGGCACGTTAAGCCGTTGGTCCCGGCTGCATTTGCAGTCGTTAGCAACCGCCAATCCGCACTGGGCCCGGGTTGTGGGTTATGGGCTATGGCCCAATTTCCCTATTCCATCCATAGGGAAGGCCTGTGCCCCAGCAGTGGGGACATTAAAAGGTGATGATGATGATGAGTGCAGAACATGAGACTTAAATATGCATTAAACTTAATAGACGTTTCCGACTATGGCCGTTAATAAAATTGGCTCACCAAAAGAAGATATAATCCGGTACAAATACGATTGTTACTGAAGTGTGATCTCAAAGCATATATTTTCAGACTGTTTACCATCTGCACGTTACACAATCTCTACGTTGGTTCTTAGTTTAACAGCACCTGATTCTTACCATTAAAACGCGAGTGGCGGTCATTTAATAAAGTGCAATTATGAATCGTAAAAGCGTTCTCGCCGCGTTTATGAGCGGCGCTCGCTATCGCGGCTATCTTGATTTATGCCGGCGCAAGTTAGTGGGTGTTGCAGGTTTTTACACGGGTGATAAATGTGAACGGGGTATGACTTTCCCGAGGTGTAAGTATCAAGACGCTGCGGCTTCGACTTTTGAGTCGGTGAAGACGTCAGCTTGAATAAATAAAGATGCTGTTTTCAGTTCGATTCGCAGCTTGGAGGACCTCTGAGTGGAGCAATTTCGTTTTTTTTTTCACCATTTTGAACAATTTTTTTTCAATTTTTTATATTTTGTTCAAGAAAATTACCTTTGAAGTACAAATGTTTGATTAAGGTAAGTGTGTTGTGTGATTGGTTGTGACTGATTTTACACATATTTCTTTAAAAAAAAATGCGTTCTGTTCTTCAAATGCATTCCGTAACTGCGTTCATACTTCAAATAAACATAAACAAATAAATCGAATTGAGAATTCAAGAAGAAAGAGTTATGAGTTTTACCAATTGTGGAAAACTTGGTGGGTAATGATCAATTAAAAAATTGTGTAGGTTTTAAAATAAACAGAAAACTTGAATAAAAACCCATAAGCAATAATCTAAAACGGAAACTTCCTCAATAGGTTCTAATTAGTTGAAAATAAAATGCTTCAGAAAAAACACAGCTTTTATTCATATATTTTTTTTCCATAGAAAAGAAACCGATTTTTAGCATCTCTGTAGATTGGTTCCACTCCCACCCCGAAGGTCGTCTATGAGATGATCTGAAACAAAGCATTGCTTTAATACATTGCTAATTTCGGTAAAAGAAATAGGTTATCAATATACATGTGTAGTGGTAAAGTAAAAAAATCTAAACAGGACTGTTTAGAATTTATTACTTAAGAAATGCAGACCAGTCCCCAAATAATGAACACCGCAATATAATAAAGCTTTTTAACGACACTCAACTGTCAAACTCCATTATAATTTGACAGTCAATGTTGATAAATCGTTTTGTCATACCGCATTTTGGTAGTTTTGATGGTCATGGGAGTTGTCAGTTGTCAGTTGAAGTTGACATAAAGTCTTTTTATTTTAGTGTGGCTGTTGGTCGCAGATGATCTTTACAGCGTCACCGGGCTTGGGGACGGCAAGGGGACCTCAAGCCGAGAATTGGCGTGTGCCTCTAGAGGTATTCCAGATGGATGGCATCTCCCCACGGGGAGAGTCTCCTCTCCGTCTAGAGCTTCTAGATCACTCGAACCTGAGGGGGTCGGCTCAACTAGAGGGCGTCTTTGATTTACACTTCGGTAAGTACAGTAGCGAGTTAACTTATGGTCTTGGCGAGTTAAGTTCTTATCATCGTTTGGGTTGGACAGGTATTTGCCAGTTAAGTACATACTGCCTAAAGGTTGTCTGGAAGAGATCGCTTTTAGCGATAAGGCCGCCCATTGTAACACTTGATTTAAATGCCTCTGTATTTATTGTAATGTTTTCTGTGGTGTGCAGTAAAGTGTTTTGTATTGTATTGTACTGTACTGCTTAACTGTCCGATTTCTAAACTCGCTACTGTACTTAGCGAAGTGTAAATTAGCCATTACTGCATGTAAACGACTGGCAGTCTTGCTAGTTCGCCAGCAATTGTCACCCAGTCCCTAACACTGACTATCATCATCATCATTAGCCAGTCCCCACTGCTGGAGGACATGCCTTCCCTATGGATAGAATAAGGAGAAAATTTTGCCATCTCAAAAGTATGTATTGTGTATTCGGACATATAAACATTCGGCCAATTAATAATAATTATTATTTGACGACCTCCGTGGCCAAGTGGTTTGTACGCCGGGTTTCATGGTGTCGCCGACTCGAGGGGACAGAAAGAGGTTAGAAGGGCCTTGTGGGCGGGGCAGGCGCCACAGTAACGTGTGGACAAATTCTCATAACTTGACCAAAACTTGGTTCTGATTGCGTCGTTGCTCTCGGGCGTGAGTGCTGATTGGTTCAATTCTTTGATGTCGCGTTGTTTGATTGGCTATTCTCTATTCGGTGGAAGTGTAATGGGGGCGAGCCGATGTCAACGGTTCCTATACAAAGGGTCTTTGATCACCCTTCTAACCTCTTTCTGTGTTCTGTGAAGAAATCCTCTCTGGAGCGATGAGATTCAAACGATTTTTGTAAGCTGACTGTGTGCTGTCACTATCAATAAGGCCGATAATTGATACTCATATATTTATCTTTCTATTCTGCTTTAAGCTTCTATTCTGCTAGAGTACCTACTAGCCACTAGAAAACTCTTTCAACCACATAACTTGAAATTTATATTTGACTCTTAAGTACTCAGTGTACACATAAGTACACAAAAAATGTGTTATCAAAAGTCATTCAATTTTATAGGGAAATAAAAAATAAAGTATTTTGTTGGTTGCCGAATGTTGAACAATAAATATCTCGAGATAATATTAAGTGCGAACATTACTCTCCGGCTTCCAGTGGCGAATGTTGAATAAAAAGATTGATGCAGAAGGTTAAACGATTCACTCACTCATAATTTTATTGAACAATTTAGGGAAAAATCACATCCGAAAGCACCTCGTCTTGGAAATCAGAAACAAGTGACGAAGAAATATTAGTTGAATGATTTTTAACAATAACTCTAATTATGAGATTCAGATTGGACTGAGCAGATCCTAAACTTTTCACTTGCTTGCTTCGTTTCGCTTTTTCATTTAGATGAATGCATTTTAGAGTTTCGGCCCTAAAAGCGACGCCTAAGCTTTTCTTACGTTTATTCGTAGGTACCTCAGAGGACGGTATCTTATGAACTCTAGAAGTGAAATCATTTTTTTTATATATTGTCACAATCGCTCTCGAAACGGAACTAGAGATCAATGTGCCAGAGCCAACCCCATCCCAACACGCAACAATATATATTTAGGTACGCAAATGACTCTTACTTAAACCTGATGTTAAGTGGTGATAAAGTAAAACAACGATTACGTTTTCAGTTGCCATAGTGTTAAAACGATATAGTAATAAAATTCAATAAAGTTGCTTTATTGTAAAATATAAAAATAATGTAATCGGTTGTGGCCAAGGTACGGAACGAGAGTTCTATGTATATCCTTAAAATGCAGTAGTCACCAAAACACCTATCGCCTTATAAGAAACCTGCTCTCTTTCTTTTTTATAGCAAACAATGGTGACAGTATAATTTTTAGATCGAGTTTAACAGTAGGCTGTTAGGCCCACTTGGAGCACTTTCGCTAAATCTCGATTCAACTGAAGCCAGACTTAACTCATACAGAAATGTCAAAATGTCAATTTGACAATTTTTGTTAAATCATTATGGCCCGCCCACTTGCAGCTAATTTTCTAATTCTCGATTCAACTAAAACTAGATCTATCAAATGGGAAAATGTCAAAACATCAATGTCATTTCGACATTATTGTATTGGCTAAATCTGGTTTCAGTTAAATCGAAGTTTTGCAAAATAGCTGCAAGTGGACCTAAAGACTCTTATTAGCGTTTTTATGTAATCATAGGTCACTCTCCCTCTGTAATTAATTGATTGTTGTGCCCGACGGGGTCCATGATTGTGCATTTTTTTTGTAACATCTTTTATACATTATGGAAAACAATAAAACATTGAGTATTGAATCACATCCGATATGACCTTCTGCAGTGTGACTGCTTCTTGTCGCCATTACCGCAGGCGTGCCTCGACAGCGCAACGTGTCGCGATCGCGCGATAAACCGCTACCGTGCGTTTTTTGCCGCCAACTTGAATATTGTTAAGTCAATACCACTCTCCCAGATAAGCTAGTTTGTACTGCTTTGAGGAGTTGTAAAAAACATTTGGTACGTACAAAGAATCTTATTTTAAAAATCGTCTGTAATAATTTTAGAGAAAATCATGTCCGTTAATAAAATTTATCGAATCTGTATCTATTAGCTGGCGCAATCCATTTGTCTTCCAAGTAGTCTAGATTGTGAGATATTTAATACTAGTGGCGATTTTATCTGCATGAAATAATTGGTCTCCTATACAAACTTCAACCCCTTTTTTACTCCCTTAAAGGATGGTTTCCGGGATAAGACTATTCTATGTCCTTTCCCGGAACTGAAACTATCTTCATATCAACTTTCATCTAAATCGAACAGTTAACATACAGACAGACACACTTTCACATTTATAATATTAGTAGTGAGTATATATAAGTGTACTATTATTGTACACTTGTTTACCTTTGACAACGGCAAAATATGACTTTTAAGATTCTGTTTGAAGTAAAGCAAAGATAGAGTGACTCCAAGTCTGTCAACTATTTTCATAGCCCCTGACTTTTCATCTAAAAATCAATCCAATATCATATTAGAAAAAAAAACTACGCTCTTAAAGATTTAACTATCTTCACAAAGCTTAGCTTTCATTACAGAGAGGCATCCATTACAGAGAACCAAATAAAAAATAAAAATCCAAGCAGCTACTTGGCATGTGGTAACATTGGCCGAAATGTGTCATAGTGATGGCTCCACGTCGATAAACGTGACACAAGGGAATTAGTTCCGCATTATCTTTGTCAGACCTCATTATGACACTATTATCAGTACCATTATGTAGTAGTAATAGCAATTCGCTTCTATTATTCAAGTTTGCATTTTTTGTTCTACAAACAATTTTAGGAGGTTTTTTGTGACGTTGAGTAAGTACCTACACAATGTTATTAAAGTCTTTAACGACTTTTGCATTTAAAACTGTTTTAGAATTACGTATTACTTTTTTATTTTAAAAGGTTAGCGAATAAGCAAAATTTGGACCACCTAATGGTACTCGACAACCATATCCGAAAGACAGACGTTTTAAACTGAGTAAAATCGTTCGTGCGTACCTTATTCGATAGTTCTTGCCTTTTTGACGACTTACAGCAAAAAACAGACGAAAAAGGATGTTAATTTGCTTTCAGGTTGGTTATACCTTATCAAGTGGGTAGGGTACGGTGTTGTCTTAGCCAATATCATTACAAATCTTGAGATTAAGCTTAAATAACAATACAGAGGCTGCTTATACTTTCAGTTTTGTTTATTTTATTTTATTTTGTTTATTCAAGAAAACTAACAGCTTTATAATAATATGGTCTATATTACTTACTTAAACATAATGACTTATAATATACTTATGGAACAGACATTTAAATAGTTAATAATTACTAAAAGATTTAGTAAAAAACCAATAATAAAATAACGACTTGTAATCCTAGTAGCGGCTCGAATTTTTTGAAGATTTACAATAGCACCTATCCCGTAATTGAAACAGCACACATTACAATCTCTCCCTTTCAATGTTATTTTTTTAACCTGTATGTGCAAATCGTTTAGATAATCTGATTTTTTTTATTTAGATTCTACTTTTAGAAATTAATTCATAAGCAATAATAACAAAATGCACGCATCTTTTTTAACCCTCGCCTCTCCATTATACAACAATTTATTATTGACTCAACACAAGTTATCAGATCAATGAAACCCGTTCAACAGTTGGTCCGTTGGTCCGACGTTGCATGATGACGGAAATAGCTGTATGAATTCAATGCACACAGTGGCATATAAATTGATTCATTTAAAATGATTCACTGAGCTAGCCGATCGTTTAAACAATGAACAATTTTAATGTGCATATGTCGATGAGTTTCGTATGTTCATCGATATATTCTAGTGATGTTATTGTATGCTAAGGTATTCACCGTCGGGTGTATTTGATTTTTTTTAGGTTCAAGTTAGTTCGTTGTTATTTGTACTTACTAATAATATAGATTTCAAAGTTACTCTGATACCTGAGTGCTGAACCTCGGAGATAAACTTTGGAAAAGGTCATAGGTGACCTTAGGATGAGGAATGTTTGCACGGGAAATGTCTATGCTTGAAATAAATATTTTATCCAAATATTTCTTCGGAAATATCACGTAGAAGTGCTCTTCAAAATTACAAAACAGCTCACTCATCGTCGCCACATTTGGCATTAGGCGCACTTTAGAGCAAACTAGGTAATTATTGATTACAATCTGCAAACACAAAGCTTTATAATTTTATACAAAAAAGGTCCATGGTATCATTTAATTTGAACAAAAACATTGTGCAGTAGGTATTTTTATTAAATTTTCTGTTAATTGTTCAAGCAAAAACCGAGCCGAGTGTATTTTTCTCGATTCACAAGTTTAGTCACCTCATTACCACATCACAGTTTTTAATTAGTCACTTGAACAAACAGACGAGCTGCCAGCAGAGTGACAAGATAATTACTAATGCCTTCCGCCGACACCGTAATTACGGCTAAAGGTGTTATTACATTTGCACAAAGTATGCAAGCGGATCTTTGAAACGGGAGCATAAAGTGGAACATTTCATGTTTTCGTATATTTAAGAATAAGTTCGTACGGCATTCAAAGTACTGTTATTTGGACGCTGAAGACGAAGAGAGTGTTTTTTAATCGTAGACAAATAATGACAAAATCTGTAATGATTTTTAGTTCTCGATTTTCAAGATTGTCAAATTTTGTATGGAAACTTGAACAGCAGCGCCATAACGGACGTAACGAGAACTAAAAATAAGTACACGAACCAATTCGTGCTAAGGGTACAGTACCATTATCCACCAATATCGAATTTGAATAGTTTGCGAGTACGAAATGTCATTGTCAAATGTGCACTGATTTTTAGTTCCCGTTATGTCCGTTATGGCGCTGCTGTTCAAGTTTCCATACAAAATTTGACAATGACATTTAGCACTCGCAAACTATTCGAATTCGATAATGTTAAAAAAAAGCAAAGTCAATTTCTACTGAACAACCAAGCTGAATCACTCGAGTCTGGCGAAATCCACAAAAGTGCACCGCCATTTTCCAAAAAGAAGAAGAACGAAAAAGAAGAATTCGATAATGGTTCGTGCTAGGGGTACAGTTCTACAGTTTGATCGTTAGCATTATTTTTGTCTGGGGACAAAAATCCAGAGTCGAGGTTATGACTTCTAACGACTGCGAGTGTTAAAACGGATTTTGTAAGGCCCTGCGCAATAAATCTGCATCATTCGTTATAAGTAATAAATAAAAAGCTGTTTTATCCAATATAAATTTCAACATATTTAAATAATAAATTAACGTTGCGGTTTGTTTTATGTTTATTCATAACATGTTTTTTTTTTATATAATAAAGAGCTATTTTAACTTCTTTTCATTGGCAAGCCGGTGCTTTTGCTGTAGGATGCTGTTTAAACATACTTTAGACAGAGTTTTAATTTAGTTGATGTTTGATATAAGACGTTTATTAATAAGTTCTTTGAGTGTGTCTATTGTAGTAGAAACGTGGTTGAAGTACGCTTCTACGTAAGCGTTTATCTTTAGTTACAGGTGCAGATTGGTCAGGACAATATATTGATAGTGACTATAAGAAAGTCATTTCGTGAGGCTGATCAAGTAGTTAGTGATTGGACAGATTTTTGATCGCATGGGCAGAGATTGACAGTAGTAATCTTAAATCTAAAGAGGTATTCCTTATCCGTATATGAGGTATTCCGTATTCGGTGGTTGTTGAGCAATTGCGATACCCTCTTGCAATTGCGATACCCTACACTACAGGGTCCATAATGCACTTTTTATCTATATATTACCTACTACCTATGTATCTCCATTATGGTCTGCAATAATTGAATTGAATTGAGTATTTGGGTGATTGAAAATCTGTAGGAGTTTGTTAAGGTCGTGTAAGGTTGGTATATTTTTGGTGTGAGTGGGTGTCAAGTAAAGCTTTTCTGCTGCGGTGTTCGAAATTGAGTTGTTCTTGTGTTTTATGTATGAGGTATGAGATAGGAATGGCTAAGTAATCGGGTGTTTTATCTAAATTGGCTGTAGATTTGGCAGCTAGGTCAGCAGCTTCATTGCCGCCGTGGCCTGTAACCGATATGAAGGTGACGTTTGAGCCCATGCTCCTGATATTTATAAGATGAAATGGGGTTGAAGCGAAGCCGCTAGTGGTTGAGTAGAGCTGGGATATTTTAGTTCTATCAGAGAAGGTTTGCTGTCAGATAGAATTGCAGCGTGAGGGATGTTGTTAGTAAAAATCCAGTGGTAGACTCCTTCAATAGCTAACTGCTCAGCTTGGTATATTAAGCAGCAGCTGTGAAGTTTGAGTTTTTTGGTGGTATTATGAGTACTGTTGGGGTTTTTGATAAAAAAAAGTCGCATCCGCCTTATCGTTACGTTTGCACATGTTGCAAAGGTTTGATTTGTTAGTGAAAGCTAATAACTAAGTCTTATAACATGTTATCTAAATATTCTGTTATGCAAACGAGAATGCAGATTTAAGGTTTCGTAGTTAAAAAGTAACCCATGTTTGTTTGTCTGTTCGTCCATGCCTACAGCTACGCTGCGAGAAATTAATATGTAATAGCAAGCTGTAATTCGGATAGGATAGTCAAAATAGGCTTTTTTTGAGGATAGGATAGGAAATTTAAAAACTGATTAATTACAGAAAACGTTGCAGTTTTCACACATTGTTTATAAATTAAAAGAAGAACTTAAGTGAGTTAACATATCCTGTTGGCAACACTTTTGGATGGTTAATTAGAGTTTTACCACACATCCCTACCATCACTACTACGCTCACTACTACACTATATTTTTGCTGTTTAACAATTAAATCACTCCTGGAACGAAGCCATGGCAAGTGCCGCAGCAGTCCTGGATACCCAAAAGTCTTGTCTAAGGAGTCGTTGCTGGTGAGGAAGATGACCGACCTCGAGACCCAGCTAAAGTCATCTTCTTATGGCAAAAATGGTGATAAGGTGCTACAAGTTCAAGAAGAGTTTAATAGTTTCAAGGAAATTGTCCGTAATATACTGATCATGTTACGTCAACAAATCAGGGAGGTGATCAAGTCCGTGGATGCAATTGAAACAAGGCACTGTCAAAAGTGTCTGTTGCTTAGTGGAGTGCCCGAGATAGCTGAGAGTGATTTTTCAAAAGATGTTGTTACTCTTCTTCAGAAGCATCTTGGCATTGCTTATATCACTAGCGATAACATCAAGACTTGCTACAGACTGGGTCGGCCCTGTGAGGTACGTTCTCGACCAAATGTCATTCAGTTTACATCTTCTTGCATCAAATCGTTGGTGTGGAAGAAGACAAAGTTGAAAGGTTCCTCCTTGGTCATTCATGAGTTCTTAACTCGGAATAGGCAAGCTGTGTTCAAGGACGCAAGGGAGTAGTTCGGCACAAGCAACGTGTGGACATCAACCGGGCACATCTCTATCTTAACTCCCGACCACAAGATAGAGAAAACATAGATATTTTTTGGTTATGACAGTGACAGTTAGTTTTTTTTCTCTCTTGTTTTATTAATTTGTTTTGGGCAAAGGAAACGTTGTTCAGTCTGCCTTACTATTTATTTTTATTTGTGGATCGTGCACCGCGTCATGTATATTGTCTTTTTATTGTTAAAATTTGTGTTTTTTGTAAACAGTCAACTGGACACCGATGGTAGTGTTATTTATTGATCGGAAGTTGTACATATCTTAGTCCTAATAATTAAGTTATATTATTATTGTTTATATTTATATTTTTAATTATTTTAATATTCATTCCCCAGCACTATACTGACCTCCTTCATACCTTCTCTTCCGATACAGTTCATGCCGTCTTGGTGTCAGAAAGCTGGTTAAAGCCATGTCTTAATTCTATATCTTACAATCTCCCTGGATATAACCTCAATCGTAATGACCAAAGTGGCTGGTGGTGGCGTTGCCATTTATTCGTCTACTGTTATACCTTTTAAACTTTTAGCATCCTCCACCAATCTCCTCCTCGAATATCTTTTTCTTGAGGTCACCGTTAAAGGAGTCATTATCCTGGGAGTTGTGGAGTGTATTGTCCTCCCTCCATTAATTATTTCGCAGACTTTGATTTGCTTCTTAATTCTGTTGCCACTGACCACACACATCATATCGTCATGGGCGACTTCAACACGGACCTTCTAAAAGACAGAACCCAACCTCGTAAGTTTCGACCCTTAATTGAATCGGTAAACTTCTCAATTCTTCACCTTGATCCAACCCACCATAATCATACCACTTCAGACTCATGGATCGATCACATTTTAATATTTTCTCGTGAACGTGTCATTAAACATGGCCAACTCTCTGCGCCTGGCTTCTACAGGCATGACCTTCTTTTCTTAGTATACAAGGCTAAAACTTCTAAATCTAAACCTCAAATCGTCCAAATGCGAAACTTTGCACGACTGGATGTGGAAAAATTAAAAAGTGACGCATAAAATAAAGACTGGCCGAACCGAAGCTTCTAACATTAATAACATGGTTTCTTATTTTAATAGTACCATTACAAGTCTTTTTGACCGACTTGCACCCAAAAACTGTGTAGATTTGAAACGTCCAGCGCCGTGGATTACTGCAGGTGTTCACATGACAATGCGGAAACGTAATAGATGCTTCCGTACGTATAAACGGTGATGTACTGATCATAATTGGGAGGCTTTTAAGGCCGCCAGGAATCGATGTAATTAGATGGTGAGAGCTGCCAAACGCCAAAACTCAAGCGCCAAAGCCAACGCTAAACGAATTCAAGTCCTGCCAATACATGAAAGTTTCTACGCTCTCTCGGTTTTGGTAAAACCACTCCCAAACATATCTCTCCTGTTTCACCTGATGAGCTCAAAAAGCATTTCTCGTCTGTTCCATCTCTCTCCCGACTGTTACCCTTTCTACTGTTTCTGCTATTGCTTTCGTAGAAGGTGCCATCTTCTACTAACGAGTTATCCTGTTTTCGTCCAGTCACCGAAGAGGAGGTTCGTAAAATTGTGCTCTCAATAAAATCCAAAGCAGTGGGTTGTGACGACATCGGGAGGACTATGATCATGTTTATACTTGATTGTATACTTCCCAGTCTGACTTTTATTATAAAATTTTCTCTTTCATCTAGTTCCTTTCCTTCCATCAGGCATCATTCCATTACTATCACTATTCCCAAAAACACCTCACCGTCCTCTCTTAGCCATTATCGTCCCATTACAATTTTACCGTTCTTTTCTAAGATTTTACAAGTTGCCGTACATAATCAACTCTCTTCTTTCATTTTTCGACATAGGATGCTTACTCCTTTTCAATCGGGGTTTCGACCCGGCCACAGCACAATCACTGTTCTCCTTAATGTTCTTGATGACGTTCGTTGCGGCATGGAGAATCGCAGTTGACAATAACGGTCCTGATTGAATTTTCCAATGCCTTCAACATGGTCAACTACGACATTCTCCTTGCAATCCTCACTTACATGGGGATCTCTTCTTCGGTGAGGACCTGGTTCTCTTCCTATCTTCGTGAACGCCAGCAGTCGGTTTGTATTAATCAAAATATATCTAGCTGCGATATTACTGCTGGTGTTCCAAAGGGCGGTATTCTCTCTCCTCTTCTTTTTTCACTTTTTATTTTCTATTTTTTTAATTTCCTTCCTACCTTGATTCATTCTTCTAACCATCTGTATGCTGACGATTTTCAACTCTACGTTCAAGCCGATAGGCATTATCTAGACTCTGCTATCACTCGCTTAAATAATGATCTACAAAGAATCTCTGACTGGTCCAACTCCTATGGTATCTTTGTAAATCTATTGAAATGCCAGGTCATTATTTTGGGTAGTTCCCGTCAATTGGCTTTGATTGATTCAAGTAACTTGAGCCCGATATTGTACAACGGTAATGTTGTCCAATTCCTTGTGTTAAGAACCTGGGTTTACTTATCGATGCTTCTCTCAGCTGGGAAGTACATATTAATAAGGTTAGTCGTAAGGTAATTAACACACTTCGAGCACTTGATAAAGCCGAGCCGAGCCGAGCTTTGGGGGATAAAGCCGAGCGCGTCCGTGGGCTTTAGCTCTAGATACCCACACGTGTCCCCTGGGTAGCGCCAAATGCTCGGCACATCACCGGTGGTAGGTTTCGACCGTGGCTGGTAACCACCCTCTAGGCAAAGCCGAGCCGCCAAACGACTTTCATCGTGTTTCGGCTCGATGCCTGGTGTTGCCGTTTTTAGGGGGGGAGTCCGAGCAGTTGCGATGTACAGCTTGCCGGCTTCGGTGTTGCGTGATTGCTGCGCTGGGTGGCTGATCGCGGAGGGTAGCGGGATCCTAAGCACGGTTCTCCGCTGGCCGACCGCAGGTAGTAGGGGGCCCAAGTAGTAGGAAAGCCACCTACGAAAGGCTGCCCCGCCAACTCGCGAAAAATCCCAAGGTGCGCCATCGTGCCGGTTGGCGACCGGATGCGAGGGCCCGATGGACACTTTTGGGGGGGTTAGGGCGTCCCCGCGCGCTCCAGCTCAGTCACCCATCAGTGTGGAGTCATAACTGCATCGCTTGGCAGTAGCTTAGCAGAGTCTCGCTCATCTGTCCCCTTCCTGCCTGTTCACTCTCTACTTATGAAAAAAAAAATATGAAAGTCAAAAGAAAGAAACTGGTGAAACAGCGGATGCACTCCCTCGCACTAAAAGTGCACCTTGCTAACGTCCGAGGATTGCACTCAAATATCGATAGTGTCCATCACCACCTTGAGACCGATAAACCACATCTGCTGTTCCTCACGGAGACTCAAATAAGATGCCCGACTGACGCAGCTTACTTGCATTACCCAGGTTACATCCTGGAGCACAATTTTAAATCGCGCGCTGGCACCTGCGTGTATGCTCGTGATGACATCTGCTGCCAACGTCTCCGCAACCTTGAGAATCCCAGTTTCTCTACATTATGGGTGCTGGTGAACACAGGTATAGAGCAAATACTCTATGCCAGTGTTTATCGGTCGCACACAGAGAACATAGAGACAACCAGGTTTTTTCAGTACCTCAGCGCCTCCGCTGAAACAGCCCAGCAAAGGTACCCGAGTGCGCAGCTAGTCGTTCTGGGGGACTTTAACGCACACCACCATGAGTGGTTGTTCCCGTTCCAGAAAACCGACCATGCCGGGAGATTAGCGCACACATTTGCTATGTCGCTAGGTCTCTCCCAGCTTGTGAAGGGCGCTACACGTGTACCCGATATTGATAGCCACACACCAAACTGCCTGGACCTTCTGCTGTCAACAGACCCGGACCGTTACCAGGTGGTAATTTCGTCTCCTCTAGGGAGTTCCGACCACTGTCTGGTGAAGTCCGTATCAGTCTACTCTCCAAGCGACCCGGAACCTATCGGAACTAGGCGTGTTTGGCGATATGGTTCAGCAGACTGGGATGAGATGCGGCATTTCTTTGCATCTTATCCTTGGCGTCGCACCTGCTTTTCTTCGGACGACCCGACTTGCTGCGCGGATGCCATTGCTGACGTGGTGCGTCAGGCTATGGAGTACTTTATTCCATATTCTGACGTACCACGCCGGTTTAGCGCCCGCCCTTGGTTTGATGCGGACTGTGCTAAAGCGGAGGCGCTTAAGCATTTTGCGTATCGCTCCTGGGCGGATGCTCGAGCCCGCAAATCACCAAATGTTCGAAGTCTGAAGAAGGCCTTTAACAGTGCCGCCAAGTCCTGTAAAGGTGTTCTCCGCAAGGCCCGCTTCGATCACATTGGCCGTATAGGAGCCAAATTAGCCTCCTTTCCATCCGGAAGCAAGGCTTTCTGGTCCCTAGCCAAAACAGTCGAAGCCAATTTCTGCCGGTCGTCGCTGCCGCCTTTAATTAAACCTGACGGATCGCTGGCTCACACCTCCAAAGAGAAGGCTGACTTGTTTGCCTCTATATTTGCGAATAACTCACAGCTAGATGCTGCTGGCGTAAACCCACCTAAGCTTCCTCAGTGTTCTTCTGCCATGTTGGAAGTTCGCATCCATCAGAAAGAGGTACTAAAAACGCTAAGCACTCTAGACGTGAATAAAGCCAGTGGGCCCGATGGCATTCCAGCTATTGTCCTGCGGAATTGTGCCCCTGAGTTGTCTCCTATTCTGACTCGCCTATATCGCTTATCCCTTGAGATTGGCCAAGTTCCGAAAACCTGGAAGCTTGCCAATGTCCAACCAGTGCCCAAAAAGGGTAGTCGTGCCGACCCTGCCAACTATCGACCTATTGCAATCACCTCCATACTCTGTAAGATTATGGAGCGTGTATTGAACAACCGTCTCCTCGCTTACCTCGAAGATAACGATCTCCTCAGTGACTGCCAATTCGTTTTCCGCCGTGGGCGATCTACTGGGGATCTTCTTGTGTATGCTACCCACTTATGGAGTGAAGCCATAGAGAAACGCGGCGAAGCTCTCGCCGTTTCTCTTGATATTTCTAAGGCTTTTGACAGGGTCTGGCATGCAAGTCTCATTGGCAAGCTTCCTTCATATGGAATCGCTGTCGGACTTTGCAACTGGATTGCAGATTTTCTGAGGGGCAGATCGATACGAGTGGTCATTAATGGCACATCGTCGGATCTGCTTGGTATTAATGCCGGTGTCCCCCAGGGATCTGTCCTCTCCGCAACTCTATTCTTGCTGCACATCAATGATCTGCTCCTAACTCCTGGTATCTTTGGGTATGCAGATGACAGCACAGTTTCGGGGAGATATCTGCCTGATGTGAAGTCTAATGCAGATGTCCGATCATTAAGGGAGGCGATGGTGGAGGGAGTGAATGCAACCCTGGAAGCTGTTTCCCTCTGGGGTGAAGCCAACTTGGTTGGATTCAATCCCTCTAAAACACAGGCCTGTCTCTTCTCGACGAAACGGAGTCCATTCCATCTGACTCCGACTTTCCGAAATGTCTCCGTGCCGGTTAAAGACCATCTCGAGCTCTTGGGTATGGACATCTCATCCAGCCTCAATTTCGGTCCCTACATCGAGTCCATTGCTAAAACCGCTGCCAGAAAACTTGGAATACTTTCTAAGGTCAGGCGATATTTTACATCTGAGCAGCTCCTTAACCTTTACCGAGCCCAAGTTCGCTCCTGCTTGGAGTACTGTTGTCACCTTTGGGACGGATCTGCTCGGTATCAGCTGGATGCACTGGACTCGGTGGAACACCGTGCGAAGAGACTCATAGGCAATGACGCTCTCGTTGAGGCTAATCTTCAGAGCCTCGACCACCGAAGACGTGTAGCTTGCCTTTCGGTGTTTTATCGGTTACATTTCGGAGAGTGTGCGGAGGTATTACATAATTTGATCCCCCCTTCCCCTTTCCACCACCGGACGACCAGGCGCGGCGAGGGCTTCCACCCTTATGTTGTCGAAGTTCCTCCTATTCGCACGAAGCGATTTGCTTCGGCCTTCATTATACGAACGGCTAGGGAGTGGAACTCCTTGCCGAGGTCTGTTTTCCCGGACCAATATAACCTGGACATCTTCAAGGCCAGAGTGAACAGGCATCTTCTAGGCAGGCGTGTACCATCCTAGGCCTCATCATCGCTTTCCATCAGGTGAGATTGTGGTCAAACGCATTGCCTATTTAGCATAAAAAAAAAAAAAAAAAAAAAAACTATATCGCCTAAAACACTTTCTCCCTTCCAGTACCAAAGTCGCTCTCGTTCATTCTCTTATTCTTCCCATCCCCGACTACGTCTTTGGGTTGCGTAAACGACCACATCTCTTCTTTTAGAATACAACTAAACTGGTAACTAATATATATACACACAGAAACAAATACACATATATTTTATATTTTTAAATGTTTTATTACAAATCATTTTGCCCTAACGCCATACCATTTGTCTGTAACACAGTTCAGGTTGACTGGTAGAGAATGCCTATGGCATTAACTCCGCCGTTTGCATATGTATGGCAATAAAGTTTATATAAATAAATAAAAATAAGTCACTCTGACGGTAAAATAAAATCATTAAAAACATTATCTTGTTTTGGGGGTAAGTTTCTGAGGTAAACTGTAAAGTTCAAACATTTTACAGATTGGTGACCTTATTTTTTAGTTATTATAAAAAAAAATTTTTAGCACCTTCCAGATACATTCTAATAACAAACTCATGCCTAGATAATAATATTTTTTCATTGTTTGAAAATTTACAAAGCAATATAAAATTTCAGCTCAGTCGGGAACCGGTAAGTGACAAACAAACAAAACGTGGTAAATTATCCTTTTAGGTATCCCAATAATTTTGAAAAACTCTAGTTTTTAAACAGTTCAAATTCAAACAATAATAGTTCATTTTCTATAGAACCACCTCAGACCAAGCCACTTAAACGTTAGCGCATTATCATGACAATGTGCTAAGCATATTGAATAAATTTCAAATAAAAACGTCTCACACTGGGTCATGATGATATTATTAGTATTGACACAGCTGATTCTTTGCAACACCCACGCATTAGACAGTTGATTTTACTAGAACAATTAATATGTCATATATTTTAGGTAGAAAAAAAAACTATATAAAATAATATACTTAATGGATTTGTGAAACTATACAAAATTTTATTCCAATATTTTTTTCAGTTTTCAGTTTTTTTTTTACTTTTCAATTTAACCATCATATAACACCGTTAAAGAAATAACCACCAACAAATACAGAATGTATTGATAATACTATATATTGAATAAAGAAACTTATTAAAAATCAAAATCTTTTATGTAAGAAATCTCTGATTGCCTTTTGCTAAGAAATCGGCAGCATATAAATGATCTCATAAAACTTAACAATTTCCATTTTAAATTATTATTCAAGGCGAAGAAATAAGTCATTTTAAAACCAGCACAGTGTAGGTGGTATAGAACATGTTAATAGCGTCAAGGACAAACCGTATAAATTACTGCCTACAAGGGTCAATTATAAAGATTGACTGTAATAAGAAATTATAATGGCAGCTGCTGTTAACTTGAACTTAGGAGCATTAAATATCTCGAAGGATATCGCTGATAAGTTGAAAGTAATGATACACTGGCTTCAAAGACAGACGAGGCTTAATTCGTGTATTCAAGACTTGAGACATCACTTTTTTTACTCTCTAAGAGTATGTCTCTATTATAAACGCACATTATTATGATATCTAGCGCAATAATAATCTATACATCTTCTATACATACATACATTTAAGTAAAATTAGAGTGTCTGATTGTTATATTGAAATAACCGCTTTTTACTACATGCATATGAATATATATACGGTACATACACAATTTTTTTTTTACAATTTTGTCTGTCTGTCCGTTTGTTTCGGCAAATCTCTGAAATGGGTGGACTGATTTTGACGGGACTTTTATTGGCAGGTAGCTGATGTAATAAGGAGTAACATAGGCTAATTTTATTTAAAAAAAAACTTTATTTTTAGAAAAATAAAGAAATGTTGCAATGTTCAAGTACTGTTCAGTACCGAGTGCAGCTCACGCGCATGCCGCCACTGTACCGTCACGTCGGGCGCCTCCCACCACTTCTCCCACCAACGAATTAA
Source organism: Chilo suppressalis (assembly GCA_902850365.2). Taxonomy (NCBI): domain Eukaryota; kingdom Metazoa; phylum Arthropoda; class Insecta; order Lepidoptera; family Crambidae; genus Chilo; species Chilo suppressalis. Next base: position 24,665,457 of record OU963901.1, on the reverse strand, counting down.
TATCACAAAGGCTGCTTTTAAGGAAGGCTATTGCTGACGGTTGTGTCTCAACGACTTCATTTAGAAATTGATTTCTAGTGCTTATATCATACTTTTGATTGATAGTTTGATTTGATTAATAGGTATCTTTTATAATTTCACCGATCCAGGTTCTTGAGAGATTAAAAAAAAAACTAAAGTTAACGCGGATGAAGTCACGGGTGGCCGCTAGTGAATTTTTTTTTATTAATGGAAAAATCTTTAAAGAGCATTCTTAAAAAGTAAATATAATATTCAATTCTGTATTGAATGGCGTGAAGTAAAGAACTACTCCAAAAACTTTTTATTTATTTAATCTTATAAAAAAAAGGTGCTTCTCAAAAGCTTTCAAACCTTTATCGAGTTTTAATAAACTATAGAAACTTTACAACCCGCTTTAAACATTAAGATTAAGACCGTCGATACAATATTTACAGACACGCCGACGGACAAGACACTTATCGCCGGGGAGCCGCTAATTACAAATGAAAATCGCTTCCCGCCACCGTCTCTGATAAGTTTAAGTCGTAACCTGGATAAAATACACTCCTTGGGTGACCATGTAGCATTATTGCAAGTGGACTACTCTAAGATGGTATATGTTTAATTAAAAGCAGAGGACATCATTGTAATTTATTTACTGCAAGTGTTTAAATAAAACTGTAACAAATGAAAACACGCATGACATAATTGTTTTCTTGAGGTGTCACTGTCAGTGCATGAGGGTAATCGTAGATGCTATGTATTATAGTGGTTAAAATTCACGTACCTAATTATTTTAGATGTGGCCCGGGATGTTTAACAACTTCTGTAAAAGTCAACCAATATTACTTCAGACACTTTCCACACAAGCCACAAACACCAGCACTACACAGCTAGCATACTAGCTTAGCATTAGTCAGACACCACACCCGTAGGATAAAGGATAAGAGTCCGAAGACCAGGTCTACCCACGACACGCTATCCCAGGTAAAGGTACGTACCTGGGCGTTTTTCCCCGCCCCCCACGACAACGGCTTACTAGAGCCGAGATCCGAGTCTTAGAGACGCCCTCTAGTTGAGCCGAACCCCTCAGGCTTGAGTGGTCTAGAGGCTCCAGACGGAGAGGAGACTTCCCCTGTGGGGAGATGCCGCCTGGAATATCTCTAGAGGCACTAGCCAATTCTCGGCTTGAGGTCCCCTTAGAATCTCGCCGTCCCCAAACTCGGTGACGCTGTAAAGGTCATCTTGTGACCAACAGCGTGCACACTAAAAAAAACAATATTATTTTTTTGAATGGCGTAGTCCTCTTGAAATTAGATTAAGCCACCGGATTTGATCTAATCGGCCGTTAATGCAAATTTATCAATTTACATTTGGCTGTTGTAATGATTCATGCATGACATGACGTATTATCTTTGCATTTATAAACAGATAGCCAGCCGCTATAACAACAACTTGGATATCAATGAGAGAAAATAAAAATTACAAATAAAATATGATTTATTTATATAATCTTTATACAGTAGAATCCGTTTATTATGACTCCGCCTATATTAAACAACCTCCTATTATGACGTAATTACACAACGAAGTTTGGTTTTCATATAAAATTCATTGTAACAATGTCGGATATAATGACTTCGCTTACAGTGACATGTCGTTTATTATGACCCATTTTTAATAAATTTTGTCCGTTTATAGTGACCGACATTGTTCTTTACACCTACGGTAATGTTCGTTGATTCCCGACAACGTTCGGCACGTGGCTCGTTTATGTTTTGAATCTCAAGAGTAATTTACATTTGAACATTACGCATTATTTTAGTGATATCCTATGTAAAAAAATGACTTTCAACGTCGTAAAGCACTTACGACTGAGGAAAAAGGTGCAATAATATACTGATTACAAAATGGAGAATGAAACTCATCTCACAATCTTTTTTCACAAAAATGCTTTGTATGACGTCCGCTTAGTATGACGTGTTTGTCGATTCCCTTCGAAGTCATAATAAACGGATTCTACTGTACAATAATTAATTTTAAAAATTACTTTATCGACGTCTCATGAAATACACAATATTTGGCCACAGCATACCTGCTCGATATCTTAATTGGTGAGACTGTCGAGAAATAAAATTTTAATCACATTCTATATTCCCTTATCCTGCTGATTGCCTTGACAAATGCTCCCGGTTTCTCCATAATTAAGATAATAGAAATAACATGCTTTATTAGCGGTAGACCGCTGTCAAAGTGATAGAAATATAAAGTGTTTATTACCTTGAATAATACTACGTCATGAAAAAAAAATCACCTGTTTAAGGTGAATTTTAACACCGTTCTTAAATGTTTATTAGTTAAAATTTTGTGCGCATCAAATATTTATTGAACGTAAATCACCGTTACGTAAACAATCATATATTTATAATTAATCACCTATTATGTTTTTTCGTAGGTATTATATAATGCGACTTAATGAACATGATTTAGTGCTAGCCAGCGACATGTATGTACACGGTAATCAATCTAAATCATCATAACGGACCGTTAAAGTCGTTTAACCCATTAATGACACGATTACGCTTGAAGGAGGTTGCGTAAATCATTGTGAGAGTAAACGGACCCACAAAAAGAGCAATTAGCGCTGCGCCAACGTCGATAGTTTAGCGGATGTCGATAACATTCCGTACGGCACGACGTGACTGTACACTCAAATGCAACAAAATTGTCCCGAAGCTGAAACTCTGAAAAACAGACTTTAGAATGAACGAGAGAAGGTTGTGGCAAGCGATAAAATGTAGTTTGCAGAACGGCCGAGACGCGAGTTCGATTAAAAAATGTGATTTGTGGCTGCCAATCTGCACGTGTTTTATTTTACGAATTCTGTACGTGACGCGCTCGTCAAGAGGTTGCAGCAGCGAAAAAAAATGCCGCGCCACTAAAGCCGCACGAAATTCCAAGTTAACTTTTTTAAATTTCCAACCAGCCAGCGCAGCGAAGCGACGTGTGTTTTTATCGCTCATTTCTAAAGCGACCACTAATGTTTTCCAACAATAGGAGAATGAACGGACTTTAGCCTAAGAAAAACAAAACGATTAGCTTCAAAGAACACGCGAAACCTCTTCGGTGAGCGCGATTGTCAGTCGGCGGACGTCTAACGGGTCATCATTCACACCTGTCAGTCAGCCCCTTTGAGCTCGGACAAGCGGAGACGGGGCGCAGCGACTAGTCGACGGCGATTTGTATGGCGTGAGTAAATCACTTTTGAAGTAATTTATGTTCCGACGGAACTAGGGTTGCGCCTACGGTATCTGCCTCGATACATTTATTGAACAAAATGTGTTCTAACATTCATCTTTTATGTCATGCCATATAGGATAACCAAAAATCAAATAAGTAACATAGAGATAATTAATGTATGGATGAATTTATCATGAATTATATTGTATCGAGAAGCTGCCAGTGTACAATATGATAAAAAGAAAATTCATTGGAGAACTAAAAGCAAACATTATGAAAACTTCAAAAATATCTTACGAATTGAGTGACTCCCTAAATAATAACATTAATTTATAATTTCATAATTAAAAAAAAAGTAATGAATTATTCGAAATATACAAAAAGTTTATTGGTATCATAGGAACAGTCAAATCCTCCAAAATATGTAGGTTAGCACGATTCAATAAGCCTCAATCAGGTTCACAATAATCTGTTCGTATTCACACAGCTAACACAATTCACCGGGTAAATATCGCTTTACACTCAAAAAAAGGACAAGGCATAACAAAAGAATATACACTCGACAACTTCAAAAGCACCACATCCATCGACGTTTCATTCATCACGTAGCACAAGTGTTGTTTGACAGCTTTTGTAGTAGAAAAAAGGCGACACAAAAGAGACCGAATAATCAGCAGGCGTATTTATCATAACCCGGCCGCTGTCACCGCGGCTTGACAGTTGACAACCTAGTCTGAGGGCCATGGTGCACAACATTTTAATGATAGTATTAAAAACAACATCCAGATCACCTATGCAATTCCATTTTTTGTTTTATTTTCCACATTGCACTTTAATAAGTTAATATTTGCGTATAGTTTTAGTAACAAAGTATTTCCGATTAAGTTAATGATGAATAAGGGTAAATCTATTCTATCGTTACAATGTTTTTTAGGTTTTAATTGTTTAAAAACATTTACTTCAAAATTGAAAAATAGATGTTGGCGTGGGACTCTCACATGAAGGGTTCCGTACATCATTGCACTTACAAGATTTAATTTGTTTTTTTTTTTATTTGTAATTTTATTCGTTAGACGTTTCTTGTATTTTTAATTGCACTTATTGGATGAAATATTAATATATGAGGAAAAAGAAAAAACCAAAAAACCTTGGGATTAAAAGACGAACTATTTTTGTTTTACACCAACTAAAACTATTTTGAGTTTTTTGGTAAAATCTACGTAAATAATGATTATATTGATTTAATAAGTTGTAATAACTTTCAAACGCAACAGAAGGCGGATCTTAATTAAATATGTACTTAGAAGAATCTTAATTTAATAACTTCAACTCTTGAATTCAAAAGACATCCTCATGTCTGTTGAAGATTATTTATTAATTTAAGAATCGTTGGTGCTGTTAAATGTTAACAATCAGCATCCACAAACGATTTTTAAATTTATAAATTAAACTCGTGCACATCCCTGGGAGTACAATGACAGCAGCATTTCGCGCCAGCGCTCCTTTGATGTGTCAGTGCCGCTAATGAGCCGGCGAGGCATATGTTCGACTAAATTAGTCGTTTGTGTACCTGCACTAATTTTACTCGGTCATATGTTTATTCGCTACTAAACTGAAATATCATAAAGCTTTTTGTTCAAATCTTACGGCTGACACTAGATTTTCGATTGGAATATCGCCCAAGCTGCCGTGCTATTCTGTATGAACAAACTTACTTTTCACCGCAGCAGAATTCGCAGGTACGATTTTAAAATTTGACACAAATTTTAAATATTACTGCCTTGCTTAAGTTTAAAAATCAAGCATATAGGTCAGTCGATTTACTTCAGCTAGCAATTATTGCGTGCAGTAAATGAGATGTTAATTATTATCTAATGTAAACTGTGTTTAATAGCCTGTTACAAATAGCTGAATACACTGAATGTCGACACAAATAATCAAAGTTTGTACTCGTGGATAAAAAATGAGATTGCTTACGCGATAATAAACGTGAATAAATAAAACTTAAGAGAGGTACAACTGCACGGATTAGTCGCTTGAAGCGCCCGTCTGGAGAAGTAACCTCCTCCACATACGGAATTAATAACAATAATTGGAGTGGAGAGAGGCGTGTTGTCTCTTGCATCGCACGCACAGTACTCATTCGCAGTACCATGATAAATTGTATGTCGATGGTTTTCAATTCGACGACAATTTCTGCGCCTCATTACAATAATCAAGAAGCCCTGGAACCTTGTTCAGCGACAGAAACACAACACCACCAAAAGGTTGTGTTATTTTACAACAGTAAATCGTTCAAAACTATCGCCATACAATTCATCTGTGGCTGAGTGTGCGCGCGATGCAAGAGACAAAACGCAGCCATAAGCAGCAATAGTCCTGTCAAAATTAAATACATCATTATAAATAAAATGTCAAAAATGCCCTTCGATTCTACTTTTGCAAAAAATGCAAATACAGTATAAACTCCATGTAACGTCACTCGATTTAACGACAAACTCCCTAAAGCGTCGCAATCACTCGTCTTTGATTGGTTTAGTTTGTTTCCATACAATGATACACTGCATATAGCATTACACCCACTCTCAATAACGACAATAATTATGTAATAGAAAGTACCTTTTTAGTTGCCAAAATTAGTGAAAATCGCGCGGCTGTGTACGTTCTTTTGTCGCTTTATTACCGTAATTATTCGACTGCCGGCATCATGCAAACAAGAAATTCTTTCTTTTGTTTACAAATTGGGATTGCACGTGTAGACTGTTGTTGACCATGACAAAAAAAATATAATACAACAAAATTACTGGTGCAGCAAAAGACGTTCAAATAATATATTTTTTTTATGTACGTAACTACTAGCTTGAAATAAAGTTTTTCTTTTCATAATTCTGATTTTTCTTCATTCCATTTAACGACAACTCTCTATAACGCCATAAAATGTACAGTCCCTTTAGTGTCGTTATATAGAGTTTACACTGTATACAAAATTATGGTTTTTTCCATTTTTCTCGAAAACGGTAAGTTTTATCGTGAAAATAGGTCACACAAAAGTTGTAGACCATACAATTCTCTACAAGAATGATCCAGTCACTTTTACTCTCACGACTAACCATTCGTGTGATATCGCGGTTTTAATAATTATAGAATTCATTTTTTACATAATGAGTATGACTGAGTTGCTGCTAAAGCTAAGTACCACAATAACTGTCATAATATCTTTCTGTGGCCTACCATGGGATATAAATCTGCAAATATAAATCTGAAACAATAAAACACTACAGTGGTATTGTCTGCCTCCAACATCTGCTTCTGCCTTTCAACAGTTGTATCTTCTACTTTTGACTTGACTACAAACAATGGCGACTCCCGCAGCTTGTGGCTCGAACGCGACCACTCAAACGCTTAGTGTGTGCTTGCAGACTGGCGGTTTGGAGAAACGCGATAAGCATATTTCTTAATATCTAGCCAGCCGCTGTCGCGCGCTTCAGCCACTATAGTAGCCGCTTCTAACTAATCGTGGCCGGTGTTTGTGGCTGTGGCGTGTGGCCCGCGTGCGGTGACACTTAGTGTCGCGAGAGGAGCTCTTTGTTATTCTCACTACATTCAAATGCAGTAATAGTGAGTAATCCGTTTGGCTTTAGTTAGTATTCGCTGCACAAAAATTATATGCTATCTTCTAGTCTAGCATAACATTTAACTACAAGTACTGCATTTCATGTTAAATAAAAACATGTTTTTAATAAGAAAAAACTTGTAAATATATTTTTTAGATATAGATTACCGCCTTGAAATGCCATTTTTGGAAAAAAGTGAAAATCACAAAAATGTCGATTACTATAGGTACAATTAGCGGGGCAGAGCTCGTGGTCGCCTCTAGTAGCTCAATGTGCAGTTGCGCTTAATATACACAAATTTTACGAGTTGCAGAAATCAAAGACATAACGATATTAACGCACTTCAATTCTAATATTAATCAATTATTTTACAACTTCCATTTTATTCAAGGAAAATACTTCACTGCAGTAGGTAATTAGCTACAAATAATTACCGTGTTGTACTCGAGTGTACATAACGTTATTTACGAGTGAACTATTAAATAATTCATAGCGTACTTTATTGCACGTAATTGCGGGTGTTATAAAAATTGATTAGCATCTTATTTGGCTTGCTTGTTCTGATGCTGTCAAGATATTTGTTTAATGTTCTTTTAAAATTTTAATTTTTATATGCTCTGTTGATGGTACGTTAGAGATAAAGGATATTAGGCGAAAGTGGTCCAAGAACCAATACCGATATCGTTGTGATATTTATGTAAAGGCATCTCAACTATACTTAAATACAATTGAGCATCATAATGTGATCCGACAGGTTAGAGATAAATGACACTGAACATGTATTATCTTTTGTATACTATTAACCTAGTACACATGTAGTATTATCATCATTATAAACAGCCTGTAAATCTCCACTCTACTTTTGTAGAGGCTTTTTAACATCTAGCGCATATAAAACTTCTATGTACAAAAAACTATGTTTTCATCCTAATTTGGCAGGGGCGAAACTTAAGGAGGTTTTGAATATTTTTACACTAAAATTTGAGTTACATTTCTGTAGTGCCGTAGGTGGGTCAACTTTGTATGGGATTTGGTGGATCTCCTTTGCCCAGTGTCCTTTTAGTATCTATTCTGTTTAGTGGAAATAATTGAACAATCTGTTATCAATGTCAGTAATAAATCAAGTAAATCACCGCTGTGTTCATTTTAATTATCTAAAAATCTTAAAACTACCACCACTACGCCCTACTACTAGTTTGTTTTTTCAATTGGCATCAAAACAAATTTAAAAAAAAATAAAAAATGTTGTAACCAGCTTTTTATCGCTTTTAATAAAATTAAAGTGCAGGTGTGTTATTAAATTCATTAAATTACCTGTCACCGATACTGAATCAACTTTAATGGTATGCCGTTAAAGCCACAGTAGTCGACACCGTTTAAAATAAAAAAAACTTTATCAGGCCAAAAAAATTAAGTAATAAACAAGTGAGTAACACGGCAACCCTAATTAAAAAGTATAATGAGTGTGTGTAACAATGAGCTATCTAAATTTCAAGATGGCCGCCGGCGATAGGCTGGAAAGTCGTCGTAAATGAGATGTTAATTATTATCTAATGTAAACTGTGTTTAATAGCCTGTTACAAATAGCTGAATACACTGAATGTCGACACAAATAATCAAAGTTTGTACTCGTGGATAAAAAATGAGATTGCTAACGCGATAATAAACGTGAATAAATAAAACTTAAGAGAGGTACAACTGCACGGATTAGTCGCTCGAAGCGCCCGTCTGGAGAAGTAACCTCCTCCACATACGGAATTAATAACAATAATTGGAGTGGAGAGAGGCGTGTTGTCTCTTGCATCGCACGCACACTCAAACGCAGTACCATGATAAATTGTATGTCGATGGTTTTCAATTCGACGACAATTTCTGCGCCTCATTACAATAATCAAGAAGCCCTGGAACCTTATTCAGCGACAGAAACACAACACCACCAAAAGGTTGTGTTATTTTACAACAGTAAATCGTTCAAAACTATCGCCATACAATTCATCTGTGGCTGAGTGTGCGCGCGATGCAAGAGACAAAACGCAGCCATAAGCAGCAATAGTCCTGTCAAAATTAAATACATCATTATAAATAAAATGTCAAAAATGCCCTTCGATTCTACTTTTGCAAAAAATGCAAATACAGTATAAACTCCATGTAACGTCACTCGATTTAACGACAAACTCCCTAAAGCGTCGCAATCACTCGTCTTTGATTGGTTTAGTTTGTTTCCATACAATGATACACTCCATATAGCATTACACCCACTCTCAATAACGACAATAATTATGTAATAGAAAGTACCTTTTTAGTTGCCAAAATTAGTGAAAATCGCGCGGCTGTGTACGTTCTTTTGTCGCTTTATTACCGTAATTATTCGACTGCCGGCATCATGCAAACAAGAAATTCTTTCTTTTGTTTACAAATTGGGATTGCACGTGTAGACTGTTGTTGACCATGACAAAAAAAATATAATACAACAAAATTACTGGTGCAGCAAAAGACGTTCAAATAATATATTTTTTTTATGTACGTAACTACTAGCTTGAAATAAAGTTTTTCTTTTCATAATTCTGATTTTTCTTCATTCCATTTAACGACAACTCTCTATAACGCCATAAAATGTACAGTCCCTTTAGTGTCGTTATATAGAGTTTACACTGTATACAAAATTATGGTTTTTTCCATTTTTCTCGAAAACGGTAAGTTTTATCGTGAAAATAGGTCACACAAAAGTTGTAGACCATACAATTCTCTACAAGAATGATCCAGTCACTTTTACTCTCACGACTAACCATTCGTGTGATATCGCGGTTTTAATAATTATAAAATTCATTTTTTACATAATGAGTATGACTGAGTTGCTGCTAAAGCTAAGTACCACAATAACTGTCATAATATCTTTCTGTGGCCTACCATGGGATATAAATCTGCAAATATAAATCTGAAACAATAAAACACTACAGTGGTATTGTCTGCCTCCAACATCTGCTTCTGCCTTTCAACAGTTGTATCTTCTACTTTTGACTTGACTACAAACAATGGCGACTCCCGCAGCTTGTGGCTCGAACGCGACCACTCAAACGCTTAGTGTGTGCTTGCAGACTGGCGGTTTGGAGAAACGCGATAAGCATATTTCTTAATATCTAGCCAGCCGCTGTCGCGCGCTTCAGCCACTATAGTAGCCGCTTCTAACTAATCGTGGCCGGTGTTTGTGGCTGTGGCGTGTGGCCCGCGTGCGGTGACATTTAGTGTCGCGAGAGGAGCTCTTTGTTATTCTCACTACATTCAAATGCAGTAATAGTGAGTAATCCGTTTGGCTTTAGTTAGTATTCGCTGCACAAAAATTATATGCTATCTTCTAGTCTAGCATAACATTTAACTACAAGTACTGCATTTCATGTTAAATAAAAACATGTTTTTAATAAGAAAAAACTTGTAAATATATTTTTTAGATATAGATTACCGCCTTGAAATGCCATTTTTGGAAAAAAGTGAAAATCACAAAAATGTCGATTACTATAGGTACAATTAGCGGGGCAGAGCTCGTGGTCGCCTCTAGTAGCTCAATGTGCAGTTGCGCTTAATATACACAAATTTTACGAGTTGCAGAAATCAAAGACATAACGATATTAACGCACTTCAATTCTAATATTAATCAATTATTTTACAACTTCCATTTTATTCAAGGAAAATACTTCACTGCAGTAGGTAATTAGCTACAAATAATTACCGTGTTGTACTCGAGTGTACATAACGTTATTTACGAGTGAACTATTAAATAATTCATAGCGTACTTTATTGCACGTAATTGCGGGTGTTATAAAAATTGATTAGCATCTTATTTGGCTTGCTTGTTCTGATGCTGTCAAGATATTTGTTTAATGTTCTTTTAAAATTTTAATTTTTATATGCTCTGTTGATGGTACGTTAGAGATAAAGGATATTAGGCGAAAGTGGTCCAAGAACCAATACCGATATCGTTGTGATATTTATGTAAAGGCATCTCAACTATACTTAAATACAATTGAGCATCATAATGTGATCCGACAGGTTAGAGATAAATGACACTGAACATGTATTATCTTTTGTATACTATTAACCTAGTACACATGTAGTATTATCATCATTATAAACAGCCTGTAAATCTCCACTCTACTTTTGTAGAGGCTTTTTAACATCTAGCGCATATAAAACTTCTATGTACAAAAAACTATGTTTTCATCCTAATTTGGCAGGGGCGAAACTTAAGGAGGTTTTGAATATTTTTACACTAAAATTTGAGTTACATTTCTGTAGTGCCGTAGGTGGGTCAACTTTGTATGGGATTTGGTGGATCTCCTTTGCCCAGTGTCCTTTTAGTATCTATTCTGTTTAGTGGAAATAATTGAACAATCTGTTATCAATGTCAGTAATAAATCAAGTAAATCACCGCTGTGTTCATTTTAATTATCTAAAAATCTTAAAACTACCACCACTACGCCCTACTACTAGTTTGTTTTTTCAATTGGCATCAAAACAAATTTAAAAAAAAATAAAAAATGTTGTAACCAGCTTTTTATCGCTTTTAATAAAATTAAAGTGCAGGTGTGTTATTAAATTCATTAAATTACCTGTCACCGATACTGAATCAACTTTAATGGTATGCCGTTAAAGCCACAGTAGTCGACACCGTTTAAAATAAAAAAAACTTTATCAGGCCAAAAAAATTAAGTAATAAACAAGTGAGTAACACGGCAACCCTAATTAAAAAGTATAATGAGTGTGTGTAACAATGAGCTATCTAAATTTCAAGATGGCCGCCGGCGATAGGCTGGAAAGTCGTCGACGCGTTTTTGACTAATTATAATTGTCTACCCAATTATATAAATTCACCGCGTAAAATTATAATACAGCAATGATGGCATTTTTATGGAGCACGAAATTAACTATCCGAAACCGTGTGAGGGGGAGTTTTTTTTATCTTTTCTCTATTTTTAACAAAACGTGTAACTTTTATTGAAATGACGTAAGATACACTATTCCACTTTCAGTGCGAGTGACAAAAGGCGGATGTGATGATAAAGCGTTTTCTGTTTAACATAAATATTCATTTGATGTATTATTTTTTTGGGGAACTATAAAATGTTTTTGTTAGTATGAGTTATATTCGAAGGGTGCTGATTAAGAATTATTTATTGCCTCGACTTTCGGCCGGAACTGTCGGTAGCTAAATTATCTGCTTTTTGATTTATCAATGTTTTTTTACCATCATAATGTAAATGTGTCGCTAATTGACACATAAGTTTTACGTCATTGAATAACCGTGTGTTATAGTCTTATCCGAGTAATAAATTACTGAAGAACACGATAAGTAATTTAAGCTTCCGTTGCTGAGGAGAGAAACCTTTATACTTTTTTTGTTATTTATGGGTGTGGCTGCTATTAAAGTTTTGTTATAACAAATCTTTTTATCGCGATCAAGGTACGGTAAGTAGGTATTTTCCTATTACCAACCCTATAACTCAGTGTTACCATATTAAGTGATCGGTTACCTACTTTTATTTTCATTGAACACAAAAAATTCTTATCGGTCATTAGATACTAAGTATTAACTACCTCTAGTGTTTACTAGATTTGATGAAAATTGCATTAGCAACTCAATAAAATAGTTAATCCGATGAAATATTTCCATTAAAACAATGACATTTTAATGAAGTCTACACAAATCAAGGACCAAAGCTTTTTCTCAATGCATTGTGAAATTTAACCCTCTCTTTTCCATATCAAACGCGACGACATAAAAGCGGCAAATACAATTTTTCCCGCGCACGGTAGCCATTTTGAAATCGCCGTGACCATACCTGATATCGTGACAACGCATAAATCACTGACAATACGTACGCGCGCGGGTGAAAAGATACGAATAAAAAAATCTGCGCAGCACGGCCACCGCGTATGGGGTAGGTAGTGGTTTGTCAGGCATGTGTTAATTATATTTATGGGCTTTTGTTCAACAATAGTCTGTGCTGTTTTCTCAGTGCGTAAAATAAAACTTTTACGGTTCTATGCAATAAAATATGGCTTTACCTTACCACCATTGTGATATGAAACGCAACGAAATTGTAAGTACTACATAGTCTAAACTTTCGCTTACAAAGACTTTATTCAAATTTAATTATAGAAAGCTCTTTGGAATCATTCATCACGTAGTACTCCTCTAGTCACTTATTGACGATATATTTATAGATATAGGTGAATTGAAGAACTGAGGCTGGATTTACTATAGGTACTCGGTGTCACATTTTTAATTTTGCACATTAGTAAACACATTGATTATTTAATTAACTCAGCAGAGAACCTTACATATAAGCCTTGATGCTACATTATTCTATTGAAGTAACTATATTTTTGATTGTTTAAATATTAATAAAGTTATTTTTTTTACAAGTGCACATTTTTAATATGTAATTTCATGTGGTATTATTAATATTGCCTAATAAAATTCTATAGCTAAATCTAGGAAGTATTAAGAAATTTTTGAAGCTCATGAAAAAAGCTTTTGTATCGTGGACTTTACAACTGCAGAACGCAGGAACCAAGAACCTAGGATTTGGCATCGAGGAACAGAACACTTAGGACATAATAATCTTCTGTAGTGAGCCTATTTTTACAGTCATGGACAGTAGACCATTCCATTCAAGAGTACTTGAAGACATGTATTTTACTCAAGATTTGCCTGTCCTACTGTTTCATTTGTGGCCAGTAAAAATAAGAATTCGAATTATAAAATAAGCACTTGGCATCTGTCCAAAAAAAGATAAACAGTATTCCACTCCAAGCCCTAATGAAGTCATCATAAAATAGATGACAGTGTGTACTGTCCAGAATATTGTCACCTGTCACTTGACACATTGAGCTGTCACGCCAAATGACATTTATTGCCGCAACAATGTCGCACGCGTCGCGTCACGCGTTGTCGATTATTTGTCAGAGGGGCGGTGAGTGCCTATAGAAATGAAATGAGTGGCCGTAACTGGCTTAAAACCAGTAAATATAATACAACTTCATTATTATGATTTCGGTTATAAAATATTCTTTGTTATTTTATTTTAACTGTAAAGGTGCCGCACTATGCGGAAATAGAATTCTTAGCCAGCACCTGAGTTATTCTATCTGTTTCTTACAAACTGATGTTCCATAAAACCCTGGATAACAGATCAGTGTAGCATGTCCATTTACAATAAAATTATATAGTAGTTATAATCTAAAATCAATCTAAGTTATAATCTAAATCAAATACCGAAAATATATAGCACTGCTTTATCCTATACACTGTGACTTAGAGATCTTCACGATTCAAATCTTTGGTTATAAGTAATTTAACGTGTAAATTGTTATTCTGTACTAGACATTTATTGGCAGAATAAGTACTAAAAAGTCGTCCCACTAACCGATAACTACTAATCTAACAGTAAATGTGCAAGACAAATCTATTTTAAAACGAAATTTGTTCCCGTCTGGTGAATTAAGCCAACAATAACAAAACAAGTTTTCAAGGACGATATGACGGTCTTCAATCAAAACCTTTTCCTTCAGTGCCTGTAATGCGTGCGTGGTGTAAGTGTCTATGAGCGGTGACCACTTTCCATCAGGTGGACTGTCGGTTCGTTTGCCTGCATAAACAAAAAGAAAATTGTCCAATAATATTCTACCAAGCTATCAAGGACATATTTTGTATCTAACTGAAAAGGACATATCGTGTAAGTAAAAGAATTCATCAGCATTTCACAGAAATAGTAGAATTATTAAATTTAAACTGAGTCTGAACTGAGTTCTCCAAGGTCACGGACAAATCTTCTCTCTTTTCCTCTTGAGTAAAAGTAACACAGTAAGAGTAACACTTTCACACAAAGCAATACATTTTACTAATGAAACTATTCCCTCATATCGTTACTGGTTGTACAGAACGCTCCATCGAACGCAAAAACACAAAAAGAATGCCTACACCGACGACCGCGATGCATGTCGCGAATTCGGATCGTTCATTAAAATCTTCCACATGGCTGCCACTGTTCGATTTGCATCAAAAACGGAGAAATGATCTGGTTTTCGAGTATTCGATAACAACAGTGAGTTATTTCATGAAGATTTTTGTACTTTTGTGTGTGTTTTTAGCGATTCGAGTAATTTCCATTACAAGTTCTGGAAGATAATGTTTACAATAAGAAATCAGTTTGTGTGGGAATTGAGGGAAGTGGATCTGAGTATTGGAGCGCTTTGCACTGAAAACAGCGTCCGCCTTAGAAGGCTAGCCAAACAAACACATATTAGTTATGTTTGAGTTTAAGAGATCAGATTGATCTAAACCGATATCAGGCGAACTAAACTCTGGCGTCATCGACCGATTAAGTCAAACGTCAATAACTATGAATTCGGGCGGACGTCATCGGACCATGGCGGTGTAGTAGTGTACGCACTCGCTTTCTTTAACAAAAGTTTGATTTAATTGACCGTGTTTGGCTGATGACGGCCGAACTTAGTTTGGCTGATAAGGTGTATTCGAGCCCTAATGAGTATGGAAATTGGATGATCGGAACGTTCAGCTATAGCGACAACGTCTACACGCCCCAAGTATAACTGAGGGAGGGTAAAATCAGAGATTGCACTATTGGCGGTGCTCTCAATAGTATGGAAAGCCTACATCACGCTAGAGAAATTCGGAGGTTAACTTATCATATACAACGCCTGACAAACTCCGAGTTAACATCGCCTAGCTCTGTGGAAGGTCTTCATTCCTACACTGGTGACCCCGACGTGATCCTACATCGGCATTCTGTTTTAATATTGGAAAGTTTCTTTTTAAATACTATACGAGCTCGGCCCACCTAATGGTAAGTGATCACCGTCGCCCATAGACACCTGAAACACCAGGAGTATCACAAATGCGATGCCAGCTTTTAAGACATGAGTTCGCTCTATTTTTGAAGGTTCAAGTCGTATTGGTCTGGAAATACTGGTGGTGTCAATGTATTCCACAGTTTTGTCATACGTTATAAAAATATTCGACAAAATCGCAAGTTTCTGGATAGCCACGCAAAAAGATGGTGGGGATGAAATTTTTTATCGAGATGTACGATAGCGAAAACCAGCAACTGATATTAGTCCGACCAATACTCAGAACACTCCCAGTGATAAATGCGATAGAAGATGCAGAGCGAAGCGGAGTCGAATAATTTTCTGATTTTTTATAAAAAGGGAGCTGGTTTCATGGTGGGCAGGGAGGAAAAGAATCACAGGGAACTACTAACTGTATGAGACTTTGTGGAATTCCCTCAAGGTTAACGAAGTGAAGTAGTTATACGTGTGCAAATTTTAGATTAACATATTTATCCTCTCAGATTACTCTACAGTCTAAGTTTATCCTTAACTGGGTAGGAATTTAATTTTACCTTATTTTCCAGGCATATAAGCAGGATGTGGTTAAGCGTATACTTAACGTTTCCACAATTCAAAATAACCATGTCTTCTGGTAAGTTGTCCGCTGCAGTCTCATTTATGTTTTGTTCTCAGACCAACATTGAAGAACACATTATCTTCAGATTATTCTTATTACCAATTAACCCTTCTTATTTTATATAGAATAAGTTTAATAAAATTTGTGCTTAAATACGACTGCTCATGCAATTTCGAGACTAAGGCCCGTATTAATAGCTAGTTCTCAACTCTGAGAGCGATCTTGAGATACTGTTTTCATTCAAAGCAGTAACTCAAGATCATACTCAAAATTTTGGTTACATCCTTCCAATGACTGGCCTTTGTAGAAAATACTGTGCTTGCATAGTGCTTGTCATGGTGCTTTACCCATTTTTATTTTTGAACGCCTGTTGATTTCAAAAAATATATTGTGTATTCTCTTGGCCGCTTACCACTGGGGTAACCAAACGCTTGTTTTCTACTCTTTTCACTTAAAAAAAAAGTCTTTATGCTTTTCGATGCTAATTTTTACTAGGTCTAATCCATAAACATGACAAACTATTACGTAATAACATTATGGTGATGACTGAGCGGATAATTACCATCGGGCCGCACGACTGCACCGTTGTAACATATCAACAATCGCAAACTGCCATAATAAATAACGAGGAACGACGGGCCGCGAGCGTGTATCATAAATTTTATGAGCTGTAAGTACTGAGAATAACACATCAGATTACTACAAAGTCGATTCTCAATGGATTGTGACTATTACGTTGAGCAAATTAAAGATGGAAGTCAGTTGGAGAAAATTAATATTTGAAATAGCCTCACCTTCTGTTGCTGACAGTACTTACCTACCCATATCGATGGTTGAAATCTTGAATAGATCAATGTTGGTATAATTGATTACAGAACTAGCTCGTTGATGCTAGTTTTTATTGCCGTTGTAGCTGTTGTTAATGATTTAGTTTCTTTTATGAGCCGTACCTAGGTATGTGAAAAACGATGTCGATGGAAAACATTTTATTTAACTGACCCTGTGATTATACGGGCCTCCTGGTTTAGCGGTGCACAGTAAAATTCGGGCCGTTTAATAAGATATTATCATGGTTGTTTGCTTATTGTTAACGATAACACAGATACACTTCAACTGCAAACACGAATTACTGTGCACACTTATAATCCTATTTCCTCCTATTCTTCTTACTAGTCCTACTAACCTATTATGTTATCCTTCCTACTATGCTATTCTAATATCCTTTCTACTATCCTATCCTAATATCCTTTCTACTAGTCCTACTATCCTATAATATTATCCTTCCTACTATGTTTTCCTAATATCCTTCCAACTATCCTACCCTAATATCCTTTCTACTAGTCCTACTATTCTATTCTAATATCCTTCCTACTATGCTATCCTAATATCCTTCCAACTTGTCTTACTAACCTATCCTTTTTTCTACTAGTCCTACTATCATATTCTAATGTCCTCCCACTATATGATATCCTAATATCCTTCCTACTAGTCTACTATCCTATTCTAATATCCTACCTTCTAGTTATCGCGGAAAATTGTATGGACGATGTGTATATATTTGTTACTCTTTCACGCTAGAACAACTAAATGGATTTGGATGAAAGGAGACGGCTCAAATTTGTATGGAAGGTAGTGGTGAGTCTCCGGTAGACTATTATAGATTTTTTATGGGTTATAGTGCACTTATATTGTTATAGTTATGATGCGAGTAACTCAAAATCGATCTGAGTGGCGTGCAATTGGAGAGGCCTATGCCCAGCAGTGGAGAAGGATAAGCTGTTGATGATGATGATGATGATGATAGTGCACTTGCAAAAGTATAATTTATTTAATACCCGTTTTTTTAATAATTATTATAATATAAAATTATATAATTATTGATTGGCAAATGGCAAGTTCATTTATATTTATGCCAAATCAACAAAATATTCTATGAAATTGGTAACTAAAGCAATGATTATTACTCTGTTCATCTTTCATTATATTATCAGGTATTTTGTGAGTATTTTATTTCAAGAAGAATCAATCATAAATTAGTATAATAAGTTCACTACGATTTCACGAAAATCATACATGACTGGACTGAAATTTTTCCTAATTATATTTTCTTTAGATTTAAACATCAAGCAGTTACATGCTTAAAAAAACTATAATTTGCTATTTCTTCTTTCAAATGTTTAATACTTGTAAATGTATTTATTTGACATTGTGGGTTACCTACAATGCGAAGAGATGGCGCTGACTTGCAGCTTAAGAATGGCTAGAGGAATTTCGACGCGGCCGTCAGGTCCGCGTGGAAATTTTTTCTAGTTATATCTTCTTTAGGTAAAAGTATCACATTCATGTTGTAATATAAATATAACAAGCTTACAAATAGTACATGTTTCATCGCTGCCGCAAAACGGACTACCACTTTTGAACAATCTCCTGTGGCCTTTATATTCATCCTGGATAAATTTTAGTATCCTGTAGGAATCTCAAAAAACTAACTATTACTATAGGTAGTATTATTGAAGCGAGGGCGGGCCACTAGTTTACAATAAAGCTTGTTCAGTAATAAAGTTTTCGAATTGTAAAATATTTTACATGGTGTAATAAATTTATACACGTCTTCATGTTAACCACTATGTATTGAGCAAATAATATAGAGAAATAACAAAATGTCAAACGTTTTAAAATGTCGTGTTTTTTTTATTTGTATTCTATCGAATCAATATTAGCAGTAGACCGCTAATATTGATTCGATAATATAATATATGACAATATTTGCTTATAACAGCTGTGTATTGCCAATTTGTCGTGAGATCTGTGTTTCATTTGAAGTACTTGAGTAAGCAATTGTGTAATATACTTAAACTAGCAAACCAGTGAACCAAATGTTCACCAAAAAAAAAAGTATTTAATTAATTGAGAACTTCGGAGATTTTGTGTGGTTTCGTTTGAAATAGAAATCACGTGATTTCTCGAAAACCGGAAGTGCTACGTTACTCACATCCGGTTCGTAGTCTTATCAGACTATTCTCAACTTATAACTTAAACATTCTCTTTATCTATCTCTTACGGTTTGGCCGCTGAAACAGCACCACGGACGGACAGACGGACTTGTCTAATAGATAAGAGATGAGTATACCAGCATGAGCAAAAATTATTTCTATTTTTTTTATTATCCACTAGTTTCCTCTCGCGACTTCGTCCATTGTTAAACCTAATTTTTTTTCGGAATAAAGAGTATATAGCATAGTATTAGTATTTATGTATTATTATAAGTATAAGTACCTACGTATAAATTTTATATCTGTATGTCCCCTATTCATAAGTATTAAACGTATATATTTAATCATAATTAGGTGTGCACGCTGACTGCCTTTACAGTGCGCTTTCCTACCATGGGCATGCGGAAGAAATATCAGTCAAATCTATGTTTTCTGAAACAAATATAATAAATACTATTTAATAAATTCAAACCTGCTAACAAATAAATTACGTAACCAAGTACTAATTGTAACTTCTCATTAGATTCAACAACCTCTCAATTGATATTTCAATCATATTTTAAAACATAATCCCATATTGAGCATTCAAGTTTTTTCACTTCACCGTTTAGTTTTTTGTATTGACGCAACACAACTTACTTCGAATTATGATTTCCCAGCATGACGAACTTTAATGACGTCTATTAAAAGAATAATTATTGACATAAGCCGCGAGTGGGACGGGATTATTAAATTATTGCGGACACGAATTAAAACATTAATCGGTGTCGTTAAATACACAGACAACATTTCCCGATAGGTTGGGTTGCGATTGCAAGCGTGTTGTTTACGTTTGCATTTATTTTTCTAATAACTACTTTTTTTATAGTACGGAGGCAAAACCTCTATTTACAGACGTTGGCGCCCTTAAGGGGCACACCAACAAACGGACCTCATACCTAGCCTCTCGCAAGTCGGGTGCGAAACGGAGTAGCGGTTAAGCAGTCCGCGCAGCTTACAAGCGCTTACAGCATACTATCATAAACTATATAAAAACCCTGCGAATACCCTCTACGCTGTTAAGTGTGGAACCGCGAGATCCCTGTTGAGGGACTTCACTGCGTCTTCTCACCCAACACTAATAAGTACCTAGTTATTAATTGAATACTCTCAACTCTGAGAGCGATCTCGAATACGATTTTTTTATAAAAACAGCATCTCAAGATCGCTTTCAGACTTAAGAGTGTATATGTGTGTGACGCTCAATAAACGTCTTTCGAAGGTAGCTCGACAAAATTAAATAAAAAAATTGATTCCGACGAAGCAGCCTGTATAGGCTTCGAAACGTCAATAAATAAATAAAGTTTCGTGCATTAACCCGTGAAAAACTAGTTTTATTTAAGAGTGTTCTATTAATACGAGCTTAAGATTGATGACAGTATTTATTGCGTTTAATGTTAAACGAAGAATCAGCTTGGTTTATTACAAATGGCATTTGAGTGACATGAACAAAACACGGCGTAACTAGTTTTAACTTATTCGTCGTTTATTAATAGAGGAGTTGGAGTCCCACTTAGGTGATAAAGTTATAAAAATAATACTTTATTTTTCTTCCACAATCTAAAAGTACATCTTAATATGATTAAGAAATATAAACAACATAAGATTGTGAGTGACTGATACCTGAACTAGGAGGAAAATAATAATAATGGAGCCTGTGTACCTATATGGGTGACAAAAAAAAACAGTTTATATTATTTTCTGTAAAACTTAAAAATCATCTGGTATTTAAGTTTCTAGCACTAAAATATATTCACCAAGTTTAAATCTATTGTTACACTTTTAAACTATATCTATAAAACGTGTTTAATTTTCACATATTACTGTAGGTTTTAGATCATAAAAACATTTTATAGAACCTGGATTAGGTCTTTTATTCCAAATAATTTTGGTTCCTAAGGACTACCAAAAAATAAATAAATAATGTATTCAATTTAATCTAATCAACGATATTTAATACCATAGAAACAACATCACGAACAAAATCGTGACTGAAACCTGTCCCCTTTTGGACAGGTTTCAGTACATTGGATGATCCACAGAGCTCTGTTAGATGATTATGTACTGAAAAACAATATGAAGCATTATTTCAACATTCAGAGTCACCATTAATGCAGTGTATGAGATCTTACTTTATATGCATACGTTAAAAAAGTTTTGACAGTTCGAAAACAAGTCGTAAACTTTTAGGACTCGTTGCTATAGGCAGAAGAATATATACGTTATTTCTATGACGCTATATCGTAGTTCTTATTGCGCTGTTATCATAAAGCAGGTAGCACAAGGAAATATAAAAAAAACAATGCATTACAATACCACAAATATTTTCTATTAAATCAGTATATAGTAAGTATTAGAACAAAATTTGCTTCAAATGCACACTCATACATACTATAAGCTTTTTTCGCATTTTGAACCAAGAAGCACTAAGAAGTGCTTGAGTGGTGTTCTTGCACTACTAGATTAGGGCACATTTTGAGTGTACGTGGTGTATCTAGGGTTTTATAAAATTTTCAAAGTTCACGTGAGCGAAGTATAATTAGTCTAGTTTTATCATAACAAAACATAATTAAGACAATTTTTATTTAATATCTTATCGTGGAGTGACTATGAGTAAGACAAAAGTCGCTTGCACTGAGTCCCTACACCCATAGTGATTTATACTCAAGCATCGGGCACGCTCATATATCCCACTTGCGACACAGCTCACGTTCTGACAACTGACAGGACAAGTTATCGTGTGTATTGGCTATATTTATAATACTGCCTACGCCCCTGGCGTTGCTCGCTAACACTCGTTAAAATCCTATTACGCTATAACATACTGTGATATTAAATTTAACGATTATGAAACTCGCAAAGATTCATTTATGCCGTTTGCCTTTGAATGGTATAGTTCAATGGCTATTACGACTATGATTAATGTTGGCAACACTTTTTATTTGAAATCATTATTGTCTGATATTAAATTCAAGTATGAAACACTTGACATTAACTGCTTTTAAAGCTTTCGTACAATTCGGCATGCCATTTAGGTACCCATTTACTACTAATTGCAAACCTTGTCCCCCTTATTAATAAACGAAGACTAAGCTAGGAGTAGTTACTCTATGTTTTGTCTCTGTTCATTGAATGACAAATGGCACTTGAGCGATATGAATAAAACACGGCGTAACTGTTCTAAGGTTCATCATCATCAGCCTTTTAATGGGCACAGGCCTTCCTTATGGATGGAATAGGGAGATTGGGCCATGACCCACCACGCGGGCCCAGTGCCGATTGGCGGGTACTAACGACTGCAGATGTAGCCGGGACCAACGGCTTAACGTGCCTTCCGAAGCACGGAGGAGCTCATGATAGTAAATTATTTGGTCACCCATCCAATGACCGACCACAGCGATAGTTGCTTAACTAAGCTAAGCTAATTCCTCGTTTATTAATAAAGGGTTTTAAAACAATAATACTCCGTCCAGAATGGTGAGTGAGTTGATGCAATTAAGTTAGTGCGACAAGATAGTGAAATTTGTCACTGATTAATGATTATATTTAAACCATTGAACAGTAATTTATTTACTTATAAAATTTTTAAATAGTATCAAGAATTATTATAATTTTTAAAGTATTTTAACGTATACGTGTATGTAATTAATTAGATTTGTAAAATATGTTCGTAAATTTTATTGTTATATTGTTGACAGAAAGATCCATGCTACATTTTTTCGTAAATTAAACAGATATGCTTTTTTTTATTGAGAAATAACGTTATATCCTTAGGAATGAAACAAATATTGTATACCTCTGGGTCCCCTAATTTTTTAAAAATCGCAATGTCCTACCCCATTTCCCACGGACTCCAAAAGGCAGTGCTATTTTGCTGTGGTCTTCTGTAAGATAGAGAGAGAGGTAACATTCGAAAACGAACGCTCCAATTCGAACTTAAAATCCACAATGCCCTACATTCTTATCTGTTAAACTAGTAACATAGAATAAACCAAACATTGTTACTAAGTTGTACTAATAATTCTTCCTTGATATTTTATCTCAAAAAAATGGTTATTATTATTATCTCATTTATTTTATTTCATGGTTATTTTTTTTTTATAAAATAGATATAAAAGAAAAAACAAAAACGTAAATACAAAAATAAATATAGTATAAAAAACCTAACCTAGAGGGCTAAGCTAGGCCCAAGTTATCGGTGGTTAGGGCCGCAGAGAAAGACACCGCCTGATGATGCGCGCTGTGTCCAGGAGTACTGCCTTTTGCATCTGCATCATCTATCTAGGGGGGCAGAATTGCTATGGCTATCGCTTTGAGTTACGATTTCATTTTGTTATTTATGATCCCCGAAAGTTTTCATATACCTCACGCCCATTTTTTTTTAAATATTGTTATAAGCAATGCAGAAGAAAAAAAAGAGCGTGAGGCATTTGATCAGATCTGAATCGAACGGGCCCCCTGGTGCCTGTTTGGTTTCGCAACTAATTTGATGGCGCGACCAGGTCGGACTCGTGCACAGAATGTTACTGGTCGTGTCGCCACGCTGGTCGCGCCATCACATATTACTACAGAATAGTGATATCTCATCGAGGTCCATTTCGATACTGTCTCAGTGTGGTGTGGCGACTCCGGTATCTGTATATGACTCCGGTATCTGGTGACTAGTTTGGTAGCTTAAGGACACCACGGTGGCGCGACTTGTTGCGCCGCCATAGCTTCCCGGTGAAATATAGCTCTAAAAGTACTAGTTGCATGCGTATCAAGTACGTATACGTATTGATTAATTGGCTATTAAGTGGTTCATAAAAGTAAGTGCGGCAGAGGTGCCAATCAGCGGTCGCTGTGGCCACAGGCCGCAATTAAGGTCACCTGTCGCACCGCACCAAGTGTTTACACAAAATAAACTGTCACAGAAAGGTGCCTCCCGCCTTGTTGGCGGGAATTTTTTTTTCGAACTCCGTGGCTGCAGTGTACTGTACATAGCACATAGTAAGCCGGTTTTCAAGTTGGCGCCTACTCAGAGGTCCCGGGTTTGAATCCCGGTGAGGCAAACGTGTGTGTGATGAAAACAAGCATTAGTACCTAAATCACGGCCTCCAGGAAAATCACTAATCAAAGATAATACCAAGGTTTTTTACAGTGCTCGACCAAGGAATAATAGTTCTATCAAAGGTAATAGGAGATAGATGTTCAAAATCAATCCTGAAAACGAAGTAAGAGATGCCAATTAATACAGTTTGTGTGTTAGTGGGGTTCACAGTAGGACCGGCTTACTCCAACTACTAATTAAGGCGAGATCAGAATTGGCAGTCATTATTGCACCCGGAAGGTCAGATAGTGGTGCCTGTGTGTAAGGAGGTCATTGGCATCGGAACTAAAAAGTGGTTGTGTTATAGAATTTATAAAAATTGAGAAGAGAAGAGGAAATAAGACGCCACCCTGAGGAACACCAGCAGTGGTGGCGCACCACGTAGTGTAGTTATCTTCTATGCGTATACGCTGCCGTCGGCGACCTAGCAGGTATATTTGAAAGCAATCAAATGCCGCTGGAGATATATTAAGAGAACGCAGGATGGCGATGAGTATGTCAAAGTCAACCAAATTGAAGGCGTTACTGAAGTTTAGCCACATCATCAAAGTGAGTTGTCGATTATCCATACCACATCGGATATCATCTGAAATCTTCACCAATGCAGAAGTTGAGCTATGACCCGTACGAAAACCATTAAATTGTATTTATTTATAAACAATTATATAAACATTAAACACTTTCACAATCATTAAATAAAAGCAAAGGTTCAGTGTCCATAATGAATTACGGTTCATTAGCGGATCTCTTTTATTTCACATTCTCCTAGTCATGAGAATGGCCATACAAATAAATTACAAAATAAACCAGTTCTCGAGTCGAGTGACTCGAAATAACAACAGTTCAGTTTATTAATAGTTTAATTTATTAATAATATAGCATAATGATTTCTGAGTATAAATGTTTAATTTATAATAAGATATTTCGTACACAATCAATTATGATGTAACTGATATTAGTGTGAGAACAAAAATGTTAATTTGTGTATTAATCAGTTAGACATGCGGCTTCGTATGCGTGGACTTTAAGATATTTCAAATATTTTTAAGAAACCTTCAATAACAAAATGTATCCATAGCGGGATTAAATAGTAGTAGTTCGTTTTTGAAAATCTCTGGAATGTAATATGTTTTAAAGTGAAACTTTTATTATTTAACTAGCGGCCCGCCCTCGCTTCGCTTCGGTGTAGAGCTGAAGTGTAGACTACAATTTTTGTTCTCAGGCTTGTATTATACACAATGACATTCATCTTTGATTCTTATTATACCTGCATGCAAAGTCTCAGCCCGATCGGTTAAAAATTGTAAAAATTTCATACAAATTTTCATTCCCTATTTTTATCCCCTTGGGGGTAGAATTGATCAAAATTCTTTCTTAGCGGATGCCTACGTCATAACATCTGCATGCCAAATTTCAGCCCGATTCGTCCAGTAGTTTGGGCTGTGCGTTGATAGATCACTATGTCAGTCAGTCACCTTTGGGTTTTATATACAGGTCGTCCCACGGCTACCTCACACGGAGGGAAAGTATATTAAATATTGAAGATAGGACATTTTACTGAAAGAAGACATCATTTTATTTTTAATAATAACTAGAACTGCATTCACAGATTTTTTTAAAATCGCCTGTTTCAACTGGGAATCAAACTCGTGATCTTTAAAAAAAAAACACGACATATTTTATAATAACCATCGAAAGGGTTAATCATAAGGATTATGTTTTACTAAATAACAAAGCATTTTAAATGAAAGGAATGTCTTATTATGTGATAAAAATAATAAAGTGATATACAAACTGTGGTTAGTACTGTTATACGGGATCCTTCGGATGTCTTTTTAAGAAAGAGATTTTATTTTCACACACTATTTATTTAGTTAGAAATGACCGCTCGCGAGTAGGGCTGTGATGCGACTGACTAACCAAGATGGCTTTGACGACCTCCGTGGCCGAGTGGTTTATGCGACGGGTTTCAAGGAGTCGTCTACTCGAGAGGTCGAATACCGGTGGGGGCAGATGTTTGTGTGATGAACACGAGCATTTGTTCTCCATTCATGGATGTTTAATATGTATTTCTATAAAAATGTACTTATAAATGTATTAGTACATGTATTTTATCCGTTACCCTTTTATCCCATAACATAAGCCTACAGTGCTTACTTTTGGGATAGGCTAATTATTGTGTGTTGGAAATATTTATTAATTTATATATTGATCTTATCAATAAGCATCAGTGTTCAGTGGTAGAAAGCTCTCCTACCAAACTGGTAACATGTGTACCTAACACGCATCCCGGTCGAGGAAGAACTTTCTTCTATTTTCCACATTTTATAAACAAAGATAACATTAACTCGACTAAGTGTAGCCAAATTAATGCGATATAAAATACTTTAAAAGTTATATTTTTATTTTTAAGCATTTAATTGCTAGATGTTCAAATGTGAAGAAAAGTTTACAAGAAAAACCCACGCAGACCAGGCGGCAGACGGGATTCTGCTGCCTGGTTCGCATGGTTTTTTTTCTAGTAAACAACTTCTCTTTAGATTTTTTTCTTCCTAGTGTAGATTCACGAGGTCTCTCAAGCTTGTGTAATTTTGGATATCTCTTTTCTAATTGGCTATGACGCAAAATGAGGCTGTGGAGCTCGATGGCGCGGGTAGTTAGTGCGCTCGGCTGCGATCGTTGACGTTAAGCAATTTTCGCAGTGGTCGGTCACTGGATGGGTGACCAAAAATCTTCTATCTTGAGTTCCTCCGTGCTTCGGAAGGCACGTTAAGCCGTTGGTCCCGGCTGCATCTGCAGTCGTTAGCACCCACCAATCCGCACTGGGCCCGCGTGGTGGGTCATGGCCTAATCTCCCTCTTCCATCCATAGGGAAGGCCTGTGCCCCAGCAGTGGGGACACTAATAGGCTGATGATGATGATGACGCGATAATTGTTCAACTATAAGCCAAGGTCGTCATACTACCTTGATATATTAAGCACATTGGTATGTAGGAAAATTCATGTACATAAACAATTTATCAAGATAAATTAAACCATTTCAACTTGTGTTCCCTCAAGTAATGATCCAGCATGCAGTCGTGAATATGCAATAACACCACATTTGTGGCAGTAATAAAGTTTAAGCTCTTAGTCTGATGTTTATTGGATATTAAAAATTGCGTCCATGTCGGTATTTTTTATTAGTCAACCTACATTAAGTGATGTGGCGCCAGAGATAGTCAGCGCAACGAATTAGGGTGCGACAAAAAACGGGTGATGTATAGATGATCGTATAGAAAACCTACAGAATGTTGATAGGCAAGAGGAGACTATAATGAGCTTTTAATATGAGTAGATAAAACGGTTTTTTTCTTTTTCACTTTTTATAATAATGAAAAAGACAATCTGTTGGTGTGGTGTGGTACAGTTACTATAAGTAACTTTATACTTTGAGGACATTTCAGACTAAGTGAATAATTTGATAAAATTACTGACTATTAACTTATTCGCAGAACTGTGTAGTAGTGCAAGGCAAATAAACTACAAGTGGTGTTCTTACACGTTTTAAGCATTGTCTATACTAATAGTATAAAGATGGAAGATTTGTTTGTTTGTATTGAAACTACTGGACCGATTTGAAAAATTTCTTTCACTTTTAGAATTCTACATTATCCCTGATAAACATAGGTTATAGAGCATTTTCAAAAAAGTTAGGAATCCGTATGAAAACTTCGATAACGTAACCTAGGGAGTGAAAAAATACCAAAAAATAACCTTATATCGTGTACGCTGCGGAATTCATTGACAATAGAGCAAAGTGATGTACTAAAGTTTTATAGAGGACATCAACATCTAAAAAAAATTAGTAATACCATATTTTTGACTATTACAGTAATGTTACAACAAGCGGTCCCCTGCGGTTTCACCCATGTTAATTTGAGGAAAAAGCTTATATATAGTCAAATTTAGAACATAGACATTTGCTGTTTTTCAAATCTAACCAGTATTTTATGAGATTAGAGCGTTCAACCAAAACAAAAACAAACAAACATACTCTCCAGTTTTATAATATTGGTGATTATATCTAATTTTCACGGAAGGTTTATAATAATACTAGGTGACCCGGCGAACTTTGTACCGCCGAAAAGTAAGCATTTGCAATAAAATAATATTGCGACTATAAATTGAGAGCTATCCTATCTTTCAAGTTGGATCAAACTGCATACGGTGTGCAAATTTGATTAAAATCGGTTAAGTAGTTTAGGAATCCATCCTGAACAAACAAAGTGACGCGTAATTTATATAATAAGAAGATGAAGACAGTTAAAAACTATAGACTACACTACAGCTCTACACCCAAGCGAAGCGAGGACAGGCCACTAGTTTTTTAATTACAATTCAATACTTACGCACATGTTTCGAACCTATATAACTGAGCCAGTCATAATAATAACATGGTATATGATGCTCTCTTTCTTAGATTATCACATTTTATTTGTATTTCATTATTTTCATTTTTAAATGAGACCAACGTTTTGTTAATAGATCATATAATTTATTGTAATTTCTACTACCAAAAATGCTCGGATAGTGCAATCATTATGAGGCCTAATTATACAGCGCACAGACTTCGAACGATCCGGTTTTAACTAAACAGTAGTTACCCGGTTGCACGAACTGTAATAAAACGAATTGCCTTTAATTTCACGCGGCAGCCTAATAATGTATGTTGTGCCATTAACTATATTATAGTTTGTGAGGTTGTATCAGCACTAACGAGTCTCTTCCGCCCGCGGCTCCGTTTGGATTAGCCACCTGTCGCAGCAGTAGTGAATCTCACGGTACTAATGATTTGTTATTGATATTAACATAGGAAATGTCTTGTTAGGGAACGTTAGTCTTTGAGGCATTTAACAGATTTGTAACAATGCCGGTCTTCAACGTTCCTACCTACAAAGGAGATGGATGGCTTAGTTATTTGCGCTTTCGATCTGTTTGATAAAGCAACTTTTGATATCTAGAGCTTCTCCGTGATTTGCGACACATGTTTAATGAATGAGAAGTTCCATTTGTCATCGATGTTTTTTTTATCAACGCTCCTTACTGAAATTTGGGGGGCGGGGCGTTAATAATAATAATATTTTCCATCCCTAGTAAAATACAGTACTCTTAGTACGAGTTTTACAATTACGAAAACTATGATAGTTTTCGTGAGCTCGCACTCGTACTAAGGGTACTGATTTTATTGTTTTCATTTCAACACAAATAAACAGTGTTTAAATTCTATCATTAAATCATTTGCGTCTTCTTAAATTTTAAGTATATTTCGTTACTTTTCACCAAAAAGGACATAGAAATATAACTTACAATAACGAAAACTATGATAGTTTTCTTAACTCAAACTCGTACTAAAGGTACAGGTCAGTAACGAATGCCTATATTTGGCTTTTGCCACCCCCTAGGGTTAATACACACCGGTTTATTGCAGAATATACTGTATATTTTATATGTCTTACATAATTACATTGAAAAATTGGGTGACAATACTTATGATGTCTATGTCTATCAGCCTCTCTTTAAACATGTTTGATCACAACCAACTTTTTACCGGTCAAACTCACGACGAGGTGTTCTTCCTATCATTTCCGTCACGATTTCTAATTTTCATCATATTCCTTGTACCGTCAGTAAAACTTTATAATTTGTGCATTTGTCACTTTAATTAACTATTTAGTTTTAGATTTATGAAGTGATATACTTTTGGGCGTGATGAAAATTAGATTCGCAGTGACGGCCTTTAAAGAATTGCTCAATAAATTATTAATCTCTGGTTTAATAAGACCTACATGGAAATTATCAACATAAAAAATCATTATTCAGATCTAAATGGCCAAAAGAAAAAGTAATCAGTAGGGTGGAATAAAAAAATCATCCTTGGCCCTTTGATGATACAATCAGCTTAGTCGGCGATTATTATTAAAAGAATAAAATAGTAACAAACAGTAGTTTTAAGGCATTTTGTTCACATGTTTCTTCACGTTTTAAGTTAATTTTTAAATAATAAAAAATAGGTTAATAAAATTGAATAATGCTTTAAGGATGAATTCGTCGTTTCATTTGTGCATAATTATCATATGTCAGTAAAAATGTCAGGCATAATAGAATAAAATTAAACAAGCGAACGGAAATTAGAGAAACCGTAAACCATACTAATGGAAATAACTTAAGTTATTCCATGCGACATCGAAATACTAGACATCAACCGCTTCGGTTACTGACGCAGCATTCCTAATATGCGATATAAATGGGTATAATTTACTCATTTAATTTTTAATTTCTTTACCAGTGACAAAAGTTGGGTAAAATAAAAAAGGACATATTACTTTTCGACATATACAAATACACTTGTTAAACTGATGATATTTTTAATAGCAAAATATATTAATTACCTTTCAAAATATATAGACAGTAATGTAAAATCATAGCTTGTTTTGGAACTATAAAGGTAGAAAGTGTGATTCTAGTTACAGGACAGCTAATGGAAATCAGGAGAATAACTTAGAAAAATATATTTTGGATGCTCTTTTACCGACTACGTTAAAATTTAAATATAATTTTACATAATTTATATATAATTACATTTCTTATAAGTTAATTGCTAGAAGTAATCCCAAAAAAATAATCAACCCAAAAATAATACAGACTTAGAAGATATTACCATGGACTCAAAAATCAGGTCAGCTGAGAATGAGCGTTACACGTCTTAACGTAGATCCGCAAGTAGGAAGAGTTGCCAGAATTTTCTGCAGTCAGAATTTTGGGAAGAGATCAATGCAACAAACTTCGATTAAAGAATGTTAGTTTTTGGTCTAATATTTTTTGTAAGATAAACTGAGTTATTGCGAAACCCTATAAATTATGGTGGCGGTGGAGAAACATAGGCTGTTTCTCCACCGCGGCCCTCACCGGGACGTCATCGAGAACTAGATCACAGCGATAAAGTAGCAACACGTACATTTACTATAGCCGCTTGTACACCGCAAGCCCGTCACGTCATCTTGATCTCATACAAAAATCATCTAGTTCTCAGTGACGGTCCGGTGATGGCTGCGGTGGATAAACAGCCTAAGAAACCCCGGTATTTGTGCTTGCGATGCAGTTGTCTCACTTACGTGATTTTTCTACGCCAACCCCATCCCTCACCCTAAGGAGCCCTGGAACTCACCATTTCATTTGTATTTTGTTTATACATTATTGTTTTACTTAACAATAATTCGTATATGAAAACTAGCCAAATTGAAGTAGGCACCCATTTAGACCTCCCATCTTTTGTCGTTGAAGTCAGCAACCCAGTCATATATAGTAATATTGAACTTGTCTGACATCACATTTATGTTTTTGATAGGATTTGTTATTTAGTGTCCGTAGTCGGTTAAGGACTAAATAATTGTTGTGAGTTGCACAGAATAATTATGAAGTCATATGAAGCAAATGCTTAGAAAAAATATTGTTAGTTATTTTTAAGGATTCTTTCTAAATACTACAAATACTATCGTATTTGAGCTATATATATGAATTTATGTTTTTCTGACATAGCGTTCCTCCTTTATCACCACATTATTGGTTTATATGTAAATGCGGAACATAAACATATTACGGTCTAGATTTACGGGCGCAGCGCTGATAAATTGTAGAATTTCTTTGATGTCATTTTTTGTAACATAAATTTTTCAACGTAACATAAAGAGAACGCTACGCGTTATTAGACATGGAAATCGGTTCGTGACACACGGACACTATTGATGGACCAACAACAATAAAGAAAATCAGGCTACTCTGTTTTATTTATATATAAAATATTGTTCACATTTTAAATGTCTCCGATATAGGTATACGTAGGTTAAACTTATGCTGAAAGAGTAGCTCAGCTCGCACGCATTTTGAGGACCAGGGCTCTTGGTCCTCAAATGCGTGTGGGCTGACCAACTCTTTTATCATAAATATACCTAGCCGAGAGTCCGGAGTCATGGGAATCGAAATTGTCCACTGCCCCCACCTGTTACTCTCTAATGTCGGACCCACCCCGATGTGCGATACCTCGTAGTATCAGGGGCATAGCGTCATCTTTTTTGTGATATAAGGGTGGCAAACAAGAATATGGCTCGCCTGATGGTAAGCGGCACTATAATCTATACGCTTGCGATATCAAAAATATCACTCGCGGCGTTGTCTATGTCTACCCTGACCCAATCCCCTTCTCCTTGGAGCACTGGAAACTTACTCACAGACAGATAGTGCTAATTTACTGTGGTCTTCTGTAATCTACATCCAGAGAGTTTGTGCAATGCAAGTCTGATCCCCCAAGACAATCTTTACTAAAGTAAAAAGTTTACGAAATCGAAATTTACTAAATTATTTTTGATACGTCTGCTCGGTGTGCTTCAAGTCAGAGTGTATCGCTGGCTTCACACGTTGGCTCCCCGGGAATAAATCTGCCTTTACAACTGCATAAATTTGTCGATGGAGCGATTTTTCGTATCCGGTCCGATTTTATTCGTCTCGTATCCTGTTTGCTAACACACTGTTCTAGGAAACCCCATAGATGTACGAGTTGAATCTACGCACGATTTACTTGGAATGAGCACGAAACAAATTTATTTCGCTTTTGTAATAAAAGTTGTTTGAAAGTTTTATTTACCTTGTTTCTAAATATGTTTAAATATAATTAAAATACAATATTTACTTGACTCCAAGGCAGGTCCAACTTGATTGAATTAGGTTAAAATCTTTTTACTGTTCAGATATTAGTCTAAGGCCGATATAAAATAAATCATATGCAAGATAATAGACAAAGCAGCGGTAAAGATAAATTTTCTGTGACCGAAACTTGGAACGCTTATTCCCGAGGATTAGATAACTTAACAATAAGGGCGACTGTTCTAATCCTATTATTTTTGACATTGAAAGACAAATTGACATATTTATCCCACCAAAAACATTCTGTAAAAAGCTAGCCAAGTCTCGGTGGAGCTGCTTGTTTATCTCTAAAAAGTAATGAAATCTAGACAAAGTCGTGCCAAGTCTAAGGTTCCTTACTGCGATTTCTTTATTATTATAGTTAATGTTGTGTGACTTGGTCGTTGACGGGTACACAAGGGTACAAAACCAGGTGCTACATGACACCATCGGTGCGGTATTTACGCCTAAGCCGGTTGTATTCGGTGATCGCTGAAGCTTGAGCTTTTATACTCTTGAAGTCAACATTTATGAAGTGCAGCCCATGAAGGTTGGTTACTCGTGAAAGCTCCACGTAGGCTTGGCCACAAGAGAATATGGAGGTGCCAATGTCCATGAGGGCATTTTTTTGACTTAGACCTTGGTATCACCGCCAATCTCAGTTCAATGCATTATATTTTGACCGAATTTTGAGCGAAATTCAAATTTAAGTGTAATTTGTTCATTTAATTTGTGTAATGTTTGAGTAGAATAAAGTTAATCGTTCGACTATTATCGTTATCCAGAGTATTCGTTTAATTTTATTTATATGCGTATTAAGAAGACGGGAGGCATTCGCCCAGCAGTGGGACGCTATAGGCTCGATTAAATTAAAAGATATGTCCCACTACGCTGGATTTTTGCAATGACAGTCGATTTTTTTGTGTACCAATAGTAGAAGGAGGTATTACCATATTTCTAATACAGCTGAGACCAGGTGAGGGTTCTTCATCAGATAATTCAGACCTTCGATTTTTGACATCAAATGAGGCCCACCAAGTTGAATATTTTTTGTAAAGGCGGTATGTCGATCTCTTCTAATAGTTTGGTTGGGCTCTTGTGTTTTCTAATCAGGGTCACCAGGTACTCCAGATCTTCGATTATCCTAGTTTTTATAGGTTTTCCTTTATGTGGCTATTAAACCCTAACTCTTTACCAAATTTCAGCTCTCTGAGTTTATGGGAAGTACTAGTTCTATTCTGATGATCATGAGTGAGTGAGTTGAGTGTCATAAATGCGAAACTTTGCTTTCGCTTAACTTCGGAACTAAATGACCTGCAGACTTGAAATTTTGGATTTGAAGTACCTATGTTATTATAGCTTACTGGATGACGAAAATTTCTGCGTTCTGGTCTTATTAAGAGGTTCTCAAATAGGGGCCTGAAAATGCGGCGAAATGGTTCCAGTAAAGGATGGTACGGCAGTGTTTGTTTCGCGCTCGACTTGGCGGGGGCACTACCGTGTCCCCCGATAAGACTACTGTTTGGGGAAGGTCTGATCAACTTGATTGATTTTCTCTGTTTATTTACTACTTACAATAACCATGAGAGCTTACTTTTTGAATGACTAAAGATTTGATTCTTCCGCTGTGTGGACCTCAATTTGTGTATGTTTTTTTTGTGAGAAATGATAATCCGTTTTCGATGAGATGAGAACTGATTGTATGAATTGTTTATCATGTTGTTCATCTCATTCGATAATTCAAACACAGATTCAACATTTAAATGAAAATCTAGCAATGTGATTAAATGTGGTATTTACTAAGGTAATGTTGTTTATTTTGGAAATTTAAAATATAATTCTATAAGGGCCGACCAAAAATAATTTATACATTTTAACTATTAATATATTAAACGTCAATAGTATTGATAAAAAACCAACTTTTCATTATCAGAGTCGATATAGTATGCTATCGAGGCTTGCTTACATTATTGAATATACCAATTAGTTGTACTCAAAATTGGTATCGGCAACCACATATTTGACATATTTGATGAAGTGCTTTTTCTTTTTAATTTTCCCTTCAATGTCAGAGGTTGGATTACTATATATACCACCACTCTTTTGACGTCATAGACGTTTTTTGATAAACGAGCCGTCTGTCAGGTCAGGTCTCCATTGTGCCCCTTTGAAATTCCGACACCCATTTATCAAGCTTACTGTTCCGTTCTGAAAATTAACGCACCATCGCAAGTAATGAGCACAAGAGGTTATAAGTGAAAACGTGCATCACTGGTCGTCATTTTTTGAAATAAATAAAAAACAAATCTTAATAAATGTTTTTTTTTCTAAACTTTTTGAATATTTAATTATCTCTAATCAAGAAGTAACAAAAATCATAAAATTTTCTTTAAACATTTAACTGCTAAGTTTTACCCATGAAACGACTTTTTTATTAGTGCCAGTGAAAAGAGATTTGATTTAGAAAATGTTGTTTCCATCTTAAAAGCTACGAGTATATAGCTGCCTATAACGTATAACACGAACACTTATTGCTTATTTGCAAATTGATTTAAAAAAAGAAAGAGAAATTATCTTAAGTAACTCTCAGGTTTTAATAGCCTCTAAGGCCCGTATTATAGAAAGATTCTCAGTGATTGATCTAGTCTTAAGCATAGTTAGAAAGGGATGTCGCTTTAAATAGCAGAGTACTTAAGTAAAGATCAACACTTAGTTGTCATTCTGTAATACGGGCCTAAGAAAGTTTAACCTCCTTCAAAGGTATTGTGTTAACAAAATATTTATATTTATACCTTTAATATAAGCATAGCATTCTTTATTTCGAGCAAAAAAATTACCGCTCCAAGTTCATAGCTTGATCTATTGTGTGAATAGTGCGCGGTGGCGGACGAATTTACGCGAGCACTGATTTTGACGTATCGCTTTTGGGGAGCTGCCCCGTGAAAAATGATTTACCCTCAAAGAAGGCAGAAAACCTCTGTTCGTGATATTTTAAATCATTCCAAAGGTTTACTATATATTAATACAATACACGACAGCTCTGATCTC
This sequence comes from Chilo suppressalis, assembly GCA_902850365.2. NCBI lineage: Eukaryota > Metazoa > Arthropoda > Insecta > Lepidoptera > Crambidae > Chilo > Chilo suppressalis. The sequence goes on along the minus strand of OU963901.1, from coordinate 24,629,229 downwards.
TTTCTGTTTACTTAAGTGTCACAAAATAGTTTACAATAAATCTTCCCATACAATAAGCCGCTATAGGCATCTTAATTGTAAAATATATACATTAAACACTTGCTTAAGTGTACTTGTTTGTTGAAACTATCAATCAACCAACTACAAACACGAGCACTTGAAACTTTCTTAGTATACTTGTAGTAGCTCTTCTTGTATTTTCCAATATTTTTAGGGCACCAACAGAACAATACTTTCATTAAAATGATAACCAAACGTTCGTTAATCCAAAAAAAAATAAATATTAATAAATCCCACATAATTTTTATTTGTCACGCTCAATCATCGTTAATTACATTTTAATATCCGAACCTTCATCATTAGATGTGTTAGATCAAAATCTCTGACGGCGCCCGCACCGTCATAGTCAACCCACAATGACAGCACCAAAACTTGCCCTAAAGTATTTACATTACGGATAGACTCAAAATTAACCAAACAATATTAATCATACTCCCTGAAGTCAAAGCGCCCCCGCTCCCGAGTACACGATAATGATATATGCGATATTTGATGATAAACAATCGAGGTCATTTATTATCTGTCCGTTATTTGACAGGCAGTAGGCAGATGTCATTTGTCATTTTCCTGGATCCGTAGGTCCCTTCGTTACGCCGCCGCCTACATTCGCCTCTGACGGCGGTTAGCTACCAACTGGCAAAGCTTTCAACGCTCAACCGATATTCGACCTTAATTCGAAACCAGTAAAGGACACAATTCCAAGGGAATCGAATCAATCTTGATTGTTTTCAGCATGAACGATTATGATAGATGAAAGAGTTAGCGCTCCCACAAAGCCGCAGAGCGATTATCAGTAAAACAACTCTGTTGCGTAAGGAACAAAGCTGAAGTTTCAATAACAGCTTGAGTTATAGAAGCTGTCTCAGCAAAACGTGTTATTGAAGATGAAACAGTAATGGATGGGGATAGGGAATGCGTGAACGCCGCCGGAGATGTATTGTTATCGGGGTTGTTTATCAGAATACGACGATCGTTTCTGTAAATAATTACCTTTATAAAAAATATTTTTCCCGTTTCTGCTACCGGTAATATATTCATTATATCTGACATCGTACAAAGCGCCATTAAAATAAATAAAAATATTTTATAGCTCCACCACGAAATCGCTCGATAGGATCGGGGAGGTTCGGTTTTATTGTTGTGGGACATATTTGGAATTTTGTCGCAATGTCATTAGCGTCGAGGCAGTTTCGGGTTTTTAATTTGTCGTCTCGGAGTTTACGGCATTGCATTTCGGTCCACGCTTTCGTTGCTCGTAAAGACCAATTAACTTTCAAACTGAAGTGTTAAAGTTTTAAAGGCATCGTAAAAATTGTGACAAGAAAGCACTTCAGCCGGATTCATCGCTTAATAACTCCCCCGATGTGTGCCGACGAGTAATGCGAAATGCGTGTTGGTAATTTTTAAAGGCAAATGTATGTGAATATTTTTAGGGGAGTTCCCACGGGATGTCACGTCGGCGTCTACGGATGTGTCTACTAAATCAAATGTTTAATTTCCCGAGGCGAAACAACGAGCATTGTACTGTTTCACCCTTTTTAAAATGATAAACAGGGAAGTAGCATTGTTTGCGAAATCGACTGTTACGGCATATATTTTCTATGACATGTAATTAAAGCCTAGACAAACTCCTTTTGAGAAAAACATAAGTTACTAGTTTCCTACCTTCTTTTTCAAAGTTCAGTACCTACCTATATAAGATTCAGCAAATATGTCATTATTTAAATATAATTATTAAACGTTCCATCCAACACCAAATGTGACTCATCAAGGTGTAGCTATGGAAGTACCTAACATTTATTTCACTGTATCACATACACAAAATTCAATTTCATCTGGAACAAACTCCATAGCAATACGTCGTTCCCCATTGGGTGTGCTTTTAAAATATTCAATGGCTTGTTCGCCTCTGTCAAACGCATTCTTAACTTCATTACTCTTATCTTGACGTCCTGGTTAATCTTTCATTGTGCGCCCGTCGGGGCTTTGCGTGTTTTCAATTGCTTTTTTCGGATAAAGAAATTTTAAAGTTTTCAAAGATGATGGTTTCAATCGAATGGTGATGTTACACACATGTTTATTATTTGTCCTTTTAAAAAAATATTACTCTGATCTAACGTGTTCTGAATTTGTACGGGTCCAATTAAAAAAAATATGTTAAGAAAATATAAAAAAAATATAATTCAGAATTTTGTTGTTTCAACGAATGGTTGCAGCAAAGATTTTAATAATTTAGTTTTAATTATAGAACTAGACATTTATTTATTCCATCCATGCATTGATTGCCTACAACATAAAAAGAATCCAGAAAAACTTAGTTTTATTTAAATGATTTAAATATTTGAAAACTTATAGTTTTTTAAAAGATCTGTTATGAAACGGGTTTTATAGTAATAAATAAATACATCAAACATCAAATAGCATTGAAACAAATGAATTTTATATAATGTTTAAAGCTAGTTTACACTTTCCTTAAAGCTAAACTTTCCTTAATATAAAAACCGTTTCCAGCGTAAACAAGCATTTCGTAACTCAACCCGTCGTTGGCGGAAGGTGGTCCCTCCATCCAAATAAGCCGCGTTAATCAACCCGGAATCAATCGCGGCTCCTTCAGCAAACAACGTCAGGGGCGATTTTTCGTGAACACCTGACAGGGACGATCCATCCTCGTGGGCCGATATAAAAACGTCAGCTGTACGTCGGCGCTGACTATGATCAAGTATACCCCTCTAACGCTTATGAGGGTTAGCGAATACATACATATTTTTTTATCCGGAATATAATTTAATGACGTATGGAGAGACAGAGAGAGATTTTATAAATAAATAACTTAAAGCTATCAAATTACCGTCACTGAGATGAGACAACTTCGAATTCCAGTCGATTCAGAAGTTTCACTGTTATAGTATCTGTAAGTTTGACTTACACTATATTAGAATTAGGACAGTGTTACGCGACTTTCGTTTGTTTGTATACTTCTCTACAGTATTTGCCATGATATTTCGTTTCGAGTTACTTAAACACGTGACGTTTAATTTGTTGTGATAATAAATGTTTAAAATCGTATGATAAATTTCATGTAATAAAAATGTCACCATTTCGTCCGTAGGAGGTGCTCTTAACTACACTGTAAATATCACCCGATGATAAATACTCGAGGCGCTATTAATTAACAGTGTCGCTAACAAATTTTGTCTCCTCTCGACAGCTGTACAAAAACGGTCATAATTTATGTGTGGCAGCCCTGCCTCCCGCCCCGGCCCGCCGGCAGGTTGAAAGAGTCACGGCGCGTGATTGATGACGACCGCTCCCCGCCCACACGCCTAACAACCGCCTAGAACTGACAAACTATCGCATTGTTGCCCCAAGGAAATCATAAGATCATCGACAAGAAATTTATTGCCTTGTTTGGTGCGCGCTTACTAGATCGCCACGATCGTTTAGATAATCATCGCGACTTAGATGATCGTGGCTCCAGATCAACTACCGAGATTACAGCGAAATCCAAAACTGAAAGTTTCATGATTTATAACATAACAGTTGCATTAGAAAATATAACCACTCTGCCATTTCTAAATTCTACAACCGCTGCCGCTGAGAAGCAACATGACTCGCGAGATTTGTGTCAAATCATTCTTTGATGGAAAAAAATATTGTAAGCCCTGCAGACGCATTAATCTACGCTTGTCTACATGAAATACATTTCTAGACATTTAAATACAAAGGTCGATGGAGTGATAAATTATGAATGAAATAACAATTCAGATTCAATAGCAACAACTCGTGTTTAATGTCGAACGACAAACGGAGTCGTGTCAGCAACAATAGACTTATAAATATGGGTTTCTGTAATATTCTTTTTATCTCTATTGTGCGTTGGGTTTCATTCTCCTTCCGCTTGATTCGTTCCGACCGAATGGCCGAGTTCATTTTTATGTTCATTGTTGACGGGAAATATATTAATTACTGTATCTATTGAAAGCGCAGCCCTGAGCGGGCTGTGGGTAATAATTTATGCGTTTGAAACGAGCTGATACTCGCAACGCGTCAGCGATAGACTACTCCGGCGTCCGTATCTTTAAATGCATCTGACACAGTTAATCCATATAAAGTTATTATTGCTTTAGCTTTCAACCGACTTAATTGGCCGCTACTGGCTGGTGTAAACTCGTGTGTTAGCGATAAAGCAGCTGAATAAATTTAAGTTTTAAATAAAATTCACGCTCACTGCACATAAATGTGAATTGCATGCTCGCCTGCTTATCGCCGCTGTGTTTGCCTAAACGATTTTTTTCGCGTGCACCTCGTAAATACGAAACACAAAGGGACAGTTATATATAGGATCTTGATATCATTGTTCTGTGCTAACGCACTTATTGTACGCATCGTGTAGAAATTTTAATTTGTCAGAAATTTTGAGCCAAGTTTAATCTCCTTAGTGCCGACGCCGCCCGTGGTCCCGAATTAGCCCGGCGAGGCGTGTAAGCCATAGATTAAGTCGGATCTTGCTCTGAGACTGTTGCCAACGTCTCAATAAGCCGCTCCACATTTTTACGGCCCCTATATCCGTTTCGCTGCGTAAATACACTTAATGACCGACATTTCGTGAACGCTTTTATTGTGAAGTTTTTATTATCGAGAAAATCATTTGTTTAGTCTACATACGGTTATTGCGAGGCGAGTCAGTGCGTTTCGGGGTTTATTAGGGGCACTTTATTACCCCTTTACATACCGCCTTCGGTGCAGTAATACTGGCTGCCATCTTTAAATCGTCGGTGCGACCGGATGGTAGTAATTAAATTTGATTTTAATCAGCGAATATGATTACACGTTCCGTTATTACTTAGGTTGCAATCTTGAAAGCCTTTTTTATTTCGACGAAGTTAACGACCGAATCTCAAGGCTCGATCAGTAATTAATTCTTATCATTGCAAATATGGAACCATTCAAATTATAAAACTTGTTATAAAATCGTTACCATTATGACATTATATTTCGTAGTAATTATTACTTAACGGACACATATTTTGCGCAAAAAACAAAGAAGAAATGAATATTCGCGACAACGCCGTAATCTTCCTTGGCTATAAAGCAGTGTCAGACCACTATAATAATTTTGAAACAGTCTATTAAGTGAATCTTTATGATAATGGCGGAACAGAAGTCGCGGCCGCGAACGAACGGCCTGTTATTTTGATACATTATCATATTTAAACAATTCAGATGATAATAGACACGTCGGGCAAAACCCTTTGGTAATATAAATGGTTGTATTATTATTTATTTATGGGTTTCCTTCCTCCAGGCCGGGGGCGAAGTAGCATATTTCATTGAGCGAAAAAATGCTTTCGAAGTCGTGAGTTTATACCAAGCAAGATCCGGTTTGAGTACCTGAAACGACTGGCTATAAGCTTGTTGTGGCAATAATAAAGATTTATACGACGTTCGGCGGTAGCGTGTTTTGTTCTCTGTTACGAGCCGATTCGCTTTCTGCAAGATCAATAGCGCTCTTTATTGTGTGCGGTGAATTATTGTCATCGCTTGTTCTTTCAACTCGAACTATAAATTCTGTCTCTACTCCCTTCGATTTCTTATTATCGCCTATAACATCTTCACTGTCGTCTTCGAAGTTAATATTTTTATTTTTTACCTTCATGAAAAGGTGTATAATCTTGGTTGTCTGTTGTTTTGATAACAATACGATTGATAATAGCAATTTTCCAATGATCAATTGCGTCGCATTTAACAAAGTTGTCAACGTTAGTCATGTCATTGTCCCGTATAGCGTATGAAGGCGTCTTGAGAACATCGTTGTGTGTAATTTTTTAAAGTAATCTCATTATTACGTCCCAAGACGCGGCACGGTGATTAAGTGCTTGATTTATGGCGTATGCAATTTGCATCAGAACCGCTGCCATAGCTTTTTGCGCGTAGTCGATGATTATCGTCCGTATCGTGTCGGGCTTAATGATAGTTATTTCATGACTCGCCGAGCTTGCTATCGCGAACGTTTCATTAAACTTCTTTACATACATTACTTCGACGAATGTGTCTGATTATGTTAATGCTTCCCGTACAAGGCGCTCGTTTACCATATCTTCTTCTTCAACGTCCGTTAATGGATTGTTTGCCATCATGCTTAATCTTTTAAGGGTTATATTTTTAGTGGATCTGCCATGTTCATGCATAAAGTAACGGTAGAATAATAAGCTCGTTGTATTGTTTTCATCCTGGACTTAATTGACTGACTAAAAAATCTCTTTTACATTTACATATTTTACCAATGGCATTGGGCAATCAAGCATTTCAAAATTTGTTCATGATTTTTAGTTTACGCGTGCGAATAGATAATGTCGTACATAAAACTAAACGGCGCGCCACAAAATTTATGAATCGGCCCAAGAGCTGCCTTCCACACAAAAGTTGTTTATAGCCCCTCGCGTAGGGTTGTTAATATATTTTAGTTTTATTGCTTCGCTACGAACATCATTATTTTCGTTTTTTATATTATTTAGAGCGAGATTGTTAATGGCGCGATATATCATACTAAAAATTCTCCCGTTGCGTGTGTTGATAATTTAGCTGCTATTAATGTTATACGGTTTATTATCGGATCAAGGCCTCACTTGACAGTATCATGTATCTTTATTATAATCTTGGCCTTTAAGCTCAGCAGATCTTAAGTTGTTAAAATTAATAAATGAAATTACTTTTTTTGGGCCACTTTATTATCTTTCAATAATATTATCTTTTTGAAATGACTCAGTGTCGTTTCCTGAATATTTAAATACAATTTATGATATTAATAAAGATTAGTATCTTTTTTATGGTCAATTTAATGTGAAAGTGAAAAGCAGTTTTTATTTATGGCTCTGAGGAATCCTAATAGCTTTTGAATGTGTAGATAGCTGACTTCTTTGGTTGTTATTACCTACGTTGTACGACCTGTTGATATTTTTTTGTTTTGAAGTGCAGAATATTTAGTTATAATTGCCTTACTCTAAAGACATCAATTAGTTAAATCATAGTTAGTGTTGTCATATTTCATGCTATAAAAAAGTTAATTGAATCTTTCAAAGAGGTCGTGTTTTTAAAAACGTATAATTTGAGCGCACAAATAAAAAGATACATAAATAAATCGTGACTTGCTTAGCGTTTGTAAGGAATGCTTCTTTCATTTATATGTTTGTCCAATAAATTATTAATTAATCATTATACAAATAATATTAATGGTAGCTGTCTGACGTTAAGCTCCGAATCGATCATTCCAAAGTCAAGTCAAGGATATCATAGGCTAATCAGGTCGTTGAGTTAAGATAAATTAATCAGTGACCCTGCGCTCTGACTTAACGTTAATTTTATAGTAGGTTCTTACTTTTTTTTTACTAACAAGCAGACATTTTGTTTTTCAAATCCTACTAATTATTTAAATGTTAAAGTTTGTATTTTTAAATGTAAGTTACTCAATCACGCATAAACGACTGAACGGATTTAGATAAAAAACACTTACATATTAAGATATCAGCTACTTTTTATCCCGGAAAATGTAAAAGCTTCATCAGATTCTGGTAAAGTTTACATATATTACTCACAACAGTAGTATTCAGTAACAATCTTAAATACAGAATTTATCCAACGATACTCTTCATCTAGGAGCAGGAGGAGAAGCTCGATGGCGCAAGTGGTTATTGTGTTCGGCTGCGATCGTTGAAGTTAAGCAACTTTCGCAGTGGTCGGTCATTGGATGGGAGACCAAAAATCTTCTATCTCGAGTTCCTCCGTTCTTTGGAAGGCACGTTAAGCCGTTGGTCCCGGCTGCATCTGCAGTCGTTAGCACCCGCCAATCCGTTCTGGCCCGCGTGATGGGTTATGGCCCAATGTTCCTATTCCATCCATAGGGAAGGCTTGTGCGCCAGCAGTGTGGACATTAATAGGCTAATGATGATAATGACCCGTCATCTAACATTCACTAATGTGAATTTAGCCCCCTAGATTTTATTCCATTTTATTTATTTATTTATTTATTCATTCATTGCATATCACATTCACAAAAATAAGGTGGTACATAACAAATACAGTAACTATGTGACGCCCTGCAAGGGCACAGTAACTTTAGAGGGTTATAATCTATAAATATATAATTATACAATTGCACAATATAATTTATAAACTAAGTTTTAATCATTCTTTTCATACATTGGTGTTTGGTGTCAATTCTAGCATGACTCTCCAACCCACACCTAAATTTGACGACAGTGTATCCTTATCATTCCCAATACATAATAAAAAAGTTTAGCGAATCATGCTAGAAATACTAGAAATACTAACTAAATATTTTTCCAATTAGGTATAAAATATCTAAATTAAGTAAACGTTATTATATTAGTTTCTTAGGTTTTCAAGCACATCACTCATTAAATAAAACTAGTTTTAACGGATTAATGCACGAACTTAATTTATTTATTGACGTTTCGCAGCCTTTTCAGGTCTGCATCGTCAGAATAATGTTTTTTTATTTACTTCGTCGAGCTAAGACTTTCGAAAGACTTTCGAAGGTAGCTCGAAAAAGTAAATAAAAAATCAGTTTTATTAAACGTTATTAAAATAGACAGCCCTGGGAAGCCGGCGAGCGTTAATAGATCTTGAAATATGACGCAATAAAGACTATAATAACGTAACGTTAAATTTACAATTCATAAAAATGAATGATGTATCTTCTTGCGATTTCTCTAGTAATATTTTTAGGGTTCCGTACACGAAAGGTAAAAATGGGACCCTATCACTAAGATACTTCCATGTCTAGACATGGACAGAAGACAGCCTGGACAGGCTATATCTAATTATAGCTGGCCAGTTGAAATTTATTAAAATACATTACAGATGATGTATTTCAGTTGCCGTTATAACAACAAATAATTAAATCAAAATAAAATAAATATTTAAAAAATCTATTTCCCATAAAACAGTCGCGATTTTTCCCCGTTTTTGTTCGATATTTTAATATAGTGTCTAATGTTGTATAGATAATGATACAGAACCCTTCGTGCGCGAGTCCTACTCTCAGTTTTCTGTTAATTAACTGGGTAATGTGTAATCTCCGAGGTTTTAACTGAAGAAGTATCATAAACATTAAACAGTGACTTTGTCTGCATATTTTTCAAACAAAATTTCATCCCCAATTCCAAGCTTGCATGATGTTGCATGATTTGTTTCCATAACAAAAAGCAGCATAATATATCCTTTTCCAGGTTCTATCGATCTTTATGCTTAAATATGTCAAAATTAATACATTTCGTCATAAGAAAAGTATTATTAGAAAAAAAACCATCCAGACTAGGCAGCAGACGGGGTCAGCTCCGCGGGGTACGGGTTCGAGTCCCGTCTGCTGCCTGGTCCGCGTGGATTCTTTTCTAGTAAAGGTTTTATTTTGAATCGATGTCTTAATAAAATTCGCCCCGCGTAAATTCCCAGTGTGATCTGATCCAAGAAAAAATATATCTGAGACGTCATTTAGAAATATTAGGAGTTTAATAAAATCACTGGCTAATTTATCCTCGATTTTCATCCTTCTCTAATGATTATTGACTGCATTCTGAATCTACAATTAAATTTGATGTTTGATTAAGTTCGAAAGCTTATTCTTATGCGATCGCTAGGAATCTGGTAGCATTGATTTATAATTAAAATTAAATCCTTGCGTAGATTTATTTAAAGTGAAAAAACGTCTTAGTATGTATCATTTACATTTAATCTTGTCATCAATTAGTTTATTTGTTATAACGGTAGTTGTTAATTATTTTTTGCATTTTCTGTTTCCCGATAAGTTTGGGATCTCCGACACTAGGTTGGCTGGAAGAGATTTCTTTTAGAGACAAGCCCAGCTTTGCTAACTCTGTATTTAATTTTGACTTCCTGTTTTGAACTATTTGATGCAATAAAGTGTATAATAAAGAATTTAACTTTATCCACAAGCATCCATGGTTCAGTGATAGAAAACTCGCCTGCTAGGCGGGTGGCCCTAGTTCGATTTCCAGCCGAGGAAAGGGTTTTTTTTATCAATGGTTTAAGGTTTTTTCTGTTCAAATTAAAATTTATATGCTAGTCAACTTTCTCTGAGATAAAAAATAAACAAATATTTTTTTTCTGAAACTTTTTTATCGAGAGTAAAGATGGCCCGGCCGGTGGTCAATCAGTCTGGATTGATTACAACATTTTACATCCCAACGTAAATGATTCGCTTCATCACTACTTCTTAATTTAGTAGTATTATAACGTGTTAAAAGTTTGGGAATAGCCACAGTTTTAGGTTTTTCTTAAGTTACTTTTTTTAATTATGTTTTTACAATCGTTTAAAATTTGACATATTGATAAACAAAATAGAGATTAACAGTTTAATGCTTATGTATAATATTATATCATTCAAACTCCAAAGATAATTGACGTATCCGGGTACGACAATCTATCTTTCTATCTTTCTTTTTTTTAACAGTTAGGAATACAATACAGTTATTTATACACTACATATTATCCAAATTTATAATGTAATTAATAATTATACAAGTGTACAACCCACACCAATGTCCACAAATTAATGATGAAAGGAGAAGTAACATTTCCTCTCTCTACCGAATAATGAAACCAAGTATGATAGCAAAATCCATCAACCCCTTCTATTAGACAATGTTTCTATTGCCATTTTTTTTAACTTTAATGTTAAGAAACCAAATATAATTATGTTTACTAGGATCTTTGACAGTATGAAAAATATAGTGCCAATTGCTGGCATATGTATTAATATGAATATTAGCAGCGATTTCACTCTTCATAGAAAACAAATTAACAACTTTTCTAAAAAATCGTTAAATAGAAATGATTTTTTTGGTCTATGATCACGTGACTCCACGGGATTGGCGAAGATTTAAATGACGGCACACGTTAGTTCAACTTTCGGTCAAAGTGACATTATAATAATATTGTATCGTTTTAACGTTATAATGCCAGTCATGTGACACACCAGAGAGAAGCCATATTTTCCAAAGATAAGTTTTTGCGGCAGCTTGAACACTGTTTTTTTTTTACTGAAATAAACAACATAATGTTGAATATCCACTTTTTATGGAATCTACAAACATTCGTATTTACTATATATAAATAACGTGAGATCATTTTCTACAACTTGCGAAATACCCTATTCTGCAAAGTTTGTGTTAGTTAGTTCTGCATTTAACAAACTGAATTGAGTTTAAAAACTTGTTTCGGACCCTTTTGTTAATTTCATAACTGCCAACCCTGGCAACCGCTGCTGGGCATTAATACAACTTGAAATACAGCGCACTAAAGACTATATAACGTTAAATTTACAATTCATAAAATAGAATGATATAGTCTGTAGTGGATAGCCGCCGCTTGCTTGCTCGCTTTGTTCCAAACGTTGGCTCTGCAATATTTTGCAAAAATGATGCTTGCTTGCAAACAGTAAAGCAAACCATTTAAAGATGAGCAGGAGAACCGAGAGAGTTATTGCCGCTAACTCAAACTTCTTTTAATTAAAGTCTCAGCTGAGATCTTCTGAAAATTCAGGCAGCTGTCACATTTAAGTATTACTGCTAAAAGATGGCGATTAACATGTTTCATTATTATGGTTCAGTAACTTCGACTGCTCCAATGTACTTAAATACTGATACTACTAGAAAAGTCATTAATTAAAATCTGATTAATTTATTGATAATTGCTAACCATTACTTACTGACATAACGTAACTTTTGACTGATTGCGTTAGAGTGAAGCAACACTCACTGCATATGTTCGCGAGAACCCCTTCGATAGCCCACGAGAACAAGTTGGTTTGGTCGCTGATCCTACCGCTTCTAATGGTAAAATTCAGGCACAGGATTCCCCACTACGAAGTAAACCACTCACCTTGACTTCGCCAGTATGAGCTCGTGCTGGAAGCGTTACGTGTCCACGTGGTCACCCACTCAGAGTCCTTATTGTGCACCAATTTCAAATACAGCTGTTCCACCAATATTATTTGATGTACGAGACAACTTAAGCAGTTCACTTATAACTATTAATGATAATCCACCGAAAATCGATATTACGAAATATAGTCCAGGAACTCTTGTGTGCGCTCGCGCCGCCGTGAGAGGTAATGTGGCAGTGACAGCAGCGCCCGTTACCGTTGAGTCGTGGATTTGTAGTTTACCCACATAATAAGAAATACTGTGCCTGAACAGCATATATGAAACAAATATTGTAGATGTGCATGTGCATGCGCTGAGATGGAGACTTTTTTGCCACTGCAACATTTTTTTTGTATTTGATGCTGTGTTTTGTATGACAATGTAGCACTACAGCAGGCAAAATAAATTATCTTTCTTTCTTTCATTCATTTAAATTAAAACTCGTTAAAGTTTTATCTCAAAAGAGACTCTGATGAGGTTGATAAACCGGTAACGTCACAAGTGGCATTCATCAAGCTCTATTTGTCATCTAGGACTCTAGAAACTGTATTGGTAAACCCATAGTTTTCAAAGCTGTCTTTTCTGGTGTAATGTTATATCGTCCGTGTCGTAAATTCATCTGCCAGGTTGAATCCATAAGAAGAAGCAAGGAACTCACAGAAGAGATTACTGATCACCCACCGTTTGACAAGCCATTACAAAAGTTGCTCAACTGACACTCATATATTTTCTATATTTTATCATAATTGTGCCTTTCCTTCGTTACTAACTTCAAGACCATAAGGGGAATATGAAAGACCCTTTCAATATACTCGCCTTTCCAATTAAATGACCTGTCGACTATTAAAAGAATTACCCTTTTAAACCGCCTAAAGAACTGTTATTTTAAACTAGCTTTTAACTAGTTAATACGATTAATGATTATTGCGGAGTGGCTGTGGCTGTTCTCCATTAAATTATTCATTATTCTCTTCGTTAAGTTTAGAAATTCATAAAATTATTACGATTCAGGACAGACTCATAGCAATGCGTCTGTAATCAACATTCACATCACATTCTGGTATACATAGTATCCTTACAATAACGAAATGAGTAACTAGAGAAAGTTCTACATCGTAATAATTACATTTTACCACTTAAAAGTATACTAAACTTGATCAACTGCATATACATACAATTGTATTCGTCTTCGATGCTTACTGGTATTAATACATAGCCATCATTGGCTGTAACAGATCGCAGTCCCGGGTGAAGATCGGAACATCCTACAATTATCAGTACAACTACATGTTGGTTTTGATTTACTATATAGGGAACCTTTTCGTTTGTAAAAATATTGACGTTTCTTCCGAGACTTTCTTTAGAACTCTCAAAATTACCTCTTTAAAATACTTATTGGAATTTTAGGGAGAGTCTCTTAGGAATGTTAGCTCTGAAATAGTAGCTTTAATCACTTGTAGTTAAGCTTGCTTAACAGACGCGTCTCGTATGCAGCACTCAGCACCTGATGCAATGATGAGGATTTGCAAAACAAGCTAAAATTTTTTTGTACTCCTATCTTTATATTACTTATATTAAAATTATGATATTTTAGGTTTTCAACGTTTTAAGTATTTAACTTACTAGTGGTCCAAGTTTTAGAAAGGATTCGAACCTGGAATGGTATTTGGAGTTTCTAATACAAATAATCATTTCCTATAGAGGCTGAAACGGTAATACTGTGGTCAAGTTTACAAAAAGCAAATACGAATAGGCATGTGAAGTGGCAGGGTTATCGTTCAGCGTATGAAAGAGATCCTGTCTTTGGTAAATAATCTCCACCTTACAGAAGACCACAGTAGAAAGAAAGAAAGAAAATATTTATTTGAAACAACATGTGTAAGTAAGCTGTTATGATTTTAGGGGTGCATAACATGTCTTGCCAATATGGGCATACAAACTCATCAAGTTCTTTAATTCCAAGTCAAAAATCTTAATATTCAATAATAAAACATGTCAAATTCAAATGATTCCAATTCAATATTAAAATGTCAAAATTAATCAAAAAATAGAAATAATAAAAATATAATTTTTCAAAATTTGTCATTTACAAATTCCGATACATCATAATAATATTTATCTAATAATATATTTTTAATTTTCTTCTTATATAAATTAAAATTTAATAATTATCCGTTGGTGGTTCTTTCTTGTGTTGCTAAGTAGTTGACGACCTCCGTGGCTGAGTGGTTTGGGTTCGATCCCGGTGGGGGCAGATGTTTGCGTGGTGATTACGAACATATTTTGTGCTCCAGTCATGGATGTGTAATATGTATTGCTATATAAATATACTTATATGTGTATTCTATCCGTTACCCTAGTATTTCATAACGCTAGCACGGCTATAGTGCTTACTTTGGGACTAGGCTAATTGGTGTGAGTGTTGGAAATAGTTATTTATTCACGGTTAAGGTCTTCAGGGCCATATTTTTTTTTATACGAGGCGCGCATATATGTCCCCACCCACCTGATGATATGTGTAAGCGGAGTCCAGTCGTGAAGACCAGTCATCCTCACCTTGCCGGCCAGAAACCACAATCCTCTACCCTGCGAAGCCCTGGAACCCTACTCACTATCAAAAATACAGTATCACTAAAAGGTAGTGCTATTTTACTGTGGTCTTTAGTAGGATGGAGGTTGATTCCCCAGATGGGCGCTCCAATCCGAGCGCAACATCCGCTGTGACCTATCTCCCTCAAGAAGACGAGACAGGAGAGGTAGAAGATTGAGTACAGGTCAACAAGGTGAAATAAGCTGGATTGGCAAGTTTTTCTTCTTCACAACTCAACCAACTAATACATTTAACATCAAGTGAGGTGCGGTAAATTGCTGCGGCTCATACAAAAAAGCACGTATTTTAACCAGCAGCGGCACAACATGATCTTTCGTTGTCTCGTTTTACCGCATGTTCTTGTGTTTTGCTACCAGTACTGGAGAAGGGCGAGCGGGGTATAATACGGCCAGGCGAGGGGAGGGGGCAGAGGCTCGGAAGTAATAAATCAGGTGGTAACGTCGGCGCGGCACGCCATCACTCATAGCGGCTGACAGCCGCGCGGTCACGTGACGCGGCGGTAGGGCTGTCGTGCTTTAGATCTTTCTTATTGAGCTATTTGGAACTGCTCTTTGCTGCTCTTTCTGCTTCTTAAGGTTAACTCTAAAGTAGTGAAATGATTAAAATTTCATGCCAAGTATTTTTTGAAGTGACGTTGGTTCTTTTGTTTGGTTAGGTCAAAGGACATGCGAACAGCTAAGGCTTAAAAATGGTTCCAGTCACAATTTTTTGGTATAGGGCCCAAAAAAATAAGAACTCACCTTACATTATCCGAATACATTTAAAGCTATAAATAAAGCTATCTTCATTTTAAGGAACATCCAATAAATGTAAGCGAAATGTGATTTTTCACTAACATAATTCTGGATCCACTTCTATTTTTCTGCCACATAAGCTATAGAGCCAAAAACTCTAATAATTACACTTAACGTCATCTGCAATAGTTTGATGCGTCTCAAAATAAAAATTGCTGACAACCAAGGTCAACAACCAACAGAAGAAAAAAGGAGTGTGTTTTACATTACTTTCAAATCACCATGTTCAGTTGAGGTCGTAGGTATATAATATTTGTCACAGCTATAACAATTCACCGCGAGAAACCACACGAAGCATCAATTATCGCATTGTAAAGTAAATCAAACTTGTCGATGCACAGCGGCAAAAAGGGGAACTAAATGAGCGTTCAAGGGGACCACGAGAAAACAAACGAAAATCGATCTTATTTCTAGGAATACACGATATACGACGATACAGTGGCTCCCTCCTCTGACTGACAATTATGTTTGACATTCAAACTCTCACGGCCATCCGTCACGACTCGACTGTCAAAATATTCTTACTACGCCTGACAAGTTGGCAGTAGGGAATTAAGCGAAGAACAATGAATGACAACTGAACGTTTTTAACTATAATGAACATTAACATTTTTCATTGTTGTCGTTTTGTATTTAAATTCTTCGAATAATTAAAATTAGGTACCTAAATCAGAATGAGGAGCTCGATGGTGCGGGTGGTTAGTGCGTTCGCTGCGATCGTTGAAGTGAAGCATCTTTCGCAGTGGTCGATCATTCGATGGGTGACCGAAAATCTTCTATATCGAGTTCCTACGTGCTTCGAAAGGCTCGTTAAGCCGTTGGTCCCAGCTGCATCTGCAGTCGTTAGCACCCGCCAATCCGCACTGCCAATCTCCCTATTCCATCCATAGGAAAGCCCTGTGCCCCAGCAGTGGGGACATTAATAGGCTGATAAAGATAAGGTACCTAAATAGTAAAATAACATCAAGTAACAGTAAAAATGCCTTAAAATCACTTTTGATTGCGAAAATCAGTCAAAATTTGTTATGTCTAAAAACCTCAACCTCAGGTCATATCATAAATGAATCCCTATTGATTCATGCAAATAAGAGTGGTTTTATGAGTTATGCTCTTGTTTTGTAATCTGTCGTTCAGGCAACAGCACTTTAGGCTTGGTTTGGTTACACAAATTTGATGATTGATGATGACTGTGATTTTTATCAAAGTTCTTATTTTAGACCACTTTACTACTTACTGCACTAGTTAATATCAAATTATAAGTTTATGGAAAGGGGGAAATCAAAGGCACAAAAAGCACAATCTATCTAATAATGTAATACCAAGTCTGTGAAAAAGGTAAGTAGGTATAACAATTTAGTTGATTACGTGAAAAACTTTAATTATTCATAAAACATAGTTGTGTTATCGTAATACATTTATACGGTCCATTTCATTTATCATGGATACTCATTAACCAGAATTACAGTGGGTAATTACAATGGCACTGTCACCAAGCATACTTTTTCACGCGTGTTAATTCGCCGCATAGGCAGGTATCACGTCATTAACGTCATTGATCGCCCTTCGCGCGTAGCACAAATAATTTACACCCGTTCCCGCGGATCATGTGACGGCGCTGCGTGTCACCATGACAGCGTCTGTCACTTCGCTTCATGTCATGTCAATCACGCTAGTGACGCCCAACAGGATATCGATAATATAGTGCTTTAAACTTCCAAGTTAAGGCTTATAGGTATTTTAAAGTAAATTTAAATACTTATAACATATTTCATCTACAACATTCTTTCTTAACAATTCATTTTTAAATTATCAAAATTTTATTTATTTTAAAACTAACAGACCTGACAGATGTTGTGCGTGATAAATTAGAAAAAAATCCTAAAACGCTACTCCAGCACCACCTACCGGGTACAGTTGAAAGTTAAGTTAATTTTTCTAACATTGAACTTTTATCTATCAACGTTTTATCAATATTTTGAAAATCTCTCGCAGTTTCTCTGAATCACTGAATTTAAATAGAAGAAGAAGGTGTATCACAATTCTTATAATAGAGCTGCAATGTACAATAAGACAAATGCTACATCATTATTTATTATCCTTCATTATTTATTATTTTGACGACCTCCGTGGTCGGGGAGATTGTACGCCGGGTTTCAAGGTGTCGCCTACTCGAGAGGTCCCGGGTTCGAATCCCGGTAGGGGCAGATGGTTGGTGTGACGAATACGAGCATTTGTACTCCAGTCATGGATGTTTAATATGTATTTCTATATAAATATGTATGTATCAGTATATGTATTCTATCCGTTACCCTAGTATCCCATAACACAAGCCTACAGTGTTTACTTATGGGCTAGGCTAATTGGTTTGTGTTGGAAATATTTATTTATTATGATTAGATGCATTTTATTAAAAACAATTGCCAAACGAATAAATGTATTTTTTTGTATGCCTAAATGTTAAAAGGCTAAAGTAATATTTTTAATGTTTACAGCTTCAAAAACTATTGCGCAAACAAATGTTTGTTAATTTTTTTATAATAAAGAGTGGCGTAGCTAGCGTCGATTTTCTTTTATATCGATACATTGATCACACTCCTATTCCCATGACGCGATGTGTGTCGCTGCAACACACGCACAGCTAGTGGGGCTCAAAAATTGGCTCGTTACCTCTCACATGTCGGATCAATCGTGACGTTTGCCGCTAGGTGTCACTTCGCTGTACGCCGTAATTTGTATTCGCTTTTGAAGATCGATAAAAAATACTAACCGTAAAATACGTCGCCTCTCTAAAGCGAACTAAGCAACGTTTCAAATTTTGTTTTTGCTGGGACTTTATCAGGCACGTTAAGAAATTTTACTAAAATTTTAATTACCGATCTCTTTGGTGAACCCTTTTAAACAATGCCTTATACCGACATTTTGTGGTAATTGCAGAGATTGCTGATGCATTATAGGAGCCTGTCTTTACTTGCGTTTGTATACTTGTGTTTGAATTCCTGTGTTCATATAACCTGTGTGTCTGTCTGTTCAAGTCACAAAATAATATGATAGGTATCGCCAGCAATAAAGACGATGTTTTGGTTTGGTTAAAGGTTTCACAGGTTAGGGTATTGGTCACGTTAGGCAAGGTTGCGAGTGATATTTTTTGGTTTCGCAAGCGTCTATAGACTATGGTGGCCGTTTACCATCAGGCCATACGCTTTTTTGCCACTCTTTTAGCATAAAAAATCTTTGCAGCTGAACTACAGATACCTAATCTCTAGCTCTTGCAATACCTAAACTTATACCATGAAAGATCTAACATTTGTTCTATTAAATTAAAATTTTCTTCATTATCATGAACAGATTTAATTAATGCAAAGCCTAATTTTTGGTGTATAAAAAATATATAACGATAGTTTACTACATTTTAAGCATTTTACTGCTTAATTAAATGCTTAGAATAATAACTTCTATAAATCTAAAGTTTTTTTTTCTAGTTACATTTCTTGAGATTTTATATAGTAGCTATTGTCATACTACAATAGCTAATATTCATCATTAAAGTTTTATGACATAGAAATATACTCTGTGACAAATGTTTTCTTTCTAAGATAAAAAATACTGGGTTTTTTATCTACATCAAGGAAAATTGACTGACACAATGAGTTAACGAGACAAAAAAATATGTAAATCAACTCCATCCCCTATGAATGCGGAGTCACGGCCGGCTGTCAGCTGTCTCGGTGACAATGACGGCCCGTTTGACAGCCCAGTTGACATAATGCGGTCGTACAGAGCTCACGTCACATTATGTTGAATGTTGTGCTACTCATAATAGAGTTATTAAGTACGCGTTAATACAGTAGATGACATTAATTTGATTACAGAACCAGAAGTGGGTTAAAAATTAACTTTCAAGGGTATTATATAAGTAATTCTCTCACTGTTAGAATTAGGTATTAAAATAAATAACTATGTTACTCTGTTATTGTAACAAAATTATATTGCATACATAATATTGGAAAGAAAATGAAAACTTTACCCGAAAAACTACTTATATCAGTAATGAATCAAACTATTTTTATATATTTATTTGGACAACCAACAACAACATATAATACACCTTACATGCTAAAAATATATATTTTTCAAAAAACTATACCAGATATACAACAGCCGTACGTACATTTATATTTCAAACAGCAAATATGTACGATAGAAATAAAAAGGCCCTAATCGCGTCTATTTGTATGTCCGCGATGATCTCAAAAACTACTGAACAGATTTTCATGCGGTATTCTAAAGAGTACATGCCCGAGAGCAAAATCCTAGGCTGAATCGACAGGACGTCACACAATGTAAACATAAATATAGGTAAATTACATCTATTAGATTATAAATTAGATAAAACCTTTATATATTGTTGTAAACTTTCATTATCACTAACATTATACATATTAACGGGATTGTTACCATATACATACATACCTTGATTCTTATGAGTCTCCGATATTTCGGCACTGTTGCAAGCGCCATGATCACGGAGAAATCTATAAAAATGATTTTTTTTATAGCTAGTTAGGCAAATGACTTAACCCCACCTGATGTTAAGTGGTGATAAAGTCCAAACGCGAAGATAGCTGGTACAGCAGTTATAAACTGCCACACCAACCATCCTAACCAGGCCGGCAAGGCCTGCAAAAATGCTTCTTCACGCCTCTCTTAAAGGAGCCCAGATTGTAGGAAGAAAGGGACACGTGAATATTGGAGACTCAAAAAAAACATCATGGTACATGGAAACAATCCATCCATAATAAAACCTTTATAATGACGCATTAATTTAATACTATAACCCTCATTCATTACACTCGCTGCCAAGACATAGCAAACTCTAGAACAAAAACAACCGTCTAATTCGAAGCGAAGCGAGAATGGATCAGAGAGGAATTGACAATATAAGTCAATTTGTATGACTACATGTCAATTATGGCTTTCTTATGAAAAAACTTGTAAAAAGCCACTTTGCAGGGAAAACTCGCATCAATGAAGAAAGTATACGAAGTATAATGATGATTGCCTATTGTTAAAGCAAATAAACTTGTTTTGGTATGGAAATTGGAATGAACTGCGTAATTGAAATAATTAACTATATCATTTATTACTACCATAGAGAGTGTCTTAAGTATTATAATTATACATTCAAACACAAATTAAACATAATTATTATTAATATTTTTGTTTAAATTTAATTATGATTGTCAGAATATTTAATTGACGAGTTGTGATACAACTATTTAAATTAAAAAATAAGATGGGACAAATTGCAATTGTAATTGTAATGTTTAATATGAGTTATTGTGCCTGAAATAAACATTTACGAATAATATTATTACAATAAAATGGCAAATAATGTCAATGTTCCATGTTTGTCTGCTGCAGTCGAAATTCAGCTATGTTATTTAATTCACTGTGATTTTTTTTTTCTCTCTGAAATTTGAGTTCTTAATAATCAATACTGGCCACCACTCTTGTGTCATGTCGGCTATTTTTACTCACACGTTGAAAAAATGACGTGACAAAAATTAAGTCAAACAGACTACCAAAAAGGTCGGCCTATAATAAAAAAATTTGACGGGCGATAATAATCTCCAGTTTCCAGTTTCACGGACTACACACTTCGCTGCCACAGAATAAAGGAAGAGAGAAGGTCCAATCTGTTGTTAATCACTGAGCGTTTTCTATTTAGAAAAAAAAGTCGACACTGTGTTGCACTGTGCCGACGATACTGTTACCACTGTTACCAATGAAAAGTATTGAAGTTACCAAGCTTTAGTTGGCATTAGGTTTTTGCTATAATATCGTCGACACAGTGCAACACAGTGTCGACTTTTTTTTCTAAATGGAAAATGCTCAATGTTGTTGATAAATAAAAGATTTCATTTAAATTTCTCTATAGTATTTAAGATTTTTTATTTTTAACAAGCTGTAATGGGGAGCAAAAAATGTATAATCTAATAAGGAGCATTAGGCATCCTTTACAAAAACATTCTGATTTCATTCAATCTTTGCACCTAAATAATAAAATTTTAAGTCTTTAATGCAATTAAGCAAAGAATGCAGGTGATATATACATTCTTAAGATAAAATACTAAACAACAACGTAAGATAGATGAGTTATTTAGTTTTAAACTGTAATATTTTTTAAATGTAGGGAGACGCATACTAAATACATATGTCGATAACCATATTCAGTCTGTATTTACATCAGTCTTGCTATACGCTGTTATTAATTGATATTAGTATGTCGGTTGGTACTGTAACGCCCGTAGCGTAACGACCTCCTTGCTTGTGTTAACTCTCTGCTTATGTAATGCTTACGGCTGGCAGTTATATTAAAAAGTAAATGTCATTATTTTAAAGATTTGAATATGAGAACCTTCTGTCTCATATCGAACATTCTAGGAGATATAAATTCAGGCACAGATTTGATTAGTTGATACAAAGATTATTATATTTTCTCTAAGTTTAAATAAAAGTAAAACATTTCGAGAATTATCATTTACAGCTGTAAACTGCGTCCACCAGGCTTCCCTTCAGATTAAGTCCTACAGTACCATTGGCAATAAACTCTTACTGAATTCTAGATTATCGTCCTTCACTCATTAATTATCCCGCGTTCCTTCTGTACTAAGAAACTTTATATTAACCTAAGTACCTAGAAAAAGAAAATTCTTGATTATGGTAATTCACTAGTTGATTAGCTCGCGTCCCTTCTGTACTGATCTTCTTTATATTATTAAAGTCAAGGAAAAGTTCGTCCAGTTTATGCTTCACAATTTTGACAGAGCGGTTGACAGATAGTCTGACAGGTTAGATGACAGGTCTAACGTTCGCTCGGATTATACGCCCGACGACGGTTTAATTCGTGGGGTATCAAGTACTGCCGGCAGATTGTGATCGCTATAATGTTTATAATGAATAGCGCTAAGATCAATCGTTGTCTTAATGGAATAAGTAAGTGCCTTATAAGAAAAAAACAAAAAAAAAACGGGTAAAAATTACTCTGTTGTCTGTTTGTCTGTCACAGTCGATTTGCTCGGATTTAAACTTAAATCTTTGTTTTCTAATTTGTATATAAAGCAAGTCTATAAAACTCGCCTCGAAATCATTTTTTATTAAGTCTTTAAATACACTTACGTTTTATCATTAAGTTATCATTGAAAAATATACAATACCTAAGGTTATATTTTTATTGAAAATGAAATTATAATAGGGATCATGACTAATTCTTTTTTCTTCGTTTATCAGGTAGATTATCGTTTTCGTACAATTTTCACTTAAAAGTGACGTCACGAGCCCCTACTCCCAAAGTTTGCGCTATAACTTTGTCATTTTTGGTTGATTGCCCGAATAAAAAATACATGTCCATTATTTTTTGATCATCTAACTGACGGATTAAATAGAATATGCTTTACTGTACCCCGTCATCACCCCTATTATGTAGCTAAACTGAAAATTCTAAAATCTACAGTTATTCTAAGAATACTGCGTTTAGTTTGAACGTCGTCACAAGAGTAGGTTTTTGTAGTTTTAGTATCATGAGAGTAGTTCTATCTATGGTATTCTGGATCTATTCTAATTCAGTAATGGTGAATACTGCGTTTACTCTTAGCGTTGTAAGAGTAGCTCTTTTTTGTTCTCGCTACGTTCAAATACTTTAGTTAGTATTCGTTGCAAAAAAGTTACATATACTAAATTAATGTTATGCAGTAAACGTAACAAGTACTGCATAATCTTCTAGCACATGCTTAATACTGTAGATCTTTTAAGCACAATTAACATTTAGGTGCAAGTCCTGCGTTATATGTTAAATAAAATACATGTTTTTAATAAGAAAAAATATGTAAATATATTTTTTCTGTATAGATTATCTCCTTGGGATGACATTATTGAAAAACAGTGAAAATCACAAAAATGCCAATTACTGCAAGTACAATTAGCAGGACAGAGCTGCTGTCACTTGCATGTTCGTCTGTGCGTCGTCTATCACACAGGTTTAATAGGCAAACTGTTGTACTGTAGTTTCATAGGGTTCTAGTTGGCCTAAGTCATACAAATTGCCAAAAAATATACTGTACAGGTAAACTAACTATTTAAAAATCAAAATGATTTGATCCAACACTATCAAATTTGGTTTTCTGAACTTTTGGATTTATCATGCTTGATATTATAATATTTATAATAGATTGTGAAATTTAATACTTAAATAAATTCTCATTATTAAGATCTCCCAAGAAACAATAAACAAGATTTTAATGTGCTTCCTAAAATAAAATCAAATAAAAAACTTTCCCTAAATGTTTCAATTCAGCTTTTTATTATGCATTTATAAAAACATGAACATTTTAAGTAGAATGGTTCTCAAAGAATATGTTTGCATAATGTTTAAGAAATCCAAAGGATTCCTCGTTCTGAATTTAAATTAAGCAGATGCCGTTTTGTTTACTGTATTAAGGTTTAGCATTTCTAAAATCGAAACCTGTACTAATACAGTAACATTAATTATTAATAAACAATAAGCTATGTAAATGTATTTCAGACAATAGATAAATTTAGTTTTCCAACTAAACAGCAGTTTGCTCCCACGCACAATGTTCTACAAACGGTCTTTTGCTATAATTCAATGGATTGCGACCACGATACCGACAAAGGTAACTACTAACTAACGCATTGTCCAAATGATATATGTTATCTTTCAGTATCTTTAATTACGACAAACCTACTTCAAGAATTCCTTATTTCTGTATTCCGTTATAGGTTAACGAGTCTTTCTATTGCAGAACTTTTTATTTAACTCAGTACTGTTTGTCGAGCTGAATTGTGGCGGCAATTATATAATATGTTCATGATAAGGCTGTATACGTTGATCTGACTCTAACATAAGTGGTCATTAACGCAACAATGTTTTGGAGATTGCAAAACCACGACAACCCAGAGTACTTTATAATACCACATGTTATGGATCTTAAATGATAGGTTGCCATTCCTTTGGTTGAATCTGTTTTTACTTTCCGTCTTAAAGCTACTGCTGACCATAGAAATTCATAACAATCGGCACTTTTCTAGCCAGATCCAGCTGTTTTAGCGATCATTACCAGATCGTCAGTACATCTGGCTTACTTACTGCTAATAGAGATTACCAACCAGCTAATGTTTTTTTCTCCTACTACCAAACCTGCAATTACACATTTACCCCAAAAAAGTTCACATACGGCAAAAATATAAAACTTTAAAGCAATCAGAATATGCAAAGTTCAATTTTATTATATTTTGTGGTAGGTAGGTACTTAAACAGGCTGTTCGTTTATAAAGTTAGCAAAAATGGTGAGAAATCACTGATCGACAAAAAAATCTATCACAAACATGACAAAAACGGGCGAGACGAAAGCAAAACAAACCCACTAAGAGTAACGTCAAATCATTTTGGAATTAAGGGACTTGTTACGCACGCTATCCGAGAACAAATTGGTCGATTACTCGGAACCGGGGCGGCGACTTCACTGATCTCTAACTAGTGTAAATCGATTCAGATCCACTGATACCGGGGAGAATCGAGCGACAAGAAAGCGGTATCGATGAATAATGGAACAGATTCCGGAGGTTTTAGAAGCCTTTTAGACGGACCTAAAGCTCGCTGTACATATTGTACCAAGGAGTTGGTAGTTGTCTACACCATCGTAATGACGTATTGGAGCCCCAAGGCTATTTGATGTTTGGTCGCCAACAATATACCAAGTAAATTTCATTTTTTTGGCGGAACATGGTGTTCATCTACCTTGGCTCTATGTGCACAGCGAGCTTAAGGCAGAACAAGAGGTGAAATCAAAAAGACATTAGCATACATCATATGTTGTCAAGAATTTAAAGTGCTCAATTAAGTTAGAATATCTTTAATTATCCTCTTAATGTGTATGATAATCATCAGGCTATATAAATTTTCATATTAATTAAATAAATGGATCGCCTTTAACGCTTAGTTCCGATTTACATTCAAATGTGATTTGGAGTGTTTACTTTTGAACGTAATTAAAATTCAGCTTTCTAAATTTAAATTGTAAAAAATAACTGTTCCATTATTACTGATCATCAAGACCTTAACAGTTTCAACTTTGAGGTAAATACTCCCTTTACCTTTACCTTTGATTTTTTCCCAGTTTCGTAGCTTGGTACATATTATCTCAAAAACATCAAAAATATACTTAAAAATATTTATCAAAACCTCAATCAATTTAATAAAAATTGCTGAAAATCTGAATTAAAATAAGGAATCTGCGTTTATAGAAATGTTATTACTTAGACGCAATTTGTCATTGACTGACAGATGACAGCTAATCCTGTCGGTTTAAATTAATTTCCTTGATTGTGATTGGTTGTTTCAAAAACCACGTGTTTCCGTAGGTAATTGTTATAAACATAAAGATCCACATTTACCATGTTAAATATTATATTTTGCCATTTATTTTAAATGTTTGACAACATTTTTATGTGTTAAAAATAGATAATAAAATCCATTTATATTTTTAATAAATTCGGCGTATTTTTCTTCACATAAATGCATGATAAAACTTGAGGTACGAAATTGGCCAGAGTTGTATGGAGAAACGAATGGATCGTTTACTCATTGCAACTGATTTCTCTGATTTGTTTGTAAACGTTATTCAATAAATTCTTTGAGATAATTATGTTCTCAATAGATTGCACTTTGGAAGCACACTTTAAATTCAATCAGTCATAAATTCTCCAATCATGAATTCGGTCAATAAAAATAATATAAGACACTTTTTTAAATGAAATGAACATTTCTCTTCTCAATTCTCTTTTCCGTTTCGCAGTCATAAAATTAACGGTTGCTGACATTAAACATGTTCTGACATAAATCCGAGACCGATTTCCAATGGAGAAAATTAAAATGCTCTCAGTTAAAGACAAGAAATGCGTGAATTAACGTTAAATGCGCGTGAAATAACAGGGAAACATAAAAATGTCCTCTTGTTAGGCCCGGGTTTTGAGCCAGCCCGTTCTCACCTTGAGTAAGTTCACTTTATTGAGCGACCCGCTCGATTAAAGTGTGGCGAATCGGCCTGTTAAACTACCGACAAGAGTAACGATAGTCAAACCTTAACTGATCGTGTAAGATCGTACGATAAACGTTTTTATAATACCCCGGTTAAAGTTCAGTTTCCTGATACGGATCTCTCTATGGAAGGCCTTTTACCGTTTAAAGCCGTCGTGACGCTTGGGTGAGCATTTTGTACGTTGATTGGCATTTTGCCGCGCGAAAAGCAACACCTTTTGCGGCCATGACATGTCGTCTGATTGATTGTATAATTAATTTTATTTTTAATTCAAAACACCTGACATTCATGTCAGTTGTATGAGCTGTCAATTAATTGGACAGTTTTTGATGAGGGTAACGTAACGAGCTGTTTTGTAAGTTTTTTTATTAAATCATTAAAACTAGTTATGTATTACGTCGTGTTTGGGATAAGTTGACAGCTGCTATGCGAATGTTTGTTTTTAGTTCCTACTTTTTATTTAGAATGAAGACTTGTCTGAAACGTATGTGCCGTTTCTTCGTAATAATATTATATTAGGATCGATAAAACATTAGTCTTGATAGCATTTTATGAGACCTGTTATTAAAAACATCTATAAAAGTAAATATATCAAATCACGAATCCGCACAGTGTTTTTGATAAAATAGAAAGGTTAATAATAACGTATTTGGTAAATTTTACTAACTTTGAAGTCCAGATCACGTTTACATATATCATCAGATGTTTGTTTTTACTTTAATTTAGCTGCAAAAAAGTGCTATTCCTTTAAAACATTATTAATTATCCGAATAATATGTGATGAGTAATTGAGATCATCGCGAGTTGCGTCCATCACCATCCCCAAAATCTCTGGCAACATTAATTAGTAACGTTATTACATTAATCTTTCATCCTCATATTTACAAGTCCCCAACATCCCAGTCAGTTAACGAAACAAAAGGCTGCGCGTGATGGATGAC
The DNA here is from genome assembly GCA_902850365.2 of Chilo suppressalis. Taxonomy (NCBI): domain Eukaryota; kingdom Metazoa; phylum Arthropoda; class Insecta; order Lepidoptera; family Crambidae; genus Chilo; species Chilo suppressalis. The sequence goes on along the minus strand of OU963901.1, from coordinate 24,601,743 downwards.
AGTAAGGCCTCATACATCATCCGAGTTGAGGCCACGATTGCTCCTAATGATGAATAATTAGCATCGTTTGTTTCATCCATCTACTTTTGTTCGCCCACAAAAGGCGCGGTTCTTTGAGACTTCTAAAACTTATTGTATCTGTCGAACGTAAATACAAACTGGGTTTTTCTCTCGTTGACTATGTAATTGCAACTTTTTTTTATTCTTTTGCCTCTTCTTAACATTCATCATGTTACTTCACGGTTTTTTAATAGTTTTCATTAGTTGCTATGGTAATTATTTATGAGACAGCGTGTGTTAAAGCTGATGGTGTGTTATTAGAACAGTTTTTAATTGTGTATGATTTTTTAAACGTTTCTAACGGTTTTCTGCTCACTCTCATATGAAACTGACAAATGAATCATTTAAATTAATGCATTAACTACAATACCATTCGATAAATTCATAGCTTTTACGATTGTATTTTCTAGAAAGAGGCTTATAAATATTACATTAATCAATTTCAAACAAGAGTTTACAAGTTTTGCTTAATAAAAGCAATTGCATGATCGCTTATTATAAAATATTTTTTTATGATTGAGGTACAATAATTATATTGTACCTCAATCATATATTGCTAGTATGAAATATTATAATAATTATTCTATTAAAATCGCAATTAAGTCTTTGTTTCTTTACGTTTGTGTTAAGTAACACTGAACTCTAAAAACAGACAACGACAAATTAAAAGTACTTACAAACAATATTTTGTATTCGTACCATAGTACTTACATAATGTAAGACTGACTTCTTTATTAATATGCTCAATAGCTGCAACAGAAATATACCTAAATATTCTGCGGAAATTTGAACTTACTCATAACTTTTTTTATACAACATTTCAAACTCGAACTTTTATAAATAAATTCTTGTCCGCCATTTTATTCATAACAATACTCGCACATTTTCACAATCAATCCCTCTTACAATTCTCATTCGGCTCTCCTTAGGAAGTAAAGAGTGCACGTGATTGGTATTCATTTTTTTCTTCTTCAGGAGTCAGAGTTAGAACAGGAAGAACACATTGAGTAGATAAGCGACGTTAAAGGAAGTATGGCATCTTACTTTTAAATATATCGGATAATTTGTCGAACACTGCCCAACCGATATGGAGGTCTAGCCTGCCCGATTTTATTGAGTGTAATGAGCTGCCCCCCATATAATAGTTTTGCACCCGTTCAATGCGATTTTCTTCAACTACTTTGTATTCTATACTTGGGTCTTGGTAAATTATCTTTGTTTTTGAGGCATTCATGCATTCAACCAGTATCGAGACGTCATACTGTCCGCTGGAGTCATAGCAAAGGCTATTGTCATCAGCGAATCGCAAATGAGTTAAGCCTTCTCCGTTTATGTTGGTACTCCTATTAGACCAGTATAGGAGCTTAAATATATCATCCAGGAATGCCGTGTATAGTGCCGTGTACGTCAAATTTTTGAAAAAATTCGGTGCTGTGGTTGTGAAACATAATACCACTCATCCAGCGGTGAAAATTATGGCTGTCTGATGAGCAAGCCTTTGATGCGGACGGGATGAAAAAGCAAAGGAGTGATATTATGAGATAAATAATAAAATTTAAAAAAAAAGTAAATTATAGTGGATGTTAAAATGTTGGTAATAAGCTAATTGTTTCAAAACCTTTTATAGCGTTTTTAAAGCATGATAGTATCAAATTATAAATAAAAACTACATAAAAACGTACAATCTTATATGTTGTTCTTATGTCAATATGCATCATAGCATGTGTGATATAATCTATACTTATAATAAATCTGTAGAGAGGTCAATTCTGTACATGAAATATATTTTCAAAATAACTATCAGGGGGTGTTTAGTGATCGATACTGATGCCAAAAATGCAATCAGTAAAATTTTTGTCTGTCTGTCTGTCTGTCTGTGTGTATGTTCCTTATAGAAACAAAAACTACTCGACGGATTTTAACCAAACTTGGTACAATTATTCTTCATACTCCTGGGCAGGTTATAGTATACTTTTCATCACGCTACAATCAATAGCAGCAGAGTAGTGAAGGGAAATGTTGGGAAAATGGGAGAAGTTACTCCATTTTTTAAGCTTCCGTCGCGTGTGCAGCCTTAATGGTTGAAGTTACATAGAAATCATGTATGACGGAAATATTCTACATAAAATTGTCTAAAAAATATCCTGCCACAGCATATGTCTATCTTTTATGGTTGACTCACAATAACACGTGTAATTATATAAATAAAGTCATTGTTTATAGCACAAGCCTGAGAACAAAAACTATAGTTTACACTACAGCTCTACACCGAATCGAAGCGAGGGCGGGCCACTAGTAAAGAATAATAAACAAACAATCACACAATTGAAGATTTCTACAAATTAATATAAAAAGCTGAATTAGACTAACCAACAAAACAATGAAACCAAAGTCAGATCAATAAAAACATATACCAATTATTTACATCTTTAACAAAATAAAATTATCTCCGAATTCACGAATTTAATACCAACTCAGAAATTAATTTATTGCTTCCGTCGGATAATAAAATTTGCAGTTTTTAACAATTTGAAGGGGTATATTTGCATTAATGTCTTTGTAAATTTGATACTACCATTTGAATTAATAACATAACATCTTATCTAAATGAGGTTTATATGATTAATTAAAATTATTCTTTTTAACGAATTTGTGTGAGCGGAACCAGTTCCATGCATAAACAATTAGAAGATGAATAAAAGCCATAAATGTCATGTAAAGACTTGATACAAACGAAATTAAATTTATGATCGTTTACAAATATCCCTTTCTTAAAACTTAACATAAACTTAACAAGCTGAATAAATGAATACAATATCTTCCAACATAATACATGATAACGATATGTGGATTCACATAATATTGATGGTACGATATAAAAATCTGACTAATTATGCAAGATAAGACTAGAATTATGAGGCATAGATGTAGTAAATATGCTTTAATAAACTATCATGTATTATGTATATGTCGTGGCCATATCGTAGATTTGCTCATTTCATGAAATGCTCGAGTATTTCATGAAATGTCTCACTATCTATTGGCCACATCATGATGTGGTTTGGGCAGATCAATGATGAGAAATCGTTTCACGATATGGCCAACTAAACGCGCGGCTTCTTCATGAAATTGCCAAAATTATTTGATCATATCGTAAAGTTGTTAAATTAGTTACCGGTAGAGGCGCTGCAAGCGCTTTGTTTATATTTGTAAATGGTGGCCGCTGCCGACAATGTTGTTTCTCGCAGTGATAAAGTGCATAATTTGTTATTAAATGAGGAAGAAAGTGATAAAAAAAAGGGTTTTCGACACCCTAATTATACGATCCGGCCAAATGTGGATGACAAAATCGTTAAACGTTGACGATTTAATGATCTACTCAAATTAAGTTGGCCACATCATGAAATGCGACCATTTCATGAAATACTCGAGCATTTCATGAAATGAGCAAATCTACGAAATGGCCACGACATATACATGATTTATTAAGATATGTATCAAGAGATGGAAAAGCGGATTTTCAGATTGAATTGGAAAACCCTTAAGCCTTAACTTGATCTCAAAGAAGACCATTAGAGACATTACACTATCGTCATGTTTTTATCGGTGAGTAAGATTTTAGAACTCTGTGCACGACCTATGGCAGAGGGTTTAGGACTCAGGGTAGGCAACGAGCGAGTGATGCTCAGTATCGCAATATCGCAAGCATTAACACTTGTGAAAGTTTGATAATAAGCAGTCGTCTATGGTTACTATTTACCAGCAAGCGGATAATATGCATGTTCGCCATTCTTTTTACTTATAGTATTTTTCATGTAGTTCACAATAAGAAACAGAAAGTCCAAACATCGCGTTCTTCTTCAGTTCTTGAACTCTGTTGATCTGATTTATTTTATTATTATCGTCTAAATAATATTGATAGTTAAATAACAAGGAAAATTAATACTAATAAATAGATAGTAAATAAAGTTATTTTATACCTGCATAAGCTAAAAGAAATATTTTTATAATTAGATTTTCTTATAATATAAGTAATAAGCATGCGAGTTGTTCAAATAAATAAAGGCCTTGGTTGGTTACATAAGCAAAGACCGGTCTAGTGCACACACAATATTAAACACTATAACAAAATAAAAAATTAATCACGTTTCTTGAAAATCAAATTTTAACAAATTTTATTATTTGCCATTATAGCAGAGATAGAAGTACGCCATTATGTCACAACTTCAACTGTTTACTTATTAAGATTCATTAAAGAGCGTCAGTGCAACCACGACCACGCACTCTGACAAGAGTGCCCGACTAAGAAGAAACAACACAACCCGCTGATAGACGAATGGATCAAAAACAGTTAGTAATATGATTCCTATCATCTATGAGATCAAGAGCCCTTGCCTAAAACATTTCCCGAGTTTAGAATAAATAGTCATTTAAAATATACATCGAATTATTGGTGACGTCACTCCATAGGAATCGTAAAAAAGTGACAGCACTACCTTTGGTCTTATTAAATTCAAATTTACGTCTCTAAATACTGCTGCTGTTATGCCGTAATGACCATATTTTCTTCAGCGAAGTGAACATAAAAGACTATATTCTAGTACTTATAGAGTTACCTTTGTGTAAAATAGCATTAAAGCTATTAATCATTCCCTACATTTGCAGCACTTATCATATTTATATTGTATAGAGATTTCACCCTTATTAATGACACAAATCGCTCATAGCTCATCGCTGGCTCCATTCATTTTTCCGCTCCCCAATCTAGCCGCTTGTTTATCCACACAATACCTCGGACAATTTGTCTTCGCCACTTCTAAATATTCCTCATTGTCTTTGAGTTATTCTGATAATAAATTCCACCAGTCAAAACCTTGAGGCTTCTTGGGCAATTTTCTTTTGTTTATCAAATATTCTCAACAGTGATTTATGTGTTGCTTGTATAACTGCCTGTTTAATATTTAGGTTGAATATAGATGTTTCGTGCAGATTGTGTAAAGACGTATAATCTCATAATTAATTTAATTATGTATTCAAGAAAGAAATCGTTGTTTCAATAATTAACTTGCGGCCATTAAAACATGACATACTTAGAATTAACATTTTACGAAGTTATTTTTACCTCGTAAAATGTAAGAATGATAGCTTGTTGCGCAAAAAATACTCGCATCGATTATATTTTTAAAATATTTTAATCTTAGCGTTAGTGGTATTGAATCTTTAACTCTAAAAGTAGTTGAAAATATTCGATAAGTATATTAAATAAATTAAGACGGTCCTATAAAATGTGTATTCTTTAAACACCTACAATCAATATACAAAAAAGGACGACAAGCACAAAAGGGAAGTGAAGACTATGCATACATTCAATTTAAATCTACTTATCTCTAAATCTTTAAATGACAGCTACACATACTAACACCGGGAATTAATGCGATGCAATGACACATCACGTATCTTAACGAGTCATAATCTACTATGAAGCCCCAGAAAGCAACTAACGTCATCGTAATAAACGTACTGATTATGATTAAAACTGAATAGAAACCCGTAATGAATAAGTGGATGATATTCGAGATCAAGCCGTGTCGACCGGCGCCGCGGTGGATGTTAATTCACCAAATAATTATTACCGTGAAAGCAATCTAAATAAGACTTTATTACAAGGCAGGAACGATAAAACCAAACGTATATTTAAGGCTGGAGGTCTGTAAGCAAAGCCGACAGCCGTCAATCTCGAGCTAAAAACCGGTAGCCGCCGAGTCAGACATTAAAGAATACAAAAGTTATGGAGCCGATTTATTGAGGTATATTCAGTAATTTGACATGAGATAGAAATATAATTAGTTCTAGCTTTTAAATAAGCAAAGAAACTCATTTTGTTTTTTTTTCTAGAAGCGCATCGTAATCACAGTCCTGATTTGAGCCAAAGTGTTGTGAGCTTTTTGCTGTTTTTCTTACTTAACGGTATTAGTATTGTGAAATGTTTTTATGTAGTTACATTGTATAGATGATTTTCATTCTCTTTTTTATTGATTGTACTGAGAAACATCAATTTAAGTTTTTACCATACTTCAGCAACAGTTATTTTTTGCTAAGATTTCAAGTTTTTGCTGACATACCTACACTTCAACATTCATTAAGGTTGACTTCAACTAACTTTTAAATTAAGTAGGCCTCTTAAACAGAAAAGAATAAAAAAACTTAAATCATTTGTAAATTACTCATAAATTAAATACAGACAGAGCTTTTGGCATTAGATGATTTAAAAATCCAGTTCTTGTCTCTAGAGATTCCCTTAGCCTCATGTTTAGTCCCCATCACGACGGCTTGACAGCGAGAGATTATACGTAACGTCAACGTCACAAAAAGGCTCCCAAATAAATTACGATGGAGAACAAACAAAAACGGCTGCCACACCTCACAGATAGAATAACAATAACACGGATTCCGGCCTTTCTGAACATAATGAGGACAGCGAACACAAAGGTGCCGACTGAGATGAAATTTGACCGGTCGGTAAACACTGAAATGGGTTTAGGGAGGTGTCTTCATAAATGGGTGTTTTAAACGCAGCTTGCTGTAATGCATGTTCGTTTATTTCCCTTTTGTGAATGGTGATGGGTTTTTAATAATAACTCTTATGTAAAGATTTAAAAAAATGGTGAAATGTTGATTTAGGTTTCGAATTTAAGTTTGTTATTACCTTCTGCAGTTTTGCCAGATATACAAATATAACTATCAAATTTGGTAAACTTATTTGGTTAACTTACAAAGAGACTTTTTTTTTTATAACAAAAACATGTAGTTGAAATATTAAATTTTATTAAGTTCCTACTTTGTGCTTGTTTGCAACCCTTCTAACATATAAAGAATTAAGAGTTCTGGTTAGCTCAGTAAATAATAAATGTTTCCCTTAAATCACTTAAGCATAATTGCTTAGCATTAATATAGGCTTCATTTTATAAGTTCTATCGAGATTTTTAGAGCGAAGTTTATTTTCGAACGGTACCTACGGCGGATATAAAAATGTGTAAGATTTTTCCGTCACGGCGGATTTCCTAGAACATATTAGGTTCAATTTAATTTTATCCAAATTATTTAGTTTTTCAGGGCTGTTTCCGCACTTAGTCCTAATTATTGGACCGTTGTGCGTGTCTCACACACCCCGTTCAACATTCCCGTTTACTGCAGCCAGCCTATATTAGTCCAGAAGGAAAGCAACATTGGTAGACTGCTGCAAGCTTCTGGAAACGATTTGGCGACTGGAGAAGTCGTGCCCGTTGAGGCGTTTAGCAGACGACGGGGCGGGGCGGGCCGGTCAATTTCGCCGCGAATAATAGCACAAAGTGAATCCTATACTTCAAACGCACACGGAGGGCAAAAAGACCGCGCCGCAGGTGCCCGGCGGGCAGTGGCGGCACGGCATGTCCGCGGCTACCCGCCGTGGATCAAACAAACCAGTTTATATGCAGTAACGCAGACGGCGGCGCGGGGCGGTCAGCTCAGTCCGCGCCACGCGCTTTTTCTATTCACTAGAACGAACGTCCCGTACTGACTGCCTCTGCCCGTCGTGTGCTTTGTGTACGCGGCGCGGGCAGCCGCAGACATCGACGGGCAGACGCGGTCTTTATTGCTTCGCGGACAAAATGCCCGCCCCGCCCCGTCGTCTGCTCAACGCCTGATCGGCTACACTCTTGCATTCCATGGTGACATGCTGTGGCGTTACTTCTGCCTCCATATATCCTCTGCATAGGTAGCTGTCTGTTCCTCCTATTTTATATAAAGGTGTTTGTGAAGGGGACAATGACCAACCAGGCTTTCTATAATCTTGCGAAGTTTGTCCCTATTTAGTCTGGTAAGGGTGAGGGCAAGTCTTTTGTTTGTCGCCGGAACTGCGTTTTTCGATTGCCGGCATCCTTCACCTGTTTTCCACTTTGTCAAGTGCGATTTCTGAGTTCTTGTCCAAATTATGGGTTAATCAAATCATTATTTTATAAGTTTCAACGTACTTTATCAATCGTTATATTAAAATTAATTAAAACCGGAAGTGTCAAGTTGCGCGATAGAAGTATGACCGACTGAATCATGGCGGGACAGTGAGAGTGGACAGGGGGCATTCTGCTGATAGCCGTTGAAATGATCAGATGTGTCGTCTCTAATTATTACTATAAAAACTGCTAATTTGGAGTTTAATATTTTAGTTGTTGATTTCTGAAGGAGTTTCCTTACAACTTTGATATTGGCGAGATTTTCATTTTATATTAGTTTCCCCTCCTCCTGTGATAGTTTTCAGATGAAGTTTACTTTCACAATGGTTGTTTATTACGGTAGAAACCTATGGTAGGTTTTTCGCTCGTGGTAGTTTTCTTTGGTGGTTACTTTGAATATATAAAAAGGAATCTAGACACGGCAAAATAACTTTTTACTGCGTGTTTTGATAATTATAGTTCCAGAAAATAGACTTTTGATATTCTTTTTTGCTGTCGTTAATAGTATCGTTGCAAAGGACAATGGCGAAGTCCCATACAAATTTTAGTTGAAATTTTTTTTGCGTCTACAAATGAATTTCATGTTAAATTATAGAGTTTAAGAATCTAAACTATCTAATAACGATAATAACTAATCGATTTGATTCATCTTATTTCTTTTATTATAGGAAGTCTGGATTTATAGATATTCTACTTTGAAGTTTTGGAGGTTATGTCATACCAAATAATACAAAAACGAATTATAAAAGTATTTTCAAGAGTATTTTTATATCAAAATAAAAAATACCTGGAACGGAACTATAGAAGTATACCGGTCCCGTAGATTATGGACGAAAAAAAATGATTTTTATAATGTATGATTAGTGGGCGTAGGTAGGTACTGACCTATTGCGTCAAAATACTTAATAATACTAAACAGACCAGGGTTATTTAGTTCCAATACAATGTCTGTGCTTTAAGAAGTACTAAACAATTTGAAAATGACCACAGCAATAATGAAGTATAAAAAAAGATTTCTAATAGTGTACTGGTGGAATATTAATTAAATATGAAACACGTTTTATATATTTTTTGTTAATTATCTTTGAGCACAATATCGTAGATAGTAGATACAATGAAATAAAATCCATAGTATGGGACAGAATCGTGTCAAAAATCCACAGCAAGAATTCGTCCGAAATATCAGATTCGGAAGTCTTAGGCAAGCACTACTCAACAGTCGCAGGGAAGATTTCGAGAGTCCAAATGCAGTCCAAGTCACATAAAAACACAAATTTCAGAAAAAATACAATGCGCCGATTTAAATCGTTGCAATAGGCACGCACTTATGCACAAGCAACGGTAATGTTAACAATAACAATTCGATGACAAGCATGACAGTGACAGTTATAGTTTTTTGCGTTAGAATTGTCGCCATACTCTTTTTGTATTGTGGAGATTATTTATTATGATTTCAGTATAACATTGAAAAATAATGTTTCCCGATATTTTTGATAGATAGATAAATATAGTTTAAGCGTAAAGTAATGCAAAACATACGAACAACATACTTGAAGTTGATTTAATCACTAAAATCACTTAAAATAAATGGCTCAAAAGCCATGACTCCAAGCCACAATAAAAATAAAAAATAAATTGTCAATTGCGTTTCCCTTTTTAAGTTTTTAATTCCAGACTTAGACAACCCTCCTAAATTGTTTGATAAATCTTTTGGGATTATTTTACTAACATTTCTGATAATGACATCTATAGACGCTAAAGATTTACTTCAACAAATATTTCGCCATTGTCCTTTTACTCTAATATCAAATTGAACATTCATTCATTGATATTCATCTAGAATTGCATCTTAAGCTACACTATTAAATAAAATCCAGTAAAATGTGAAATTTTGAAGTCAAATGAACAAGAGACTGCTTTATTGCAAATGCAGATAGAGGGAACACAATACCGTTGGAAATTCGCAAATCTAATACCAGCATGCAGCGGCGGCTGGCTCCATCCGACGTATTGATGTCTGTCAGTGCATGAATTGTGATGTGAAAATCGAAGAAGTAAGTACGTCTTTGTCTGGCTTGCTAATAAATTGTTTCACAATTTCAAGGTTTTCCTTAAAATCTAAATATTTCCTAGAACGGTCTCATAAAGATGTTCAATTTTAATACAAACACTCCATTCTCTGTAGCAATAAATAATTGTTTCCAGCTTTCCACTTAATTTTCTTTTCTCGTTATATATTTATGAATAACAAGTTTTTGGTTTTTCACTTAACCTAAATATTTACGCAAATTACTGTGACAAAAAAAAAGTTAAATTATGTATAAGTGCTTAAAATAATACCTCAACTCTAAAATTATCCAATTTTTTACACCACATCCAAATTTATGCCTATACTAGCTGACCCGGCGAATTCGTACCGCCTAGCAGTAGATGAATATGGTTATCTTAAAACTTAAATTTACTAACTAAATTAACGATGATTATATAAACAAGATAAAACAAATCCAAAAATGTTCAATAGGTAATTAGGATAAATAGATAAAGAAAAATTAAAATTCACCAGTACTTCAATGGCGAAAATCAGCGAAATTTAAATGGGGTAATTTGATTGCCAGGTCTTTGCCCAATATTCTTCAAACACAGCCATCCTTTAATCTCTCAGTACTTTAGACTTCTTAGGAAATGGGAATGGTTCTATAAAATTGGGATCTAAAACCAAATGGCAACATTGATGTCATATTTAAACGAAAACTATGATAATATTACTTAATACTTACAAAATAGAAGTTATATCTGTTGCCTCCTTGCCTTATGATATGTCTTATGATGACATTATTTTCTTTGAATTCAACATCTCTCTACATTTGAGTAAGCTATGTTCACACATATTTTTCTTTTGAATTCTATTGTAACATAGTGATTTGTAGTACAAATAAGTTTTGCACGTGCGTGACGTGAGCTCTCAATTGTGGCAGATGGCGAAATAAACTATCAAACCTAATTTAATTGAAAATATATATATATATTTTTTTCTGCATCTTTAGTTTCCTGTGATTTTTCCAAAATGTTAATAGTTTTTCTGCTATACGGGGTTGAAACGAACCCAAATAATCACAGTTCATTAATATCGGTACAGCCGTTCTTAAGTTATAAGTGGTCTAACTAACACGACTAGGTTTTATTTAAATAGATTATAAAGAAAAAAAAACAATGAAAAAATGCAAAAGAGTTTTTCCGATACCGGGAATCGAACCCGAGCCTCCTGGGTGAGAGCCAGGTATCCTAGCCACTAGACCATATCGGACTTAATAGCAGTGCCGAAATAACTTTTCACTTAATATGGCTAGTGAAAATAAAAGCGGAATGACATCATACAACTGTTCTACGTTTTACAATCATGTGTTATTCCATTAAGTTGTTTTTATTCGCGTCAATCTTAGGACCTGCCAGAAATACCAGCGTCGCAGCGTCCTTGGTGTCGTTGTGGCGTTGTGCTGAGCTGAGGCAGGGATCTAGTCGACCTTATTTTTACTTTTTCAATTATGCTTTTATTTCAATTGTTTGATGTTATTGGTCAATAAATTATGGCTTTCTATCTTTACTAAGACGCAGTACTATGATTCTGTAAACTAAAATCCAATTAAAACCAAAACTCGCCGCAGACAATTCTATTTCGGCATCGGCATTCGATGTAAATGGCTGGCTGCCTACTGCACTTTGTTAATACTCAGGCTTATTATATGGTAAGTTACGTCATTAGCATGTCTACCGTCGCCGACGCTGTGTCGGTCCGTCCGGACGGTTTGTCGGCTGTCGATCAACGTCAGCCGTCGACGCGGCACTAAAGATCGGCGCACATTGAGATCTGATCGCTTTATGAATCTTCTGTGTATGACACAGCTACCAAAATGTGAGTGGACGTTGTATTGGTAGCGACATGATTTTATTGTTAATGTTGCTACTACTGTTAAAAGCTGATGAATTTCTTGCACTCATTCTTCACATCACCTAAAAGATGTCCTGAATGGGTGGTAGTAAAAAATATTGGACAATTCAAAATAGCTTTAAATTAGTCAATTTGAATAAAGTTTTTCTTCATGTCATAAAAATTTCTTTACCAAACATAAGACATGTTGTGACATTCATGGAAATCATTTTTGGAACTTTTTCAACTAAAGTTAAATATATATAGGTTAAAAAGTTATCTCAAATACACCACTGAGCTGAGACCTTATATCTGACATTCCGCGACATTTGACGAGAGGCACGACGTCATCCCATCGGGTCTTTGTCTCCCCATAAACGGCACATGGAATGAATAGCTTTGCCGAAGACGCATTATATATTTTTTCTACCTCCACGCCCTTATAAACGGTATCAATTAACATAAACGCAGTCTGAAATGCGGTCCCGAACGAATCCTGCCCGCTTGCCCCATCGTCGGATCATTCTGATTGAGTACAGAACTCTGAAATGTTATTTTTATTGCTTCCAAGCATTTTGATTAAGTTTATTACTTCACGGTCGTCTTTATCGTAATAGTTACACGTGAAATTAAACAGTTATTTTGACGCGCATGCTGAACGCTTTATTGTCGGTTTCGGAGCAGAGAATGGTTTTCGAGTTTTTAAGACTCTTAATTTAATCATCATTATTATAGGGCAAATTCTACTTTCAACTTGACAACGATCAATGAGAAAAATCTCCAAAAATATATTCTGTGGTGATCTGATATACTTACACCAAACATCACTATAAGCAACAAAAAATAAGAAAACAGTTGCAGTACTTCTACTATTCAGTTAAAGTACTGCTAAAATGGGTTGCAGGCTTGCAGGTCATAATTTGACAGTGACAATTAACTATACAAGCAAGCTAGATTGAGCTTAAGTAAAATATTACTTTCATTTTAATGGTTTAACTAATAAACTCACATACACAACTAAGAAGTTTCGTAACTTTCGACTATTTGCAAAATGCAATAAATATTCAAATAATTTTGAGACAACAAAATACAAGCGACATTGTAAATATTATCATAAATTCTATCTACAAGTTGTCTCACTAAGATGTATTTGAAATTGCAATAACAATCAATTGTCATAATTATGCAAATGATTTTTTGAGATATTAGATTTATTAAATCTCCGTAGCTGCCTTTCATAGAAATCACCCACGTAGAATTCATTTATATATTCAAATACACAAGGAAGGTAAATAACTAACTACTAATTACAGACAATCCAAAGTAGTTTCTTAAATACATACTAAGTTTAGAGTTATAATTGTCACCTCTGAAATAGGGGGAATATAAGGTACCAGACCAAAGTAGACATAGGAGAAAATGTTCTTTGGAAACCACAAGAAAGTCTTTTGACTTTAAACTTGAGTTGCTCTATTTAATGAAAAACACATCAGAAGTCCACGCATTCTATGATATTTTTTGAATTTCAAGTGAGCGCAATCCAGAAGCAAGTCAGACATTCCGACACCACAGTGGTCGCGCTAACAGCAAGAAAGGCAAATTGTTATTCGCGCCGTAGCCCGGCGCGTCGGTTGCGCACGTATCCCTTTGTTTCTGCGAAGCTACAAGCCACAGCTTGGGTGGGCTACTTGAACTTTTTACTCTTCGCCTTCAATGAATCCGTAATTGCTTTTGCGACCAAAAAACTAGGATTTCGTTTTACCATCAAAATTAACTCTGTTCAATGCTGTGAATGAGCTTGTAGAAAGAATAAAGAGGCTTTGGAGGATTTAAAGCTTCTTAGAGGTTTTGTTCATGCAATGAGCATAACTTGGTATTAGTTACCAAAATTTATGATGGTTAACAACGTCCTATCTTAAAAATGGAGATAGGACATTGTTAAAGTTACAAATAACCTTGTTTTAGCAACATTATCTCTTACTAAACACTGGTCATAAGATACTACAAAATGTGAATGAAATAAATTGATCCAATGTTGAAATCATAGGTTGAAATGAGTTGTATAGTGACGTAACGAATATTCAAATTCGCATCTGCGGATATTCGCATTTTTTTGCATATTCGCATTCCCATTCGCATTCGCAAAATCTCTGCGCATGTTTTGCGAATATGAATATTAGAAAAAAAAGAACAATTAGAAGAGAACATTATGTTCATAAAATCAAAATCCATTCATTTCTTATGTTTTAATGCAACAAAAAAATTAACTTAACCTCGTAATCACATTATTAGTCTTGACTTTAGCAATTGGCATTTTTATTTATTTTCTTTACTTTGGGCAATGAAACTTAACAATTAAATTTTTATTAGAACTTAAAAAACAAAATAAATAATGCAATGAGAATAAACAAAAACAAACACTTCTAAGAAATTTTTATCACTTTTTACTTATGTTTTAATGTTATATTAATCATCTTCTTTGACAAAACTAAAAAAACGGAATACTCGGGTTTATACCATAACTTCAAATGATTTCTCATAGCAGTTGTAGTTCTTCCTTTCCTTGAATATTCATTGTTACACAGCTTGCATTTAGATCGTTCAGCATCACAAAGTGTTAAATAAGTCCATATTTCCCTAGAATTTGATTTACTCATGTTAATGAATCACTATTCAAATTCTAATCTCAAAATTCACTTGTTTTGTTAATGAAAAGACCGGTGCGAGCGGAATAACACTTAATTATTCGCATTCACATTCGCGAATGTCGGTACCAGATATTCGCATTCGCGAATATTCAAAAAATGCCATTACATCACTAGAGTAGTACATTTTAATAATTGGGTTCACAACGGTTTGAAAGAAAATCTAAGCTTATTCCTCCGTTTATTATTAAGGGAGATAAAATCCATAACTATTTTATTGTAAAACTAACAGTAACCTGGTGCAAAAATTAATCAAGATTAACTTTTTTTCTCTGAAAAAATAATTTACGAAAACATAGTCAGATGTCTGTTACTGTCATCCCATCATGTTTAGGTACTGTCGCGTTTGAATCATTAACAAGTCTCTAGAAGGTTTTTTTAACGTGTTGTCGTGATGTGTGACACGTCTTCAAGCTTGAAAACAAGTTGTATTGTTACTTTAAATATTTATTTTAACGTACAAATATTATTTCCGCAAATAAGTTAAAACGTTAAGCTTATAAATTACAGTCTCATTTGTATGTTGAAAACATCATTAAATACAATACAATTTATAATTTAACAAGCTCATCATAAAACTGTCATTTAGATAATAGCACTAAAATACCTTTATTAAATAACTTTATAACATGGTAGGTGGTTGTGATTGTGATTCTAAATTACTTCTGTAAAAACATGTGACATTGATAAATATAAGACGCGAGCGTGAGGTTTTTTGATGATGCCTACTACTGATAAAAATATCGAACCATCAATTTTAGTATAATACTATTGAAATTGAAACACATAACTTGTACTAAGAATTGAATTACACATCCTTATTCTAAAACCTTAAGGATTACCTGTGAAAAATATATTTTAAAATATTCCGTCCCTAATCTTCGCAAAGCGTCAACAGTATTAGGTTTAACTGGAAGCATGCAATTGTCTCTTCTGTGACGTTAACTTGCCGCACTCAGTCAGTCATTTCACGAATTATAAATCCACGAAAAGGGGGCCTGCGATCCACTTCAGCTAATCCCTTGACCTACACAATGGCTCGATCTATACAATGTCCCTATTGTTGCAGTCAACAAAGATCTTGTCAATTATAATCTGCGCGAAATCTTTCAACGCTCAGTCGTCAAACAGTAGCGCACGGTGAGCCAACTGCTGCGTCGCCACAAAAAAGTTTTTAATAAATTATTTGCGAAACTTGTTTGGAACCCTTCTCAAAGGGCGGCAGGAACCGAAACCGATTGCTCGTGACGTGACGGCTTTTGTGACCGTCGAGTATTATGTTGTCAAAATACACGGGGATTTTGTTATTATTTTTGTGTTTGCGAGCACACTTAGCACCCCTTTGTTCGACCTTCTCGGAAGAGGGGATGTGTGGCTCATAAAGCTCGGATAGTCGTAACTCCAATCTTTCCTCGGAAGCATGTGAATAGAATAGCAATCGTTGCCGTTAAGACTCGAAAACAATGCGTAATGCCTTACGGAGCTTATCAGGCTTTGGTTTTTTAAAGTCTTTAATCTCCGGGGGCGAAGGCCTAAAGCAGAAACTCCACAAATCACATTTCGCGACGTGTCCTCGAAAGTTAATAACGTTTTTGTGTATGCGTATACGTCGTGTCGAGTTACGCGATCCCTGCCAAGTGTAACTGCCAAATTACGCCATCACAACATATAAACACGCGTGGCTGAGCCCCGTTTTTGTCACGTCACCCGTACGGGTCTCTCCTTGATATTTATTCAAATTATTATTCCTCAACGCCCTTTCGTTGTGTTCAGAATGAATTTTTCATGCACACGTCGCCCTGAGCCTCGGTAATTTCACTTTGAGTTTGCTTGACGCCAACGAAAATGAGTTTATTTATGTTGGTGTTTTTTTTTCTGACTCGTCTACGGTTTAATGGCGTCGTGTGAGGCACCCTCAAGATGATATTGGCTTGCTAAATATTGAGACACGATAATTTGTTCACAAAATATGTTGAATAAATCTTGGTGCTAAATCAAATATGACATTACTGTTTACCATACAGGAAACCTTGCTCATCAAATGTCCACTTCGAAATATTTGTGTAAAAATATATTCTCAAAAGTAGTTGAGATAAAATAACAGAGAACGGCAGAAGTGCAAAATTGTTATGGGTTTTTACTCTTTGATTTTGTACGTTATCAACAATATCTATATTTCAAATTTGCGCAATAGTACAGAACCTTTCATCTGCAAATTCTTCATGCACTTAGCACATTTTTATTACCATGTTTTTACACCTCACCCTAAAACCGAGCGATAATGTCCACAAGTGATTCATAGTTAATCGTGCTTGTAAATGTAATCTAATCGCCATAATGTTTAGGTTATATTTTATAGGCTGAGTCGTTCCTTAAAAGCTGAAATTACCTGATAAGGAACTAAAGCAAATACAACAAAGACTCGTTTAATGATACCGTCGTTATAATCAGACAAGACAAATCACCGCTGTTAAAACTTAATCTGACTGCAGCCTCGACGCTTTGTGTGTACTGCTTTAATATTTGTTGAGCCTTGATGACACTGTTATGCCATTAATCAATCCGACGATAAAACCTTTTTCATTTCCTCGCGACATTGGTATATGACAAAATCATAAAATGCTTTTTTAGGAATCCGTGTGTACTCAACGGTGACAAACGCAACATTAATAATGTGACTCCGCTGTCTGTCTGACTTAACTCTTGAGCGGAAATAGGTAGGGAGATAGGTACCTGATATTTTCACAGTTAAGTGGAATAATGGTGTGATATACAACAAATAATAAAATTTAAATAAATAAAAATAAACCGGTCAAGTGCGATGTTACATGGGTGGAAATGGTTTTGTTTGCAGAAACCAAAACCAGGCATACTATAAACTTCTTATAGGTTTTCCTGTAATCTGCAAGCAAAGAGCTACATTCTGAGATAAAAGGAACGAACAGGTCAATTTTACATTTGTAAATATATATTTGCAACCTTTACATTAAGGCCTTTCATTTGATTTGAATTTTCCAATTCACCCTCCAAAAGTAACCCATATTATAAAATTATTTATTTAGGTTGGGGTCACAGAATAAGTTCGTATTCATTATACAAACATTTGCCCTTACCAGAGTTCGATCAAAAAACCACACATTTCTAAATCGGTCTACCTACAACTCTACCACGAAAGTCGTCAAGATTAACGTTTTTATTGTTAAAGACAAGCGTATAGCTCGCCTGATGGTAAGCGGTCACCATAGCCTATAGACGCTTTATCATCAGTCTGTTAATGTCACCACTGCTGGGGCACATGCCTTTCCTATGGATGGAATAGGGAGATTGGGCCAAGACCCACCACGCGGGCCCAGTGTGGATTGGCGAGTGCTAACGACTGCAGATGCAGCCGGGACCAACGGCTTAACGTGCCTTCCGAAGCATGGAGGAACTCGAGATAGAAGATTTTTGGTCACACATCCAATGACCGACCACTGCGAAAGTTGCTTAACGATCGCAGCCGAACGCGCTAGCCACCTGCGCCATCGATAACAAAAATATTACTCGCACTGTTGCCTACCCTGAACCAAAACCCTACCCCGGAGTACCCTGGAACCTTACTCACCGACAGAAACACAACATCACCAAAAGATAGTGTTATTTTACTGTGATCTTCTAAAAGGTGTAAAACTTTGTCTTTTAGTCTGTATAAATTATAAAATTTCGCTTCAACGACACGCGAAAAGTACCGTGGCCTTGCTTGCCATAATGAATTTCTCGGAGCAATAAATTTAGTGATGTTGACACGTCTTGACACATAATATTTGTCGATATTAATTCACAGCAAACATAGCTGTCACTGTACAAATTCAACGTATTTTATTTAGATAACAATGTTTAATTGCCGAGTTGATTGTGATATTTGTACAGTGCCCAAGTTGCGGTAAAAGTATTTGTTTAGCAATCAAGTGTGTGTGACTTTATGGCAGCCAGTAACATTTTAGTAGGGAGCTATTTTGAACTTTCCATATGGCGTTATAACATTTCATACGTACCTATTTAAAGAAATATTGTAAAATCCATAAATATCGTGTAAGGAAGTTCTTGCCTGGTAATATTTATTTATATTTCTTTATTTCGAACAGCAATGTCTGAAAATCTCTATTCGCAGCATCCAGTATAACTTATCAAAGTCATAACTGATGATTTAGATATGTATTCAATTGGAAAATCATCTGTTTTGGAAAATTATGTATTGTGACTCTACCATTTTTACTGCTACTATTAAAATTTTACTTAATCGCGTATAGCTACTTGTACTTACAATAATACATATTTTTTGTGTACCTCTAGCTAGATTTTCCAACGTTATGACAATAAAACCTTACTTTTAAATTTACAATATATGTGAGCTCTAACTATTTTATGGTGAATCTATGACCACTCTACCACTCCTCTGAAAGATAGCTTAAGGTTTAATAAACTATGCGTTTTCAGTGAGAAAATTGTGATACAGTACTTAAATATCTCAAAATTCGTGCTACGCTCGAGAACAGAAACCTCATAGCCATTCATCATGATTAGCTGAAGTCATAAGGTTTATCATTTTAGTACCAGCGTCGAACACTCAGACCTCCCATAAACCACCCTCTAATGTAAATATCGCCCTTTTATCTGTCTTTAACAATTTCGTAAACTCGCACTAAACCGTCACCGGAATATAAATTACGCGAATACAAAAGAAGAACTTACACTACCAAACAATCGCGCCGACTGATTTTGGTGCGTATTCACAGTGCGATACGAGCTAGGTAATGGTATTTTTTATAATAATGTATGGCACAGTTAACTATGTACAAATGGCAGAATACATCGTCTCAAATTGCCCCCTGCCAATAAAAAAGGGGAAGACACAGGGTTGAATTTTGTTTATCGCCATCTTTATGGCGGGCCACCATTTATTTATACTGTATTCATGCGTGTACCTACCAGTGGTAATATAAAAGGTTCAGAATAATAAACTTTAAATGAAGGGCAAATTTTGCTTTTAAATGTGAAGGAAGCATGAAAGATTAGTCAAACCTGTATTTTTGATTATGAATGGGTTTTTGTGTGGAACAAAAACGTGTGATAGAAATATTATATTGAATAAAGTGTATAGTGTGTCAGTTAAAGAAAGCTTGTTGCAATCATACTATGAGTGTTACCCATCAAAAAAGGTCTAGTTTAGAATAACAGTATGTTTTAATCAACGAAGACAGTTTTATATATCGAGTTTAATGATAATTTTAAGTAAGCAATGAACTGAATAATTCATATAGATACTGGTGTCTCCTAGTAAAAACTTCATCTGCTTTTTTACTTAAATTATAGATATATGCTAGTAAGCAGTTTAATGTAGCTCAAAACTAATTTTTGTACGTTTGTTTTCGAGTTGACCATATAGAAAAATCAAGATTAATGGCCCATACTTATCAAAGCCGCCCAATATTTTTACCACGAGATTGTTATCGGATCGAATTTATCTTCATAAGTTTGGGCGATAAAATCTTCCATTTAACACTACCATCAATAAGGCAACCCTTACAAAGAATTAAGATAAAATAACCATTTTTTTTGTCACGAACATAAAACATGTGTACACTTGAGGTCACAGACAAATATTGCTTGAACCCTATGAACACACTTTTAGACAAATTTATTATTACATTTCTCTGCGTTGACAGTTTTATGAATATGAATCTTAGTATGTCTCCTTTAAGAAGTAAGTGATTTTATCTTGGCGACTATTCGAAGTTAGCGAATAAGTCTCTCTACTATGTGTCGTAACAATTCAACATTTGCTTCTAGAACTCTTTACTTTGTCTACACGAATAGCTTTTGTTTTGTTTCTTTAAGGGTCACACTGTTTCTATTTTCAAGTCTTTAAATAAGTTTGTTAAACATTTTCTAAGAAATGTGTTAAAAGTGTATATTTATTATGCACAAGCGTTTCGTATGCAACTGTTTACGTGTTTAAATGGTTTGTTATGCGTCGTTGGCTACTGGTGTTTTTGTTGAGTTTCATACATATATTCAGGAGGTGATTTTATTTCATTTTTGGTTGCCTGTGAGGTCCCGTTTAGCTTTAAAATAGGAATGCTTTCGATTCCATCCCGCCATGTTTGCTTATATGCGAGAACCAGTAATTTAACGGGAAGCTTCTAACGATTTTTTTGCTTCCGAAAATATATGGAATAGAAATGTATAGATTTGATCCATAAACGATAATCTTGAAAAAAAAATTGTGTTACTTACTGTACATGGTCAATTCAAACTTCGAAGATCCATAGTTTCTAGGTACGGCTAATCTGACATATATAAAAATAAAAATAAAACAATAAATAAAGATTGTTTACATGAAGGGGTGCTTATTACTTAAGTATGTTATTATAGGATAGGACACAAATTATAGAATATCAGTTCAACCCGTTACTGCTATTGCTATTGATAAAGCATCATACATAATTATATTTAAGATACGTGTTTTTTTTTTCGGTAAAGGCTATGGCTATCGTGTCAAAATCTTTTGCTCTTTAACTGAACAGCGTAACCTTCGGTTATTCATAAAAATACGATTCTGAGTAATATTTAAAAGGTCGTCGTTTGTTCTGCAGCCGACCCCGTTATTAGACCTTGAAAACTGCAAGCAACAATGTCAGCGGCTGACATCAAACGACAAAATACAGTTCTCGCCAAAAAAAACTTTTTAGGAATCGAATCCAAATTGAATCCATTCAATTCTAATGCAGTCAATACATTTGTTTGGAGCAACTGTTACGAAATGTCAGGACCACTTGAGGCTTAAATCTGTATTCATTCCTTTTCACTTTAAAATGTTTTATTTCATAAGAAACGTTTAAATATGCCCAGTTTAGAGACACTAAATTTTATTTGTTAACTTAAAAAGGCATGGAATCGTTTAAACTTACAATCACTAAAATTAAATACAATGAGTCAAATTTGGTTAAAAAGGTCAACAAATAACCGAACGACGGAGACCTTGCACCAATTGAAAACAATGAGCGGGCTCATCAAAAGATACAGTAGAACTGCAAATTTTTTTTGTTCCTCCATAATAAATATTGCCGTGCCATCCGGCGTAGCGCCGCCAGCCGTCTAAACAGAAAGCTGACAGCCGAAATATACAATAGCGAGTCATTATAGACGTCATTAAGTGCAGTCTTGTCGCCTTTTAAGTTTCACCGTCTTGGATGTAGGGCCATTAAAACGGATTTCAGTGAAAAGTCATTAGAAAGAAATATGGACGTATGTGTTTAAGTCTTAAATACGAATCTGCTGTTTGAGTTTCACTTGTTCTGGGAGGGACACTAGGTATTATATCAAGGAGTCAGATTGGATTAGTACCCTAGAGAAAGGTATTTATATATCTATCGGGTTCTGAGATTAAACTTTTTATTTTCATCATTTATAGTTTTTGTTTTTTCTTAATATCACTTTTTTTGCAGACATCGTAAGTATTTTTATCTTTACTGATTACAGCTTTTAGATTAAGTATTAATTCGTAATTAACAAGTTCTTGTGGTATAATTTATGTGTTTATAAATATTGATAACATTAAAAATAAAGAATTGTTTTTATGACAGAAAAGCATTAGCTTTAATAATGCTAATGAAGCTTATCTATTGAGATATTATATAATAAATTTTTGTCATCAATCCTCTCATATTTTGCTTTTATTGAAATTCCAGATAATTCGAGCAAATAAATAAATATAAAAAAATGGTTTACTTTTACGCTCTTTCATTTAAATTGGTGAATATTAAGATTTACCATATGAGTTTTCAGACTAGCTTTTGGAAGCACCAAAAGGCTCATGATATCCTATACAGGCTAGTTGCGAAAAAATGACACAGAATATGCCAGTTGTAAGTTTTTTGAAGATTTATTAAAATCCTATCAACAAACCGGGTATATTACGTTATCAACTATCGAAGTAATGTTTTTACATTGTAACTCTCAAGCGTAATTTAAAGCTTGTCCAAATAGCAGGACGATTCAGTACTCCGAAAGTGAGATTCGATGTCACCAAATTTGTGGCAAAATGGCGCAAGGTCTGTTGAAGCAGCCAGTAATAGTTAGTTGACATTTTTCAAGAATTAGAAATATTGAAATTGAAACTGAGATTGTATTTTGCAGAATACCTAAGCTGGAAAGCCACTGGTAACATAAGCGAAGCAGTACATTTCATAGCCCCAAAAATAACAAGTATTACAACGTTCACATTGAAATTATTTACAACGAGCGGCGTTCACAAAAGCTTGCCTGCGTTTATTACGACCATAAATACTAACACGGCTCCGGGGAAATTTATTTTGCCTCACCTTTAATTTATTAGTAGCGTACCGACCGGGTTTTTACAAGGACACAGTTTCTTCGCTTGTTTAGTAACAACACCCTGATTTGACAACTGTTTGTGAAACGTGTTAATTTCTTGATGTTCTTAAGTTAGCAGGATAGATTTTGGAAGTGGTTTAATTCTAACTTTTGCAAGGATAAAAGATTTTCTTTCTTTCGGAATTAAGAAATGTTTAGATGTATCTATGTGAACATCAATATGTTGTAGGTATTTTTGCAAATAATTCAAAACAGGTAATGCACAAGAATTTACGCTGTGTGTTACTCTGACATGCTGCCACAACAACTTACATATTTTACTGTTTTATTACTACTATATGACTTTAAATGTAGAATATTAATTAATTACATAAATTCATTTTGGTTTGACATTTGGTTTAGATTACTTTTTATTTTATTATAATACAATTTCAATTTAAAAAAACACACATTGATTGAATCCTAAAAATAATATATACTAACATAGCATTTAAGTTAAATATTGTTACTAACGATTTAATGAACCATTTTGTTGTCTGTAATAAACAATTTGAATTGAATTGAATTGAATTGAATTAGCTGTTGTCTAGGGATGGTAACGCAATGTTTAAAAATATAAAAAAAAACAGACCTATGTACAAATCTTTTACTTTTGAAATTTAAAATAAGGCCTTTCTTTATTTTAACTTGCCTTGGTATTAGACGTTAGCTAACGGAATCAGTGATTTTGGGTTTGCATAAAGCTGTAACTAATTGCAAGAAACTTTCCGAAATAAAATGCGGAAAAATATGCCTAGAGCATACCTAATAAGCTGTAACATCATAATCATAACATTATTCATTGTTGATTTGGTAAATCTTACAGACAGACAATGCAATTTCAGTTAAAGTAAAGAAGCCTTTGCATTGCGTACCTACCTCTTCATTTCTAACCGCTTACAAATTCCTTTTAAAAATGTCAGCTATAAAGATAACTTAGTCCAATAATGCTATCGTTACAGACAGACGTTGCATTGTCAACGTTATCTAAATAGTCCCAAAGCCCAGATAAGGGTTTACTGTGCCAATAAATACTGCAATTAGGGCCGCTGGGTGTTTATGGATGGCTGTCAACTCCGGGGGTCTGATTGTAAATGTTCGAAATGGCCGAATTTTTAATGGAACGTCATAAAGTAATGACAAAAGGGTGGGTTTTCCCCTGACGCAAGGTAAAATGAAATTTCAGTCAACTTTTTTGTTATATATACTCTAGGTTCATAAATAAACCTCAAACTTAGAATTGTGTCATATTGAAATTATTTCACTCAAAAGATTCTCTCTTTTAATATTGCTTGTCGTGATTCTTTAATTTTATAAAATTGGAACTTTCTCAAACCTCAACAAAAATTAATGGAACAACAAACAAAAAAAAAATATCAAAAAATAAGGAAAAACTCTAAAGATATAATGTTATCGGGGTGATATCAGTCATAATTGTAGCATGTGTGACATTTAAATAAAAAAGTATTTAAGTTAATAATTATCAAATTAGCAAGATCATCTCCACATCAATTATATAATAATTACTTCATTAAAACGTGATTCGTTGTGACTTGGTTTGTATTCTCTAACCCTGCTCATCTGCGGTATCTTGGGCCCACTCAGATCAGTCAAAGGAACTTTTATTTTAGAAACTTCGTGGTTTCAGATCACCATCCGTCAGAATGTGTTAGTGCAAGTCGGTGATTACACACTGTCACCGGAGAAGCTTGAGGATTTGAGATATCCAGTAGATAGATGTTAATGCGCCATAAACACTTCAAAATGCGCTCCGTGGGATCTGTCACTAGACATATTTATTTTTTTAACCACAATAATGTGAAACCGCAATCTATCTAGAAAGTTTCCTTGAACAAAAACGTAATGATTATTTTTTTAGAAGTAATTCGAATGAAAATCTTATTATGTAAACTGTGTACCTATGGAAATATTTTTTTTAAAGATATAGATCCTCATTTATCCCCAAATAAATCAGCGTCATCTTTTAGAAATAGCTTTGCTTAAAATATCTTAAAAAAATCAAACCAATCATACTAAAATTAGAAGATTTTTGATATCAAGAGAGACAGCGGAGGAGTATTTTTCACCTTACGAAAGACAGTGAAAAGTACAATTTTTAATTCGATTAAGATGAAAGCATCCCCTAAAAGTAGGAGGAAATCTCGTACAAAGATTTATACACACGTATAAGTTAATAAACATATAAACAAATATACAGATGAAGTTAATAAAAGACTTAAAAATTCTTTGTCGGATATATTTTTCTACAGTAAGTACAAAGGAAAGTAAAGTGCTTACTGTCAAAAAATTGTCTATTTCTCTGTTGCCCACAGCATTGATGCTTTTTGATCATACCGCATCCGCTGTACACAATACGTATCCAAGTCAGGAGTTCCAAACTAATTCGTCTCGGGGCACTTTTTCCATCCAAAGATAATTGTGGTTGTTTACACGTGAACAAATTCTTTTATCGGCGTCTAATTGGCTTCGGAAATTGGTTTTCGTAATGCCACAGCATAGCCTAATGGTCAACCGGATAAGCATTCTATACCAGCTCCTATTACAATGACGTAAATGCCACTTTCGAGATTAACAATGGAGGTTGTACGTTTGATCATTGATGCGTGATGACACGGTGTTGTGAGTTTTCAGATTTTGTGTCAGGTTTATGCGATTGTGGGATGAGAACAGCTGAAGCATACTTACTACGTATTCAATTATGTAGAAGAGTACATTATTTTTTTTACAAAGGATTTGGTCCCTAGCTTAAACCGATCAGGCGGCAACATGTAAAATTATCACAGAATAACCATATAATATCATTGTTTGTTCCAAGAATTCTTTGCAATGTCGTTCTGAAATTTTAAAACAATGTTGTAGCGGTCAGAGAAAATTATTGCTCTTTAACGACGCACATCCGATACAGTGCTTACATGATAATTTACAACGATATCGACAATCTTGTTTGTAGAAAGTAGGTAGGTTATGAACATGAATTTGCGATTTAATTTTATTTATGTGTTTTTTTTTATCTCAGATCACATTATTTATAAGGAGATAATGGGATGTCTACCTATCCGGAAGACCTAAAATACTTGTCTTCATAATAAACTTAATGTTTATAGGAACCGGCGTAATCAGTGTTGCGCCTGTTAAAACACCTTAGTAAAACGCCTTTTTGATTTTTCTTTATAATATTTTTACGACCTATTAAAGAAAATATTGATACTAAACCTGATCTGACAAATATAGGAAAAGTTGCTTGTGCCTCTGTGTCGAGATCTGTAATAAAATACCATGCGACATGAAAATCCTAAATATGAACATGTTTAAAAATAAACTATATAAATGGCTAAATGGAAACAATTTCTATTATCTAAAAAGTTTTTCAATTAGGTATAATAATTAATGACATGTTTTAACTTATCATACAATTTTTATGATAAATGTATCTTTTTCATCTTTTTATCTGAAATTTAGAAATTTTGCAAATTAAAATAGGTTGACATTGTATATTTTAGTGACATAATATATATTAGGTAACTTTGACATTCATAATTCTATGGAAAAATGTTATAAGTAATGAATCTCTTCTTTTTTTCACAATTTTGTTTATCAAATAAGCAAAATCTCAAAATAATTATATTATTATACATACATATGGTATTTGCATGCTATTTTTAAAATGGCAAAAGACGTGCTCAATCCACTTTATGTAATAAAGATAATAATTTGAAAAAAAAACGTTGAGGCCAAGAATATTATGTCATTTTGTAATCCGCACATTACAGTGTTACAATTAACAAAAGCATAGTATTTCAAACTATGTACTAACAAAATGATTGAACTAAACTTCAAGTTGGTAGTAAAATAACTTGAGTCTAAAAAGTTAAATAATTATTTCATATTTAAAAAGAAGCTGTAAAGTGCTTAATTCCCCTAAATTCAGGCGCGAACCAGACTGGCAATGGCAACCGAGCGAGATCTTGCAATAAACAAGTTTTTTGTTTCGCATGTCCGCGTACTGTCAAATATATTACAGCCCGTGGCGTTATTTACGACCTCCGTCGTCCGCCCATACGTTATACTTAGTATCTTTGTTTGGACACAATAAGCAATATTTCTAAAGGGCCGCCATCGCTCGCAGCTGGTGATATGGGTTCCCAAATTGACATATTTAATTTGATCGCTACGGAGGAGGGTCCGTTTGTACGAGCCCCGTGTTTGACAGGCTTTAGTGTCAGATTAACATTAACGTTATGGACTTAACGTTGTCAATAAACTTGAAATACTATCGCTGGAAACTGCTCCTAAAACAAGCGTTGACACATCAAACGGTGCGTTCTTTTGGAACAGATCAATTTCTCCCTTTGAACTGTGTTCTAAAACAAAGAGAGGAAGCTCGTAAAGTGTGAGTAGTTTCGTATATGTCTGTGAAGTGCAATGACGGGAAAGGAGGTGCGTTGTAGAGACGTAATAAAGTGTAGTGTGAAACAAAAAGCCTGGAGTGCAGGCCAGGTAGACGCGCAGTCACGCTCGCGGCACGCTCAAAGCCGAGCCGTCATGGGTGGCGAGCCACCAACACCATCGCACGTCTCAATCCACACCCGGCTGCCGACCATACCGCCTTTCCTTTTTCCCCTACCGCAATGCAGCTATGTGTCGTTTCCGCTTTATTTTTTATAGCAACTCGCTGCAGCGGAGAGATATAACGCACCCGCTCTAACAAAGACTCAGGGTAGCTCTGTCCTTGTCGATCGCGCGCGGGGTGAGGGGCAGACGACGAGCTCGCTGCTGGTGGGGTTTCGTCTCGCACAGTCGCCTCGATCGCCTATCGGAACGCACACGTTTCGTTCAGTAACCCGCGCATCCGTGACATAGATAGTTGTGTTGCTAGAAGCGTGTCGTGACAACTCTGTGAAGTTTACAAGTGATCGTAAATATTTATCTCCAAATGGTGGTTCTGGAAGACGGAGGAATGATGACTACTAATCCTAATCAATATCTCCAGCCTGATTATTTGGCACCTCTTCCATCATCTGTAAGTACAGACATTTTTTTTTTAATAGGAAGGAATAAAAAAAAGCTTCATTTTGTATTTATTTATACTAATTTTACTACATTTTGTTTTTAATTATACTAATTTTCATTTCTTTTTTGTTACAGTTGGATGCGAAGAAAAGCCCACTTGCGCTTTTAGCGCAAACCTGCAGCCAGATTGGTGCGGATACAACTCCGTCCAAACCCCTGCTGCCACCGATTGACAAGAAGAAAGTGACAAGTGTTAATAGTGATGTTATTAGTCGTTCATCTCCGAATAGCGCGAGTAAATCGGACAAACCTCGTTCTACCCCGGACAATAAACATCTTGCGTTCAAACCATACGAAACTAATGTGGTTTCTAAAAAACCTGAGGAGACCCGCCCTTCCTCGAAGGCTAGTTCAGATAGTTCCGATGACAAGAAATCAGGAAAAAGTACACCGGGGCGTAAATCCACGCCACCGTCAGCTGAAAATGGGAAAAATAGTCCGTCGACTGAGGCAAAATCTTCGCCGACGGGATCATCCGGAACAAGTCCGATTATCCGATCGGGATTAGAAGTTTTGGGTCACGGAAAAGATCATCTTGGTGCATTTAAAAATTTACCTGGCCTTCCTGGATTTAATCCATTAACCGGTCTTTGCTGTCCTCCTGGTATGGAACAACATGGTAATCCTGCATTCAGACCTCCTTACGCCGGTGCTCCGTTCAGTGCTCATCACGCAGCTATGCTCGCTGCTGCCGCAGGGTTTCCAGGATCATCTCCAAATCCCTATCTCGGCTACGCCAGAGTTAAGACACCTGCTGGTGGTGAAACATTAGTGCCTGTTTGCAAGGACCCCTACTGCACAGGATGTCAATTCTCAGTGAATAACCACCACTTGCTAATGAGCAACGGATCGTGTCCCGCTGGTTGCACACAATGTGAACATCAAAAGTACAACTTAGCGATGGCAATGGCGCTTTCACAGCAAGGTGCCGCCGGCGGCGGTCTGCCGTACCCGCAATTAAGTCGCCCCTACGTGTGCAATTGGATTGTTGGGGAGTCTTACTGTGGAAAAAGGTTTGGAAACTCCGAAGAGCTGTTGCAACATTTAAGGAGTCATACAACAGATGGCACGACTCCTGCGTCCGTATCTTCAACACAGCCGTCTTTGTTGAATCCGCTGAATCCTCTTTTCACCACAGCTGGATTGAGAAGTGCTTATCCGACGGCACCACTTAGCCCACTTTCGGCTAGCCGGTACCATCCTTACTCAAAAGCTGCGTTACCGGCTGGTATTGGAGCTTCGCCCTATGGTGCCTTCAACCCCGCTCTAGGCCCTTTCTACTCACCCTACGCTATGTATGGTCAAAGGCTTGGGGCCGCTGCGGTGCACCAATAAACTAAATAGTGCAAATCTGGAACACTTTTGGACTGATTCATAATTTAATGTCGTGTTGTCCAATTTTCTTCTGTGATATTGATAGACTCTAAATCAAATGCGGCTGCTTGCCCATGACAAATTTAGTGATAGTGCAATCTAAGTATGAATAATTTATGTAAGTGAACTTGCCTACGGAGTTGCTTCTACGCGAGTTATGTCTGAGATATGTGAGGACTCTGTACAGCCAAATGATTTGTGTAAATAATAATATCTATGTTTAATATTAAATGAATTATTTCAAATATAATATCTACATCATAATTATATGTTGATTTTATTTGATATCTCAAAAAACCTTCTTAAACTGTTTAAACAGAAAACTAGTCAAGTAACCAAGTAGGTAGTAAGAATTGAAACATTTTTGAACACATTAAAATGTAAAAATACTAAAGATACAAAATCATTCAATTTAAAGAATCGTGATTTAACAATCTGTTAAATTGTCCGACACGAAATTAGAAATCAAATAGAGAAAATAAATTTATCAACGTCAACCGGCCGGCGCGCCGCTCCGCCACGCCGCGCCGTTTCCTCGCGAACTCGTAATAAAGCGAGCTGAGTGATTGATTGATCTGCCTCTAACACACATTAGAGATGTCAATCAACAAAATGTAAGCGTGATAAAACAAGAAGAAACCAACCACCCACACTCGAATGAAATACTCATTGAAAAGTCAAATGGAAAAGAAAAAAATATACCTAAGTCGTTAATAACGAAGCCGACGAGCTGTCAGCCGCGCGTTGGAATCAGGACTTTTTTTGTGATAAACGCTATTTTGATTAGGCACATGTCATGTGGAAATTCAACTGTCTTAAAATTGGCAAAGCGAATGTAAAAAATTAAACAGGAGCTAGAAAAAGAACGTCTAATTTTTCATTTTTATTAGGCTTGAGTAACAATATTATGTAATATGGATATGCGTTTATTCTTACCATAATGATAATCATATTTTGTTTTTCATTAGCGTTTCATTATTATCATATTCATAACTCCTTGAATACGAATGAGCTTAAGCCTTTTCTGCCTTATAAATAACGTTCTTGAGCTACTATTAAATTTCAATGTTGGATAAAAAGTTGTTCGTTCAAATCTTTGATTATGACATGAACGACCTATAATTAAGTATTCTGTTTGCATGAAATATACGCTTATCGAAATGAATTTTAATAAATTTAAGTAGTCAACTACGTTTTTCATTATGTTCTGAATTTTAATATCAACATCTAAATAATTAAGAAGACATTTATGTATACCTAAATAAAGTAGTCAGGGTGAGTTCTTTCATTACAAATTTTAAATATTTCATAGTCTTCAGGCATATCTTATTAATTGCATTCTTGCAATTACTAGTATTATTTTATATATTGATTATAATGAAATGTCGTAATTTTTATCAAAGAAACTCAATTGACTAATATTAGAGGCAAAGGAATAGTCTGATCGAAATATTCCTAATAATTTTGTAGACACAGGAACAACGAAACAAATTTATTATAATATACATATTTTCAAAACACACAAACTGCCAACAATAAAAAAGCAATTTTTGATGGCACTAAATATCTATTCTATCTATTTATTAAATAATACTGTTTTGACAGTGTTGTTAACTCACATGAAGTAAATATTACGACAGTGGTTCATAAATATACAAATATGTACTTATGAAGTAACTGGAAAGAACAAACACATTGGAATGATATTTTGCAAGAGTAAGGTAATAAAAAGTTTTGGCAATTTTAATGCAATAAAATTCAAAATAAAAAGTAGCACACATTCAATTTCTAAAAATATAACGCTTTAAATTCTGTTGTCTAACGACCCATTATCCACTGAGTCATACATTCGTAGAAACTATTTCTACAGCTTAAACGAACGTAAATCAACGATAATTAGGAAGTCATTCAAATATAGCTCACGGTTATTTGCATCTGAATAACAATAAAAAAACAACCGCTCATATTACATTTGAAATAAATTTTAAATAGCTTATTCATAATATTTAATAAATAAGCTATTCAAATGCTATTGAATAATGTGTCAATGATTTTATGATAACAGCGCCATTTATATTCTGATTGATTTATTTTAATGCGTTATTTTAGCCGTAAAGTCGACTATTAAGCATACTATAAATATACTGCGACACGACTTTGACATAGTTTTCATTGAAAGCGAAACATTGTGAAATGATACATCTAGCGCCATCTGTTGAAAACACTACGAACTATGTCATCTTCTCTTAGGCGTGTAGTGCTTGCTATGCAGTCGGACATTATTAACGTAAAATTAATTAACAACAAATTCATTGATCCTTTAAATAAAGCTTAGGGTTTTTATAATTCTACTCGCGAAATATCAGCATTTTGCTCATCTAATATCTATCGTTTGATAAAGTCAAACAGTTAATTCACTATTTCCAAAAGTACTCACCCTTACGATTGATCATTTAACTTGTTAATTTAAATTGGAAGAAAGTGTACAACTGCAAAAAAGTGGCATTATTATTTTTTTATTCTCCTTTCACCTTTACTCCTTACAAATGGAGTGAACAAGTGTTATTTAATAGCAGAATTTTAAATAAATTAAGAAATAATAGAACTTTCACGTTTCGTCGATGACATTTTTGTCATCTGTTTGACAGTTCCTACTTTTTCGAAATTAACACCTGCTCTCACCGCAACATAATTACACCTCGAGGCGAACAAAGCTAAATGTCAACTCTCCATTGGAAAAAAACGACAAACTTTACCATTTACATTTTAAATGTATTAACGCGATTATGTGATTAATAGATGCATTAAATGTTGAAGAAAAAGTATAAATCTTATGATATTAATTGAGATAATAATGTAGGTTTTATTAATGTGCGAGACGGGCCCGCCTTGAAATATCGCTGCAGCTTCATACAAATGATCTCTTACGGCGAGATTACCTTTGACAGATGCGTACACAAGATTGATGCCACGCCACGATGTAATCCGTGCAGCGAAATAACCAATTACGATTAGCATAAACATAAGGTGAAGTAAATTAACATATTATCAACGGATGAATTATGCATGCCGGGGTATTATAGACCCGCACATCAAATTAGAGGGTTATATTGCCCCTCAACACGGGGCATTGTTGTCGAAATCTCTTCACTGACGTGTTTAGTGATTATGTAAATATGGCCGTACCTGGTTTCGTTTTGTTCACATTCGCTAGTGCAATGTTTGAACAGCGCCCGTGACTTGAATGTAACCCTCAAATGAAGCGGAAGGGTCTATTGTGCCCGCACCAAGATTTTGACAATGTGCAACCGAATGAATTAGTGATAAAGATCTAGCGATTAAATTACTGTGAGGCAAGTATAACAGTTCATTGTCATGTCAGTTTTGACAATTATGGTACGAGCTTTTATTATTAAAAAGGACCCACAGTTTTGTAATGGATTCCATTCAATTCATGCGAGAATAGTTTCCCATTCGTTATTAATATTCGAGATCTTATAAAAAGGTTGTATGTTATTGTTGTAGTTATTACGCTCACAGATCATTTTGTAATTTATATCATCCATATTCAATTTATCTTTAATCTTAATATATATAAATCTCGTGTCACAATGTTTGTCCTCAATGGACTCCTAAACCACGGAACCGATTATAATAAAATTCGCACACCATGTGCAGTTCGATCCAACTTGAGAGATAGGATAGTTTAAATCTCAAATTATGGTCGCAATTTTAATTTATTGCAAATTATTACTTTTGGGCGGTACGAAGTTCGCCGAGTCAGCTAGTTTTATTATATTTGACTTCGTAATGATAAGTTACATAAAGAAAAAGAGAAATAAAATATCTAACTTTTTATTCTATTCTGACGTTCGAAATGTTCAAATGTCAATGCGGTTTTAATTCTGTCAAAATAATCATGTAACCAATGAGTAATAATAATTCAGTAGAATAAAGTCATTGATTTTATAATAGGAAATTTTGTAATTTAGTTTGATTTATAACATCGTGTGATTTGACAACTCGATTTAGAGTTTTATTGAAATTTATCATCAGCCGCGTCATAACGTGTGAGGCGGGTTTGTTACGTTTTCTAAAATATTGTGATTGTGTGAAGCATTGGCTAGTTACGTCATGTTCGTGAATGAGTGCTGACAGTAGAAACCAGTGGAAAAGACTTTATTGATTTATTGTAATAAGCATCCCCTCAGCCTATTAATGCCCCCACTGTTGGGGAACAGGCCGTCCCTATAGATGGAGTAAGGATATTAGGCCATGAGCCACCACGCTTGTCGAGTCGAGTATGACTCGGTGGTTGCTAAAGACTGTAGATGCAGACGTGACCAATGACTTAACTTGCCTTCCGAAGCACGGAGTAGCATGAATGAGTGCTGACAGTAGAAACCAGTGGAAAAGACTTTATTGATTTATTGTAATAAGCATCCCCTCAGCCTATTAATGCCCCCACTGTTGGGGAACAGGCCGTCCCTATAGATGGAGTAAGGATATTAGGCCATGAGCCACCACGCGTGTCGAGTCGAGTATGACTCGGTGGTTGCTAAAGACTGTAGATGCAGACGTGACCAATGACTTAACTTGCCTTCCGAAGCACGGAGTAGCTAGTAATTATTTTTGGGTTTAACATCCGATGTCTAGCCATTACGAAAGTTGTTTAAATTATACGATCGCAGACTGAACGCGCTAACCGCTTGCGAAAAATTTACTGACGAGCTATAACAACACCTCTCGTTGACGTATGTTGTATTACTCACTACTGTACAAGTAAAAATACTTGAAAACAGCAAAATTTCTGACAGACCCTGTCGCCTCGCTACTTTCCAATCATCACAGCAATTAACGTAGTTTATAAAATGTTCGACATAAGTATCACCATTCTGTCGAATTCATAAAAGCACTTAATTACGAAGAAAATAAACCATTCTGTGATAATAATTATGTCTGCGATACCGACTTCAATTATTATCGTGTTTTTTGTTTGTTTTTAATTGTTTCGGAGAC
This sequence comes from Chilo suppressalis, assembly GCA_902850365.2. Taxonomy (NCBI): domain Eukaryota; kingdom Metazoa; phylum Arthropoda; class Insecta; order Lepidoptera; family Crambidae; genus Chilo; species Chilo suppressalis. Next base: position 24,567,163 of record OU963901.1, on the reverse strand, counting down.
AAAGTTGGTAATTGCAGTTGGAATATTATTTAAGGTGAAATTTAATTATTGCGACATATGACACTATTGATAAAGAAACAGAGGCGATTGTTATGATGAGTAATATATATCGTGGCTCAAGTCAAAAAATAACAGCGTGCAGTTAAAGAAAACATTGCACATGAACAATAAATGAAAAAAAAATGGATGCGTGTAACTTATGTACGCGCGTGAGAAGTTATACTTCTTTAGCATCATTAAAAATATTTTTTAATTGCATGCAAATAATTAATAATTACAATAAAATAATAAAAGGACTGGAAAAGGATAGTTAACACAGTCAATTAAGTTCAGTTTTAATTTGAAAAATTAAATAAATATTCAAAATATTCAATTAAAATCACTACTGAATTTAAGTTATTAGTCCATATGTAATTATTAGCACTTGTAAGTAACTAAAACACGTTGTGTCTATATAGAAACTAGAAACATGTGGATAAATAATATAAATATGAAAACAGTGATCAGAGGCGACGAGCGTGCCAACATTGTTTTTGACAACGCGATCATCTTATGGAGCTCCGAAATTTCACTCACATGATTTTTTCATAACGCGCCCGCGGCCAACTTCATGCTGTTACTTTTGGGTTACAGTGATGCGCGCGCATCTAAAAATTTCACTCTCATCATTTTTTCATAACGCGCCTTAAGAAGTATAACTTCAAAAAAAAAAACAGTTATTTGATAACCATAACAATATAAATAATAATAGAAATGGATCAAATAATCCCAGTTACAAGACAGGAAACGATACATCATCTTTCACCGAATGGCGACTGTACTTTCTCGGATGAATCACAATTGCGACTTTTGGTAAAAAATATTTACTTAAAAATCTATCAGTTCAATAAACAAAACTTGATATAAGATTCACAATCTATTAGAGAACATTGAACAGTTTATAGTAACTTGAGGTGAAGTTGACTAAACAATATACATTTCAGAAGGTCTGCCCATTGAAAGCGGTAATCACTTACGCTATGACAATAGTTTGTTTGGCTTCCTCGGTTTAGTTCCAAACTGTCGAATTCATTGAATTCATGTTTCAACTTTGACTGGTTAGCGATTAAGTAATTTGACACTTTTTGGGTAACCCGATGGAATCCTTGACCATGTTTGATATAAAAAAAAATGGGTGCGTGTACTTATGTAGGCGCGTGAGAAGTTATCCTTCTTTGGCATCGTTTAAAATTAGTTTTTAATTGCATGCAAATAATTAATTACAATAAATTAATAAAAAGTCTGGATAAGGACACAGTCAATAAAGTTCAGTTTTAATTTGAAAAAATAAATAAATAATCAGAATATTCAATTAAAATCGCTACTGAATATAATTTATTAGAACATAATAATATGTGATTTGCACTTGTATGAAATTCAAACACGTATTCCGAATATACAAACTAGAAACATGTGGATAAATATTATAAATATAAATACCTATAACTGTTACTTTATTACAAAAAATCAAGATGTGGTTTTTGGTTCTACTACACCAATGGTCAAGAGATGGCGCTGTAGTCTCCTGAATCGCGCTTTGGTTCCGTTGTTCCAGATTAATAAATACTTTTGATAGGCCTTCACAATGCAGTCGTTAGCACCCACTTAATAGAGATTCTATTTCTATTTTGTTGGTAGATTTTCTTAATGTGCGGTAAACACAAAAGTAACGCATGAAGTTGGTCGCTAAAGCGACCAACTTCATGCGTTACTTTTGTGTGTGTTTGTGTGCATGAAGTTGGTCGCTAAAGCGATCAACTTCATGCTGTTGATAATTTGTGTTACAGTGATGCGCGCGCATCTTAAAATTTCACTCTCATCAATTTTTCATAACGCGCCTAAAGAAGTATAACTTCAAAAAAACTTTTGATCGAATCCGCCATATTTTTTTGGTATCCACCTAATACTAAAATTTTAAAAAAGATAGTGCTGGTGATGATGAACTAACTATCTTCAGCTTCATGAATACATGGAACACTTTTGACACCTAATTTGTTAATATCACATTTCAAAACATATAGGCATTTTTTTGTTTAATCGCTGAAGTCTTTACTGAACACCAGCCGCAACACTTGATTTGTGTTTGTTACAACATATGTCTAGACATTTTACAATAAAAATTGGTACCTATTGTAATAACAGTACACGAAACAATATTAATTATGCCACATTGGAAAGAAAACTCTTAGTAACACAAAAGACTTTTTCAAATAATTAAATGACATTTGGAGTGTACAATTGGAACCGTTTAAATATAATTATTGCAACCGCAAAATAACGTCACAGATCAGTGTAGAATTTATGACTTTTATCGTCTTCATAGAAATAACTATTGGATTGGATTAATGTTTGATCACGGGTTTCGCACCCAACCAACTCACCCATTTTATGAAATTTTCAGGTGTTTTAAATATTTGCGTTCAGGAAAACCCTGTGAAAAATATTAATCGAAGGAATTTGATTAGGGCTCCGGGTAAGGTTTAAAATCTACAGAACTTTTGCTTTTTATCTCCAAAAATAAAGTTTTCATCCTAGCTTTGCAAAGGTTCAAGTTTTAATATTATTTAAAACATACAAAATGATTTCCATAATCAAGTAACTTTATTTGCAATTATGAGTACAAGTAATTTATTTGCATAAACATTGTGACTAACATATATATGAATATTCGCCTTACAAGCAAAACGCTGTAGGTAGTATGCGTTTTGCTAGTAAGGCGAATAAGTGTTGTTATTTATTTATTGCAGGTGCACAGTTCGTCGTAATTATTAAATTTACAATTATTGGAGTTAGAAGCCAGACACGAACATCTCTCATTGTGCTAAATACATGAATGTGTATGTGTGTGTAGTATTGTGAAAGCAAATAATGTAAAAATATGTTTTCCTTAAAGTTTCCATAGCACCAATTATTAGTTTGGTTACCAAAGCAAGATCGGTAGCTAGGTTATACAATAAATTCATGAGCTAGGTATCTACTGTTTTGTCAGGTACATAGCCATTAGCCATACGTCAACTTACTACAAACTGTCAAAGTAAATGACTTTGGAACCTGTCACTCAGCACCAAATATAGAATATTTGATGTGAATGGATTTGAGTTGGTCTCTATAAGTATTATACAGCAGGTTGATAAATAGTCTTTATAACAGCAGTGCTATTTTGTAAGAACAAATTCACTTTCCACCTCGAAATCCGCGGTATGAATAAAAATTATAACACGAATTTCAAATAAATTTCAAATCACACCGGCGATTCACAATCGTGAATTGTGAATCGTTTGGTTACTAAAGCAAGATCGGTAGCTAGGTTATACAATAAATCCATGAGCTAGGTATCTATATCTAGCTGTTTTGTCCGGTACATAGCCATTAGCTATACGTCAACTTACTACAAACTGTCAAACACCGGCGATTTAAAATTCACGAGTAAGAACAAAATCACACACAAGTGAGATTGTTCTTAGGCTACTACTACTTCTTTGCACTACTGTACTTATTTCTATCTACTCTTTTGTTTTAATGAAAAGTATTTCAAAACCACAAAGAAGTCAGTCAAAATAACACTACCTTTTGGTGGTGTTGTGTTTCTGTCAGCGAGTAAGGTTCCAGGGCTACACATCAGGCATTAGGTCAGGATAGGCAACGTTGTGAGTGATATTTTTGGTAAAGCAAGCGAAACGCTTGTTTGCCGCCCTTTTAATATAAAAAGTCCACTTTTAGGCTTGCAGAAGGTAATAGAAAGCTATAAAAATATGTGTTTTCATGGAAAAATTATGATAAGCAGTCAACATATGACGCTTATGCTACCAAAGATTTATTACTCTGGTGTTGCCTTCTCTGTCTCCATTATCTTCATTGAATAATACAAATCATTTGACCAAACTGACATTGATATTTTACCAACCTTAATTTCTATAGTTCTAATTAACTTTGGACTTTTGAAAGAAAGAAAGAAAAAATATTTATGCAGTACCCATTTTGATAACATACATTACATACACAAGTAATATACATGGTGCTGAAAAGGTATCTACTCAGCATAATGTCGGAGCATCTAACGATGCTTCGACGCTGGTCTTCTGCAGATACCTACTAATATTAAGTGAAGGTACCGCTACGCGCAGAAGTAAAATTTAATTATAAGTCTTCAACTGTGGATAATATATAATGGGCAAAAATAATCTATAATGGAATGGAACGCAACACAATATAAAATAGAAGCACAGGGACATATACATGCATATATCTACACAAATACCACATATACGTATATTATGCACGAATGATTAATACATATGAAACAATAAATATGATTACATACAGGTTTTAATAAGTGTCCTTTTGCATTTTAAGTAAATAATATAATCCTTATATTTATATTTAAACGTACGTATCGTGGCACAATCTTTGAAGGGTGGAGGGATATTGTACCAGCACCTCGTAGAGGAGTAGCGAAAACTCCCACAAAATGCAGCTATGTTATGACTCGGACAACTTAGAAGAGAAGCCGTTCTAATACGGTTGGAAAAATTTTAGTTTTCTTTTAAAAAATTGAGATCATGAAATATTGACGTAGCCAGTAGAAGAAAAATTTAAACAATAGTTTAATTTCCTTTCCATTCTACCTAGTCTGGAAGCAACGACAAGATATGGAATGTATCAGCTGTTTTTCTGCACAAATAGTGCAAGTCTGTTATTAACCGACAATATTATATTTTAAACTGTTACATACGTACTTTAATCTCATCTTTGACATAATATAATAAACTTAAAAAAGCAACTGTCGAAATGACCGGTCGCAGGATAACCGGAAATGCATTATCACAAGATCCTCCTTGCTTCGGCAGGCATATTAGATGATGCCGTTGGTTCTAGCTCAATTTGCAGTCACTGGACTCACCAATTCGTAAAAAATAGGTCCACGTAGTGGGTCATGACCTATTCTTTTTATTCCAATCACTGGGAAGGCCTATACTATAGCAGGGAGAATATTGATATAAATTTGTTGAAAGCAACAGTAATTCAGTTTGTAAAGACAAAAATTATTTGTACAATTTGGAAGCATAACTAGAAACTCTTTTGAATTGAAATTGTTGGTCAAAGTCTTCATGCAAATGACTAAGTGTAGTGTAAAGTTTAATGCATTTGTTTTCGTGATAGTTAGTGGATAGTGGACTAAAGATTAATTATATCACATAATTTCATTGCGATATTCCACGCTATACCATAAATTATACAATCCTTGCTCGAAGCACTTTAATCTGCAATCAAGTATAATGAAACAATAGTGCAATTTCTTCATCTGCCGTTTCGCACGGCGCATTTACTATGATAAATGGCGCAATAGAGCCACAATTTGAACCATAGCTCCCGAGCCAGGATACAATATTTTATGTTGACAGACACAACAACGTTTATACGAGCATTTATTCCTCGCGTCCCGTATTTTATTCGCTTTATGACGGTCTTTCACAACCACTCCAATGTCGCATTTGAAATGTTGCGCCAGCGAAGATTAGTACTTATCGCTTCGCGTTAGGGCTGCTCCTTATTCCTCGCAAACGTAATACACGATTTGTCAAACAGTAATAGTCGTGGATGCCGGTTGTATGTTTGTTAGTATTTTATTTCGGGGCGTTCTCGCATCATAAAATAATGGCGTAATGCAGTGTTGTAAATCAATTTTCCTTTTGAACGATGACGTTTATAATGAAGGCCGGTAGTATAGAATTAGTTTATTATTATTTTTTCGGCTCCGACCGGCGGGCGGCGTGTGATTATTATCGCTGCGACTGATTAATAGCTCACAGCTACAAAAAAAGTATGACTGAGAATTTCATGATTCATAATGTTAATTAATCGTAAACAAGCGAACGGCTGACAATCAATTTTAACAAACACAACTGAGCGATTTCTTTTGTGTGCCTTTCAAACACCGTTTAAATAAAGTATACGCCATGCCATATTAAAGTAGTAATAAATTGTCATTTCATTCATTACTTTTCAGATTAGTATCAGGCAGAAAGGGTCAGTTGTGCCAAAGCTGTCAAAATTGCGAGTCAGTGGCGACATCTACTCGAAACGAATAAGCTTGGGAGAGTTGTATGTTTATCCCTGCGACAATGCTGCCTAAGCCCCAGCGAATGCTCCCCAGACGTGAATTGAAATAAAAATGTATGAGTGCTCATCCCTGCATCAGTTGTTTAATAAAACAACATAAGCCCTACCGGAGCCGGGGGCGCGGTACTTGAAAGCCAGCTCTCGGCGAGACATACTGTATCCTACTTCAAGCAGGGTTGGAGCAAGTAACAATAATAAATTAAGGAAAGTAAGTGTAAAAACAAAGTAATATTGTTATTGTTAATGTCGACAATTGAAATAAAAATAGGATGTTGGCATGTTTCTATGTGTTTTCCTTAATTTGTGGATATTTAGTTAACGAATACTGTATTGTTAACGACTTTACACGCTTTGGTAATGATTTTGTTCAAATAACTAAGTAGATTTTTTTTCTCAGTATTCAACATATTTCTAAAGGTTTCTTTCTTATCATTCTATCTTACGCAATGGACATTAGGAAATCACAACTTAATCACAATCAAAAAATGATATCAAATTCAATGCTTTTATGTTGGAATCGTACAGCTAAACATATTCAGATTTTCAGAGTATTTCTCGTTATTGTTATTTTTGTCAACCCTACTATGTACACGACTCATCCCGCGAACTCATCGTAAATACGTAACGAGACGTCCCGACATGGCCGCTACCAAGCTGTTGAAGCCACTAGTTGAACCAAGCATTAACTGCTTGGATAATGTATGACCGTCGAAATATTCCAAAAGAGTACCCATTACCCTGTATTTCATTGAAATAATTTGTTTTTATTTTAAAGGTTTCATTAACAACGGTTTAATTTTATGAACTTGTTTGATAACTCTTTTCAGGGAAAGGAATATGTCCTTTTTATGTCTCTATAAAATACTGAGCAGACATTCGGGCTACGAATAAAGCAAGCTTTATAATCAAACCGTAATTCTATCTGACGCAAACCGAACCTAAAGCGTGGCGCATTGATCAAAAGCAACACGTTTTAATTTATACGACTATTATTCGTAATAGAAAATGTCTGTATGCTGCCCGAGTGAACCGGAGTACCGGGCTGTTCATAAATCTTCATTGCGTCCCGATGACACGCCACGACACGTCTACCCGCTACCGCGCTACCGTACCACCCTAATGCATTAACGACCTACATCACTCAGCTCCCGCTCCGCAAATATAAGCCCTAAAACGATTAATCAAAAGCTCAATTTCGCCCAATATCACCAATCTGGAACTCCGTCACATTTCACAGTGGCGGCAACTTTTCAAAACTGCTCGCCACCAGTGGATACTGAAACGACACATCCAGCAATAAGGTCTTATTTGAGTTACGCCGCTCCAATTAGAACTCTGTTCTTTTCGTTAGACTCGTGACGGGTACGTGACAGAAGAGCATTAGGAAAACACTCTCAACTGGGAAAATTGAACCTTCCCCGGTAGTCGCAAGTCTGATAATATATTGTGAGGGATTATAACTGTGGCGACAACATTATCCTTCTGTGACAAGTAACGTCAGGCTGTCGATCATTATAATATATGTGCTGCGCTGTCAGCTGTCCCAACGTATGAATGATTCACTCTGTGATAAATTTTAGCTTATGATTACCTTTCAGACACATGTCAATATGTCTGTTTACGTAATTACAAGCTCTATAAGCGAAGGCTTTCAGACTGTTTATGATGAAACTGTATGCGGAAGCTATGCTCGTTCGTTATTTTGACGTGTGCTCTTTTGGTCTAAGTATTCGAGAATGATTATGATATATAGCTTAACGGTTCGAGGGAATGATATATTGCAGCCATACTGTGAATGTAAATATGGAGGAGGCAATTTATTCCACTGCTTTCTTCATTAATTCTCTCGTTTTATTAACAAATTGCTTCGGTTTGGTTACGGAATAAAAATTTGATTCGCCAGCATCGAGCCATCGATTATAACATTAATCTGTTGGTGGATATATTTTTTGAGTAACTTAAGTCAATTTTGATGTACAAAACAAATGTGAATAAAATTTACTGACGAAAATAATTTATGTTGCAATAAATATTCATTTACGACGAATTATCAATGTGAGCATAACTAATCATTGCCTATTCCATATTAAGTGAATATGGAAGTATGAAATTGTACAGCAAATACAACACATTGAAAACTGTAGCTAACCGGATCAAAATTACCAATCACTGACATTTATAATAAATTTCGCAGTCAAACATTCTAAACAAAAGTTTAAGTATTCCTAGAACATTACTTATCGATTAACTTTCAGTAACTGGACTAGGTTTCAAGACGTCTCAACGTGCTGATGACGACCCAAATGATCCGAAGTTATTTGTGCACGAAATGAATATCATTCAAGGGACGAATCGTGCAGAAAGTTTTAATTGAACAATCTTTGGGAGCACCTCGTCTGGGTAGTAACGGGCATTAGCGCGAGAGATCAACTAAGATGGAATCAGATCCAACATATATTGATAACTTTTAAAATAATAATGACCACCGTAACCTCAAATCATCATATTACGATAAGAGACACATTCATGGAAGTTCAACTTTTTTATTTGCGAGAAATAAAAAAACATGACAATCAAAAGTTTTACCATTATAAAAAAGTATGGTTTCATGTTTCAAAGACCTGCTATTTATGAAATTATATATAAGGAGAAGGAAATTACCGAGTGCAACGTTTAAGCTGATGTAAATGAAGATAATCACAATGTTGTAGCCATAAGATTGCGAGGTCTTGACACCCGTACCTCGTTTAGAAATGTTTAACGACCGCACCGAGGAAATTATTGAGCCGCTTGACATGTTTAACACAATTTGTTGAAACAATAATAGCACGCCAGTCATCGTTACAATGCGGGTTACATAAAATAACTCACTTTATTGAGCCATTCAGAAGTTAACAAACAGCGGCCTTTATTGAGGAATTTCATCAAAGCTAGTGCACATTCTAGATTAATACCCTAATACACAAAGGTTAAAGCATCGAACAAATCAACGCCACGTAACAAATGGACCGATCAGGGAACAAATGATGCCGATATAAAATACTATCCCAATTATTTGGGACAATTCATTAGAGAGCCCCTCGACGCTTTCCGATTGCCGCGATCCGTCACACCGTTCGCGACAGATGGGGATCTATCCCGTATGGAGTGCCAGCAAGAAATGGGCTCAGTAAATCAAGCGCTGGCCGACAATCCCGCGCAGTCGCCGTCGATACATCAAGTGTAATGCCTCGGATACCGCAGCCAGATAATCGAATGTGAGCATCGACTCGTTACGCTGGAAATAAGATGAGGTTTGCGACGGCTTCCGTCTAAAATGGCCTAACGTGATACTCAATAGCTTTGATAAACGACAATATTGACAAAGCCTACATTTGTTATCTCGAAATGTTAAGATTTGACATGCTCGCTAATTGCTCGGGTAGTTGAAAATCTGATAATGCTGCTGGTAAAGTCCAAATTCCCATGGCACTCTGAATCAGATGTCGCCGAGGCTCGAGTGCTGATAGATCTGTAAAGTTTGCCGCGGACAGGAATATATCGAGTGGTTGCCTCCGTTCGGCTTTATTTATACATAACATCTGTTTGAAGTTGAATCTACCGGCGCGGACGGGGAGCGCATTACCGGAGATTTATTCCGCGTCTTAATTGTGAATCGATGGGTTAATGAAGATAAAACCCGCGGCTGTGTTGTAAATTAGCTCGCGTGTCGACTCGTGGCTCCGATAAAGGCCTTCTTTATTGCTTTGTTTGTTTTCTCGGACCGTACTTCAAAGGCAACTGAGATAAACTTAAGTTTTATATGAACCTATTTATTCGTCTGCTTCGAATTGTAATTTCTGCATCGTATGAGCAATTTGAGACGCAGATGGAAATAGGAAGCCGTGAACGCGAATGACAGCTCAAAGATAAATAGCGGCTGAGGCGAAATTAACGATGCGTCGTCGCTTGCCGTAATTAACTAGGCTACTTATAAATCAGCTGCAACCTCGGTCGCTCGTAACAATAGCAGCAAAGTAAGATAAATCGATAAGACAGCTCTACTCATACAAGTCGATATTGACAAGTGCGGTGTTCTTTGGTATCGTTCAAATTTGGTGGCATCAACAGACACAGAGGAAACTCAAACCTACACTTTCCGTTACGAACTAGATGAATCGATATCCGTTCGCTAAGACTTTCGTTACTCTGTAGCATGTCGGAACGGTATTGTAACTGAGTCGGGACAGGGGTTAACCCCTCGCGGTCACACACTCGCGTCTAATGGTCGTGATTCGACAAGTACAAATGGCCCCTGTGACAAATGGCCTGAGGACGACCTCGTGTCGAGCGGCGCGTCGTAAGTTCACAAGATAGACAAGCCAATATAGAACTTACTGGTTTACTTTTCGTTCCGTGATATTGTATGAGTAAATATACGTGTTGAGACTAAAACTACAGACTTAATTTTTATATTTAATGAAGAATTTGGGAATATCACAAAGTACGTGGTTAAGTAAAGGAAATATTTCTTAACGCGTTGTCAATAAAGTTCAATCTGCATTGACAGCACAAAAGTGCAAACGGCAAATGATAAGTGAATGTGGAAAGTGTCGATCGCTTTCTCGTTCACCCTGTGATAGCGATCAAAGGTCTCTCCAGTGAGGATTCGCAAAGGCACTCACACAAGACGGGTAGAGGAAATGGCGAATGTTTTTCGAGCGGCCATTTCCCTTTCGGCAGTTCATGCGGTGTCAGATCCGGGGTTATGAGCCGCCGGTGATTTACGAATGGCTCACCGCTGTATCGAGGGTTCCGGTATAATACAATATTACTCTACACATGATGGACGATGTATGGATGACACGTTGCCAACTTACGTTATTGGTTTTGTGAAATATGATATTTTTTTAGATCAAGGAGTTGTTCTATCCGCGAGCCATTAAGAGGTAGGCGAGGATAAATCTCTTGGCGATGTAGATGCGAGCGATCTGTCTTCTAATGAAGAAAAGTGCGCCCCCAGGATGCTTTATCGCCGATCTGTGTAATTAAAACGTTACCCGGAGGAAATGTGCGGTAATAACAATAAATCTAAAGCGCTCGTAACTCGAGCGGTGTCGAGACGGGACGTTAGTAATTGCGCCATTTGTGGATTGGACGAGGATGTGGTGTGCACGTGAATATTTGATGACGGCTAATGAATCAAAGGTCCCTCCGGCGGCGCTAAATGAATCCTTGGGCTGTCCAGCCTGTGTCAAGCTGTGCGAGTGAAGTACGGGTGATATTGTTTTGTAGGCTAAATATGAAATATACAACTCTTTGAGTATATTATTTATACGTCTAGATAGATCAATCCAGATAAACCAAGCAAAGAAAACGGCTCGAGTTTCGCGCAATGTGTGCGTGACTCTAATTTCAGATTTCTACTAAAGCAGTCAATGTGTGCGTGTGTAGGGACGAGCTTATCTACCATATGTAGTAGATATTTTTTATGCCGCTTCCATACAGTTAATACGGAATCTAGTGAGTATATAATCAAAGATTCTACTAGAGACTGTAGACACAAGACTTCTGAACTAAAGAAATAAACTTATATAAATAAATATTTATATAAATTTATTTCTTTAGTTACACCATCTGTGAACACATAAAACTTAAGAAAGAAAATTAAAAGTGTATAAATATCTGATGCGATTAAATAATGACATTTAATATAATCTCTTACGGTGTTGGCGTACTTTAAAATCTGAGATGACAATATGATCTCAAAACGATGAGAATTATGAATAACACTTTCATGTCCAGAATGCTATGACGTCACATTCACCATCTTAGATGTTGTCAGTCCCTCGTTGTTTACAATGTTTCCGAGACTACTCTCTGTGTCGTGAGGCTTTTATTATCTATGCGGGAAAGTTGACAATAGTTAATTTTTTCTAGGGTTTCAGAGAAATAAGAACTTACAAATCTCCAATGACCCGCCTTCGTTACACACCTATTTCATTAATTACATGAAATATCTCCCTAAACTTCAGTGACTACATTGTGAAAACATCAATTTATAGAGATGTTTTGTCTAGCTCTCGGTCTGACTGTAGTCTTTGTTGCTCGTACTTAGAAATGTCAATTAAATTTAATGCTAGTCAAAGTGACGCGTTGTTTTATTCTATTGCTATTGCAAAGAAACATTCAGCCTCAACTAAGGCCGCGTTGTTCTATCTATAGCTATAGATAAAACAACACACTTAAATTTGACTATAGTTATAATGAGAAGCTCAATGGCGCAGGTGGTTAGCGCGTTCGGCTGCGATCGTTGAAGTTAAGCAACATTCGCAGTGGTCAGTCATTGGATGGTTGACCAAAAATCTCGTGTTCCTCCGTGCTTCGGAAGGCACGTTAAGCCGTTAGTCCCGGCTGCATCTGCAGTCGTCAGCACCAGCCAATGCGCACTGGGCCCGCGTGGTGGATCATGACCAATCTTCCAATTCGATCCATAGGGAAGGCCTGTACCCCAGCAGTGGGGATATATTAATATCAATAGGCTGATGATGATGATAGTTATAATAATAGTAGAGAAAAATTACAATTTGTAAAAATTTGACACATTTACTATGTATTTGACGTGACATTAACTATAGTCAAATTTAACTATAGTTGAAACAACGCGGCCCTAATCGATACTGAATTCCTCAATATGGTTCTGGGTTTCTCATTACCTGTTGCGTTTTATTGAATACCCACTATACAATTTAAAACAGAAAGAAGCTCGTAAAACTTACTCAATATTGTTATTATACACATTACTAAAACATGCTCGAGCATAAATTATTAAGATACCAAGGATGAATGTTTGTATTTCTCCCAGATAAAACCTATATACCACTTGCAATATATTTTACTTTAACGTTATCTGTAATCAGTTAATAACTACGTGTCGAATTCAATGGCCCAGCATTTATTACGGGATATTCACAATGATAAAGTTATGGCCGTTGTAACTTTATAATAATATTGTCGAGTTATCTTATAAAGCGTTTAACGCTCCAGTCTGTAGGTGTGGACTGCCCAACAAATTTATGATCGCCGGTTAGTGTTGCTTGCATTCGGTGAAATATGACTTTTTTTAAACTTACAATATAAAACTACCTATATCATTGCCAGAAATCTTCATCTTATTTGTTTTTAAATTTTAAGCTTCATTTGTTACTAATAACATAATAAATATTTATCACATAAGTACTTGAAATTTTCAACATTGTGAAAAAATAATAGAAATGGTATTTATTTACCGTTTTAACCATAGATTTCTTAAATATTATAATTATAAATCATGACAACATGAAGTATACAGATACGTTTTTAAATTAAAATAACATGCTTTTAACCTTTTTAATTGTTTTTACACTGAAAGATGTTTTTTATTTTGTATGTAAGCATCAACAATAGGGATGATGACTATTTTTTTTTCTTCGTTTATCAGGTAGATTATTAAAAAGTATTGGACACGTATTTTTTCTTTTTTCACATAATATAAACATTGCAGAGATATATTGATTTGAAAAGTCGCATGACGTCACGTTTGAGTACACTTATAAGTGAAAATTCACTCAAAAGTGACGTCACGAGCCCCTACTCCCAAACTTTGACGCGCTATAACTTTGTCATTTTTTGGTTGATTGCCCGAAGAAAAATACGTGTCCATTATTTTTTGATCATCTAACTGACGGCCTAAATAGAATTTCGTTTACTGTATCCCGTCATCACCCCTATTGTGAATTCAAATTTTCGCATGTAATATATGGAATTACCTAGTCAGTTTGAAAAAAAAATTATATCAAGGATGAACTATAGCAGTCATGACCGTCACGTTTGTTTGTTTTCACAGACATGCCCACAAAACAGGAATACACTTATTTTTCTGTTATTTATTATTGTTATGACGACAGCGAATAAATATAAGATCATTAATATGTAGAATTATAATTGCTCTGGCCATATTTGTCGAAGAACCGATAACTGTTGGGGTAGACGAGTTCTGGAGTGGAGACCGCGTCTAGGCAATCGTAGTGCAGGACGTCCTCAGGCGCGATGGAGTGTCGATTTGCGCAAGGTGGCTGGCAGAAGCTGGATGCGAGTAGCCCAAGATCGATCTGAGTGGCGTGCATTTGCAGAGGCCTATGTCCAGCAGTGGACTAAGATAGGCTGTTGATGATGATAATTGCTCTTTGTCTAATTTGTTACAATTTATAACAACTCGTGGAAACTAAAAAGGACTTTAAAAATCGACGTCAGCATTTTATTGAAAATAATTAGAGAGATTTCTGTTTTGTGAAAAGAATTGATGATAAATTTCATAATCAAACTTTTTTATATCTATTCAGTTTGATATTACCATAGAAGTTTTAATAACAAAAAAAAATATTAAATTAGCAAAGAGGTTGAGTCAGATAAAAATTTATGAAAAAAACGGACAAGTGCTGTGCACATGCGATAGATGTGAAACCTTCAAAAATGGAAACGTGTAAAAATCCTTCATGACGAGGTACGTCTTAAAGACAACACCTGTGTTTAAATTCAACTCTCAAAGTAAAAATTAAATATTAAATACTATTTAAATTGTTTCGAAAAATTGCTCAGGATCGAACCACCGATCAGTTTGTGTCGACCCCAAGACCGTTACCGTTTGGCTATCCATCTCTTATGGTAAATGGCTTTCGTTTCATCGAATCTCAAATCACAACGGTGCTAAAATGGTTTCCACTTCAAAAATAATGTTTACCTTAATTAAAGTAGCAATCAGGCCATGGTTTTTTGCTTACAATTTCTGAATATGATTTTGCGTTTACCAGGTTGGTTGAACGTATCTCATGCGGATGTGCCTCATGATTTAAACATTATTGCAAATACAAATCATTTTATGGATGTACACATGTTTAACGTGCAAAGTGCATAATACACACTTGTTTTGCACTGTTCAGTTAATAGATTAAACTTCGCAATCTCTACTCCTTAGTCAAAATATATGGCATGGCCGTTTCATTAATACAACAACTATTGTAGAATAGAAAAGTTTCTTTTTTTCAATTTATTTATTAATTAATTTGCATACAATAAAAACATCATTATAGCATAAAAAATTTAAAGATTTATCTGTGCTGCAGAGTCGCTCCACAGCCAGTCACGCCAAACAGCCTGTCTGGTTTTCTAAATAATACTTTTTTAACATTTTAACAAAGAGTCTAGAAGATTTTATTTTGAATAACCTCTGGTAGCTCATTGGTGAATAAAGGTTACAAATACTTAGAAGTTCTGGTACAATAAATATTGTTGTACTTTGCAGTAATAAATAAATTATTATATTTTAAGTTCCTACGATTTAATGGTCTTTAATAATGTATACAATTTGTCTCGGTCAGTCTGCTCTTTAAGGATGAAATACTTAATTTTATCATATACGTTACTTAAACAATCTTTTATCGTCATCTTTGTACTTTAATTTAATTTTCAATAGTACAATAGTCTTAAGCATTATTCGTTGTATTTTATATATTTTTTGCAGGTAAGTATGAAATGATTTACTATAGCTACTCAAACCGTATCCAATGACAGAATCAGCTAGTGATAAATATATTAATCTTAAAATTCTGTAAGGTATCTTATGTTTCAGGATTGTGACTTGACTAAGTATAGATCTTAACTTTGCACAGATATGGTCTATATGTAGACCCCAGCTGAGTCTGCGATCGATCACAATTTCAACATAAGTATGACTTTTAACATTTTCAATAATTTTCACAGGTGCATTGCGGCACCGGTGCATGGATGCAGTCATTGCTATATAATAAGTAATGAACTAGAAAAATTTTTCACCTTACGCCCATGTGTATGTAGCGAAATGGGCAAGCTACATATTTTGACCAAGAAGTAGAGTTTGTGAAGTTAGGCCTTGTAGAGTTTGGGCGTGTAGAGTTAGGGGTAATGTAATGTATTTGGTGGGATTAGAATATCTGAATAGGTTTCATGCATTTGCCTGGTTGGTTAAACGTATCGGATGTCTCATGATTTGAACATTATTGGAAATACAAACTGCTATAATATTAAAATTGAATAGGAAAAAAAACTTCCTATATGTGTATGTTTGAGAGATGTTTTGCACTCCTTAGTGATAGCGAAAACAGGCCAAGAACATAGTTTAACAACCTTCAATTCAAAAACTATTTTCCTGGCTTTTGTTCTTTCTATGGACCCTATTACTTCTCTAAGAGGTTCAGTTTCGCGTGCAACTATAAAGTTTGTGTAGTGGCAAAGGTGACAGCTCATTAGCTGTGCTTGGCCACAGAGCAACCACACCTAAATGTAAAGCAGTAGACTGACTTTCAATATAATTACACAAAAACGCACCCATTCTACTTATATCAAAGCAGGATTGATTAATTAATAAGATCAATCGTTCAAAGATAGATTTCCGATTTTTTAAAATTGTTTGAGATGGTTATAGGCTGGTAGATCAAAATTTATTATCTTTACCTCCTCATCCACAATAAGCGGTTTGTCCTCGCTAATACTGTGGAAGTTAGTTACTCATTAGAGAAATAGGCGTGACATGATCATCGTGATAATCTACTGACTACTGAGGAACTATTTCTCGCTTTAGCCGAGCGGTAATACAATAATAAAAAATATTTCCAACATTCACACTAATTAGCCTAACCCCAAAGTAAGCACTGTAAGCTTGTGTTATGGGATACTAGAGTAACAATAATTTATTGCATCAAAATATGATGCAAAAGGTGTTCGATCATATATGTCTCACATATTTTATTGATAATAGCATGCAACATTTAAAAATGACTACTCTAAATATAATTGAAAATACTTTTTTAAGCTTATAAGTTCTGGTAAATTCGCTATGCTCTACTTCTGCTTCTCTTTTTTATTATAAATTTTTGAATATTACTGGTTTTAGATGCAATACTGCAGCTTATGTTATACTGTGGTGATGCTATCGGTAGCACACTCTGGGAACAAATGCTCCCACTAATGGCTGCTTGGCCGAACGCGAGTAGATCCAATGCTAGTTAATTTCTTTGTTTTTTATATTTATTTGGCAATTCTTGGTGCTGTTTTCATGTTCTTACATTGGTAAGTTTATGTTTATTTTCTTAACCGTTTTAAATTCGGTTGTTGCAAGTACTCAACGGGTATTGTTCTTTGCGTCCTTACTAATATGGACAACTTAGTATGCATAAAGGTGATAAAAACGGCCAATTGTAAGTTGCGCTTGTACTCGTAGAATTCCGTATATTGTTGAAGATTATAAAAAAATGCTTTCCTTTTTCGGCAATCGTGTAAAAGTAGAGTCACTCTACATTTTCTTAGACGTCGTCTTTGTTAGATTTTGGTAAGAAATTAAAACTATATGTAATATATAATTTGTCCCAAGGTTCTATTCTAGGACCTTTGTTTTTCCTCTTGAAAAAATTATAATTGACTACTTTAATAAAGTAAAAAATTGTTTTAAACTTTCATGGTCACTAACATTATAGATATTAACGGGATTGTTACCATGTACCATGATCACGGAGTAACTACTTACTTTCATAAGTAACTTGTTACTTATTAAAGTTAGTTATTACTCCGTGATCATGGCGCTTGCAACAGTGCCGAAATATCGGAGACTCATAAAAAACAAGGTACACGGTAACAATCCCGTTAATATCTATAAAGTGAAAAATCTCTCCTTACATGCTTAAAAACACTAATTATATAAGATTCTCGCCTCCAAACTCGTTAATCTCTCCAATTAATATTAAAAAGAATAAAAAAGTATTAGGACTTGTCGATAATAGTACATTTTTGGGAATAAAACTAGATACTAAATTGCAGTGAGGTTCTCATATTGAGGGACTCGCTAAAAATTGTGGTTCAGAAATTTTGATACGTCACAGTTACTTAAATATAAAAACGCATAACAAAGATAGTTTATAACATAATACACTGCTTCAGCATACAAAATATTTTACAAGAAAAATACACTTACACACAGTCTCTAAGAAAAAAAAAATGTCTTATATCAAATAAAAAATTGCACGTTCCATCACACTTTTGTTCCGGAAAGCAATCTAAAGTTGCCGCGCGGCATAACAAAGATGTCGTTCACCTCAGAGCGACCATTTATTCACAAAAGTACCCACTAAACTAGGTACATAAATTATTTTGTCTGCTACGCCAAGTGTAAGGAACTCCCTGGAAATTTATCACGCATGCCTTCAGCCTAAACTCAAGCGGCAGCGGTTATAAGTAAACCACCAAAGTCATACTTTCTAGAATAGAATTTATCTAAGTCGTATTATGTAAACGCCACAGCCCGCAACTTCATCCGCGTCAACTTTAGTTTTTTCTAAAAACCCAACCTAACATTTATCCGGGGGGAAAAAAGTATTCTACGTATATGCGTATCAAATTATTTTCATCCAAATCCGGTCAGAAGTTTTTGCGTGATTGAGTTACAAACATAGAAACTTACAGGGATAGGATATTATGATCTAGCTTTATATCTAAGTAATTAACACGTAATGCATTTATTATGAGATTTTATAAATGATATATAGTTTGTGATAAATAAATTAACGCCGGCCGTTGGCATAAAAGAAATCAAAGTTATGGGTTGCAATATACATAAATGTTTTAAATCGGAATACTACCAAAAAATAGAATGAATAAGCAGCCTTATTCAAGTTATTAGATGTGTTTCTAAGTGATATAGTTGCCGTTTGTACCATATTTTTTAATTTTTATTGTGCTTTCTGTATGCCGTTACACTTAGAATTTCCGACTTAGAGATAAACCCACTTTTGCTTACTACTTATTTGACGGTGTATACTTGTTACATTTTCACACAAAATCGAGCATGTTACTACTCACTGTTGAATGGTGAAATGGGAATGTTTTCATGTGGTGTCGAGTGAATAATGAGAATATGAACAGTGGTACGGGTATCGAACGCAATAAAAGACTTCGTCGTAGGGTAGACCGATATGTATGCCAATAACAGCCTACCCGCAATTACTTCAGTTACTCCGTGATCATGGCGCTTGCAACAGTGCCGGAATATCGGAAACTCACTAAAACCAAGGTAACAATCCCGTAAATAACTTATATTACTATAATGTTACTTTTAAAACAAAGTTTAAAACAATCTAAGAACTGTAGTTTAAGCGAGATTGAATCACTAGTGAAATAAAAAAGGGAATTAAGATGAGTTTCTATTGATTTTATCTTTTATTGCAGAGTGTTCTGAGCAACCCCGAATCTGAACCCGCATTGTACTTGTGTATTTTAGTAGAATGCCAGTAAATTTACTCAAGTACGAAATCTAATGTAATAATTTTATAACTCTTTATTGATTAGTTCAGTACTCGTTACTTTGTTCCGATGGAGTTGTCATGTCATCGGAAAAAGGCTCCTAAACAAAAAAATTGAAAAAAATGTTATAAATTTCAGTCAGGCAATAATCCTGCTTCAGCTTTTGATTTGAGCCTACTTTGACAGGAAAAATTGTAGCGAGTGCCGACAGCCATTTTGTATAAAGCAAGGGGGATGTTTTAAAATATTATACATCGTAAGGAAATGTATTTTTCGTAGGTGTGGCGCTGTGCAGGAAGGATGATAAGTTCAATATATAATGTTGACGTCACGAATTTAGTTTTTTGACGTCATCGTTTGACATTAAAGGCTTTTGAAACAGTATAGAGGTTGGAGGGTCGGCATAAAATGCTATATAAATAAGCGTTCTTACGTGTAACTGTTTTACTTAAGTTGATAATTCTTGGAAAACACAAATCTTGGTTTTGCTATTCTAGTTGTAAGATATTCCAAGTTCTTTCAACTTTTCAATAGAGCAAGCATATGGCCCGCCTGATGGAAGTGGCTACTATAGCCTATAGCCACTTGTGATACAAGAAATATCACTCGCAGCGTTGCCTACCTTAACCCAGTCCCCTATCCCGTGGAGCCCTAGAACTTTACTCACCGACTGGATACACAACACCACCAAAAGTAAGTGTTATTTAACTGTGGTCTTCTGTAAGGTTTCTGCCGCTTTCTAAAAGGTGTGTCACAATTTGTGTCTAAATGCTCATGGGTAAATATTAATTAAATAATTTAATATTAATCTAAATACAAAAAAGTAATAATAACAGTAATAATGAATAATTTTTGGTGAATGATAATAATATATATATAGTTAAGTTATATTAACAATAATAATTTCTAATAATCTCCCTATTCCATCCATAGGGAAGGCCTGTGCCCCAGCAGTAGGGACATTAATAGGCTGATGATGATTTTCTCATAAGAACTAAAACTAGTTGTACTAATTCTCTTATATAAAGACGGGAATAGATCAAATAATTCTTAAACTGAAGCGTCAAGCACCTCCGAAAACGAGAAGCGAACGAAAATATAACGTCACAAGCAATTTTTCACACTCGAAGCGAGAATTAACCAGGAAAAAATTAGTTGTAGCATAACAAAACGTTGCTGGTACCGCGATAAATCTTCGGCGGGACATAAATATCGCGGCGTCGCGGAATCACTTTGGCACAGATAAGGTGAAGCCAGTCCGCGGGCGGCCTTAGGCTCTTTCCTACACGGTACGTATAATGTGTAACCGGAATATAAGTATAACTAAGTGTCAAAAATTTAAGTAAGAATACCTATATTGATTGCGGCGTGTGGCATAATTTTATGATACTTGTGTATACAAAAAAATGAAAGAAATCTTTCAACAGGACATCGATTGTTGCCCGACAGCGATCCTGAATCCTCCGTTAAATAGATGAACAATTCAAGCCCGGAAGATGGAATGAATTTAAGATTTCTAATAAAGAAAAGGAGCTCTATAGTGCAGGTCGTTAGCGTATTTGTTTACGATCGTTGAAGTTAATAAACTTTCGCAGTGGTCGGTTATTGGATGGGTGACAATTTACTATCACGAGCTCCTCCTTGCTTCGGATGGCACGTTAAGCCGTTGGTCCCGCACTGGGCCAGCGCGAAGGCCTCTGCCCTAGTAGTGGGGCATTAATAGGCTGATGATATAGATAGATAGATAGATAAATACTTGGTATCTATATTAAATTAACAGTCAAATGTTAAAAAAGAATGACAAAATTATTGCCCGCTTCTTTCTTATGGCTTAGTGCGAAAATGCAAGATTGAAACAAAATAAGTAGTAACTGCGGCGCATGGCAATCACGAGGTCAGCTATGGACAAACTTCAAAAAATATGGAGAAACAGGAACATCACAAAAGCCACGAAAACACGAATCGTCAGGGCATTAGTGTTTCCCATATTCCTCTATAGTGCTGAGACGTGGAACTTGCGAGAGAGTGAGAAAAATAGATAGACGCTCTAGAAATGTGGTGCTGGAGGAAAATGCTTGGCATACAGTGGACACCATTCCGAACCTATGCATCCATCCTCCAGGAACTGTCCATCAAACAACGTCTGTCTTCCATCGTACAAGGTCGTATTCTAACTTTCTTTGGCCACATCTCACGCCGAGAAGATGCGTCAGTGGAACGACTGATGGTGCAGGGCAAAGTCGAGGGCGTAAGGGCGCGCGGCAGATCACCAATGCGCTGGACTGACCAGATAAAAGCGGCGCTGAACGGTCCACTTCACGAATGCACTAGAAAGGCCGGAGTGCGGGACGAATGGCGGCGTATTGTGAAGCGCGCCACCAATCCTGATGATTTGTCAAGAGTGTATCGCCGAAGAAGAAGTAGTAACTAAATTTAAGTAACTTCAACTTATATGTAATTAATTCTATTTAGATTTCATTTACAAAAATATGTCTCGACTTGCATTGCAAGATTGCAATTTTCATTTGTCATGCGGTGTCCACAACACCGGTACCGCGCAGCACATATCTCTGAGTTATTTCCCCGGGATGAAATATGTGGCAATTTCTTTGAATAATACATGGGCCATATTTCAGCCGTAGCGCTACGGGCTACGCGGCTACGCTCGCCGTAGCCGTTTCAGTTGATATCAGATAGTTGATGTACCAACTTATTTAGTGGTTTCGTGAATATTGTTGGGGACGTTTTTACGGTTACATGTCAAGTTTAAAATTTGTAGATGTGTCTTCTTCTTATGTTTTCATCGCCATTTCAGTTTTATTGATAATATTATCGTTTAGAGTTTAGAGGACTAGTGATTTAGATTCCTGTTGCTTCTTTTTTTAGTACTCTACATATACAGATAATAATCTTGTGTGTCACGCGTATCTCACGTCAGACTGAATGGGTACATTAACTGCTAAAATCGCAGTTTATAGTACGCTATTATGTTACATGCCTTAAATCTAGGTCTTAGTATTGCATCATAGCAAACAACACGTAAGGCGACAATAAGAAATAACGAAGCATAACTTATTTTTAAATCTTATGAAAATAGTGCCTGGTTCGCGGATATTTTTCTAGTAAATTTTTTTTAGATTAAAATATCTAGCAGTAAAATGCTTAAAAAATAACTACCTACATAATTGCTACATCTTCTTTTAAATGTTTAATACTTGTAAAGGTGTGTTCATTTAACATTGTGGGTTATCTACAATACGAAGAGTTGGCGCTACCCTACAGCCTAAGAAATGCTAGAGAAAATTCGACACAGCAATCAGGGCCGCGGTAGGATAATAGTCAGTGCATTTGCCCGGATAGCGAAGGGTGCGGGTTCGAGTCCCGTCTGCAGCCTGGTCCTCGTAGAATTTTTCTAGATAAATTTTCTTTAGATTTAAACATCTAGCAGTTAAATGCCTAAAATAACTATAACTGCAACTTATTTTATCTGGTTAATTATATATTTCAGGCCTTATTGAAGCTAAAGTTCTTAACTGATATTTAGAACCAAATTACTTTTAAACCTCATGTCTAGCGATACCATCCGTCCGGTTAAAGCCGTAGAGTGTTATGCTTTTTAAACTTTGGTCCAGGTCAACTAGAGACCCGTGACTTGACATACGGACAGACAGACGGATGACAGAGTGACAGCAAAAAGGTTGCGTTTTTACGCTTTGGTTATGGAAAGCCTAAAAAGGTCTTGATTAGAAAATAGCAGAGAAAGGGATTCTAAGTTATCACCAGTATGATAGCTTTGGTTACGAAACCCTTAAAATAACTTGATTAGAATATAGCAGAGAAAGGGTTTCTTAGTTATCACCAGTATGATAGAGTCCCAATGCTGGACACAGGCCTTCCCTATGGGTGGAATAGGCAGAGAAGCAGATAAGTAGATTGTTGGGTTACATAATTGAATTACTGATAAAATACTCCGGGTCAAGATTGAGAGGCGAGCTGCTCTCCGTCTCCAATTTGAAAGACATTGTTTTTCCCCATGGTCAACTTGATGTAAATTTCTGATAAGAGAACACGTCCACATACTTAAACTATTACCATATCAAATTAATTCTGTTCAATAATTTTGTATGAACAGCATATAAATGTACGTATCAAGCAACAAAAACATCGAGTCACCTATAGATGCAACGCAACAATACCACATTAAAACATAATGGGACATGATAATGACACACCAAGCTTTTTTCGACATCTCAAATCTATTCATTGAAATCTACACCCCACAAATACTGAAGAACACAATTTATTTGAACACATTTCGCCTAAAGTGAGAGGCGAAAGTTCGAAATTACAATCTGGACCTTATACCGATAAGATAGAGTATTCGGAAGGTGTTTTTGACAAATTTGTCAATTCGAAATGACAAACGATTCGCCTGTTCAGGCCTATTATTTTGTAATGCCGTAATATATAATGCGTAGAGGATGTTGGAAGTGATATATCGTGCCGTTTGTGGTGCTTTGTAATGGCACAGTTTGGCATAAAAACTGGCAGGTGATGTTAACTGGCGTGTCCATTTCTAATAGTCGGATAATAAGCGTTTGATAGCTACGGATTCAGGATTACTTGAATGGATGTGTTAGAAATTTTCTGTTGTCTGCATTTTAAGATACACCATATTCTTTCTGTTTCCAAAACTTTAATTATGTTTCATCATCATCGTCAGCCCATTAATGTCCTCACTGTTGGGGCACAGGCCTTACCTCTGGATGGAATAGGGAGATTGGGCCGTGACTCTTCAAGTGGGCCCAGTTCGGATTAGTGGGTGCTAACAACTGCAGATGTAATCGAAACCAACGGCTTAACGTGCTTCCGAAATATGGAGAAGCTAGAGATAATTAGGTTTTAGACCAACCATTACGAAAGCTGCATAACTTTCACGATCTCAGGCCGCCACCGAGCTCGTTCACTTGCTTTAGCTCTACTGTCTGCATCATCCCCCTCTCAGGGGATGATCGCTTCAGATGAAGCTTTTAAGGTCCTTCCGGCCATAAGCATGAACTACGAATGTGTTTTAGTCAGTAGGAGTCTAACATAACCTTGCAGCCGGCTGTAGGGTATCCGTGAGGATTTCACAATCACTACTCCGCCTGGGAGGAAACAAAAAAAAGGCTCTGCTGTCCTTTGAAATTCCGGATGATAATCATGAATCCATTGACACTTTGTCCATCAAATTTTATTCAATAGTCTAACCGATACGGCAGAAAGGACGTAGAACATATTAAATTCTTGTCAAAACTTAAGTGTTTAACCAACTTTGAGCCCCTACCTAAGCAATAAACAATAATATAACATTAGTTTTTTTTATTTTAAAACGGTGGCAAACAAACATATGGCCCTTCTGATGGTAAGCGGCCATCATAGCCTATAGATGCTTGTGATATAAAAAATTTGGAGGAGCTCGATGGCGCAAGTGGTTAGCGCGTTCGGCTGCGATCGTTGAAGTTAAGCAACTTCCGCAGTGGTCGGTCATTGGATGGGTGACCAAAAATTTACTATCTCGAGCTCCTCCGTGCTTCGGAAGGCACGTTAAGCCGTTGGTCCCAGCTGCATCTGCAGTCGTTAGCAACCCACCAATCTGCACTGGGCCCGCGTGGTAGGTCATGGCCGATTTTCCCTATTCCATTCATTAGGAAAGCCTATGCCCCAGCAGTGGGGACATTAATAGGCTGATGATGATGATATAAAAGATATCACTCGCACCGTTGCCTACCCTGACCCAATCCCCTACCCCGTGGAGCCCTGGAACCTTACTCACCGGCAGAAACACAACACCACCAAAAGGTAGTGTTATTTCACTGTGATCTTCTGTAAGGAGGAGATTACTTACCCAGACGGGCGCTCCAATTCAAGCGGAAAATCCGCTATGATATATAATATATATTTCCAACACTCACACCAATTAGCCTAGCCCCAAAGTAAGCACTATAAGGCTTGTGTTATGGGATACATATACTGTACATATATAAGTATATTTATGTAGAATTACATATTAAACATCCATGACTGGAGTACAAATGCTCGTATTCATCACACAAACATCTGCCCCCACCGGGATTCGAGCCCGGGACCTCTCGAGTCGGCGACACCATGAAACCCGGCGTACAAACCACTCGGCCGCGGAGGTCGTCAAATGCTCTACTACTCTTAGTCTTAATTTTTTTTTTATGGATAGGTCCGCGAATGACTCCGCCCCACCTGATGTTAAGTGATGGTGAAGTTCAGACGAAGAAACTTCACCATGAAGTTCAGACGTAATGATAGCTGGTACAGCAGCTCTACCTGCCAGACCAGCCATCCTCACCTTGCCGGCCTGCATGTTGCTTCTTCACGCCTCTTTTAAAGGTATTTTTTTGTTTGTTTGTTGTGTATTAAAATGTAACGGATGATCTAAAACTGTCTTTACAATTTCTTCGTTCGTGGATAAAATTAACCTAGAAGGACCAATTAAAGTAACAAATGGCGCTCTCTTAAAACTCACTGAATTTCGTAAAGGTCGTGTGGTTAAAACGTGCCCAGGGACGAGATAATGAGTATGACTGCCTGTACATTTCAATTTGTCGAGGCGTAAGGATTCCTGAAGGATTTCTGTTTCCGCCTACAAAGGTGTATTTGTTTTGCCGCTTTGGTGTTAAGTCACTACGCTGTGAATTTTGAGTTACCTGAGAAAATTTACTAGCTTATCCAGACCATGATTTAGATACTATTTAAGCAAAAAACTTTTTCTTATTTTGGGATCATTTTTTATTATTTATATTAGGAACCCCTATATCAAGTTTCAGAACTCTACCTCAATTTCAAGACCAAGAAAAAGCATCAAAGAACGCTCATACAAACTTCCATCTCCTAGCTTAAGGGGTTGGGGTTTAAAAGCTACAAGTCTTATATTTTGTTTTGTTTCTGTACTATAATAAAGTGAAAGTATAAGTTTGAGTACTATAAAATTTCAACTTTCTAGTACATTAGAAAATAAAAGGCGTCGTTCCAATTGGCAACGACCGATGACGCGATGGGATCCGACCGTACGATGAAATGTTTGTGTGCTCGTGGATATGATGAAATGTTTGTGTATTGGAACACCTCAGAAGAATTCTGTGTTTTTGAAAATCATCGCACGACAAGAAGGCGTCGCGTCATCGTACGATCGTTGACAATAAGGACGACGCCTTAGAATGTTGATGATCATCAGTGAGAAATCAGGGTTTTTTAAGATATCAATAAAATCTAAAAATGTATAAGAGCTATTTAAACTAGCACCCTTTAACGATAAAGCAACTTTCAGTAACTCCAGAGTTTGCGAAGGTTGTGAACACGAGTCGAGGCGCTGAGGGACGCGAAATAATGAATATGGCCGACGGTATATTTCAATTTAGGTGTACCTACTGCCGCTCCAGTGAGCATTGCTTGCTGACTTTAGGAGATCCTTTGCATTTTTAGTGCGCAATCTTATTAATGTATTTATTATCAAAGTTCATTGCAAAGATGGATGGATGTAGGTACGAATTGAATTTTGGTTGTATGTATTTTGGTATGATGTATCATAAAAAAAAACAAAAACTTTTTTACAAAAAAGAATTTAAGGGTTAAGCCACCCTTTACATTTAGGAGGATAAAAAAATAGATATTTTCCGATTCTCAGACCTATTGAATATGCATATAAAATTTCACGAAAATCGGTCGAGCCGTTTCGGAGTAGTTCAAAATTACGCACACCGTGACACGAGAATTTTATATATTAGATAAGGCAAACTCCGAAGCTAGTTTAAGCATATTTTTTTATGAAGGCAGAGACAATATCTGCTGTTACACAGACGTGAGTGGAGTCCGTCAATGATGATAGCTAATGAAGCATAGAAATATGCCGCTACTGCCACCCTTATATGTCAACCTGAAACTGTTACTACAGAGAAAAATCTTGTTGAAAAAGTTGTTTTTCCAGAAGAGAGTGCTCCAATTTTTGCGGAAAATATAACTTTTTTTTGTGTCTGGGAATTGCCTTACGCATCCTTACCCTACCATATTTTTTTTCTAATAGAAGACTACAACAAGCACTACAGCATAAGAATCAAGCAAAATTCTGTTGTATCTTCTCTTTTTTAATATTAAAATCTAAAGAAAATTTTACTAGAAAAAAATCCACATGGACCAAGCAGCAGACGGTACTCGAACCCGCACCCTTTGCTGTCTGGTCTGTGTGAGTCTCGTCTGCTGCCTGATCCACATGGATTTTTTTCTCGTAAAATTTTCTTTACATTCAGACATCTAGCAGTTAAACGCTTAAAAAATAAAAATATACTCTTTTAATGTTTTCGTAAAAAAAAATGTGGGAAAGAAGACGTAGTGAGAAGTATAAATCTATCTCAATTGATTTGCAATTAAATCTTTTACCACTTCTGGTAGCCGGGATGAGTTGAACTGATATAAAACGAAAGCAGTTAAACGTTTAAAAGAGAAAATTTAAACAAAATAACTTTCTTTGCTGTTAATACAGAACCTTCAATTTAATGAATTCGGCGGGTACTTAACCCGCTTTACAGCTCGTAACATTATGCGAATACTCGGTGTTTGCGCTGTGAACACGTTAAGGTTATCTGACACACGTGCATTTGTTAAAATTATGCTGAATGTGGCGTCAAGTAAGTTTACGGTCACATAAACAACGCTGCTGAGTGTGATGGTAATTTTTTTCTAAGAATCTCAAACACTATCTTCAGCATCTATACATGTATAAAATGGTAGGAAAGTCAAAACTGTACAATGAATATTTTTGTAAAAGAATACTTGGGGTGTGATCTACAATCTATACCGAACCCAAAAATATGGTTTTTAGAATTTTTGTCCGTTTTTCTGTATGTATGCCTGGGATAAACTCAAAAAGTACTGCATGGATTTACTTCAAATTTGGCACGAATATTTTTAAGAAGTTAGGTCAACATATAACATATTATCACACTATCACCTACGGGGAACGAACAGTGAACCTTTATTTCTAACTAACTACACGCGTACGAAGTCGTGGGCGGCCGCTAGTCATGATTAAATATGGTTTTAGCATGAGTGTTAGGCTAAACTTTGCCTACCTACTACCATTTGCATAAACAAAAACAGGTAGGTAAGTATAATTTTATTTAATACGTGAGTGAAAAACTTTCCTAAATAACGTTTGTGCCACTAGTACGAAACCATTTAGCCTAAGAAGACCTTGTTAAATTGGTATAACTAGAAACTAAAATTTTGTATTTTTCCTGTCCTTATTGTTTCTGAAGTTTGCAATCAGTTTTACTTATTTCAGCACTGCTTTGTATCTCTAAGGTATACCAGCAGTACATTTGGTCGTGAAAAATCTCCTAGTAACAACAAACGCGTCCCGAGCTCAGCTAATTCAGCCGTGCCCGGTTACCGTCGCGCCGGAATTGTGATATACAGGCAGTTTCATTACGGCCGTACGGGCCGTAACCGGGTAATAACTCAAAATTATGGCCGCTTACGGGCCGCGTGACGTCACGCCGCCGCGTGGTTATGGCAAACGCGAGAGACTAAGAGCTTTCTGGAGTGATGCGTAATTTTCGCGCAGAATTCGGTACGCGTGGAAAACTTTTTGATGACGTGTCGTGTTTATTATGAGAGGTGAATTCTCCGCTTCGTTTTAGCGCTAGTCAAAAGTGGAAACGTCAACAGCACGTTTTATTGTACGAGTGAGTTCTCATCACCAGCCTATTAATGTCCCCACTGCTGGGGCTCAGGCCTTCCCTATGGATGGAATAGGGAGATTGGGCCATGACCCACCACGCGGGCCCAGTGCGGATTGGCGGGTGCTAACGACTGCAGATGCAGCCGGGACCAACGGCTTAACGTGCCTTCCGAAGCACGGAGGATCTCGAGATAGATGTTTTTGATCACCCATCCAATGACCGACCACTGCGAAAGTTGCTTAACTTCAACCATCGCAGCCGAACGCGCTAGCCACCTGCGCCATCGAACTCCTCAACCACTGTGTGTTTGAGTGAGTTCTACTTTAAGTAATTTGACAGTTAAAGATCCATTGATGACCATCATGGATAGGTATAAAGGTAATTGGTTAGTTACTCCGTGATCATGGCGCTTGCAACCGTGCCGAAATATCGGAAACTAATAAAAAATAAGGTACATTGTAACAATCCCGTTAATAGCTATAATGTTAGTGACCATGAAAGTTTAAAACAATATATCATCATGGACAGGGTTACCAGGTGAGTCGCAGGGGGCGGGGGGTATGCTAGGTCACAAAAAATATGGTTTTTTATGCTTTTTTTTTATTTATTAATTTATTAATCTATTAATCAACATCACATAAAGTGAGAGTCCGCAGACGCAGAGCGAGGTGCGCACGTGAGTTTTACGTTTGAGGGATTTCTTATAGGAACTACTTTGGTAGGCGCTAGTGACCAGTAGTACCGTCTTTCCTCAAAATACCGGACATTGTTCTGTCCGGTATGACCATTTATTTTTTACCGGACAGGCCTCAGAAATACCGGACTGTACGATTAAATACCAGACATCTGGCAACCCTAATCATGGATGATGACGTTAAGATAAAAATTAGGAAACAAGGGCTAAGTGTTGATTTGACAAATTACCAAATTACATAATAATTCAAAATTACTGCTGCTTATGGGCCGTGTGACGTCACCTTTCTGTCGTCACCACGAGCTTCTAGAGTGATGCGTAATTATCGTGTAGACTTCGGGACGCGTGGAAAACTTCTTGCTGTCGTGTTGTTTTTATATTCTCCGCTACGTTTAGCGCCGATTGGAAAAGTAAAGTCTTTATAGGATTCACAAATTTTGAAAAATTTCATAAGCCTTCTATAAAACGAGTTAGTTCAATGAGTCAGGAATTTGTCAGTATAGAATCAAATGATGAATATAAATCTAAGATATAGTTTAGGGAAATAAGGAGTAGGGTTATTGAATTCGCATTATTAATACTTATGTTAATTAAGATGAATAATTACCCTATTCTTCCGAACATCGATTAGCGATTTAATCACTGGAAACCAATATAGTCAGACATAAAAGAGGTTAAGTTTAAATAATGAAGTTTGAATTGGCTTATCTATAATAGAATACATTAAGATGTAATTAATGATCTTCTATTCAGTTTTAATATCGAAAATAATCTTGCTGCACAATTGCGCAATTATAATTTATGAAGTCCATAAAACACGATAAAAGCTAAAACGTATGCTGGCTTTAATAGCCATAATAAGTCAATACAAAGATTAAATTTGTTCCGCACGGCTAGTCAAAAGGTCGTAACAATGAAATTGCGAACAATTTATCTGTGTGTACATTTATCATTGCAAGTTTTTTTTCGGGTAATTTATTTCGAGTGATAAATTCCGACAAATCCGCCATATCGGATCCCCCAGGAAACGCAACAAAAGAAACGCCGTACATCATCACCGCACGAATAAAAAAACACACACACAGCAAACACACCACGACACCGCTTATTTATTTATGAGCTCAATTCAAGCTCGAGACCCTCTTTAAACCAAGCATAATGTGGACCGATCGATATCAGCTCATTTCGCCTAACCCACACTGCGCGGACACAAAAGAAGTGTCAAAAAAACCCGCCCGAGTGTCATCTCTCTCTCGACAGGCGACAGCTGCGGGAGTCGACAATACGAGAAATATCGATTCATCAAATCGATGACAATGCTGCTCATTGGGGCGTCCACCCTACGTCGCACGGCACAGACTAAACTCATTCTGTATACGAGTTTTGACAAACTGCAATTTCTTCCATCGATATAGTGAAGATCCCGATTATTCTGTACAGAGTGAGTGTTGTAATCTCGTGACGGTGTGAAGAGGATAGACAAGCGTTGTAAATCAACAATGCCAGTGATTTGAAAGGGAAGTAAATAGGGTAAAAGCCGTGGAGACTTTAGTAACAAACAAGCATTTCACGCTCCGAAATTCGGCGAGGCAGTTTACCGGATTTGATATGGGTGTCCGGCTTGCGTGACTGACCCTTTGTTTTCTAATTAGCGGAGTAGGAATTCATTGTTCGTCTGACACAAATACATAAATAAAGTATTATTTGTGACAAGGTAAGTATTGTGGTGGATTCACTGTGTATTTTAACAGCTGCTATAAATCTTTTAAACTCGAAAAGAAAGCTGCCAAAGCGTTTTACTAGATAAGATACGGCTACTGGTTTTTTAAACAATAGTATTGACGTTTCTTGTTGCAAACCTTACATAATTTCATTATTGAAGTTGGAAAGAGAGGCCTATAGAAAATGCTACTCGACAATAAAGCACGTTATCAGAGAACCTTAATCAAGTTTCGTGTTGTTTTACGATCGTCTTTAATTAACTTTTAAGTCCAGTTGATTATTTTTTTTCTTACGATAACGATTGAATTAGATAACAAGTAATGTCACAAGTAAGTCGTACATGATTCAAACTAAGGTCATATCGTAGACAGTGATAGTGGCAACTATATATGATGTCATTTTAATATGAAATGCCTACGGCGAACTTGGAACCATAAAGTGAGACATTATTTCATTTTTATGTCTAACTTGCTATTTTTATGTTTTGGTGTTTACAGTGAGATTATTTATATAACTTTAGATTTTTTTTTAATCTGAAAAAGCAAGGCGTTCGACCACAATCTCGCCTGATGGAAAGCGATAATAAGGCCTACTATGGTACACGCCTGCCTAGAAGATTATTTATTTGTTGTTCCAAAATGCCTTTGTCTGTGGCTTTAAGTTAAAGGTTGAAGGTGTATCTTAACTAATATTATTGTTTGTTTGTTACGCTTTTGGGCGCCATATACCATCAAATTTAACGTCATGTCTGCAGCGCACTTGAAGCGGCGTCAAGAATAAATTGCGACACGAAACTCTAGCGCTGACCGTTATTGCGCAGAAGTAAAAATAAGATTTCTAGGGGAGAAATGAGGTTCGCGGGTGTACGTGCGTTGCGCCAATTGGCTCTCCAGTCGTACCCATGCGCAGCTATCGCCTCCGCGTTTTGTTCAGCGCTAGAGTTATGTGCCGCAACCTGTATGCAGTTCGTCCATATAGACCACACACGATCAGGTTTACTGTCAAGTTTGTATGATGCCTGCCAGTGCAAACCATGGCGTCACCATTGACAAACAACAACGCGTTAGCCATCCTAGGCTTATTGCTCGTAATTAAGCAAAACGAAAACATAGCAGAATCTTACTGTCTATTTCAAAGTACCTATTCTATAATAAATGATAGGTAAGTTACGTATGCATATCATTAGAGATGCCTAGTACCAATAGAATCAAATAATATGAAAAATTCAACTTAAACTTAAATATAACTTAAATTCAAGAGAGGTAGGGCGTAGCGGATTTTCCGCTCGAATTGGAGCGTCCGGCTGTGGAAGTAACCTCTGCCTTACAGAAGACCACAGTAAAAAAATACTACCAGTTAAGTTCCAGAGCTCCACAGGGTAGGGGATTGGGTCAGGGTAGGTAATGGTGAGCATGACCTTTTTGGTATCGCAAACGCCTATATATAAGCTACGGTGGCTGCTTACCATCAGCCATGCGCTCGTTTGCTACCCTTTTAATATAAAAAAATATATATATTAAGCCTAAACACAACCTGTCTCGATTGCTATTAACTATGCGCTAATCGACAGTTTCCATAGCAACCTTCTACCTTTTACAAGATGAAATATCGAAATTTAACGAATTATCATAAAAAAATAACACATGAATCAACATTAAATTATCTACAAAAATAATATAAAATACAAATAAGGATGGCCCGTGTGCGCCACAACCACAAACACCGCCACGAGATGCTAGAAGCGGCTACTAAAGTGGCTGAAGCGCGCGACAGCGGCCGACTAAGAAAAGGGAGAGAGGGGTGGGGAATCGCGCGAGTGACGTGTGGCGGCGTTTTGTATCGGCGCATTTATTGGCCGGTGCGGGCCACAAGAAGCGAGCAACGACGATTTATGTCGTGTGGCGGCCACCGGCGTACCGTGTGTGGCGAGTCCATATAAGTGTCGCCGCACACGGGCCTCACGCCATAGCCACAAACGCCGCACGAGAAGCTAGAAGCGGCTACTAAAGTGGCTGAAGCGTGCGACAGCGGCCGACTAAGGCAACGGAGAGAGGGGTGGGGAATCGCGCGAGTGACGTGTAGCGGCGTTTTGTATCGGCGCATTAAGTGGCCGGTGCGGGCTACAAGAAGCGAGCAACGACGCTTTGTAGCGTGTGGCGGCCACTGGTGTACCGTGTGTGGCGAGTCCATATAAAATGTATGAAAACTACAAGAAATATGCCGCTGGCGGCGTTTTGTGGTTTAGTTCCAGAAAGCCCAGCAGTCCCCAGGATGGCAGGATTCATATGGAAAATATTTACACAATTTGGACGTACGTGCGCGCGTCTTTGCCTGCCGATGCCGACTGATCATCGTGACGCTCATTTGGCACACACGTTCATGTGTACTTGACGCTGCCCGCTTGATCAAGTCGGCAGAATCAAAATAAAATTTTGCTTTAAGTAGACTTGTCATGCACACCTTTATACCATCAAGTTTACCAGATGCCGCTTCGAGCGCGCTGCTTGACGGTAAACTTGATGGTGTATTGTGAGCATTTCACTCAGAAACTACTGAACGGATTTGGATGAAATTTGGTACGCCTAATTATAGTTTAAAGCTTGGATTGAGACATAGGATTCTTTAAAAACTGAAGTTAACGTGGACGCTAGCTAGCGCCAGTTTTAACAGGAAATATCCTGTTCATTAGCCTTTTACTGTGCCCAATGTTGAAGCGCAGGTCTTCCCTATAGACGGAATAGGAAGATTGGGCCATGACCAACCAAACGGATCCAGTGCGGGACGGCTTGAAGTGCCTTCCGAATCTCAAAGGAGCACGAAATGATGAATTTTTGCCCACCCATCCTATAAATGGCCATCTGCGAAAGTTGCTTAGCTTACACGATCGCAGACCGAACCCGCTACGACCTAACTACGACGCCAACAAGCGCCTTAAAGAACGCACTACTCATTCATAGATGCAGCCTAAAAATTAAAGGTTGTATAACGAAAGTATAACTTTCGTCGAAAGCAGTTCCGTAAGGTTTTGAAACAATAATTCACGAGTATGATTAAAAAAATAAAATCGCTCCAGAGACAGAAGTTCATGACCCGAGATGAGGGTTGACAGATTTATTATAACCCCAACCAGTGCGGCCGAAATACGAGGTTGATTCAGAGCTCCCCGTCGCGATTTCACGATTTAAAGAATTAAATTCGCATGTTAATAATTTTATATCTGTCAGCGGAGGTACCGATAATGTTGCGGGCTTGACGTTTTCATCGGGATGTACAATTTGAGTTTATTCATAAATATATCATCATCAGCCTATTATTGTTCCCACTACTGGGGCACAGGCCTTCCCTATGGAAGGAATAGCAAGATTGGGCCATGACCCACCACGCGGCCCCAGTGCGGATTGGCAGGTGCTAACGACTGCGGATGTAGCGGGGACCAACGGCTTAACGTGTCTTCCGAAGCAAGGAGGAGGAACTCGAGATAGAAGATTCTTAGTCACCCATCCAATGACCGACCACTCTGAAAGTTGCTTAACTTCAGCGATCGCAGCCGAACGCGCTAACCATCCACGCCATTGAGCCCCACAATATATGTTATGTATTTATTACCTCTTTGTCAAAACCATTGAGTTGTTTTTACTAGCATGTAAGTTGCACTTAGAACATTTTAACAAGGAAATTATCAACACGAACTGTTATAATTCAGTTGATACTATATTTGAATTTCCGAACAAGTGGTATCAAAAACAAAATCGTTCGTGTCTGCAAAAGGAGTTAGCATTTGATGCGCCACTTAAGTATTTACATCGAGTGCAAAGTCGTTTACATTTAAATTGGGAGGAAAAAAAATAAACAGGTGATTTATATTAGTTTGAAGGCTCGCGACGAGGATAAGTGTTCACCGCACAAGCAGCTACACAAAGGCCCCATCGCCAGTCCATTGTCGCCTTCAATCGTGACGTGACAGACAGAATGTGAGGTCCAAGCTTCCTGCGCTTTCAAAACAGCGGAATTGTGTAAACACACTATTACGCGAGTCAACCTTTACATCCAAGAACGTCCTAACTCATAAACAGTCAAATCGAACATCGACTTTAGTGGCCAAGGGATTACGTCTACTTCGCTTTGAATTTTGAATGGATTCGTGCTATTCAGTCTTGAAACGGTCAAGTGTGCACGAGTAATGGATTGGTCGACTGTCGGTTCATACGGCGAACGCCGGTGGGTGGCCATTTTATGTCGGCGGCTTTATACCGATACGAAACGAATAAAAGGACGAGTTTTTAATACCGCCCGTCAGTGTAAGTAGAAAGTGTAATGTGTTTCGCGGTGATTTATTGTCCGCCATTGACACTTCAATAGAGACGCAGCTCGAATTAATCGTTAGAGAAATACGTCCTCATATATCATACCGATTTCCGATACGACGGTGTCTTCGAATACAGATTGGTGTATTGTCATATTCGTCGTGTAATCATATTTTAAGGAGTTGAGTTTCGCTCCAGTATGAATTGGTATTTATACTTTTATTTGTGTACTAGCGGCCGCCCGCGACTTCGTTCGCTTTTTTATATTTTCGTGAATCCCTTAGGAACCTAATAATTTTTCGGGATAAAAGTATCCTAAGCTATGTCTCAAAGCAGGTCAAAAACTACATGCGTACCTAATTTCATTCAAATGCGTTCAGCCATTTTTGTGTGATTAAGTATTGTTACTCAATCACACACTAACTTTCACATTTATAATATTAGTACGATTCAATCTTATTTTTGGCAATTTTCAAAATCACCATTTCTTTGTTTTTGCGAAACCTAGTCTAGACTAGACTAGAGCTCGAGATCAAAGTGATATAATAAGTACTTATATTCTAATCAATATTCATTTCAAAGGAAACCGAAACGAGTTTGAATTTATCATCAAAAAACAACGTCCAACTAAACTATTCTGGT
Organism: Chilo suppressalis; assembly: GCA_902850365.2. NCBI lineage: Eukaryota > Metazoa > Arthropoda > Insecta > Lepidoptera > Crambidae > Chilo > Chilo suppressalis. The sequence goes on along the minus strand of OU963901.1, from coordinate 24,530,549 downwards.
GTCAATAAACAAGCAGTTATATACCGACACAAATACCTCGCGTGAGTAAATGTGTCAACATTACAATATATTTATTTCATCCGCCCATTTATCGGTTCACTTAAGGGGAAAATAGTACCACAAAAGTCATTACGGGATTGCCCCCCGTGTACGAAGGGACAATAAAAATAAAATATGCTTATCGTTGTGGCTATAACGGGCCTTAACTCACTGCCGGCGGAACATAAAATGTATGGGAAATATAAGCGATGGTTCAGACTTCTCGGTCGCTGTGTTTTTGTGCGTAAACGATTCGGAAATAGTAAGACACGAAAATAATAGAATGCGTCAGAAACGAAATTGAATGACTCATAAAATGCTCTTTTGAATCGTCCTTGTAATTTTTTTCCTACCACCTTTTCAGGACATATTTTAGGCGACAAGAAGAACAGGTGAAATAAACTTATCAGCTTTATATGAAGAATCGACACTTACCTACATAAAACTATGTCGTTGCCAATACAATTATTATAATGACATTCCTTATATGTTACACAGATCAAGAACATTTGATATTGCATTGTCTCTGACAGATACCTTTAATGAGATTTTAGTACCTATTTATTACACTCACTAAGTCTTAAATGAGTCTAGCTCCACAGTAAGCACTGTAAAGCTAGTGTTATGGGATACTCTACTTCCACTAAAATGGATAATTTAATAAAACATATACATTGGTAGGAGTATATACACATAAATAAACAGCCACAGGTATAAATGTTCGTATTCATCATACAAAAATTTGCTCCTATGGGGATTAGAACTCATACAAAATTTTTATCCGATTGGGATTAGAACGCAAGACTCCAATCAAGTAGGCGACACCTTGTGAAACGGTATACTTATTGTGATTTTTTTTTCAGGCCTTTTTCAGGTTTTTTTTAAATGAAACTTTGATTACAGCGCTACTAATTATTTTATTCATTTTTAGCATATGGTATTGCATTTTTGACTGTCACTAAAAAAAACGAGCGAGCCTTCCAGCACCTTATATTAGTAAAGAAAGAAATAAAATCTACTGCAAAACGAATAACCCATTTGAACATTATGTTCTAAAATCAAATCAAATAGCGCGCGCTTTCGCGACTTCCTGTTACACACTTCTGTCCTATTTCACGAAATCACTCCCACAAATTGCAGGAAAGCGAGAGGAAAGATATTACACATCAAAAATCAGACATAATCAATGAGCATCGCGGTGGTTCAATGGTAGAAATCTCGCCTCAATCGCCTACCCGGGTTCTAATCCCAGCCCAGGAAGGTCCTTTTTTCTTAATGATTTTAAGAGTTTCACTCCTCTAGTCTATCCTTTCCCGCCTCCGACTCCTCCCACACAGGCCACAAACACCAACACTAAACAGCTAGCATAATTGCACACTAGCTTAGCATTAGGCAGACACCGCACCAGTGGGATAAGAGTGCGAAGACCTGGTCTACACACGACACGCTATACCAGGTACAGATACGTACCTGTGCGTTTTTTCCCGCCCTCCACGACAACGGCTAACTAGAGCCGAGGTTTGAGTCATAGAGACGCCCTCTAGTTGAGCCGACCCCCTCAGGTTCGAGTCGTCTAGAGACTCTAGACGGAGAGCAGGCTCCCCCGTGGGGAGATGCCATCCGCCTGGAATACTTCTAGAGGCACTCGCCAATTCTCGGCTTGAGGTCCCCGTAGGATCTCGCCGTCCCCAAACCTGGTGACGCTGTAAAGGTGATCTGCGACTAACAGCATATAATGCGATAAAACTAACAATAGGACCGACTGGGCGCCATATTTTATATTAATTATCAACATTTGCTATTATTTGTTTAATAATGTTTGGTTTTTGTTCTAGAATCAGCTGAGTGCTAAAAAGTGTTCCGCGATTTTTTTGCAAACCGTACTTTTCAAACGACATTTGACAGATGGAGGTCATTGGCTTTCCTATTCTTATTTGAATCGCATTATACACACTAAAACAAACAACGACGGGTTGCACTTCGAGAGTGCCTGCAGAAGTGAAAACTTGAGTATTAACGTTGTGCATTTTTGATATTTTGGAATGGTTAGGGAATAATTTTGCACGAATTGCTTTAATTATCAGTATAAAAGTACTTTCATTTATGTGGTAGAATACAATATTTATTTATTGCGCTATCTTACACAAACATGACAATTTATATTACATTCAAAAAAGTTTATCTCTCAAAAAAATCAACTTATATGAATCACATTTTAGCGCACCTAGCGACATCTATTGTAAAAAAATGCATTTTCTTCACAATAAAGCTGCCACCTGGACGTCCTAGATATTATAGAGACGTATTATTATAATACGATAAAATAAAATATAACTTTGTTTCGTCCAATACATTGAAAGTCAATATCCTTTTCAATTTTATTGTTTTTGTCTACGAATTTTGGATTAGGTCGGACACGTGTCCTAATCGAAAATTCCACCTGTACTGACGCGATCAAGCCACGTGTTCTGACGCGAGTTTGACAGTTTTTACCCATTACAAAAAAAAGTGTACAACGCCGCTAAAGAAGTTTTCACTTCAAAAAACTATCCTTCCTACCTAATCTGTCCCTTTCATTCTCTATAAAGCGTTATATATATGTTCTTATCATGCTGTAAAAACAATAAATGCCACGAGTAACGAAGAATGAAGCCATGTGAAGTGCTAACATACGATATTCTTTATCTAGATGCGGGGTGTGAAGAACAACGATACCCGAAGCTGCGCCCACGGCAAATCCATGCGTGTAAATAATCATGCAACTCCACATTGTTATATGTACAATTCACTTTTGAACGTATAATTACATTCTAAATATAACTCAGCTTCATATAGAAAGATTGGAAAAACCAAGGATCTCATTAGCCGAACCTTTGTGTTTTTTGGTTATCCTACGCTCACTCAAAACGAAAGACCGTCGCAAGATTGACGGTCTGGAAATGTGGTGTCGGAGACGTTTGCTACGCATTCCGTGGACCGCGCACCGTACCAACGTTTTAATCCTGAGGGAACTCAACATCGAAGAGAGATTATCGTCGACTGTGCAGATACGAATCCTCAAATTCTTCGGGCATATTACTCGCAATGAGAACTCCATGGAACGGTTGGTGGTGCAAGGGAAAGTTGAGGGCAAAAGGTCTCGCGGGCGCTCTCTAACAAGGTGGACAGACCTTTTTAAATCAGCGACGCACTCTAGCGTAAATGATTGTTCTCGCTCTGCAAAACATCGAGCTACATGGCGACGCATCGCGATTGCATCAGTGGCACAGGAATCGACCGAGACATGACCACGACCACTTTGTCAAGAGTGCACGACTAGGAAGAAGAAGAAATATAACTGTCTAGCTCGCATCAATACTTATAATTATTTTCTAACTGTATTTTTGAATCCTTGAAAAAGAGGCTGACGTCACACTGAGTAATTCGGTGTTCATTTAAACATGTGAATTTCTCACGTTCACACGAAACAGATTAAAGTGACACGAGATTTTATACATGTTGACATACGAGACGTGGACACTGACGGTACGGCGGATCCACAGGTTCAAAGTCGCTCAGCGCGCTATGGAAAGGGCTATGCTCGGCGTTTCTCTGAAGGATCGCATCAGAAATGAGGTAATCCGACAGAGAACCAGAGTTATCGACATAGCCCGCCGGATTAGCAAGTTGAAATGGCAGAAGGCTGGCCATATTTGTCGAAGAATCAATAATCCGATGGGGTAGACGAGTTCTGGAGTGGAGACCGCGTCTAGGCAAACGTAGTGTAGGACGTTCTCAGGCGCGATGGAGTGACGATTTGCGCAAGGTGGCTGGTAGGAGCTGGATGTGAATAGCCTAAGATCGATCTGAGTGGCGTCATTTGGAGAGGCCTATGTCCAGCACTTGACAAAGATAGGCTGTTGATGATGATGATGATTAGCAAAAGCCTTAACCAAACGCATTTGGTAAACAGTTTATAAAATTCTATAGATAAATAATGAATTTGATAATAATGAGGCTTATTTACAGAGGCATAATAAATCATCATGTAGAAATACTTACAACCCTAAAAAATAACGTCACAGATTAACTTCCCTATTTTGGATTAGAATAGAAGAGAAAGCTTTATTGTCATGCCGAGTACAATGGTGTTACAAGTAATGTCTTAGTTCTGCTGCCCGTTTCGGTGCTAAATGCTAGATTATGGCACCATGATAATTAACAACTGACAAATCAATTTATCTTTTACTTTTAAATTTACTAAGCAGCATATATAAAACCCAATTATTAAACTCATTTTCATAAAACAAATGGATTTGCATTTTTCTTCATTCGGTATATTACCAAATTTCACAAAGGCGAAATGTTAATAAAGGTTGCTTTTTTAACATAAAGCTTCCCGACAGATGAAAAGACAAATTTATTGCCGCAATTTATTTCAATAAAACACTAAACACATGGGCAGCGAACATTCGAAGAGACTTTTAAATTACACACTGACACGACATCCATTTTGTATGCGTGTAGATTAAAAATATGGTGGGTCTACCCAGCTGTCATGGCCTTATCGCACCTCGTATTTCAATGTTTATTCTTTTTTATTTCTGTGCCCGATGTTTGTATTTTAACAAGGAGTCCCGACTTTATCTTTTATTGGTAGTAAATTGAGGTGTAAATGTCTCACCTATGGTTTCTAGAAGGACGTCTTTGACGCCGCCCCCGATCTTCATTTGTTTTTAGAATTGTATCGTTTCACTTATTACAAATTACTCGGGGCATTGACACCATGACTTTACATTTTTTTAATGAGAGCGTGTGTTAAGAACGGTTCTTTATTAAAGCAATTTACATAATGAGAATATTATATGTGAGTTGTTAGGTTTAACGTCAGGTTTGACCTTTCGATGAAGCCAGTGACAATTTTTTGACATAACGCTCTTATTTTTCAACTTGTTTATTTAAAAAAAATATAGACGACTGCATGTATTACTTTTCCAGTAAATAACCCAAGTTTCAGGAATGAATACATGGAATTCATGATACTTAAAAAAGACGATTTCTGAGAAACTTATTTTTTTGTTTTATGCGCCAAGAATTTTATCTTATTAAAAACCTTCATAACTAAAGCTCCATCAGCTTAGTGGAGGTCAATAATCATTTTTTTTCAGTAGTCACTGTCTGTGAACTAAAATAGATAGTCATTATCGCTCCGGGGCAAATAAAACTCGCATCAATTAAACATTTATCTAATCCGACTCAGTGCGGCATCAATAAATTATTTCTAAGTGAAACATAAACGATAATGTCAATCGAGCAAACAGGGAGCCCCTTTGCACTTAAACAAACACTGACCTATCGGTTATTAGGGCTAACGTGGCTCCACGAGCCTTCGCCGTCTCAAAAAAATAGAAGCATTCAAAAGTGAGCTCTAAGCCAATTAGATATTGCAGCAATATTGGCTTGAGTTACTGTTTACAGATGTTACATTCTCGGCTTGGAATTTCGAAGGGAACAAGTCCATCTATCATCAGTAAGTGATCGATGAGCGCTGCCCAAATATTTGAATTATTTGATATTCGAACGCGCAACGGCAGTCAGCCGTTTGCCACTGTTGAAAAAATAAAATGTATCGATTACACCACGTGTTTTAACCTCTTTTTTTTTAAATAAATATTTTGAACTAAACATTACGTTAATGTGTTTGGCATTACGTGTTTCCGCTTACTATGGAATGCAATAATACATTGTTGCATCTGCGTTTGCTGTCCCTGTTGATTTTTAAAGTAAAATAAATGTACTTATAGGTATTTGAAAATGTTATGTATCATATGAGGAGCTGGCGCACAAAACGGGATAATTATGCATGTGGTGAAACTCCTTTTTTTAAAGTCCGGAGGTTTCGGGCCCGTTGAATTTGAATCTCAAATAAATTTCAATCGAAACCACCTAAAACAGTGTTAACATTACTAAATTTATAAATTAAAAACCATGCCAAAACCTCACTGTATGTATGTCATTCAGTTTTATACAGCTCCTTGTAAAAAAATAATTTTATGTAATTATACTGTTTTGTTCGTCAGCTCCTCATATTATGTTTATTAAATATCTAGCATTCATAAGTGCAAACAACTTAGCTATTACAATAATATATGAAATAAACAAAACATTATAAATTTATAACATGAGCTTTTCATTTTATAGCAACACTGCATGGATACTTTAAACGATGTACAGACAGACACACATTAAGTTGCCACAAACTGTGAAATTTTCTCAGTAGATTGTCAATCGTACACCAAGAATGATAAAGCTTAAAATCATTTTAAAATAATTTAATACTCTTAGAAAACTTGATGCATGACTGTTTCTGAATGTAGGCAGGCAAAAAATATACTTCGTTAGTGATCGAATTTTATTAGGTTTTTTTTGATAAAATTTGTGTTCAACATACTTCATATTTACACATAGGAGCGGCATCGCGTTCATCGTTTTTAGGTAAGCAAACATATTGTCACACATTTATTGTGAATTGCAAATAGATCAACATGCGATTAGATAAACCAATATATTTTAATATTGGTATTTGCTAATACTGGATTAGGGTTCGGCAAGTTGAGATAATAAAACTATTGGGGCAAAAAAATAATAATATATATATATGTAAATATATATTTTAAAAAAAGCATTCTGGTGATGAAATTGAGTCCACGTCAAATTTCAAAAAATCGCCATATAAGACGCAACATGATCAGCAAGATGTACACATATATATATATGTTAAAATAAACTATGAACATGGCTTACTCTAAGGCCCCAATGAAGCAAACAGAGAGTATATTTTGTTCATTTTTGGCTTTTTAGTGCAGTAAATAAAAGCGTGGTTTTAGTTTTTTAAACTGTTTTTATTACCCCCTTTATTACCCCCTTTATACATAGTTTGTTCATTACAAGTCGATCTAATAAAAGCGTGTTAATTAATATTTGGAATCGGTGTCCTGCCAACCAACGCAATTAGAACTCAGATCTATCAAACATGCATGGCAACGACTTGAAAAAGATTTTATTTTATAATTTTTTGTGACAGTAATTTTTGTAATAAACAACTCGGCATCAAAATCTGTGAGTGAATATTCATGTCTATTTTCCCACCCTTAGGGTAGGATTTTTGTTTCTTTATTCAGATGGGAGTAAGTTCGGGGTATACCCTTTTCAATAAAAAAAAAATTAAAATCGGACTACTCTGTAAAAAGTTATGAGCGGTCATACATAAATATATATATATATATATATATATATATATATATATATATATATATATATGCGCGTTGACTTGAGAACCTCCTCCGTTTACGTCGGTTAAAAATATATCACCAAAAAAATTTTATGTACCTATAATGTTGCCAAGACGAAACCATATGATTCGCAGAGTCAAAAAGTTATCAGATGTTATATACAGTCAAGCTTCTAACTCTGCGAAGCCTAACTTCACAATTATGCTGGCACTTCGCTTGGCTATTCGTGTTTGCTATTTGTAAACTTGACATCAGTCTGCCCTTTTCACTTCTTATAAAGCAAGATAAGGATTGACTGCTGTCAATTTTACAAATAAACAATACGAATAGCTAAAATATGCAACTGGGCTACATTTATTTTGGCGTAAGGTGAAAATGTTATCCCATATGTCTGAACTAGTCGGGCTCTGCTGTCTAAATTAACAACGTTACCACGCAGTTAATTAGCGCACTAACTCTTTGAGGTACCGCCTCCCGGGCGATACCGCACCTGTAGCCGAATATTCGCCACGATAGCCGATAATGGACGGTCGAATCTGCGCATATCGTACCATAGCGCAAAGCTTCATGGCGATACACGCAGGTGCGGCCCCAGTGTATCCGGGTATTCAATTGTTCCCGCCTTGTAGCCACGGCGGATTAATAACACTAGTTGAGTAAATAAGGCACAGAGGCAAAGCTTCATGCAGTGCGTGTGTATCAATGAGCACCGGCGGCATATCGCCACCAATAGAAACTTTTCTTTTTCTATAAATAGGTCCAAAAATGACCGACCAAACGGTGATGGTGACGGTAAGAGACGGTGAAGTCCAGACGCGAAAATATATGGTACAGCAGTTCTATCTGCCACACCAGCCATACTCACCTTGCCGGTCTGCATATTGCTTCTTGGCGCCTCTTTCAAAGGGTCTCGGGCTGTAGGAACACGTGAGCGGCAGAGCATTCCATTTGCGGGTAATTCGACAAAAGCGGGCAGAGCAACCAACAGTGCGACTAAGAAATGACTCAATGATAAATGAGTCACCTTTCTTTGTTCACGTTGAATCAGTGCCCTCAATAAGTCGAAGACAACGTAGGCCACCGCGCGTGGTCCTTTGAATTATTTAAGGCCCTGCAGATTTTCCGCGCGACTTTTTGTGTTTTTGCTGGTGAGTAGTTTTCCAGGGCTACATGGGGTAGAGGATTGGTTTCAGACCGGCGAGCTGAGAATGCTTGAAGCGGCACACTTTCTGCGGCATCATCTATCTTCGCGACTGGATTCCACCTGCAATTGACATTACGTGGGCTGGTGCAATTTGCTGCACCTCGTAAATAAAAAAATCTTCTCATAATACTCACTGTAGTATAGACAATAGATCGCGCTTAATTGAGAGGGGGTTTTCTCTGTGTTCGCGTCAGACCGCCAGTGCTCAGTCACCACACATGCGCAACTGTATGAAGCTTTGTCTCTATTCCTTCTTTACTCATGTGATAACGCCGCCGCCCGCCCGACTATGAGTGATGAGCCCCCGCCGTGATTAACGACGCCGCCATCCATCATGGGGCGGAACGTTGACGTCACGAGGCGTCCCCGATGACGGGACGCTCACGATCTGGATATAGTAGTTTTAATGGAGAATTATGAATTCTGGCGATTTACCGAATTGGATAGTTCTCGTAAGGCAGCTTCTAAAGTCGCCGTTGGAGAGATGGGTTTTAGAGGAGTTTGATCTGTGAAACCGCTGATTGTGTAATTCGATTCATTCAAAACAAAAAAACATTGATAGATGAATGACATCAACCACAAATGACTGATTGATACATCTCAAAATATCGAAAAAGCTCCAGATTTCACAAATCAACATTCCTCACAAAAATTGTGCAAAAATTAAAGAAAGGAAAAAATATAACATGAAAATCATCAAATCGAGGAAAAAACGATTTTCTTATCATATTTATTGATCTACCCGCAATTATGCCTGATTATACAGAATTGGAACATCGGCTTTTGATGTCGAGCGTTTTAAGACAATCTGTAATCAAACTAAATAGCAACCGAAGCGGTAATTACTTTAATATACTTATTATAAATGACTAATGGACTAATTTAGATTTTAATCTGCCCCCAAATCGGCTTCTGTGTATGCCGTTTAGTAAAAAATATCAGCGATTATCTGGTATCTATATAATCACTTTAGAAAATTTGTGGGGCAATTAACAATAACATGATTTGTTTGCTATCACACATAGGTACATATGAATCTTGAAAAAATGTGGAAAACAAGAAAAACTATACCTATATCCTACCGGTAAGTACGTATAGCTAATTCATATTAATATATTTAATGCAATAAAATATATTTTTAACGAGCATGAAACTAGGCTTATTTTTTTGTAACGAAGTATGGCGCATGGAGGCTAGGTGAAAACTTTATTAGATTTTTAGTAAGCGTCAGTTCACACCGAGACGCGACGCGGCGCGACGATGCGTGCACATTTTGAATAGAGAGACTCAAAATATACTTTATTTACTGCACGAAAAGCAACACTTTTTCTTGGGAGAATTCAGAATACGTTGCACGACACAGCACTGCGCCTCGAGATACCTCGCGGCGTAGAGCAACGTATCACGCACAGCGCGACGCAGCGGCGCATCGTCGGTACGCGCGGCGTGCAAGAGCGTAGCTGCGTTTCGCGATGCCGCGCGACGCAGCGCGACGCAGCGCGACACCGCGAAGCGCAGCCTGAGGCCGCTTGCGCTGTGGCGACTTGTCTACTATACTACATTGCGGGTGGGCGCGGGCGGGCGGCGCGGCGCGAAATTATTGGCCTTTTCGAGTGTCGTCGCGTCTCGATGTGAACTGACCCTTAGTATGTATTATTTTTGACATTTCAGATCTTTTTACAGGCTTCCTTGTAAAAATACTGTATTCAATAAAGAATGTTTTCTCAAATGTTTAATCTACGTGAAACTTAACCAGTTAGGAAAAAGTAGGTAAATAGAAATTCTTCTTTCGTAGATGGTTTAGAAAAACGGTTAAGAAAACGTATTTAACATAGCATATGTTAGCTTTTTTTATTACGCATTTATGAAGGCTTCGTCACACTTTCAAAGTTACATTTGCTTATTTTCCCATAGGAAATCCACGTACACATACAACCTATTACTGGCTATTAAAGTTATTATAACTGTGTTTTTCATAAAAACCCTTTGCTTACAGTTAAATGGCCGCGGTAAAAGCCACGTCAGGCAAACACCATAATTTACTTTTGAGCCTCATTAATAAAATGATAACGTAAGCTTAGTTAAGTAGATATCTTATTTAATACTAGTCATTAAGTTGCTGCTACTGTGAATAAATTAACTGTACCTATTGATTCCATACTTCATTTAAGTAAACAGAAGCTCAAGGAAAAAAAATTGAATAATAAAATTTTGACTGTACTTAAAAATTGTGAGAAAATTGTCCGCTGACGACTTGTAACGGACTCAACGCACACTGTGTGCGAACATTGTTGTCCGAAAAGTTTGAGAAGCGCTCGCTATTGAAGTAAATTTTCTCAGATTACGTTGTGTAGTAATTAACATGCAGTTTAAGACAAAGAGAAGAAATGTCTTCTCTTTACAATGGTAAAAGAGAATATTGGGTCCATCTCTTTAAATCGAGTCGAGCGCGCAAGGCCGACTAAATTTCGCTGAGTGCGTTGTTGCGCCTAAGAAAAAATAAAGTTTAGTCTAGTCTATTTGTTGATATGAGTTCTTTTTTTTTTCATGGACATTATCATTCCTTTATTCAGCCCGGTCTCACGGTGTCCTCGATTGTTTGGGGGACTTTTTGTACGCGGTACTTTTAATCAGTTGAATGCGTTACTCAATACACTTGCAAGCACAGTTAAACATTATAGAAAAAATGTCGTATGAAATGTTAATTGTCAAATTACTCAAGAAGTCTATTATATTTTATTTTAAGCATTAAGCTATTCGATTTATAAAGCTAAAGAAAATTTTTAATAGCAAAAAAATTGCTTTACTTAGCAAGTCATTCGCAAATATCAAACATTACTACACGGGTGAAATCTCATTCTCGAAATTGTATCCGACTAAACGAGCTGACAAGACGGCGCTAGCTACTATTTGCATCAGCTCCACACATTCGTCGCGTCACAAATTAATAGTGTTGCAAGTGACATGAAAGCGTGTCGTCGCGTCGCGGCGTCGTTGTCGCCTAGCGCTGTCGCTGTAGTTGTCGTTGTCGCGCCGCAGTCGTCGTCTTGACAGCCGCGCCATTGCTTCCGTCTTCAGCTTCCGAGCGACAAAGGACAGCTAGAGACGGGACAATATCGATTTACTGTCGATGTTTTTGCAGTTTTTTTCTTCTGAATTTATTATCTAATAATAGAATAAATGAACAACAATCTGATACACTATACTACAACTATTATAATATTATAAAGAGTGTCCGAATCTCAAAATTGTATCCAACTAAACGAGGTAACAAAACGGCACTAGTACTATTTGCATCAGTTTCACACATGTTCCTTTACTTTCCTCTTGCCTTTTTTTCTTCTTGTATTATTATTTTAGAATAGAAAATAGAATTTGCAATCATCTCTTTCACCGTTAATAAAGTGTCCGATTTTCTGTTGTCAATGCAGATTCCAATGTATTCTGGGACATTCATTTAGTATAATATCATGTTCATCTTAGCTGTTCCACTCATTTATCATTTATAATAATGATCGAGAAATACACATTGTATAGATTTTGCATTACTGAATCTACTTGGAATAAGGAAGGAAACAATAATATCTAAATCTGACAGTATTGTATAATTTGTATTGTAAAAAGTACTTTACGAGACAATGCGTAAATATTAGGGGTGTAAGTAATTGATGATAAATTATGCCGCCGACAATTACTATATCGGCTTATCATATCACATTATCGTACTCTACATGAACACTTGTTTTATGAAAAAGAGTAAAACGTTCTCTGTATAATATTTGCGTACGTTTTTTTAATGTTTCGCGTAAATATACTTAATGAGTTCCATTTTTAGTTACTTACTTATTATCATTGAGTTAAAAATAAGGACACGTTTAATTTAGGACTTGTAGGGACACCTTGAACCTACTTATAATAAAGTAACATCATTTAAAAAAATCTCTTAATTTATATTTTAAATTACCTTTGTAAATTTAACTGTGAAACGATCGATTTTGATGAATTTGATGAAATTAAATACACAAGATAACATATATACACTATAATTGTAAACGATCTAAATCGTATTAATGAGGAAATATTATTACACATATTTTACATTGATACCTAATATGTTTGATCACTGGTTTGTTTTTTACAAATGAAATTCACGAGGACCAGCGCATTTTTCTAGTAAGTACAGACAAGACACACATTAAATTCAGAGAAATCTCCAAAATTGAGTTTTAATCGTATATCAAGCACTTAAAGATAAAATTTATTTGGGTAAATTTGATAGTTCTAGTAAACTTGACTTTTAACTTCGCGGCTATATATACGGTGGCGGTCAGAAAATGATTACTAGTTTTGAAATTAGATTCTATGTCACACTTTTTTCACTAGAGTCTAAAATGCCATATCAAGTAACTTAACTAAAATATTAGCCTTTTAAAAGTTATTATGCAATATAAATCATATAGAATGAAGAAGGAAGAATTATATATTCCTTTTTGATATTAAAAACTCATTTCTTTATTTGTTGAATGTTAAATGACATTTATAAAAAATTGATTGTTTGACGTTTGACCCTGGAGCAAAGGACTGCAATAATATTTCTCTTCGAAGATGGACAAGTATTAGTGATATATCACGAGAACTCAATATATCGCGATTCACTGTGAGGTTTTGGATCCGGCGTCACGGCGAAGAAGGGCACTTAATGGATCATAGAAATAATTCAGGACGATGACCAATTCTAACCGCCACGCAAATAACAGAAATGATTCGTCGTTATGAAGAGAACGGTTTCACACTAACTAGTTATTTTGCTGCTTTATATGATGTGAGTGCTCGGGCGATCCGACGAGCTTTGCACAGTGCTGGACTACACTACAGACACCATGCTATTAAAGTGGAGCTGAAAACTCACCACAAAACAGCCTTTGCGCGACGACGTCATGATTTCGCTTGGTCGAATACTATATTTACCGATGAGAAAACCTTCAAATCAAGCCAAATCGGAAGATTAAATAAAATCGAACGCAGTATGATGAAGCTCTTATCGTGCCACAAAATGAGTCAGGTTGCATAACAGTAAACTTATGGGGGTGGATGAGCCGCGACGGCGTCGGAGAAGAAGTGGTGCTGCCTACTGTGCGCGTAGTGTATCCTGCAACAGAATTCCCGCCCATTACCTATGTTACTGATAATGCACGGATATACACGGCCCGTGCTACTATGGCGTGGTTCGACCTGCACCGTGACATTCGTCCCATTCAATGACCCGCTCGGTCTGCTGATTTAAACTCTATTGAAAATGTATTGGGGCTTATGGTTCAATGCTGGGACTGTCAAAATGAAAGGAACCCTCATGATCTTAGATCACACTGTGCTCGAGTATGGGATGATATGAGAGGGACCGATCTATGCGCGCGCATTTTGTTGGTTCAATGCGAGATAGACTACGTGTTCGTCATAGCTGCAGAGGGAGGTTAAACTAGATATTAAATAAAGATTTTTGTAGTTTCTATTTTATTATTTCTTCATATTTTTAGTTAAAAAACTAAAATATTAGTTTTTTTTAATGGTTTTCTATATTTGTTTGACGTCACGGCTAGTGCAGAGGTCGTCGCCTACTGCGCAAAGGGTCGCGGGTTCGATTCTCGTACGGCACAGATATTTTGTATGGCCAACAGAAATTTGTCCTGGCCTGGGCGTATGTGCCATGTGCATGTGAGATTATATGTACGATACAGAAGGAAAACCTAGTGTGAGGCGAAGTATTTAAAATATATATATCAAACCTTAATAGTAGTCAGTCCATCGCCTAGAGCGATTGATTATCATTACATTGATCATTACAAAAAAGATAATTTTATGGTCAATCAAATTATTATGAAATAGACATTTAGAACTTTTGACCTAAATGTGTGCATGCAATTATGATCCTTAAGGTGGTAAACATTTTCTGACCGCGACCGTACCTACGACGCGACGCCTCAATCTTGTATTTACGACTCACATTATAATAGTATCGATACCAAAATTTATTTACGTCACTCCTCCCTAGCCTTTCGCTTCCGGGCGCGCCAGACGTGTCAATTAGGAGAGCTCCGAGGTATCTTGTCAATGGGGCATTGAAATGTGTTCTGTCAGTGCACTGTATAGCCTCTGGCTGGTGTGTGCAGCTCGTGTCACCGCTGACGGGCCGGCTAGACGGAAGACTGGTTTGATACCTGCACACGATGTGTCGGATCCGGACAGCACTCCACTTAAATACGAAATACAATAGAAAGCAGGTTGATTTAATAAAGAACTGAACTTTAGCGACAGTTGTTGGAGACTGAGTAAGTTGAAATGCTTTCCGCCTTATTACAAAACGTAGACTAAAGTTAAACCTGGACTAAAACTGATACTGTCACTTTAGATTGATAAAAACAAGACTGAAGCAACATTAGGTTTAAACTAAGACTAACTTTAGTCCGCGTTTAATAAGAGGGTGGATGTTTATAACAGAGTTTAAGACAAAAAAAATATACAAAAAATGGTAAACTTGGTTTAAGACAGGGTCTTACAGTTGAACCGTTTATGTCAATAACAAGTTTAGTCAGAAACATAAAATTTTGGTGTAAAAATCGGGTAGATTCGACTTTAGACAAACTGCATCCAAATTACATTCTATTCTTTAGTGGTGTGTTTTTGCAGTGATCTCCACGGGGTACAGGAACATATTACACGTTGGCAAAGTAAAGATTGCTGAAATTGGCCACATTCACATAAATGAGCCAAGCCCAAAGTTAGCACCATAATATTTGTTTCTTAGGTTTTCATGCACACCACTCATTAAATAAAACAAATTTCAGCGGTATAGATGCACTGATTTATTTATTTATTGTTTAATTCATTTATTTGTTCAGGGTTATGTTATGACTAAGGTGTAAGGTGTAAGACGCCAGGACTCAAACACAGTACCTCTGAGTAGGCGACATCTTAAAAGCCCTTGTATATACCCCTCCACTAGCGGATCGTCAAAAATCAATTCACCTCATCATTGAAACCTTGTCATTTGTTCAGGGTATATGACTAAGGTGCTCGCATTCATAATTCGCATATTTTCACAAGATTTCGTACATACATATATACTTACATCCTTTCCACCATGAAGATCGTCAAAAATCAATTCACATCGTAAATTCAAAGTATCGCTGCCCCAAAAGTTCATAAACACCAGCTTACATTTAATCTGTTGCCGCCATCGGGGGGAATTGTCACGTAAAGCGCAGAATTAGCGGCACTCAGCGGCGGGCGGGCGTGATGGATTGCCCGGGCGACGTGACGCGTGACGCCGTGTCACGAGACGTGGCACAGAGCGGAGCCTGTCCCTGATTTATGGCGGGTGTTGCGGCCGCTTGATGAATTCGCAGTCTTTCGGAAATGTGGAGGTGAGTTTGGTAGCTAAAGATTTTTGGGATTTTTACTTAATGTTGAGTTGACTTCTATTGCGTACTCGCGACCCGCCAAGGCTTCGCACAGGTGAACTTCTTTTTAACATAATAAATATAGGCTAACGTAGAATTGTAATAGTGAAAGAATTTTTGAAATCGGTCCAGTAGTTTATGAGTTAACTCGTTACAAATTGCAAAAATAGAAATCTTGCTTCTTATAATATTTGTATGATAATAATATAATAGTAAAATTTTGAGGGTTATGGAACTTTTCAAGCTGAAAATATAAATGTTATTTCATATATTAAAAGTGATATTGCGTTCATTACATATTTTGTGTCGATAAAATTATTTTGTTATTGTTATGTAACGATCAATTAATAATGCTTTTAGCTCTTAATTTTTGTACATTATGAAGACTTACGCTCACTTTTAAGTTTATTATGTAAAAATACACTTGCGCCTGTGCCGTTTAATTATTTGACATTCATTGATATTGATTGACAAAGGGGACTGTCATCGCTCTATTATATTGAATAGGCGCTCTTGCGCATGACTAACCATAGATATTATTATAAACAGATTTATTGCTTTTATAGCTTGTGTATGTGTACTGACTGTGAAATTGGTTCCGTTTTATTTATATTTTTACAATGGCTTGTTCAAATGAAAGTTAAAATACACATATGTGTAGAATATTTTATTCAGGAGCTTTTACCGGTTTGTGTGTTGGCAGACTTATTAACATTGTCTGAGTGGATACTTGTCGCTCATTAATCATTTATTCCTTTCAATTTCAATTGAATTGGTCTCTGAATGTCGGCCTCATAATAAAACTCAGAGTCGCGCAGCGTGCTATGGCTCGGTGTTTCCCTACGTGATAAGATCCGAAATATGGAGATCCGTAGAAGGATCGGTGTGTACGACATAGCCCGAAGAGTTAGCACACTGAAGTGGCAATGGGCAGGCTACATTGCTCGAAGATCTGACAACCGTTGGGTAAGAAAGGTCCTCGAGTGGCGACCATGTACCGGATGACGCAGCGTGGGGTGGCCCCCAACAAGGTGGACTGATGACATCGTCAAATGTGCTGGGAGCCGCTGGATGGGGATAGCGCAGGACCGCGTATTGTGGCGTTCTATGGGGGAGGCCTATGTCCAGCAGTGGACGGAGAAAGGCTGATGGATGGATGGATAGAATTTCAATTGAGTACAAATGCTCGTATTCATCACACAAACATCTGCCCACACCGGGATTCGAACCCGAGACCTGTCGAGTCGGCGATACCATGGGGTTTCATGGTATAAACATATAAAGACCCTCATCATTATCATCAGTCTTTTAATGTTAGGTGAGTAAGGTTCCAGGGCTCCACGGGGTAGGGGATTGGGGCAGGGTAGGTAACGGCGTGAGTGATATTTTTTGTATCGCAAGTTTCTTTATCTGGTGGCCTCTTACCATCAGGTGGGCAATGCGCTTGATTACCACCTTTTTAAATAAATAAACGGCTTTCTGTATGGATGGAATAGAACTAGAGATCGGGCCAAATGCGAATTGGTGGATGCTAACGATTGACATTAAAACCGGGACCAACGGCTTAACGTACTTTCCGAAGCACAGAGGCATCCGAGATAATAAGCATTTGATTGCATATCCGATGTCCGGCCATCGCGAACTTGTCTGCCTCAAGATATTCTACACTCGAAAAATAGAGAATAAATGTCGGCCCAGTTATCAGTCAATATTTTTCTAGGAATTTTCTTAAGATTTACAAATCTAGCAGTGAAATTTGTGAAATATGAAAAAAAATTGTTGATTAGATCGCTATTACGGTTGAATCGCCTCTAATTGTGTTGATTTTCATACAAAAATCCGATCCGGTTGACGGGCGATTTTCAGTATAAGAGATAATTATTTTCAGTTAAAGATTTTTGCATGTCTAATAAAATAAAACACTCGATATTTGTATCCTAATTTTAATACAATCTCTTTTAAACTGTATACCAACTTTCTGGGCCTTGATCTCCTCTCTTCTCTTTTCCTTGCTTTTCATATCAATTGGCAAAGTGAACAGTTATGTCACATTGTAATTTCTCTGTACTTTTAAAGAGAACAAGATTTATAATCTGTGAATATTATAATTGCATTTCTACAAACAACAAATTAACAGATGATAATTTATTTATTATTCGCTACTGCAAAAACTCTGTTAATACACGATTTACGTAATAAGCACACAGTGTTGTGAGCGAAAACGATTAACCCGTCAATACGCGATCAATCAAGTAACGCAAGATTAACTCATTAGCACAACTCGCGATCACGCATTATGCTGTCAGTCAAAACATAACAATGACAAGTCATTGCGAACCCTACGTTGTTTATCGATAGTGGTGACGTAACAACATTAGTATCTGTCGGGGTATGGAATAATAAATCTATCAACTGGTACTTTAAAATATTTTTTTTTGTTGGAATATCAATAGCTAATAATTCAAACAGCAGAAAACATAGATACTATACAAGATGGACATCTTCAATGCCAAAGGTGTCGTATACAAATAGACACAGTATTTTAAGACGCAAATATCACTTTCCTTTTTCTAAAGGTCTTCAAAACGTTTTGTATTGAAAATCGCTTCAATTTCATAACGTTATTGTATGCAGCAGAATATTTATAGAAATATAAACCATTGTCAATATTATGACGATGACCATTCATTGGCAAATTTGATACTCTCAGAGTTTTCGTCTAATTTCCAGCAAAATTATTCATCGAGCTTTAGAAATATAAACGAATTATACTGCTTGAAACTACCTTAACACTGGCGGTTGCCATTATTAAAAACTGTTTCAGACTTCAATCGACTTTAGTACTACATTCCAATTAATGATAAGCTTCATATTCTAAATAAAACCATTTATTTCATCCAACACACGTTTTTGTTATTTATAGCTGCAATTTTTTCCCAAGCGGATAGTAAAAGCATTTCAACTTAAAGTGGAGACGAATCTTTTCTTCCATTTTCAAGGCTTCATATAAACACACCTTTAAATGAAAAAAACGGGCATCTCCCAAAATACAAATCGTATTTCTCGTCACGAACTATCACTCGATTACCATGACGGGTTGACGTGATGCGTGACGGCGAGACGTCAGCGGCCAGGCTGACGTGACGTGACGGGTGTCCGCGGCGACCTCTCAATTGGGCTAAATTCGGCATTTAATGTCAACTGGATTGACATTATACTATACTTATAAACCGTCACGATGATATCATTTAACATTTTTTTCCAAAACTAGTACCGTGACCCGCTTGCCTGGCTACACAAGGATACAATCATCGAAGGAGACATTGAGATTTCATTTTAAGAACACTATGCCCTCAGGTTACAGAAAAAATTGTCTATAATCTGTAAACACCCCGTTTTCTAAATATTTTGCTTTGCTCAAAGTGGATTTTCTAAAATAAAACCTTGCCATGACAATAACACAATAACGAACACAACAAAAAAAGAATATTATGCAATTAAGTGCAGGCTTTCGGATATTTTTCGGCGATTCATTATTACTTGCAATAATCACCCATATACGACGACCTCCGTGGCCGAGTGGTTTGTTGTGGGTTTCATAGTGTCGCCGACTCTAGAGGTTCCGGGTTCGAATCCCGGTGGGGGCATATGTTTGTCTGATGAATACGAGCAATTGTACTCCAGTCATGGATATTTAATATGTATTTCTATTAGTATCCCATAACACAAGCCTTATAGTGCTTACTTTGGGGCTTGGCTAATATTTATGTAAAGTGAAGCCCAGTTCCAAAAACTATTTTGCGCAACTGGTATGATCGTAGCACAGCACAGGAATGAACAATTTAACAAACAATTTTAAAATCTACTGAAATCATTATGCCGCTGTTTGCGGGGGGCGGAATATGCACACAAATGCAGTTCAACATAATTTCGACAGCGCTAATTCGGATATGGATGAAACTTAAAAAAAAATATTGACAGATCTGTAAATTGTACTGGCGAGTCGATTGTTTTGTTAAACAAGTCCGACGATTGAATTTTAACAAAATAATATGAATTTTGTGTTTTACAGTGGTCAAATAGAAATAATATGTGAATTATTCTACTTGTTTGTGAAATTTAACACTATATTTTTTGTAAGTTAAAAATTCCAGATATGTTTTACAGCAAATTAACATTTTGGCATTTTTGATCTCTAACATACGCGACTTGACTCAGTCTAGTGAAATATCCGACGCGCAACTAGTTTTGTTTTTGAGCTGGCCCAACAGCGGGGAAAAAATCGACAGTTTGTTTTGAGTGTGTTTGTCTTGGTCGCAGATGAGCTTTACAGCGTCACTGGGTTTGGGAACGACGAGATCCTAAGGGGACCTCAAGCCGAGAATTGGCGAGTGCCTGTAGAGGTATTCCAGTCGGATGGCATCTCCACACGAAGGGAGTCTCCTCTTCGTCTGGAGCCTCCAGACCACTCGAACCTGAGGGGGTTGGTTCAACTAGAGGGCGTCTCTTAGACTCGGACCTTGGCTCTAGTCAGCCGTTGTCGTGGGGGGTCAATCTACAGAGGGGAACGCTGTGAATACCTACTTCACTCCTGGCCGTGTCGGCCACGTTGCTCTTTGCTTATGAGAGATGTAAGCAGTTATTTAGATGTCTATTTGCTGGCTGATATTTGACTAACGAAAATTCAATAAACCAGCGTGTTTTCTTTTCTCTTACCTTGATAAACGACCTTAATCAACATAGAATCTCTCGATCATGATACCTAAAGTAAGTAGATGCAGACTCATGAACTGAATTATTTTCTAAACTTTCTTCTTATATTTTAACTGATGGTATTCTTCATCTCATACTCTGGTAATGTTAAAAAACACACGAGTTTTGTAAGTACCAATCACACTTAAACGTTCCTAAAAGTTACTTACAGAACAATTTCATTTAACATTACCAGAGTATGAGATGGGGAGATACCATCAGTTAAAATATAAGAAGAAAGTTTAGAAAATAATTCAGTTCAGAATTTAATTTGATGCCATTAAACGCCAGTAGTTCACTGACAATATCATAGAGTCCATAAAGATGAGCTTTCGAAACCAGAGTTTTATATTACATATGTTCTTCTTATTTTGCAATGGAATGATAAACACCTAGACTCAGTAAGTTACTGATACCCGGTTTTTAGGCACTGATGGTATTCTTATAGTAATCATTCAATTATTTATATAGATAATGACAACTATAAATACGATAACTAAGTTCAGAGTTCTAATTTAAGACCTCTATACTACATAAATGTATCCGTTCAATAAAGTATGAGTCCTAGATGCCAGCGAAGCAATCTTTCATCGTGTCTTTTCATCTCGATCGCTATTACAGACGCAACACGAACAACATGCATGTTACACGCAGCTCTATGTGCCGACATCTGACTGATGCTAATGGCATCGGAGACCATCAAAGTAATAATTTGGTCATGTGCCATTCGCTTTATGTAAAAGTGAACCTGAAATCACAGACTACAAAATAAAAAACTTGCAATATTATGTATTTACGATCATAAACAATAAATACTCAAACGTAATGTTTTTTTATTGTTGCTTGCTTATTAAGGTTAATGTGAAACATATTTTGATGAATATCGAACATATCGAAAGCTACATTTAAATTTAAACATATTGATGCACGCACATGTTTGAAAAATTTGTAAATTTGACCTATTTGTGGAGAAAACAACTTATGATGGGGTACAAATTGTAAAGCCATAGCAACGATAAGCCATAGTTAAAAATTCTTAATGAAATGAATTGCAAAGTAACTACTATACTTATAATTGTTTTTTCACGCTGCTTTCTCAGCTACTTCCTGCGTGGACTTTGAAATTTCCTAACTTCCAACAAAACTTTAAATGGTGACGTGATTTCCAGAATATGTATCCGTGGTACGATACTTCTGATAATCCCACAGACATTGATCTTTCTCATATCAATAAAACTAAAGTAACTCTATATACCCCTATTTATTACTCTGAAGCACTGTCATTATCTCTATTGACTGCGTGCCACATACCGAATACTGTTCCGACGATTGACAGCCGCAAATGCCGCCATATTAATGTCACTGTTAACGCTCACTATTAATTAATCTACCCTACAATAGATTAATGTTTCGTTTCTTTACGATATGGGGTGTCCTTAAAAGTTTATTTCCCTTTTTATATCATCGATATCCTAAATAAAGTATATATTCGTTTGGGTATAATTTGTCAAGCTTAGTTATTTGTTTTATTTTAAGCGTTTATGCGGAAATCTGCTTTGTGAAGAGATTGGGAACTCTCATAAATCTTCGGTATCTGATATGGATTACTAGCTTTTACTTCCGATAATATATATATTTTAGAATCCCCTGAAATTGTAATAGGTACCAATTAATATCGACTGTGATGGCAGGTTATTAACAAACGTAACATCTAGAATTTCATTATTCATCCTGTTAAGTATTTTGTTACAATGTTTAGTATTTAGTGATTAAAAAAAATGTAGAACGTGTACTATAGAGTTTCTATGGGATTGTTGTGTCAATTGAGTTAAATACGCGAGGAACTCAAAAATTTAAAAAGGTAATTTGCATTAGGATTATCTTGGATTTCAATGTCACGGATAAGTTTTCACAAGTAGATTACTGAAGAGGTCAATTTCCGTAGAAACAGATTTACACTTTTCATTGTAAAAGCTACACTGCATTGTATTACATGTGATATATTACCCATAATCCACCTCTTGTGACCTGTTCTCGAACTTAGAAAGGAGCTCCACACTGTATGAGGCATACTAGCTCCTAACTAGACAGTAATAACCACTGCAACAATTTCGAAATGCACCCGATGTAAACAAGCGCAATTCATACCCGACGGCTGATATTATCTGTTTAATGCTCGTTATTTCTCGTTGCAAGAAATAGTGCGAAAGGCTGGTAAAATTATGACAGTAAACATTTTCTAAGAACCATTGCGCTTTTCTTATGAATCCGCTGACAGACATCGAAACAACTCTGTTATTATTACAGCCCGTGAAATGGCTGGGCCATAGAATATAATGTACAGAAGAGTAAGAATCTATTTTATTTATATATGCTTTCTCTTATTTTGCTGCCATGAGTTCATCAAGCGATTGAAGGCGAATAACATCAATGGTTCATTATACTCCTTTGTTGTTAACATTTCCAATATTATAAATTGTAATAGTTTCCAGTTTCTCTTACAAAAGATATAAATTCTATGTTTATAGTTAGTAAAAAAAACAGTCGGCAATTCTTCATTATGTATGTCAATTATGTTCGTTGTCATTTTATACATTCCATAATTTTTATTTGGTCAGTCATTGGATTTGGGTTGATTGATGCTGATTCTGCCGATTCTGGCATGATTTCTAAAACCTCAAAGTAACTTTAACAATAATAGGATTTTATCATGCTTACAAGGAATGGAAAAGAGATACTCCTATCAAATTAAGCTTTGAAAATAATGCCAGAATTAGGATAATTAATATATTATAAAAATCTATTCAATCATTTCATCATCAATATAAGTTCAAATTAAGTTTATTTTTATGTTAATCTGAGTAAGTAGACGAAACTTCACCCATTTTCGTATCTGTTTCATAGTCTGTGGTTGCACTGATTGGCGGCCCGCCCGACACTGTCCGTCACGCAACGTTGACGATGATTTATTGCTATAAGATCTGACATAATTACTATGTAATTAGGTGTTACATTCACTTTGACTGGCGATGTTTTCATTATACCTCCTCTCACTTTGATGACTCCAACTTCACTATTTTGAGTGTCAGAATAGATGTTTATAGTTTTTGTTGTAGGCTCTTCTAATTTAAATTTATTTTGGAATTAGTAATTGAATTGGGATATGGAAATGGGTAATTTGAGATTCAGTTACGATAACGATTAAAATGGAAAAAATCCAAATGTTTATTACATCGAAATTGAACTCAGATGCAGCAGTCTATGTTTGATATGTTTTTCGCTGGTAAGAATAGCTTGCCCTCTCAAATGTTTTAAATTAAATTAGTATTGTATAACTTTCGGTGAGGGTACGATAAGGCTGGCATATTCGAAGAATGAAAGTCCCTAAATAAATAAAGAACAAAATAACATCGGAATTGATATAAACAAACAGTGAAGTGAAATATTTTTATTTAAGAAGATACAGTGAAAATCCATTTAGAACTAAACCTTTATTAAAGAGATGGAAGAACAAATTATACCTATCAAATTTGGAAACAAGTAACTTTGAACCTAACGCAAATCAATTAGCACCACTAAAAATGTTACACCAACCAGAACTCATTGGCTCCAACGTTTGAACGTTGGTATACATTGGCCATTAGAGCGACGCCAACGCAACGCAAATCGTCAATCATCTGTACGCATTAATCTTGTGTAGACAAGTTGATAGATCATCGCGTTGTGAGGCCCGAGGAGTGTGAAAGAAAATCTGTTACGAATAATGGAGGTGGTATACGAGGTTTCTGTATATTCTGGTATTCGATGGGTTTCGAAAATACTTACATTAGGTCATTTAAAATGTAGGTATACCTACCTATATCCATATTACCCACTTACTCAAAAGGAAACATCATTAAAAAAAATGGCTATATTAGAATATTAATTTTTCAATAGCCCTGTTCATGAATAGGCTTTTTATTATTAGCGGGATAGTAAACTTCCATATTTAAAGAGATATAGAATGTAACTGAACGAGAATAATTACCTCTTTGTTTGGCATCAAAGCAACCCTAACAACCAGGTATTCTACGTTTCGTGCATCGTATCACTCTCTCGGGAATCGCGTGACACTCAACATTAAATTATTCTTATTTTATTATTTTAAAGATAACTGCAATAAAAGTCAAATATGTTACACGAAATATTTTCTTCGCATTTGCTTCTACTGTACTATTACGAGAAAGTTTGGATACCAATAATATACCTAACATTTTTTGACCATACAGACAGGTTTTTGTATATTTGCCACAAAGATAATTCTTCACGAATATAGTATGGTGAAATGTCGGCTCACTTCTTTTTTATGAAGGTTATTAATTGCATGTGACGAATCAACTTTCAGTGAACGGGGAAAACAAAAATATGACGAATTAACTTTCAATGTTTGGAGTAAACAAAAATATGACGAATTAACTTTCAATGTTGAGAGTAAACAAAAATGTGACGAGTTAACTTTGAATGTTTGGATTAAACAACAATATGACGAATTAACTTTCAATGTTTGGGGTAAACAAAAATGTGACGAAATAACTTTGCGGCGAATGTGCAACAACTTTTACATACAACATTAAACTTCGATCAACAATTCTATAGATAACGGGTTGCATACAAAATCAAAGCTAAAACTGTCCGCGTATGTTAAAACTTATGCAGCAACATTCGATTCCCACTGAACGAAAATAAATGTTTTCAAACAGTTTAAGTTGAAACTAATAACAACTATTTCAGAAAGGAATAAGGTTATAAATTACAAAATGTTTTTTTGCACTTACGACCTTTTATTTTATAAAACGAACTTTTGTTCATATTATAAATTATATCTAATACTTGGAAAAAACGATAAAGGTGAAAAAAGGAAAATGTTAAATCAACCCACCCACAGCATAAAATATTTTTACTAGTCATTGGCCAGCGAGTTACTTCGTTTTATATTAACCGAACTAATTTAAAATAAGATCTCACGCCTCAAGTGAGCCTATATTTACCAAGACGGATTTTACGCGCTGACCCATTATCTATAGAATTGTTGATCGAAAACATTAAATATATGTCTCTTTATTTTAGAAATTATCAGCGTTGCCTAGTGATCACATCTTATATTGTGATCATATCGTCATTCGGTCATTGACATTAATTTAAGATAAATTACGTAAAGCCAATATAAGACTGAAAAATCAATTTTAGGAAAACCTTAAACCTTCAATTAGGTTGGAAATATTAAGTGATAAGTTTCTTGGTTCAAAATCATCTGTAGTAATGTAGTTAGAATGTAGGAAATCCATGCCAATGATTTGTCGGCATTGTGTGTACCTATAATAATATTGATGCATGAGGTCTGATAGCCTGACAGGTCAAAGACGTTACTGAGACTGTTCCTAAGACGATTAGTAATCCTGTGATAGACACCGGATAATACCGTTGCGATTCAATATAATAAGATTTTATAATACATTATGGATTACTATTACCAAAGATAACTTTTATCGAACAGAGCTTTACATATATAAAAGGTGCAGTTCAGAGAAGTAAAATTGAACTCTAAATATATATAGTCTTATGATTATATTATATAAACTGCAGGTAACAATTAATACAATAAATTCCACTTAGCTATTAGTAAAACTTCCGATTAACAATTACCTATAAAAAATATGGATCTGAAATGACTTTTAAGTGTCAATCACCAATTCCTTAGCAATTCTAACAAACAGAACGGATTTTCACAAAATTGGTGGTGATCGGAACAATTTATTTTATTAAGTACTTGTATTTGTTTAAAAAATCAGTGTCACCAACCTTAGGCCCTGAAAGAATCATCAGCGCTGCAGCAGCCCTGGTGTTGCTGTAGTATTAAGCTGAGTCCGGAACCTAGTTGGCCTATTTTGGTTTGTTTTATTTGTTTATATGACTATGTTTAAGGCTAATAAAATTTCTTTCTTTCTTTCTAATACTTATGCTTAATTAAAAATCATCACAGAAGGGGGGTATTGTCCACCCCAAGGGTAAAAGCAACCCTTGGCAAATTGACAGCTTTGAAGAAGAGAGTAAGTACAACCCAAATACAAATGTTGGTGCAGATTGGTGCTGTTTATTTCCGTGCATTGAATGGACTAAATTTGTTTCTTACACTTTTCAGAGCGGCACGGATGTCTGAAACATTATGTTCGATTGATTCATTTAAAGATACCGACACGTCAGTAAATTATGAGGTTATTAAAAATAATATTTTTAATAAATCCGACTGATTATAATGAAATAGTAGCTATCATACCGGTGACTTTGTCGTAAGGTTTTTATGGAATGATAAATAATCGATTGTTATTTTCCGAACTCATACAAGTTACCGCTAATCTGGTCACGATTGTACAAATCAAATAATTTATCTATCAACACGGCGGTGATTGTATTAATAAATCAATCTTAGCCGGTACCTTGTTCACTGATGTCGAATATTTGTTCATAAGTATGTCACCAGATAATACGATTATCTGCTCATAGATCGGAATACGACCGGCGATCAATCATTAATTTAATAGCTTATTTATTTTAATCCTTATGATAAATTAAAAAACCGTCTTAATGTATTTTATGGTTACTAAATAATTTTTTACCAGCTTCATTAACATTTATTATGCTACATGCTTTACCTAGATTAAGCGCATGGATAGCGTTTTCTTTTTTCAAATTTTGAATAGCTATCATGTTTCTCAACCGAAAAGTTCTTCATTTGTCACCTCCAAAAGTATTTTCGGGATCCTCACCACGATCCCTCTCGCGGCTCGCAGGTAATAAATCGTGTTAAACAAGTAGGTTGCGCCATTTTATCAAAGTCAATCGGTATCATGCCGCCGGCGGTGAGTAATTATCTTCGGCGTTGTGCGTACTTCCAGCCTT
Source organism: Chilo suppressalis (assembly GCA_902850365.2). Lineage (NCBI taxonomy): Eukaryota > Metazoa > Arthropoda > Insecta > Lepidoptera > Crambidae > Chilo > Chilo suppressalis. The sequence goes on along the minus strand of OU963901.1, from coordinate 24,502,890 downwards.
GTATGAAGGGAGCTTTATTTCATTAATTTGACAGCTACATCTGTTCCTTAGATTAAACTCTATCGGCGCAATGAAAATGTCTCTTAAAAGTGTGGGCGGTATTATGCTAACAAATCAACCGTTGTCAGTTTCTCTGTCTGTGTATTTTACGTTGGCGCACGAACTGTTTATCCTGTCCGCGTCGGTTAAGATTTATCTAATAGCATTTTGTTCCCAAGATTTATAAGAGAATTTATTAATGAGTAGAATGATACATTGTAAGCCAATGTTTTCCATTTGGTATGAATGACAGATTTCACTTCCATGATAAAGAAACCTTTATTAAAAAAATCGTAGTGACAGTAAATTACATCATCATCATCATCAGCATCAATATGTTCCTGTATGTAAGTCAACATCTCTAAATAGGATAACTTCAAATTCCCATATTCATTTTTCTAAATTGTTATAAAATATACGACACTACCGCGTTTATGCGTGATGCAGTAAGGGACCATATTGTTATAACCACTGTCTCTAAAATTATATTTTTACCTATACGTCATAAATAAAAAAATGTCATAAAGTGATAATATCGTAAATTTACTTATTTTCTGACTAGTGATTATTACCAGAGAGGAAAAAAGACAGATTGTTGCTTGTACCTAAAGCTCGATCGTGAAGATTGGATGCTTATACATCACAAGGTCATCTCGGTATAAAACAGACATCAACATTAATCACAGAGTAAGCTCCGAAACATCATACCAAAAAAGTACAAATACATAGTCTTCAAAACATTATGCAATAGACATACCATCATTCTAACTGACTCATTTGATTGATGACTGCCACATCATGAATACCAGCTGACCAGCCTTCGAGACCTTTCACAGTGCCCGCTTCGTCTTTAGCGCCATCTATTGTTGTATTGTGTGAGGATATCAGCGGGGGTCACGATAGACTAGCCTCGCAAAACGGTGATAAATGATCGTCCGGATAAACATGGCTACTTTATTACAGGGAACGTTTATGATTTATTCATGCTCTTGTCAGATTTGAAAGGCAGATGCACTTGGGAACTTTGTGATGGTCCCTCTTTTGAGTTGTGGAAGTTTGGAGTTTTGCTTACGAAACTTTGCTGTTTGGTCGCGATACGAAATTGATTTTTATTATCAAGTTTTTCAACTATATTTTTTTATTTATTGAATTTATCGTAGAGTTGAAGTTAGCAATTGTTTTATTTATAACCGTTTTGACTAAGAGTTTTCATTTTAAGGTTAGTAGGTCTAGCCAAAGAACATCAATAAGTTTTTATTTCATTATACTAGATGTAGCATATTACTTTACACCTTCTGATGTTAAGTTTAAGTAGGGTTCAGTGACAAAGATAGCTGATGCGACAAAAAAGTGTGCTGCTCCAGCTATCCTCACCGTGCTAGTCTGATCCTAAATACTTATATAAACTGGAAACAGTGCTCGATCGATGCCGACGCGTCAGCGTTGATGATACGCCCTGACCATCACGACTGAAAATGCATTTATTTTTACGCTAATGACGAACTGAGATGCGTGCGTACAGTTTGCTAGTTCTTTGACAGCGAAACACTAAACGCATACACACATTTTCATAGGTCGTCAGTCGACCCATACATGCCGAACGGGTCTAGCACTGTTTTCAGCCTTATATATTGTATAGGGGCAGCTCTTTTTTTACTGCGGTCTTCTGTAAGGAGGAGGTTATGCCAGATAAATGCTCTCAATGGAAAAATCAATTCACCGTGTCCTACCTGTCCTAAGTATGTTCTACCTATATTAATTATTAACAACATCTGATTAAATCTACATATATGATCAAGCACCAGAGAGTAAGAGGCCCAGGGGCATCATCCCTAAGATCCTACAAATATAAATTAATCTTGTACGCATATCAACACAATAAACTCATCGCATATTATTTAAATCTTAATAAAAAAAAAATACTAGAAAAATCCCAGGATTCAGGCGGGCTTTAGATTAAAACTTCCAACAGTTAAATGCTTAAAATTAAAATATAATATTGTGCTTATACATAATTAGAATTATTTAAAATTGAGTAAAATAATTCAAAACTAACTTCGAAATAACGAAAATAATATTATATTAAAATGGTATCAAACCAAAAGTCTAAGAAGGAATCGAACTGCTAGGAGCTTCACGCCGTCATTATCCAGTCAAGGCTGTATGTTGAGCGAAGCGAACGTCTGGATGTTGATATATGACTATATTTAATCATTAATGATAGTACAATAAAACCTTTAACCTCATTTATTGTATGAACTTAACTGACTATTCGATCTCGTGAGCAATTACTTATAGTAAAATCAAATCTGTCGATGATTTCTTTGCTTCGTCGTGGTCATGTTTTATAATGTTTACTTTTTTTTAATAAGATTGAAAAGCTATGTATAAATTGCGGTTAAATTAACTATTTTACTAGAATGGGTAACAAAACGATAGAATGTGACAAAAAAACGAAAGTAATTAATATCAGCATAAAATCATTAAAATCGCTCCATCATCATATTCAATAAAATAAATAGTAGTTGTCTACCAAAAAGAGCGAACTTCTTCTTTAAAGGCCGGCGTCGCATTTGTGATACTTCAGGTGTTGCAGGTGTCTTAGGGCGACAGTGATCACTTACCATCAGGTATACCGTCAGTAAGTTTGTCCCGGATATTAAGAAAAAGGAACTCTAATAAAAAAAAAACTTTTCAATAAAATGACGCATCCTTCACAGGCGAAAGAAAAGAAGAAACGGCAGCAATAGTGAAAAAAGTTAATATATCGGATATACTTTTGTTTAAAGCTAAGGCTTAATTAAAGATAGTTTCCACACTTTACTATGTATAAGCTTTGTGCAATTTATTGTTGTTTATAATTTACTTCTAACAAGTATTATTTCTCGTAAAGTGGCTTATAAATGAGTTTTGTCCTATGCGGACAATTGGCTTGACTCGTGGAATGCCCTCAAGTCACGTCATTTGTAAGGATAACTTGCAGGCGGTATTAAGACGACGTAAAATCACCGTGTTGGTAGCCGGGGAGCGCGCTCTGCTTGAACACAATTTCTTAACGACCACTGTGAGTTTGAATCTTATGAACAATCTAACGACTATCACAATTTTATGCCATTACACTTATATGATCAGCATATCGATTCTGTAAGATAAAATCTCACTTACGCTCTCATTATTTGGATATTTGACATTGGATAAGTACGCATTACGCCATTACACAGTTAAATGTCACTAGATTTTTGAAGCAGCCAGTATTTGATACTTGACAATCCATAAAAATGAGATCGTAAATGAGATTGTTTCTTACAGAATCAATGTCCAGTAACCTTTAGCACGAATCAATATCGAATTCTAATAGTTGTATTCGATCTCAATACGCGTCATATTGTCAAGAAGTTTTGTATTTAAACAGCGCCAAAACGGACTTAACGAGAATTTTAAATCTTCGATACATAACTTCTTGACATTTGACGCGTATGGCGATCGAATCAAACAATTCGAATTCAATATGGGATCGCGCTAAGTGTCACAACGCACACGCGTCGAGAACCGCGGTGGATGGCGGTTGCGCGGATGTTAGTTTGTAAGGCGTGCCAGTATTTTTCTACCGCATCAGCTATCCTCGCTAATAGGACTCCACAAAGACTTAATTTTAGATAGCATTGCAGGAAGCAATTTGCTACCAACAAGTCCGTCAAAAAAAAGATAATTTTACTGTGAAATTCAGCCAAGTCCATAGTATTCGCGGTGACACCGCACAAGACATTAACAAGCTCGCCCGAGGCGTCCTCCGTTTCTCAGCTGACAATTTGTCAACGTCAAAACTAATTTTTATTGTAACCAACTTGTCAACTTCACGGGGCTCTTTATTTCGTCTTGGCGACACGTTAGCTACATTGCTTACACGACACGGCTCACCTTACTTATTTTACCTGCTTAGTTTCATAACTTCTTAGGTATGAGCATGAAATAAACAGTATTGGCAAAAAAAGTACTGCTTACTCCGAATTTCTGCAAAATTTTGTGATAATTATCTTAACAACCTACTTCAGTAGATCACAAAGACATAAATTGTGATTTATTACGCACATTAAACTGTTACGCATGAAAATTTAATTTACGATCTTGTTTTTATAATGTTAAAAGTAATATTATATGAATAAATAGATAAATAAAATATAAGCTTGAACTTGTCTTGTTCTATATTAAAAGTAAAAAATTATAATTTATGTCATTCATGTCATTTCAATTTATAATGTTTTATATTTTTCTACTTTAAAATATGTAGTATGTAGGTATTGCTCCTTTTTTTAATGCGGGTAGTCAACAAAACTGTAAAATTTGACGTCAACCTCAAATAACATTTGAACAAATTAATGTTTTTAAAAATATTTTCGAAATGTGTTAACTTATTGTGTTTGATAGTTTACTATCATATACCTTTGGTATCTATAACAAGGTTCGTGTCCGTCTGTATTTCGTGGAGTTGTCCGCTAATTTTTAATTTGGAACGTATACAAATCATACCAGGATGCTTCAAACAGCATGCCGATACATTCTCTAATTAATAGTTTACTATCATACACCTTTGAAATCTATAACGTAGTTCGTGTCATAGGCAGACATACAGGCAGTATTTCTGCTCGGATTTGACCTCATTTTTTTTTGTTTTCTCTTCTGATCCGAGCCTAGAACACTTGGTCATGCAGTCATTTGTGGATAGGTTTACCTAAAAAATCAAAAAAAGGATCTAAATTTCTCTAATTATTTTTTTGTTATGTGTTAGATATCACTAACTATCAAACAGCCCAGATTCAATACGACAGTCACTAATTCATGGTTTTAAATCTGTTTCTGTATATTGATACGGTGAGCGAGCTTGTCTTTTTGTTCCGTAAACACAAAGCTCACAACCATAGCAATCTCTGTTAAAACCTCATGTGTGTATTATTAAAACACACTTCACGATGGTCTTCTGATGGTCTTCAAAAGACAGGTATACCTTTTCCTTCAGAGCTCTGAGTACTTGGTGCTGTAAGTCTTACCACCAGGTAGATTGTCAGCTCGTTTGTCTGCATTAACATAAAAGCAAAACAATCTCCATTTAACTCTGCTCATCGATAAAGTTTCGTAAAGGCAATATTTGTTACAATATCACTGTGTGTTAAAACTTTCAGACAATAGACAGTTGAAAATTTTAAAAGCTTCTTTTTAAAAGAAATTTTTTTAGAAAAAAATCCATGTGGACCAGGCAGCAGACGGGACTCGAACCCACACTCTTCGCTATCCGGGCGAATGCACTGTCCATTAAGCTACCGCGGCCTGACGGCCGTGTCGTATTTTCCCTAGCCTTTCTTAAGCTTATTTAGATTTAAAAATCTAGCAGTTAAATGCTTAAAAAAATACAAAATATAGCTTCTTAATTCTTTTTAGCTCGTGTCTTTGGAGAGCTGTCATGTATTTTGAGTTTTTTAAACTCATTAATTTGATAGACTATTATATATATTTTAATGTAGGTACTTAAGATCTTAACACAAATAAATCAACACATTTTTCGTTTTCCAACAATAATAAATACCCCACCAACTAACTATAATTAACATCACGGAACGCGCTCAACAAATAAGATAATGCCTCACTCATATTGAATTAGAAGAAATGGGAGGTGATCAATCATGCACCGCCGTCATTTATCACGGCATCCATCGTGCGGTAGTGAGTTCGTAATGAGGTGCCCCGCCGAGCGGTATGTTGCTCGATATTAACGCTACTCCGTATCAAGGTCTAGATTACTACACTGATTACAAAATAGTTCCTGTATTTTTAAATTACAATATTGAAGTACAAGAAATACGATCGGATGCACTGACCTTAATGGCCGCGTTGAATTTCTCCTAGTATTTCTCAGGCTGCAAGGCAGCGTCATCTTTTTGCACTGTTGGTAACCCACAAAGTCAAATTAATACCTTTGCAAGTATAAAATATTTAAAAGAAGAAATAGCAATAATCGTTTTTTCTGTCAGAAGTAAGAACAGCAGAGCAGAAGACACAATAACAAAAAAAAAGAAATGAACAAAAAAATACATCTTTTAACAAAGTACTAGGTGGGTGAACCACATCTCCTATTTCATCCATAGGAAAGGCCTGTGCCCCAGCAGTTGGGACATTCATATGCTGATGATAATGATGAGGTATGGGATGCAACCTGTTCAGACATGCTGGCCCCTTCCCATCTACATGGAACCAACAACAGAGCTGGTGCGGCTTGTGAAGCGGCTGAAAAAGCAAAAGCATGTAAATACAGAGGTCTAGGCTCCGAATATGATTTTGTCCCATTCGGTGTCGAGACCCTTGGTCCATGGGGTCCTAGCGCTATGAGGTTTTTTAAGGAAATATCAAAAAGGTTAGTCGACATCACTGGAGACCGAAGAGCTGGCAGCTACCTCGGACAAAGAATTAGTCTAGCTATTCAAAGGGGGAACGCTGCCAGTATCTTCGGAACTTTGCCTAAAGGGACTCCTTTTAGTATTATATTTTAGTTATTATATTATATTTTTTAAGGTTTTTAGTTTAAGGTTCATTGTTCCTGTATTATTAAAGAAGGATAAATGATGAGGTGAACCATAGCAATGTAAAAACTTAACAGGCGACATTTAGAGGGATCTTATAATATAATCATACTAATTTCTGGACCACTTAAATAATTACTTAGTCCTAGACTAAAGAAAGCTTTTTCTTATACAAGTTAGGGTCTGTTTAGGGGATGCTTTAGATATTGATGGTGAAAACGGACATAAAAATTATACTATTACTAGGTGTAGATAATTGGAACTTTAGACGACTGCAGTCTAATAGCATCAATATGCAGTGTTGTGTTCCTGTCCTGTGTAGGTATGATTCCAGATCTGGATCAAGGGAGTATTGGATAAAATATCTGTGCCACATCAGTTAACTTACAGTGTTTCCACTTTGAGATGAACTAATTTGCTTGACTTTTAGATACAGACTAATTTTAAATCTAAATTATTAGTTATTTGTCTAATGAGTTGACTGGTATATCCATCTTATCAAATAAGGTCACCTTAAGGTAGTGATATGCTGGGAATTAAAAAAAGGTGATTTTACACACTGTAAATCATTAGGAATATTCCCAATCTCGCATTTGTAACTGGAAATACTCCCGGGAATGATTCCAGTCGAATTTCAATAAAATATTCTAGGGAACTGCATATCACTAGTTCCACAAGACTTTTTAATAATATAGTTTAGAAACTTAAACATATATCGCGTAAAACGACAGCATACATTAAGTTTTATAATATTAAAAATCACTTTTAGAGTTCCGTACATCAAAAGGAAAAAACAGAACACTTATAGGATAATTTTGTTTTCTGTCTTAAAGACAAGACCTTTTATACAGGTTTATCCTTTTGCGAGCACCAGTCTTCACATTACGTAATTAAATATTGTGATATTTTTCTACTTATGTGAAGAAATAAATAAAGAATTTATTATATATCTCAGAAACGCGTAGAAGTATCAAGCTAAAAATTTAAACTATACTCAGGTTTACAATCTCAAGAAATATGTTGCGTCGCAACATAAATACTGATTTGTATTTATGTTGCGACGCAAACTAGGCCTTTAACCTTTATGGCCTTTAGCCTTTATGGCCTTTAGCCTTTATGGCCTTCGCCTTAGGTTGGCGAGGCAGATTTGCACTTGTCCGGGATTTTTTTTCACTTTCGATATCTTATTTCGTATTTTTACTGAATCACTCAAAAGATCTCAATATAAATAGACATGACTTCATACTCAAGGCGCTCACTAAGTCCCTCTCTGTCATTCAGGGCTGTAACAAAACGGCCCACTATAATTTCAAGTCATTAGTCGGTGTCATTATGGTATGCCCCACTGACACGATCGTCTATAATCAACGTCTATTATAACATAACAATACTAACAAATGGTAGCATTTGACAATTGTCAAGAGGAAATTATGTATGCCAATTTGTATACGTGGAATAATGATATCAATCAAGTTTTTGAAACTGTAATCAAATAAGTAGGTAAATATTACAAAAAGGGTGCCAGAAGTACTCTATTACTAAATCTTCGTTATCCATCATGTGTCTGGCAGTTGTACCCCTACCAGAAACCAATATTAAATTCGAATAGTTTGCGAGTACGAAATGTCATTGTCAAATTTTATATGCAAACTTGAACAGCAGCGCCATAACTGATTAACGATAACTAAAAAATCTGCACAAATTTGACAACGCACTCGCAAACTATTCGAATTCGATATTGGTTCGTGCTAGGGGTACTGGTAAAACAGAATAACTTTTTTATTTTATTTATTTCTCTTGCTGTCATGTAGATTAGGATAAAGGAATATCCGTTGGAGATCGGAAGATATCCAACTTAAGATTACGCAGAAGATACTACCCACCTATTGTCAACCAGAGAAGAATCGAATTCCTTCTTCATCGCCTAGAGACGACAGAGCTGGAATTTGGTCTTGCAATCAATTGGGATCAGACCATACTAATAATTATAGCCCGATTGGTCGGGTGTAGCGGGTTGCGAGGTTGCAAGAGCTGTATATATCTGGGTTCCACTACCACCAACGATGGGGGCTGAGAGGATAAAATTTGATGACGCGCCATGACAATATTATCGGTAGAGAAACTTGTAAAGGTTTGGAAAGACGTAGAATAACCAAAAACACAAAGGTTCGACTTATGAGATGTCTGGGTTTTCGAAGCTGAGGCGTGGACACTCAGAATGAAAGACCGTCGCAAGATTGTCGCACTGGAAATGTGGTGTTGGAGACGTCTCCTTAGAATTCCGTAAATCGCGCACCGTACCAACGTTTTCATCATGAGACAACACAGCTTCGTCAAATGTGTAAATAGGTACCCTCAATTCTTTAGGCATATAACGTAATGAGAACTCCATGGAACGGCTGGTGGTGCAAGGGAAAGTTAAGGGCGAAAGATCTCGCGGGCATTAGACGAATCCTACTAACATCTATATCTCATAATAAACAAGTTTAGATTTTTAGCACCTATATATCTGGGGGCACGGTAGTGTAGTAGAGCTAAACTTCTAACCCCATAAGGTCCTATCTTCACAAACTCGAAGCCAAAATATGTGGCTTGGCCGATTCGTTACTACAAAAACTATTGTATAACAGAAAAGTAATGAACAGTGGATAAATTGTTCACTTTACGTCCGTGTAAATGTTGCGAAGTGGCTAAGCCACATATTTCACTGAAGTGTAGAGATTGTGAAAACCTTATAAAGTTAGGGCGTGTAGAGTTAAAAGCTTGGCTTTACATGAGATCTGATAACTGTTTGAAAGTGCGAGTCATATCGTCTCGACTTGGCAACATTTTACACGAAACTGTTTTTGGTGGAATGATATATTTTTAAGGATTTGCACTGCTCGAGCACTGTATGTAAATGGTAATATTTAATAGGCAAGAAGGTTAAATATTTATTGGTCATATATTCATTCGTTAGAACAGCAAAAATCACTATGATGTACGACATCGCCCCATATTATCATAGTGAATTACCATCGCATAGCAAACCTTTGTTGTTGAGACCGCTAATTTGAAATAGTTTTGTCAGAGGTGTAGTTCCGTGAAATTATACCCCATTACTCGACTAATGATAGAGTAATGGCACTATAATGTCGGAGCGAGTTATGGCTCTAGTGCCACGGCACACCCTGAAGAAATGATATTTTTAGTACGGTTACGAAACTAGGCTTTCGCCTACAGCTGCTGCTCTTGTTGTAATCAGTCGAACAAAAGTCACTTCTTGTACCATAGATAAATCCAATATGTTTTTTTCAAAGCGTTTCATAATATTTTTGAACCCTTATAACGTGGGTTTGGATTTTACCAGTTAAATGAAATGTTTGGAATATGTTGTCATCCTGTTATTAACGGACTTATTTAAGATAAGTTTTTATTGCATAGCTCTTATACTTAATACGTGTCATGGCCGTTTCGACACTACACGAACTTTTGTATAACAGAAACTTTAAATAAATTTTCACCTTATACCCATGTGATTGTAACGAAATGGTCAAGCCACATTGTTTGACTAAGGTGTAGAGTTTGTGTCGTTAGGCCTTGAAGAGATATGGCGTGTCGAGTTTCGAGTTAGAAGCTTGGCTCTACGTGAGATCTGATAACTCTTTGACAATGCGAGTCCAATAGTCTCGTGTTGGCAACATTTTACATGAAAATGTTCGGTATGCTAACTATTTTATTCGTCTGGACAGTAAAACTTACAAATTTTTAAGTTTAGTTGTCAAAAACTTTTTAGTTGTTATTCATCAAAATACTTAGGTTCAGTAGTTCAACAGCAACAGCAGTAGTTCAAGTTGAACATACAAACCTGTCTATGTATTTATTTACATATGTATGTTTTTACCCGACCACGGCAAAGGTCGAGTTGTGATTTCAGTAGTCTTTGCCGTAGTCGTAAAAAAGACTCGTTACGAAACTATTACAAACAGATACAAGTGAAAGCCTCAACTCGTATCTTTAATTCCGTAACAACTGGTGATGAATGAAGTTACAGTAGACAGATGTGCATGAATATCATTATCTTTATCTTACTACTGTGTCTATCCGTTCTAAATCATCACACCGGCCGGCCGTATATCGCTCCTCTTGTTATAATTTATGAGTATTGTCGAGTAGCGAACGCTGCCGATTATTCATATCTAAGAGAGGTGGTGTACATGCTTTAAGTAATGTGAACGAGTACCGATACCAAAAAAAACGGTATCGGTATCGGCATAAATATTTCGTTACTATTTTGTATTATAACAAGGATATATTGATATATGTAAGCAAGATGGCAACTGAAAATTTAAATTTAAATAAATAATATTGGGCCTATGCTCAGCAGTGGGCGTCGTGTAGCTAAATGTGAATGATGAGGATGTAGTATTGCTATTACTGTTAGTGTAAGTGATAATGACCTAAGTGGACGGCCATTATAAATCATACAACACCATCAGACAGATAGGTATAAGTACTTACAGCTAATTTGATCCCTGACCCCCCCCCCCCCCCCTCCCATAAGCTTATTTTCTTACAAAAATTGCAAAACGATAAGATAAACTTTCGCTTAAATGTATGTATCCCTGGAAACAAAGTAGTTGTTTACAGAACAATCATATTTCACTTGACAGATTTTGCCGCCTCCCTGTGACAATGACGTTACATTAATTGGAGTTTTGACAGTAGATTTAGGATTTCCCTAATACTTTATCAAAGTTTTTCCTATCGTCAAGAAATCGAAAGAGTGTCTGTTATATTTACAAATTTGAAAAGTGTAATTTTTCTCGAAGCTACCAAATCAGATTTTGATGCCCCTTTTTATTATAAGTGAAGTTGAGGTACCCCTACATAAATACCAGAACGGTATTGGTATTGGTTCTTGGACAAATCCCATACAAATTGCTCAGTTTCCTTTGAAAGCAGAGTCTCTTTATCAGTCTTTGTCGAATATACACTGTCATAATCATTGACTAAGTACAACTGGCAAAAGGAAATGAAGGCTACTTAAAATTAATCTAAACATATGAACATTAAGTTGAGAAGCAGTTATTTTAAATTTATCTAGTAGTCTAACAAAATCGAAAAAAAAACCCCAAATTATCGATACTAAATCAATTACTGTAACACACACTTACGGTAAACTTATCAAAACGCTGATACATTGCGGTATGGTATCGGTATTACAAATTTTAATGTGGTATCTGCGTCTGACCGCAAACCACTAGCCAACTAGCCACGTAAAATATTATGCGGGGGAAATTACTTTGCGCGCCCCAAGCACTAATGACCCTACTTTGGCGCGGGTGAATTGTTTTGTAATGTTTACGGTGAACTTGAGTAATTTATGTTAATTTTTAATGCATTCGAAGTGCGTCCGAGCTCTTGAATAAACAATGTGACAGTTAAAGGTACTGACACCGCTGACACCATGTACAAAAGCAATGTGTCTTTGTCAATAATGGGACCATGGCCGAAAATAAAACCGCAATTTGTTTATTTGAATACAGAACAGAGTATGTTTTTTGACTACAGGCCAGTGTCAAAAATTTATGGGTCACTTGAACCACCAGAAGACCTATTAAGAAAGATAGAAGGACATTAAGTAATAAGATTCAGCACTATGCCATCACTGGTAAGCTGTCCAACTGAGTGCAGGTGAGAATGAGGGAATACATTTTGATCATATATTTTTGTACGGCATTGTTAAAATCGATAGATCTATGATTTTCATTCTATGATTATTTTATAATAAGAAAACACGCACTACGTGTTACTTACGTTCGAAAATAGTGCACCACAAATTCTTGAAATTTACTAGAGATTATTTGTCTTATTGTTTCGTTACATAGATTTTTCGAAAGTTCTTCCTCCCCTATAGCCTTTTGGACCAACAAAAATGTACGGCATGTGAAAAACTGTTTTTTTATGTATAAAATACTTTCAAAATCATTTAAGTTTAGCTGTGTCAAATCAACCCCCGGACTACGACTTTGTGGTGAACTATTTTTGTACGGCATCACGTGTTTTATGATTTATTATGATATTGTTTAATTTTCGCCTTGACCTTTGCATTTGAAAAGATTTAACGTAAATATAACTGCGAGTGTAAATCCAACAAACTTCTTTTTGGTTGTAACTTACCATCTTGTGCGTATTTAAAGTCCTGTATACAATTGTTTTACACAAAAAAGTAATATTATCACATAAAAGCTTAAATAAAAAAAAAACAATAAGCCTGCCGCAGCACGAATACAGATAGCTGTCAAAAAACTTTTTAATTTTCTCGCTTTGGACGATTGTCCAAAACGAGAAACGATTTTTGAAGAAAGTCACGGTTGTGACTGGCCGTAGGTGCTAAGGCAGACTACTACAAGTTAATTAATTGCGAGAATTGAGCAGCGAAGCATAATAAGTAGGTATGCTATGCCTCTATGTTTTGCTTTTTTTGTTAATTCATATTAAATCTCCACACTATACGTCTTTACGGTGATAAAACTTTGTTTATTTTTTGTCTTTTGGAGGGCTTCTAGTTTCTTTGAAGCACAAGTTATCGAAAAAGAAAAGACATAGGAGCATAAAATGAGTAAAATTATATTTTATATATGAAAATCAATTCATTAGTGATAAAAATCAAGTAGGAATCATCCGAGAGCCGCCTCCCCTGTTAAGCCTAATATTGATTAAATCGTCGTCGTAATCGGTTATATCGTTAATTGACAACCTCCGTGACCGAGTGGTTTGTACGCCAGGTTTCATCGTGTCCCCGACTCGAGGGTTCCCGGGTTCGGATCCCGGTGGGGTGCAGATGTATGTGTGATAAACATGAGCATTTGTACTCCAGTCATGGATTATTAATATGTATTTCTATATAATTATACTTATATATGTATAGTCTATATATTCTATCCGTTACCCTAGTATCCGATAACATAAGCTTTATAGTGCTTACTTTGGGGCTAGGCTAATTGGTGTGAGTGATAGAAATATTAATTTCATTTATTTATTTATAGACTGAATCCGATGCTTCATGAATGTCTCTATGAAAACCGATATCATAGCTACTCGACTAAACGTCGTCTACGTTATATTATAGAAAGCGTTGCCTCATCGCAAGCCAGATTTGTCAGCGGCCCTAATAACGACACATTACATTAATTAATTAAGATATTCCACGTCACCGCTCGGTAATCGTGAGACATATCAATCATTCCGGATCCGGACAACTCGGCCGCGTGTAGGCGTCGCCCATTGTTTCGGGACCACCCAGAAGGCTTGTCTATTTAAACCGGGAGCATTAATCTTGCCTTTGTAAGTCAACTGCTCAAATTCATAACAGAGTAACGTATACAATGCGTGTGCGATATTCGAAATTCTATTCATTCCTAAGTAACAATAAACAGATATATTTTATTTATAGTGACAGTGACTGGCAAACTTATTCAGGGGAAAATTTTTCCACGACTGCTGAAAAATAATGTTCTGAAGAAAATTTAACTAGTATAAATTAGGTAGGTAGGTAGTAGGCTATTTAAAAAAAATATTTAATTAGAAAAATTTCGAATTAACCCAGTCTATGCTTACTTAAATAACTTTTAAACAAAAAAATGCATGTTACCACGTTGCTAATTAGCCCTAAAACTGTTTAACAATCATTCATTAGAAAACATTGGTACATAGAAATTCAACGGTTTTGTCTCAGTCAAATATGTATGATGCAAGTTATTAATAGTTCGTCGAAGAGATCAAAGGCGGTCGTCGACTGTGGATTGATGCAGCGCGTTTGTTTTGTCGATGGAGATTAAAGAGCATGCTTCTAGGAATGACAGCAGCCATTGACTGGTGAATGATGGACTTTTCCAAAAAGCAGGAAAAAATATTTACTTTGGCCAACTTTCACTTTAACAAGTGAGTACTTACGATCTTTCGTGTCAATGCGAAAAGTTTCTGATGCATTACCTACTTATATTTATATCTTATTAGCTGTGCCCAGCGGTGTTATCTGTGGTTTATTAGGGATATTATCCCGCAGTAAAACGTAGCCTATGTGTTAATGTAAGGTAAGGGTGTCAACTAACTCCCTACCAAATTTTATTAAAATCGCTCCAGCCGTTGAGACGTGAAGAAGTAACAAACATACACAGTCCCACACTCACAAACTTTCGAGTTTATAATATTAGTGTGATATTATTATCTTAGGTTTAAGAAGGACTCCAGCAAAAGTCTCATCAATCAAAATTATGTTCAGGCTTAACAGAAAGGTAGAACAACTCGTGTAGAATAGTTTCATTTATGCAAGGACGCGGGAAATTACTCCGTCCTTTAATAATTATGAGGTCGCGGGAAAAGTTTCTTCGACTTTCTTACATAAACTCGAGACTTTTGCGACTAAAGATGATAAAGATCTTTTTATTACAAAATATTTTGGACCAAATAGTTTCGAAAATGACCATATCCATACTGTTATAGCTATTAACGGGATTGTTACCATGTACCTTGTGTTTTATGAGTCTCCGATATTTCGGCACTGTTGCAAGCGCCATGATCACGGAGTAAATGAAGTAATTGCGGGTAGATGTTATTGGCAGACAATTCGGTCTATCCTCTGACTCCGTGATCATGGCGCTTGCAACAGTGCCGAAATATCCGAGACTCATAAAAAACAAGGTTCATGGTAACAATCCAGTTAATAGCTATTATGTTAGTGACCATGAAAGTTTAAAACAATATATCCATACTGACCGAATAACTTTGACAAAGGACTTATTATTCTTTTAATTTGTGTAGCTATTTAGCTGCCACATTTATAAATCTAAGGAAAATATTACTTACAAGAAAATATTCCACACGGCCCAGGTGTATTCACCCGAATAGCGTAAAGCTCAGTTTTAAACCAAACAGACAGCGGGGTTGTTTATCTCAATTTCTTGATTGAGTCTCATCCTCTGTTGACAGTAGAGATTGTTATAAATGAAATCGACACTGAATGAAATAAAACAGGGCGAAATTAGCCCTTGCTGAGTTTATTGCCGGTTTTTCTCAGTACAAAGTCTCCCCCGATATAGACTTCGAACCGATGGCGTAACGTTGGACTTCATAAGGGTTTATCCGTGACACCTAAGTTAAATAGATGTGTGTTAGAATGGGCATGTCTGGTAATAGCACTTGTTAGCATGCGTAGGTCTACTTAGCTGTAGATGGGTGGAGTCGTGCTGTTCATTTTGCATAACAATACAAAGTGCGTAAAAGTAGCAGTAGAGGTAACTTCCCTAGATAGTTCTCAAGCTTGTTGACGTGATAACGTGTTATAAATCGATGAACACTGGCTGCACGCACGAAAAAGTGTCTCGTTCCGCCTGAGTTTGATCGTGTAAGCGAGAGCGCGGTACAAGCGATATAGAGTCAGAGTCATCAGTCTTCTCGCGTAACGTCAGAGCCAGCAATTGTACAATTTTTCATCAATGTTTCTTTATCCAGTCAACAGTCCACGGCTACCAGGGCTGCCAGTCGCAGAAAGACCTCAACAGTCTGCGGCAGCTATGGCTGCCAATATCAAATTTCCGCGCCGCTCGCTGTTTTGTTTTTAAATTTCGCCTAAAAAGACATTTGCCTTGCTCATAGATACTCTCTTTGGACAGATTATTTAATCTGTGACCTCGTAGTAATGAGAGACCTGTAGGGCGATTCTGTAAAATAAAATCTCACTTCCGAATGCGGTAACTGCCATTTGAGACATTAGTTTGATATGCATTACGCCATTACAAGGCAAAATGTCGCTATGTCTGTTGAAGCAGCCAGTATTAGATACTTGACATTCGTCAGATATCCGAATAACTGAGATCGTAAGTGAGAATGCATCTTACAGAATGCCTATGCTGCTTAATTATGATGGCCTATAAGATTATATATTTTAATTAAATTAAATGCTTCTTCTTATTTCTTAAGGCTAGTCTTTATTTTGTGATATGAATTGTATAAACTTTACATTAATTTGTCTTTTGCTCCTTTACCAACGTGGAAGAACTATGTGATGCAACTTACGAATACATTGATATATTATTAACTTAAAGCAATTAATAACTTCATCCGTAGCCCACGTCGACATTACACATGTACTAAGCAACCAGCACGGTACACCGATGATTTACTCTTGTTAATCAAACCGCCCACACTGCGCGCCTGTGGCGTTAAGCTGCTTGCACACGATAGGCGCGACGACGAGTCGGCCGCACGTCAAAATGACATGCTAATCTTTATGGAAATGTCACTGTTGTTGTGAAGTCATAAGGGATTTGACTAGGTAATCCTACGTCGAAATGCTTTGTATGAAAATTTTGAATTCATATAATATTGTAATATTAGATTTGAACAGTATCTCTTTTTAGTAATCAGTTAATCTGGGGGCCAATCGCCTAACGGAAATGCTTTGGAAAACGCTAACGCTTACGATTTTATTTTGTTATTTCTAGCCGCCTGAGGTATTCAAATGCCTCGCGCTCTTTCTTTTTCTTTTGCATTGGTAATAACAATATTAAAAAAAATGAGTGTGAGGTATTCGAAAACCTCAGGCGGCTAGAAATAACAATATAAAATCGTAAGCGTTAGCGTTTCCCAAAGCATTTCCGTTAGGCGATTGGCCCCCTGGTCTGACAATGAAGAGTCAGACTCTGATAAAATAGTAGGTAATGTTCGAACATAAAAAAAAATACTTAAATCGCTCTTGGAATCAATTTCATTTACATCATCAGTCTATTAATGTCACCGGTGCTGAGACACAAGCTTTCCCACCTTGCAAGCTCAGTATCCATTTTGCAACCAATATCAAACATTCTATGTTTATTTATCACTACCTTTTGAAGATACTTCATACTAACGCTTCCCTTAATTGGCGCATAGCTTAAGAATTCCAGCTTTGAGTAGAAATAGCATTCCTCCAACACGGCTCTAGTGTAAAATAGTGCTCGCAGAAATGTGTGCGCGTAAAGCTCCCCACACACGCGCGACAGACGTGACATAAATCGCGGCGGTAATCGCGCGCGATCTGACAGCGAGCCTGTTGAAATGAATATTCGTGATAAATCACTGTTTAGCGGCCACCGTGCGCGGGCGGAACAGTAGTGGTGTAGAGTCGAACTTAATGTGAGACATATTTTTGCTGTCTGATTCCTGGACTGTGTGGATTTTTTTCTAGTATATTTTCTTTAGATTTAACTTCTAGCTGTTAATTGCTTAAAATAAAAAAAAACAATATTTTTACAGTGTTACTGTGTGGTTTGACTACAGGCTCTATAAAAACCGCAATGCCACTACTTTTTAGTAGTTTTGTGTATTTATCGTTATTTGTCAGTTATTCAGAGTTGATAGTCTGGTATCGCAACCGTCTATAGGGTATGATGGTCGCTTACTATCAGGCGGCACTTTTGCTTTTTGGCATATAACCCTTTTAACATTATAAAAAAATATAAAGAAATGGTCCAGGCAGCAGACGGGACTCAAACTCATATCACTCATCGCAGCTTGAAAAATGCTAGAGAAAATTCAACACGGCCATCAGGGCCGCGGTAACACAATGATCAGTGCATTCGCTTTGATAGCGAAGGGTGCGGGTTCGAGTACCGTCTGCTGCCTGGCCCGTATGTGTTTTTTTGTATTAAAATTAAACATCTTTGGATTTAAACATCTAGCAGCGAAATGCTTAAAAAATAGAATGTATCCAAAAATATATAATCTCATAGGCCATCATAATTAGGACAACTGTCTGGGGAAGTAACATTTTACAGATTTATAGTCGTGCCAGTCTGGGAGATTTAGAATTACTCGTATATGCAATTGCTCTTATTTATGTTACAAAAACAAAAACTTTTGCTTTATAAATCGTTCAGGAGATTACATTTATGAGGAGCACGATAGACACCTTTCATTTCCCTGTGCTCCCACTGAGGACACAGTAACGATCCGAGCCGTCAGTTATTATGTGCCGTCCATTACGATTTTATTATGCTAATGCACGTCACGGCGTCGCGTCGTTGTGTCGTGCCGTGAGTTACGACCGCGAGCGCTTATGTGTGAATTATATTTCATTTTTATTATTCATTTATTTTTTTATCACGCCGTGAGGAGTTCTGTGTACCACCTTTCGGTATTGCTATCTGGATCATAATAGTTTTTTTTCTGTAATGTCTTTGGTCTTAATGTATGTGGTACGCTTAATAATTCCGATTTTCTAATAATATTATAATATTTTATTTATTAATTGGTAAGATCTTGATCCTCTATCCGGCCCGAGAGCAGACATGGAATTTACGGTTTAGCGATCTTACCCAGAAAAAGCCTATTTACTATGGCTTTAAAAAAAGTCCGATAAATTATGTACTTGAAAATATAAAATAAATAACAAATATACCGAATTTCAGTGACATTGAAAGTAATGTTGGTGATGTTGACCTATATTTGTTTGTTTTTAACTTTCAGAGTAACGGCACGTTTGCGGAATCGCTGCACTCAAAGATGTCATACATATGAAGAAAGATAAAGAATATGTCGAGAACTATCGTGGGGGTCCTCCGAAAAGAACATTTTTCGGCCAAGGTGATGATTAGGCAGACACCAAAACTTGATGATGACATAGCAAACACGGTGCATGGAATATTCATTACCTCAATCAAAGAGTTTCGGTTATTATTTAGTAAAGTTTGATGTCCTTGGTACTGGTATTAATCTTAGTACAACGCTATTTTTTGTGTATCATTATCGGCCTATTAATGTTGCCCGCTGGCATTAACATCTGGTCAAGGGGAGAGGCCATTCCTAAGGACGGAATAGACAAAAAGGGTCATGGCCTTCCACGAGATCCAGTGTAGAACAAGGGCCTCAAAAGCCCTACAGAACTAGTAAATATTTAGTCACACATCAAATACTCGAATATTGAAAAAGTCACTGAACTTTGACTCTAGTCTAAGACCAATAATTTACGACAATTTTTATAAAAGCCAACCATAAAAAACGTGCTTTTAAAATAATTACACACACACTTTTTACTACATATTATAAAAAATTCAAAATTAAAAAAAATATATTAAAATTCTCTCACATCATAAATTCTAAAAATGAACGTATTCAAAAAGTGTTAACGATACTGATCAGAAGTAATTATTATTAAGGAGTGTACACAAATCGAAAACGGATCAACATCGATAAATATATGTGCATAAGGGAAACATCGATATCGAGATGATAACGATATACCTAAGAGAGGTAATGCATAGCGGATTCTCCGCTCGAATTAGAGCATCCTTCTGGGGCAGTAACCCCCATAGGATCACAGTAAAATAAGGTTACCCTTCAGTGGTGCTACGTGTCTGTCGATGAGTTAGTTTTCAGTACCCTTAGCACGAACCAATATTAACTTCGTAACGTTTGCAAGTAAGAAATGTCATTGTCAAATGTGAACTGATTTGTAGTTCTCGTTAAGTCCGTTATGGCGCTGCTGTTCAAGTTTCCATACAAAATTTGACAATGACATTTTGGACTCGTAAACGGTACAGGACTAAGATAAATGGTACAGGGTTCCACGGTGTAGGGGAGTGGGACAGAGTAGGCAAAGGCACGAGTGAAAGTTTTGGTATCGCAAACGTCAAATCAGGCGGGCCATACGCTCGTTTGCCAACCTTTTAACATACAAAATACGAAATTAAATAAAACTAGTTTTAACGTGTTAATTGTCAGAATGATTATTCCGACGATGCAGACCTGAAAAGGCTGCGAAAAGTCAATAAATAAATAAATTTCGTGCATTAACCCGTTAAAACTAGTTTTATTTAATGAATGATGTGCTTGAAAACCTAAGAAACAAATATACAAAATCATCATCTACATCATTATCAGCCTATTAATGTCCCCACTGCTGGGGCACAGGCCTTTCCTATGGATGGAATAGGGATATTGGGCCATGGCCCACCACGCGGGCCCAGTGCGGGTTGGTGGGTGCTAACGACTGCAGATACAGCCGGGACCAACGGCTTAACGTGCCTTCCGAAGCACGGAGGAGCTCGAGATAGTAAATTTTCGGTCACCCATCCAATGACCGACCACTGCGAAAGTTACTTAAATTCAACGATCGCAGTGGAACGCGCTAACCACTGGCGCCATCGAGCTCCTCATATACAAAATACGATATTATATAAGAATTCTTTGTTAAAATTTTCAACTGAACACCTAAAATTATAAAACTAAAGTTATTCCCCTCTCTGCGAAGCTGTAATGGCTATATTGATTGAGGTATTTGTGTATGATTATAATATTTGTACACCTTCTTTAACTCTATATATACACACATCAAAAGTGTCTAGGGATCAACATATATTTTTGCAATAACTTTTCTCCTGATTGATATTAATTAAAATTTTCTTTAAGGATTCATCAAATAAAGTGTTTTCGTTTGTCACAGTAACGATAAACCAAGTCACCTTTGCATTAATAAAGAAATTTGCCATTTTCCTAATAAAGGGATTTTTGACATTTGAACCACTAACACAAAAGTTCGAAAAAAAGACTGAAATAACAGTTTTCTCTAAAATTTTATTGGGTAACTTAAACAATTAATAATCCGTATTTCTACCGCGAACACTAACAACACAAGAACATCGGTTTGGCATACTCAAAATGAGTTCATCCAAATCACGCTGTGGAATGGCCGCCCATGTTCGTTGCAACAACAAAAAAAGGTCTTCTTGCGACTGGATACCCTCCATATTCGGCAGAGCTCTTCTCTGTAGCATATCCCATGCATGCTCAATCGGGTTCAAGTCTGGCGACTGAGCAGGCCAGGGCAGGACATTGATGTTAGCTGCGGCGAGAGTCTGTCTTACAACTCTTGCGGTGTGCGGTCGTGCATTATCATGCATTAACTGAAATAAGGGACCGATTTGCACTTGTAGAGGAACGATGACGTCTGATACAATCGTCTCAGCATAAATTTGAGCGTCGAGGTTGCCTCTGATCCAAATCAACTCAGTTCTTCCGCCGATCCAAATACCCGCCCATACCATGATGGTTCCACCACTATAAGGATGGACTTCCTGGCAGGATTTTAATCGCTGTTGGCGTCCAGGGGTTCTCCAGTGTCGTATACGTCTTGTATCCGGTCTCATACCAAAACGAGACTCATCAGAAAAGCACACGAAACGCCATTGTTCTTCTGCCCAATTTCTGTGTTCAAGAGCCCATTGATATCGAATCCTACGATTGTGCATTGCTATAGGTGGTACCCGTAGCGGTCTTCGGGAATGAAGGTTCACTTCATGCAAGCGGTTTCTGACTGTTTGGTCGCTAATTAAGTTCCCTGAAGAGTGATGAAGCCTCACGGCTAACATCATGGCGGTTATTGTTGGAGCTCTTCGAGTTAAGATTTGAATGTATCGGTCTTGTCTCCGTGTGGTGCAGCGATACCGTCCTCCATGGCGCTCAGCCACGGTACCAGTGCTTCGGTATCGTGTCCAAAGTCGACTGATAACACTCTGACTTGTATTCAGAGCTAAAGCCACAGTACGTTGCCGGGAACCAGCTTCTATCATTCCCACGGCTCTGAGCATTTCTTCCCTGCTTAAATGACGTCGCCGCTCCATAATAACGTTGGTTTTAATCAGTAGTAGGGAAACAGTAGCACTAATAATGTCTTCAATGCGTTGTATGTTTTTATAGGGAAAATATTGACAGCTGATTTTCATCTTTTACTCGAATTTGATTCACAGTTCCTGATTCAAATTATCAAATGCACCAAAAAGGATCCATATAAATTTATAAAATCATAAATTTATTACAAAGCCACATCTCAATCTCAAGAAATCCGCATAAAAATGCTTGATCCCTAGACACTTTTGATGTGTATATATTTTAAGATATTTTATTTTTTTGTTCGATGTCTTGTTATGTATGTAAATGTTGTGCACAATTGTAATTGGGCACAGGCATTATTCATATCATGCTCTATACATATTGAAAAAGACACACAGTTGATGGCGAATTTTTACAGATTAAGAATTAATGAAGAAGTGGTTTTATTCCTATATAAAATATATAAGTAGCAAACCCCCATTTTCACCAAACTCAAATTTCTTCCCCACATTAATCCCCCATCACTTTTAAAACTCCCAAATTTGAGGGGATCCCCCAATCTACCATCAGTGACAGGCATGCCCATAGTTTTTCTATGTAAATATCGTTATTGCGTTACGGTATTGATTGACTAGACATTGGTTGGTTCCAAAATGTTGTACGGAACCGTATCTGCAGACTTTGATTATCTGCGCCGATAATTTAGCAATTGGCGCATCCCATTTCTTTTTCACTCCCAGTCCATCGCAGGGACAAATCCTAAACCTTAAACCTTAATGTTCTGTCTTGTGACATAAATAATGTTAAACAATACTATCGTGTAACAGAATATTTCAATCAGTATCGATGTTAAACCACTAACAATAAGTGCAACAGCGGCAATTTTTATTGACGCCGCATTTCTACAGTAATACAATGAGTTTCAATTTTTCTGCCAGCCCGTGGGCCATAGTAAAACGATCCATAAGTCAAATGAAGCGGTTCGCTCGGCTCGCTTAATCGCTCATTGTTAAACTGGTGATTTATTCAGTGAGCCACTTTCACGACTTCACTATAATGTCTGGTTCTTATAATCGACGGTCCGTCATTGTGAAATAAAGAAATTAAATGTGTTTATTTCGAATGAAGCACAAAGAATAATTACTTATATCAGTAACGGCAACCTTTTTGAGCGAAACCATAGACAAATAAACTTGCGGAGTAAACGTTTTCGTATAATTAAAAAAATAGTTGTTGGGGTATGACCAAAAATTTTCTATCTCGAGTTCCTCCGTGCTTCGGAAGGCACGTTAAGCCGTTCGTCCCGGCTGCATCTGCTGTCTTTAGCACCGGCCAATTCGCACTGGGCCCCCGTGGTGGGTCATGGCCCAGTCTCCCTATTCCATCCACAGAGAAGGGATGAGCCCCAGCAGTGGGGACATTAATAGGCAGATGATGATGATACTTATTTGATTGTTAAACCAAACAAAACTGCTCAATATTTTTTATTCTCGGTGATATGTAGAAGATAGAAAAAAAATGTAAGACAGAAATATGCTTTTTTATTCACTCAGTATAATCAACTTTCATTATTTAACTTAACTTAACTTTCATTGTAATCATAATAATCATAATCAAAATCATTAATTCAGTTAAGGCTGTTACAAGCACATATGAATGTCTAGAAGCTTCGCCATCGGTTCGTAAATCTACGGCGGGAGACCTTGTTCTGAGAAGAACCGGCAAGAAACTTAGCAAGGGCTGTTTTTTTCTCCCTGTTTTATTTTTTACAGTCGTCAAGTTGAAAAATGACTTCAGAGATGATTCATGAAGTCACCTTTCATTACATAATGTGAAATTATACATTAATTGTTCACCTGCATTTTGATTGCTGTGTCATACAGTATAAATGCAAATAATACATCTCATCTTCATCTATGATAATAAACCAGAGAACGTATCGAAAATCGAATCGGAACTCACGTTACTCGACCAATTCATACAAACAACCGGACCGATAAAGAAAATATCGATACGATACTCGAACGATAAAATGTAATGTTCTCTGCAGATCGGAGAACAATTGTGGCTCAGGTTACTGCAAAACCTGCAGAGTGGCCGTTTAAAATTAAACTGTAATCCCGTGTGTTAAAGTCAATTTTGATGTGTGCCCCAACGCGTATAATAAAGACTTCTATAGACGATAGAGCCCACGCAATGCCCGGATTTATTGCTATATTTTGTGCTCGGAGCCACTCCGATTGGCTTTGCTTTGTTCTTGAGGTTAGTTATGCTGAGAATAGCATAGATTGCCAGTAATCTTCCAACTACTACGACGTTATTAGTTAAGGTGCTGTGGATAGTCTAATCATCATTTTGACGCTGTTAATAGAATATCTATGCAGATGCTGTACATGTGATTTTTATGTACGTATATATTAAGTTTCTTATTTATAGTTTTACTAGCCTACAAACATAATTTTTGAATTTTCTCGATAGATTTTGTCTGTGAAATAAATTTTATCAAAAGCTAATATAGCTATAAACACGAAACTTGCTTTGTTAGATAGCTTTTTAATAAAACTTATATTTTGTTAGATAGATAGATTTAGTACAAAGTTTATTAAAGCTTTTATTTAACTTGCATGTATGTATGTAAATATGTATGTAAGTATATTTGTTCGGGTGGAATCCTGCAATCTTTATTTTGAAACAGATGTGTTCATTGGATTGAGTTGAAATTTTGTACACACGTTTAGTTTAGGTGACAATGTATGGTGAGTAGTAACGGCATTCTAAATCCAACATGGCGGAATATACAAGATTGCGGACTAGTTATTTTTGATGCACTCCTACAATATGGATATCAAATGAAAGGGCTTACTAAGAATAACTCGAAAAATAAAGTGACGTCATCTTGAATCCAATATGGTGGACTTAAAACGTTGGCGGAAAGGTTTTCATGTTTTCCTTCAAAACGGGCTTGCAGAGAATAACTTGAAAAATAAAGTGACGTTACATAAAGTTCAATATGGCGGACTTAAAAACACGGCAGACAATTTTTTTTGTGCTTTCCTACAATAAGGGTATCAACTGAAAAGACTAGCTGAGAATATGGAGGTTTTAAAGTTCTTGATTATGTCCATTGTAAACTAAAAAGTAGAAATAAATTTAAAGTAAAAAATCTTTTTTAAAAGCAAGTTTTTGTATAAAAATAATAAAACAATTTTTTCTTTTAAACTTTTACTATGTACTCATTACATCATTACACAATTTCTATAATGTGTAAAAGCTTGTCGCCAGATTCACCTAGGTTTTATATGATTTTTTATTTTTAAATTTTTATATTGTTACAATATGAAAATTTTAAAAATTAAAATCCGATCAATTTATTTTATCTACAGAGGTAAATCTCGAGAC
Source organism: Chilo suppressalis (assembly GCA_902850365.2). Classification (NCBI taxonomy): domain Eukaryota; kingdom Metazoa; phylum Arthropoda; class Insecta; order Lepidoptera; family Crambidae; genus Chilo; species Chilo suppressalis. The sequence goes on along the minus strand of OU963901.1, from coordinate 24,477,253 downwards.
AAGCGACAATATTATATAAATTGTCTAATGACATTATAAGTTCATAGATAATTTTTAATAGGAAATGTTTTAGCGCTTTTAAATAAAAGCTTTTTTTCAAAAAGTTTTTTTACGTGTAATTTATTTCTTAGTTCATCATCAGCCTATTAATGTCCCCACTGCTGGGGCACAGGTCTTCCCTATGGATGGAATAGGGAGATTGGGCCATGACCCACCACGCGGGGCCAGTGCGGATTGGTGCTAACGACTGCAGATGCAGCCGGGCCAACGGCTTAACGTGCCTTCCGAAGCACGGAGGAGTACTAGATAGTAAATTTTTGGTAACCCATCCAGTGACCGACCACTGCGAAAGTTGCTTAACTTCAACGATCGCAGCCGTACGCGCTAACCACTTGCGCCATCGAGCTCCCCCTCTTTCTTAGTTGTTTAGAAGTAAAGGAATGTAATCAAGCTGTTTACGGGGTATAAGTTTTTACGAATGATCGCTTAACAATCATTTTTCGCAAATTTCACCTTAGCATTACTTGAAAATAGCGTATTGTCCCATTGTAAAAACAACTTGATTACTTTTAAATAAATAAGAAACAAACGGGACAAGTGCGAGTCATGCTCGCCTAAAAATGGTTACGGAACTATTACGACGACCTCCGTGGCCGAGTGGTTCCGGGTTCGAATCCCGGTGGGGGCAGATGTTTGTGTGATGAATACGAGCATTTGTACTCCAGTCATGGATGTTTAATATGTACTTCATATAAATATACTTATATATGTACAATATATGTATTCTATCCGTTACCCTAGTATCCCATAACACAAGCCTTTACAGTGCTTACTTTGGGGCTAGGCTAATTGGTGTGTGTTTATAAAAAAAAAAAAAAAAAAATGACCGTTTATCTTGCGTATCTACAAATTTATCCATATTTTGTAGATACGCAACATAAGCGGCCGTTTCTTCTTTTACCTTAACTTAGAAGTTCGATTTACTCACAACTTCAAAGGACCGCAGACTTGAGTGTATAGTTTTAATTTCAACTCGATATCTCCACGCGTTCCCGAGATGAAGGGTCTTGATAGACAGCTAAACAGCTGTATTTTTTTACGTTAATTTAGAAGTTTGGTTTTCTCACTGTTTCAAGGGAACGTAGTCCTGAGTACTATCTGGCTTAAATTTTAACAGGATACCTCCACGCGTTTCAGAGATAAAGGGTGTTGACAGATATATGGACAGATGGATTAATGGACAGACGGACAATAAAGTGATCTTATAAGGGTTTCGTTTTTTCGTTATGAGGTACAGAACTCTAAAAACCAAAACAGTTGCCAGAAATACATTTTGTGACGGTCCCGCTGCTGAATGTGGCTGCTACAATGTCTGCTAGTTTCAGCTTCACGTAGTTTTGCACAACTTTGAAACAAAATTATTGACGTGTTATTATTTTGTGTGATGACAGTCAAATAAACCTATCTAAGAAATATTTATTTTCTTTATTTGTTTCGTATGTAATGTATTGTACAGGGTTTAAAAAATCCTTTAACGAAGTCGAAGGCCACGTATTTTTCACATCATGACGATCATTTTTTTCTTCTGGACCATACCTGGGTAATTTATGGTTATAGAGATATTGAAGGTCAAAGTCACATTTTTTTTAAGATTTTTACATTAATATTTTCAAAACTTTATTTAGAATTTTTACTTTTTTTACTTTACTACTAAAAAATACAAAGTTTTCCCACGTATAATATTAAGTAATATTACTTGTTTGGGTGTACTGAATGCATAGTTTTAGTCTTTGTCATAGGATTTTTTATACGCTGTATGTATACAATTCTATATATTTTACCGGCACGCCGCAGTATAAAACGGGGTTTGCGCGGGGCGACTGTCAGTACCCGCCACTCACTTACCCTTAGTCCAGTCGGAATAAACATGAGACCTATTATATATTTTTTTCCTAGATAGTATAGACCCCCACGAATATGCCCTCCATTTGTCCCCGCTAGAACCCGTGTTTTGTAGCCAGGAAAATTGTTTAAACAAAGAAAAACCGGTTTTTTTGAGTTTTTTTGCTTGTAAACGGGGATTTTGAAAATTTTTTTGAATCAAAGTTGTTCATTAGCTTGCCCTCTACAAAATCAGTTCTATGAAAAAATAACGTGAGATTGTTAGTTTAGCAGTAAATTGCAATTATGTCGGTTTTACGTTTGCAACAATTCAACATGTTATAATAAACATTTTGATTTCTAAAGTAGTTTATCATGTGGGTAACGCCACTCCCAAGAGAGTCATGTAAAATTTATCGACCTGTGTCGCAAACTTTAGCAACAATTCTCAATCTCCAAAAAAAAAGTACTTGCCTGTCCCGTCTTTCCCAGAAGGCGCACAGCGGGGAAAAAAATTCAGGTAATTCGATTCACCAAGAATTTTGAGGAATCGATCGAGTAGAAAAAAATCGTTAGTAAAAATGTTCATTTATGGACGATTTAATTTTTTTTTAAAAATTGACGTAGAATAATTTTTTTTTTAAACTAATGTATTTTTCTCTCCTCAACTCGAATATACGATTGAAAATTTAAAAAATTCAGTTTATTCATGTACAGAAATTATTTACAAAACTATTAACTAAAATTCGATTACAAGACTGCGTTGTATTCTATATTTCTAATTAAATTAATTTCGTCCTTTTTTCTTCCGGTTCATAATCGGAATTCTCAGGGTATATTAGTATTATATATATATATATATATATATAAATATATATATATATATATATATATATATATTCAGAATAGTATATTCGAGTTGAGGAGAGAAAAATACATTAGTTTAAAAAAAAATTATTCTACGTCAATTTTTAAAAAAAAATTAAATCGTCCAAAAACGAACATTTTTACTAACGATTTTTTTCTACTCGATCGATTCCTCAAAATTCTTGGTGAATCGAATCACCTGAATTTTTTTTCCCGCTGTGCGCCTTCTGGGAAAGACGGGACAGGCAAGTACTTTTTTTTCGGAGATTGAGAATTGTTGCTAAAGTTTGCGACACAGGTCGATAAATTTTACATGACTCTCTTGGGAGTGGCGTTACCCACATGATAAACTACTTTAGAAATCAAAATGTTTATTATAACATGTTGAATTGTTGCAAACGTAAAACCGACATAATTGCAATTTACTGCTAAACTAACAATCTCACGTTATTTTTTCATAGAACTGATTTTGTAGAGGGCAAGCTAATGAACAACTTTGATTCAAAAAAATTTTCAAAATCCCCGTTTACAAGCAAAAAAACTCAAAAAACCGGTTTTTCTTTGTTTAAACAATTTTCCTGGCTACAAAACACGGGTTCTAGCGGGGACAAATGGAGGGCATATTCGTGGGGGTCTATACTACCTAGGAAAAAATTGGCTAAGCGCTGGTGTCTTAGAATAGAAGTCGGTCCAAATTATGGCTATTCCGACTGGACTACCTGCTTCACCCTCACAAATACCTAAACTACCGCTACACACAGCGCCTTACTAACTATGCCACAATGTAAGATAGGATCTTTTTAAAAAGATTAAATGAATAGAAGTGGTAGTGGGCTGGCCATATTTGCCGAAGTACCAATAACCGTTGGGGTAGATGAGTTCTGGAGTGGAGACCGTGTCTAGGCAAACGTAGTGTAGGAAGTCCTTAGGAACAATGGAGTGACGATTTGAACAAGGTGGCTGACAGGAGCTGGATGCGAGTAGCCCAAGATCGATCTAAGTGGCGTGCATTTGAAGAGGCCTATCTCCAACAGTGGATTATTATAGGCTGTTGATGATGATGATGATGAAATAAATAGAAGTAAACTTTATAGTAACATCTTCATGTGTTCATAATTATATGATGATATAATTATTATGGTACGAAAGTAAATAAAAAAATTATATGTTGCTTATAATTCTACTCTACAATCGTCGACACAATACCTAGGAATAACCGTATTCAATAAGTTTTGCTTCCACTTCCAGTCCAGAATTTGATGAATGACGCCAATTTTATTATGCTCAAGAACAAAATACTTCGTTGAATAGTAATACATTATTATGGACTTTATTGCGTAATTGAAATATTGCTATTATAAAAAGATATGTATGAGGAGCTCGATGGCGCAAGTAGTTAGCGAGTTCAGCTGCGATCGTTGAAGTTAAGCAACTTTTTCAGTGTTCAGTCTTTGGATCGTTGCCAAAAAATGTACTATTTCGAGCTCCTCCATGCTTCTGAAGGCACGTTAAGCTATTGGTCCGGGCTGCATCGGCAGTCGTTAGCACCTACCAACCCGCACTGGGCCCGCGTGGTGGGTCATGGGCCCAATCTCCTTATTCCATCCATAAAGAAGGCCTGTACCCCAGCAATGGGGACATTATAGGCTGGTGGTGATGATGCATGTAAGCCATTTTACTGTCACGGTTTTTTTATTAATTAATTAACAAGCAATAAAGTTAGATGTTCAATTATCAAAGTCATATGTTCGATTTGTATGTAAATTTATAATATCCACAATATGTTGCAAAAGTTTAATTACATTACGTTATTAAAAAAATACCCCGTCGATTATAAATATTGAACTTAACCAATTTATATCCAAATATACACTATGACAACCCATTATGCAAATTACCCATAATTGGTGTTAAGTAAGTCCCCGTAGAATGCCAAAGCAATAAAATATAAAATTACTACTACTTATAAAAGTATGTTAATGACGCATATTATTTGTACGAACAAAAACCTGAACTAACTCTGAGGAATAATATTTGTTGAAAAAAAGAAACAGATATTTTGTTTAAGAGTTTCTGAGACAATTAGGGCATAGCTGAGTTTCTTCACGGATTGGAATTGGAATGGGATTGGAATGAATGAATAAATGATCACTTTATTAAACACCATGACCTTTTTAATTACAATTAATTAAGAGTATTACTTAATAGTACAAACGGTGGCCTTATCGCTAAGAAGCAATTTCTTCCAGGCAACCGTAGGTTAACTGGACTGTTACGTGTCATTTATAGTGAAATTACCTTTAATAATACGTATAAATAATTAGTTACTGCAAAAAAATACTTACCATTAGATGAGTATTCTCGACTAGTTGTGCAACTCTTGTAAAATAAAAAAGAAACGTCAAGGAACACTGTCTGTCTGTATTGTATATCCGCTAACTCCACCGAAACGACGCAACGGATTTTGTCGCGGTTCTCTGCATCAGATCAACACTGTTTCACGGAAAGTTGATATTATACAACCCCGAGAATAAAACTTTCACTTAACTGAAGCAGAACGGGTCATCATATTAGCAGGTTCATAGTTAATCCATTCGTGTGGGGGAATGCCCCGGTTCTCCCGGGTATTCCTCGACTGCAAGGAGTAGGAGGAACCTCTGGGAGGGGTACAGTAGAAAGTCTCAGGATCCCACGAAACGCGTTCCGGCAGACGAGGGAATATTGTTAGGTTTTCAGAGGGAAGGCTCCCTTATGTTCAGCCAGTCTCAGGTCTGGTTAAAAGTGTGAACGAGATGGTGGGGGAGAATTCCGGCATAACCTCGGCCCTCAGCCAGAGGCGAGATATACGCTATCTGTCACTCATTTGCCTAACATTAAAAAAAGGTTTATTATTTATTAATAATGGCACAAAAGTAGGATTCATTATCAACGTAAGATGATTATAGTATAAAATACTTGTTTACATACCTGCAAGCAATCATGACAACCACTTATGAATTGCAGATATTCTGGAATAAATAATTGCCATAACCGAGTTCTCGACGACATGACACATGAGGGCATTTATCACACGAGCGGAGATCTTAATCGGTTTGATTGCACGTGTTAAAATAACTGCGTCAATAATCGATTCCAATGATTTTATAAGCCTTGTAAGCCTTATGAGGCAGTGCAAAAACTCGAATAGGTATGCAACTCGCAAGATAATTGCTGAAATTGGTCAGAGAAATTAACTGCAAATTGATGTGTGTATGAATGTACACGGTATTACCGAGCATTGACCAAGGTAGAAAAAAAACAATAATTAATGATAAATAGAGCATGTACAATGAAATACTACTGTTGAATCTGTAAGTAACGATGATATATAGTAGCGGGTTGTTGGATGATTTCAATTTTACATGAAAGTATGAGTGAAATCTAACATTTTGATATCTGTAGTATTTGTCTTAGCAACGATAACATTTCATTTATTATAATTCAAATTTATATATATTTTATTCTATTTTGCATCCTCTAATGTGCACATCGATTTGTTAAGACAAATAAATTGAAGTATTTTTATAAACATCATAAACTTTAACTTCAAACAGCTTACTACGTTAGCTTTCAAGTTTATTAATCCAATTCTCACATTCCTTGAGTACATCGTGTAATATTAAAGCACTTACAAAAGCCAAAATTCCCAAATCGTCTGGCTTACGCTATAAAACAGCGCTTGTATCCTTGAAAACACCACTTAAAAGTCTTATTTACGAACATTGCTTGTTGCATTCCGTGTCCATTTTCATTACTGGCATTATAAATAATGCCAAATTGCTGGTAACGATCCCCTGAGCCGACAAGCCCGCTATCAGGCATCCTCATTGAGATCTAAGGGCGTAACCGCATACAATTTACGTTGCGCTGACTCATAAATATGAGGGGGCATTAAATATGATAATCTGCACACTACATCGAGTGAGCGTTCTTTGTTTGAGGAACCAATGGGTTTAAGATACCATTGTGAGGTCGATTCAAGTTTTTATGTGGCTCCCATTGAAATTGGCGCTTTCGATAATTCTGTGGTGCCTTTGAATGAAGTTGATTCGAAGAATTCACTAAAGGTAGATATATCTCCAATCGATGTTAACTTACGTTATTTAGTAAATTTCATTCCTTAAACTTTCAGTAGGTAAACATGATATTTTTTTCAATATCATCCATAAATATCCATGTGTACATCCACGCAACATTTTTCAAGACAACTACGTAGTATCTCATAATAAAACGCCAACATCAACATCCAGCGTAAATCTTCCAGTTGGCCCGTTTAGCCTCCCTGTCTACACTTATAGTTTTTAATCGAGTTCGCGAACCTTAGTACCCACCGCAGTTCGCTATCGGCCGTGATTTATCGCCGTAGGAAGGCGTAAATCAGACGCGCCGGCGCACGCCCTCGTAAATCCAATAATATTATCCTGGCTGTTTGGGCCGGCGATAATTTTGGCGTTGCCGGCACGGCACTGACGCCGGAGGTACCGAGATTGCGCTTTTTGATAGAATAGGGATTATCTAGTGTCGTAATGGGTAGATTATCGTCGATAATACGGGCTCTGATGCATTCTTTGTACCGTAAAATCAAGTGACTCTTTGGTTAGAATGAGAAGTACTTCTCATTTTGGTTTGAAATTTTGAGGTAGTTATAAAAAAATATTGAGGAAGAATGAAATTAAGGAAGACATTATTTTGCTTACATACAAAAAAAAAGTAAAAGAAAATGTTTGAGAGAAAATAAAAAATAAAATAAAACAATTCAATTTTGTCTCAAATCGGTCCCAACTCAGCATAGTGCTAATGTTGCCACTTCCACTGCACTTAAACATACATCAACATATTTATGGAATGTAAACTTTTAATGCGAAAATGAGTAAATGGCATATAGGTAATAACTTCTAACTTATACTGCAGTCAAACAATATTACTTTTTGTAAGGTTATATTTCTGTAGTCAGTAGGTACAAGAGTTCCGCGGAGCCTATTTTATTTCTGCATATTTTTACTGAATAATTAATTTTTGCACACGCTAAGTTTCAGGATGAGTTGGTAAAAACTGTGAAAGTGGTAAGTCCTATTACAAATAATAGGCTGATGATGAATATAAAAAACCTTATCAAGTCTAACAAAAATACATAACTTTTTTATCATCATCATGAACACGGCTTATCTCTGATTAATAAAATATCTCCATTGCAGATTTCAAACTTGTACTAGACGTAAAGACTGATTTCTTCCATAGAACACAGTCATTAACCAATCTTTGTACGAATTGGTAGATTCTTAAGACTGCAGATGGGACAAACTAAGTCTTTAAAAGCACGAAATAAAGTCCATTAAAAAAAGAAACCGAAAACTAAAGAAACAACATGTTATTGAGCAGAAAATCTTATCTCACCTTGCAGGTATTCTGATTTGAACACAGTCGTATCGGCAATGATATTATGAACCATTATTAGCTATTCAGGTGCGAGCGATATGGAAATTCGCCTTCATCGGCTCGCGAGTATTGAAACCCCGCACTATCTGTAACGACCACCTGAAGGCGTGTTATCACATCAACTGTGTATGTACGTAGGGAAACTACTTCAAGAAATTCCGGTATTAGCTACGATACCTTAGTAGGTAGGTTAGGTAGTTGGTGTTATCAACTTTGGGGATACCCCATTAAAATTTTGGGATAGTTAAGCTAGAGTTTTTTAAGTATTTTAATTCATTAATATCTAAAAAGAAACTGCTAAAAATTGTACGGTGAAACATTTTTGTATTTTTAACCCGGCGCGGTTTCGGTAACACTCAAGCTAGGGGAATTTAGAGGTTAATATTTTTATTAAAGTCGATAACACTCTAGCACATTCTCTTTAATCCTATTTCTTCAATACTATTTTATGATTATTTATATAGTTATTAGGTATACAGTTTAATATTATCATGATTACCAACATCACCAGTATTGTATTGTTTTTATTTATTTTTAAACATTTAACTGCTAGATGTTTAAATCAAAGAAAAGTTTACTAGAAAAAATCCACGCGGACCAGGCAGCGGACGGGACTCGAACCCGCACCCTTCGCAATCCGGGCGAATGCACTGACCATTATGCTACCACGGCCCTATTGGTCGCGTCGAAATTTTCCTAGCCTTAAGCTGCAAGGCAGCGCCATCTCTTCGCATTGTAGGTAACCCACAGTATTGTATTGTTTAAAATCACGTCTCTGAAATTCATCATTTCCTGATTGTACCTAATTTTTCTAAACTATCTATATCTACTACAACTGCAATAAAAAAATGTAAATAATGCCAATATTAATGCGGAGTACTTATTTGTTTCTTTTCTTTAAATATAAATTACTTGTTTTTAAATATATAGTAATTATTATTTTTGAAATTTAAACAGTTTCTTTTTGCGATTTATAAACAAGAACAGATAATCTATGGGGGTTTTAATCAAAATATTAAAAAAAGTTGAAATAAATAAATACTTTTTAAATATTTTCTGCTTTTTGTAATAGCATTGTAGAATATAAGATCGTTCAAATATAAATAATATTTTATCTTTTCTAAACGTTCAGAAACAACATTTTATGTTCATGAAAAAAAAATTATTTTTAATGAAAGAAATGAAGAGCATCCTCTAATTACACCTTCCATAAAGCAATGAAAGTTACGAAATTTACGAGACCAAAAATTGTTTTTCACGCACAAAATACACTGGCAAGGGCGAAGCTAAACAATAAAAAAGATACGCAAACAAAAAGGCAACAGAACTTGCAACATAAAGGGGAAAATTATGACGCTTTCAGCGGCACATTTAAGCAAAACATATTTCAAAAGTTTCAGCGTATTAAGCAACATTTATTTTGGCAGTGACTTGGCCATTACGCCTCTAGAAAGAGCACTCATAGAAGTTATGAAAAACAGTGCCACTACCACGGGTTCGCATTTGCTAAAAATACTGACTTGTCGGTTTTGTAGTTTATTCAACACAAAAATCTTTAGAAGTATTTTCATAAAAGCTCCGTTTATAAACACATATTTGACTTAAGCTCTCTAATTAAGTATATTAATTATGATATGGTTACCTATTAAAATTTGCTTGCGACCAATTACACCTGTACTAGTTCTGGGGAATCCCACAGAAATATAAAGTTCCTTTGGCTTCGGTGAAGCATTCTTCATAATATACCAATATTTCAGTTCCTTAACTCATTCCATTTACGATCTAGAGACCCGTGACATACAAAAAGACAAACGACAGAGTAACAGCAATAGGGTTCCGTTTTTACCCTTTGGGTATGGAACCCTAAAAAGGAATAACTATTTGTATAGGTACCATAATTTCTCCAAACTTGAAAATTAAGATAAGTAAGAATATTTACTTTGCAGTGGGCGTCGTGTAGTTGACTGATGATGATGATGGTGAGAATACTCCTGCCAAATTAACGACGAACTACTGAAATCGGATTTTCCCTCGCTTGATGCAGATTCGCTATATTGCTGTGTTATAAATTATTAAAGAATCTGTACCATTTTTACTAGTAAGTAGATGAAAAATATCTAATAATAATGAGGGAAAATGGTTTTCGTTTAAAAACCCTTTGGTATATCCAATAGACTTGAATAGACAATCTGCGACGGTGTTCAAATGTCTCTCGTTACATACTTGCCCCATTTTAGGCTCGACGCCAACATTTTATTATTTAAAGTGGAGCCATTTTATTCGCAATGGACATTTTCTTGAAAATTATGCTCTTTCATATACGCCAAATTTATCACAGCCAATTTTTATTATAAACTATGCAATCAATTTTCTTGAAATATGTATCAGATAACTCAAATATACCAAAAACATTTTGATGTTTTGATCATAATGAGAGTTGTGGTTTTATTTTTTAATGAACAGAAACTGTAATATTGTAATAGTAAACCCGTTCAGTTTGCGATTGTGAAAGCTAAGTAGCTTGCGAAATGACTGGCCATAGGATGGGTGACCAACAATTTACTATCACGAGGTCCTAAGTGCTTCGTTGAAACTTGAACATTTTAAGTTGTTGGTCCAATATGGAGGCTGCTTGCCATCAGGCGGGCCATATGCTTATTTGCCACCGTTTTAATTAAAAAAACATAACAATAATAAAATAAAACAAGGAAGGAACACTCTTTTAATACTTGACCCTCTGGCATGACCAACGAAACGGGATATAATAATGCGATATATCGGCATTAACTGTCAGACTACAGTGGAGTTTGACAGTAGTCTGACATTTATCCAACTAATCTAGCATGACCACTGAAACGGGATATGATAAAGCAATATATAGCGACCGTTAATTTAACATGAAAGACGGATTATTATAACTCTTCATTCATTGACATAATTAGTAAGATATTAGATAATTATGTTTTATCCCAGGACTGAAAAAAGCTCCAAATAATTATATAAAAAAAATATTTTAGGGACAAAAATTTACATAAAGATTTTTAGTATTAAAATAGGTTAATTAGTATGATAAATGCATTTTATCTAACAAAAAAATTCTCACTACCATCAAACCCTTTTAACATACATGGTTGGTAAATGTGAATCATAATTAAGTGATTTAAATAAATCGAACAAACAAAAAACAAGCAAGCAGAAATTTGCATTGAAAACATGAATGGTTCCAGCACAATATGCTCAAATTGTATGGGTAGTTTATAATATATTCAGGTTCTGGTCCTTCGAGCCGGATGGGCGTGGCGAACCGCCTAGTCGACACAGCGGGGCGCCTTATTAAGGGAGAGACTTGAATTTCTTAGCGACAGGATGTCAACAGCAGCAATGGTATTGTGATTGCTATGTGGTAGCATGGTTAGTTGACTTCGTTTTGTTATGTTAATTGTACGAGTTGCATTGACTTGTTTATACCGCTAGTGGTGTTTATGGTAATTAAAGTTCAAGCTTTCAATTTATGTCATTATCTTGCTGGCTTCTTATTAAGTACCTTAGTTGACGTTAGTTAATTGTACACCCGTTGAGTTTCTCTGTCTACTTTAAGCTGAAGACTAGTCTTATCAGTTGGTTCAAAAGGAGGTGTGGTATATACGTAAACGAACAAAGTTATTATTACATAACTAAGCCACAATGAATGCCAAATTAAATTCCTAACGTAGATTTTAATTTACTCTGGCTCCCTCAGTTCAGCTTTTCATGGTTTATTTTGAATTTATTGAGTAGGTTAGAGTACCTACTCAATAAATTCAATCTTATCTTCGCTTATTTGATACTCTAACTTTGATAGCATCGCTTTTAGATTTACTTCTAGAAAACCCAGCACTGAAATCTCTTTAATTTGTTCCGTGATTTAATTATAACGAGGTAAATGATCATTATTGCGTCTAAAGTTGTCATTCGATTTGTGATGGCCATTAGCATTATTTCCGCCATCTTAAATCCATCTCGGCTGTCACCTCTCAGCCGCTCCCTATTACCATATTTAAGTACGTTCGGAATGCAGACATTCCTAGCATGTCGCTCATTAGAAGTTCAACAGGGACGAATGGGCGGAGATTCTGAGGGTCCTCGAGGACGATTTCAACGCCCACTTGCCAAATTAAAAGGGAAATCTGCTGCTGTTGATCACGTACATTTAGCATTTATGTATTTCTTCTGTTCGACTATGTAGTACTTCGGCTCCTTATGTTTTGAAATTAGTAAGAGTGAGATAAATCACGTCTATTGATAAACGGCTATAACATGAAAAACGAAATAATTTTAGGCCAAATAATTAATAGGTACTTAGTAAATCCGAAAGAGATGAATGTTTTTTTTCAATAGTACTGCAGGAGTAAATAGCATGTCTTTGAGACTACGTACTTATTTGGTACAATTGTGTACTCCATACGCTAAAATCATTTATAAATGATAAAAATAGCATATTATTTAATATTATATAAGTATTTTTCTAGTTAGGTTCACTGCAATCACACACACTTAACTCAGTGATACCATGGGCAGTAGACAAAGGCAAGTATTTCCGTTCGTTTGATATCATGACATACACAAGCATATGGTGTATCAATATTTTAATCATATTATTAGGCATTAAAATTTTCTGGCATGCCATTTTATAATTTATTTAGTACCTAACTACAAAGTCGGCGTATGCATTTGATTGAATTGGGAATTAGAAATGAAACTTGTCTTGGGAAATATGCCAATGTTCTGGTCCAATGGGTTAAAATATAATCGGACACTTATTCAAACTTTCAAACAATAGGCAGCAAGTTCGGTTAAGAGCACAGTACCTGAAATGCAAGGTGCTACTGCTGCAACAATACCTAATACGTCATTTCTACTAAAAAGCAGACTGCCTAAAATATGTCGTGACTATAATGTTTACTGTCAACCGTCAATTTAAAATATTAAAATAATAATAAAAAAACTAAAAACAAATCTTCTATTCCTTTAGCATAAAAAATACCCTTAAACACAACTTAAAAATACAAATATTTTTTAAACTAACAACTGAGCATAAGAACTAAATAGACTCTATTATAATTTTCAAGTGCTAGTATCGAATTACAACAATCCTTTACAACAAAAGTTTCCAAACAAACTTGCGCGTTGAGGCGTTATAGAGACATAGTGCATTTTAGGCATTTCGATTTGTAGATGAAATAACATTTTGACAATACAATATCTGGGCATTCATGTGTCTGCTTCTTAGTCTATTGACTTGTTAGGCATTTTTGCAGCATTGGTATCTTGCATTTTGCGCACTTTGCTCATAATTGAAAAAGCTTACAAAACTTGCTGAAGTTTTACCATATCTCTTCGCTTCGAACACTTTAAACAGAGCAGACACGCATTCTATCATCTGAACCAAGGAGGAACACATAAATTACAGTTATCGCAGCGGTTAACCTCTGATATTTAGGGTCATAGTGCTGCGTCTGATTTATAGTCGGGATTATTTATTATCAACGCTCCTTAGTGCTTTATTGGTCATCTTCTCCAACATTTCTTGGCTTTGTTGACTTGCAAAGTTTAATTTAAAGTTATAATTTTGACATACAATTGATTTTAAATAGAATTCTGTCATCTTTTTTGAAATTATGAATACGCAAACGATTGGCCTCAGACATGCCAGAGTGTTGATGAAGCTGAAGATAGCACTCACTTACCTAGAAGATGCCTATAAAGTCCGAGGAATGAAAAAGTAACGAAAATTCTTTGAAAAGAAACAAAGAAATATCTATTTTTTTTTTATATTCCCACTGATTACTCGTTGTTTCTTTAAACAGGCAAACGAGCTGGCAGGCTGGCTGATGTTAAGTAGTCACTGCCATCCATGGACACTTGCAGCACCAAAGTCACTCATACGTTGTCGGCTCTGAAGATAAGGTACCATCCAGTGTTTCCTGGTCTGATTTTTAAATATCGGGAGGCGTTATAGAAAAAAACAGTGGATGTATGGAAAGAGCTACAACAAAAAATAGTAGATGCAGAAACGTACTTTTCCGATTTGCACGCTTCCGACTAGAATTGGTAAATCAAATCAAGATATAGGCCAGTAACGAATATGTTTCTGTGGCTTCCGTCACCCCTCAAAAGTTACCTACATTCTTAATGGCGGAAAACGCAACTCAACATGCTATTTAAAAAAGAAAATCGCATTCTAAGTCAGAAAACAGTAGATTAATTTAGAAAAACAAAAGAACTCCTGTAAAATCGGGAGACATGGCAACCCTGGTATCATTGTAAATATGATACTTGCACAGAAAAAGAACGATAGTTAGGTACTATTCAGTGTTGTCAGTCGTGACATAAAACAACTGGTTGTTGTTTTAAAACATCAAATATATTTTACCCATACTACTAAAACAACAAGATACGTATATATATTAATATCGTTTATCACTAAAGTCTACATAGTAAACGGTATATTCAAATATGATTTGTGCGGTGACCATTCATATGACTCACATGTCGACGATTCAACTAATCATTTCATATCAAGATCGAAACGCAAAAGCCTCACAAGTCCGCCGCACGGTTGCAAAATCCTCGAATAAAACACAACAATCAGCATAACAATCGGTAAATGGAACAATGGACTCTAATACGTATGCAATAGGAGTGCTACGAACGCGTACTGCATTTATCGGAGAGCTACAATATTGCTACCAGTTCACAACAGGCTCACGACTGCGATATTTACGAGGCAGCCGCCGATACAGTATTATTTATGTCTCAGTTTCCTATTTTTGCTGTTCGACAGTATATTTTTTTTAATAGTTTAGATATGACCGGTTTTGTTTATGGACTTCCATTGGGAGAGGTATTGGGTTGACTGGATTTATTTATGCGAGATTTGTTTTTTATCTAAAACTGTTTCTATAACCAAGTTGCATGCAGTTTAGTTCCATTTGAAGAAACATATTCGTAGTTGTAACATTTATTTTTTAACTATGATTACACCTTTCAAGGCTTGATTCTCTTAGGCACGACATGCGGCGATTGTCAGCAAGATCTCGTGGTCATGCACGATGGATAAGGGTTCATCGGGAAGTTGGTTTATTTGGCTGTCAATGGAGCTAGCTATTCTGGCCGCGTCGGCCGTGTTGCTCTATGGTTTTCGTCTACTATCAATACAGTGTACAAACGGATAGCGCAAAAAGATAAAAAAATAACTATGTGGAACACAAATAATTTTTATAACAATCTATGAAGTTAGGTTACTGGTGCGTTATATTGAGATTAATAGTTGCTGTTATTTTATGGAGGGAGACATCAAAAAATTAGCGTATTTATTGCACATGTTAATAAAGATAGTCAAATATGGAAGTGGTCCAAAGCAGAAAGTGACTCTACAAAAAATCTAGAGCAGCTCATAACTGGATAACAAAAACAATGAAGATCAAGTTCACAAACGTCAAATCGTAGTGCTCATAATAAGTCTGGGCTCATCGCGGTTACTTTTCATCGCAATATGTCAATAATAAAGAAATCATTTTAAATAGTATAAATAATACAGTCTTCAGAAATTAATTATTTCTGAAGACGCAGTCCTGAAAAGGCTGCGAAACGTCAGATAAATAAATACAGTGCATATAACCCGTAAAAATCGTTTCATTTAATGAGTGATGCGAGTGAAAACCTAATAAACAAATAGATATTATGTCTGTACATCCAAGACTCCTGTTTTCATCCAGACGTCTATCCATCGCTAATGCATTCTTCAGCACGTCCATACCTCAATCAGGCAGGGGTGCGGCGCGCCTTCAAAACGCCTGCGTGTGCGCACATAATGCGTGTGATATGCGGCCGGCGGTACACTAGGAGCGTAAATCATTATTGTCCTTAACTTCGAAGTTCCTATACTGCTGTTCCTACAATCAGAAATGTATTTTCGAGTTTGTTTTTTGTTAGCAGAAAAAATGCTTTCGTTGTAAGCTGAACAGTCTGCAATATTCTCAAAGTAAGTTGGTTCGTAATCATGTGACGCATTTTTCCACGTAAGTCTCTCATCCACTCTCGGGTGATATTTAGTAAGATTTAGACTAGTTTTTTGACTTGGTTGCAAAGCAAATATATACGAATAATGATCAAACCCTTTGATCATTATTCGTATATTATAATCATTTAAATATTTTAAAATTCCTGTGCTCTATACGTGTATTAAACAATCTGAGCAATATCCTTTCATACTAACACTAATCAGAAGTGAACTAGTGTGATGGATTATGGTCAAACATAATTTTAAAACTTTCTTACAAATGTTTCCTCCTAGTGTGACCCGGCCTTGTGTCTGCCGGCGGCGGCGCGCAAAACGCCTCTTCCATGTCGCATCAGACACGCGCCGATTTATGTTCCCGCCTTAATTGCTTCACCGAAGACCATTTCAATTTGTTATTATCGTCTCTTGATTCAGACCATCGAACAAAAATCGAAAAACGCGATGAATCTCTTTATATACCTACAAGCCGATATTTGGTGATTCCAAATTAATAAGGTTTAAAAACACTGAATTCGTTTCACTGAAAAATTACTATTCCTGGCATGAGTTTTAACAACACGAAAGAAGAAAATGTGTTAATCTTTCGGGCTAAGACACATAAATCGTATCCAAACCAAATAAATGGTTTATAAATTATAAGTACACTGAACAAGTATTATTTCTCCTCAGAAATATATGAAACCTAAATAAAACTAGTTTTAACGGGTTAATGCACGAACTTTATTTATTTATTGACGTTTCGCAGCCTTTTCAGGTCTGCATCGTCAGAATAATGATTTTTTTATTTACTTTGTCGAGCTACCTTCGAAAGACAGAGACAGTCTTTCGAAGGTAGCAGACCTGAAAAGGCTGCGAAACGTCAATAAATTAATAAAGTTCGTGCATTAACCCGTTAAAACTAGTTTTATTTAATGAGTGATGTGCGTGGAAACCTAAGAAACAAATATATGAAACTTCCCCATTAAGTCCTACAAAAATACCATATTCATTCATATACCTAAATATTTACGATTTCAAGAAAAGTATTTACGAGATCTACGCACTAGATATTCTACACCTACACTTGATGTGATCTGTGAATTGAATAAACAGAAAACAGAATACAGTTTTGTTTTTTGATCCGAATAAAAGCCAAACAGATATTTCACGAAGATGTTTTCAGCTTACGGCCGGCTTAAGCTTGGAGTCACAATAAAAAAGGAAACAGTATAAATAAATAAATATTTCCAACACACACACCAATTAGCCTAGCCCGAAAGTAAGCACTGTAAGGCTTGTGTTATGGGATACTAGGGTAACGGATAGAATACATTACAGTACATATATAAGTATATTTATATAGAAATACATATTATACATCCATGACTAGAGTACAAATGCTCGTATTCATCACACAAACATCTGCCGACAACCGGGATTCGAACCCGGGACCTCTCGAGTCGGTGATACCATGAAACCCGACAAACAAACCACTCGACCACGGAGGTCGTCAAGTATGTACAGTTGAGCCCACTTACACTTTCAACAATAATATTATACCTCTGTCGATAAGTCAAGCTGATGAGTATTAATCCATCTTTGTGAATTCAGTGTGACTGAATTTAAATAACGCTGTGCATTACAAAATTAAAATGACCTCGCTACATGACCATCGCCGTCAGTCTGTCATTATTGGTTAATGAATGAGAGTTCTCTAATTTTTTTTACATCGTCGACTTCTTTTTTTCACTACAACTAAGTAATATTTAAGTTTTTCAGAATAATGAATTTTATTTACATAGGTATTATGTATTTATTTAATTATGCTGATTCATAAAATCTGAAAGATACCAAAATGTAACTTTTTTGGCAATGTATTAAGTCATAGTTAATTTGGTGTTTTTTATCATTAGGTGGATAATTAAAACGAGGGCTTGAAACCGGTTTCAAAAATACCGGTAAATAAAGATTAATACCAGTTTTTAGTAAAGGTTTCGTTCGGACCGCGTCCGAAATGAAAGCGGCACCTAAAACCTTATTAAACCGGTTAAATCCAGAGCGACGCGTGCACGCGTCGGCATCGAAGTTTGTTTTGTTTGAACTATTCAAGTCACAACTTGTTAATGCTCAGAGATTGATATGACACGTTTGCTAGCGTCTAGTGAGTCAAGTTATTCATTTTGTAGTTATGCATTTATGTCAGCCGTCAGTAAGAGCGAAATGGCGAAACCCTTTAAAAACCGCGTAATTGATTCAAAAACTATTTGATTTCGCTTTTTAGGCAAACCGGTTTTTTAAAGGTTAAGGTAGAGCCAAACCTAAATAAAACGCTCCTAATGTACTTGACTGATTTAGGTTCTAAAATTAACCGATAAACAAGCCCTGTTTAAAACAATCATTGTTGTAATTCTAAAATGCAGTCCGTTATTGTCAAACATATAGTCCGCAGTGTTGAACTACTGCGTGCATTTGTATTGTGACCAGATGACATATCATAAAGCATTCAAAACGAAATTCGTGGGCGATAATATGGCGCTTTTAAGTGATAAATTGAACGATTAAAGAGTTAATGCGATTTCTGCTCGTATTTCACAGGGATAAGGATAAATGGATGTTTTTACGCGTGTTCACGTTTTATTTTCAAGTTGCGCGCTGATTGCTAACGATTTTAAAGTGGTTTGCGTATTTTCGGATGGCACTTAATGCGCACAGTGAATCTTTCAGCCGTTTTGTAGTTTACATCTGCATTTCCAAACTGGGGATACTAAAGACACTTGGGGAGATTTTATCGCATCTTAAATTTTCATTATAATTATGTGTCTTGGATTCAATTACTTATATGTTTTTACAACAATGTTTCCATTAAAAACATAAATATGGCGGTTCGTTAAACTTTTTGGTGATGTTAATATTGAGACAGTAGATGATAAGTTACAAATAAAATTGTTGTCAATGGAATGTCACAATATTGGTTAGAATCGTCTGGATTTAGAAATTAAGTGGTTGTATTATTCTTTAATTGGATTGGAGGAGCTCGATGGCGTAGAGGAGCTCGATGGCGCAAGTGGTTAGCGCGTTCGGCTGCGAACGTTGAAGTTAAGTAACTTTCGCAGTGGTCGGTCATTGGATGGGTGACCAAAATTTACTATCTCGAGCTCCTCCGTGCTTCGGAAGGCACGTTAAGCCGTTGGTCCCGGCTGCATCTGCAGTCGTTAGCACCCGCCAATCTGCACTGGGGCCGCGGCTGGGTGGGTCATGGCCCAATCTCCCTATTCCATCCATAGGGAAGGCCTGTGCCGCAGCAGTGGGGACATTAATAGGCTGATGATGATTATTGTTATATCTGTTAACGTTTTATGCCAAGTAGGTAGTTCTTATTTGTTGTGTTGTTATTAGTTATATTCTATTGTATAATTAAGATAGAAAATATCATGTTAGAATTTTAAACTAAAACTACATAAATAGCAGCTCCTGTCGCAATACCACAGTAGCGCTGATTTTCAACTAGTGCCTTGTGACGTCCGAACACGTATTGAACTTTGAACGATTTTTTAAATTGTAAATATTTATACTGCACTACTAATTTTAAAATCAGCCAATTCTATTTTCAAGTACAAAAAAGATGGTATCCCAATCTACTTTAGTAAGAAAAAAGTTAAACATTAATTAATAAAACATACAGTTTCTGTAATGATCCGTGTTGCTTAAGACTTTTTTTGATGTGTGTAGTTTATCCCCTTTATTAATAAACATAGACTACGCTTGGATTAGTTATTCCATGTTTTTTTTTTATCTATTGTAAAACTAATGGCATTTTAGTGACATGAACAAAACATAGCTTAACTAATCTAAGCTTATTTCTTGTTTGTTAATAAGGAGGTATGTGGGTAGTTTGAATAAAGAGCCCTTTCTTACTTAACATAACCACAGGAAAATTTCTAGACGTCCGTTAAGGTCTCGGTTACTTCATTATCAACAGCCTATCTTAGTCCACTGCTGGACATAGGCCTCTCCAATTGCACGCCATTGACATCGATCTTAGGCTAAAGTCAGTCGCCCAAATAGCGAAGGGCACTAATTGGATTCCAGCTTGGAAAATTAAAAGAAAAATATGTTCAAGAATAATAATATCCACAGTTAAGTTAGTGCTAAAATAAAATAATACCTAGCACACCCATCCAACCAACCGCAAAAAAAAAATGCCAGTGCAAATGAATAAAGTAAACATTACACTGGCAGGCCCCCATATCGAATCATTTACGTGACATATTTTGACAACGTTTATTTCGTTTGTGCCGCCACAAAAATTTTATTACTCCAACATGCCCTTAAATCAGAGGGGCCGCAGCCCGTAGAGGAGCAAAATCCTACACAATATGAAATAATAAAAATCGCAATATAAAACATTCTGTAACAGTACTTCAGGCCGACTGCCGGCACCATCCTTCTTCGGAATGGCACACTATGGGTATAAAATCTTGCAGCATAAGGTTGATCTACTGTGCTTAAATGTGATTATCTAGTTCTAGTAGCTAGTCCAGTTGTGCTGCAGATTAAGTGTTCCGATCTGTTCCACTGCAATGGATTCCATCGGTTTCTGTGAAGTTCTGTGAAATATATTTTTTGCTACATTTCCTGCTTTTTCAGTTACAATATCAATGAAATGGAAGCTTAAAAGGCTTTTTGAAGGTTTTTTGGACAGCTGAAAGCGGGAAATCCGCTTTGCCTAGCGTCTTTTGAAACAAATGAGTAGATAATTAATAACAATAGATTTAGAAAATCTCACTATTATTTATCCCAAGTGCTCGAATATTGAACCCAAAAAACGCTTGTTTGCACCAAATTCATGTGTTGAACAATTGACAAAGATATTTTAAACAAGATTAAACCTTAATTTGATTTATGAATGTTGCTGCAACCTTGAATCAAGGTACTAAAATTCAGCTTAATAAAACAAGTACTTAATTCAGCTCTTTATACACTTTCATCCATAGGTGCTACTTCAGTGGTTTCACCACAGCAAAGAGTTCCAAGGAGGATGACACGCAAAAGCATAATATTATCTGCAAGTAGATAATATACCCACATGGATACTTACCTACTCATCAGTTAACAAGGGCATTTTTACGATGCGGACGCGGGGTCATCCCTTAAATTCTTTTTATTGCCACCCTTATAAATCATTGCGTAATGTTCCAGTGCATTATCCAGCGAGAAACTTCATTATGGCCGGTTTAATGGTTTGGAGGAACGATAAAATCTATCTAGACGGCCACGGCCAGTGGGTAATTTTTCTAGGGTAAGCGACGCTCGTATTGTTAAACTTTCTTAAGAGATGATACTGATGATTGTTTGTTTGAACGGAGAATTGTTGTTTGTTGCTGATTGATATTATGTAATTTAGCGTGCTAAACAAGTGAAAATGCTTGTATAACATGATTATATTTTCATAGTGAGATTGTATATAGAACTAGCATACCCGGCGAACTGTTTACCGCTTACAGTTGGAGAGTATCGTAACTTTAAGCTTAATTTAGGGTTTTAATAACGAAATAAAATAAAATGCAAATGTTTAATAGGACAATCTAAAAAAAATAATCGCCGAAAAGTATGTACAAGCTAAAATTAATTAATAATCTAAAAAACTAAAAACACGCTTTAACTCACTGCACTAAAAAGTCAAAAATAAACAAAATATACTCTCTGTTTACTTCATTAGGGCTTTAGAGTAAGCCATGTTTATAGTTGATTTTAAGATATAAATATAAGCGTGGGGCGCTTTATTATTACCAGTAAGCTGAAAATTCATTACATAGCGCAACAAATTAGATTTTTTGAGGCAAGCCCTTCTGTCATTGCCAGATGATGTTACACTGTCACTGTTGGGCGGAAATCTTTAGACAGAAAAATCATTGCGCCCCCAAAATACCTCGGGTCATTGCACAGATCTTTTGACGTGCTTACAAAAGCACCGCGAATGCAAAATCATCTTCTCAGATCAGTGCTATCCATTCATTTCCAGTCCTAGATTATGATATCTGCCCCCTAGCATAAGCACCGCGATATGATATCTATCGCGATTTTATCACGCTTAATTGTCAAATTACTATGGAGTTTGGCAGTAAAACCTGATAAAAAACGTGATATAATGTATATTATGGTGCTCATGCTACAGGGACTGATGCTACTAAAATATTGGCCATTGTATAGTATTTCACATTGTTACAATACACGTCGTTGGTCCAGTATTTTGTAAGTTTAACGGCAATGTTTTTGCTGAAGGAGCCATAAATAAATTTCTTTCTAAAGTAAAATATGGCCGTTATTCCAGAAAATCAGCAACTTACCCAATGTAAGATTTAACAAAATCGTTGTCATGAATATGAATATCCCCTAAGTTTCAATGATCACATCTAATAATAATAATCAACCAATTAATAGATGTGGCCGACTGTAATGGCAAACATTTATCTAAAAAAAGAGTTTTTTGTTGACTTGTGTTGTTCTGACATAAAGATTATCAACATTAACAAAATGCTGCTAGGAATGTAAATTTATCAAATCAAATCAGAAATCAATATATCTTTATTCAAATTGGATGTATAGTACAACACTTTTGAATCGTCCAAACATTTTTTTCCCTACCACTCGTTATTGGACATATTTTTAGCTGCGGAGAAAAATGAGCGAAAAAACTCGTTACCTGCAATGCGAAGAGATTGTGCTGGCTTGCATTCTAGGAAATACTATAAGAAATACAAGGTCATCAAGGTCGTGGTAGCAGAATTGGTTAGTGCATCCGTTCGGTTAGAGGAGGGTGCGGGTTTGAGACCCGTCTACTGCCTAGACTGCGTCTATCTTTATCTAGTAAATTTTTCTATAGATGTATTTGTTTGGCTAAAGTTGAATAATTATTCCCCAGACCATAACACTATTCTGGTCTTCTACAATGTGGAGAGCAGAGCAGTGTACGCTCTGTGATATTGTTGACGCGAGGTTATTGAAATGAATAAAAATGGAATTTCCATAAACTGGTTTATTATTAAATATTATTTTTTTAATATAAGTACAAGAGATACAGATCCTATTTTTGACAAGATGGCGAGAGAGTCTAGAATATTTTCGCTTCCGCCGCCGGCCGGTGTTGCCAGCGCCTCCTGTGTGGCCAGCTTGCGTCCATGTCCATGGCAAAATAGTGTTGTGTTCACAATAGCTATTTTTAATATATCAAGGGAAACATTTGCTGTGCCCTCCTTTTGAAAATCAATCTTAGAGCAGACAGCAGTCACTTTGTTTCAACGTACAGTATGACCATCAAGATCTTGTGGCGCGTGGCTGAAATCAATACTAATTTTAGGATGGTACTCGTATCAATAAGCCTTTTATTTATAGAGGAAGGTGTAAAGAAGCCTTTTATATTTACCTATAACTCTTTCCGAGTTTTTGCAAATTATAACGTTCCCTTTAGTGAGGAGATTTTACGTACTGTGGTGTTCTATCCTGAAGGGATACTGGGAGCGTAGCTCTGCTACGGTTGCGAAATAATAATCACCAAATAATTATTATTTTATATGATATTTTTTTATATGATAAAATCCGTATTTTCAACTATACGCTTCTGTGCCTGAATTCTATCTGCTGGAATCTTCGATAAGAGACAAAAGATTCTTAATTTCAAATCTTTAAAATAATGACATTTACTTTTCAATATAACTGCCAGCCGTAGGCAATACATGAGCAAAGAGTTTATACAAACAAAGAGGACGTAACAGCAGTACTTACTTAATAATCCTTATTTCACCTTTACTTATTCACCAGCAGCGCCCTCCTGTCAATGTCATCTAAGTGCCCCAGGATCTTCTTCGCACTGTATTTCATTGCCTCATGTTTTACAAATATTCCACAACCTATTATCGCCAAATAAAATACTACTTACTGTCGAAAATTTCACTAAAAATTAACATAATTAATTGCCTACCCGAGTCAGTTTGGTGTATCATTAAATCATTGTGAGGCAACTCAGCCATTCCTATTAGCGGCAAAAGGACTGATTGCTTAAACAATAATTTATGTAGTGCCAATAAATTGTTCGTTCGCAATAGTATTTCAAGCCCGGTTGTCGGTTGAGTACTAACACCTGTTCATAATAGCCGATAAATAATGTTCCAATTCAACTTTCTGAGGAACATCTGCACTGATAAATGATATATTGACTCGGGAAATTAGATAGGTTTTGCGTCTGGCTGGTGCTTTGAAGTTTATAAGACCAGTTTAGTATTTATCGCTGACATGAGAAAACGTGGACTTTTGTTATAGTTTTAATTCTGCGTACTGCCTTATAAAATGCTTACAAATAAGTTTGTATTATGTGTTTTTTTATTTTCTATATTCTTCTTCTTAGAAGAAAAAGTGTAGCGCAACTTCAAATGGTTTAGGCCAACTAGATTTGCCCACTCACTGGCGTCACTACGCCTCTTCAGTTTTCGATAGGCCATGCTGTTAGGAGGTAGGTGCTTTCTGTTTGAGTTGAAAAAAAAGGAATTCTGTTTTCGAAGAAGAAACATTAATTTTTACTAGGGCTACTGATTGTTGCCATATACTCACCAAGAATGTGAACTGATGCTATTGGAAAGACGATCACACACTCACGGGCAGTTTCCGCCGGGTTGGATTATGGTAGTCATGGAAAGTTTCAAGACGCGTCGTCAGTTAAAACTCTGGAGTGATGATTTCGACACACACGATCAAATTGTGAATGGACGTCAGTTCAACTGACGCCGAAAACTGATGGTCAACTCCCAGTTTTTTGGGTTTTTTTTGTTCTAATAATTGTGAATGTAGACGATTCTACGTAACGCTACTGGGCAAATATTATAAAAAAATAATTTTCACTCATTCCATTTAACACGCACGTGCACCTGTATTTTAAAATAAAAGAACGACGGCATATAGGTACCTCATATAAACCTGTAGGAATAACAATTTATAGAAAAGCTTTTTCTATATATAAGCACTTCAAAGATTATTATTCAATTCCATTCTCTATTGTAATTATAACCACAACGTACAAAAAGATTGTTGGTATTTAACGAGAATTGAGCACCCTGTTTTGTTTTATGTTAAAAGGATGGCAAACAAGCGTATGTCCCGTTACTATGGTAAGCGGCCACCATAGCCTATAGGCGCTTGCGATACCAAAAATATCACTCGCACCGCTACCTACCCTGACCAATCCCCTACCCCGTGGAGCCCTGGAACCCTGATATGCATGCAACTGAATAAGAGGTAGATTAAATTACTTACTGCATCATCATCAGCCTATTATTGCTCTAATAGTTGAGAAAGATCTTCTTTTATACGGGCCTAAGTACTGCGGCCCTGAAGGGGTAGATCCTGGGGGCGTAACGTTATAAATGAAAACTAATTAGATGTTTAACTCTTTTATTTGAAATCTGAATTCAGGCGAATATAATAATCAAATTTTATCTATCAACGTGTGGTTTGGTGCCTGAAGTCTATCTGATGTGGAATTTTCTATCAAAACACAGAGGATTCCTAACATTAACTTTTTAATATAACTGCCAGCCGTAGGCATTACATGAACAAAGAGTTTACCCAAACAAGGAGGCTGTAACGTAACGGACGTTACAATACTTAACAAGTTTCAAAATATTCATAATTGTAATGACAAGAGATACCTCCAATGACTGTAATCAATCTCTCCCTACATCTCAGCATGGGCCAGAGCATCCTTAACTATAATCATGCGCACACAATACCGAAGGCCCCTGCCTTGCATAAAAACGGAATCGGCTTTAGAAATCTCACCGATTCCGCACTGCTGGCAGCTTAGCAACGATCGATTGTAATTGTAACAGATTTTTGTATCAATTCCATGGCGCGGGCGCGGGTAGGATTACACGACCCCCGTTGCGGTGTTTTTGTGTTCGCTGCGTAAGCTGCGAGCGGTCAAACATTAAAGGTTTATGCAGAAGCGAAAGGCTTCTTGTTCTTCACGGTGGCTTTCCTACGCAACTCGACACCAAGTGCCTATGTTGCGTGATTGGATGGTTTCAGTCACGCCATCCGAGCTTTACCAAGAAGCTCCGCAGTTTCTTGATGTCTTCACAGGTCTCGAGTGGCATTTGCGGGCTACTCAGATGTGTCATCCGTTGTCTGACCACGCCGCTGCGTTGTAGCAAGATATGAGTTCTCGTCTTAGCCTCCTCCATACAGACTCAGCACAGAACTGGCGACAGCCTTATGGAAAGATAAAAAAGTGACAATCTATTTAGGTTTAATTAAACAAGTCTTTCAAAATAACAATCCTGCTTGTCTAAAAAATTTCTTCACAAAGCATTTCATTATTTTGTTGCGGGTTTTTTACAGTTATATTAGACGACCTCCGGACGAGTGGTTTGTACAACGGGTTTCAAGACATCGACTACTCGAGAGGTCCCGGGTTCGAATCCTGGTGGGGCCAGATGTGATGAATACAAGCATTTATACTCCAGCCATGGATATTTAATATGTATTTCTTTATAAATAAATTTATATATGTATCAGTATATGTATGCTATCCGTTACTCTAGTATTCCATTACACAAGCATACAGTGCTTACTTCGGGGCTAGGCTAATTGGTGTGAGTTTTGGAAATATTTATTTAATATTATTTATAATATTGTGACCTACCTGATGCAAAGCAACCAGGCACCTTTTTAGCCTGTAGACGCTTCCGATACCATAGTATTATGGAGCCCTCGAAACCTTACTGAATCTGAGAGCAACACAAACACCACCACAAGGTTGTGTTACTCCACTGCGTCATTCTGTAAGGTTTATATTAATTCCCCAGACGAGTGAATAAAACGCGCTCTTCACTTCATTTCCTAAGAAGATTAAAACTACGCCAAAAGTTACTACTGAAAAAGGTATTGAAAAATCAGAATCAAAATTTTCCCTCTGCGTGTTATATAATCTTTGCTTTAATACGGGAACCCCTGGGCCGCCCCACCCCGCGGGAATCGAACCTATTACCAGGGATATTAATTTCAAATCCGAAGCTCAACATTAAAAGTAATGATGTAGCGGTTTTTGTAACTGATTACTCGACTGGATATCGACATTATTATACTGTTTAACAGTTTTTGTTCGTCCAGTACGATTTCATAGTTTCACCGTCACAATATTCACCTACCGTACCACTGGCTGTTACAGCACAATGGTGGTTTTAAAAAAATTATCTTGTATTCATTTTCTACCGAGTCATCGTGTTTTCAATGGTGTAAGCTTTTTCTATGAATTGTTTACGATTTTAGGGGATAAAAATATGAGTCATGGTTTCACGTTATTGCATAAAAAACTCTTTTATTATTGCCAGTAAAAAAAAATATGTGATTAGGGGAGTAAGATCGTCAATTTTATACTCTTAACTGAGACGAACGTTCACAGAACAAAACTGTAGAGTATAGAACGATAAAGAGCAGCATTCAGGGTTGCCAACCGTATATTTTTTTCCTCGTACTTATGCAGCCCCCCCCCCCCCCCTCCTTCTCCAGAATTAATAAATTAAATTAACATAGAGACCAATGGGTCCACTCACCATAGACTGTAAAGAAATCTTTTTCTTGTATAATTTTCTTTATATTCAAACTGGTAGGTAGGCAGTTAAATGCTTAAAATAAATGAGAGATATGTTCTGGATCCTTATACGGAAATGCAGCCATAGTTACTTGTTCCAAAGTTGAACTTACTGCAGTTACTAATATTATAAATATGAAAGTTTCATCATCATCATCATCAGCCGATTAATCTCTTCACTGCTGGGGCATAGGCCTTCCCTATGGACGGAATAGGGGGATTGGACCATGACCCACCATGCGGGCCCAGTGCGGATTGGCGGGTGTATGAAAATTTATATGTACTTAAGTGATTGTATGCTTGGATTTGAATGAAAATTTGGTACGCCTATGGTTAATAATTTGGATCGATACATAGGATACTTTTTAACCCGGAAAAATGTTAAATTCCTGCGGCAGTCTCGAAAATCCGAAGTTTATACGAACGAAGTCGCGTGCGGCCGCTAGTGACCCATAAGCTAACTGAACTGAGAATTCAATCACACAGAGACAGTGGTATCGATTCTGGCAGAATTCTCTAAACCTAAATTAAGTGTTGAGATTATAATTATTTTTACCCTCAAGATTCGACCCAAAAGCAAAAAGTGCCCATTGGACCTCTTTTTTGGCGTCCATTAGACCTTCTTAAAACATTTTATATTCAATGTGCCCATTGGACCTCTTTTTTGGTGCCCATTGGACCTTGTATTCGGACACACGGCAGGGCGTGGTGAAGAGAGGGGATACCTCCCACTTTTTTATTTTATCTTTTTTTATTTTTATTTGAGAAACAAACAATGAATAAATACTTATACCTAGATCTAATTAACAAACATACATCAATAAAGTTTCCACTATAATATAAAACATATAAAGGAGTTCAGATAGTTAAAATTGAGAAAGACTTTTTTTACTACACTCTAAACTGTGTGCGGACTGGCTGGTCGTAATTAAGGAAAATAAAGGTACAATTCCGCAATGGGCTGCAGGCGACAACCGCAGGCGACACTACGGATAGCGCCTGCTGCTGACCGTGCATTATATGCATTGTGCCGCCGCGGCATGTTGCCGCGCTCGGAATCAATTTCATAGAGATTCATAGAAACTAGTAGTGTCGCCTGCAGTCTGCAGCTGCGGCCTGTGGTCTGCGGTTCAGTTCGGACTTGCACCTTAAATCTCTTCGGCGGCCTCCCCCCCTGGGGAGAGACCATCCGCCTGAAATACCTCTAGAGGCACTCAATCATCTCAATTCTCGGCTTGAGGTCGCCTTAGGATCCCGCCGCCCCAAACCCGGTGACGCTGTAAAGGTCATCTGTGACCAACAGCATACACACTAAAAAAAAAACCTTCGGCGATAACAGGATAAATTATGTTATTTGGTTAATACATAATCTAACAACGGGCACAGTACATGTGGTCTGCCAGTAGCGTGCCCCGCCGCCATTACTCGGCTAAATCAATGGCCATTGTGTCCCGTTGGCCCATAACTCATGGAGGGATGCGATCATAATTTCAACCACAAAGGACCGCCCAGAGTGCTTGTGATTAATACGCGCCACCTACTGCTTGCTGGTATGGACTGTGGTGCTATCTTAATGTCACCTCGTGTTACTGCATTGGTGGTGATCTGTGGCGGGCCAAGGTTATGAAAAATCTAAGCTAAGCTATCGAAATTGCAAGCTATTTCGTGGCATCGCATACTAGTTTAGTTTATTAGTTAGCGCGTTCGGCTGCGATCTTTGAAGTTAAGCAACTTTCGCAGTGTTCGGTCATTGGGTGACCAAAAATCTTCTATGTCGAGTTCCTCTGTGCTTCGGAATGCACGCTAAGGCGTTGGTCCCGCCTGCATCTGCAGTCATTAGCACCCGCCAATCCGCACTGGGCCCGTGTGGTGGGTGATGGCCTAATCTCCCTATGCCATCCATAGGGGAGGCTCCAGCAGTGTAATATAAGATCATATAAGTCATATAAGAAAGGGCATTAAATACGAGAGTCTGTCTATGATAGGTTATAAGGTGCGATAATAGGTTGAATCGATTGTTTTAATACCAAAATTATATGCAGTTGCATACACAACATTATCTTCACGCATAGGAACAATTGAATTTGAACAAAGAAGTTAGATAACAAAGAAGTATTTGGCAAAACTTTTCTATTAACCGAAAACCAACATGATCGACAGAAAATTGTATGGGAAGTTAGGTAAATTAAATTTAAACTACGAATGCGTGCGCCTCACATTCAATCTAGAAATCATGGCCTAATAGATTAAATTAAGAATAAAAGTGTACTCTGTAAAATAAATGATTAAAAAGTTAAATTACGATACAACTAGCAGTACTGTACCAAGAACCTAGAACGAACCATTATCGATTTCGAATAGTTTGCGAGTGCGAAATGTCAATGTTAAATTTTGTATGGAAACTTGAACATCAGCCACGGTTTGTGCGTTCAGCCAATGTAAAGTAAAAAATTAAGGAAACGGTATAAGAAAAAAGGAATTCGACATATTACGAAATTTGGAAAGGATCAGGATTGTAAAAATAGTCTTTAAAAAGTAAGGATCTATGGAATAGAGGACAGGAAACACACAATGTGAATAGTGTTAGACAAGTTGCGGGAGAATGATCATTACGAAAAAAGAACGTGTTCCGTACCAAAAATGGCAAAACATCATGTCTGTTATATGGGAGCCCCCCTTAAATAGTTATTTAATTATTTGTATTTGTTGTTAAAGCGACAATAGATATACATCAGTTGTGAAAATTTCAAATGTTTAGCTATCATAGTTCATGAGATACACCCTGTCGACAGACAGACAGATACAGACGGACAGACGGACAGCGGAGTCTTAATAATTCGCTATGTGCACGACAGTAGCGCCACCTACAATGCGCAACTTTCCGGGATTATGCCAAATAATAACATCAGTTTGTATTTTATTGATTTCTAGTAAATATAGTAAGGTAAAGATAAATAAAAATTATTATATATTGTATAATAATTTAAATAATGTCGGATTTCAATTCGGAATTCAGTACAGTCAATAATAACTCTTGTATTGATGTAATCTGGACTGAAACACTTGGGCATTGGTGCTTGTACGGTGGCTCTATTCGGCCAAAAGATTAAATTAGCAGTTGAACAAGCTAGATTTTGTAAGATCGAATGAAATATACGTGAGATTGTGGTTTTTTTGTACACCAAATAACACACTCAATGCTGAAAATGTCAAGCCAGTTTTCATTTTTATCAAAAAAATCAGAAGTCGGTCTTTAGTGGAAACTGTACATTTTCTCATAGTTAATCTTGTTAATAAAAACTCAAAATTGCTAAATGACACACCAGAAGGATCTAGGAGTTCTTGATCATTTGTTATTGATGAAATACCAACAAATTCTTGACTTTTTGTTTCGGTAGATTGATCCTCATACGATTTTTTGTCAGTGCCACAGCTTTTATCTTTCTTTCTTGAATTATTTGTCATTAAAATTCTTGATGTTGGATCACAGTGATCACTGTAAATTAATCTAATACAAATAAAAGTTGTATCTCTTAATTTCGATTCAGAAAACATATTGACTTGACATCCTTGATCGATCATAAAAGGTTGAGTTTGATTTAATTCACTCCCTTCTTCAATTATTATTTGACTTGATGTGGTATCTGAGACTTTTGTGGTTCTTCGTTTTGTCAAGCGTGTATATCTAGCTAGGACCTGTGAATCATTAACCTTCCTCTTTCGATATATTTCAGGGAATATCGTAGGAGCATAACTCGGATTTTCTTCCTCGTCTGATTTTTTGTTTCCCATAAAATGTTCACTACAAATTGTGTCGTCAGGTTTGGGATACCATGGCGACCCATCAACACTAAAATAATAAAGACAATAATGAATATCACATAAAATATATAGCGCAAATAAAATTGATCATAATTTAAGGTTATTTCGCTTACTTATTTCTTTTTATGGCATCTATCCATTTATTTCTTTGATTTAATTTCCAGTCCAATGTAGGAAATATATACACAGACTATTTGTGCCCTTATTTTTGCAATTCACAACACAACAACATCTATTAACAGGCATTTTAAAAAATTTTTGTTTATTACGAACTCCGTGCAAATTGACTTTACTTTCCCGGATTGTTGCGTATTTCTGCCACTATAAGCGCTGCGATCGCTTCACTATACCCCCACCATGTACTTCGCACATAGCGAATAGGGTCCCGTTTTTACGGAAGCCTGAACAGGAAAATTGAATTTGCAAAAATTATGCACTAACCACATTAACATACAATAGGATATGAAAAAACAATTTACTTTTAGTGTTTTAAATAATCGAAATATGTTCTAAGAAGGTAAACTAGGCGCTTAACAAATAATATTTCTTGTATAAACTGTGAAAGCGCTTATAACATGCCTTCCGAAGCACGACAGAACTTATTTTTGGTTATATATGTTACCGGCCAAACCCGATTTCAGGACAATCTAGTTTTGCCTAGGCTAAACTGGTTCTTCCTATACGCGATAGGATTAACTAGTATAGCCTAGTCCAAACTAATTTATCCTAAGCGCGATAGGATAAACCAGTTTAGCCTAGGCCAAACTAGATGATCCTGATATAAATACGCACACTCTAGGATAAACTAGTACGACCTAGTCTAAACCAATTTAGCAAAGCGGAAAGTAATTGAACAAACATGTCAGGACTTGTACAGGGCGCGTCATGTAAAAAGAACGCTGGAAGAAAGTGGAGGGAGTGTTTTTTCTGTAATTGGTTTTTGTTTAACTCTTTTGTTGTTGCCGGGAGTTCGGAAGACAGTAAAGCCGGGTACGCATTAGCGATCTGTTACCGTAACATGCGTGATACAGTACGAAGTTCTAGTGTGTACGCTAGTAGCTCAGTTGTGAACGTTGGCTCGCTTCAAACCGCACGCGTACCGTTCTCGCAACAGGTTATCGAACCACGTACACACTATGCTTTTTGGTTACAGTGCGTGCAACGGTTATGGTTACAGCTCGCCAATGAGTAACTACCCGGCTTAAGAAATTCCGAATCATTCGAACCTTTTACAATTCATCTCACTGTAAACTCAAAATATTTTAAGAAAAGTTTACTAGAAAAAAAAACCACGCAGACCAGGCAGCGGACCGGACTCGAACCCGCACCCTTCGCAATCCGGGCGAATGCACTGACCATTATGCTACCACGGCCCTATTCGCCGCGTCGAAATTTTCCTAGCCTTAAGCTGCAAGGCAGCGCCATCTCTTCGCATTGTAGGTTGCAACCACGCAACCCACAATGTCAAATGAATACTTTTTCAAGTATTAAACATTTGAAAGAAGAAATAGCAATTATAGTTAGTGTTTTTATTTATTTTTAAGCATTTAACTGCTAGGTGTTTAAATCTAAAGAAAAGTTTACTAGAAAAATTAAACTTTTCTTACTTTTCTTTGTATTACTAATTATCCATAACTTGTAACGATGAATCATTATGGTTTTAATAAAAAATATTATTTTTCCAATTACGGATTATTTTATTCAGTTTATCTATTTATTTTGACTTTCTAGATATACTATAATGTTTACACTAGGCCATACTAGTTTATCCTAGAGTATGCGTATTTTTATCAGGATCAACTAGTTTGGCCTAGGCTAAACTGGTTTATCCTATCGGGCTTAGGACAAATTAGTTTGGACTAGGCTATACTAGTTAATCCTATCGCGCATAGGAAGAACCAGTTTAGCCTAGGCAAAACTAGTTTGTCCTGAAATCGGGTTTGGCCGGTAACATATACATCCTAAGACCGCTTAAACATCAAACAACACCCCAAGTGTGAGTTGAACCTTATTGCGTTTACGTCAAAATTAGTATGAAGAAAATAACTTCATTTACTTACCACTAGATGGCGTTATACATTTTTCCATACCGAAAGTAAAGTTAAAACGAGGCAACACACACTGTACACCTGTACCTGAACACCCAAATCACTGCGCCATCGAGTCCCTGCTAAAAGAAAGAAGTGTTAATACCTATATCCCCAGACGAGCTATGCTATCTTATAAAATGAAAACAAAGTTATACATCATACTTTTGAAGATACACGCCTAATTGATATTTTCAGCATTATGTAGCTACCTACTTAGTACATTAAAACAATTCTTATTTATTACGAGAAGCACTTTGTATCGGCAAAATTTAAGAGTACTGATTTATTACTCTTTATTCAATAGGTTCTCACCTTATAAAATTAGTTGAAACGTGAAATAAAATATTTTTTATCGGAAGACGAAATGATGACGATGTCTTGTAGCGACATCTATACTATGACCGCTATCACACGTTGTTTGACGTACATGGAATGCTTATTTTGCTTGCTTTCATGGGTTCAGTATTTCCAAACGTGTTTCCTAGATGGCAGCATTTGGATATGATTTTCAACGCCATCTATGCGAGGTGATGTGTATTACGGCCTACGTGATGTTTTGCCTTAATTTAGGTTAATTCGAATGAAAATTGTTAGATGGCACTTACAATATTTTTTTTATTCAAACAAATAAAAAAATTAAGTAGTGAATGAGCACTTTAAATTTCCTTCTGCTGATTTCAATTCACAGAAATTTAAACCTTTGTCTGTTTATGAAAGACTGTATGTTTTCAAAAGAATTCAAAGCAATTAATATTAGGTACTAAAATTTGCGGATCAGATTACTACCTATTGATTTATTATATTTAGAGAAAATTATACTAGAAAACATTCCACGCGGTCCAGGCAGCAGACGGGACTCGAACCCGCACCCTTCGCTATCCGGACGAATGCACTGACCATTATTATTAGATGATCTCCGTGGCCGAGTGGTATAAGCGCCGGGTTTCAAGGTGTCGCTTACTCGAGAGGTCCCGGGATCGAGTCCCGGTGGGGGTAGATGTTTGTGTGATGAATACGAGTATTTGTACTTCAGTCACGTCCATGGACGTTTAATATGTATTTATATATAAATATAGGGACTTATATAATGTTAAATCAGTTTAAGTATTCTATCCGTTACCCTAGTATCCCATGACACAAGCCTTACAGTGCTTACTTTGGGGCTAGGCTAATGAGGGCTATCGCGTATGAAAACGCCGCTAGAGGCGCAAGTGTAGCGTGAGGTCTCCGAAATGTCTATATATAAAATATTGCTTGCGAGTTGATGACGCGGGTTTATTTCTAATTAAAATGATGTTGTGAATATTTGGTAAGAACTAGGCTAATTATGGCAAATATGAATTACGTAGCAATGAACGTCAGTTATTTAAAAGCGGAGTTAAGCAAAAATATCATATCCTTCTTTTTTCCGAACAACACGGAACTGCGCATCACTGTAGCATGGCCGATTATGTTAAGGATACGGATTCTTTTGTATTAAAATAAGATTAAAATGTAAAGTTTGACTTTACGTGCGTATTAATAAACTTTAAAAGTTACAATTCAGGACCTCACTCAACAGTGGCGCCATCTGGGGAGACAGAAAACGGTAGCCCTCATTGGTGTGAGTGTTGGAAATATTTATTATATTTTATTTATTATGCTAACGCGGCCCTGATGGCCGTGTGGAATTCTCTCTAGCGCCATCTCTTCGCATTGTAGGTAACCCATAAAAAATTACAATATAATTTTTATATTTATATTTCAATGTTCTCTTGAATATACAACATCAAATATTATAACATAGGAACGTACAATAAATAGTTTTGCCACTTACAAGCAAAGATATTGGTGATTCACTTGTAGATTGTGGAATAGATAGAATAGAGAGGCTGAGCACAGCGGATTTTCCGCTCGGATTGGAACGCCCGTCTGGGGAAGCAATCTCCACCTTACATTAGACCACAGAAAAGAACACTACAATTTTGTGGGGTTGTGTTTCTGATGGTGAGTAGATTCCAGGGCTCCGTGGCATAGGGGATTGAGTTCAGACAGCAGTCAGGTGACGCTGTGAACGGAGAAGCCCAGGATCGGCTAAAGCGGGTGCGGACCGGGCTGCTGGTCGGAGACGGTGTGGTTTGACGTATGCCACGCTTGCGTGAGCGCGTGTCAAAGTATACCCGCACCGACTAGCAGCCCTCGGGCTGCTCGCCGCTTGCCGAATGCACCACGCAATTACCTGCGTCGCGAGAGTTTGTTGACAGCAAACCAACGCGGCGATGGTCATTGTCGTGAATATAATACATTTTTTCTCCCCCTCATCGGAAAAAAAGGTAAGGTGATGGTTGGAGCGGCACACCTTTTTTTTAACGGTGGGAAATGCATTACGCATACCCCGCGCTTTGGGGTGCACGGGGTTATGTCGGACTCTCCGCGGCTTCTGGGGGCAGACAGAATGCCCTCCAGAAGATGCCGTACCGCAGCCTACCGACTAAAACTCACCGATGCCCCTCACATACGCCTTGGCGCGAGCATGTCTATCACCGCCGCATCCTCACCGTCTTCTGAGGAAGAGGACACGTCGGGGAGGGTGGAGCGGCACACCTGCTGCATCATCTTCACGACTGGACACCATTTACACTTAACATCGGGTGAGGTGGAGTAATTTGTTACGCCACGTATTAAAAAAAAAACCTAAATTAATAAGTAATTTCGCTTAATTTGAGGTAGATAAAATTGATAGTTTTTAGGGTTCCGTAGGCATCCATAGGGGAAAAACGGAACCCTATTACGTACTAAGACTCCATCATCACCAGACTGTATCGCATGAATTGTGATAACTAGATCGTTCAAATATTTACAGAGTGATGTATTTCTGTTTTCGCAAAAACGGCAGTGCTATTCTGTAAAACAATGTGGATCCGCGCGGATTTATATGGGAAAATTTTAAAGATTTCTTTTGAAAAATACATTTTTTTTTTATTATTTTTGAAAATTTTACAGAATAGCTCTGCAGAACATAATAAATAAGCTAGTTACCATATAACAAACGTGACTTGTTTTCCGTTTTTTGCTTTATGTTAAAAACGGCAACATGTACATACGCTTGAAATATTCGCAATACTTATATTTATAGGTATATTCACTTTAAAAAGAAATAATTTTAATATATATTTTTTTAAGGTGCGGTAAAACAAAACAGCTTCAGTTGTCAATCCGTTTCCTAGCTGATATTATATGCCCATATGCCCCAATCAAAACCCACAAAGAATGTTACCGTAAAATGAATTAGGACAAATTATATTTCTATGTTATTTCACGTTCTTAGGACTAGCATAATCCAAGAAAAAGCTTTTCAATCCAATCATGTTATGTTTACGTAGCTATTGCGACTAGCGGTCTAATACCTATTTATCTATTTTTGCTTATGATATCACTCATTTTGATGTAATACGATTAAGTTATCAATAATAATTAATTACATTTTCTTTCGTGATATATGATGATAAAAACAGACCAAGTACGAGTCGGATTCGCATATTATATAGGTTTCCATGACATTAAACAATATTTTAGACAAGTTGAACTAGCAATTATAATAATACAAGTTATTTACGGGATTGTTACCATGTACCTTGTTTTTAGCGAGTTTCCGATATTCCGGCACTGTTGCAAGCGCCATGATCACAGTTGCAACAGTGCCGAAATATCGGAAACTCGCTAAAAACAATATACATGGTAACAATCCCGTAAATAACTTATATTACTATAATGTTAATGACAATGAAAGTTAAAAACGATATATCGAGCTAGCAAGATTAATGAAGCAATTACAAAAGTTTAAAAATGAGCTAGTTAGTTGGGAACTCTTTCTCGGTGGAAAAGTAATCGTCATCATTGTCGTCATTATCGTTAGTTATTCGGGTGCACGAAAGACATTAATCGAATTCGGGCACTCGAAGTAATATTTACACTGGAATACAGGCTGGCAGACTGTGTTGGGTAAACAAAAGGCAATCTAACTGAATACGGGCGTACTCGACTCCGTTCATTTACACTTAGTCGTTTACCCGAATTCCATTGACACTCGTATTCGGGCTAACGACCAAGTGTAATAACCCCATAATAAGGCGATTTACACTGCCACGCACTACGCTGCGTTTTTACATTGGTGCGGGGTGCGGAGCAAAAAGATAGGTATGGCACCCCGAGTTCTGCAGTATGGTGCGTGATTATACATATAAATGAAAAATGTTTTTCATATTTTCTTATATCTAAGTAATTCTGAACAAATGACCCATGTTCGTACCCATACCATGTTCGTTAAAAAGGAATGTACATAATAGCTTCTTTAGACAGTATTTCTTCTAACTCGATTATACAATAATCAAACAGATAATATAATTGCAGCATCCTGAATGAGTTTTACATTAATAATGACTATGCTCCATGGAGCTCGATGGCGCAAGTGGGTAGCGCGTTCGGCTGCGATCGTTCAATTTAAGCAACTTTCGCAGTGGTCGGTCATTGGATGGATGACCAAAAATCTTCTATCTCGAGTTCCTCCGTGCTTCGGAAGGCACGTTAAGCCGTTGGTCCCGGCTGCATCTGCAGTCGTTAGCACCCGCCAATACGCATTGGGCCCGCGTGGTGGGTCATGGCCCAATTTCCCTATTCCATCCATAGGGAAGGCCTGTGCCCCAGTAGTGGGGACATTAATAGGCTGATGATGATGATGCTCCACGGTGTAATACACAATCGCCAGCTATTTCGAAATACGTGTGTAAGTGCAGCGAAATCTGCATGATGATGTAGATCTGCATTCACGCAACCACGCGCGTAGCTTCGGTCGCCACGCACCCCGCAACGTGAGCAGAGCAGTGCGAAAATCGCCTAAGTCACACTAGACCGCTTAAGGTGAAGCACAATATAATTAATACGCCATAAGAAAAGTAGCACCTTGATGATTCC
Organism: Chilo suppressalis; assembly: GCA_902850365.2. NCBI lineage: Eukaryota > Metazoa > Arthropoda > Insecta > Lepidoptera > Crambidae > Chilo > Chilo suppressalis. The sequence goes on along the minus strand of OU963901.1, from coordinate 24,438,486 downwards.
CTACATTTTGGCTTTTCAGTGACACTCGATCATCGTCTCGCGCGTCGCCGGCGCCGTAGGCGCCGCGGCGTGCGGGGAGTCATCTGGCGTCTTGCCATTATAGATGCGGCGGGTGCGCATCCCGTTTACAAACGGGACGGTCGTTAGGGTCATCCTCCCTCCCTGCGACTTCACCATCGCCCTCGGCGCGGTCCAGCCCACCGGGTGGGACCCATTGGGGAGGCCCAGTGAGCGACCAGCGAGCGAGCGATGGACTTAGGCGAGAGGGGGGAGCGCCTCTAGGTGGTGGGTAGATAAAAATTTTCGGTTACCCGAAATTTTTGAAGACCTCCAGTATCCGGCTGGTGAGATCCGCGCTGAACGCCTGGAGGTCAATTTGCGTGAAGTCAAACGGTGGGGCCACTGCTGGAACTGTAGCGGTGGCTGCGTCGGGTTGGGTAGTGGCTGCGTCGGGTGGGTTGGTAGCGGGTGGCGCCTCTTCTCTTTGTTTGGAGGTGGGGCGGCTTCGTCTGTTGCGTCGGCGGCGGGGCTTCGATGAGTGCTGGGCGGGCGGGGCGTTCGCCGGTGCCATGAGTGTGGCCGGCGCGTGCTCACTCACCTCTTGTGGTTTCGGTGGCGGTTGGTTGGGTGTGCGGCCTGATCGGGCCACAGTGGAGGCCTTCCGGTTACGCGCCTCGCGGAGTTTCGCGGGGCACGTACTGTGGTTCGCTGGGTGCGGGCCCTTGCAATTCGCACACGTTGCAGGTTGCGAACGCGGGCGAGGGCAGTCGGCGGCGGCGTGCGGGTCTCCGCAGCGCACGCAGGCAAGCGCGCGGTGACAACCCTTGGAGGAGTGTCGAAAGCCCTGGCAGCGGTGGCACTGCGCAGGGCCCTTCTTGCCCCTCCATGCTTCGATGGTGATCCCGGCCATACACAGGAGCTCACTCACTGCGTATATGGCCGGGATGGTGCCTGGTGTTCGCTTCAGGGCAGCGTAGTAGATACATCCGGGGCGGCCTGCTCGCGCCCGGATCTGCTTGGCGTATTCACATTGGAAGCCCTTGGCGGATAGGGCCTCGACAATGTGATGCGGCTCGGTGCTGTAAGGCAGCCCTCGTATGGCCACCTTAAGGCTGCAGTCCTCGGGGCTGGCGTATGTGAACCAGCTCAAACCCGTTTGGCCCTCCAGCTTGGAGAGGTAGGCCCGGATGAGCCGGTTTTCCTCGTCGTCCGTTGGGATGAAGCGCAGGCCCGTTCCGAACGGGCGCGCATTCGGTGCGCGGCCAAGGGCGTTGTGGAGAAGGCGCATATGCGCGGACCAGTCCGGCAGATGCTCAACCACTAGCGGCGGGTATTTTTGTACCCGTTGGGCCGTGGGAGCGGTGCCGCGGACTGGTTGCGCGGGCTGTGCGTCGATGTGTGAAGCGGCTGCGGTCGGAGATTTTTTGGCGGCGTTGGGGGTAGTCGCGAAATTTTTCGCGACTGCCGAGTATGTTACCGACGGCTGTGTCGGTACTGCAGTCTGCTGGTCTGGAGTGGCGGTTGGGTGGTCCCGGGGTGGAGCAGGGGTCTGTGCCTGGCTTGGTGAGGTGGGCACAGGTGATGGCAGCTGGGGCACAGGGCGGTCGCCGCTGCTGAGCGACCGGCGAATGCGCGGGTCGCGCGGATGTCCCGTACGGGGGCGCTTTTCGCTCTCTGGTTTCGGCGGCGTGGTGGAGAGGCGACGTTTGCGGGGGAGAGGCGTGCTGGGAGGCGGAAGCACAAGCGGTGATCCGCTCAGTGCCTGCAACGCCTCCATGGCCATCTCGTCGGCTGGGCAGAGGGCAGGGATTTCGCCCGCCTCAAACTCCAACAAGCGGACGTAGGAGCTCAGCCAACGGTTCAGCCTGTCCGACAGTAAGCCGGACCCGACGAGCCGAGACACCATCGTGGCGTCAAATGCATATTTGACGCCGGGCGATGTTATCTCGATCGATCGAGCTAAAACGTTGGCGAGCTCCTCGTCCGAAATCGGAGTGAGGCACTGCGAGGTAGACGGCTGCGGGGACGGCTGGTCGTCCATGCTGCGAGTCGGGGTCTACGCCTGCGCGATTCTGGCCGAGCTGCGCCTTGCGGCGCGCTCAAGGCCTGCGGCTAAGTGCGTGGCAGTCTCCGCTGGCTCGTAGTGGCGCCAGGCAGTCTCGGAAAGGCAAAAAACTTACAATTTTTTGTTCCGAAAACTGAGGGTAGGTATGAATCCGTGCAGTGACGTAGTGCGGTCCCTTTTCAGTGACAGCACCTGTTTTAACTTTTATATTGCGATTTTAACGGAAAAATTTAACAAATTACTTACTTAGTAAGTTAGGCATAATGAGTCTTTGAGCTAAATGACAGGCAGAAAGGCAGACTTTTTACTACAGAACCCTAAATTCTTATGTCTGCTCAATTCCCCACAATCACAATTTAAAATAATAACACCTTGGTATGTGATTTGTTAAAATCTTGATAGTACATTTTAAGTACTTAGGTATTAACTTACGCACTTAGTTGCTGAGGTAACGGTGACGACAATAATAATGAGATAAAAAAAAGCGGTCAAGTGCGAGTCGGTCTCGCCCATGAAGAGTTCCGTAGCAGCAAGTAACATAATATTTAGTTTGTTGTAACTTTGATCGATGTTTTAATATTAGTGTATTTTTTTAAAGGTAAGTTACGGTTTACGATTTATGATGTATTAAAAAAAACTACATACTAGATCTCGTTCAAACCAATTTTCGGTGGAAGTTTGCATGGTAATGTACATCATATATTTTTTTTAGTTTATCATTCTCTTATTTTGGAAGTTACAGGAGGAGGTCAAACATTTTACCACTTTGGAAGTGTCTCTCGCGCATACATTTCAGTTTAGAAAAAAAAAAAAAAATATATTAGAAACCTCAATATTATTTTTGAAGACATATTCATAATTTCCCCACCCGTAAGGGTTTGATGAAAAAAATGTTGAGTTTCAGAATTTTACTGTTTTTTTACTATTATTGTGTAAAAATTTTAACGCGGTTCACAAAATACATCTACTTACCAAGTTCTTATAGTTTCGGAAAAAGTGGCTGTGACATAAGGACGGACAGACAGACAGACATGACGAATCCTTAAGGGTTCTGCTTTTTGCTATTTGGTTGTGGAACCCTAAAAACACATCAACGTGTCTGTAATAATGTCTAACAGTACCTACCAATCACGTTCTATGACGAGATATTTTTTGAAACGCCTTTAGATATTTTTGTCTAAGATAGGCAAATAATATGGATGATGGCCTACTTTTTTTTGTCGTCTATCAGATAAATTTATGAAAAAGTATTGGCCACATATTTTTTCTCTAATAACATAATCAAAACATCATAGGGAGCTCAATTTATTATTAGCCTCTATAATAAGAAATACTAAAAAAAACATCAGACTCTATGACCTAATAGTTACACTTAAAACTTAAAAAACCTTAAAAATCTCTTATCTATTAGACAAGTCCGTCCGTCCGTCCGTGGTGCTGTTTCAGCGGCCAAACCGTAAGAGATAGATAAAGAGAATGTGTAAGTTATAAGTTGAGAATAGTCTGATAAGACTACAAACCGGATGTGAGTAACGTAGCACTTCCGATTTTCGAGAAATCACGTGATTTCTATTTCAAACGAAACCACACAAAATCTCCGAAGTTCTCAATTAATTAAATACATTTTTTTTTGGTGAACATTTGGTTCACTGGTTTGCTAGTATAATATAATTACTAAAATATATGATTAAAAGGAGACCCTTTAGGCAAGGTTCCGAAGATACTGGCAGCGTTCCCCCTTTGAATAGCTAGACTAATTCTTTGTCCGAGGCAGCTGCCAGCTCTTCGGTCTCCTGTGATGTCGACTAACCTTATTTTTATTTCCTTAATAAGCCTTATAGCGCTAGGACAAGGGATAGAGGTATATTTGAAATGTCGCATGACGGCACGTCTTGCTACAATTTCTACTTAAGAGTGACTTTACGAGCCCCCATTCCGAAACTCTGATACGCTTTATCGTTTTCACGTTTTGCTTGATTAAAAGGGTTTTCTATCGTGAGCGGAGAAAGCTTATTAATGACTCCGTTTACCTTGCAATACAAAAATGCATATAATGCAATTCAAATAAGAATAGGAAAGCCAATGACCTCCATCTGTCAACTGTCGCATGAAAAGTAAGGTTTGCAAAAAAATTTGGAACACGTTTTTAGCACTCAGCTAATTCTAGACTAAAAACCAAACATTTTTAAACAAACAATAACAAATATTGATAATTGATATTGGTTGATATTATTTTTCATTTATTGAGCTTTGGTTATGGATGGTTGATAACCTAAATAGTCAACCAAATGTCACTTTATGTTGCGTTCAGAAACTCGATTTAAAACTTTCGTTTACATGTAGGATGCATGATCGTATGTGACCTGCATGATTATTCATAACTACTCCGGCGGTAATGCAGAGATAAGCGGAATTGAAGAACTAGATTCTGATTAATGTTTTTTCTCACACAGTCTTAATAAAGAAATATTATTTTTTAATATTTAAAAATAAATAAAAAAAACAATCGATTATTATCGATTGTTTTTTTCTCTCAATCTTAGTAAATTAATTTTGTTAATAAATCTGATGTTTTTTCTCACTTAATTTTAGTATATAAGTTTTATTAATAGTCATTTTTTTTTGCTCACTCTACCTATTTGGTTTTAATTGACAGCTATGACGTCAAAATATGGCGCCCAATCGGTCCTATTCTTAGTTGAATCGCATTATACATCTGTTTTCACCAACAAAGAATCGAGCGAAAATTACAAAGAGGGTAAAACAAGTAAAAATGAGCTAGTTAGTACCGAACTCTTTCTAGGTGGAAAAGCAATCGAACCAAAGAAAAATAATCGTCCAATATTTTTTTGTTCTAGCCCGTATCCGGGTGCACGAAAGACATTTCTCAAATTCGGGCACCCGAAGCAATATTTACACTGGAACACTGGCTGGAAGGAGGAAGGAGGAGCTCGATGGCGCAAGAGGTAAGCGCGTTCGGCTGCGATCGTTGAAGTTAAGCAACTTTCGCAGTGGTCGGTTATTGGATTGGTGACCAAAAATTTTGCTATCTCGAGCTCCTCCGGAAGGCACGTTAAGCCATTGGTCCCGGCTGCATCTGCAGTCGTTAGCGCCCACCAATCCGCACTGGGCCCGCGTGGTGGGTCATGGCCCAATCTCCCTATTCCATCCATAGTGAAGGCCTATGCCCCAGCAGTGGGGACATTAATAGGTTGATGTTGACTGACTGGAAGACGGTGTCGGGTAAACATAAGGAAATCTACCCGAATACGGGCGTACTAGACACTTAGTAATTTACCCGAATTCCATTGGCACTCGTATTCGGGCTAGCGACCAAATGTAATCGCGCCATGACATTAAACACGAAGCGGTCCCATAAAACCGCTACTCTACATTTTTTTTGCTGCGGAGAAATACGAGCGAAAAAAAACTCCACAACATTAAAAGTCTAATGTAACAACATTTACAAATCATTATGTTGTTACGACGTCAATTGATTATGATTTATTTAATATAGAAAACCTGTTGGAATGATTGGAACAGTTCAAACCCAAGCATTTTTGTCCTTAATATAATCAGACACTTTGTAACAAGCTTTTTTAATAAGTGCTTTTTTTATACTATCTTTAAATTTGTTTATGTTTAACTCTTGGGTATTGCTTGGGACTTTATTGTATAAGCGAACACAAAGACCTTTAAATGAATTATTAATTTTGTGAAGCCTAGTAGCAGGTAAAGTTAGTTTATTTTTGTTTCTTGTATTAAGTGTGTGAACATCACTGTTTTTATGAAACAAATTAATATTTTTTCCTACAAGTAATAAATATTTGTATATGTATTGTGATGCGACCGTTATTATTCCAAATTCTTTAAACTTATCTCTTAACGATTCTTTAACTTTAAGATTATAAATAGATCGAATAGCTCTCTTCTGCAGCACAGAAATAGTTTGAATGTCGGCGGCACGACGCGCGACACAATAAAATTCCGTACGACATTACACTATGGAAATAACTAAAGTTCACTAATCTGGCCCTATCTACATCCGTTAACTGGCGTATCTTCACTGGTTCAACTGGTTGCTTTGGCTATTGCTATAGCTTATGATTTCATTTTGTTATTTCTGACCGCCGAAGGTTTTCAAATACCTCGCGTTCTTTTTGCATTGGTAATAATAATATTAAAGAAAATGAGCGCGAGGTAGTTGAAAACATTCGGGGGTCAAGAAAGACAAAAAGAAATTATAAGCTATAACAATAGCCAAAGTGATCTAGATAGGCGGTAGGCCCTATGGTCTCCGCCGGCTTAGGAGTGGCGCCGACTTGCAGCCCAGAAGGTGCTGGGGGAGGTCTAACGCTTGTATTAGTTCTCGCTAACATAGCGATAGATGGCGGTTCCCCTCCCGCCTAACTCGATGATTGATGTGTTAAAAGAAAAACTGCAAAATAAAAAAAAAGACAAAGAAAAACCGACTTCAAAGTCGAAAATGGAACTAAAAAGTAAAAAATTATATCTAGTTCATGATTTAGAAGTCGGGCGGTATCAAGATTATAACATTAAATAGATTTTCGTTTCTGATCAGTAATAATACGTCTTTAAATTTTGACCCGCCCGACTTCCAAATATTTTTCAAAAAAAAAAAATTTTTTTTTTTACTTTTTAGTTCCATTTTCGATTTTGAAGTCGGTTTTATTTTTTGTTTAGAAAATAATTATTTCATCCATTTTAGTGAAAATTACATCGCCGAAGTAAACAATAACACAATAACAAAAGAAGTGATTTATACTTGTAAGATTCTAGTTGTGTATGCGGTGTTAACGAAAGAATGATTTAAACAGCCACAACAAGTATTCTACAAGTTTTGTGTAAAACTAGTAATGACTTGTTTCTTGGTGTAAACGAGGGGGTTAGGGCGCATACTTGGTTTGACATTCATTACTTACTTTCCATAAATTACATATCTGCTGAGTGTCACGTAAGTTTTTCTTATCGTGTAGATACGTGTATTAATAGGTATATTTCAAATTAAAGATCTTTTCAATGTTAATCATCAGCTCAGAAAGATAATGATAATATGATTTCTTATTTCTGAAGGACTGCATTAGTAAAATGCTTAATAAAATGTTAAAAAAAAAAACTGATTTTTATTATGTTAGAAAACGGTCGTTGAATATAATTAATATACAAATGTAGCAAATGATACGTTATTTATAAGTACTTGTATGTACATTTAACTAAAGAACAAATAGGAAGGTATTTATAACTAAAAACCTTAAAAAAATATGTATATATATATATATATATGTATAACAACTAAAATACATTTCTAAAAGGAGTCCATTTAGGCAAGGTTCCCAAGATACTGGCAGCGTTCCCCCTTTGAAAAGCTAAACTTATTTTTGTCAGAGGTAGCTGCCAGCTCTTCGGTATGGACGGATGTATATAATAGGTATACATCAGCCGTGCTGTTCCGTAAGAACAAACTCACTTCGTGGAATTCGCACATTACGTTTCTTCACTCAAGTGTAATTCACCGGTGAGATTTAAAATTAGATTACGAATTTCAAATTTTCAAATCACACCGGTGATTTTCGCGGATTATACTGTGAAAAGGAATAGCACGGCAGTTATGTTATGTATAAGTTAAAAACTTGTAGTGCCGATAAAGTAACATTTACAATAATTATACTTAGTTGTTTCTATGGAATGGTTGGATTTATGTTTTTATTTTTAGGCAGGAGGAGGTATACACATTTCATTATATTTATTATCCATATATACATTTAAACTATGTGCGGGAAATGTGGTGTACAACCTGCAGACCAAAAAACCATTTCGACTTTCAACTTGGTAGCTTGGCTACCAAGTTGTGTAGCTATAGAGGGTAGTTATTTCATTTCTCATATTCTTAAATGATACTGAACTTTTGGACCCTCTTAAATATTCATTTGATAAAATTGGAGCCAAGGGTGTAATTTTGGCGTTAAAAATGAAAGGCAAATTCACGATGAAAGTTCTAACTTTGTGAACGAAGCCTCTAGGCTTCGTTCACTTTTATGACGCAATATATTCATCTTCAAAAAAGACGAAATTTAAAACAGGGCTTTGACTAGAAACACAGAAGGCACAAATTAAATGTTTATCGAACTAATAAATATATGATTATTATTTCAGATTTATTATTTCTTGTACCCTGCAAGAAAGAAAGGAGTGTACTACCTACAGGCAGTGTCGCAGTGGAAAGACATCCATTAGACGCTTGTGCAACTGTCATCAGTCACCCCATTAGTACAGACTACAGATTATCTATTGGTCATAACTTGACTGCCAACAAACTGACGGCACCACAACCTACCGTCTAATGGACGCTTAAGTCGCACTACACTATTTTCAAATCTTCGAATATTTTGGCAGTCATGTTTTTTTTAATGTGTATGCTGTTGGTCGCAGTTGAACTTTACAGCGTCACCGGGTTTGGGGATGGCGAGATCCTAAGGGAACCTCAAGCCAAGAATAGGCGAGTGCCTCTAGAGGTATTCCAGGCGGATGGCATCTCCCCACGGGAGAAGTCTCCTCTCGTCTGGAGCTTCTAGACCACTCGAACTTGAGGGGGTCGACTCAATTAGAGGGCGTCTCTGAGACTCGGACCTCGGCTCTAGTTAGCCTTTATTGTGTGGGAACAATCATGCTGTCCATATCATTAGCCTGTAAATGTATCCACTGCTGGAACACATGCCTATGTCTATCCAATAAATGTAATCAGTATCAAGCAACATATAAGAATACAACATAAAAGAAAAGACAAAGCTCATTATTTACCCCTGTCGGTTTTATCAGTAATTAATATTGTTAATACAATTGTTATCTACGATTACATTTATTACAGATTGATTTTCAGCAATGTCGAATTATTTTGGTGTGATTGTGGTCACAAACAGGACGTCTGTGAATTCAGTGATGACAAAGACAAAATAGTATTTTTTATTGGTACCAAAGACGCAACATATTATTAAGTGGCTGATATTTGTAGGTAGTAAAAGTAAGTAAATGTAAAATTTATGTTTATATAACACTGTGTAATTTCTAGTCAATCAGAATATCAAAATTTATTAATATAAATCATATTTTGATTTCAAACATTCCGGCAAGGTTATTCCAGAAACTTTTTCTCTCAAAACTCGTGGGATGGCGATCTGTTACAATACAACTTGGAAATATCAAATTGATTAAATTACCATTATTACTGGCAGTGCTTTAAGTGCTGATGTACTTATTTGTCAGTATCGATTTTATTTTGAAATGGATCACAGTACTATTTCCATTTGTTAGAGGACGTTTAATAAACTATATAATGAAATAGCTAGATACTGAGAATATGGTACATATAGATTAAAATTTGAATAACCCTTATTATGACCAAGTTTGTCGTGTACAGTTTCCACCTTCATTTTGGGGAATTTTCAAAAATGTATATGCAATTAGACAAAGGAGATCTTCCTTTGTCTAATTGCTTTCTCCTTTTTTTACTTATGTCAAAGTTTTAATTCACAGATAGAATGGCAGCGGAAGCAAGAAAGCGTCATTTAAATGGCGAAACGAGTAAACAAGATGGAATACATATAAATGGCGAGTCAAGTAAAAATGGAGTACCGACTGAAGCTATTGATGATACTGAGCAGAAGCCAAAATATTGGGACCCATTGGCGGAAGGAGTGAAATGGATAGAGAGATACGCCGACCCGTTGGAGAAGTTCTTTGAGAAATTGCCAGAGTTCATCAGTACTTTTATTGCAACATTCGCCATATTTACTTTAGGTGCCACTTTAAGAGGTAAGTTCATGGTCTACGCTGACATTTCACTTGAATAAATGTTGAATTGAAGCGATTACTCTAAGAGGCGTTGTGTACATACATTTTTCTGTTTTATCTTGTATTCTGTTTTTCTCTCCAATATGAGCTTTGTTGAACATTTGTTTAGCGTAAAAATAATTTAAGGTACCTAACTATTCATCACATTATAATTATATGCAGTTGAATCGTATTTGTATTTAGTACACCAGACAAAACCCTACGATGTATGGCGTACTTTTTAACTTTGTGATTGTTATTTTTGTTATGAAACTAATAAAAAAGGATGGCCCATTAATATTCTTCGGGTAAAGGAATAGATTCATGATCTCGTGAATGTAGGTGGCTTATATAGCAACATTATCTGATCCATCCGCCATGTTTGCATCAAGACTTTTATAGATGTATGTATCATCAACAATTCAACTGCATTGAGTTACTATCACTACTTATAAAGAAAAAGCAAAAATTAAGACGTCTTTTGAGAAAACGAACTAAGCAGGCTAAACCAAGTTCAATATCGGATTTTAATCTGAGAAGAAGCCTGTTAGATCTTTTTATTTCAACACTTCCAGACACGTCTATCGGCCCACTTAGTGTCATAAGTTTCAACGGTCTGTAGCAAAACTGTTATTGAGATAGGTTGAGCAATATATTTTTTTAAACACACAAAAAAGATGGTTAATATTTCGGCTTCAAGTTTGAAATATATACTTTTTGCTCAATGTAACCTTTATTATTAGCTTGAGACCGACAGAACCATATAGATCAAAACTTAAAATGCTAGGTGGGCCGATAGATGTGTCCGGTAGTATAAATACATACATGTGAGTAATATGTATGATTCCTGAAAATATTCTACTCCTTTTTTTGGGTCGACGGGATAAACTTCTTTATGCACCTATTTTTCCTTTATGTCCACAAAAGGTTTATTCCGTCTGGCCAAAAAACTCTTAACAAACGCCCATCAAATTAGGCTACCTGCTTGTTTATGTAGTATTGACTGTATGACGATAATAATAGTGATAAGTAAATCTTGAAATCTGATGGAATGTTTTTAAGTTACAGATAACGGGTCTTTAGTTAAGGTCGCGAGACAATATCGCTAAACAAAGTTTCATTGTTCAAAATCTGATAACTGATGCTTATTATTTTATTCCCTTTGTGATTGAAATATATGATTAGCTTAATAATATCTGCGACATAATGATTGGGTGAAATTATTCTTTGTAAATATAATAGTAAATTTTATTTGATATTTTTGACAATTAAGTTTTTCGTGGAATATTTGGTCTGGAAACGGGAGATCATCATTAGAGATTGTTATTTAAGTGTTTTTTAAGAAGTTTCCATTAGAGACCCTTTTTTGTATTCGTTTACAATTTGCTTAGTTTTTTTTTAAAGATTTGAGTTTCCACTTCTTCAAAAAGGAGAAGGTTCTCAAAACGGTTGCTATGTCATTTTTTCTTATTTATTTTTTCCGATTACTGATTCTTTCGACCGACATTTCTGATCCGATTTACGCGATTCTTTTTTTGTTCACTCAATAAAAATTTAATACATTTTGGTTAATTTTATAAGCATTTTCGTTTATTCGACGATGTTATTTTAACGATACTTTGTTCATATGTACACCGATTACCTAAAGATTCCTTAAACGATTTGAGTGTTTTTTTTTACTTGCCGTTTGGCCCCATATAAATATTTAGTTTGACCCAGTCGTTTTTAATTTAGCAGCATTTTTGTTTATTGTTTACTTGGACGATGCAATTTTCATTAAATCTGATTGAATAAAACATTTTAAACAAAAAATTAAACCGACTTCATTTTTGAAAATGAAACTAAAAAGTTAAATATAATATCCGCTCATGAATTGGAAGTTGGGCGGACTCAAGATTGAAACATGGAATAGACTTTCATTTCTAACCGTACCTATGTGTTTCAATCTTGGCCCCGCTCATTTTTGCTTTCACAAAAAAGTAACATTTTCTGTTTATTAAAATTATATTAGGTAGGTATATATTTTCTGAGCACTCAATTAAGTTGAGAAAATCATTTTTCATAATATATTACATTATTATAAATATATTATATTTATATACAAAGTAGTTAATCTATCTATAGAATCGTATCCGCATATCAACAAATTTTATCTCGCATTGATTGTAATTATGTAACACGTGCGAACAGACTTAATTTCCATAAAATAATAATATGATGGCAAAGTATCTAATCGCAATTAATTCTGAACACCTGTGTGATAATTATACATTGTTAATATATTACGAGTTAACTTTAATCCTACTTCCAACATTACATTTAGGGAATGTCAGTAGAAAAAGTTTGACATAGTTTCACTGATTCAACTGCATTCTATATTTTTACATAATATAAATTATATAGAAATAGTCTGAGACCCATGTACCAATATAGGATAGTTTTTATCCAAGAAATCGCCTCTTAAGGGGATGAAAATGGAGGTTAAGCTTTGTATAAGAAAACTATTCAAGCATACGGACTATGTCCCGGTCCCGCTAGTTAGGAATATTAGAAGAAAGAAGTTTTCATGACTTTTGTCGCACTATCAGCGAGCGGAATGCTTTGCCCGCTTACGTTTTCCGTTCCTCCTACAACCCCGAATCCTATAAAAGAGGCGTTTAGAAGCACCTTGCAAATCGTCAAGGTGAGAGCAGCTGGTATGACACATAAAACTTCTGCACCAGCTATTTACGTGTCTGGACTACAACGCCACTTAACATTAGATGGATCGTAGTCATTTTTTTGGACCTATATTTAAATATAAAAACATAATTTCGTCGTATGCATTCCAGGAGAATGGGTGGTAATCTTAGTATCAGCGCTGAAGCAGTTCTCGGGGCACACGCAGACCACAAATGCCACCACCGCGGAGATATTCAAGCTGTTCACGGAAAGAAACCTCAAAATGGAGAATATTGCGACCATCTTCATCGCGGCACACTTCGTTTCCTTCGCAATGTACTTCGGGATCGGTGGATTCTTACACGTAAGTTAGATGATAATTTATTATTATCATGATCATAATTCTTATCGACAACTCGTGCTTTCTGGTTACTCGCCAAGTCTGTGCACGGCAATTTTTGCTGGTCGTCATTACCACATTTACGTAGGCCAAACGATTCTTTAGGTCACACCGCAAAAGGGAAGTCCGATCTTTTTCAGCACACTATTTGTATCAAAGTCGACTCTCGATGACGGAAGAAATAATACCACCAACCATTGCAAGGTGCAAGAACGCCTTGCCTGATATCTTGCTATGCTTTACTCAAAGCGTCATGTGGCGAACTCTTCTTTCCCCCGACATCCGGATGTAGAGTGGACCGGATGCAATCCCTGCTATCGCACTAAAAACGTGTGCTCCAGAGCTGTTTCCAGTACTTAAGCGTCTACTTAACTCACACTTCTATGCTACTGGCATAGTCCCTTCTTCGTGGAAGGTAGCTTTAGTACACCCTATTCCGGGTAACCGTTCAGACTCATCAAACTACTGACCCATTTCTGTTACCTCTTTACTTTCCAAGATAAATTAAAGCGCATCATCAACTTGCAGCTCCTAGGTTATCTTGAGTGGCACCAACTGATCAGTGACCGTCAGTATGGCTTTCGACGTGGTCGATCAACTGGTGACTTGCTCCTATACTTAATGCACTGATGAGCAAAGGCCATTAAAAGCAAGGGTAAGGCACTTCCTGTCAGCCTTGATGTCGCTAAGGCATTTGTTCGGGTCTGGCACAGGACACTTCTGTCGAAACTTCCTGGGTTCTCCGATGGGTTATGAAAATGGATTGCCTATTTTCTGCTAGAATGCAGCATACAAGTAGTAGATGATTGCGTCTCTTCTAACACTAAACCCATTAATGGCGTCCCACAAGGATCAGTTTTGTTGCCTACAATGGTTTGTTGGTAACTAACAACAACATTCATTGCATGCGGATAGAACTGGCGACACCTTTTACACTGGTAGGCCAAATATCCCTCGTATAAAGACAAACTTGTGTATGTAATTGAAGCGGTACTGAAGCACGTCTCAAATTGGGGCCTAAAAATTTAGTCAAGCGTGTGCGCTTAGCGCAAAAAATCCCTTTTCGCAGCAATACATTATTTCCGAGCACCCTACTCAATATGTCTAAAAACATCAAAATTGTAGGAGTTGAAATTTCGAATGAAGTTCAATTACGAGAAAATATCCATCAGCAGTATGTCGCTTGATGGCGCTCTTCAAAAGGTGGGTAAGCCTTTCCCTTAGAGCTGGCAACGCACAAGTGATGCCCCTGATTTTCCATCAGGTGGACTGCCAGTTCGTTTATCTGGACAAACATATGGAAACAAAAGATTAATTTTAACCACATCCTTCAAACTTCATAATACACACAAATAGAGCACTCCTACATTTTATAAGTTTCTTTAGATTTTCCTGTCTGAATATTGTTATAAACTGAGGTATAGGTATATTTATTTGTTAAGAGTGTCTAGATAATGTAGTTTATAATTATATATACCTATTTATTACCAAATACAGGTATAATCCCAGTCCCTCTTTTATAGTTCAGCAGCAAGTCACAAAACAATCTTTGATTACAAACAAAGCACAAATAAAAATATTATTCTGCAAATAATATTCTAAAATATTTCATCTACCTACATAGAATTTTACTGCAACAAAGTTAGTAAACATAATATTATTTTAACATAAAAAAGTTGCAAAACAATTATAGATAAAAGAAATATAATAAATCTAGACATTAGTGTTCTTCAGCTATAAATTAGCTTCCCTAGCTGATTTAATATTGTCTGTCTCTTAAAACATTTTATCGCATCACCGGAAAAAAAATCTGCAAAGGACCAACGTAGTAGATCACGGCCCAATCACCCTATTCCATGCATAGGGAAGGCCTGTGCCCCAGCACTGGGCACATTAATATGCTGATAAATAATGAAGAAAATTCGAATGCTCGTCGCACGTGTGTAAAAGGAAGCTAGAAATAAGTTATTTTATTTATTTCAATATTTATTATATCTTTAGTAATTCCACATATTTTGATTACCCAGGTGACTAAACGGCACTTTATTTAAGAACACCAAAATGTGAAATTTGATCATCCAGTTGGGCTATAGTTAAATAACATAAAAAAATTAAACATCAAAATTTTGTTTTTGCGTAAAAGTACAAACTTCTACTATAGCGTCTTCAATAGATCGTTATATTAAACAACATTCGTAATTTCAATTAATAGAATGAACCTGTGTTACTCACATTTAATAGCAATTTTTGTATTTCAGTACTAAAAGCTCGTTTTAATGAACTCATATTTTGAACTGGGAAAAGGTCTGATTTAATATGTCATAAATGTATCCATTGAATCAGAAACGCAAAGGTAACCTTCATTCACCGAATTAACTATCAGATCGAGATCGTATTTAATTATGCAAAAGTCTTGGTAACTGTCCGTAGCCTACAGGCATTTTCGATACTGTGACCGCTTTCTCTTTGCCTTTTCGTCTTCAATGAAATGGGCCATCATTTCATTTACTGATCCAAAAATCTTAAAATGAAAAAAATATGCTTTATTATATATACCTACAAAGCAAAAGAAAAAATTAATATCTCTTATAATCTTATTCTGTTTTCATTCTAAATAAGCTGGTTTCATTCATTTAAACGTCAAAGAAATAGTAAAGTCTTGTCTACAATATTTAATAAAACTTGCTCTATTTGCTACGTAATGAAAGTAGTCTTCATGTTGATTAACTTGTACTTAATATTACAAAATTGAATAGCCGGTGTGCTCTTTTCTTTTTTTAGATTTAGAGTTATAGGTATCTATTTCAAATATCTCATCATCATCATTAGCCTATCAATGTCCCCACTGCTGGGGCAAAGGCTTTCCCTATGGATGAAATAGGGAGATTGGGCCATGACTCACCACGCGGGATCAGTGCGGATTGGTGGGTGCTAACGACTGTAGATGCAACCGGGACCAATGGCTAAACGTGCCTTCCGAAGCACGGAGGAGCTCGAGTTAGTAATTTTTGATCACCCATCCAATGACCGATCACTGCGAAAGTTTGCTTAACATCAACGATCGCAGCCGAACGCGCTAACCACTTGCGCCATCGAGCTCCCCTCTCCTCTATACTATAGTACCTATTTTTATATTTCAAATATCTACTGACTAATTTTTCTTGATTGATTTCAGTGGTACTTCTATATGAACCGTCGGCACCTTGCGCAAGAATGGAAGATCCAGCCCACCAAATGGCTTACTCCTGAACTGGAACGGCATGAGATCGTAGTTGGCACTTTGTCCCTTGTCGTAACAGGCAGCTTCTCAGCATTCTTAGCCACTTACATTTACAACGGGAACCCTTCCACGGTGTACTATCAATTCGACGAATACGGCTGGTGGTGGTTCTTCTTACAGCTACCCATCATCTTTATTTATGCTGTAAGTTTATTTTGGAGTTTATTTGATATTAAGAAAACATAACAGAGCTTATGAAGTTTTTCATCTTTGACTTTGAACTGAATATATTAATTTGGCGATTTATTTCTCAATGATATTAAGAAAGCAATCTCTTACGAAAGCCTATTAAGTTTTTCATTTTTGACTCTCAATTGAATGTGTAACTTTGACGATTAATTTCTTAGTCCATTTATAAATGCAATTCATTTGCATTGCACCATTTAGGTAATAACACGAAGTTCTGCGGTCGTTTAAGAGGCTTGAAAAAAAATGTCGCAGATCAGCAAGACGAAGGTGAAAAGTAAAATTCATTGCTCGGTCTTTTATTTAAAAATAAATATGAAGACAAACTTATCTGTGGACTGCTCTAAGACTGAGGTTTCTCTTTGCTCTTATAATTCTCTCATACACAGAACATTTTTGAAAACTATCATTTACTCTTTAGCCGCACACCTTCTACCGCATCATCTATCTTGGCGACTGGACTCTACTTATACTTAACATCAGATGGGGTCGGTAGTTTATCTTACGAAAAATTATCATTGTACTCTTTTTTTTGCTGTTACACTTTCTTATAGCGGGGACAGGTTGGTGCATTGAGACACAGGCGTCAGCTTAGTTTGGTCATACAATCTTAGTCCTAAATCTTATAATCTGTTACCTATGAAGCATGCTTAAGATTAAGAAGAGCAAAGAAAGTTTATTATTAATATTATTATTAATTAACATAATCCAAAGTTGAATCATTTTTTAAACCTTTTTTTTGTTTCTTCACCAGGATTATACGACTTATATTATCCATCGTTTGTACCATACGCCATTTTTGTACAAACATTTTCACAAATTGCACCACAAGTACAAGCAACCGACCGCATTCTCTGTCACCGCCATACATCCTGTGGAAATTATGCACATACAACTAACGCTCTGTCTGCCTCTATTCCTATTCCCGACACATTGGCGTAAGTATTTTTAACTTCATTAGTCCCATAATTTTTATTTTTTTAAAGCATGTAGCTAATATTTTCTTTAGATTCCTTAGTACCTTTCTTTATATTACTATTATTTATTAACGATTCTCCCGCACCTGCGCCGAAGAAGCTTCTGGTGGCTTAGGTACTTAATGTGCTAAAATTAGCATTCGAAATTTAAATTAGTTCTGCCATAATGAATACGCGGACTGCGTGTCTATATACGCTAGACGAAAGCTTGACTGGTGATAATTTGACACGCTAAAAGAGGTCGTGCAAAACGATAAATTTGTAAGCGCAACTGAAGGAGCACACAGAATTTTAAGTTCAAACGCAAATACTAGCGCATTTTAGTAGCAAAGCCACCCGAAACTTCCTCGCGTAGGTGTGAAATAAGCACGAGAACATTGTTTCTTAATTGCTTGTCAAAGTTTTTAAGAAATTTAAAAATAATTGCTTAACCTACAAAGTCGATAAGTAATAGAAAATATTTTTGTGGCACGTTTTGACACTACTATATTTTTTTGTTTACCAAAACAATAAATATTTCACGAGCACAGAGCCTGTTGTAACATTGAAACGTCAAAAACAAAGTAAATTTAAATAAATCGTGCTTTGTGTCCATTCAAAAAGGTTAAATTAAATATTTTACTAGGAACAAAATATACCGAACAACACAGAAAACTACGAGTGTTTGAACTGACATTTGCCTTAAGTTCAATTATTGATGTAATTTTATTTTGGAATAGTGCCTTTCTACATTGTGGCGATCTACAACTATTACCATGGCATCATCGACCACTCTGGCATCAACTTCAAAGCGCAGTGGTGGCAGCCTTGGCAACCTGACGCCGACTTCCATGACAAGCACCACGAGTTCTTCCACTGCAACTTCGGGTTCAATATGTTCATATGGGATAAAGTAAGGCGTAATCTTTTCTAAAAAAAAGTTGATTTTCAGCTTTCTGCGCGTTTTATTACGTACCACATTTTACTTACTTTTGACAATTCTTCAATGTTATTATTTTTATTCACCATCATCATCACCTCATCCTTACGACGCTCTCAACTGAGCTTAGGCCGCCCTCAAGGATTTCCACAGCAATCGGTTCTACACGACCCGCATTAATCGGCTTCCCGCGACCTTTACTAGATCGTTGGTCCACCTGGTTGGGGCCTGCAAACTGAGCGTCGTCCGGTGCACGATCGCCATTTAAGAACCTTTCCACCTCAACGATCTTCAGTTCTTTTTGCTGGGTCTTCTGCACACTGCCACTTCAGCAGAGCAAACCTTCGAGCGATATTGGTTACTTTAGTTCTTCTACGGATTTCCTCATTTCTGATTCTTTCGCGTAAGGAAATACCGAGCTTTGCTCTCTCTCATTATTTTCAGTTAGACCTTTATTTTCACATAAATGTCTCCCAAAACTTCATAGCTCCGCGCGTTGATTTTATATATCATATCGACAACTGCAAGGAAAAATATCGTAACTCCGTTTATGGTGATTTTAAGTTACAATAGTATTGATAACAATACTATTGTAACCATGAGGTATAAGTATAAACTTATACCCGTATTCATAAATTCTATCCTATTGAAAAGTTACAAAGGAAATGACAAAGGAATAAAATTGCATAACGAAACAGTAATTTCGCTTTGGATTTTTCCCTAAATGCCCTAAAGGAGATTGCTCAGCTTCCATACATGTTTGGCCTAAAAACCAATAACCATGAAAAATTGTTTCCTACATTCGAAATTATATATAAATTACCGTAGAAACGTATTCGTTTGCAAACATAACCTCAAAATCATTCAGTGTATATGCACATAGGTATTAGAATAATAAAAACCAAATAACTTATATAGGAAAATAGGGCAATCAAGCCAAGTACCGATATTATGTATTAGATTCAGGTATATAGAGCATGTAAAATAACAGGTGTGTGCATGTTTTTAAAAACACGAACAGAAACTGTGTTATGATTGTGAATGAGCCACAGATTAGAGAGAATTTTTAAACTCTCGTTAATCAAAGAAAGCTAAGAGCTGTAGATTATACAGCCATATCTTCAGCAGCTTCATTATTTTTGTTATGTTTTTATTATAACCATATTTTAGATTTTTAGTGTATCACACCTTATAATGTGTTTATTTAGGTGTTTGGCAAAAAATGTACGGCAATAGACTTTATGATGTCGCCTACCATCTATATTAATTGTCTTAGCACATTTGCATGTAGTAAAAATGATAATACAGTTGTGGATATTAATACCACCCGTGTAATAAAAAAAATATATATTTTATCAATCTTTACAAAATAGATTTGTTTTGATGTTATATAAATAACCTCGATCAGTCTTTGTGAATGTTACTACACCCATAGCCAATAAAAATGATTCGTATGTTTTCCAAACCGGTAAAAATAGAAGTCCTTTTTTAAAATTAATATATTATTTAAAGGTGGCCGTCAAAATCTAATGACTGTAAAATAAAGTATAAATTACGCCAAGAATTACTGTATATGTCAATATTTTATTTGCATTTAGGCCAATTTGACCAATCTCCTTTATCATATGATGGCAAGTATGTCATTGTAACTTATGAAAATCGTGGTTAAAAATATAAAAAATACATCAACCCACGGAAATCTATAATATAAAAATGAATCGCTGAATGTGTTGCTAAGCGCAAATCTCGAGAACAGCTGATGAACAGATTTCGATAATTCTTTTTTTAGAATATTCCTTGAAGTACGTGGATGGTTCTTACGCAGAGAAAAATTCAAAAAAATGCCTACAAATGTCCAAAAACAACACTTTTCTATACTCCCATACAAACGATTCGTAATAATACTTAAAAGTCAATTTGAACGTAATACCATAACATGAATTTCAAATGTTAGTGGAGAGGTTCAGGGAAGACAAAACAATTGAGTGACGTGATGTCAATAGATGTTTGCAAAAGGCAAATATACCATTTTCAGTTTTTTTTCCATAATTATATGAAGAGTCATTTTAGTCTACACTACAGCTCTATACCGAAGCGAAGTGAGGGCGGGCCACTAGTATAATCATAAAAAGAACCTTCCTTCTTTATTCTATGCAAGATTATTTAGATTTAGGACTTTAAAGAAAAACCCCAAGATCTAATTGTCCCTTTTACGCACGTCTGAAACTTGGTTACGATGTTTTTCTTTGCCAGTGTCGATATTTTGAGATGGCACATATTCAAACGATCGTCAAAAAATTGTTGGTTGTTGTTGTTGTCCGTTACTAAGTAGTTATTATAGAACTTAAATATTTTCCTTTTGACATTTGGAGTAAGAAATATTAATAATAGTAGTTTACCTTTTTAATATAAAATCTGTAAAGTTTTTGCTATCTTTGTCCAGATTCATGGTACTATGAGAAAGATTAATCGAGTTTACACCGAAGACACATATCATGGACAAGCGCCGGACGTCAATTCTCCTGAAGGAAAAGCTATGATTGACCAAGATCCTGAACTGAAAGAATCCATTGGGAAAACCACTCTTAATTCGTAGTGATTAACGTTTCTGAAGCAAAGAATTTGGTAAAATGTATACTTATAATTTCGTGTAACTGTAAGATTAAATTATCAATGTTTTGTGATAATCAAATAAAAGTTAAACTATAAGAAAACGCGATGACTGACGAGTTTTTATAGTACGCTTATTATAAGTACATATAAGGGTTTCAAAGGAAAAATCATATATAGATATCGTTTCTTAAGCAAAGCTTAATCAATTAAATTAAAATAAAATGTAATTTGGCCTCAGCTACTGCGGTAGTAGCCGAGGCCAAGACATAAATTACCAAAATACATAAATGCTGAAGTGTTTTCCTTAATTTTTCTCAGATTTGGTGATTTGATTTCAAAGTTTTGATTAATATAGTACTTATAAGGAGAAAATGATGCATAAAGCTGTAAACTGCATTTGTGCAAATTCCTTGTATGTGGGTGACCGGAAGTGTGGCTATTTTAATCACTAAGCATATGTTTGGCTCTCGGAATTGAGTGAGGCATTTTACGGGCTTTTTTGGTGCTGTCTAATATTATAATGTAGTTAGGGTAAAGTGGATATTGCAATTAATTTGGAGCGGCTTTCTAGAAAGTTTGAGAAAGTTTTATTTGCCTTGCCATAACTGAAGACTGCATTAAATAACATTATTCTGATATAGGATTGCCACAATACCTATGCCTATTATAAACAGCACACACGAACGATACTCATGGTATCCAAAAATGTTATGATCGCTTTCTAATTACCCTGTGCAATATGAAAAACAATATCTTTATTTGATGATTAAATATTTAGGTTATCACTTAAGAATAATAAATTGATTTATGAAATACTTTTTTTATTTATTAAATACCAACCCAATTTTACGACCTACACACTTATTATTATGTGACTAAACCATTTTTAACAAGGAAAATTAAAAATTAAAAGGTGAATAAAATTATCGCAATACCTGGTTAATTTTTTTTATCTAGTAGTAGCTGCCTCAATGATACTAGGTTTTGCATATTTACTCTGCCTTTGTACACTATTGTCATCTACTTTAATTTGAATTTATAGAAATCCTCCAAAATAAACAGTTTTGTCTTAGTTAAAGTTGAGATAAATCTTTAAAATCGCAATTCAGAATACTTCGTTACTTTTAGAAAAATATTTCCACTAGAATACTAAAAAAAAAATAACAAACTGTCTTTGGCAACACAGCTCAGCTGAGTAACAATAGCGTGACATAATGAGACCGTCGAGACACAAAGGCTTAAGGCTTTTGCTTACTGGAAAATTGTATTAAATAAAACTTCTTTTTAACACGAACACTGTTTTCCAGTGAAAGGGGTTGATTAGTCAATGTTGACGCCTGTAAAATCCATTTTAATGCTGGAGTAGGTATGAAATGGTATTAGACCGCTTGAGTTGACGAAGACGGATCAAACAGATACATTTCCGTCTTTCGGAGTATGTCTAAAATGTCACTAATTTTATTCTTATTTAGTGTAATCCACAGCAATGCTACAAATCTTGACCCGTTTATATAATGGCATCGCTTCTACCTTCTGCGCCAAAGGCCCTGGTTCCAAACCCGCTAGAAGCAATTACTTGGGTAAGTGTAGGGATCCCAAGCGGGGATTTCGAGATTTACTCGAGCGCACCAGAATAACATAAGAGGGCAAACTTGCACCTTGTGAAGTACTTTATTTATTTATTTATTTATTTACTCTTTATTGTTATTTACAACAAATGGCGGACTTAATGCCACATGGCATTCTCTACCAGTCAACCATCGGGCTAAGCAGAGACAATTATGCGGTAAAGTAAATAAAAGCAAAAGGTGAAAGGAAAAAAAAATTGATAAAACTACATGATACTTAATATAAAATTATAATACATAACATCTATAAATATACTTACATAACTACATATATATGCATACATATTTATATATACGATAAATACCTAAATATATACAATGATAAATACCTCTATACTTACTTAACAATAGTATAATAAAACAAAATACAAATCATAATAAAATATAATAAATATAATATTAATATTAGGCGGATTGACCAGAGTTTGATTATAATATACTTAGAAATTGAAATTGTTATGACTTCTTAGCGAAATGCCGACGTACGAGGACTTTCACCATACCTTTTTTTTTTGGGGATGAACATTTGGTGTATATATTTTTCTATGCGCAGTCGCAGGCACAAGCTGGTAAAGAAAATACATGATTATGTTTTTTTATTTATTTTTAAGCATTTAACTGCTAGATGTTTAAATCTAAAGAAAAGTTTTACTAGAAAAATATCCACGCCGACCCTTCGCAATCCGGGCAAATGCACTGACCAATTATGCTACCACGGCCCTGATGGCCGCGTCGAAATTTTCCTAGCCTTAAGCTGCAAGGCAGCGCCATCTCTTCGCATTGTAGGTAACCCACAATGTCAAATGAATACTTTTTCAAGTATTAAACATTTGAAAGAAGAAATATCAATTATAGTTATGTTTTTTTTATTTATTTTTAAGCATGTAACTGCTAGATGTTTAAATCTAAAGAAAAGTTATACTAGAAAAGAAAAATTACATGATGATAAAATACGAACAACTAAGCATACATGAATTAAACGACTAAAATTATGATAAACGTGTTAATGAACTTGGACGATCCCAATCTTCGTTATGTTATCAAAGTTAGACAGTTGTTGATAAGTTAATCCTGAAATCTGTTGTTATCTAGGTATAAGCTTATGTGCGGCGATACGTTAACTATGACGTATTGCGAAGTTCGATGCAAAGTTAATGAGCTGATTTAGTGTATGTTTACGTTAATAAGGTCACGGACCATTTCCGGGTAGACTTTTGAAAGACATGTCTTTTATTTGCAAGTTGCAGCTAATAACGACACCAGAGCCCTATTTCACCAAGTTGACATTATGTCACTTTATCATCATCATCATCATCAGCCTCTTAATGTCCCCACTGCTGGGGCACAGGCCTTCCCTATGGATGGAATAGGGAGACTGGGCCATGACCCACCACGCGGGCCCATTGCGGATTGGCGGGTGCTAACGACTGCAGGTGCAACCGGGACCAACGGCTTAACGTGCCTTCCGAAGCACGGAGGAACTCGAGATAGATTTTTTTGGTCACCCATCCAATGTTAACTACTGCGAAAGTTGCTTAACTACAACGATCGCAGCGCTAACCTCCTGCGCCATCGAGCTCCTCTGATGTTTATGTCACTTACTTTGCATTAATTAAACGTTGGATACTGGTTTTGCTTATGCGGAATTTTCCTTTGAACACAAAATCAGTGATATCAAAAGAGAAATTTATTAGAATATAGAAATTATTATATTATTTACTACAAGAAGGACAAACCATCATTAATAGAAAATATGAATGTGATCCATTTTAATGATCAAATGAACTAACTTATGTGAAGTTCGATCAGCACTGCTATTCTGTAGAAAGTTCCACATCGGATCCGCGCGTAAAATTTTTACAATACCACTGCTGAATTGTCCTGTAGAGATTTATTTTTCTTTACTTTGTAGTACTCTCAGTCTAGGCGTAATAAAAAAGTGGGAGGCATCTCCTCCCTTCACCACGCCCCGCCGACGCGCTGCTCTTCGGTTCGATGCTCATATATTTTAGAGAATAAGAGCAGACACGGGGCGAAAAAATATTACGTGGACCAGGCAGCAGACGGGACTCGTTCTATTTAGATTTACAACATCTAGCAGTTAAATGCTTAAAAAATATATATATTATCCTAAATAACTAGAGGGTAAAACATATTGGGGTGGGCGCGATCCTAAATCTCTTCGGCGATAACAGGACAATTCAGATCGAAATTCACTTAGGTAAGTTCTACCACAGGATGGGCGAACAAAAAATATCAACTCGAACTTCTTTGTACTTCTGATGGAAGTATATGACGTTGGTGCCAGAGTGACATCTGTAGTCCTTACCACCCACAAAAGCTCACTGGGTGGTGGGTCACCACTACGTGGGCCCAGTGCGGTACTCCGTATTGCGTTCAGGCTAAGAACTCTCGGATTAGCTTTTTCCCGCACCCGCCGCAGAGCTGTACTATGGATGATGACTATTTTTTTTCTTCGTTTATCAGGTAGATTATCAAAAAGTATTGGACACGTATTTTTTTCTTTTTCACATAAAATAAACATTGCAGAGATATATTGATTTGAAAAGTCACAGGACGTCTCGTTTTGTTACAATTTTCACTTAAAAATGACGTCTCGAGACCCTGCTCCCAAACTTTGAAGTGCTATAACTTTGTCATTTTTTGGTAGATTGCCCAAAGAAAAAATACGTGTCCATTATTTTTTGATCATCTAACTGACGGACTAAATAGAATTTTGTTTACTTGTGCCCCGTCATCACTCCTATTCACGAGACTACAGTTTTTTTGCGGTCCCCACTCGCCGCGTCTGCGAGTGATCGCGTCCCACGCGAGCCCGTAGCCGATGCCGTATACACCCATATTACAATCCCGCCGTGAGTTATGCTTTTGCATTTAACCTACAACTTCACATTCTATGCGAGTCACATACTGTGCATTAATAGATAGCAAACATCGTTGGCTAATAGTGACAAAGTTTCTTTTCACCTAAGATTTAGATTATTCAAAGAGAACTCTCTCGAACTTTCTCGAGAGCTCGTAACATTTGAAGCGGTTACGAGTACTTCTGCGGTTTTGATGTCACAAAACATTGTTGAAGTTTCCTATTTCGTGAGGTTTTCTGGGTGGTGGTTTTCAAGGAGTTGTCTCAGTAATTTTACATTTCGTGTTACTTGGTATCTACCTGTGTCCGATTCCGTGAAAAATCTATTAATCAGCCAGATTATGGTTTAAATAATCTACCTATTAGAAAATAAATAGGTTTTGTGTTTTCTAATAAATATTATGTTAGTTTAGAGTTTGTATTCAAAACAATAGGTTTTTCATCAATATTAATATCAACAAATAAAACTTTATACTTCGGGAAAAAATTAGAACAAAATTAAATAAATTTTTATTTCTTACTAAATTGAATAAATGGAATTGAAAACTTAGTCTTGTATAAAAATAAAGAAACACTTTGCTTCTTTCTTTGCTGAGATCGAGGATAATTGTAACGCATTTTAAAGGTGGGTATTGGATTTGAGCGACGTATTGTACTTTTGTACCGTAGCTGGGGAACGACTTTACACGACATTATATTTCCCATTCACCGTATACGACATTTTATCGAATTTAGTAGTGGAAATATTAAAACCTTTTATTGTTCATACGGAGTCAAATCCAGGGTTCAAGACATATTCGTTCCCGTATACCGTCCGTAGTTGTCTTGATAATTATTGAAGCAATGTTATTGAATACGCGTCGTACAGTGGCACTTATGTTCATATTGTATCGTTCGAACGAACAAGAAGAATATATGGATTCATGTTGCAATGCGTGTGTAACGTAACGAAATTATCGTCATGTGAACGACTGTCTCGTATACAAGAAAATCGTATCGTATTATCGTCGTCTGAATCTGAACGAAGCCGATACTTAAACAAAACGCAGAAAAAGAAAACATATACGCTACATCGTTATAAACGACATCGATATTCCTACGCGAACAAAGCAATTTGATGACTCATTTTTTCGTCATACTATTCGCAAGTGGAAGTCATTGCCCGCACCCGTTTATTCTCCCTCCTACAATCTGGGGTCCTTTAAGAGAGCGTGAAGAATCATTTCTGCAGGCCGGCAAGGCGAGGATGGTTGGTATGACAGTTTATAACTTATCGTTTATAGCTATCTTCGCGTCTGGACTTTACAAACAGTCAACATCAGTCAACCTATTTCACCAAACCAACATATGTCATAAAAATGACAGGCATTTCGTTACAATTGTCAATTGTCCACATCTTACTTCAACGACAATTGTGTTGTGAAACAAGGGTAATTTTTCTAACTCAACATAAATTGTCAAATCATCAGTAATACTTGACATGAAATCGGGGTTGTGTAAGATTTACGTTACAATTGTAGTATTTTCTTCTTCTTCCCTATAACACGTTGACAGGACACACTATTGATAGATGGCATTGTCGACCTTTCATCTACAATATGCCAGATTCGAATCTTGTTCCTAATAAACAGTAGTGATGTGCCGAGTCGGCTGTTTTTGATATTCGATTTTTTTGGAATTCGTTAAAAAAGAATCGAGTTAGGACTCGCGCCGGAAGACCCGGACTTAAAGTACCAGCAAGAGTATTCGAACACTTTAGTGAACTCGAGTACTTTTGAATTGAACAATATGGTTTTTTTTTGACAACAAAATCTAATATTTCAACACAAATCATGTATGAACGATAGGAAAGTACTAAATAATAATAGCTTGACGTATAATCAATGACTCATTTAATATGATCAATAAATATTTACAAGTTAGAATGGACGGACTTTAATGTCATTGGTTGAAAAAATACAAAAACATAACACTAAATTCCATAATGAACTGATACCCAACAGTTCGACAGTTTATAATAAAAACTTACGAGAAACAAAGAATTCAATCTTTACTAGATATTACTTTATGAGACTATTAAATTGACCAGCTAGTTGGATAGGGAACATAACACGGTCAAACCTGCAACAATTCATCAACACAGCTCGTGACTTCACAATGCTCTTCGAAGTGGAGTGGGTACTCAAAATTCGACAATAAACGTCAAGCTATTAATGTACTCGATTTAGGACTTGAATACTGTAAGTACTCGAAACCTGTGTTCGAGTATTGTGGATCCAAAATCCGTGTTTTATATAATCGAATACGCGATTACCTATTAGGTATACGAGTCAGTACTCGAGTCAGACTGACTGCACACCGCTAATAAGCACATTGTGCTGCCACGTAAAGCAGCTTTTTGAAATCAAATAGTTCCCTGTGTATTTACTTTTGGAGGTGATTGATACCTTGTTCGATTTTTTGCCACTGGGGTTTTCGTTTTAAACCAATAATGCAAGATCTAGCAATTTTAAAGAGATAACCAGTAAAAAAAAAAGATTTACATTTTCATGTCAATAGGACAAAACAGGAAGTGTTTTCCTGTTGAAACACTCACTCGATTGTGTGGAAAGCCTTCGGAAGTGTATTATGAGCGAGCCTCGCAGGATAGGCGGCTGACGTAAGCGGGCGCGTTCTTTGATGTTCGTTTTTCGTAAATACGATGCTAAACCCTTTCTTGTTTGCGATTATTCTAAATGCAGGTTCGTATACAAGCGTGAAAGAAATCTGCTGTAAGGCCCTTTCTTTGTATACGAGTGATACGTTATAGAGCGTAGGTGCGTTCAATTTATTGTATGTTTTTAGATACAAAAATAAAATTTTGGATACAGTAAATAAAAGCTCTGAAAAAAGTGTCTCTATAATTATTTTTGTGCCATTTAATATTGAATAGTTTGTGGTTCTTCATACTGTATTAGTACTTAATAACATAGAAACTTACGATGTTTCTATGTAGAGCGGATGTACAAATTCGTGATAGACTGAGAGAGAAAAATATAATTTTATAACTTTTCTCAAAGAAGCAGAAATGACTTTGTTGATTTGATAAAAGTGCTAAGCCACAAGATCATACTAACCTCTGTAGTATTTAAGTAACAGTAATATTAAGCTATTGTACAGCTTTTATCGCAGGCTTTGAGCGCGACGACCGAATCAAGAAATTCCGTAACGAAAAAACCTTACAAGAGTGCATATACCAATAGAACACAATTTTCGCCATTCCAATATCATTCCGAACGGAGCAGTGTGTTAAATCTTTGCCACGGGACCAACGTTCGACGCATCACCGCGGTCGTCGGTTCGAATCCCGCTCTCATATTTTTAATTTTTTATTATTATTTTTTTTTGCCTTTTTTATATATTTGTTTTAGACCCCAGGACCTGTCTTTATTTTTATTTGTCTGCCTTTTATTTAATTATTTAAGTAGATTTAAGAGAGGTATTTTCAGCTCGAGTTGGAGCACCGCCTGAGGAAGTTACCTCCACCTTACAGAACACCACAGTAAAATAACTCTACCTTTTGGTGGGGTTGTGCTTCTGTCGCTGAGTAAGGCTGTTAAAGCTGATTCCCGTTTTTATGCAGGGCAGGGGGCGTCGGTATTATGTGCGCATGATTATAGCTAAGGATGTTCTAGCCCATGCTGACATGTAGGGAGAGAATAATTACAGTCATTGGAGGTATATCTTGCCATTAAGATTATGAAGATTTTGGAACTTGGTAAGTACTTAGGCCCATATTAAAGAAGATCGTTCTCAACTTTTAGGACAAGGATCCCGAAACTACTAAATCCATGTGATGATGCAGTAAGTAATTTAATCGTGTCACGTATCATCTATCTCTTATTCAATTGTGTGCATGACAGGGTTCCAGGGGGACAATCGCCTAACGGAAATGCTTTGGAAAACGCTAACGCTTACGATTTTGTTTTGTTATTTCTAGCCGCCTGAGGTATTCAAATGCCTCGCGCTCTTTCTTTTTCTTTTGCATTGGTAATAACAATATTAATAAAAATTAGCGTGAGGTATTCGAAAACCTCAGGCGGCTAGAAATAACAATATATATAGTAAGTGTTAGCGTTTCCCAAAGCATTTCCGTTAGGCGATTGGCCCCCAGGGCTCCAAGGGTTAGGGGATTGGTTCTGGGTAGGCAGCGGTGCGAGCGATTTTTTTGCTATCGCAAATGTCTATAAGCTATGGTGACCGCTTACCATCAAGCTGTCCATATGTACGCTTGTTTGCCACTATTTTCACATCAAAATATATTTATATGTAATATACACTTAAGTATACATTCTCTCGTTCTCTACGAATTCCATTTTTTAAGTTTCGATAATCTTCAGAACTGCCTACTTCTAAGTAGATTCATTTATCATGTTCAAGGCGGAAAAAATCACACCTGGCTTCTGAGCCAAAGTAAAAATACCTTAGAAGGCCCTGTGATTTATACCTTGACAGCCTCTGGGGCTTTGGCGCTAATTAAATTCGGACGTTGGAACACTACAAAAATAAATACATCTATAAGATAACTTTAGCTGTATTTACAAGAGTAAAAAAACAGGCCAAGTGTGAGTACGACTCGCGCATCAAGGGTTCCGTACACACCTGTAGGTATATAATAATTATTAAAGAAATTATGTAACTATGAATTTACGATATTCGTCATTTTTCCTTTATCTTTGCTATAAGATGTTGCTTCGTACCAAATTTCAAGATTCTGAGTTCTCGGGAAGTAAGTACCCTGTAGGTTTTGAAAATTTGCGCAAAGCGGCATAGACGGCTGTATCTTTTGATTGCGATTCGATCGATTAATTAAAATTTCATTTAAATTTAAAACTTACACGCGTTAGAAAAGGGGTCTTGACAGACGGACGGACGGACAACAAAGTGTACCTATAAGGGTTCCGCTTTTTCCTTTCGAGGTACGGAACGCAAAAAGTGACCAGTTCAATATTGGTAGGTAGGTAGTAGGTTATAAGTTATTTACAGACAATTACTTGGAGTACTTAAAAATCAAAAATAATACATCTGATTAAAACGTGGTAAAAAATTGCAGTTCACATTTAAAAAAGATTCTTTTTTTAATGATTCATTACTTTTCTCAATTCTCAGACAACATAGTAATTAAATCACATTTTTACGTGTCGGGATGGGGTTCCAAATCATAATCTCAGTTTACCCTTAATAACACTTGATTCACCACAGTTCCATTATTTACTAAACACGCAATACTACACACACTGTGCACTATATAAGTCCTTCAAAAATACACACGAACACTCTACTTGCACTTTAATCGCCTTGGTAATCGTTCCGAAAAACTTAATTTTAGCTACGTGTTGTATAAAAATACCTCAGGCAGGGGCACTTTGAGCGAATGAAAATTATTATCAGTCTTCCTTCATTCCGTCACCATTATCAGCCTATGAGAATCTCCGTTGCTGCTACTTTATAGGCATCGCCTAAAATTGGACTTGGAAGAAATTGCCATTCAAGCCCAGTTCAGATTTATGGGTACTAACGACTATACAGATACAGGAATTCGGGACTAATGGCTAAGTTGCCTTCAGAAGCACGGAGGAGCTCGAGAAAATAAATTTTTGGTCACTCATCCAATGACCGATCACTGCGAAAGTTGCTTAACTTCAACGATCGCAGCTGAAAGCGCTTACCACTTGCGCCGTCGATCTCCTTGATGCTTAAGATGCATTTACAATTTATACAAAAACGAGCCATATGCTTGAAAAGCAGAAAAAGTAAACAATACTTATTTATGATACAAGTGCGGTAAGTTGGTTAATACAAACGAGAGGACGAAGACCATAGTCACGAGTTTATAAATACTAATTTCGCATGAATGTTATACAACGTTTTTCAACAAATTGTCGAGAAAACTCTATACCTTATTTAAGTAATTGTCACCCATCAATCCCCACTATCACCCACCAATCCCCATACCACCCTCAAATCCCTTTCAACCTCCAATCCCACTTTTCAACCTTGAATCCTTTTTCACCCTCAAATCCCCTAAACACTCTCAAATCCCCTTTTCACCCTCCAATCCCTTTTCACCATCACCCACCAAACCCTTATTATCACTCACCAATCCCTTTATCACCCTCGAATCCCTTTCACCATCTTATCCCCCTTTTCACCCTTGAATACCTTTTCATCCTCTAATCACTATTCACCCTTCAATCCCTTTTCACCCTTCAATCCCCTTTTCACCTACCAATCTCCTGTGCTCATTTAGTTTAACAACTTTCTGATTTAGTTACTCCGCCTGTCTCACTTTAACACTCAGCGCTGTTTAAATAACTTTAAGTTATCCCGAAACGCACACGCTTTTTTGAATTAGAAATAAAAAAAACGGCGCCGTGTATGGGAGCGTGCGGTAAAATGTTTTACCACACGCTCCGTTGGATGGCTCGTAATTTTGAACGTTAGAACAATTTATACAACCTCCGTAAATGCATTTTTTGAGCAAGTGTGTTAAAAAATATTATAACCTTAAATTAACTTAGAATCAGACGAAACAATAGACTTCAGCCACTTGGACATTATCGACGTAGCTACTAAATTAAGTGTTCAATCAAAATAATCTTAAAATAACACAGTACCCAGCTTGATCACAATAGATTTTATAGTGGTTTATGTTAAAGTAATTAACAGGGTGATTGATGTGTTATTAAGTCTCGAAACAACGTAATTACTGAAGCTTTAATTAGCACCTTATTAATTGCCTCCAGCCCGACTCGGGGCGTCCTATTTTTAAATCAAATTAACTAATTTGTATTGAAAGCTTTCGTATTATTCACTTTACTGTTGTGTTGAACGTGAATTGGACGATTTTATTTATACTTATTCATCAAGGTAAACCATTTTTTAATACTATTTTTAGCATTAAGAAGTAAAAATGGCTAAAAAATTATAATTTTAAACCCTTACAATAATTATATTGTAAGGATATTATAAGGAAATAATTATATTTCCCACCAATCGATATCACACAAAGACTATTAAAAATAATTATAAACCCTTACAATAATTATATTGTAAGGGTATTATAAGGAAATAATTATATTTCCCACCAATCGATATCACACAAAGACTATTAAGTTTTAATCTCACAAAATAGCCCTCCACGTGTCACTTGCTACTTACTTTCGCTACGCAGTTTCTTCTCCGTTAACACGATTTATTTATACGAGTACATATTAAATAATTGTGAATCTACACACTGTAACGTACCTTAGGGATCGTCCCATGGTTTCGACTATCATAGGTTCCATTTCACACATTTTATCATATAACATCATCGATATTCATCAGGCATCAACATATATTTTATTATGTATTCCTGGAATCACATAATTTCAAAAATATCGCACACTATTCATCATTTTGTAAATACGTATAATAATTCCATCTGTACTGAAAATCACCATTCCAGAGTGCTGGACACTTACCGGCATTTCTCTTTATTCTGTTATTTATTTGTTTTCATTTATTTTGCTCCGATTTTATCTATTTTTAGTTTATTTATTTTATTGACATTTGTGACACTTTAATGTTTTATATATGAGGCGCTCGATGGCGCAAGTGGTTAGCGCGTTCCGCTGCGATCGTTGAATTTAAGCAACTTTCGCAGTGGTCGGTCATTGGATGGGTGACCGAAAAATTTACTATCTCGAGCTCCTCCGTGCTTCGGAAGGCACGTTAAGCCGTTGGTCCCGGCTGCATCTGCAGTCGTTAGCACCCACCAACCCGCACTGGGCCCGCGTGGTGGGTCATGGCCCAATCTCCCTATTCCATCCATAGGGAAGGCCTGTGCCCCAGCAGTGGGGACATTAATAGGCTGATGATGATGATGATGAATGTTTTATATCCGTTGCCATGGCTACCCATGACACGGATACTCTCTCCAACTACGTCTATTCAACCTCCACAGACCGCCTACTTTGATTCTTTTTGGCTCGATTCGAACTGTGTCTAAATTTAAATGGTTCCGAACCTATAAAAGGCCAGGCCTCCCTGATCTTTGATTCATTTCTACGGCAAAAGTTGTCTACTCAACTTTTGATAGCTCGCTACTGAGCTCTAAATTAATAAAAGGCCTTGTACCGGGGCCGACTGCCCGGGACTCAAGAAAGACCTCAAAGCTATATAGCACCTATTGGCTCTCTAAACAACTCCTTAACCCTACTACTCTACTACTCTTCTCGTCATCCTCACGTACTCGCAACCTCATCGGTGGGACTGCCGCCTGGACTCCAGCATCTTCGGCCAGCCTCCAACTGCTTCAGCCCGTCTTCTACCGACTCCTGCCGTTCTATCAACGCCTGCCACTGGCCGATATACGCCGGCCAACCTACCAGCAGCGCCGCCAGCCACCACCAGGGCAGGCCAAGACCTGAGACGGCTGAATAGGAGCGCTTCTGCCTCCAAGGAGCGCCGTCCATCTGCCTGCAGCACGACCTACCGTTCAAGCCGCCCCTGAAGATCGCCTACGACCCACGCCCACTTCACCACTTCCACTTCACACCCCACACTTCACACACACCATACCCCTATTCTTTTTTTTGTGAAGTTATACTTCTTTAGCCGCGTTATGAAAAAATTATGAGAGTTAAATTTTAAGATGCGCGCGCATCACTGTAAAACAAAAGTAACATAATGAAGTTAGCCGCGGGCGCGTTATGAAAAAATGATGAGAGTGAAATTTCGAGATGCGCGCGCATCACTGTAACACAATAGTAACACCATGAAGTTGGCCGCGGGCGCGTTATGAATGACATCTGTTCGAAAGGTACTTTGAACGATCCACGGAGCCAACGGAGCTCCATAAGATGATCGCGTTGTCAAAAACAATGTTGGCACGCTCGTCGCCTCTGATCACTGTTTTCATATTTATAATATTTATCCACATGTTTCTAGTTTCTATATAGACACAACGTGTTTTAGTTACTTACAAGTGCTAATTACATATGGACTAATGACTTAAATTCAGTAGTGATTTTAATTGAATATTTTGAATATTTATTTAATTTTTCAAATTAAAACTGAATTTAATTGACTGTGTTAACTGTCCTTTTCCAGTCCTTTTATTATTTTATTGTAATTATTAATTATTTGCATTCAATTAAAAAATATTTTTAATGATGCTAAAGAAGTATAACTTCTCACGCGCGTACATTTTATATATTTTATAACCTCTACCTGTTTTCTTTCTTTTTATTTTGTCGCTACACGACAACACTTGAGCCCCCTCAACAAGGTACAAGAAAATAAAAAAAAATACGTGTGCCACTCGGGGACTACCGCGGTAAAGCTATTGCATAGCATTATCAATAATTATTTTATTTTATTTATGCAGTTTTTTTTAATATTAATTCAAGTTTTTCTTTGACATTAATAGATGGGGAGGCAGGCCTTATGATATTTTATTGGGCAAGCACAGCAAACAACAGCATTGCCCGGCGCCAAAAAACTTTCACAAGCTCCACAGTTTACCATCTTCAGTCCAAAAATTTTAATTTTAATTATAGAGTCTAAATAAAAGGGAGATAAGAATAAGAACAGGTGCTGGTCTAAAATAAATATACAAAATAAAAGAAAAAAAAATATAATAAAAAATACGAGTTGAACCGACGCGGTGATACGTCGAACGTTGGTCCCGTGGCAAAAATTTAACACACTGCACCGTTTCGATCGTTACTGGAAAGGCGAAAATTGTGATCATATGCACTGTTGTCAGGTTATTTTCGTTACGGAATTTCTAAATTCGGTCTCCGAGCTCAAAGCCCGCGATAAAATCTATGCAATAGCTTAAAAACTTAAGTTTCTTATTTTTCCATTCGGAAAGTAAGTCCGCAACAAGCTCAACCGCTTGGCAGAGACATTTGTTGCTTTATCTTTCTTTTCTTGTTATTACTGTATCTTTATTTTGCGAGTCCCCGATATAGATAAGAGTGGTAGAGCATCGTCTTGACACGCATTGGGAGGACTAAGGTCCGCTGAATGCGTGTCGGGTGACCGGTGCAGGGGTATTCTATCGCTTCTATTGTTAAAATTCAGGCACAGGATTCTCCACTATGAAGTAAACCACTCACCTTGACATCCTCAGTATGACCTCGTGCTGGAAGCATTACGTGTCCACGTGGTCACCCACTCAGAGTCCATATTGTGCACCAATTTCAAACACAGCTGTTCCACCAATACAAATATTTGATATACGAGACAACTTAAGCATTTCACTTATAAATATTAATGATAATCCACCGAAAACCGATATTCCGAAATATAGTCAAGCATCTTATGTGCGGTCGCGCCGCCGTGTAGTGTGAGGTAATGCGGCGGTGGCATTACCGTTGAGTCGTGGATTTGCAGTTTACCCACATAATAAGAAATACTATGCCTGAACAGGCATAGCGGATTTTCCGCTCGAATTAAGCGTCCGTCTGGGGAACATACGTCAAACCCCGCCTCCGACAGGCAGCCCGGTCCGCACCCGCTTTAGCCGATCCTGGGCTTCTCCGTTCACAGCGTCACCTGATTAGTCTCACGGACCGCCAGCTGGCCAGCTCCCGTACCTACCAGGTAAACCAACTCCCCGATCTACCCCTCACCCTCCAGGCGTAACTGCGGGGTCCAGTTATGAGTCGCCGCTTGTGGCTACGGAACCCTAAAAAGATAATAATTTTAATGAGCATGAAAGTTTAAAGTAAAATCTGCTATCATGAACCCAATTCCCTTCTTCGTGAAAAATTGAAAATCTTACTCGCTGCAGTATTTTTTTTGTGAATCCATACTTGATTGTATACTAATAGGTATGTACTTTAAATAAGAAGTAACGGGTGTATATCTTAGTCTCTCTGTTAAATTTTCTGAATCTGAATTCTGATTCAATATCGATGATTCTTTTTGTCCAAATGAAGTGGTTTTCGAGTAAGACATACTAATTTTAGAAATAAAAATTAAACTTGTAGCAGGTAAAATAAGGAATTGATGAAATGGGAAATACCACCATCCTGGTATCCGTTAAACCAATAAGTAAGCTGTAGATGTAGCTGACTCGCCTGTTCTGATGGAATTCCAGTAGCTCAAATGAAATATAACATTTTCATTTTGTTACCTACCCAAGTTTGTCAAGATACAATATCGACTTATTTTCCATTTTCTTTTTTCGTAACCCTTTCGTTCCCTTAGAGCGAGTTCTTTCAAAGTGCAAAATGAACTGTTAGATTTACACGTCACATCGTATTCGAGCACATTTCATATCTAAATAGCAAGGTTGTGTAGCTCTGTAAAAGTGTTTAAGTACCAGAATATTGCGTGTTCGAAATAAAGTTACCCACCAGAGCCTAGAATAAATCAAAGAACATAAAAAATTCAATAAAGGAAATTCTTTGCATTAACCTTTGATAGAAATGTACACGAAATATTGGAGCTGAATTGATTTGTTTCAATACACACACAATGGCGCGATTACTCTAAGTCGTTAGCCGGAATATAATATAGATATAGAGAATCTCACAGAAACCTTTTCTGGGATGAAATCCTATATCCTATGTCTTAATCCAGGTCATAAACTATTTGCGCACCTTTCAAACTAATTCGTTCAGTAGTTTTTGTGTGAATGAGTAACAAACATACAAACTTTCACATTTATAATATTAGTAGGATAGGATTAGTATGATGGATACAGACTCTCTCTTCTCTCCTCCTCCTAATTTTTAAAGTCAGTTGAAAATATGGAAAATCTTGCCTTGCAGCCTATGGCTACAGAAAATCCGACACGGCCGTCGGGGCCGCGGTAGCATAATGGTCAGTGCATTCGCCCGGATAGGGAAGGGTGCGAGCTCGATTCCCATCTGCTGCCTGGTCCGCGTGGATTTTTGTCTAGTAAACTTTTCTTTAGATTTATACATCTAGGCATTAAACGCAACCTTGTGTAGGCCTTTAGTTAAATTAATTATTGTTAACCAATATGGTCGATCAATACATGTTTTCAGGTTTTGATGTCATCTTTCATTTGACGATACTGTGTGAAATAAAACAGGGAGAAAAAAGAGCCCCTGCAGAGTTTCTCTCCGATTCTTCTCAATACAAGGAGGAGGACACTTGCCGTATAGGGAAGGGTGCGGGCTCGATTCCCGTCTGCTGCCTGGTCCGCGTGCATTTTTTTATGGTTTATTTTCTAGTAAACTTTTCTTTAGATTTATACATCTAGCAGTTAAATGCTTAAAAAATAAAAAAAAACATAAATATGGAAAACTTATTAATTCCTTTTGTTTCTTATGTTCAAACATTCTTGTGAGAACAGAGCCTATAAAAGATACAGAACAGTGTGTGAAGTGAATCTTCTTTTCGGACGGGGTGTAAATGGAAAAATCCTATGGAAAAGATGCAACGGAAATACGTGACGAGCGTCACACGACTATAATATATGTGTGTTTGTGTGGGATTGTTTGGGAGGTAACTCTTCGAATACTGAAACGATACGAACGTCACGGGCGTCACACGCGACAAAATATCTATATATATGTTACCGGCCAAACCCGATTTCAGGACAAACTAGTTTTGCCTAGGCTAAACTAGGTCTTCCTATACGCGACAGGATTAACTAGTATAGCCTAGTCCAAACTAATTTGTCCTAAGCCCGATAGGTTAAACCAGTTTAGCCTAGGCCAAAGTAGTTGATCTTGATATAAATACGCATACTCTAGGATAAACTAGTATGGCCTAGTCTAGCGCCGCGATCTGATCGCGGCGCTCGGCGTAGGAGGCCTCACGCTACCAAGTATGGTAAGAGCCATGCTTGGTAGCGAGAGAGCCTGGAGGGTTGCCGCCTCCTTCTGCGAATCGGTGATGACGCAGAAGGAGGCAGCGGAGAGGGAGCGGGAGGAGGACGCTCTAGCCGCCCCTCTCCGGCGTAGACGGGTGGGCCGAAGAAGGCAGGCAGCGGTGACTGCCGGTCTTCGACGGCCGCTCCGGCATAGGCCACCACGTCTGGGGACTGCCTAGTACCCTAGCGCAGTCCCCCTGAGGCGCGTCGCCCGGTCCACTCGTTGGGCCGGGCCTGCCCGGGGGCGTGCTCGGAGATGTGGCGCACGCAGGTGCGTCGGCCCCGAGACACCCCCATATGGGCGTAGGAGGGTACCGGGGGGTTTTAGTGGAGTAGGATCAGTGTGGCCTTCCGCACTGGTCCTGCTTGAGTAGGGTCGGCACTGTTTTCCGTGCCGGCGAGTCCCACACACGCCGTGCGCCTAGTCAGCGTCACGGTATGGTGCGTAACTGCATTTCCCCTCGTCACAAAAAAAAAAAGAGTATGGCCTAGTTTAATCATTATAGTATATTTAGAAAGTCAAAATAAATAGATAAAGTGAATAAAATACTCCGTAATTGGAAAAATAATATTTTTTATTAAAACGATAATGATTCATCGTTAAAAGTTTTGGATAATTAGTAATAAAAACAATCATACTATAACAAATAATATGTGTTTTTTTAATAGAAGCAATAATAATATCTCAATTATTAAAATTGTTATTTATTTTTACAAGGTGTGCTTTGGTGCCACTTAGAATTGCAGAGTATCATTGTCTTCTTGCCTTCTTGAATTGCCGAGTATCAGTGCTATCATTGGCAACTGTTTGTGGAACAGTTTTTGTTGCAGCTGCATCTATACACACTCCCTCCACTTTCTTCCAGCGTTCTTTTTACATGACGCAACCTGTACAAGTCCTGACATATTTGTTCAATTACTTTCGACTCTGCTAAATTTGTTTAGACTAGGCCGTACTAGTTTATCCTAGAGTGTACGTATTTATATCAGGATCAACTAGTTTGGCCTAGGCTAAACTGGTTTATCCTATCGGGCTTAGGACAAATTAGTTTGGACTAGGCTATACTAATTAATCCTATTGCGCATAGGAAGAACTAGTTTAGCCTAGGCAAAACTAGTTTGTCCTGAAATCGGGTTTGGCTGGTAACATATACATATACATGCGTGCGCTGCTCCATT
Organism: Chilo suppressalis; assembly: GCA_902850365.2. NCBI lineage: Eukaryota > Metazoa > Arthropoda > Insecta > Lepidoptera > Crambidae > Chilo > Chilo suppressalis. Next base: position 24,398,963 of record OU963901.1, on the reverse strand, counting down.
CCCCTATGCCTTTTGTACCACCTAATATAAGGTTATTTAAAAAAGAAGTTGTACTACAGATGTGTGGTCCATGCACACAATTTTTTTATTGTATGGATAGGTAACATTAAACTTTTAAAGAACAATACCCAAGAGTCAGATTACTACCTCGTATTCTTGTAGTCGTAAAATTTCATTTCAAGACTCCTCCGCATGGCTTGTGTTCCATTCCGTTCAAAGTTTAAATTCAATATGAGTCGTTCGTACCTATTTTAAAATTCATCGTTTGTTCTGAACACAACTCAATAAAACGTGTTCGCCGGTGCTAGTACTGTATGTACCTCGCTGGTAAGAAATAAATAAGTAGATTGCGATAAAACAGAGTGAAAATTACAGGGGTTTTATAAACGTGTTACGTGTTAAAATGGCGACGGCAACGGCAGATGTAGGTATGAAACTTTTACTCGTTATACAGTAGTTATAAGGTAAGCACAAACACTAAGATTACTTGATACATATAAATTTATACTATATGTATGCATTTGGTTAAATTAGACAACCAATTGGGAATCCTAATCCAATGAGAGCTGAAGTCCAACTTTGTCAAGTCATTGAACGCAACCTTGACTCCTTTAGTTAAATTAGAAATTGTTAACTAATATGGTCAATATATGTTTTCAGGTTTTGATGTCACCTTTCATTTGACGATACTGTATGGAATAAAACAGGGAGAAAAAAAAAATGGTTGCCTGTAAAGTCGGTTTTACGGGCGAAGATTTTACGTGACAACGTCTTTTTCTCGGTAGAATATTTATTGATATGAATATAATTAAATTGCACAATAGGAACAAGGAATTGAATGAAAATAAGAATTGCACAAATTTTAACTATAGAAATATATTTTGTTTACTAAAACATTGTACATGTAAACTTAAACTTAACACGAGAGACTCATCGTAACGTTACCGAGCGTTACACTTTTTCATAAGTGACTCCCAGCCGCAACCTAATTTAAGACGTTGTCACGTCAAAACTGAACTAAATTTGAACCGCATGGCTGAGTCTTTAGCAGGTTGACTTTCAATACTCCATTATGTTAAACGTTGAGCGGTTCTATTTTAATGAACTTTATTTTTTTACACTTGAATGCGTTTGACCACAATCGCACCTGATGTTAAGCAACAATGTGGTCTAAGCTAGAACATGAAAAATTTAATTTATGCTTATTTACTCTTGCCTTGAAGATAGGTACTTATATTTAGATGTATCGGGGAATACAGACGCAGGAAGGCATATTTCATTCATTTGCGGTTCGCATGCTAAAGGGGGATGCAAGTCGTGAGGTGCGTGGAGAGAGATATGACAATCACGTACGGGTGAAGAACCTGTCTACGTCTCGTCATCCGACAGTAAACTAACTATCAGCTGAGGCATCAAATTACATTATATTAATTTATGTTATTAGCGGCATTGTTACCATGTACCTTGTCTTTAGCAAGTTTCCGATATTTTGGCACTGTTGCAAGCGCCAGGTCAAGTGCGGGTAGGCTGTTATCGGCAGACATATCAGTCTACCCTCCGATGAAGTCTTTTATTGCGTTCGATACCCGTACCACAAAGTACATGGTAACGATCTCGTAAATAACATAAATTACTATAATGTTAGTGACCATGGAAGTTTAAAGCAATATATCAAATTAGATGCCGCCATTAAATGAACGGCTTAGGCGTCCAATAGGTTACTATTTTAACCAGGTGACTCTAACATTATATAAGATTCGATCAACCAAAAGACATTTTTCTTATATATATATATATATATATATGGGGCTTATACGGGCGCTAACAGAAGCTAAGACTCATAACTAACTTACATTGATTAACAAAATCTTATCACCAAGAAATTTATTATTTCCTTATGTTATCAGTAAAAAATTTGTAATATGCAGTACGAAAAATTGTTCTGTTTTAAGGATACAAACACGATTTCAATAGTCGAAGTTAAAAAAATAAATAAATAAACCAGTATAAAAATATCGGCCAGCGAATTGCTCTTGCAGCGGAATCGTTTATGCCGTCTCGGAATGCACTACGGCGCTGAGAATCGAACGCAAACATTGTGCGGACTGCACTATAAACTCCGTCTTGAACTAGTATTTTAACAATGCACAATGGATCTAATACCTGGGTCGGTCGGTTTGTTGATACAAACTTGATCGATTTTTACAGTCAATATTTTTCAAAAGGAAAGCAAAAGGAATAATTTTAATGTTTTTGATCGGTTCCCAGTTTTTATCCTCCTCCACTTTTTATGAGAATTCGAATAGTTAACGAGTGCGAAATGTCAATGTCAAATTTTGTATGGAAACTTGAACAGAAGCGTCACAAAGTACGTAACGAGAACTAAAAATCAGAACAGATTTGACAATGACATTTCGGACTCGCAAACGTTATGAATTCGATATTGGTTCGTGCTAAGGGTACTGATAAAGCTTTAGAACAGTACTTATGTTTAAATCAGAATTAATCCTGTATTGTTAAGTTAACCAAGTAATACAATATATTATCAAGAAACACGAGCTTCCGAATCGAGAACTAAGACGAAAGACCGGGACAGCGTTAACTTTACTAATAATGGCTGTTAGAGGGTTAGCTCAGCTATTAACAGCTCGTAAGAGGCAGTGTGCTTACCACAACAATTAGGCACGGGCAGAATGACCAAGTTTAGGCTTGCTGTACACAAGAATGTCGTTGTAAGCTCTAGCAAACCTGGTACAAATGCCTTCTTAAGTCTACTTGTTTCTTTATTATTTTTATACAGAGCACAGCAAGTTATTCGTTTTGTCTGCTAGGAGTGACTAGTGTCCACACTATACTCCCTCAGGTTCAAATGGTCTAGAGACTCCAGACGAAGAGGAGACTCCCACCGAGAGGAGATGCCAGCAGCCTGCAATACACCTTTTTTTTTTTTTTTTTCGTTTTTTTTTGTGACGAGGGGAAATGCAGTTACGCACCATACCGTGACGCTGACTAGGCGCACGGCGTGTGTGGGACTCGCCGGCACGGGAAACAGTGCCGACCCTACTCAAGCAGGACCAGTGCGGAAGGCCACACTGATCCTACTCCACTAAAACCCCCCGGTACCCTCCTACGCCCATATGGGGGCGTCTCGGGGCCGACGCACCTGCGTGCGCCACATCTCCGAGCACGCCCCCGGGCAGGCCCGGCCCAACGAGTGGACCGGGTGACGCGCCTCAGGGGGACTGCGCTAGGGTACTAGGCAGTCCCCAGACGTGGTGGCCTATGCCGGAGCGGCACCTAGGACGCGCGGCTGGTCAGGCCGCGCCCAGACCACCTTAGGGCCGTCGAAGACCGGCAGTCACCGCTGCCTGCCTTCTTCGGCCCACCCGTCTACGCCGGAGAGGGGCGGCTAGAGCGTCCTCCTCCCGCTCCCTCTCCGCTGCCTCCTTCTGCGTCATCACCGATTCGCAGAAGGAGGCGGCAACCCTCCAGGCTCTCTCGCTACCAAGCATGGCTCTTACCATACTTGGTAGCGTGAGGCCTCCTACGGCGCTCATTTCGCCAGGCCGGGCACACGATCAACGTGTGCTCGGCCGTGTCATCGGGAGAGGCGCAGTGATGACACCGCGGCGTCTCCTCCCGACGGGCGACTCGGTGCAGGTAGTGACCGAAGCACCCATGTCCGGTCAGTACCTGCACCAGGCGGTAGGTGAGGGTGCCCCGCTGGCGCCCTACCCACTCCTCCAACACCGGACGAATCGCCTCGATCGTCCGGTGGTCAGCGGCTGGGTTGGCGAGTGCCTCCACCCATCGGCGCAGAGCCTCCCTCTGCGCCTCGGTGCGGACCCGTTCTATCTCCTCTAGAACGGGTCGCTCGCCCCGCTCTCTCGCCGCGACCCGGTGTTGATGCACCTGGGACAGTACCAGGGCATCAATCTCCCACGGGAGCGTGCCTGCTAGGACGCAGGCAGCCCCGTGGCTGACCGTGCGGTAAGCCCGCACGGCCCGGGTCGCGATGACCCTCTGCGATCTTCGCAGGAGGGCCCTCGTGCGGGACGAGAGGCACTCCGCCCAGACCGGGGCTCCGTACAGCGCCATCGACTTTATCACGGAGTGATAAAGCCGACGGCACTTCGCCTTCGGCCCCCCCCATTGGGGAGGAGACGACCGAGTCCGGCTGCGACGCCGCACAGCCGGGGAGCGAGGAGCCTGAAGTGCTCCTCCCAGCTCCATCGGGGGTCTAGGGTCAGGCCGAGATACTTGAGATACATCTCGACCGGAACCCACACCCCCTCTACCCGGGCACGAAGCCCCGGCGGGGTCCTGCATCTGGGACCGTGGAAGGCCATGGCCCTCGTCTTTTCGAGGGCCACTTCCAGTCCCAGGAGGCGGATGCGTCGAACGACCATGGAGGTGCCGACCGACGCAAGGTGGACCGCCTCCTCCCACTCCTTCGCTCTCGCCGCTACAAGGGTGTCGTCCGCAAAGCAGACGACATCCATGCGCGGCAGGAGCTCACCCCGCAGGACCCAGTTGTACCCCAGGTTCCATAGGAGGGGACCTAATACGGAACCCTGGGGTACGCCTGCCTTCACTGGCCACGACTGGACGCGGCCCTCCGCATCCTCGTACAGGACTGACCTGTCTCGCAGGTAGTCCCGGACGAGGGCGCGGAGGTAGAGTGGCACTCGGTGGAACTCGAGCGCCGCCTCTATGCACTCGTGGGGGATGGTGTTGAACGCGTTCGCGATGTCCAAGGACACCGCGATCACCACCTCCCCCCGAGCTGTGGCCGCCTCAGTCCACCTCTTGAGACGGCCAACCGCGTCCATCGTGGACCGGCCGGTTCGGAAGCCGTACTGGCATTCCGCCAGGTCCAGCCCCTCACCTTCGATATGCTCGATGATCCGGGAGGCGAGAATCTTCTCAAAAGCCTTCCCGGACTCATCGAGCAACACCACCGGCCGGTAGCCCGCTGGGGAGTCTGCCGGGCGGCCTTCCTTGCGGAGAAGGCAGAGCCGCCCCACTCTCCAGCGCCTGGGAAAGCGACCCGTTGCGATGCATGTATCTAGCACCGCGCGGAATCGCTCTCCCAGGGGGCCTAAGGCAATGGCCATTACCTTGGCCGGGGCCCCGTCCGGCCCCGGAGCTTTATTGCGGCTCCGGAGCCGGTCCCTCACCGTGTCGAGTTCTGCATCAGACACGGGGGAGCCAGCGGTCCACGCCCCCGGAGCAGAACCGGGAGGCATCCTGGGGGGTTCGAAGGGCCCAGGGTCTGGGAAAAGTGTCCCCAGCACCCTTCTCAGCAGCGCGGGCTCCATATCGGACGTGGAGGGGGCCGCCGAAGCGAACTTCCCCCTCACCGTCCGGTACGGCCTGCCCCAGGGGTCGCTGTCCTGGATGGCCAGAAATTCATCCCAGGCAGCGACCTTGGCCCTGCAGATGGCAGTACGCAGGGCCGTGTGGGCCTCGTTGTACGCCCGGCGGAGGACCTCCTCTTCGCCAGGCGCTCGTCTCAAAATGGGCCCTGCTGCGGTTGGGGAAGAAGTAGGTGGACACCACCATCACCTCTCCCCATCGTGCTGCCACATACCCCTCCCCCCTCTCCACCAGCACCGGGGAAGGGCCCGCACTTGCCGCCACGATGGCAGCGGATCCATCCGCAGCCCCCATCCACTTGTCAGACGGGGGGATACGGTACGGCTCGGAGACCATCGCAAGGTCGACCCCCCACTCCGCCATCGTCTGGCACAGGAGATCCTGCGCCCCGGCGGAGTGGTTGAGGTTGGCCTGGAGCAATTTCCCCAATGTCCTACTGGGCATCGTTGACGGACATTGGGGTCACTGCTGGGGTCGCCTCTGGCGTGGCGCGGGGGGCCGCCTCTGGTGCGGCACCAGGAGCCGCTGCCGGTTTCGGCAGGCGGCCCTTGACGGGAGGGGGCTTGCAACTGGCGCCCGCCATTCGGTGCCCGGCTGGCAGGCCCCTGTCGGCACACAACGCGCAGTTCGGTGGGGCCTTGCAGGCCTTGGCTACGTGCCCCTCTTTGCCGCAGCGATAACAAAGGCCGCTGCGATCCTTGTTGGAGGGGCACATGGCTCCCGGGTGCCCCAGTGCCAGGCACCTGTGGCATCTCATGGGGCGTGGCTCCAGGAGCCGGACCGTCGCCGCGCTCCATCCCACCTCCAGCCTCCCATCTTTCACCAGCCTGCCCACGGCTTCCACTGGGCAGGAGGCGATGGCGGAGCCAATCCCCCTGACGCCGGCGGATATTGCCCCCACCCTGATGGTTTCGGGGGGGCAGCCGGCTTTTTGGGCCAGGGCCGCGCGGACTTCCTCGGGTGTCACGGTGTCATTGAGACCCGACACCCGGATATCCGCCGATTTTGTAGGGCGGGTCACCTTGGCGGCCTCGCCAAGGGCCTCACCCACCTTGGCCGCCAATGCATCGGCCTGGGCAGTCATCGTTCCGGACGGGAGCTCTATGATTCTCGCTCCCGTCACCGTCGTCCGGAACTTCGACGGGCCGATGCCCAGCTCCTCCATGTTTACGGACGCCTTGGCTTTGGCCAGGGCGTCCTTATAGGTGGCTCCGCCAGCCACCGCCTCCGGCTTGAGAGCCACCACCACCGCCAAGGTCTTGGGCGGCTTGGGTATTTTAGGGCGGCTTGGGTATTTTAGGGCCCTTGGCGGCCTTCTTTGTCTTCGGGCCCGCCGTCGTGGGCGCCGATTGGGCCGTGGGCTTAGCCTTTTTTGGCTTCTTAGCCACGGTGACCCAGGCCCCTGCTGCTGGTGGTGCCGTCTCAGGCAGCGGCTGTGGTGCTGCCGTCATAGGCTCCTCCCTCCTTGCCGCAGGCGGAGCAGCAGCCGAGGGGCCTCCCTTCGCCTTTGCCGCCTTCTTCGCCGCCTTCGTCGCCTTCGCCCGGGCCTTTTTGGGCATGTTGGCGGCCGGGAGCAGCGTTGTTGTTGCTGCTGGCGGTTGCGCCGGTCCTTTGCGGCGCCACTCTCCTGCCTTAGAAAAGTCCCTCCGCAGGGCTGTAAGCTCCTTGAGGACCTTACTTAACTCGCCCTGCAGGCGCTTGTTATCGGCCTGCAGGCGACGTATCTCCTCCGCCGCGTCCTTAGTCGCCAGGGCGCGAACCACCTTCATGAGGGAACCTGCGTCGTTTCGGATCTTCCGGCTGCAGGTCCCCTTTAGATTCTTGGCCCTCCTGGCCACCTTGGTCACCTCGTTTGCCTTCTTTGAGGCCTCCTCCACCAAGTCCTGCACAGACATACTCCTCGTCACAGCGTCCATCTCGCCCTCGGCGTCCGTGAAGGTCTCCGTTAAGGTATCGGACGAGCCTGAGTCTGAGCCGAGCTCCCTCGCTTCTCTCTTGGCCTGCGACAAGCCGACGCTGTGCTTCTTGGCACCTCCACCTCTTCTGCCCCCTCTCGACCGGGCCACTTTAGGCTCGGGTGCCGTCCCCGATCCCGCAGCCTTGCGGAAGCTCGCCGCCACGCTCTTTCTCTTGCGGCTTGTCACCGAGCCGGCCAAAGATTCGGCCGCCGACTCTGCTCCCGTGTCCATATTTTGATCTATCGCAGATCCGCTCGCTTCCTTCTCGAGGACCAGGATCAGAGACCCATCCTTTTTCGAGGGACCAGCCTGGCTTCTCGTCACCCTTCCCTCTCCAGGTTCTGGAGGAAACTCCTGACGCCTCGCGTCCTCGACGCCCTTTCCTTCTTTCTCCCTTTCTGGCCTATCCAGGCCCTCTCTCCTTTCCTCACAACTTCCACCTTCCACGTCTTTACATTTTTGGGTTTTTAATTTGTTCAACATCATAACTAATCCCACGAGTATGGGGGAAATATATGGTCCACCCAGGCAGTGCCCCCTGTGCCTGGGTAACCCTAATACTCCCGGGGCGGCGGGTGGTGCCCCGGGGTGGGAAGCGCTAGTCGGTGGACTTCCCCAGCCCACCACCATAAGGCGCCTGATACCACGCTTACACTTGAATACCAGTTAACGGGTAATCCCGACGCTTTGGGGTTTTTTTAACGAGGTATGCTCCTCTCAGGGATGGCCAACAAAGGCAGTCCCCACTGGTCCTGTGTGGTGCCGCTAGACGTGACAACGACACACACACCAAGCTTCCGGCATACGGTCTGCCAGCCCAGTTCTGTTCTTGGGTAGCTGACTTCCTGCATGAGCGTAGAATTCGTGTCCTTACGGATGGTAGCAGTTCGCGGTTCATGTCAGTGAATGCCGGCGTTCCCCAGGGCTCCGTCCTATCCCCCACTCTCTTTCTGCTGCATATCAATGACTTGATTCCTCTTGGGAATATTCATTGCTATGCAGACGATAGTACAGTGCATGCGGGGTATCTCGGACAAGCAGCGGCTGGGCAGGCAGTAACCAGGGAGAAACGGGAAAATCTTGTCATTGAACTCAATCAGGCTTTGGACCACATTTCCGAATGGGGTACCAGGAACTTGGTTGGGTTCAATGCCAAGAAAACTCAGGCTTGCGCTTTCACGGCAAAAACATCGCCATTCCTTCCCCTTCCATCTCTTCAGGGCACAACACTACCGCTGCAGAGCAACATTTCCATGCTCGGTATGGAAGTTCGCTCAGACCTGAATCCAAAGGACTACATCGAAACCGTGATCAAAACAGCTTCACGCAAACTCGGAGTCCTGAACAAGGTGCGGCGTTTTTTCACGCCCGATCAACTGTGCTTGTTGTACAAAACGCAAGTGCGGTCCTGCGTGGAATATTGCTCGCACCTCTAGGATGGCTCCGCCAAGTACTTGCTCGATGCTTTGGATAGGTTACAGCGGCGCGCGATCCGCATCATAGGCGATGAGGAGGTGACTAAACACCTTGAGCCTCTTCAATTACGCCGTGACGTGGCGTCACTAAGCGCGTTCTATCGTTTGTACCACGGCGAGTGTTCTGAGGAGTTATTCTCTCTTATCCCACCTTCCCCTTTCCTTCAGAGGACCACGCGCGCTGGCCTACGTTGTCACCGTCTTACTGTGGCCACAATTCCAACGCGTACAAAGAAATTTGGTGACTCATTTCTTTGTCGCACTATCCGTAAATGGAATGCTCTGCCCGCTCACGTGTTCCCTCCCTCTTACAACCTGGGATTCTTTAAAAGAGGCGTGAAGAAGCAACATGCAGGCCGGCAGGGTGAGGATGGCTGGTGTGGCAGGTAGAACTGCTGTATCAGCTATCTTCGCTTCTGGACTTCACCTTCACTTAACATCAGGTGGGGTGGAGTCATTTGTCGGACCTAACTATAAAAAAAAAAAAAAAACACACAGGTCTCCAGCTCGCCCGACGGTAGGCCGAAACCCATCCCCAGTGACCACACTCGTGGCCACGGGGCCGCCGCGCACGCGGACCTTGGAGGTCCGCAAACCACGCCGTCAAAACGGCCGCTGGGCCAGCCAATTAAGGCAAGCCCCGCCAACCGAGCAGTTACGCCCGGGTGTGGCATCGCCACGTGGGACCGGAGTCCCCGCGGAACACTGTCCGCCGACAAGGCCACTGATCGGCTGCCGCTACCCGGGATGCCCAGGACGCCAGCCGATCCCCTCAGGGTGATTTTTTATAGAGGTTTTCTTCCTCGCGACCACTGCCCTCCGAAGAGAGTGGCAGCCCTCGGCTCCGCACAAGTGCGGGGTTGCGAGCTCTCCCCCAACTCGGCTGCCGCTACCCGGGATGCCCAGGACGCCAGCCGAGATCCCCAACGGGTAATTTTTTAGAGAGGTTTTCTTTCTCGCGGCCCCCACCCTCCGAAGAGACTAGCGGCCCTCGGCCCCGCACCACGTACGGGGTTACGAGATTGTCGGCTATTAGACACCTCCGTAACAGCACCCTCAGTGGGAGACATTACGTAGGCGCCCAGGATGCACCGTCCCGGACCCATTTCCGTTCCCCTATCATAACTGACCAGGGACAGGAAATGGACCGGGCACACGAGGAGGTTTCCGACGTAGCACCCCGCCTGCAATACACCTAGAAGCACTTGCCAATTCCCGGCTAGAGGTCCCCCGAACCCGGTGACGCAGTAAAGGTCATCTGCAACCAACAGTACACACACTCAAAAAAGGGTGTCCACTCGCAAAGCTAGCCGACGCGGCAAAAATATATGTATACCGCACTGGCCATCCTAGCCCGCCTATATCACTTTTTGCTTACGCGATATCTTTTATTGATAATATGATAATGTTCACTGGGTAAGATTTAAGATTGAATACTAAATAGTCATTAGTTTTTTTATGGCAGCACGTGTTTTAGCAGGCCCTTCATTCGAGCAAAACTAATCTATCATATTCACCAAATTCCCCCGAAATGGGTATACCAATACCACGACAAGATTTTCATTGTACGCCGTGCAATAGGTACCTACTTAAGCCTGAGCGAGCCGCATCTGAGCTATTAGCCGGCATGCAGTAGCTGTGCAGTGGAGTGCAAAGTACTGGAATACCGGCAAATTGCCGTCGGCGACGTACGCACTTAGTGCCGCGAGGCTGATTACAAAATCAGTAGGGTGGTTTTATTGCAACGGGCATATTCTGATTATGATAGAGTTTTTGGAAATTATTTACAGGATGATAGAATATACTTTTTCTTGGAACGAAATTCCTTTCCGCTAGGCAGCCGGGTGGGTGGTGGTGTGGATTTGGTTGAAAGTTTTGTTTAATAGTTTGATGAAATAGGGTTTGATTGGGCCATGGCTCACCACGCCGGCTCAATGTGGTTTGATGAGTAGGATGTTGTTTTGGATGAAATACGGAAATTGGATCATGACCCGTGGCGCGGGCTTAGTGCAGATTGGTGGGTGGTAAATATATTTTATGCAGTAGCGAGATTGGGTCACGACTCGCCGCGTGGGCCCCGTGCGGATTGGTGGGTGGTCAATTTTTTTTCTGGTTTCAAGTTCCTTTTCGGACGGTATTGCCGATGCGGGCGAAAAAAATGTAAGATTTTTCCGTCACAATCTAGCGTGGCAGCTAGATGGGCGGCCACTGGCGGCTGCCGCTGTGGACTTGGTTTAAAGTTTTGGACCGGGATCGATGAGTTATGGATCGAAAGTCGCGAGTGATGGACCAGGAGCGGTGAGTGAAGGATCGGAAGCGGGGATGATAGACTAGAAGTGGTAAGTGATGGACCGGGGGCGGGTGGTTATAGACTTTGCGTCGACGTAGGTCATGACTCGCCACGCGGGCTAAGTGCGGATTAATGGATGGTATAAATATTTTTTTACGTTGGTTTTGAACCTTAACATATGGTTGAAATAACAGTCTAAGAAAGTACTACTGACCAAAGTTTTCGAGCGCTTAATGTCAAGATGCCTGTTATGTGTTAGGAGGAGCAAAGCAATCGACCTGACATACTTAGTCATGCTTCAGGATACTTTACAAAAATTTATTTATTATACCTTTCCTTGACTAGATCGGGTTTGTAATATATTTTTCTATATTATTAAAGAAAAACAACCTTGTCAGCCAAAAGGAAAAATCTAATATATTTCATAAAACAAAATCATAAACAAACATAAAGAATATACAAAATCATGGACAAAATATTATCAAAAAGAAGTGTGCATTCGCCCACAATACCTGATACAAGAAAAATATTCTATATCGAAGAATCCTGAATTGGTTACACTGATTTTGGATACACAAGTATTTAAAACAATTAGAAAAATCCATAACTTTTTCTAAAACAAATGATGAACGTGATCAATCCTTCTGTAATTTTTATTTCAAAATAGTTCTTGTTATTCTGCAAATAGAAGAAAACTGTGCAGCATTGTAACATTCACAGTGTAGACTGCAATAGCGAACAAACATTGATTATGCGTCAAAAGTTCCCCATTTAAACGCGAGAGCTAACAGGAACCACTCAATATTTACACGTGAAGTTGGTCCCAACAGGAAACAATTCCCGACCAGTTGGATATATATATATGTGGAACAAAACCTCTCGCACGGCATACGTATGTATTCCTGTCAGTAAAAAGTTGCGTGCAGTGTTTCAGCTTGCAGTTCAGGTTTTTTTAAAGCAGTTAGCTAGGAAATTTGCATAGGAAACTATTTTTTCCACGCAGACGATGTCGCGTGCACCCACTAGTCACTAAGAAGCTGATGATGATAAAACCAGATTTTTATTTTTGAGTGTGTATGCTATTGGTCGCAGATGTCCTAAGGGACTGGTAGAGAATGCTTTATGGCATTATGTCCGCCATTTGCTGTGTTATGTTGCAATAAAGTTTAAATAAATAAAACAAATAAATAAACCTCAAGCCGAGAATTAGCGAGTGCCCCTAGAGGTATTCCAGGCGGATGGCATCTCCCCCCGGGGGGAGTCTCCTCTCCGTCCGGAGTCTGTAGGCCACTCGAATAACCACACGATTCCTAAAGCTGATCGTACGGTAATAGGCTGCAGCCACAGTTTCCGACTAGGAGGAATAGTCAAATTGTTTGTTTATTTCCAGTTTGCTTTAGATTTCAAAATCTAGCAGTTCAATGCATAAAACTATTTAAACTACAATTGCTATTTCTTCTTTTAAATGTTTAATACTTGTAAAGGTATTTCGTTTGACTTTTTGGGTTACCTACAATGCGAAGAGATGGCGCTGCCTCGCAGCCTAAGAAATACTAGAGAAAATTCTACACGGCCGCGGTAGCATAATTGGTCAGTGCATCCGCCCGGATTTCAGAGGGTGCGGGTTCGAGTCCCGTAGATTTTTTTCAATAAATTTTCTTTAGATTTAAACATCTAGCAGTTCAGCACTTAAAATAAAATATAATAAACAAAACTTATAAGTTTCAATAATTTTGAAAATCATAGTATGCTATAATTAAAGGTAGCTTTTTGATATACAGATAAAGACATAGGATACTTTTTATCTCTGAAAAGTTTTAGGTTCAGAATATAAACCTACTATATTTTTTTTATATTATAAATGTGAAAGTTTGTATATTTGTTACTCAATCACGCAAAAACTACTGCATGGATTTGGATGAAATTTAGTACAAACATAGTTTATTACCTGGATTGAGATATAGAATAATTTTTATTAAAAAAACGACGGGTTGCACTCCGGGACTGCCGGCAGAAGTGAAAACTTGAATATTAACGTTGTGCATTTTTGATATTTTGGAACGGTTAGGGAATAATTTTGCACGAATTTCTTTAATTATCAGTATAAAAGTACTATCAATTATGTGGTAGAATACAATATTTTGCGCTATCGTACACAAACATGACAATTTATATAACATTAAAAAAAATCTCTCTCAGAATTTCTCATTTAAGCGCACCTAGCGACCTCTATTGTAAAGAAAACGCATTTTCTTCGTAATAAAGCTGCCACCTGGACCTCTAGATACAGAATTATTATTATAATACGATAAATTCAATATATTGGAAGAATTATATTACTTCCAATATATTGAAAGTCAACAACCTTTCCAATTTTATTGTTTTCGTCTTACGAATTTTCGATTGTCAAGTGTCTGGATGCGATCAGGCCACGTGTCATGACGTGAGTTTAACAGTTTTCACCCATTACAAAAAAGTGTACAACGCCGCTAAAGAAGTTTTCACTTTAATATCATAATAATCATAATCAAAATCATTTATTCAGTTTAGGCTGTTACAAGCACTCATGAATGTCTAGAAGCTACGCCATCGGTTCGTAAATCTACGACGGGAGACCTTGTACTGAGAAGAACCGGCAAGAAACTCAGCAAGGGCTGTTTTTTTCTCCCTGTTTTATTATTTACAGAGTCATCAAATTGAAAAATGACTTCAGAGTTGATTCATGAAGTCACTTTTCATTATATAATTATTAAATATACATTAATTGTTTACCTGCATTTTGATTGCTGTGTCATACAGTTTAAATACAAATAGTGTTATATATATTAAGTGTGACTAAACATTAACTTCAATATTAAGGAAGTTAGGGCAGATTCATCTCTGCTGGCAGCACCCGTTCACGAGCATGACGCATGAACCAGCCATCGCTTCACTCAACCATATTTTAGGGAACGTAACGACCCGCCTCACACAACACCGCCGAAGAGAGTATTATGAGAGCATGACTACCCATAACTACCCATACTAACTGCAACATATTTACTTAAATTAAGGTCATTTACCTGTAGGACACCACAAACAATTACAAAAACAAAGCAAAGGAGAAATCACGACCACGCCGTTTTGTCAATCAAATATTCTTAAACAGTCTGATAATCTTCCTTAAGTTATCAACTTTATGTACAGCTTTCAATTTAATTATAGTATTGTCAACACATAATGAAGAATAATTTAAATCATATAGAAATACCCGTTGGAATGGTTGGAACAGTTCGTTTCCAAGCAATTTTGTCTGTAATACAACCAGACACTTTATAATATGCTTTCTTAAGTAGTGATTTTTTAATGGTCGATTTAAATTTAGTCATGCTTAACTCTTAAATATTGCTTGGAACTTTATTGTAAAAGCGAACACTAAGACCTCTAAACGAATTATTGATTTTGTGGAGCCTAGTAGCAGGTAAAGTTAAGTTATTTTTATTTCTAGTATTATGTGTATGTATTTCACTATGTTTAGTAAACAAATTAATTTTTTTTTACAAATACTAAGTTGTCATATATGTATTGTGCTGCAACTGTCAATATACCTATTTCTTTAAACTTATCTCTTAATGAATCCTTAACTTTAAGATTATAAATTGATCGAATAGCCCTCTTCTGCAGCACAAATATAGTTTGAATGTCGGCGGCATTTCCCCACAGTAAAATACCGTAAGACATTACACTATGAAAATAACTAAAGTAGACTAATGTGGCAGTTTCTATATCCGTTAACTGCCGTATTTTCATTACAGCATATGCTGCAGAACTAAGTCTCTTCGACAATCCATCAATATGTGGGCGCCACTGCAGCTTAGAATCTAGTGTGATTCCTAAGAACACTGTGGTATCTACAGAGCTCATATGTCGACCCTTTATATTTACATTAGTTTTTACCTGTTCGACATTAGGTAATACAAATTTCAAACACTTAGTTTTCCCTTCATTTAGCATCAAATTATTAACATTGAACCAGTGGACTACCTTCGAAATAGACCTGTTCACGTCATCAATTTGTGACTCCCTACGTTTAATTTTAAACAAAAGTGAAGTGTCATCCGCAAACAATACTATTTCGTGGTTATCCTTTACAAAATAGGGCAAGTCATTGATATAAATTAAAAATAAGAAAGGACCAAGGATTGACCCCTGCGGAACTCCCTTCTTAACCGACGAACCAGGAGATTTTACTCCATTGATGTCAACCCTCTGAACCCTATCACTCAAATAAGATACAATAAGATCCAGAGTGGTATCTCTAAATCCATAGTGGTGAAGTTTCCTGATCAATGTTTCATGAAAAACGCAATGAAAAGCCTTTGATAAGTCGCAAAATACACCTAATGCATCTTGCGAGTTCTCCCAGGCATCAAAAATTTGCTTTACAAGCTCAACACCGGCATCGGTTGTTGAGCGACCCCTTGTGAAACCAAATTGTTTAATATGAAGAATGTTATTACTATAAAAATATGATTGCATTTGATCTAGCATAATCTTTCCAAAAATCTTACTAAAGGTGAGTAACATGGATATAGGTCTAAAGTTTGTGGGGTCAGATGTGCTACCCGATTTATGTAATGGAGTTATTTTACTGTTTCATTAGATCAGGAAAAACACCACAGTCAACACATTGATTAAAAATGCTAGCCAGAATAGGAGCTATTGTCTCAAGAACAACAATCAACTTACATGAATCACATAAGCGCACCTAGCGATAAAGCTGCCACTTGGACGTCCTAGATAGAGACTTATTATTTTAATACGATAAAATAAAATATTACTACAAGGTTTCGTCCAGTATATTGAAAGTCAACAACCTTTCCAATTTTATTGTTTTCATCTTACGTTCAGGACACGTGGCCTGTGATGCGATCAGCCCACGTGTCATGACGTGAGTTCAAAATTTTTTACCCATAAACAGTGTACAATGCCGCTAAAGAAGTTTTCACTTCAAAAGTTTCCTACAGGGTTCTCCAAAAAACTAAAGTAGACGCGGACAAAGTTGCGGGCTAGTTATAATTTAATGAAGACAATTTCTGCTTCCCTTAACCAAGCAAAAAACAATTCGCGCTACAACGAAAACCAACTGCTGGTTTACAGAAACGAAATTAAAAATGCCTCAAACTTTTAACCGTACGATTTTCAAATGGATCTTTCCGACCCATTATCCCCGGGATCCAATAAGCCGGAATTAATTGAATCCACCGTTCTCTGATCGACGCTGAGTTTTTGTTAGCCACCCGGTTATTTTTCCGTGTTTTATTTCGTTCCGTCTACGTAAGTTGACTAACACTTGATTGGATAGGAACTGAATGAAACTAATAGCTTGTTTAAGATAAACTTATTTAACAATGGAAAGATACTGTTGCTCCCATTATCTTCTCGTCTGAGCTTTACTACCGCATAGCATCAAGTGGGGTGCAGGCCTACCTTGCTAAAATAATTTTCGAGCAAAAAATGACATAAAAATCACGTATGTTGAATGGGATTTTTTAAATATATTTTTTTAGTATTAATTAAATGCATTTATTTAAAAAAAAACACATTGAGCCCTTTTATTTAATTTATAACAAGGTATACAGTTAGCTAAATTTTATTTTCTAATTCACTTCCCAAAAGTATTCAGAATTAATTTATAAACTTTACATTTATTTTGACAGACAGAAAGCTAACCGAGTGATTCTACAAGGGTTCCGATTTTTTCATCTTAAAAAACGATTCTGAGAATGTTGAAAATTTTATAGTTAGCGCTTTCGCTTTAGAATCCTACATTATTCCTGATGAACATAGACTATAGAGTATTATCAAAAAAGTTTGGGTTACGTATGAAAATTTCGACTATGTAACACAATGTGTGAAAAAATATCAATAAATAACCTTATATCGCGTACGCTGCGGAAGTCATTGACAATAGAGCAAAGTGGTGAACTGAAGTTTAATGAAGGACATCAATACCTACAAAAAAAGTCCAGGATACTATATGTCTCCCCGTGACGGCAGTCCCCTCTTGTAGTTCTGTCCTACGAGAGGGAGCGGCAGGAGGACCTGCGATGGGCACGCCCAGGCAGTCCCCCGCAGCGGACGGGGAGCGGTGTGGTGGGCTAGTGTCCTGTGCTGGGAGTTAAGTGTGCCGTCACTAGGCGGGCCTACCCGCGCACGTCTGCGGGGTCCCCGCGATACCCCGGGAGACCCCTGCCGTGGAGCCCCGGCTAGTCCGGGAGGCTGCTAGGTGCGGAAACGCGGAAGAATCCCTAAACAGGGATCCCGTGGCTTCGCACTAAGCAGCTTATAGGGTGTTCGCAGGATTTTTTAGCGGATATTATGCTGTAAAGCGCCCGTAAGAGTTACGGGGTCCTCAGCGGGCAGTCATTGCGGGGGCCCGCCCGTAAAGCTTGCGGGAGCCAGGTGTGAGGTCCGTTCGGCGGCGTGCCTCGTAAAGGCGCCGTCGTCTGTCAACAGAGGTTTTGCCAGCGTTAACAAAAAAACGGATACTATATGTGTAACTATAACAGTTACGTCACAATTAAAGGTCCCCTGCGGTTTCACCCCCGTAAATTTTAAGAAAAAAGGTTATAAATAGTGAGTCAAACTTAAAATATGGATATATTATGTTGTTGCGGACATTTTTATAGAACTTTTAAAGGGGAACATTTATATTTTACTTGATTTTTATGAAACTCAAACCGTTTACGCAGCACACGCAATGAAAGCCCTCAAATGGAATATTATTACCCGTTTTTGCAACATTTTTCATCGATGTACCGCTCCTACTGGCGGTAGAGTGATGTAATTACATAGGAAAAGTCATTTTCTATAATACAAACCTGATAACAAAAACTACAGTTTAAACTAAAGCTCTTAACCGAAGCAAAGCGAAGCCAATATCTTTTAATATTTAAATTCAGTACCCTTAGCACGAACAAATATCGAATTCGATTTTTTTTTTTTTTTTTTTATAGATAGGTCCGACAAATGACTCCACCCCACCTGATGTTAAGTGAAGGTGAAGTCCAGACGTGACGATAGCTGATACAGCAGTTTTACCTGCCACACCAGCCATCTTCACCCTGCCGGCCTGCATGTTGCTTCTTCACGCCTCTTTTAAAGGATCCCAGGTTGTAAGAGGGAGGGAACACGTGAGCGGGCAGAGCATTCCATTTACGGATAGTGCGACAAAGAAATGAGTCACCAAATTTCTTTGTACGCGTTGGAATTGTGGCCACAGTTAGACGATGACAACGTAGGCCAGCGCGCGTGGTCCTCTGAAGGAAAGGAGAAGGTGGGATAAGAGAGAATAACTCCTCAGAACACTCGCCGTGGTACAGACGATAGAACGCGCTTAGTGACGCCACGTCACGGCGTAATTGAAGAGGCTCAAGGTGTTTAGTCACCTCCTCATCGCCTATGATGCGGATCGCGCGTCGCTGTAACCTGTCCAAAGCATCGAGCAAGTACTTGGCGGAGCCATCCCAGAGGTGCGAGCAATATTCCACGCAGGACCGCACTTGCGTTTTGTACAACAAGCACAGTTGATCGGGCGTGAAAAAACGCCGCACCTTGTTCAGGACTCCGAGTTTGCGTGAAGCTGTTTTGATCACGGTTTCGATGTAGTTCTTTGGATTCAGGTCTGAGCGAACTTCCATACCGAGCATGGAAATGTTGCTCTGCAGCGGTAGTGTTGTGCCCTGAAGAGATGGAAGGGGAAGGAATGACGATGTTTTTGCCGTGAAAGCGCAAGCCTGAGTTTTTTTGGCATTGAACTCAACCAAGTTCCTGGTACCCCATTCGGAAATGTGGTCCAAAGCCTGATTGAGTTCAATGACAAGATTCTCGCGTTTCTCCTTGGTTACCGCCAGCCCAGCCGCTGCTTGTCCGAGATACCCCGCATGCACTGTACTATCGTCTGCATAGCAATGAATATTCCCAAGAGGAATTAAGTCATTGATATGCAGCAGAAAGAGAGTGGGGGATAGGACGGAGCCCTGGGGAACGCCGGCATTCACTGACATGAACCGCGAACTGCTACCATCCGTAAGGACACGAATTCTACGCTCATGCAGGAAGTCAGCTACCCAAGAACAGAACTGGGCTGGCAGACCGTATGCCGGAAGCTTGGAGAGAAGGCTTTTGTGCCAGACCCTGTCAAACGCCTTGGCAATGTCAAGGCTGATAGCCAACGACTCGCCACGCTTGTCGATAGCCTCACCCCAGATATGAGTTAAGTACGCTAGAAGATCACCCGTCGATCGTTTCGGTCTAAAACCATATTGACGATCATTAATCAAGGAGTGATCCTCTAGGTAGCGGGTCAGATGGTTATTATGACGAATAGTTTGCGAGTCCAAAATGTCATTGTCAAATGTGTACTGATTTTTAATTCTCGTTACGTCCGTTCTGGCCAGTAGCGCCAATTTCAAGTTTCCATACAAAATCTGACAATGACATTTCGGATTCGCTAACTATTCGAATTCGATATTGGGTCGTGCTAGAGGTACAGTACCTAATAGTATATTGTATTTTATATAATTAGGATTGAAGAAAATACAACAAAAATAATTACCGTAGTCCAATGAGGTCATTTTCCATCCTCGCTCATGGTATGGTTGGAAGTTTCTTATTAGGGCTTAACAGAGGCACATTTTTGTGAGAAAGGTGTAAAAACGAATGCAGTTGTGTATCAAATACAGTCCTGACGAACCTTGTGGAACCTGTTTCTCATACCATGTTCAATAACAGGCACTGGGTATTCCAACAAGATTCGGCGCCAGCTGGCGACTCGTGAAATCGACTTCATCCGGCACGAAGACTGGCCCTCCTCCAGTCCAGATTTGAGTCCGTTAGATTACAACATATGGCAACACTTGGAGGAAAAGGCGTGCTCAAAGCCTCATCCCAATTTTGAGTCACTCAAGACATCCTTGATTAAAGCAGCCGCCGATATTGACATGGACCTCGTTCGTGCTGCGATAGACGACTAGCCGCGCAGATTGAAGGCCTGTATTCAAAATCACCAAGGTCATTTTGAATAAACTTTATTGTCATAAGAATCTATGTTTTGTTAAGTTCATTTTGGTATATAAATGGTTACATAATGAAGAAACTTGTTTTAATTATTTTATATTAAACATGTGACAGAATTTATGACCTGACTAGGTACATACAACATGTAAGCTTTATGTATACTTACATACTAACTATTTAAACATGTATATTTTATTTTTATCATGCTGGCATTCTCCAACTTCCTCTTCGTTTAGCTCTCCTTTACCGCCAAGGTGTTCCGGAAGAGATCGCTTAAAGCAATAAGGCCGCCTTTATTGTTTTTTTTTGTATTAATATTCATCTGTATTTGGGCAATACAGAATTGTATCTATCTATAAATCTATTACTGAGCTTGCTTTTTTATTCAACCAATGTTTAAACTTTCAGTCATGCGTACCCAATGTTATTGTGTATCAAAATTTGGTGTAGGTATACTTGGCCAAATAGCACGGAAATCGAAACCTGGTATTTGAAGATATTATGAATTTTAATTATTTTATATAAATTATCACCATTTGATAGGTACTACTCTTTTCAACGTATTAGTTTGAACCTTACAGAAGATCACAATAAAATAACACAAAATTTGGTAGTTTTGTGTTTCTGTCGGTAAATGTCGCCGCACACGAGCCACACGCCACAGCCACAAACCCCGCCACGAGAAGCTAGAAGCGGCTACTAAAGTGGCTGAAGCGCGCGACACCGGCCGACTAAGGTAAGGGAGAGAGGGGTGAGGAATCGCGCGAGTGACGTGTGGCTGGTGCGGGCCACAAGAAGCGAGCAACGACGATACGTAGCGTGTGGCGGCCACCGGCGAACCGTGTGTGGTGAGTCCATATAAAATGTATGAAAACTACAAGAAATATGCCGGTGGCGGCATTTTGTGGTTGTGGTCGGTGGCCCATGTGCGGCGACACTAAGATTCCAAGGCTCCACGGGGTAGGGGATTAGATCAGTTAGATTAGATCAGGCTATGGTGGCCGCTTACCATCAAGCATGCTCCACGCTTGTTTGCCACCCCTTCAACACTACAACGGCAGAAGTGAAAACTTGAATATTAACGTTGTGCATTTTTAATATTTTGGAATGATTAGGGAATAATTTTGCACGAATTTCTTTAATTATCAGTATAAGAGTCTTCTTCTGGTGCCTCTCCGTAACCGGAGGTTGGCCGTTAACTTTGTGTACTCCTCTCGGTTCTGCGCCAAACGGAAGAGCTCCCCTGCATTGGCGATCCCGGTCCACTCTCGGATGTTTCAGAGCCATGACTTTTTACGCCTTCCAACGCGTCGTTTCCCTTCAATTTTGCCCATCATTATCAATTGCAATAAGTCGTATCGTTCGTGTCTCAGCACACGACCCAGGTATGCAACTTTACGACGTTTGATCACCTGTAGCAGTTGTCGAGCTTTACCGACGCGTTGTAATACTATCTCGTTCGAGATCTTGTGCGTCCAAGATATTCGGAGCATACGTCTATAACATCACATCTCGAAAGCTTCAAGGCGATTCTTGGTGTCCTCTTTGATGGTCCATGCTTCGCATCCATATAATACCAAAGGCCAAACGTAACACAGAAGGATTCGAACTCTAAGTCTGATGTTAATACTCCGACAACATAAAACCTTTTTCATTTTGCTGAAGGATGCTCGAGCGATTTATATGAGTATAAGAGTACTATCATTTATGTGGTAGAATACAATATTTATTTATTGCGCTATCGTACATAAACATGACAATTTATATTACATTAAAAAGTTTCTCTCTCAGAATTTCTCATTTAAGCGCACCTAGCGACATCCTTTGTAAAAAGAATGCATTTTCTTCGCAACGAAGCTGCCACCTGGACGTCCTAGATACAGACTTATTATTATAATACGATAAAATAAAATATTACTATGATTCGTTCAATATATTGAAAGTTCCAATCTTACTGTTTTTGTCTTCTGAATTTTCGATTGTCAGATGTCCGGATGCGATCAGGTCACGTGTCATGACGCGAGTTTAACATTTTTTACCCATACAAAAAAAGGGTACATCGCCGCTAAAGAAGTTTTCACTTCAAAAATAGTTTACGAGCTACGAATCCTACACATAGAAAAAGTTTCCTTATACCAGTTATGCAACGTTTTTAAATCTATTATTTACTCTTATAAAATCAGAGAACGAGGAAGAATAGTTGCATTTGAAATTATTTATACTCAAATTAATTATGACGTGATCAACAGATTTTTACGATTTGGTCTCGGTTTAGATTTAAAGGATAAATGTATATTTCTTGATGGTTTGGATCTGAAGGCTTCGGAGGTTTCAATAAAATAACTTTTACATCGTTAAACATTGTAAAAGTGTGTAAGTTCAATTTGGATAGTAAAGATACACACATACACGTTCACAGGAATTGATACAAACACCTCTTTAAAAGCTTTGATTTACGTTAATCTTGCAATAGTGTTAAAACATAGAAAAAACTCAAGTAAAATTAATTTGCCGAGGAAGCGCTGCAACTCAAAGGCACAAGCCAACAAAAACTTTGAAAACAAAGAACAATACGCAACTTCATTTCCCGCATGAAACTAAAAACTAGTTTGCACTGACTTTGTTTCCATGTCAAACTGTAGGTTTAAACCGCAAAATATGAAAACAAAAAGAAATACTTACCTGCAAAATTAGTGATTGTTTTAAAAATGTTCCCACCTTCCTACGATCTGGGGTCCTTTAAGAGAGGCGTGAAGAAGCATTTTTGCAGGCCGACAAGGTGAGGATGGTTGGTGTGGCTGTTTATAACTGCTGTACCAGCTATCTTCGCGTTTGGCCTTTATCACCACTTCGCATCAGGTGGGGTAGAGTCATTTGCCAACCTGAAAATATATATATAAAAAAACGCAAATGAAAACCGACTTTCATACTATGCCATTTGAATCAAACGTTAAACGTTGACAGTTAAAATTAAAGCCATCAAGGTATGTGCGCAGATAGTAATAATTCGGTTACGAATCTGAGTGTAAAATGTCCGTCCGTTGTACCGAATGCATCATTTACTTGCATCATTAATGGTGCAGATAAAATGTCATTCATTGTGATGATACTTATAGGTACTTTAAATATGGTTATATACAACCTAATTGTATTATTAGTTATATCTTTTTCATCTTTCAATTTAATTTCACAATAAATTTTGATCTAAATTAAGTTAATTTTCATAATAACGATGAGTGAAACTTTTATTGCACACAATCAAGGATCTGGAGTTTATTTGTTTGTTTCTGCATTTATTTGTTATTTAACATTCATTGTTTTATGACGTGGAAAGAAAAGAGAAATACAAGTATTTATATTAATCTTGGAAACGAAACCAATCAGTTACATCTGCACAATTAGTGGTTCGAATAAAAAAAAAACGCAAACTAAAGATGTGGCAAAATAACACTGTCATTAAAACGGAAATGGGCTAGTCACTTCCAAAGAGTCACCGATTGAAGGTGATTCCAGATAATTACTGAATGGTATCAGTTCTACAAAAAGAGAAGAGGAATGCCATCAAAGAGCTGGGATAATGACATCGCCGGTGTAAAAGGTGCTTTGTGGTCAATATTAGGAAGAGACATACTATTTGGAAGAGTATGGAGAAGGTTTTTACCACTAAAACTAACGGCGTTTAAACAAACAACTAACACTTCTAACTTTTAGGATCAAGATAAATATTAACAGTACAATCAAATACATAATATAAATTAGTAAATATTTAAGACTACAAAACTTTCAGTGTTAGGGAAAACAAAAGTTTTATTATTATTATTAATAGTGCGTGAGAATTTACACCAGTTATTGTAGAACCATTATTACAAAAAACTACGATGACAACGTGAACATTAAAGGCTTGTAATAAGAACTATTTTCCAGCCTTCTTTTTCTATCTCGTAATGGTTGACAAGAACAAAACTTAGTTATAAACAAGCCCTCATCTATTATACTTGTTAAGTGTTTATACTGTGATGAGCGTACAACTTAGCGACAACTTAAGCCACAAACTTAGGCTATGTAACTTACGAACTAGATAAGTGAATCTCTTACACAATGAGAGAAAGTTTAATTGGCCTCGAGTCTAGTTTATTTACTGCGTAGAAACTTATAAAATCTGATAATCCTAAGAAGGATTGTAGCCGAAGCTGGCGTTTACGTGTGTTCACACGTGGGTACACGTAGGATAAGAGTGCGAAGACCCGGTCTACATACGACACGCTATACCACGCTATACCACGCTATGCAGGTATGTACCTGAGCGTTTTGCCCCTCCCCCCCCCCCCCACCCCACAACAACGGCTAACTAAAACTAACTAAAGCCGAGGTCCGAGTCTCAGAGACACCCTCTAATTGAGACCTCCTCAGATTCGAGTGGTCTAGAGGATCCAGACGGAGAGGAGACTCCCCCCGTGGGAAGATGCCATCCACCTGGAATACCTCTAGAGGCACACAAACCCGGTGACGCTGTAAAGGTCAACTGCGACCAACAGCATTGACACTCAAAAAATTAATTAACTCCCACCATCTGGATGTTTGACGTTCTAGCATCAGGCGACACGAGCATCCCATTTTCTTGCGTTCCAGCAAAATCTGGAACTAACTTCCCTGAGCGGTTTTTCTCTTCAGTATGGCGGTCTTCAAAAGGCCTTTTCCTTCAGAGCCGGCAACGTATGAGTGGTGCCCTCAGTGCTGCAGTGTCCACGGGCGGCAGTGGTGTCGATTCTAGCATGAATCTCTAAACCTAAACTTAAATTTGACAGCAGTATATCCTTGTCAATCTCTATACAGAATGAAAAGGAAAGACTGATGTTAAATTTAGTTTTAAGTTTAGAGAATCACGCCAGAATTGGGCCCATTGACCACTTTCAATTAGGTGAACTGTCAGCTCGTTTCCTGCAAAGACATTTAAAATAAAATCATTGTTTTAATTCAAAAGAAATATAATCCACCAATTTTCTTTCGAGTATATAATATGTAAAGTCATCTGCAATAAACTACAATTTTACATGTATCAGAATCGTCCACATTTTCTATTAACGACCCAGAATCATTCTGGGCCTGGCTCGCGATAATTATTACTGGGTACTTACTGTTAATTAATAAAAGGTACCTAGCTTTATATGAGAGACTATAATGTACTTAAATGTTGGCATTACATAATTACAGTCAATTTGAATACTAATGGCATTAGTAGGAGCTAATTAATAATTAATAGTAATTGTAAACTCACATTGTTATACTGTAACCTCAATTCGTTAATTGTACTAAATAATAGATAGGTAATTTAGTGGTGCGTTGAATAAATTTTATTTGTTATTTAAATAAGCTTTTCAAATTATATTTGTTAAAAGCTTATAAATAAGTATAAGCTTGTGACTTCATGAGTTATCTCATTTTATGACTCTGTATCTCATCTCATCTCATTTTATGACAGGGCGAAAAAACAGGCCTTTCTGAGTTTCTTGCCGGTTCTTCTCAGTACAAGGTCTCCCGCCGTAGATTTGCGAACCGATGGCGTGCGAACCGAGCGACGGCGATAGCGATGTGCGAACATTCACAAGTGCTTGTAACAGCCAAGACTAAATAAACGATATTGTTTTTTTTTTGGATTAGTTACTTACTATGTTAAGGCCCGTATTACAGACAACTAAGTGTTGATCTTCACTTGAGTACAGTTAGATAGAGATGTCGCTATGTGTTATATATTAGCGACATCCCTTTCTAACTATGCTCAAGACTAGATCAATCACTGAGAATCTCTTATCTATTAGACAAGTCCGTCCGTCCGTCCGTCCGTCCGTGGTGCTGTTTCAGCGGCCAAACCGTAAGAGATAGATATAGAGAATGTTTAAGTTATAAGTTAAGAATAGTCTGATAAGACTACAAACCGGATGTGAGTAACGTAGCACTTCCGGTTTTCGAGAAATCACGTGATTTCTAAACGAAAGTACACAAAATCTCCGAAGTTCTGAATTAATTAAATACATTTTTTTTTTGGTGAACATTTGGTTTACTGGTTTGCTAGTCTTTCTATAATACGGGCCTAAGTCTCTGTTCATTGAATTGGAAATGGTACTTCTGTGACATGAACAAAACACAGCGTAAATAGTCTAAAGTTATTGCTCGGCTATATTGTCACGGCTAGGGTTGCCAATATAATATAGTATCCTACTATATTAGGCGATCAAAAACTATATTTCTAAAAAAATATATTAGGCTAAACTACCATATTTTGGTTAAAGCAGAATGTTGCCAGTAAAAGCTTTCTTAAAAATAAAAAAATAATTATTAAGGCATAGAGCAGCAGAAACATTTTCAAAAATAAATTAATTTCAAAAACAATATTTTATCCATATACTATTTTTTTTCAGTTCTTTGCCACATACTATATTTTTAGAGATATCAGCTTCAAATATACAATATTTTATAGACAAAGTTGTTAATCCTAGTCATGGCTCAAATTCCCTATTTGATCCATCTATGATCCTGCCTGTGCCCCAGCAGTGGCGACATTTAATAGGCTGTGATGATAATGATAAAGCCAAAAAAGCATTTCTCCGGTAAACATAAGACCCGTTGTCCATGTCCCGTGTTTGGTGTAAATATAATATTATTAATGTAAATCATGTATCTCTGTTTGTATAATAAATGTATCTATAGTGACCAGTAAGTAATTCATCGAACGACATATTAATTATCGCTAACGTATTTTTGTTTGATCGGAAATCTTAGTAAATTACAAGACAGAAGGATAGCTTTGTACAAAAGATTAATATGTGTTTAGGCTTCTGGCAAAATAATAATTCGACTACTTAAAGTAGGAACCTGTTATTTACTGTGAAACCGCGTCAAGTTCAGTCATTGATAATCCCCACAGGCATCACAATATTTTCCGGTAAAAAAACATCCAAATATCAACAAAGTGTTTCAAACATTTACAAAATCCTTTCAGCTGATTTTGCATGATTTGGTAACGAATTAACATCATCTTGACCATCAGCCTATTGATGCCCCCATCGCTATGGTACAGGTCTTTCTTATGGGCACCCTCGCCGGGATGCCTTCCGGGATCTGGAAGCACTCCTGCTTGCAGTAGTGTACCAGGGGGGGATCTCGGCGAGGGAAAGCGGAGAGCGTGCCACAATAGAGGAACTAGCAGGCATACGCAGGGAAGCAGGAGAAGGGCTCATTGAGACTGAAAGGAGCGAATCGACAACCTGACGGCGGGGGAGCGAATGATCGGAGCGCCCGGTATTCAGGAAATGGGTGGACAGAGGGAGAGCGACGCTTACCTTTCAATTGGTGCAAGTACTTTCCGAGCATGGATTCTTCGGTAAGTATCTGCACAGGCTCCAGAGGGAGGCGGACCCCCGGCACACTCTAGAGGTGTGCTCAGCGTGGACTCGGCAGCGCAGCACTCTGGCGGAGACTGTAGGGACGGACCTCTCGCTGCCCAGCGTGTTGAAAGCCATGCTGGATAGTGACGGGTCATGGCAGGCGGTGGCCTGCGAGGATGTCATCTCGCAGAAGGAGGCTGCGGGGAGAGTCCGCGAGGTGCAAGCCCTCGTGGGCTCTCTCCGCAGCAGAAAGGAGAGACAGGCGCGCACTTGCGCATCTTCTGCCACCCTGACAAAGGGGTTGGCCCGCCCAGGGGCAAGGGGGGGACTGGGTCACGTAGGGACCCTGGGACGGTTAGCACTTCGAGTTCAACGGTCCTTCTCTGGACCAGGGTAGGAGCACCACGCCACAGTGATTCTGATCACTGCAATTGGCGGTAGATGCTGTAACGGCCCTTCTTAGGGCCAAGGGGGACGGAGAGAACTACGCTCTCCCTCCCACTCCTATTAGAGCCGCAGGTTTGCCCGGGGTGGGGAGGCGACTGGCCAGCATTGCACAAGCTCTCTGGATGTTAATGACCCTAATACTCCAAGGCATCTTCATCGGAGTGGGTCCGTTCGCGGAAAATCACTTTGCGGGTGGGCGGACAGTCTATTTGTGTTCTACATTAAATTTGTATATCGAAACACCGTGCACCATACAGGCCCTGTCAGAATACCAGCGTTGTCGTTTGTCGTGACACGTTTAGTTACATATCACGACAGCATTATGCTGAGGCAGGGTCCTGATTGACCAACATTATAACTGCTAGGTTTATTAATGTTTGTGATGCTTACTTTCTATATATGTTTTTATTTCAGCTGTTTATAATAATATGTTTGTGTGTTTTAATGGTCCATAAAGTGGTCCTCTCTCTCTCATATAAAATTGGGTTGTACTTATAATATAAAATAATATATGCGTGTAAAATAAAGGCATTATTTATAAAATTTTACGGTATTAGAGGTTTTTTAAGTATTAGTGTCACTATGTGTTATTAAATGTTTTGAGATTATTTATAACGTAATTTAAATGTTTTGTAAATACTATTACGGTGTCCTTTTTATCTACAATACCTACAATTTCATGGTTGTCACAGTTTTAATCTACATTTCATTTCGAAATCATAGCTAGTCTTGCTATATCCTGGACAATAATGAATCAAGTGCTCCATGGTTCGTATGATATCTGAAGTATTTATTGCGTCATTGAATAACAAACATACAAACTTGCACATTTATTGATATAAGTAGAAGTAGGATTAGTAGGATAAGCAGAATTATTTCCCACTAGAGTTTCTGTTCACTTATACCGAGTGTATGGAGGAAAGCGCTTGCCGCGTGAGTTATTCGCTTCCCCGACGATGCGCGCGATATTTATGAGTCGTGCCCTCTCCGCCCTAACGGATTGTCCGACAACAGGATTAATCAGGCGGAAATAAATATTGTTTCCTGATGAATGTTGTCATCGAAAATTATTTGTTTTGTTCGTATTCTGGGGAAAGTGCTACGATTCAATGCAACAATTCAATTCCACCCATATTATGAATGTGATAGTTTCTTTTATAAAATCTACCAGCATTAGTCCTCTATTCAAAGGGTTTAAAATATTTGACTGGATTTGTATAGTAAAAAAGTTAGCTAGTGCGTAAGGTTTGCGATAGTGGAAGCTTAGTAACTTTCGTGATGACCAGTCAATGGATTTGTGAGCAAGAAATAGTAGTCGGCGAACTGAACCTGAATGGTGGGAAGGTTATCTCAGGACCTGTTCTCTCTATTCCATTCATAAGGAAGGCATGTACTACAGCATTGGTAACATTAATAGGTTACTACTACTTTGACCTTTTATATTAAAATCATGTATTAGAAGTATAATGGAAACAATCGTAGACACATTTACACCAAAGTCCGTAATTCAAATTAAGCCTTAATTGTGGTTAAGACATCAATTCATCTTTGTAAATTGGTTAAAGTCACATATATATTTATAGAATGAGGCTTACACATGATTAGTTTTTCGCTCATTAACACAACAAGGTGTTCTTCGTATAATTTCTGTCACGATTTTTAATTTTCATTAAATTCCTTGTACTGATAATTAAACTTGAAAAACACATAAAATTTTATAAATTTGCGCATTTGGCACTTTAGTTAACTATTTAGTTTTGTTTTTATGAAGTGATATGCTTTTGGACGGGACGATACTTAGATTTGCAGTAACGGAATTAAATAAATTATAAATTTCTGTTTTAATAAGGCATACATTGAAATTATCATCAAACAAAATCATTGTTCAGATGTAAATGGTTGTTATGCAACAATAACTAACCAGTTGAGTAAAATAATAAAAAAATAACGTCCTCGTTACTTTGATCATTTAATCAGCTTAGTCGGCGATATTCAATTCATTCGGTACGGTACGGTATGTTGCAACAGAATAAAATTGTCACAAACAGTAGTTTTCTTCACGTCTTAGGAAGGAAGGAATTAAAATAAAAAATATATAAAAATAAAATATTTCCGACACTCACACCAATTAGCCTAGCCCCAAAGTAAGCACTGTAAGGCTTGTGTTATGGGATGCTAGGGTAACGGATAGAATACATATACAGTACATATATAAGTATATTTATATAGAAATACATATTAAACATCCATGACTGGAGTACAAATGCTCGTATTCATCACACAAACATCTGCCCCCACCGGGATTCGAACCCGGGACCTCTCGAGTCGGCGACACCATGAAACCCGGCGTACAAACCACTCGACCACGGAGGTCGTCAAATTGGAGGAATTGGTTGACGGAAATGAGGAACACAGGTTAAGTTTTGATTATAAAAATTGATTAATATCTATATATATTAAACTCAAAGGTGACTGACTGACATAGTGATCTATCAACGCACAGCCCAAACCACTGGACGGATCGGGCTGAAATTTGGCATGCAGGTAAATGTTATGACGTAGCCATCCGCTAAGAAAGGATTTTGATCAATTCTACCCCCAAGGGGATAAAATAGGTTGTGAAAGTTTGTATGAAACTTTGACAATTTTAAACCGATCGAGCTGAGACTTTGCATGCAGGTATAAGAAGAATCATAGATGAATGTCATTGTGTATAATACAAGCCTGAGAACAAAAATTGTAGTCTACACTTCAGCTCTACACCGAAGCGAAGCGAGGGCGGGCCGCTAGTCATTGAATAATGCTTTAAGGATGAATATTAAACGTTTTATTTGTGCATAATAATCATTTAAAAGAAAAAAAAACAGGCATCGTAGAATAAAATTAAACAAAATTGGATGATGTTTTACCCAATTAATTGTATACTAATTGTATACAAACTTATAAAAACTTTGTATTTTAAACAATTGCCAGAACTAATTCCAAAAAATAGTCAAACCCAAAATATTACACACTTCGTAGATATTTGTATGGACGCTCAAAAATTGTGTCAGTGGAGAATGACCGTTTTAAATAATTAAGAGCTTAAGTGCAAGTGGACCTTATTTGTTACAATAGGTACACGAGTAACACAACAGGTACCTCAATTGCTATTTTTATTTCATACTTGGTTATTATTTATACAAATGTGCTTGAGAGAAAACGAAGATACAATTTTATTTCCATACTTTTTATATGAAGTTGGTTTATATTATTCAAATTTAAAAACCAGCGCACATTTTTAATATAGTAAATTTAAAATATGAAGAAAATAAGATTTAAAATAAGTTTTCATCGTAAAGCGGCATGGAATATAAATATGTCTCTCGGGATGTAGGACGAGTCTAATTTTATAGGAATGCAAATTTGAACTATACCATCTAAGTAATAGGGTTACAACTGCAAGAAAATTTTGTGTAAGTCCAAATTCCTACTGAGAAATACCTAAGACAAAGATTTTGGAGGAGCGCCAGTTGTTCGGAGCATGAAGCGGGATTTTAAAAACATGAAATATGTTTTTCAACACGTTATACGTATGCAACTACGAAGTAAATCTCTAAAACGTTTCGAGTATTGACAACGGTTGGAAACTTGTAAACAATATAGGACTATTGGTTAACAGAATAAGATTTGAAATTACACGGACTTTTCACAGTTTTCCTGATTCTTTTGTAATCTTATGAGCACAAGTGACTTTTAATCTTATTAGCGGTGTACAAAGAAATTTATGATTCGGTGTTGAAATAAAATGGGAAGAGTGCTCCTTTAAAAGTTTGTTTACAGAGCAAACTCTCAGGATTCTTTGGATATAGACTGAAGCTATAGAGTTCACATTCAAAAGGCAAAGCCGTGGACAATAGACTCTGACCTTTCAAGAATGTGAAGTCTTTTTACAATTGTTTATTATTTATAAAAAGAAAGAGAGTTCTTTTAGATTTTACACGTCATTTAAATGAGAGAGAATAATATGCTGTGAATTCAGGAGTTGCTTGGTAGTTCCGAGGTTATTTAAAAACTTAAACACGAGTATATGAGACATATTATAATATACACTTTTTGCCATATTTTAAATTATTGTTTCCTTTGCGGTCAGCAGAGACCTTAAAGGTCTCTGCTGACCGCATGCCTCCTATGCCTACATGTTGTGTGAACAAAAACTACTACACTATTTTTCTATTACTGGTGCTACATTTGACATTGACCGCGTCTATATGGAAAAAATAGTCTGCCATCCCATGATTTATAATAGACATTTATCTCTAAAATTTACCTGATAAAATTGAGAATTAAGACTAAGATGGAGCACGTGCAGACAGCAAATACCTGATTATCAAGTTCTAATGCTAACAGATGCGCGGGGTCGTTTGAAATCCTAGCCGTGCGGATAAGAACGCTGGATGCAAACCGCTTTAAACCGACCTGTGCAATATTGACGACGTAGGTAAAAGTCCTCTCTCCATCTGGTAGTACGATTATGGTGAAATAGATACGACGAGCTTGATTAAATGGTCACCCACTTACCTTAAATAGCTGATACAATTTATAGTAATTGATAGTTGGTCTTTAAGTATTTTGCTTTAACACTCAGACCAGCATGGGATTCAAAGAAATACTAACATCTTTACAAACATTATAATTTTCAAAAAAATAATGTATCAAGACATGTTTCGACTGGCTAAACAGTGGAAGGAAGGTATTATAAAAGATTTGCATGAGGTCCATTGAATTTTAAGTAGCATTCCTTGATCTTGGAGATTTTGTTTCCGGTGAGATTAACAGGTTGCTGTTGAGAAGTTTCACGAGCTTAAGTAATTGGCAGTTCAAAATAATATTTTTGTATGGCCGTTGAAGCCTTGATACTATTCTAAAATAGAAACAGATTAAATTAAAGTTACAGTCGAAGACGAAGAAAAAGAATT
The DNA here is from genome assembly GCA_902850365.2 of Chilo suppressalis. Classification (NCBI taxonomy): domain Eukaryota; kingdom Metazoa; phylum Arthropoda; class Insecta; order Lepidoptera; family Crambidae; genus Chilo; species Chilo suppressalis. The sequence goes on along the minus strand of OU963901.1, from coordinate 24,366,014 downwards.
GGCAGTAGTAGCTTGAGTTCGTGACCAAAAATTCTATGAAAACTAAAACAGAGTGCTATTTCACATATATTAAATGATGTCAAACAAACTTGAGCAAAATTTCATGAAAAGTTTTTGCAAGAATTTTAAGTCTTAACTTATTATCAAATATCCGAAGAATTTCTTTAGAAATTATCAGTCTGTTAATTAGTCAGTCAAAATCAGTTTGTTAGCACCTTCTGTGAAAGTTTAAGGGTCACTTGAATTTATTTGGAGCGGCCGTGTGTGTATCTGCCGATTGGTATATGCCGTGTGTGTCTGCCGGCCTCGAATAGCTCCACCCTTCACGTCCCATGGGTGTCGTAAAAGGTGACTAAGGTAACATAGCCAACAGAAGACGGGCAGCAGCGTCTTGTTGCAATATCTTGGCTGTACTGAAACAAACAGCAAACCCTCCAAGATGTTAACACAATTAAAGATCGACCCCCAGAGACTAAAAGCTTCATCTGAAGCAATCATCCCCTGAGTAGGGAATGATGTCATATAACCCCAGATCTTTTCAAATGATATTTTAAAAGATTTACTTTTCATAAAAACGTGACGTTAGTGCGACTCAGAAGCCGCTGCTGTTGGTATTCGCGGTAGCGTTGTAGAACTAATGATATTTTATTGTGGTTTTTAAATAGTTTTTTTTAGTAATCTCCACCTTCCAGAGGATCACAGTAAATAAAACTACCTTTTATTGGCATTGTGTTTCTTTCGAGGAGGAAGGGTCCAGGGCTCCACGGTGCAGGGGATTGGGTCAGGGTACGCAACGGTGATAGTGAAATTTTTGGTATCGCAAGTGTCTCATAGGCTAGGCTATGGTGGCCGCTTACCATCAGGCGGGCCATATGCTTGCTTGCCACCCATTTACATAAAAATAGAAAGGAAAGGGGAAGGGGGAATAACTCCTCGGAACACTTGCATAAAGTAGTCAAATCTGGATGGACTTAGAATTTCACTTCTATTATATTATTGTCATGTATTATAATTGAAGGTAGGATTGTGATGAGGGTACTTTTTACTTTATTATAATCAATAATGTTAATTAAGTTGAAGGTAGTTATGATATACCGCCATAGAACAGTGTCATTGAGGCTACCGAGCTGAATAAAGGATTATGCAATAACGACGCGACGAGTGATAAAAATAAAACTAAAAATGGACAACAAAGCAGTGAAATTTGAGGAATTCAATCCACAAACAGACAATTGGAATATTTATCTTGATCGGTTGAAATTTTGTTTTGTGGCAAATGGTATTTTAAGTGAACAAGCGAAACGAGCAATTTTTGTTACAGTGTGTGGTTCCCAAGTGTATGAAACTTTGGTTGCGTTATTTGGAGTAACCAAATCAGACTAGTGATGTGACATTCTGTGAAATCGTGACTATTCTTACGAAACATTATAGCCCTAAACCAAACGAAATATCAGTGTCCTTTAAATTTTACAATCGAAATTAAAAGCGGGGGGAATCAGCTTCCGATTACATTGCGCATTTAAGAAAATTAAGTTCTGGGTGTAATTTCATTGACTTAGAGAGAATGTTACGTGATAGACTGGTTTGTGGCATGTGTGATGAAAAGTTACAATATGAATTGTTAAAAAAGGACAATTTGAGTTATCAACACGTTGTAGACGCCATGTTGTCGTCTGAAAGTGCGGGACGAGATGTGCGTATGATACACGACGCGTCCGTGAGCATGTCAGCGGGCACTTCCGCGCCGCCACTACCGTCGGCGCCGGACGCCATGGAGGCGATGGACATTAATGCAGTACAGCCTTAAGTTTTAGTTCGATTTTGCTATCGTTGTGGTGAACGCCACTCAGGAAAATATCGTTTCGCAAATACTGTTTGTCGTTACTGTAAAAAAAGGACACTTGGAAAAAAATTATATAACAAAGAAAAGAAATATGTCATCTAATATAAATCGTAATATTTATTTCACATATGAACAAGAAGATCGTTTACATGGTATTTACTGTGTAATCAGTCAGGGTCGAGTGCCTGCTTATGAAATAATGGTCTCTTTGGCGGGAATACCTATTCACATGCATGACACGGGGGCTAGCTTTTCTTTTATCAACGAACACACTTGGCATGAACTGAAGTTTCATTTACCAGCAAATGTTTTACGTCCCATTACATTAAAATTACGAACTTGGACAGAGACACCAGTAAAATTATTAGGACAAGCAACACTGCCGGTATGATGTATATATATAAGTTAATTGAGACAAAAGTGACATGGCAGGGACAAATATCCAATTATGTTAATCAATTTTCCATTTACCCTTATTTGGGACAACAGTTTCTTTTTGCAAGGACAATAATATAGAATACACGTCCAAATATGAAAGTTAAAATTTGTTAAAGTTGCTGATGGGTCTACGGAAGTAGTTGTATTTTGTAACATGTTAGATAAATACAGGTATAGCTAGGCAAATGTTTGTGCAACGAATACCAGCGTTCGGGCCGAGGGCAGGGATGTTTATATGTTTTTCTAAATAAAAATATACTTTATATGTATAAGTAATACTTATTATGTATTCTATCCGTCACCCTAGTATCCCATAACAAGTCTTACAGTGCTTACTTTGGGGCTAGGCTAATTGATGTAAAAAAGTAGGTATAAAAAACCCGGCCAAGAGTGTGTCGTGCCACGCGAAGTGTAGATGCCGTAGTTGCCTGTAGTAACCACAATATATTTGTGCAGGGGTCTTTATTTTTTATAGCGGAAATTAGAAAAACCAATTGGTATCAATCTATTTATCTCAACTAAAATATCTAAATCAAAGTCAAACCCAAAATCAATTCAATATTATTATTGTTTTAAATACGATTTTTTTTTGTTTCCTCCCAGTTGGGAGGATTACACACCCGCTCCGGGTGTTAAAGTTCAATAATTTGCAAACGGATCCTGAATCGAAAAATAGTATAAGGATCTCCTGAGTAATGTTAAAGGATCTAATCAACGATACCCCCACGATGGGGTAGATGATGAAAAAAATCACGTCCAGGATACATGTAGGGGAGCTACCCTAAAAAAATATATTGTTCAAAATTTTGTTCTACCATTTAGTCGGCGTGATCAATATACTTGTCTCCACAAAATTACAGCTCTCTAGTGCTAATAGTATCTAAGCATAACCGGGGACGGACAGAGACGGACATGACGAAACTATAAGAGTTCCTTGTCAGGACTACGAAACCCCAAAAAAAATTTAAACAAATATAGACATAGATTACTCTTTACTTAATACACTTATTAGAATAAAGCCTAACTATCTTTCTTCTTTAGAATATCTTAAATGCGACAATTCATGGTGAATCTTATTTCCTAGAACTTACAGATCTAAAAACAACAATTTATTTACGGACCTTTGTTTAATGTATGATTATCTGAAATTCAAAATAAAAAGGTAAGTAAGCACTTAAAGCACATTCCCCAAAGATGTTAGTACGTCGGCCGCCAAATGGATTCGCGGCAGCCTCCAGTTTCTAACGCTTCCAACGAAATATTAAAGAATATGTATATAGATTACTTCACTTCCTACGTAGTATCTCTCATTTCAAATTGATTTTACGATACGACAAGTATCGGGTAGTCCCAGAGCGACCGATGCTGAGCCGCGGAAAGGTTGTGTTTTACAAAGGGAATAAATTTGCGAGTCTTACTATCTAATATTAGTATTGGGAGTAACCGATCGCTTGATGTTTCGTATTTCAATACGTGTCTTTATAGCTACTCCATTTATGTTGTGCTTAGGTGGTGAAGGAGCAAAAGAAAAGGTTATGTCTGCTGCTTATTTTATATATCGACCATTTTGAGCAAAATGGACAAAAGTCGGACATAACGTTTCTCGGATAAATGAACCTTTAAAAGTGTTGTATTAAATTCATGATAATGATTGAATTGTACAAGTTCACATCTATTTTTATTAAATCTTTTTATGATTTCGTACCCTAAGTATAAAAATGGAACCCTATGCTGTCACTCTACCTTTTCGCATGTAATGGGTTTTCCAAATTGTAAACAGAAAGATTCACAGAAATAGAATGTTGGTATTTTATCTAGAATGCTTGCCAAAAGCCTAACATTCTGAATTTTTCGCCCACTATATGAATCATGTTTTCCGAAATATACAATACAAGTTAACACTAAGCCATTTAAGCCAAAACGGATTTCAAAAGGCGTAAAAGTTTGCACGAAAATGAAGAGATCTCTGCGGTTTAAATATTATAAACATAAAACTAAAAGTAACAAGCAGACATATTTACGTTAAACAAACATGTTAAAAAAATGTGTATCGATAGCCCAAAGAAACTGTAATGACAAGTATCTTCAGCGAAGTCAAAATATTTGTAAAGCATCATGAAAATTAATTAAGGATGAAACAGAAAGCAATATTCCTAAAAGTTATATAACAGATATAAAATATAAAAGTAAAATAATCAATAACGGACATGAAATAGCAGAAATATTTAATAATTATTTTATAAATTTGACTGGAGATGCGTATGTATATGACAGAAATAAAAAGCGTCAGGTGGTATCCACAATTGATTCGACGCTAAATTCTATATTTCTTAAGCCGGTAACAATATCAGAGACAAATTCTAGTGGGTATGATGATATATCAACAAAGGTGATGAAATTTTGCAATAAAGAATTGGCTTAAATTTTGACGTTCCTTATTAATCTATCCTTTGAGACGGGACGTTTCCCTGATGCTCTCAAGTACTCGATATTTACTATCGAGTACTTGAGAGCCTATTTATAAAAAGACTGATAAATCTGACATTAGTAATTATCGCCCTATTACATTGATACCGGTTATATCTAAAATATTTGAAAAATCTATGCAAAAAAGATTAACATATTTTTTTCAATCTTCGAACATAATAACACCGGTTCAATACGGCTATCAGAAGGGCAAGTCCACTGCTCAGGCGGGTTTTGACCTAGTGCATAAAATCACATAAGGACTTGATAAAAAACAACGAACTACTGTTCTCTTCTTTGACATGTCCAAAGCATTCGATTTCGTAGTGCATAATGTATTGCTTGACAAATTAGAAAAGTACGGCATCCGCGGACGTTGTCTCTCGTGGCTTAAAACATATCTGGATAATAAATACCAATGAGTAGAAATTAATAGAATAGATAATAGGAATACAGTTGTTTCGGAACGCTCTAAATATGAAATAATCAAATTTGGAGTATCGCAAGGTACCGTACTGGGCCCCCCTTTATTCTTAGTGTATACCAACGATTTGCCAAAAGTAACAGAAAATCAATGTATAATGTTTGCTGATGACATCTTGGTTATTATTGAATCTAATTATTATAGTGACATAAGCAATCATGAAAATGACATAAATAAAACAATTTTTGACATAATAAAATATCTTGATGCAAATAATCTTCATGTTAATTTAAGTAAGACTAACTATGTAAATTTTAATGTAAAAGGGCGCTCAAGTAGTGACGTTAACATTAAATATCATGATTTGACTATTGAAAAGGCTGACAGAGTCACATTCCTGGGAATTGTGTTAAACGAAAGCCTAAATTGTACTAGTCATGTTGACAAGGCATGTACTAAAATTAATAGATTTGTCTACGTACTGAGAAATTTGTCTAAAAAAACGTCTCTGAAACTGACCCTGTCTGCTTACCACGGTTATGTAGCGTCTGTTATAAATTACGGGATTCTTCTTTGGGGCAATAGTAAAGACATTCTAAGAGTTTTCATTGCCCAAAAGAAATGCGTGAGAACTATATGTGGCAAAGGTCCCTTTGAAAGTTGTCGACTACTTTTTGTTAGTTTAGGTTTACTCACAGTCCCTGCTAAGTATATATTAGAAATATTTAAATTTGTCAGCCAAAACCCCGGGTTATTTCATAAGGCTAAAGATATATACCCTCGAAACACTAGAGATGGTGATAGATTTGTTTTGGACTTTGCACCAAACACCTCGGTGTACCAGAAAAGCTCTTATAACATGTGCATTAAGGTATACAATAGAATTCCAAATCAATTCAAGCACGGACCTATAAAATTAATGACAAAATAGTTACGGGACTGGTTAATAAGTAAATGTTTTTATAGTACAAATGATTTTTTATTATGAATTAATAATTGTACTTTGTTGACATAATGAAGAAATAATAAATAAGAAATAATAGCTATTGAATTAGAAAATTTGACATGTATTATATAATTAGTGGAATGCTACTATTACTCAATTTAAATGTGAATTTAAAATAATTTATTAGTATTTTGTATGCTTTTCCAAGGGCGAAACATATGGAACTTTTTATATTATTTACCAGCTGTAACAAACTATGTTTCATGCAAATACACTTTCATTTCATTTCAAAAAAGTTTTAATTTTTATTCTTGGGGGGGGGGGGGGGGGAGCGGTTTATATTATTAACGTTACGAAAGGTAACGCGTACCTAGATACTTAAAGATATCAACGGATGAAAAATATTTGAAAGCTGGTGTAAATGTTGCACTTAAAGTTTCTAGGCAAGATTCTTAGATGTTATACCATTGTGATATTTGAGATCACTACCATTGCTAAATATGGCGTTCAGATATATAGGACAGTAGAAGTCTTATAACACTCCATTGATGCAACCGCCAACTCCTCAGCCGGCTGCAGTGAAACGTGTTGCATGGGCGACAAATGATAAATCTGACTGCGATTATGAATTTCTTTAATTAGGTTTACATGCCTTATATACTAGGGCGAGATGAGTGTGGCAGGTGAGTTCCACCTGCCAATATTCAAGTCCGTGTAGCTCGACGGTGCAGGTGAATAGTGCGTTCGGCCTACTATAGTAGAAATTAAGCAACTTTCGCAAGGGCCTTTGGATAGGTGACCAAAAACTTGATATCGCGAGCTCCTCCGTTCTTTGGAAAGCACGTTAAGCTATTGGTCCCGGCTGCATCTGTAGTCGTTAGTACCCACTAATCTGCACAGTGCCTTTCCTGATCCTAATTCTGACCAGGCCACAGGTGATTAAGCCCTTAAGTATCCAGTAAGGCAATTTCTTTTGATAGATTGTTATAGCGTAAATGAGATTGTTATAATATCGTTATTGTGAGAAACATACATGCGGGAGTTGAAATAGTGATTAAATGAACAATAAAAGAAACAAGTCTATAATTTTGACAAGGCCTCAGGTGATTAAATCCATAAGTAACCAGTGAGGCAATTTCTTTTAATGAATTTTTATAGCGTAAATGCAATTGTTATGACATCGTAATAGCGAGGAACATACATGACAAATTTCGGGAGTTGAAATAGTGATTAAATGGACAATAAAACAAATGAACCCTTGGTTCATATTTTTATTACAATCGTGTTAAATATTACATTCAACACTTCAATAAACATATTGGTTATATGTTTCATTCTTTCTAGCTACCCTTAGCTCAAACCAATATCGAATTTCAATATGGAAGATTTTTTAATTCTCGTTACGTTTTTTGTAGTGCTGTACAAATTTCTATATTGTCACAAACGCTCTCGAAACGGAACTGCGAAAGTGCTAGAGATCGAATGTGCCAGAGCACCGCGGCTCGAGGTACACGTCGAGTAATGCGGCTCATTCTAAAATGAGCCTTATGCAATGCGGCGTAAGGGAGAAAGTGCAACGACATCTGCACTTGTTTACAAGTTATGCGCGTTACCTGCGTAGGTATAAGCAGGTACTTTGTACACGCGGGTGCTAGCTAATTCTCAATTGAACGGGTACTTTCTAGAATTCGTGAATCAGTTGAGTTTCAACAGCGATTTCGGAGCGAATCCAAAGGCGATCAAAGTGAAATAAAAGTGTTCAAGTGCGATTGTTTAGAGACTTGTATAGTGAAATACAGTGTTTAGTGAGTGATTTGTAATTAACATTGTGTGAACTGTGTGGTGAATAAAGAACTGTCAAGCGTGAACTGGCATATAATTTCGAACCCCATCCCGACACGTAACAATATAAAACTTCTTGACATTTGAATATCGACATATCCATTCGATATTTGTTCATGCTAAGGCTAGCTAGAAAAGAATGAAACACTTAGCCTACATGTTTATTGAAGTTTTAAATGTAAATTTTAACACGTTTGTACTAAATATATAAACCATTGCTTTATTTCATTTTCATTTAATCACAATTTCAACTCCCGAAATTTGTTATTCGCAGTTACGTTATTATAACAGTCAAGGCCATACATCTGCTCGGACCACCAGCTCTTCATAGCACTGAAATTTTTTGATCTCGAAAATAAACAGCGACCACATTTAAAGCCCTGATATTTAGTTTTAATAAAAAGAAAAGAAAGGAATCAATGAATAACCACATCTTTATTAGAGTGCTGGGGATTTAACAGTTCGATACCGCTACTACCGTGACATCGCAATTGAAAACAAACGCATAAATTCGATCCGCACCGCTACGGTTGTCGAGCGCCCGCCCGCCTATTGAACTATAAATAACAGATTGACAATATTTGCGGATCTGTCAACCGATAAATAACGATTTTTCGCGAACGTTACGTACCCACCTAACGGCACGGTACGAATTTAAAACGTTCGAACTACGAGCGCAACTCCATGTGAGGCCCTTACCATATGTTTGTCGAGGTGGTGTATTTCATATATTTTTCGATCAATCGAGTTTTCTACTGACAGGCAGACAGAGTTCTTTTGAATTTGTGTTGGTGTATAGAAACAGAATGATCCAACAGCTAAACCTAAAATTTTACAGACAAATTGGTTTCTTAATCTACAATATCAGACAATATAATATTTTTATTATATTCGATTAATAGGGAAACCCACTTTAGAAAACTGTACCTACAGTTTCTCGAACATAGAGCTTAGTTTGAGATTCAGAAATGTGATATAAACTCATGGTAGGGTTTTTGTAGGTTTGCCCTTCACATAATGAAGAATGGATGTAAATAACACCGAATAAATAAATTGAATTTTTAAAATCGTCCGTAATTTCTGTTCTTGCTAACTCTTGAATTCATTTTAAACTTCGTATTACCCACCTTTTGTTTTAAGCTACCGCTTGGCATAACGCTGTATTCTACAGTCCTGCTACAGTCTTCGAATTGACGGCGACTCGATCGGATACGTAGATCCCGGTTTTTAGGTTTCCGTAGTCCTGAAAAGGAACCCTTATTGTTTCGTCATGTCCATCTGTCCGTCCCCGATTTTGCTTGGTAACTTTTTGCAATAGACAGCTGTAACTTTGTGGATCACGCCGACAAAATAGTAGACTAAAATATTAAAAAAAAAAATTTAGGGCAGCTCTCTCCACCCTTTTACGGAGGTTGTATCCGTAAATGCATTTTTTGAGCAAGTGTGTTAAAAAATAAATTGCCCTATCTATCCACGTATACCAGTCTGAAATTGAACCAGCACTCTTTGCTATGTGAGCGAATGCACTGACAATTATGTTTCCAGGGCCTTCGTTTGGTCTGCTTGGTAGCTATTTTAGGCATACTTATCAGTGAATTATACTGTAGAGCAAAGACTACGTGCATTGAAACTAATATGCGCATGTACTCTTGGAATATCCTTTCAATATGTCGTGATCATTATCGTCATACATAACTTTTAACACCGTAGAGTAGGACACGGCAGGAAGAACACGATAAATGGATTAGGTATCGATTTCAAAAATACCTGCAACCCCAGTCTCACGTAGGAAAATATTTTTTATATCTGGAAAAGGCGTTACGCCTCCCTGAACCACCGGGAGTAGCGCGAACAGAGTATCTAAAGACTCCTCCCAGCTCATTGCATCCAGCCACAGGGCTCGAAATGAGCAGAGCCCTACCCAGTAACGGGGGGCTGTACGGTGGGCATTAGGCCGCGTACTCAGCCCCCACGCGCGGGCCTACCTGAGCACGTCTGCAGGATCCCCGTGATACCCCGGGAGACCCCTGCCGTGGAGCCCCGGCTAGGCCGGGAGGCTGCTAGGTGCGGAGACGGGGAAGAATCCCTAAACGGGGATCCCGCGGCTTCGCGCTAAGCAGCTTAGAGGGTATTCGCAGGACCTTTTTAGCGGATATTATGCCATAAAGCGCCCGTAAGAGTTGCGGGGTCCTCGGTGGACAGCCACTGGAGGGTCCGTAAGACTTGCGGGAGCCAGGTGTGAGGTCAGTTCGGCGGTGTGCCTCTTAAAGGCGCCGTCGTCTGTAAATAGCATTTTTTAACTGCGTTATAAAAAAGAAGGGCCCTACCCAGTAAACTTCCAGATAATACTTCTGCATCTACCCACCAGCCAGCGTTGTCAGTTTTTTTGCCAAGTCGGGATTTTGGAACTTTTTGAGTGAAAAAAGCGGGACATAATAAAAAAAAAAGTTTGTAAATATTTATCTTTTTATTTAAATACAAATTACGTTTACGTGACGGTAAATAGCAAAAAAAGCAGTAGAAAATGTTTTTAATAAAATATAATATTTAACTTAACCTAGCGTTAAATAGTTGAGCCTTATTCGTCTTCTGAATAAAAAAACTGAGCCAGTCCACTATTAAAATAAATAATAGACACCATGAATAAATCCATCCAACCATGAATCATGTCTTTGAGAAAAGAAACTAAACTGTTTAGCGCGTACCGTCTACACTTACAGCGGTGGAAGCTTATTTTGCACAACGCAATAAAACATTTGACTGAATCGATTGTTGTATGTAGATACTAACTTTTTTAATATTCCTCACCGCCTCACGAGATTGTGTTACGTATTTTTTACCATTACAGAAGCCCATAAAGAGCCCAGTATACTGGCAACAAACGGCTGATTTCGATGCGATTGTATTTCATCGAGTATGTTGTATGGTAGGTAATAACGACGCAAAGGTGCGCGGAGGCGCGACGGCAGTGAGTTTCGATCGCACTTTAGATATCCACTGTTGACCGATAAAGGAAATTGGAGATTTTATCATGCAAAACTCGGTCGTCTAATGAATTTAGCGTTTTCCGAAAACTTAATCTATTTATTATTTAAAAATAAAGCTTGACATTAACACACCAATTGATTATAATTTTTATTATTTTAAAGCATGTAACTGCTTCATGTTTAAATCTAAAGAAAATATAACTAGAAAAAATTCCACGCGGACCAGGCAGCAGACGGGACTCGAACCCGCACCCTTCACAATCCGGGCGAATGCACTGACCAATTATGCTACCGCGGCCCTCACGGACCTCGTCGAAATTCTTCTAGCCATTCTTAAGCTGCAAGGCAGCGCCATCTCTCCGCATTATAGGTAACCCACAATGTCAAATGAATACTTTTACAAGTATTAAACATTTGAAAGAAGAAATAGCAATTATAGTTATAATTTTTATTATATTAAAGCATGTAACTGCTTGATTCTTCGCAATCCGGGCGAATACACTGACCAATTATACTTTCTTTCTAGTTATATTTTTTTCTAGTTATATTTTCTTCAGATTTAAACACCAATTGATGATGATATCGAGTGATGCATCGTGATGATGTTAGATAAATTAAAATTAGTGCTGTCACTTTACGATAACAATACAACACGAGTCTTAAATGAGGCAAGAGAATAACACCCTATTCACTATTGGAATACTGTAACAGTGTTTTATAGCGCAACCGTTCACCTTGTTTATGTCCTACATAATCGATCTTCTTGCCCTCCACGTTGGACGCCAGGTGCTACGGTACTACAAAATGAGACACAATACCCGAAGTATTGTAAGAAAAATCGGGCATAGCGAGTTTTCCATATAAATTGGAGCGTCGTCTTAAGCGGGCCGCAAATCAGATACAATTGTATTACGAGCATTGTGGCGTTATATTTGAAACGCGACACATTTAACGCCCTCATATATCTGCGTGTAAGCACGCACACTAAGGATACATTCGTAGCGGGTGCATTTAGTAGCGAGAGGAAAGCAAAAATGTACTCTGTGGCTCCGGTGTGCGGCCTCACTTAGTAACCTTACAGAAGACCACACAGAAATGACACTACTTTTTGGGAGCGTTGCATTTCAGTCTGTGAGTTAGGTTCCAGGGTCCTACAAGGAAAGGTGTCCTTAGGAATAAAATTAATTTATAAGGTACTCAAATTCACGAGTGATAAAAGTATCGCAATTGTCATATGCCACAATAGAAGTTTACTTTGAGGCGAACTGTGTGGTTTTTTGTCACCCTATTCGGCAAAGAGAGAAGTCGGGTGTTCTATGCAATAATAAATGGAGTAATAGATGAACAAACTAGATTTCTCAAATTGGCCCAAATGTACAAAAAAATATTGAAATATACGGTAATTCTTGGCGTAATTTATACTTTATTTTACAGTCATTAGATTTTAACGGACACCTTTGCATAATATATTCATATTTGTTTCTTAGGTTTTCACGCACATCACTCATTAAATAAAAGTTTTTACGGGTTAATGCACGAAACTTTATTTATTTATGACGTTTCGTAGCCTTTACAGGCTTCGTCGTCAGAATAAAACTTTTATTTAATTTGTTTAGCTACCTTCGAAAGACTTTTATTGAGCGTCCGGTTATTTCATTGTTCGATTTTTAAAGTTTTATTGTCTATGTATGAATTTATTATTTTATTTACCTAATAAAGTATTTTATTTAAAATTCTTTTTTGTAATCTTGAGTTTATTTATTTGACCCTAACTACCGTAAACTACCACCGGTTCCAAAATTGGGAGACCTTTCTGAGAAGAACCAGCGAAACAAACTCAAGAGAGGCTTTCTATCTCCTTCTTATGTTAAATTATGCAAACAAAAAGAACTAATAGTATCTGATGGTCTTGCAGTGTATGCTCGGGGTTGGGATTTTATCTCCTGTATAATAGGATAATAAAGTTTCGTACATTAACCCGTAAAAACTAGTTTTATTTAATATATTCATTTTAAAAAGGACTTTTAATTTTACCGGTTTGAAAAACATACGAATCATTTTTAATGGCTATGGGTGTAGTAACATTCAGCCAAAGACTGATCGAAGTTGTTTATATAACATCAAAACAAATCTTTTTGGTAAAGATCGATAAAATATTTTTTTTTTTATAAATTTAACAAAAATAATGAAGCTACTGAAGATATGGCCGTATAACCTAAATCCTTAGCTTTCTTTTGTTAACGAGAGTTTAAAATTCTCTCTAATCTGTGGCAAATTCACAATCATCACACAGTTTCTGTCACAGAGTACCTTATTAAAACCGGAAATGCATAGATGATACCAGATTTTAAAAGTTACTCTTGTGCATTAACTTTGAAAACAGGCAACTATCTGTTAATCTACATGCTCTATATACCTGAATCTAATACATAATTTCGGTACTTGGCTTGATTTCGCTATTTTACTATATAACTAATTTGTTTTTTATTATTTTAATACCTATGGGCCTATTTGCAAACATAACCTTAAAATCATTCAGTTGGTTTATAGAAGTTTTCAGGGGTGTCCGTCAATAATATTCGTTTATACAGTAATTTATATATAATTTTGGATAATCTAGGAAACAATTTTTCATGATTATTGGTCTTTAGGCCAAACATGTATGGAAGCCGAGCAATCTACTTTACTACTGCAAACATTAAAAAAGTCTAAGCAACATGCATTTTATCAGTAGATATTTTATATCATCGTTATGAAATGTATGATTTATTCAAAGTTTTTTTTTGTTTTTTTGTTTTTTAAAGTATATCAAAAGAGTATAAATATGTGTATTCAATATATTTAAAATCGACCAAAAGTTAACAAAAGTTCATGTGACTGAAAATCTTTTTTTCTTTTTCTTTTTTGTTTAGGAGCTTTTGTCCGATGACATGATAGCTACATCGAAACAAACTTACGAGTACTGAAATACTTAATTAAGAATTTTTAAATTATTACATTAGATTTCGTACTTGTGTTATTTACTGCCAGCATTCCACTAAACTACACAAGTACAATGCGGCTTCTGATTCGGGGTTGCTCAGAACACTTTGAACAATCCCTATATCCTACTGTAAATCTTTTAATGAGAATATTTGCTTTACGATTTTGCCCTACAAAACGCGTGCAATTCTTTTAATCTCACCTGAATCTAGTGAGTATTAACTTCGACAGGAGATAAGAAGGGTCGAGTCATGGAGCGTGTACCTTTAAGTTTTTCCCCGAGCCAGTGTAATTAGAAGCTCCGCAGATTCGTCACGTGCCGGGATTTTCATGCGTGGCTCAAGGGCTTTGGTGGATTACGGGATTTCCACTGGCCTGACCATTAGATCAGTTCAATAGCCGAAAGAAGTCGAGATAAGAGTAAAACAAAACCATAACAATAGAAAGTCACAGGACGCGTAAATGAAATGAGTATTCTAGAGCTCCGAGGTGCTTGTGAGAAACATTTTTATATAGACAAATTGTATTACGTAGAGAAAAAAATACTAGATTATTATAAGACGACCTCCTTGGCCTAGTGGTTTGTACGCCGGGTTTTATGATGCCGCCGACTCGAGAGGTCCTGGGTTCAAATCCCGGTGGGGGCAGATGTTTATGTGATGAATACGAGCATTTGTACTCCAGTCATGGATGTTTAATATGCATTTTCTATATAAATTACTTATATATGTACAGTATATGTATTCTATTCGTTACCCTAGTATCCCATAACACAAGCCTTATAGTGCTTACTTTGGGGCTAGGCTAATTGGTGTGAGTGTTGGAAATATTTATTATTATTTATTTATTTATTTTATAATATTACATCCAATGACCGACCACTGCGAAAGTTGCTTAAATTCAACGATGGCAGCCGAACGCGCTTACCACTTGCGCCATCGAGCTCCTCGATGAATAGTCGTTGCTCAAGTTTAATTTATTAGAAATATCCAGTCCAAATGATAAACGCAGAAATGAAACATCGATGCTTAACGAACTTAATATCTACAAAATGGGATATTTTCGACGACGAGTAATTTCTTTTCACATAAACCTTGGAGGGTCTCGGCAAATCCGACAAAAAGACTAATAATATTTAGACGGCTGAATGAACCCTTATCATTTCCTGTATTATAGAAGTGCCTTAGCTTCAGCCGGCGAAGTGATAAAAGCCATTGGTTTTGGATGAATATGTTTATTTATATTGGACACAAATGCGTGCGAATAATGGACCTTATACCAAAAGACTCTCCAAGAAAACCTTCTCAGAAAATGATCAATCAATAAAAATGGGCATAGTCGCGGGACTTGCGGGGTATGAAAAGGTCCGTCAGTTTTCAAATCGCTATTAAGTACTTATTTAACATGCTGCGAGAACAGAAAATTTGTGACACCAGACTGTTATAGAATATCATGCATAACTGTTCGAACTTGTCTTTCACTATTATTTTTAATTAGTACTCGCGACCCGTCTATCTTCGTGGCCGAGTGGTTTGTACGCCGGGTTTCATGGTGTCGCCGACTCGAGAACACCCGGGTTCGAGTCCCGGTGGAGGCAGAGGTTTATGTGATGAATACGAGCATTTGTACTCCAGTCATGGATGTTTAATATATATTTCTATATAAATATAATTATATGTACAGTATATGTATTGTATCCGTTACCCTAGTATTCCATAACACAAGCCTTACAGTGTTTACTTTGGGGCTAGGCTAATTGGTGTGTGTTGGAAATATTATTATAATTAAAGTTATTTTTTGTTTTTTTTTATTTTAGTATTATTTATCTTGTTATGCAAATGAGAAATTGAGGTATTAAGATTTCAATATAAAACATCATCTCGATTTCCGAAATAGGTAGCAGTGCCTAGTGGATTTAAAAAAAACTCTTACAAACCTTCGTGGTAATAATAATGAACACAAATAAATAAGTTAGTAAGTTAGTAACAAAAATGACTTTATTATTACTGCCATTAAGATTGTTAGAATCAATTTGAAGTTACTCCAGTGAATGGTTACAGTGAATCAGTAAGTTATTTCCTTCAACAATTTCCAGAGCACATTTAAAGATAATAATCGCATTTGGTTGAGAGGTTGCGAGGCGGGTTCGAGCGAATGCTTTCCTTTGAAAACGGCTAAACCTTCAGCAAATGGATTGAGTTCCTTGCCTTGAAATTGGCGAAAAAGACCTAACGAAAGAGCGAACCGAAGGATCTCTTAGAAGATAATGCTGTGTGCGAGACTAATTCCGTTGTGATTCCAAAATATAACAAGCATGATGACGGAGTGAAGTAAATGAAATTCTACTTATTCCTTCAGTTAGATTAAAAGTTAATCACTCAAAAAATTACAAAAAAACCGCATGAAAGTTTGGGAGTGGGTGTAAAAATTGTACCAAGGCGTGATGTCATGCGACATCTCAATTCAATATAGGTATCTCTGTAATGTTTTGATTATATGGAAAAATAAAAAATACGTGTTTCATACTTTTTCATAATCTACCTGTGTCCTACAGGTATGATGAATGAAAAAATATAGACACCATCCCTATTACTGAAGATATAAGTGTATCCATACTTGTCCCTAAACTTAGAAAGAGCATAAGTAACTTTGTTTACTTTTGATGCCATACACAACATTTTTATGGATTATGGCGTAGACATAAAAGGCTCCTGGAAATAAAAGATGTGGCTTTATGAAACCAAAATTCAAGTGTAAGTTTTAATATCATTAATAAAAAAAAGTCCTTCCTCGGCTGGGAACCTAACCCGGGTCGACCGCTTAGCACGCCTGCTTGCTACCACTGAGGCACAGATGCTCGTTGATAAGGTCATAATTTTTGAAGTGAAACTTTTTTTCGGAAGGGGTGTAAATGGAAACATCCTATGGAGAAGATGAAACGGAAATGTCACGAGCGTCATACGACTATATATATTAAATATATATATGTGTGGGATGTGTGCGCAGCTCTTCTCGACGGGCACGAAAGCTGGAGGGTAACTTGGTGAAGGCTGAAACGCTACGAGTACGAGCCTCACGAGCGTCACACGCGACATAATATATATATGTATATGTCGAAGTAGCACATGGGCGTTCGTTTAATGACTGGTCGTCATCGATTACAAATCTTCTAAATAATACTCAGTTTGCACTGTCTAGGTTTCATAAAGATACTCTATCAAATAATCAGCTCAAAATTTGCTTATGGTTGCTCAGATCCAAACGGATTAAATCTAAACGTGGTAAAGTCGATAAGGGGTTTGAACCCGACGGAATTGCTCAACGTCTAGATCACTAATGACAACAAAAGTGACGGTTCACTATTCTTCTTCATTTTTATCACAGCTCCGCCAATGTCAAGTGACCAGCTATTACACGTAAGGGAATGATAGTTAAAAATCTGAATTTTGGTTATTTTATAAGCACTTTTACCTGTAAAGAAAAAAGTCACATTCAGGACAACACAAACATAAAACAAGTAAAGCGAATAGCTATGTTAAATTTAAGTTTGTTATGGGAAATAAATTTGGATAAAAGCTTGAGGCTTGGGTAATTACATAAGCATAGAAGAGCTTTCATGCTTATAGGACGAGGAATGGTGGAAATTATATAGAGAAAGATGTTTAATTTGGGGCAATTAAAGAAAAGTTGATCCACTGTACCATCCTCGGTTCTACAATCACATGTGGGGCTGTCACGTATTTTTAACCTAGCCAAGTGAATAGGGCTAGTGGCGTGACCTATTCTTAATCTACAAATTGTAGAAACCACTTTTTTATTAAGATTTTTTCACTAACCATGTTTTGGATGGAGTATTCAGCTTATATCGAAGTAGTATTTACCAACACGATCCTTAGTCTGAAGCCAGAAAGTGACGGTTCACTCGTTTTTCTAAACTCACAGAGACAGTTGTCAAACGTCAGATAAAGTTGATTAGTAACTAGTGTTGCCATCCCATTCGCCAAATACACTCAAGTCGGATCCGGCTTGATGATCCGATCAACAATCCACGACATATATTATATGTGTATATGAGTGATCTGTGCGCTGCTCCATTCCCCTGTCTTATGCACAGGTGGTGAAGAAGTTGAGATACAGAAAAGAAGTTTCACTTCAGATGTGTGGTCCGGGCACACAAATTTTAATAACAATTTAAAATTAAATGCAACGTGCTACAGATGAACAAAAAATATGGCGATGTAATAAAAGATTCCCTTTAAAAAAGCGTTTGGAAAGAAAAAGTTTCTCGCACAATTTATGAAATAACTCTAAGAACAACTAGACCAAATGGGTTG
This sequence comes from Chilo suppressalis, assembly GCA_902850365.2. NCBI lineage: Eukaryota > Metazoa > Arthropoda > Insecta > Lepidoptera > Crambidae > Chilo > Chilo suppressalis. The sequence goes on along the minus strand of OU963901.1, from coordinate 24,347,752 downwards.
ACCTCGGATTGTCTAGGTCGCAATGTAGCTCACCTCCATTAATGGCTAATCGCAATCGTAAGTGCAAAATGACAAGACAAGATGAGATAATTTCGTCTAGATCTTAAATTGACTACGTCGCATTAAGACATGATCTTTATTTGACCACGTCAAATAATGATCAGGTCGCACTTAAGCAACCAATTTGTAATGTTAGGCCTATAGAACAACAAAGTATTATTATTATTCTACGCAAGTTAAATCGTGGGCATTAGCGATATTAAAATTCCAACTCATTTATTCAGTCTAGGCTGTTACAAGCTCCTGTTAAAGTTAAACTCTACGCCATCAGTTGGCAAATCTACGGCGGGAAGCCTTGTACTGAGAAGAACCGGCAAGAAACTCTGCAAGGGCTATTTTTTTGCTCCCTGTTTTGTTTCATACAGTGTCGTCAATTGAAAGATGACATCAAAAATTGAAAACATGTGTTGATGTCAACTTTCATCACATTAATATTATTAATTAATAATAACTTAAGTATAGCTAGGTATACTAAATTTAAAGAAGTGGCGGTTAAACAATCTTCAAACAAATTAGCAAAGTAAAACGACTTTGTCTATTATATTAAGCCCAAGGTTTCATTTATGAAATCTTTAACAGCATAGTAACCTTTCTTAAGGAGACATTCTTTTATACAAACTTCAAACTTATTGAAAGGTAAATTAATTATTTCTTTTGATATTTTATTAAAGTAACATATACCTTGACCCACAAATGAACCAAGAACCTTTTGGAGTCCCAACGGTGGCAATTTGAGTTTATCTTTATTTCTGGTATTGAAATTATGTACATCATTGCGCCTCATAAATAAATTTATATTCTGACGCATAAACAATATACAATTGTAAATGTATTGAGATGCAACAGTCATTATACCTATTTCTTTAAATGTATCCCTAAGAGAAGTTCGAGATCCCAAGCGATAATAGATATTAGTTTTTGAGTATCTTTTCCTCATAATAATCCTCTTCACTATCACCTTTGATAATAATAATCATAACATTCCATCTACCTAATTGTCTACGATTAACCCTCCAGGAAACTTCAGTTCTTTTTTGTGACTTTATCTTTTTTGTTGTTACAGCGTTTAATATTAAATGATATATATTGGTTTTAATGAAACAATTACTCTTTAAAGTATTGATATCATACCGGCTGTATATGACAATCGAAGTAACTGACTTCACTTCAACTATACTACAATATTTTCTTCTTTTTAAGGTACTGCGGAGTTCTACCCTGAGGGGATAGAACCTGGGGGCGTTACGTTATAAATGAAAACTAATTAGATATTTAACTCTTTTATTTATCGGGTGAATATAATATGTGAATTTTATCTATCTACGAGAGGTTTAGTTTTAGTTGCCCTAAGTTCATATGATGTGGAACCTTCTACCAAAAGACAGACGATTCCTTATTTCAAATATTAAAATCATGACAATATCTTTTTAATATAACTGCCAGCCGTAGGCATTGCATGAACAAAGAGTTTACCCAAACAAGGAGGCTGTAACGTAACGGACGTTACAGTACAGTACCGCAATCGTCAAAAATGGAACCCTTATAGGATCACTCGGATGTCTGTCTGTCACAGTCGATTTGCTCGAATCCCAGTAGATTTGGAGCAAGTTAAAATTTCCTATAATGTATATACGATATTTTAAATTGCTAGGTTTTCACCCAAACACACAGATAAAGTAAATAAATAAATTCAGACATATTCTGGGTTACTTTTGGGGGGTGAATTAGAAATTTAATGTTTAGCTAACTGTATCACCTACACACCTAACGTACGACACGTTGTTATATTTCAACACCATCGCGAACGAAGTCGTGGGCACAGCTAGTATCATAAAAAAAATGGATGCGTGTAACTTATGTACGCGCGTGAGAAGTTATACTTCTTTAGCATCATTAAAAATATTTTTTAATTGCATGCAAATAATTAATAATTACAATAAAATAATAAAAGGACTGGAAAAGGATAGTTAACACAGTCAATTAAGTTCAGTTTTAATTTGAAAAATTAAATAAATATTCTAAATATTCAATTAAAATCACTACTGAATTTAAGTTATTAGTCCATATGTAATTAGCACTTGTAAGTAACTAAAACACGTTGTGTCTATATAGAAACTAGAAACATGTGGATAAATATTATAAATATGAAAACAGTGATCAGAGGCGATGAGCGTGCCAACATTGTTTTTGACAACGCGATCATCTTATGGAGCTCCGTGGATCGTTCAAAGTACCTTTCGAACAGATGTCTAATAATGGTGGATTATTAACCACTTAGTGGTTAATAATCCACCATTATTAGACACTAACATTCATAACGCGCCCGCGGCCAACTTCATGGTGTTACTATTGTGTTACAGTGATGCGCGCGCATCTCGAAATTTCACTCTCATAATTTTTTCATAACGCGGCTAAAGAAGTATAACTTCAAAAAGGGCTTAATGGACGTTTCAAACATATTATTGTACAAATTTAAAATGAATAGTTAAAATTAGTAACTATTTATAACTTCACTGTATTTGAACGAAATTAGTAATGATTTTAGTTTATTAGAATAGGAGATTGAAAGATGGCGCCTTAATTTTTTTTAATTTTATTTTAGGTATTAAATTTCACTAACGTGAAGATATGTTGCAAGAAACGAAAACAATAACCTCTTATTATCTTATTTATTTCAAGGAGCTAGTAATAACGTCTAAAGATGTTTTATGGATCTGATATTGTTTTGAATTGAATTAACAAATCTTGATATTTTAATTTCTACAAACCTCCAAGATAATGAAGAACAAGTTGAGCCCGAACTCTTACTAATAAAACTTTAATGTGCTTCTAATTAATTTGGCAAGATCGGAGAGCCAATCTGGACCGCGAAAGAAACTAATTTCGAAGTCTCAACTCCCAATCTCGGGGAAAATTAAAAAGTTTCAACCATTCTACACCGTGCCCATTGACAACCCACCAAGTTTGCCAATCAAATCAAAATTAAATGGTTCTGATTATGTATTTTGTTTTGAAAAGTATAGATTTACAATTTCTAAAGAGGAGTTCGGTAACTGAACGGCGTATTTAAGCAAGTTTTATGAAATCCATTCATTGATAGGTGGGTGATTAAAATTTTATTCCTTCGAGCACGCAAGCGCAATTTAATTTTCTACGCCCTTTTGGTTAACGCTTTTACTTCACGAATACCTATTTATTTCTGGCGAATTGTTTTTGACAATTTAACACTCCTTTCAACCTGGCTTCTTGAGTGACCTCTCCACCCGGTCTAAGTTATTTACCTTCTAACGTTACTTTATGATGGTCAATTACCATTTACAAGATAAAAGCAAAACTTACATAATCCTTATCACTTTTCCGTTACTGATGATGAGACAAAATAGGACATATAAGTATTTGATTTTAAACGCCTATTATTTTCCAAGTTTCTTGAAATATTACTTAAGTATTGTAGACAAGTGCCTAACGTAAACTAGCACTAGTATTCTATTAAGTAATATTAAAAACAAAGAAAATAAATATTAGGTCCTTACGTAGGTTGGTTCTGAAGGTCGAAATTTCCAGAACGAAAACGTTCAAACCAAAATCGTACCGTGCTTTCTTTTGGGACACCAGTTCCGTACACATCATTCATCCTTCGCGCTGTTTCTGCAGCACTGGTGCCACGTTAGAACTCGTACTCGTAATTATACCGATATTTCATGATTTCATTGTGCGGTAATAGCTACGCCAAAGAAAATAATAACGAGGAAAAAACAAATGAATGACTGTTTTCAAAACTCAAATGTACCAGCTAAATGAATTTTACAAATTTGAATTTGGAATTCTTCACCAAAGAGAAGGTATTTCAGATCAAAGTGGCCAGTACGACACAACATAATTGCATATGTAAGGACCTAATATAATAACTTAATTTTTATTTTGGATATTTTAGATTTTAAATTCTAGACTTAAGTAGTTTTTAAGTTTTGATTATTTAAACGTTTCTATTATTATTAAATAATAAACTATTCGAATCAACATGTAATGATTACCTAAGAGAGATGATCTTCAAATTAATTCCAAGTTTGATTTAAAACAATTCATGATTTCAATACTTTTCCTCTTGTAACAGATAGATTCCATCTACTTATTCGTAAAGTGGTCCTGAAGGTTCACTCCTACGGTTATCGTGTCATGAATACCAATAGTGCTGTATCGAGATCCTCGCATAGACTTACTATTGTTCACTATAGAACATCTCATCGTTTTCGTTGTGTGCTTACAGATAGACAGAGAGACTGACAGCAGAGGCGTAGTCATAGGGTTTCGATTCAGCAGTTTGGATATGGAACCCCTGGTTTTTACTCTGAGGAAATCCAAACTCATATTATAACTGTGAAAGTGTGTCTGTCTCTTTGTTACTTCTTCATGTCTAAACCACTGAACCGATTTATATGAAATTCATCCATACTATTATTGTAAATGCGAAAGTGTGGTTGTCTGTCTGTTATCTCTTTATGCTTAAACAACTGAAGCGATATGAAATTTGGAATAAAAGAGAAGGAAAAGGATCCTATGGGATAGTGTTTATTCCGGAAATCATTCTTTTAATAAGGCGAAAAGGAGGGATGGAAGTTTGTAGTGGAATTCAATTAAACGTCATAGACAAAATCGCGGCCATCCACTAGTGCAATTATATAGGAAACTCCAGCACCTACGTAAACTGTGGAGCACCTTTCCTATTGGATAGTAACTGTTGCAGAACCATGTAGGTTTCATGCTCCATAGTGTATTTTATATTCTTTTTGATATTGTTTTACTTTTGTTTCTTTTCTTGTCAATAAATTATTACTACAGTCCACAAGAATCTTTGATTCCTTTTCATATTTTTGGTCCTTGAAATGGTTAAAACCAGAATGCAGTGTAAAAACGAGTGCCTTAGTGCGTTACCCGGCGACGCCGCCTTTGTGGAAGGAGCCCAAAAAGCTCCCGCCCGCGGTGCCGCCCCAGCCGGCGATGCTACCTTTTTGGAAGGGACCTGTAGCAGTTCCGTCCACAGTGCCGCCCCAGCGGTAACTACATGCACCGCACTCCCTGATCCTGCTTTGGTCGTGGACCCGGTGCGTCCGTCACCGGCGTCCACCTTATCAACCAAGGTAAGTGGTTCTATTGTATCTTCTTCAAAGCGCACGGTACGCGCTGAACGCTTCGCGGCAGAAGCAAAACACGCTGAGGCAGTGCTCATTCTAGAGTTTCAGAGACGCGAACGCGATGAAGAAATTTTACGCATGCGCAAGCATGTCGCCGATCTTTCGTTGCGAGCGGAGATCGCCGCAATCGAGTCTAGTTCGAGAAGTGGCTTACGCAGCGGCTCAGAGGAACGAACGAAATCTTGGGTGCATGAACACCAACCGTTCATCAAGACTGGTATTGCACCTGAACCCACTGACCCATTAGTGGCGAATCAACTAACGGGGTTCGACCTCCCTGCCGTAACCAGTGCTACCTTACCAACGCCGCGAACGGCAACTGTACCTCAAGACTCGGACATAAACAGACTCGCCAACGTGCTAATGTCTCTATCCAACAATAAGCCCTCATTTCATAGTCACATCGAGCTTATGGTATTCGATGGCAAGCCATCAAGTTGGATAGCTTTCAATAGAAGTTTTTTTGACACATGTATGCAATTTTCCGACACAGATAATCTAGCTCGTCTGCGCCGTGCGCTGCGTGGTGATGCGGCCAGGGCTGTGTCTGCTTTGCTCTACACTGCGTCGGATCCGAGAGACGTGATGCATGCCCTGGAGGATCGCTTCGCACGCCCCGAGATGGTAGTGCTGGACGAACTGGCGTCAATCCGCGCTCTGCCAAAACTTCAAACAGACATGAAGGATCTCAACATGTTTTCTTGTAGAGTGCAAAATTTGGTTGCCACTATTAAGTATTTAGATCAGGTTCCTTACTTATATTCACCGGAACTGTTTAATTGCTTACTTTTGAAATTAAGACCCTTATTACGTACATTATTCGCACATTATGCTTCGAAACATTCAAGCAGTCATATTAAACTCGAACTTTTATCAAAATTTCTAAGCGAAGAAGCTAGAAATCACATACATTTTGGCCTAGTTTCCCAAACTTATGATAATCCACCTTATCTGGATAGAATTCGTCGTCACGATACTATCCATGCGACAAAAGTATCCGACACGACGTGCGACTTTTGTCAATCTAGTCATCCTTTAGTAGATTGTTCCAAATTTAAATCTCTTATCCCTGATGACAGATTGGCCTTCGTAATGAAGCTGCGTCGGTGCTTTCGGTGCCTAAAGAAAAAGAATCACCGGTGGAAATTATGCAAGGAGGTGTGCGGTGTCCGTGGTTGCCGCGCTTCTCATCACGCCTTATTACACGGCGCTTCGTCAACTATCAAGACGTCGCCCCCACAGGTACCAATGCCTGTTATAGCCGAGGTAAACACTGCCCATGAACCACCGTCGGCCAAACCGGCGTCAACACCGGTCATAACTGAGGTAAACAATACTCATGAACCACTTTTGTCTCGCAAAGTGAATACGAAATCCGCAAAACGTCACGTGTTTCTCAAAATTGTCCCAGTGGTTGTTTCCGGACCTAAGTGTGCTGTAGAGACTTACGCACTTCTGGATGAGGGGTCTACTGCCACTCTCATAGATCAGGTCTTAGCCAATCGTATCGGCGCAACCGGGCCCGCTGGTGACATACGCGTAGAGGGCGTAAGCGGAATGTTTAAAGAAGAAAAAGTAAATTTTGTTTCATTTCACATTCGAGGCAGATACCAAGCCGAAAGTTACGAAATCACAAACGCGCGTTCGATGCCTAACCTTGCTCTCTGTTCACAGTCAATATCCACTCAGGACCTTACTGGTTGTGATCATCTTTCGAGCGTTGCGGAGCAGTTGACCTACGAAGAAGCTCAGCCTATGGTTCTGGTAGGCGCCGCTGACTGGCCTCTCACTATCTCGCGAGAACTGAAGACTGGACGGCCTTCGCAACCAGTAGCTTGTCTGACTTTTCTTGGCTGGGTGCTCCACGGTGTGTCGGACAGTAGATCGAAACCAGTAGCCTTTGTGAATCACACTTTAGAAAGCAACCATGAGAATCTAGAATCCTTAATTAAAAAACAGTTTGAAATCGACGCCTTAGGCGTTTCTAAATATTCTAGATCCTATGGTTCCCAACACAAGCGTGCCTTACAAATTTTAGACTCCACCACTCGTAGATTACCTAGTGGTAGATTTGAAACTGGTCTAATCTGGCGCGCCGATGAATTTTATGTTCCTGACACTTATTATCAAGCTATCACTCGTTTGAGAAGTTTAGAGAAAAAAATGCTTTCAAACAATGATTTCGCCGTCGCTTACAAACAGCAAGTCAACGCGTTGCTGTCAAAGGGTTACGCTGAACCTTGTGACACCAACCATGACTATATTGTAAAACATAGCAAAAGTAAATTTTTGTATTTACCACATTTTGCAGCTATACACCCTCAAAAGAAAAAGTTGCGTCTCGTTCATGATGCGGCTGCTGCCACAGATGGGGTCAGTCTTAATTCTTTATTGCTTTCTGGCCCAGACTTATTACAGTCACTATTAGGAATTTTGTTTCGCTGGCGGGAAGGTAGGGTGGCCATGCTGGCGGACATAAAAGAAATGTTCCCACAAATAAAAATCAGGTTGCAAGATAGGGACATGCAACGATTTCTTTGGCGGGAGTGTGGTAACCCTAACGCTCCCATCAAGGAATACCGAATGAGCTCTATGATCTTCGGCGCCACTTCTAGTCCATGTAGCGCAATTTACGTTTTGAATAAAAACGCTACCGAAAACTCTACTAAATATCCCGATGCTGCAAAGGCCACCCTAACCAGTACGTACATGGACGACTACGTAGGAAGTCTGGATGATGTAGATCAAGCCTCTCAATTAGCAGCTGACATTGTAACTCTCCATGGCTTAGCTGGCTTCGAGATGAGGGGCTGGATCTCCAACGTCCCGGAGGCTTTAAATTTAATACCTGCAGATTTGAGGGCAGCCTTTACTTCAGTCGACAATATCTCGGCAGTCCCGGCACACAATAATATTACAGTTTTAGGTCTAAAATGGGACACAAGCTCAGATCATTTTAGTTTTGGTATAGATTTCGACCCAAAATCTGTTCTAACTAAGCGTGTCGCACTGTCGCAAGTTATGCGCCTGTACGACCCGCTCGGTTTGCTATCCCCGATTACCATCCAAGGCAGAATAATTTTCCAAAAGGCTTGGCGATGCGGATCTGACTGGGATGAACCCTTACCAACCGAGCTATGTAGCCTGTGGGAGTCCTGGTCGCAAAGCCTTTCGGAACTTGAAAATATAAAAATTCCAAGATGGTATTCCGGAAATATAGGTTTCGTTGAGCGTGAGCTTCATGTTTTCGCAGACGCCAGCGAGCTGGCTTATGGTTGTGTTGCCTATTGGAAATTTCTCGACGCTCATAACGGTAACGTGAAATTGACGCTCATCGCTAGTAAATCTAGAGTGACTCCACTGAAGCCTTTATCGATACCGCGACTTGAATTGCAAGCAGCGCTTTTGGCGGTACGTTTGGCGGCTACTATTACCTCCGAGCATACCGTCAAACCGGCTAAGCGTTATTTTTGGACAGACTCTATGAACGTCCTCGGATGGCTACGAAGTGAGGCCCGGTCCCTTAAACCTTTCGTCGCCAACCGAGTTGGAGAGATCTCCGCTGAGTCAGAGATTTCGGAGTGGAGGTGGGTACCTTCAGCCCTTAACGTAGCTGATGATGTTACTCGCGTTTCTAAAGGTATCCCACCTCGTTGGTTTTCAGGACCACCTTTTTTGTTATTGCATCCGAATGATTGGCCAACGGAGGTTCCGCTCTCTAGCGAGATCACAAATTCGCCTCAGTATCGTCGTGAATTTAAAATGCATGACGCAGTTAACACTTTGACAGGTACCGACCCTCAGTCGGTCCCTGTGTTGCCAGCCTTGGCACCAGACCCCTCGCGTTTCAGTAGCTGGCTGCGAATGGTTCGTACAACCGCTCGTGCGTTCCAATTTTTAAATAAACTTCGCAGTCGTCTAAATTCAAAATTTGGGGTACCTATTTCGGCAAAAATTTCTTTATCAACTCAGTCATCTCAACCTTCCATTCCGTCTCCTGCAACGTCTCCCCAGTTATCTCCACTCAATTCAGAAGATGTTGATCATGCCGAGCTTCATATTTTGCGGCAGAGTCAGTCAGAGTCCTTCCCTGAAGAGTTGAAGAGTCTCAGAGCTGCCACACCTATTTCGAAGCGGAGCAAATTAAAAAATCTTTCTGCGGCGTTAGATGAATATGGAGTCATATGGCTGTTTGGTCGTATATCTGTCGTCGAAGATGTTCCTGATACCGTGAAACGGCCGATTATTTTAGACGCTCGTCATCCTTCCGTTCGCCTTCTAGTCGACCATTACCACAGAAAAGCTGGCCACGCCTTCCAAGAGCAGGTAATGAACGAGATCCGTCAGAAGTACTGGGTCCTACGGCTGCGTAACCTTGTCCGAGCCGTTGCAAGAGAATGTCAGTTCTGTTGTGTGCGTCGCTCTCTGCCGATGGCACCGCAGATGGGTGATCTCCCAGAGTGCAGGCTTGCCCATGGACGCCGACCTTTTACTTATACCGGCCTTGATTACATGGGCCCTGTCCAAGTGACCATCGGCAGAAGATCTGAGAAAAGGTGGATTGCCTTATTTACATGCATGACCACCAGAGCCATCCACTTAGAGATTGTCGGCTCACTCACGACGGAAGCTGCCCTGATGTGTATCCGAAGGTTCATTGCGCGGAGAGGTACCCCAACAAAATTTATATCTGATAATGGGACGGCGTTCGTTGGTGCCAAAAACGAGCTTCAGAAAATCTATCGAGAGGCAAAGGAAGACTGCGCAAATCGTGGGATGTCGTGGGACTTCATTCCACCAGCAGCGCCACATATGGGAGGAGCCTGGGAGCGTCTTGTGCGCAGCGTGAAGGTCGCTCTGAAAGCGACCCTGTTAGAACGAAGTCCAAGAGAGGAGCTACTGCACACCGTTCTACTGGAAGCCGAAGCGCTCGTTAACAGCCGCCCACTTACCTATGTGTCTTGCGACCCTGATGCACCAGAAGCCCTTACTCCTCTCCATTTTATATTAGGAAGCTCATTAGCCTACCATCGTATTCCTCTGGAGTTGGATGACAGAACTCTCATGAGACGGAGCGACTTTAGGAAAACCCAACGGTTGGCTGACCTATTTTGGTCAAGATGGGTACGTGAATATCTGCCCTCGCTTCTACCAAGGAGGCAGGGAAGGACCTCTGAGTCAGTTTCTTTAGGGGATGTCGTCATTATCTGTGACAACAACCTGCCTCGAGGCACCTGGCCCCGCGGGAGAGTGGTGAGACTATTTCCCGGCAGAGACGGGATAGCAAGAGTTTGTGACATTCAAACTAAAGGAGGCCTACTACGACGTCCTTTCACCAAGCTGGTGAAGATAGCCAGCAGTAGTGGTTCTACCACTGAAGGGGGGGATGTTGCAGAACCATGTAGGTTTCATGCTCCATAGTGTATTTTATATTCTTTTTGATATTGTTTTACTTTTGTTTCTTTTCTTGTCAATAAATTATTACTACAGTCCACAAGAATCTTTGATTCCTTTTCAGTAACTTATTAGGAATACATACATAGATAAGAGTTTTATTTACAGAAATTAAAGATAAATTTCTGAGAATAAAAATCATTTTCGTTGTGATAAAGTATTCGTCCGCACCGGGTACGAAACCCGTAAATACTCTATTATAACCATAATACAAGTTAGAAGATTCTAGAATTTTATGACGTCATTCCACTTTTTTTATTCTACTATAGTAACGTCATTATTTAATGTTATTTCATTGCTTTTTGATAAGTAAATACCACGTGGCGTGAGAACTCCGAGTGATACGCGAGTTCGAAACAAAAGAGGCTTTATTTATTTTTTCAATAAACGATATTGTAACTCTATGGTACCAAAACGACTGGGAACAATCGTGTAAACGTTCGAGTAGGCCTGGTCTCCGGGTGTTTGCATAATAGAATGTTCCCTGCCTGTCGACAAATCATGCGTCCATGCGTATGTATGAGTTGTGATGTGAAGCGATGCCGCGGTACCACATTAGTAAAGAGGGCACAGAGCAAAAGCTTCATACAATTGCGCGTGTGTGAGTGAGCACCGGCGTGGGACACGTTTCAATTGGCGGCGACAGGCCACCAGTGCTCACTAAGTCACGCGCACTGTATGAAGATTAGTCTTCTTTACTCATGTGACGGTACCTAGCCACTCAATGACGTATCCCCGATACCTACACGCGAATGTGATTTATGCGGGTGAATGCAATTGAGGCACCTTTCAAATCGAGTGGCAAAACGGCCGGTCCCATTTCCGTGCATTCAGTAATAGGTTTGTGTGAAAAATCATTTCAAAGAAGTAATTTCGCTGTAACACGTACGTGATTCTCGAAAATATGAGATGAGGAGCTGGCGAACAAAACGGTATAATTACATTAAATTAAAATTTACAGGAGCTGTATAAAACTAAATGATATACTTCCGTGAGCTTCTGGAATGGTTTTGACGTGACAACGTCTTAAATTAGGTTGCGGCTGGGAGTCACTTATGAAAAAGTGTAACGCTCGGTAACGTTACGATGAGTCTCTCGTGTTAAGTTTAAGTTTACATGTACAATGTTTTAGTAAACCAAAATATATTTCTATAGTTAAAATTTGTGCAATTCTTATTTTCATTCAATTCCTTGTTCCTATTGTGCAATTTAATTATATTCATATCAATAAATATTCTACCGAAAAAAAGACGTTGTCACGTAAAATCTTCGCCCGTAAAACCGACTTTACAGGCAACCATTTTTAATTTATAAATTTTGTAATTTTAACACTTTTTAGGCGGTTGTGATTGAAAATTGTTTGAGATTCAAATTCAACAGTCTCGAAACCTCCGGACTGTAAAAAAAGTAGTTTGACCGGATGCGTAATTATACCGTTTTGTTCGCCAGCTCCTCAGATGACAGTCATCGGATTTCGGATTTTCTAGCTGAACATTATCATCGCGCCTGACTAAAATATTAGTAAGTACGCCTCTTTTCCTAAATATATCTTTTGATCAGTTGTTTCATTGCAGATTGAAAGAAACAAAAATAATATAAAAACTAATTGTTTCCTAGCGACTGTTTGGTAACTTTTCGAATAATAAATCATTTTATTCTTATTAATTGTTTTTTATTATTAAATAGATCAATAACTGAATATATTTACACAATATTTAGTACCAAAGAGTCGTATCAAAGAAAGAACATAATTGGAGTTTACTCCTCAAGAATCGATTTGCATATACGTATAAGGGGCCCGGTATGAGAAAAATGTCAGGAGTAAAATCTACCGATGAATGACCTCGTTACGTTTTTACTGTCTACGCTGTAGCAGCCGTAGTGCTACACCGTAGCACAGTATCGTAGCGTACCTTTATTGCCTACGACGACAAAGAAACCGCGTCGGTGTACCGCGCCATTCGTTGAACAAAAAACCATTGAGCTTTAGAAGTAAACGTGGATATGGCATTTACAGTATCAATCTTTTTTAAGTTAAATAAACTCTTTTTGCGTCTGGTTAGACTATCGAATTTAAGGAGCAGTCGTGCGTCGGAGCTGACACACACATTTTTTTTGTAATTTACGGTAGTTAGGGTCAAGTTAATAAACTCAAAATTATAAAAAAGAAGTAAATAAAGTACTTTATTAAGTAAATTAGCTAATAAATCATACATAGGCAATAAAGTCTAAAAATCTTCCAATGAAATATCCGAACGCTCAATAAAAGTCTTTCGAAGGTAGCTCGAGAAACGTCATAAATAAATAAATCAATGAATCTATACTGTTGAAACTTGTTTTATTTAATGAGTGGTGTGTGTGAAAACCTACGAAACTACTTTATTTATTCGCAAATTTGTTAACACAATGAAAACCGGTTTGAGGGCGCATCCCGGCCAGGCGGTTAAAGACAGATATTGCACAACAATTTTTACAATTTTTCCAGAGTGTGTTTATTACAAAAACTTCCATTCATTATATCGGCATGCAATTTCAAAACCCGGGAATTGCCCTTTAATTGTGTTAAGGCTTTCAGAATCCTATGATCATCTTGAGCCGCTGCGGAGTGCATGCCATCAATTATTACAGCTTTAATTTGTTTCAACTTCCGTATATTACAATGGCATGCAGTATACTATCACGGAAAAACACGAAAATCGCTACACAAAAAAAGCGCTTTTCCTTATGAAGAGGATGCGCGGGGGGGCTAAAACCCCGACTATCATTGATATTTTAGGGTTTGTAATCAAGCCTTAAAAAGGCATGCACGACAAAATCGTGGAACGTCACCTGTCACCAGCTCCCGGTCTAATAGTATGTATGTTTAGTATGCGCGTTTTACATAACATGTAATATTGTTTTTACTGAATTATATACACACTAGCAAACCAGTGAACCAAATGTTCACCAAAACCTGATTTAAAAAAAAATGTATTTAATTAATTAAGAACTTCGGAGATTTTGTGTGGTTTCGTTTGAAATTCGTGATTTCTCGAAAACCGGAAGTGCTACGTTACTCAAATCCGGTTTGTAGTCTTATCAGACTATTCTTAACTTATAACTTAAATATTCTCTTTATCTATCTCTTACGGTTTGGCCGCTGAAACAGCACCACAGACGGACGGACGGACTTGTCTAATAGATAAGAGATTTTATTTCTACAGATCGGAGAGTATATCTATGGTATACAAATATTGTTTAAAAAAAATATAAAGCGTTACTTTGCTTTCCATACATTTTTTTTTCTAAAAGTGTAATGGTACCTACTGACTTTTATGGATCACCTAATGCTGTTATTTTCTGGTCAAAGCAATTGATGCTTACAAAGGTATACTTACAAATGGTATGCGACCCAAAGTGGATCTTGGCCTCCTACGCGAGATGCCACTACTCCCTGTCTGGTGCAGTTCTTGCAGGTCGATTGGTCCTCGCAGCTCGAATGGACTTGATGACTTGGTCTTTTCAGTGGTACTTGGGTCACCAAACCGGCCTTCGACTACAAAGCATCTCCGTGTTCACGCGCTTTACGGCCTAAATCTCGTCCATTCGTTCTATGTGGCCCAGCCAGCGGATTCTATGTAGTGTGTATAATGTAGGGCTGATACATTAGAACTTTTATTTCTCAGTTTATGCGGGTTCTCTAGATGTCGTCTTCTCTTTTTCTTGGTGCCAAAATTTTTCACCGAATCTTCTACACCGTTACTAGGATTGTTCTCCTCTTTCAGAGTTAGCGTCCATGTCTCAAAATTATATATTAAATCGGACGGCTCACTGTATTAAAGTTATAAATCTTAGTAGCTCTGCTTAGAAGCTTGGACACCAGCATCGAGTGAAGAGCAGCGCTGCACCGCAAAAGGTTCTCTATACGGACATCGATTTCTTGTTGTCTTGTGTAAGTAACGCGACACTCTTATGAATCGCAGCTCCCATACGAAGATCTTCTCGTAGTACTCTGTTGTCCCTGTACCTTTTCATATGAAGAAATTCAGTCTTATAGGGGTTTATTCAGAAACCAATTTTGGCTGCGTTTTCCCCAACATTCCTGCCGCCACTTGGACCTGCGCCTCTATCTCACACAGCAGAGCCAGATCGTCTGCATACCCATTCAACCTTTGCTTTCCATTCAGCCGTATCCCACCATTGGTCAGCGAAACATTACGGACCACATGCTCTAAAACTAAACTGACCAGCATCGGGAAAGTGCGTCTCTCTGTTTAAAGCCTGTCACCACTTAGGTTCTTAGGTAAGCTCTCTACTGTCTACTTTGACCTACATCCTACTCAGGCTCGTGGCTACCTTGGTCATATGGACCAATTTTTCGGGTATTTGAACTCTCGAAGTATATTGTAGAGTTTAAAAAAAGCAGAAGGCAAGATCTCAACCGTTGTTGCAACCGGTCATCAGAAAATTTAAATAAAAATACCTAAAAATATTAAAATAATTCCGTCACTTACCTAAAATGAGTAAGTTTCAATTATTATACTTTTATTTTATTTATAAAGGTACTTTAAACAGCCAAAGTCCAGCAAAAATGTACACAGCTGGAATAACATAAGTAAACCTTGGTTACCAAAAAGAAAACATAAAAATAAAGAAAAAGCATTGATGAAATAGTCTTCAATCCTAAGTGATGAAACAAAGCGGGCGAAAGAAATGAAAACTTGATTTTACCAGAGAAAAGTCACTAATTGGGTACGAGTCTAATAAATATTCATGTACCTGCAATCAACCAAAATGAAATAAAAATATGCATAAAATAAACAATAAATATGTAGGTATATGTATATATATTTAAAATTTAAAAATTACAAGGCTACTTGCTATTTATTTATTATACAAATAAATTGACTTCTGAATATCAAATCCCTTGTTTACAAACATTATAGGTAACTAATTACCCACTGTCATAATGACAATGATATTATGAAGAGAATCGATAATTCGCAAGAAAGGGAACCCATGTCCGTTTGTAATAGGTATTCTGCTTTTGTGTGTGATGAACATACATTAATATCATTGTTTACATTGCTAGGACAACCCCCATTCACTCACTGACTTGATATATTTGTCATACGGGATCACCAGTATTTGCTAACTATTTCCCGGAATTCCTATTGATAATGGAACATCACACGGGCATATTCGTTCGTAAGTGTTTATTTAACTATGAATAATTTGTTGTTTGTACTGTGACACAAAGCTTAAATCAATGTGTTCGAAATGGTATGAATAATCATTGTTTGCTACGTAAAATTATAGTTATGTTAGTTTATCTTTAAATAGTTATAGATAGATAGATAAATTCTTTATTGCACACACACAAAAGAATACAAAAAAAGTAAACAATAATATAATGTGGGCAAAGGCGGCCTTATCTCTTTAAGCGACCTCTTCCTATATATACCTACACAAATATATACACATATTATGTATTATTATATATTTATAGATACAGCAGACTAGGATCTAAGTAGGAGAAAATCATGGAGAATATTTTTAAAAATGTCAATTGACTTTTGACTTAGGCGGAAGCTTGTTCCAAAGTTGTTCCAAAGATTCATTGAAAGGCCGTGGGCATAACTCCATTTGTGAATAACCCTAAGATCGTCATTCAAGTTTGCAATTACATTCCTCACTTCATCAACAGATGCCTGAAGGTAGTTTTTTTTTATAGATAGGCCCGACAAAGGACTCCAACCCACCTGATGTTAAGTGATGGTGAAGTCCAGACGTGAAGATAGCTGGTACAGCAGTTCTACCTGCCACACCAGCCATTTTCACCTTGCCGGCCTGCATGTTGCTTCTTCACGCCTCTTTTAAAGGATCCCAGGTTGTAAGTAGGAGGGAACACGTGTGCAGGCAGAGCATTTCATTTACGGATAGTGCTACAAAGAAATGAGTCACCAATTTTTTTTGTACGCGTTGGAATTGTGGCCACAGTTAGACGGTGACACCAAAGGCCAGCGCGAAGTCCTCTGAAGGAAAAGGGAAGGTGGAATAAGAGAGAATAACTCTTCAGAACAATGGCCGTGGTACAGGCGTGAAAAGGCTCCGCACCTTGTTCATGACTCCGAGTTTGCGTAAGGCGGTTTTTACCACGCTTTCGATGTTATTCTTTGGATTTAAGTTGCAGCGAATTTCCATACCGAGCATGGTGATACTGCTCTCTAGCTCCTATGTTGTACCCTGAAAAGAAGGACATGAAAGGAATGGCGATGTTTTTGCCGTGAAAACGCAGATCTGGGTTTTCTTAGCATTGAACTCAACCAAGTTCTTGGTACCTCATTCAGAAATGTGATGCAAAGCCTGATAGAGGTCAATGTCAAGATTCTCCCATTTTTCCCTGGTTACTGCCTGTCCAGCCACTGCTTGACCGAGATACCCCGCATGCACTGTACTATCATCTGCATAGCAATGAATGTTCCCAAGAGGAATTAAGTCATTCATATGCAGCAGAAAGTGAGTGGGGGATAAGACGGAGCCCTAAGGAACGCCGACATTCACTGACATGAACTGCGAACTACTACCGTCCGTAAGGACACGAATTCTACGCTCACACAGGAAGTCAGCTACCCAGGAACAGAACTGGGCTGGCAGACCGTATGCCGGAAGCTTGGAGAGAAGGCTTTTGTGCTAGACCCTGTCAAACGCCTTGTCACCACGCTTGTCGGTAGCCTCACCCCAGATATGAGTCAAGTACACCAGAATATCAACCGTCGATTGTTTCGATCTAAAACCATACTAACAATCATTAATCAGAGAGTGGTACGGACAGGTAAAGAGGGAAGTGAGAAAGTTAATGAATAGAGAAAAAAGGAGAGGGGAAAGCACCCTGAAGGATTCCAGCAATAACTTCACAGAAGTTAGATCATCTGTCGTCGGTATGGACACACTGCTGCCGGCCAACTAGATAACTGCGAAACCAGTCCACCACCACATCCAAGATAAAGATCGACTTCAGCATAGCCAAGAGGATGTCATAATCAACGGAGCTGAAAGCATTGCTGAAGTCCGAAAGCACAAGCACAGTCACCCGTTGATTTGACATGCCCTCACGGATATCGTCAGAGATCTTGGTCAAGGCTGTGACCGTGCTATGCCCCGGGCGAAACCCAGACTGAAAGGGTCTAAGAATATTCTTGGAGTTGAGGAAAACGCTTACCTGATGCTGAACAAGACGTTCGAGTACTTTTGAAAGTAATGGGGAGGAAGGATATAGGTCTAAAATGACTGAATAAGGCAGGATTGGAGGATCTAAGGGATAAGAACTACGGACGCTCGAGGCCAGCAGCTTGGAAACCTGTACAAAGAGAGAAATTGAAGATGTAACAGAGTAGCGGAAGAAGAGTCGTAGAACCGTGTAAAAGCATTTTTCGACTTACTCCGACCAGCCCTTCGGCATTCGATGTAAATACTCCTCTCAACTTAAAGCAGCCTTTAGCAGATAAAGTTTGCAATGTAGATTGCTTAACATTGGAAGGAATAGAGGAAGGTGCTGTGAAGTACAGATTTAAATAATTAGGATCAAGATTATTAGGAACTGACAAATTAACCTTATCAAAACCACAAGACTTAATAAACGACCATACTTTTGCAGAACTACTGTTGCTGTATATAGCGCCGCTGTGCATCTCTGCAAACCCTACTACAATGGTTACGGCGCTCTTTGTATTTACGAAGCGTCTTGTCAGTAGGGTTATTTCTATAACGGGCTTTAGCAATATTGCGCTTGGGCATCAATGCCTTAATATCCGCCGTCAGCCAGGGAGCAGGGAGATGCTTCAGTCGGGCAGGACGGAAAGGAGCATGCCTGTCATATATTTGAATGAGCAACGAATTAAATATTTCCATTTTCGCATCAATAGTAGGGGCCACACCACATTCCAGTCCATATTAATAAGATCAGCCAAGAAACTGTTCCGGTCGAAATCCTTGAAGTTACGTTGCATGACCACGCGCAGTTTGGGTTTGGGACAATGAGTTATAATAAGTCTGTTTTTATTGCTAAACTTAAATTTAATAAAAATATTTTTAAGAATATTTTTCTCAATCCACAAGATACCAAAAAAAGTTGTAAATCTGGATAGCATTTTTGCACATAAATGAAGTCCTGTCCCTGAAAATGTCACAGGTATAGAAGCACAAACTTGACGCTAAAACTTAGAAAAGGTCCTTGCAGTGCTCCATTCATCCTTGGCCAACATCAACAACATCACAAAAAAAAATATTCAAAAGCAGAGCACTTGGTGCACATCGTCGAGATCTCTATTAGTGGCATTAATGCCCTTAATACCCGTAAGTCTTTCTAAGCCGCAAAGAATGACAGAAAATTCGTGTTATCTAGCCACACCGCACAAGTTTGCGGATTGCTGGGTGCCAACCATGTCAGCTAAGATAAAAATGTATCAAATGATACATCAGTTTCTAGCCAAAAAAATCTGAAATACCCTAAATGTAGGTTACCATGTAAAATTTCCCTTACGGAAAATATTTATGCTCACGCTCTATTAAGGGTTGGAAAGCTGCCAGAATGTCATGTTATACCTCTTATGCCTATTATATTACTTCAGGCGTCAGAATATCGACTGACGGATATCGTCAAACATCGGCAAGTCTAATACAGTGTTTACATACGTCACAACAGTGCCGGTGAACATGCTTTCCTAGAATTTTTCGCCTATTTCTTAATGAAACCATCTCAATACACATGCTCTAAGTAATACACGGTTGCTACGTGGAATATCAATCGCAAAGTTTGCTTGTTAAATAAGAACAAAAATTTTCATAAGAGGGGTGTTGACGGGGTAATTTAAACGAAATACTATTTAAATCGTTAGTTGTAATATAAAAAAAATCTTTTCTCAATAAACTAAAAAAAAAACATAGATAGAGTGCATCAAATTTTCTGAGATCGGGCCCGTGACGTCACTTTTAAGTAAAAATTGTACCAAGACGTGACGTCATTGGACATTTGATATCATTATATCTCTATAATGCTTTGAGTATATATACAAAGAAAAATATATGCCCAATATTTATCGATATTCAGCTGATAAACGAAGAAAAGTTAGTCTTGATTCTTATTTGTTGAAGGCGTTGGGTCGGTGGACCTGTGACTATATTTCAGTATGCAATAATCATAATCCGATGCCGTTATGAGGCGTTACCGCTGAGGTGTGTAATTTTCTATTGAAGTAATGTTTATACCAAAGTATTATGATTACAAACATGATGAAGACTATAAATAGGACCAGTTGAAGTATTTGCTAGTATTTCTTTTAGTTTAAAATTTAAGTAATTGAGTCTAAGCAAAAAAAATATATAGTATTGAAATACCATGAAATTCCATTACATAGAGTTCCTGCAAAATATGAGATTGACTTATAAATGGGTTTAAAAAAAAGAGTGCTGACAAATGAAATTTTATGAAAATAATTGTCTTAAAGTAAGTCTTCGCTTCTGGAAAATAAGTGATATAATAAACTAGACGAAAAGCTAAAATAGTCCTGATGTTCTTTTAGTAAGTAAATAAATATTCATAATATGTTATTTGCATATATCACATGAAAGTTTATTGATACCAAAACGAAGATTACATAGCTAAAACAACATAAAAGCAATGTAAAGGAATAAGAAATTGGAAGTAAACATGCCAAGTACATTCTCTTATAATACCGCAAAAAAATAAAACTAGTGGTTTAACAAAAAATCTGGTAAGCACGAATCAGACTTGAATGAGGGTTCTTAACCATTATACAAGATCTAATACTTGGTCGAGTCAAACGTCCAAAAATCTGTTAAATATGATATTAGGATGAAGAGCAACTGATATTATTGATGCATGATGAGCATTGAATAATTATGAAAGAATATGTTTTTTTATACCTAAACCTAATACAGAGACATGCTTTGATGCATTTTTTAGATACAGCTATGTGATTAAAGTAGATACTAAGTACTTGCTTACTCTACAGTTAAACAAGGTTACTCTATGCGACTATTAATGTTGAATTAATGTTGAACTTTTTATAAGTTTTGTTACCTCTTGTCAAAGTAGTCATAGAAATACATATTCTGAGAAAATTTCAATTGTCTCTTTGTTACTAGCAATGGATCAATATTTTCACTTACAAAGTCCTCATACGGATCTAGTTAAACAACCTTCAGACAGACGGAAGGATAGATAGATGAGGTTCCAAATTCACACTTACTATACGGAATCCTAAAAAACAACATCATTGTACGCCGCCGTTGGCAACGAACAAAGCTTGTAATGTTACTTCTCAAAGGGAACCATATAGAAGTAGACTGGGTGGGATTTACCAAGGTTCGCAACCCCGATCCAATCCACGCCACATTTGGCAGCCGAGCCGAAGGAATTTTAAAACAAAG
This sequence comes from Chilo suppressalis, assembly GCA_902850365.2. Lineage (NCBI taxonomy): Eukaryota > Metazoa > Arthropoda > Insecta > Lepidoptera > Crambidae > Chilo > Chilo suppressalis. Next base: position 24,326,615 of record OU963901.1, on the reverse strand, counting down.
TCCAAATAAAAGTAGGCCGCCACTATTTGGAATTGAACAAATAGTCAGCATACTCCAAAGCGAACTTTAAAAGCATACAGATAAGAACTTATAAACCGGTAAACTTGTTAGTACACACAAAGGCGTACATTTCATGCAAACACAGACATATCGTAGAAATATAATGCATGTTGGGTTTCATCCAAGCGCAGATGGAGTATTGATTCTTAAATATGTCTTGTGTTTTCGATGTGGATTCTAACTGGGTTTGAAAGTGGTGTGAATTACCCCTTACGCTTCTCGTAGTTACGTAGGCGGTGTTTTAGATTTTTTTGCTGGAGCACAATAGAGAAACACAAAGGCAATAATAATTTTTAAACGGGTAATATTTTGTTTAATTGAGGGTTTGCGCAAAAGGACTGCAAAGGAAATAAAGGAGAATGGCTGCGGCTATACAACCGTTCTCCTTTATTTCCTCGGTAATAGACCTTTTTGGCCATCAATAATTTAAAAATATTTGTTTATAGTTTTTAATTTAGTTTGAATTCAATTCCGAGGCAGCGCGCACGAACATCTTTTGTTTCTGCATTTCGTAAGGCAAGTTATTTATCGAACCCTCTTCACCGACAACTACCGTCGCAGGATTGGGTACTTACTAAATAGAAAATCACGTTAAAGGCATAAATAAATAAATATGAAAATTGATAACTTAATATCACTTACGTACGTATGTTTTAAAATCACTAAAGTTTTTTTAGGATTAAGCCCTACCAATTTTAATGCTATGTCCAACCAAAGTCAATTAATATAACCTTTAAAGAATTCAGCACGCGCTCATTATTTAAGGTTTTCGTTCACTGTATTTCAAACTTAGTAATTTGCAATAGAAGAACATCACAACACAACCACAAATTCCGATTAAACTTGACAAACATTTATCCTCCGATCTTATTACAAAGATCGTAATTGCAAGACAATCAGAAATTCCAAAAAGTTTCCGTAATGTTAGAATTATGACAAAAAGTCAATTGAATGTGTCGCACGTTCGTTTAAAACTTTTTGACGTGACAACGTCTTAAATTAGGTTGCGGCTGGGAGTCACTTATGAAAAAGTGTAACGCTCGGTAACGTTACGATGAGTCTCTCATGTTAAGTTTAAGTTTACATGTACAATGTTTTAGTAAACAAAATATATTTCTATAGTTAAAATTTGTGCAATTCTTATTTTCATTCAATTCCTTGTTCCTATTGTGCAATTTAATTATATTCATATCAATAAATATTCTACCGAGAAAAAGACGTTTCACGTAAAATCTTCGCCCGTAAAACCGACTTTACAGGCAACCATTTTTTTATTATATGATTAGTGTACACGAAAATTGAAGAAACAAACACATTTACAGTTCAGTTACTACCTGCTTAACTAAGAAGTAACACAGTATCAATTTTAGGAATAACATTGTTCCTTCAAACAAAGCGTAAACTCAATCCTTGAAATATCTACTGTAATTCGAAGGTAAAATAACAGTCATCAACAAAAAACAATTGACTTTGTTTCCCCCAGATGAATTTGTGGTAAAATATTAGTTGATCCGAAAGTAACTTCACGGCTTCGCTTAAAATATTGAGGCAGTTTAAAATCTTGGGGCGAGCGCAGTGATTGCCGCGTGAAGTATGGATGCCCTGGAGTGCTACTGATTGGAAACTGGATGTGAAAAAAATAGATGCGGCGAGTAACATTCATTAATTATGGGTAAGTTAAAAGGGTGGTGTTGTTGTTTTTAAAATAAAGATTCAAAAACTCTCTCGACTTTTTACTTACTAGATTCAATTAAAAAACGTTCAAGACTATTTGAGGACTCTGCGTAACACGACAAAGGAAGAAGTACTACAATTAATACAATTATAATACAATTAGCGTTTTCATAAGAAAATGTATGTGGTAATCTTAAAAAAAATACATTACACGGATACATAAACATATTATTATATAACTATAGTCAACACCGAAGCGAAGCGGGCGGGCCACTAGTATTATAGAAACCGTTTTTTGTGTGGCGAAACGTTCCTCGGGAAATTTTGAAATAATACTGACAATAAAGGTCATCGCACACCTGAACCACCTGGCACCCTTCAAGCACTGAATCGGCGCGCGCGCGGTTGATATATTTTTTGTATGGATTTCTATGGTGATTCGCTCACTACACCAACTCCGTACCGTCAGCACCTGACCTCGCTCGCTAAATGCCCGATCATCATCATCGTCGCCGGCGCCGATGGCGCCACGGTGTGCGGGAAAACTGTTCTGGACCGGTTGGTTCACTTCAGTAGTAGCGGTTTCTCGTCATCTGGACGGAGTGGTCCGCGGGATCCGTCCTCCTAATTCTTCACACAACGCCCTCGGCGCGGTCAAGCCCACCGGGTGAGACCCATGCGGGAGGCCCGGCCACCTGCGAGCGGGCACTCCTTGGAGGAGTGCCGAAATCCCTCGCACCCATGGCACTGTGCCGGACCCTTTTTCTTCGCTATGCCTCGATTGTTACGCCGGTCATATATAGGAGCACTATGGTTGAATAAATTGACGGTATCAAACCTGGTGTTTTCTGTAATGCAGCATCAGTTGTGTCAGCTGTGGCGGTTGTGGCGCTGTCTGGTAATCTTGTATCGGCGCTTTGTCGCCGCTGCTCTTCTGCGTTAGGGCCCAACTCCCCGCTGGCCAGGTGACCAGGCAAGGTTATACTGCCTTATTCTCAAGGTAAGGTAGTCGACACTCTAATTATTTGTTTATTCACTCAACATAACTATACGGGTTAAACCCAATTATGTACATTATTATGTGTATGTGATATAAAGCGCATTCTATAACGGCGACGAGAAGGAGTAGAAACATGTTCGTTAAATGTCAGACAAAGATCAATGGTCACACCAAGGTCGTTCATAGTAACTGTGCGAGGAATAATATTACTGTCAAGCCTATAGTTAAATTTGATAGGATTGTGCTGACAACTGAAGGTCATGACGAAGCATTTACTATCATTAAACTCTAACCCATTCTCGCTACTCCACTTCAGTAACCTAACACATCCCTTTGAGTAAGTGCACAATCCGTTTCATCCCTGACAGCAGAAAATAATTTTAAGTCATCAGCATGTAAAATATCAATGACATCGTTAATCAGTAACTGAAAGAACAGAGGCCCCAATATAGATCCCTGGGTCATTTTGTTCGGATCCGTGCATACAAGAGAACTAGATGTGCGCGCGGGCGGCGGGTGGACACCGCGTTGACCACCCGCTGCTTCCACGCGCTCTGCTCGCTCGCTCGTATGGCGGGCAGGGCAGACCGCGCGACCGGCGCGGCTTTCAACCGTGGCCCACCCGACGTAAGCTGGTTGACAGCTCGGTCGATCGTTTTACTATTTTACAACATTCGATATCAGCACGAAGCTTATTAAAATGAGTGATCAGTTCAGTGGCATTAAATTATTATGTACTATTATACGATACTATTGTAGGCTTTGCTTCCGATGATCAGACCTCTGAATATGTGAAGAAAAGAAAGGATCAGAAGGCCTTGTCTAAGATTTCTCTCACCTTAGATGGTTAAGCCATCACTCATGTCACGTCAGCTAAAACCGCAAAAGATGCATGGGATGCACTTGCAAACGCTTTTGAGGATAAAGGGATGGGCCGTCGACTGTCACTAGAACGCCGATTGTACAGGTATGCATTGGTTGATTTTTTGAACACTGAGTGTTATATAATTGCTGCTAGACATTGGTAAAATCATGGATGATGAGCCTGTAACTATTTTATTAGGAGGGTTGTCACTTAAATATAAACCTCTTATAATGGCACTTGAGAACTCCAATGTAAAGGTAACAAGTGACTTAGTTAAGAGCAAATTACTGAATGAAATGGCAAAATACGTTCCTCAAAATGACGTTTCAGCACAAGTTCTCGAACTTAGTGCTGAAACGAACGGTCAAATAATAAGTCAAAAAGGCCTATAGTTTGTTACAAGTGTCATGAGCCATAAGCCGAGGACATAAGAGTCCTCAATTCCCTCATAAAGGATCCATCCCTTTGGAGGAAAAGGATTCACTTTGTGCTATGAAAGATTCAACCTTACTTTCTGCACTTGTAGCTGAGAATAAAGAAACCAAATGTGAAAGATGGTACATTGACTGTGGTGCAACAAGTCATTTTCAAAATCACAAGCCATTGATCCAGGATGCCGGTTCTGCCACTATTTCAAATGGAGACAATTTGCCAGTTGTAGGAACAGGTGATATTGCTATCGATGGAACTCCAAATATAAGTAAAATTAAGGACATTGTTTTTGTATTCCAGGTTTACATTGTAATCTACTTTCTGTTAAGATAGCTGTTGATAAGGGCTTTACAGTTATATTTGATAGACGTGGTCGTAATTTTTATAATACTATCGATGTAACATTTGTAATAATTTAACATTAATACTGGTTATTCTATTTTTCAGGGTTCCTATAATGGTGGTTTATATAGTTTGGATTTAATTCAAAAAAAACCTAAATTAACAGCATTAAATGTAGTTGAGAATGTTTAACGTAAAGTGCACTTTGAGTTGACTGAATTTCAACTTTGGCACAGACGTTTAGGTCACCTCTGTCGTATAGGAATGGACAAACTTATAAGAGGTCAAGCAACTGGTATGGATTATGCTGATGTAGATAAGAATCCCTGCATAGCCTGTATAGAAGGTAAGTAATCTAGGAAACATTTTAAAAAGATTAAATATAAACGCGCAAGTTCCGCTTTAGAACTCATTCACGCCGATGTATGTGGACCATTTTCTACAAATTCTTTTAAAGGTAATAGGTAGTTATTTTTTAATCCTTATTGATAATTTTACAAGAATGATGTTTGTTTATAGCATTTCTTTAAAATCCGACGTTTTTGAAATTTTTAAAGGATATCATAATTTTGTTGAGCGTCAACTCAATATAAAAATGAAATGATTGCGAACAGACAATGGTACAGAGTTCGTTAACAAACAGATGTCCAATTATTTTCAAACCTTTGGTATTAAACACGAGACAACAGTACCCTATAACCCTCAACAGAATGGAGTTAGTGAGCGAAGTATAAGGTGTATTGTTGAAAAGGCTCGTGCCATGCTAAGTCAAAGCAACCTTCCTAAAGTGTTTTGGCAAGACGCTGTGGAAACTGCGGTATACCTTAAGAATAGGACACCACATCCGACATACTCCAAACCAAAGATGCTACAATAATAAACCGAACATTTCTCACTTAAAAGTATTCGGGTGTAGAGCACTTGTACATGTTCCGTCATGTCACCTCTCTAAGTTTGATATGAAAGCCGCTGAGTATATTTTTGTAGGCTACAATTATTTTTTCAGAAATACTGGTGAAGCCGAATGCGGTAAAACGATATCTGGTGGGATCGAAACCCCGGAGAGTGGACTGTAGGTGTTGGTTCGAAATATTAAGGGGGTTTGGTCTATGGGATAGGATGAGGACAAAACACTGTGATTTACTTACAGAGGGCCTCGACGGTGGCGCTGGCTCATACATCAGCTTCTCCTGCAGCAGTTTTTTCCGATGCCAGCGGTTAAAGATGGCGGTCAAGAAAGTTGTTGATAGCTATCACACACAAAACCTCCTATTTACGAGGAAATCTGTTCATTTAATTAAGATTGTTTATTAATCTTTACACACTTCTTTAACTGAGTTTAATGCGGAAAAATATAATCACAATTCTTGCGCAGCGATGAAAAATTCGATCATTTCGTATTTACGCGGTGACAGACTATTTTTTTCTTTTGTTGATGCGGTGACAGCCTGCTGACAGAGCTATTTCCTTCCGGTCATCCGTCGTTGCAGGCAAATATATTGCATCTTCTTCCCTCATAAGCATAAGGCACAGTGTTTGAAGGAGAAGGATCTATTGGGATGCGGTTAATTCGAAAAGAGAATGACACGGTATGAAATTTAGAGATTAGAATATGTTTTGGCGTTACCAAATACTTATATATTTATATTTTTTCTGCTTGCCTGAAAGAAGTTTTCTTCAAATAACTTGTGTTCAAATAACAACAATAATATTTTGATGTAGTCATCTGGTGTAGAAGTCACTAATGACAGTGAAATTTCTTTAAAAGAAGACACCGATGATCGCAGTCATGAAGAGGTTGTTTCCTCTAGTGAAGTACATATTGTGGATAATGAAAATAATATTTCCTCCTCAACAGGAACGTCTCATCGTTACCCAAAAAGAGATCGAAAGCCCCCTGATTTCTTTTCATATAATATTTTAGAATCTTTTTTTTTAGACCAAGAACCAAAATGTTATACTGATGCCATAAACAGTAAGGACAAAAGCAACTAGATCTCGGTAATGCAAGATGAGGATAACGCTCTAATAAAGAAAGGAACGTGGACACTAGTTGTTGTTGTAAATGGGTATACAAACTTAAACAGGATGCCGTGGGAAATATTCTAAAATATAAAGCCAGCCTAGTCGCAAAAGGCTTTACGCAGGTGTATGGCGTAGATAATTTTGAAACTTATTCGCTGGTAGTGCGTAATTCCTCTTTACGAACGCTTTTAGCATTCGGTGTCCAACAAGGTTACTCAATTAGTCACTTAGATATAGATACGGCATTCCTTAATAGCGACATAGATGAAGAAGTCTACATGTTACAGCCAAAAGGTTTTATTGAGGAATCGACACGTGACAAAGTTTTTTTGTTAAAATGTTCTCTTTGCGGCCTCAAACAGGCACCGAGGTGCTGGAACATTAAATTGAAACAAATTTTATCAGCTATTGGTCTTATACAAACTCCTTCGGAGTCATGTATTTTTCGAAAGAGATTAAATAACAATGAAATTCTTTTTTTAGCTGTTTACGGTGACGATTTTATCTGTCTGTATAAAGACGTTGTCCCTTTTGACAATTTCAAAAAGGATTTACAAATATATTTTTCATTAAAAGATCTTGGAAGAATTGAATTTTGCCTAGGAATGAATGAAAAGCATGAATATAATTCCTTAAAGATATATCAGAAGACTTATATCGAGAAAATAATGAGTGATGCTAAAAATGTTTCAGTGCCGCTCAGTAAGAAATTGGAAAATTCCAAAGATGAAAATTTGTATGATTGCCCTTACCAAGAGTTAATAGGGTGCCTTATGTTTCTTGCTGTAAGCACAAGGCCAGATATTGCTTTCACGGTGAGCTACGTAAGTCAATTTAATACTAAGTATAATCAAAGCCATTGGAATAGTGCTAAACAATGTTTAAAGTATCTAGTAGCAACTAAATACTTAGGTATAACTTACAGAAAGAAAACCGACCGAATACTTCGAGGTTATTCCGATACTGACTAAGGAAACTGCTCCAAAGATAGAAGATCTTATACGGGATACTATTTTAATATTGCTGGAGGGCCTGTTACGTGGGAGGCGCGTAAACAACCTACAGTGCCTCTATCATCAGCTGAAGCAGAGTATATGGCTCTTGCTAGTGTTTTCAAGGGAACCTGTTTCCTTAGATCTACATTCCAAATTATCAGGTGAGCTACCAAAAGTTGTTTTGTATTCCGACAGTCAAAGTGCAATCCCGTCCATCATAATAGGACAAAACACATAGATTTCAAGTTTCACTTTATTCGTGAAAAAGTCAAGGATGAAACTGTTCAATTATATTATCTTTCAACGGAGAAACTGCCATCTGATATACTAACGAAACGGTTAAGGAGAAACAAGCATAAGCTCTGTATACCCAGCATGAGTATAACTTAAATAAAGCCTAAATGTAAATGTAGTTCTTAAGTTGCTTGTATTTTTAAGTTGTTTAGTTTATTGTTATAGTTTACTTGAGGTTTATGTTTTGTTTGAAACTGCCCATGCTAATATTGAGTGGACTTGTAATTGCGAATTTAGATTCAGGGGGCGTATGTTGTAATACTGGCTAGCGATAATCTAGTCATAGGTTAATCTAAATTCTATTTTCTGTCACTTTGATACTCACTTACTGTTTACCTTAGTTACCTACTATATCTCTGTACAATCCTTATAAGTTTTTCTATTTTACAACAAAAACTTTCATCATAATATTAACTTTCTTCAAGAACTGATTTCAGAACTTATTGAAATTTTCCATATCTAACGGTTTTTTTTTGATCCATGTAAACGGAGGTATTTCGCAGTTTCTTTATTAATAATGTGTTAGTTGGGAACTAGAACGCCAAAGCCGTGTCAGTCCTCAAATAAAATATTCAAACTCGAGAACAAACTGAAAAAAGTCACGCAAAACAAATATCGATATCGATTCCTTGCTTGTTGGTAATCGTGTTTCGAAAACAATTTCTGACTCTATAGATGGAGCGGAATAAAATCGGTTTGGCACGAATAAGCTTCTCGAGTGAAATGTACTTTGGAAGCGACAACGCTTCGAGATTCGTCCTGAATGGAAAAATAGCGATGGCTATCATTCAAATAGTGGATCGGAATTTGAAGATGTGAAATGGGCCTATTGTTTTAGGATTTACCGTTTGAGTTGGAGTGGCGGATACGAAAATAATCTTTCAATATTTTTAAACATTCAATACGTAAGGCATGATTTCAATTTCTTTGTTGCATATCCACAATGTACAAAAATATGTTAAATATAAGTTATGACAAAATACTGTCATTATGGACCCTGTCGGGCAAGCAACTAAATGAGAGAAAGAAGAGAGCAGTTACATTCAAATTTCTATGTTAATTTATAGATTGAAAGAGTTAGGTACTGAATAGGTAATTTATAAATTAATTAATTGAAGATAAAATCCATTACATTTATATAAACGAATAATAAATAATATATTAGTCTATAATAACATTATAAAGAGAAAATATTTCATTGTTTGTTTGTATTGATTCAAAACTGCCAGTTGCCACTTACCGTCATTATGTAATTACTTATTCAAGTGTATTTTCTACCAAACGGAGTGTTTAGGTAGACAAATGACTCTTGATAACTTATTATAATAATAATAATAAAATATAAATCATTTATTTCTCACCACAATCCGTAGGGAGAACAGAAGCACAATTACAATACAAGTCGATACAAGATTATGGCAGGTTGATACCTGAACTAGGAAAGATCCTGTATCTCAGGTTATCAACCCTCCACCTCACTATTTTCGAACAATATTTGTGCAGTTATTTTGTATTTATAAGCTTACAGTTGTTGATTGGAGATAATATTACAAAAGATAACAGAATAATTTTGTGGGAATGAATTTAACCCTTAAAAAATAAATTGAAACTAATTACAATAAATATATATATATAAATATATATGTGTGTGTGTGTGTGTGTGTGTGTGTGGATACATTTGGGTATGGGTGTGTTTGTATGTTTGTTTTTGTGAGTGAATGTATACATATTTGTATTACTTTATTAAGTATATGGGTTGGGTATGACTTGAATGTAAAAATATGCCTTTTTTCAGGTGGTTTTCAAGAGACATTCAGTATTTGTCAAGTCAAGTTCAAGCAACTTTGTCTGTAAGAAAGATTTCAACTTCTTTCTGTTCATTTTATAGATTGGGGACAGGTCGTTAAATTTTCGGTACAAGTAAGGACACATATAGAAATTTGTCGTTGCGCGAATTTAGTTCTAAATGCAGGAACCGGCGTTCGTATTCGTCTTTTGTTTTGTGGCAATTTAGTGGGATCAACGTACTTGTGGTGGCGGAGGGTGAAGAAGAGAATATACAGCTGTCGAACTGTCAATAGTTTTGTCTCCTTGTAAAAGTTTGCAGTAGAATATCTTCTTGGCTTGTGAAGCATGACTTTAATGACTGCTCTTTGTGCTCTTTCCAGCTCTATCATATGTGTCACGGCAGCACCACCCCAAATTGGAATACAATATGATAAAACCGATTGACATAATGGGACATAATTGTAAAGTATAGACGCCAAGATAGCAAGTGCAGGATTTAAGAAACATCCTCACCTTGCCGGCCTGCACACATGCTTCTTTACGCCTCTTATACGACCCATAATTGTAAGAAGGAGGCATAGAATTCCCCCTGTTATTAGTACGACGAAGAAATGAGTCATTTATTCGTGTAGAATAAACATTTCAGAGCAAAACGAATCGATTATATTCTATTTTTACTATGTTATTCACCATACTTATCATCTTATTGTCATTACTTGACTACTACCGCTTCGCACGTCATCGTTCATAAGAGTCGGTTGTCAGAATTCCCATCGCGTTCCATAATCTCTCTTCTCAAAACTTGCCCGAGAATTCCCAAAGTGGAAAATGATAGCCGGAGGACACTTAGTTCGGCTATGGATTCAACATTAGCAAGTTTCGACGAAGCCAGAATACTACTTAAAGTGTCTTATATTATTTTTATCTCTGGAAATAAGCGGCTTATCGAATAATGCTCAAGGAACACTTTACAATATACGAAATGTGTACAATGTCAAGCTATTCAAAACTACAATATCTCCAAATGAATTAATTAGAGTTTTTATTGATATTATAAGATTCATTATCTGTCCATAAAATTTTGTAATTTGTTGTAACATGATAAAGTTGATTACCTAAATCAAATAAATTTAATATTGGGTGTTATAGTCCTAAAGGAAACAGAATAGAAAGTATCATTTACAGGAACACTATATTAATTACCATATTTTGTGTGGTACTAATTACTATGTGATATATCCAACATTTTATTCATCATCATCAGCCTTTTCATGTCCCCACTGCTGGGGCACAGGCCTTCCATATGGATAGAATAGGGAGATTGGGCCGTGACCCACCGCGCGAGTCCAGTGTAGATTGGTAGATGCTAGCGACTGCAGATACAGCCTTCCGATGAACGGAGAAACTCAAAATTTATTCAGTTGTTTGGCCACCCATCCAATGACCGGTCATTGCGAAAGTTTCTTAACTTCCAAGATCGCAAACCAAACGCACTAACCACCTGTGCTATGGAGTTCCTCGTTTAATTTTAAATTTAAATATTATTTTAAGTTATATTGCAGATCATAATAAAACATAACAACAAAGCATATAGCAACACAGCCGACGCGGCTAGGGGGGGAGTAGCCATAAAGACAATACTACTGAAACATTCTGCCGCTTTTTTCGGGCAGAGGAATATGCACGCAAATGCAGTCCAACATACGTTCGCAAAAACGAAATTGTAATAACGACACTCTCGCATAAAAAATGACAGCGCTAAATCGGGCACAGATGAAACTTAAGATTTTTTATTGACAGATCTGAAATTTTTACTGGCGAGTTGATTGTTTTGTCAAACAAGTCCGACGATTGAATTTTAACAAAATAATATGAATTTTGTGTTTAAAAGTGGTTAAATATAAATTATATGTTATTAATTTATATTTAACCACTTTTCTCTACTTATATGAAATTGAACACCATCTTTTTGTAAGTTTAATGTTCCTGATATATTTTACAGCAAATTACATAACATTTTGGCATTTTATGTGCTCTGACTTACACTCTCGCGACTTGACTCAGTCTAGTGAAATATTCGAACGCAACTAGTTTTGTGTTTGAGCTGGTCCAACAGCGGGGGAAAATCGACAGAGGGGAACGATGTATGTGCCTACTCCGCTCCTAGCCGCGTCGGCCGCGTTGCTCTAAGCTAGGGATGTCGAAAGTTGAAAAAAATATCGATACATTGATATTTTAAAAAATATCAATATCGGCTTCGATATATCGCGAAAAAAACATCGATATATCGGACTAATTTTCCCAAAAATATATTTAGGTCAGCCTAGCACAGTAATAAAAGTTCAATACAAATTATAATTAAAGAAAGAATTATCAAAGTACCAAATTGCCGCTACGCTACATGACAGTACAGTATCTCACGAAAAATGACACGCGGAATAATAATGGAACGAAAATTATCTCCCTAAAAATAGACCCTATTTTCGAATGATGAAAATGATTGCAGGGCCTCTAAGGTGCCATCTTTCGTAAACAAGACTAGACAGTCACACACTTCCACAGAATATAATGGAAATCAGCACAACCAATTCACCAGCGAAACAGATTTACAAATATTAGACAATGCTAAATACAGCATTAATCTGAGATCCAGTTACGATTTTTCCAGATACAAATTTAGTTAGATCGTGATATGCCGCTAATAATTAAAAAAAATATCGTTTTTGATACGAATTTCGATACTGGTTATTTTGTATCGATGTATCGATATTTGAATTAAAATATATCGGCAAAAAATATCGATATATCGAACAAAAATATCGATATATCGATACATCGATATATTTTCAACAAGCCTACTCTAAGCGTAAAAGTGCCACTGAATGGAAAATACTGCTGAAGAATTGAGAGAGATTGAGACATTATTGCAAGTCATGATAGGTACATTTTGGTTATTTTACTTAGTATACTGAGATGTCTCCGTTTTACCGAAAGTTGATTGGGATTGATGAAGGTGGTGGTGGGTATAAACTGTGTCTTTATTCTGCCAAAATGTGTCAATTTACTGAAAGATTCTCAACTTAAAAATATTCAATTTATGACTTTTTAGGGTCGTGATACACATTTCGTTTCTATTTTCCAGTTAGTTGAAAGTCTTATTGTTTAAACAAGAACTCTACCAGCTCTTACTGCGTACATTGTAAAAGTGTTAAAGGGACCTATACATTCGCGGCGTTGCACCGCTTTAAGAAGAGCAGTAACTAAGATTCATCATCATCATCAGCCTATTAATGTTCCCACTACTGGGGCACAGGCCTTTCCAATTTTTACTGACCCATCCAGTGACCGACCACTGCGAAAGTTGCTTACCTTCAACGGTCACTGTGAATGGATTGTACAACAATTTTATCCACTTCTTCTTTCGCTTCGCTTTTGTTACTTTTCCCAAGTTCGCTCGCACCTTTATTGGCATTCACAATTTACCTGGGAAATGAAATAATAACTGGAGCTTGATGTAGCTTCCGTGGCCTTCTTAATTTGGCCAACTCCAGCCTCTCATTAAAGTGCACGAAACAAAGGAAAAAAACTGTCAACTCGCGCCAAGTTTAATTGCCTTAATAAATCTGGTGCGAGGGCAGGAGGCCAAGAGACCAGCGAAAGGAAGTCACTTGAAAATAAATGAATGAATAATTATGATTAGTCACGGTTGTCTTATAGACTACTTAATACCTTAAACATTAATAAAAATACTTAAGAAAACTTTTTTTTTGTAATTGTTTCGTTTTCTCTATCGACGACTGCTTACAGCCTAAAAATATTTATCAATGCCAACTTTATTATTATTTATTTAGCTTATTATTTAACTTAAATTTAAAGTTGTTTTAAAGTTAAGGTAAAATTATATAAACAATGCGTACATAACTAGTACGTTTTTATCTGTAATGAAATTTTTCGTAATGCTTAAACTTAAATTCCATCATTAATATAGCTATAGATATTCAATTTAAAAAAAATACCAACATTTTTGAAACTACGATGAAAATTGTACGGTCCTGTTCTGAATGGATTCCAAACTAAAATAAAACTATGATAGAACAATACCAACAGGCATTTTAATCACTTGAAATTGTTTTGTTAAAACCAAGTAACTTTGAATAAACAAAGAAAGAGAAAAGATAAATTATAATATACCGTTTTTTTTTTAAATTATGTTGTGGCACTATCTCGCTACAGATAAAGTATTTCGTATTAAAAAAGAAACAAAATCTATTCCTTAATATTTCATGCCAACTAACTTAACAATGTTTCAGTTCTTATCAGACTGTTCGTGCCATTGCAAACAATTTCACGAGGAAACATCTTTCGACAGTTAGACGCGAGTGAATCTCCAAAAGGCTCCCGAAACTCGCTAATCTAAGGACTCCAGCCCACGGGATCTCCATCACGGGCGGGATGCAAATGAAACTCTTTGTAACGAATCTTAAGGGATTTATTCGTAAAAATTTTCGACTGGAACGCGGGCTCAGTGCGACAAAAGAAAATAAATTGGACCGCGGCGAACTTTCCCGTAAATATATATTTTCGAAGTCGCGACCGTGGCGGCGGGGTGGTGAAATTAAAAAGTTAGAAGGCACCGTTGTAACGAATGATTCGGGTTATCGGTTAAAACGAGCGAAAGGGATGACGTCAAATTCAATTAGAGACATTTTTTGTTCGCAGTCTTAATAAACTCGGAGCAAACAGAATTCTAAATGATTTAATTCGTTGAACTTTAGACTGGGAGTGAAGGGTCAAGATTAAACAGAACTATACTCGTGTAAAAGTAAACGTCTATCTACGATTTTGGGGTTGTTTCGGTCACCTTGTTACTATCGTTTCTGTACAGCAACTTAGTAGTTAAATTGAAGAATATGGAAATAAAAAGTATAAAATAACATCTCCTGCGAAAAAGGCGGAGGTGCATTTAGACGTCAAGAGACCAGACTCAAGTTGCAGCAGCGTGCGAATTTTTTACTCTGCGGTGACTTTACCTTTTTTACTTGCCTGCAGAGGGTTATGTTTTTAGACCATCATTTTGTAGGACATATCGCACGTCACAAACAAATGGGTATTATCTTCAAAAACAGTGTTTTGAGATACCGCGTTTTAAAGTTTCGAAAAATCATAGAAGCGGAACTAATTGTTCAAATGTTTAAAATGATACCTTGATTTATACGTACATTATTGTTCTTTGTGTTGAGTAAGTTTAGTTAGTGTATCAATATTAGATTTTATTTTAAAAGTACATTTGACTGGGTAAAGAGAATACCCTATAATGAGTTTAAATGGCTCAATTGGCTCATGTTAAAATTACAACTAGCATCATTTTAAAATAATTTTGCTGAAAATAACATAATAAATAAAATTAAACAGGCCAGAGGGTATTATTTTAAATAAAACTTCAAACTTGTATTAATCCAAACGGGCAATAGAGTATTAACTTAATATTGTTTAGAATACACACAATCATAAATTTTGCCTAGAAATTGACGACATGTGTTGCTATAATTCAAAAACTATTTCGAATTAAAATACAATTATCTTACCAGTTTATAGAGAAAAAAATGTAGTTCTCGAAACGCACATAAAAAAAAAAAGGTTTTGCCGACTTTATACCCTATTGTTTGTGACGTGCGATATAACCTAGAGGACAAGGCCTCTTGAAACAAAGCTAACGCTTACGGTAAGCTTCAATACTCCAATAACATTTGTATCACAAGTGCAACTAATTACGGGTCCACATGACTACGATGTGATAGCACTAGTAACTATTGAGACAGCCGTGTATTGTCACAAATTGGTTTTGTTTACCAGATATACCTATCTGATTCGACAAGTCAATAAATATAACGATAGCAAAGAACTTACAGAAAATAACTTTTGAATTCGCCATATTCGAAGGCCAAATTTATGAAAAAATAACTACGATTAAATATCTAAAATATCTGCGAATACTTATATTCTTCGTTATATTAAGTAACTGTGATAATATCTGTAAATCCAACTATCTTTGAAATGAAGAGATTGGAATGCATACTTAGAAAAGACAACAAAATAACATTCGTCGTAATATTAACGTTTGATGTTCTGATACGTTTGCGGGTAATGTAGATATTTACATTAATTGCTTTACTAACAAATGATAAAAAATAAAGCACAGGTATTGTAGTTTAATGAAAAAATGCGTAATACTTATCCTTTAATCAATTCGAGAAGTCAATAAATTTTATCGACTTCTCGATGATCTCTTGACTTCCGTTGACTTCTCACGAAACTTGGGGTGGCTTTTTGTTTCGTTCGAAATTTGAATTTTCTCTGTCGTTATGAATTAGTAGGCTGCGTATCTATAGAAGCTCGATGATAGCTTGCCTGGCGATAATTTGACACCGTAAAAGAGGTCGAGGAAACGATTAATTTATATGAGCAGCTGAAGGAGCGTACCTTATTTAAATTTCGAACGCTAATTTTAGAGTATTTTAGTACAAAAACCAACCGAAGTTTCGTCACACAGGTGGGTAATAAGCATCAGATACATGTAGCATCAGATTACAGATCTAAAGGCAGATTGGAGCGCACGGTACACAGATTGCGTGCCACCTAAGCAAATATCCCCTTCGGCCGTCTACTACACCGTAGTTTCGTAACTGGTTTCGATGAAGGAACTATTATTCCTTGTAAGCAACTAGTTTCGATGAAGGAATTATCCTTTTTTATACGAAACCTCGGTTACGTACAAATAATTTGTGCAATATGTCAAAGAGTCACGAGTAATAGTTGTGTAACAAAATGGGACTAAAAAGTTCAAAAACTACATAAAAGTAGGTTAGGTTAGGTTACAAGTCTATAAATTAAAAGCAAATAAAATAATTGTAGAAAATAAAATAATAATAACTGCCTAGACACCATATGCACGTATGATACATAGTGTTGGCTTTTTGAGTTAATTACTTTGTTATGTTATGTACTTTGATAAGAACTACGATTCGAGACTCACATATCAGACCGCAATATATCCATGCGGTGACGCAGAAAGAATACTACTCACCGCTCCTTAACTTCCTGCGGGTGTCGTAAGAAGCGACTGAGGGATATCGGAGCTTCCATGCGCTTTTCTGGTGGTAGGGTGCCTAACACCCGCCTGGTTTGGTACCACCGTACGCATATTGAAAAACCCGTGATGTGCTTCACGCGCGTTTCGGGGTCAGCCAGCGTACAATCAGAGCTCGAGTAGGGATTGCCGCGACGGATTCAGTCCAGCGGAGGCATCCGTCGATGCCGGGGGGAACGGAATCGAGACGGCTGTCACGCTAGCCACCCGTGGCATAGTACAACGGCCCGAACGTTCTTCACCAGTTCGCGAGGCTGCCCCATCATGTTACGCATAATCTCGGGGTGGACCGTCGTGCCGGTTGGTGACCGGGGCTTGGAGTCCGCGTCTCCACACTGGTCCCTTGGCCACTGTCTACGTGTGCCTTAACAGATCCCACACCGGCGACGCTGAGACAACTCGACTCTTTGACAATCTTAGTCGGGCAGCAGATGATGCCCAGGTGCAATTTCCCAACGCAGAACTGTTGTTTCTGTGGGTCTTTAATGCCAAGTATTCCAGATATAGCAAGTCAATCACCTTCTTTATTAGACCTTCTGCTTACGACTCATCCGCAGGAGTATCAGGTTGTGGTTCGAGCCCCACTGGGTTCATCAGATCATTGCCTGATATCTGCCAAGGGGCCACAGGCCAAAACCCCTTAGATCATTGGTCAAAAGCAGGGTCTGGCACTATGAGTCAGCAGATCGGGATGGTATGCGTGACTTCTTTGCGTTCATCCCTTGGTAGCAGCGCTGCTTCAGTAAAAATGACCTATCGGCCAGCACCGTTGTATTACTGAGGAGATCGTAATGGGATTGAAGTATTACATTCCACATTCTGATCTCATCAGTAAGGGCACACGTAAACACTGGTTCAATCACGACTGCTGATGCTGTTTCACGTAAGCAAGCGGCATATGGCGCTTGGATCAGAGGCCACGCTCTTAAGGATCCCGGAGTTGACTCACTGACAGCTGCCTATAATAGTGCTTCCAAGTCTTGCAAGAAGGCTTACATCAGAGCGGATGCCCAACGTGTTGCACGTAGTGGCCACGAATTGTTAACACACGGCTAAAGCCGTGCAGCACAACTTCTGCCAGCCCTCGCTGCCACTTCTGCGATGTCCAGATGGGTCACTAGCTCACAAGCCGCAGGAGAAAGCCGATTTTTTACTAATGCTCTTTGGGGATAACTAATAGATAATAAAGCCTGACTGACCTAGTTCTAATAAATTCTAATTTGACTTACATTTTTTTTTAAATACAAATAATTCCTGCATTTAAAATACAGGGAAAAATATTTCTTTCTTCGAAACCTTAAAACCAAATTCCTTGTACGTAACCATGATACATCAACCCGGTTTAGTACAAAGAAGAATAATTCCTTTATCGAAACCAGTTACGAAACTACGGTTTCGTAGACGGCCGAAGGGCAAATATCAAGTCAAAAGTGAATATTAACTCATGTCAGTACACTGCAACGCATCGTGTTGTGAATACGTCCCGTGAATATTAAGTTTTTATCATAATTGTGCCGCTTTGTTCAAACATTGCAAAAACTATTCAGAGACAAAAGGAGTCTTTACTTTTGATTTCGTATTTGCTTTGGTGGTCGCACTTGTCTGTTACGTGCGTTCCAGGTGTCCTTTGTTCTGTAATATGAGCATCTAGCATACAAAACCAATTTGTGACAAAGCACGTCTGTCTCAAATGTTCCTAGAACTGGTTCATTGTAGCCATGTGGCCTCGCAATTAGTACTTCACAATTAGGACTTGTGTCACGAATATTATTGGCGTATCGAGGCTAGGCATTGTTCCAAGAGGCTCTGGTCCTCGAGCTTCGGTGTCCGGTGAAGCTTAGAATTTCAAATCAGTAACCGACATCTAGTACTGGGGTGGGCATAAGATCATTCTGAGGTGGTCACCCCCTTTTCCTACTATACCTACACTCTCATGCAAAACAACGGTACTTATTCATCATTCATTTCTTTAATGATTTAATTCAGAAACGAACTGAGGATCACTATAATGATGCTCATCTCGTAGCTGAGGACGAATGATCAGATGTTGTTATTGGAATATTGCTTATTTTCATCTCAAATGCTCATATACCTATATAATATTTGAAAATCTGCTTATAATTGTTTCTATTGCCAGGAAATACATCTTCTCTTTCCATAGAAATATGTGTGGAGAGTTTGACATTTAATAACCATTCATTTTCCTTTAAATAAGCTTATTACTTAAAGGAAAAGACAGAGGGTTTCTGGGAAAGTAACCACCACCTTAAAGAAGATTACAGTGAAATAACATAAATTTTAGTGATTTTGTGTTTCTGTTGTTGTTTATATATAGAAATTTAAACCTTACTGACGATATATATATATACTAGGTGACCCAGCGAACTTCGTACCGCCCTAAAAAAATAGGGGTTGTCCAGCAGACAAAATTGTGAATCTAAACCATTCTCAGATCCCCTTGAACACACACAAAAAAATTCATCAAAATCGGTCCAGTCGTTTAAGAGAAGTTCAGTGACATACACACTCACAGAAGAATTATATATATAAAGATATATATATTATATATATGATCTTATGCCCACCCCAGTACTAGATGTCGGTTACTGATTTGAAATTCTAAGCTTCACCGGACACCGAAGCTCGAGGACCAGAGCCTCTTGGAACAATGCCTAGCCTCGATACGCCAATAGTATTCGTGACACAAGTTCTAATTATGAAGTACTAATTGCGGGGCCACATGGCTACAATGAACCAGTTCTAGGAACATTTGAGACAGACGTGCTTTGTCACAAATTGGTTTTGTATGCTAGATGCTCATATCACAGAACAAAGGACACCTGGAACGCACGTAACAGACAAGTGCGACCACCAAAGCAAATACGAAATCAAAAGTAAAGACTCCTTTTGTCTCTGAATAGTTTTGCAATGTTTGAACAAAGCGGCACAGTTATGATAAAAACTTAATATTCACGGGATGTATTCACAACACGATGTGTTGCAGTGTACTGACATGAGTTAATATTCACTTTTGACTTGATATTTGCCCTTCGGCCGTCTATGAAACCGTAGTTTCGTAACTGGTTTCGATAAAGGAATTATTCTTCTTTGTACTAAACCGCGTTGATGTATCATGGTTACGTACAAGGAATTTGGTTTTAAGGTTTCGAAGAAAGAAATATTTTTCCCTGTATTTTAAATGCAGGAATTATTTGTATTTAAAAAAAAATATGTAAGTCAAATTAGAATTTATTAGAACTAGGTCAGTCAGGCTTTATTATCTATTAGTTATCCCCAAAGAGCATTAGTAAAAAATCGGCTTTCTCCTGCGGCTTGTGAGCTAGTGACCCATCTGGACATCGCAGAAGTGGCAGCAAGGGCTGGCAGAAGTTGTGCTGCACGGCTTTAGCCGTGTGTTAACAATTCGTGGCCACTACGTGCAACACGTTGGGCATCCGCTCTGATGTAAGCCTTCTTGCAAGACTTGGAAGCACTATTATAGGCAGCTGTCAGTGAGTCAACTCCGGGATCCTTAAGAGCGTGGCCTCTGATCCAAGCGCCATATGCCGCTTGCTTACGTGAAACAGCATCAGCAGTCGTGATTGAACCAGTGTTTACGTGTGCCCTTACTGATGAGATCAGAATGTGGAATGTAATACTTCAATCCCATTACGATCTCCTCAGTAATACAACGGTGCTGGCCGATAGGTCATTTTTACTGAAGCAGCGCTGCTACCAAGGGATGAACGCAAAGAAGTCACGCATACCATCCCGATCTGCTGACTCATAGTGCCAGACCCTGCTTTTGACCAATGATCTAAGGGGTTTTGGCCTGTGGCCCCTTGGCAGATATCAGGCAATGATCTGATGAACCCAGTGGGGCTCGAACCACAACCTGATACTCCTGCGGATGAGTCGTAAGCAGAAGGTCTAATAAAGAAGGTGATTGACTTGCTATATCTGGGATACTTGGCATTAAAGACCCCCAGAAACAACAGTTCTGCGTTGGGAAATTGCACCTGGGCATCATCTGCTGCTCGACTAAGATTGTCAAAGAGTCGAGTTGTCTCAGCGTCGCCGGTGTGGGATCTGTTAAGGCACACGTAGACAGTGGCCAAGGGACCAGTGTGGAGACGCGGACTCCAAGCCCCGGTCACCAACCGGCACGACGGTCCACCCCGAGATTATGCGTAACATGATGGGGCAGCCTCGCGAACTGGTGAAGAACGTTCGGGCCGTTGTACTATGCCACGGGTGGCCAGCGTGACAGCCGTCTCGATTCCGTTCCCCCCGGCATCGACGGATGCCTCCGCTGGACTGAATCCGTCGCGGCAATCCCTACTCGAGCTCTGATTGTACGCTGGCTGACCCCGAAACGCGCGTGAAGCACATCACGGGTTTTTCAATATGCGTACGGTGGTACCAAACCAGGCGGGTGTTAGGCACCCTACCACCAGAAAAGCGCATGGAAGCTCCGATATCCCTCAGTCGCTTCTTACGACACCCGCAGGAAGTTAAGGAGCGGTGAGTAGTATTCTTTCTGCGTCACCGCATGGATATATTGCGGTCTGATATGTGAGTCTCGAATCGTAGTTCTTATCAAAGTACATAACATAACAAAGTAATTAACTCAAAAAGCCAACACTATGTATCATACGTGCATATGGTGTCTAGGCAGTTATTATTATTTTATTTTCTACAATTATTTTATTTGCTTTTAATTTATAGACTTGTAACCTAACCTAACCTACTTTTATGTAGTTTTTGAACTTTTTAGTCCCATTTTGTTACACAACTATTACTCGTGACTCTTTGACATATTGCACAAATTATTTGTACGTAACCGAGGTTTCGTATAAAAAAGGATAATTCCTTCATCGAAACTAGTTGCTTACAAGGAATAATAGTTCCTTCATCGAAACCAGTTACGAAACTACGGTGTAGTAGACGGCCGAAGGGGATATTTGCTTAGGTGGCACGCAATCTGTGTACCGTGCGCTCCAATCTGCCTTTAGATCTGTAATCTGATGCTACATGTATCTGATGCTTATTACCCACCTGTGTGACGAAACTTCGGTTGGTTTTTGTACTAAAATACTCTAAAATTAGCGTTCGAAATTTAAATAAGGTACGCTCCTTTAGCTGCTCATATAAATTAATCGTTTCCTCGACCTCTTTTACGGTGTCAAATTATCGCCAGGCAAGCTATCATCGAGCGTCTATAGATACGCAGCCAATAAATATATATATATATATATATATATATATATATATATATATATATATATATATATATATATATATATATATATCAAATGACATACCTCAGTTCTAGATATACTTAGGCAAAGGCTAAACTTAGGCATGTCATTCCTAAAGAATAAAAAATAAAAAAAAATACAAAATGAAAATTTCTTACTAAATTAAGAAAGAAGCTATAATCGGATAGCAATAGGCAATAGTAATAATAATAATAATACACCCTCATATTTTATAATCAAAATCATAATAATAAAATAGAAAAAAATCGATTTAAAAAAAAAACACAATAAACACAAATGGACTCCATGTACTATGGGCTCTTTTGCATTGTTTTTACTCCCTTCCTACGGACGCGTTAAAATGTTTGGTCACTATACAGATATACCTTGATATAACAATTAAATTGATAAGTCATCTAATAAATAGTGTGTAATTTGTGTATTTTTGAATAAAGTTTAATTAGTGCAATTAGAGTTTAAAATTGCAATTATGGAGTTTTATAAAGGTATTATAAAAGTAAATAGATAAGTTGTTACCTGCACATGTAATTTTTTTTTAGTCTGTGTTTGTGCTGCGCTGCTCATATAATAGGCAGTAAGTATTCTTATTGTAAATGAACTTTGTTTTTATGAGAATAAATTCTTTAAACCTTAACCTAATTCTATAGGGCTTAGATGTCCGCATTATCAGGCAGGCCATACTTTGTTTACAAAAAATGAAATATAAGTAAAAAGATGCAAATTTCTTTTTGCTAATATTTCTTACTTCTTACTAGAGTTTCTTTTTCTTACAAAAACGGTGTCCCACTGAACGATGTTCCAGCAAAAAGACGTCAAAAAGATATAAAGACTAATAATAGCATCGAATGCCAGCGAAAATATTACCAAAGAGCTGAAATTGAGAGAAAACGTTACTGCTGCACTTTTCAGTGAACGTTCTTGGGGACGGGACGGCCATTGAAAACGTATTTTCCATTTTATTTGTGCCAGTCACACCACAGCGTTTCTCGCTGAACAAAATGACAAGTAGTCGACTCTTGCTCCGTAAGAAATTAGAGTTGAGTATTATAAAAGGACTTGTTTGAAAATAAAGACACCGCCTCACAATTTGTGGAGAGCCTGTTCGTGTTATTTGTTTTATTAAATTGTGGTGACAGATGGGCGGTACTCTTGAGACGCATCTGTTCCTACGGTGATAAAATTAGCGTGGAGCGACAGCTTCCAATTAAACTCTAATTCCCTTATCAATTAACGAAGAATAAATTTGGATTAGTCTATGATAACTCTATATTTTGTCTCTGTTCATTGAATTACAAATGGCACTGTAGTGATATGAACTAAACACGGCATAACTAGTTTAAGCTTATTCCTCGTTTAAGTTAGGGCTTACCTCGGGAGACCCCTACCGTGGAGCCCCGGCGAGGCTGGGAAGCTGCTGGGTGCGGAGTAGTGGTAGAATCCCCAACGAGGACCCCGCGGCTTCGCATTAAGCAGTGTAGAAGGTATATGTAGGACTTTTTTAGCGGATATTATGCCGTATAGCGCCCGTAAGAGTTGCATGGTCCTCGGTGGGCAGCCATTGGGGGCTCCGTAAAACTTGCGGGAGCCAGGTGTGAGGTCCGTTCGGCGGTGTGCCTCTCAAAGGTGCCGTCGTCTGTAAAAATATTTTTTAACCTGTGTTATAAAAAAAGGGCCTGTCCACATCTCCAAATCACGACGTCGTCAACGTCGAACAGTACGGAGTCATCGTTAGCCGACATGGCTTTATGTTTCATTGTCTTAGCGATAATCTATACTTATAATAAATCTGTAGAGGGGTCATCTATACTTATAATAAATCTGTAGAGGGGTCAATTCTGTACATGAAATATATTTTCAAAATAACTATCAGGGGGTGATTAGTGATCAATACTGATGCCAAAAATGCAATCAGTAAAATTTTTGTCTGTCTGTCTGTGTGTATGTTCCTTATAGAAACAAAAACTACTCGACGGATTTTAACGAAACTTGGTACAATTATTCTTCATACTCCTGGGCAGGTTATATAGTATACTTTTCATCACGCTACAATCAATAGGAGCAGAGTAATGAAGGGAAATGTTGGGAAAACGGGAGAAGTTACTCCATTTTTTAAGCTTCCGTGGCGTGCGCAGCCTTAAAGCCTTAATGGAACAAAAACTGTAGTCTACACTTCAGCTCTACACCGAAGCGAAGCGAGGGCGGGCCACTAGTTGTTTATAAAATAAGTGTTATGTTAAAAAGGCTTCCTTTTATATATCAACGCACAGCCCAAACCACTGGACGGATCGGGCTGAAATTTGGCATGCAGGTAGATGTTATGACGTAGGCATCCGCTAAGAAAGAATTTTGATCAATTTTACCCCCAAGGGGAAAAATAGGAATGTAAGTTTGAATGAAACTTTGTCAATTTTAAGCCGATCGGGCTGAGACTTTGCATGCAGGTATAAGAAGAATCATAGATGAATGTCATTGTGTATAATACAAGTCTGAGAACAAAAACTGTAGTCAACACTTCAGCTCTACATCGAAGCGAAGCGAGGGCGGGCCGCTAGTTTTTAAATAAAAGATGTCGGAGTCTAAACGTACCGTACCGTTCCTCCTTGAGGATGTTGTGTCGTGGAGATGTGGACAGGCACAAACGGTTGCAGTCATAGAAGTCAATTAACTTTTAATTTTGTAGTTGATGCTGTCATTTTTATGGGATGACAAAAGAATGAGATAACTCGCGACTTAATAGGACATTATGATTTTATTTATTTTTTAAGCATTTAACTGCTAGATGTTTAAATCTAAAGAAAAGTTTACTAGAAACAAACAATAAACATCTAGCAGTTAAATGCTTAAAAAATAAATAAAATCATAACTATAATTGCTATTTCTTCTTTCAAATGTTTAATACTTGAAAAAGTATTCATTTGACATTGTGGGTTACCTACAATGCGAAGAGATGGCCCTGCCTTGCAGCTTAAGGCTAGGAAAATTTCGACGCGGCTAATAGCGCCGTGGTAGCATAATGGTCAGTGCATTCGCCAGGATTGCGAAGGATGCGGGTTCGAGTCCCGTCCGCTGCCTGGTCCGCGTGGTTTTTTTTTCTAGTAAACTTTTCTTTAGATTTAATAGGACATTGTTTGAATTTGACATTTCTTTTAAATTATGGCAGTTAGGGACTATTTATAATAGGCCTCTGGGCGTCTGCATTTTAGGCGCACGCACACACACAAAAATATGTGTATGCATTTGTTCTCTGTAGATATGCTCAGTGCTGTTTATGTAAAGTTAATTACTGATACAGCCAAAAAAATGAACATTGTATAAAAATAAAATAATGGGAATATAAATAAATAAATATTTCCAACACTCACACCAACGGGCCTAGCCCCAAAGTAAGCACTATAAGGCTTGTGTTATGAGATGCTAGGGTAACGGATAGAATACATATAATGTACATATATAAAGATATTTATATAGAAATACATATAAAACATCCATGACTGGAGTACAAATGATCGTATTCATCACACAAACATCTGCCCCCACCGGGATTGAAACCCGGGACCTCTCGAGTCGGCGACACCATGAAACCCGGCATACGAACCACTCGACCACGGAGGTCGTCGTTTTGGTTATTCATTTAGAATGCCGTATTTAGTACCTGCGGCGTCCTGGTTAGAAAGCGGGCATGAAGGCGTAAAAAGGGGCCCATATACGGAACGATTGATCTGTACGATCCGTCGTTTCAGGCCGATCGAAACGATGGATCGACAGTGTATGTCAAGATCGTTGACGATTTCCTTCAGATCGATCGTTCCGTTTAGGGGGCCCTTAAGACGTACGATTTTGGATAGCAACGTTTCATTCCATTTGGCAGCGCTTGACGTTCATACGCAGGGTTTTAGGCGCAAGCCTCGAGTGCTTCTCAGCATTAGTCCCTAACACGGAGGAAAAACAAAGAGGAGGTGTGGTGATTAAATTTCCTCAAGAAACGACGCGTGATAATTTGCGGGATGCGGGGTGTTCAGCTCCGCCCACTTCTCAATATTTCATCTATCGGCTAATAGCAAAACTAGCTTAGGTTGATATTTATGTTACTACGTAGTAGTTCAGCTATCTAACACTAGATGTCAAAAGTTTTGTTTATAATGGGACGTACTCAGAACTTGAAGCTTCAAAAAAATTAAATATGTAGGTAAATAAATAAAATAACCGTTGACAAATTTGACCGATTTTAAAAATTTTAAGGTATAAATTTTATTATTTTAAAACATGTAACTTCTTGATGAAAAAAAATCCAGGCAGACCAGTCAGCAGACGGGACTCGAACCCGCACCCGCTCCCGTCTGCTGCCTGGTCCGCGTGGATATTTTTCTAGTTATATTTTCTTTAGATTTAAATTTTAAGGTAGTTTAAAAATAATAGACAAAATGTTATTACAAACATAATTTTATTAAAAAACATCAATTACCTGTAAATAATAGTTTTGGTTAGTTGTTGTCGGTTGGTTGCCCTATCGTTTTGTATTGTGGCAAAATGCTTAAAACGAATATCAATATATTTTTCTGCAATCGATTTCATCAGAAATACAACATGATTAACTGTAGGTGATTGGTCAAACATATGGTTGGCCGATTTTTTGAAACAATCTTGTCCAATAAATGATTTTAATGTATTCGATTTCCTCCGTGGTCCCTAATATCATAATAAGAAAGGTCGACTTTCACCAATCTGTTAAATCGATTCAGAGGGTCAATTTAAAGGGTTAGTTAATATACCGTTTTGTTTATAAATTTATCAAAATATTGCATGAATTGGGTGTGGTTGTTAAATTTATTATGCGATAGTATATAAACTTAACTTGACTTAAACAATAATGTTGCTAGTCTGAGTCCAAGTGCTCAATTAACTGACAAAATTAGAAATAGCATATATTTGCATAAACAGCGCAGAACATTTCATAAATAGCACCTAAGAGGAGTTATCCGGTATATTTAATGTTTCTGTTATTTACTCGTACTTGCTTTGAAGATCGTTTGTACCAATTTTCCGAACAGCATGGATGTTATTAATAATTTGCAACGAGAACCAATTGTATATTAATTAAGTATAACTTCACCTCACGGGAAGAAACGCATTTCAAAGTGAATACATTAAAGCAGCATAATAAAATTGTTTCAGTAACAGTATCCTTGTCATTCAAAATGTTTATTTACTGCTGCCGTATTTGCGCTAATTGATTTTTATTTGACTTGCAACTCCATTAAGAAGGCTTTGTTTAAATTTTGTCCGACCTCTTTAAGTAATGGCCTCTTCATTTTAAGCGCGTTTGCCGGTTCATTAATTATTTTGTCTTTTAAAAACGTATTTCTCGAATGGTTCTGTAAATTTTCTGGTTCCACTATGAAGTCCTAGGTAAATATTTAAAAATTAAAAGCATTTAAATTAATAAAATAAAAAAGCAATTAAAAAGCATCTGAGGAGCTCGATGGCGCAAGTGGTTGGCGTGTTCGGCTGCGATCGTTGAAGTTAAGCAACTTTCACAGTGGTCAGTCATTGGATGGGTGACCAACAATTTACTATCTCGAGCTCCTTCGTGCTTCGGAAGGCAAGTTAAGCCGTTGGTCCCGGCTGCATCTAAAGTCGTTAGCACCTACCAATCCGCACTGGGCCCGCGTTTAATATGTATTTCTATATAAATATACTTATATATGTACAGTATATGTATTCTATCCGTTACCGTAGTATCCCATAACACAGGCCTTACAGTGCTTACTTTGGTACGTATTTAAGTAGAAATACATATAAAACATCCATGACTGGAGTACAAATGCTCGTGTTCATCACACTAACATCTGCCCCCGCCGGGATTCGAACCTCTCGAGAAGGCGCCACCTTGAAACCCGGCGTACAAACCTTTCGGCAACGGAGGTTGACCATTGCTTAGATGCTTGCCATACCAACATACCAAAGTTATCACTCGCGCCGTTCCCTTTTTTTTTGTTACGGGGAGTATGCATTAAAGCACCGTCCCCGCCCACTGAGCTAGTGAGCGGGGGTGTGTGGGACTCACCCGGCTAAAGAGATAGCCGGGAATACTCCACTAAACTCCCCGGGAACTTCGCCTCGCCATAATTGAGCGGGCCACGAGCATGCGCAGGGCGCTGGCTCGCGTAGGCCTGCTCGGCGGTAGGCCTGCTCGGCGGAGGTAGGCCTGCTCGGCGGACCGTTCCCTATCCTAACTCATCCCGTACCCTGCGGACCCATGGAACCTTACTCACCGACAAAAACAGGACAACACCAAAGGGTTTGGAAAGGGCTACAAGAAAGTACAGTAGATAAAGAACTGGTAAATCATGTTTTTTTTTTGCAACTCAACATGCAATTTAAAAAAGAAAATTACAAGAAAGAACAGTAGATAAAGAACTGGTAAATCATGTTTTTTTTTTGCAACTCAACATGCAATTTAAAAAAGAAAATCGTATTCTAAGTAAAACAGAAGATTTATGTAGAAAAACAGAAGAACAGGAGAAATTACAGAAAAAAGGAGATTTGCTGTAAAATCAAGAAACCTGGCAACCCTGGGTGGAGGTAACTTCCCTCGTGCGCTCCAATTCAAGCTGAAAATCCGCTATGCCCTACCTCTCTCAAGTACTTGTATCTAATAGTAGGTACCCTTGAGCCATATAATTAAATCACTCAAATGTTTTAATTATATATCTTTTGTTATATAGAATTTGGTAGGTATTAAGATACAAATGTTTTAACGAATTAGCGAAGAGCAATTCAAACAACTCAATGAGAGTTAGCAAATAATTGAAACTAATAATATTTATTTATCACTCTAAGTCATTACTGTGAAACTGCTTTTGAAACAGAATTTGAGGTTTAAAGTTATAATTTGAAACGTTTTAAGGGTTCCTTACCCAAAGGGTAAAAATGGAACCCAATTGCTGTCACTCTGTTGTCTGTCCATATGTCACGGGTCCCTGGGTCCTAAACCAAAAAACCCGACTGCTGAAAAACGTACTTTAAATAACAACTGAAAAGAAATAAATCAAGCCTAGTAGTCTAGAATTTAACAGTGGGGACCCATTATTGAGAAAAAATTATCCAGTCTAGAATATTTAATGTGTCCTAACTATCAAATTCTAGATTCAGTAGTCTACTGAGCGATATATATATATATATATTTATTCAATAACAAAGAAAAGGGGGCCATCAAGTTGCAATTTTTAGACTATTTTTGTTACGGGGTCTCACCGGTCTCACGGGGTACCTCAAAATATAAAACTAGTTTAGAATGTGAAATTTTGGTTTCGAAACACCGCGAAAATTTAAAAAAAAAAATTAATTATAAACCCGTACTATATTCGCGGTTAAGACCACATACTGGAAGCTAGTATTAAAATAAAACTATAAGAAAGATAATATGTGTAATCGAGAGGGCTTATTCCATAACAACTGGAGCAAAAAGTAAATAAAAAAGTGAAAAGTTATAGCGGGAAAACCTAATATCGTACGTGTTTTTGACATTCCGATCTTGTTCTAGCAACTAGAGAGCACTTGCGATGGAAACAAGCCGTAACATTATACAACGAGCCATGTGACGTAATGACAAGCGCTTAGCGATTTTCATTTAAGTCAAATATAAAACGAAACAAACCCGCGAAAATACAGCAGACAGATTTTACCAGAACACCACGGGTCACGACGTAAATGTTCGCAATAAAGGTCGAGCAGTGCGGCTCATTCTAATATGAGCCTTATGCAATGCGCCGTAAGGTAGAAAGTGCGACGACATGGTACTTATTTACAACTTATGCGCGTTCCTCACCGGAAAAATCATCGCAAACAATTCATCGAATTACAATTCTTCGAACACAATTCATCGAAAAAATAATTCGTCGAACAACAATTCTTTGAACGGTAATTCCCCGAAAAACAATTCGTCGAAAACATTAATTTATTTATTTTTTAGGACGGCACATCGAGGGTCATTGGGTCCTCGGTATGATTGAAGACGAGTCTGAGGATCTGCGGTTGGAGGTGTGCCCAGATAATATAAGATCCGCAGAGGTGCTGGTGCCACTCATCAAAAAACATGTCAAACCGGGTACCACAATTCATACGGACTACTGGCGAGCATATGATTGTCTGGGACAACATGGATTTATCCACAAAAAAGTAAACCATTCTGATCCAGACAACCCATTTATTGCCCCAGACGGTACTCACACGCAGAGGATCGAGTCCCAGTGGAGGGCTGTCAAAAGATATTTCAGAAAAGATAATTATAACCATCCGCACGATTTTGCAGATTCGATTGTAGAATATTTGTGGCGCAGAAACATAATTAAATATAAAAAAGACGCGTTTTTAGAAACAATTAATGCCATAAAACATGTATACAAAATAAATTAATGTGTAGAATTTCATGCTTTTTATATTTCATATTATTAGTGACAGAACCGAAGTGGGGCGGGGGGGCGCAGCCCCCGCAAGGGGGGCTCGGGGGGCGAAGCCCCCCGCAATGAATAAAGTCTAAAGAGTTCATTAGGTTAGGTTAGGTTAGTATGATGACCAAAAACGCGCGAGCCGAGCGAGCGGAGCGAGCGTGCCGCGGCAGCGACCGGCGAAGCGCCAGAAACGACACTTTTGTACGTGCAACGTTTTTTTTTTCATACTTTTTCCCCTTTCCCCACCTCGTTTTAGCCTCCCTCCTGCTAAATTTTCATTTTTTTTTGGAATTACCGTTCGAAGAATTGTTTTTCGACGAATTGTTTTTTCGATGAATTGTGTTCGAAGAATTGTAATTCGATGAATTGTTTTCGATCAATTTTCCGCAAATCATGCGCGTTACCTACGTATAAGTAGGTGCTACGCACTCGCGGGTGCTAGTAAACTCTTAATTTAACGGGCCTTTTCTAGAATGCATCGATTGGTGTATATAAGCGCGATCAGGATTTCGGAATGAATACAAAGGTGATCAAAGTGCAAGTAAAGTGTTCCAGTGCGATCGTTTAAAGACTTGTATAGTGAAGTACAGTGTATAGTGATTAACACTGTGTGTTAATTGTGTGAACTGTGTGGTGAATAAAGAACTGTCAAGCGTGAACTGGCACATAATTTCGAAACCCATCCCGACACGAAACAATAACATGACCTGGGGGTTATAGCTTACGACTTCGTTTTGTAATTTCTGACCGCCGCACCGTAGGTTTTTAAATACCTCACGCTCATTTTCTGTAATATTGTTATTGCCAATGCAAAAGAAAAAATAAAGCCCGAGGCATTTGAAAACCTCCGGCGTTCAGAAACAACAAAATGAAATCGTAACCGATAGCTATAGCCATAGCAATCATGTTAGTCGAATGGCCCCCTGGTCAAGTAGGGAAATTGTAATAAAATATCTGTGTTATAACCAGCCATTCGACGTCTGATGACAATTACTTAAGATGGTGACATATGAAAATAATAAAACACGCTAACACATACCATAGACAAATAAGAAAAGGGCAGATATATCCCTTGTGTTACAATGTGTTCCTTGTTACACTTCCTCCCACTTGAACCTATCGCTCGCAACTTTGTGGACAACATGATCAGAGGGATTTTGGCTATTTTGTTTTAGCCCTTTATGGCAGAATAATGCCAATTTATAACACGCCTTTTAATATTGGTAATGTAGTTTTTACTGCGTTGTGTGAGTTCCAGTCCCGTCTGGTGCCTGGTCCGCGTGGATGTTTTCTGGAAATATTTTCTTTAGATTTAAACATCGAGCAGTTACATGCCTAAAAAAAAATATCACATACTTTTTTATCTAACTATACTAAAGAGTTTGAATATTTGGTGGAATCAGAAATGTCACCCAGAAAATATTATATTAAATAAAAAAGTGTGAATATATTTTGTCCGAATCGTCAGCAAGTCGATCTATATATGTAGTGAAAGTTTTTATGGCAAAATTAACAGATTTATTATCTGGCAACGTTTAGAGAATTAAAACTTACATCTATCTACCTAAACTCGACAAATAGATAAATATTCCTATTTCGATCAGCGGTAAATTTTCCACCAGTTCAGCCTCGCGTATATTTTTCTATGCCGCGAAGGTCCTTTTCAATGGTAATTTCGAACAATGCCAAAGAATTTTCATCCATAACGAAAACTGAGCTACTCTTGTAACTTAATCCCGGGAACTACACGGGCGTACGTATAGAGGATGACTTACGCTAGACCGTGTCGAGTCCGGGCCGAGCGTCCGGCCGTAGTACGGTCAACTAATATTACAAAATAATATACTCATCAAAAAAAGTCTAAGCAATATTTTGTACGGTTTAGGAATTTTGAACGGGTTTTTTATTGTAATAAATTTATACTATGCAATTATAAAAACAATGGAAATTTTTGTATTCCTACAATCAGCCAATTATATTTTCGAAAATATTTTTATCCCAATTTACTTTGCTAAGAAAAAATAAATTAACATCAATTCATAAAATCACAGTTCCTGTAAATAATGCGTGTTTCTAAGACTTTTTTGATGCGTGTATTTTATATGAACGGACTCACATAACCGAATGACGGCTACGCCCGGATATACACGGTCCAGCTTCGGCTAGGCCAGAGTCGTTGCATGAATGTAGCGTCGCCGAGATACACATAAGCAAGCGCAGTGATGCTATTGAAATGCTGTTGTTTTACACTATTTATGCTCGGACTCGGTAATTGCTCGGTCGAAGCTCGTCTTTATAAATTAAAGGCACGAAACCGACTGTTACCGTGATACAGACGCGGCTCGGCTCGTGCCCGGCACGGTCTAGCGTGAGTAATCCTTAGAACGGGAGCAAACTGGCGTCGAAAAGCCTTCTGCATAATGCATTGTGTGCCTGCACCGACCTTTGAGTTCCGACGGGATTATACCTAGGTTTATTTCGGAATTTTTCCACCATTTCCAGATTTCAGTGAGAGGCTTTTGAGTGGAGTCTCGTTAAAACTGTTCATGCTTTTAAGTTTCACCGTGCACGTGTACAGCCCCGATGAATTGCGAATAAATTTCAACGCAAATATAAAGTTTTGGCGTAAGATTTCTTTTTTTATAATTATTTGTTGTTGACCATGTTATGGTGTAGTAAGGTGAAGTATTGTTATACAATAAACTCTGAGGCGTTACTAGAGAGGCTTAACAATGTTCATTGTATTGGCTATTTGTGGCATAAAAACCCTTCATAATATTTGTTGTTATTGTTGTGGTAAGATTATCACGATATTGATATATAGATATAATTATATGTTATATAAAAATATAAGTATACAAAATCCTTAATTCTTGGCAGGCGATCCGATGCGAACGGAAAAATATATCTAAATCTACCAGCAGTAGAGTGGAAAATTTGGACGATTCAACGGAGTTTTTGGCACTTGCAATAAAAAAATTGGCTAAATTAATATCTACGCAATACGGTGGCTGCAGCTACTTATGCCTTCAACAGTAAACAAAATATGCCGAGGACTTGTCACGGACTCAACGCACACGATGTGTGGATATTATTTTCTCGCCCGAAAAATTTAGAGAAAGGCACGCTATGGAAAAGAATATTCAGTGATTAGGTTTTAATTGGAATTAAGTATAAGAAAAAGAAAGACGTTTTCAAGTAGAATACGGGGTCCATCCCTATAAATTGAATCGAGCGCGGTCTAAAGTTCGCCGTGTCTTGCGACTGTCACAGAACGATCGTTGCCTTCTTGAATCATCTGGCTTTGGGCCACTTTAGACGCTTCGGGTGCGCGTCTCGTTAACGAACGGGATGGTCAATGGGGTCCACCCCCCTCTCTACTTCTTCACGCATCGCCCTCGGCGCGGTCAAGCCCACCGGGTGAGAACCGTGAGGGAGGCCCAGTGAGCGACCAGCGAGCAGGCGATGGACTTTGGCGTGAGGGGGGAGAAATACGGTAACACGTATTTTTAGATAACTTCTTTCAGCTACTCGGTAAGACTAAGCAGCTGTCGGAAGCGTCGATTCGAGCCTGTGTTGGTGTAGGTCCTGTGGTTGTGGCTGTGGTGGTTGGTTTTGTTGCGGTACGGTGACTTCGTTTCTTGTTGTGGCTGCGGTGGGGCTTGGCTTCTTTATGTCTGGCGGCGCAGTGCGGTCCCCTGTCACATGAGTTCAATTTTTTTCGGGGACTCCCGTGTGCTTTTATCCTCTCCGGTCCCTCGGTGACGTCGGTTGTTCGGGGGACTTTTTGCACGCGGTACCTTCTATCCGTCGTTTGCGTTACTTGATAAAGTTGTAAGGGGTCTATTTTGGCTGACAAAAAAGTCCACGTAAAAAGTTCCTCGTCCGCGCAGGCAAGTCTTAATATCGACAATATGTAGGTCGATATTAAGAATTAAAACTTTTTTATCGACAAAACAGTATAACTCGGTACGTCCTAGCAACAAAATCGCAAAATCGAGTTAGCTCTTGAAATAAAGCAAGCAAGGGTTACTCCGGCAAATTCTGTTGTTTCAATAGTGAAACCTCCATATTGAAATGTCGCTAGTTCAGAACAACGGTACGTATTTTTGCTCCGCCCATTAGTGGCTACGGAGCTTTCGGCTACGAGTTTCAATTGTAAAAATAGGCGCGTGCCTCTCTCCGACTTTACTGGTTTTTGTCAGTTCCCGAATTGCAACACTGTTTTCTGAATTGGAATGTTTGTGTTCACGTAATAGTTCACTTGGTTTACAAAGTTTAAAACTACTTGTTTGGCATCCAAATTTTAGTACGGACCTTATTAGATTACATAATTACATGTTTAGGTTGGCGCATTTGGCCTCATCATCATCATCATCAGCCTATTAATGTCCCCACTGCTGGGGCACAGGCCTTCCCTATGAATGGAATAGGGAGATTGGGCCATGACCCACCACGAGGGCCCAGTGCGGATTGGTGGGTGCTAACGACTGCAGATGCAGCTGGGACCAACGGCTTAACGTGCCTTCCGAAGCACGGAGGAGCTCGAGATAGTAAATTTTTGGTCACCCATCCAATGACCGACCACTGCGAAAGTTGTTTAACTTCAACGACCGCAGCCGAACGCGCTAACCACTTGCGCCATCGAGCATTTGGCCTACGATCGTGAAATTAAGCAACTTTCGCAATGGTCGGTCATTGCATGGGTGACCAAAATCTTATTATCTCGAGCTCCTCCGTGCTTCACAAGGCACTTTAAGCCATTGGTCCCGATTGCATCTGCAGTCGTTATCACCCACCAATCCGCACTGACCTGCGTGGTAAGTCACGGCCCAGTCTCCCTATTCCATGTATAGAGAAGGCCTGTACAGTGGAGGCATTAATAGGCTGAAGATGCACATGTTTACACATAGATATTTAGCAATTTAAAGCAACATAATTCGTAATTCTATGAGATGTTGATGGGGTATCAGAGACGTACTTGCACCACGAATCTTACTCCCATAGCTCCGATAATTAAAATTTCAATTTAAAATAAAAGTCATATTATTACTGAAACCCAATGCGTATCCATTATACATAATATGAATTCGAAAAACATACATAAACATATCTAAAGACATTCAGTTCCCTTTAAAATGTATGTTAACGCAAAACTTCATTATTACGCTAGGATGACCCAGATTCTCTTTGCTTCATTTAAGTTTCATTTAGCGCAGTTCTCTGCCTGCTCTCTTGTTAATGTTTCCAACTTAGCGGCCGGCCGAGAAAAGAGTAACTTTGGACAACTAAGTACCATACTTTTAGGGGTTCATACTAATAGAAAGGAATCCTAAGTAAATTCTAGCTTTTATAACAATTTTAATGGGTTGATTGACCTCGGGCATGTATGTAGTACATAATTTATTATACTTATATACTTGCATCCATACTAATATTTGTTAGGAAAAGCTTTGTCTATTATCGCTCAACCAATATTAAGTTTTGGTGAACTTCGAAGAGGAAATCGAGATCTTAGATAAGGACCTTGAGAAAGGCATGGACTACTTATGGCCCCGAAAAAATAACTAACAGGGCTCAGCTAATCTAAAAACCTCAAAGGAAATCAATTATTAAACATCGATAAATTGCGTAAGTCTACTAGTAATGCTATAAAAGTCACAGGAGTGTGTGACAGAAATATAAATAAATTTTAAAGTACATTTTATCCTCTACGCGTTGTTCAATGTCTTTCGATTTGGTATGTATATTCTTCTGAATCTATAGTAACACTCTGCTGCTACCCCACTGCATCATTCATAATCATTATCATCAGTCCACCTGGGAGAAAGGCCTTTTCTATGAACAGAATTACCATGGGAGCCTAGTAGGCTTTGGGAGATAGCCCAAAGCGTAGCGTAGCCCGTACACCATCTATTGCTGCTTACAAATCCTTTACTAACAAAAGGTATTAATTGACTCAGCTAATATAAAACCTTAAAGGAAATCAATTATTAAACATCGATAACTTGCGTACGTCCACTAGTAATGCTATAAAAGTCACAGGAGTGCGTGACAGAAATATAAATAAATATAAAAGTACATTTTATCCTCTACGCGTTGTTCAATGTCTTTTGATTTGGTATATATATTCTTCTGAATCTATAGTAACACTCTGCTGCTACCCCACTGCATCATTCATAATCATTATCATCAGCCCATCGGGGACAAAGGCCTTTTCTATGAACAGAATTACCATGCGAGCCTGGTAGGCTTTGGTAGATAGCCCAAAGCGTAGCGTAGCCCGTAAACCATCTATTGCTGCTTACAAATCCTTTACTAACAAAAGGTATTAATTGACTCCAAAAACAAATCTACGGGACGAACTGAATAGGCGTTCTAAGTCAGCTATTAAATACAACCTTTGCTAAGTATTTCCCAGTAATGAGAGCCCTCTAATGAAGTCCGATACTAACAATGGGTGTCTCTAACGACCGATAACGCCCGACTCCCGGCGACAAATTACCGAAACGACCGAACGTAAATTAGCCAGGAATTTTATTTTGCTCCCATTGTCCTTTTTATTTGCCCGATGTCTTGGACAGATCGTGGGACTTTGAATGAGGATAAGTTAAAATTAACGAGTTTTTTGCACTTTCTAGTTCATTAAAAAAGTACCAACTTAGTGTTGATTAATAATGTTTACAAACAACGATGATTATACATATATATTTATATTTTATAACATACTAGCGGACCCGACAGACGTTGTCCTGTCTACACGTCTTTGTGAATCTAAACCATTCTCAGATCCCCTTGAACACACACAAAAAATTTCATCAAAATCGGTCCAGTCGTTTAAGAGAAGTTCAGTGACATACACACTCACAGAAGAATTATATATATAAAGATTGTTATAACGGTTATTATGGCTGTATACGAATCAATGCTAGTTCCAACGATATTTCAGATATTATTGATTTTACGAATAGACCGAAGGATTTATATATAATAATTACTATTTACAATATATTTTCAACCGAGGAAAAAAAATGGAGGAGCTTCCAAGACGACGCGTATATATTTTTTTATGTATGATCACGCATAACTTTTCACAGAGAAGTCTGATTTTGATAATTTTTCTATTGGAAAGGGTATACTCCTAAGTTGGTCCCATATAAATAAAAAAAAATTTTTTTGGGTAGTATGGGTTGGGTAAATTGGGTGATTTTTTTCATCATCTACCCCATCGTGTGGGGTATCCTTGAATAGGTTCTTTAAAACGACTTAGTTTGCTAATATGTAATATTTTTGAATTCAGGGATCCGTTTGTAAAATATATAACCTTAAAGTGCAAATTTTGTTCGAGTACGTACCCCGCCCCAATTGGCTTGAAAAATCTGAAAAATAGTGCTGTTCACGAACTTTCAAAGAAAATTATGAGACAGATCAGTTAGTTAAAGAGTAATAGGCCACCAAATCAGGTATTAAAAAAAATCTTACTTATTAAAAATTCTTAAGAAGGACACTTATAAAGATGACAGGCTTAGATGAAGTAATTGCTTGCTTATATCGCGTAAAACTTTTGCATCAAGAAAATATGTGTGTTTACCCTATATTGTGGTAGATTTTAAAACTATTTTATACACCTAATTGCCACAGTTCTATACCTTACTCTGACTGACATTTTACGTAATATAAAACAGGGCCAGGAGTCCTTCAAAATTAGTTGAGGCCGAGTTATGATTGTAAAACTTTTCACTTTTAAAGTTCGGGTATTATAATAACATAGTTTACACATGTAGATAGATATATTATTAATTCCAACATACTATAATCATATTAAAATGCGCATGATTTTTATTTCTCGTTTTTTATCATCATGTGGCTTGAGTAGTATGTATGCCGGTCTTCAAGGTGTCGCCTACACTGAGGTCCCGGATACGAATCCTGGTGGAGCAACTGTTTGTGCGATGATTACGAGCATTTGTATCTGAGTCATGGATGTTTATATGTATTTTTGCAATAATAAATACTTATATATGTATCAGTATATATATTCTGTCCGATACCCTAGAATCTCATAACACAAGCCTCATACCTATTTTGGGGCGAGACTACTATACACATAGTGTGTTTATGAGTGTATAAAAAAACAATCAGACTATGTTTTTGTCCCCACCCCGTTGGGGTACAGACATATTCAGTGGATGAAATCGGGAGAACTGAACTATTTTTACCGTTTATACTTACGAGTCAAATTATATTTGATGTCTTTAAATCATCTGTGTCAGAAAACAATCATTTATGTTTAATAACTTTTAATAATTATACGCAACATCTAATCGTTGAGCGTTAGCGGATCACTCCCTCACCCATCAAGGAACTAAATTTCACTTTTTTTTGCCAAATCTCTCACGAACCATCATAGACAGTAATTAAATTGAATTCAAAAATTAATCGCCGTCTGAAATAGCCCATAAACAAATAGGCTTGGCTTTTAGCACTTAGTAAATCCTCACTACTTTACTTCACTTTGTGATGATGGTCTTAGAATCGGCTTTTTACATCTGCTTCCAAACGAAAATGCGACCTAAATTTTCATCCGAATTTACCCTTACATAAGGGATACCGAGGGTAAATAGGGACCTGTTACTTACTGTATTTTTTTAGGTGAACCCCGCCAAACGGATTTGTTCATTTGTGTTCTTGTTGTTCAACAAATTGATCGCTCGATTCAATTTCGAGAATTGGATCCAGTTTTTGTTACCTCGACAAAGTGGGGTTTTGACCAAGTTTTTGTGCTGTACTGATCTCTCGTAACGTAACGTAAAGCGGGAAGTTTGATTAAATTTTCACATTTTCCGCTGAAATAACTTTGAATAGGATCCGTGCATTTTGTTACTCGCGTTTCAATGGAAATTTTAAATGTTGAAATGTAATTAACCATAAAAGTTTATTTGTTTTCCAGCGCGTAATTAAATTAGTTCTAAATATAAGTAATTAGATACTGACAACATTTTGTTATTTCAAAATTAAACAGATTCATTTTAATATATACTTCTATACTAATATTGTAAAGCTGAAGAGTTTGTTTGTTTGACTGATTGTTTGTTTGGTTGAGAGCGCTTACTTAAATTCAATATCCTATATTCAGTCTAGGCTGTTACAAGCACTTGTGAATGCTGAAAAGCTACGCCATCAGTTCGCAAATCTACGGCGGGAGACCTTGTACTGAGAAGAACCGACAAGAAACTCAGCAAGGGTTGTTTTGTGTTTTTATTTTTTTAAACATTTAACTGCTAGATGTTTAAATCTAAAGAAAAGTTTACTAGTTAAAAATCCACGCGATTGAAAGGATTGTTTTGACATTGGAAATGTCTTATCAAATCCTTTTCGCCCCATACGCTATTTTCACTATATTTCCGAGGTTAATTGAGATTTCCCCATGGAACAAGTGTTTCCAGTTTAAGGATTTCATTGTGGATCTTAAATTGAGAGCATTTTTAAAATAAACTGGATAGTTTTTGAGAAATTTTGAAAATTGTGAAATATCGGGATGAAATATAAATACATAAATCTTTTTTTTAGTTAGTAATTAATAAAAAAAACTATTACATATATCGAAAAAATGAGGAAATCGGATCTCTGTAGATAGATTGCGCGTCGATTGAAACCTTTCCGAGTGAAATTGGTTAATAATTGTGTACTATAGGTCTGCCTGTATGAGCGTGGAAAAAAAATGATATTGAAAATGTCTTTCAAATCGTTTTTCCGTTATTTCTAAGTGTTTCTGATGTTTCGGGGGCAATGCCGACCGAGCTAAGATATTCGATGTACTTCATTTGGAACCTTCACACCAGGGCTTGTTTACTGGTTAATTCTTAAACCTAAATCAGTGTTACGTACATTAGGGGCGTTTCATTTAGGTTTGGCTCTAGCTTAACCTTATAAAAACCGGTTTTCCTGAAAAGCGAAATCAAATAAGTTTTGAATCAATTTGGCGGTTTTTAAAGGGTTTCATTTCGCTCTTACTGACGGCTGAAATAAATAAACAACTACAAAATGAATAACTTGACTCACTAGACGCTAGCAAACGTGTCAATAAATGCATCAATCTCTGAGCATTAACAAGTTGTGACTTGATTATTTCAAACAAAACAAACTTCAAGCGATGCCGACGCGTGCACATGTCGCTCTGGATTAAACCGGTTTATCAAGGTGTACCTAAAACCTTTCATTATCTTTCATTTCGAACGCGCTCCGAACGAAACCTTTACTAAAAACCGGTATTAACCTTTATTTACCGGTATTTTTGAAACCGGTTTCAAGCCCTGCTTCACACAAGGTTTCTTTGCTGTTGCCGTCTGTGTCACACTGGTGGCACGTTCCGAGCAGACTACTGATGACCGCTTTCATACGAGACAAATTCATCAACGATTTCAAAGTAGACGACAGCGACGATGACCGAGATACTCCTTCAACTGATAAGGATTCTGGATGTTGCAGTGGCACAAGAAAACCTCTTGATTTTGATTTGTAAAGCTCGAGTCAAGACACTTATTATAATTTCTTATTTGACTTCTTATTGTATTTCATTCAGGGCTTCATTGAACTATGTAACAAGATTTTTGTTATGTGCATGTTAAAAAAAGTCTTTGCACAAAATTTGTTCAATGCCTCCGAAGATTGCGGGAACTGCAAGTTCTATGGATTTTTTTCTCCTTTTATCATATAAAGAGACATTAAATTAAAAAATGACTTCAATATGAGATAACTCATAAAATCACTTCCAATCTAAGCTTAGGAACTACTGGTCCTATTAAAAACAATATTTTTGTGTTGTATAGTGCATTTATCGAGGAAGGCTAGGCTTCACATCATAATGCTACGACTGATAGGAGCAGAGCACCAATATTTTTTTTGCATAAATATTCCATTAGTGAGCTTCTTTTGCGTGCGGTGCGTAAACAATGTCACGTGTAGAAAGATCAAGGAACCTAGGATTGACATTAGATGAGCACTTAAACTTCGAAAGTCATATTGCCGAGTGCTCGCGCATTTGTTTTAACAGACTTAAATTGCTGTATAGAATTAGGAATTTTCTAAATGAGGAACTGAGGGTCATGTTATGTGAAGCGTTGATACTGTCAAAATTGAATTACTGTGACACTGTATGACCCTGTCTGATGGTCAAAACGGCTAAGCTAATTCAGCGTGTACAAAATGCCTGTGCGCGTTTCTGTTTTCATATGCCACCACTGTGCTGCAAATATGATGAAAATGGAATCGCGCAGGAGGCTTCATCTCGCCATACTTCTGCTTAGCATAGTAAATACATAAGGGCCGTGTTATCTGTACAATAAGTTGGTGTGGGCGGGGGACCAGAGCACTTAGACTATTTCCTTCCGTGGTTCTTTTAGGTTCGCCGCTTCTAAGTGCTGGAACGATCTTACCGCCTATACGTGACCTTCAAACAGTGTACACATTTAGACGTCATCTTGAAAAACATTTTATGAAACTGCAATTAAAAGGAAATAATTAAACTTTCGGGATATTCACAAAAAACAATTTTTGTCGGTGAAGACGCTCCGGCATTCTGTGAACGGTCTTTCGTGCCACGGATTCTGAATTTCGTTCGCTGAACAATGCCGATCGTAGTGTCTTTCCCAGCCCGGTTTACAATGAACAATGTTATTTTGTGATGCTGTGCCACTTGTAAAATGGTCCGATGACGTGGTTTTATTACGTGTCGTCTCGTCTCCATTTTGTTTTAGACGATTTATTTATTTTATTATTGACGACCTCCGTAGATAAATGGTTTGTACGCCGGGTTTCATGGTGTCGCCGACCCGGGTCCTGGGTTCAAATTCCCGTGGGGGCAGATGATTATGTGATGAACACGAGCATTTGTACTCCAGTCATGGATGTTTAATATGTATTTCTATATAAATATAATTATATACGTACTGTATATGTATTCTATCCGCTTACAGTGCTTACTTTGGGCTAGGCTAATGGTGTGTGTTGGAAATATTTATTTATTATTTTATTATTCCATAGATTATCCAAATATCACAAGTAATAGATATTATTATTATTTATTTTTCTCTCTTCTTTTTTGTCTCCGAAGGCAAAGAGCTGAGCCCACACAACCTCTTATATTATGTTTCTTGTTTTTATGATGGACTACACATCCTTGGACAAGGGCTGATTGTTTTTGCTTTTTGTTTTTGTTTAGTGTTAATATTATTGTATTAATAACTTTCTTATTTTGTATATTGTCTTGTGTCTTCGTCCGTTGCTGTCCAAATTAAGTCCCTCCAGAATATCAGCGTTGCAGCAGCAAACCATTTTTTGCTGTTGCAACATTATGATGAGGTGGAAGTTGACAGGTTGTACCTTTTGTTTTATGTTTGATGTGTATTTATTGTAATTGTTAATGTATGTCGTCAATAAATGTTTTTCTTTCTTTCTCTCGAAACAGTAAGAGCGTGCGTTGCGTTAAGCGGGAGCACGAAGCGGACGTCCGCGTCGCGTGCAGTTTTTATGTCATTTCATAAAGAGCGCGGAGGGAATTGTCCCTTTTTAAAAGTTCTATGGAGAAGTCCACGACAGCATATGTCCATTTTAAAAGGGTGAGGGAGGCAAGGGAGGGTGTGACTATAACAAATTTCTTCAATTTAATGCGGGTGAAACTGCAGGGTGTCTCTGGTAGAAAATATTTAACTCGGCCAGCTGGTAGTTCAGTGCATTCGCTCGAAAGGTGAAGGAAGCTGATTCGATTCCAATCTGCTACCTGCTCCGATTTAACTTTTTTCCTATTCGAAATTTAATGATTCCGATAAATTTTTCTGTGAATCGATGCAACTACCAACTTGAGAGGAGGGCCCCCAAATAGAGCCACTCAGACGCCAACAAGTTGTTCCCTAAAATTAGGATCTAGTACTTAACCAACTATATTCATGCTTCGTTTTAGGATTTGGGAAAAACAAAAGGTTATCTGAAGTATAATTAATAAGTATGTTGTTTTCTTAATCTTTAAAAACGTAAATAAATTAAATGTTAAAGAACAAAATTTTATTATTACCAATATGTTTTTTCTGGATTTAGAGATCACACACATTTCGTTCACTATAATTTGACAACAGATTTATATAAACAAGTGTTTTTTAATAAATGTAGTGGTTACCATTGTTAAGTATTCCCTTTCCCCTTCTGTTGTTCAATCATAAGTTCATTAACGTAGAAAATCAGGATCAGGGGAAATAATTAAGCAGCGCAAACAGGAAGATCGTTCAATATTCATGGAATCCCACACCGTGGCTCAGTGTTGACGCTTTCACTTAACCGTCGCGATTTTAACCCTATCGACATTATTCAGGTTCAGGCACTAGTCAAGGTTACCAAATTGAACGTGAACACAGAATTCAGTAGTTAAATATTCAGTAGTACGAATACAAATTAACGAATTTGTTCATGTTAAAGGTCGACATGAAGTTTATTCCCGGAATGACTCGTTTATCCTAGGTTTGACCAAGGCTTTTCGACAAACTCCAGAAAAAAATCAAATTTCGGCTTTTGACAAAATCATTTTTAGTCAAACCTAGAAGCACCTAACTTTTTGGTCAAGCTTCGAAAGTAAAATAATCTCTTTTGGACTTTCCCTAGTTAATGCTAGATGCACGAGCCTAGAGTTTTTTTGAAATCAGATACTTAGAAGAATGCAAGATAAATTTCTTTGTTTCGAAGATGTTCCGAACGTCATCTGTCGCTAAGAGACGACAGTTAAAAATTTCCTTAGTTGCCAAGACTTTGTTTAATGCCACTGTAATAAAAAATGTTCTTTGAAATAATGTAAATGTAAAGGATCAAACAATACGTTTGAACAATAAGCTTGTAATTGAAAATGCCATAACGCACTATTCTGTCAAAATACCTTAAGTCTAATAAATTCTTTAAATAATAATTACTATCATCATATTTTAAAGTTAAAATGGTCAATCGATTATTGTTATTTTGAAATAATAAACATAAAAATTACATAATGACATTACGGTTTACGTAATCTAACAAATGAACATATTCCGATTACTTATTGAGGTCTGACTGGTCAAACCACGATTTTACAAAAATGAGTTTAGAAATTTGACTGACCAAATTAGTTCGTACGAATTTTACAACGTTTAATCTAGGATTAAACAGAAATTCGTAAGCCAAAGGC
Source organism: Chilo suppressalis (assembly GCA_902850365.2). NCBI lineage: Eukaryota > Metazoa > Arthropoda > Insecta > Lepidoptera > Crambidae > Chilo > Chilo suppressalis. The sequence goes on along the minus strand of OU963901.1, from coordinate 24,282,058 downwards.
AGAATAACTTCATTTATTTTGACTTTGACTAAGACTGTAGGTCAAACCTGAGGTTGGACTAGTCAAACCTAGGAGCGCTGGAGCTTCAATGTTTAACTATAACATAATTAATATATACGATTGTATTGCCTTTAGTAGCTCATTTAGGACTGTGACATTGGGATCGAAAACAATAATATAAGAAAATCATAGGTTTTGCCCACTTTCTATTATTTGAATAGTATGAATATAAAGTGAGCAACTTATGTATTTGTCGTATGAATATTTTCATGAGTGGAAAGATTTTCAACGTTCATTTAGTAACCAATAGAGCTAAAAACCATTATTTCATATTGCACTTTACACATATTAATACCTAATACGTTCTGAGCCAACCAAAATTCCTCTTTTGTACAATGTAGGATGTCGTTTGGTATATGAGAAATAACAATTGTGATTAGTGTCTTGCAGCCTAAGAAATACTAGAAGAAATTCGACACGGTTATTAAGGTTGCGGTAGCATAATTGGTCAGTTCATCCGCCCGCCCGGATAGCGGAGGGTACGGCGAGTCCCGTCTGCTGACTGGACTGCGTAGATTTTTTCTGGTATAATTTTCTTTAGATTTAAACATCGAGCAATTAAATGCTTAAAATAAAAATATAATAAAATAGTAACTAGGATATTTAATACAAAGAAATCTACAATTCATTACATCTACATTGTACTATGCACATACCGGAAATACCTGTCACCCCGCAGGAGGCCCTGACAGATTCAAGATTTATTACAAGGAGTTATCTAACCAGTGTTGCCAGGTCCGATTTTCAAAAATCGGAAGGCGTTATAGAAAAAAACAGTAGATGCCAGGGCGTACTTTTTCCGATTTGCACCCCCCCCCCCCCCCCTATTGAATACCTAAGACTTGGTAAATCAAAATCAAGATAAAGACCAGTAACGAATGTATTTCTGTGGCTTCTGCCAATTGTTTTTTAGACAATTACATTTATTTTATAATTATTAAGGTTATCTACATTATTAATGACGGAAAATGCAACTCAACATGCAATTTAAAAAAGAAAATCGTAATCTAAAAAAACAGGAGATTCATATAGAAAAACAGTAGAACAGGAGAAATACTATAAAATTGATTTAGCTTTGAAATTGGCTTTACTTATAGCATCAGAGATCATACGCACTAACTAATCAGACCTTATATCAGTCCCTTCAATCCATACTATTATTATAAATGTGTCTGTCTGTCTGTTACCTCTTCATGCTCAAACCGCTGAAATGATTTTGATGAACGGGAAAAGACATAGAATAGTTTTAATTCTGGAAATCGCAATGGAAGTTTTTGTATGGGAAACCAGGTTTTCCACGCAGAAATAATCGCGGGCACCCACTAGTCGCTATATATACTACGCAAAAAAGATGCTGAAGTTTTTTTATCATATAGGGGGCATACGAGTTGACTGCTCACCTGTTGGTCAGTGATTCCCGTCACCCATAGACACCTGCAACACCAGGAGTATCACAAATGAGATGCCGGCCAATTACAATCCGGTAAACATTGGTATTTATATTTACTTTGTATACTTTCAAACAATTTTATATTTTCATTTTGTTATTTTCACATATGATGATGCCAAAGGTATTCTTCTATTGCAAGCCTGGTATATGGTGTTCCTGAATGCACTTTATTTACGCTAGGACTCATTAATCCGCACTGCGGCTGCTTAGTGGATCATGGTCCATTCTCTCTATATCACCCATAGAAAAGACCTGTGTCTTAGCAATAGAAACATTGATGAAATGATGATGATGATTATAGGAGTTTCAGAAGTCTCAAAGAATCCTATTGAATCTTATTAACTTATCAGGTTCCTCAATAATTAGAACTAGTATGATCGTAAACTCGTTATAGGCTAATCCAGTGATAGCCTGGGAATCCATTATTCAACAGATAAGATCCCAAAGATTTTTTGTGAGATTGGTGACACTATAGTATATAATATTGTAGAACCAATGTTGGGTGTAAATTAGGATTAATTGTAAAATATATATATATATATCAAACTACTGAAAATTGCTGAACATGCAATAATGGTGACTCGGATAGCTCTTGATAGTTATGTAATGTACACTAAAAAAACTAGAACGTCACTGAATTGTTCGCCCTGTCCATAGTAAATTGATTAATTCGGAAGGGGTTCAGCTTCCAATTCACTCAACTGGATATTGATCTACGATCCCTATTTTAAAGGTGTTCGAAACAATCAACCCAGATTGGAATTTAACCCCACATCTTTCAATATTTCGGTGGACATCACAAAGTCTTGGCTATCGGGGCTTTGATCTGTTAAAGTTATATTGATTACCTCTCCTTTGTAATGTGCAAATTTTTGAGTTTGGCACATATATTAAACTTTTGTTATATTTTAATTTTAAGCATCTAACTGCTAAATTTATTAATCTAAAGTAATGTTTTTTTTCTAAAACCATGCGGTCTAGGCATCAGATATGTCATTAACCTCGTCGTCAAAAATTCACTTCATGTTCCTCATTTCTGTCACCCAATTCTGTCATGTTAAAACGTGAAGAATAATATAAAAGGCCTAAAACTACTGTTTGTTAATATTTTCTTCTGTTGCAACATACATAGTGAATGAATTGATTATTGCCGACTGAGCTGATTCTATGATCAAAATACTGAGGTGTTTTTTGAATTAATATTATGCCCAAACGCTAGCTTGATAGATTTTAACTGGTTGTACATATACGAGTATATGTATATATGTGTATGTGGGATGCTCGCGCTGCTCCATTCCCTTACGCCTTATGCACCGGCTAATGTTAGGCTATTTAGGAAAAGAAGTTTCACTTCAGATGTGTGGTCCGTGCACACTTTTTTTTGTTATTAAACGTAACTGGTTAGTTTTTCTTTTGGCCATTTAGATCTGAACAATTATTTTGTATGTTGATCATTTTTTTGTGTATGTTTAAAACAGAAATTCATAATTTGTAAAGCAATTCTTAGAAGCCCGCCACTGCGAATCTAATTTTGCCACGCCCAAAAGTATATCACTTCATAAAACCAAAACCAAATAGTTAACTAAGGGTTTGCCAGGTTGAATTATAGGTGCAAGGAATTTGATGAAATTAAAAAAAAAAAGTGTGGAAAATTATTCGAAGAACACCTTGTGAGAATGACCGACCTCTAGTTTTATAAAACACACACACCTAATAACCCCAAAAATAAGCTATCCTACTTCCTACTAATATTATAAGTGTGAAAGTTGAAAAAGTGTATGATTCGTTTGTATATTTGTGACTCAATCACGCAAAAACTACTAAACGGATTTGGATGTATTTTTTTCCAACACTCTTTCCAAAGGCTAATTGGGGTGCCTAGCCCCAAAGTAAGGCTTGTGTTATGGGATGATACTAGGATAAGTATACTAAAAAATGGTGAATACAAAGACTTATTTTAATTTCAAAAGATTTATTCGTCACCACTATGATCTTCTTTCGATTCTATTTTTTTTTTTATTATATTGAGAACATCGCATTCTTCTAAAAGATATACGACCTCTGACGATAGTGGCAACTTTTTTTTCTGTCTGAGGTCTGTGGTCAATAAAAGCCTGATTAGGACGTCTTCGTTGCAGCTTACTCGTGAAAACTTTCTTGAGTAACTGAGCCTGTATGTCTCAGTTACTCTATGAATCTCGGCATAGCACACTTTCTTCGCTTTTTGCAACAAAGAATAGCACGAAAAGAAACTTTTGTTTGTGTCTCTTGTTATTTCATATAGGGCTTCAGTAAGGCCTGCTTCTGCGAACATAGATAATGCTTGCAAAGGTGTTAGTTGACACGAAGGTTGTTATTGCTCTTTTAGACTGCTTTTCATAGCATTTACATATTTTGTTGCTCTTTGAGGACTTTTTGTGCGTTCTTATACGACCTTTGAAGCAGCAATTTCGCCCGAATCACGAAGTTTCATTTGTGTATTCATCAATATCTTTTGATCGGATATTCTCAGCTTTTCATCTCTTACTCCTTTCACTTGAGTCCGAAAAAGACGTTATGGGGCGATCGGGGCTTTGACTTGCCAAATAAAGGGATTATGATTTCAAATAATGGTAATTATAGCAATAATTTTACAACCGTTAAAGTCATGTCATGCTCTGCATACTGTTTTAGTAATTCCGACTCCATAAATTGAATCTCAAGATGCTTCGTCTAATCTTTGCATGATAGCATATAACTCATTTCGAGTCAAAGATCTCAGTCGAGAAGGCCCTGTAAATATTTAAAAAATTTAAACATATTTATTTAGATTTTTCACTTTGGAGGTGCTAACGAAAAAAAAATCAGTAAAAAAAAGGGGCAATTTTTTATGATCATGTAATAGACAAACTATATTATAATATGCAATAAGTTTCGCAACTTAGAAATGCTGAGAAGTATAACAAAACCCTTCGAGTATATTGAAAAGATCTTTTTCGTAACAAATATGAGGGACCTCTATATTATCATCCAAGTAAGCTAATTCCGGCAACAAATATGTTTAAAATGTAAAAGAATATAAAGAACATACCTGGTTCTACACAATCCATCACAAAAAGAGCCAAGTAATTGTTTTAATACAAAAAAAAGAGTTTGAAAATCACTGAAATCTGAGCACATCGACTTATCACATGACACTCTAAGGCGAAGGGTAACTTTCGACTGATCGTGCCGATGGACGATCGGTGATAGTGATGCGCGTTTTTCATCTTACGATGCACGGTACTCACCTGGTTTTTGTTTGAGCAACAATAATAGGAAATACCCATTTTTTAAAAAACACTTTTTGGCCAACCTTTGCGGTTAAATACCACTCTGTGCGGCGACACCATGAAACCCGGCGTCGTACATTCGGCCATGGAGGTCGGAATTTGGTACGCATATAGGTGAATGAGACATGGGATACTTTTTAGCCCGTAAAATGTTAGGATGCTGAGGGATTCTTAATAAACCAAGTCAGGTTAACGCGGAGGAAGTCGCGGGCGAACACTAGTAACAATGTGCCTATGCAAGTAAAACGAATCAAATGAAACCAGTTAAAATCTATCAAGCAAGCATTTGGGCAACAAAGCTGCTGAAAAAAATACCCCTCCTTCAATACCTTCGAAAAGCATAACCCTCCCGCTGATACAGTTGGGTGATTAAAAAATCAGACTGGTACCAGTATTACGAATCAATATTCACGGCATTAGTTATAGTGTGCATACCGTACATAATAGAAAACGCTCTCTCGCATGGACAAGCTTGCAAAATTAACAAAGTTATAGATCCCTTCATCCAATTAAGGCTCGTAACAAGATCCATCACCGGACCGAAAGCACTTTAAAGTTGGCGCCTTCGTGAAAGTACGTACGTTGTACTCAATTTTTTTTAGTTGGACAAAACTGAAATTATTTGGATTCCATTTTAGAATTCTGTATGGAGTCGAGTTGAAGAGCACTTCTAAAGAGAAGTTTCATAAAATAGTCTTTGAAATATCTTAATAATAAGTCTCAGATACATCAACTTTTAAGTAAGTTTTATCGAAGTTTTATGCGGTCACCTCCAATGTGTTAGCAATAGAATAAGATAACACGTCACTTTGCGAAGCGTTAAATTTAATTAGCGTCGAAAAAGTTACTCTTGCTTGGGAATTGGCAAGAGAATAAATCGATGTTCCCTCTGTATCGAAAAAATCACTCCCTGTAAAATACGATGAATAATAATAATCCAGTATGGGTAAAAAAGGTTATGATAAAAGACATATATATTTTATGTTTTACAATAATATACCTTATACATTACTTAGGCAGGTAGGTTAGGACACAAGATTACATACTAATATACATATAGTATTGTACTGTCGTATAAACCTATATTGGATGCATCTTGCTTTTGTTTGCTTTGCAAGGATATTATTATTATTATTTTTATTATTTATTCCAATCCTGATTGTTGTCACCAAGAATATTTATTATTATTTTAGCTACTTAGAACAATTTATAAGAAGCAGCATGAAATATTAATCCGATAAGAGGAATTACTTAGTAAGTACATACTTGTGTTTAGTATCAATCCAAGTGAAAAGATGCCCTTAATTTAAACCAAAATGCAAAATACCAAGTTCGAATGAATACCTACTAGAGCAGAAGTGAGTTAAACCCGAAACGGAGGCGTCCCGAATCGCATGGAATGAAAGCAGAATTAGGCTAAGCTAGGACGTGAACGAATTCCATATTGCAACCTCTTCATACACTTTCTGTGAGATAGTCCGTGCGAGCTCAAATCTTATTCATCAAAAGCTTGGAACTATCTATTTGATAAGATAAAAGGATTTGTGCCCAAATCCAAGCTTAGGCGTCGAGTTACAAAATAGCGTGGCGTAATATATTTCCCGGTCAGCTATCGTGCCGGCCGAGACCTTCGTCAGTTGCAAGATCAAACGACTTAACATATTTATCGGTGGATTCTTCTCTCACACCCAATATATCTTTTCCGGAATCATTTAGCATTTTATCGCTATGGAAAAATTGGTCGCCGAGTTTATTGTCGGTTTAAAGGGTTGACGGTTTGGTTGATGCCCGTTTCACGTTACAAAATATTATATTTTCAAGATAACTGTGGAGATATTTATGCTGTAAACGTCAGATAAATTATGTAGCGAACTTTTGATAAAGGTCGACTGAAATAAGGTGTAAGGTCAATAACACGAATTTCCTAGTTATGAGGTCAAATTGGGCTTGTTTGTAATCAAATGAAAAATGTGTATGGTTTTAAATCCCTGTGCACACATTTAAGGTTAAATTAGAATCTACTCCCTAAAAAATTTCAACTTTAAAATTCATTTAATTAATTAAATTTATTTAAGTTATTTATATTATTAATTTTAAAGTTTAAAATATTTATGCAAAGTGATGTTTGGATCGATGGAATGGAAAAAGACCACGATCGATAACGTTTCAATCTAACAAAGAAAATAACTTGTGCCTACTTCTCATAAAAACATTTTGAATGATAAATTAGTGGGCCATGAACAAAAACGAAATTTGTAAAGCAGTATAAAACTGCTATCATTTCCAAATCTACAATATTTCATAAGACTTAAAACAATATCCTCAATATTACTAGTTTAAATCAAATTCACATCAGATTTTCCCTATGAATATAAAAGGATATAATCTTGTTTATGAACGTAAATGGGATCAACAACTCCATGTAATCGATGTATAAATTTTTCATTACCAAGCCGATAAACCTTTGTTCATCCACGCCGTGTTTCAAATTTGTTGAAAAAGTTTAAGGCGTTATCGTATTTGAGTGTTCGAATACATGATCATCGCTACACTTGAAATTCGTTTGCTGGAACTTGCAATCTACATAACATTTAAAAGTCTTTGTTTCTTAGGTTTTCACGCACATCACTCATTAAATAAAACTAGTTTAAACGGGATAATGCACGAAACTGACGACGAAGCCTGGAAAGGCTACGAAACGTCAATAAATAAATAAAGTTTCGTGCATTATCCCGTTTAAACTAGTTTTATTTAAAAGTCTTGTCGTACAAGCATTATGATTCCACACTTAGCATACTGACCACATTACGGGATATTTAAATAGTTCAATATATCGTTACTCTACCTATCACATCTGCATATAGGTGGGTGTATAATATAGTGGGGAACCCTTTTAAAATAAAAAAAAACATTGACTAAAGTAAATCTAAATTAAAAAAATGGATTATCATCACAACCCCGTTGCGTTACGCGAGGCACATAAAATGCCTATAAAAGTTCAACTCCATTTTGTCGGCACGCTGTGAACTACATTCGGGGCCATATTTAATAATTCGCAAATTGTACTCAGCAGAATCACGTTGTGATGCAAAAGAGTGGCTGTGTTGAAAATATTAAAGAGTTTGTGTTTACGGACAAGTGAAAGCTTTTTTAATGCAGGGTACTAGAAACTTATTCCATTTCATCTGATGATCGGTATGAGCACAGAGGTGAGAATGAATTGTCCGTTCTATCCACCCTGACCGCCGCTTTCCTTGCAGTTGAGGACTCCAAAGGTTATGTACACCACCAAAAGGTACGCATTATTTACTGGTTGTCTCCTGTAAACTGGAGGATACTTTTTCCTTTTTATAAGATGTTTAGACCTCTTAAATCTGGGTTTTGACCCGGACACATCCTTTTTATGAGATGCTTTGTCTTCTACAATCTGGGTTTTGACCAGGTCAAATCATTTTTATTAGATGCTTTGTCCTCTACAATCTGGGTTTTGACCCGGACACATCCTTTTTATAAGATGCTTTGTCTTCTACAATCTGGGTTTTGACCAGGTCAAATCATTTTTATTAGATGCTTAGTCCTCTACAATCTGGGTTTTGACCCGGACACATTCTTTTTATAAGATGTTTTGTCTTCTACAGTCTAGGTTTTGACCAGGTCAAATCATTTTTATTAGATGCTTAGTCCTCTACAATCTGGGTTTTGACCAGGTCAAATCATTTTTATTAGGTACTTAGTACCCTATAATCTGGGTTTTCACTCGACCACAGAACGCAACCATTGATCTCCTTAATGTTTTGGATTATGTTTGCAGCGGCATGGAGAAATCACAATTGACACTAATGGTTCTGATCGATTTTTACAACGCTTTTTACATGGTCAGCTATGACATTCTTATTGCAATCCTTACTCACATGATCTCTTGTTGGGGATTGCACCTGGTTCTCTTCTTATCTTCGTGGACGGTAGCAGGCTGTTTAAGTCGATCAGACCATTTCTGGCTGGTACGATATTACTGCTGGTGTGTGTGTTTATATATGGATATTATTATGTAAGTATTTTACCCACATATATTTGTAATAACTTGTATTTTAGAATTTTTACTTTTATTGCCGTTATTATCTAAATTTACTATAATTATTTATTGAATTTTTAGCAAGTTTTCCCTATCCCCATACCATTTGTCTCCAACACTCTTACTGGTAGACAATGCCTATGGTATTAAGTCCGCCGTTTGCTTTTGCTCGACGAATAAGTTTAAATAAATACCAATGCATTTACAGTGACATAACACAATACATTTTCAATAAAACCATGTTCCCCCGACGCGATACCGAATAAAATATTACGGAGAGAAGTTTATATTGTTTTATTTAAACAATACATCTATCCGTTATATCAAAGTCACTAGATCCAATTTATCAAGAATAATAAAACTGATACACGAAAATCTACTTTAACGTCTTTACTTTCTTAAATTCATTCAAATGCGAGTGAATTTAAGACCATTAGTTAGGCAGTTGTCGCACTGCCGGCGAGGATGCGACTAAGAATCTGCTATTTTCTCGCTTATGAAACGTACAATAGCTATACATTCTGTGTAAACAAAAGATATGCATAAATGAATGGTCGACTGGCAGAGAAGCCGAGTGCCATTAAGTCGGCCATTTGATGTAAAACAATAAAGAGTAAATAATTAATAGTTGATCGCTGACAGTTGTACAATGGCGAGAACTCGCTTTTTTGTTGCTGAGTGACAAGAGCTATCAAAGATAATACTCGCTTAGTGATACTTGCTCAGCGACGCTCGCTTGGCGGGCTGACGGGAGCTTATTCATTTTTGCTCAGTACTGTAATCACCCCTCGTACTCCCACACTCGCTTACAGCCTAGCGGCAAAACTATCGGAAATACACACTCGCTTTCCACTGATCGTCAACTCGTTTCTAGTTCTAGCTCTACTCGCTTTTGGTTCATCGTCGACTGTGGAACAAGTGCCTTATGCGAGGCATAAATTCCGACGTTATATTCAGGATCCCCATTCTGAAAAGAGCTCTGTAAAGCCTATTATGGCCCAATGCTTCTGAAGTCCTTTTGTCTACTTTAGGATTTAACCTTTAGCGTGTAGAGACCTTTTTACTGCAGGTCATATTAATGGGTTCTTAAGCTAAAATAATAAATACTACCTACTTGATAGATGAAAAATAATGACGTTTTAACTGTCACGACCGATATCTGTAATAGTATCGACTGTATAATTTCTTGGAGTGTGATAAAAATATCACACTTTCATAATTATATTAGATAACTCTCTTAAGTTATATTGAACCTAAATTATTGTGATGTTTAAGAAACTATAAAAAAACTAAAACGTGAAAAACTATTTTTAAATACGTTTAAATTATTCAACTACCTTAAAACTTAAGTTTTTTTTTGTTAGTTTTGCTAGCTGGTAGTAAGCGGCCACCATAGCCTATAGACGCCTGCAATACGCAATATATCATTCGTGAAGATGCCTACCTTGACCTAATTCCCTACCCCGATTAGATCAAATTAATTATTACGACATCAGAAGTATGTTTTTGTTGTAACATAATTTATTAGAATTTTGATTTTCCATCTCATTAATTATCAAAAAAAATATCTAACCTCCGTGAGTACTCCCAAAAATAATACAGGTTTACCTCGTATTTTGATATTGAATTAGAATTACTATCAAAAACTTTCATAGAACTAATTTACCATTATTTAACTACAGAATGATATATATATTTTTATAATTAGTTAATTAATAATTTTACAAGACTCGAAACATCACCCGTAAAATGCAATATATACTAGCGCAAATCTACCTACGCGCCGATCAGTACGACAGCGGCGCAATTTTGTAAAAGGGCTCTTAAAAACACAGTTTACACAGGTAACACACAATGTTAATCATAATACACTCACTAAACACTGTACTTCAATATTCAAGTCTTTAAACTAGCGCACTTGAACACTTTTCTAGCACTTTGATAGCCTTTGTATTCGTTCCGAAATCGTATGTCCAATGCTCGGCGTTGATCGCTCATATATACGCCAATCGATGCATTCTAGAAAAGTCCCGTTAAATTGAGTGTTAACAAGCACCCGCGTGTGCGTAGTACCTACTCATACACAGGTAACGCGCATAAGTTGTAAGCTAGTGCAGATGTCGTTGCACTTTCTCCCTTAAGCCGCACTGTATAAGGCACATATTAGAATGAGCTGCATCACTCGACCTTTGTCCCGAATATTCACGTCGCGACCCGCGGTGTTCTGGTAAAATCTGTCTCTAATATCTTCGCGGTTTTTGTTTCGAGAGCGTTTGTGACAATATACTATGTCCTACAATGAACTATTTACCTTTTTTTTTAAATCCGTTTAGTAGTTTTGGATATTATGCGATCATTCAGACACACAGGCTATACTCTTATTACGTTCGATTTATGTTTCCATAGTAAAAGCTCTGCTCAATTTGGGACAAATTAAAATGTTATGAATCAGAAAATTCCGAAACTCATTGAATAAAAGGATAACATTGTATGATACATAATGTGACAAAGATATTGAGGGTCATGTAGGTATATGTTGTGAATTTCTACAAATACAGCAACAAGAAGGTGTCGGTATATAAAAGCAACAAAAAGTAATAAATAAAATAGCAATAATTCAACAATAGCTATGTCGGTGTTCTCCTATGATTTTACAGGTAAAGAAAAACAAAAGAAAACCTGGTTGAAAGTATGCATTAAAGTTAAGAAAGTAATTATCGTTGAGAAGGAAGAGAATGCGTTCAAAGTTTTCTGTTCAAATAATATTATTCAATCAAAATGCGCTTACAAAATTACTCTAATAATTTATAATTCAACAATGTTCAATACCAAAGTGTATAAATTTCTCACGCTTGTCCTGTGGGAAATAAGGGGGAACTCTTAAAAGAGCACCTGTTTTATTGAATCTGATATTCTTGTGTAAACGCAGGAAAAAAGTTTATAGGTACACATATCCGGGGGTGGTATTACGGTATTTAGGTGATTGTTATATTAAGAAGAAAATATGCAAACTACCTGCTCACTTAGTCTTTATTTTGCTTAATTTATTTTATCCCAAACAATATTACATTGTGTTGGATTCACTTACATAAGATAAAACTATAAATTGCACTTTCATAAAAAATCAATTGATAAAAACAAAATTCTCTGATCAATAACTAAGAATAATAATGACAATCTATCTAGATATATACATATATAAAACTCAAAGGTGACTGACTGACATAGTGATCTATCAACGCACAGCCCAAACCACTGGACGGATCGGGCTGAAATTTGTCATGCAGGTAGATGTTGTGACGTAGGCATCCGCTAAGAAAGGATTTTGATCAATTCTACCCCCAAGAAAAATTTTTGTATGAAACTTAGTCAATTTTAAACCGATCGGGCTGAGACTTTGCATGCAGGTATAAAAAGAATCATAGATGAATGCCACTATGTATAATACAAGCCTGAGAACAAAAACTGTAGTGTACACTTCAGCTCTACACCGAAGCGAAGCGAGGGCGGGCCGCTAGTAATAAATAACACAAACGTCTAGAGGGCCAATAACGAAATTTCTCAGATTCGTAATCGTATCGTTGTCGTCAAATTTTGTTTGAAAGAAGCCAGTTTGTTCTTACGTCCGGTAGGGGCGCTGCTTAGTTTTCATAGAAACTTTGACGATACGATACGATTATAGATCTGTCAAAGTTCGTGCTTGGGCCTCTTATTTTAAGTCCCGGTGTTACGTTCTGAGGACATACTTTTATTACAAAACATAGCTGTTTATAAAAAAACTATGTACTACTACTAGTAGGTAACTTCTAAGTAAAATATTTTGTGTTCCATACAACTTGAAAGTTTAAATCTAAAAAAAAAAATTTTTCTAGTATTTTTTTTAAATATTCAATCATATAGCAGTTAAAACGCTTCAAAATAATAATATTACTTGAAAGTTTTATGAAATAAGTCGTTTTGCAAGTTTCCCAAAAATTGAACAACATTTCGATTCCACGGTTTTCGTGTGTAAATTGTATAAATCGGACCACACACATGGTATTTTACACGCTTTATCTTGAATCGGGTAATGCGCCTTCATCGTGTTTCTTTAAATTTCTACACACCATTCACACCACATGCATGTACGCCTGAAAAATATTACGAAACACCAGATATCTACTAGGACAGATAATTTCTTACTATGGCGCCATATTTCAAATATATGGCTTAGGTTTTATAAATACTAGAAGTGCATTTTCACTCGCGTTAATTTTAGGAAATAGGTTATATATAGTACGTCACCTTTAAAAGATAGACATATGCTGTCGTGAACTTTATTATAGAACTTATAACGGAAAACATTTTCGTCATGCATATTTTTTTTGGGCAACTTTTACTGTTTAGGCAGCACCTTAGGGAGCAGATGCGACGTGTAGGCGTAGTGTAAAATGGACGCACTGGCTGTCTGATTCGATACTGAAACATTGAAGACAGATTCATTATCATCATGTCAGCCGTACGACGCCCACTGCTGAGCATAGGCCTCCTCCAAGGATCTCCACACCGATCGTTCCTGCGCCACTCGCATCCATCGGCTTCCCGCCACCTTCACCTTGTAGAGAGCCTGCCCACACAACGTCCGTCATATTGAAGACAGATTGACTAAGTGCAAAGTTAATTTCGCATTTAAAATTCCCTATTTATTATGCGAAGCTTGAATGAGCTTAGGACGATATAGTATTTGTCTGGGATTTATAATTGTCTTCGTTCTCTTTCGTTGTCTTAATAATAGTCGTAATAACTTATTTTTAATTGTTAATCAGTCTTTTTGTATGTTCAGCGCGCTCATTGAAAGTTTTCGAATTCAACACTTACGATATTGTTACTTATTTGAGAATTGATATAATGAAGACGGAGTACAGCAGCGAATAGTACATTGCCCATACATACAAATATGAAACCTCTTATTAATATCAAATTGCTGTAATATAAGAAAAAAATGCGCGCATCAGAATTACGCGCCTAGCTAAAACGAAGTTTCATGAAAGGTCAAGATCTCTTAAGGGCTGAAGTTTGGACCCCGAGTGGTCCCTAACGAACTCCTACAAACGAGTCGGGAGCGTTCATAATTATTTTAATTATACGGACGTGACTTGAGCGGTCATTTCTGGTATTAACCAACCCATTTAATAGATGGACACTTTAGGAATTAATGATGATGAGATGGATAGGTTAATAATTTGTTAATTGAAAAGTGACGTTGTTTCTTAATATTCACTTTTCTTACTTTGCTGCGGCGAAGACCATAGTATTTTTTCTCGGGCATGTAGTTTATTTAAAAATCTCTCTCTTGAATCACTCTTATCTATTGCTGAAAACTGAATTAAAATCCGTTGCGTAGATAAACGATCTAAGTGTACCTTAAAGATCTAAGGAGCTCGATGGCACAGGTGGTTAGCGCGTTTGGCTCCGATCGTTGAAGTTAAGCAACTTTCGCAGTTGTCGGTCACTGGATGGGTGACCAAAAATCTTCTATCTCGAGGTCCTCCGTACTTCGGAAGGCACGTTAAGCCGTTGGTCCCGGCTGCATTTGCAGTCATTAGCACCCGCCAATCTGCACTAGACCCGCGTGTTGGGCCATGGCCACATCTCCCTATTCCATCCAAAGGGAAGGCTTGTGCCCCAGCAGTGGGGAGATTAATAGGCTAATGATGAAAGATGCAATATAGCAAATAGTCTCTTTTCATCTTGGTGTGATACTAAGATCCAGCATCAAGTATTTATACTACATAGGTGGCGCGTAAGACCACGTCCCGCCTGATGAAAACCGATGACACGGCCTAAGATGAAGCACTCTTTCCTCGAAGAAACCTTTTAGTTCGCGATTTGCACGGACCACGACTTTATGTATTAGAGAATCGAGATATCATCAAAATTTCTTCTCCCACCATTCCCGCAGTCTGTTCCTGCATTACTATGCACCGCGCTATCACTTTATCATCGTTGTAACTTTTAATTTTTTAAACTATATATTGTTAAGTTTCTTAAAATTCATTCAGTATTTTTTGGGTGAAAGAGTAACAAAGATCCATACAAACGTGAGATTGAAATTAAAAACACATGTGGTTATTATATTACTTTAAATCGTGGTAGATCCTAAACAGTCACATAAAGTGAAAAATTTTGTGAGGAATCTAAATATGAATTTCGATTATCTAGACAACGATACCCACTACACCGACCGACACCCCACATTTAGTCGACTTATTTTTTTTTCTTTCCCACAATATGGCGCCTATTGTCCTAATATTGAATTTCGATTATTATCATATATTTAGTAGCACCCCCATGATTAAAACGAATCGGTTGACGTATCAATCAGTAAAATGGGTCCAAGCGTTTGGTCTCTATTGTGCCACAAAGGAACATACATACATATATAGATAAACTGTTAAACACTATATCACAATCGTCGGGTAAAAAAAAACATAAATTTCTAGCGAAAGTGAAATTCATACATCGAAGAGAGTGACTTGTTGTCAATATCAGATTATTATATCATTTTCTGATGGTTCGGTAAAATTTTATAAAAGCACGTACACACAGTGAGTCCAGGTGCGAAAAGCTGTGTTCAAAACATCTACCTTATTACCACTCAAATTTAAAAAGAAAAGTCATTTTGAATTTGCCATAGCAAAATTCAAAACATTGTCTAACTTTTTTGTATTAAGACTGTTATATTTCACGTTGTGCTAATTGAATACACCCCTTTACAATTGAACAGCTAACTCCTCAAAAGTAATCGTCGTGTGTGTCAACGACAAGAGTTGCGAAGTTCTCAAACGGCAAGACTTTCAATTTATAACAACCAAAGTTGTTACATGGCAGAGTTTTAAATGGGGGAGAAATTAAGAGTCAATATTTATTATATTAATATTTATTATATAATATTATTTTCTATCATGAAACACATCAGACTCCATAGTGGTTTTACAAAATATAATTTTACGAGCTCAGGAGATAATTTTCCCTCACACGCATAACGGATACTGTGTGAAGTAAATTAGTTACAATTTCTTATCATATGCAGAAGTAAGTGGCAAAGTATTTCCTGCAAGAACGTACTGCAACTAAAAGTGCTAATATATGCAATTAATAATCGAATGCAATCAAAGGCCAAAGGAAGATACGAATCTAAATTCTGTGCTGTTTAAATCTAAAGAAAATATTACTAGAAAGAATTGCACGCAGACCAGCAGACGGGACTCGAACCCACACTTCAAGAGAAGCATTTTTGCAGGCCGGCAAGGTGACGATGGTTGCTGTGGCAGTTTATAACTCTTGTACCACTTATCTTCGCGTTTGGACTTTATCACCACTTAACATCAGGTGGGATAGAGTCATTTGCCTACCTGGCTATAAAAAAATGTATGCTCGCTTGACAACCTGTAAAACATGAAAAAAACTTGGGACAATTTAAATCGCCCTTTAATATGAACAAGAAAGAATGTACGCGACCTCGTATTACATATAGGACGCCCATATTTATTATAATAACAAATAATAATTGGAGCATATTAATTTGGTTTCGTTGTTACTCGAGGTAATGGTTGTTTCTAAATACGTTCCTTTAAGCTGGTTACCAACGGGGTCTCTCATTCGATATATTGGATCCGATCAAGCATGAAAAAAAATGTGCTCTTTCACGCGTTATAATTTAATAGGTATATTGAATTATTATTTTAGTACAAGGGGGCTTTCTGAGAAAAACATGAAAACAGATTTGCGGTTCGCTAACTGAATGACAATAATCAAATTGTGTGTTAATAATTTACTTAATTTGGGAAGGTAATTTCATTAGATCCCAGAAAATGTTTGTTCGATTCAAAGGTAAAATAATTTGAGAGTTATCGACGTGGGTATGAAATATAATGGCTTAACTCAATTTGTGTGTATTCAGCTTAGCTTTAATATTTCATACTGCTACACATAAAATTAATTGAAATAAATTATCTCATCACAGCACTGAGGGTTAGAGCTTATGATGTTATTTAGTTAAAATAGTACATTAGAAATGAAAGCTTGTAAAAGTTTGTGAAATTTGAGGTCGTTTCCTAAATGACGAGTTTTTCGTGATGTTATATGTATAACTCAATTATGTTTTATAAAGACACTTCTGTACCTTCCCTAAACTTAAACACAGACTTAATTAATTATCATTAAATAAGGTTCCGGTTCCGCAGTGTTCGGTAATGAAGAACTGTGATTTATCACACTCTACGCATATATAGTATTTCGTATCGTATTTCGAGAATCATTTTCATTTTTTTTACGAAAATAATTCTCGAAATAAGATAATTTTTCCTTATGCTGTTGCAGGCTTTTGTTAGAACTTTTAAAGGAGAAAAATTTCCATATACATGACTTTTGTGTAACTTTACCCGTTTACGCAGCGCAAGCTCTGAAAAATAATATATTTTTCCACGGCATTTTTTATTTATGCTCCGCTCCTATCTTATAATGATTTTAATTAGCCTATAACCTTCCTCGGTAAATGGGCTACCGATCACAAAAATATTTTTACTATTTGAATCAGTATTTCCTGAGAGCGCGTTCAACTAAAATAACAAAGCCTTTCGCTTTATAATATTAATGTAGATGACGGCTGAGGATGCGGTTCAACAAGAAATATCACAAAGTTACTTGTATATTCAAGATCTTCAAAGAATCCGAACGAACAGCACGAGATGAGACAAATGACACTCTCCGTTGCTCACAACGGTGTCATGACAATATATAACAATGACATCCTATACATTAGCTTAAATATGACTGCCACGTTATCGCGTAACTATCCCATAATTGGGCCTTCACTTGAACAGGATCAAAGACGGAATGAAGGAGCACGGTATTCCATCGCATTGTTTCTTGTAATAAACTTGCAACATAATCATTTACGACAATAGGCATATTGGATAGAGTAACACACGAACTTATAAATGATACCATGAAAATTAACGTTATTTATGAATACCAATACCTTTATTTGGTAATTGAATAATGTTACTAAAATAAATAAATGTATTATCATACCTGGCAACTGAAAGCATAGTTCGTTCGATGCTTTACATTACATCTGATACCTCTGCAGCTTTTTTGACGTAGATGTTATGACGTAGGCATCCGCTAAGAAAGGATTTTGATCAATTCTACCCCCAAGGGGATAAAATAGGGAATGAAAGTTTGTGTGAAACTTTGTCAATTTTAAACCGATCGGGCTGAGACTTTGCATGCAGGTATAGGAAGAATCATAGATGAATGTCATTGTGTATAATACAAGCCTGAGAACAAAAACTGTATTCTACACTTCAGCTCTACACCGAAGCGAAGCGAGGGCGGGCCGCTAGTTTAATAATATTCATGGCGATGGCCATAACACGTATTAGGTCTTCAATTGAATTATAAACAGTAAAATATTGCTCATCAGCATTATTTTTATATTGTTTTACGTATTAAATACAAATTCTAAGATATGTCTTCAGTTTCTTCAATTTATTATTATCAAACTCAAACGTTCGTGGCTAATAATATCACACATCAGATTTATTCATGTCATTGTCAACATTGCTAACCAGGCAGTATGTTCCTTCGAACGGATGAATTGATGAATTGATTAACTAATCACATTGACGCTTTTTTGAAGGTTTTTATTGAAATTTATTCAACGATACTAAATACCCTAGATACACCAACACGTACAAAATCGTGCCCGAAACCTGTCCAAAAAACAAACATTGATTAGATACCTGTCGTAAAAACGACACTACATACTACAAGTATTTTTTTCGCATTATTTCACGGAGCTCTGCGTCATGTTGACTTTACAACGGTCTGCGCGTGATTGTGAACCAAAAAGTGCTTGAGTGAAGTTCAAGAACTTCTTGATTTGGACACATTTTGAGCGTACGTGGTGTATCTAGGGTATTTAATATCGTTGAATTTAATACATAATAGTGTAGGTTGAGTTTCAAAAGATCTTACTGTTGTAAGTCAAACCTTCCCTATAAACAGAATGACTAAGTCCAGTACAGAATTATTAGTCCTGATGTCTACAAATACAGACAAAAGATCAGCTGAATGTGATATATTAGGTACACAGGCACTCGAGATACCACATTTGGTTACCTATTAAAATTCTAAAGTTATCACCACAAAATAGTTAGACACGTTTTCTAACCTTGTTTAGGTAAATTTTGTATGACATTGTTTCTTAGACTTGTGATGAACGCGTCTAATGTTTTGGGTTAATAATGCAAAAGTCCAATAAGTTCATCTATGCGTACTATTAACCTCTTCTAAAGTATTTATTAAAATTCAATTTTATTATGCGTATCATAAAAACGGTGCGCTTTCATCTTTGCTGAACCTCGTGAGCAAGGTTTAGTATCATGAACGTTACTTCTCCTATCCGTTCAACATCTGAGTGTGTTTGGTAGTATTGTCGTAAACTATATGACCGATAACCAGCTCCTAAAGTTGGAACGTATCGAAGTCTCCCTTACCCACGTCGCCACTTTATGGACACTAAAAAGTATTTCATGTGCTCAACATTCACAACAACCGCGTATATTCTCAAGAAATATATGGTGTGCTGTTTGTGTATGTATATGTTCTCACGTAAGAATGTATTCAGTTTTGATTTTTAGGTTTTTAAGTAATAAGAGTGGTAAATAGGAATATGGCCTGCCTGATGGTAAGCGGTTACCAATATCTTATGAAAAAGGTATAGACGTATATTATAGATTAGCTATGCCCATGACTTCGTTCGCGTTGGTGTTGGAATATAACATCGTGTGGTACGTGGGTACCCACCCAGGGTAGGCGACATGAAGAAATACGGTGAAGTAAAGAGCGCTGCTTTCTTTAGGCTTTTACTCTTTAAAACGATATTCAATGTGAAATCGCGTGGAAAATTAAATACAGGGTGTAAAAAACCTTTAACGAAGTCGAGAGATCGAGAGAAAGAGCCATGTAATTTCCACATCATGGCGATCATTTTTTTCTTCTAGACCATACCGCCTGGGAAATTTATGGTTATGGAGATATTGCAGGTCAAAGTCATAATATTTTTTTCAAGATTTTACAAACACGTTATAGAGACTTTTTTATCGACGCACTTACACACACGCACACACATATACACAGCCACATTGTTTGCGTAGCGCCACAGTAGCGCGCCGCACTATACATTTCGTACTAGAAAAAAATGTATTTTTTTACTTAAAAATACTAATGTTTCCCATGTATAATATTTTGTAATATTACTTGTTTGGGTGTACAGAATGCGTAGTTTTAGTCTTTGTCGTAGGTTTTTTACACTCTGTATAGTAGATTGCTGGGGTTATTTACACGCAAAAGAGCTTTATTCTTTAAAGTAACAGAATTGAGGTCCATTACCACCTGATCCTATTTCTTTAAGATGGCGTGCTCGCCTTCCCCCCTCATGATCATTAATGCGCGCGTTCGATCCTTCTTTTGTTACGGAGTTATTTTAAAACTATGATATCTCCTAAAACATTCATTGAAATCAAATAATGTCAGGGGCAATTTCGTTAAAAAATTAAAACTTGTGACGCATAACGTCTTTGTAAAGATTGATACCATGTTTTTAAAAACATTTACGCAAATAATGCATTATTTCAGAACAAATGTGAGTATCATAAAAAAGGTTATAGTGGATCAACCTTAAAAGATGGCATCAATAGCTTCAACAAAGGTGAATCTGAAAAAAAATAAAACAAAATAATAACAAAAAAACTCTCATTTTTACGTAATGAGAATCGTAGAGCTGCGACATTAAAGGTAAATTAAAAGGCAGATAATGCGGTAATCAGGTCAAATGGGCCCCGAAGGGGTGGGAACTGCCAGATAACCCTAACACGCCGCACGAGGCCAACTGGACCGCGGTGATAACAACCTCATTTGCAAATTGAAATTAGATTACTGCTATGAATGTCTACTAATATGATAGTTCGACTCGAAACTAACGGAATATGTGGTAATACTTTCGGTCCATTGGCGACATCGCATAAAATGGCATTGTTATTTATTTAAATTTTAAAACTTTACTCAATTTCGTATCATTCTTTTTTGAATCCGAAAAGTTATTTTTGGATAGTTTAGGCTGTTACCTGTTTACATATTCAAATAAAATTTTGAAACTTGATGAAAAATGGACATAAAATTCGGCTGAGCCTGTGCAGTGCAATTCCGGTCTGTTACCCGCTGTTCTAATATTTTTTAACTAATAGAATTAACGGGAAAAAAATCACATCTCGTGGTTATGCAGGCAAAACCAATTTTGACGACTTTATCAAAAAATCTTTTTATTGCATGCATCGACTAAGTTTTTTCTGCTCTATCGGCAGGTAAAACCCTTTTCTTCATCAAACGCTCCGTTTCGAAGTTACCGCATGTAAAAACCAATTTTAAGACTAGTTAGCCGTGCAAGGCTTCAATAAAAATAATTTATGTTGACATAATAAATTTTTTACCGGTTCGGATCCCATGCAAAACAAAATAACACAGTAAAAATGGTTTTCCTTTACAGGGTTTACTGTAATCTTTGTGTGATTTCATCTACAAAATCAAATTACATGAAGATAACATACCCAAGAACTATTATGATTTCAGGCAAAACATAGTATTATCATGTACTTGCTTTTCCGCGAAGTAATTCATTAGTGTGTATATCAATTTGATCCTAGCAAAAAGTTTATTTGCGTCTAAATGTGTTTTGTTTGAACGAATTTAAAACACGCGCGAATGAAATACCTTCAGCGAAAATCAATTATTCACATATCGTGGTACGGACGGTGGATTTCTAGAAATCCTAAAATCCACGATTTATATCAAGTATCGTTGATAAATATCGAGCGTCTAGTCTCTAATCGATATTTATTGCGTCAGTATTAATATTGTCAGCGATGGAAGAGGACGCGCATATTGAGGCGGCGGCGCCCGCCGTACCTCATACAAACAACCAAAAGCACTTGAAACAATTCATACTAGTGTTAAAACACTACCAGAGGTATGGGACAGCTCAAGTGCCGACACTGTAAATAAAGTGAAAAGGGCGAATGCCTATGAGCAACTATTTGAATTTAAAAAAGAATTAAACCTGGCGCGACTACCAAAGATGTCATTGCGAAGATAAACTCATTAAAATCGAATTAAATAGGAAAGAATTAAAAAAATAACCGATTCGAAGCGATCTGGTGCTTCTACGGAAAATGTGTACAATTAAGGTTGCCAACTCTACTATATAATATAGTATCCTACTATATTAGGGGATCAAATACTATATGCCTTTCACGCACAATGGTCCAATAATTAGGACTAAGAGCGGAAAACGCCCTGAAGAACTAACTAACTAACTATATTCCTAAAAACATATAAAGTAGGCGAAACTACTATATTTTGCTTAAAGCAGGTTTTTGCCAATAAAAGCTTTCTTAAAAATAAAAACTGTATTATTAAGGTATAGAGCAGCAAAATATATACTAAATTTAAAAATAAAGTAAATATTTTAATCATATACTATATGTTTTTTCCATTTTTTTGCCTTCTACTATATTTTAGAGGTAACAGCTTCGAAAATACTATATTTGATAGAAAAAAAGTTGTTAACCCTATGTACAATCCAAAGTCTTGGGTATTTTATATTATCAGTCATAGCTTTATTTATAGTGTAATACGAAACTTACGAGTGTACTCAGTGAAATTTACTGTCGTACTGACGTGATTCGTATCGTGTGTGTAGTATAAGAAAATATTACTAGATAAATATCACGGTAAATATCGAGATACATATCGAGCGTGTTGCATTCGCCTATATAGACCAATATACGCTGAGCTCTTGTCTGTACCCTGCGTAGTACGAATAAGAGCCCAGTTTATACTGGTACTGTCTAATTTGATGTGAGATTCATAAGGTATACTGTACAGAATGTAACAAAATGTCGAAATAACATTTAAGGGCCTGATTCTGCTGTTTAAGTATGTTTTGGTATGGTAGAATTTGGGTGCTTAAGAATCATTGTATGTGCCAGGTAACTTGTTTCTTTATGTAAGCACCCTTTGAAGTTTCTACCTACCTGAGCAACAGAATCAGCCGCTTAATTTTTTTTTTTATAGATAGGTCCGACAAATGACTCCACCCCACCTGATGTTAAGTGAAGGTGAAGTCCAGACGTGAAGATAGCTGATACAGCAGTTTTACCTGCCACACCAGCCATCCTCACCCTGCCGGCCTGCATGTTGCTTCTTCACGCCTTTTTTAAAGGATCCCAGGTTGTGAGAGAGGGAACACGTGAGCGGGCACAGCATTCCATTTACGGATAGTGTGACAAAGAAATGAGTCACCAAATTTCTTTGTACGCGTTGGAATTGTGGCCACAGTTAGACGGTGACAACGTAGGCCAGCGCGCGTGGTCCTCTGAAGAAAAGGAGAAGGTGGGATAAGAGAGAACACTCGCCATGGTACAGACGATAGAACGTGCTTAGTGACGCCACGTCACGGCGTAATTGAAGAGGCTCAATTTTGTCTATAATTTCGATATTTTGTATAATTCATTAAGGTTTTATGTAAATTGGCGGAAATATTTTTAATAATTGTTTAGGATGTCAGATTAAATATGCCTTCCAGTAAACAATATCTATCTTTGCCCATCAGTGACGCAAAGAAAAAGATTTAATTAATTTATGTGCAAAAAACGTTATTCCCGAAGAATATCAGGAATGGTTCAAATCACTTCCAAGTGAAAAAGATAAAAAGGATCAGGTAATACCTGATGCAACCCTTTCCGATGAAGAGTATGATCCAAATGATGATTAAGATTTTAAACTTAATCATCATTTGGATCATACCCTTTATTTTAATATAATTTTTCTTTTTGTTCACATTTCGTAATTTTGTCTCCTTTTCATTTTAATAAATAATTTCAATGTATTTTTATTTTTATTCAGTAAATACTAATTTAGTACATTTTTTTTAAGTTTTGACGACTTACCATATTTCTCTTCCTAACTAGTTCAGGAAAAACCAAGTTTAAATTAAATTAGGAATTATCGTAGATGTGCTCACAATTTTGTGTACATTTGTTTTTTTATAAAGTATGTAGATATTACATTTAAAATACTACCACGTCATTTATGATATTTATACGTAATTTGAATGATTCTCTAGATAATCACGATTTTTATTCACCAGGGAAAACCAATTACGAATGGTCCATTTTTTGTTTGAACAAATAATTTGCAGACTTCCCTTTTCTTTTTCATATTAAAGTTGTACTTTAACCCAAAATGATGAATTCAGCCCCACCATGACCATACTTCTGGTTGCATTAAAAAGATCTTTAAAACTTTAAAAGGGCTTTGAACTTTATGTAGCGGATTTCTCGATTTGGTTAAATGTCGCATAATTGGTTTTGCCTGCATAACCACGATCTGGAGTGGCATTCTGTAAAGACACATTTCACTTTCGAACGCGGATCCGATTCGGATTTTATCATTGGCATTCTGTAGTCAAGTGAGAATCAACGCTAGCGCTACTAGGCGAGAGTGGCGGTGAAATGAACTAACGCAGGATATAGCTTGACAATATGCTCAAGGATTTGAAGTTTAATGGCATTCTGTAACGAATTTTACACTCACTTTCGGATCCGCACTCCAATTGTTATGTCAAAGTGACTTAGTGTGTAGCTATGGCAATCAATCAAACAAACTTTGCTAATAAATTACGATTTTTGTTTATAGAAGATCTTTTAAAGTAAGTATTTTTAATGTAGGTCTCATTGTTTATTTAATAATTCAAAAACTCATGTCCACCTATTTTTTCAGACCTCACTCTATTGCCTTGTGCTTAATAGTAAGATCTAAGTCAAGAAGTATAAATGAAATTGCCTCAATTTTAAGTCATCCAGACATCGTAAAAATATATAACATTTCTGCGAAATGCATCTCAACACCAACTGTTAAAGGATCAGTAAGTAAACTCTGATTAACTAGAATAACCAATAAGTTAAATATTATATTATAAATCAAGTAGACGACCAGTGTTTCTTATAACTTTTACAATCCTGTAACAGTATCAGAATTCTAAAAAATCTATGGGCCCGTGTCTCAAAGTATTTTAGGTAATGAAATCATAAAAAAATACTTTTATTGGCACTTTCTTTAGTAAAGTAAATATTAAATGAGCTATTCTTTACCTTTGTTACAGTTTTTTTGAGAAATTTCAAATACGTGGAGTTGTTGGTTGCATAGATGGTATCTTTGTCACCATGATACGACCCAAAGAAAATGAAGAACCGTATTATTGTCGTAAAGGTAAGCATGCAAGAAATGTTCAAGTAGTAAGTACCTACACCTTTAACTGATTTTCATCTATTTGTTACTTTCTTAAAACTTGTCATGATTCATGAACATATAAATAAATAAGATTATGTAAAGATAAATTAAAAGACTGGAATTAAATTTTGTAAATATTTTGTTACAGATTGTTGATGCCGATCTCAATGTTTTGCATGTCGATGCCTCATTTGTTGGAACTAGCCATGATAGCTTTATTTGGCACTGAGATTCTTAGAGAAACCTTTAGCTAAATCTCTATTAGCTGCCAGGAACTCGATCAAAACATTAAGCTGCTCTACAGAGGGATGCGACGATTGTGACACCACTGCAAAAAACAGAAATGATTTTAATATAAATTAAAACTTCAGTAATCAAAACCACATTTTATTTAACTTACTTCATCTCGCCTCTCTTCTACAGTTTTTCAAATGAGCCAAAAACAAACTAAACAATGACCGCAATACGTTTGGAAGTGGATTTTCTTAACAAATGTAATTTCCACATTGAACTTTTGGGAATATTAGATGAGATTTTTCCTTCATGGAAAAATACTTACCGCTTTTGATAAAATCGCGCAAAAACCTTAGTGGGTATTTGCATTCGTTTACCAGGGTGCGTTCCAAACTACGCTCTAGGTGAAACAAATGTCAAAATTGACATCATTTTCATACTTTTTTATGCAACGATATTAAATACCCTAGATGCAACACATGCGCTCAAAATGTGTCCCAATCAAGAAGTGCTTGAACACGACTCAAGCACTACTTGACTCACAGTTACGCGCGGACTGTTGAAAATCAAGATGCCGCAAAGCTCCGTGAAAAAATGCATAATAAATACTTATAGTGCGTAAAGTGTCCTTTTTTTATAGGTATCTAATAAATGTTTGTAAATTTAACGCATTTGACGACAACGCAGTTGTCTCTTTTCCTCGCGGTCCGTACCTGCTATGTTGCTAATAGCGCATCTTCAGTGCGTAGAGTCAAAGAAATAAGGTCTTTATTCTTACGCGTATAGCAATAAGTGGTAAAATTTTACGAGCTTGCATTTTGAACTGTCATAACTCATTGACGCATGCGTTTTAATAAAGACCTTTGCATTAAATGTAACTTTGAATGTTTAAATAATGCCTTACATTGTTTTTGACTACGCGATCATCTTACGGAGCTCCGCGTATCGTCCAATTTACCTTTAGGACAGGTTTCAGCCACGATTTTGTTCGTGATGTTGTATCTAGGGTATTTAATATCGTTGATTTTATGCCAACATTAAACGTTGGTAAAAAGTTCCACTCATAGCCGTAGGTTTCGAACGATGCCCCAAGTGCGCGGAGTACCATTCTGTTAAAGGTTTAATAGATAGATACTAGAATCGATTCTTGGATGATTCTTTAAACCTAAACCTTAATTTGACAATAGTGTATCCTTGTCATTATCTATACAAAATGAAAAGGATACTCTGAGGAAATTTAGTTTAAGTTTAGAGAATCATGCCAGAATCGACACCAATGAATAATTAAATTAATCCATTTTATGAAAAACAGAATCAGCAATTGCTGCAATCATAGACATAGTTATAATCATAGATATCGCTTGAAGTGAGACCGATCATTCATCTATGACATAGTTTTGTATCTATGGCTCTCACTGAATGCGACGGATATGCATTCACATCACACAACGGATCGCTTTACGGAAATTTCGCATTCTGTAAAAAATATTACCACCATGTGAAGCGAGATGTCATTCTTATCGCAAGTGAGTTGTAGTGTTACCATTTTAAGAAATTTCGGTAAGTCGAGATCATAGGTATAGCATGTGTCTATGGTCGTGATACATCGACATAGTTCATAGAGCAACACGGAAAGAAGTAGGGACATAATCCATAATACTATTAAAATCATTCTGCTACTTTTTGCGGGGGAGGAGTATGCACATAAAGGCAGTCCAATATACATTCGAAAAAAAAATTAAACTGTACTTATGACACACGCATAAAAAAATAAACAATACATCGCCAAATCCTGCACACATATTTATATTTTTGTGTACGAATAAGTCACGCCATATATTCATTTCTTGGATGACTTGGACCGTTAAAGAGTTCCGAAAACTACTTATAGTACTTAATGTCATTTTTTCGACAGGTATCTAATCAATGAAATCGAGTCTGGCATGAATAACGGATGCAAAACATGTACTGACAGGGTTTTTGTTCTGTGAAACAAGTCCGACGATTGAATTTTAACAAAATAATATTTATATTGGTGTCGATTCTGGCATAATTCTCTAAACCTAAACTAAATTTGACAACAGTGGTGTCGATTCTGGCACGATTCTCTAAATCTAAACTTAAACTTGACAACAGTGGTGTCGATTCTGGCCTGATTCTCTAAACTTAAAACTAAATTTAACATCAGTCTCTCCTTTTCATTATGTATAGAGAATGACAAGGATATACTGCTGTTAAATTCAAGTTTAGGTTTAGAGAATCATGCCAGAATCGACACCAAGTGTTTCCTTGTAATTTTTTATACAGAATGAAAAGGAGAAATTGATGTTAAATTTAGATAATCACGACAGAATCGACACCATTGTGTTTTTAAAAGTGGTAAAATAGAAATAATAGTGTTGATTCTGGCATGATTCTCAACTTAAAACTTTTTTTACACCAGTCTCTCCTCTTCATTCTGTATAGAGAATGACAAGGATATAATGTTGTCAAATTGAAATTTAGGTTTAGAGAATCATGCCAGAATCGACACCACTATGTTAATAATTCTACTTATATGTGAAATATAACACCATCCTATTATTAGTTTTATGTTCCATACATGTTTAAAAAAAAATTACAGAACGTTTTGGTATTTTTGATCTCCTAACATACACTCACGTGACTTGATTCAGTTTAGAGAAATATCCGAGCGCAACTAGTTTTGTTCGTGAGCTGGGCCTGTTGCGGGGGAAAATCGGCAGAGGGAAAAGCTGTGAATGCCTACTTCCCTCCTGGCCGCTTCGGCCGTGTTGCTCTATGCACTTAAATTGATTCTCTAGATAAATTTTTATATACGACGCCTAGGTCTAAAGTTTTACTGAATTTAAACTTAAAATTGTCTTATTTTCAAAGTTTGATAACTTGGCCGAACGGCGCATTGCCTTTGCGTTATGTGATAATCTCTACTGTATAAAATCTTGTAATCTGTGGTCTGTGTTTTTATTCTTGGTTTAAGCCCGTCAAAGACGTAGCTATAATATATATTAATATATCGAAATATATATTATATTATAGCAAACTACCACAGACGGGAGCTATACTATAATATATATTTTGCCCTCAATCGGTCTGCGGTCGTACTGTACTGTAATATACCGAAATATATCTGTCGAAATATTTTGGTGACTTCATAGAAATATATATTATAGCTGCGTGTGCGGTCACTCGAAAATTTATATTGAAAATATGTTGTAATATGTCTTGCTATGATTCATATTAATATATATTATAGCTACGTCTGTGACGGGCTTTATTCTAGGTTAAAAATTGTTCGTGTATTATTTAAAATACTTTTTTAAAATAATTTTACCATGTAGAGTAGAAAACATAATAGATCTCAAGCCCGCCCATTAATCTTACAAAAAGGAAAAGGGCACTAATTTCTTCGAAATGTTGTAAGTATTTTTGTAAGACTATGTTAACCACTTGTTTGAAAAGCCACCATTAAATTGACTGGCGTAAAATTTTATTATTTTATTTCCACCGCACAAACGTTGGTCCATGTCGCAATACAGCCAGTGTCTATGGACATTTCGCTCGCAGGCACTGGCACATTAGAAAATAAGTTCTTTTAATTCTTTTTTTATTTATGTTCTTTTTATATATTTTCGGATTTATTTATAAGTGTCACTGTAAAAAGAGAATAAGAGAAAATTTGATTCGTACATATTGTTATTTTGTAGTTGTGAATATTTCCGAATATAGTGCTCCAAGTACGTATTAATAGAATGTAATAATATTGATTATTTTCTTATCTCAATACTTTACTTTTATAAAAATCATAAAGTTTGTGTTAAAAGAAAAAAAGAGTAGGTATCATTAATAAGTTTATTCTGACCCAGGCCCAATCATAATTGTGACATTTATTGTTGTTATTCAACAACTTATATAGTTTTTTTTTATTTCAGCAACACGCACAACAAGTCCTTTGCAGGCTTCGCCTCCATCTCAACAAAGATCTCTGTTAAAATTTGTCTAATGACACACGGCCTATTGTTGCGGTGCTAGACTGCTTACATTATATTCATGAGAAGTGGTCACTGCGCCAGCTACATCTACGACCTGCAGACCACAGTAGGCCTATTCGCCAACTGCTTTAGACAGATGGAAGTAATAATCACTGAGCTATTTAGTGATCCACTACTACTGCTTTATATAACACCACTCAGATACTTGTTCAGAAAAGCATCGATTAATATTCAATTTTCTCTTTATAAAAATTGGCAAATAGGCTGACGAGCATCTCTGACAAAAATGTAACAATGTAATGTACAGTTTCAAAGGCATCTGTCATAATTTATGAATAAAAATGTTACATATTTATTTTAATGAGTTTTACTATAAATAATCACCCTTTTATTAAATTATCTTCATTTTCATTGCAATGGGGGTTTACGCAACTCGCCGGTCTATATTATATATCATTCAGAATTAAGTAGGTATGTATATTAAATATAGGAACTACACAGAAACTAATTCTTAAATAGTTAGTTTTTATGTAGAACATTTAAAACATTCAATCTAAATAAAGAGGAGCCCGGAGACGCAGGTGCTTAGAGTATTCGTCCTGCAATCATGAAAGTTAGGCAACTTTTGGTAATTGTATGGGTGACCAAAAACTTATTATCTCGATCATCTCCGTGTTTCAGATGACACATCAATCTATTGGTCCCAGCTGCATCTGCAGTCGTTAGCACTGATCAGTCCGCCCTAGGTCCTACTACTAGGTGGGTCACGGCCAGTCTCCCTATTCCATCTGCCTCAACAGTGGAGGCAGGAATAGGCTGATGATGAAATAGTTCAATAAAATCATTACTTTTGTAGTTTACTGTGGTGAAGGGTTAAAAATATGAGTGACTATTTTTTAAATCTAAATATATTTATTCAATTAACATTAACTACATTTAATGTTTACACAACACCGTTGCCTTATGCTTTTTACTAAAGGTTCTTTTGGTCTTATTATGGTGATAAAGGTACAGTCTATACTACCAACAGCTGCAGGCATTTTAAATTTCTCCAAAAATCTGTAACAAAAGTAAAGTTTATTAAAATAACTCCAAAAAAATATACCTAGTAGTTTTTTTAAAGGTAAATTGGTCTAAACCAAAGTTAAATGTCGTTTATTGACTCTCGTTCCTTCCGGTTGACTGGTAGAGAATGCTATGCTGGCATTAAGACCGCCATATGTAATGTAAAGGCATTAAAAATTAATTAAATAAAAAGTGGTCCTGAATAGCTCTGTTAGCATTTACTACTTAAGTATTAGATAATTTAAATAAACTACAAATAGAAATTTTATTACCTGTGGGTAAAATATTCTAAAATAATTAAAGTAAAGAATTGCAAAAACTAAGAAACACTGTTCTACTTGAATTATATGTAATATTTATACCGAGGGTTCTACTTTATTATATCTTTTGTACACCTATTTGCCCAAGTATTTGTTTAATTGTAGTGAATCAAAGTTTACTTACCAATTCTTTATCACTTGGTATTGTGATGCATTTTGCTATGTCTGGATGACATAAAATCTTAAAAAGGTGGCAATTTCATTTACAAGTCTTGATATTGATGGTTGGGATAAATGTGTGTAATTTTTTGCCCTATTATCCTTAGTAACTCCCATTTGCACAAATGAAAGTGTACACAGTATCTGAAACAAAAAAAAATATTCTTATATAATTGCTATAAAAAGTTTCTTGGTTGGGTTTTATTTTTGTTATGCAATTAGGTATTTTACCTTCATTTTATTGGATAATCCTTTTCTATTACACTTGGTTTCTTCTAAATGAATACTTTAAATCATTTTCCAATTGTTAAAAAAAATCTTTATTTAGTCACGTATTCATCTTCACATGAAATTACTCAAGGTTACACAGAAATTGGGCTTGTAGGCGGCTTCTGGCCAAATCTACATCATACAAGGGCTTTCTATAGTAAAAATCAAGTAATAGAGTGAGTCATCTGAAATACTAAATAGACATAATTTTAAAGAATTATTACTTAAATAAACAAAAGCAACGTAATTATAAATAATTTAAAAATTACTCTTGTTTTATGATGATAATAGTCTACAAAAATACTCACTTCGTACAATCACTTCTATTACCGCAGCTAATGAGTAACTTTTATTTTGACAGTTACTTTCGAGTGCGGTTTTTAATGTGAGGTGTAAACAAGCGCTGAAATTCGTTACAGAATGCCATTGAAACGTCAAAGACATTTAGGTATGTTACGGTCTCACCTGTGATAGTTTACTAAACCGCCACTCTCACTTAGTAGCGCTAGTGTCAATTCTCACTCGATTACAGAGATGCGCATAGAGTAAGCCCTCATTCGTCCATGTTACCAAACTTTAAAACTAAGACTATTTTAAGTTTACATTCATTAAAACTTTAAACTTGAGCCTCATATCTACAAATATATCTTAAGAATAAATTTACGTGCTTTTTTTCACGCATAATAACTAAGTCGATATATCTCGATTTACCAAAAACTTTTAAAATGGTAACACTACAAATCACTTAGGATATAAATGACATCTCGCTTCACTTGCTGGTACAATTGGTTACAGAATGCGAAAATTCCATGAAGCGAAACATAAAGCGATTCAAAAGCGGATCCGTTTCACACAGTGAGATGAGTTTATGGGTTTTACAGAATTGCACTACTGTTCTACTACCCGGTATGACGAGAATTCGTCACCATTCAAAAAGAATTTCTTTTGGATCGTAGAAGTGATGGGAAAAAATCACATCTGTTTTACTACGAGGATTTTTTTTCTACTAACAATTCTTATACCACATAAAACAAAGATTACTTTGTTACTGCCATAAAATGGCTTGCGCAGATTTAGCTGTTCATTAGGGCAAATGTTAATCCCATTATAAGATGACATCATTCTGGAAACTTGTAAGGCTTCTTGGTTATATGTTTTGACCTTCCTTTATTTTTCTGATCATTGACTACATCTTGAGCATCATCACGCAGTAAAGTAGAGCAAATAGGACAGACTATTCATCCAAAATGTTTTCTGATTGTTCTACCAATACAACAACATCTTTTTTTTTGTATTTTTTTTTTATAATAATTCCTTATTTTTCATACCGTCTTGTAGAACAGATTTGAATTTATTTTCCTGTCAGTTCTATCAATAGAACAAATAGTAGAATATCAGTGAATACTCCAGAATTCCTACATCCAAATTCATAAAACTCGATTGATGTTTACTTCAAAACGCTAACGTCACTCAGTAGTTTTTCAGATGGATTTTGCAGTTTACGTATATTAATATACGAATCATTAATTAATATTATAGAGCTCAGCATGTGATATAAATATATCAACGTACTTCAAGACAACAAAGTAATCTGGCTTAGTATCGCATGTAGTTTTTCTGTAATAAGCCAAAAATATATTACGAAGTATATCATTATAGTTCTAGTTTATCTTCTTAATCAGGCTATTATAGTTTTTTTTCCACTAATAGCAATCTAGAATCCAAAACATATTGAGAAATCTTGATCATTTAGCAATTTTATTGAAAATAAATAACTAATTTATAGATATTGTCAAAAAATATAATAACATAGTTAATATCAATACTTTCACATCATAGAATCAATAAGGTAACAACACATTTACGTTCCTGGAATAAAATAAAAATAAATAAATATTTTTAACACTCACACCAATTAGCCTGGCCCCAAAGTAAGCACTGTAAGGCTTGTGTTATGGGATACTAGGGTAACGGATAGTATACATTTATACTGATACATATACATATAAGTATATTTATATAGAAATACACATTAAACATCCATGACTGAAGTACAAATAAATTTATCACACAAACATCTGCCCCCACCGGATTTCGAACCGGGGACCCCTCGAGTAGGTAACACATATAAACCACCCGGCCACGGAAGTCTCAAAGACTTTAAATATATAACCATTAATACAAAACCGGCCATTTTTTTTAAAAATATAAAAACATTTCAAATAAACAAACCTTTCCCTTAAAATTACGATGATAGCCATAAACAACCAGCCCCGAATAAGGAGTTTTAACGACCTATATATAAAAACCTATAGTTTCCTAAAGTAGGTGTCTGACTATTTTATAATATAATAAAATTTTCTGGGATTTCTGGATCATTATGGATATCTTTTTTTTAATGTATATTTTTGGAGTTTACTCCTTAAGAATCGATTTGCATATATAAGGGGCCCGGTATGAGAAAAATGTGAGAAGTAAAATCTATCGATGAATGAACTCGTTACGTTTTTGGTGCGCATCCTATGTCACGCAACTTTGACAAACAAAGATGACGGATTGACTTAATTTTTTTTTTTAAATCTGAACTGAATTTAGATATTGTTTCTGATAGAGCAATGGGGACAGCGAGGTATGGTACAACCATTGATGCGGTATTTTCAAGATTCGTGAACCACGTATCTACGAACATCCATGTGTCTTATTTTAGTTACCATAAACCACTTGTCACTGTAATTAATAATGCAGACAGTGTTGATTTAATTAATATTTAAAAAAACTATAATAGTCTGATAATAATAATTACATAATTTATCAACATTCCTAATGATATATTTATGCACATCTGAAAATGACTATTGTAAAAAGTTTAATGTAAAATATTTCGTCGATTAGTTATAATAAATGTATATGAAATGAATAAATATACATTATTATATGTATATTATTTTCATTTATTTGTTAATTTACCCTTTCATACAGTATCAAACTTTTTTAAGTTAAATAAACTCTGTTTGCGTCTGGTTAGACTATCGAACTTAAGGAGTAAACTCCAGTCGTGCGTCGGAGCTGACACACACAATTTTTTTATAAATATTTCCAACTCACCCCAATTAGCCTAACCCCAAAGTAAGTACTGTAAGGCCTGTGTTATGGGATACTGCGGATAGAATACATATACTTGTACATATATAGCGATATAGAAATACATATTAACATCCATGACTGGAGTACAAATTCATCACACAAACATCTGCCCCCACCGGGATTCGAACCTGGGACCTCTCCAGTCTGCGACACCATGAAACCCGGCTTACAAACCACTCGGCCACGGAGGTCTTCAAATTATTAAAACATTTTAATGCCACTTCCTTTTTCTGTTCATAATAAAATTTTGTTTATTTTTATCTGTTTCTAGTTAGCTTTTAAAGGAATCTCATTTAAACATTTTTATTCTACTTCGTTTTTTTATTCATAATACAATTTTGTTTATTTTTACCTGTTTAATAAAAGATCCCCAGGTAAGATTCTTACAATGAGACTTTATTTGCTAGAAACATATTAATTCCAATTCGTATTTCTTTTCATGCTTTTATCTATTTTTTTATCTGTTTACAGTAAGCTAATAAAAGATCCCCAGGTACGTTTCTAAGACTGAAATTGATTAATGGAACGGCTCACAGGAATCTCTACACGTCAAATTAATTTGAGAGAGCCAGCTTAGGGACAACCTCAACCTTTTCAGCCGAAGCCCGAGGTTCAACTTTATTCAAAATTCACTTATCTTCAAACATTTTCCAGTAATTTCCAAGGGGAACTCATTGTGACTTTTGTATAGATAAAATGAAGCGTCACAAAAATTCTTGCGTTCTAAAGCTTTTTCAAGCGAAAATGTTTATTTATCTAAATAACTTGATAGGTATATAAGAAACAGATCGGAAAAAATATTCACACAGCTGATAAAAATTAAATGCAGTCTTTATTTTTACTTTTGTAGGTTCTCTGCTATTTATTTTCAGACTTTTTCAATGTATACTAAAGTGATTGAATAGTACTAGTGACAAGGTGATTATAATTGTTTTTTTTTTATTCTACTGCTTATTGATATTTACATACCCATGATTAACGTACTGCGAGTTTTTAACTCGTCCAAATGTAAATAAAATTACCCTAGAATAATGAAATATGCGTTATTAGGAATGGTGGTCCCCCAAAATGGCTGAGAGATTTGGGACGTGGATATCAGTAATTAGGAAAATATGAAAGATATACACGGGATGCCAGTAACGTACCAACACTTATTTGAAATTTATTATTTTTATTATGCTCTTACATGTGGTAGACTGAAACCCAGGTGACGGGTTTTTTATTTCGTGAAGTACGATTTTCTTTGAATCTAGTTATCTATTTAATCTAGTTACTATATATATATTCTAAATGATGTAATGGAAGGTGACTTCAGAAGTACCTCTGAAGTCATTTTTCAACTTGACGACTCTGTATATAACAATACAGGTAGAAAAAAAACAGCCCTTGGTGAGTTTCTTGCCGGGTCTTCTCAGTACAAGGTCTCCCGCCGTAGTTTTGCGAACCGATGGCGTAGCTTCTTGACATTCGTAAGTGCTTGTAACAGCCTAGACTGAATAAATGATTTTGATTTGGAATTACGCAAAAATACTAAAGCAGATTACAGTTTGATTGGCAGAGACATAATATCACTTAAAATTAAACAAATGACATGACGAAATAAAAGTTTTATGCAAATATTTTATTAAATGGGCGCTCTCGGAAGGATTTAATAACCTTATTTTATACTATCAAGTGTTGTTCTGCTTCATCGATAGAATATCGTAAGTTTCATTTTAGACGATTAGATGGAAATCCACAAATTACTCACAAGTTTTTGTTTTAATAAAAATTAATATTCAGATACATAGGTGTTGCTTTCACTTAATAGTACATAAAGATGTGAAATAGGCTGGAGGTTATTTGATAATTAAAGGTTTTAAATCAGGCACAACAGTATATAAAATTGCACGCGAATTACGAGTGATTCAGCCAACAACAGTTCATTCGATAAGAAAATGAATGAAAGAAGGCCGGATCTCATTATCATCTTGTAATGAACTTGTTAATCCGTTATTTTATAACTGAGTAACAAATAAAGACCATACAATTTTTCACTATTATTATTAAGACTCTGTTTAACTTTTGCGCAGGACTTTTTGACGAAATCGGGAAGCGTCACTTTAGCAGCTTTCTTTTTCTTATTAAAAATTGTGTTGTGGCGGATGTAAGTGTCTAATAATGGTGGATTATTAACCACTTAATGTTCGGGAACATGCACAAGTGTTGGCAAGTGAAATAAAATAGCGGAAAGTGTCTTTCGACGTCCCCTCAAGAAGTCCACGGTCCACGGTTCCAGTAAATCCCCACACATTTACTGAAACATAGGGAAAGGGGGTTTGACTTGACTGCTACTTACTTTGACTTGATTTATTACTTTGACCACGAGTGCTATAGAATTTGTAAACATTTAAACACTTGACATTGGCTAAATGCACAAGCCGTGCGAAGCCATTTAGAAAAAAAAAATCTTTTTCGCAGCGGTGGCAATATCGATAAACCATAACATCACTACTATGAACTTCTGAAATTGTACGCTCCCTTTACCGACCGCATGGTACGGGGTGCGATTTAAGCGGCAACGCAACACATTTCGAGTTTATTTATGTGTTTTTAACGATCTCAGTGGTAATAAGCGAACTGAGACTGTTGTATCCAATGGTCTTTGGATTATTTTTCAACAGATGTTACGTTCGTAATGAGTAATTAAGAGGCATTGAAACCTGTTACACGGTGAATAAAACGTTAAACTTTTTTTTGGTGAAAAATAAAAGGGGAATTAAGTATTGACCTAGAAATACCTCATCCCAATAGTTTGTTATTTATAGTATGAGAATATTTTCGTAATATATGACAAAAAAAAATACTGAAAACTCCGTTTACAAATTACACTTAGCAAGTTCTCACAAAAACAAATAAATGATTTTACGGAACTCAAATAGGGCGAGGGCGGACTAGTCTAGACCCCTTTTTTTTAATATTATTGTTTATTAAAGGAAAGTTGTTGTATGAAAAAGATTTTGAATTAGAAAAATATACCTTGGATGTTTTACATCCCAGGGCAGCCCGTGACGGCCTAACAACTTGAAATTTCCAATCAAAACATGTCACTGAAATAAATGTATATTTACTTGATTTTTAACAATACCAACTCATATAACTACCCCCAAAAAATAACCCACATATTTATTCATTACGAAAATACACGCTGTTATTTAGAAATATCGTGATAAAAGTAATAATATCATCGCAGAATTTTGATAAAATATTGCTGTAAGGCGCCTGATACATTATCCTCCGAAGGTTTACAATATTAAAAGGTAATTGATTCATCGTTACATTTAGCGGCTTCCATTTCAATTAGATGAAACCCACAGTTCCTGTAACAATATGAATAATCTCGTTCAATATGGCGCCTTATTCATGGAACGCGAAATCGGTACTAATTATATTAACGCTTTCGGAAAAAAATCGTACGTACGAAAAGATACGAAATAAAAATGTTAATATTATTAATTTCCTTATTTGCGTCAATGTTTAGGGGTAGATATGTATATGTAGGCTATTCATAGAATGGCATGCCACATCACGCGGGTCAAATGCGGATTGGTGGGTGCTAACGACTACAGATGCAACTGGAACCAATGACAAAATATGCTTTGTGAAGCATAAAGAATTTTGAAAACATAAATTTTTGGTAAGCTAATCTAAGGCACTTGTTCCACCACCGTCGATGAACGAGAAGCGAGTATATCTAAAAAGTAAGAACGAGTAGACTATCGCGGGGTGTATTTCCGATAGTTTTATCGCTAGGCTATAAATGACAGCGCCACTCACTCGTGGTGGCAGTTCTGAGCTCTTACGGCCAAGTGAGCATCGTTGAGCGAGTATATTAAATAAATAAATATTTCCAACACACACCAATTAGCCTAGCCCTAAAGTAAGCACTGTAAGGCTTGCGTTATGGAATACTAGGGTAACGGATAGAATACATATACTGTACATATATAAGTATAATTATACAGAAATACATATTAAACACCCATGATTGGAGTACAAATGCTCGTATTCATCACACAAACATCTGCCCCCACCAGGATTCGAACCCGGGACCTCTCGAGTAGAAGACACCATGAAACCCGGCGTACAAACCACTCGACCACGGAGGTCGTGGAAGTATCGCTGAACGAGTATTATCTTTGATAGCTCTTGTCACTCACCGACAAACTAGTGGAGCGAGTTCTCGCCGGCAGTGTGAGAACAGTCAGCGATTAACTATAAATATATATTCATCCCTTTTGTTTAAATGGAATGTATATGTATTTTACGTTTCTTGAGCGATAAAATAGCCAATAGTTCGTTGCTTCTTCGCCGGCGGAGAGACAATTGCCCATGACCAGCCATTATAAAATTTGCTTCCACGATTGAAGACTAGCAATTGCCCTATCGATCTCCTCACTCTTGCAGTTTTGAGTAAAACCGCTGTATCCCATAGATATATCTATCGTAAATAAATTTTCAAATAGAATCTGTAGGATTCAATCTTATGATTTGCACCGCAACCTATAGCCAAGAAGACAGCTCCTAGTATCAGCACTTCGGTACGTGACATTGCGATAATCTGTCTAATGTTAAACGGGTTCTCCTTTATAAAAAAGATTTCGCAGTCACAGATCTGGGCTTTGGCTTGAGTTCCGTTCCGTAAGCAATAATAATAACTGAATAAGCCCTTTATTACATTTTGCTGGACCCAATATTTATTTTATAATTCTTCTTCGGTACTTCACTCTTGACAGAGAGTTCGTAGTCTCCACATCAGGGTTGGTGGCGCGCTTCACAATACGCCGCCATTTCTCCCGCACTGTGGCCTTTCTCGTGCTCTCGTGAAGTGGACCTTTCAGTGCCCCTTTTATCTGATGGGTCCATTGGTGATTTTACGCCCTCGATGTTACCCTACATTACCAGTCGTTCCGCTGACGCATCTTATCGGCGTGAGATGTGGCCAAAGAAATTGAGAGTACGACCTTGTACGATGGACGAAAGACGTTGTTTGATTGTAAGTTTCTTGAGGATTGATGCATTGGTTCGGAATTGTGTCCACTGTATGTCAAGCATTTTTCTCCAGCACCACATTTCTAGAGCGTCTTCCTTCTTTTTCTCACTCTCTCGCAAGGTCCACGTCTCAGCACCATAGAAGAATATGGGAAACGCTAATGCCCTGACGAGTCGTGTTTTCGTGGCTTTTGTGATGTCTCGTTTCTCCATATTTTTTGAAGTTTGTTCATAGCTGACCTCGTGATTGTCATGCGCCGCTTGCCTTCATCTGCATATCCACCGTTGCTTGAAATCAGTGCTCCAGAGTAGACATATGACTGAACAACATCGCAGTTCACGATTGTAATGACTTCTGGCGAGTTGTTATTAGCACGATCGACGATCATAATTTCGGACTTACTGCGATTTATTTTCAGACCAAAATCACGACTAACTTGCTCCATTTTGCTTAGCAGAGATTCCATGTTCTGGCGCTTGTTGCAAACAGTGTGATGTCGTCAGCATACCTCAGATTGCAAGTTTTATAGCTTCCAATACGATTCCGTCTGACCAATTCTTGAATGTTATTCTCATAATGAGTTCTGTGTAGGAGATAAACAGTATCGGAAACACAATACAATGTTGACCGGGACTGGGGTGGAAATGGTTCGATAAAATGTCGTCTGCTCTGATTGAGGTTGTTCCCTCTTCGTATAGTCTTCTCAAAGGGTGAACATGGTGGTCTGGTGTTCCCATGTCCAGGAGAGTCTCCCAAAGTACTGGCCACCTCACCGAATAGAATGCTTTTAAGTAGTCCACAAAGCAGATATAGGTTGGCGTATTGAACTCTAGCCTTTTCAATGATTTGGCGCACATTAAGGATCTGTTCACGAGTTCCTTTTCCTTTTACGAAGCCAGTTTGTTCCGGGGCAATTTCCTTGGATAGGTACGCTTTCAATCTCTCGTTCTAAATATGCAGTAATATTTTGCTTGCATATGAGTTAAGAGCAATGAGGCGGTAGGTTCTGCATATTTTAGTCGAGCCTTTTTTGTGTAAAGTTACAAAGACAGTGTATGTCCCTTCTTGGGACCAAGTTCCTGTTTCCCAGACTTTGCTTCACAGGGTATGAAACACTTCAACACCATACTTTGCCGATGCTTTGATAGTTTCAATCGGTATAGCATCCCTTCCCGTGGCTTTTCCACTCTTAAGTCTTTTGATGGCTACTCGAATTTCGTCTTTAAGAATAGATAGCTCTTTTTCTTCGTCCTTAGGCTCTGTTGGAGGATGTTAATGAACGTGTGGGTTTTTAAATAATGACTGACAGTACTTTTTCATGCCTCAGCTATTGCATCTATTTCAGTCAGGAGCTGAC
Source organism: Chilo suppressalis (assembly GCA_902850365.2). NCBI lineage: Eukaryota > Metazoa > Arthropoda > Insecta > Lepidoptera > Crambidae > Chilo > Chilo suppressalis. The sequence continues at coordinate 24,241,179 of OU963901.1, read as the reverse complement.
CTTGAGGATTCTCTATAGCCCATGTTCTGGAAGAAAGAGTCTTTGTGATGGATCTTATCTGGTGGTGCAGGTCTCCTGTTTCATGTCGGTTTGCATGAGCTTCAACTTCTGCACACAATTTCTGAAGATAACTATTGCGATCACATCTGCAAGCTTTTTGTATAAGAGCAGACATTTTATTGAGGCTTCTTGTATCGGCACCAATAGATTTCATGTTTCTTCTTTCTTCTGCAAGGACTAAGATTTGATGACTTATCCTATATTGTACCTTCATTATAGTAAAAAATATGTTGTATGTCTTGTAGGAATTGTTGGAACTCTGCCTTTAATTTGGAAACCTAAACAGCCTTTGAATAGCCAATGACAAAATATACTCTTTTGTAAAGAAAAACCGGCAAGGATCTTTTACACGATCGATGTTCGAAATAAAAAAAAAGGTAAGTAACAATAACAAAAACAAAATATTTTATTATATTTTTTAATCAAGAACAAACAAATAAGTAATATTTAGAAAAAAAGTGATATGCGATGTGTCCAATACAAACATCAAAACTGTTCTGTATAATGAAGTTATCGAGCTTCGCAATATCAGTGAGTGCTTCAAAGTAGAGAAGGTAGGTAAGGAAAGAAACTTAAAAATGCATATTGCTATAATTATAAGTATGTGATGAAATCGATAGAGATTTGGATGATAATCCAATATCCAATAAAATAAACGGTCATCTTGAAAATAGCAATTTATCTTCAATAATGATCAAGATAACTTCTCTTTCTTATGAAATTAAACCAAAAAAAGATGCTGACTGTGCAACCCTTAATTTAATAAAGTAGTTATTTTTTTTTACAGGCCATACATTATGGAAGAGGTGTTTTGTATATTAACAGGTAACAATTGAGGCTCATTTGGCAAATTTAAATGAAGTCTATTCCAATGCTCTTCACCTATGAGATGGAACAAGCCCGAAGCCTGGGCTTTCTTGATGTAAAGATTTGAGAGCGAAATGACGATTCGCTTAGTCATTCTATTTACCGCAAACCCACACACACGGACCGTTACAGATAGCGGTCCGTGTGTGTAGTCTTCATGATCATGGCGCTTGTGTGCGTTGAGAAACACTTCCCCAGATCACCACCCAAAACATCTAAACTCAGTTGAGTAGTGACTTCATTGATGTGTATATGACTGTGTGACAAGGAACACCTACACGAAGAATTGGAGCATATACAGCGGGTCTTACAGAATAATGGTTACAAGGGACAGTTTCTACCCAGACACAAATTGAGACTCCAGAAACACAAAGTAGACAGGCAAGCGGTATTTATGCCATACGTCAAAGGAGCGACGGACAAGATCTCGAACATACTTGATAAGTACTCACTGAATACTGTTTTCACTCCTTTACAGAAAGTGTCACAGGTACTACAGTCTCCCATAGCCAACTTCCCCTTGGAAGAACCTGGTGTCTACAAGATCGATTTGCAGCTACGTATTCGTAAACGTAGTGCAGCTGTGTATGTAGTTCGTACATTGGCCAAACAAAGTGGACAATAGCATGCGCAATGGAGGAACACATAAAAGCAGTCAGAAACAATAATACGCAGACATTAGCTATTTAATGATTTGGGTCCTAACTACTGGATTGAGCTCCAAAATCCGCAGATAATCTGGACAGAACACAACTCCATAGCATTGTTTAAATCTAAAAAAAAATACTAGAAAAAAAAACCTCGCGGACCAGGCAGCAGACGGGAGGCAAACATGAGAATTTCGATCATGAATGATGGGTTTAAATTGTCTCAAGGAAGAATAGTTTTCAATTGTCATGTGTCTGGAACCCAGTAGTTCGTCTGTGCAAAAACCGCAAACATAAAAAAAAACATAATTTCCCCGTCGGATACCATTAATATTGTGTGTCGGGAACAGGTGCGAGTGACCAGTGAGAATGTGACCAGTGGTAGGGATGTTGAGCGTAATAAAGACTACGTCAGTGGGTAGATGGATATGTCTGCCAGTAACACCCTACCCGCAAATACTTCAGTTCCTTCGTGATCATGGCGCTTGCAACAGTGCCGAAATATCGACGACTCGGAAAAAACAAGTTTCATGGTAGCAATCCCCCTAATAACTATAATCTATGTTTTTATTTATTTTTAAGCATTTAAAGCTAGATGTTTAAATCTAAAGAAAAGTTTACTAGAAAAAAAAATCCACGCAGACCGACCAGGCAGCGGACGGGACTCGAACCCGCACCCTTCGCAATCCGGGCGAATGCACTGACCATTATGCTACCACGGCCCTATTCGCCGCGTCGAAATTTTCCTTGCCTTAAGCTGCAAGGCAGCGCCATCTCTTCGCATTGTAGGTAACCCACTATTACTGATAGGATCGCCGGTGGGAGGAAAAGGTGAAATTAGTGCAAAAACTTAATGTTTTTTAATATTTCGAGAGCGAGCGTGCGTTTCAAACCAAGTTCGTTAGCTGTATAAAAATTCTTAATTTACCTGTCATTTTTAATATTTGGTAAACTACCGCACGATTGCTACCAAAATACATTTTATTAATAAAAGCTCAAAATCACATCATATAAATAACATTCAGCGGCATTAGGTAAGTATCAACAGGTTTACATATTAATTTAACTAGTTTTTTTTTATATATTAAGGAAGTGATCCACTGAACGCCTGATAAAGAACATCTGCTTTAGTATATTAAACATTGCCGTAACTAAATGATAAGGAGTTCTTTTGGTTGCTTCCACTGTCTAACTAAATTACGATAGGATTTCTTATGTCTAATCTAATCCAATGAACAATTTTATTTTTCAGCAGTGTGGCGATCATCAACATCCTCCCCCCTAGTGTCGAGAGAACGACACTCATCAACGAAGGTAAGTGGGGCCACACGTGCGGCCGGTCTTTTCATTATGCCCGTCCTAGTCCTGATGTCAACTACTCTTACCCTGTCATCTGAGCCTGCGTAGACACGTTCTATAATGCCCTTGGGCCACGTATTTCGGGGTGAAGATGGATCAACTACAATGACAAAATCACCTACTTTGAGCTTACATCCTTCCCTGTTCCACTTACTACGAGGGATCAGTAACGGTAAGACCTCTTTCATCCACCTACTCCAGAATAGATCTACTAGGCGCTGTGCGATCCGCCATTGTCGTCGTAGATAAAGATCACCATCGTTAAAAACGCCATGTAAGGGCAGAGAAAAGGACGCGGTGCCACCAGCACTGGAAGAACACAGCAAAAAATGGTTCGGAGTCAGAGCCTCTTGAGCTGATGGATCTACCGAAACGTGAGTGAGCGGTCTGCTATTAACCATGTTTTCCACCTCAGCCAGGACAGTGGCAAGCACCTCCTCTCTGGGGGACCTGTCTTTGAGCACAATTTTCAGTGCGGTCTTAACACTTCGGATAAGACGCTCCCATGCTCCCCCCATATGTGGACTCGCAGGAGGGATAAATCGCCAATCCACTCCGTGATTGAGAGCTTCAGCAACGGCTGTCTCCTTGTCGATGTCCTTGATGGACTGTTTCAGCTCGTTGCAAGCTCCTCTCATATCGGTGCCATTGTCTGATATAAGCGAGCGTGGCCATCCGCGCCTCGCTGCCATCCTTCGTAGAGCCATTATAAGGGAATCTGCAGTAAGGTTAGGTACAATCTCAATATGTACGGCGCGTACCGTTAAGCAAGTGAATAGGACGCCATACCGTTTTGATCTATGCCTACCCACTGATACTTCAATTGGACCGAACAAGTCTAGCCCACACACTGTAAACGGTCTCTGATGATGCATAAGTCGTCCCTCAGGGAGATCGCCCAGGCGCGGCGGTTGAGGGTTCGCTCTCTTCATTCGACAGACGAAGCACTGAGATGACACAGTACGTACTGTGGGTCTCAAATTAACAATCCAGTACCTTTGCCTAAGTTCGTTGATAACCATCTCATTATTTGCGTGAGCGGCTTTTATATGGTAATACTTGACGAGTAGCCGGGCTATGTGACAACGGCCATCCAATATGATTGGACATTTCATTTGGTCTTCTACTCCCGAAACGGCGTTTATTCGCCCACCCGCACACAAAAGACCATCGTTATTCAAAAATGGTGTCAATGTGCGTATTCGACTGTCCCGATTTATATCTTTATTTTGCTTTAATAACTTTGTTTCGGCAGGGAAGGAAAGTGACTGCGCGCATCGCAATAGTAACACTTCAGCTCTTCTCATAAGTGCAAAATCGATTTCTTTTGATTTATTTCCCCTACATTTTTCAGTGAACAAGAGTACGGCAGCGGTACTACGCAACAAACGCAACCAACTAGAGAAACGAGTTGGTTCGGGAATAGGTAAATAACATATATTGTCACTACTGTTAACTATGTGTAATAAACCGTGTTCATCTTTTGTTTCAGGTACGGATTCCGGTTCCTGAGGCCAGTCCTCGCGGGAAGAACGCAGAAACGAGGGCCCGCTTAACCACTCACAATGGGTGTGCAACGCGCCACAATCAGTACGAAGTTTCGTCGCAAGATCGGCTATATTCAGCTCAGAGGGCACGTAATGCCAGTCGCTTACGCTGCTCAGCTGATCGATTTCCCCGAGTCTATTAGCAATAAACACGTTATGATTTTTTGTATCATTTCTAATCCAACTCAAAACAATTGTTGAGTCTGACCAGAAATAAACTTTATTATATTTTATTCTATGTTCCTTTTTTATTGTATTTGCTAACCTACATCCCAATAATGCGGCCTGTAACTCTAATTTAGGTACTGTAATTGCATGTTTTATCGGCGCGACACGGCTTTTACTGGCTATGAATGAAATGCACAATTCATTATTAGTTTGTTTTCGCCAGTAAGCAACGGATGCGTAAGCGCAAGGTGAGGCGTCGCAAAAAATATGTAGCTCTAAATCTGTCCCACTCGCACCCGTGGCTCCTGAGGAGCAGAGTGTCTCGCTCTCAGTGGTCTGCCTATCGACTACGTTATTCGATGAAGAAACAAGGAAATTTGAACTCTCGGTCGACGGAGAAAAGTACCATCTAGGAATACGGATGTTAGCAATATTTTTTAATTGAATTAACCATTCACTAAATGAAGTAAACAAACTGTCAGGAATTTCTTGGTCCCAGTCTAATTTAATTTTCCAAACTTGTTGCATATATATTTTTGATTGAATGGTAAATGGGGCAAGAAACCCGTGCACGTCAAAAATTGACATTATTATACATAACATTTCGCGCTTAGTAGGCTTACGAGTTAAAGTCAAAACTTCGGTAGGGATACGTTTTAGAGAAACATCAAATGCAAACGTATCGCTACACGGATACCACAATAGACCTAAAGTGCGTTCAGGCTGATTTTCTAAATTGAACCTTACAGCCTTGTCACTTAACACCTGTTTAGGAATATGTTTTAAAACACTAGAAGAGTTACTCATCCAATTTCGCATTTCAAAATCACTCTGTTTATGAATGAATGAGACATCTTGTATCATCTTTACGGCGGTGACGTCATCGGTAAAACTATCAATAAAGTCATCCATGTATTGGCTTGTTTTTATTGCACTAACGGCATCAGGGAAAGAATTTTGAAAACGCTCGGTATTTTTATTCTGACAAATATATTGTGCGATAAATGGTGAGCAATTGGCACCAAAAATTAATGACGTCATCACGTATTTTTGAGCATTTTTGTCTTTAGAATCTCGCCAGAGAAATCTAAAGGCGTGACAATCTTCATGTCTAATTTTTATTCTCAAAAACATATCTTTAATGTCTCCAATAACACCCACAGAATGCTCCCTAAACCTAAACATTATACCTAACAATGACTTTAATAAGTCAGGGCCTTGTAATAAAAAATCATTTAATGAATACCCACTAGACTTAGCGGCGGCATCATAAACCAGTCGTAATTTTTGTTTATTTGGATTATCCACACCGAAGTGGGGTAAATACCAAACATGTTGCACAGGCTTAGGTGACATGAGTTCGCTTTCCGTAATTTTTCGTGCGTAATTATTAACAAATAAATGATCAATTCGTTCACGGTAACGAGCGGCATACCCTTCGTTAACGGTTATTTTACGTTCAACTGACAACAAACGTTTGTATGCTGTAGGATAGGAATCAGGCATCTCAAAGTCATCGTACTTCCACGGCAAACCTACATACCAAACACCGTCAACTAACTTAGATGTTTTATTTAAAATATCAACGGCGCGCAACTCGTCAGCGTTCTGGCGCGGCTTGGAACAAGTACCTATGGACTCTAGAGAAAAATATTTAGAGACAAGGTCATGTAGTTGTTTGTCATTGTAAAAACTTTTCTCAGGCGTAATAGGGGTGTCAGTGGAAGACGACGGCAAGTCGGTTTGAATATTAAATAAAGAATAACAATTTAATACGACGTCCGTGCATTCTTCAGCATACTTTTTCGAATAAAAATCGGTATAATTAATTAATGACTCTAATGCAGCATTATTTAATCTGCCGTGAACACTCCATCCTAATAGGGATTTTGTGATGTATGGGCCACACTGCTGTTCACTATCTCTAATACATTCAATAGGAGCCATCAAATGGTAATTATCTTGACCAATTAAAATTTTTGGTTTCACATCGCATTTACACAAACCGAGATGTTTATATTTAAAATACAGGCTAGTGTTTGAAATACTTTGAGTAGGTAAATCTAACTTTGACATCTTTCGAGCACACAAATTAAAATTATCACCATTATTGTTCACTACGTCAAATGATAAAATCTCGGACTCACATACCAGTTCGCTGTTCCATGCGCTACGCGCGCGCATCGTGATAGGCTTACCGCGCAAGCCCAGCTGATCGGCGAGGTCGGCTGCAACCAAGGTCACGGTCGCCCCGCCGTCCAGCAGGGCGTGCGCGTGTATACTCGCCCCCCCAGGGCAGCGCACCGTCAGTGGTACTATCTTCAAAAGCACCGATGGGCACGGGAAGTCGCTCATGTGGTTCACCGCCGTTTCATCAGCGGAACGATCTTCGATATTATCAGGCGCAGGCTTCGATTTAGGCCAGTGTAAAAGGCGATGATGTGGTTGCCCGCATCCTTCGATGTCGCAGTTTACGGCGGTACAATCAGCCGGCTCATTGTGACGTTTACTAAGACACTTGTAACATAGTTTATTCACGCGAACAAAACGCCAACGGTCCTTGCGTAAAGCGCGTTGAAATCTTGCGCATTTTTCTAATGCATGTAATGCACGACGACAAAAATTACACTTCACCGACGACTTCATAGACAATGTACCAATACTATTTACGTTTTCTTCATCACACACTAACACACTCTGATTATGCTTGTTAAAATTGTATTTTATTTCTTTCCTTTTCTACTCACTCTGTATATAGCTCACTCCAGAGGAGGCTATTTTTATTGCTTCTTCATGCAAAAAATTTGAGAGTTGTTCTAGTTTAGGTAAATTTCTGTTACCTTGGAAATTGTGTAGGTAATCTGCCCACTTGGTGATCAGAGCGGTGGGTAATTTCGATACCACTATGGATACCTGCTCCGGGCTGCGTAGATAGTCATTTTCGTTTATACATCGAATAGCTGCCACACAATTTTTAATTTTAATTGCGAAATTTACTATTTCTCCGTGATAGTTGTGTGGGAGTGGTGGTATTTTTTTCAGTTGAGATGATATTTTACGCATAATATTTTCCGGCCTGCCAAATCTGAGCTCAAGGGTTTTCATGATTTCTCTCGGTGAGGTAGCGGTAATAAGCAGAGATGATGTCACTTCTTTTGCATCGCCACGAAGGCACTTTCGAAGACGCCATATATTTTCAGTATCTGAATAATTACACAGTCGCGTTGACTCCTCGAATGCTTCCTTGAAATGTAGCCACTCCATGGGGTCTCCAAAGAATAACGGTAGATCTTTAGATGTGGACAACCTAGTAAGTAGCTGCTGGTCAGAACTTGGCGGCTTAGCAGATGCGATGTTAATAGCTTGGTGTAGGGCATCTGCCAGCTTTTCTAAATCACTAGCTGGTTTTGTCGGGCAGGCAGTAGCTGCTGGCTCCGGGTCTATGTACTCCTCGTGTTGCGAAGTCTGTAACCAATGTCTGACCTTGGAAGATCGCTCTGATGCTAATGACTGACGTGACCCCTGCAGGTCAGCTATATCAGCAGCTAGTTTTTTCTCCAATAACTCCTTCTCGATACGCGCTTTCGTCTGTGCAGCTGCAGCTTCTGCTAATGCTGCTTGAGCTCTGGCTTCCGCATTAACAGCTTCTAGTTCTAACTTTGCCTTAGCTTGTGCTGCCTCATACTCCAGCTGTTTCTTTCGTGCAAGCGAAGATGAAGAAGTTTTCATAGATGCATCTTTTTCATGCACTTCGTTCTTGGTGAAGGTTTTCTCGTGAACATCGGTCTCACTTTTCACCTCTCTTTGTGCAGACGCTTGAATTCGTCTTGTTGCGCTTCGTGTCGTAACACTTGGCGTGCGAGACAATGCAAACGCCATCCCTGATTACAGGTTTTGTTCCTCTTGATGATCCTGGCTCGATGACCACTTTATTACTGATAGGATCGCCGGTGGGAGGAAAAGGTGAAATTAGTGCAAAAACTTAATGTTTTTTAATATTTCGAGAGCGAGCGTGCGTTTCAAACCAAGTTCGTTAGCTGTATAAAAATTCTTAATTTACCTGTCATTTTTAATATTTGGTAAACTACCGCACGATTGCTACCAAAATACATTTTATTAATAAAAGCTCAAAATCACATCATATAAATAACATTCAGCGGCATTAGGTAAGTATCAACAGGTTTACATATTAATTTAACTAGTTTTTTTTTATATATTAAGGAAGTGATCCACTGAACGCCTGATAAAGAACATCTGCTTTAGTATATTAAACATTGCCGTAACTAAATGATAAGGAGTTCTTTTGGTTGCTTCCACTGTCTAACTAAATTACGATAGGATTTCTTATGTCTAATCTAATCCAATGAACAATTTTATTTTTCAGCAGTGTGGCGATCATCAACACCCACCATAATCTAAGTGACCATGAAATATATCAGTAGATATATTGTTCTACACTTTCATGGTAATGAATATGTTTTTTTGAATATTAATTATGAGGACTTTCTGTTTGATCCCAACATTTTGTTTACTCTTACAACATTCAATATTAAAGCAATCTTCAGATTCTTTTCTTCAGTTTATTTAATATCTTGTATCAAGTTTCAGGGTGTTTTAGTCATCAATTTGTTATGAAATTTCAAACTTTTGACCTTGTTTTATTTAGTTTCTAGAAGTCTCGAGAGTTAGACAGTTTACTTTAAAGTGGTGCGGATGTTGCAAGCAATGTGACATCACAAACGATATGCAATGCAAACGGAATGGCACAAAGAGCGTAGAACAGTAGCAACTTACTACAGCATAATAATAGAACAGAAAGCCCGCTTATATATAAGTGTGCTAGCTAGCACAAGTACGTCAAACTGTGATATATTAAAAAATATTACAGAGGAGACAATTTAGTATCAACAACTTATTACCATGGAGAAATACGGGCCGACTGCTTTATACATTTTGTTTTATCGCGTTGCAAATTCGTCATGAAAACAACTATGTAATCTATGGGTACGAAAATAAAGTTTTCCAGCAATAGCGGAACAAAATGAAAGTTGGCTGGCACTCATATTCTATTTACTTATAATGCTTCTATGCATTTCTAATGCGGTCGAAAGCAGACAATGAAAGACCACAAATCGTGCAGCTTTATGGATCAACTGGAATAAATTGTGACACGGGATGATAACCCAAGTCCAATGCATTGACATTACCGTTATCATTTTATTAACTTCAGACATACAAGATATATTTTGTTTTTATGTTATATTATGTGATTCGTCTCCCTCCGTTTGAGTCATTTATCTAAGGTTGTTATGTTAAATTTGCGAAAAAAGCGTTGGAAACGTTATACAAGTCGGGATAGTTCAAGCCATTTACAGCCTTATTCATACAAATCCTCTACAATAGTTTAAAACACTATTTAGTTAAAATGCTCATAAGTACTAATAAACCTTTTATAAAATTCTCTATTAGTACGTTCAATAAACCCTTTATGTTATGTATGTTCTCGTTATGAGACACTTTAGCGTTGTTATGTTGTCGTTCTGATGAATCCATAGATGAAAATGGCAAAACCACTGGTTTCCACGGCAAAAAATATTTACAACGTCACTTAAAACATTTGTTTGTCAATATTGCTTGTTTCGTGCAGAGGTTCTTCGTGTTATTTTTGCGAAGAAAATTAAACTCTGGCATTTTTATGAATGTATCAGAGAGGCGGGCTACTCTGGCACAAATGTGCTTACTTCAGGACGACCCCAACATCTTATAGCGGGTATCATCTGTAACTCTGGTGACTCTCCACAGCCTCTGGAGTCCAGTTGCAAGCCTTGCCTGACGAGATCAATTATAAAGGCCATGGTATTTTTGTTGATACGGTATCGTCGTTTGAACTCTACATCTAGTAAAGAAAACGGATCATATCTCTCCTGGTAAATCTTTCGATGACGTGAAAAAAACAATTACTGCTCGTTCAATAGCATGTATTGCTTGCAAAGCTAATATATCACCAAAAAAATTTATAAAAAAATATCTCTACTTCATAGCTCCTTGTAAATAACCACACGAGCGACGACAACAAACTAACCTCAAAACAAAAGAAAAAAAACAGCTTTTGCACATTTGTCGGCCATATTTCTTTGTTTTAAAGGTTTATAGTGGGGTCGACCCTGTTATAAGTTACGAAGCCGCTATTGAATACTTTACGCTTTTTAGCGTTATTTGACGTTTATGAATAATTCTTTTCGGGATTCTCATTATAACAAGCTAATAAAAAATAAAATAAATAAACCTATCTTATTTTATTTTATTGACATATGTATTTTAAATGTTGCAAATCAATTTTGATTATTAGTGTCTGTTCAGAAATAATTTTAATTTAATAAATCAATAATAATAAATAGTTGATTAATGTATTATGTATAATATGAGTCTTTGTTACTTGAAATAAATAAATAAAAATAAATTATCTTGTTATGAATAAGACAGTTTTAAACAAAGTTAAGCTTAAACAATTGAACTTACCGTGTCAATAACACCTTCTGTTCTTCGCATTTAGTGTAGATCTTAAGACAAGGGTTACGTGGCATTTTGCAGATTAGGTATACTAAACGCTTAACGGTATTTGCTTACATCTGTGATTCTAACCAGCTTTTAGTCTGTACATTTGTGGGAGTTACATAAAATAAATCAGAAGGTACTTAGAAAAAATCAGGTCACAAGCTTTAACTTAGATTTTTTAAATTAAGTTTTTAATCTCTCCTAACAAGATAAACATAATAGTGTTTCTAATAAATCCAGGGGGCTAGTCCCCTAACGGGGTTACTATGGCTATCGCTATCGCTTACGATATCATTTAGTTATTCCTGACCGACCCCATTAAATTCTGGCAACCATTCAAAGTAATAGATTAAATAAACTCCGGAATTGTGAATGGTTAAAATAACATATAATGTTTCTTGGCATTATAGAAAACTTTTCTCCGTGAGTTACAATATAATCCGCTATATTCAATCACAGCGGAGACAATTGAAATCCTATTTGAATAAGTAATATAAAAGGGGTCTTCCAAAGTCCAGCCTAGATTTACTTTAACAAAGACTAACCAGGCTAGGTATGAGATAATGCTGACTCATCCACCTGAACATCAGTCATGAAGCTTGAGGCTCTACAAATCAGCAGCAACATGAGTACTACCTACTAAGCAATAGATGACGCAGCTCGAACTAAGTTCGTCATCCGCGGTCGATGAGTTAGCTCACTCAATGGCCCGTGTGATTGCCCGAATCCACTCCTGTTGTGCGAGCAATAAGCGATACACGATTCTTTTACAAAATTCAAGATTAAATTAGAAAGAAATTTTCTATTTAACAACAGCCCAGTTACATAAGACGCCAATCCTCATTTTTAACTGACTTCAAAAAGGAGCATGATCTCGATTGTATGTTTTTTTTTTATTTGATACGCAACAACAATTATGGTGCCGCAGCCCTGACGGCCGCGTCGAAATTTTCCTATCCTTAAGCTGCAAGGCAGCGCGATCTCTTCGCACTGTAGGTAACCCACAATGTCAAATGAATACTTTTTCAAGTATTAAACATTTGAAAGAAGAAATAGCATTTAGGGTTCGAGTCCCGTCTGCTGCCTGGTCCGCGCGGATTTTTTTTCTATTAAAACTTTTCTTTAGATTTAAACATCTAGCAGTTAATGCCTAAAAAATAAAAACATAACTATATATATCACACTTTAAAAATTAAAAATAAAAAGGACTCGAAACAGAGGTTAGTTTTGTACCATAGTTTCAAAGAAAGCTGATAAAGCTATAAAACAATTTTTTATTAAAATTTTTGTGTAGTTTGGAAAAAAAATGTGATACTAAGTTTTCCAGGCGAGTGTATTTTTTGAGTATATTTTTTTTAACTTGGGCAATGTAATTTTTACGACACTTTGTTTATAAATATTTCTGATTCGATTTGTGTGATTATTTTATTGTACGATATTAGATACTTTCCAATTATACTAATTAGAAATGAGCATCTATTCCATGTTTTATTCTTGTGCCCACTCGACATCCAAATCATACTAGGACGCGCCCGATTTCGTGTGAACCGATTTTTTTTTACTTATTTCTTCCATTTTCGTTAAAAAGTCGGTTTTTATTTTTTGTTTAAAAATATTTTTCCTGTAATAGGATAACCGTAAAGTCATTTAACTCTAAATTACGTAGAAAAGAGAAATTTGAAAGAAACTTTGTTTAATGAATCGATTTGATTAGACTTTAGATTCGACGAAGAAGATTTTTATTTAATTAAAGTGGTATTTAAATATCAATTTTAATTTTGCTCTGTTCTACCTATAAACTATAACACAGCCTGAGTTATACGCCTCATAGCGGTCGACAGTAGCGAGCAGGGCGGGGCGGCTTGGCGCTAATAGGTGTTCATAGGCATAAAAATAATGACATGAAATAATTATTAAGCTCTTGCAAGTGTATTTTTGTCATGAAAGAATTGTATTATGCTTCCAATTTGAATTACAAAAAATTACTTTGACTTTGACATGTTTTCTCTAAATAGAATGAAGAATAAGGGCCTACTACCAAATTAAGTTTTAACTTTAGAGAAACAAGCCTAAATCAAGCCCCACATATCACTAAAATAAATCAACTACAGTATCTTTTTAAAATAATTTACTGGTAGAAAATACTTGGCAATCTTTAGATTTCATTCTACTGATATCCCGTTATGATATTACACTACGTAAAAATAAATGAGTATTAATGAATAAACGTCAAATTTTATCAATTGCACCAAACAGCGCGGCTTCGGAGCGTGGAGAAACTGTCAATCATTGGCGAAGGTACTCCGACGATTTATTGATGATCTGCAGGCGATTCGAGCCCTGGCCCCGCCGCCGTTTGATTGCTCGCTTCTGACAGTTCATTTGAAGCCGCGATGTTAAAGCCTTGACATTGATGGCCTTCGACTTTCAGGAAGATTACTTAGCGAATGAAGATCAAAGTTCTAAAATTCTATCAGTATTTAATTAAAAAATCTAAACTTGGATGAACACTGTTGAGCCGATTCGACCTGGTTCTTTTTTATTATCTGATTTTGCATCATATAGCAGGGGGGGGAGGGGCTTACTCGAACAAAAATTTGCACTTTAATGTTCAATATTTTGGAAACGGATCCCTAAATCGAAAAATAGTTTGAGTAACCCCTCAGTAATTTTGTAGGACTTACTCAACGACTAGCTTTTGCCCGCGACTTCGTCCGCGTTATCGTCGTTTTTCGTAAAAAAGTAGCATATGTCCTTCCTCAGGGTTCCGTGGTTTTGATGTGACAGACAGATTAACTTTCGTATTTTAGTAGGGAAATATAATACTGTTAAAAATATCGCAATAAGGAACCGCAGAATATTATTATTATCACTGTGCCCCGAGACCATCAGCGTGTAACTCCTTGTATGTTATTATGTTAATGTATTGGTAATATTGTTTAGATCGCTTTCACATGAGTCTTAAGTACATATAGAATGAAAATACTTCAGCGCAAAGCTTCCGGGTAGACTACGTTGAAATTGGACCCGTCTTAGTCTTAGTCTTAGTAGTACGGCGGGCTGTTTCCGCAACTCGACACCTAGTGCCTATTTTGCGTGGGGATTGGCATCAGTCCTGCCATCCCAGCTCCTCCAGAAAGCTCAGCAGTCCCCGAATGTTGCTGCAGGCCTCTACTATTGTCTTCGGGCTTCCCATTAGAGAAGTCCTTTGTCTTGCAACGCCCCTGCACTCCAGTAGGACATGGGCGCTCGTCTCATCCGCCTCCAGGCAGGCTCTGCACAGAGGGCTGTCAGAAATACCTATATTACAAAGGTGTTTGTTAAAGTAGCCGTGACCCGTGAGTATACCCACGAAATTGGACCCGTCCGGAACGTGAACATAAAAAAATCTAGGACTGCTAACCCGGGAAAGACCGACATAACTGACCATGTGAAAAACAACTGACACCGAGATCTACTCCAACAACACGAAAGGTCTGCCCTTGAGCCTTATTTATTGTCATTGCATAACACACCGATACTGGGAATTGCGTTCTTTTAAATTGGAATGGAAAATTATTTGGTATTATGGGAATTCTGGGAATAAAGATGGTTTCTCCTGCACCGCAACCTATTAAAATTTGAGCCTCGATTACATTTTGTTGCAACTGGGTTACTTTAAGCCGAGTTCCATTGCAAATTTGTGGTGGTCTTAAATTTCGGAGCAGAATAATCGGAATGCCAATTTTTAAACAAATTTCATGAGAAGGAAGTACGGGCATATTTAAAGAATTTAAAAATTCATCGGGTTTAGTGGCTTCTTGTTCATCGGCCATTCTATTTATTGAACTATAAACTTTGCTTTCCCCCTGGATATTCGACAGTATTTTATTATTAATCTCAGATGCCTGGTCATTGCGAGGAGTTAAAATGGACCTTTCGCATAGCCAAGAATTGTTCTTATTTAATATATTTGTTACGTCACCGTAAACTGACGATGTAAGATGTTGTTGGGATTGCACTATACAACATAACTCAGGCGTCAGAATAAGTTTTCCTTGGTGTAGCAGTGGATAGGTATCTTTGGTGAAGGTATTTTCTTTAATAATATATCAGAAAATTCACGATCATCCGGGTTATCTACAGTTCTCACTCGCATGTTTATAGTCAAATGCACCGATTGTATATCACGCCACAAATAAGAGCTTTTCAGGAAAGCCCTAACCTCAGCAGCTCGGGTTCCCCGTGGTATTACCGTTAAGGTTTGTCGGAAATCTCCACAAAATAAAACTGTGATACCGCCCATGGGTCGATCATTTTGTCTTATATTTCTTAAAGTTCTGTCTACCGCTTCTACTCCTTTTCGATGGGCCATCGTACATTCATCCTATATGATTAAATTACACTTTGAACGAATATTTAAACACTACCAAAACAACTAATACGTGGTCCTAACTTTAGCTACCTTACACATAAAATCTAAGTGACTATTTGAACTAAAATATTCTTATAGAATTATAACCAGAAATATATACAACTCACAACAAAAAAAAAAAGAAAATAAAGCTGAAACGCCTGTGCAATACTATCTACCTATACCTACTTCACTTAAAAATAAATACTTATAACTATTTTAATTAATAAAAGTACCTACGCTTAATAATTTTTAATTTGAACGAATATTTCAACAGTACCAAAACAACTAATACCTATTTTACAAAATAACAACAAAAGAAATTCAAATAAACTATTTAAAGACTAAAAGTCGCGCTGATAAGCACGGTTTCTCAATATTTCTCAATTATTGTCTGTCAATAAGGTCGAACGCTCTGAACTCATCAACAGCCAAATATTGAAGCTCGCTCGCTCTCTTTTTTTTATTTTTTTGTTTCTTGCCAGACGGGGGAGCAGGTGAGAAATCCTCATGGATACCCTACAGCCGGCTGCAAGGTTATGTCAGACTCGTACTGACTAAAAAACACCCGTAGGGGCTGCCTCTGGCCGGGAAGGCCTCTAAGGCTTCATCGGAAGCGATCGTCCCCCAGGGGGGGGGGGGGGGAGCGACGCAGAAAACAGATTTAGACAGCTTGCTCTCGGATCTCCCGCCTTTTACACAAAAATAATCCTTATAGCATTCACGTGCGACGGCGCGTTCGACATTATTTCATGTATAAGTTTGGTGTTTCTATACCAATTTCTATGTTTTGTTTTTATTGAATAGGTAATAATGTTAACTTTTTTAAATTAGGGATGAGTCAGAGTATTATAAACGTAAGAGTAAACAAATATGATCAGAATGCTCCGAACTGCTAAGCTATCGGGAGTTACACGTGTTATTGTGAGTCAACCATAAAAGATAGACATATGCTGTTGCGGTATATTTTTTAGACAATTTTATGTAGAATATTTCCGTCATACATGATTTCTATGTAACTTTAATCATTAAGGCTGCACACGCGACGGAAGCTTAAAAAATGTAGTAACTTCTCCCGTTTTCCCAACATTTCCCTTCACTACTCTGCTCCTATTGATTGTAGCGTGATGAAAAGTATACTATAACCTGCCCAGGAGTATGAAGAATAATTGTACCAAGTTTCGTTAAAATCCGTCGAGTAGTTTTTGTTTCTATAAGGAACAAACACACAGACAGACAGACAGACAGACAAAAAATTTACTGATTGCATTTTTGGCATCAGTATCGATCACTAATCACCCCCTGATAGTTTTTTTAAAAATATATTTCATGTACAGAATTGACATCTCTACAGATTTATTATAAGTATAGAAGAAGAAGATATAGAAGATAACCCTAATGATGGGGTATGTAGGGTAGCTAGACCAAAAAAAAATTTTTTTGAAAATTTTATTCTACCATTTTGTCGGTGTGATTGATATAAATATTTTCACAAAATTACAGCTCTCTAGTGCTAATAGTCTCCAAGCCAAACCAGGGTCGGACAGACGGACATGATAAAACTAAAAGGGTTCTTTGTCAGGACTACGGAACCCCAAAAACGGAGACGGATCTTTAGCCAAGAAATTTAAGTACCTATAATGTTTATCAGTTTTACTTATATGTTTTAAATAACGTCCGTCGTCCTTCTAGCGTCAATCGATTCCATTCCGGTTGACGCGCGTACGATTTTGCCACATGTTTCTAATGTCATTATCCTCGAAACGTTTTTGTACTTAAATATTCTGGGTAGGCCCTTTTCTGCGGTGGGCGGGATTAACATACACTTTCCATACAATTAAGGAGCAAATCTGTGTTCCCAGGTGACGTCATAGAATAAGTAATTAAGCGGTTATCGCTTTAAAACTTACTGTAACTTTTAGAAACTGAACGTTGTAATTATGTATTTTGTTAATAAGATTCTTCTCCTTAAAATTATCAACTTTATCAATTTCAGATACTTTGGTACTTGTTAAAATACTTCGTCCAAAGTTGAATATCAATTAGTTTCAGGTTTGTGGTAAGTTATTGTAGTAGCTTCCAATGATAAAGACTAATTATTCAGCGATGCCTTTAAAGTTTACACAGTACTTTTAGCAGTAGGTACTTACAAGTACACAAAAATGGATCATTTTGTATGTTATAATATGAAACATCTACCCACAGTAGATAGTTCAGTAACTAAACTTTCTCAATTAGTTGAGCCTCCAAATAGTTTAAAAGCAATTGATGCTTAAGAAAGGTGACCTGTCCAAAGACTGGAATCAAAGAAAGTTGGCATACCCAAAGTATTTATCGAAATAAACCATGCTTGCTTTGAAAGGATATACTATTATCGAGATAGTTAGCAATTCATAGAAGCTTATATGAATTTAACATGAAAGTATTTACTCAACATCAACAATTTACTATCGTTCCGGCGTATTTCAGAAGGTTTATTTGGCTGACTGGGCTATTTGTGGTTTTATGTGGTTAACATAACTTTATTGCATATAAATGTTGCCCATTGAAATTGAGTTTTTAACAAGTAAAGATTTATGAAAATTTTACTACAAAAAATTTTTTTTCATCAGTAAAAAGGATATTTCTGTGTTTTTCACCAGCGTTTTGCGATAGAAGACGTTTTGATCGATCCACTCTCTTTAATTGTAAAGATTGATTTAGGGCATGTTGCTAGGTGTTTCGGGTCTTGTTTTATAATACGCGACAGAATCCTAGCGGAAATCTTCATTTCCCGCGATAAGATTTTTTGCTTCCTAATGGGGTTTCGACGAATTCTGGCTTTAACATTAACAGCCTTTGTAGTTCTAACAGCACGCAGCGGCCCCAATCTTTTCTGATCTTCGACAGACGTAGTGTTGTTGTATCTGTTGATTTATATATTGATTCGTATATCGTACCCGTACATTAGCCTGATATAAAGCTTTTGAAGTGTCTGGAATATGACTGACGGCTCCATACCCACTTTGTGCAAGGCGATCACTGCAATCCTACTTTCTTTCACACCCCATTCCATATTGTAATTTGATAATGATCATGGAAAAATATGGGAAATGGTGCAAAATCGAAAGAAATTTTTAAAATAATATACGTACTCCAAATTAAAAAGTTTAAAAAAAGTAAAGTTTTTATGTAACAGTATTTATGACCAGACTAGTTATATAAAATCTATTACCCTAAAAATGTTTCGTTTTCAATATTTTATTTAACATTGTTGTTTGATTCGTCTCAAACAAAGAGCTATTCTTATCTAAGCTTCTTTGTAATTTGTTTCTATCAACCCTAATAACTGAAATGATAGAAATTCATTTGGAAATAAAAGGAAAACTGGAACATTTGCCCATAACGATTTTACAGCAATGAGCGATACACACAAACATCCCAAATTCGGTCGTTTAATGAATGCTACGTTTGGGAATATAATTTGACATTGGTCGTGCCTTAATTAGGTACATAACTAGCTTAACGCTCGCGGCTTTGCCTGCGAGGAATATAACTTTCATCTCTTGATTTAACCCTACAGGGAAAAGTCCCAAGTACTGCAATGTTCTTATAATCAGAGGCTACAGAATAAATAAGAACCAATTCCCATGTTGAAAATCTCACAGATGTCAATTTTCATATACAAACTTTTATATCATTTTCCCCATCCAAGGTATTTTATTCCGAAAATGTTGAAACGGCTAACTTTTAATTGATTTGTGTATTAAGCGAAATAAGCTAATTTGATTAGAGACTGATACGGACTCGAATTGAATTTTGAAGTGAAAACTTCTTTAGCGGCGTTGTACACTTTTTTGTAATGGGTAAAAACTGTTAAACTCGCGTCAGGATCTAACCGAAAATTCGTAAGACGAAAACAATAAAATTGGAAAGGTTGTTGACTTTCAATATATTGGACGAAACATAGTAATATTTTATTTTATCGTATTATAATAATAAGTCTCTAATTAGGGCCTCCGGCTAGCACCTTTATTGCGAAGAAAATGTATTTTTTTTTATAATTAGATGTCGCTAGGTGCGCTTAAATGTGATTCATGTAAGTTGATTCTTCTGAGAGATAAATAAAATAATAATAAATAGATAATTTTGCTAATTACCACATCAATAATTAAAGCAATTCGTACAAAATTATTGCCTAACCATTCCAAAATATCAAAAATGCACAACGTTAATATTCAAGCTTTCACTTATGTCGGCACTCTCGGAGTGTAACGACGGGTTACACTCCGAGAGTGCCGGCATAACTGATGAAAAAATTTCACGATTGAAGAACACTACAATTAGGTAAATGATAAAATGTCAGCTCACAGTTCTAAAGAAGCTGCTCAATTGGTTGAAAAGGTACAACGTGGTCATTGTTCTACGTCCTGCGTCCTGCGTCAGTTCCTTCCCAGACTCTTTGATAAGACACGCCTCACCAAACCATCGGTGAGGCGTGTCTTATCAAGGAGTCACAAAACTACATTTTTAAGAAAAATGACTGAAAATTTCAACCAAAGTGTATCATGATACAGTCTTGGATCATGTTGTGAAACCTCTCAGCAATCCGCTTTTTAAATATATACCGTGGAATTTTCAGCAGGATTCTGCACCTGGTCACAAGGCACGAACTACCCAAGCCTGGCTTGAAACCGACGTTACGAATTTTATTAGAGATAAATTACTGGCCCTCATCTACCCAGACCTCAACCCTTTAGACTCCAAATTATGGTCAGTTTTAGAGGACATGGCCTGCTCTAAACGACATGGCGGCATTGAGTCTCTTAAAAAATCTTTGAAACAAGCAGTGGCGAAATTTCCCTTGGAAACAGTGCGTAAATGCATAGGTTCGTGGCCAAACAGATTAAAGACCTATAAAAAAGCCTTTTTAATTTTTTGCTGAGATCTTGAGAATATGTAGGTATACATTTTAATAATATTACTATACTTCATAAAAAATGCATTTTCATTTGTGACAGAACTTATGGCTGGACTAGGTACATAGCTCGTTGTTGTAAATGAATAAATTTTATTTACACCTTTATCATTCTGATTTAGAGTAGGTGAACTAGCTAAACTTTTAATTTTGAATGCAAATGTATATTTTCCAGTTAGGATT
The DNA here is from genome assembly GCA_902850365.2 of Chilo suppressalis. Lineage (NCBI taxonomy): Eukaryota > Metazoa > Arthropoda > Insecta > Lepidoptera > Crambidae > Chilo > Chilo suppressalis. The sequence continues at coordinate 24,220,443 of OU963901.1, read as the reverse complement.
ACATCTAGTGTGATTCTTATAGAATATTCTATTAGACAAAGGCACTTCATAGGTGTAAGTGTTCTCTCTTGGCTACGAGTCGTCTTAAATTGATAAAATGTAATAGGGGTGATGATGAGGTAAAATAAACGAAATCGTATTAAGTCTGTAGTTAGATTATTATAAAATAACAGACACACGTTTTTTAGGGTTCCGTAGTACTGACAAGACACCCTTATAATTTCGTCATGTCCGTCCCTGGTTTTGCTTGAAGACTGTTAGCACTGGAGAGTTGTTATTTTGTGGAGATATGTATATCAATGAAGCCGACAAAATGGTAGATTAAAAATGTTTAAAATATGTTTTAGGGGAGCTCCCGTAAGATCAGTCCTAAATTAAAAAAAAAAATCATCCCTAGGTTACATGTAGATGTAACCTAGGGATGATTTTTCTTTTTCATCATCTAACTCATCATGTGGGGTATTGTTCAATAGGTCTTTTAATATTATTAGGGGGTTTCTAAGACTATTATTTACAAAGTTTGATATAAAGACTCCTGCTCAAATATATTGTGGTCACGACAGGCAACTACAGAACACTACACTGCGCGTGGCATGACACGCACTCGGCCGGTTTTGATTTTGTCAATCAAATCAATATATCCGTAATGATTTGCTAATGTGAAAAAAGGCAAAATACGTGCCCAATACTTTTTCTGACAAGCGAATGTATTGGTACTCGGCTGAACCGGCCAGGAGGGAAGAAGAAGAAGCATATACAGCTTTCCCCTTTGTCGAATCGGGCATACAAGCGATACATATATGCAGGATATGGCTGTGTATTGTGTCATTATTTGTTTCTTAGGTTTTCACGCACATCACTCATTAAATAAAACTAGTTTTTACGGGTTAATGCACGAAACTTTATTTATTTATTGACGTTTCGCAGCCTTTTCAGGTCTGCATCGTCAGAATAATAAATTAATAATAATAATTATTCTGACGATGCCTTTTCGCAGCCTTTTCAGGTCTGCATCGTCAGAATAATAAATTAATAATAATAATTATTCTGACGATGCAGACCTGAAAAGGCTGCGAAACGTCAATAAATAAATAAAGTTTCGTGCATTAACCCGTAAAAACTAGTTTTATTTATAGTGTCATTGCTTGTGTGGGAGTGTCATAATAACAATTTTGTTTGTTACGCATGGACATTAATCTGATGCATAGTCTCCGAAAAAAAATTGCCAGAATTATTTGTTTACTATTATGTCGCTATGGCTAGTCGTTTCCGTGTAGCTCTATGGCAACATCTCATTACAACAAAGCTTCAATCCAACTCTCAGTTACGAGTAGGTCCACAATTTGTGAAAGGGGCGACACGCGGTCGTCATCATTTTTTCACCAGAAATTATCCACATAAACAACGGCGTAGCAACGGGCGACAACGCGGCACAATACCGACAGAACAATGACACTTTGTTCCGGACTATTGTTGCTGGCTAACAACGCGCCGCCGGAACATGTTGGCAACGTATTCTTTTTTCAATAGAGTCACGTTTCCAGTGGCATGAAATTGTTTTAAGGGCTCAAATGGAGCTGCAGCGCGGCGCTATCAAATGAAAAAGTAAATTATTTTTGTCTAATTACTTTGAGTGGTCAATTCATTGTTATTATAATAAATGCAAAAGTGTGTCTATGTTTCTGACTGTCTGTTTGACTGTTTCCACTTCATGCTTAAACCACTATACCAATTTTAGGGAAAATTTAGTATATAATTTATGTAGCGGTAAAGAATACGGGATAGTCTTTATCCTACAAATCACCCTTTAAAGGGGTGAAGTGGGGATGAAAATTTGTATGTGAAATCAATTTTTCCACGCCGACGAAGTCGCATGCATCCACTATTACCTTCATTAATTAAACATTTATTTCTGAGTAAGATTACTTTAATCCGTTATTATTAATAGAAGCTATTAGAATTTAAAAATTAAGTTTAGAAGAAATTGACAACAAAATTTGCATTAAATAAGTTTTTAAATTTTTTGTGGCACAATCCAAATATTCAGAATACATACACGCTTCTTAGGCACATGATATTATAAACGATATTTCTGACCTTAATTTAATATCTTGGTTGTTATAAATGACAATTTAAATGAGTTTATTATTTCTATAGAAGTATGACGAAACGTTTATGGCCATACTTCAGCTTTAGTGTAATTTTACAAAAGAGAAAATGGGTATGGGTCGAATTTGGCATCGAATTTTGATTTTTATTATTGAATCTCTTTCACTATTACACAGAGTTGATACTTAGAAAATTATTTAGACTTTATTATATTTGTATTTTATGCATTTCACTGCTAGATTTTCTTTAAAGTTAAGTATTAAAAAAAACAATATCGTTTATTCAGTCTAGGCTGTTACCAGCACTTGTGAATGTCGAAAAGCTACGCCATCGGTTCGCAAATCTAAAGCGGGAAACCTTGTACTGAGAAGAACCGACAAGAAACTCAGCAAGGGTGTTTTCTTTCTCTCTGTATTACATACAGTCATCAAATTAAAAAAAAACCGCCCAAATGCGAGTCGAACTCGCGCACCGAGGGTTCCGTACAAACCCAATTTAATACCTCTACGCGTTCATGAGAACAGAGGTAGTAGTAACTTTAAAATTTTCAAAAATATTTTTACTAGTGGCCCGCCTTCGCTTGCTTCGGTATAGAGCTGTAGTGTAGATTAAAGTTTTTGTTCAAAGGCTTGTATTATACACAATGACTTTCTTCATAATAATTATAAACCTTCTATTCCAATTAAAAAGTTGCGTAGTTTAGAACCCGTTGTACCGAATGCAACATTGCTCCGCTGTTCCGATTTGAAAAAAAAAATTTTTTATTAGACAGTACATTTATTGAAGAAGGCTATGGGCTATATATTACCAAGCTACGACCAGTAGCAGTGGAGCATCGATGAAAAATATTCCATTTGTGAGATTCCGTTACGTACGCTAGGTAAACGGTTAAAGTTATACAAAAATCATGTATGACGGAATTCTTCCCCTTTAAAAGTTCTGCAAAAAAGTCCATGACAGCTTATGTCCATATTTTAAGTTTGACTCACTATAAACGTTTTTCTTCAGATTAACGTGGGTGAAACCGCAGGGGGCCTCTACTTGTGACATAACTGTAATAGTTTGACGTATGGTATCGCGGACATATTTGTAGATATTGGTATCCTCTATAAAACTTTAGTACATCACTTTGCTCTATTGTCAATGACTTACGCAGCGTACGCGATATAAGGATATGTTTTGGTATTTTTTACACACTTTCGGTTACATAAAGTTCGGAAGTTTTCATACGGAACCCTAACTTTTTTGCAAATACATTATAGCCTATGTTAATCAGTGATAATGGTGAAAGAATTTAGATGTAACTAAAAATTTATGATTTTCGCAATTTTCCCTTTATATGTACTATAAAACGTTACTTCGTACCAAATTTCAAGATTCTAAGTTCACGGGAAGTACCTTGCAGGTTTTGGTTCCCATGCGAGTTTCGAAAATTTGCGGAAATTTGCGGCATAAACGGCTGTACCTTTTGATTGCTTTGGCTTGGAAGTTTGATTTTTTCACAGCTCCAAGGGACAGTAGACATGAGTATTAGATATGAATTTCAGTTTTATAACTTCCGTACCGATATCGTCTTGACAGACGGACGGACGGACGGACAACAAAGTGATCCTATAAGGGTTCTGTTTTTTTCCTTTTGAGGTACGGAACCCCTTAAAATGACTTCAATATGAGATAACTCATGAAGTCACATTTCATTACGTTACTGATATAAAAATTATTACTGTAAAATAATATGTAATATAAAAAAAATGGTTGCCTGTAAAGTCGGTTTTACGGGCGAAGATTTTACGTGACAACGTCTTTTTCTCGGTAGAATATTTATTGATATGAATATAATTAAATTGCACAATAGGAACAAGGAATTGAATGAAAATAAGAATTGCACAAATTTTAACTATAGAAATATATTTTGTTTACTAAAACATTGTACATGTAAACTTAAACTCATCGTAACGTTACCGAGCGTTACACTTTTTCATAAGTGACTCCCAGCCACAACCTAATTTAAGACGTTGTCACGTCAAAAAAAACTTTACAGTGTGGTTTTACCATACAATACATATATTCAAAGAAAAGAAAGTAACGAAACGATTATATCTAGTATTTTTAATTCATATGTGGATAATGTTGTGGGTTTAAATATTACCTTAGCTTATACGATACCGAGTACCTTATGCAATAGTTTAAGTCATAGATCACATAATTATTGTAGCTGTTTATTATCTCCCAATAAGTAAATAAAAAATGGTGTAATATTAATTATATCGTGGTAGGCATCTCCTAAAATTAATTTACTAAAACTGACTCTCTACTCCTTGATTATTGACTGTCTGTCTGCAGTAGACTTTACTGATTTTCTAAAGACTATAATAGTAGACATAATAGATTCTAGTAGCTTTCCTTTAATCAACTTTATTGTGTTTTCACTCGTGAATTCTGGTAAATAACCATCCACGAGCTGAATAATTAAAAAATATTACCACGCCGTCGAAATGTTGAGTATTACTCAATATAAGGAGTTGATATTGAATTGCTTACACCCTCTTGAAATTAAATTAAATACGTAATCATATATGTATTACTAATCATTATTTTGACGCTTAGGTATAACTTAAGAATGAACTTTTTTGAAGTGAAAACTTCTTTAGCCGCGTTGTACACTTTTTTTGTATGGGTAAAAAATGTTAAACTCGCGTCATGACACGTGGGCTGATCGCATCACAGGGCACGTGTCCTGATCGTAAGACGAAAACAATAAAATTGGAAAGGTTGTTGACTTTCAATATATTGGACGAATCATAGTAATATTTTATTTTATCGTATTATAATAATAAGTCTGTATCTAGGACGCCCAGGTGGCAGCTTTATTGCGAAGAAAATGCATTTTTTTACAATAGATGTGGCTAGGAGCGCTTAAATGAGAATTTCTGAGAGATAAACTTTTTAATGTAATATAAATTGTCATGTTTGTGTACGATAGCGCAATAAATAAATATTGTATTCTACCACATATATGATAGTACTTTTATACTGATAATTAAAGAAATTCGTGTCAAATTATTCCCTTACCATTCCAAAATATCAAAAACACACAACGTTAATATTCTAGTTTTCACTTCTGCCGGCACTCCCGGAGTGCAAAGATGGGTGACCAATAATCTTCTATCTCGAGTTCAACCGTTGGTCCCGGCTGCATTTGTAGTCGTTAGCACCCGCCAATCCGCACTGGGCCCGCGTGGTAGGTCATGGCACATCTCTCTATTCCATCCATAGGTAAGGCCTGTAGCCTAGCATTGGGGACATTAATAGGGTGATAATGATGATGTATGTGTGATTTGTAATTTTTTTAAGTCAGCGAGTAACAGGCAACTGCATTAAATAAAAACAAAACCGGACAATAGGGGTGATGACGGGGTACAGTAAACGAAATTCTATTTAGTCCGTTAGTTAGATGATCAAAAAATAATGGACACGTATTTTTTCTTTGGGCAATCAACCAAAAAATGACAAAGTTATAGCGCGTCAAAGTTTGGGAGTAGGGTTCGTGACGTCACTTTTGAGTGAATTTTCACTTGTAAGTGAAACGTGACGTCATGCGACTTTTCAAAACAATATATCTCTGCAATGTTTATATTATGTGAAAAAAAAATATGTGTCCAATACTTTTTGATAATCTACCTGATAAACGAAAAAAAAATAGTCATCATCCCTATTGCGAGTCGGGCTTCCTCACTGAGGGTTCCGTACAAATTTGTAGCTACGCAACATAAACATAAACGCGACATATAGACTGCAGATTTGCGTATATGGTTTTAATTTTAACTCAATACCTCTACGCGTTTCAGAGATAAAGGGTCTTAACAGACTGACAGATCTGACTTAGAAGTTGAATTTTTCGCAGCTTTAAGCGGCCGCAGAGTTGAGTAATTATATAGTTTAAATTTTAACTTAATACCTTAAGGCGTTTCTGTGATAAAGGGTCTTGACAGACAGACATACGGATAGACGGACAACTAAGTGATCCTTAATGGGTTCCGTTTTTTCCTTTTGAGGTATGGAACCCTAAAAAACCGCCAGTTCAAATGAATTATATTACTAAAACTATTTTCTTTTTGCATCTTTGTTAACGAAATAGATTTAATGTCAGTCTTATTTTTACTAATTATTTGTTTTTATATTTTCGAAGATATGCATGGATAGACTACATACAGTTTAAGATTCAATTTGATATCCGGTTGACATGGCGTCAGCCAGAAAGTCCACGATAGGCCAGAAACTTTAAAAGTCACCCAGAATCATGCATTACAAGTGATTTCAGTTGGAGTTGGAATGCGTGATGCTGTCGTTGGATAATATAAAATTTTTCAGCGTTATCGAAAAAAAATCCTTTATGGCAGATTTACGTTGATACATTAGCAAGCACTAATCTTGCTGGTATGCCGGCTTTAGTTAGTACCGTCTTAAAGCGGCCATACACGGACTGCTAGAGCAGTTAGCCAGTGAACAACATACACGGACCGCTTGAGCAGTCAGTCAACTTCTTGAAGCTGACATTTCACCGCGCCACTAACCGCCCACTGCAGTCGCAACTCGTAATGTGTCCGTTTTTGTGTGTACGTAGAAGCCTGTAGTGATTATATACTGCAATCATATTACTTTAAATAAATAAATATTTCCAACACTCACACCAATTAGCCTAGCCCCAAAGTAAGCACTGTAAGGCTTGTGTTATGGGATACTAGGGTAACGGATAGAATACATATCCTGTACATATATAAGTATATTTATATAGAAATACATATTAAACATCCATGACTGGAGTAAAAATGCTCGTGTTCATCACACAAACATCTGCTCCCACCGAGATTCGAACCTGTGACCTCTCGAGTCCGCGACACCATGAAACCCGGCGTACAAATCACTCGGCCACGGAGGTCGTTATTTACAAAGTTTATACTACAATATATTATATAAACTAGAACAATGAACCCAAAACTAAAAAACCTTCAAAAATATAATATAATAACTAAAATATATGTTGGAGAGTCAAACGGATTCGACTTAATAATTTCTTCATCGCGGTCCGCCATGTTGTTTGCTTATCGATCAGTGCGCACGTCCGGCGCGGGCGCTGTCTCAAGAGCAAGAGAGCTCCTCGATCAAACGCACTACTGACAGATACGAAGTTGACACTGACATTGACATTGACAACGTCACTCACATCATTCAATTATGTCACAGACAAAAGTGTTGCCAACAGAATAAATTAATAACACCATAATCTCCGACATATATTATTAAAAGGAGTCCCTTTAGGCAAGGTTCTGAAGATACTGGCAGAGTTCGCCTTTGTATACTTCTTTGTCCGAGGTAGCTGCCAGCTCTTCGGTAGTAAACAGTCCGTCCTGACTGCTTCAAACTGTCCGTGTATGTGCGCTTTAAGTCACCTCGCACAAGTCAAGTGTCAACTAACTGGCAGCGTTGTTGTAATAATGATGAATCAGTAATGCGGCAATTCATTTACGTCTTGTTAATTACTCCAAGAAACACTGTTCATGAAATTTCAGGAAGCAAAACATTTGTATACTATTATTATCATTATAAATATTGGTACTTCAGGAGAAATTTAATAATTCAGATATTCCGTGTCGCTCGATAACCAGTTTCGTAGAATTTCTATTAGACTCGATTCTCAATATAAATAAAATTCCATCAGGTACACACAAGGCAGCCTCTGCAGATAAAGTTTGAAATTAACTTCGCCCTTATTACGTAGAAGTGCAAATGAATGTTACCACGATATCGCAATTCAAATTTGCCTAAAGTTATTATGCCAAATCATATTCCAGGGGCCTACTCAGCGTTAAACTGAAGTCTTGATCGCCCCAGTTTCTCGGTTGACAAAATCTCTTTATCATACAACCACCATTCCAGTAAAGATTTAATCTTAGCATTAGTTACACTAAGTATCTACAAGCCTTTGATAAACTGAACTGAAGTTAATTTCGCTGTTGCATCCAATCAAAGGATTATAGGTGCTTCCAGCTTAAAGATTTTGTTGAATATCAGAGAGCAGTTACGCTAAATTTTAACCTTTGACATTTTAATTAATTATGTAAAGTGCCCGATCTAAATTAGTACATCATCTTTCAGAAAACTAGACAAATGGTATCTATTTTATTACGAGAATATGATTAACAATTAATATATCCCGAATAATCAAATTAAAGAGGGTTTTAATTATTTATTGCTAATTATGCCAGAGCATGATATTCTTCCTAAATTATATTTTGTCGTTATACAATTTGTAATAATTTAATTTGAAATGGTGATAATTAAGTTAACTTGATTACTTTAAAGAAATTATTGATTGAACTTTTTCCATGTGTACTCGTAAATTTATTTCAAGCAATTGAAAACACGGCTCATTTGGATTAATTATTATTTTTTAAAAGAAATAAGAATTTAATGTGATATTGACTTCGTCTTCAGAGAACAACAATTTTGCCTGTGTGATGCTATGAATTTGGTCTTTACCAATAATTACTTTATAATTTTAATGCAACCTTCAGTATAAACATATACGAAAAGGGCCTGAACCGCATACTTTGCTGCAAACTTTGAAAATTAAAAACTATAAATTGTAATTAATAAGCATTTTAATTGATGTTTGATGCTTTATAATCACTTGACATCGTCGCGGCATAAATTTCGCTAATTTTTCAGCTAAGCGGCAAAGTGAGACCTCCACAAGGACTTTAATTCATCAGTAAGGTCAGCGACAGTCATTGCATTTTTTGCCTTTAGTTTAAGCTTCATCCATGCTCAAATATTTTCAATTGGATCGGTATCATGAGACAGTGGAGGGTTGATTCAACACGTCATATTTGTTTTGGTTTCCAAGTCTGTACGAATCAACTTCGGTGTTTTAGTTCAGTCAATCTGTAGGTTGAGTGGTGAAAAAAAACCTAAAGGGTAAGTCTTGTTTTTTCTGTTGCCAAATGACGTCAGTAAGCCACCTTGGCGATGGGTATGTTCAACTAGTAGGCGTTTTTTGAAAAACTCAAAAAAACCCTCAAAAAATTTTTGAAACGCATTTTTCTTGTTTTGTTTGCATTTTAGAAACTTTTTTTCTACCATAATTGTAGAGGGCGTTGAGTACTACAATTTTTGTCATAGTTGCAATCTCGTACAACAAAAAATGCGCATTGTAGGTGGCGCTAAAGTCTCAAAAAAAGTGTTTTGTCACTTTTTCACCCTAAAAATGTCATTATAATGGAAAACTTTAAATGGAAAAGTTGTTCAAAACAAAAAAAAAATGCGTTTCAAAATTTTTTTTTGAGTTTTTTAAAAAACGCGTACGAGTTGAACATGCCCATCGCCAAGGTGGCTTACTGACGTCATTTGGCAACAGAAAAAACAAGACTTACCTTTAGGTTTTTTTTTCACTGAAACGATTTTTTTTTCGACAGATTGACTGTACTATTTAGGATCATTATGCTCATACTAAATCCAGAAAACGATACATCCTATAAACCAAGAAACTGGAGGGAATACTTATGTTTTTATTATTATTCTATTGAATAAAACAAGTTTCAACGGGGTAGATGCACAGATTTTATTTATTTAATGAAGTTTCGCAGCCTGACATTCTGACGACGCATTCCTGCAAAGGCTGCGAAACGTCAATAAATAAATAAAATCAGTATTATTTTATTGAGCCTTATATTTTTTAACAACAAACCATTTTTTAAGCTATTGTATAGCTTTCGAAATTATTTTCTTTCTTTCTTTTAACACCCCCCACTCCGACCAGCACAGCGGTGCGGCGTTGAAAGCCGTGTATTGTCTAACGTCGTTACAGTTCGGCAGACTTCGGCACGGTGTTTGTGTGCGTGCGACTAGACGTATGCGTGTAGACTAGCTGCTAACTGTTCATAACATAACTGATTCTATCTCTTTTAGACACAATGCTAGATAAGACAGCGTGCTTTTTGGCCGCGTCCACGAGTGAGTTCGAGCCCGCGACTAGTTGAAGTTTAAAGTGCATGTATATGGTACGACTGTACGAAGTTCGCATGTAAGATTATAAAAATATTTTAAACAAATTAACTTCTCATTTACACAATAAAAGAAAAAAAAAGTTTTCTTATCGGTCACCTCGCTCAAAAAGTGTAAAATGAATTAATATCAAAGAAAAGAAAATACTGCATAAATAAATAATTATAATTGCATAAGTTGATAAAAAATGCTATGCAATAGCTTTACCGTGGCAGTCCCCGAGTGCCACACGTATTTTTTATTATCTGGTCACGTTCTTGTCCGATACACTGTACGTAGTTCGAACCATTTGATTTACTGTTTTCTAACTTTTGAACTAAACGGGTAATCACGTGCACACGATTCCAAGAGATTTTCCGCTTTTAGTTGTGCTCAAAGCTTTGCGAGTAAATAATTAATAACATTGTTTATATTGAACTGATCCCGAAGATATTTATTATTAAATTATGAATATGTTTAATTAAGCACGATGTACAAAGTCTTATCAGCTAGACATAATTGAATTACAAACAAATATCGTTCTTAGAAGAGACTAATAATAGCAAGATCCAGTTAAATATTCTGTCAAACAAAATCTCACTTATAGTTCGATAGACACAATGACTGACCAAAAATGTTTTTTCTAGTACAAAAAATTAATAACTTTAGAATTATAAATGTAGCAGTTAAATATTTTTATATAAATGTAAACTTATTGTTCTTGTTCAAAGTATATTAAATTGATGGTAACTGATGTAATTGTATTTTTGTATTAAATATTATTAATTACGTTTATGTATAAATAAATTGCAAACACCCCTGCAGGGTGTCACATGTACTATATAATATGTAACTAAATTGTCATCTTTTAACCATGTGACTACGCAATGAAGAATTTGAATTTGAAAAAGTACGAGAAGCTTTAAATACTAAATGTATACTGCTCTGCAAAAGAGAACAACATTTGGGCTGTATCAAATCCCTGACTATAAATTAAAATCACTATCAGCACAAAACTAAACTTGCTCACGATTACGTGAAGACCATTATACGAAGTGGCTATTAACTTCGTAGTATGTACTTGAGAATTGTTTCTTTTTCTTGTGATCTGGTGATTCAATTGAGCCAAAAGCTATTTTACCCAATCTTATAGGCTTTGATAGAGCCGTTGTATGTTAACATAACCACAAAATTGAAAGCGTCAGTAATGTGAATTTACCTAATAGGATTCTGAACGCTTTTGTCCGTATATTCTTTAATTTGTTATTTAATTTATCTGTTTTTACATTTTTATTGCTACGCGATAACCTGCGTGAATGCTATTATTATAAATACATATTTATTATTAAGGTATTACATTATATATTATTATCATATAGCAATCAGTAACTAATATCGATTCGCTTTCAAAATCCAATGTTTAATGCACTATAGTCTATTTACAGTATGTTCGATATTGAAAATAAATACACATAAAAATATGTCCGCAATGAAGTGTATTTATAAAATCGAGTGATTCTCGTATTTTGAGCTGCGCGACTCTGAATTCTTGAAACGGGACAAACTCAATAAGCAATATGTATTCTGATAATCGGATCATCGCATGCAAATCAATCTGCTTTAGTCTGAAGAAGCGATCGGATCGTTTGAAAATTGATGAAAAGATAGCCGATAAACCATATTACAGTAGCATTAAAACGAAAACCCGATAAGTAAATATTGAATTCAACCTTTAACTTTCAATTTTACAATTATTATTTATTCATAATATTATATTTCTACTATATTATACTCTTAATTGAAAATAATCGGTCTGCGTTCGCCTTAAGAGACACCAATCGTTCATCTAAGATTTTAATGAGTTTTGTAGTTTTTTTTTACCAAAAGTGTCTTAATATTTAAGTGACGCACACACGCTCGTTCGTGGCACCTGCGGTCATGACTGAGGAGGCCAGGTCGGACTTGCTGAACATTCAGCGATTCCGACCGGACTTTTATAGATTCTTAAAGAAAACTTACGGTCTCTCTTTCCGCCCCGGGTCCGGCGCCTTCAACGCAGCCCGTCCCCCGTCTCGCGCCTTCAGCGAAAACCTAATCGCAAGTGTCTTCTGTACAAACCACCCCCCGTACCGCGCCTTCAGCGCATAAATCTGCCGCTGTTCTGATTCATGAGGATGCTCCGTTATCCCCCGATATATCTACTTCTGAGATGCAGGTCGATGACGAGCGCTCGGGGGGTCGGCTCCGAGCGCTCATCATCGACGGAATTTACAGTTAGAACTCGTCACTCGAGAAAGGGGAAAAAGGCCCCGTAAGGCCAAGACCTTCACCGACTCCTCTGGATCTGGAGCTCTACTCTCTTTCTCCGAAACGAAATTTTGGCAACGAACGAATTTTAAACGAAATTTCGACAGTGACTCTACTCTATTTCATTTTCGAACACGCACATAAAGTTCGGAATCACAGACAATTATCGTGAACGAATGGAATGAGTTATGTTTGTGAGTTCTTTTCGTCTACACTTTTTAGATAACGTTTGTACTTCAAAACAATATTACTTTATGACATCATTTTTGATTACATTAAAACAACCTCTTTTGACAGTGTTGGCGGACTAATATGTAGAGTTGATGCAATCGAATGTATGTCAACCTAAATTTGTCGTGTAACACTTTGAAGTATTAGCAATACAATAATAAACAAAAATAAGATTTATTTGTAAATCTTTCATACTAAACAATGTTCCTCACGCTAAGCAACCTCAAGTAAAAATACTCTAGTAGTAATTTTAGGTTCAATTGAAACAAAAATCCCAAAACGAAAATGAAAAGGTAACACTTTTCATTTCGTCAATTTGAGGTTAAAATTTCGAACAATTATCTGTCAAATTCAACTTTTAGTTCAAAAGTTTTGTGAATTAGAGTACGCTTAGAGAATTTTAATGTCAAACTATTTTCGGACTAACGAATTTTCGAAATGAAATAGAATCAGAGTAAGGAACGTGCGAAATTTCGATCGAAATTTCGTTTTTCGTTGAAATAGAGTAGGCCTCCTGATTCTGGATCTGATTCCGAGCAACAAGATCCCCCAACAAAAGCCACCAAATCCAACAGTGGCTCCGCGCGCTCTGTCTCGCCGCACACAGGCCTTCAGGCATCCTGCGCTCCACCGTCCCTCCGCCTCCGATTTTTATCCAGGACATTATGTTCTGGAACTCTCTGTCAAAATTACTGACCAACAGACATATAAACTACACCCGCGCGAGCACTACCGCGACCGGTGATAAGGTGCAAGTCCCCGACTACGCATATAGTTAATGACCTGGATTGAGACATAGGATATTATTCCCGGAACAATGTTAGGTTCCTGTGGAATTGTCAAGAACTAAAGTTATCGCGGACGAACTCGCGGGAGGTTACTAGTACTTGCTATACTATAAGACAGACCTGGAAAGGGACATGAGATACTGTTTTATCACAAAGAAGTATTTCTAAAGCTTTTTTAAAAAACCAAAGTTAATGCGGACCATGTCGCGGGCGATCGCTAGTATTAGTCTGTCTGTTAGCTCTTCACACTTAAACCGCTGACCCAATTTGAATGAGAGGTATGTAGATAGTTTGAGTCCCGCGAAAGGGCATAGGATAGTTTTTATCTTCTAGGATAAAATAAATCATCCTTTAAGTGGGTGAAAAGGGGATGAAAATTTATATGGAAAACCAATAATTCTACGAAGATAAAGTCGCGGGAATCCATTTGTAGTACCTAATATAAATGTTGAATACATCGCGACGCTTGCAGAGCGTCAAAATTGCTATAGACCGAGACATTAATTTATAGGCACACCTCAACGACGCGACGCCGCAATTTCGGGTCCGATCGAGTAAATTATTACTCGGAAACAGTAATGACAGATTGCTAGTCTACCACCTTTAACAGAATCTGAATATCTCTTGACCGCTGATTTGCTCCTTCATATGTTTGGCAAAGGCGGCATATAAGCAAAGCACATTCACTTCACACATTTTGATTATTTTAATAGTGATATTATTATTGTAGGCACCATTATAAAGCATACCACTTTGTATTACGTAATTTTGATTAGACAAAATCATTTATTAAATAAAATTTAAAACAAGAAGAACCACCATAACAAAAGGATTTTTCGGTATTATTACTATTGTTTATTTGGATTATATTATATAGTTTATAGCTATTAACGGGATTGTTACCATATGTACCTTGTTTTTTATGAGTCTCCGATATTTCGGCATTGTGCAAGCGCCATGGTCACGGAGTAACTGAAGTAATTGCGGGTAGATGTTATTGGCAGACATATCAGTCTACTCTCTGACGTCGTCTTTTACTGCGCTCGATACCCCTACCACTGGTCACATTCTCACTATTCACTCGCACCCGCTCCTGACACACAATACTCACAGTATCAGATCGCGGATCGATACTTTTTTCATTTTTGCGGTTATTACACATACGAACCACTGGATTCCAGACACTTGACAATTTAAAGAAATAATGATACGCAAAAATCAGCCATCGCGGAACACTTAATTGATTCGGGTCCTAATCACTGGATTGAGCACCATAATCCACAAATTATCTCGACAGAACGCCACTACATACCAAGATTGGTCAGGGAAGAGATTGAAATAACGAAACACAAGAATTTCAATCGTGAGGATTGGTTTAAATTGTCAAGTGTCTTATTAAACTGTTTGTTTGATTTTCAGTATAAACAAAAGAATGTTTTAAACATCCACAACAAGTGTTCTACAAGTTTTGTTTAAAACTAATACACTCGAGAGCAATGAATCCGGGTCACTAAAAGAATTCTAAAAATCTCGTAAACTAAGAATCTAGCATTCTTAGTTTACGAGATTTTATTATTGAAATAAATTGTGTTCAATAGACTATTAAATACGCAGACTTATTTCTTGATGGAAACGAAAATTCTGGGTCATGGAGCATCGCAGATACTTTCTTTTGCTTTGTTATTCAATCACTATGGTTTTGTAACAATCAATGTAACATTTACTTATTTGTACTCTCGCGTATAATCTAAGGTAGTTCATGATCCAAGGCGGGGCGGGAGAGGTACGGAGAGAACTACGCTCTCCCTCCCACTCCTATTGGAGCCGCGAATCTGCCCTGGGGGAGGGCGGGCTTGCATTGCACAATCTCCCTGGATGCTGAAGCCCCTGATGCTCCGGGGCACCTCTACCGGGTGGGGTCTGCTTGCGGACCACACACTCACTCGTTGCCGCGACCACACACTCACTCTCGGCACGCAATGGGGGATCTGGGGCCTCACAATGCGTGTCAGGTGACAGATGCAGGTTGTGTGGTATTTTGTGGCCCTGTTCAGGGCGTAAGGTAGGACCCTGTTCATTTCATCTGGCCCAATGACTGGCTGAAATGAGCTAAGCAAGGAGTGTTATTAGGAAGCACTACTCAGAAATGTTGTGAGATTGATATTTTTCTACTTTGTATTTTTTTTATAATTGATTCCCAATAAAAAAATGCCGTTATTCAATAAAGTTAAAACTATCGACTTTTTGATATTTCTTTAAAAAAAAAGAAGTTTTAGCGAATTTATCAAAATAGCTTGCAGGCTAAAATTTTAGATTTATTGTAGTCAAATGAGCATTTTTTACAAGTAAAGTTTGAATGGACGACGCTCAGTGGGCAGGCCCCCTACAAGGTGGACCGACAATCTTGTGAAGGTCGCGGGAAGCTAATGGATGCGCAGGACCGATCAATGAGGAGATCCTTGGGGGAGGCCTATACTCAGCAGTGGGCGTCGTACGGCTGACATGATGATGATGATAATAATGAAAATTTAAATTATTTACCGGATTTTGAAATTTTTAGCTGATTCTTTTAAATATTAATAAATAATTGATATGAGTAAGCTATAAGGGAGTGAGTGAGAGAGAGAAGTCAATATATCCTAATACATGTTACTAGTACGGTTACTCAGTCTCATGCACGTAGATAATGCCTTAGCGCTCCTACCCATAGAGGCATAAAAATTTAATTTAGAGGATGATTGGCCCCTTGGATCGGTCTGTCTTCTTGTATAAGGTTCTAAAATAGTTTTCTGGACATACACACATCGAAAAAAGTTTGAGATCACTTGCAAAAGCCTGTTTTTTTATTATGTTCAAAATTTAACTGAATCTAGAGAAAATGTTAACGTTATATCTTTTTTATTTAAAATACGCTTTCTGAAATTAAAATATAAAACTAGTTTTATTTTAACCTTGTGATTTCGTATTCTCGGAGAGCAGCATTGACTCATTGAGCTCGATATGCGGGCGCATTATCGTCAACCAGTACGAATTGGTGTCCATGGTTTACTCGGAAAGGTCTGAAGATTCCATCAATAGCGACTGTTTTGTATCTGCCTACCGTCATGAAGCCTTGATAAGGGATCAAAGGCGTTCTAGCCCTAATCATAATACCACCCTAAAAGGACACTGATTTCCTGCCTTGCTGAACCGTTCCAGTGGCCGTTCTTTGCCTTTCAGAGTCTCCAGGTCTTCTCCAAACACGATCATGTAGGTTATCTGGATGAGTACTGATTCACGATTCGCCAACGAAGAGGCAGTTTTGCCAAATGTTTTCTTCTTCGTCTTTTTCGTTTTGCCGGAGCTTATCCTAATGAAATCTCCGTCGCTGACGTTCCCTTGAATTCAAAGGTGCTCGTCAAGACCACCGTGCTCGTAATCCAGGGTTGTGTAAGCAATTCCGAATGGTCTGAGTGCCAACTTCAAGTCCGGAGACGGCCCGTATTTCTGCTTTTAATTTGGTGGCGTTTATTGTTGGGTCGCGGGCTACCAGCAACCTGATGTAGCGCTTCTGAGCAGCAGTCAAAACAGTTGGGCGACCGCTGCAGTGTCGATCGGCTAAATTATCCATGCCTTGGTACCTCTGAAACGTGGTTACTACACATGATTGGGATATGTCAACTCTGCGTGCTATTTCTCTCGTAGAATAGCCTTCTTCCCTCAAAGTTACAATTCTGGCTCGTAATATATCTGATCAATTCAACTTTCCTTAATAAAATATTTTAAATTCGATAATATTGACTAGGTAAGTCAGATTTTTGAACGAGTGTCAGCTTGGATTGCATGTCTTTTTATATGGAAAAACAATTGAATTATTTAATTTTTTTACGTTTTAATTCTATTTTTTAAATTAAAAATCTTATCAGAAAAAGATATTACAAAAAAGTCTTCTGTAACACAAAAAATAATCTACTTTTCAAAGTGATCGCAAACTTTTTTTGATGTGTGTATATAAAAATGGAGCACTAGAATTTACGTGAAGTTAAGTAATTATTTTGGTAGCTTTGGTAGCGGTAGTTGGTATTATTTTGGTAGCGTCTGCAAAGCAATACGGCCGACGGAAAGTATCTGGGAGTATTGGCGACTTATTTTTAAGGATATTGCCTAAAAGATACATAAAAATCAGCTTGGAGAATTTACGTGAGGTAACTAATGTTTTTATGTACCTTGATTACCTGATACATGAAAATTGTCCGTCTAAGCAAGCTAGCAGGTAGGCATGCGTTTTTAGTACATACTAACACTACTCAATCATCCATATTTCCGTCGTCGTCAGAAAATACGTGACGTCTGGCAGCCCTGGGATCTTGGATTATTACTTATTTATATTTGCAAGATTGCTTTGAGAGAGAAAAGAAATCATACATTCATTCATTCACCTTTCAAATGAATTAATGTCCTTTTTATCCTTGTCATTAAATAAAAATTGTGTTGAGCAGCACTCTTGAAACTCTCCGAAGCTTAGTGTAAACAAGTTTTCTTAGAACAATAAATCTTAGGTATTACGCTGCAAGACTGTTACAGGCGCAACAAGAAAATGCACTTTGGGATTATACGTGGATCCTTTTACTGCGTTTGCACAGGTAAAAGGAATGAACACATTCTCTTACTTAAACTTTATTAGGCTTCGTTTTTACATTACCCATGTACGAGAAAAGGTTCGGTCTATGCACACTGATGCACACACCGTGCTATCCTAGTACATTATATATATAATACGGAAGATAACTCAAACGTTGTATTGGACCGCGACTTGTCGATCTCGTTATCGGACGGGGACGGATCGCCGATTAACTTTGCAACTTAGCGCTCACAGAGGACAATTGTTATTAATGACACGAATAGATCATTGGGTGACCAGTTTAACGTTATTAGGGAAGAGATGAGAAAACTTATGACCAGTTTTACAACGTCGAGCAAGCAGGAACTCGAGGATCACAGAACGATTCTTAAGGAAATTAAAGAATCTAATCACAGTATAGAGAATTCTATTGCTTAAGTAACTGCACAAAATGCGGATTATAAGAATAGAATTGCATCACTAGAAAATTGTGTTAAGGAAGACAGGAAGTATATTGTGTTTTTAGAGGAAATATTAGAAATTATCCAAATTGGAAACAGCAAAACCAATTTTGAACTAAAACTGTTCCGAAGAAACCTGAAGAAAATAAACAGGATTTGAAAGATATGGTTTTGTGTTTCTCGAATACCATAGACTGCTAAATAAATGGAAGTGACATAAAAGATATTTACAGATTACGTGGGAAAAAACCAGATCAAAAGTATACTAAAATAATAGTGGAAACTACATCTACTTTAATAAAAGCAGATGTCCTAAAATGGCGAAATCATTTAACGAACAAGACAAAACTATGTGCCAAACATCTTGGATTTAAAACCAACGAAGACACACCTATCTTTTTGCCAGAACTCCTTACAGCGTGAGGATCTCGTCTTGATTATCTAGCTCGAGATTTAGCTAAATCCAATATACAAGTAAAATTAATAAAATAAACTCTGAATTACTTAATATTAAATCTACTCCTGCAGCTTCTGCTAGTTATATTAATGATTTCTTTGTAAATATTGGTAAAAATTTGGCTCATCAAATACGGCCCTCAGATGTGGAAAGCAGTAGCTATTTGCGTAACTTACCAAAGCAGTGTAACTCCTTTGTTCTAATGGACACTGATCATGGTGAGGTAAGTGACATAAAAGGGACGGTATTCCAAACAGTTTTATCAAGTACGAAAGAACATAAAATATATTGTTTCGATTATAACTCATTTTGCTTATCTGTGTTTTTAAAAGGGGACTTTCCCGTCGGACCAATTTCTGTGTTACCTAAAATTTCTAAAATTATAGAAAATCTGTTAAATACGAGGCTGCTTAGCTATGTAAATAAATTTGACACCTTATCATCATCTCAGTTTGGCTTCAGGCGGGGGAAATCAACTGAAGATGCGGTATTGGCACTTACATCGTTAGTTACTGATACTCATAAAAAATGTATTTCAGTATTTTTGGGTTTACAAAAAACTTTTGGCACTGTCTCTGTTCTCGTGAGGAATCTGTAAGCGATCGGACTGAAGGGAAATTCTCTTCAATTGTTTATACACTACTTGCCGGATAGGCGGCATAAGACAAAGTTAGATTCCTTCACTAGTGATGATGCGGCAGAGATATATGGAGTTCCTCAGGGAATTGTCATTGGACCTACATTATTCCTTATTTGTATTAATGATCTTTGTGCCATGAACATTAAGAATGCAAAAATTTTGTCGTACGCTGTTGACACTGCAATTGTTTTCAGTGCAGACTCTTGGGATGCTGTAAGGGAAATAACCGAGACCGGCTTGAAACAGATAAACAATTGGTTACGTAATAATTTTCTTACACTCAACACTGCTAAAACAAATTATATCTGTTTCAGTCTATATAATGACGAAAAACCAAACAATGATTTTTGTTTAAAGATACATGGCTGTAATTTTATAATAGGTGGAATTAATTGTAACTGTCCAGTTCTTCAAAAGGTTGAGAATGTTAAATATTTGGGTATCTATCTGTCTGCCAAAGATTATCTTGGTATCAGCATTTAGAACATGTTACTTTAAGACTTAGAAAGCTTACTTGGATTTTCAAGACACTACCTGAGTGAATACTGAAATATATTTTTATGAGCATGGAGTTACTCAGTAACTAACGATGTAAGTGCCAATACCGCATCTTCAGTTGATTTCCTCCTCCTGAAGACAAACTGAGATAGTGATAAGGTGTCAAATTTATTTAGATAGCTAAGCAGCCTCGTATTTAAAGATACATGGCTGTAATTTTATAATAGGTGGAGTTAATTATAACTGTCCAGTTCTTCAAAAGGTTGAGAATGTTAAATATTTAGGTGTTTATCTGTCTGTCAACACGCGAGGGCTGTTTATATATTTTGATTTGGCTTTGTAATTGTTTGCAGTGTCCTACAGATAAATGACTTTAAGTTTAAGTAAATATGTTGTGGTTGATATAGGTGGTTATAGGTAGTCATGCTCTCTTAAAAGTCTCTTCGGTGGTGTCGTGTGAGGCGGGTCGTTACGTTCCCTAAAATATGGTTGAGCGAAGTGATGGCTGTTTCATGCGTCATGCTCGTGAGCGGGTGCTGCCAGCGGAGATGAGTCTGCCCTAACTACTTTGATATTTAAGATGTAAATGTTTAATTACACCTATTATAAATAACTCTGTTTGTATTTATACTGTGTGACACAGCAATCAAAATGCAGGTGAACATTAATGTATAATTTCACATTATGTAATGAAAGGTGACTTCATGAATTATCTCTGAAGTCATTTTTCAACTTGACGACACTGTAAATGATAAAACAGGGAGAAAAAAACAGCCCTTGCTGAGTTTATTGCCGGTTCTTCTCAGTACAAGGTCTCCCGCCGTAGATTTACGAACCGATGGCGTAGCTTCTAGACATTCATATGTGCTTGTAACAGCCTAAACTGAATAAATGATTTTGATTATTGATTATAAGATTTTCTATAATTGTATATACCATAAAAATTGAATAAAAGAAAAATCATTGGCGTGTTCTCAATGCTAAGACTCAGGCCTTTCCTACAAACGTAATAGGGAGAATGTAATTCCAACATAATTGTCCATAGGACCATTAAAAAAAGCAAATTACATTAAAATTTGAGAAAAATAAACTCTCTCATTATACGCTCTTCGGTCCATTAAAACAATTAATTTCCTACTGAAAATGGGCGACCTGATATAATTTCGTTCAATTAAATTGGAATTAAAAAGTCCCATCATAAATTGGTACTCGAGTTGGTAGGTAGGTACCTAAAACAAGAATGATGTAACAAGATGGTTTGAGAGTTTGCATCATTGAGTGGGACGTAAATTAATAAAACGTTTCGAGGACATTCTAAGAGCCTAATTAGGGTTTTAACAATTCAGCTACGATGGAGACAAAGAGTTGAGCAAACCGCAGTAGGTACCGTTTTTATACTCTTTTTGTGATCTCTGAAAGGACATTTTAACAATTTATCTTGTACGTGGTGAAAACAAGTTAGGAACATTTTTTTATCTTCCAGTCAATTATTTTTATACAAGTAATTTTACTAGTAGAACAAAGAAAAATTCCTTTTGATTCTTGAAATCCTAGTCCTAGTATAATATTATAAATGTGAAAGTTTAAATGTTCTCATGTACTCAATCACGCGAAAATATGATTTTAATTGTGTTATTATTTCTATGAATTAATTATATCTGTAATTTGTTGTGACTAATTAATTTTGATTCATCAATTTTTATTTTTATACGTATATGTTGACTTTTTTCGATTGTAATTTTTCTTTTAATGCATAAATTTAAATTGTTAATTAAATGTATTTTTTTCTTAGTTACAAGGCTTTTTCTTTGACAGATTACTAGCATTTGTTGCTTCTTTTATACAACGCACGTGGTCTAATCTCCAAAACTACAATTCACGTAAATTTTTATCATTTTTAACACGCTTTTATTAGGTCCACTTGTATGTAACTATGTAATAAAATCTAAGAATCTGAATTTCACGCACTTCTAATTCCTGTATCATCATGAAACTTGGCAATTATATGTAGATTAGATGACAATACAATATTGTGGTACCATCCAGCTGGTCTGATGATGGGACTGGAAGGTTGCTGATGGAACCTTGGACTGCCTACTAGTAAACATATCGAGTTTGGGCTCATTTGATTCGTCTTAACATATTCTATTCATTTTTCCTGATGACGAGGACCTGACGTTGGACTGGAAGGTGGATGATGCACCCTGGGCTGCCTACTAGTAAACGATTCGAGTTTGGGCAAATGAGATTCATCTCAACATAATAAAACTTGGTAATGATATTATGTAGATTAGATGACAAAACTATATTGTGGTACCATCCGGCTGGTCTGATGATGGGATTATAAGGTGGCTGATGGAACCTTGGACTTGCGTACTAGTAAACATATCGAGTTTGGGCTCATTAGATTCGTCTTAACAAATTCTATTCATTTTTCCTGATGACTAAATCTAAAAAGAGTAAAATAAATTAATAGTTTAAAAAAAACTTAAAAAAAACGCTTTTCTTTACTGCACTATAAAGTCAAAAATTAACAAAATATACTCTATATTTACTTCAGAAGGGCCTTAGAGTTAGCCATGTTTATTATTTTAACATATATATATATATATATATATATATATATATATATATATATATATATATATATATATATATATATGTCTCTCATTTTAATATTTGAATTGAAAAAGCAAGGGCGCTTCATTATAAAATTTTAATTGAATTGTTAAGCATTATGAATCACGTACTATATTCATTGATTTATTAAATATTGCAACGAATAGCGCTTCACGCTTTTTCAGTTATATATGTATGTTAAAATAAACTATAAACATGGCTAACTCTAAGGCCCTAATGAAGTAAACAGAGAGTATATTTTTGGCTTTTTAGTGCAGTAAATAAAAGCGGGTTTTTAGTTTTTTTAAACTATTAATTTATTTAAAAAAAAAATCAACTATTGATTAATGTTAAAAATATTGTAAAAAAATATATTTAAAATCTAAAAAATAACTTAAGTTAGGTACCTATTTGTCATTCGGCAACGGTTGCCGCAACCACGCCCGCACTCCCGCGTGCATTGGGAGGACTGCGGTCCTCAGAATGTACGCCGGTGCCGAAATATTGTCTGGGTTTTTAGTGGCCCTGTTCAGGGCATTAGGTAGGGCCCTGCTCATTTCATCCGGCCCAAGGGCTGTCTGTAATGAGCAGGGAGGAGTCCCACATACCTTCTTCTCGTTCCCCCATTGGTTGAAGGATCTGTAAGGTATTTCCCAGACACATAAACAAAAGGTACCTATTTGTCATGTTAATTATGGTTTGCAATGAAGCGATAATCAACTAATTTATTACTTTGAGAAAAGCATGCATTAATTGAAGGTTTTATGATGTTTGATTTTAATTTAACTAATCATTTTCATGAAACGTAAAAAAATAAAGAGTATGATCGATGCCTTACCCTAACATTCAATTTACAAAAGTATTACGTTTCAACAATTTAATATTTAATGTTTTTTTTTAACCTAGAAGCAAATTATTATGAATGAAACTCAATATTGTACATCCAATTTCTTTAAAGGTCTTTCTTTAAAGGTCGTTAATTTTTAGAACGATGCCACTCAAAATAATTTACTATTGTTCAAAGAAAAGGAGAAACCTCAATTTTATTAGTACAATACAGAAAATGAAAAAAAAACGACGGGTTGCACTCCGGGAGTGCCGGCAGAAGTGAAAACATGAATATTAACATTGTGCATTTTTGATATGTTGGAATGGTTAGGGAACAATTTTGCACGAATTGCTTTAATTATCGGTATAAAAGTACTATCATTTATATGGTAGAATACAATATTATTTATTGCGCTATCGTACTCAAACATGACAATTTATATGACACTAAAAAGTTTATCTCTCAGAAAAATCAACTTACATGAATCACATTTAAGCTCACCTAGCGACATCTATTGTAAAAAAAATCAACTTACACGAATCACATTTAAGCACTCTTAGCGACATTCATTATAAAAAAAATGCATTTTCTTCGCAATAAAGCTGCCACCTGGATGTCTTAGATAGAGACTTATTATTATAATACGATAAAATAAAATATTACTATGTGTCGTCCAATATATTGAAAGTCAACCTTTCCAATTTTATTGTTTTCCTCTTACGAATTTTCGATTAGGTCACGTGTCCTGACGCGAGTTTAACATGTTTTATCCATACAAAAAAAGTGCCGCCAAAGAAGTTTTCACTTCAAAATCTATAAAAGATTTTTTAAGTTTTCGATTTAATTTATTGTTTGCTAGATTTCATGGGCGTAAGTAAATCAGCATGATATTGAGTAGTTACCTGTGTAGTCTTGACATGAATTTGTCTAGAATAATGTGCGACATGAAAAATATCAGCGATTTCATGTTTCGATTTAATGATAGTTTTGATGTCGTCTTTCAATTGACGACACTGTATGAAACAAAACAGGGAGATAAAAAAACCCTTGCTGAGTTTCTTGCCAGTTCTCCTCAGTACAAGGTCTCCTGCCGTAGATTTACGAACCAAATGGCATAGCGTTTGATTTTCACAATAATTTAATTAAACTAGCGAACCTGGTAGATGTTGTCCTGCTCGATAAATACATAAAAATATACTAGAACCCGACTGCTGCTCCACCGATCTGGTCTAGTTATGATTCTAAATAATTCAGGGACTAACTTGAATGCACTCATTTCATTGGAAATTGCCAGCCCTCTAACAGTGTTACCCACTGCAACCAGTTGCGAATCTAAACTATAGAAGGGCTCACTATAGAAGGTCGGCCTACGGACTTGGTAGGTGGAGTCGTCTGATTTCCAGTTTAACAGGAGTTCAATAACATATACACGGACTGAATAAATATAAATTACAAGTAATAGTAACAAAGATAATTTTTGGCGTCTCTCCCAAGCTGTATGGGAGTTCCCTGAAAATTATTTAGAAATATTTATTAGTAATTTTTGTCGAGAGAATGCGGAAAGCGTAGGATCGGTGTCTATGTAAATTACTTAAGGAGGCCTGTGTCCAGCTGTGGACGTCCATCGGCTGATGTTGATAATGATTAGTAACTTTTATGGCTTTGACTTAACAATAATAAATAATAAATAAATATTTCCAACACTCACACCAATTAGCCTAGCCCCAAAGTAAGCACTGTAAAGGCTTGTGTTATGGGATACTAGGGTAACGGACAGAATACATATATTGTACATATATAAGTATATTTATATGAAATACATATTATTACAAATGCTCGTATTCATCACACAAACATCTGCCCCCACCGGGATTCGAACCCGGGACCTCTCGAGTCGGCGACACCATGAAACCTGGCGTATAAACCACTCGGCCACGGAGGTCGTCGAATTATGATATGATTTAACTGTGAAAATTTGAAGAGTGTATCAACAACCGTTTTGTTGTAAAAGCTCTATGACAGACCGCGGACAGATGGACACATGAGTAACAGCAATAGGGCTCTGTTTAGAGCCTTCGGATACTGCACCCTCAAAAAGCCCACGTCAACGGTTAACTAGATCCGAGGTCCAAATCTCAGAGATGCCCGTTAGTTGAGCCAACCCCCTCAGGTTCGAGTGGTCTAGAGGCTCCACGGAGGGCATCCGCCTGGAATACCTTTAGAGGCACTCCCCAATTCCCGGCTTGAGGTCCCCTTAGGATCTTGCCGTTCTTAACCCGGTCAGGCTATAAAAGTCTTCTGCGACTAACAGCATACACACTAAAAAAGAAAAAAAACTTAAAAATGTAAAAGGTGCTTCGTGCAAACAAAATAGACACTCATAAGATAAGTGCCTTAAAATACGGAGCCAATTTAAATGGGACACTGGCCGTATATCTCACCTGTTATCTTAATTAACAAAAACAGGTAACTCAAGCTAAACGGAGCGAGCAAACGTAGGTAGGTATTATGTTTGTTTTAAGTTAATAAAAGTGCAAATGCACGGGCAAAAACCACTACATTTTCAGTCCATACAGTTGTTTTTTCCCTTTCCGTTACTTTTAAGTCACTTGATAAAACACCCAAAACTAAGTTTGAAAACAAATCTGAGACTGGTATGCATTGATTTATAGACTTTTTTGTCATGGAAAAGTATCTTGACCCTCCTTTCTTAGGCAGTCGCGTACGTATCGGTCTCGATCACGTATGCATAGGTCGTCCTATGAACGTGATTGCGTCATCATCACCAGTTTGCGCAGAACTTGTTCGTATGAACCTAAAATGAACGTAGGATAAACCGTACCTACTTACGTGAAGTTCGTGTGATGTGATTTGATTTATATGAATATAGCTGGCACGAACTTTTCTCGTTCAACTAGGACGTAGCTTGCTTTAGACTATTTTTTGTGTATAACATTTAGAAGTTTGACTGTGATTAAGAGATGAGGTTGTTAAATATTATCCTAATTATATTGAAGCTTCCATAAACCTACAAAAAGGAAGAAGCTGCAACATGCAACTAATAATAAATGGGAAACACTACTAAACAGAGAATGAGAAATGTTGCTGGTTACTGAAAAAAACATGAGACTATTATGAATTTTATGTAGGTACCTATCAAAGTTTTAAGCAGTTCCACAGTACGAAAAGAAAAAGAATGATATTCATCATCATGAAATCATTCCAAAGGACTTACGTGCCTTACTTTCCCTATCAACGGACCACGTCTATCTATGTAGCTGGAATAATCGGCTAAGCATTTCTTCCAAAGATCGTTTTTGGAAGTAATGCTATGCTATCTTTCTGTGGCCACCCAATGCGAAAGTTGCTTAACGTCGCTTTGGTTATGAAATATCAAGGGAATGGACAGGTATTTGAACTCCTTGGCTTCACATACGCTAAAGAGAAATGTAAACGTGATTACCAATCTACTCAAGTTGAAGAGGCACCATAAAAAAGAAGCATTTGTTGACATTGTTCCACGCCAAGGAATCCCAAAGTATTAAAATAAGTCTTTGAAAACTTCTTTAATATATCCAAACAACAGAGATTTTTATTGCCCAACGTTCCGTCAAAGCCCTGGACAAACTTTTCATAAGTTTTAATAAAATGCCACAGGAGATAGTTTCGTAAGCCCCCGTGTTCAGGTTTATCCCTGAGGCTCCGAATAAGTCCTAACTTAAGCTTTTCTTTGAAATTTCAGTACAAAACCTTTTTTTACTAAAAGAAACCGGCTAAGTGCAAATTAGACTAACGCACTAAAAGTCCCGTATCAATATTATCATACAAATTTTACAACATTACTTTGTGATAACTCGAAGTTATTTTGTACTGAGTACTAAAAAGCGAGCTCAAGAAATATTGTTGAAATTGTTTTATTCATTAATTTTATAATATTTATTTATTTCTTATTACCACGAGATTTATTTACAGCAATAAGTAAAAAATAAAAAAAAATACAAACATGAGGATTTGTACTCATTTCTCTCTCAAAACAACGAACGTGCGTTGTGGCGTGTTGTTGAAATTTCTATATAAAACTTCTTACCATTTGACGCTTATCGACATATCCATTCGATATTCGTTCGTCCTAAGGGTATCTAGAAAAGAATGAAACACATAGCCAACATGTTTATTGTAGTGCTAAATGTAATATTTAACACGTTTAAAAAAAATTGCTCTATTGTCCATTTAATTGACGTGACGACCTCCGTGGTCGAGTGGTTTTTACGCCGGGTTTTATGGTATTGCCGACTCGAGAAGTTCCGGGTTTAAATCCCGGTGGGGGCAGATGTTTGTGTGATGAATACGAGCATTTGTACTCAAGTCACGGATGTTTAATATGTATTTCTATAAAAATATACTTATATATATGTACAGTATATGTATTCTATCCGTTACCCTAGTATCCCATAACACAAGTTTTATAGTTCTTACTTTGGGGCTAGGCTAATTTTATTGGTGTGAGTGTTGAAAATATTTACTTATTATTTTATTCCATCAATCTGCATTGACATCGTATTCAGGCTTATGAGCCAGGAGTGCATTACGTTGAGTCATAATGCGGCAATGAGGAGATTGAGCGCAGGTCACAGTTAGGGTTGCCAGGTGGCTGGGATATCAGGGATTGTCTCGGAATTTTGCGTCTTGTCTCGTCTCCAGTAATTAAACCTTATTGTCCCGGATTCCGATAATGTGCTAGTTCCGTGACAGAATGAACTAATAACGAATGACACCGATGGCCTGTTTGATGATGTCATTCACATTCAGATCAGCCCCCTGAATTAAATGTGGGGGGTGATGGGGGATTACATTTGATAATTTATTTTTGCAGGGGGGGGGGGGTGCAAATTACCCGGAATTGATAAGCCAGTATCTGGGAATCTATTTCTTTGTTGTCCTACGCTCTAAGTAGCCTAGTTCACGCTTGACAGTAACTATCGCTCTTGAAAAGTTTTGTTGCACTTTGACCGCCTTAGGATTCGCTCCGTAATCGCTATTGAAACTCAACTGTCTCTGCGCGGCGCCAATCGCGCTTATATACGCCGATCGACGCATTATAGAAGGTATCTGTTAAATTGAGAGTTAGCTAGCACCCGCAAATACGAAGTACCTACTCATACTAGATACGCAGGTAACGCGCATACCTTGTAAACAAGTGCAGATGACGTTGCACTTTCTCCCTTACGCCGCATTGCATAAGGCTCATTTTAGAATGAGCGACCCATGGTGCTCTGGCACATTCGATCTCTAGCACCTTCGCGGTTCCGCTTCGAGAGCATTTGTGAAAATATCTTCGGAATGCCTTCTGAATTTAATAATGAGTCGCGAAGGTCACCAAACAACACCAACACCACCAACCAAGGTCAACCAAAAGTTGTTTTTTATGTTAAAAGTATGGAAACAAGTCTATGTCCTGCCTGATGGTAAGCAGCCACTATATCCTATAGAATAGACGCGATACCAAAATTATCACTCACACCGTTGCCTACTCGGACTTGATCCCCTATCCCTTGGAACCGTCTTAACTCACTGCCAGAAACAAAACACCACCAAAAGATAGTGTTATTTTACTATTATCTTTAGTAAGGCGGAAGTTACTCCCCCAGACAGAAAATCTGCAATGCTCTGTCCTCATCGTTATGATGTAACCACATATTATTTTAAAATTCTTCGAATCCAAACTAATTTTGAACGGGCCCGTTCTCAATAAAGACCACACGCCTCGATCGGGGCGCGCTACCCACGGGACTATAAGCCGTTTTTTGTGATAGTTAGAGCCTACTTTTGTATTGAGAAGTTTAACCATAGATTAACTTGGCGAAATGAAGTATCTCTAGAGCCGTAAAATTTAAATAGCCCGCATGAATACTGCATAAGCGTACCCCAATCTGGTCACAAATTACGGGTGCTGTCAGCATTTCTCTCTTTATCTTCTTCTTCATCCCGCTACATCTTCGCCATCTTCTTTATCCTACAATATATGCAACTTCCGCATCTAGATCCCTTAGATTGATACGTACTTTGATCTAAAAATACTTAAACCTAATTTGTCTACTTAAGGTTTATAAGTATTCTTTACACTCTTAAAGTACACAGAATAAAAAAGTAAAGTTAAAGTGGTGTTTTCTTCGTTAATACGAACTGGTTTGAACATGCTTTCAATTCTAAGAGTTCACAAAGTCAATTCAAAGTTTGCTAATACAACTTAAGTAAGTTAACTTCTTGAATAACGACAATGTTTTGAAAATCAAAGCGTTGCTAGGTTTTTTAATCCTTTGGAATGTTTGTTTTTTAATTTTATTTATTTTATACATAATAAGGTTTTTTGTATTGTAAGAGAGTAGAAATCTGTCAATTATATACTTAAAAACATATACATATGTACCTAAGTTGAATCATGTCTTTTTCGGGGCTAGCTGAACATCAAATATGGGGTACATAAGTAATAATACGGTATTATTAAAAAAACTGAATTCCGTACAGCGTTTATCGTCTGTGGTGCAGTCTCGTATCCTCACTTTTTTTGGTCATGTATGCCGCCGAGGGGAGGTAGCTATTGAGCGACTTGTGATCCAGGGAAAGCTTGACATAATAAGGTTTTTTGTATTGTAAGAGAGTAGAAATCTGTCAATAATATATCTAAAAACATACACATATGTACCTAAGTTGAATCATGTCTTTTTCGGGGCTAGCTGAACATCAAATATGGGGTACATAAATAATAATACGGTATTATTAAAAAAAACTGAATTCCGTACCAACGAGTCTATAATTCGAGAACTCGGCATCAAGCAGCGTTTATCGTCTGTGGTGCAGTCTCGTATCCTCACTTTTTTTGGTCACGTATGCCGCCGAGGGGAGGTGGCTATTGAGCGACTTGTGGTCCAGGGAAAGGTTGAGGGTACCAGGTCAAGAGGAAGATCTCCTATGAGGTGGACTGACCAAATAAAAGCTGCAGTAAATGGCTCATCATCATTACAGGAATGCACAAGGAAGGCGGCCGTCAGAGATGAGTGGCGGCGTGATTTGAAGCTTGCCACCAACACCTGAATTGATGACAACGACCACTCTGTCAAGAGTGATACCGACAAAGAAGAAGATTAGAAAATATATATATATTTTTCGCTTCCGTTCCCCGTTCATCATTCACCGATCCCAATCCATCTCTCACGACTCCCGGTCAATCACTCATACTAAATTTCTGGTCACCCATCCTATGACCAGCCATTTTTAAAGTTTCTTAACTCTACAATTGAAGACTGCACGCACTGCGCAATCGAAACCTCTAAACAACAATAACCCATTCAATGATGTACATTGAATCTTCCTCCCCCATTTATGTTTACATTTCCATATACTGAGATTCCCAGTGATATTCCTGATTTGCCTCCAAATGAATTAATAACACTCATTAAGACTTGCTTGCTTAAAAAAGGATATTATACTGTTAAACAATATTATGTATGATAAAACCGCCTGGTCGTAATTGTTACCTTCAGAAATTTATCAAAGTTGTATTAATCTTGTCTCATCAAGAGAAGTATTGAAGAGAACTTTGCACTTTGATTCTTTTTTAAACATGTTCATTTATTTTCAAAATTGTTTACTGAACATTTCGGGCCTTTGTATATTGATTGTTACCTATTTTACATTATGCGATGGAAGTTGACCTCAATACATATTTATAAGTTTGATGTCACCTTTCAATTTGACGACACTGTATGAAATAATACAGGGAGAAAAAAGCAGCCCTTGCTAAGTTTCTTGCCGGTTCTTCTTAGTGAAAGGTCTCCGGCCGTAGATTTACGAACCGATGGCGTAGCTTTCGACTTTCACATGTGGCTTGTAAAAGCCGTAATTGAATAAATGAATATTGAATATAATTGAATTGTGAATATTTAGCAGTTAATCAGTTTAGCCTGTAGAACCTTTAAGACAGATGATGGAGAGACGGACACGCGAATGACTGCAACAGAGCTCAGTTGTAATCCTAAAAACAAACAAACATAAAATCAGAAGTAAAGTCATGTGTAACTGCATGTTTGGTTATGATCACGAAATCCGAGGCTCGTATCCCTTAGTGAAAGGAAGTTTTAGTTAGTTTTACCAACTAATTTACCAACAAGTTTCATTTACCTGTCTGTCCCGCTCTCTGTATAGATTTACGACAGAAGAAATAAGTCGCAAGTTGCGATGATTAAGAACAGTTGTTACTTAATTGTGCAAGTTATTTTTCGATAACAATCAAAGAAGATTTTGTTTGTTCCCCAACAATGTTATTGTTTTTCGGTTGTTCACAAGTTAATTTTGACTTGCGAACATTGTTCTCCGTTTTTATATACTTACAAATATATTTAGGAATACGATGATTTTAGCACATTTTATTAATTAGTTTGTTGTTTGAGCAACTTTACTTATTGAGTCTAATACCAACCCGAAAATTTTCTGGAAACACAGGCCAAGTCACATATTATTTTGACGAAGGTGTAGAATTTGTGTAGTTAGGCCTTGTAGAGTTAGGGCGTGTAGAGTTAGGACGTGTAGAGTAAGAAGCTTGGCTCTACGTGAGATCTAACAACTATTTGACTTTATAAATAAATATTTCTAATACTTACAACAATTAGCCAAGGCTCAAAGTAAAAGTAAGCACTATAGGTCTTGTATTATGGGAAGCTAGGGTAACGGATAGAATACATATATGAATAAATTTACATGTAAATATATATAAACATCCATGACTAAGGTACAAATGCTCGCATTTATCATACTAACATTGGCCTTCACCGGGATTCAAACCCCGGTTTTTATTTTACAGCATGAAAACAAAGCATTTGTTTATTGAAACCTTGACCTAACTTAGTAACAAGCAAGGCTTCTTGAAGTGAAGCTTGACATAGAAAAATAACCGTTACATATTTCTACAACTGTCCCTGTCAATAATACACCCAAACGTTTAAGCAAGACAATATGCAAACGCACACTTGAATATCACATAGAATCGTGATGTTACATTTTGGAGCCTTCTTACATGGATAAACAAAGCTTGGCATAGACACATTACAACGGATTGACCTACTCTCGATGTAAGAAGGGTGCCGTCCTATCATGTGGACATCATGAAAGTTCAGAAGGCTTTTCGCAGTTTTCGACCTTTCCGTAACACGTAGATATTATACTCAGTCATAATCCAAGCTCGACGAGGTCACATCCAACCCTATAGGGAGCGTATGCCGTAAAACTGCGTGGCATAATAATATTAGATGGTACTCAATACGACTCTGTCATGACTCATTGGGTATGAGAATTAGTGATGTGATCGGTGTCAATGTAGACGGTTATCGATTACCTAGAAAGATTAATTTCGCTTACAATGGTACTGATTGATTAACTTTTTCTTTTTCTCTTGCACTTTAGATAAAATTTTAAAAGAAAAGAGAATTAAATTCGCATGTTTGGTTATTTGTTAAAAACGTGCATCTGTTTCAAGATAAATGATATTTTTATACCAGAAAATATTAGGTCCGAGTAGGATTCTCATTCAAGAAACTAGAATACTATAAATAAAACAAGTTTCAACGGTATAGATGCACTGATTATTTATTTATTTATTGACGTTTAATAATTATATAAATCAGTGCATCTATACCGTTGAAACTTGTTTTATTTATTGAGTGGTGGGCGTGGAAACCTAAGAAACAAATAGAATACTATAATATATACATATATATTTTATCCTCATTTGAGATTCAAAAGTGTTTTTTATTGTAATGACTACGTGCACAAAGTCGTAGTGAAAGTCTTGCTTAAATTAATAAATGGCATAGTAATGTTTTATTTACATCATTCAAATTATTTGATGAAAATACACAAAAGTGAAATCGTTTTCTATCAAGCGGATTTCTCACTAAAAGAAAAACATACAATTACCAAGCTGTTTACTTGTCCGTATAAATTTATAACAGGAATCACGGTTACGAAAATAGGAAAGCAAATTTTATGTATTGGTTCCCGAACCGAAAATTTTTAACACTCGCCGTCTTACTGGTGCAGTTACTTAAACACAATACATGTTTATGTAGCTTTCTATGTAATAATATTCGATGGTATTATCGACTTAATGACAACACTAACTTCTATAAAGCCAGTATGGAGACGCGTAAAAATATTTACGCCTCCTGTGAACGCTACTTTATGTTACACATCATCACGACTATCTTGAAGGCAAATGTTATGGAAATTGATTGTGCAATAGCGTATTAATAATGTAAAATGGGCTGATTTTCTTCCAGCTCTTAATAAAATTCTAAATGTTTGTTCAAAAATTTAAGTTGGTGCATCCTAAAAATAAAGTATTAAATAGAAGCAAATTAATGCATATAATTAATTTATAACCTTATTAGGATAGGAGTAAGTTTAACTTTTTACACACTTTCCTGATGAGTATTAGGCGAATAGCTTTCACCGGAGAGCACAATAGTCGTGTAGATCCCTAAGGCAAGCCAGGTATGTCATCCTTTTCGCGGTTGCCACCTGTAATGCATAATTCATCCTTTTGATTGACTTTACTTTTTGAAAACAAAACCAAATTAAGTAATATTTTGTCGTCATGTTGGAATAAAAACTATGATGGAACAGGAGGTATATGATAAGTATCAATACTTACACCTTCTCCTTGTCCTGTCTTGTGTCCTTATTATTTGTGTCGCTTTAGATTTGTATATAAAATATTTTCCTTCAATTTCTGTTACATTTATCTTAATTCTATTCAACAAACAAGCTAATCATGGATGTGTATGGTGAATTGAACTTTATTATGTAAATTTTTCATGTCTAAAATTTTACCACGACTTCTTGAATTCTTTTAGACAAACCTTGCCCTTACAATAACAAATACAATAAAAAAAAAATCCAATTTGTTTCAGTCAGTCATTCGGAAGTGATGCGCATACATACTATTACGACGATTAATTTTTAGGGTTCCGTCTGTTCGTCCCTGGTTTTGCTTAAAGAATATTAGCACTAGAGAGCTGTTATTTTGTGGAGACACATCAAAAAAAAGTTTGAGATCACTTGCAAAAGCCGATATATTTTCAACATTTAACTTAATCAAGAGAAAATGTTTACGTTATACCTTTTTTTATTTAAAAATACACTTCCAAATAAATTAAAAAATAAGGCTAATTTTATTTTTTAGTATAAAAAATGTACCCGGTCAAGTGCGTGTCGTGTCACGCACTTGGCCGGGGTTTTTATGGGTAGATGAGGACTATTATAGATTTGGACAATTAAATCCAGGTTTTTCCTTTTATCTACAATGAAATTACTAGGGCATTGGGAATGTCCTGAGTGGGTTTGAAGAAAATTTTTTTTGTTTCCTCCCAGGCGGGGGAGCGGGTGAGAAATCCTCATGGATACCCTACAGCCGGCTGCAAGGTTATGTCAGACTCGTACTGACTAAAAAACACCCGTACTGCCTCTGGACGGGAAGGCCTCTAAGGCTACATCGGTAGCGATCGTCCCCCAAGGAGGGGAGCGACGCAGCGCTGCCTTAGTAAAACACTAGAGCATATGCGCGAGAAGGATGGTACAGCCTCCTAGTGAGGCACGCCCGTATCGGACAGAAGAAGAAAGATGACATGCCTTTGTTTTTATATTGTTACTCAACTTGGCCCTGTAGTGTGTGTACTAGACATATGCACACACGCATCTCTCCCAATATATATATAGCGTTGTAATCTAATAAATGCTCTCTTTAATCGCAGTCAGTTGCTTTATTTAAACGCCCCGAACCGCCAACACTGCATGGCGACCCTGCCAGTGCTGCCCCTCTGCAGCGCTGAGCAGATGGTTTGGAAATAATAAGTTAAGAAAAAAAGTTATATTAAAGGGACCTAAAATAATAAAAAAAAAAAATGTAAAAAAAAAAGATCTATAAAATATGAGAGGTTCAGTGAAGTGCATAAAAATAAAATAATGGACAGAAAATGACTGAAAATTCATAAAAATAAGTGATTTAATATATGTATTAGTGGATTATGTGATAACATAATACAGTTTTTCAAAAAATTAAAACAAAAAATATGTGCAAGACTTAATTCCCAAATAAAATCATACAAAAATATGTACGAGTTTATAAAATTGCTGCTGGATATTCTCATCCGTTGTTGTTGAAGCTGAGGTAGATGAAAATGATGGAAAGAGCAGGGCGCCGGGAGATGTTGGTGTCTGATGTTGGATGCGGCAGGGAGATGATCCAGTCAATAGACCAAAAACATGTGAAATAAGTGAAAAATGTGTATACTTAAAAAGGAAGTGTTTTATATATTTTTTTTTAATATTTTCTAGAAATATGTTTTTTTTTATATCTAAAGTTTTTTTTATTCATTAATGTCTAGTTATTACGGCACTAATTTTATTTTTGTATGCGAAGGAGGTTCGCGTTAGATTTACTAAAAATATTTAGTGGAAAACATAGAAACTTTATAAGTAATGGATATCTTTATACTCTGTCTATAAAATGAATAAAAAACGGTTGTTGATGATATTTTGATGATGTGTAACTGCAAGATAAGGACATGATTTCAATAATTGTAGTATAAAAGAAATAGGAGTATGATTTCTGTTTAAATTTTTCTAGCTGTTCCTAAGCATAAAATTGTATTCAGTTATTTTCTTTCTTTACCGATAAAAATCAAGTGTTTCTAAATTAGAATTTTGTAATTTGACAATGACTTTTTTTAATGAAAATTGATTTTATATGATAGTTTACTAAAATCATAGGAAATATTGTTCGTTATGTATACGTTATTAATGTTGTTTTCTAAATTTTACAGCTCTGAGTGTGCGAAATCGTTATAAAAAGGTATGTGAGTGACAGATTCTCGTAATTGTTTTGAATAACTTTACAAATAAGGCAAAGGTAGATAGGATTACGTATTGCATTTCTGTATCAGTATAAGGAATGCTGCATATGCATTTATGCGAGTTGTGTTTTAGCGAAGGTGTAACTTAAGTTTACTTATTATGCTAAACTTAAATAGGTAGGAGTTATATTACTTGGGAACGATAGATAAAAACAGGGATTTCAAATAGGTAGGCATGTATAATTAAATTGAAAAGATATTTAGAGACATAGGTATAAAGATTAGCGATTATGTGGATTGAAAAATATTTTTGAGGGAGTGAAATGGAAAAGATAAGTTATGTAGGCTGTATTAAAATCTTTTTGTAACTTTAAAGTTTGCAATTAGGTACAGCATGGTATAGAGAAAAGGTTAGGGTTATGTGTTTGTTTTTTGTAGGTTTTGGAAAGTCGACGTTAGTTAATAAAAGGTAGTTAGGGAATATTATGGTTCATAATGTTTCACGAGCGATTGGACTGATCACCCAAGAGCTATGACACTCTTATTTACCCTAATATTCAAATTAAGGAATGTTGTTTATTTTTTGCAGGATAAGAATGAATATGGTTATTAAATGCTCGTTATTCGGTACACAAGGGTACTATAGGGATCAGGTCCTTCAGGTGTTAAGGTGCGAACGAGATTCCTCTTTGAATACTGTTGGAGATCAAAAATATCTTAATTCATGACCCTATCTATAAATGATATTGGTGGTACATGGAGGGTCAGATCCTTCCATTCGATCATGGTGTAAACAGCGTTTCTCTGTGAGATATGTTGGAGTCCAAAAGAGGCTTAAACCTTGACCCCCGAATAATAATAATTAGGTTGTGCGCACAACCCAAATGGCACAAAGTTGTCCATTTATTATATGATAATTAAAAGTCGACTATAAATAAAATAAATATATGTACCAAATAAATAAGTAAAATGAAAGAACGCCGGCGCCGAGCGTATAAAGCATATTTTATGTATAATGTGTATGAAAAGTACCTATATGTGTGTTATGAACTCAGTGCACCGATAATGTTTTATGAAGTAAATTTATTATTACGAGCAAGATTTAGGAATAAAGTATGGTCAAATAAGACAATTAAGGAAATATGCGGTAAAAATAAAGAGAATATTATACGATTCTATGAAAGTAAATGAATAAGTCGAATTGGAAAATAGATGCAAGGATATTCGTTTTAAAGAAAAATA
This sequence comes from Chilo suppressalis, assembly GCA_902850365.2. Classification (NCBI taxonomy): domain Eukaryota; kingdom Metazoa; phylum Arthropoda; class Insecta; order Lepidoptera; family Crambidae; genus Chilo; species Chilo suppressalis. The sequence continues at coordinate 24,182,714 of OU963901.1, read as the reverse complement.
CAAGATAAGGATGATTCGTAATCGTATAATTATGATAGGCAGGAAAATAAAGTTTTTTTTTCAGTAGAGTACTTAAAAATAACGTGCGTGATAGGCATAGTAGGTAAAATTTTAAGCGTTCCCAAGAAGAAGAATTTGAATAGGAAATTAGGTATTTTTAATGTGAAATCAAATTTTAGCTAATGAAATTATAAGATTAGGCAATGAGGTTTAGAAATCTATGAATGTCTGTTGTATTTTTTCATTTTGGAGTCAGGCAATTTGTTTAAATGTAGTATAGATAATATTTTTGGAAAGGTGAATTTCGTAAAAATTTAATTGTAATCGAATAAAATATCAGCGTTAATCAGTGCAATCTCCCAATATGAATCAGAAGTCAATAAAAATATAAGAGTATAATATATAAATGTGTACTTACTTGATTATATATTTTATTATGAAAGTGTTATCTTTATCAATAATGTTTTGAACTTTTAAAATGTTATTTTACCCACATTGTAACGTATAGAAAAATTAAAGAAATTGAATAGATTGTTGCGCAGAAACAAGTTAATACTAATTATTTTATAATTATGATAGATTATTTCAATTGTTTAACTACAAAAATATATTGTTTATATAAATTTTTAGAACTATTTCCATTATTGATGTATTGTGTTATGTTATGAATATGTATATTGAAAAAAACATGTTTTAATATTGAATCAAATAAGGCGAGTTCTAAACTATAGCAGATTTTCTGTAAGATAGGGTTGTTACCATCTGTCCTGCGACAAAATAAAACTACTTTGTTATTTTTTTAGAGGATATTTTTTACTTTTTACGTTGTATTTTTAATTTGTATAATGAATCATTTTAATCAGATAATAAGTATGTGAGTTCTTCTTTTTAAACCAAAGCAAAAGAATTTTATTATTTTATTTATTTTGTATAAATAAAATAATAATATATTTTTTTTTTTTTTTTTTTTGTGAGGAGCTCGATGGCGCAGGTGGCTAGCGCGTTCGGCTGCGATCGTTGAAGTTAAGCAACTTTCGCAGTGGTCGGTCATTGGATGGGTGACCAAAAATTTACTATCTCGAGCTCCTCCGTGCTTCGGAAGGCACGTTAAGCCGTTGGTCCCGGCTGCATTTGCAGTCGTTAGCACCCACCAATCCGCACTGGGCCCGCGTGGTGGGTCATGGCCCAATCTCCCTATTCCATCCATAGGGAAGGCCTGTGCCCCAGCAGTGGGGACATTAATAGGCTGATGATGATGATGATGATGATTTATTTTGTATCTATTTCGTGGTTGGTGGTGGTATACAACAAAAATAAGTATGTATGATGTTTTAAATGAGTTTATATCAGTTGGATTCAGTTATTTGTATCTAAACAATTACGTATGTTTCTAAGAGTAATTTTGTTAAAAAATGTTGTTATTTAACTGTGAGAACAGAAAAAGTAGTTTAACAAATTTGAAAGTTTAATAAATGAAGTTAAAAAGAAATCAAATTGACTTCAATTAATAAACATTGATATAATTTCTGTATAAGTAATTGAATTTTTACAAAGATGTGATGTGTTTGTTAGGTATATCAATATTTTTGTATTTTTGATGAATGTATTCAATACGATTTTCCTGTTTATACAGTAGTATTTTTATTGTTTAATATATTTTATATACATATTGTGTATTACAATATTATTCTTCAGATTTTTTGTAACCTTTTATATAAAAATTGTAGCTTATTCCGTACTTTATTATTTTCTTTCTTGTAATGTTATGTTTAATAACCGGATATACTTATTATTATATATTAAATTTCATATTATTTTTTAAAAGTGATTTAGAATCAACAACAATATAAAAAAAAATGTTATTTTTTTTTCCTTTTTACGGGGGAGGTGTAGTGTGTGTACTAGACATATGCACACACGCATCTCTCCCAATATATATATAGCGTTGTAATCTAATAAATGCTCTCTTTAATCGCAGTCAGTTGCTTTATTTAAACGCCCCGAACCGCCAACACTGCAGCCCACATGACACAGTGTGACACAAACTTGCGCACAGAGGAATGTTTCGATTTCGATCGACGATTAGACATTCGCATCAGACATTTTGCGAGACAAAAGCTGTTTGTTCTTGAAAACAAAAATATGTGTTAATAAATGTAAATCTAATAAAACCATTAGGATATTTAAAAATGCTGTTTTTGTTTAGTTATAAACTTTTAGCTTTAAGTAGCACTGTCCCAAGAAATGATTACTTAATTAATTTACATAGCTAATAAGCTAACTCAGTTTAAAAACATCGTTGCATGAATCTTCCTTGAAGTTGTAAAATAAACGACGAGTTACCAACAAAACATTATTCCCTCACTTAGAGTAAATTGCATCATTAAAATAATATGATATTCCTTTGGCAAAGAAAAAAAAATCTCCTTTTCTAATATTATGAAAGCCGAATTCCTTCAGGCTCATAAATTTGCAAAGCCACTTTGGAGTTCGATAACTTATTTATTACTTTATTTACGATGCTCTAAGTGACGTTGGTATATTTAAGTAGATCATTCTATTCAAAATAAAAGGAAAATTAGTTTATCATATTTTTGTATAAGCATTGAAATAGGTATTTGATTTTGATTTCTAAAGATTTATCTTTACTAGAAAACATTCAACTCGGCCAAGGACACGTACCATCAGCAACTTTCGTAATACAGACGAATGTACTATTATTATAACATTAGGTAGGAATTCATAGTGAATAAGAAAGGTTAGGTAGGAAGTAAGGTAGTGATATACCTGTGCTGATTAAGGTGGTTTATGATACTAATAAAACACTTCATGACAAACCATACAAAGAAAAGACAGAGATATCCATTATTTTACACTGTGCGCCTTGTAACACTGTCCCCTAGTTGCCCCTAATATCCGTGAAGGTCTGCTGCATAAAGTCGAGTTTATTATCGCTCTTACCAATAGAAAATAAGCAAAACGAAGAAATATAGATAGGAACAGGAAGATGGAATTTTCATTAGTCGAAACTTTAAAAAGAAACCCAAGTAACCTTAATAGGCACCGTAATAAAGTTGCCTTAGCCAGCACCCAACTGGATAAGGAACGGTTTAAGACATACTTGTGAACTTTTATATTAAAAGATGGCGAACATTTAAGATTCAGCGAATATTTTTAGCACATAAAAGAAGCGGACAGTAAAATAGCAGTGCTGTTTCGTTTTTACGAGCGCAGATAGAAGTTTACTGTCTCATTACCATTTACTTATTGTCTTTAGTTGTTTATTTTATACTGTTGTCTAGATCTGTTTAAGGTTTTATGAGTCTGACAGCAATTTATATTGCAGTCGCTTCGATGTAGTGAAATGAAACAATTTGTATTACGACTAGCGTGTGCCCGCGACTACTTCTGCGTGGTTTAATTGGTTTCCTTAATAATATTTCATCACCCATTCTACCCACATAAAGTTTTGTTTTTTTATGACAAAAAGTCCCATCCCACTTATCTTTATATCAAAATTTTGCATTATCGATTAAGTGATTTAGGTGTGAAATTGTGCCAAAAAAAAACATAATTAGGTTATTTTTAAATCACATTGCGGTTTCCGCGGGGAAGAGTGTGGTTGTTCTTCCAGAATACCACTGCAGAAATAATTAATGACATTTCGACAAATCGTGGCCTAACAGTTTTTGAATATGGTCTGTCAAATGATGCTCCACACTGGGAAGCTTACAGCACATATTGAAAATATGACAATACTAAATTGGATAAATATTTTAAAAGAATTAGCACCTCATAAAGATAATTTATATTACACCTTAAACGAAATAAAATACAAATGGTTGGTTCACAGTAAAGTTTTGTACATACACCCTGAAGAAGATACAAAATTCCTGGAAGGCGGCAGATAAGGCCGCTTCTATCAGAGTAGACATGACTGAAAAATATTGCTTTGTTCTTGCGATATTGGTTTTCATCTTATAAATTTAATATGAAAAATTTCTTTTACCTTTCTCCTTTCTAGACTGAATAGAATACCTTTAGGTATGCTGTCAATTACAACATAGAAGTTCTTTTATTAAATTGGTAGAGAAATGCAATTCTTTAGAAGTCCGTTGTTTAAGGAATTCAATAACTATAGCAACTGCATCTACTTCTAGAATATTGGATGTAAATTATTTCTATACTAACGTCGGTTACTTCCACAGACTGAAATGAATAATAAGAGTTACTTTCCGGTACGGGTCCGCGTATTATTTGAAGTAAAAATCTATCGTGGTGTTTTAGAGAACAGCTGCTGGCTGCTTTGACGTTCATTGACTTACAAGCTTACAACCTACAAGCTTGAGCAGAGAGCTTATGATACATATAATAGTGCACATAACCTACTGTTTGCGGCTTCTGTTAAAGAAATCACTGTCACGCTAAAGAAGTTACACACCGCGTCACTTACTGTCGGGCTAAGAATGAATACGAGTGAGATAAAATTATTGTGCCATAACACCAGCCATACGGCATATTACAGTACACAGGCAACCCATAGGAGAGTGTCACCCTCGAAACAGATGACCAAGAGAGGGAGATTGAGAGGAGAACCTAGCTAGAATGGGCAGCTTTTAGTAAACATATCGATGCGCTGAAGAACAGACGCATCCCCATCTTTCTTCAGAGAGAGGGATATAAGCAGTATATTCTTCCTGTGTTAACCTATGGTGCCGAGACCTGGACTCATACGGTGAAGCTAGTGCGCAAACATCAGGTAACCCAGCGAACGATGGAACGTGCAATGCTGGATATCTCGCTTGCAGATCGTATCCCTAGCCTGGAAACCAGAGAACTAAAATTACCGACATAAGTTTAGTGGCGGGCAGGTCCAAATGGAGATGGGCGGACAACTTGAGCATAAGGGACGATGGCCGATGGACTCGTAAGATTGCTGAATGGAGACCAAGAACTGACCGAAGAAAAGTGGAAACGCAATCTATGCGCTGGAACGACGAAATCACCAAGATACTGGGCAAGACCTGGATATACATAGCGAGGAATCGGGAGAAAGCGGGTCGCATGGAATGCCAAGAAGAGACCTATACCCAACAATGGGTGAACCTGGGCTTATGAAGAAGAAGAAGACACATAGTTATACATGAAGGTGTCTGACCATAAGGCTCTGTAGGTCTAATGGTCAATCAAAGAGACACTGCATAAATACTAGACTGTGTTTATCTTTATATATATAATTCTTCTGTGAGTGTGTATGTCACTGAACTTCTCTTAAACGACTGGACCGATTTTGATGAAATTTTTTGTGTGTGTTCAAGGGGATCTGAGAATGGTTTAGATTCACAATTTTGTCCGCTGGATAATGTTTTTTTAATTAATTTTTTTTATGGCGGTACGAAGTTCGCTGGGTCAGCTAGTTTTTTATATTTCTTTTCCATTATTTATTTCTACATTTTTCTTTTTCTTTTCAAAGCAAATTTTTCATGTTTCATAACTGCCAGTCTCTAGACGGCTCACTTTCTTTATATAATAAAATCCGACAGAAATGCTTAAGTAGAAAATTTCTTATTATTTGGCAATGTCTAATAATCCTTTAATATTTCCATCCATTTATCACTTTTATACCTAGTTGTCTCATTCATGAAGATAACCAAATATTAGAGTTTCGTCCCCAGGGAAATTTAGCGAGGTTTCCGTGCCCTACAATGTTAGGATTTTTATAACTGTATTTATTCTTTCTTTCTCGAGATAAGTGTAACGGTTTAACACATACTAGACTGGGAGCAACAGAAAAATACGTGAGCTGCTACATTTGAAGCGAGGAGCGTCATTATCATTAGCCACGTCGTTAATGTCCACGCTGCAGGGGCGCAGGCCTCCCCAATGGATGGAATTGGGAGATTGGGTTGTAGGCCCAGTGTGGATTGGTGGGTGCTAACGACTGCAGGTACAGCCGGACCAACAGCGTAACATGTCTACAGCATAAGCTAAAATTCTTGTTTTCATCGTCAAACTCCTGTTTGTCAGAGAGATAATGGAATGCTATTTATTGGTTAGCTAATATGTATAAGTAACGTTTTGTACAGCTTTTTCTAAACTTGCCTTATCTTTCGGCGAATAGTTTGCAAAGTGTTTGCAGTAAATAATGAAAAGTACTTAAAGAGAGCTTTCAGAGGTTTACGGTAAAAGTTTCTGGAAAGTCATGGTAAGTTACTAGCTTCTTTATTTCACTCAGATGTCTGGTTCGGCTACAATACAATAAAATAAGTTGACTGTATTGAGAAACTTCAATAAAATTAAATACATCTTGTGAGTGAACGGTAAGTGAACTGCTATGTTGGACCCTATTTACTCCACGTTTTTTAAACGCACCGACAGTACAGAGCAGTTTTTTGTCATTTGTATCGGTACGCAAATAGGTTGGTATCGCGTTTGTATCGCTACACACGAGCGTCGATACGGTGCGTTTAAAAACATGCTGTGTACAGGCAGGGCCCTATAAATGTGCAAAGGTCTACAGGCTGTAACGCATACTACAGGCGGGCCACATCGGGCCGCATCGCAATGCACTGGCGCGGCAGATCTGGCCTTGGCGCGGGTCTTCACTGAGTCTTCGCGGAACCGCGAGATTCCCTTTGTGGGACTTCTCTCACAACGGGGATCTCGCGGTTCCGTACTTAGCAGCGTAGAGGGTATGCGTAGGGTTTTTTAGCGTATATTATGCCATAAGCGTTAGTAAGCCGCATGGACTGCCTAACGGCTTCTCCGTTTCGCACACGTGAGACTTGCGAGAGGCTAGAAGTGAGGTCCGTTCGTAGGTGTGCCCCTTAAGGGCACCAACGCCTGTAGGGGTTTCGCCAGCGTAAAAAAAGGCCCGCGTGATGGGTCACGACCACAGAACAGAGAAAAAAGTTAGAGGAGTGAACAGAAACCGTTTGTAGTAGAACCGATGTCGCCGGCTCGTCCCCACAACACTTTCACCAAATAGATAATAGCCAAATCGAACCAATCAGCGCTCACACCCGAGAGCAACGTTGCAATCAGAACCAAGTTTTGGTCAAGTTATGAGCATTTGCTCACTCATAACTGGTGGTGCGCCTGTCCCGCCCACAAGGCTTTTCTAACCTTTTCCTGTGTTCTGTGGTCATGGCTCAATCTCCCTTTTTCACCTTCCTGCCATGGGAAAGACCTGTGCCTGTGGGGACATAAATATATTAACGAAAAAGAGTTTCAATTCGAGCGAGAAATGTATTAATAACTTCTCGATCGAATTTAAACTTTTGTGGCTTTCTCGGGGAATTTACTTTTATTTTGCCAGTGTTCTAGTACAGGTATTTAAAAACCGACCACATGTGTATTAGATATGTGTTTGATTGTGTAACTTTGCGTATAATAAAATATACTTAGTTATGTGACATTATCATTTTCTTTGAAGGCGATCGCGGAAATAAGTTAGGCTGGACAACATTTTCGGAAACAATTATCCCCCATTGGTGAAATAGTAATTTGCTGCAACTTACAAAGAAAAAAGTATTTGCTTAAGCTAATATTTTCATACAGTTCTTGGAATTATCCCTTTGCCATTAATCATCATTGTTTTGCTACCAGGAAATATTATGAGGATTAGGATCGCAGGTACAGAAAGAATTACAGAGAATACGTCGTTTGCTAAGATTTCCGCTTTGTATTTGATAGAAACAAATAGAAATACACCTTCTCCATACACACATGAGAAAGCCTCCATTTTTCACCCGTGCGTCTGTCAGTCGGCTGTATCTCAAGAAACGTATAGGGTAGATACTTAGTAATTTTATTATATGTTAAAAGGGCGACAAAGAAGCATACGGCTCGCCTGATAGTAAGCGGCCACCTTACTCAAACTCAAACTAAAAAATAATTTATTCAGACTAGGACTCTAGGCTGATACAAGTACTTCTGAAGGTCGAGAAGCTACGCCATCGATTCGCAAAACTACGGCGGGAGACCTTGTACTGAGACCTGTGAAGAAACTCAGCAAAGGCAATTTTACTATATATTTGGTATCGCAAGCGTCTATAGGCTTTAGACGCAAAACTATCACTCGCACCATTGCCTAATCTGACCCCATCCTATATCCCGTGGAGACCTGGAATCTTAATTACCGACAGAAACACAATACCACCTTAGGGTAGCATTATTTCATTGCGGTCATCTGTAAGATGGAGATTACTTCCCTGGACCAGCGCTCCAATTCGAGCGGGAAATTCACTATGCCCTGCCTATAGAGTATTTGCCAAACAATGTGAACTTGGAGAATATAATTCTTATTGTTTGTTGAAAAAAAACAACCAACACCTACAATCTAGCCGAAAGTGTGCGGTTTCTTTTGATAAATCTTCTGTTTCCATAACAGGCAATTGTTATTGACTGACAGCACAAACCACTGAATTGATTGCGCTAAAGTTTGGCACACAAATAGCTATTATGATGTAGGCGTACGTTAAGAAGGGGGTTTCTAAAACTCATCCCCTAAAGGGGTAAAATGGAGCTCAAACTTGGTATGAGAAACTAATATTTCCACGCAGACGAACTCGCGGGTACCCACCAGTTTGTAATAATACAGAAGCTGATTTTTTTTTTCTGGCTTCTAGTCTTGTATCACAATTTTTTTAATACTTGTAAAGGAATTCATTTGACTTTGTGGATTACCTGCAATGCGAAGAGATGGCGCTGCCTTGCAGCCTAAGAAACATCAGAGAATAATTCGACACGGACAGTTAGGTCCGCAGCAGCATAATGGTCAGCGCATCCTCCCGGATAGCGGAGGGTGCGGGTTCGAGTCCCGTTTTTTAGGCTTTTACAACTTTCACTATCACATGTAAGTTGAAAGTTACGCCTGCGTTTCGCAAATCTACGGCGGGAGACCTTGTGAACTTGATCAGAAATTTATAGTGTAGATTAAGAAAGATATAGAATAAAAAAAGAATTACGAGAAAAATTCCAGCTGCAGATGGGACTGGAACCAGCACTCTCTGCTATGTGGGTGGATGCACTGACCAATTATGCTACCACGGGCTTAATCGCTGGGTCGAATCTAGTATTCCATCTCTTCGTATTGTAGGAAACCCAGATTAAAACATCTAGCCGTCTAAAGGAAATAAAAAAATGGTCATATGCTGTTCACGTGCGATAGAAGTGAAACCTACAAAAATGTGAACACGTAATAGTCCATCATGACTAGGTACGTCTTAAAGACAAGACCTGTGTTAAAATTCAACTCAATTTTTTGACGTGACAACGTCTTAAATTAGGTTGCGGCTGGGAGTCACTTATGAAAAAGTGTAACGCTCGGTAACGTTACGATGAGTTTAAGTTTACATGTACAATGTTTTAGTAAACAAAATATATTTCTATAGTTAAAATTTGTGCAATTCTTATTTTCATTCAATTCCTTGTTCCTATTGTGCAATTTAATTATATTCATATCAATAAATATTCTACCGAGAAAAAGACGTTGTCACGTAAAATCTTCGCCCGTAAAACCGACTTTACAGGCAACCATTTTTTGAAACAATTTAAATGTACAATGGTGTCGATTCTGGCACGAATTATATTTAATTTTGACCTAGATCAAAAACTTCCGTTACATCAAACCTCAAGTCACAACAATACTGAAGAAGTTTTCACTTCAAAAAATAATAATATATTAGTTACAGAAAAGTTTAAATTTCTGCATAATGTAACTTCTTCCACGGCGGATGTATTAACATTTCATTGAGTGGATTTTATATGTAAAATGTTATAATGATATGTATCAAGTAAGTATAGTACAGTGAAAAAAAAAGATAATATTTGAGTTACAAAGTAATAGAATAAAAGTATGAAATTTCTTTCTAAGCATAGTACTTTTATAAAAAAAATATTACGTGGGTGTATTCGGTGCAACGGGTCCTAAACTATGCAACAGAATTTACACCATCAGTTAATAAAACGGAACGTTTATTACTTTAAAAAGAAAGTCATTGTGTATAATACAAACTTGAAATCAAAACTATAGCCTACACTATAGCTCTACACCGAAGCGAGGGCAGGCCACCAATCATAGGCCATAGTTGAGGAGCTGGTGAACAGAACCGGATTAGTCCATGAAAATAAATTTTACACGGTGGCTAAAAAACTAATATCAGTATTATGGAAGTGGCTAATAACATATCGGACTAGTCCGGTTTTGTTTGAAAATGCACTTTTTATAGCGTTTTTTTGCCTACTTCGAACCGGTTTTGATTGAAAATATTAACAGGGATCGACGAAACTGGGTCAAGACATCACGCAAAAAAAACTTTTTTTGCCAGCTCCTTAGTTTATCTTTTTAATAGGTATACAATTAAGAAGATAAACTATGACCTATAGTTATTTAGTTAGTCTAACCATTGAATATTGGTGAAACACTAACACAGAGGGGCTTAAAAAGTCATTTATACCTGTTATGCAGATTAACTTGTCCGCTCTTAATCCCTTAATTTTTTTCGTGGATTACGTTACGTTTTATTAAGAAGGAGGTCCCTCACAAACGCTCTTAAAGGCCGTTCGTCGTAAATGCGGCAGACAAACCAAATGGATTACCTGCCGGCTTGGAAATCAGAGCGAATTCCCCCGAAATTCTTGTGGGGAGGTTAAAAATAGTTGAGATTCCACCGTAGCTCGAAGTTTTGCATTACGATAAAAAGTTGGACAGCCCTGCATAAATTGCTACTTTAATATATTGGTGAGCTTAATACCATTTGACTATTGCAAAATGTTTAAGTCCTGCACTTGGTAAATTACCGAGTGTCTTATTTAATTAAAGAACAGTAGATTATACAATGAAAAAAATGGATGCGTATGTACGCGCGTGAGAAGTTATACTACTTAGGCATCATTAAAAAATAGTTTTTAATTGCATGCATATAATTAATTACAATAAAATAATAAAAGGACTGCAAAAAGATAGTCAACACAGTCAATAAAGTTCAGTTTTAAATTAGAAAATTAAATAAATATTTAAATCAGCGATGAATGTAATTTATTAGCACATATATAATTCGCACTTGTATGAAATTAAAGCACGTGTTGTAAATAACGAAACTAGAAACATGTGGATAAATATTATAAATATTTAAAATAGTGATCAGAGGCGACGAGCGCGGCAACATGCGCGACTAATAGGGATTCTATTTCTACTTTGTTGGTACTTTTTTTTCGAGACTTAATGTGCGGTTTAGCGGCCAACTTCATGGTGTTGCTTTTGTGTTAAAGTGATACGCGCGCACCTTAAAATTTCACTCTCATCATTTTTTCATAACGTGCCCGCGGCCAACTTCATCGGTTACTAAAGTGGCTGAAGCGCGAGACAGCGGCCGACTAAGGTAAGGGAGAGAGGGGTGGGGAATTGCGCGAGTGACGTGTGGTGTGGCGGCGTTTTGTATCGGCGCATTAAGTGTCGCCGCACCGGGTCACCGACCACAACCACAAACGCCGCCACCGGCATATTTCTTGTAGTTTCCACACACGGTACGCCGGTGGTCGCCACACGCTACAAATCGTCGTTGCTCGCTTCTTGTGGCCCGCACCGGCCACTTAATGCGCCGATACAAAACGCCGCCACACGTCACTCGCGCGATTTTACGGCGAGAGACCTTGTACCGAGAAGAACCGGCAAGAAACTAAGCAAGGGCTATTTTTTTCTCCCTGTTTTGTTTCATACAGTGTCGTCAATTGAAAGATGACATCAAAAACTAAAAACATGTGTTGATGTCATATTTCATCACATTAATATTATTAATTAACAATAAGTTAAGTATAACTAACAATTTTCCACCAAATTAGTAAAGTAAAACGGCTTAGTCTATTATATTAAGCCCAAGGTGCCTTATCATTTATAAAATCTTTAACTGTATAGTAACCTTTCTTAAGGAGACAAGTTTTTATACGCACTTTAAACTTATTAAAAGGTAAATTTATTTTTTCTTTTGGTATTTTATTATAGTAACATACACCTTGACCCACAAATGAACCAAGAACCTTTTGGAGTCTCAACTGTGGCAATTTGATTGTCATCACCATCATTTGTTCGCCCAAAGAAGTATAAGTTAAAAAATGGGAATAAGAATTTTTTTGAGTGTGTATGCTGTTGGTTGCAGATGACCTTTACAGCGTCACCGGGTTTGTGGGAATTAGATTTGAGGGGAAAAGGTTTATATACGAACGGCTGGGCTGACGGCTGCCGTCGACGGGTTTAAGGCTGACGGCTCATCGGCGGCGGCTGGCGGCTAATCGGTGACGGTCGTTGCAGGCCGGTCGACGACTGCCACCAGTCAGGCTGCAGTTGTAATTCCATCGCCGATAAGCGAGCCGCTCGTATAATATGAACCCTAAGTTTGAACTTAAGAGCGGCAATGTGTTCTTTATTGTATTATTATATATTCTACACTAAAATCCTGAGTAAGCGGAGGATTCTGAATTAGAATTCTGGATATCGAATGAAGGGAGAGATACACGAACCGCGTGTTTTTTTTCGAGCTGGATTATGTTAATCGTGGGTATACAAATTACCTTTTTTGTTTTAGACGAATTGTGTTTATCTATAGTGACTACGGGAAAATTAATAAATAAATAGTATTCATAGTCGTGGTAGAAAATTCAGTCAGTTTTACTGCTTTAGAAAAAGGAAATCCGGAGTCAGTGTCTTATTTTCATCACTGGAAGAACTCCATTTATTTGATAATACATAATGTACTAAAATCAGATATCGCAATAACGCATCCGATATTAACGCGTCTATTGGGAGGGGAGGCCACTAGAACAACAATACAACCTTTGAAACTGAAATTTTCACAGAATCCATTCGAACCCCACTACCGGTAACATTCCATACAAATGAAGTTAAATTGTTTCCCTGTATATAAACAATTTGAATATAAACCTTCGGATTAATGGGAATATTCCCGGAAATCTATTTGTTACGTTAAAAAAAGACAATAAGGCACTTGTCTGCTATTTCAACTTGGTATACACGAAATCAAAAATAGACGAAATTTCCAAGTAAGCGTTGTAAGCGTTTTCACAAATAAATTTATCCAAGTCCAAAGTTATTTTCCCGCGTTAATTACTAAGATTTATTATTGAGATTCATTTCATGATATATTTGATGAATAGCTTGAAATAGCTTTAAAATAAAAGCAACATTTCACCCTCTACCATGTCATTTAATACACTTACAATGATGATTGAAGTAGGCTCCTTGAGAAAAGAAAGTTATATAATATAATAAAATGGTCAAACTTTGGCCAATCATCATCATCATCAGCCGATGGACGTCTACTGCTGGACATAGGCCTGCTCAAGGGTTTTCCATATGAAACGATCCTGCGCTCTCCGCATCCAGTGGGTCCCACGACTCGCTTGATGTTATTGTTCCACCTCGAGAGAGGTCTACCGACATTGCGCTTCCGGGTGCGAGTTCGTCATTGAAGCACTTTAGGACCCCAACTTTGGCCAACAGCTAGCACTAGTTATCACAAAAATATCTATCAAACATACAAAAACCCTAAAATTTAAACAACTGGGCCGGAGCTTAGCCAGAGTTGTATTTAAGAGCCCTTCGCAGCCTGCCGCCCCATTTTAAGGCAAGGCAATGTTATTTCAAAGTAAGGCAATGTCTCATAATGCCCCCCCCCCCCCCTTCCCTCCTAGCTACGGTCCTAATATACAAGCAATGTTTTCCTATCGAAATTCGAGCTCGATCGCGATTCAACAACCATTACGAAACAAAAGAAGGTTTAGAAGCCAACTTTGATGCAGCACTGCGAGTGCTATTCGCATCTCTTTCTTGGCTATGCGAGCTGCATACGAAACGCGATAGAAATGGTGCAACTTTTCTTATAACCTTTCTTAAAGATAAATTATATGAGTTTATATTATCTTAAAAACGTGATATGTTTGAAACAAAAGTGCCTTTAGGTTCTATTTTGAAGTTAAAATTTACAGCATTCCGAGCATCGTTAAATTCGGACTTAAAGATAAACAGGTAGAGCATAGCTGATTTTCCGCTGGAACTGGAGTGCCCGTCTGGGGAAGTAACCTTCAATTTACTGAAGAACTGAATTGTTTTTTGAAGAATCCCATAGGAACCCAAAATTTTTAGGGGATGAAAAGTATCGCATGTCTCAATTTCGTTTGTCATAAACTATAATAATGCGTACCAAATTTCATCCAAGTCCGTTGAAAAACATAAAAACTTTCACTTTTATAATATTAAGTAGATAGACTTTCAAAGAATTCATTGATGTTAATGTTATTTAAAGAAAACAATAGGCAATCCTTCCTTTATTTACAATAAAATCAGATTTGGAATGAAGGATTTATCAGCGTAAATTGTAATTTGTATTGGTCCCAAACAATGGACGAATAAATCGGCAACGCACGATCCGTTTCTTATCTCGTAAAATATGGGACAAAACTTATTTTTGCGGCGGCTTATCAAATGTATCGAAATGTCCGACAGACACACTCTAATATCAGATGATATTTTGTTTAACGATTTCCCAAAAAGATTGGAATCAAATCGCGGTATTTATGCTACGGTTTCAAATTTAGCAAAAAAGTTATCCAAATTTCATCTTCTGCTGGGAAGTTGTAACTAAGCGGGTGGTTTAATTAAGAAAGTTTTAATATACAAACCGCAGATTTCCCTTTTAAATTAAAAACCCTATCGATAACGGACTGTCGATGTTACTGTCAGCGCGGAAACCCTGAAACGTGACTTAAGTAAAATTTAACAATACTTTGTATCAAGTATTCTGGAATTTAATTTCATTTGAATTTCCAAAGATTCAACAAATTGTTCCCTTTGCTCTTTAACTAAAGCTAAACTATTTATTTTTATCACGTTTTTAATCTGTTTGCTCCTAACGAATGATGAGGAAAATGCCGGTTTTAGTAATATTATCTTTCTTTCATCATAAATGTTAAAATGTGAAGTGCGTTTTGTTATTTGACACTGTTCCGCTAAAATTTAATTCCTCAAAGTATCGGCTAAATTAATTGTAAATTGTCGATAGATACAATATAATAGTCCGCTTAATTAACTTATTCCCAATATTCGAACCGGATATTTCGAAGTATTCTTCGAAATCTGTGTAGGTAGGTACTGGTACCTCTTCAAGTTCCCCGATCCGTGGAATGCAACCCCTTAACCACAAACTAGATCGTAGCATCGCTATCCTGTATCACGATTTGGCCTTACCGCAAGTGAGTGACGTCAAAGGATCTCCATACTTGGCCAATATATGCAATCCCTGAACAACAACACAAACTGGGTCGCTGCGTCGTTATTCTGTATCATGATTATTGGCCTTGACGCATTAGTCATAAGATCAGAGTCCTGGGTTCGATTTATAAAGATACTAGCGACCCGCCCTCGCTTCGCTTCGGTGTAGAGCTGAAGTGTAGACTAAAGTTTTTTTCTCAGACTTGTATTATACACAATGACATTCATCTATGATTCTTCTTATACCTGCATGCAAAGTCTCAGTCCGATCGGTTTAAAATTGACAAAGTTTCATACAAACTTTCATTCCCTATTTTATCCCCTTGGGGGTAGAATTGATCAAAATCCTTTCTTAGCGGATGCCTACGTCATAACATCTACCTGCATGCCAAATTTCAGCCCGATCCGTCCAGTGGTTCGGGCTGTGCGTTGATAGATCACTATGTCAGTCAGTCACCTTTGAGTTTATATAGAAGATGCAAAGTATTGAACCTATGCTTCAAGAGTGGTACACGACTGTACTATTAGGGTCGAAAATATTTTCAAAACCCTCTTTACCACATATCTTAGAATTATTAGAATTACTAAAAATATATTATCAAAATTTTAGTTTACCCTAATGGTAAAAACAAGTCTTAAAAAGTCGACGAGTCGAGTCGAATAAGTTAATGAATTACTGTAAATGACAAGACCGCGGTATATACTGTCTTATAATCCTAACAAGTTAAAAGTGTGAAATAAAAAAGTTAAATTTGAAAAATCAAAAAAAATACTGTTTAGCAATTGCTACGAAGTAATTACTTCAAATAAAAACTTAAACGAAAAAAACAGGTTCAGTAGTCTTTAATTAATCCTGTTAAGTAAGAAACAAAGTGACTTTAATAGTTGGGACCCATTATTAAAAAAAAAGATCTATTCTTGAACATCTAATGGGTCCCGTATTGTAATTATTACATTTGCTTTCAAGAGCTGGTTATAATTTGAGCAGATCCCTATCGAATTATGAAGTGGCATCTACAGCTGGTTCGATAGCATCACGCACATAAACAAAGATAGATAATGAAGCACGAATGAATACGAAAATTCATGATACTAAGAAACATTATATTCGAAATTGAATTCCAAAACCGGTGGCTCATATAATTTCACTTGCCGCCCAAAATTTAACGAATCCTTCAGAAGGCAAGCATCAAGTCCGTAATGAATGCGACGTTTTGAACAAAATGGCGGAATGCCTTGCCCCTAAACCCTGGGAGTTGATGGCCGGCCTCTTGCCATTACGTGTAAGCACTGGGGCTTTTATTTGTATCTTCGTATATTCCGCTGAAATTAAAGATGACAGCCTTCCGACATCTCGACCATCTGAGTCAGAAATAAGTCTATCATTTAAAATGTCGATTTATAAAATACTAGTGAGTAATAGTTCGTCGGTTGGGAAAATTGGAAATTGGAAAAGGGGGGTAAAATTTACAAAGTTTTACCCCCCTTTACACCATGGGCGATTTCTGAGATAAAAACTATCCTATGTACTTTTCTGGGGCTGAAACTATCTCAATACGAAATTTCATCTAAATGGGTTCAGTAGTTAAAGTGTGAAGAGAGGAGACAGGCGGACACCCTCACGCATTTATAATAATTTAATGGATCTGTTTTGTAACAAAATGACAAAAAAAAGTTGTCTGATTAGAAATTTTTATAATAAAAATGTTTAATTAATTACGGTAAAAGCTCTCTTTTTATTCATTTTATAAAATGGCAACGTTGTTAGTTGTTTCGCTTACAGTCATAAAATTATATTATATAAAATAACATGTATTATGAAATAATGCTGTATCTTTCACTGGTCACTTTTGGTAATTCTCAATACATTTCTCCGCAGTTAAAAGTACATGTCAAAACATTAAAAACCAACTTCTTAAACGATTTTGCTCTGTTTTTTTACCGCTAACACCCCAAGACAAGACAGACAGTTAAGAACGTTAAGATTTGAACTTAAGAGATTCCGTAAAAATGCATAAAGCGGTCAATTTCTGTTTTTCTTTCAGACTAAAGAACCATTTAGTTCGACGACATGATACAGGTAGTCCGTATTCGAACTACATGCTAACTCTTAGTGCACTTTATAGGTCACGTAGCGACCGCCCGCGACTTCCCACAGAAACCAATTTTTTTCCGGGTTGAAAAGTATCCTGTGTCTTAATTCAGTTCATAATAAAGCTTATGTATCAAATTTCATCCAAATCCATTCAGTAGTTTTGCGTGATTGAATTACAAACACACGTTTAATAAAACAGCAACTCGAAGTAATGTAGCCGCGCCTTCTGATTTCCTGGGGATGGGAGCTCTTCCGGAAACCTCTATACCACTTTTAGTAAATATTTCCTGTATCATGGATTCCCAAAAACACGACTTTTCAAGGTTCTGTAGACCTGACATGGAACCCCTATAGTGTCCTCATGTCCGTCTGTCTGTCCGTCCGAGGTTTTGCTTGGAAACTGATGTCACTAAAGAGCTGTAATTTTTATTATTATTGTTATGCATTAGGTTCGCTTTTTATATGAAAAATCAAAACGTTTTTTAATAAAGTTTATTTACATTTATCTTGCTTTAATCTCATTAGTTGTTCGCAGTAGAGTTCAGAATCGATGGTCTGGCCTGGCGGTAACAGCTCATAATGAATAATGCCCTTTCAATCCCGCTGTACACACAGCATCACCTTGTTGCGAGTTAACCCAGGTTCTGCCAGAGTCTGTGAGGCCTGACCGGCCTTTGACCACGACCTTTTCGCACGTTCTTATCATACGTCATCAACATTTCATCACCAATTGTCAGCTTCTTCAAAAATAGTTCGGTTTCATTCATCATCATCATCAGCCTATTAATGTCCCCACTGCTGGGGCACAGGCCTTCCCTATGGATGGAATAGGGAGATTGGGCCATGACCCACCACGCGGGCCCAGTGCGGATTGGTAGGTGCTATCGACTGCAGATGCAGCCGGGACCAACGGCTTAACGTGCCTTCTGAAGCACGGAGGAGCTCGAGATAGTAATTTTTGGTCACCCATCCAATGACCGCCCACTGCGAAAGTTGCTTAAGTTCAACGATAGCCGAACGCGATAACCACTTCCGCAATCGAGCTCCTCAATTAGCTCCATAAGTCGTAATAAATAATAACAATAGATTACACGGTTCATTAGGTTTCTTTCAGTGAGCTCTTGTGGCACCAAAATATCGAGCTTTTTTGTGTACCCAGCTTTTTTCAAATGCGCCAAAACTGTTTTGTGGTCAATTCCCAGTTCACCAGCTACGTCGTAATCATACCAACAAAATAGTAGAATAAAATGAAAAATATTTTATGCATTGTCTATACCATCGTGTGGAGTACAACTTATGTATAAGCAAATTTCTTAATGAATAAAAATTCCTTGTAAAACAATTTCACGCGCCAAACCTTGCATTGAAAAACAAAATCAATCAATCAAAAGTTTTTTTTTTATATGTACAGAGTATAAAAAAAACAACCGACTTGAGAATCTTCTTTTTTAAAATGGTTATGAACATAGTAGCTCCCACTGTATGTATACGCTACTAATACATAGAAAGTCATTGGTTAATACGCTTAAATCTTTTAAACTATGCAATAGATATTAATTGAGTTTTCAATATACAGCCCACGAGCATTTATACCTATTCTAAATCGAAATGTCACGACGGCGCGGGTCACTAGTAAAATATAAAACGAACTAATCAGTTCGGGTTGTAATTTTCACAATATTTTTTCCCCTATTTACTTTACTAACATGTTATGCCAGTTCTCAAGGGAAAATAGGAGGTGCTAAATAAAATAGATTTGACGCTTAAGGACCAGTTATTCATTGGTATTTTGCTAGTTATGACGTTTTCTGGATTGGACCACTTCTTGTCAAGCCTAGTTCTTGTATGCCTATTACTGTTTTTGACCACTACTTTTATTACGGTATGCAAAAGTACACAACTTTTTTTTTACAATAAAACGAAACTCCAAGCAGCCTATTAAAAATTAAAATTCGTTCATAAATCGTTTATTTGTGACTACACCGTGTTCCGCAAAATTCAGAATATCCTTGTGAACGAGTAAATCGACAAGAAGTAACCCTTTCGATAAAAACTACTCCAATACTCGTAATAAAAGTAACTCTAAAACCGGGTCTTCACCGCGTGTTTTGCCCTACACAAACAACAAAACATATCAACAACAAAAAAATGGTCTCCCCTAATGCACGCCACTGTTCCCGATTTTGTGCTACTCTCATACAGCCCACTCCAGCCAGCCTACGAATATCATCATCCCATCTTGTCTCAGGGCGTCCTACACTACATTTACTTTTTAACATACCTAGACAATTTTTTATCCATTTGTACACTGTACTGAAATTAGACGAGAAACGAAATGGTTGAATTCAGTAACATTCACATCACGAGTTAGTCTTAAGCAGAAGTGGTCAAAACCAGAAATGGGCGTATACGGAGGCATTCATTTCAAGAAATGAACACTAAACATTAAACCTTATTTAAAATTGGATTTTGAATTTTTATGCACTGCCATGATATCGGCATCTTAATATGGTAAGGTTTGTTGACATTAAGATATCTAAATGATAACAATCTTTAATTTTGCCAAAAAGTGAAATTTTTTTTAAGGTACTACAGTACATAGTTTTTTAACTTCTAAAGTAATAATAAAAACATTCTTAGGCATAAGGGTTTTTTGGCATAGTCACACTGAACCCTAGCTATATTATAAATGCGAATAAACTCACATCTGCGTTCAAACGTCTTTGTTTAACAGGATTTAACTGAAAGCTTGTTTTTAAAAATGCAACCGCGTTAACACAACTTTCCCATTACTCAAATTCAAAGCCAAATGAATTTTCGCTAAGCCAGCCAAATTGCTAATTATAACAAGAAGATACAATCCAGATTTAAGCTAGCCGTTTGTTATTGCAAATGGCGGACATTACGACACTTTTAATGTGCAATTAAATATGAATAAACAAGCAGTTGGGAGTTAAGAGTGGATGCTGTGTAGAGAAAAAGACAATGAATAAGAATTGAAGAACACCATTATAATATCTTTTACAGCCACATTAAAGTTCGTAGTTAAGGCAAAGATTTTTTAAACGATCATTTAAACTTGCTGGAATTATATTCTACTTAAGTACTGTCATGTGAGAAGCTCGATAGCGCGGGTAGTTAGCGCATTCGGCTGCGATTGCTGAACTTAAGCAACTCTCGCAGTGGTCGGTCATTGGATGGGTGACCAAAAATCTTCTATCTCGAATACCTACGTGCTTTGGAAGGCACATTAAGCCGTTGGTCCCGGCTAAATCTACATTCGTTAGCACCCACCAACCTGCACTGGACCCGCGTGGTGGGTCGTGGCGCAATCTCTCTATTCCATCCATAGGGAAGGTCTGTGCCCCAGCAGTGGGGACATTAATACGCTGATGATGATGATGACTGGCATGTGTTAAAAAGGAGCTCCAGTCCCAACAGTGCAAAATCAATACCAGTATTTTTGTAAAATTTGAATAAATGTAAAAAGTTGGAATATCCGCAATCAATGGCAAACCTATTAAAATTGCTTGGTTTTTTTGTAATGCGCAATATATTTTTTTATAGTTTTGCCTGAAATGATATAGGGTTCATTTATTTTTCAAGTTCATTTATCAAATCAAACAAACAAAAGATACACCGCTATCATAATCCAGTTTAACCAGTCTCAAAATATAATTATGTATAATTAAAGAAAATATTACTAGGAACTACTGCTACTACAGAAAGAAGAATTCGACACGGCCATCAGGGCCGCGGGAGTATAATGATCAGTGCATCGCCCGGATAGCGAAGGGCGCAGGTTCGAGTCCCGTCTGCTGCCTGGTCCGCGTGGTTTTTTTCTAATAATATTTTCTTCAGACTTAAGCACCGAGCGGTAAAACACCGGATGTAAAACAACCCTAAAAAAGAAAAATTATAATTATGTATAATTCATTAAAGCACTCTTGAAAAGTAATAATGAAATAAGAAATTCATTTAGGGCTGATTCACACCGTGATGGCAAGCGGCCGGCAGCAACGCAGCGAGCACTTTCATACTGAAAGCAGGATGCAATTATTGTAAGCTTGAAAAGTTAAAAAAGTCACGTGGCCGCGCCAGTTACTGCCCGCTCGCGACACCACGGAACATTTTAAAGTGTTCCTGGTCTTTCGCATTTAGATAAAGTTTGAAATTACTTTTCACTGTTTTCAGTGTGGAAGTGCTCCCTGCGCCGCTGCCGGCGGATTACATTACGGTGTGAATTGGTTCTGACTTACCTGGGACGCATGCTTGCTACCTACAATGTGAGAATAGCACCCTCATACTGTTTGATAGTGTTGGAATAATTAGCATTCGCAATAATAATTAATTGCTAATGCACGAAAACTTTATTTATTTATTGACGTTTCGTAGCCTTTACAGGCTACGTCGTCAGAATAAAACTTTTATTTAATTTGTCGAGCTACCTTCGAAACAGTTTTATTGAGCGTTTGGTTATTTCGGTTAAATTAAATTAACCCGTAAAAACTAGTTTTATTTAATGAGTGATGTGCGTGAAAACCTAAGAAACAAATAATTGCTAATGGTCGAATTATTTAATTAATCGTAGATGCTCAAATAAATTATTGCTAATTTTGGCATCGCTCCCAGTAATCGTCTGCTTTCGCACCCTGCGCTGCTATCATGCGAAAAATACGAGACCATGCTGGTTAGCACCGCGGCACTAACTGACTGTCGTGCGTGCTATGTGCTTATACTTATGTCATTCGATGCGAATTAATATGACTCGACTCGACCCGATAGTTCACGAATGAATAAGAACGAATGAGAAGAGAATCACCAATGCAATTACTTAAAAAATAAAATGAAATGCTTATGTTTAGGGTCCATTATTCTATAGTTTCTTTAATTAATGAATGTTTAAAACTTTTAGCGCAGGTCGTAGGTTATAAGTTCAGTCAGGCTAATAATTTACACACATCAAAAGTGTCTAGGGATCAACATATATTTTTGCAATAACTTTTCTCCTGATTGATATTAATTAAAATTTTCTTTAAGGATTCATCAAATAAAGTGTTTTCGTTTGTCACAGTAACGATAAACCAAGTCACCTTTGCATTAATAAAGAAATTTGCCATTTTCCTAATAAAGGGATTTTTGACATTTGAACCACTAACACAAAAGTTCGAAAAAAAGACTGAAATAACAGTTTTCTCTAAAATTTTATTAAGTAACTTAAACAATTAATAATCCGTATTTCTACCGCGAACACTAACAACACAAGAACATCGGTTTGGCATACTCAAAATGAGTTCATCCAAATCACGCTGTGGAATGGCCGCCCATGTTCGTTGCAACAACAAAAAAAGGTCTTCTTGCGACTGGATACCCTCCATATTCGGCAGAGCTCTTCTCTGTAGCATATCCCATGCATGCTCAATCGGGTTCAAGTCTGGCGACTGAGCAGGCCAGGGCAGGACATTGATGTTAGCTGCGGCGAGAGTCTGTCTTACAACTCTTGCGGTGTGCGGTCGTGCATTATCATGCATTAACTGAAATAAGGGACCGATTTGCACTTGTAGAGGAACGATGACGTCTGATACAATCGTCTCAGCATAAATTTGAGCGTTGAGGTTGCCTCTGATCCAAATCAACTCAGTTCTTCCGCCGATCCAAATACCCGCCCATACCATGATGGTTCCACCACTATAAGGATGGACTTCCTGGCAGGATTTTAATCGCTGTTGGCGTCCAGGGGTTCTCCAGTGTCGTATACGTCTTGTATCCGGTCTCATACCAAAACGAGACTCATCAGAAAAGCACACGAAACGCCATTGTTCTTCTGCCCAATTTCTGTGTTCAAGAGCCCATTGATATCGAATCCTACGATTGTGCATTGCTATAGGTGGTACCCGTAGCGGTCTTCGGGAATGAAGGTTCACTTCATGCAAGCGGTTTCTGACTGTTTGGTCGCTAATTAAGTTCCCTGAAGAGTGATGAAGCCTCACGGCTAACATCATGGCGGTTATTGTTGGAGCTCTTCGAGTTAAGATTTGAATGTATCGGTCTTGTCTCCGTGTGGTGCAGCCAGTGGTTCTCAAACTTTTTAAATGACGGAACCCTTTTGGGAAGCAAAATACTTGATGGAACCCTACAATAAAACAATTATTTTTATAAGTGTATTCTATATTAATCAGCATAATAAAAGTACAATGTATCCGTTACTAATTATTATTTACTTCACCACTTGGTAAGGACAATAATAGAAAACATTAAAAAAGAAAAAATCTAACTAGTGGGAGGTATGAAACTGTTTTTTATTTTTCATCAATTGCTTGATATCAGGTTTGATGGAAGAAAGTTGGAGTCTCATATCAGCTTCGGCGTCCAGTCTATTGCGATATTTTGTTTTCGTGGCTGCGTAGGTAGAGAATCCTGTTTCGCACAAATATGTAGTTGGGAACGGGAGAAGAATATCCAGAGCCATTTGGCCAAGCATTGCATATTCATCTTGGATTCTGCACCAAAAATCATTAAGAGGCGTCGTTTTGAACAATGACTCCATACTTGTGTCTGATGACATTTCTAAAAGAGATTCATATATCTCATTTGACATGTTTTCAGGCTTTTCCAAGTTGGGTAAAAAAGGATTATGAATCCAGGAGTTCACTTTAATTTTTGTATTGTGTTCTTCGGGAAAATACTTTTCAAAAGATGCGCGCATCGAACTGAGATATTGGACCAATTCTTCAAACACATTATCTTCAAACATTTCTGAGTCGTTTTCGCTAACAAACTCAGTGAGTAACGTAAAACTTTCTATTTCTTTCTTACCAATGCAAATGATCCAAAAATCTAATTTTCTTTTAAAAGTAGTTATTTTATTATAGGCCTGAAACACTGTTGTCTGTTTACCTTGCAATGATAAATTTAATTCGTTAAGTTTTTGAAAGATATCCGCCATAAAAGACAATCGGAACAACCAAGTTTTATCATACAAACGGTCCTTCAAATTAAAAGAAGTATCTGCTGAAAGAAACATTTGTAACTCGGCTCTAAGTTCAAATAGCCTTGTTAAAGTTTTTCCCCGAGACAGCCATCGCACTTCTGTATGGAGCAGCAGTGTTTTATGTTTGCTGCCATAATCTTCACACAATAATGAGAACAATCGGGATTGTAGTGGTCGTGATTTGATAAAATTAATTATTTTTACCGCTTCATCCATAACTAATTTTAGATTAGACGGCATTTGCTTCATCGCAAGTGCTTGTCTATGCAGAATACAATGACTGGAACTACAATTAGGCGCTTTATTTTTCATTCGTGACACTGCTCCTGCTGTTTTACCTGTCATCGCCTTGGCCCCATCTGTACAAATGTCAATGCAATTGTTCCAACTGAGATTATGTTCTTCAAAAAATATATTTATTTTATTAAAAATTTCTTCCCCGGTAGTGTTTGTAAGCAGCGATGAACACATAAGCATGTCTTCTTCAAAAGAACTTTTATATGGATATCTCACAATAACCAGCAGGATAGCCAAACCAGCGACATCAGTCGACTCGTCCATTTGCAAAGCGAATCGTGTATTTTGTAGACGTGTAACTAGTTCTTGTTTGACGTAGCTTGCCAGATCATGGATTCGTCGTGAAACAGTATCGTTTGATAGCGGAACAGTAGAAAGATGCTTTGCAGATTTTTCATCAAGCATACATTTTGTTATGTCTAATACACATGGTTTTATTAATTTCTCAGCGATAGTGTGCGCTTCACCTGCTTGTGCAATGCGATAGCTAACTAAGTATGATGCCTCCGTGGCCTTTTCGTTGGTAGTTTGTGTTACATGCATCATATTTTTTTGACTTTCTAATAACTGATCTTTTTTGCGAACAAAAAATTCTTTATTCTTGTCTTTAGTCTCGGGGTGTACGGTTTCTAAATGTCGACGCAATTTGGCAGGTGCCATGGAACTATTAGGAAGCAGTTTACTACAGAGCATGCAGAGAGGTGAGCCGTTGGAATCAACAAATCCGAAACTGATATAAGATTCATCATACTTCCTTTTTTTCGTCTTTGAAACCGTCGAGCTTGACGTCGTGGCACTCGTGGCATCATCTTCTGGATCGGTGATTGCTAAATTCTCCGCGCGCATTGCTTTTGAACATTCAGCGTCATTAGAAGATGTTGTTGGAACACGTTTAACACCTTTAAGCCAACGTTCCATTCTTCTTTATTTATAATGTTACAAGTCAGGATAGTGGGGTTTAAATAATGCACAATCGTTACTGCGTATAAGAGACTAAATTTAGAACCTACAGGGAAGAAATGTATAAAACTGAGACAACAGAATACAGCAGGCAGTAAAACAATGAACACCAGTTTCTCGCTAGCGAGCTTGTAAGTAGGTAGTAACTTATCGCTCCGAACGCTAATCATCAACTGACGACGCCAACGCGCGATCGCCGCTTTTATACTTAGTCCTAGACTCGATCTCAAATATTCTCGAAAATACTCGAGTCGGCACCTTTGATAAACAAAAAGCAAAAATAAAAACAGAAATTTAAAAATAGCGTTGTAAACAATATCGACTTTATCCTTTGAAGTTAGAGACGAAAGTCGCTAGTTGACAACTATAGCGTCTAATTCAGAGGCGGCTTTTATCAAAGAGACTGAGCGCTTACAAGTATACCTACCCGCTCGTTTTAAGTTTGCCGCTGGCGATAGGTATGAGTGTATGACGTTCGAAATTTTTTATTTAATTGTAACAATAAAAATTGTGTACGTTAGATATTTGGGTAAAACTATGACACATTATAAGTTTTGTTGTCACGTGGGGGAGGGTACGCGCATTCCACAGACCGGCAAACTTAGAGCGAACGCGTTGTACAAGTATAAAATTGTTGAGACCAAACTTATGAGATATTGTACCAGCTAATGTAACACAAGCTTATACAAATACAAATAAATAAATAAATAACATTCATAGCGTTTTGTCTCCGCGCGGCCGCGGAGTCCGCACAGCCGCGGAGCGACCAGAGAGAGGTGTTTTGATTTTTTTATTTCTAAATTCTTGCGGAACCCCGACAGAGGTATCACGGAACCCTAGGGTTCCGCGGAACACACTTAGAGTATAGCTGGGTGCAGCGATACCGTCCTCCATGGCGCTCAGCCACGGTACCAGTGCTTCGGTATCGTGTCCAAAGTCGACTGATAACACTCTGACTTGTATTCAGAGCTAAAGCCACAGTACGTTGCCGGGAACCAGCTTCTATCATTCCCACGGCTCTGAGCATTTCTTCCCTGCTTAAATGACGTCGCCGCTCCATAATAACGTTGGTTTTAATCAGTTGTAGGGAAACAGTAGCAATAATAATGTCTTCAATGCGTTGTATGTTTTTATAGGGAAAATATTGACAGCTGATTTTCATCTTTTACTCGAATTTGATTCACAGTTCCTGATTCAAATTATGAAATGCACCAAAAAGGATCCATATAAATTTATAAAATCATAAATTTATTACAAAGCCACATCTCAATCTCAAGAAATCCGCATAAAAATGCTTGATCCCTAGACACTTTTGATGTGTGTAGTTACGTTGACATCGATCATCTGATTGGTATTTTGGTGTGGACCGCAAAATGCAAAATATAAGAAAAAATATAATATGTTATGTTGGCGTACTGAAGAAAAATTAGCATTTCACAAATCACAGCTGTTTTTAAACATATAGCATAGCAATAGCACATAGCATGCTAAGACATGAAAATTAGCATGCTAACGAAATTAATGAAAAATAGCATTAATTGCCATTACAACTGTTAGAGAGAATCTGAAAACATAAAATATTTAGTACTGTAATTGTTCATAACCGAGCCTATCCGCATAATAAGCGATCCGCCATACGCCAATGCGTTGCCACGCGGCCCGCCTGTGGTATACGATAATTCATATAAAATGTACGAAAATGATATATGGATATATTTGTTATGCGATGCGTTGCTGTGCGACCCGCCGTAGTATGCGTGAGCCTTTAATAGTACACTTATATTAAAAGCTTGTTTTCTCAAATCAAAATTGAAACATCGGAATTAAGCATTTTTAATAAAGGTTTTAGTATGACCAAACCCACTTCTAGCACAGCAGTTGGACTATAATTACATTTTTCAAAGCACTAAAAACCTTTATACAAATATTATTCACAAATTATAAAAAAAATAATTAAATCATAAATAGTTTAACTTGGCCTCTTGTGACGTTTTGATAAATTGCGTAATCGAGGGTCGTGTATTTTGAAGGGGTAAAATAATCTAGAAGTTTGCAAGATCGCACGCCACCCATATTGTATATTGTATAAGGACTGCTTCACATTTATCCGTGTTATTTCTTATAAAGCGACACTTGTAATAAACATCCAAAATAATGGTTCATTTATAAAGTCTCCAATTTTAAAATTTTATTAAAGTGGTTACCTACACGTAATTAATTTTAAATATTCTCAAACAAATCTGTAAAAATTTAAATAATAATTATTATTGTCTTTTCATATTATTGTTATATTGTAATTATTACTAAATGTCATAGGTACTTAATCAATATATTTACTATGAAATCTCTGTTTTATATCCCTAGATCAAAAATGTTACTAGTCCTATAACATGACGAATGCGTCTGACATAATTATTGTACGGCACTAACATACTTATTAAAAACTAGCAAACCCGGCGAACTCCGTTTCGCCATCAGATGGCTTCGTTTTATGTAACATTTCGTTTGGTGATTAAAAGAAGATTTTCTTTTTAATTTTTCCTGAGTTTTCTTTGCTATAAACCTCACGGAACCCGAGACCTTTCCAA
This sequence comes from Chilo suppressalis, assembly GCA_902850365.2. Classification (NCBI taxonomy): domain Eukaryota; kingdom Metazoa; phylum Arthropoda; class Insecta; order Lepidoptera; family Crambidae; genus Chilo; species Chilo suppressalis. The sequence goes on along the minus strand of OU963901.1, from coordinate 24,154,497 downwards.
CGAATGCAAAACCGTGGAAATCGGTACGTGCGTTCTGGAGTTATAGCGTCAGGAAGGAAAACCCGACTTATTTTTATATAGTAGATAATAATACAACTACTAATATTTTACGTCTGACAAAATATAACCTCATTTGTTCACTTTATATAGTCCGGTCAATTTAGACATTCAAATGTGCATCAAATTTCATCAAGCTGATAGTGACTACAATTATACTCCTCATCGTTCCGGTACATGGAAAAAAAATTCTCGAGGTCAAATGTCAAAATGGTAAGGTTTATCGTAAAATTGTCATAGAAAAAATATAGATGATAAAATGATCTAGACAAAGGTATTAATATTTTTTCCCTAAGAGCCACCGTTTCTGAGATATAAAGATTTTCATAATATGCACAAGTATGCCACGTGTATACATCTCTGTAGCTGTATATATTTAGGTATAACTATAAGAATAATGTGCTGAAGCTTTTAAAAAAAATAATTCAACTCCACAAGTATGCATGTTTTGTTAAAAACAGTCGAAATAAAAAAACAACTTCAATTAGTAACCTCAGTTGCTGCTCATCAACATCCTTTTCAGATATGTATATTACCAAGTTCAAGTGTAGCTTGATTATCAGCTAGACCCAAAAAACTGGGGTTTGAAGTTGTTCGACAATTTCGGTTTGAACCAATTCAGACTTTAATCCTACCTGCGCCGGAAAAACTGCTAAACCCAACTTTTTCCAACTGTAAAAAGAGGTGCAGTGTGTATAAGTGTGGTTGCAAAAAAGTTGGATAGTTTTGTTCTCTGGCATGTACGAATTGTCAAGGCCAGTCGTGTTATAATGTGAAGTCACCAACAGTAGAGGATTCGTTTGTTACTAACGATGAGACATGCGATACTTCGCTACTGACGCAATGTACTTACACCCAGGATGTAGAAGAAGAAGATCAAGAAGAAAAACAACAAGAAGAAGTAATGGAAGATAATGAATTGGACGAATAACTTTTTCTACTGTTTTTAAATTTCCGTCACTTTTATCAATTCCAACCCATGCTTATGTTTGTTAATTTATGATGCAATAGTTTTCAATTAAACTGAATTACAACAGACTTGTGGAATAGGCCATAAGTGTAAGCAGAGTCCAGTCACGAAGATAGATGATGCAGCAGAAAGTGTGCCGCTCCAGCCATCCTTATCTTGCTAGCTTAAATCCAATCCGCTACCCCACGGAGTCCGGGAGCCAAGCGCCTAATGGGATTGCTATAACTATCGCTAACAATTCCGACTCCATTTTGTTATTTCTGACCGCCTAAGGTTTTCAAATACATTGCGCTCTTTTTTTTCTTTTGCATTGGTAATAACAATATTCATCAAATGAGCATCAGTTTGGTAGTCAGAAATAACAAAATGAAATCGTAAGCGGCAGAGATGACTATTGGCCTCTTGGAACCCTATTCACCAGTAGAAACACAACACCAATAAAATGTAGTGTTATTTTACTGTCTTCTGTATGGTGGTGTGTGAGGTAGCTTATAACAAACTTATCAACTACTAAAGAACCGAAATATTAATTCTGTGTCACCATACTTAAAACATTTGAACAGCAAGACCCGATAGCTATAGTACGGTCGCCGAGAAAAAAGAATTTCGTACAATGACCCCACGCTACCCATCCTTATCGCTCGAGCGCAATTATGTTGCTGCCACGCTCCCACACGCACCGTGTGTAGTACTGTATGCAATCGTGACAGCAACATAATTGCGCGCGAGTTACGAAATTCTTTCTGCTCGGCGACCGTACTTTATACAATTGCAAAATTGCCGATCCGATCTAATGTGGAGAAGCCCTAATAGTCGACCCCATTTTGTTTTATGTCCCACTCGCATCCTAAATCACTCCTGTTAATGTTCAGTTTGACGCATTATGTATTTAACACACGGTCCGTTTATTCGGGCCTGTGGTTTACCCGATTATGTTTAAGCAGAAAAAGAACAAACGTTGATTTTATTTACGTTTCTAATTTATACGTTACGTTCAAAGTCAATATATGTAGGGGAATTGAGGTGACATCTGAGTGTATTCTCAAATAACGGCGTACTTTATTATTATAGAAAGTTTTTATAATATCGAACATCTAATTAGAAATGCCACCTGTTGTTCATCATCATCATCATCACCCTATAAATGTCCCCACTATGTCCTAGACACAGGCCTTCCCTATACATAAATAGGGATTTTGGGCCATTACCCACCACGTGACCCAGTGTGGATTGGTCGATGCTAACGACTGCAGATGCAGCCAAGACCAACTTATTGTGCCTTCCGAAACACGGAGGAGCTCGAGATAGTAAGATTTTGGTCACCCATCCAATGAAGGAGGACTGCGAAAATTCCTGAACTTCAACGATCGCAGCCGAACGCGCTAACCACTTGCGCCATGGAGCTTCTGTTGCAACCTATTGTTAATTATTGCTATTTCTTTACTTCGCTTACATGTTCATTTCAGTGTTACACAAAACAGGTGCCGTTATAAGTACGTAATTAAAATAGGTTTTGCATTTCCACATTTTTCTCGTATACTGCGTGACGGCAAAGGTCACGTCTTCTGCACCACTCATTAGTAATTAACATTTTAATTGGAGCTCGGAACGAATTCGAGACGCTCATTAAAAATAAAACCTACTTGACAAGAAGTCACTCTGTAAAATTACCTGTGAAAAGAATGATCGCATAAATATTGCGCCGAAATACTTTTTCCCTACTAATTTTGTTTTAAGAGTCCTTTTTGACACTAGTCGATTTTCATTGTTAGAGGTTCTATTACCAATACTCAAGTGCATGAGTGATTATATTGGATTCAGAGTGATCGACACCATTATCCGTTGAAATAACTAAGATCCTAAAAGTTTGCTTGAATAAATTCATGACTCAGATGTCAGATCGCCATCCCTACTGTGTTAGCTACAGTAGGGATGGCGATCTGAGATCGATTACACGAAAAATCGATTTTCGGAGCCAAAAGATCGATTTTATAAATCGATATGCAGTACTGAATCGATATTTTACCCTTAAAAATCAACATTCGATTTTATTTTATTTGTTGGTAAAAACTAAAAAAGTATTTACAATTAATTGAATGTATCCGTATTACGAGAGATCGTTAAATTATAATATCTCTCTTGTTTTTAATAAAATAAATTTATATTACATTAAAAACAAAAACTTGAAAAAAAGATTCTTGAAAGAGAAGATCTTATTCGCCTCAATTTTTTTGTGGATCGATTCATTAGGTCATGATTCGAATCGACTTAAATCAATCTTTTTCGGAAAGAATTGCCATCCCTATAAAACTGTTATACTTTCATAAATTGCGTTCATATTACCTTAGTTGTTGTAATTCACTAGTAATTTTCTCAGGTAACTCAAAATTCATGGTGTATATTCAGATCGAATCTTAATGACAATCCATCGAAATCTAAGGCATCATTGTAATTCCAACATAGAGAACGTCCGACTTGGAAGAATAGCAATTTTTTGCACATTACCTTGATATAGGTATCAAATTAAGGGTTTCTTTAATACGAAAAATAAAATGACCTCACTCTAAATCCAATATAGCGGTCGGTCTCAAATGGTGGACTTGATAAATTTACTTCCAATATCAAGAAGAATACGAAAAAGCTAACACCTTTCATTTACTGGATTATTTTTTTACTTATATTTTATTTAAGAGTTCTTTCGCTTTACAGAACATTTCTAATTTATTACATTTCGTTGCCTCTTTCTTGCCGTCAATTGTATAGAAAAAATAAGCACGAAACAGCGAAACAACAGAAGGACGAAACAAATGTATAGGTACAATGCGTTAGGCGCAGCGCACACCAGGAGAGGCGCGGCGAAGATACTGAGGTGATAACACTTAAAGTTAAACCCTCATCCCTATATCATAAGTTTAAAATTTCATGGCAAACATGAAACAAAACACAAGCGGCACAACGCGCTGCCAAGCGGCACAAAGCGCTGCGAAGCGGCCACGAGAGCTAGGGCCGCAGCGCGCGACTTTCCCGCTCCATAGTTCTAGGCCGCGTTCAAAGTAGCTGCGGGCCACTCCGTGGCACTTTGCCATGCTCGGAGACGCCACACTTAGGCCCGTATTACAGAATGACAACTAGTCTTGATCTTTACTCGAGTACAGTTAGAAAGGGATGTCGCTATGTGCTATATATAGCGACATCCCTTTTTAACTATGCTCAAGATTAGATCAATCACTGAGAATCTTTCTATAATACGGACCTTAGTATCTTCGCCGCGCCTCTCCCGGTGTGCACCGCGCCTTAAGCTTTGCTCTCGCTGTACAAACAGTGGCACAAATCAAATTCGACTTTCACCATAGAAACGGATTATTACCGTGAAATCTAGGGGATTGACGTTATTAGTCGTTGTTCACCTTGATTTTATTCTCCCCAGCTCCTGGAGGTCTCGAAATGTAGTTCGATACTAAGATATATAACAGACTATTGTAATAGGCTTTTTATCAGTTGGTAGTGTGCGAGTTCGAGAACTGAGAGGAATAATCACTTATTTTCAAGTGGAGTCTATAATATGTATAAGACATTTCAGATAAGAGTCTCTCTTTACAAGCTTTTAAATGAAAAAATATCAATATGAAATTTTATGGAGAGCTACTTGGCATAGAAATAATACACGGATATTCATGTGAAATCACATGCAACTATCATTTTAGTACAGTCGGACACTCTCACTCTCATAAACGTACACACATGCACATACAGACACACACGCAAATACAGACTCACACACACACTCATATATACAAACACACACATACATACTTTTTATTTTTAAGTAAATATAATATAATTTAAAGTAAGATAAGGACTGTAATTTTTATTTATGTATAATGGAACACACGTCTCTGTATCTGGAGGTGGGCGCTAATAGCTGTAACACAGTTCTAGAAACTAATATAGCTATTAACGAACCTATTTATACATGTAACCTTAATTAGTTCCAATAAATATATTTTCATTTTCATAGTCTGGAAGTTTTGATAAGTAAGTTGTGAGCCCCTAGTAAAGGTACCTTTAGGTACCGTGAGTAAGTTTCCTGTTTCATAGATTTTTATTAACCGTTTGGGAAATTCTGCAGGTGACGCACCCCGTGTTTTGCTTCGTTTCCTAAACATAATGGAAGAGTCTATTACTATAAACTCCTACTGGTAAGCTACTGGTAACAAAGAAAATAATAACAAGCCCCGTATAATTTTTGAACAATCAATTCTCCATATCAATTTAGCGCCTATTTTGTCCAAAAGTTTGAATTAATTTATGTAAGCGAAAACGTTTTTGATGATAATTTAAATTGTGTAGTTCAGATGAATTGTTAGTCCGATTATAAAGCATGTAGCTATATTTCGTTTCTAATTTGACGGCTAAAACAGGTAGTTTAAAAAAGAATTATACAATTCGGTTCAGTCCTTCGGAAGTTATACATACTTTTCGACGATTCATTTTTATATTAAAATGCGATCGCGTCTGATGGAAAACGTCGATATTGTTTTACAAGCTTTTAGTCATTAAATGCCTATTAGATTTTTCCTTGAAAACTTGCAAATTGAAATGGCTCTCTGAAAGCTTATGCTTGGCAAACAATTATATTCTCATGCAAAAAATATTGAAATGAATGTTCTGCATTGTAATTACAGTAGCTTTTAGTCATTAAATGCCTATTAGATTTTTCCTTTAAAAATCCCAAATTGAAATGGCTCTCTGAAAGCTTATGCTTGGCAAACAATTATATTCTCATGCAAAAAATATTGAAATGAATGTTCTGCATTGTAATTACAGTAGCTTTTAGTCATTAAATGCCTATTAGATTTTTCCTTGAAAACTTGCAAATTGAAATGGCTCTCTGAAAGCTTATGCTTGGCAAACAATTATATTCTCATGCAAAAAATATTGAAATGAATGTTCTGCATTGTAATTACAGTAGCTTTTAGTCATTAAATGCCTATTAGATTTTTCCTTGAAAACTCGCAAATTGAAATGGCTCTCTGAAAGCTTATGCTTGGCAAACAATTATATTATCATGCAAAAAATATTGAAACGAATGTTCTGCACCGTAATTACAGTAGATATACTAAATTTTTTTAGTCACCTTCTGTACACTCATGATTGCACGTGATAATATTCTGATATTGTTCGGTGAAAACGTAGCCTATGAATAATCTAAATTAAAAAAAAAGTGAACACATCTTTAGTTGATATGCTGAGAAAGCACTGTTGCGATTCCCAACTTTACTGACTACTAACTGGGTTGCATGAACGTACTCTAAAACGGTGTTGTATTGTATTTTTTTATGAAACTTCTTGGGATTGTTTGAGTTACGTGTATAGAGTAAGCCTGATTTCCATATTAAAAATATTTTTTCGTTCACTCCAGTAGGCCCCCATTTTCGCTGAAAGTGTGATTCGCCTGTGATACCCCGAGGTTTAGAGCCATGAGGACGTTTGAGAGCTCAAAAGACGCGGAATTTGAAGGGCGTTAAGAAGATGTAAAAAATGTGTTGGAAAAGACAAAACTTTATTGGAAATCGAAAAAAAGTGACTTCTTTCGTCTGAAAAATCGTGTGTTTTCACAGAAAATTTCCGATATCTTGAAAACGGGGCAGAATTTCATGAATATGAAAAAATGACACCTCGGTATTTAACCAAGGAACATTTTAAGTCATTACACTTTTTCCAGTATTGGTGACGGTTGAGGCTGTAGAGGTGCCCTTAGTGTCGCCGCACACGGGCCACCGACCACAACCACCAAACGCCGCCACCGGCATATTTCTTGTAGTTTTCATACATTTTATATGGACTTGCCACACACGGTACGCCAGTGGCCGCCACACGCTACAAATCGTTGTTGCTCGCTTCTTGTGGCCCGCGCCGGCCACTTAATGCGCCGATACAAAACGCCGCCACACGTCATAGGCGCGATTCCCCACCCCTCTCTCCCTTACCTTAGTCGGCCGCTGTCGCGAGCTTCAGCCACTTTAGTAGCCACTTCTAGCTTCTTGTGGCGGCGTTTGTGGCTGTGGCTTGTGGCCCGTGTGCGGCGACACTTAGCCACGAGTTTTGTGCGCGGCGCGAGGTGTGATATCACGCGCAGGCGGCTCGCGTGCGATTACGAGGACGTATAAGAGCTCAAAAGACGCGGAATTCAAAGGAAATCCCTTTCAAGTCGTGTAGAGCACGAGATCTGTAACTTTAGCGGCAGCAACGCTTCGTCATATATTGTAGGTAACCACAATGCCATGTGGAATGTGAATTAAGTGCAGAAGGAGATGAGGGCAGAAAATAAATGTGCCATTCCCTAACCATCCTCACCTTGCCTAACTGGCCTGATCTCAATCATCTACTTAAGAGACCATGAGAACCATAGTGGCCTAACTCATTTTTTAACCGTAGTGGCCTATCTTACTTGCGCCAGTATGGCACCTAAAATTTAGATCATAGACTAAAAACCGTAACAGTATTTATGGGGCCATCTAGTGAATATTCATTGTATCACTTTTAGACTACTCTGGTTCTATCAAGATGATCAATTGGAACTGGAAAAAATCATAAACTCAATATTGTAAATAAAGAGTTAGGCCACTATGGTTCTCATGGCCTCAATAGCTCTGGAACCTTTCCCATCAACAAAAACATAAAACAATAAAAAAAAAATTTTTCATACGAGGCGTTACATATTGTCCCACCCCACCTGACGTTAAGCGTAAGAGTCGCGAAGATAGATGATGCGGAAGAAGCTGTGCCGCTCCGGCCTTCTCCACCTTGCCCGCCTGAACCCAATCCCCTACTCCGAGGAGACCTGGAAAATATATGTTGATATTTTACAGTAGTCTTCTGCAGTGTAGTGTGTAGTTCACATTCACGTGTATAACCCATTAAAATGTAATCATGTTTTATTTTACTTATATTATCTTTAATCGCCCATTTCAGGTCTCAGGTTATGAGGCTTGGACGCTAAACCTTAGAGAGGAGAATAAGTTGCTGGTCGTCGAGAGAAGGATTCTGCGGAAGATCCTGGGGCCGACTCAAAGAGAGGATGGCAGCTAAAGAGTGCGGACGAACATCGAGCTGGAAAATCTAGTGTCCGAGCCCAACATCATAGGAGAAATTAAAGCAGCTAGACTTCGCTGTCTCGGGCAGATCATGTAGAGAGAATGGAAAAGGATAGAGCCGTGAAAAGGGCGTATTTGGGGCGACCGATAGGACGACGGCCCGTTGGACGTCCCAGATACCGCTGAAGCGACGAGGTACAGAGGCGGGCGGGACCTAGCCCAGGATCGCAGAGCATGGCGTCATCTTGTGTCGGAGGCCAAGATCCACTTTGGATCGTTGCGCCGCAGCAGTAAGTAAGTAAGTAATCGCATCCCATCTCATTTAACAGCTCCCTCTTCATATAGTGAATCTCAATAAGGCAGCGCTTATTTAAAACAAACAGATGTTAAAATTATGCTATAGTATTTATTCCTAAAGCCCACTTAGCGTTCTAGTGAATCAGCCCGAATAATTTTGGAAAATTTGTAGCAGTGATACATTCGCCTAGTAATTATAATAACCAGAGAATTCGCTGGTACCGAGGATATGTGTTTATTTATCAGTGTTTGATTAGGACATAGTAAACTGATATCGGCATAATTAAAGTTGGTTCAATATAATATGCTGTCTAAATCTCTTTAAACAAACTATGTCTATCCATGTTTTGAAGTGAATTTTCGGAGTGAGTTTTGAGTATTAGTATACTCAAAACTCACTATGTCGAGTATGTATAAAGGTAGAATTTATTGTAAATTTACAGGAAATAATATTAATAAATCTTTATTTAATATCCCTGGTTCCCCTTATGGTTCCCCGTAAAAAAAATCTATAAAAAAGTTCACGACAGCAAATGTCCACCTGTGAGTGTGACTCACTTTAACCTTTTTCCTGAAATTAGCGCGGGTAAAATCGCAGGGAACCTCTAGTTGTGACATAAATTTAATACGTCTGCTGCCTGGTCCACGTGGATTTTTACTAGCTATATTTTCTATAAATGTAATAGTTAGACATATGGTATCGCGGGCTTTTTTGTAGATATTGGTGTCTTCTAAAAAACTTTAGTGATAGTATCATTTTGCTCTTTTGTCAATAACTTCCGCAGCGTACGCGATTTAAGGTTATTTTTTGGTATTTTTTCACACGTTGGGTTACATTATCGAAGTTTTAATACGGAACCGTCGCTTTGTTAAAAGTACTCTATAGCTCATGTTTATCAGGAATAATGTAGGATTCTAAATGTGAAAGAATTTATCAAATCTTTGCAGCAGTTTCGGAGCCTATTCAATACAAACTAACAAATAATAAAATATTTCCCCTTCATAATATTAGTATAGATTAGTATTTATTACATGTATCTATTAAGTAGACACAATATAATAATCAAGAAAAGCATAAACTTGATTATGAGATTTGTACAAGGCACAACAGCTTTATAGATACAAATTGAATGTTCTTCCAGCAGGCCTGAATTTTTATGGTAAAGCCTTGCTTAGGCCAGACATCTCACGAACATCTGATTTTACTATTGAATTTTGTTGTAATAAAACGAAATATCGAAACCTTCTATGGTATTTTAGTAAATAAAATATTCTTACAATTTAGCAGCGCAGTGCCTTGCAGACCAGAGACCAAAAGAGAGAGAGCGAGAGCATAGATTACATAAACTGAATTTACATTTTGCTTTTTTATAGAACTTACAATTTATAGCATTAGATAGGTACTTCAACAAATTTTACAAACCAATTTAACTGGCTTTAAAAGTCGCACATATGAACGCCATTAATATTTTATCACCTAATCTTGACAGCTCCCTGGGGACCCCAAAACTGATAGTGTCAAAGAATAGACTAATCTCTGTCGGGGCTTGCTTCATGCCCGCACGTCAAACGGGGTCCTTCGCTGGCAATTTAACGGTCCCGTGACATCAAATGCGACCGATTTCGTATAGGTTTTAGGTGTGGGACAAGCAGCCGCTATCCTCTCATAAAACCGCTATTAACAAATATATAACATAACTCTTCGTCAATGAAAATACTCGATATATGATGAATCTTCTTTTATTGTTGATAATATGACCATTAAACATGGCCTTACGAATTAAACTGGTTTCAACGGGTTAGATGACACCGATTTTATTTATTTATTGACGTTTCGCATCTTTAGCAGGAATGCGTCGTCGGAAGACGTCAAGAATCATCAAGAATCAAAGATCAAATATTCCGACGAAACATTCCTGCAAAGAATGCGAAATGTAAAAAATAAAATCAGTGCATCTAACCCGCTGAAACTTGTTTTATCTAATGAGTGATATGCGTGAAAACTTAAGAAAAAAATATGACCGATTTCATTTATTTGTAATATAAAAAAACAAGTCTGTGCGACTTAAATATAAAGGAAAGACGAATGCTGTCGCTGACTTTTTTGTAGGTTATATGAAACTCTACAACTTTAAGCTACTGCGACCCTGATGGCTATGTCGAATTTCCTCTAGCCCTTCTTACGCTGCAAGTCAAATGAATACCTTTACACGTATTAAAAATTTGGAAGAAGAAATATCAAATACAGTTATATATACACACATCAAAAGTGTCTAGGGATCAAGCATTTTTATGCGGATTTCTTGAGATTGAGATGTGGCTTTGTAATAAATTTATGATTTTATAAATTTATATGGATCCTTTTTGGTGCATTTCATAATTTGAATCAGGAACTGTGAATCAAATTCGAGTAAAAGATGAAAATCAGCTGTCAATATTTTCCCTATAAAAACATACAACGCATTGAAGACATTATTAGTGCTACTGTTTCCCTACTACTGATTAAAACCAACGTTATTATGGAGCGGCGACGTCATTTAAGCAGGGAAGAAATGCTCAGAGCCGTGGGAATGATAGAAGCTGGTTCCCGGCAACGTACTGTGGCTCTGAATACAAGTCAGAGTGTTATCAGTCGACTTTGGACACGATACCGAAGCACTGGTACCGTGGCTGAGCGCCATGGAGGACGGTATCGCTGCACCACACGGAGACAAGACCGATACATTCAAATCTTAACTCGAAGAGCTCCAACAATAACCGCCATGATGTTAGCCGTGAGGCTTCATCACTCTTCAGGGAACTTAATTAGCGACCAAACAGTCAGAAACCGCTTGCATGAAGTGAACCTTCATTCCCGAAGACCGCTACGGGTACCACCTATAGCAATGCACAATCGTAGGATTCGATATCAATGGGCTCTTGAACACAGAAATTGGGCAGAAGAACAATGGCGTTTCGTGTGCTTTTCTGATGAGTCTCGTTTTGGTATGAGACCGGATACAAGACGTATACGACACTGGAGAACCCCTGGACGCCAACAGCGATTAAAATCCTGCCAGGAAGTCCATCCTTATAGTGGTGGAACCATCATGGTATGGGCGGGTATTTGGATCGGCGGAAGAACTGAGTTGATTTGGATCAGAGGCAACCTCAACGCTCAAATTTATGCTGAGACGATTGTATCAGACGTCATCGTTCCTCTACAAGTGCAAATCGGTCCCTTATTTCAGTTAATGCATGATAATGCACGACCGCACACCGCAAGAGTTGTAAGACAGACTCTCGCCGCAGCTAACATCAATGTCCTGCCCTGGCCTGCTCAGTCGCCAGACTTGAACCCGATTGAGCATGCATGGGATATGCTACAGAGAAGAGCTCTGCCGAATATGGAGGGTATCCAGTCGCAAGAAGACCTTTTTTTGTTGTTGCAACGAACATGGGCGGCCATTCCACAGCGTGATTTGGATGAACTCATTTTGAGTATGCCAAACCGATGTTCTTGTGTTGTTAGTGTTCGCGGTAGAAATACGGATTATTAATTGTTTAAGTTACTTAATAAAATTTTAGAGAAAACTGTTATTTCAGTCTTTTTTTCGAACTTTTGTGTTAGTGGTTCAAATGTCAAAAATCCCTTTATTAGGAAAATGGCAAATTTCTTTATTAATGCAAAGGTGACTTGGTTTATCGTTACTGTGACAAACGAAAACACTTTATTTGATGAATCCTTAAAGAAAATTTTAATTAATATCAATCAGGAGAAAAGTTATTGCAAAAATATATGTTGATCCCTAGACACTTTTGATGTGTGTATATATTTTAAGCATTTCTGTTAATTCTTCTGAAAATTTCGTATCTATTGATGCTTTTTAAAACAAGTATCTCAGTGGCGTTATAATAAAGCATTAGTGGATTACTAAATATCTCGGTGATTATCACTTCCATCTGTCAAAAGCAGTTACCAAAAAGGCCTGCAGATCTCAGCAACTCCCCAATGGACCAATTTATGGGTAGGTACTAATTGCAGACACCGCCGAAACCTATTAGAGACGGGATTCCGGGCTATTGAAGTGTTGGTTATTCTCTGATGCCAGGCCTATATTAAAGGCGAATTAGCTCTGCAATCAAAGAACAAACTCCTGTAGGTCCTTCAGCACCGCTGTTCATCTTTATAATGTTAGACCTTTCTTCAAATAAAGCATTCATATATTTTACGTCTCTCTGTGATGTGCGTTCAGCACCACCTTGTTACTTAAATGCCATGCAATCAATGAACGAACTCAGGTACTTAAACTTTGGTTATCTAAGACCTTTCTTGAAATTAAGCACTTAGTATATAATTTAACGATGTCTGTATTCTGAGTTCAGCACCGCCTTGTTACCCAAGTTCGTGAATGCAGGTGGTCAGTTTATATCTATTCCAATCACAGCTCTCAAAACTTGGTCCATACTCCGAATTCCCCAGTTGACCCGCGAGGCGGAAACTCGGATCGTTATTGTCAATCGGACGCACGTCTCGGTCGCGTCCATTATTTGCCCGATTCCTGTTTGGTGTACGTTCGCACTTGCCTTTATTGGCTTATGTAGGCATTAATGTGGATCGCACTTCGGCTTTTTATTGGGACTATTTCCTTTTGTTTTCATCTTGTTTGCCAGCTGTGAATTTTATTGGCGAATTTTATATGAATGGCGATATTTAGTCATCGTTATTGAAACATACGCGAGTATTATGGCGCTGTTGGAACGTAGTTTATTAAATATGAAAAATATTATAAAGCAAAAAAGAAACTAAATCATATCAAAATATTTGTTCATAGAAGCCTTCCGTTAAATACTTCTTCAATCAAATGTTCCATAAACTGCAAAAATTAAGTTGTTAACTTACTGATGAACAATATTATTAGCAAGAAAAAATAATAGATGATGTATTAAGGTATATCTCCTATATTTTCATTTATTAAAATATCTAAAATTAATTAACTTTTTAGATACATTTCAATGTATCTGTAAGGATAATACAATAATAGAAGTTTTATCTAGAGATTGACGAATTTGCCCTTAATCAAACTCAGAACTCAAACCTGACCCTGCCATTCAAATGTCCAAAGACCATCCCATTATCCGCCACCTTTCAAAATTTGTTTCAGTAGTTACATCTTAAGGATTCATATCCAATTTGCAAGAGCTTTAATATAAACCTTTGGACAAATCGTAAAATGAATATTTTAATATACCTACCCCCTTTGTTATCAGGCTTATTGTACGCACCCCGTCTCCCGATAAGTTATTCAACTCAATCCAAACTGAGATTAAATATACCTTTCTATTCAAAACTAACCTGTAAGACTGCTATTGAGATTAAGACCTTAATGGTATGTATTTAAAGCGGTCGTGATTGTGCTTCATTGATAGTTTAGAACAAAAAACAGATATATACAGAAGTCATTCTTATGTAATATTGTCGTTGTCAACTTTGGCTTCTGCACAAAAAAATCGTATTTAGTAGTTTGATTTATTGTTGATAATGAAACAGGAAGAATGGAAACAACCAATAATAACGAAAATATTTGAATTTAAAGAGGCTCACCGAAGTGACTGGTGATCAAAAGGCTGGCAGCTATACTGGTCAACGAATGAGCCTTGCCATCCAACGCGGCAATGCTGCCAGCCTATTGGGTACCATTGCTGATGGCGGCGCTGGGGTTGAATTATTTTTTATTTTGTAAAATATTTATTTAACTATTTGTTTCTTAGATTTTCAGGCACATTACTCATTAAATAAAACTAGTTTTATTTATTTAAGTTGGTAATCAGGTTAAGCTTTATAGTTTTTAAGTTCGTGTTATTGAAAAGTTTTAATTTTATTATTATACTAGCGGGCGCCCGCGACTAAATCCGTGTTAACTTTAGTTTTTTGAGAATCCCACAAGAGTCTGAAAATTTTCCGGGATGAAAAGTATTATATGTCTCAATCCAGGTCACAAATTATATGAGTACCAAATTTTATCCAAATCCGTTCATTAGTCTTTGCGTGATTGAGTAACAAACATACCAACTTTCATGTTAATAATATTAGTAGGAAAGAAGGACAAGAAATTACAAAAAAAACTATAATTCACCGTTTAATGTTGAATTTAAACAGCCGGTTACTGAACAATTATAATAACTTTTTTTGCTGCTCCATTTTGCACAAAAGTGTACAGGCGCGTATCTTAAGCGACTGGATCTCGCGCTCGCAATGGCTATGTAGATTGACCTCTGTACCTTTGAGTTGTGTGTTTGGAAAGAGGAGTACCAATCGGTGCGTGACATTGGTCCCTTTGTCCGACCCTCGGTTATCGCTAAGGTTGAGCATTCTGTAAAGTTTGGATTAAGCAAAAAGTTCTATCCATTGTCGGAATAATGAATCACTATACGGATGATAAATCGCTTCAAGCACTGGAAACTTGTTTGTTGGGAGTGAATGACGAATTATGATATGAAAAGAATTAATGGATTGCCGTCTTTTACCGATCTTTGTTTAACATAATTTCTTTTGTGGATATGTATGTGTGTGTGAATTCTCTGAAGCGGCGGGCACGACTTTAGTGAAATTAGTAAAGCATGTTTAAGGAGCGCATCGATGTCTCTGTTTTTGAAGTGAATTTTTTTTAGCACCGTTGTGATTTAAAACTCGATGAAACAAAATTTTTTACTGTATTTGACACAAGGTTTCTGTAATTTTGTAAGTCTGCAAGAGGCAGATAACCGAACGGTAACGGTCTTGGGGTCGGTGGTTCGATCCTGTGCTCGGTTATTTTTTTTTTCTTTTATTAAGATATTATTTATTTTTCCTAACAATTTAAGTGTATAATATTTAATTTTGCCCAGTATTTTACAATACTTGAACAATTAAGTATTAAACGTTTGGTAGGTGCCTAAGTTGTTTATAAATACAGGCTTGGTTTTTATCAACAATCCTTACCTTTCCAATGTTTGCAATTTCTTTAAAGTATATTTTTTTAATAAATATTTCGAAAGGAACCTAAGCTAAGAAAAACACGACAAAATAAAAGCCAAGGGCGGCTGACTTTTACGTGTTCACATCTTTATAGGTTTCACTTCTATCGCATGTGAACAGCACCATGTCCGTTTTTTTTCTAACACACACACCAGTAAGCATAGCACCAAACTAAGCACTGAAATTTAAAGGAAACCGCTTGTAGATGACAACGTGGAAGTTTTATTTTCCACGTTCGACTAGGAATGACTGAAAACATAAAATGCATCATTGTAATAAAAGTTTATAAATAATATCTGATATATTTAATGGGTTTAAAACTGGAAGTAATCTAACTATGGTTATATGGAACTATGTAGTACTTATGGCACATTTTTTTGGCGACCACCGTGGTCGAGTGGTTAGTACGCCGGGTTTAATGGTGTCGCCGACTCGAGAAGTCCCTGGTTCGAATCCCGGTGGGAGCAGATGTTTGAGTGATGAATACGAGCATTTGTACTCGAGTCATGAATGTTTAATATGTATTTCTATAAAAATATACTTATATATGTACAGTATATGTATTCTATCCGTTACCCTAGCATCCCATAACAAAGGCCTTACAGTGCTTACTTTGGGGCTAGGCTAATTGGTGTGAGTGTTGGATATATTTATTTATTATTATTTGACATAATTTCCATAGCTATAAGTGGTGCCGTTGAAATCTTATTGTGGAAGTGATGTTTTTCCATAATATAATGTTCATCAGTAAGATAATATTACTATTTCAGCATGATAAATACATGCTATACTTATCTTGACTTGATAGTAATTATCGTCGGGATTTGAACCCGAGACCTCTGAGTAGGCGACGACACCGTGAAAACCAGCATCTTACAAAGCGCTCGAGCCACGGAGGTCGTCAAATGAGGATGAATGATCATAATAAAATCATTAATTCAGTTTAGGCTGTTACAAGCTCTCATGAATGTCTAGAAGCTACGCCATCGGTTTGTAAATCTACGGCGCGAGACCTTGTACTGAGAAGAATCGGCAAGAAACTCAGCAAGGGCTAAATAAAACTAGTTTTTACGGGTTAATGCGCAAAACTTTATTTATTTATTGACGTTTGGTGACGAATGGTGAGTCACACCATCACCCGAAACAATTAACTGCCGTAGGAAACTCTTTGTTTCAGAGAGCACGGGGTGTCTGTGACAAACAACACCTGGCAGCTGAACTTCAGCATGTCGAGCAAGTACTGAAGGATAATAACCTGAATGTACCACGTCGCCGTCACAGTCGCGCCAAACCTAGCACAGTCGACCGACAACCTGCTATACTACCTTACATGAAAGGAGTCACTGACAAGATTGGGAGGATTCTGAAGCGTGCTTCAATCAATACATACTTCAAGCCGCCAAAGAAGATCAACCAGTTTCTACGACCGGTCAAGTGCAATATACCCTTTCAATTTGCTGGTGTCTACAAACTTGAATGCGACTGTGGGCTCTCCTACATCGGGCAAACAAAGAGGAGTATAGGGACTCGGGTAAAAAAACATATCGCAGATATGAAACATAGGCGCGAAAATAAATCTGCAGTGTGTGAACATGCATTAGGGGGACCAAATCACTACATTAGATTTGATAGACCACAGATCCCTGCAGCTGAGCGGCGGTTCGTTCCTCGAATGACGCGCGAGACTATTGAGATTAAAAAATATCCAAATTTCAATAGGGAAGATGGTTGGTATATACCACCAGCTTGGGAACCTATTATACAGGAGATAAAATCCCAACCCCGAGCACACACTGCAAGACCATCAGATACTATGGAGATAGAAAGCCTCTCTTGAGTTTGTTTCGCCGGTTCTTCTCAGAAAGGTCTCCCAATTTTGGAACCGGTGGTAGTTTACGGTAGTTAGGGTCAAATAAATAAACTCAAAATTACAAAAAAGAATTTTAAATAAAATACTTTATTAAGTAAATTAAATAATAAATTCATACATAGACAAGAAAACTTTAAAAATCGAACAATGAAATAACCGAACGCTCAATAAAAGTCTTTCGAAGGTAGCTCGACAAATTAAATAAAAGTTTGATGCTGACGACGTCAATAAATAAATAAAGTTTCGTGCATTAACCCTTAAAAACTAGTTTTTTTTAATGACTGATGTGCGTAAAAACCTAAGAAACAAATCAGCAAGGGCTGTTTTTTTCTCCCTGTGTTATTTTTTACTGAGTCGTCAAGATGAAAAATGACTTCACAGTTGAATCAAGAAGTCACCTTTCATTACGTAATGTGAAATGCACATTAATTGTTCATCTGCATTTTGATTGTTTTGTCATACAGTATAAATACAAATAGCTTTATTTATATTAGGTGTAACTAGACATTAGACTCATCTCCACTGGCAGCGCCCGTTCACGAGCATAACGCATGAACCAGCCATCGCTTTGCTCAACCATATTTTTAGGAATCGTAACGACTCGCTTCGTCACCACCGAGGAGACGTTTAAGAGAGCATGACTACCCATAACCAGTAACTTAAGAATAAGGTCATATATCTGTAGGACACTACAAACATTTACAAATGCAATGGAGAAATCATGAACATGCCGTTTTGTTATTAAAATGTTCTTATGCAGTCTGATATTCTTCCTTAAGTTGTTAACTTTAAATATATTAAAGGTACTTATCCTACTGCTTTTCATACACGGGCGAAGCTTTAGTTTTTACTTTCTAATGCCAGAGACAGAGAAAGATTCCATAGTAAAAACAATGAAAAATACGAGTGCAGGATTTGAACCGACGACCGCGGTGATGCGTCAAACATTGGTCCCGTGGCAAAAATACAAAACACTGCGCTATTTAGATCGATACTGAAATGACGAAAATTGTGTTCTATTGGTATATGCACTCTCGTAAGGTTTTTTTCGTGACGGAATTTCTTGATTCGTCGCCGCGCTCAAAGCTCGCGATAAAAGCTATACAATAGCTTAATAAAAATACTTTAGTAATTCAAGCATTCAAAATTCTATTTCACACGCATCTTGTGATATTGCTTCTGTTTACCGGTCAGAGCGTACTGTGAATCTAATAGCCAAGTTGCCTACATAAAATACGTATTTTGGCACGTAAATGGCTACAGTGACGAAGCCAAAACCGAATGCATTTATCTTGGCTAGAGTCCATCACAATAATTATTATTTCAAAGTTCCAGTGGCAGCGGAAAGCGGAAATATATCGGATTTCTTTGACTGGGTAATATACATCAGTTTTTAATACAAAATGTTATCTTTCCTTTTTATTTCCATACCAAAAATTACCAATATTGGTTCATCGGTCTTGGCCTGAAATGTTTTTAAACACACTTTCAGATTTTTCAAAATTACCCTCGGTTAATTATTAAGGTTCATAAAAGAGTGACTACCTCCTTGGCCGAGTGGTTTGTACGCCGGATTTCATGATGCCGCCGACTCGAGAGGTCCCGGATTCGAATCCCGGTGGGGGCACATGTAATGAATATGAGCATTTGTACTCTAGTCATGGATGAATAATATGTATTTCTATATAAATATACTTATATATGTACAGTATATATATTCTATCCGTTACCCTAGTATCCCATGACACAAGCCTTACAATGGTGTGTTGGAAATATGTATTTTATTTATTTAGTGGAAATCGAAGACAATCCTGAACAAAAATGCACGCGCGTGCGTTTTGAGCAAAGTGAGCATCGTCGATCAAAGTATTAACTATGATAGCTCTTTCGCTTAGCGACAAACTAGTAGAAACAGAGAGTTCATGCCGGCAATGTAAACAGTCAGCGATTAACTATTTTAATATAGGTATGCATGCTTTTGTTTATACGGAATGTATCTATTGTGTGTTTTTTGAGCGAGAAAATAGCCGATAGCTAGTCGCTTTCTCGCCAGCGGCGGTGGTACAACCGCCTTGTCTGGTAGCGCTGAAACAGTACTCGCTACAGGTAAACAAAACCAGCAAATATGTTATTTTATTGTTATTTGTTATAGTCGCGCTGATTTTTTGTACACACATCAAAAAAAGTTTGAGATCACTTGCAAAAGGTCATATATTTAAAAAAAATAACTTAATCAAGAGAAAATGTTTACGTTATATATATTTTTTATTTGAAAATACACATCCTGAAATTAAAAAATAAAACGAATTTTATTTTTAAGTATAAAAAATTTATTAATTCATTCCTAAGGCGATTGTAATAGAACTTTGATCGAAACAAAAATATCGTTTAACCAACCTTAAAAACCTTTTATTAATAAATTGTTGTTTATCTAATACAAAATTACTCCTCCTCTGGCTCGAACACATGCGGGAGGATCTCCGTAAGCTGGGCATGATGAGGATCAAGTTATCCAGCATTTCTTGTGGTAACCTGTCCCATTCTTGAACAGCAGCTTCCCTGAGCTGCGGCACTGTCTGGGGTGGTGGCTGCTGGTTCCAAACAGCTCGCTTAACTGCATCGCACGCGTGCTCTATTGGGTTTAAGACAAGAGAGCCGGCAGGCCAATCTAACCTTGTGATTTCGTATTCTCGGAGAGCAGCATTGACTTGTTGAGCTCGATGTGCGGGCGCATTATCGTCAACTAGTACAAATTGGTGCCCATGGTTTACTCAGAAATGTCTGACGATTCCATCAATACCGACTGTTTTGTATCTGTCTGCCGTCATGAATCCTTGATAAGAGATTAAAGGCGTTCTAGCCCCAATCATAATACCACCCCAAAAGGACACTGATTTCCCTTGCTGAACCGTTCCAGTGGCCGTTCTTTGCCTTTCAGAGTCTCCAGGTCTCGATTCGTCAACGAAGAGGCAGTTTTGCAAAAGTTCTTCTTCGTTTTGCCGGAGCCTAGCCCACTGTAATCTCCGTCGCTGACGTTTCCATGAATTTAAAGGTGCTCGCCAAGACCTCCGTGCTCGTAAGGATCTACGTACCGCTTATATAGCGGTACGTAGATGATACTTTTACAATCCTCCCAACAGATCAAATTTCTGCCTTTTTAAATCACCTTAACTCTATACACCCCAACATCCTATTCACTATGGAGTTAGAGGCAGATAGTAAACTAGCTTTTCTAGATATTTTATTAATCAGGAATCCTGACCAAAGTTTAAGGCCATACTGTGTATCGTAAAGTGACTCATACTGATAGGTACCTCAATGGTGACTCACACCATCACCCGAAACAATTAACTGCCGTAGTAAACTCTTTATTTCAGAGAGCAAAGGGTGTCTGTGACAAACAAGACCTGGCAGCTGAACTACAGCATGTCGAGCAAGTACTGAAGGATAATAACCTGAATGTACCACGTCGCCGTCACAGTCTCGCCAAACCTAGCACAGTCGACCGACAACCTGCTACTACCGACTACCTTACATGAAAGGAGTCACTGACAAGATTGGGAGGATTCTGAAGCGTGCTTCAATCAATACTTACTTCAAGCCGCCAAAGAAGATCAACCAGTTTCTACGACCGGTCAAGTGCAATATACCCTTTCAAGTTGCTGGTGTCTACAAACTTGAATGCGACTGTGCTCTCCTACATCGGGCAAACAAAGAGGAGTATAGGGACTCGGGTAAAAGAACATATCGCAGATATGAAACATAGGCGCGAAAATAAGTCTGCAGTGTATGAACATGCATTAGGGGGACCAAACCATTACATTAGATTTGATAAACCACAGATCCTTGCAACTGAGCAACGATTCGTTCCTAGAATGATACGCGAGGCTATTGAGATTAAAAAATATCCAAATTTCAATAGGGAAGATGGTTGGTATATACCACCAGCTTTGGAACCCATTATACAGGTGTTAGCATAGACAATAATTATTAATCATATATTATTATATATACTTTGAAACTTATAAAAAGCAATAAAAGCAAATGGAATGGAAATAAAACTATTCAATAGATTCAGATTTCTTTATTTTATAAGGGAAATAACTACTTTCAAAATTAAATGTTTTATGTATACTATTCATTGATTATTAAAATTAATAATACCAAAACAAAGTATAAAATCTATACTTGCAAATAACTCTCTCAACTCTCAACAACCTCTTATTTAATTTTTTTAAGATTACAGAAGTAATATATTATATATTATGAGTTACAATAATAAACAAGTTTATACTTGTAAGTATAACTTTTATCGGAATTATTTCCGATAAAAGTACAAAACAACAATATGAAAATGATTACTTAACTCAGAGCTCCGCTCGGTCCGATGGCTCGATACAGAATCGCCCCGCAAAGGCTGGAGCTCGGCCTTTTAAAGGTAGCGACAAACAACTAACGTCATCGGGCCGTTCAGAACACGTGTAAATAGATTTCGCTGACTACCCGCAATTTGTAAAATATTAAATCATGTAATTTAGTGCTAGCAATAGATTATCATAGTATATTTTATATAAAACCTACCTAACCTAATGTAGGTTTATTGATTTTTGTAATGTATTCAAATACAGCCGTCTCAATGTTTTGTTTTTAGCTTGTTAATGACCTTATGTGTATATTATCTAACACGGCCATTCTGACATGTACTTCGTTGTGATCACACTCACGTTCACAGTGATCACTTTAAAAATTGTTTTACAGGGTTTTAAGATCTAGCGATCAACTCAGCTTGGTGGCTGTGGCTATGACCATAGTCAGCCATAGTCATAGCCATAGTCATAGCCATAGTCATAGCCATAGTCATAGCCATAGTCATAGCCATAGTCATAGCCATAGTCATAGCCATAGTCATAGCCATAGTCATAGCCATAGTCATAGCCATAGTCATAGCCATAGTCATAGCCATAGTCATAGCCATAGTCATAGCCATAGTCGTAGCCATAGTCATAGTCATAGCCATAGTCATAGCCATAGCCATACTCATGACCATAGTCATAGTCATAGCCATAGTCATAGTCATAGTCATAGCCTTAGTCATAGTCATAGTCATAGTCATAGTCATAGTCATAGTCATAGTCATAGTCATAGTCATAGTCATAGTCATAGTCATAGTCATAGTCATAGTCATAGTCATAGTCATAGTCATAGTCATAGTCATAGTCATAGTCATAGTCATAGTCATAGTCATAGTCATAGTCATAGTCATAGTCATAGTCATAGTCATAGTCATAGTCATAGTCATAGTCATAGTATATCTCAAATAAGTCTGCGATGTGTGAATATGCATTAGGGGGACCAAACCATTAGATTTGATAAACCACAGATCCTTGCAATCTGTTCTATAGAGCTGTTGCTCTATTAGCTACTATGGCTATTGCTCTGGCAACGATTCGTTCCTAGAATGAGGCGAGGCTATTGAGATTAAAAAATATCCAAATTTCAATAGGGAAGATTTATATAGGTTGGTATATATAATAAAATTAATGTCTATGCTAACACCTGTATATAATATAATCATATAAACACTTTGAAACTTATATAAAGCAAATGGAATGGAAATAAAACTATTCAATAGAACTCAGCTTGTATATTCATTATTCATTCATTATTCATTTATTCATTAAATACATGGACTTGTTGGCTTACAGAATGTCCAAGACGCCAACAAAGAGTCAAACACAGAGTATTTAGTATAATATAATCCCAAATGTCAATATTAACTTAATCTAGAATTAGAATTATAATCAAAAATAATAAAGTCCATATAAAATTTAGAAGTTGCAAAAATGTCAAACAATATAAAATAAAAAAGAAATTAAAAAATAAAACAACAAAAGTACAAAATTAGAATTTAGAAACATAAATAATAAATTCTTTGATTTACTTTACATAAGCAGGTCATTTACAAATTTATGAGCATTATTATAAATGTCAGGTAGACGGTCAGCAAATAAGTCAATTTCGTAGTGCCGAGCAAGCATGTCCCCGATCAGAACTAAGGCGCGTATAGTGGGCGCGTTGGTACCCTGCCTAGTGCGAGCAATGGGTCGGTACAAAAGACGCGGGCGCCGCCGTGGAACAACAGCTCCCGCATCATCCCCCGCACGGCGTCTGGGGACTATTAGCCCGAACTTACCAACGATTGATCGATCATCAATTTTATTGTGCAATACAGCTAGATAGTACCGCAGAAGTTGCATGATTCTCCTGAATTTAAGGGTATCCATATCTACCATACCTGAAACAAATATAGACGGATACAAGAAAGGATAGTAGCCGTACTTTTTCTTGTATAACCATCGAGCATACTTTCGCTGCACTTTTTCCACCATATGACAGTACTTGTCTTCGTAAGGATCCCAAACAACGGCACAGAATTCAAGCTTACTACGGACATAAGTATTATAAAGCACTGCTGCGACCCTCGGATTGTCAAACTGACCAGAAGTTCTAATTATGAAGCCTAACGTTTTATTTGCCGCCTTACAGATTGTTACCACATGTTTGTGAAAGTCCAATTGGGAGTCCATAGTTAAACCTAAGTCACGAATATCACTTACCCTTTCTATGGGTGCGTCATGTAGTTTATAAGCCATATTTAAAGGACATCGTTTTCGTGTATAAGTAATAACTTTGCATTTATCTGTATTAAATGGAAGACGATTAAGTTCACTCCATTCAGCCACAGCAGAAATATCTTCTTGCAAGGTTTGAGAGTCCGATACAGAACTAACCCCCAAAGACAACTTGAGATCATCAGCAAAAAGAAGACATTTCGAAGATCCAACACCAATCGGCAAATCATTGATAAGGATCAGGAATAGCGTTGGTCCCAGGGTACTGCCCTGGCTAACACCGGACCTTGTATAGTAGTCACTAGACTCGAAACCGTTAACTCTTACAAACTGGCACCGATTTCGTAGGTAGCTAAAAAAAAATCTAATAGTTTAGTTGTAAAGCCCATTATTGCTAATTTTTGCAACAAAATATCATTATCCACCAGGTCGAACGCTTTTTTGAAGTCAAAATAGGCGGTGTCGACCTGTCTGCCCGCATCCATTTCCGCATACGCGTAGTCCACATGAGCCACAAGATTAGAGGTAGTGGAACGAGCACTACGGAAACCGTGCTGGCAGTCATGTAAAAAAAATTGTATCTGCTTATTAATACGATGACCCAGAATTGTCTCGAAGATCTTAGCGAAGACAGATAGAACTGCGATAGGTCTAAAGTTCGAAATATTGTTACCGGCTTGTCCCTTTGGGACTGGGGTTACTCTGGTTAGTTTCCAAGTCGCAGGATACACTGAGAGTTTCAGAGATAGATTGAAAAGAAATAGGAGCGGCTTTTCGAGAAGTGAAACGCAATCCTTTGCCAAAAATACCGGGATACTATCAGAACCTCCCGCAGATCTTGGCTTGAGGCGCTTTACCGCTAACTTCAAATCGGATGCGTCAACCTGCCCGATTGAAATAAAAGTGGCGTCTGTCTGCATGTGACCTGCACGAGCAGCCTCAGTTGGATTCAAGCGAGGTACCTCGGCAAGAAATACTGAGCTGAAGTAATCAGCAAAAGCGTTAGCCGCAGCCTGGCCGGTCACCTCCTCTCCCTTATGTAAATAAGTACCGACAGGTTGGCGGTCCTTTCTTTTATCTTTAATATATGTCCAGAATTGAGTAGGGTCGTCAATTATATTATTTTGCATCAAATTTAAGTGCTGCTTATAAGGATTGTCAATAAGATTTTTAACATGCCACCTATAATATTTAAACATTTCTTTGTTAAATTCCTTACCTTCGGCCTTGTAACGTTTCAAATGATAATATTTAGTTTTAATGCAAGTTATGATTTCTTTTGTATACCATTTCGGATAAATGTATTTGTTATGTCTGATACGAGGACCCTTTGGCGGCACGAAACGGTCAATACAACTGTATATTTTATTATAGAACAGGTCAACGGCTGAGTCAATATCAGATGTGGCAAATAAGTCACACCAATCCAGCTCATTCAGAGCCGCATAGAGACTTGGATAGTCAGCCCTACGCCAATTCCAGTCGGGGCTAGAACCAGAGCACGAGGAGGGCTGAGGTAGGGTTGATGGCGGCACTGATCCACCACACGAGAACTTGACAAATACCTCTAAAGGAGGGTGATATAAATCAATTGGTACTAGCGGTTCAGCACCAGCCAAAACCTGAATCTGATCAGGGTTCATACTGCTCAACACCAGATCCAGCATACCGCCGCGACTATTATATACTTTATTATGCTGCTGTAGTCCACAAACGTCACAAAACAAATCAAAATTAAATTTCACATTGGCACTAAAAGAATTTAGATTAAAATCGCCAATTACCAAAATATTCATATTTGCGTAAGTCAGAATTGCATTTTCGATACATGTCAAGACGTTCAAGTATTGATCATCCCTGTAGCTGGGAGACAAGTAAACTACACAACACAACAATTTGAATTTTTTGTAGCTAATTATGGCGCAGACCAATTCCATTTCAGACGTCTGAGCATCAATATCTGTTATCTCACGCACCGAATAACAGTCTTTCACTGCGAGTAACACCCCACCCCAACCACAGTCACCTGAACGATCCTTCCGTATTACCGCGTAGTTAGGGGGGTTACCGCGTAGTTATATGACCATAGTCATAGCCATAGTCATAGCCATAGTCATAGCCACAGTCACTTTCACTCACTGAAAGATGGTTGTACTTTCCACAAACCGCTCGGCCAATCTGACGAACCATTGCAGGTTGCATATTAAGCATATCTATCACGTAAATAAATGTGTAATTCCACTTTTGTTACCCAAAGGACATGGTAAAATTTTATATGAGCGACTGCCCTAGCAATGTATAAATATTGTACTGAGTAATATATAATGCAGAATGGCTGAATTACGCACGTTAAGGGCAGTTTCTTAACCATGTCCTTTGCCAAATAGAAAATTCGAACTAATGATAAACTACATTTAATATATTGGCAACATTTTCTACAGGGAACGTCATTCCACCATATTGTGTCTACCTTATTTAGTGTCGAAGACACGCTCCGAGAAGTAACCTGTGCTGTGTTGATCAAAAATTATTTCGATTTATGTTAACAGTTTTTTAAATAAGTAATACAATAATTAATATATCAATAACAATAGTCTATACTTTGTTTTCTTGGCCAAGAAAACAAAGTATAGACTATTGTCATTGATGTAGCCACAATGGAAAGGCAGGTAACCACACAAAAAAAATAGATGAAGCCATGCTTACAATATGAAGTCAGTAAGACTTAAAAAAAAGTGGAGTTTCTCAGTTCGTCAGAAGCTTGTTCTGTTTATACCGTATGCTACTCGATTATAGTTTTTTTTGGGTTCATTTATTGATATTGATCAAGTCCTAAAAGTAATGCCAACAAATTAATGATAAAACCACAAAGCCGGAAATCTAGTTCTTAAACTCGTACTAGTGTATAATAAGAGGCCTTACAATTCAGATTTTGTTACTCTCGATTCGTTTTGTGTTATCTGTCCAATTATGAATAATTTTCTATTAATATCTTTTTTGCACTGTTCAGCTTTCTAAACTAAAATAAATGCCTGATTATTATAGTTATTCGTAATTTTCTAGTTGTGAAGTACATAATATAAACCTTACCTGTATTTATTATTATAGAATTAAACTTTGGAGTCAGAAAATGTCCATGGTAATAATAAAATATAATTTTGAATATACTTAACTGAAAGATTTCTAATTATTATCTAACCTTTTTTATCTCAAGCTATTGATTATGTTCTTGGCATATAATTATTAAAAACACTGTTGCCGTATTTTCTTTTACTTTCAACTAAATCTAAGTAACAAAACAGGAACTGGCCTTAAGGGGTACTCTGCAGTTTTATCAGTTAATATAATATAATATAAAAACGGTAAATAAAACGTAATAACATAATGAAATTTATTAATTGTATAGTTTTTGCTTTCTGTATGTCTTGTCTCTGTCTTGGATATCGAATTTG
This sequence comes from Chilo suppressalis, assembly GCA_902850365.2. Lineage (NCBI taxonomy): Eukaryota > Metazoa > Arthropoda > Insecta > Lepidoptera > Crambidae > Chilo > Chilo suppressalis. Next base: position 24,127,125 of record OU963901.1, on the reverse strand, counting down.
ACTAGATTTTTGTTTTTGTAAACTTTTCAAGACATGGTCAAGAAATTTCAGATTAATTATTAATCATATAAACACTTTGAAACTTATATAAAGCAATAAAAGCAAATGGAATGGATATTTCAATAGATTCAGATTTCTTTATTTTATAAGGGAATTATAACTACTTTCAAAATTATTAAATGTTTAAAGTATACTATTTATTGATTATTAAAATACCAAAACAAAGTATAAAATCTTTACTTGCAAATTTTACTAACCTCTTATTTTTTTTTAAGATTACAGAAGTAATTTCTATTGTAAATGGCAAAAGTAATTATGACTTACAATATTAAACAAATATAATTCCGATAAAACTTATAAACAACAATATGAAAATGTTTACTTAACTCAGAGCTCCGCTCGGTCCGATGGCTCGATACAGAATCGCCCCCGAATCGAAATCGACACACAACTTACGTCATCGGGTCGTTCAGAACAAGTGTACAAAGCTTTCGCTGACTACCCGCAATTTGTGAAATATTCTATTAAATCATGTAATTTAGTGCTAGAATAGATTATCATAGTATTTTATATAAAACCTACATTACAAAAATCAAGTATGAGTATTGAAGCAGCAATAACATCACTGAATCAACCATTTTTAAGTGTTGAATTGAGTTATATAGCAGTCTCGATGTTTTGTTTTTAGCTTGTTAATGACCTTATGTGTATATTATCTAACACAGGAGATAAAATCCCGACCCCGAGCACACACTGCAAGACCAACAGATACTATTAGTACTTTTTGTTTGCATAATTTAACATAAGAAGGAGATAGAAAGCCTCTTTTGAGTTTGTTTCGCCGGTTCTTCTCAGAAAGGTCTCCCAATTTTGGAATATTTATTTGACCCTAACTACCGTAAGGTAGTTAGGGTCAACTCAAAATTACAAAATTAATAAACTCAAAATTACAAAAAAGAATTTTAAATAAAATACTTTATTAAGTAAATTAAATAATAAATTCATACATAGACAATAAAACTTTAAAAATCGAACAATAAAATAACCGAACGCTCAATAAAAGTCTTTCGAAGGTAGCTCGACAAATTAAATAAAAGTTTGATTCTGACGACGTAGCCTGTAAAGGCTACGAAACGTCAATAAATAAATAAAGTTTCGTGCATTAATCCGTAAGAACTAGTTTTATTGAATTGCATGTCTTTTTATATGGAAAAACAATTGAATTATTTATTGTTTTACGTTCTAATTCTAATTTTAAAATTTAGAATCTTATCAGAAAAAAAATACAAAAAAGTCTTCTGTAACACAAAAAACTATTTTTCAAAGTGATCGCAAACTTTTTTTAATGTGTGTACGTTCCCGCTGCCCACTTTGATCGCGACCCCAACCTTCTAAGCGGCCAACAAAATAAATACAGTACTGTAGTGACGGACCCTCCGATTGTTATTCTAACTTTTATGTGGAAATACTCTGTTATAAGACATATTTTTTGTAGGGTCCCCCTTACACAACAAAGGATATTTTTTCTCATCCAATTGGAAACGAATTTATATATGGAAATAGCTGGAGCCAAAGAGATTAGAGATAATACATTGAAGTTATGTAGGAACATTGGGAACGATTTACACGTTAGAGAACAGGTGAACGGGTGTAATTGAACTTTGAAAGAGGAAATAGTTTAGATACCTAAAAACACACTAACATACGTTATACCAGGAACCGTAATATCTATATTTGAATATTCTAACGAGTATTTATTTGCCGCTATTATAACATATTATAAAAAGTCAAGCTAAAGGTTAAAGAAGGTCCAAGGTCCCCATCAAAAACGTGCATTTAAGGGATTAAACATTTAAGTTTCTCTTTTAGAATGCTGGAAGGATGTTAAGCCCGGTTGTTTTTTTTTTTTTTTATATAGATAGGTTATTTTGCCATTTACTGTTTTTGGTAATAAAGAATAAATAAATAAATAGGTCCGACAAATGACTCCACCCCACCTGATGTTAAGTGAAGGTGAAGTCCAGACGTGAAGATAGCTGATACAGCAGTTTTACCTGCCACACCAGCCATCCTCACCCTGCCGGCCTGCATGTTGATTCTTCACGCCTCTTTTAAAGGATCCCAGTTTGTAAGAGGGAGGGAACACGTGAGCGGGCAGAGCATTCCATTTACGGATAGTGCGACAAAGAAATGAGTCACCAAATTTCTTTGTACGCGTTGGAATTGTGGCCACAGTTAGGCGGTGACAACTTAGGCCAGCGCGCGTGATCCTCTGAAGGAAAGGAGAAGGTGGGATAAGAGAGAATAACTCCTTAGAACACTCGCCGTGGTACAGACGATAGAACGCGCTTATTGACGCCACGTCACGGCGTAATTGAAGAGGCTCAAGGTGTTTAGTCACCTCCTCATCGCCTATGATGCGAGTCGTGCGCCGCTGTAACCTATCCAAAGCATCGAGCAAGTACTTGGCAGAGCCATCCCAGAGGTGCGAGCAATATTCCACGCAGGACCGCACTTGCGTTTTGTACAACAAGCACAGTTGATCAGGCGTGAAAAAACGCCGCACCTTGTTCAGGACTCCGAGTTTGCGTGAAGCTGTTTTGATCACGGTTTCGATGTAGTTCTTTGGATTCAGGTCTGAGCGAACTTCCATACCGAGCATGGAAAGGTTTTCTTCTGCATCTGCAGTCGTTAATACCCTTGAATCACTGGGCCTGCATGGGAGGTTCAGACCTGTTCTCCCGATTATAATTGTGGGGAAGGACTGGCTATGAGAATGGCAGTGTGTGATAATTATATATGTATATACTGGGATATTTTAGCAGCTCCACAGATTGCATTATTTTTGCTAAGAAACTTTAGTTCAAAACCATGCAAGCTACCTAACTTAGTACCATAAAGGTCCTAAGTGGACCGCGTGCTGTCTGGGAGTTGACAACAGATTTTTTTTTCTTGTGGCGATAGAGGTTTGTATAATTAAAGTTTGTGAAAACACATGTGACGGTCTTTGACGCACTACTAAGTTTTCGCTGACAAAGCGGAGTCAAATAAGCGGCGCGGCGTTCACCCGTTGACCACCTGACGTTCACTGGTTGTCAATGAAGCGTCGACCTGTGGTCCACCTGACGTTGGCTGATGGACAACGCGGCATCCACCTGAGTTTGTCCGTCGAACACGAGTGGGACTCGCGCCACGAGCTGATGCTGGGTGGCCCTAATGAGCTGTGGCATTAACTGTAATAGTACGCAGTAACTAAGAGAGTAGCTTAGCTCTCAGCACCAAGCGACCCTCTTTATAGTGTTGTCTTATTGACATTTAATTAAAATCCACTGTATTTACTAAGATATCGAATCTATTGCTCGTTTATTTTGTTCCACTTAAGCAGGCATACCATATCGGCCTACAATCAAGATAGTGCTAAGTTAAAGGCAAACGTTCAGTTCTACTCGTGATTAAGTGCATTGTCTAATCTTAGTTAATTGCTAGATTCTAATTAATTTATTATAACTACTACGATAGATATTACTAATATTTTACGTATAGCTAATGAGTTCTTTCTTTTATCATTTGCTATCGGAATAGTTGCCTTAGGATTTAATAAAATAGAAGCTACTAATAGTAAAAATAAATTAATACTGGTTTTGGAAATGATACATATTCTTTATATAAATATAAATTTCATTGTAATTAGAAACAATATTTTGGAAATGGCTTCCGCAACTTTATTACTGTGCTCTCAAATTTGTCTTAACTGATCCATGTCGTATTAAATAGGTACAACAAAAGCGATTCCCTACTAAAATAACGATTTCATTTCAAAAAGTTGAGAAGCAACAATTTTCCTGAGCGGAAAATCAGGAAACCGAGTGAACTGCTCCAAAATAATTTACCTTCGAGGAAATTAAAAAAGTTTGAAACCCTAATACCCTACTCCATTTGGTGTTCAACCTGGAGAAAATAATTTAAAACTGTGGTTCCTATACTTTAAATCCTACAAAGTACGTGCTGTGAAAGTTCGTCTGTTTGTTTGTTTAAGATAGGTGGTGATGGTATTTATTAGTTTTTAAAATTTTGAATAGAATAAATTGAAACGATTGGTTTAAAAAATCAGTTATTGCATTATAAAAAATGTTAGAGCATTAGTAAAGATATTTATTTGATAAATAATTTTGTAGTCACAATCGTTTATAGTTTTATTTTGGAAACGGTGAATGGTTACTTTTTTTCAATTTGATTAATGCTATACTAACGTGATATTTTTTGCCAAAAGCGATATGTAGGTACCTATTATCTGGTTTCGTGAAATCTTTGATCGTGTTTCATAGAAAACCCGACAAAATAATTCCATCCTACTTTGAAACTTTAAATTGTCAATAAACTTATTAGTTTTATATTTTTCTTGTTCATATCCGTGTTAAATAAATATATAAATATTTTCAACACTCGCACCAATTAGCCTAGTCCAAAGTAAACACCGTAGGCTTGTGTTATGAGATACAAGGGTAACGGACAGAATACATACATATACTGATACATATTTTTTTATAGCGAGCTAGGCAAATGACTCTACCCCACCTGATGTTAAGTGGTGATAAAGTCCAAACGCGAAGATAGCTGGGACAGCAGTTATAAACTGCTACACTAACCACTAAAGGAGGATACCTTGTCGGCCTGCAAAAATGCTTCTTCACGCCTGCCTTAATCCTTTAAGGGAGGCGTGAAGAAGCTATAATCCTAGATAGAACCTCCCTCCCGGGTCCTCCCCAGATTATAGGAAGGAGGGAACAAGTGCGCGGGTAAAGAATTCCACTTACGAATAGTACGACAAAGAAATGAGTCACCAAATTTCTTTGTTCGTGTAGGAATAGTGGCCACAGTAAGTCGGTGGCAACGTAGGCCAGCGCGCGTGGTCTTCTGAAGAAAAGGTGATTGAGGGATAAGGGAGAATAACTCCACAGAACACTCGCCGTGGTATAGTCGGTAGAATGCGCTTAATAATACCACATTGCGGCGTAATTGTAGACTCAAGTTTCTTAGTTACCTCTTCATCACCAATGATGCGGGAAGCGCGCCGCTGCAACGCATCGAAGGCATCGAGTAAGTACTTAGCGGAGCCATCCCAGAGGTGCGAGCAATATTCTCAATTATACAAGCACAGTTGATCGGGCGTGAAAAAACGCCGCACCTTGTTCAGGACTCCGTGTTTTTGCGTGAAGCTGTTTTGATCAAGGTTTTATTAGTATTAGTATTTCATTAGTTTAGAATTTTCAATAAGTAAGAAGTTTTCTTTAACCAAAGTTGAACGACTACTTAAACTGAGAAATCTATCTGAACCGTTATAGTTCTCATTAAAAATTCATGAAAAGCACTATTGTCATGAATTTTTACATGCTTTTCAAGCCAATAGTCTACTTTAGGTGGGGGGGGACAAATATTAGAAATTTAAAGTTCAATATTTCACAAACGAATTTAAAGGGACCTATTCAACGATACCCCACACGATGGGGTAGTATGAAAAGGAAATCATTCCCAGGTTTCACGTAAGGGAGTTACCCTAAAAATTTTTTTTTTCTATATTTTATTCTATCATTTTGCCGGCGCGATTGATATAAATATCTCCACCAAATTACAGCTCTCTAGTACTAATAGTCTCCAAGCAAAACCGGGGACGGATAGACGGACATGACGAATCTATAAGAGTCTTTAGTAGTCGTTGTCAGGACTACGGAATCCTAAAAAAGGAATTTTTATTTTTATTCGGTATAACTAAAATTATTCTTATCTGTATTTTTGCTCCTTGCGGAAGTGTGTTAATTTTTACAATTAAGAACTACCTTGTTCTATTATGTCTTCGAGAAATCAATCGATTCTTTTTCGCATACCGATAACCGATGTTTCGCTGTATCCGGTATATGAGTAGTTTTGTCACCTCATTAAGAGGTGTCCTTTCTTTTACCCAGAAGCCTCCACAGAAGGATGTCGTGAAATTCGAAATCGTGGATCAAATAAAATGGGATTCCATTCTTTGCTCCGGCATAGTATTGAAATGCCAAATGACACCGCATCCAGATAATGGGCCTAGCAAAGAACCCACGATGGCCACATGGTGAGCTAAAATCCTCATTAGAGGAAACTTGTGTCCTGTTGTAGTAATTTTGTGTTTCTCATAAAGATCTCTTTGTTTCGGGGTTCAAAGTAACTTCAAATTTTACTTCATTTGTAACGTCTTTAATAACTTCATAAGTAACTTCGTATTTAGCTTTATTTACAACTTTTGTAAATGTTTTGTATGTGTTCACCCACTAATTGTTAGATTCTGTCAATCTCTATCATTGACGGGAAACATGGTCCCAGTGCTAAATGGTTTAAGTGCAGAATGGGCCCAATGCGGAATGGGCTCCTAAGCCCTCATCCGTCATACCGTTAGAAAAGGAACTTCGTTACTATTTTTTTAAATATATATATATAATAATTACTACTGTTACAGACAAAGCCGAGGTATGCAACGAGAATAAGACCAAACCCTAGTCAGCAGCCCTCGCATCATAAACTTCCCCTCCTGTTTAATTCATAATTATGAAAATTTAACGTACAAATTATACCCGAATACCGCTTTACGTAATTTTTCATTAACAACTGACCTGTTATTTTAGGAACGGTATTATTTAATTACCTACATTATGGAATTAAATACCCGTAGCTTGAGTTTTAATTTGAATTGCTGATACTTAGGTACAATGAAGTGCTATGATTTGGACCCATTCGCTCGAAATATGGTTCGAATATACGCATGGCAATAAGGTCGAAAATTTCCAGATCAATATTACGTTGAAACGTCATAAATACATTGCTTTTCGAATTAAGTGACATTTCTGAATATTAACCTGCTTGATAAGGGCTCTTTCCGTTTTTTTTTCTGGCCTTGTCGGACTTAAACCATATAAAATGTATGTAATATAAGTCGATGCCCGGACGCGGCACGGACGATGCCCTGGACCCAGAATGGTGTAGCATGAGTCATCCTTAATTCTCTTGAAGTTACGACGAGTTTGGCAATAACATTGGTTACCTTGGTCAAAAGTCTCTTTACTTTACTAAGAATACAAGGAAACCATCGTTTCACTGCGGGTGACAAGGGTAAGTCGTTGCTTTCGAAACTAGTGTTGTAATTTAATCGATAATAAGTCAATATTTTATTGTTACAAAATAATTTATCAGGACTTTTTTTTGTTTCTTAATTATGAAAACGCTAACGGTTGAACGGATACAGACGTTCATTTTGTACTTGTTAGCTTTTTTATGTCTGAAAAATGCCTTACCCAGCCAACCGGGGGAGCCACAGGAAAGTATCTGCAGTCTCATTTCACCCAACTTTAAAGCTTGGTGAAATGAGTTGGGCCCTATCCAGTAACAACCAGACAATACTCCTGCACCGAGAACGGTGGACCCAACACGCAATTGGGGGACCAAGGTCCCCCTAATGAGAATCCATAGCCGCCGCGCGCTACTAAATATAGGCACTTCTTCTTTGGGCAGAACGAGTACATAAATAAAATTATTGTACTCACTCCGAATTGATGTCCGGTGCTGTGTAATAACTGCCTAAGCGAGTCTCTTTGTACACTGCTATTAAAATTTAATGGCGTCTTTATAGAAAGCGCAAGTCGCAGCGTAGTAAAACAAAGTATCAAAATGAAGGCGCGCGAGGTTTTGCTGAATTTACTGAATTGAAGCTGAGCATAGTTGGGCTCTCTCCTAACTTCACAACCTTTAAAGTTAGAATAGCAATTTGGTAAGTAACTTATCTAATGTCATTTAAAACGTTGTTATAATGCTACGGCCACATTGTCGCGCAAAAAATCGTGTTCTGATAAAACGATAAAACTTCGGACTACGATCTACAATAAAGCGCACAGGTCACATTTGAAAAAAATATAGCAATTCCGCGTTAGTACAAAACTTTGCGATAATTTAGATGGGAAAGTGTTTTTTTTTTCAGTATTTTTTTGTATGTTTGGCTCTTGGAGGAACCCACAAAACTGGTTCTTATTCATAATTTGCTATGAATTCTTCTATTTTGCCATTACGCTAATACATTATTTTTTTACCTCCATTATTAAAAACTACATGCATTCATAATGAATCTCGCTCTCAAGAAAGCACGCAAAGTGTAGCCAATCTCACAAATTTTATAGCGTTTTGATACGCACCGCACGAAACTCCCAACGATATTGAAAGCGAGCAAAACTATTGAAATTGCTTTTGGTTCATCTTACCACAAGATATATATGCGCTTACCACACAGTATGCGAGAGAAAATTCACCAACACTGTTGCTGAGCTAGCCGAATTATCAACATTAAGTAATCCTATTAGATGAAAATTTCCATTGAGAACATAAAAAAGCAGCCAAAGCGCACAACAACCGACAGTCGATAGATATATGTATGGGCCCGCTTACACTTTACTTTTTTACGTGTCTCGACTCCATGTTACAACCTGGGATCCTTTAAATGAGGCGTGAAGAAGCAACATGCAGGCCGGCAGGGTGAGGATGACTGGCGTGGCAGGTAGAACTGCTGTATCAGCTATCTTCGCGTCTGGACTTCACTTTCACTTAACATCAGGTGGGGTGGAGTCATTTGTCGGACCTATCTATAAAAAAAAAATGTCTCTTTAATTGCTTTAAAACTGATTACGGAGTAGACTTGCCTCTACATTAAGAAAACCTTTTAATATTTTTTTTGTTTCGAAACACAACCAACCGCTTATTTTCATAACACAATCAGAAGAAAACTTCAACGAACAAACAAACTTCTTTACAGAGTTTCACAATATGACCATTTTACATAATAATAATGTGTATCAATATGTTTAAGGGGGACATTTTTTTATTACATATGTTTCTTACATTTTCTGAAGAACTTTTAAAAACTTTCCAAAATCGGTCGAAGTGAATACAGCAAAGGACAAGGCAACAACGAAAATTCTCATCCTTTAACACTATTCAGGATTAAAAAAAAATATTAATATAAAATGGATTACGAAATTTTATATTATTTTATAATTTAATAATTTGTTTTATTATAACTATAGTGTCTTCACTACAATTCTTTGATATTAGTTAAATATAAATTATGGATTAAAATCATGCAGAGTTAATATTGTGGTTCGCTTAAAAGATGATTTACTCATACCAAAAATATCAATATCCTTAAATTTTGTATTGTAGGTCCTAGGCAGGTGAAACATAACAACATTTCTAGTGAAGTTGGTACAGTGCTTCAAAATTTCCATCGATAACATTGAAAAGCAACTAAAGTGCACAACAATCGACAATCGATAGAGAAATGGGTTCGCAACACTTTACGAACATGTGGCTACCGACTGCAGTTGTTAATCCTTACATTACTCGACTCCAAGTCTCTTTAATTGCTTACCAACTGATTATGGAGTAGACTTACCTCTACATTAAGTAATGCTTTTAGTTCAAAATTTCCATCGAGAACAAAGAAATGCGACCAAAGTGCACAACAATCGACAATCGATAGAAAAATAGGTTCGCATCACTATATCGAACAGGTGGCTACCGACTCCAGGCGTTAATTCCTTACGTGACTCGACTCCACGTCTCTTTAATTGCTTTCCAACTGATTACAGAGTAGACTTGCCTCTCCCAAATTTAATGTGTGAAGTATCGAGCTGGGGTATACGTGACTTGAGTATTAATGTCCTTAATTATACATATTTCCTCCTATGCTCTCCTAAAGATAATAATAAATAGAGAGGTCACCCTTTGCTAACTTATCCAGCGGGAACACTATAGGCACACGTCAACGAGCCTCGCTCAGTGCTAAGAGCAAAGATATTTGCTTAGTTACTAATCCTAGTGTACGGGCATTTCATAACAACGCATTTCAGCACATTGCAAGAAATGCGCCTAAGTAAATGACTTGCATAGATCGCAGATAGTCTCGAAGCTATCACACTAAATTGGGCACAAAGCCTGCAACTTTTACGTGGCTAAACTTAGTAATCCCATACTTTCTTTGCCTGTACTCTCAGCATGAATCAATATCGAATTCGAATAGTATGCGACTGCGAAATGTCATTGTCAAATTTTGTATGAAAACTTGAACAGCAGCGCCACAATGGACGTAACGAGGACTAAAAATTAATACACATTTGACGTACAAAATGGATCAAATCAAACGGCCCAATCTCCCTATTCCATCCATAGGGAAGGCTTGTGCCCCAGTAGTGGGGACATTAATAGGCTGATGATGATGATGATGTACAAAATGGATCAAATTCAACTATTCGAATTCGATAATGGTTAGTGCAACGGGTACTGCTCGCGTACTCGGTCCCTCCTACAATATGGGGTCCTACAAAAGAGGCGTGAAGAACCAACATGTTGGTCCTCACGTTCCAGACGGAGAGGAGAATCCCCCCATCTGGAACCATCCGCCTGGAATACCTCTAGGGGCACTCGCCGATTCTCGGCTTGAGGTCCGCTTAGGATCTCGCCGTCCCCAAAGCCGGTGACGCAGTAAGGTCATCTGTGACAAACAGCATACACACTCAAAAACAAACTTGTAGGCCATCGAAGTGAGACTGGCTTATGCTGATGGCAGTTTCAACCGCTGTACCAGCTATCTTCGCATCTGAATTCCACCGCTACTTAACATCGTATCAGGAGGAGTCATTTGCTTGGACCTAATCTATATATGTAAAACTCAAAGGTGACTGACTGACATAGTGATCTATCAACGCACAGCCCAAACCACTGGACGCATCGGGCTGAACTTTGGCATGCGGGTAGATGTTATGACGTAGGCATCCGCTAAGAAAGGATTTTGATCAATTCTACCCAGAAGCGAAGCAAGGGCCGGCCCCTAGTAAAATATAAATGTAAGATCTTTAAGAAAAACAGTCATCGATTCAGTAATTCTAACGATAATTTTGTATGTAGTCGCGGTTTTATCTTTTTAGTTGTCGTTTGTCGTCGATTGACGCTATTGGCCATGAATTTTATAAAGTCTTAATGTTAACAATTCATAAACATGTAGTTAATTATTAGTTGAAACGAAGGGTGCAATATTCTCCCAGAAATCATTGACTTGGATCTTTGAACAAAAATAAAGCTTACAGAAAGCAAAATTTGTACAATTACAGCTACATTCCCAACAGACACGCAAAGCTTTGAAGTTACTCTTTCACATGTAAAACACGGATACTGTGTACACTTTATCAATAACCATATAAATAAATCCACATGAATTCTTTGACAAATGTTTGCAGAAAAAAGCGTAAGAAAACGAAAATATAAGTAAAGAGAGAAAAACCTTTTCCCCGGCACCTGTTATTTTACGGAATTTTTGCGATCATATTATATTTATTATTTAGCATTTTTTGTTCTTTACTTATACAAAGAATAGATTTATTTATTTTAGTAGCAAAAGTTTAAGCCCCTTTTACTCTCGAGCCAGTTACTCGGATGGTATCAAAGTTTGATATATATATTATTGTTATTGTTATCACAAGCATCTATTGGCTATATTAACTTTTTACAAATAACTCAGTTAATTATTCTTCTTCCAAAAAGCTAGCCACTTTCGTATGAAAAGTCAAAACATGTTCAAGGAATAAGTACATGATACCTTCCCTATATCAATCAGGCTTTTATTAAATTTGTACAAAGCTAGAAATCAAGTAACGCAAATTTTTGCGTTTATTTGATTGCTTACCATTTCCACAGACTTTAAGCAGCAGTGCTATTTTGTAAAATTATATATTGGAAGAAATTTTATATATATTTTTTTTTTAATTTTACCACGCGGTTTTGCTGTGGATCCACGCGTGAAAATTTTACAAAATAGCACTGCTGCCAGTAATACAAAAAATCGGCCAAGTGCCAATCGGACTCGCACGAACAATAGGCTAGTTGCCTATATTTTAAAAAGTAGTTAATATTAACCTTGATGTTCATTTAACCCCAAAAAAATATTATTTAAAAAAAAGTACATTAACAAACTTATGTATTTTGTATTTCAAAAAACTTATTCAAATTTCCCTGGAAAACGCTCTAGACTGTCATGGCGTCTTGAATGACGGCACACCGTGCAAAGCAAACAATACGCTCTACGCCGACTATTAAAATAGGCTAGTTGCCTATATTTTAAAAAGTAGTTAATAATATACCTTGATGTTTATTTAACCCCAAAAAAATAATATTTTTTTAAAAAAAGTACATTAACAATATGGTTTATGGTTTAAGACATTTATTTCTCAAAACAGAACACAAAATTCACTTACATGAGAAAACAAAGAATAATTAATCCATTACGTGTGTTACACGAGACGTACAAAATAAACAAACAATTTAGTTGGACATACAAACACTGATATATATCACAAATCACTATTGAATTTTACATTTTTGTTTACTAAAACTGTTGATAATTTACAAATTGATGACTTGGTTTAAACAATACAATAAAAATATTTGTTACGCAAACATCTGTATAATGTGGGTAGTCCGTTTTCTTTAAGAGAAATCAAGTCCATATTACGTATCGAAACCGTTTGCTATCAATAGCCGATACTAATTGCCTTCAGAATAATATTAAGTTATTTATATGGCGGCTGAGCAGTGGAGAGAAAGGACGCCATATTTTATGATAGTACAGTATTATTTAAATATACATACATCTTATGCACTATACAATTAAATATGTTTATAAGACTATAAGTTATTTTTGTTAATGATTTGAAAAATTTTTTTTAATGGCATTTGATATTGTTATAAAATATTTAATATATTAAGATATCTTTAGTAACTTAAAAATTATATTGAATAATTTTAGTTGTCATAATATAAAATAACTTACATAAAAAATAAAAATAAGGGACAGTTTACTATTATGTTGTTTTTACCTGTATGGTGATATAAATATATTTCCTTTTTGTTTTAGTAGGACCATCCTGGAAATCTTATTTATCAAAAAGAAAAATCAAAATCAATTTTATTTTTAGCTCAAACGAGAATATGTATTTTTTTATGTATCTTTTTTTGATTTGTTGGTTATGTAGTATTTTAATTTCTTTTTAAATAAGGGGAATGATTGTATGTCTTTGATATCTTTTGGTAAGTTATTGTATAGATAAATACCTTCGCATCTGATGTTATTTTTACCATAGTTGGTCCGTGGACTATACATGTATAATTTATCAGCATTTCTTAACTGATGGGTTTGAATTTTTTTAACGAAAGTTATTGAGGAATGTATATCTTTTGTAAGTATTTTTCTTATCAGAATGCAACTATGAAATTTATACATTTGTGTAATTGTCATTAAATTAGTTTTACGATACACAATTTCCGACGAAGTTCGATAATTTAAATGAAAAAGTTGTTTTATTGCTTTATTTTGCATAATTTGCAAAGGTTTTTTGTTTGTTTTTGCAGCTGAGCCCCAAATCTCATTTAAATAAGTTAGGTGTGGTTTTATGAGTGAATTATATATCATGTACCTTACAGATTTTGGGAAACAACGTATTGAGCCCCGTAGTATGCCTATCAGTGAAGAAAGTTTTAAACGTATTTTATCCAAATGAGGTTTCCAAGTCAATTTACTGTCCAGGATTAGACCAAGATATTTTTCAGTTTCAACCTTATGCAGTGGTTCATTGTTAACAAGCAAAGGTTGAAATGCTGAAACTTTTTTGTTTTTGGCTGCAAATATCATGTAATTTGTTTTGGACACGTTGATTGTTAGCAAGTTATACCGAAGCCAATCAAACAGGATATCCAGGTCAGCCTGAGCAGAATTTATGATTGCATGTATATCGGTACCATAGTAGAACAGGCAAGTATCATCAGCGTATAATGTAACATCTGCAGCTAATTTTAAGTCTTTTAAGCTATTTATATAGATCAAAAATAGAAGAGGCCCCAGTATGGAACCTTGAGGAACCCCATAAGTTATGAGTTGTGGAGTACTTTTAGTCTCACCTATCTTCACTACCTGAAATCTATTAGAAAGATAGGATTCTAACATTCTATATGCGGATTCTTTAATTCCAATAGCAGCTAGTTTTTGGAGGAGTAGTTTATGGCTAATTGTATCAAATGCCTTTTTTAGATCTATAAATATACCAAGAGCTATTTGTTTTTGGTCTATTTTACATTTGAGGTTAGTTATAAGGTCTATACAAGCTGATCGTGTATTAGATTTACTTCTAAAGCCATATTGTTTATGATAAAGAATGTTGTTGGCACTTAAATATTGATCAAGTCGGTTGTAAATAATTTTTTCAAAAATTTTGGAAATGACAGGTAGTACAGAAATAGGACGATAATTACTCGGGTCTATTCTACTTCCGGATTTAAATATTGGACTGACTTTGGCTATCTTAAGACTATCAGGGAAATGACCCGATATAAGACAGTCATTTATAGAGATTACTAATTTTTCGATTACAAGGTTCTTAATGCATTTAAGAGTTTTACAAGAAATTCCATCGAGACCAGTTGTTGTATTTGAATTTAAGTTGTCTATAATTTTGCTAACTTCATTTATATTTGTAGGAGTAAATATTGTGAGTTCAAGTGACTTTGATTCGTAGTCTTTATCATATAGTTTTTTGTATGTTGAGTTATTATGGTATTGCGGTTGGATTTTGTTAGCCAAGATGTTTCCTATGTTAGCAAAGAAAGAATTAAAACAGTTACATATATCAGGTAATTCAGTAAAATTTTCGTCATTATGCTGCAGTTTTGCTGGAGCAACACTGTTTTTTACTTTATTAGTGCTTAAGGACTTTATTAGTTGCCACATTTTATTTGGTTTTTTGGTACAGTTTTTGAAGGCTTTGTAATAATAATTACTTTTGGCAACTTGTATTTTTTCTTTTACTTCTTTTCTAGCCTGTAGTAATTCCGTGTTGTAGTTTTCATTTTTTTCGTGATCTATCACAAACCGAGCATGTAGTAATCGATTTCTTTTCTCTATTGCTTCGATGATATTTTTGTTAATCCAATCAGACTTCGGTGGATTTAATATTTTTTCTTTCTGAATTTTACTCTTATTTATGACTTCTATTAGTTTTTCTTCGAGTTGTTTGTATTGCATATCAGTTTCCTGTAATAATAAGCCCTGTTCAAGAATTCCATACAGCTTGTCGTAGTCCATAGCAATATATGTGATCTTCTTCTTTTTTTCAGGGATAAATTTGTGAATCTCTAAGTAAATATGCTTATGGTCCGACATAGCTGAGCTAACAATAGCCATATGAAATGTATTATTCTTAAGGTTGGAGCTGACATGATCAAGAATAGTTTTTGTCTCCGAAGTTTCTCTTGTACAGTAGAGAGGTTCAACTTTATTAAGTATGCGGAAGCCGTTTTCTTTTAGGGTAGCCTTATAGTCAGTGGTGGCTTGATCTTTTTTGAGTAGATTGTAGTTAAAGTCCCCGAAGATTATCGCTCGTTTGCGATTATTGAGTTGGTAGGATAGTGTTTCAAGAAAAAGCTCTTTATTTGTTCTATCTGGTTTATAAATGACACCGATGTCCAAGCAAAATTTTTCAATGTGAATCCATAGGAAGTGGTTGTTATCTTCATGAAGGTCTTCGATAAAATTATGTTGCAAGCTGGTATGCACATAGATAGATACGCCTCCTCCTCTCGTGTTATTTCGGTAATTAAAGTGGTGAGTATAGTTTAACAGAGATAGACTGAAAGCTTCAGAGTCACTTTTTATCCATGTTTCAGTGAGTACTATTAGGTGGAGTGTGTGTGGTATGGATTGTATTATACATCTCAACTCGTCTAATTTGCCTGAAGTTACCAAACTTCGTACGTTAGCATAGAGGCATTTAAGGGATTTAGTATTTTTTACAACATTAGAATGATGAGCTGATAGTTGATATGTGACCCCATTTGTGGAATTACAGTTTTCATTACAAGCTGCAGTTTTTAGTTTTTTGACGAGCATGTTGTGATTTTGGGGATTCCTTTAATATAAATATGTATTTTGTATTTCAAAAAACTTATTCAAATTTCCCGCGAAAACGCTCTAGACTGTCATGGCGTCTTGAATGACGTCACCCCGTGCAAAGCAAACAATACGCTATACGCCGACTATTAAAATTATTTAGTTAAAAATGAATCCATCGTATTACAAGTACTGTTTAGTGTCCTAGTATAAAAGGACAAGCATAAAACGCCAGGCAAATTATTTATATGCCACAAATGCGGAAAAAATGGTTAGAACTTGCAAGGAGGGATGGTGCCTATTCATTGTTTATCAATAAATACAAGAATAATTTTGTGATGAACATTTTGATGTAAGTATTTTGCATAACATAAGCTATGAAATCAAAATGTTATACAAGCCGGATAAATTATATTGCATTATATTGATGAAACAATAACAATTTATTATATGCTTCGGTAAATCCCAATTCCATGGATGTTTTATGCTTCCTTTCAATAATTATCTGAAAACAAACTGATAAATTGTATCAAAGTAACAATAACATGAATGAGAAATCAATGAAATGTATGAAAACGGCAACCACAAGTAATGTTTTGCACTTGGTGACGTCAGTCTTTCTGATTGGTGTTTGCCGTCACGTGATCAAATGCCTATTTATTTCGAATTTATTTTCTAAAAATAATAATAATGTTTAATTATTATAATAAATAGCTTTATTTTTTGTAATTTGTATATCATAATTCATATTTAGAAACTGTAACCCATTCGATTTATTGCTAGTTGACACAAGCCTATACAACATAAACACTACATTGTAATATTCTGTCATCTACAAGCAAAGACCTACAATCCTTTTTTTTTTAATTTAGACACAGTTGTTTTGTAGATAGGGGTGGAGGCACGGTCACCTCTTACTATTATAAGTTTTAAACTATTTATTTCACATTTGTAAACAAATATGTATATGAAACTATTGAGCCCTTTCATTTGATGCATACATACCAAATTTCAACTTCGGATCGGTCCACTACATTCCGAGCGAAACAGTGACAGATAGACAGACAACTGAGTGATACTATAAGGGTTCCGTTTTTGCCGAATGAGGTACAAAACCTTAAAAAGGCCTGAGAAATTTGAGGAATTTGATTCATATTAAATTAAAATTGTATGAATTTTAAATGAACTTATTACCTCAGTGCACAGTCAATTAATTTCACGTCCATGAATTTCCTCGCGAAGAGCCGCCACCAGTGCTAATTCGCCGCATAAAATTACAATAAAGAACTCTTATCTAGAGAGAATGGCTCGAGGTGCTTATTTATACCTGGACGATAAATCTTTAGGAGATACCTGATGAACTTTTATGGCTATACGACGGTAAAAGGCAGTTTTCAACTCCCCTGTATCTATATTCATTGGAGTGAAGGAAGATATATAGATTACTCGGTTTTAGGGTTTTCGTGTGAAATTTATATCATTACAAATTCCATACGTAGATAATAACAGTATACCTTTGCGAGACCGGTAGAAATCCTTTGGTGAAAATAGCTTGATCTCGTATAAATAAAAAAGTAAAAAATAATAAGCAAAACTTAAGCTTTTATTAGTTGCTAAAAGTATAATTCTGATTGGAAATAAACTGTTTTAAACTTTTAGTATTTAAATCTAGACGTGTTATATTTTGGCAGCGTCCGAATAACAATGAAAAAAAAATGGTTGCCTGTAAAGTCGGTTTTACGGGCGAAGATTTTACGTGACAACGTCTTTTTCTCGGTAGAATATTTATTGATATGAATATAATTAAATTGCACAATAGGAACAAGGAATTGAATGAAAATAAGAATTGCACAAATTTTAACTATAGAAATATATTTTGTTTACTAAAACATTGTACATGTAAACTTAAACTTAACACGAGAGACTCATCGTAACGTTACCGAGCGTTACACTTTTTCATAAGTGACTCCCAGCCGCAACCTAATTTAAGACGTTGTCACGTCAAAAACACGGTACTATTCGCTTAAGTAACAACGTATAAAACCATATTTTTTAATATCAGGATTATATTTAAATATACAGATGGTAAAACAAAAATATTCACACGCGACCACGTTCTAACACACACACAATGGTTTTCAATTCCCATGTTAAGTTGTGTTAAGGCATTCTAAATTTAAGCGTGCATGATTCAAATATAATAAATTTACATCATAACCAATTCACAGGTCCTGAGAAGCCCGTCTCTTTAATCATTGGAACGTTTCGTTTGGTTGGTTTCCCATTAATTTCCTTGACAGTTTATTGGGATGGTTTAATATTCGTTAAGAATAAGGCCACGATTAAAACAGGGGTTAGTACTGAAGACGACGCGTCCATAGATACATTTTCACTGGAGATTTTGCTCTTGTTTCAAAGCAGCAAATTTGCTCTCGTTTTCAGAATACATGAAGTAACGTAGTCTCCTCTGTATACTAAAAATTAAATGCCATCTATTATTCAGTAGTGACGGCACAAAGTGCTATCATCTTATCTGTGAATTGAGTTTTGTTATATAAATTATATTCGAGAAATAAACATTGGCTTATACATGCCATGCCTCAGAAACAAAGTCCTCTGGTAAAGTTAATTGAAACGTTGGCAAGAACAACTTTCAATTGGAGGGCAGTGTCTCGAGAAAACTTGTGAGTGCTCTTAATATCTCCCTTGTAACTCGTTGCAGGAAACAAAACTACTTATAGTAATAACAATTTCTGTGTCTTCAGAAATTGTTTCTCCGCCTACTCTTTCATATTTTGGTTAAAACACTAAACACCTACTTCAAATATGGTATGTTTATTCATTAATTTTATAAATATTTTTTAAAATTTAAATTTCATAATTGCCAAGTTGTTAATACAAATATTGTTGTAATGTACTTGTAAGAATTTAAAGGAAGTTACCATAGCAACGACAATGGCGGTAAGTAAAATTAACGGAAATCGCTAGACCGGAAGACGACGCACTCTCTCACAGATGACGTGCATCGTCTCTGCTCCATAATACAAGTTTTATTATTATGTAAAACTTGTACTATTTGCCAACGCTTTTGGCATTTGAAAAGTTTGTTATATAAGACAGGTAATTTTTTGCTTCACAAAAAGTAGGATGTGATGAAGTAGCAATTACCGGGGTAATTTTAGTACGACGCTTTAAAGTACAAAATTTAACGTTAGCTAATAGTCCAGGGGTATCAATATTGTTTGTTACGATATCAAACAGAAAGATCATATCCCATAGTATCCTACGCTCTTCTAAAGTCAATTTTTTATGACAATTATCGATTAAACCAGATTAGTTTGATCGAAATGAAAATCAAATTATTTATTTGTAGTTAATAAATATTTATTGTTTTGTCTTTTTTACTATAGTGAAAATATATTATAAAGCAAAAACAAGGTTCATGGATTTTTCGTTAAATGTAATTTAATTTTTAAATAAGTACCTATCCTGTTAGTTTCATTTTGTAACTCCTTCTTATTTACTATACAGTAGAACACTGTTCTAAATTACCCACCGCCACAATAATCTTGTTATCTCAACTTTATTGGAAATCCCTTCACTCGATAGAGTCAACAGAGATTGATAGTTTCGCAGTTTGCTGAGTTGATTGATTTCTGAACGAACGCTTTGGAGTACAACCCTTGATGTGTACTTTGCTTTAGTGCTCGTTAGATTTCTCCATCGTTTTAGTTTTTTCTTTTGTATAAATTAATATTTACCGCCCGCGAACTCGTCCGCTTTAGTTTTTTGAGAATCCTATAGGAACCTAATGATTTTTCGGTATTTATTATATTGTTAGTTGGTTGGTTGGTGTTGGTCGGTATTTAAGGTACAGGCCGCAGTGGAAGACTACAGGCGACACTACTAGTTTCTATGAATCTCTATGGAATTGATTCCGAGCGCGGCGACATGCCGCGGCTGCACAATGCATATAATGGCAAACGGTCAGCCGCAGGCGCTAGCTAGCAGTGTCGCCTGCGGTTGTCGCCTGCAGCCCATTGCGGAATTGTACTTTTTTGTATTGTTACATGTCGGGATGGGGTTCGAAATTATATAGCAGTTTACGCTTGACAGTTCTTTATTCACCTCACTTCAATGAAGAGGTCAACCCGCGACGTGGGTTTAAAGTGGACTGTAACTAGCGGGCGATAATACTAAATATTATAAAGAAACAAATACAAAAGAATCTGCGCTTTGTCTATTTAGAACGCAGAAAATAGATGAAGACCTGGAGACAAAGGAAAGGAACATGCGCACTTACCTCAGCACACCTTCCGTTTGGTGACAAGCCGTCCTTCTAAGCAATCGCAACATAAGTGTCTTCCATTAGAACGTTCACATAAGAGGCGGAAAAGTATAATGTCCGATGCACTCCGCGGTGTCGTCGATAGCAAGTCATAGCTGATAGTGCACAAGTACAAAAAAGATGGGAGATAGATTGGATTAAGGCAAGTGCAAGTGCATAAAGTACCCTATAATAAAATTATCAGAAGCCCGCAAAATACGGAACCCAACAATAGTACTTATTTGCTTCGGTGTAGAGCTGAAATGTAGACTACAGTTTTTGTTCTCAGGCTTGTATTATACTCAATGACATTCATCTATGATTCTTCTTATACCTGTATGCAAAGTCTCAGCCCGATCGGTTTAAAATTGACAAAGTTTCATACAAACTTTCATTCCCTATTTTATCCCCTTGTGGGTAGAATTGATCAAAATCCTTTCTTAGCGGATGCCTACGTCTACGAGTACCTGCATGCCAAATTTCAGCCCAATCCGTCTAGTGGTTTGGGCTGTGCGTTGATAGATCACTATACCAGTCAGTCAGTCACCTTTGAGTTTTATATATATACTAGCGGACCCGACAGACGTTGTCCTGTCTACACGTCATTGTGAATCTAAACCATTCTCAGATCCCCTAGAACACACACAAAAAATTTCATCAAAATCGGTCCAGTCGTTTAAGAGAAGTTCAGTGACATACACACTCACAGAAGAATTATATATATAAAGATAAAGTTATTTGCAATTCCTAAAATCCTTATATTAATTATTATGAATCAGATTTACTATCATGTACATTATTAAGTCGTTTTTAAGTTAAAATAATATATGGTCACTTCCCTGTTTCTGATCTCATATTCCTGTATTTGAAAACTTGAAAATTTCTAAAACTTCATTATTTATATATATTTTGATTGATCCTTTAAATTTTAGAATACACGACTATGTTCAGCTGAGTTCACCTTAAAATTATATATATTATAATAAACCGGGTCAAATACAGCCCTATTTTCTTCCTCTTATGAGTAAAACTAGTTTTTTTTAAATAAACTATTCTAAATTAGCTTTTGTGTCACAACTATTTTGCATAAATATTAAAAGGTATGTTAATTATTAGCTAACCCGGCCGATTTCGTACCGCTTACAATAATTTGGAGAAAATGAACGATATTCGCTTGACAGTAACGCAGCTTTTACCACAGTTAGTAATTCTTTATAGAAATAATCTGTAGATTGGTCTCTCTGTTATTTAAGTCTCATATTTATTGCCAGCTGAAAATTTATTACATGGCACTACAAATTTGATTGTTTTCTTATTAGTTTCCTCATCTGAAGAAAAAGGCAGTTAAAATTTGCAGCCTAAGTAAAATTTACGTCCGGATTCCCCGATGGACTTACTTGGAAATTAAGAGTGATTTTATTTTTTTGGAAATCAAAACCAAACGCAGTAATTAAGTTTTGTGTATTAGAGTGAGTTGAGCAGTTAAAATGTATGTCATGTTCAAATAAAACTATGATATTGATATTTACCATATTTCTCCTATCTCGTTGCCATAATAGAAGTATAATTTCGGTCTCGGCTCAGCTTTCCATTAGCTGTGGTTGAGTTGCGAGCTGAAATTTTTGTCACGCATAGTATTAATTATAAACACGTACACGAAATATTTTAAGGAGGAAACGAATAGAACTCGAAAAATATTATTGAAAATTAATATTTTTGTAGGTTATGAGTCAATTTTGACAGCAATTTTGATCAGTGCTGCCATTTTTCATGAAAAAATAACATGTTTCTCGTTGTCTATGGTAAAAATAAGTTTATTATATTGGTATTATTTTCAAAATGTGACAATTTACCGCCATTTTGTGTTTGTTTTGAGATCCGTCAGGCAGTCTGTGTTCGTCGATAAAAGTTATATTGGGGACACCTTCACCTCCCCCCCACATCAAAACTACCCCGAAATTCAACCACAGCTAATGGAATTAAGTACCTCGGTCTCTTTAAATTTGTGTATGGTATTTTCCCGTAATAATTTTTATATTTCTTTATCTATAAGTCTTAATAGTTCACTGATTTGAAGTGAATGCCAAACAAATAAGCATAGCTTACTCAAACGTGTCTTGACGCGAGTTATCAATTGCGAAAGATGGCGGAATAACAAACTTTTTGTAAATATTAAAAAATATTTATTGCATTAACTTTTCTCCGTGACTTTTTAATGCTTTTCTTTTATACAAACCTTGCCCTGACAATTACGGACACCATTAAAAAAAATAATTATCCAACAGCATTTCGGAAGTGATGCGCATACAAACTTTTCGACGATTCATTTTTATTTATATAGATATACCGACTTTAATTGTCGCTTTAAATTCCATATTGGTTATTCTGTTATATTAAATGTTTCTACAGTTCGCCTGTTCGGAAGAAAGAATCCTAATCTTACTAGTTCGTCCAAAGAAACAATTCCCAAAAATCAAGGTAGTTAAGTACGTTTTATCCCATTTGAAGTAGGTGTTACAATTTATAAATATATGTAGGTAGCTGTATAATTCAATGAAGATGAGTAAATATCGAAGATGTAATGAATATAAGAACGATTCGAGGTGAATTTAAAACGAATTTTAAAAGGCTCCAGGCGCCATATTGCTCTGCAGTGAAAACGTAATTTCCTCTCGAGATTTTCAATGTACTAGTATTAATTGTTTCAATTTAATTAATGTCAAGTGTAATTCTTATTAATGAGGAAACGAGTAAGAATGATATGCAGGAAGTTCGGTTTTGTTAATGTTGCTTTTAGAAAATTATTTTCCCTTTGGCTATGTTTTCGCTACTTGGGATTTTTTTAACAAATATACGGTATAGATTAGTTTTTTTTTGCTAAAATATAGCCTATGACACTCACTTATAATGTGGGTTTCTACTGATAAAAATTTTTCAAAATCGGTTCGGTAGATCCAAAGATTACCCCCACAACCTCACAAACTTTACTATTTTATAATTTTAGTATAGATTGTTCTGTTTTTGAAAGTA
Organism: Chilo suppressalis; assembly: GCA_902850365.2. NCBI lineage: Eukaryota > Metazoa > Arthropoda > Insecta > Lepidoptera > Crambidae > Chilo > Chilo suppressalis. The sequence goes on along the minus strand of OU963901.1, from coordinate 24,103,768 downwards.
ACAAAAAAAATACCTCTCCAGGTAGGAGAAAACCTTTCTATCATGAATCTTAACTAATTTAATTTAGGTATATACTTAGATTCTATACTTACTCTCAATAGCATGATGCAGGACAGTAGAAAAGGAAACAGAGTAGAAATTTATTTCGATTTTTTGTTTTCAGTCTCGTCCTAGCGTGATGTTTTTATAGCCTTTATAAAGGCACTATCCAATACAATATTTTTTTTAATAGGACTAAAATTCTCAAACATTAGCGCGTTCAACCAAAAAAAGAGACTTATGCGCGTGTTGAGTCAAATCAAAATATACTAATTTCTATGATCAGAATCACATTAGATACAACTGACGCGACGCGATGCAACATAGAAAATACTATCATTAGTACAATATTATGAGTGATAAAAGTGATGGGTGTGTACAAACTACTGCGTCCGAGATACAGTTCATAATAAGGGATGGAGGGATTTCTACTGGCAAAAGAATTTTCAAAATCGGTTCGGTAGATTCAAAGATTCCCTCCACAACCTCACAAATTTTACTATTTTATAATTTTAGTATAGATTAATATTGTTTTGTTTTTGAAAGTGACAAAAAAATAACTCTCCAGGTATTAGTTTCAACTTTCTACCATGAATCTTAACTAATTTAATTAAGGTACATACTTAGATTCTACACTTACTCTCAATAGCATGATGCAGGACCGTAGAAAAGGAAACAGAGTAGAATTTTATTTCGATTTTTTGTTTTCAGGCTGTAATTAAGGGGTAGCAAAACAACTTTTGATGAAAACTTTGGGTAATGCAAAATATCAAGAAAGATCTCTATACAAAACACTTCATTGACATTAGATATTTTTATTTATTAAGTAACACATCATGATGCTTTACTTCGAATTATAATTTAGCGAAACCCATCAAAGCAAAAGTTAGAACGTCATCATTTGCAAATATGTCATAACTTGGGATGTTGTCACCGAACCAAGGTAAATGTCACGAGTGGGTCGCAAATGACCCCCAAAAACTATTAGGTTTGAAGGCAACCCCACTCCATCACAGCCATAAACATCGTCATCTCGAAACAAAGTTCGTGTAAAGTGCCAAATACATTCGAGCTTCTATTCAAAATGGTCCTGGGGTAACCATCATTTTGTTGTGAGACGGGCGAAAGTTTTTATCACAACGCCGAACATCTAGGTGTCTCAAATTGTATGGTTTGCATAAATTTCGCCGTACTACAAAGATAAGTCTATGGAGTTACTTTTGCTCTTTGCTTGTAAAAGACTTTGCATATTCTACATATATTTTAAAACTCCTTTTAAAACGCTTGAAGTATGATCATGTTTTGACAATGAAACAATGTCTAGACGAGCAAACAGCTAGCTATGAAGAAGAATCGAATAATGACCTACATAAGAATCTTTCATATTTTTTATATTTATATTTTAAGCTTTAACTAGAAAATATGATTTGACCATTTAACTTTATACAAATTTTACAGAAAAAATTAAGTTGATAAAAAATATATATTAGAATTTGTCTTGGCGGTGATGGTATCATGTTAGGTGTCCTCTCTGGATTTAGCAGAACTTCTTAATCTCAAATTCATTTGGCATAACACACTTGGCATAATCCTCTACTATAGAATATTTTCAAAAAGTTAAGGTTCCGAGAATGAAAACTTCCATAATGTAACCCAATTTGTGAAAAAAATCCCAAAATAACCTTATATCACGTACGCAGCGGAAGTTATTGCAGTACAGCAAAATCATGTACTGAAGTTTTATAGAGGATATAAATATCTATAAAAAAGTTTGCAATACCATATGTCTTACTATTGCAGGTATGTCACAACTACACACCTCCTGCGGTTTCACTCGCGATAATATGAGGAAAAAGTTTATAGTGAATCAAACTTAAAATCTGCTGTCGCAGACTTTTTTATAGGGGAACAATTCTACTATACATGATTTTTGTGTGACTTGAACTGTTTACCCCGCGCACGCAACGAAAGCTCACAAATGGAATATTTTTACCCGTTTTTGCAACATCTTCCGATGCTCCGCTCCTTTTCGTCCTAGCGTGATGTTTTATAGCCTTTATAAAGGCACTATCCATTACAATATTTTTTTTTAAATCGGACAAGAAGAGACTTATGAAACGCGATGTCACCCGACGCCACGCCACGCGTGTTGAGTCAAATCAAAATGTACTAATTTCTATGATCAGAATCACATTAGATACAACTGACGCGACGCGATGCAACGTAGAAAATACTATCATTAGTACAATATTATGAGTGATAAAAGTGATGGGTGTGTATAAACCACTGCGTCCGAGATACATTTAATAATAAGGGCATGGACCAATAGAAAGGAGGACACACTTTTTTAACAGCAGAGCAATGATGCATTCTATACAACGGGTCCTAAACTACTCAACAAAATTTTCACTATCAGGTTAATATTTTTTCACGGAAGGTTTGTAGTTATATGAAGAAAGTCGTTGTGTATAATACAAGCCTGAGAACAAAAACTATATACAGCTCTACACCGAAGCGAAGCGAGGACAGGCGACTAGTCTTTAAATATAATTATTGTTTGGCCAGCTGAATTCACAGTGGCACACTTTTAAGGTGGGTGTTTTTTTTCTGCATACTTTCTTTATGTAGACTGTTAATTAATTGCGATAGATTCGGTGTTTGTGGTCAGCTGATTAGATTAGGTTAGTGTAGTGACCAAAACTTAGCCAGTTACATGATAGATCCCTACTCAATCGATAAACAAAACAAGGAAAAGTTTCATATTTGCATGCCAAGAGACGATTCTGTCGGTGAACTTCCTGCGATATGATGGTTCTGATTTTTTATTATTCTGGTTACTATTAATTTATTTCTGAAGATTATTCTGGCTTAATAAATTGTGAGTTTTGAATGTCTGATAAAGGAGTGAATGCCAAATGATTTTCTGTGAAATGAAGTTTACGCCATCCGCTGATATGCATAACAATATTATGACATTAAAAGTTCCAGGATAAAAAGTACCGCTAGAGGTTAGATTCAAACTAAGGAAAGAAATAAAAAGTTGTGTGTTCATATTAAGTTTTTAAGACAGAATAGTTACCCTACTCGCACCTGAATTTAACACACGCAATCTGTGAGGTACGAGCTTAAAAAGGGACCGAAATATGCCATTAACGTTTATGCAAGGCCATTCTTGGAGGCCTCGACTCTCATAATGCGGGCTTCAAGCGATAGTGGTACTATCGGTTAATTTATGACAGGACCTATTAATTTTGCTGAGAATTTGAATAGGGGAATTAGTTGAGGCCGGACAGTGTTAATGTGTTCGGGTAGATTTGTTTTAAAAGTTTCACGCTTGGGGCATTCGCTGTGAAAGTTTTGCGTAATGATGATGAAAGTTTGTTGAAATGTATTCATACAACTTATTCGTCGACGGTGTATTCGGTCCGGTGATATTCAAATTTATATTTCCGTGAAACATTAAAAACCAGCCATATTCGTCATATTATGAGAGGTGCACAATGTTCATGTTAATTAAAAAAAACTCACATGCTTGTCGGTACTCGTTACTGTAAAATGCATTCCAATTTTTTTCAGCTTCAATCACAGCGGGAGGTTTCATGTGTATAGTGGTCTCTACCTTTTGACTAAATTTTTAATCAAATTATAGTATGGGTATAACACTGATGTTACTGTTAGCGGCGTCAAAAATCTTTTAAGGACTACAAGCTTTGTACAATAACTTTACGAGATATTAAACAACTATGATTGTTTAAGTAAGTAATTTAAACTATTAAAACAGAAAGGCACGAAGACATTTATTCACATTACAGTACAGCATGACACGGCACGGCAGAAAATATTTTTGAAGTGAAACGAGCGTCACACGCGAATACATATATATACATAAGGGTGGAACCAGTTTTAATTAATAAACAACTTATGCAATGCGTCTTTGCCAAGAACTTCATTACCATACACCTATACGTAGCCATGTATTTCTCTAAGAAGACGAAGTTTCTCGCACGAAATGTGTGCGATTTGTGTAGCCCTAGTATTAGTGAACGTTTACAGCACGAAAAATCTGCTTTAAGTTTTGATCCCAATCCTATACATCAAAATAAATCCTATACCTAATCATTTTTGGAAGTTTGCAAAGTGAATGAGTGCGATACTAATTTTAATGATAGCCAATGACTCTTGAGTGTGATACTTATTTTAATGATTAGCGATAGCTAATGCCACTTGAGTAAATACTTTGGATAATTCCTATTCTATCCTATCCTATTAAATGAAAACTAATAAATCTAAAATAAGTTAAAAAAAAAACACGAGAAAGTTTCGAATTTTATTTATTTCCTCAACGAAACAGCCGATACATTGTAATTCCTTTTTTATTTACGTTTAACAATCAAATATTTACTGGGATGGAATCGCAAAGAGGAAGGAAAAACGAGTAGATATTCGGTTCAAGGCTTTGTCATTTGCTTTATACAAAAACAAATCTAATTCAGTTGATTACTCTGTAACAAGATAAGAATTCAGATAATCAATAAAACAATTTTTTGGTATCTTAAGGAATGAGGTTAAAGTAACGTCCATTTTATTATTACATTCAATAACAACCAAACTTTAATATATATACAAACCGATGACATATGAAAATTGTGTGTTATGACTATCAAGATCAAACAGTATAAATTCATCCAATCAAGCCATGCTTAAGTGTTCTTGATATTGAAAATGATAAAGATATCAAAACAAGAAATTAGAATATCAAACAGTAATACTTAGTAATTTAGAAGATGGGCTTTATATATGTTAATAATGTTCAAATAATATTTTTAAAGCATTCAATTTTACCGATCATGGAGAAAAACTAAACATCCAGTAATGTTTGACAATTATCTTTGATTCCTAAACTAAACTCATTTAATTTCCTTTATTGTTAGTAACTTCACACAATATCTTATGGCTATATTTGTTGATTCCTGGACGTAACAGTTAGCACAGGTTTAATGTTCCTGCGATCATCCCAATTTCAAATTTATCATTAACGAATAAAAAAAATGTTATCCTGATAAATTTATCGTTGTCAAAACTATGCATTAGATACATTAATGTCAACTGTTCTAAAAATATCTTTCCGGGCATCACAATAAAAAAAAACCAATGCTGACACAAAGCTAACTATGAATTGCTTCGTTTATTTAATACGACGCCACTTGTCTAGAAGTCTGATATGGCAGTTTCTGCAAAATATTTACAACAGAACCTTATGCTACAAGAACAGTGAAAGGTGTTATCTATTTACACAGTAAACCGTACAAAACTGTTGTCCGACGCAGCAGACGTGGTTAATGAATATCATTACATTACAAAGGTACATGACATATTACAATTGTTTTTTCATCCCACCACCTCGGAAAGTGTAATTTTGCGCTTCGAAATCTGGCTGGAAAATTCTATTTTATTCGCTTGAGCGGCAAAGTAGATTTGAATTTAGAACATCACATATAATGAGTACTCAATATAATTGTAAATTCAAAACGTCATTAAACCTATTTAATGTAACCTCTATGGTGCCAAATTTATGATTAGAACTTTTTAAATTGTGAAAAAATTTAAATTTGGAACCTTCTTGGTTTCTTTGTTTTATTTGCGTGCTTCGCGCCATTCTAGTTTTTCACGTTTTATTGCTTAAATATTTTGTCATTATAAATTGTTTTCTTTTTCATTTTGTCATTTCCTCGCTGAGGTGGGATGAAAAGTTACGTATTGCACTCGAGTGGAAAGATTTTTCACCTTGTGCTCGTTTGTTTCCCTCGCTGACGCTCAGGATTCTAATTTAGAATCACTCGCTGCGCTCGTGATTCAACTTTAGAATCCTTCGCTTGCTCGGTCATCCAAATCGAGCACGCGGTTAAAAAGGAACTTTCCACTCTTGTATAATAAATAACTATTATCTGTTGATGGGAATACTGTAAATACTCTTAAACAAGTTTAAAGCGCGTTTATGAACCTACAAACATCGACATTTAAAACTACTACCCCTTTTACTATAAAATCTGATCAAATAAGGTAATTATAATTATTTAAGCATGTAATTGCTTGATGTTTAAATCTAAAGAAAATATAATTAGAAATAATGCCAGGCGGACCAAGCAGCAGACGGGACTCGAACCCGTACCCTTTGCTATCCGGGCGAATGCACTGACCAATTATGCTTCCGCGCCCCTGACGGCCGCGTCAAAATTCTTCTAGCCATTCTTAAGCTGCAAAGCAGCACCATCTCTTCGCATTGTAGCTAACTCACAATGGTCAGTGCATTTGCCCGGATAGCGAAGGGTGCGGGTTCGAGTCCCGTCTGCTGCATGGTCCGCGTGGATTTTTTTCTAGTTATATTTTCTTTACAAATAAGGTAAGACAAAATGCTACAATATTTTGTCCATTTCATACAATTATCATTCTTTAGAGTGGGATAGGTTCTAAAGTATATTTTCTGCGTAGATCAAATACTTTATACCTAAATAAATAATCGACATATATTTTCTGAAGAATGACTGACTATTATTATGATACAACCCTTATTATTTTAAAACGCACCTTTAAACCCATTTAAGAATAACTTCTTCTTTGCAATTAAATCTTCACCAGTGAAGCAATGTACTATGTGATTTCTGTATAGAATTATCTTGAAAATTCAATTAACAAAATTAAAAGTAATACCTAAGAAGTAATATTTACCTTTGGAAATATGTATTTCGATATATACAGTGTCAATGATATTAAATAAAAAAAACATATAATAACAGTGATGACGTGTCCTTAACAGCAGACTGTTAATAAAAGCGCTAAACAATACTTACAGTCTACGATCAAGAGATATTATTTTAAATTCAACAACCTTGAGTTTCCTCACGAAAACCTCACGACCACTCATCGATTTTAGCACTTATATCATCACACTAGAGAGTGGCTCTTGTTCAACATTAGTTCTGCACTGTCAGTCATACACCTCAGCTGGCTTATCTTCTTACGTTAAAGTGTCAGTCACTCACTGTTTAAGTCGTTTTACTATTAAGACGACCGTTATAAGAACTGTCCAGAATGTGGGTAGTTTTGCTGCGGCGATTGAGCGGTGGAGAGGAGGCCAACCCTCACTCCAATCCTCCCTCACGCCAGCTTCTGGTCACATTGTGGTCACCATTTCTGAAATTTGTGTTTCCTTTAATGACCTACTTAATTATTTATTTATGATGATCAAAACAGATATTGCATGGATTAGAAAATTTAGTGTGCCATTAAAAATCGCCATTTTTTATACGCTGAAATTAATAATATGAACTGATATAATTTGCTTAATATTCTTTGATACTTATCTTTTGATTACTTACCAAGGTTCTGCATTTGGTGTTGGCTGAGGACGATGTACGGATTCTCCAAGTCTGGGTCTTGGAGAACTCCTCGATGTAAGTGTTCCAGATGACTTTCACTATCATCTTAGAAAAGAAGAAATAAAATATTAAGGACTACTTATAACAGCCAACGTCGAGAGAAAGAGTTTTTTAAATCAATTGCAAAAGATCTCCCTGATCGTTAGTAAGGATAGGTGTTCCTCTGGGCTCTATTATTGGTCCTTTCTTCTTTTTAATTTATAAAAATTACCTACATTACTTTGTAAGGGATAATCATGAGATAGTATTGTGAGCAGATGATACTTCACTTTTATTCAAAATTAAAAGAAAGCAACCAGTTATTGACGACGTGAACAATGCCATCTCTAAAGTAGTCCACTGGTTTAATGCTAATAATTTACTTTTTAATGAAGGTAAAACTAAATGTATTAAAATTTTATTACTCAATGTAAAGCAGACACAAATAGTCACACTATCAAAGATAAGAATATGGACCTTGTGGACACTACAGTATTTTTAGGCATTACAGTAGATTGGAAGCTTCAGTGGGGCCCACATATTGAGAAATTGTCGAAGAGACTGAGCTCTGCAACCTACGTAGTAATGAAGATACGCCAAATACCTGACGTAGAAACTGCTCGATTAGTTTATTTTAGCTATTTTCATAGTGTGATGTCGTACGGTATTTTGCTGAGGAAATTCTGCCCACATTCAAACTATTTTTGTGCTGCAAAAGCGGGCTGTTCAATCAATTTACAATCTTAAGACAAGCGACTCTTTAAGAGAAAAAATTTAATGATTGATCAAAACTTAAATGAATGATTAAATAAAAATTTAATGTATTTTCGAAGAAATATTACATATTTCCTCTAAATAGTGATAAGTACTCGTTTAGTACTAGAAATAAAAATAAATTAGCTGTACCAATTACAAGGCTCCACAAAATCAATAATTCATTTAAAGGTCTTTATGTACGCTTATAAAGTCCCTAGCAATATCCAAAAATTAAGCGTCAATAATTTGAAAACTACCATTAAAGAGTTCTTATTAATAAAGCCTATTATAAAGTGTCTGATTATATTTCAGACTTTTTTTTTATATCTGTCGTAACGTTGGAAAATTTAACTGATCTCTAATTAAAATTAAAACGGGACATTGACCAGGACTCAAACTCCTTGATATTGTCCTTGGCTTTCATACGCCAGTGAAACATTTTCCATTAAATAAGCTTCGCTGCTATCTGAGATGAAAAACACGCTTTGAAATTTTAAAAGTAATATCTTTGGGATAGCCAAAAATTAATCTACAATTTACGACATATTTTTAAGGCTTGGAACTCCGACTACTACAATCAAGCATAAGGCTGTGAAAGCATCAATAAAAACTTTGTAGAATTGTTTTTAAATGTAGTGCAACCTACATTGCAACATGGTAATCTGACTCTAAAACTGATAATATCAGAAAGTTAAGAAAGTGGTCGGTAATTTTTTTTTAATTATATTTCAAATGTAGTAATGTAAATGTGTCATACTTACATGGCAACAATGTAGTCGTTGGCGGTGGTGTCGTAGTCGTCGTTGTAGTCGTCGTCGTAGTTGTCGTAGTTGTTGTAGTGGTGGTCGTGGTAAGCACTATTCGAGAATAAAAAATATATACGAGAGAACATAAATTTCAAGCAAAAGTAAAAGAGTTTTTGACGCCATTGCATTTTGTGAGACAGTTCTTTACTTTGAATTTTGATCCATAGCGGCAAATTTTATATTTTGTTTTAAATGAACTTGCTCAAATTAGAAGCAATTATTAATTTACAATTACATTGAAATTTTTATTTTAGTTCATTCTAAAAAATCTTACTCGAAGCCAAACAACCCATAATTCATTAGAACATGTAACATCAAATTTTTAAAGCAAAAACAAAAAAATGTACTACATACGAAAATAAGTACCTAAATCACAAAATTAATTTTGATCTTACTGAACTTAATAAAAAAGAACAAGTAGATAATAAATGTCTATCAAATAACGAACAGCACATATAATCCCTTTACTTCGTAATACTCACAGTGCAAAAACAATTCGGCTTGGGATTTTCCAAGGGCGTTCTCCACGTGACATCTATACGCCCCCGCGTCTTCAATAGACATATCTGACACAAGGAGATTCAGAGTATGACGGTACCCGCGCGATCCCGCACTGAGCTTGTATTTCGAGCCTGTACCAGTAAAATTCGATATAAATTATCACATAATCACTTGTTACAATCTAATCTACGGTAGATTATCTACCTACATGTTTCTCTGCGTGGAGATTAGTACTGTCTTTTAAATCAGAGTATGCTTCTTGTATGTCATTTGTCATATTTTCTTTCAGCTTTTTCAGTGGAATTGAAGATGTTCTGAGAATATTGTGTAATTTACAAATTGACTTGACCTTAACATCAATAATACCTTAATTAAACAACCTTCAGGAAAAGTAGCTATGACTTTTCATATGTTCTAACATAGTTTAATGTTTGATTGTTACTTACATTTGTATATTGAAATATTCATTATCATGTAATTATGATTAGTTATGTTTATTTATGATTACTATAGGTTTGCTAAATATATTGTTCGTAAAAATAAGAATTTTTGTACAGGATATACTCGTATATCGACTTTTGATTTTTGATTTCTATATTATAATTATACATACCGTTAATGAGCCTCTGTTCTCCATTCAGAGTCCAATAGAACTGCGGTGTGGGGTACCCTTCGGCAATGCATTGAAGAGTGACAGCTCCCCCAGCGGGAGCCCTTAAAGCGACCCTACCAGCCCACACTGCTGGCGCAACTGAAACAATAGGGAAGTAAGGGAACACTGTTTTTTTTCAATTAGGCGTCCAATAGACGGTAGGTTTTGCTGTCAGTTTGCTGGCAGTCAAGGTTATGACTAACCTGTCGTTTAATGTAGTGACTAATGACTTTTCAGACACGGGTGGTGACTGATGATTTTTCAAACATGACTGATGAAATTGACTGCCGGCTGCAGGAGCGTCTAATGGCTACCTTAGATTTATAAATATATTATCTCGTTTAATGCATAAAATAACAATATAAAATAAAATCAGATTTCATAAAATCAGTCCAGACAATTTTGAGTTATGTATTCTAATTCTAACACAGTTTTTATTTTATTTAAACAAACTAGCGCGTGCCCTTGACATCGTGATTATTTCACCACTAAAATCTAATTACACTATATTTTTCCGTGGCGCCACTCGTCTGAGAGGCATTTCACGTGAACGAATATGTCCTGTCTCCGATGTTGTGATCATGGTGTTATGGCTGAAATCAGAGACTTCAAAGACAAATAGTTTGACGTGAAAATGTATCGTTGTTGACAGTGTAGACAGACACAGCTCAAGTTACCTTATGGTCGTAGTAGATATGAATACGTAATCGTAATATTATTATCATCTCGTCTTGGACAAGCTCGTGTCCCGAGGAGATCACATTATGATTCCGATTAGTGTGCGTTTTAGTAGGTAGTTTCATACAAATAATACTGAACTCTGCCGTGCTTCGGAAGGCACGTTAACCCGTTGGTCCCGGCTGCATCTTCAGCCGTTAGCCAATCCGCACTGGGCCCGCGTGGTGGGTCATGGCCCAATCTCCCTATTCCATCCATAGGGAAGGCCTGTGCCCCAGCAGTGGGGACATTAATAGGCTGATGATGACGATGATGATGAATACTGAACGGCTCGAGTTGATAAGGTGACGGTCCTTTTCCGAGTTGGTATAAATATACCAAATATATATTTAGAGGTCGGACCTTTAAACTTACAAATTTTACCAAATAACTTTGAACTTTATAAAGTTTTAGTGGGTATAAGATTCAGCATATATTGATGGATGAAATTTTAAAGCTGATGACGCAAAACTTTATTACAGGATTTGCTTAATTTTACATTAAATGTGATCTTAATATGGACTTAATATGGACGGATGAACACTTATAATATTTGTCAGTTGGCATCAACTCATTCGTGCTTGTTTGCCCGGGCCAGGCGGATCGCTTAAACACGAATGAGTTGATGACAACTGACAATTATGGAAAGTGTTCATATTAAAAATATTTCGATGCAATAGATTATTCAAAAATTTTGAAACCTAGTAGGTATTGAAAATCAATGTGAATCCCTCGCTGCCCGAAATGGCGTCAGCCATGCCGGTCACTTACTCATAAAACTTACACATAATATTGATCTGGATCCTTTTGCTGACAGAAGGCGGAACACCATTGGTAGCAATACACAGATACGCCCCCGACGCCGCTCGATCCACTGCTGTGAGGTTTAGCCAATCCCCAGTCCACTTAGAAACTAAAACAAAAGATATAACATTATTATTAAATAAGCCGTGATTATTTAATATTTTTGATTTAGATGAAATGTTGATTGATTTTAATATATTTCCTTTCATTTATAAAATTGCGAAGGAAAAGGGAAATATGGCAACCACAAAAAAAGTTAAAGTGCAAGTCAGACACAAACAATCAACACTGCTAACACAAATTGATAAATAATATAATATATAAATAAGTTTATCTAAAAAAACATAGAAGTGATACCGTGATCATTTTTTATGTAACGTTAGGTTTACTGTCCGCTCGATTAGGCAACTATCCCTTTTTTGAAAGGTCGAATAAAACTGCATTTACTCAAAACCAATATTTATCAACTTTACAAAAATATGCTTAGTAAGTACCTACTATGAAAGATAAAGGACCTTCTATGAAAGATTGATATACATAATGCATCATTAACAATAAATAAAAATATGGATTATAAATAAAGTATTTATTTGACGTTGCGGGTTACCTACAATGCGAAGAGATGGCGCTGCCTTGCAGCTTAGGGTTAGGATAAGTTTGACGCGGCCATCAGGGCCGTGGTAGCATAATGGGTCAGTGCATTCGCCCGGATTACGAAGGATGCGGGTTCGAGACCCGTCCGCTGCCTGGTCCGCGTGTTTTTATCTAGTAAAACTTTTCTTTAGATTTAAAAATCCATATTTTTCAACAATAGAGCTTTATTACTTAAATGAAAGTGGGGAAAATTTCCGGCTATTAATTTGCAAATGACAAATTCAAAGCATAAGGTAATGTTGTGAATTTGCAAATTAATCCATTGACAAAATGTCTATTCTAAAGCGAAGGAGCTTAACAATAAGTATTATATAATATAACTTTAATCTTTACTATCTGAGACTCACGAAGTAAAATTTTTTTTCTGGTTTATTCTCTGACGTCTGAATGGTTGATGTGGTTGTCGTTGACGTCTTAAATTCTAATATTTTTCTTTAATAGTCTTGTAGGCTCTAGTGACTTCGTGATAGAATAACGTTTTTAATGTTGATTAATCATGTATCTATATATATAAAACTCAATTGCTGTTCGGTAGTCCCGCTAAAACTCGAAAACGGTTGAATCGATTCATCTTATCTTGGTATTGAAATGTTTGTTGTAGTCCAGGGAAGGTTCAAACGGCGAGAGAATATGGAAAAATTGCGAGGAAGATGGTAAAAACAACAATTTCATTTTCCAATGTTTAACTGTTCTACCAACTTTCCTGTCAAATATTTGACGTTCGTCCCTTCAGTAACTTTAGCACGAAATAATATCGAATTCTTAACGTATGTGAGTTATTTAGATAAAATATAAAAAAATTATTTGTATACAGGGTGGAAATTTTGAATGCCACCCCCAGGGGAAGTACTCTAAATACTGGAGATAGATAATTTTACTCAAAGGAAACATTCCTTTATTTTTAAAAAGAAATACAACTGCATTCACAGTTTTTCGAAAATTTGCTTGCCACATCCGAGAATCGAACTGGCAAAAATTCGAAAAAATGACAAATATGTGGCATCGATCGATAGATTATTTATTATGGTAAATTTTGATGCAGCAAACAAGACTTAAGACAATGCGTTCTAATTCGCTATTCCATTTTCAAAAATATGTAACATACCTCTTTGCATACCTTATTTAAATTACTGGTACCAAAGAGGTTGTACGGCGCCCCCCCTGACTGAACTTTTTAGTCTGCATTTTAGACATGTGCAAAAAATTCTTTATTCGTTATTTGAATGAATAAATGACGTCGAAGATAATAAAAATACTAACTCGTGTAATCTGGTGGGATAAAACTGCTTTTAGTCTTGTTCCATTCAGTTAAGTTAAGATTTCACTCTTTTCCTTCCATTTAATGTACTAAGTTTGTTAGTAAGATATAATCCCTATGATTGACCCTATAGATCGATGCCATAAAAATACAGGGTGTAATCTTTTCGAATTTTCATTAGTTCGATTCCCGGGTGTGGTAAGCAAATTTTCGAAAAACTGTGAATGCAGTTGTGTTTCTTTTTAAAAATAAAGGAATGTTTCCTGTGGGTAAAATTATCTATCTAGATCATTTAGAGTACTTCCCCTGGGGGTGGCATTCAAAATTTCCAACCTGTATATACCGAGCAATCTCTCTCATATCGTGTCCCTCTCACTACGGGATATTGGCGAAATTTCTGTGTAAAACGGAAACAGCCACAGAACAAAAAAAAAAAACGTTTGCGAGTCCGAAAGTCACTATCAAATGTGTCTACTTTGTGGCGCTGCTGTTCAAATGTCCATACAAAATTTGGCATTGACATTTCGCATTCGCAAACTATTCGAATTCGATATCGGATCGTGCTAAGGGTACAGTACGGTAGACTCGCGTTCACTGAAATTGAATTACATATTAAATTAAGGCTTTTGGATCAACAACATAAATCCACATTACCCTGATTATCGCGAATTTCAATTTTAACTTTCATTTACTCCAAATTATTGGAAGCAGTACGACGTTCGCCGCGTCTGTTAGTATTTGCTAAATAAAACAATACAGTTTTTTCATTTGGACTTTTTGTTGGTAAACAATTTTTATTTATAATAGTTTTCATTTCTCGAAACGTAAAATCCTATTAAACATCAAAGAATATGGTTACAAATACTCCCAAACACGATTATTGGAAGCAGTACGAAGTTTGCTAGAAGCCGGGTTTGCTATTATTTACTTAATAAAACTAAACATTGTTTTCACTTGAACTTTTTGTTGTAAAACAATTTTTATTTATAATTGTTTTCATTTCTCAAAACGTTAAATCCCATTAAACATCAAAGAATACAGTTATAAATACCCACAAATACGAAAATCCAGTACTTAGGTATTTGTTTCTCTTCTGCGAAATCTTAACCGTTTCGTTATGAATCTGGTGTTATTGTTACTCCCAATTCACCAATCCACATTCTGGCATCCATTAATAAATTATTGTTTCCAGAAGAATAGCCAATCCAAACAGCGTATAAGTCAATTAGTAGATAAATCTGATCAAACAATATTGATAGCCGTGTCGTTACTTAGCTGTTATGAGTACATATAAAATGACTACTGAGAACAATAAACAAGAAATCAATAGCGTAACAGCTCGAGATTGTTAAAGTTAAGCATCTTTCGCGTTGGTCGGTAATGGGATGGGTGATCAAAAGTTTATTCTCTCGAGATCCTGCATGTTCTGGAAGGCAAGTGAAAAATCTATTTTTATGGTTGCATCTGCAATCATTTGGGGGGCTCAGCTGCTAATATAAAAAGTATTTTCGTACTTCAAAAGAGAGCCGTTCGCGCCATATATAATTTAAAGGCAAGAGAATCTCTTAGAGAAAATTTTAAAGAAATTAATATTTTAACACAGGCATCCCAATACATTTATGAAAATATAATATATGTAGGAAAAAACTATGACGCATTTGCAAAAAAAAGTCAAACCCATAACTTTAACACGAGATTGAAGAACAAGCTTGCCGTAGTAGGATTGCATTGTTTAACAAAGTTCCCCTAGATCTGATTGAACTTCCACTAACCAAATTTAAATCTCAGATCAAGAATACTCTTATGAATAAGGGCTACTATAAAGTTAATGATTATCTAAATAATTGTAATGCATGGACATAGTGTTTCTTATAATTTGTTTTTTAATGGGTATTAGTCAGTTTTTGTAACATTAATATGGTTCCTATCTAATGCCGCTTCCTATATACTAAATATAAATTTTATTGTAACTATATATCTATATCCTAAATAACGTATTGGAAGGTGACTTCAGAAGTATCTATGAAGTCATTTTTCAACTTGACGGCTCTGTATATATCAATACAGGGAGAAAAAAGCAGCCCTTGCTGAGTTTCTTGCCGGTTCTTCTCAGTACAAGGACTCCCGCCGTAGTTTTGCGAACCGATGGCGTAGCTTCTTGACCTTCACAAGTGCTTATAACAGCCTAGACTGAATAAATGACTTTTCATTTCATTGAAACCCTCTAAATCTTCATTGGACTCGTGCGGTCCTGAATAGCAAATAAAATGATGATGCCTGTATCCTATTGACGCTTGCGGTATCAGGAAGAGAAAAGAGAATATAATAACGATATCTTTTGTCTGCAGTCTTCTGCAAAGCTTGTAATCCTTTTTAGGTAAAAAATTTTGGATCAAGCAAAAAAGCTAATTAAATCGTCTGATTTAGTTCCGTGGGTTATATACCCACAGAGCGACATAAGCACATATCCTTTTGTAGGCATCCGCTTCCTCTGCATTCATTCAACTTCATACACGCTCACCAATTTATGCGGCTGTAAACGTGAAATATATTTTCAGGATATTAACCGGAGCGAAATTGTTAAACTAGGCACAACGACTTAACACAAGACAAAAACTAGCTAAACTTGTTACATTGCTTTCCTTGGAAATTATTTCGGACATTATTGCTCTTTTTGGATTACCTACCTACATTGTGTCCATATTATAGTCATAAAGACAATACAAAAGGACGTTCCTATATTATGTTGGTTTTTAGAAACGTCCTTTTGTATTGGCAACCGAATGTGTTGCGCTCACAGAGTAAATCATAATACCTATTCCGCTACCTATATAAAGACATTAATACCTAACAATATTTACTAATGAACGAGCGTCAAAAAAAAATTTGTATCATACTTCAACCTTAATCCGGAACGGTTTTATCCAAACCCCACCCGCTTTCGTTTCTAGAAAATACGGATCTCAAATGTAGATGCGCATTATTCTTAAAAAATTGGGCTTAGGCTAAGAACTCACGGAGTAGTTTTTATTCGCACCCGTTGCAGGCGCCCGCAGAGCTTTTTTTAACCGACTTCAAAAAAGGAGGGGGTTCTGTGTTCAACTGTATATTTTTATTTCATGCTTTTCAGTTTTGTGCGGCGCTGTTGTGAGAACGCTCTGAAACTTAAGTTTATAACGCGGAGAGCTTGCGAGCGAGACGAGACGGTGACGCTACGGAGTTGGTTTAGTGAGCGCATCCCCATAGAAATCCTTACAAGGAATATAAACCGCGCGCGCCGAGGCGGTGTTGGTCGGGTGCCGGGTGGCTATAATGAGCTATGAAGACCTTAAACAAGAAAAGATTCGACGGTGCCCGTCGCACGATCTTCTCTTCTTTTTTAAGGTAGGTGCCTCAAGCGTGGTAGGCAGGTAAGCTGGCTGAAATAAGCAGGGAGGAGTCCCACATAACTTTTCGTCTCTCCCCCGGTGGTTGAAGTGTGCGTAAGGCATTTACCAGACACAAAAATAAAAAAAAAATGCCTCAAGCGTAAGCACTCAGCAAGCGTACATAAATCACGTCATGAAATTTCTTATTGTGTTTTATGCGAGTTGCGAAATCGCTCCGTGAGTGCTTAGCCTAATACTTGGCGGATCCTCGTGTTTTCTTAATGAGCGGATCTCGTTTGCGTATCCGCGTGAAGGGATTTCTTCCCATCGTCGGTATAAAACTCCGTAACGACGGTTATTAGGGAGCTGCGATGTCTGATCACCCCATCGATTCTTGTTCTCGTTGAGGGAGATTAGTAATCATGCTTTTGTAAATCACCAGTAGAATCTCAAAAATTTTGTTTTTCGAGTGTATGTTAGGTACATATACATATTTATTTGACGCGTTCTGTGGCCTAAACAGCTTGATGAGTTGTGGTTTTAAAGGCGAAGTAAGATTTGTTTTTAATTTTGAAAGAGATTCAAAATTAAATTTAATTAATTTTTGATTTTCATTGACATTTTACCCTATTGAATGTTGAATGACATTTTATTCTATCATTGATATTATTAATTGACTATCTTATTTTGTTAGCTATTTCATTAATTTCGATTGACATAAATTTAGACTAAGCTGACAGTTGTAATTTTGCTGACGATAATAATTTATTGTAATTAATTAACTTTTTATTATATTCTATGAATTTATTATTGGTATCTGAAATTGATGGCCTAATGTAAATTAATAATATTAATGTAATTAACGCATTGTTAAATATTTGCATGCTATTGTTAATGGCAGAATTGGCTGAACTTTGTATTTGTAACATCTCCAGTGTACCCTTATTCTAATGCAAATAAATAAATAAAAATCATATTTGCTGATTTTTGGAACCATAAGATGTACCTTTGTCTTCATAAAATTTTTGTTTTCAAAACCTTTCCAGATTCCAAAATATATGGTTTAATTAATGGCTAGTAACTCTTATGATATAGTTTGTGATAAGGAATGCTACAAAAATATTTTTTTGAAAATTTGGTGGCTTTTTTATCAATAACATTATACCTAAATAGTAAACAATATTTTTTTAAAGAAATAGTTAACTATGACAAATATTATTATTAAAATAAGTGGGTGTACATTGTTCATAAATAACTACTTACACGAAAGGCAGCTGAAGAAGAACAATTTAAAGTACAGTTTATCATAGTAGTTAAGAATGGTTGAATTTAGTGTCTCATTATTTAGTGCACCTAATTTTATGCAAGGAAGTTTGCTAAGCGATGCAAATGGCTGGTTTTGTATTCAATTTGTTCGGTAAGTTGGCTGCATTTGTTCCTTCAGACGGAAACAAATAAATTTTAATTTAAGAACGTCCCAGGCTTGCCTTTTGCGGTTGCGAGCGTAAACAGAATCTCAATTGTTTTTAAAACGCTATGTTTTAATTGAAAATGTCGGTTTTGCTCACGACTTTGTCCGTGTCTTTTTAGGAATAAAACATTAGTAGAAATTGTTAACGAGACTAGAGAGAGTTTAAACGAGGTAGGGCATAGCGGACTTTCCGTTCGAATTGGAGCGGCCGTCTGGCGAAGTAACCTGACGACCTCCGTTGTGGTTTGTACGCCGGACTAAGGTATCGCCTACTCGAGAGGACCCGGGTTCGAATCCCGGTGGGGGCAGATGTTTGTGTGATGAATACGAGCATTTGTACTCCAGTCATGGATGTTTAATATGTATTTCCATATAAATATACTTATATATGTACTGTATATGTATTCTCTCCGTTACCCTAGTATCCCATAACACAAGCCTTACAGTTTTACTTTGGGGCTAGGCTAATTGGTGTGAGTGTTTTAAAAAACCTCCACCTTACAGAATATCACAGTGAACGAACACTACGTTTTGGTGGTGTTGTGTTTCTGTCGGTAAGTAAGGTTCCAGGGCTCCACGGGGTAGGGGATTGGTTCAGGGTAGGCAACGGTGCTAGTGGTATTTTTTGTGTCGCAAGCGTTTCTAGGCTATGGTGGCCGTTTACCTTCAGGCAAGCTATACGCTTGTTTGCCACCCTTTTAACATGAAAAAGACGATTTCTACCCGGTTGTAGAGTGTTGAGGAGCTCGATGGCGCAAGTGGTTAGCGCGTTCGGCTGCGATCGTTGAAGTTAAGCAACTTTCGCAGTGGTCGGTCATTGGATGGGTGACCAAAAATTTATATATCTATCTCGAGCTCCTCCGAAGGCACGTTAAGCCGTTGGTCCCGGCTGCATCTGCAGTCGTTAGCACCCACCAATCCGCACTGGGCCCTCGTGGTGGGTCATGGTAATCTCCCTATTCCATCCATAGGGAAGGCCTGTGCCCCAGCAGTGGGGACATTAATAGGCTGATGATGATGTAGAGGACCGGTTCGTCAACTAAGTATGGGGCACTATGGATGTTTACTAACTATGCCCGCGGTAGCGGAGCTCGATGGCGCAAGTGGTTAG
Source organism: Chilo suppressalis (assembly GCA_902850365.2). Lineage (NCBI taxonomy): Eukaryota > Metazoa > Arthropoda > Insecta > Lepidoptera > Crambidae > Chilo > Chilo suppressalis. The sequence goes on along the minus strand of OU963901.1, from coordinate 24,084,216 downwards.
CGCGTTCGGCTGCGATCGTTGAAATTAAGCAACTTCACAGTGGTCGGTCATTGGATGGGTGACCAAAAATTTATATATCTATCTCGAGCTCCTCCGAAGGCACGTTAAGCCGTTGGTCCCGGCTGCATCTGCAGTCGTAAGTACCCACCAATCCGCACTGGGCACGCGTGGTGGGTCAGGGCCTAATCTCCCTATTCCATCCATAGGGAAGGCCTGTGCCCCAGCAGTGGGGACATTAATAGGCTGATGATGATGTAGAGGACCGGTTCGTCAACTAAGTATGGGGGGCACTATGGATGTATACTAACTATGCCCGCGCTAGCGATTGTTTGCGGTCGGTACAAACGCACAAACCATGCTCGTGAACAAACTGAGCCTCGGCCCGGGTAGAAACTGTGCCTAGACCAAGCAGAAAACCGGTCGTTAACTTAGCGCCCTTACGGCAATGAAAATACAAGAAAATGTACTCGTGGTATAACACCTAAAAAAATGTTGCTTTGTTTTTAGTAAATAAATTACTAAAAACAAAGCAACATTTTTTTTTATGAAAGTACTAAAATTGGCGAGTCTTATGCGATAGCGATTCTTGCTGCCGCGCCAAAAACCTAAAGAAAGAAAGAACGAAAGAAATAATTTTATTTGAGACAAAAACAAAAATCTATTAATATAAACAATAAAATGAAACAATAAGATTTTGTCTCAAATGGGTCCCAACTCAGCATAGAGCTAATGTTGCCATCAGCGCTGGTCTTCCGTTGGAACCGGTTTGGTGTCGCACGAAACCATAACAACAAAAACAACAAATAACATAAAAAAGAAAATAGAAAACAAAATAAAAGAACAGGAATAAAAATAAAAACAAAACATACTTGGCTGAAGTATTGAATTATCTCCGCCACAGCCATTTAAAAAGAAAGAGAAAAAAAACATATTTCCTTCTCCCTCTACCCACACAGTACGCCAAAAAGACATTTACAGACTAGACACAATTTAAATTTTACAATTGTGTCTGCATAACATTAACAAATAACAACAACAATAAAAATATTAAATCTATTGGGAGGATATGGGATGTTACAATTTTGAATATTAAATGAAATAAACAAATTTTGGACATACATACAAGGTAAAACTAAAAAGGCTTGTTGACCTTTTTTGGAAAAAGGTTTTAAATATTAACTATAAATGTTCTATTAGACCAAAAAAAATGTATTATATTTTTGTGAGACCTAGAAAGCCACAAATCTTTAATTTTAAAATAGACTTTTCATGGACATACAAAATGCTGTCGGCCATTTTAGTCTATATGACGTCAACCGGTGGTAAACAAAAACTCGTAAGCACATAGAAAATGACCTATCTGAGTTTATAATAATAAAAACATGATTTCTAATAAATACCACGGAAAATATATTAATTATCATTACTGTTTTGTACGAGAATGTAAAAATACATCCTTGAAGACTCCAGGAAAACTGTGGATTAAAGTGCCGAAAGAAATTAACCTACGCCTACCTAACCTACCTAGTTAGAGCTTGCTAAAAGGGATTCTGCAAGTTTATAGACTCATTGTAAAATTTATGAGTAATTTATGATGTAAGTACTCATTGAATAATATTTTAAGTCACTTCATTTATTATCAATTTTAATAATAAAAGTTTTAAGGTTATGTATGAATGACATTTAGTTGTTTACTACAAAAGAGACGTCACAATTTTAACGCGAACAGCGTTTTTAGTGTTTAAATAGTATAGACTTAAAATTATTTATTAAAATTAAATTTCTACAGCAATCTTCTGCTTTTATGAAGTGAAATCGATATATTTAGGTTCCTTAGACCAAATACTTTAAGAAATAAACATTTATTTAATATAATTCGACATGAGTCAACTAGCCTATTGCACTAGTGTCGTGTAACAGTGTTTCCTGTGATTTCTCTAGATTCGAATCCCGGTAAATGTATAAATGATTGTTGAATTACAACTAAAACGTATTAATAAAGTTATTTAGTTTGAGAATAATTTGCTGTCAGTTTTCCACAATTTATTATTGTGAAACATTTCTGTACATTCTGACTGTGGGTTTCATAACAATATTTACAACCTGTATAAGCATGTATTCTCCATAACATATTATTTCCCTCTAGGTCCATGTTTTGTTACATTCTACCTGCTCGTTTGTTATTTATGTCATTCCCTATTTTCTACATGGCTTCTCCTACGTTAATTTGTACCGGAATTATATGCTTGTCGAGATGATTTGAATAAAAGTATGAAAAGAAAAATCGTAATCTATTGTTTAATGTTTATTTTAACTATCATCATCATCATCATCATCAATTATCAAGTCTGATACTTGAACCAAATGGATTATTTTCTAATAAAAAAATCAGATTTATACTAAGAGCCCCAATAGCAACAAAGTTCTTGATTTGAAATAAGGCTTCATCGTGTATAACACAACATTCCACCTTTCAACGGTATAGATCTGCTTTCCTTCAGAGAACCACGCGCGCTGGCCTTCGGTGTCACTATCTAACTGTGGCCACAATTCCAACGCGTACAAAGAAGGCAAGGTGAGGATGGCTCACGTGGCAGGTAGAACTGCTGTATCAGCTATCTTCGCGTCTGGACTTCACCTTCACTTAACATCAGGTGGGGTGGAATCATTTGTCGGACCTATCTATATATAAAAAAAAGATGCACTGATTTTATTTATTTTTTGACGTTTTGCATTCTTTTCAGGATGCGTCGTCTGAATAAAACGACGATAAATAAATAAAATAGTTGCATCTATACCGTTGAAACTTGTTTTATTTAATGAGTGATGTGCGTGAAAACCTAAGAAATAAATATTCCATCTTTGTCAATTGTTTTAAGTCAAATAGAGATAGAATAAGAAGAACTTTGGTTCATGTAGGCCGCAACCGGTTTTTCTCCAGTAATCAAGTTAAAGCCAAAGTAGATAAACTATGATATGCCATGTTAGCTAATGATTATTGTAATACCAACAAGGTCTATCTGATAACCAATAATAGCCGAACACCGCAAAATATATGTTACTTTAGTTATACAACGTTATATTCCAATATCTGAGCAATATCCAATTGGGATTTTAAATAAAAGTGAATTTGCCATAAATGCAAACGTGTTATAATTCGTTTTCCAATTAATTAGATGCTGGAGTTTGGTAACAAAATTATCACATTGGACACAAAATACTAATTAACAATCCTTTCCATTCCATAATTGGCCTGCATTATGAAACTAAAGGCCGCGTTGTTTCATCAATAGTCAAATTTGACTATAGTTAATATCACGTCAAATACATAGTAAATGTGTGAAATTTAGGAGATCGGTCAGTCGGTCATTGGATGGGTGACCAAAAATTTAGTATCTCGAGCTCCTCCGTGCTTCGGAAGGTACGTTCAGCTGTTGGTCCCGGCTGCATCTGCATTCATAAGCACCCACCAATCCGCACTGGGCCCGCGTGGTGGGTTATCCAGCAGTGGGGACATTAATAGGCTAATGATGATGATATGTGAAATTTTGTCATATGGTTATTTTCTCTCTGGTATTATAACCATAATCAAATTTAACTTTGGATGAAACAACACACTTGAGTTAGCAAAGTGCGGTAGTAACACTTTTTGATTGACAATGACCAACCATGCTTTCAACAATTGGCAACACTCACAATGTACGGGAAAATAACCAAATTCCCCGTTCGGTTTATAAATTGTTTTAAGTATGTACGCAGTGGACAAAAGCTAATTAAGGAAGAATTTTAATTTTTTAAATAAATATATTGGACCAAAAATAACATAACTTAAAAAAATATTTATTTTTCAAATTTTTGAATGAAACTTTGGAATACTGCAGAATTCGCGTCGCAGTACAAAAAGTCCATGTTTACAGAGAGGCGAAAATTGTTTATACGACTACGCACAGGTGTACTGCGCGAAGCAACTTCAGAGCGGACTAGAAGTTAGGCGAGATCTAGGTATCCACCTATTTTTTTTTGTCTGTATACTGTTGGTCTCAGATGACCAATTGAATGAATGAATGAATGATGATGATGATTAAAGCGTCACCGGTTATGGCGACAGCGAGATCCTAAGAGGACCTCAAGCCGAGAATTAGCGAGTGCCTCTAGACGTATTCCAGGTGGATGGCATCTCCCCAAGGGAGGGAGTCTCTTCTCCATCTGGACCCTCTTGATCACTCGAACCTGAGGGGATCGGCTCAACTACGTCGACTAGTCAGCCGTTGTCGTGGGGCGGCGAAAAACGCCCAGGTACGTACCTGTACCTGGTATAGCGTGTCGTATGTAGAACTGGTATTCTCACTCTTATCCTACGGATGCGGTGACTGCCTAGTGCTTAGCTAGTATGCAAGTATGCTAGCTGCGTAGTGTTGGTGTTTGTGGCCTGTGTGGGAGGAGTCGGAGGCGCGTTGGCGCGGGTGATTTCGTCGTTAGGGTACTCTAAGACGTGCCTAGGCCGACGGAATCGGAGGGATTTATACATGTGTGAGCTTAAAAGCTTACCCAAAGTCTGGTTGTTGATCTTGAAGTGTCTGGAGTCTTCTCTGCGCCACGCTATTGTGGGGGGAGGTGTCCCCGATGCAGCGCAGTGGAGCGCTGCGTTCTCACCCTCTTTGACGATCACTTCACTACTGCTCGCTTCGTCGTCGATGTCGGGTGGCACTGTAGGAGATGATATAGGGATCAGTACTTATTAACAATGAGGAGCGCGATGGCTCAAGTGGTTAGCGCGTTCGGCTGCGATCGTTGAAGTTAAGCAACTTTCGCAGTGGTAGGTCATTGGATGGGTGACAAAAAAATTTTCCATCTCGAACTCCTCCATGCTTCGGAAGGTATGTTAAGCTGTTGGTCCCGGCTGCATCTGCAGTCGTTATCACCCACCAAACGGCACTGGGCCCGCGTGGTGGGTCATGGCCCAATCTCCCTATTCCATCCATAGGGCAGGCCTGTGTCCCAGCAGTGGGGACATTAATAGGCTGATGATGATGACTTATTAACAAACCAGCGGATTAACTAACTATTAACAATGAAATTGTATTAACGCGGAACAAAGATCTTTAAAATTTTACATAGTTTTTAATGCAATAGATCATCTTTTAGATAAAATTCGTATTTTAGTTTGAATTTCGAAATTACTTTCAAAATTAATCTCTGAAATAGTAGGTAGGGCAAGCTTGTACCAAGGAAAAGGCTCATGTAAGTCTTGTAACCTTTGGAAGCCGCTGGGCCGTTTTCCCTGGGATTTATATTACGGGAAAATGTCTTACAACTATAAAGGCTTCTTCCGTGATATTGGGATTATGTCCCTCGTACCCTAATTTCCTTTAGACATGGGAAGTACATCTACGCCCTTAAGCTTATACGCCGACCACTTATACGAAAGGCAAATTAATTTTAGCAGGATTAACATAAAGGTATTCTTTCAAAATGACTAAGGCCGCGTTGTTTCATCTATAGTTAATGTCACGAGAAATATATAATAGTGAATGTGTCAAATTTTGACATATGATCATTCTTTCTCTAGTATTTTAACTATAGTTTATAGTAAAATTTACAGTAGATGAAACAAGGCTACCAACATTTATTTTTTATTTATTTTTCTAAGTTCATGTTCGTCATTTTTTTTCTAAATGGCTTCGCACGGCTTGCGCATTTAGCCAATGTCAAGTGTTAAATTGTTTACAAATTCTATAGCACAAAGTAATAAATTAAGTCAAAGTAAGTGGCAGTCAAGTCAATCCCCCTTTCCCTATGTTTCAGTAAATGTGTGGGGTACTACTGGAACCTCCCCGTGGACTTCTTGAGGGAACGTCGAAAGACACTTCGCTATTTTGTTTCACTTGCCAGCACTTGTGCATGTTTCCGAACACTTAGTGGTTAATAATCGACCATTATTAGACACTAACATCCGCCACAACATAATTTTTTACAAGAAAAACAAAACTGCTAAATTGACGCTTCCCGATCCCGCCAATAAGTAGTATTAAGCTGTGGCAGGGACCTAGTTGACCTGTCTTCCTGTGTTCTGTTTATGTAAATATGTGTTTAAGGCCAATAAAATTTCTTTCAAGCACTCACACTAAAGTACTTGAATGATGCAGTGCCCGGGGCGTGGCGCCCGCCATCTCGTTACGAGGCATAGCATTGCAGCTATACGCACACACACCCATACTTCATAAAGTTATCATGTGACAATTTCTTGGAAACCCTTTTGTATTGGTATATAGTGATTGTTTATCTTTTTTTGTTATGTTTTGTTGTATCCAATCTTAATTTAATTTAATTATTTATGTTAGTTAATTATATGCCCTTTTATATAAATTTTAAAATTAAATGTAATAAATACTGATATTTAGTAGTACAAGCCAATGTGTACATAATGAGTTTCTGTAATTGGCCTTAAGATTGTTTTTATATTTTAATGTATTTAATACACAAAAAACCGCTGTAGAAGCTTTAGAAAGAAAAATAAACAAATAAATTTCTAAAGAAAATATAACTAGAAAAAAATCCACGCCGACCAGGCAGCAGACAGGACTCGAACCCGCACCCTTCGCTATCCGGGCGAATGCACTGACCAATTATGCTCCCGCTGCCCCGATGGCCACGTCGAAATTCTTCTAGCCATTCTTAAGCTGCAAGGCAGCGCCATCTCTTCGAATTGTAGGCAGCCCACATTTTTTTCTAGTTATATTTTCTTTAGATTTAAACATCAAGCAGTTACATGCTTTAAAATGAAAAATTATAAATAAATTTCTTTCAAATTATTCTTGCCGACAATTTGTTGACGCTCCGTGCTTGGACGCAACTGTGTTGGTCGGTGACAGAACGGTCTAGCGGGAACAACGTCATAATTTTCAATACAAATAAAACTTTTTTGCCTGACACGTTCTTGGCATGGTCATGGTATGATACGGTGTAGTAGGCGGATTAATATAAAAAATCCGGCCAAGTGCGAGTCGACCTCGACTGAGGGTTTCGTACAAACCTGTAGGTATATTTATGGGTTTCCCAATTCTTCCTTTATCTGTGCTTTAAAGACGTTGCTTCGTACCAAATTTCAAGATTCTGCATTCACGGGAAGTATCCTCTAGGTTTTGATTCCATTGTGAGTTTAGAAAATTTGCGGCAGAAACGGCTGTATCTTGCTTATTTGATTGCGTTGGCTTAGAAGTTTGATTTTGTCACATCTTCAAGGAACGGTAGACCTGAGTGTTTGATATCACTTTTAGCTGGATACCTCTACGCTTTCATGACAAAAAGGGTCTTGGCAGACGGACGGAAGGACAACAAAGTTATTATATTAGGGTTCCGTTTTTTCCTTTCCAGGTACGGAATCCCAATAACGAACAGTATTGCGACCACGAAACCCGTTAAAGATCCGAAACGTCAGGTATAATGAAATAAGTTAATAAATTGCGCTTTACCTACGCCCGTTCAAAAAGTGTTATTATACTCAGTTAAAATAAGAGAAAAATACTTCATCATCATCATCATCATCAGCCTATCCTAGTACACTGGACATAAGCCTCTCCAAATGCACGTCATTCAGATCGATCTTGGGCTTAAAATAATACTTCGTGTAATGAAATAATTTTAATTTATAAGCAAACACGTAAATAATAAGAATTCAAGGAAAACGATATTTTTGCCTTATTTATTATATATGCTTCTGTTAATGTAACATGTGCTTTCATGTAAAATTTCAGATTGAAACTTCTCATGAAAATACGATACAGAGCTAATTTATACGGAGAAAAAAATTGTTATTTCAATTCCAATTATTCGTTCATTTCGTACAAAAGACGTATACAGGGAATATCGGGAGTTTTTTTATTTTATTTCCCAAAACACCACAATCTATAATACAAGGAACTATCGTAACCTACTTAATATAATTTCGTTAGGCAGTATTGGACCTCTGAAAAACAGGGCAAATGCGTGCACATAAAAACTCTCCAAGTTATGTACAAGGTCTAGCTATATGTATAACAAAGGCTCAAAGAAACAGTAAATGATCATGAAAAAATACAATTGAAAAGCTGACGATAATATCAGGATTGTAGTTGTATTGTTTTGGTGATCTATATTGTTGTAATAATAAATAAATAAATATTTCATCAACACTCACACCAATCAGCCTAGCCCCAAAGTAAGCACTGTAAGGCTAGAGTTATGGGATACTAGGGTAACGGATAGAATACATATATATTAAACATCCATGACTGGAGTACAAATGCTCGTATTCATCACACAAACATCTGCCCCCGCCGGGATTCGAACCCGGGACCTCTCGAGTAGGCGACACCTTGAAACCCGGCGTACAAACCAGTCGGCCACGGAGGTCGGTCGTCACGGAATTATATAAAAGGCGACTTTTACTGACTGACTGATCCATTAACGCGCAGCTCAAACTATTCCGATTGCAGTGAAATTTGGCACACATATAGCTTTTATGATGTAGACGTGCTAAAAAAAAAGGATTTTCCAACAGAACACAGAAAGATGTTAGAAGAGTGATTATAGACCGTTTGTATGGGAACCTATTTCGCCGACTCGCTCCCGCTACACTTCCATCAATACATAATAGCCAATCATACGACGCGACATCAAAAAATCGAACCAATCAGCGCTCATACCCGCCCGAGAGCAACGACGCAATCAGAACCAAGTTTTGGTCAAGTCTTAGTCAAGAGCATTTGCTCACACATAACAGTGGCGCGCCTGCCGCGTTCACAAGGCACTTCTAACCTCTTTTTGGGTTTTGTGGGTTTTTCTAACCCTCAACCCTCTCAAACTCTGGGTTAATCGCGGGTTCAAAACTTGTATAGAGCATTGCACCAAGATCGCGAGGTTTCAACCAATCAATTTATTTTTTGCTTTACCATAATGTACATAAATGGTATTGATCTATAATATAAAAATGAATCGCTGAATGTGTTCCTAAGCGCAAATCTCGAGAACAGAAGTCCGAGGATGGTTCTTACGCAGAGAAAAATTACAAAAATTGCCTGAAAATGTCCAAAAACAACACTTTTCTATACTCCCATACATACGATTCGTAATAATACTTAAAAGTCAATTTGAACTTTAATACCATACCATAAATTTTAAATGTTAGCGGAGAGATTCTGGGAAAGCAAAACAATTGAGGGACGTGATGTCAATAGAAGTTTGGAAAAGGCAAATATACCATTTTCAGTTTTTTTTTTATAATTACTTATATGAAGAGTTATTTAAATCCACACTACAGCTCTACATCGAAGCGAAGCGAGGGCGGGCCACTAGTACATAAATAAATTGAGGAGCTGGCGAAAACAACGATATAATTACATAAAATTAAATTTTACAGAGGAGCTCGATGGCGCAAGTGGTTAGCGCGTTCCGCTGCGATTGTTGAATTTAAACAACTTTCGCAGTGGTCGGTCATTGGATGGGTGACCGAAAATTTACTATCTCGAGCTCCTCCGTGCTTCGGGAGGCACGTTAAGCCGGTGGTCCCGGCTGCATCTGCAGTCACCCGCCAATCCGCACTGGGCCCGCGTGGTGGGTTATGGCCCAATCTCCCTATTCCATCCATAGGGAAGGCCTGTGCCCCAGCAGTGGAGACACTAATGTGATGATAATGTGGTACTTTTATGTATTATTATTTATGTTAAGTCCATCTCTAAAAAGTAAGCACCTTATATGAAAATTGTTATTGATAATATAGATACTTTATGTCGTATGCATAGTGAGAAAGGTCCATGGTGGAGGAAATGTCGGCATAACTGCAATCATTATTGCATTTCCTACTCGCAGTCAGTCAGATAATTAAGAAAAAAAAGTTAATTTAACTTTATTTTTAATTTATTAAATACAAGATCAAAAAGAAGATGCAAGAACAGAATAAAATGATTTATTTAACTAGAATTAATAGCCGTAATGAGAGACACCAATCCAATTTAATGTCTGTCAAATGTCAAATGACGTATTGTGTTAATTAATTTAATTTAAGGAATTATCGAAATTTAAATCCCAGCCAGCTAGTCATTAGTCAAGGCAACACATCAACTTTATCAGAACAATATTGAAATCAAAGTGCGGGGCTTGGGTGCTTGCGAATTGCGATTGAAAATTAATCATTAACAAAAAATATTATATTCTGTTTTAAAATATCATAATTTTATTAGTTTCGCGTGATACCGTACATGTGATGTACGCTGTCACTTCAAAAATACACGATTATAGCAACCGTGACCAACTTTAGCTTAACAAAATTCTATTGTTTCACCCGGGGACTAACTTAACTCATACCGCAATACGTAAGCGCGATTCAGACAACTACAGCGCCATCTAGTTATAGCGGCGAAAGTTAAATAAATACGTACGATTCCAAAGCTGCCACAGTAATTACGCGGTGAAAACATTGTATTTGCAATAATATTATGTTTATTATTTTGCACTTTAATTGTTTCTTATTTTCAATTGTTAATGGTCATATTATATATTTAGGTTTCATTATTGAATGACGACATTGGAACAATTTCAGATTATTTCAATGTTTTAGCTTTAAATTTTTAAGCAGTATCAGTACATACTATGATTTGGGTATAGAAATTGTTTTCCACATTTCTACATACTTATAATATAATTGTTAAAAAAAGTATTTTTTCAATTAAATATAATATTAATATGTTAAATTTTAACAATACGATATTTTTAACGATTATGATAAAGGTCATTTGTTATTACACCAACCTCGTTTTTTTTGAATCCCTTTATTCCATTTGTGCAATACCTATTATGATATAGGTATTTAATTATGAATATTTATATTTTTTTGTGAAAATAACAATAAAGTGATCACATTTTTATATTTCGACCTGAAGACGGATTTTACAGTCAGCGCTTTTAAAAAATTCGGTATGTGCACTTTTGGGGATTTCGTTATTTTCATCATAATGACTGTTATGCGAACTTAGCATATTATGAGAAGCTGGCGAATAAAACGGTATAATTACAAATATGGTTTTGACCATACAATACTTTATTTTTACAACCAAGAGGTTTTGGGACAGTTGAATTTGACTTTTAATTAATTTGATGTAATTTTACCGTTTTGTTCGTCAGCTCCTCATATTATAATGGTGAACAGAGATTGTAGATAAATATACTACGTACATCAGCCAGAATATTGTGAAATATAAACTGCTTTAACTGAAAGTCATATTTTTGTACAAATCGGATATTGTTTTGACAACGACGATATATTATGAAAACTTGTAAATCAATAGAAAGTTATTTTGTTAGATAGATATTCTATAATTTTAAAAAGGCTTTTATGTACCTATCAATTATTTTATTTTATTATTAACTAGACTTTCCTAGTATTTATCTTTAAAAATAAATGGCTTTGTATGTAGGTACTAAAGGTGTGCTGCTTTTAAAACAAGCAAGAGTTGGAAAGGTTTTGTTCGCTGCGTTTTAACTATAAACTATGTCGGTGTACAAACAAGGTCTATGCCAGCTTGCCCTATAAATTATGATTATCTCCTAATATAGATAAAAGACATTCATAGGCTGGTCAGGATTATATGGATTTTAGTGAATAGTACTAAACATGCAAAAACTTAAATTTCCTGAGTTTAACATATTATAAAATTTGTAGCATAAAGAGAATAAAAAAGTTTATATACTTAGCTTATTTCCAATACGATAATATAATTAAGTCAAAGTTGAGTTTCCTTTCAGTCGAATAAAAATTCATGACGCCGAAGTCAATTTGGGGCCAAAAGACTAGGAAGTATCTTTCGATTTTAGCTAATATATTTTTAAAGGAAGACGCGACCTCCAAAGTTGGCGAAAACTCGGCGAAAATCTCAGAGGACCCACGATGAGTCGGCAAAAGATTCTCGAGTCTCACTAATGATACAACACCGCGCTGTCTCACTGCGATGTCTGCGATGCTGGCAACATTCTGCAGCGGAGTTATTTCGCATTGTCACGTTGCGACGATGCACATTTCGAAACCTGTATTGTTAGAAATTCTATGTTCTATGCGGTTAGAATCTATATATATATGGTAAAATGTAGGAAAGTCCAAACGAATTTTTATCTGTTTGTCTGTATATATGTCCGGAATAACCTCAAAAGGTACTGCATAGATTTATTTCAAATTTTGCACGAATATTATTAAGAAGTCGGGTCAACATATAGGCTACGTATCACGCTATCACCTACGGGGAACGAGCAGTGAACCATTATTTCTAACTAACTCCAAGCGAACGAAGTCGTGGGCGTTCGCTAGTCTCTACTAATATTATAAAGAGGTAATGTTTTTGAGGCTGACGGGGAAACCTCATGATCACTGAAGCGATTTAAAAAAAAAAGAACAATAGGAAACCCCTTTATTTGTGAGTGCCATAGACTTTTTAATAGAACAAAAACTATAATCTACACTGAAACAATGCGAACATGCCATGCCATGCCCATACCACTGATGTCAAAGTAAAGTTATTTATAACGTGGAATAACCTTTTTAATAAAATACTTTTGGGAATCAAGTTTGAAGCGTTCCTTTATAATTCTTATCGTTTCGGAACCTTTTCAGGTTTCGTTCGTGGTCACAAGAGTAAAGTGTAAGTAGAAAATTCCAACGCTCTCTGAAACCTTTTAAAAGCGTGCTTTGTGTGCGTGGAAATACAGATTAATAACTTGTTCCGCATACTAAATTTTTTTGCCATAGCAGAACGTCTGTAGTATGCGGTATGTGTATTCTGTGGTTGTATGTTCTTTTTCGAAGTTGCCTCCAAATATTTTATCGTGAAATTTATCAAAATCAGTTTCGCGATTAAGCTGATTTATGGTATTGTTTAATCTAAAGTTAATAGAGTACGCTTGCAAATGTAACAGACTGTTCTAGTTATATTCAAATATATGAGATTTTACTTCTTCATTACATAACGTTTGCGCTTATTAAAGAACCAATAAAAACTGATAAAAAAACAACTGGAACTATTAATTTAATTAAAATATTTTCAGTTACTATTTCTGAAATAGAAATGAAATATTTTTAAAATGTTTGTTTCCTTAACTTTATTCGGTGTACACCAATCGACTGTGCTCGAATGCTTTGAATCCGTTCACATCGGTCCATGTCCAAATTAAATGAATTCATGTTGAATTTCGTAAGTACATAAACCAGACCCGCCAGTTATCTCGCATTTTCATTCGCTTGATTGGCCTGTTAGCCCACATAAATGTAGTATTGTTAACTACGAACGTTCGAACCAACAGTTCGGAACTTTAAAATATTTTTAAATTATTGACAACTTCGGACCAGACATTTTTGAGTTATCACAGGCTTGGTGTTGATTTAACATATTTGCCCTACAATACTTATTTGTCTGTTTCGTAGTTTTTAATTCTCATGAGCATTAATTCAAATCGAAAAATCAATTATTTACAGTCTTGGCTTGGATCACTTGTGAAGGTCGAGAAGCAACGCCATCGGTTCGAAAATTTACGACAGGAGATTATAAACAGTCTATTCGAATCTGACTTTAATACTTATTTATTAAGCCCATTTGTAGCCTACCTAATGATTCTGTTGTGTGCTCATAGACCTGTTTATAGCGACCACTTTTAATTATTTGAATTGGGTTGTAAGTAAGCATTTCTTTTTTTCAGTAAATAATTATCGTCTAGTTATAGTAGTCATGGATTTAGTACTTTTCAGCAAAATTAAAAAGTTATGCAAAAAAAGCCTTATAAAATGCCAACTGTCACAATACGAGAGAACACATAACTTCCATTAATGATATACTTCATTATAGTACTATTTTAATAAAGTATGTAAAATAACAGATGGATAATGCATTTCTTATGTAAGAACTAGCTAATTGCAAGAAGTGAAACTTGTCTGCTGACCTACAACCTGGAGCAGGTGCGTCTGGCTCATCATAGCTCCGTGGTTAACTTGGTACAATAGCATATAATCTAGTAGGCATAAACCGGACTAATCATATCCTATGTGGTAACTAGCTAAAGCTAAATAATGAAACTCGTCTGCTGACCGACAACCTGGAGCAGGTGCGTCTGGCTCATCATAGGCTCGATGTTAACTTGGTACAATAGCATATAATCTAGTAGGCATAAACCGGATAAATGATATCCTATGTGGTAACTTTTTTTTTTATAGATAGATCCGACAAATGACTCCACCCCACCTGATGTTAAGTGAAGGTGAAGTCCAGACGCGAAGATAGCTGATACAGCAGTTCTAACTGCCACACCAGCCATCCTCACCCTGCCGGCCTGCAAGTTGCTTCTTCACGCCTCTTTTAAAGGATCCCAGGTTGTAAGAGGGAGGGAACACGTGAGCGGGCAGAGCATTCCATTTACGGATAGTACGACAAAGAAATGAGTCACCAAATTTCTTTGTACGCGTTGGAATTGTAGCCACAGTTAGACGGTGAAAATGTAAGCCAGCGTGCGTGGTCCTCTGAAGCAAAGGGGAAGGTGGAATAAGAGAGAATAACTCCTCAGAACACTCGCCGTGGTACAGGCGATAGAACGCGCTTAGTGACGCCACGTCACGGCGTAATTGAAGAGGCTCGAGGTGTTTAGTCACCTCCTCATCGCCTATGATGCGGATTGCGCGCCGCTGTAACCTATCCAAAGCATCGAGCAAGTACTTAGCGGAGCCATCCCAGAGGTGCGAGCAATATTCCACGCAAGACCGCACCTGCGTCTTATACAATAAGCACAGTTGCTCGGGCGTGAAAAAACGCCGCACCTTGTTCAGGACTCCGAGTTTGCGTGAGGCTGTTTTATCACACTTTCGATGTAATTCTTTGGATTTAAGTCACAGCGAATCTCCATACCGAGCATGGTGATACTGCTCTCTAGCTCCAGTGTTGTGCCCTGAAGAGAAGGACATAAAAGGAATGGCGACGTTTTTGCCGTGAAAGCACAGACCTGGGTTTTCTTAGCATTGAACTCAACCAAGCTCTCGGTACCCCATACAGAAATGTGGTCCAAAGCTTGATTGAGCTCAATGACAAGATTCTCCCGTTTCTCCTTGGTTACCGCCTGCCCAGCCGCTGCTTGTCCGAGATACCCCGCATGCACTGTACTATCGTCTGCATAGCAATGAATATTCCCAAGAGGAATTAAGTCATTGATATGCAGCAGAAAGAGAGTGGGGGATAGGACTGAGCCCTGGGGAACGCCGGCATTCACTGACATGAACCGCGAACTGCTACCATCCGTAAGGACATGAATTCTACGCTCATGCAGGAAGTCAGCTACCCAAGAACAGAACTGGGCCGGCAGACCGTATGCCGGAAGCTTGGAGAGAAGACTTTTGTGCCAGACCCTGTCGAATGCCTTGGCAATGTCAAGGCTAATAGCCAACGACTCGCCTCGCTTGTCGATAGCCTCACCCCAGATATGAGTCAAGTACGCTAGAAGATCACCCGTCGATCGTTTCGGTCTAAAACCATATTGACGATCATTGATCAGGGAGTGATCCTCTAGGTAGCGGGTCAGATGGTTGTTAAGGACCTTTTCTAGGACTTTACATTATACTGAGGTGACTGCTATTGGCCGGTAGTTAGCCGGGTCTGAGCGATCCCCTTTTTTGGGTACCGGTTGCACGTTAGCATCTCTCCAAGCTTCCGGCACACGCCCCAAAGAATACGAGCACTGGTACAAACGCGTGAGCACGGGAGACAACTCCGCTGCACATTTTTTCAGTACTACTGCTGGGATGCCATCGGGTCCACTAGCTTTCCGGACGTCGAGTGATTGCAATTCGGCACGAACCTCACGCTGCCTGATTTTGATATCCGGCATCGTTGTGCCACAATGAGGTAATGATGGTGGCGGTGCATTGCAATCATCGATTCGGGAGTTAGCCGCAAAGAGTTTTGCCAGTAAATCGGCTTTCTCCTGCGGCTTATGAGCTAGTGTTCCGTCTGGGCATCTCAGAGGTGGCAGCGAGGGCTGGCAGAAGTTCTTTTGCACGGCCTTGGCCAAATGCCAATAGCTACGGGAGCCCGTAGGATGCGTTATAAGTTCGTGACCAACACGTGCTACGCGCTGGGCATCCGCTCTGATGTAAGCCTTCTTACAGGCCTTGGAAGCAATATTGTAGGCTGCTTTTAGTGAATCGACCCCGGGATCCTTAATAGCGCGGCCTCTGATCCAAACACGATATGCCGCTTGCTTACGCGAAGCAGCTTCAGCACAGTCGTGATTGAACCAGAGGTTACGTGTGCCCTTACTGATGAGATTGGAATGAGGAATATAGTATTCCATACCCATTACAATCTCCTCAGTAATAGCAACGGCGCTGGCTGATAGGTCCTTGCCACTGAAGCAGCGCTGCTTCCAAGGGACGGACGCAAAGTAGTCACGCATACCGTCCCAATCTGCCGACCCATAATGCCAAATCCGGCGTTTTACCACCGTTGGACGTAGAGGCTTGGCCTGTGGCGCTTTGGCAGATATTAGGCAGTGATCTGAAGAGCCCAGGGGGGCTCCTACCACAACCTGATAGCCCTGTGGATGGGTCGTGAGCAGAAGGTCCAGTAATGAAGGCGCTTGTCTTGAAATATCTGGAATCCTGGTGGGCTGATCGACCAGTTGTTTCAAGTCCTGCGTGAGAGCGAACGCGTGAGCAGAGATCCCTGCATGGTCAGTTTTCGAGGAACTTGACCACAAATTGTGGTGAGCATTAAAGTCCCCCAAAAACACCAATTCTGCATTGGGAAATTGCTCCTGCGCGTCATCTGCTGCCCGACTAAGATGTTCGAAAAGTCGAGTTGTCTCAACATCGCCAGTGTGGGATCTGTAGAGGCACACGTAGACTCTGGCCTGGGGACCAGAATCGACGTGTACCCCCAACATGGAGAAGGAGGGATCTTCCAAGCAGCGAAGACGGCGACAACAAACATCCGCCCGAACATACAGGCATACACCGGCTTTCGCTTTGAAGGACTCTTCAAGCACGTAGCCGGGATAATTAAGGTAGCCTGTGTCAGCAGGCGGAAGTATTTGTGTCTCCGTCAGGAACAACAATGCTGGCCGTGCTGTCTCAAGATGGTGGTGGACAGCATTGAGGTTAGAGTGGAGTCCGCGTATGTTGCAGAACTCGACCTCAAACAGCGTTAAAGGCGTGGGGGTGTGCACCGCTGTACGTCCAAACTTTGTTTTGAGAGCTGCCATTATGGAAGTGATAAAAAGACGTGAAACGAGTGGACGTTGTCGCGACAAGACCGGGCAAATTAGGGAGGCATGTTTCCCCGAATAATTGCCTGCAGAGGATATACGCCGACCCGCCGGACGGAAGGGCCCCCGCACCCCCCCGGAAGTGGCCGCCGGGACCCCACGCCCCGGTCACCAACCGGCACGATGGTCCACCCCGAGATTATGCGTGACATGATGGGGCAGCCTCGCGAACTGGTTAGGAACGCTCGGGCCCCTGTACTGTGCCACGGGCGGCCAGCGGGACAACCGTTTCTACGGGTCTCCCTGGCCGGCGGGTCGATGTAGTCCTCCCGGCATCGGTTCGACGGATGCCTCGCCCTAGACCGAATCCGTCGCGACAACCTACACTCGAGCCCTGGTTGTACGCTGGCTGACCCCGAAACGCGCGAGAAGCACTTCACGGGTTTTTCACCATGCGCACGGTGGTAACAAACCAGGCGGGTGTTAGGCACCCTACCACCAGCAGAGCGGATGGAAGCTCCGATATCCCTTAGTCGCCTCTTACGACACCCACGGGAAGAGAAGGGGCGGTGAGTTGTATTCTTTCTCCGTCACCGCACGGCTAATTCTAAATAATGAAACTCGTCTGCTGACCGACAACCTGAAGCAGGTACGTCTGGCTCATCATAGGCTCGATGTTAACTTGGTACAATAGCATATAATCTAGTAGGCATAAACCGGATAAATCATATCTTATGTGGTAACTAGCTAATTCTAAATAATGAAACTCGTCTGCTGACCGACAACCTGGAGCAGGTGCGTCTGGCTCATCATAGGCTCGGTGTTGACCTGGCACATGTAGCGGCCACCGTCTGAAGGGCCTACGTCCTTCAGGCCGAGGTTCCACGCGCCGTCGCCGTGGCTCACGCTGATCCGGTGGTTCTTGGTGATCACGTGACCGGCGATTGTGAGTATCGTTTGGGTGTCGACGCGCAACCACGCCACCTGAAAATTTGAGAACTGTTTACCTCGATTCAAGAAAGGCTTAAATAAAGTGTTCCACGAAAGGCATGGCTGTGGCACTGGCAATGCTGATGTCCATGGGCGACCGTGACCACTTAACATCAGGTGGCCCATCCGCTCGTCTGCCTTTGAAGGCAATAGAAAAAAAACTAATGAGAAAATACGCCTGCCCAAAACTATAACACAGTAATAATAATAATAAAAATAAATAAAAATAGTTTATTTCGTTAACCTTATTTCACAATAATATTCTGTGGCCAGAACTACCCAGGAAGCATGTAGTGATGCTTGTGTTGGGCGGTTCTGCTCCTCCCTAGGATCTCATACATATGAGGTATTAAGGTAACTAAATAACTACTCCACTTAACTTTAAATAATTACAAATAACTTTTTCTTTCAAAGGATAAAATTTAACTAAATTTAACTAAATACTGGTATGTGTGTTTGTGTGTGTGTATGTGTGTGTGTGTGTGTGTGTGTGTGTGTGTGTGTGTGTATGTATGTGTGTGTGTGTGTGTGTGCGTGTGTGTGTGTGTGTTTGTGTGTGTGTGTGTGTGTGTATGTGCACGTGTGTGTAGAACCTATATGATAGGACATTCTATCTCTCCTCTAGCCCTACGATATATTATCTTGGGATCGGTAAGTACCACTAGAATTAATTTTACTGAATAGAAATCCTATTTATATAACAAGTCCTCTATGTCATTGTACCCAAGCGTCTCGAGTTCTTGGATTATTGTTTTTTTACATTCACAGAATTTAAGGTTGTGTATCGAATATTTGTCGTGAAGCTTGTTATAAAGGTAGGCAGAGTGGGCTTGAAATTGACGTTTTGCAAAAAGAGTTCTACAAGGAAGAGTAGGGGCCACTTTACGTTTCCATTACCTAACGTTTACAGTAGGTACGCAGAAAAAAAATTAGCTGTCCTGATACGCTCTACAAAATGGTCTGGTCCTCGTAGCGCTATGTCACCTTGAGCCTGAATTATTGTAAGAAATTTAAACCTGGTAAGATATAAAATAGAACTAAAAACCACGTCAACACACAATATGTCCCAGAAACTAAATCAAAACACATTATGAGACATGGGTGTTTCGTGGTTTTACTAGGTTTTGATTTTGTTTCTGTGCCATACTTTGTTTTAGATGTGGCTTTACCGCCGAAATTGTGTGACCGTTACATAGTAACACTCATACATTCAAAAGAAATGCGAACGTACACCCACCCGCGCTTAGTAGTTTGCCGTGTAATTTGTGGCGAGCACGTTGTGTTTTTGTTTCGAACCGGCACATACTACATTCTACTAAATTACTGAAATTTGGTATAGAGATAGTTTGAGACACGGGAAAAGACATTTTATCCTATAAATACCCCCCCATATGGGAGACAAAGTAGTTCTAAGGAACCAAGGGGATAAAGCAGTGTATTATTTTATGGGAAGCACATTGAATTTTGAGTGGAATAAAGAATTAATTTCTGACAGAAGTGAGTTAATTATAATAATAATTCTGGATGAATCGAAGTAAGACACTTTTATCTATATAAAGTAACTAAAACTTTTATGTAGATAAAGCTGTGTATTATTTCATTTGAAGTAGACTACGTTGACCTATTTACAACATCCAGCTCTAAAAAACGTAACCTTTTACATATTAAGTAACTCGCATTCTGGTATTTGCATTATTTATAGGAGTCTTATTTGACAAATATTATTACGAGAAATTACAGGCGGACTAATATAAAATGCTGTTCTTAAAATGAGGATAAATTACTTTAAAATTACACTGGTAGCATTATCCCGAGATAAAAAAGGGAAATGCTTACCATAAGATTAGCCTTTTCAAATAAAAATGTATTGTATGTATTTCAAATACCCGTAGAGTTGACCGTTTTCGTAATAGGAAAAAGTGATAAACGTAATCATACTATGACCTTAAAGTTGGAAATAACGAAAACTCTAAAAACAAAGAATGTTAAGACTCTAGTCTACTAAGAAGAAAAACTAAGAATACGTTGAAATTAAAATTAAGAAATTTAACATTCTAAATTTCCCTCCTATCTTAGATGCAGCAGACACTTCGCCAGGATTGGAGATGGCATCTTAACTACTTGAGTTATTGCTGGAGCGATACGCTCCTCGGGGGGCCATTCTGTACCCATAAAGGACGGTAAACTTGGCTAAGATATTGACAAAGTATCTATAAATTGTAATTTGATGAAAGTTGTGCTTACTAAGTGAATATATTTCCTCCGATTTGTTTTAGTCGATAAAAAGTTACATTGAACAGAACTTATATTTTTACTCTTTCAATATAAGTGATGGTGGAAAGCAATTTGAATTTGAAAAGCAATTTAGAAGAAGTTAAAAAATATGTTTTTCCTTTCAGGAAGGTCAATCTCGGTGGAATTCAAGAAACACTTATCGGGAAAGTTTGAACCGAAAATGTCAAGAAGTTAACAGACATTAGAAAAGCTGAAGACGTTATTCGAATACCAAGAAAAAGACAATTTTGTAAATATAACATAAAGTAAAAAGGTGTTGGATATAACATTATTATTATTTGAAAACCTTTCCCCTCAGTAACGAATTTTACTGCGAGAAATTACGCTTTAGACAATTCAAGCAAAGAATTAAATTTATCTTTTCTTAGTATTTCGATTTGGTAATGATTGTGCAGTAAAGTTTTAGCTTAACGTCAAACAAATTAATGTCAAATTATTACCAACTATCGAATATCTGCCAGCCGTAGGTACTTTATCTTATTAGTTCTTCTCAAATAATTGTGTGTCAAGTTCTTAAGTGGAAGTCGTTATATGTGTTTTAAACGCATTAGGTATGTGTCAAATGATTATATAAACATTAAAATTCCATAAAGCTGAAACATATTTTTGTCAGACAGAAAGTGTACAGATCGCAGTCTGTGTAAAAGCACAATATATTGCCTACACAAATTTATGTTCGAAAACCAAGGTCTATGAGTATGCTCACATTGTAAAATCTTATACCTAATGCCTTTTGTTAGCACAATGTCATGTAATTTTAAATGCTTCGTAATTTATAATGTTAATTTAAAAATATTTTAGCTGAAATAAATTATTTTAATCCCACAGATAGAGCATGTATGACGACTTGACAAGTCGCCATCGCCATCTTTACATTAATGAGAAGTTTATAAATCTTAAAAATAATATTCAAGGCCTATTTATTGTTTTAGAGCAAATGATTAACCTTTTGAATGGAAAGGGAACAAACCAAAACAAAGCTCTCACCCCTTCTCTTATCATTCGAGAAAAATCTTTAGTAATTATTAAGAAATAAATGAAATTAAGTAGGCTGCTAAACGCTTAAGTTCAAAGGAATATTGATGAGTATAAGTTTTGGATTAATACGGACGTTCCGAATCTTGAACAGCTAAATAAATTGACAGTTGGTTAGATGAACTCTGTTCACTTTTGTAGACGTACAAGATTTTTTTATTTTTTATGTTGACATCTTTTTTAATGTAAATTTTGCTATCTTTTCCAGATTCTTAATACTACTACTGTCCTATAAAAATCACCTATATTAGTTACAAAAACATGTGAATTTTAAATCATTAAGAGCTAGTTGATCTATTAAAATAAATCAACATTACTATTAATATATATATTTAAATATATAGATTGCTACTAATGTCGATTTTATAGAGTAGACTTCTTTATTCTTATAAATCTCACTATCCCATCAATTCGTCTACCCTTTAGGTTAGATTCTACGAAATCCCACTTTCATTTCCCCTACGGACCATTAATCCGGTGATGGACCACGAATTTCCACTCAAATATTTGCCAATAGTAAGTTAGGTCAGTATACAAAAAACATTTAAGTTTAGTAGGTCCATTACATCGCTTCACGTCTTATTACATCCTGCAAGATTTCCTCAAATGTCTGTTACTTTATATGGACATTTATTTGATTTATTTGGTTTACATACAAGATCTTTAACATACCCAGGAATTAATAACGAGTTACATTAGAATTTCTTGTATAATAATTGTATTTGTTTGAAGTTTATTTTTTTCAGGTGAAGTTTTCATAATTTTGAAATATGGATTTTGACTGATAAGTGCTTAATCACACTAAAAAACAGCATTTAAAGACCAACTAAGTTTTTTTCAGATTACCAAGAACAATAATAAAGTTTATAGTAAATCTAAAGAACTTTTGACCCGCAAACGGAACCGTCTGCTGCCTGGTCCGCGTGGCTTATTTTTTCAAGTAAAATTTTCTTTAGATTTAATCATATAGCAATTAAATGCCGTGAAAATGACTGATCGGGTTAAAATTTAAAAAAGGAACAATAATTGTTACCTGAATCTAATACATCCTGCGTATTAAATTTACTATAAAATTATATAAATATATATATATCATCACTCCTATATATACACACATCAAAAGTGTCTAGGGATCAAGCATTTTTATGCGGATTTCTTGAGATTGAGATGTGGCTTTGTAATAAATTTATGATTTTATAAATTTATATGGATCCTTTTTGGTGCATTTCATAATTTGAATCAGGAACTGTGAATCAAATTCGAGTAAAAGATGAAAATCAGCTGTCAATATTTTCCCTATAAAAACATACAACGCATTGAAGACATTATTAGTGCTACTGTTTCCCTACTACTGATTAAAACCAACGTTATTATGGAGCGGCGACGTCATTTAAGCAGGGAAGAAATGCTCAGAGCCGTGGGAATGATAGAAGCTGGTTCCCGGCAACGTACTGTGGCTTTAGCTCTGAATACAAGTCAGAGTGTTATCAGTCGACTTTGGACACGATACCGAAGCACTGGTACCGTGGCTGAGCGCCATGGAGGACGGTATCGCTGCACCACACGGAGACAAGACCGATACATTCAAATCTTAACTCGAAGAGCTCCAACAATAACCGCCATGATGTTAGCCGTGAGGCTTCATCACTCTTCAGGGAACTTAATTAGCGACCAAACAGTCAGAAACCGCTTGCATGAAGTGAACCTTCATTCCCGAAGACCGCTACGGGTACCACCTATAGCAATGCACAATCGTAGGATTCGATATCAATGGGCTCTTGAACACAGAAATTGGGCAGAAGAACAATGGCGTTTCGTGTGCTTTTCTGATGAGTCTCGTTTTGGTATGAGACCGGATACAAGACGTATACGACACTGGAGAACCCCTGGACGCCAACAGCGATTAAAATCCTGCCAGGAAGTCCATCCTTATAGTGGTGGAACCATCATGGTATGGGCGGGTATTTGGATCGGCGGAAGAACTGAGTTGATTTGGATCAGAGGCAACCTCAACGCTCAAATTTATGCTGAGACGATTGTATCAGACGTCATCGTTCCTCTACAAGTGCAAATCGGTCCCTTATTTCAGTTAATGCATGATAATGCACGACCGCACACCGCAAGAGTTGTAAGACAGACTCTCGCCGCAGCTAACACCAATGTCCTGCCCTGGCCTGCTCAGTCGCCAGACTTGAACCCGATTGAGCATGCATGGGATATGCTACAGAGAAGAGCTCTGCCGAATATGGAGGGTATCCAGTCGCAAGAAGACCTTTTTTTGTTGTTGCAACGAACATGGGCGGCCATTCCACAGCGTGATTTGGATGAACTCATTTTGAGTATGCCAAACCGATGTTCTTGTGTTGTTAGTGTTCGCGGTAGAAATACGGATTATTAATTGTTTAAGTTACCCAATAAAATTTTAGAGAAAACTGTTATTTCAGTCTTTTTTTCGAACTTTTGTGTTAGTGGTTCAAATGTCAAAAATCCCTTTATTAGGAAAATGGCAAATTTCTTTATTAATGCAAAGGCGACTTGGTTTATCGTTACTGTGACAAACGAAAACACTTTATTTGATGAATCCTTAAAGAAAATTTTAATTAATATCAATCAGGAGAAAAGTTATTGCAAAAATATATGTTGATCCCTAGACACTTTTGATGTGTGTATATATCAGAATAGAATATACACCCTTGCAAGTAAAGAACTCACATTCTCAATTATAATAATACCTCAGTTGTCTTGTATTCATTTTCATTGTTTCTTACAATAGCGTTGTGTTTGGCGCCTTCCATCTCGCTAAAGCACATATTCTTATAAATCTCTCCACCGACTTTAATGGCTAGCTTTTAACATGGGCTTCTATAACATGTTGCGGTCTGCGCTGTGTGCTCGTAAAAGATTTAAATCACTAACTAGATTATTGTGAAGAAGGTTCCGCGTAAAGCCTTTTCGAATGGCCGTTCTCTTGTGTATTCAAACTTGTTTTTTATTATTATTAATTTCTTATTTTATTTTCAAGTATTCATTATGAAATAGTTTTATGAATTATGCTCCAGTTCAATGCTTTATATTCAACATTTTTTTGCAAAAGCCATAATGCGTCACAATGCTTAAAACGATAAGATTTAAGGTGGGAGGCGGGCAATGTTTTTTCCATAAAAACGTTCTCGACTGATTCCTCCTTGATTTATGTATGGGTAAAATTTCTTTAACATATTTATGTTTCATTTTCGAAGAGGAAATCGTCGAGAACCAAACCTCGAATTTTGCAATTTTCATCGCACCGTATTTGTCAATGCGTGACAGCAATAGTTTTTTCAAATACCTATTTTTCAAATCTTTGAGGTCGCGTCGGTTCTTAAGCTTCGAGATTCGTTCGTCCAACGTACATAATGAAGTCAAGAAAGAGTTCACCAAAATAATTTTATTGACCTATCCTATGATCGACTAGTAAAAGTCGTTTAACCCTAGTAATTTCAGACTGAACTAGTTAATTATACGAGATGCTATCAAGTGCCGTCAACAACTTTCACTGTATAATAGAAATACACATCGACGATGGAGATGTAAATATTTTTTCCATCAAGTGGTAGAATTACAAACAAACATTGATTGAATTCATCTGTTTTATCTAATTAACGATATATAGTACAAAGAACAGTTTACCGAATCCGTACTATGAACTATTTTAAGTTCGTAGTTATATTTAAAGTTAGTCATTCTGCTTATATCATATTTATTTAAATATGCCGATAGATGGTGCTGTAGTTTCCTAAGTTGCGGTATGGTTTGGTTCCATTCTGCAATCTCAGTACAAAGTACGTAGTTGACTTTTCACGCTCATGTTACATTTGTTCACTATCTAGGTATCGATACTTTTACTCGATACTGTATCGGTCATAAAGTAACGATGCCTACTCGCTATCGAATGAAAAGTATCGATACGTACTTGTATCGATAAATTTTGACGAACGATGTTAAAATTACAAATTCCGTCACGGTTTTAATTTAACGAAAACAAAATATCGGCCCACGCCACGCGATGAACGAATGACTAACTGAATAAATTGGAATAAATATAAATAATACACAAGGCTGCCAACTGAGCAGTTGAAAAGATGCGTTCGCGAAACAAAACTTCCAACTGGACACCTTACCATTGAGTAAATAATCTCTGCCTATGAGTTTTTTTTTATTCTTCTCAGTGAGTGAACGACCGAGTACCGATACAAGTACTTACTTCACGATACTACTTGTTACTCAGTTCGAAAGTGTCGATGCCAAAAGTATTTAGTATCGAGTAGTTACTTGTATTTACTCGTATTGTTTCAACCCTAATCGAAAGACATGCTCAAAATGTAACACTGAATACTGACGCACTCGAGTATTTCTACGTCACGTTATTTTGCTTTTTTAAATATTTATGTTCGCGTCCAAATCATCCGACTATTGAATAAGAGCTTTAGCTAACATCGCTTCTCAATATCTGACGCACTGGAAAAAAACAAATCCTATATTCTACCCTCCTTAGGCATTGTCCTAATACAACGCGATAACGCGATCATCGCGCGTTTAAACGATGCGACCATCGCTTGATCGCGAACTGGGTGTCCTAATAGAACTCGAACACGGAACGGGTTAGCCCTGCCCCTCTCCCCGCTTCCTATCGACGCGACGCGATCATCGCGCGAACTTCAGTTAGGACACCTATTCATCGTTAATAGGTTTGATTGCGCGTTCGCGCGAACTAAGATCGCGCGAATAGATTTTTAAACATTTTAGTCGCGCGAATGCATCGCTCGATCGCCTATTAGGACACCTATTCTAGATCAATATGTTTGATCGTCGATTCGTACGATGATCGCATCGCTCATTCGCGTTATCGCGCGTTTATACGATGCGACCGTCGCGTGATCGCGAACTGGGTGTCCTAATAGAACGCGAATACGGAACGGGTTAGCCCTGCCCCTCTCCCCGCTTCCTACCGACGCGACGCGATCATCGCGCCAACTTCAGTTAGGACACCTATTTATCATTAATAGGTTTGATTGGGCGTTCGCGCGAACTAAGATCGCGCGAATAGATTTTTAAACATTTTAGTCACGCGAATGCATCGCGCGATCGCCTATTAGGACACCTGTTCTAGATCAATATGTTTGATCGTCGACTCGTACGATGATCGCATCGCTCATTCGCGTTATCGCGTTGTATTAGGACAATGCCATACGGCTACCCTCACCATGTAAACTTCATAATCCGATACTATGTATCATCTCGGGCTCCTCTACTATAACATTATATTATTATTTACGTTTACTTACATATTGCTTCGAGCTAAACGATAGCATTACCGTTTTCAAGCATATAAAGTTATCCTTACTAATATTATAAAGGCGAAAGTTTGTTTGGATGGATGTATGGATGGATGTTTGTTCCTCTTTCACGCAAAAACTACTAAACGGATTTTAATGAAACTTTACAGTAATGTAGCTTATAGATCAGAATAACACATAGGCTATAATTTATAAAGATATTGTGTGAATTGTCCAAAATATAACGATAAATGTCATTTAAGTCTGAAAAAATTCTGCAATCTGCGAGCTATTCAGGCGTGTAAGGATAAAATTGTCTAAAAAATATCCCGCAACAGCATATGTCTATCTTTTATGGTTGACTCACAATAACACGTGTAATTATATAAATAAAGTCATTCTTTATAGCACAAGCCTGAGAACAAAAAGTATAGTTTACACTACAGCTCTACACCGAAGCGAAGCGAGGGCGGGCCACTAGTTTATTTATAAAGTTGAAAATAAAGTTGGTCACAGATTTAAAGCACTTGGGACAGGTGAGATAGCAGGGAAACTGCAATTGGCTATAGTCGTTTTATAGGTGAAATGCACTTGCCGCGGGGGAAATTATTATCGGCTCCATCACAGCATCGCCAGGCAGCTTGAGTATGATGGGATGCTTATAAAAAACTGAGATGCGGTATGTATACGTGACTATCATTTTAACCGCAGTGATGTTCCACGAATCGCTGCGTCCACCGCAGCGGTGCAATGCGTTAAGGGCCCAACAAAGAAAGTAAAGAAAATATTACTAGAGATACTGGGAGCTCGATGGTGGTGCTAGTGGTTAGCGCGTTCGGTTACGATAGTTGAAGTTAAAGTAACATTCGCAGTGGTCGGTCATTGGTTAGGTGTCCAAAAATTTACTATCTCGAGCTCTTCCATGTTTTGGAAGGCACGTCAAGACTTTGGTTCCGGCTGCATTTGCAGTTCCCCTTTTAATTTTCGCATTTTCAATCTCCCTATGCTATCCAAAGGGAAGGCCTTTTGCCTCAGCAGTAGCAGCAGGACCACAATAGGTCGACGTTGATGACTAGAAACAATTCCACGCCTGGACCGCATGGATTTTTTTCTAATATCTATAGATTTTCAAATGTAGCCGTTAATTGCGTAAATATATAAATATAATAATCTAAGAAAGAAAAGTACAAATACCACTCTAGATCATAAAAAGAAGCTCATATTTTTTATTAAAAAAAGTCTTACCTTGAATGTTTGTAGATTTTCAACTCGACACGTAAGCGTGGCATCTCTCCCAAGAGTTACCGTGACATTGGATCCCGGTCCTATGAATCTAGGTAGATCTGAAACAAAGGAAATAAAACCTTGTTTATATATTTAATATATTATTATATATGCGAATTGTAGGTAGGCAGTATAAGATTCCAGAAGGAAATCTTGGGAGGGGCTACTCTAACGAAAAAAACAAACGACATTTATAATATTTCATATCATTATGACAGTTTTTCACACCACACAAAACGGGCTTAGATATTAAAAGATCATTATAGTTGATAATGATCTTTTAATATCTAAGCCCGTTTTTAATCTGCCATCCATCGAATCGAGACAAAAGATTATAGAATTCTCTATTTCAAATTCAAGCAAAAAGGCTGTAACGCTGCTAGCGTTACAGTAGTACATTCAGACAAAAATCGATTATTACGTTTTAGAATCAAGTAAGTACTACATTATGGATCAGCAAGGTACATTATGTTGCGCCAGCCAGACGGAAGAAACGGAACTGAGTCGAGTACACCCGTATTCGGATAGATTTTCTTTTGTTTACCCGATACCGTCTTCCAGCCCGTATTCCAATGTAAATACTGCTTCGGGTACCCGAATTCGAGTAATGGCTAACGATCAAATGTTATTGCGGCATTACAGAGATATATTGATTTGCAATGTTGCATGACAATTTGTACAACTGACGTCTTGGTACAATTTTTACTTCGAAGTGACTTCATAAGTCTCCAATCCCAAACTTTAACGCACTTTATCGCCAAAATTTTATGGTTAATTGATAAAAAAAAAATGTGTCCATTCTTTTTTGAAATCTAACTGACAAGCTAAAATTTTTTATTTCACCCCGCCATCATCATCATCATCATCGCCTACTACTCGGGAAAGCGATTGAAGCGATTCCAACTTAGACTACATGGTAAAGAAAACAAGGCAAGCTTCATAAGATTCTTTATCAAGGGTAATTATGATGTGTGTATTTCCATGAGTCTTCCGTTGCAGATCATCATTACGATTTTTGGTGCTCTTTTCACACAAAAATAAACTGCCTCGCTCTATTATGATTCCGTAAAATCATTTGTTCTGTTTGTCACAACTTACAAAGAACATTATGAAAGTGCAGTATTTGTTGTTTAAATACAGAGTTAACAAGATCAATTACAGTTTCATATAATTCACTACTTGGTTTTGATTTTAAGGCAGACCCCGTAACAAAACTGGTCTAAAATTTAAACTTTTACATTCCACCATTTTGTACTTATTGGAAATGAAAAATAATAAAAATTATATCTATATTTATATTATATTCTGCTTATCGAGCTGTAGACAATGATGTGTAATATGCTGGAATGAAAAAGAAAATAAAAAATTACGTCTCCTTTTTAACTATCAGACCCCCCACGAAAAATAAATTTATATGAATTTTTAACTAAATATTCCGCTTTGGGCAACCATTCTACATAAAATACCAAAATTTCACCTCACTAACTTATTTCGTTTACGATCTAGAGACCCGTGACATACGGACAGACAGGCACACAGACGACAGAGTGACAGCGGTATGCTTTCGTTTTTACCCTTTCTCGAACCAAAAAAATTATATCATTTTGTGATGGATAAAATTAATTATCATCATCGTCTTCAGCCTATTAATGTCCCCACTGCTGGGGCACAGGCCTTCCCTATGGATTGAATAGGGAGATTGGGCCAGTGCGGATTGGCGGGTGCTAACGACTGCAGATGCAGCCGGAACCAACTGCTTAACGTGGCTTCCGGAGCACGGAGGAAATTGAGATAGAAGATTTTTGGTCACCCATCCAATGACCGACCACTGCGAAAGTTGCTTAACTTCAACGATCGCAGTCGAACGTGCTAACCACCTGCACCATCGAGCTCCTCATTAAATTAATACTACGCCATTAATGGATCTTTCGCAGGAGCACTTTACTGACGTTTTATCTCTTTTATGATGTTTGTCCTCGACGTATTTTCAACTTTACTTCTAATGCACATCGAACAAAACCATAAAAAATTAGGTACCTACATACAGTGATAAAAAACGGCCATTCCATTCAAAGTGTTAATAAATAACGTTAGACTAAAAGCGCTAAGAAAGATTATGCTTTAAAAAAACATGTTATTGCTTAATATCGTTTTGTTATTAAAGTACGTTTTGATAAAATACAACGATAAGATGAATTGTTCCGATATCTAAACGGGTCACATTATGCTTGGCAAATCTTTCCCTGGGGGAAAGGTCCATTTAAAACAAATGGTCACGCAATTTGCAATAAAAACAGTTCGATAAGCTCTCCGTATTCCTTTTAGTTGAACGTATGCATATCAATCATCACACATAAAGTTTTCAATATATTCGCATTTATATGGAAGAATAAAGGCAGAGCAAAATTTAGGTATTTGTAATAACTAAAATATTTAAACCCACAGGAACTTAACATTTTTCAGGATGAAAAGTTCCATATGTCTCAATCCAGGATCATAAACTAGGTGATTGAGTAACAAACACAGAAACAAACAAACTTTAACATTTTTAATATTAGTAGATTGTTTTGTTATTAATATATGGACGTAACAATTGGCCTAAAATATAAAATCAGTGTCAGATTTTTCCTAAAATTAGATATTCCCGACTGGTATGAACATTTTAACTGTGTGTCATTTTATGCGTACTTTTGTTTAATTTTAACGTGACTGGATTCATTATTTCTGCTTACTTCTTGTTCAGGCTGTTTAATGTTGTCAAATAAACAATTCATATTAAATACGTACACATACTCAGAAATTGCTTCAGCGTGCTATAAAATAACTTATAACATTTCAATTCAACAAAAGCCAAAGAAAACACATTTTCGAAACTTCGAGCACTTTTCATTAAAGGCTTGTAGTCACAAAAACGTTTCCATTTAAGCGGTGAGAGGTAACTCTGAGAACTTAGTTACCTACAGAAAATTACTTCTGATTAAATTCCACTCAGTCCGCTGCCGACTCACTAATTTGTGTAAAACTTCGCCTTTCACTGAAATACTTAACCGAATAATAATGATTGGGAGCTTTGTATTAACATTATTAAGCATGTATGCCACAAACTTATACTAAAGTAGATGTAGTTGACACATGAGCTTCAAAATTGTATGAAAGCCGAGCGTGTCATAGGTATTTTGAGAACAAAATTAAGTGATGGCATAGAAAGGGCTCTGGTCATCTGTTTCAATTATAACGTTAATTAAGGCTATGTTAATCTAATATGGTACAATTAGACTTGTTTATTAATCAGTTATGACGTTCGGGATCGGGAATACTGAGCTAAGATAAGCTAAGCTAAACTATGCTAAGAAATAAAATAGCGCTCTTCTTACATAGCGCTATTTTATTTCTTTGCTCACATCTTTGTCATGTTTTGGCCAAGCCAATTACGTACACTTACACGATATCTATTGCGATCTAACATACGTCTGTGGTACTAACGCACTGCATAGATACATAAGTTTCCACAAATATCCTGACCATTAAAAGGCTTTGTTTTTTATTATGTATACTGAAACATTGCGATTAGCTCATTCTTCTTCAGTTCGTAATATGAAGCGTACAATTGCATGGTCATATATATTTATAAATAATAAAGGACTTTTAAATATATGTACAGTTATTTGACTACAGTCTTTTATAAGATTATTCCTAGACGTGTAATCCAATTCGAGCGGGAACTCACCTCTGTTAATTAAGAGATGTTGATAAAAAGATGGTTTTGTGCCAGTCAGACTCGCACACCAAGAGTTCTATACAAACGAACGTAAGGTTTAAACATAAAAATGAAATGAAATTAATTAGAACGACTGTTAAAGTCGAAGAAAAAGTAAAAGAGTAAGTAATCAAGAGAAAAGTAAAGAAGAAGAGACTGATCTTGCTTTTTCTAAACTGTTTAAATAAATTTTACATTACTATAAATTTCGTTTATTTCATTTCTTAATTCTTGTATAGTTTTATCTAAATATACTTTATTTACTGCCTCATCGTCTTCACTTGGGGACATGAGACTCTTTAGTTTTGATGATTTTAAATCATAATGCCCTGTAAATGATTTCATTAAAGTATCGTTGTGATTTTCAATATATTCTGTTAATCGCAATCGCTTATGAACATGGTGACCATACTTGTCTATATTCATTACACATACCCACCAATCCGCACTGGGTCCGTTATCATCCACCAATCCGCACTGGGTTCGTTATCACCCACCAATCCGCACTGGATCCGTTATCACCCACCAATCCGCGCTGGGTCCGTTATCACCCACCAATCCTCGCTGGGTCCGTTATCACCCACCAAGCACTAGATTCATGTATTTTGTGACAGGTATTGTTCATTGTTTACCGATGAGTCGCCGGTGCGCTCGTAACGCAAAAATCGTAACACATTCGTCAGTTTACCCCCCGAGTCAAGCGTGCCTAAAGAAGTTTCACTAAAATAATGTAATATAAATAGCTTCTACAATCCCAATATAATGAAATTCTTGCGCTACGATACATGAATATATAATACGGCGACTATTTCTGACTTTATGAGAATTGATTCCCATTATTTCGGTCACAAAGTTTCGGACTACGGCCACATTCCCAGCAGAATATCCGTTCTAATTAGATATGGCGACATTACTACGGATATCGTTTATGATATTGTGGAAGTTTCAAGAACTGGAAATTGTTAATTACAGTTATTGTAATACAATGTGCGAGTGTAGCAATTTATTAAGCCTATTTATTTGTAAACACTTAAAGTTGCAATTTACGAGAAACGAATTTTGATAAGGTTATTGCTGATAAGTTTTAAGCCCTGACGCAAAAAGACGGGAGTTATAAGTTTGACGTGTATTGTCTGTGTGTCTGTCTATGGCATTGCAGCTTTTAACAACTAGACCGATTTGGATGGGGTGTCACGACATTGATCAAATGTGATGGGGTGAGGCGGGGTGATTATGAAGATCTGTTTAGGAGTTTTGAAGACCGGAGATTTTTAAGGTACCAATTTTGGATTAATAAATTTTTATTTTTAAGCCTTTAACTGATGGATGTTAAAATATAAATATATAGCGGAAAATGCGGGTTCGAATCCCGTCTGAGACTTGGACCAAGTGGATGTTTTCCTAGTAATTATACCAATTTTGTCTGCGGCTTTTGATTTAACTTTCAATATTAATGTATAAAAGCTGGTTCATCTATTTATTATTCGGTCCGTTATTTATGAAATTAAATTATCCGTTATTTATGCAAATAAATGATCCGTTGTTTATCCTTCTGTTTTATAATGAGTTGTAGTAAAATACGAATTTGGGTTTATCACACGAGGCGAAACAGAGAGAGAACGCGAAGTCCACACCGTGAGCCCGCTTAAGGCAGCGGACACCCTATCCCTTGAGCTGAAGAGATCGAAAAAGCAAAAGAATGTTATTGTGAAATTTACTACAACTGTTTATCATTAGTTTGGATACTATTATGGTTATGTAGACATTTGGTTTTTTAATGTTGGCGAAAAGTTACTCTTTCAGAATCCTAAAGAATTATAAAGAGGTTTTAAAGCAGGGGCGCAGATAAAAAATAATTATAATAAGAAATTAAGTTATGTCATAGTAACAGAAATAGGCATTTATTTTTTATGTATTTGAGAGAGAGAAATTTGACTTATTCGCGTGCTGCCGAAATTAACGCTTAGATACTTCTCGGAAAACGGGGATATTAATTTCGCGTTTAGCTACTTAAACAGGTAGGGATTTGAAAACAAACTTGTTTTCATGGCCTTCCTAATCTCTTTAATAAACTTTATTTAGGTATCGCTTTTCGTTACGGTACTAATCTAATCCTTTTACAAATTACAAAGGCTAAATACTTCACTGAAAGACTTCCCTTTCTACATTTCCAAGAAGAAATAACTTTTTGAATATCTATAATAATTTGATTTGAATGGTATATAAACAACTGTATAAACTACCATGGTGCAGGAATAAACATGTTTTTATGTTAAAAATGTGGCAAAATAGTATATGGTGAGCGGCCACCACAGGCGATTTGATTGATGCTTTTTTTGTTCAATGGAAGATACTTGCAGTTTGGTCCCATGAAAAAAAATATTTAATTTGGCACAGTCGTTTTTATGTTATGAGCATTTTTGTTTACTTGGACGACGTAATTTCCAATAAAATGTATGAAATAAAAAAAATTAAACAAAAACCAAAAATCGACTTCAATATCGAAAATGAAACTCAAAAGTAAAAAAATGTCATTATCTGGTTCATAAGATTCATTTTCGATATTATCAAAGAGACTCACTGAAATGAGTGGTGACCAAAAGGCTGGCAGCTATCCTGGCGGCCAATCGCCTAACGAGATCGCTATCGCTTACGTAATCATTTTGTTAAATCTGACCGCTGAATATTTTCAAATGCTCTGCGTTCGTTATTTTTCTTTTGCATAATAGTTTATTAGTAATAACAATATTGAAGAAAATGAGTGTGAGGTATTTGAAAACCTTCAGTAGTCAGAAATAACAAAATTAAATCGTAAGCGATAGCGATAGTCATAGCCATTCCGTCAGGCAATTGACCCCCTGGTCAACGGATCAGCCTTGCCATTCAACGTGGCAAAGCTGCCGCATATTGGGCACCATTTCTGACTTCGGCGCTGGGTGTGACTTATTTTTCATTTTGTAAATTAAATATTATTTATAAGAAGGTTAAGGTATTTTGTATTTCAATTTTAAACATTAGGTAGTTTTTAAGTTGTTGTTATTTTATTTCTAAGTATTGTAATTCCGTTTATATTTTTTTAAATTAATTTATTTAATGTTCCCCCTGATTACAATTTCACGGTTGAACAAGCAATTAATTTATCAGTATGTTAAACAAGGTGTTCCGCGTAAACAACTTATTTCCACGTCGTAAATTCGTTATGCTTACGACATTGATTTGTGAAGACGTCGAATATTTGGTAGACAACATTATACCCTATAAACCTAGGAAAACAATATACCTACCTATTGTTGTTTATATCATGATGTAGAGGGAAACGCGAGACGATATATTTCCAAGCTATAATAATATTACTTTTAATGAAATATGGATAAGATAACATAACCAGTAGGTGTCTACGACTTCATCTGTGTGGAAATATTGGTTTCCTTCCATACAAACTTTGAATTCCCGTTTTACACCTTTAGGTAGTGTTGCCATCCGCCCGGATAATGCTGGACAGTGTTAGGCTTTTAGATCTCTTGTCCGGGCCAATTTGTCTGCGTCCGGCCCGTCCGGCTTTTGTTAGGCTTATTTTCTTTTGACGCAAGCAAGCTGCACACACTTGGCTAAATATGCAAAATAAAAATGTTTAACTAATTAAAATTTTGCAGCTTAAGGCTAGGAAAATTTCGACGCGGCCAATAGGGCCGTGGTACCATAATGGTCAGTGCATTCGCCCGGATTGCGAAGGGTGCGGGTTCGAGTCCCGTCCGCTGCCTGGTCCGCGTAGATTTTTTTCTAGTAAACTTTTCTTTAGATTTAAACATCTAGCAGTTAAATGCTTAAAAATAAATAAAAACGTATATGTTTATTTAAAAATTTACTCGTCATTTCGTCCATACGTCCGGCCGTGATACACAGAAGTCCGGCTATTTTAGCGGGTAAGTCCTGTTTTCTGTTTTTTAGAGATGGCAACGCTACGAGTACCTTTAGGGGGTGAGTTTTAGAAAATCTTTTCATAGACGTTTGCGATGCCAAAATTATGTGGAACCCTGGAACCTTCCTTAGCGACAGAACCACAGCACTAGGGGGTGAATTTTGGAAAATCCTTTTTTAGCGCATGCCTTCATCATAATCGCTATATTACGTGTGCCAATTTTAGCGAAATACCGTTAAGTGGTTAATCAGTCAGTCGGTAACGGTTGCCTTTATATATATATAAATATATATGTTATGTACTTTGCACTTAACTATAAGCCACAGCCGCAGAAGGTACCACGACCGATCCGACCCGATACAATATAAAGAAGTTAAAAAAGTTTTCATCATTGATTCGAACGTAAATCAAACCTGGAGGTCTACTCTATTTCAACGAAAAACGAAATTTAGATCGAAATTTCGCACGTACCTTACTCTGTTTTCTTTTCATTTCGTAAATTCGTTCGTCGGAAAATAGTTTGACAATTAAATTCTCAAAGCCTACTTCTAATTCATAAAACTTTCGAACAAAAAGTTGAATTTGACAGATAAATTGTTCGAAATTTAAACCTCAAATTGGCAAAATGAAAAGTGTTGCCTTTTAATTTTGTGTGTTGTGTTTTGAGATTTTTGTTTTAATTATGCCTTAAATGCTTGCAACAGTATTTTTGATCAAGGCTGCTTAGCTCGAGGAACATTTTTTAACATGTAAAATTAACAAATAAACCATTTTTTTATTTTATTGTAATTCTAATACTTCAAAGTATTAAACGACTTTAGGTTGACATACAATACATTGTATCAACTCTACATATTAGTCGGCTAGCACTGTCGAAGAAGGTTCTTTCAATGTCATCAAACATTTTGCGGTAAACTACCTATATTGTTTCCAAGTAAAAAAACGTAATCTCAATAGTGGAGATAAAAAGAACACACAAACATGACTCATTCCATTCATTCACGAAAACTGTTTATGGTTCCGAACTTTATGTGCTTGTTCGAAAATGAAATAGAGTCAGTGGCGAAATTTCGTTTCGGAGAAACAGGGTAAAGCTCCTGGAACTCTATTATTAAGTATAATTTGAATCTCTCGTTTTTATTCTTTCGTGTACGAAAAAAGAGTCCACTTGGTGTCGCTTAACGCTGCAATATTCATCCTTAATATTGTAACTGTTGATAATGCTATGGAAATGCGAAATAATTGATGGCTAATTTAACTTTACTCGTTTCACGCGGGAAAATGTGTACATCCGATAGGTATGTTATCGCAATGAAAGCTAGTGGGTATTTTGGCTTAAAATTTATTTTGCCATATTTTATAGAAAAAGTAATCTGACAAATGATGTTTCGATTTTGTATTTTAATTTTATCCACATATTTACAATTCAGGTTACCAAAATCCGATACCGATGAATAAGGTAAAACATCGCTATAATAGCATCATCGTACTACAACTTCCGTTTTTGAAGTGAAATATAATTAATTTATTTACACAAAATAGAGTAGATACATTTTGGTGTTGATATACATTTAGTTCGTCCATTTTGCCAACGACAGGGCATGTGAATGTCAAACTTAATTTAATTATAAAATTTATGTCATTTTACTTATTCTATTCTAAGTCAATTTTCGTTTCTAAACATTCTCTGAGTACAAACATTTCGTTATTAGCCACATTTTAAGCTTCCTTTTAAATATAGGCAAAATAAGCTCCGTTATCAAGCGTGATAACTTATTATAGATTTTTATACAATTCGGATAGCAGTTTTTATTGTAATATTGAGTACGCATATTGGGCAACATCAATCTACTAAGATGTCTCGCTAATCTGCAGGTATCTGTGTTTTTAAATTTAAAATTATAAGGACGTGTCTTAACAAATATACAACAATCCAAAACATAAATAGAGGGAAGTCCAAGTAATTTTAATTTGGGAAATAGCCGCCTGCATGATGTCATTTGCGGGACATCGCATATAGCTCGGATGCATTGTTTTTAGGATATAAAAGCTCTGTTCATGACCGTAGAAATCAGTTTGGATTTCGTTAAGAGTGACCCCAAGACATTAGTTTTAAGGAATGACGATCTGAAACTCGAGACCTAATGAGCATTTCGTAATTTAGGTCAAAATAAGAAAACGCCTTACTGCGCAATCCAGGGCGTGTAAGTAAAATTTATGAACGCTTATTACGTAATAGCTTGCTGAAATCTTAAAAGTGAAAAGGGAGGAAAAATAAATTAATATAAGACATAGTTAATGCCATGCTATATAATTTTTCATTGGATTAGAAAGATGTTTTTTTTTTGTGATGTAATAAGTTAGCTAAGCAGCATATAGCTCACTTAATGGTAGGCCGATACCAAAGACAGCCATCCTCCAGGCTTTACAGATGTAAAGGCATTACTTACTGCAGAAGCAGTACCCTTAGTACGAGTTTGAGCTCACGAAAACTATCATAGTTTTCGTAATTGTATATTATGTTTCAATGTCCATTTTATTTAAGAAGACGCAAATGATTTAATGATAGAATTTAAACACTGTTTATTTGTATTGAAACGAAAACAATAAAATCAGTACCCTTAGAACGAGTGCGAGCTCACGAAAACTATCATAGTTTTCGTAATTGTAAAACTCGTACTAAGGCTACAGTAAATAATAAAGAGATGCAGGGAATGGTATTATGCAAATCATTTTTAGGTGAACAGCTAGTCAGTGTAATCAGTGTATTAGTGCCACTTTATAGCCTATTTTTGCTGACCACTATATGATCACTACGCACGCCTAGTTCTGATGGTAGTCGCTAATGATTTCAGCATTAATAATAATGCTGAAATCCGGCACCAAAGGCTTAGTGGGCCTTCCGAAGCCTGTTTGAGTTTGAGGTAAATATCTAATGGTCTTGGGTCACCCATCCTATGAGTGGTCATTGCAAAAGTTGCTTAAGTATCGCGATCACTGATTGAACGCCCTATCCAGTACTCATCAAGCTCCCCAAGATTCAAATAAAATATTCATTCATCCCTATTGATTAATCCCATGTCAATCAATAGGCAGTGAAAGAAAACCTCACAATACGGTAGCTACTGATTATTTCGAGGAAATATACCCTGCGTGTCCATTGTCGAGTAAATTCTATAAAAGGATGATAGATTCTCAATTTGTTGTATAGGAAAAACTGGAACCGATTGTTATATATGAGAGGTAGGGTAAAGCGGATTCAGGTTCCAATTTGCAGCTCGTTCGGGAGCTAACATTCACCTTACTTCGACTACAGAAAGTAATACAGGGTTTTGTTTGAGATGTCCATTTTCTGATAAGTTTAGGTCTCCATTGTGTAGGTAGGAGAGAAGCCCGAGCTAGCAAAACTACTGGACTGGAGTTATCGACTGTAGAATAATCAGGGAGACCATTTCCAAGGCACATTTACAGTTAGCGTGTCATTTACGGGGAGCTCGATGGTACAATCGTTGAAGTTAAGTAACTTGCGCAGTGGTCACGAAGGCACGTAAAGCCGTTGGTCTCGGCTGGATCTGCAGTCGTTAGAACCCACCAATAGGTACTGAGCCCGCGTGGTGGGCCATGGCCCAATCTCCCTATTCTATTCATAAGGAAGGCCTGTGCCCAACAGTGGGGACATTAACAGCCTATTAATGTCCCCAATGCTGCTGCCATCACGTCAGTTATGCATAATTTAGAGACAAGGCGTAATGTCTTCACGGGACATGGACTATTCATTAGGCATCTTCTTTTCCAACAGTCCTTTGTGTAGAACCTGCTTCGAGGAGATGGGTGTTCATAGTTTCTTTTAGCTTCCTAACTGCAGGTCTTTGAAATGTATTCTCTACAAGACGAACGAAGAATGAGAAGCAATGAGCGTGTAGTACTCCCTGATATGTAAACTTTGCTTTTAATGCTAAAGGTGGCAGTTAACCATTAGCGGCCCAAGTGTTGGTTGTAAACCCTTTTCACAGAAATAAAATTGTGATAGAAAAGACAAAAGTGGCAAATATTAAACGAATTTAGTTTCTAACTTGTTACTAAGACAGCGGTGCGACACTTGACACTCTCGGGGATTAAAATAATCTTTTGATAAACTGCAGAAGTTAAAGCTGCCAAGATTTAGGCCGCAGTCGACTGGGAATTGTAATGATGCGACGGCGACCTTACTTGGCTACGACCAATGTGAACTGATCACATTGTAGTCGCTACAATTATGTTGTACAAGCTTTCAGTCGCAGAGTAGAACTACATAGGTACGAATCGGGGAGTGCATTGGTAATTTATAAACGTATCGAATGTTATATTGTATATATGTATGTATCTGTGAATGCAGTACTATAACGTGGTCATCTTCAAGTGAGGATTAAATAGAGTGTTTCACGAAAGACAGAGGCATGGCTGTGTCACTGGCATTGCTGATGTCTATGGGTGACTCCATAAAAAGTGGTTATTTATCTATATACATATAAAAAATGGTAGGAAAGTCAAAACTGTACATTGAATATTTTTTTAAAGAATACCTGGGGTGTGATCTACAATCGATACCGAAGCCAAAAATATAGTTTTTAGAATTTTTGTCTGTTTGTCTGTATGTATGTCCGGGATAAGCTCAAAAAGTACTGCATGGATTTACTTCAAATTTGGCACGAATATTATTAAGAAGTCGGGTCAACATATAGGCTACATATAATCACGCTATCACCTACGGGGAACTAGGAGGAAACATTTATTTCTAACTAACTCCACACGTACGAAGTCACGGGCGGTCGCTAGTAAATAATATAGCAATATCAACAAGCTCAACGCGTTAACCACCTGCTCCATCGAGATACATTTGAATTTGGCGTCCGCTAATACTTATATATGTTCGGCTACTTAATTAATCACAAAATAGATAGACTATACCTTCAGGCGCTGACTCCTATTTTGAATGTTCAGTTCTAAAGTGACTTGATATGATATTCTCAGTTTAACATGGATGAAGAAGGAAGCATTACGAACTTCTTGCTAAGGCACCAGAAGTTTGTTCTCGATATTCTAGAACTTTACGAACATTACCTTCAGGACCCTCGAGATAAAACTTAAATTATGTCGCGATATTTCATGTTTAACTTGTGCTTCCCGAAGTTTGGTCCGTGTGTGTCTTTTACTTTTAGTTAGTTCATCGATAGTTTTGTATCCGAAAAATGAGTTATTTGTGTAACCGAAAAACTTTTAGGGCCACTTGAACCAACATTGTAATTCCATAACAAATCACATTAAGTTCATACTCAAATCTTATTACACGGTAGACCTCCGGTAATATAAAATCAAAGTATAGTAAAATAGTATATGTAGACTGCCTATTGTAATTTAAAAACATAGTTTACTTTGTTTATTTTATGACAGATTTCATATAATCGACTCGAATCGTCGACGACCAGGACCTTTCCGATCAGCTTGATCCTTTGGCTTTGCGTAGGGATGTAGCTTTGCTCTGCATCTTCTATCGCATTTATCACGGGGAGTGTTCTGAGGAATTGTTAGGATTCATTCCAGCTGCTGCATTTCGCCATCGTACATCGCGACAAAAATTTCATCCCCATCATCTTGATGCGTGGCTATCCACAACCGTGCGTTTTTGTCGAAATTTTTTACCACGTACGACAAAACTGTGGAATATATTGTCGCCAGCAGTGATTCCGGACCAATACGACCCAAAAACCTTCAAAAAAAGAGCTGACTCCTTCCTTAAATGCCGGCATCGCATTTGTGATACTCCTGGTGTTGCAAGTGTCCACAGGCGATGGTGACCACTTACCATCAGGTGAGCCGTCTGCTCGTATGCCCCCTATGACATAAAAAATAATAATAATACTTATAATAACCTTAATCTCTTCACACACACACACACACAAACACACACACACACACACACACACACACACACACACACTCATATTCACTATACTCACCATGAGAGGTTTCACTCGCTACACTTTACACTTATTACTTTGTTACTTCTTTGGAAAATATGTCGGTATGCGTTGGAAATATCCTAAAACAGCTAGTATTTTTTTTATAAAGAACGCTGCCCCTGAGATACAGTTCTTCTAGTTCACGTGCAGATGTATTTATTGTGCAGTTAGATGATTGTTTGATTATTCTCAGATTTTATAAAATA
This sequence comes from Chilo suppressalis, assembly GCA_902850365.2. Taxonomy (NCBI): domain Eukaryota; kingdom Metazoa; phylum Arthropoda; class Insecta; order Lepidoptera; family Crambidae; genus Chilo; species Chilo suppressalis. The sequence continues at coordinate 24,042,154 of OU963901.1, read as the reverse complement.
TTGTGTACAATTTTTAAGGTGCCAATAAATTATTATTATTATTAATAGCGACGCCATTTTTAGTGCAAATCGGAATAAAACAAGACCGCATAGCATTTACATCGTATAATTTCTCATATTTATTCCACGTTGGTGATGTATTAGGTGTATATGCGTGCCCTTACTTTTCAAGGCACTAATATTGGGCAGCGTTCGATGTAAAATAGTTGTTGTGGCTCTTGTGTTAAGGTACTATTTAGTAAATGTGTTGAAGCAAAAACATCAGTTCGGAAATAAGGTCGTACATCACTTTCATTGATGAAGGCTTGGGGGTTTAACAGCTTTTTTCGGGTATATCATGTCTGTAATATGAGTGGGAAAGTAAGGGGAAATGACTAAGAAATATGTTGCAAAAAAGGGATCTGCTCAGCTGGTTGGTAATTAGAAATAACCAACAGACACCAAGAAAACAAACAACCGACTCGTGAAGAACTCAATTTGACTAAAAGCATTCGGTATTTCAATCCAGTTTTGCACTTAGTTGTTATAACTACAGAAAGTGTGTTATCATAGTTAAATTAAAGATGAATTCATTGAAATTAATTAAAATATTAAGTTTTTATTGTTTTAAACTTTCATGGTCACTAACATTATAGCTATTAACGGGATTGTTACCATGTACCTTGTTTTTTATGAGTCTCCGATGATATTTCGGCACTGTTGCAAGCGCCATGATCACGGAGTAACTGAGTTACTCCGGAGACTCATAAAAAACAAGGTACATGGTAACAATCCCGTTAATAGCTATAATAAAATTAAGTTTTTAATATGAAATTTTCAAAGAAGATTCGTTTTCCAGTTTTGTAGTAATCTGCAGTAAATAAAGCAGCAAAAATGCAAAAATTAAAGAAGAAGTATCAGACTGTCCTGATTTATATAAAAACTAGACAAGTGCGTGTCGTGCCGCGCGCACTATAGGGTTCCGTAGTTGCCTGTAGTTACCACAATATATTTGAACAACTTATGGCCAGAAGGGCCTTACAAGCTTCATCTGAAGTGATCATCCCCTGAGAAGAGGATGCCGTTACTCTCGATAACGTTGTGGAACTAATGATATTTTATTGCGGTTTTTAAAATTTTTTTTTATTGCAATGCACGGTTTTATGCTACAATAACTTCATCTATGTTTTCTTGTAAGGAATTTTCAATAGGTAAGAAATTTTCTTTAACCAAAGTTGAACAACTATTACTCTTAAACTAACAAATGTATCTTAACCGTTATAGTTTTTCTTAAAAATTCATGAAAAGCATTATTATCATGAATTTTTCAAGTTTTTCAAGCCAATAGTTTAGCTTTTAACGGAGTGGAGGGGACGCCCAAAAATTAGTACTTTAAAGTTCAATATTTCGCAAAAGGATTCCTAAATCGAAAAATAGTCTTAGAAATCCATTAATAATTTAAAAGGACATATTCAACGATATCCCACACGATGGGGTAGATGATGAAAAAAAATCATCCACAGGTTACCTGTAGGGAACTTACCCTAAGAAAATATATTTTTCAAAATTTTATCTTACCACTTTGTCGGTGTGATTGATATACATATCGCCATAAAATTACAACTCTCTAGTGCTAAAAGTCTCCAAGAAAAATTGAGACGGACAGACGGATATGAAGAAATTATAAGGGTTCCTTGTCAGGACTACGGAGCCCTAAAAATGAACAACAATCACATCTTGATTGAAAATTTTGCAAGTTGTTACTATTGTATTTCTTGCTTGATCGCAAATTAACTTGACAATACTTTACAATCACTTTTTAGTTTATTGTTTTAAGTTTTATACTTTTTGAGGAAATTGGATCAGAGCTTCAAGGTATTAGCGGGCGAGTGTATATAAAATTTATCGTTATATCCACACAAACTCTGAATGTAATCCGCATACCATAATAAGTAATTTAATTATCTAAAATGCTCTTTCTCCACTGTTCCCTATAATCTGCTGAAGTGAACTTTTTAATCAACACTTGACGCCGGACAAAATTATTCGAGTCTTTTTTAATATGATAAAGTTTTTTTTAGAATCCAAAAAACATAAATTTAAAGTGTGTTTTATGAGTGGTCAGCTGAAATACTAACCTCTGTTTACACCATTGATAAAAAGCGTTTTTAACCAAACTTTTCCTACTAATGCAAAAAAGTTGCCTGAGCAAGGAACTAGAGATGGTGATATCACTCTTGACAGGAACTTTTCTGTCTCTATATACGTAAATTTAAATGGAAGTCAATCACAGGTCAATTAATCAACTACAGTACTACCCTTTTGATGGTGTAAGTTTAATAATGGAGTATGTGTTTTAATGAATACAATTTAACGATACCGGGGCGTCTGCAAGACTGCAAGGCCGTTAATTTCCTGATTTCCCTATAGATGAATCTACAAACAGAAGGATGAGGGAGTAATCTGTTGAGCATCAAACAGCTCAACTTAATATCCCTCCTTTCAATCAAAGTCCTACTTTCGTGAGCTTAATTGTGTAAGAGCTCAAGAATTTCAGGGCAGACCCACAGATAGGTATGTATATAAACTAAGCACTTGATTAAGTGCGTTTACTTACTCCAGATATTGAATTTTCCACTAATGACTTTGTGTCTGAATAGTTATCGCTTCTATTTCGATACCATTCCAGAGGTACTGCCCATTCTGAAATAGACGCTTCAATGTCAAAGATCTTAAGTTCTTTGGTCGGGATGCCTTGGTTTATCAATATCTTTTTTAATATCAACCAAGATCATATACACAGACTATGTCTTTATTTAAATAACTTTATGGATGTCACAGACTTACGTTGTTTACAGAGTTACGTTGCTTTTATAAATTTTCTATTAGCTTCGTCATATACTGATAGCAAGATTTACAAGAAACTTTAACTTATTAAGTTGCCATTAAGGATCCTTTGTTGGGATCTTAATATTACAGTTTCCGCTTAACTCCCGCTTTACGCTTTACTTCTGTTTATGAGTAGCTACATAATGCTATCTAGCGCTTTCCTTTATCATTTCTACTATGCCGATTTAAGATCATCCAAACCCATTGACATTTTGCTTTACAGCTTTCTGAAGATATAAGAAGATTAACTCTTAAATTTATCTGATGGAGTCTTTACAGCGCTCGTGCTCATTAATGCAAATGATTATAAACTGTAGGCGTCTCCATTAATAGATGCTATTAAGCATATTGCATGATATCTCTGTGAATAAATTAGGGCTGATAAATACATTCATATAAAATGTCTAAGTATACCATTAGCTTTTGGAATGAAGTTTTATGCACATTTTCCATTGGAGTGTCATAAATTGTAAGTATATGTATAAATAAACAGACATTTCGTGCGTTCCAACGGACACTATCATCAAGGACTCTACTTATGAATCCCTGGGCAAGTTTTATGATGATTACAACATTAACCGTATTCGTGAACTTAAAGAAATTTCTTTGGTAATTTATACACGTACACAAAGTTTCATCGAAGAGTTCCGATGTGGCGGTAGATGTTCCGAAGTTTATCCGAACGGAATATCGGAAAACGATGAGGCTTGCTTTCTTAACACAGTTTAAGTTAAGAAGATGGCCGTATCTCAACTCCGTGCATCTTATTTTTCCAAGTCATTAGCTTGTGGAGCAACAGCGAGATTCGGAGGTGTGAAGTTTTTCTATAAAATTTATTGCTTCCACTCCAGTTGGTCTGAAAGAAAGAGAGTTCTCGGCCTCATGCTTTCAAAGAAATATGTGTTGTTTCCCGAAGCCTATTGTATTTACCGAGTTATCGCACTGTAGATCGTCTTTAATGTATAAATTAGCTTTTATATATCGAAATATCTTTGCTTAATGGTCACGCCTATTTCCCAGATAGTCATAAGTAATTGGTCTCCACTATATACGCTCCCAACCACTCGTTCACATCCTCCACATCCATTTTTAATATAGCCGTCTGTATTTTTGAACTTATCCTACGCCCAATTTAGAATATGCTTAGGGTGAAAACATTTCAGTAGTCAATTTGTGGACGCTTTTAGGACGAGAAAAAACACTGAACTTGCGTGGCCGTCACGCTAAAGCACATTCATGAATCTTTAAATATGGACATCATTTTTTATTTACACTACTATGGACGTGGAGTCTCTGAGGCCCCTGGACTGAATGTTAATTTTTTCACACGATTTTGTAAAGATAAGGTGACAATTTATGTCTTAGTTTTAATGAATAGATCTAAATCAAACAAAAACAACACAAATCAAAAACTTTTTATTAAACTTTAATTATCGTAACGAGTTAAGGAAATTTAAGTTTCATTTTCAGTATTCGACGACATGACAGGACTTACATGAAAATAATATTATAAAAAAAGAACAGCAAAAACGAGAGTACATTTTTATGTTTTTTTTTTAAGCATTTAACTGCTAGATGTTTAAATCTAAAGAAAAGTTTTACTAGAAAAAAAATCCACGCGGACCAGGCAGCGGGCGAGACTCGAACCAGCACCCTTCGCAATCCAGGCGAATGCACTGACCAATTACGCTACCACGGCCCTGATGGCTGCGTCGAAATTTTCCTAGCCTTAAGCTGCAAGGCAGCGCCGTCTCTTCGCATTGTAGGGGTAACCCACAATGTCAAATGAATACTTTTTCAAGTATTAAACATTTGAAAAAAGAAATAGCAATTATAGTTATGTTTTTATTTTTTTTAAGCATTTAACTGCTAGATGTTTAAATCTAAAGAAAAGTTTTACTAGAAAAATATTCACGCGGACCAGGCAGCGGACGGGACTCGAACCCGCACCCTACGCAATCCGGGCGAATGCACTGACCCACAAATTGGGGCAAAGGTCAACTTATTTGAACATTTTTTTTAATTAGAGTTGAAATAGAAAAGATAACGGGAAACCGATCTTCTAATTTAACTATAAAACTCAGGTGCATGCGAATTATCATTTAATTTTGATGTGCTGAGAAATGACCTGTTAAGTTCACTCACATAATATCTTCCCGCGATCCATAAACGTTACAGTAACAAAACTCAGTGTTTTACTGTTGTTATTGTTGTGTGTGTTTTTTACTGTGGTCTTCTTTATGAGAGACCAACCTTTGTATGAATGAACGCTTTCTATTTGAGCGGCAAATCATCTCATAAAACTTTCAAAACAAAGCGTATGTTGATCGCAGACATCTTCTGTCGGCATTCCCAGACACATTTTCATCGAAAATTGCGTCTCAGTAAATGTATATTAAATATCTTTTCAGGTTGTGTTGCCTTCACGTCATAATATCCCTAAAGGGATTGGCAGTTGTATAATTATTAATGTTTCATGATTACGTTAATTTTATAAATCGTGTTTATAAGTAGGTAATTATCTATGTCCGTTTACAATTTCTTTTATATCCTAGGGACGCAAAATCCTTCAACCCCTGGAGGTGCGAGATGAAGATATATTTGACTCCTCTCTGTTAATTTCATCCAGCACGGGGCTTGATGAAAAGAGCATTGCTCTACCTAACGCCCTGAACAGAGCCGGTAAAAACCAGACAATATTCCGACACCGGTCATCCGGCACGCATTATGAGGACCGAGGTCCCCCCAATACGTGCCGAAAGTGCGGGTGTAGTTGCGGCAACCATTTCCGACTGGCCGCGCACCCGCAGGTGATTGTCCGCAAGCAAACCCAACCCGATATGTGTGAGTGAAGTAAATAGTTATTTATTTTTCATTATTTTATCTGCTTTTACTAGGAGAAAAGAGGAGGTAGTTTTCTAGATACAGTTTTGAAATACGAATAAAGTCAAACAAATACCCTGTATTCATTGTGTGAACATTCCGCGACTTATCTGCGCCGATCCGATATTGCTGTATGATTTTGTAATTTTTGAAAAACCATACTGATTTTCCAACAGATTAGGCCACACTGTATGCAAAAGGTGAACTACATGAGCCGCAATTATGCTCTCTAAGATCTTGTCCATTTCATCCAGTAGCCAGGACCATCGGACGAAATGCTGCCGAAGAATCAGCTGGTTTCTTCGGCAGCGTTTCGCCTTTCGTTGGTTGGCTCTGAGAAAGGAAGGGCCTTTCTCAGAGCCCCCGCTACCAATGCTTCGAGTATACGCGAGACTCAAGCATCTATTCAACAACATTCAGTAATATACCCCAAGTCGCTCCACTATCAACTATGTCATCCTCCCTGGGAGGCCCTTTGGTCCCAGAGCCTTTCTTTTGGTTCAGAGAACTACTACCGTTTACTCAAGTTCTTCCGTTATGATCGCTGGCAACTCGGGGCTCTGTTCCGTTTTTGGTACGAGGTTACGAGGTAGGCCGCTATTAATAGGAAATTCTGGAGGCCACGGTAGGAAAAAAAACCGACACCACATGCAGCAGAAATCCTGGTTCCATTGTTTCTATGAGGGGAGACTCTTGTCGAAACTTGATTTAGATTATCTTGTAAGGTCTTTCCACGGATTCTTATCCATCCATCTAAGTAGGTGTCCCGTGCATCGTATTTGCCCTACAGATAGGGCATTTTTTGCCTCCTTGTAAGCAATCTTGAGGCGTTCATTTTCTCCAGCTGTTCATTATCAACGTCTGAATCTTTTCTGAGCTCGTCTGGACCGAATTCTGGCAGCCCAGAGGAGGATAGTCTACCTGCTGTTCGCATGGGACTGCTCTTGCCCGTAGCATAGCAGTACCTTGGCTTTGGCCTTCCTATATATAAGCCCTTCCAGCCTTCGGCGTGATAGTAAGTACTACCGCAGTTGAACGACGGGCGGTTAGGTTAATTTTCTTCTACTTCTCCTTCGCAGGCTGTTATATCGAGGACGGGGGTACTGATGAATAGACGGTACCGGGACCGCTTTAACTTTTTGAGAAGAAGGGGGAGGTAGAGGATTCTTTTTCTTCTTTGTCACGGTTTTCCATCCATCCTGCTGGGCAGCACCTCAACTGGAACCAACTGGGATCTAACGATGAAAGCCAACGTGGATTCCTCTATGGGCTCCTGTGGTAACGTATTCCAGATATCCGTTGACATTAGTGGTGCCTCTCTTCTTGCATCCGATACAAGTGGTGCTCAAGCTTTCCAAGCGAGTGTTGACCTTACGCTGTTGATATTGAACTACTTATGAAATTACATTGAATCATTCGTAGCATTGGATTCTAGAGTCACTGTAGCCCTCCTTTCCTCTGTGGACTTTTCCTGTTGCTTAAATTTATAGGGACTGCCTGTGCCTCAGCAGTCGGGCATTAATAGGCTGATAATAATGATATTAATTTTGTATAATAGACTTTTTTGCAAAGGTTATTTTTATTATCAATGCGTTAAATACCTCTCCCTAACGTAGCTGTGTTAATGCAGGTAAAACGTTAACGTTATAGATCGACCACCTGTAGCTTCTTGGACCGTAATAATTCACAGAAGTGTATTGTTATCGATCCAACAAAAATAATTTCTATCTAAAAGGCTTCAATGGTAAGTAAGAATCTTTTGAACTTCAGAGTTTATTGTGTACTATGATTCGTTAAATACAACATCCATTTGTTCCACTTTAAGTCACTTTTAGTTTTAAATTGTTATTCCACTTTTATTTACAATATTTAATATTCCTTTTAACAAAACTTCTATTTTGATGTAATATTTAGTAGTATTGATGTCAAATAAGACTTATTCTTATTGTATCTTCTTCTCTCCTTCTTCATAATTTTACTCTAATACTTTAACATATTGTTAACTGATTGACTGGTATGGGATTAAAATTTTATTATGTAAAGAGCTGATTTCTGCATAAGTGCTTCGAGCACAGCCACTGAACCAAAGAAATCCTGAAGCCAAATCAAACAGCCAACAATCGCGAGCGATTCGACGCGGAATAAAATATCAGCACAAGTCAAATCGGTTCGCTGGAAAAAATATAACCGTGCCCCGAAACCTCCAACGCACTTTGTAACCATTACCAAAATAACGAGTCGTCACATCACTGACACAGCTTAACCCGCAATAGATGGGTGCGAATTCCCTTGTAACGTCACAAAATGGCCTGTAATTCTGCGAACAAGAAAAGGGTGTGCCACCGCCATTTGATAAAGGGCCACTCTTTTTATGAAAACCCCCAACGAGAAATAACAACGAGCCAGTTTGATAAATATTACTTGTGTTTATTTGGCCACTGACTTCATACGCGTTTGGGGATGACACGAGACGAATGGATGGTGGCCCTGGGAAAAATCGCGACTGTAATTTTTCGGCATAAAGAAAGGAAAGTTAATATCTGGTGACAAATGTGGGTGTTTACTTGGTGGGCTTAACTAGAATGCCTAATAAACAATACGCTCTCGAAAAAAACGGAGCTGAAAAAAAACTGGGTTTAGTGAAATTTGTAACTATTAATCATGGAATCACGCAATTTACTGGCAAAAATCTAAACGAAGCCGCGATGTCATTACATAAAAAAGAAGGTCATTTTTGGAATTATTTGGATAATTAAAATACTGAGGAATTAAGCTGCGTGAATAATAATATTTGATGATTAATCTAAAGAAAATATTACGAGAAATAATTCCACGCGGACCAGCACTCTTCGCTATCCGGGCGAATGCACGGACTACCAGCGCTAGAGAACAGGTGCAGTCTTATGTTTACCCGTATCGGATTGAGGCATTGATATGTCTCAAGATATCAATGCCTAGTAACCCAATGCTAGAGGAACAACCCTCTTGCAATTATTGCATAACAAAAATGGAAGAAAGATCAATTTGTTGTTACACCAAGATTCGTAGAGATACATATTGCAGGGATTACAAATGTTTTTTTCTGTAAAGCCTTTGCTAAAAGATTTATCAGCATGATATTTCAATCGCCGTATAACAGCAAGTTTGCGGTTATAGTTGCATGGAGCAGCGCGACTTCAATGACAGCGATCAATTCTGTGAGCGCGGTCGTTCATCATATGGGGAGCTTTGACTGACAGGAGACAACTACGGTTCTATTCGACCAAATAGGATATTCACAGATTTTATTAGTTTCTCTAGTATGAAGTGGATATTGATTAATAAATGTGATTTTGGCTCACTTCTGAATGTCACATTTTGCACATACATATATCAAGCACCGATGAAAATACAATTAAATGAATAAATATTTCCAAAACTCACACCAATTAGCCTAGTCCCAAAGTAAGTACTGTAAGACTTGTGCTATGGGATACTAAGGTAACGGATAGAATACATATACAGTGCATATATAAGTATATTTATATAGAAATACATTTTTAACATCCATGACTGGAGTACAAATGCTCCTATTCATCACACAAACATCTGCCCCCACCGGGATTCTACCCGGGACCTCTCAAGACAGCGACACCATAAAACCTGGCGTACAAACCACTCGGCCACGGAGGTCGTCATAATTATTTTATAGAAGCAATAAATAAATCAAGTAATTTTTCACCACTTCGAAACGTCTGTCGTAAAAGTATATATGACTGAGTGTGAAGAAAATATTGTGTTTCAAAAAAATAAAATTGAAACAGTAATAAGTCAAAATATATAATAGTTAAAAAAACACTAAACATGTTCTATAGCAGATCAAATTAAAAACTAAAAAGCCTGGTGCTTGACAGCCAACTTCAAATTATTGTTTTTAGGTTTCCGTGTCTCAAAAGGAAAAAACGGAACCCTTATAGGTTCACTTTGTTCTGTAATTGATTGCTGTGTCATACAGTATAAATACAAAGTCAAAATATTTACTTGGTTCTCTTCAATAATAATCCTTTTAACACCTTGTATTTTGCGTCACACACGTTTAAAATTATCCTGCTAAATTAAAAGTCAAACAAATTAACGTTCCTACATCGCTAATCTAATTAAGATCGTTAATTACAGTCCAACTGTAATTCAATTCATGTTACATCATTTTGTCAGCCTGAAAGATAATTATGTTCAATTAGATGAAATGAGAACCTTATACAATACTAGTGGCCCGCACTCGCATCGGTTCGTTGTAGACAATAGTTTTTATTCTCAGGCTTGAATTATACATAATCACACTAATATAAGACAGGCGAAAGTTTGTGAGTGTGTATGTTTGTTACTTCTTCACGTCTAAACGGTTGAAGCGATTTTTATTAAAATTTGGTATGGAGTTAGCTGACCTGGATTAACACATAGGTTACGTTTTACTGCAGGAAAAGATCAAGACACAGCAAGTATTGTATAAACCTACCGTGAAAAAATGTCTAACTAATAGTAAACATTTTGTATTAAGACACATAGTAGCGAATATACCATTGGTTTGCTGATGAAAAAAAGTTTGTCCTCTTTACCATTGGTCTATGTCCTTATTAATAAACGTATCTCGTGACGCAGTGTTTTGTACATATTATATAGCCTTGAATAATCACCAGCTTTTTAATGACCCACAGGCCTTCCCCATGGATGGAATAGATTAGGCTATTGCGGATGTTTACGACTGTAGATGTAGCTGGAACCAACGGACTAGTGTGCTTTTTAAAGCAGGGAGAAGCTTAAGATAATAAGTTTTGTTCTGCCATCCAATGATCGACCATTGCGAAAGTTGCTTAATTTTCACGATCGCAGGCCGAATGCGCTATCCACCTGTGCCAGTGAGGTCCTCAGTCTTGAATACGAAGTGATTATTTTGTATAATAAATCCTAGTTTGTATCCGCGCGGTGTTTACTATTGCATAATTTAACATTGAAAAGTTGTTAAGTAATACTATATACTATTATATAACTGAGGAACAAAAAGTGATTAATTTTTTGGAGCTTAAGCAACTCAATTTTTTGAAGATTTTTATTATCACTTTGGTTACTTTACAGAAAAAAAACCAGGATCAGTTTTTTTCCCAAAAAAAACACATAACTCATGGTAAATGAGAAGTAGCGCCATAAAAATAAAAATAAACGAGTGTGCTTATAACCATACGACATATGTGTGTACAATATATACATGTATGTACATATACAATATATATTACATTTATTAGCTATAAGAGAAAGAGAGAGAGAAAATGTGCGCGCGCACTGCTTTATCTTGCTTATATCCCCCACTCAACTTCAAACAAGTCTTCACTTCAAAACATATTCATTAAATAATATTTTCTAAATATCCTCCTATTAAAAAGTTACTTTACGAATTAGATGTCACTTAAGCGAAAATCACTTGGCCCACCATACATTTTTGTCAAGCAAACATCAAATCATACGCGAAATAGTAGGGCGTAAGCACCATTGGTTCAACAAACACCAAAATTTATGTCGCTTCAGCGTTGTGAACAATCTTCAAAAAATTGAGTTGCTTAAGCTCCAAAAAATTACTCAAATCTTCACGAAATATAAACACAGTATGTCTAAAAAAAATATTAGAAAATACTTATACTGCACGTTACATTTATATCATTATCTGCATGGGAATAAAATAGTTATCTGACTCCACACCATCGCTACTTCAAGAATAGCATGGAGGTAGATGCAACGTAACAATGTACCTTGGGAGCTTTCCACCAAATATATCGACTGCTGAGCCATGAGAGCACGTTCAGTTCTACTGCTTTTATTATGAACGAACAATGTCCGGTGAGGCACACTCCTGAGACGTGAAACTGCAACAATTTGACGTCACAAAATCCGCTGGAAACGGTTACTGAATTATTTATTTTAAGACTTGAACGGGACTTCCTGGTACGATGCCAAAGACCCCCGAGTGTGTTTTGTTATTGAGTATTTTCTCTCACAAGAAAGAAAGAATGAAAAGAAGAAAGAATTTTTTTTATTCAGTGACACAAATTAGTACATGAAAACAATATACCTTAGTATCGCCGCACACGGGTCACCGACCACAACCAGAAAACGCATATTTCTTGTAGTTTTCATACATTTTATGTGGACTCGCCACACACGGCACGCCGGTGGCCGCCACACGCTACAAATCGTCGTTGCTTGCTTCTTGTGGCCCGCACTGGCCACTTAATGCACCGATACAAAACGCCGCCACACGTCACTCGCGTGATTCCCCACCCCTCTCTCCCTTACCTTAGTCAGCCGCTGTCGCGCACTTCAGCCACTTTAATAGCCGCTTCTAGCTTCTCATGGCGGTGTTTGTGGCAGTGGCGTGTGGCCCGTGTGCGGCGACACTTATACATAAAAATAAATTAGGTTTAAACATTTGCGTCACTAAAAAGGCAGTCCACTCAGCATGACTGTGTCGGATGTCGTAGACTGTCCGACGCTGGTCTTCCGTGGTTACCTTTGTGAATATGTTTTTCACTCTTATGTTTACTAACAGTCATACGAAATGAATAATACTAATAAATTCAAACATTCCGACAAATTTAGAAAATTTGATGTTGTTAAAAAACAATAAAAATGTGTACTCAATCTGTTATATTTTAATTAAATACAGCCCACGCAAATTCGTTTCGCGTTTTAAAATTACAAGTCTGTCTCAGTAAAATGCTTATAACATTGGAATTCGTTTCGTGGAATTTCATTTGCTGTTTGATCAAGTTTTAGGGTATTGTTTAAATGCGCATTGGAATAATACTGTATTTTTTTAATAATTCACATAGTGGAAAGAGTGCGTTTTGTTTTGGTCTCTCTCTCGTTGCTGTATATTTGCTTTACTAATTAATATGAAGAAAAAGTTGACGAAAAATTATGGTACTATGAGTTAAAAAAAATTGTGAGCGAAAATTAAATAACTGATGAATTAATTAGATTTAGTTAAAGTTAAGTGCTACTTCTAAATAAAATAAATTCAATAATTAGTCACTTAAGTACTTGTTCCACTCCTAGTAGTTAACACTGCTATAATATTTTAATTTTATTAGTGTAGTTATTTACTTTGCCTAGTCGGTACCAAAAAAGAAGCTAATGAGATTTTTTTAATGTTAAAAGAGTGGCAAATAAGCTTAGCAAGCATAAGCGGCCACCATAACCTACAGACACTTGCGATACTAAAATATCAGACACATTATTGCCTACCTTAACCGAATCTCTTACCCCGTGGGGCCCTGGAGCCTTACTCACTGACACAAACACAATACCAGCAAAAGATATTATTGAAGTGAAAACTTCTTTAGTGGCGTTGTACACTTTTTTGTATGGGTAAAAAACGTTTAACTCACGTCAGGTTAAACACGGGGGCTGATCGCATCATGACACACAATAAAATTGGAAAGGTTGTTGACTTATATTGGACTTGTCAATATATTGGACGAAACATATTAAAATATTTTATTATGCCGTATTATGCCGTATAATAATAAGTATCTATGTAGGACGTCCACGTGGCAGCTTTATTGCGAAGAAAATGCATTTTTTTACAATAGAAGTCGCTATGTGTGCATAAATGTGATTCATGTAAGTTGATTTCTTTACAATACATGTCGCTAAGTGCGCTTAAGCGTGATTCATGTAAGTTGATTTTTCTGAGGGATAAATTTTTAATGTAATATAAATTGTCATGTTTGTGTACGATAGCGCAATAAATAAATATTGTATTCTACCACATACATGATGGTACTTTTATACTGATAGTTAAAACAATTCGTGCAAAACTATTCCCTAACCATTCCAAAATATCAAAAATGCACAAAGTTTTCTCCTCTGCCGGCAACCCGGAGTGCAACCCGTCGTTTTTTTTTACTGTGATCTTCTATAAGGTGGCGTTACATACATAAGTGGCGGTGAACATTAATAGTGACATACATCTATGTCACTATTAATGTTTTCTTAAGTTATTGTAGCGTAAAATCTTGCATTGAAAACCAAAATTAAAAAAAAACTTTAATAAAACCACAGTAACATATCATTATATAGTTTTACAAATCTACTGCGACGGGAGTACCTACGGCAACGACTTTTGAATCGCGCTATCTTTACGTAATGTATTATATTCAGGTGACATATGTATTTAAGCACATGAAATGAGATCGACAGTTATCGTTCGTATTAAAAAATATCGAATTGATTTTGAGTTTGAGATGCTGTTTGGTTTTGATATAGATATTTTAGTTGACACATATATATTTTACATAGTTTGATATTTATTCATTTATGTTATTTTAAGCATTTAACTGCTAGATGTTTAAATCTAAAGAAAAGTTGTACTAGAAATTTATTTATTTTCTTTTTTTGATGCAGATAATAAAAACTCCTACTCAAACATATTGTGGTAACTACAGGCAACTAAGGAGCCACCAAAGAGCATCTTCATCATGATCAGCCTATTATTGTCCCCAATGCTGGGGCACAGGACTTCCCTATGGATAGAATAGGGAGATTGGGCCATGACCCAACACGCGGGCCCAGTGCGGCTTTGTGGGTGCTAACGACTGCAGATGCAGCCGGGATCAACTGCTTAACGTGCGTTTCAAAGCACGGAGTAGCTCGATATAGTAAATTTTTGGTGACCTATCCAATGACCGACCCCCGTGAAAGTTGCTTAACTTCAACAATCGCAGCCGACCGCGCTAACCACTTGCACCATCGAACCCCTCAATGACAAATAGCATCTTACCATGATAATATATCTGCAGTGCAGTTTGAGTTTTGTTCTTGTTGATTATAAACAGAAATCCTAGCACGTTAGCCTTAAGTTGAAACCTAAAATATCTTGTGTTTGATTCCAGGTCTAGTTGATTATTGATTATGAAACTTCAATTTCGCAAAAGTTATATGTTGTTACATGATATGATATGATACTGAACATGGTACTCTCAGTTGCTCAGCTCATCACTGACTTGAATGTTGATGAAATTTTGCTTTTATGGGATTATAAAATGAAAAATAATAAAGTTTTTTTTTAACATTTATGATGTCGATTTTCTCTATTATATATTGCGTTATTAATTTTATATAAATAAATGCAAAATTATCAAAAAAGTCTCAAGTTTCATCGCGCTGTTTTTTAAATTATATTCAACAGATTATTAAAATATTCATGTTTACTAACAATAAAATATGTAGTTTTATTTAATTCAATAAAAGCTTATTTCAAAGATTTCATTATGGAATTCGCCTTCATTCCGAGAAAGCCTTAGGATACAATAATAAAATACCGCGAGAGAAACATTTATCTTGATCACAGAGCACAAAAGGTTTCTTTTGTTGCCATTAAATTTGATGAAAGTAGTGTAACTATTTGTATGTTTCAGATTTTACTATTTTTCTCTTCACTTTGTTTAATATCACAGAGTGCTTAATTGAAATTAAAAAAAAATACAATTCCCTCTTGCAGCAATGAGATTGAAAATAAAATTCAACTTCGAATAGAAATAAGTAAATTGGTAAATGTTATTTACTAACCAGTCTCGACGATTTTGTCTGCGTAGAATATATACATAGATTCACCAAGCAACATTTAAAAAAAAATGGTAGACAACAAAGTTACTTTAGCATGTTTATAACACTTTAATAAAAAGGATGTTTGCATTAAGTAATTCCTACTCATGAATGCTATGTTTAATGAACTACTGCTCATACTACTATAGTCTGCTTAGGTCATATAATAGAGAATAAGAAATAAAATCAACAGGTTAAACTGTTTTGTTAATATTTTTATAAAGTAAATAACAACGGCAGTGAATGCATTCCAAACGCATGGCACGCATAAGAATTGGGTTACTACTTAAACGTTAAAATAATTTGTTATACGATTGATGGCACACACAAAAAACCCACCTAGGTACGAACGGAACGTCCAATACAGCTGCAATAACAAAGGATTGTTCAAAGTTTAAAAGAATGGTCAACATGAGACGATCAACATAGACCTCAAGGGATTCCCATATACACAACAATCTGCGCTTCCCCGTGCACCTTGGGACCCCAACGTCCATCGGTTCGCCGAACTATGAGCCTCGCCATTATCACTTTAGTTTTGCGATCTGTTGAGCTATGTCGATTGTTAGTTCTATTCCGATTTCTTCATTCCTGATTCGATCGCGTACCGCGATCGCGAAATACCGAGCATAGCTCTCTCCATCGCTCGATGTGAGATTCTGAATCTTCTTATGAGGCCCCCGTATGACATTACTAGTAGCATGCACTGTTCGAAGACTCGATATGAAACTCAGGTATTTCGGACGAGAAGACACCGCGTAGTTTCCCAAACGCTGCCCAGCTGAGTTGGCCTCGGCCATTTAACTTGTTCTCGAAATTGATCCTATTCTATTTGTCCCAGATATTTATATTTGTCGACACACTTTGGAGTGCAGAGTGAAGAGTTCTCAAAGACTTATAGAGTGGAGCGGAATAGAACGGTTTAAAAGAATATATGATTTCAATAAACGCTGTCATTTTATTGTACAATTGTAGCAAATGCTATGCGATATTGTCAACATGGAAGTTACAAGAAAACAGTTTACGTTCAAACAATAACCAAAACAATATTATACGTAGACTCATAACCATTAAGTTCAGTCATGTACCGTATTATTAATGGCTCACCAGATGAACACAAACAGTTCACCGAGCTCATTACGACAGTATCTAATAATGTAATCTATCATCGTAACGTGGGTTGAAATATTATTAGTCCTAATTTCACTTTAAAAGCATCAATTTCACGGTAATTACTAGCACTGGCATAGATTAATTAAAGTGGTTTTCGGTTCCATATCAATAAGCCACTCGGCACGATTACGTTTTGAACACGGTTACCCACCTACCCTACACCGTACCCAATTAGGAAACAGTCCCCGTGAAATTAACCTTTTAGCTAACCACACTCATAGAGATAGCATCTGCAATGCCGCACGATAAGTATAATTAAGATAGAATTAGTTTTATCTTACCTTTAGAAATGACTTGTACTATACGTACTAATGTAGTTAATTAAACTTCCGTTAAAACGTTTGGAAAATTCTGAGAACCTGAAATGGATGGATGGTTGAAAATCAAAAATAATGAAATCTGAAAAGAAGTTTTATTAATTAAGCATTAGACTGATAGATTTATAAATCGTAAGATTTTTTTTCTACAAATATTCCACGCGGTCCCAGCAGACTAGAACCCGCACCCTTCGCTATCCGGGTGGATGTACTAGCGCAGGGTGCAGGTTCGAGTACCGTCTGCTGTTTAAGTTTTCTAAAATAATCTTTTAGAATTAAATACACTTAAACGGGTTCAAAATGCTTATTTTTATTATTGTTTGACGTTTCGCTTCGTTTTCAGCCTGCGTTGTCAGAATTATGATTTTTATTTATATTATTGAAATTTCGTGTACTTCATTGAAATATTATTTATATTTTATTGTTTATGTATGAATTTATTACCTTATGTATTAAAGTACTTTTTGTCTCCTTCTTATGTTTAATCATGTAAACAAAAATAACTATTAGTATCTGTTGGTCTTACAGTGTGTGTTCTGGGTTGGGATTTTATCTGTTGAATAATGGGTTCCAAAGCTGGAGCTATGTGACAACCATCTTCTCTATTAAAATTTGGATGTTTCTTAATCTTAATAGCCTCGCCTATCATACTAGGAGTGAATCGATGTTCAGTTGCAAGGATCTGTGTTTTATCAAATCTAATGTAATGGTTTGATGCCCCTAAAAACGTTTGGAAAATTCTGAGAACCTGAAATGGATGGATGGTTGAAAATCAAAAATAATGAAATCTGAAAAGAAGTTTTATTAATTAAGCATTAGACTGATAGATTTATAAATCGTAAGATTTTTTTTCTACAAATATTCCACGCGGTCCCAGCAGACTAGAACCCGCACCCTTCGCTATCCGGGTGGATGTACTAGCGCAGGGTGCAGGTTCGAGTACCGTCTGCTGTTTAAGTTTTCTAAAATAATCTTTTAGAATTAAATACACTTAAACGGGTTCAAAATGCTTATTTTTATTATTGTTTGACGTTTCGCTTCGTTTTCAGCCTGCGTTGTCAGAATTATGATTTTTATTTATATTATTGAAATTTCGTGTACTTCATTGAAATATTATTTATATTTTATTGTTTATGTATGAATTTATTACCTTATGTATTAAAGTACTTTTTGTCTCCTTCTTATGTTTAATCATGTAAACAAAAATAACTATTAGTATCTGTTGGTCTTACAGTGTGTGTTCTGGGTTGGGATTTTATCTGTTGAATAATGGGTTCCAAAGCTGGAGCTATGTGACAACCATCTTCTCTATTAAAATTTGGATGTTTCTTAATCTTAATAGCCTCGCCTATCATACTAGGAGTGAATCGATGTTCAGTTGCAAGGATCTGTGTTTTATCAAATCTAATGTAATGGTTTGATTCCCCTAATGCATGTTCACAAACTGCAGACTTGTTTTCGCGCCTATGTTTCATATCTGCAATATGTTCTTTTACCCGTGTCCTTATACTTATCTTTGTTTGCCCAATGTAGGAGAGCCCACAGTCGCATTCATGTTTGTAGACACACAGCAACTTGAAAGAGTATATTGCACTTGACAGGTCGTAGAAATTGGTTGACCTACATTGGCGACTTGAAGTAAGTTATTAATCGAAGCACGCTTCTGAATCCTCCTAATTTTGTCAATGACTCTTTTTATGTAAAGTAGTAGCAGGTTTTCGGTCAACTGTGCTAGGTTTAGTGCAATTGTGACGGTGACGTGGTACTTTCAGTTTATTATCCTTCAGTACATGCTGAAGCTCAGCTACCAGATGCTGTTTGTCACAAACTCCCCGTGCTCTCTGAAACAAAGAGTAGCTTACGGCAGTTAACTATTATTGGTGATGGGGTGAGTCACAACCGAGGTACCTATCAGCGTGTGTTAAACATGTGTTACCTTACGATACACAGGCCTTAAACTTTGGTCAGGATTCCTAATTAATAATGAAATCTGAAAAATATCTAAGAAAGCTAGTTTACTTTCTGCCTCTAACTCCAAAGTAAATTGGATGTTGGATTGTATGAAGTTAAGATGATTAAAAAAGGCAGAAACCTGAACTGTTAGAAGGATTGTCATCATTTTTTCACTAAGCAATCCCCTACTTTACAGATAATATCTTTAAAAAATATACCTGGGTAGTTCTCCTCAAGAGGGAGGTGATTTTTGGCACAAATTTTTTTTTGGCATCTATGTAAGGTCAGAAAAGTATGTTGACGTCTACCTTAGGGCGTTCTTATATTGATATGAAACGGGCCCGTCAATAAAATAAAATATACCAAAATTATGACCATTTAAATATTTATGGGCCCAGGAGACTGAGTATAGGTAGGAAATTGAAACATATTAAATCGGAATTTATTTATTTTTCCGTGTTTGGGTAACTGACATACGTGTATGTTCCAACTTGATCGGTTTTAGTAGATTCCAAGAAAATTGACAGATTACAGCCTTCAAAATTTCAATTTTTCCAAGAGACATGGCAGGTGACTGAGAATTTGGCACTTTAAAGTACACTTTTTGGAAGATATATATTAAGGACTGAGCTATTTTAAGTGTCATATTACAAACCATTTTGTTGTACAGTTTTGATCGCAAAGCAATATAATTGGCCCACAAAAACTATATAAAATAAGGTGAGCCGCGGAAAATTCCCTTGCGAGAAGAACCACTTACAAATTTTGGAGTGGTGCGCGTGAAAAACTTAAGAAAAAAATAAATGTTATTTTTATTTATAAATCTGAAAAGAACTTTAAAAGCAGCACCAGGTAGAGAAATAGTAAGAGGATCGACTACATATTATGTTATTCCGAGTAGATATATTATAAAAGATATGACAGGCATGCGGAAAAGAGGAAAATGAACGAACATGAATATGGTCGGACCTAAAAGCAGAGGAAAACCGAAGGAAAGATGAAGTATGTGGAAGATAATATGAAAATACTAATTTTGAAAGACAGCTGATTGTGAAGACTTCAAGAAAAAATAGTATATTGCGACGACCCCAAATTAATTTGAAACAGGACAGGTGAATGAAGAGATGTTCTTCTTCTTCTTTTTGTATAAAGGCGGTGAGAAAAACGACCGTACTCCTAGACATCATTTTTACTTGCCCTAGTGGCACATTCTAATTCTATCGCAAATAAAGTACCATTCAAATTTAAATAAATTTTAATAGATTATTGAAGTTTGAGGGCGTATTATATAACATTTTATATCTTAAGAACAATCATTTTATTTGATTGAGTGTGGCTATAATACTGGAGTTTTCCAAATAAATCCACTCACTTATTGTTCAACGAGCACGATCTCTACATCTGACTTATCAAAACCAATTCGCAAACTCGAAAATTCACCAAACACAAAATAAATATTCTTGCGCGCAGTCTCATTCAAATTACCATTTGAAGAACCTCTCTAATCAAATCATCATCCGTAGAGGAATTTCAAGATAATAAAAAGAGTCTTCTTTGTAGCGAACTCATTCCCTTTTGACTCGTATTGGAATGGATAAAGATGAGTTTTATAAATTATGGCTCGTTCGTTTACTGAAAGGAGCTGAAATTGATGAAACCACAAATTTATTCTAACAGATTACGTTTTCCAATAACTTAAGTAGGCCACTTTCGTGTTTAGTTCAATATACCTAAAGAATTATTAGAACAGAAATTATCTGAAAAACAAAGACAAGACCTTGCCTTTTTTTCGATGACGGGGAGGAAAAATGCATTTTATCCACGACAATGACCAACGCTGCGTTGGTTTGCTGTTAACAAACCCTCACGATGCAGGTAATTGCGTGGTGCATTCGGCAAGCGGCGAGCAAAGGCCTTAGGGCCGCTAGTCGTTTTGAATATACTTTGACGTGCACTCAAGGACTTTGCCTGCCATGGTGATTCAATCAATAGGTCATAATTTTGTGACCTATATCTGTTTAGTGAAGTTCTATAGTTGGCTTACTGTTTGAAGTTGAATATTAAGTAATTTCTTACTAATAATTGTCTTACTTCAAGATGAAACTTATGTTAATTCTAAAAATGCTCTATTAGTCTCGGCTAACCCCTTTTTACCATGCTATTTGCTCTTTTTACTATTGAGAAGAAAGGGTAAATTAATTATTTTACGGCCGTCACCATAGACTTGAAGAACCAAAGAGATAAGAAAGCAAGAATTTGTGTGGTTTTACAAACCCACAATGATACAAGCGAAAAAATGTTTTTAACATAGTATTTTTGGTGCCCAATTATTTTTTTCTATATATATGCTATAAATCTTCCATCTTTTGTTATTAGTACCCTTTGTTAGGGTTCCGTAGCCAAATGGCAAAAAACGGAACCCTTATAGATTCGTCATGTCCGTCCGTATGTCACAGCCACTTTTTTCTGAAACTATAAGAACTACACTGTTGAAACTTGGTAAGTTGATGTATTCTGTGAACCGCATTAGGATTTTAACACAAAAAAAAACAAGATATTTTGGGGGAACAAAAACTCAAAAAATAATTTTTCATCAAACTCATACGTGTGGGGTATCTATGGATAGGTCTTCAAAAATGATATTGAGGTTTTTAATATATTATAGGATTTTGATCAATTCTACCCCAAAGGGGATAAAATAGGGAAAGAAAGTTTGTATGAAACTTTGTCAATTTTAAACCGATCGGGCTGAGACTTTGCATGCAGGTATAAGAAGAATCATAGCTGAATGTCAATGTGTATAATACAAGCCTGAGAACAAAAACTGTAGTCTACACTTCAACACTCTACACCGAAGCGAAGCGAGGGCGAACCGCTAGTTCTATCATAAGCAGCAGTTTTAATAAAATTGTCTATCAGCTTATTCACTTGCTGTTGCTGTTTGTTTCATTCACCATTTTATATACTACGTTACAAGTTTTATAATTTTTGTAATGGTACTTGTTAAATTGTTTATTAGTGAATCGTTCGCATATTTTTGAAGGCTATTATTATTATAAATACTATTTTGTCTTCTTATATCACCCTATGTATGTATATTCATTAAGCACACGGAACTAGTTCTGCAGGTAGGTATTCATTGTCAAGCTTTCAATTGCTGTTGATGGTTTGTAGACAATTGAATGCTAAATTTAATTCTTTAAAAATAAGAACTAACTGCTTTATTAATGTACAGTGCAGCGAATTACCCTACCCCTCGTGATGTATAGTATTTTGTCGAGTTCATTCGCAAAGATTGCCCATGAGACAGAAAGGTGTGCCGTTCTATCTCTACCTTATTGGCCAGAAACCTTTTATGTCTTAGAATAGTCCTTATGCATTTCAGATACCAGGAGAACAACCCCGACGACGAAATCACCCGTGCCAACGCGCCTCCGATTCCTCCCACACAGGCCACAAACACCAACACTACACAGCTAGCAAGCGTGCACACTAGCTTAACATTAGGCAGACACCGCACCCGTAGGATAAGAGTGCGAAGACCCGGTCTATACACGACACGCTATACCAGGTACAGGTACGTACCTGGGCGTTTTTCCCCGCCCCCCACGACAACGGCGAACTAGAGCCGAGGTCCGAGTCTCAGAGACGCCCTCTAGTTGAGCCGACCCCCTCAGGTTCGAGTGGTCTAGAGGCTCCAGACGGAGAGGAGACTCCCCACGTGGGGAGATGCCATCCGCCTGGAATACCTCTAGAGGCACTCGCCAGTTCTCGGCTTGAGGTCCCTTAGGATCTCGCCGTCCCCAAACCCGGTGACGCTGTAAACGTCATCTACGACCAACACCATAACACTCAAAAAAAAACCGAGAGAAGAAGAAGTTATCTGCGTTCTCCTACTCATTCCGCCCACTTCGACGGCAGGGCCTTAATACCCAGTAAAACCAGGATGTACCAGTAATCGTACAGTTTAGGTAATAAATAATATGTTCAGTCAGTGACCTATCGCACTAATTTAGTTCACTTAGAAATAACTATGCATAATAATTTACGCACGGTATTTCGAAATATGCTGATGCTATTATTTTATAATATAGAATTTACATGCAAATTTACGTGTTAGAACAACTATCATTGGGTTTGTTTCGTACAATAACTAACCCATTACAAATTATCTGGCACTCTTCTCATATACTGTAAACACACTACACCAGATAATAGTCCTGCACCGATCACCTGACACGCATTTAAAAGATCAAGGTTCCTGGAGTAGCGCCAGGAGTGCGGGTATGGTCGTGGCAACCAGTTAAGACCTCAGGGATCCCAGGAACCGTGGGTACTCGATGCACTATGTGCATTTCATGTCACCTTTCTAAATATAATATTACATGTCGCAAGCTTGTCAATACTGTGTGTGTGTGAGTTGCACATATTTTGTATGTAATCGTTTAAAATTATTTAGCGGTATTATTCCACTAGAAACATTAAAAAGATGGACTTAATCATTGACTGTGGTTAATCCGCTATCCATTTCGCTCCGAAAAGTTACATTAAAATTTATCAAATCAAATAAAATAAAAGTTGTAAATTCGATTTTGGAATCTTCGTATGGATTCAAAAGGTTTCTAATCAATTGACTCAATCAAGTATTTCTAAAGACTCAATAATTGAATTGAAGATTTTATAAGTTACTTTTTCTTGGAAAATGATGGAATCTATTATTCTAATTCCATAAAGGCAATAAAAGTAGTCCTTAATATGGACAATCTACTTTTGAATTAAATAAATTGAGTTGCGACCTCAACGATATTGGGTATTTAATATCGTTGTGTGACCTAGTCAAAACTAAAACAGCGGACGAGAAAAAACATGCAAGACACATGTCTAGCTGGTTTTCAATTGCCTGTGCTAAACAATATAATCGTTATGTCTTATTTGTACATAAAGGGGAGAATTTAGGAACGATTCTGAATAAATGTCAAGATATAATATTAATAAATAAATCAGCTTTGCTAAAAGTGGCAGTCTCTGAATTTCCCCTAAAAGAATAGTGAGTGACATTTTATCATCTGTCACCTCCAATAAATTCCGAAACTGCCGAGGCCCTTTATTAATTTTATCATAAATCAGTTGAAACGTCTCCGCGTTACGGCCAGCTCGCAGTTTATAGCTGAGTTTATCTTTTGTGCGTCGTCAACAGCTCCAATAGTGTTCATAACATGACCGCCTGAGGCGTTGCCGCGTCGTATCATTGTGCACACACGGCTTCTGGATCATTGAGCTTTCGACCTTTCGTGGTGTGTTGCTTGGGTAATAGTTAATAGACTCGACAGATATCGCCAATATTGACAACGCTACAGTGCAACCAAAGTCTTGTGGCACTTTTATGGCATTGACAGGAGGGCGCTGCTGGTGAATTAATGGTGAAATGAAGTTTATTAAATACGTAAAATCTCCGCACTAAACCGTTTGATTTAAAATATCTTGAAAAGAGTGATAGAAAATATAAAAGGCTAATTTTCGGTGACGCGCCGCAAAATCTTGATTCCACTGTATATATGTACAGCACTTGTGCAAAGGGTGAAATTTCAAAAGTAGATAGATTTTTTGACGTTGAGTTATTGTTTTCAATGAGTTGTGTTTTGCTCAAGATCACGATCGGATCGCGCTTCAAGAATATTATGATAATATTATAAAAGAGATTAGAGAAACAGAGTGCTGAGCTGTTGTTAAGGCACTTGTTCCACCGCCGACGAATGAACGAGAATGAGTAGAGCTATAAACTAGAAACAAATTGGCAAGCAGCGGCGAGAAATAGGCGATAGTTAGTCGCTTTCTCGCTGATGGCGGATACTTGCCTAAAAGCTAGAACCCAGTCTGAAGTAACCTCAAATTTACAGAAAAGTGCAGTCACTTACATTTGAAAGCAGACAGGTTTGAGTAACTTGCTTTGCCTTGCCATACACATGTAGAACACATACGATTTTGTGTTAAATCAAATGAGATCGAATAAGTTAAAGTACATACTTTAGTCAATCAATGCCTAGTTGTGGCCAAGGCTCGTGTAGTAAGTACTTTTCGCAAATAATGCGAGGAAATTAAAACTAAGCAGTACCTAGGCAGAACTTTCTACATTCTGGAAAATCAATGACGAACGACAATATTTTTTCCCGTGTAAATGTTCATTTGTTTTTTTTTATTTAGTAACAACTTACTTTTTACCTTCTTTGTAGCCATGATTCGGGAGAATTATCTTTCCATTTTTAAATTACACGGCTGATATAAGTTTACTATGTAATCTAAGGCCACTAAACACGACTTATAAGATTTTGAAACAACTTGCCGGCCGCTGTTCGCATGTATGTGGCAGAAACATCAATTTCGATTTATCTCGAAGAAGGTAAAATAATGCTCACATATCCAAGCATGTTGGGAAAAATACATTTAGCACGTTTTGGCTCCAAACAAACACTTAATATTTACAATAACGTGTCATTGCTTAAAATGTATTAGTAAAATAATACAAATTGTATTGATATCATCTGTTTTAATAGAAGACAATCATAAAGCAAGCAACTTTAAACAAAAAATGCAATTATTATTTTCATGTTGCTACGCTTTTAAGTCACGGCTCCATGGTGACACGGCCCTTTGATTAATATCATTATTTGAATATTAACTATTTAAAGAAAATATAACTAGAAAATAATCCACGCGGACCAGGCAGCAGACGGGACACGAACCCGCACCCTTCGCAATCCGGGCGAATGCACTGACCAATTATGTTACCGCGCGTTGAAATTCTTCTAGCCATTCTTAAGCTGTAAGGCAGTGCCATCTCTTCGCATTATAGGTAACCCACAATGTCCGTGTGGATTTTTTTCTAGTTATATTTAGATTTAAACATCAAGCAGTTACATGCTTTAAAATAATAAAAAACATATGACTATATATGTACTACTTTAATCCAATCATTGTCTTTGCAAAGTTTTATTCCAAGTTTGGTCAATTGACAAAGCTTTTTATTTCACAAAAATCAAACTCAAGTTTTGTTTATTCTAAAACAAGTTCTTTTTTAACAAAGTGAATCTCATTGTCACACAGCCAATTATTACAATAAAGTGTACATTCCCTTGGCTACACAACAACAGAACCGTACCAATTGTTCACTCCATCGGTCTCCATTGGCAAAGCAAATTAATACCTAATTACCTTCACAAGAGCTCCGAGAAGGGCCGGGCCTGAAACAACCCAATTACTGTATCTAGGTCCAAGTTACGGTTTTTGAGAGAGCCCCTTCCCCCCCCCCCTCTCTCTTGATTCAATTGGCCCAATAACGCTTGAATATTCATCGGCTCTTCTCATGGATTTCTTACCACTCTGCCAAACGATAAATTAATCAGACTTCTTAGAGATAGAATACATAACACTTATATATATATATATATATATATATATATATATATATATATATATATATATATATAAATAGAAATACATATTAAACATCCACGACTGGAGTCAAATGCTCACATTTATCACACAAACATCTGCCCCTAGCGGGATTCGAACCCGGAACCTCTCGAGTCGGCGATACCTTGGAACCGGCTTACGTACCACTCAGCCATGAAGGTCATCAAAATTGTTTATTTAATTTATTTCAATTGATCATTAAAATGGCTTCAGCTGCATTAATCATATTTATATAGCCCGGAAAACCACACTTTGTAATTGTTTTTGTTTGTACTGTTTAAAACTTTCATAGTCACTAATATTTTTAGTACTGAATTAGGAAGATTGCTACCATGTGCTTTGTTTTTTGCGAGTTCACGAAGAAACATGGTCGCAATCCCGCTAATTACTCTAGGTATAGGTTTGTATGTTGAGATACTAAGGGTAAATGAATAGAAATACATAAATACTACATAGATAGATATATTTTTGTAGAAGTACATTATAAAGTGCTATGATTAATCGATAAAAAGGTATAGGTTTGTATGATGTGATACTAAGGGTACAGAATAGAAATACATAAATACTACATGGATAGACATATTTTTGTAGATGTAGTATATAATAAAGTGCTTTGACACAGGTAGATCGTATTCGTAAACAATTCAATGGAAATCCAACTGGAAAGCGAACACAGGATCTATTTACTAAGTTCTTTAACAAAAACAGTGCTATTAAAAACCAGAAAAGTTTATTAGTGCACCACAATCATAACTGTACATCTAGTTACAATAAATAGATGTTTTACAAACTGTAGTAAATATTATTAAATTACAATATTTTATAAAAGTAAGTGGGTATGTTGGAAAATAGTCAACATTGAGCAGCGAGATAATTAAATTACGCTTGTACATGCAGGTAACAAAAGACGCACGCACCCATACCGATTGGGTACGTTTTTTTATGCTAGCATACCAGTCGAAATGCAATTAGCCTATACACAGGTGCTCCAATAAAAAAGATAAAAATGACTTTTTTATTTTTAAAGTTATACTTCTTTAGGCGCGTTATGAAAAAATGATGAGAGTGAAATTTTAAGATGCGCGCGCATCACTGTAACACAAAAATTACTTTTGTGTTTACCGCACATTAAGAAAATCTACCAACAAAATAGAAATAGAATCTCTAATTAGTGGGTGCTAACGACTGCATTGTGAAGGCCTATCAAAAGTATTTATTAATCTGGAACAACGGAACCAAAGCGCGATTCAGGAGACTACAGCGCCATCTCTTGACCATTGGTGTAGTAGAACCAAAAACCACATCTTTATTTTTTGAAATAAAGTAACAGTTATAGGTATTCATATTTATAATATTTATCCACATGTTTCTAGTTTGAATGTTCGGAATACGTGTTTGAGTTTCATACAAGTGCAAATCACATATGTTCTAATAAATTATATTCAGTAGCGATTTTAATGGAATATTTTGATTATTTATTTATTTTTTCAAATTAAAACTGAACTTTATTGACTGTGTCCTTTTCCAGACTTTTTATTAATTTATTGTAATTAATTATTTGCATGCAATTAAAAACTAATTTTAAACGATGCCAAAGAAGGATAACTTCTCACGCACCTACATAAGTACACGCACCCATTTTTTTTATTTTATGTCCATTGTGACGGTTATTTTCAATTATTTATTTTCAACTATTAAACGACCTGCAAATATTTAGAATGTGACACCAACCGCATTCGATAAAATCACACCAATATATATTTAATCCATTGTATACATGCACACATCAAAAAAAGTTTGTGATTACTTGCATAAGCTGATATATTTTCAAATTTTAACTTAATCAAGAGAATAATTAAAAAAATATAACTAATTTTGTTTTTAGTATAAAAAAATAATAATTCAATCCTAAGGCGATTGTAATAGAAATTTGATAGAAATAGAAAGATAGTTTAACCAAACTTAAAAACCTTTTATTAATAAATTCTTGTTTATTTAATACAAAATGATGTCCTCTTCTGGCTCGAACACATGCGGGGATCCTCCTGGGCATGCTGAGGATCAAGTTATCCAGCATTTCTTGTGGTAACCTGTCCCATTCTTGAACAGCATCTTCCCTGAGCTGTGGCACTGTTTGGGGTGGTGGCTGCCGGTTCCAAACAGCTCGCTTAAGAGCATCTCACGCGTATTCTATTGGGTTTAAGTCAGGAGAGCCGACAGGCCAGTCTAACCTTGTGATTTCGTATTCTCGGAAAGCAGCATTGACTTGTTGAGCTCGATGTGCGGGCACATTATAGTCAACCAGTACAAATTGGTGCCCATGGATTACTCGGAAAGGTCTGACGATTCCATCAATAGCGACTGTTTCTATCTGTCTGCCGTTATGAAGCCTTGATAAGGGGTTAAGGGCGTTCTAGCCCCAATCATAATACCACCCCAAAAGGACATTGATTTCCCGCCTTGCTGAACCGTTCCAGTGGCCGTTCTTTGCCTTTCAAACACGGACACGTCGGTTATCTGGATGAGTACAGATTCGCGATTCGTCAACGAAGAGGCAGTTTTGCCAAATGTTTTCCTCTTCGTCTTCTTCGTTTTGCCGGAGCCTAGCCCACTGTAATCTCCGTCGCTGACGTTCCCGTGAATTCAAAGGTGTTCGCCAAGACCACCGTGCTCGTAATCCAGCCTTCTGTAAGCAAATCCCAATGGTCTAAGTCCTAACTTCAAGTCCGGAGGCGGCCCGTATTTCTGATTTTAATTTAGTTGCGTTTATTATTGGGTCGCGGGCTACCAGCCATCTAATGGTTGGTGGTTACTATACAGGATTGGAATATGGCAACTCTGCGTGCTATTTCTCTCGTAGAATAGTCTTCTTCCCTCAAAGTTACAATTCTGGCTCGTAAAAAATCTGATAATCCTCGTGGCATTTTTTATTCACAACTTTCCGTAAAAAACATATTTTAAATTCTGAATGAGTGTCAGCTTGGATTGGATGCCTTTTTATATGGAAAAACAATATTGAATTATTTTATTGTTTTACGTTCTAATTTTAATTTTAAAATTTAGAAACTTATGAGAAAAAGAAATTAGAAAAAAGTCTTCTGTAACACAGAAAACACACCATTTTTCAAAGTGGTCGCTTTTTTTGGTATGTGTATAATTGTGCATTTACATCCATAGTGACCCCACAAAAAGAGATTTTACCTAACCCATAAATAATAATGTTATTCGAATTCCCACCCGCAGGTGACCAATTTTTCAAAGCTCTCCCAACACAAAATCGGTGAGCCAACAATAAACGAATGGACGGACAATGAATTGCTTAATCCCCCCTCAGTAAGTAGTATGGACCAATCATATGTCGCCATTATTTCACCGGATTATCCATCCAATTCGGTTGAACTCGGTGCTGTTGATGCGATTCAAATCGAAAGTACACCTCGTTAATTGTTTCCGTTCAATTGAAAAGCACTCCGCATTATTTAACACATCGGAATTCTGCCCCTAGGATTATTTATTTTTTATATTTTATTTTTCCAGCCATTGTTCATTTTTCTCGTCCACTTAAAATACAAGCTTTGGTATTTACTGTTTATTCATCGAATCCATTTGTCCGTTCTAATTTTTTTTTTATAAATAGTCACTTGTTTGAAAAATGGCGTAAGATACTAAGATAGGTAGAACAGAGCGTGTTTTACTGTTTAAATTGGATCACCCGTCTGGGGAAGTAAGTAGTCTCCACCTTCTAGAATATCAGAGTAAAATAACGCTACCTTTTAGTGGTGTGTTTAAATTCAGGGAAATTCTGGAGGTAGGGTTTCCCAGAAATTTTCTGTCGTATCAGCCATCTGTGTACTCACTTTGAAGTTTAGGTGGAGTGAGGCAATTTGCTGCGCTATGCTTCGATCGAAATTCTATTTCTATTAACTTACTTCTACATTTATTTTGCTTGTGAAAAAGAGTGAGTGTTTGAAATTAAACAAAATGTAATATTCTAGTTGTATTTTTATTTTTTTAACGTTTAACTGCTAGATGTTAAAATCTAAGGAAAATTATACTAGAAAATTTTAAAAATAGAACTAATATATATATAATATAAACAAAAAAATAATGTAAGTAGTTATATTTTCATTAACCTATAATACCACCAATTTGTTCAGATTTGATAACAAGATATAAATATGAAGGAACCGATTCGGCAGTAACAAGAAATAATATAAGTAATAGTTATATCACGAAAATAGTAGTCAAGAGTTATGAAATTAACAAGAAGTTTCTTTGATTTAATTAAACGTCATAAACTAAACTGAAACACTGTTGATATTAAAGAGCAGATATTGAAGGAAGGTCGTCAAGTTGTGCAAACTTTATGCAAATGCTGGTGCAGGTTAAGCTCAACATTTAATTATGCGACTCGAAGCTTTTGAGGGGGAAATAGAGAGATTATAAAGGTCAACACATCGCTAGGAAGGATTAAACTAGGAGAATAGTCAACAACGTTCTTAGTGGGAGAATACTGTAGATACACAATACTATGATCGATCCATTCGTTTCAAAGGTTTTAGTTCGAATCTATTCTGGGACCAGCTGAATAAAATGTTAATCTCTAGAAATGTTACAAAGTAAGTAGTTGCCTTGATACTAAGAGCCAAGCTACCCGCTTAGAGACTAATGAAAGTGATAAAACCTATAGTTGTTATCTGGCAATTTATCCACAAGGAAAGATATGGTTTCCATTATCTCCTTCTTAATTGTTTTCTCCCACTGGAATTTCTTTCTTTCTTCATCTAAAAAGGATAATACAGATTAGAATTATAAAAGACTTCGGCTCACTTGCAGCAAATCACAATTCAACTAAAACTTGATTTAATACATAGAAAAATTACGATATGTCAATTTCACATTATTATATTATATGGGCTAAATCTAAATAAAATTAAATTGAACTTTAGCAAAATTACAATTCAAGTGGACCTAAATGTGTCTTCCAGAAAGGAGCCCGAGACAATTCCATTAAAACTATTTTTATATAGAATAGATGGATTAGCAGATGACACTATCATCCTCATATTAACATCTGTCTTAATGTTTTCACTGCTGGCCATAGACTTTCTCGGTTTTCTGTCAGGTGAAGGAAACATAATTAGGCAGGAGCTTTCATAAAAACCGCAGATCACCTTTTTATGTTAGGATAATGCGTGAAACATACCTGACCTCAGGGTAAGAGACCAGGTTATGTGAGACTCTTACCTGCACGTACACACTCAATTAGCTCTAAGAGTGGCTGAATGGCTGGGACGGAAGGGGCCCTACGCACTGAAAAACTAACGGCTTTTTTTGTTTTTTATACGAGGAGCAGCAAATTAACTCACCCCACATGATGTTAAATGTAGGTGGAGTCTAGTCAGTCGCCAAGGTAGGTGATGCGCAAAAAATGTGTCACTTCAGACATCCTCACCTCACGTCTGAACCAGTCCCTTATTCCACGAAACCCTGGAAACTCACCAGCAGAAACACAACACCATCAAAAAAGGTACTGTTATTTTACGGTGGGTTAGGTGGAGGTCGCTTCACTAGACAAAGCTTCAATTCGAGCAGAAAATCCGCTGTTCACAACCTTTCTTATAGGTACAGAAGTAGTCTCTCGGAACGGGTTTGTGGGATTATGTGACTCTCCACGTAACCCCCGGCGAAGGTTTCTATTCCTTCATGTGGTCAGGGGATGCTCGGGAGCACCGATGATTCCCCACAAAGGAGTGGGACTGTGCAATGAAGATGGCAGAGCAACGAAGATCAGCTTGAATATGAAATTCGAAACGCCAATCTGCAAATAAACTGTTAGGATCGCTGACGCTGTCCAAGTAATGAAGATGCATGAGATGGAAAAGAATGAAATTAATTAAGAAAGTAAAACGATAGCATGAACTGGAACTCGATTGGACAGCGTAAAATATCGGGATCAAATTCTGAAATATGAGACAACCTTCGTGGTAAAATACTCTAAACTGGTTTTCATTGGTGTTGCCACTCTGCAGTTCCAAGGTAGATGTCGCCTGGGACAAAGTATACCGTTGTGTCATTTTTCAGATTTCTTTTGTTATTTTTATCTGGAGTTCCCTACATAGTGCGCAGGAAAATTAATCCATCCGTAGGTCGACAAAAAAATTAAATTGGTAATCAAATAACGTTAGGCCAACTACATCGTCAATGATGCGGGTCGTATGGAGCGACGCTGCAACCTATCCGAAAACTTGAGCAAGCACTTAAATATCCCAAAAGTACGGGCAATGTTCCACGCAGGATCACACTTGTATTTTATTTTGGGATAACACCAACGTTATTATTTCCCACGTTGCCCGTTGATTTAAACTGATATTTTTTCTTACTTTTTTCAGATGTCCCTTACATCTGATGGCATAGTGTCATTATATAAAAATCTGGAAAAATTACAAAGCAACGAAAATGAAAGTGACTTATAGAAAATTGTAAAGAATTTAGCATTAAGCATTCGTTCAAATCGAAGCATGACGCTCATAAATCGTAATTATTTTAGTACTTCCAAAAATTAAAGATACGCTTCTTAAAATCGAATGGTGGTTAAAGTGAGGAAAGATTTAACAAATAGCAGTTTTTTATTCTACAAAACTGGGAAACAGGCATTCGGTCCGCCTGGTGATAATGGTGCCTTGGTCTATTGTTCTGATAAGCACCTGTCACGAACAGGTCATTCGACAGATGGCCGAAAATTAGTTACCTCGAGTTCCTCTGTGCTTCAAATGACATATTAAACCGCTAGTTCCATGACAACATGTCACGTTTTTATCCTTATGGAGAGGTAATCAACTTTTATTGTCAGTAATATTTTCTCATACTTATTTTACTGCAGACATTTAACATACTGACATAGTTAATCGTACTTTTATCAATTTTATTATTTCTTTTTATTTTTGCATTTTATTTTACTTTTTCTGAACATTTGTATTTCCCTCACCGCGACATGTCTCTGCTTATCCCGCTAAACCGTATGGCATTAAGTCCGCCATTTGTTGTAAGGTGTTAAAGAGTAAATAAGTAATATGTATATATGTACATCAGACTATTGGCCTATTTAATGTTGCGGTTCGGTTCTGTCAATGGAAATAAAACAGAGAATAGATTTGATTAAACCCACCAAATGGGCCCGATGCAAATCGATAGAGGTCGAAAAGTTTACAAGTAATAATAAAAGACCGACAACTTGTGGTGAAGAGGAACGGAGAAGGTGAAAGTAGGAATATTTTAATTACTGATCTATCAATTGGCCTTTGCTGAAATTGCTCAACTTTCAATGCTCAATATCGCATTATCGAATTTCATACTAGTTTTTACCAAATAATTTAATTAATTAATTTTAAATTCCGAATATAAATTTTGAAGGCAAAAAGCTTCATAG
Source organism: Chilo suppressalis (assembly GCA_902850365.2). Lineage (NCBI taxonomy): Eukaryota > Metazoa > Arthropoda > Insecta > Lepidoptera > Crambidae > Chilo > Chilo suppressalis. Next base: position 24,008,425 of record OU963901.1, on the reverse strand, counting down.
TATCCTTTTCAAAAAGTATTTTTTTTGCTTGATTTATGAAAACATTATCATGTAAATTAATAACTCACCGACGGAGTCCGTAGACTTGAAAAACACTGAAATTCCCAACACAACAATCCATAACCACTTTATCACTAACTTTTTCGTACCCATTATGGTTTCACAGAACTTTTTGCTGTCATCAAAAATTGTTATTTGAAACTACGGAATGAAAACACAGGCGACCAAAAAGAAATAATAAAAATAAAATTTATAATTGTTAGTTTCAATTTCGAAGTTTCGAACCGATCACGTTCGTATTATGAACGGACGGTGCGGTGTTCCGCCAACATGCATTGGGAACTTGTTCCCACTGAAGCAAATTTACGGAGTCTGGACGAGACCCGTATTTGGCGCAGGCGCGTGGAAGACTAGTAATTTAAATTTGTACTACGGAATAGTGAAGTGTACCGTCTCACGTCCCCCTTGTTAGTATATTAATTCTACATTGGTCTTTACAAAATAAATATTTATGGGGCCATAAAAGTTATTGAATACGAGTTCAAAATCCACAACAGAAACATAACTCGGCTTAAAAGATAACTTTTTTGTATGCAAATGTTCGTAGTCTTTTTCATTGCGTCGCCACTCCGTTTGAAATTATACCGTCCTCTTTTGACAGATTTATAACGGTTGACTTTTGACTTGAGCAATTTGACGTGACTTCCGTCTTATGCTGCGTTTACTACCTGTGTATATATTACAATTTTTAAAAACTCTTCATTTACACACAATGCAATATTTTGCACACATGCGTTTAAACGAATGAACAGAGAAGATTTAAATGGTATTAATTAAATTTGCAAAGCCTTTTTTTTTTCGAAAACTAACTGTAATTACAGATCAATTAAGCACATTTTTCTTTTTGAAGGTTTGCATTATCTGCAAAAATCCGTATGTAAGTTTTACTTTTTAATATGTGCAAACAATTTTTAACTACTTGCCGATATTAAATGTCTGTAATATGGCCCACATAATGTAAGTCGTAAGATTAGTGACATTGCAGTACTGTTGAGTTAATCTGATGCTGGAATTGAAGTGTTGCAACTGAAGATCGAAGATCGGAGGAAGATCGAATTCGGGACAATATGTTTTTACCAGACTGCGCAATGCAAGAACGCGAAGCGCGACGCACAGAGAGGGTATAGTGATTAACAGTCTATATTATGTATGTGTTACCTACCGCTAGCGCCATCTAGTGAGTTATCTGAGGACGAACGCGAACCTATATGTCACAAACATCTCTCAACTACCATAAACGGCACGCATTTTTTAATATTTAATTTGGTATTGTAATTATTGTAGGTACGAATAAACCAGTTTAAATGATAAAATAAACGATTTATTTAACAAAGAAGTACCGAAGACCCCCGTTCCTCATCATATATTGGACCATCAAGCTATATACGAAGAAAAAAATCATATATAATCAATGGAGTCGTTGGAACTTCAAACGACACGAGTGTCAATCATATCAAGTCAATCATAGCTCGAGATAGTAAATCTTTGGACTTCATTTTAAATTCAATGACATTGACATTGCCGACATTGCGTAAGTTGCTTAACTTCAATGAACGCAACCAACGCGCTATCCACTTGCGTATTAAGCTTGTAGTGTCTTCTAGCAATTCTTAGTATACATTGAAATTAAAATTTTGTATTTTTAATAAGGCTCGATGCTCAAAAATCTTCTAAAGATTGTCTGGAACCAATCGATTTTAGCGATAAGACCGCCCATTGAAGCACTCTTTTTTTTACAATTGTAATTTCCCTCATTTCTGTTCTGTGTTGTGGTGTTTTCAATAAAGTATTGTATTGTATTGTATTGTATTGTATTGTATTGTATTGTATTGTATTGTATTGTATTGTATTGTATTGTATTGTATTGTATTGTATTGTATTGTATTGTATTGTATTGTATTGTATTGTATTGTATTGTATTTTAAATAGTTAAATGTGCCAGCAAGTGCCCTTAAACTTTATTATGGCTAGTTACTTAGTAATATAATAGTTAAACACAAGCATCGTGAAGTTTGAGGACCATTAAAGAAGTACTTATTATTACCTTATTTAATATTGCTAGGTTCTTGTAAAAGTTTTCTTTTAAAACCCTCTCTAATTGCCATACCATTCTTGACGATGTTTGGGTGAAACTATTAAAAAATCTTATACTAAAAGGCAGTTTTTGGAGAATATTTAAGTATCGGTTTTTTTTTGTTTTCTAATTTTACTTTTTATTCTTAAGGAAGAGGCGAGGGATATTATGGTACACATAATTGTGTATGTTAGAAGAATGTAACGTTGAAATATGTCTATAAATTTTATAGTAGATAAATCCCGTTTCAATATTGGTTAAACTGAATTTTATAAATACGCCGTTGTACCGAATCCAACTCCTTTCTCCCCAAGGGGAAACTCGCCAATACATCACCAGGTTAAATTAATCGCTTCCGACAATTCAGTCCGATGTTCGATAAAATCAAAGCGAAACATTCCACTGACCTATAGAATTTCACATACATTTAATATACTTACATGCATTTTCTTTTTTTTTTTAATTTTAAAACTTTATACCTACCAATTTCGGTTCAAGAGAAGACAATGAGAAGGCAATGAAACCATAATGGTAAACACTATTAAAGCATACTTTTAGTATATAAAAAGACAGGATAGAGATCTTGCTTCATCAATCGGGAAACAGGGAGGGGGGGGGGGGGGGACACATTTTACCACTTTCGAAGTGTCTCTTATTTGTTTAGAAAAAAATGATATTAGAAACCTCAATATCATTTTTAAAGACCTATCCATAAATAACCCACACATTTTGAGTTTCAGTTCTAAGTATAGGGAACCCCCAAAATTTATTGTTATTTTTCTATTTTTGTGTGAAAATCATAATGCAGGTCACAGAATGCATCTACTTACCAAGTTTCAACAGTATAGTTCTTATAGTTTCGGAAAAAAGTGGCTGTGACATACGGACGGGCAGACAGATAGATTATGACGATTCCATAAGGGCTCCTCTTTTTGCCATTTGGCTACGGAGCCCTAAAAAATATTTAAGTAATACCTACTTCACTCCCAATAACCTAAAGAAGCCTGAATTAATGATGACAGTTTTTCCGTTAAATAAAAATCTTCTTTCTCCATTCAGACAGCTATCTCTGTTCTAGGAACCGATACTTCGCTGGTTCATTTATTTTTTTTAGATTGCCAGTACTGAACGCACAATTTGCTCTGAGCAGTGACACTTGAGCGACATCTGGCGACGACGCCGACGGCGGAGATCCTTACAGGATATCTAAAATTAAAGTAGTGGTGTTTATCATGTCAGAAATATGTAATCAAACAAAATACGAAGGTAAACAACAAACATTCTGCCTAAGCCAGAATTTGTCCTTAACTGAATAATAATTTAGTCATCATCATTATCACATTTGGCTACCTCATTAAGATTATTATATTATTATTTATGTTCCATTGACAAGTTATTTTATTCAACCACCATGGGAATATATAAAAAAACCAAGTGCGAGTTGGACTCGCGCACCGAGGGTTCCGTACAAACCTGTAGATATTTATTAATAATTATTAATATATATGATGAAACTAAAAATTTACGATTTTCGCAATTTTTCATTTATCTGTACTATATGATGTTCGTACCAAATTTCAAGATTCTAACCCTGTAGGTTATGAATCCCGTGCGAGTTTCGAAAATTTGCGGAAATTTGCAGCATAAGCAGCTGTATGTTTTGATTGCTTTGGCTTAGACGTTTGATTTTTTCACAGCTCCAAGGGACACTTTATCTGAGTATTAGATATGAATTCAAGTTTGATATGAGTACCATCTCGAGCATGAAGACTACGAAAGATGACTTATATTTTTACAAATCTGAGAGGTGTTGCAGAGTGGAAAATTATTAAAACCGTTTATCACTCTCTATTGGAATACTGCATCACCTCTTGGGGTGGGGGGGCAAAAACACAATTACTAACGGTGGAGAGATCTCAGCGCATATTGCTTAAAGTGGCTGCAGGACTCCCACATCGCTATCCTACTGTAGAGTTATACAAAGTCTGGAACATTCTCTCTGTACGACAGATATTCGTTGTGAAAACCTTACTTCAAGAACAGTTAACTTATGACCCCAAATTTGAACAGAGGAGACGCAAAACTCAAGTCTGCCCTTTGCCTACTCAGAAAACCTCCTTTGCACAAATCTTCTTCCAGTTTCTAGGCCCATTCCTCTACAACCGAATAAATCATATCCTCCATATTTATTCTCGTCATAAAACCCACTGCAAAACTATTGTCCGCGATTATCTATTGACACTTGATTATGATACTACTGAAAACCTATTATGCCCTCTAAGGTAAACCTGCAAATATGATGATATTCGTAGTTTTCACATGAGATTTTAATTTCGCCTCTGCAACTGTTGAAACTAATCATTCACACACGACTGCACATACACAAACATACACACACACATACACTACACTGCATACATATTACATACACAAAAAGAACGAAATCACTCAAACACTTACTATCACATACACACACGCCGCTTTTGGTTATTATTTTTATTTTTAGAAACTGGATAATTTTCTAGCTTCCTATTAGATAGAATAGCTTTTCTTTGATTATTGTTATTATTTATTTGTTTTCTTCTATTCAATGCTGTTGAAACAACATCTCAACTGTCCAAGGTATTGTACCATCCGTGGAAGTCTTGCTATCTGTGATTGGGCCTGGTGACCTGTAGCACAGGTTTCTATTGCTGAAACCTATTTCAGACACCAGTTCATCACAAATAGAGGAGCCACAACACTGTAATTGCTATACAAGACTAACTATGAATCTCCTTTGTGATGGAAAATAAATATATTTTTGATTTGATTTTGATTGATACTCCACGCGTACCTGAGAAAAACGGTTTTGACAGACGGACGGACGGACAACAAGGTGAACCTATAAGGGTTCCGTTTTTCCCTTTTGAGGTACGGAACCCTAAAAATAAAGCATTATTAGCATAATAATTTTGTGGGTTGAGGAAAATTATGCCAACCGTTGAGCACACCAAGTAATCTCCTTTCCTTGAGAATTATCTTAGAAGGTGACGTGTGAGAATTAATTAATTTATTCATATACTCCGAACCAGCAAACATCATAGACATCTGTCTGTAATACCTTTCAGGTGATATACAATTTTATGGGGTTTCATGTGTTTATTAGTCTCATAGTAAAACACCCACGGAAGACTTGTTCTAGAACTTCGCTTGGATCGTTTGAATAATATTTCGATATTCAGAGCTATATTCATATTTTTGAGTGATTAGATACGAGTTATCTCACTTAAAGTCATATGGAATAATATTGTTAACTGTCGGAACATTATCAAAATTTATATTCAAGAAAACGGTTCTTACAAGGCAAAACCGCATAGTAGTGTTCAAGAGAACGCTAACATTATTAATGAGAAAGTTAAATGTTGTCTGTCTGCCAAGTTCTCATAGTGAAATTTCTGAATCGGCTTTTGTTAAAGTTGACACGAACACAAGTTTCATTGTAAGGCATAACTAGTCACTAATGCTATAACAATAGTTTCCACCTGCCGTCTTCGTCTGTCAAATTTTCCCTCAAGGAATTAGGAATTAACCTTTGGGATTTGAGGAGGCAGCGAGATCCCTAATTCTGTTTTGTCGAGGAAGGATTTAAGCGTGATTTCATTGGCTTTCGTTTACCTGTAGTATAGGTAAGTGGTAAGTCGTGATACAAATACATTGAGTAAAAAATTGTCAGTGAAAAAATAAAATGTTATTAATGTTAGGTCAAGATATTGTAATGGAAATATGTAAAAAAATAAACACGAATGCCCTTAAAAAATATCAAAAAAAGTTAAAAAAAAAACAATAGGATATTTAGGGGACTTTAAAGGACGTCTTCACATTACAAAACATTCTCCCGACTACATTGAAAATATTCCTATTCGAAAAATAAATCTTATTTTTTAGTTCTTTTATTTTTACGACAGTCATGGTTTTTATTCTCATCAATTCAATTTTATTTTGCATTTTTAGTGCATTGTAAATTTGATATGTGCTTGAGGAGTCATGGTGACATATTTCTAGTTATTATAGTATATGTATACAACATTTTTAAGTACTTAAATTCTTATCATTATTATGTATTTCTATTACACAAGCATTAATTTGGGGATAGACAAGCTTGTGTGGTAAAGTGTAGTATTGAGCACATTCAGTCCATTAAAAATTTATGTAAAGGATTTATTTTAACCTGATGAGGTTTTTTGGTAAAACCGAAATAGTACAAGATCCAAAGACACCTTACTTATTTTCTCGTGGATAAAATATGATATATACGTGGATATGCATACTTGCTTACTTACGCTTTGGGCCAATTTTCAGGTATCGCAGGCACTTAAAAATTTTACTCACTTTACTTACAGTCTGAGAAATCCTCTCCCTCCCTTTTCCTACGTATGTTATAGAGTACATTGTAATCAATTTGAAATTAATACTGTCAGACACATTCTGTCACAGTTTTTACTTCTAGACAATCTTATTTATTTTCTGCATTAATTTTGATAATCAGATAGTAAGTGATTATTTAATTTTTGTAAAAGGCTTCCTTTACATTATTTATAACATAACTTTAATAAAGCTGTATTAAAAAGGCATTTATTTACCATGAGTGATCTGGCAGTTTACAAAATATAATAATAGCACCCTAAATATCATGGATAGATACTCTCAGACTGTAAGTAATTTTTTTTTTTTTGCTTTCGATATTTAAAGTGTGTGTATTGAATACTGATGACAGAATGTGTTTAGTAGATTTAATTCAAACTGTTCACAATATTCTTAACAACATACGTAGGCATCAGTCTTCAGACTGAGTAAGTAAAATAATGTAAAGTGAGTAATTTTTTTACGTGCCTGTGCCACCTGACACCTGAAAATTGGCCTACAGCGCAAGTTAGAAAAATATGGATACGTTCATGGTACACACCAATCTATCTATATCTCTATCCATTTACTATCCACATTTTGTCTATGAGAAAATAAGTATGGTCTGGCGGTCATGGGATCTTACTCTAAAAGTGACGAGGAACTATGTAAGAAAAAAAAATATTTTAGAACGCCTTTTGATGAAACTGCGCTTCAAAAATCAAAAACTATTTTTTAGCGTACCACGTCCCATATCTATTATTATAGAAAAAAGTAAATAAATGACAACGTCCCTGTTTTGTTATCAGTAAGAAAGTTTTATTTTATTCAACCCTTAGCGGTCCAGTAACCACGGACACGGTAATACCACAGAGTTCGTCTGCACGGAAAACCGGCCCTACCTTTCCCGAATTAATTCAGATTGATAGTTCTGTAGTTTGAGGGTACCTTGTTTCCACTGCTTATTCAATCCCCCCTCCCCTCCCCCAAACAAAATTATTAAAATAATTGATCAGTTTGTTATAGAGGACAATAATACATTGTACTGCCCATCTAATATTTTACCTATTATTTGGAAATATAACTTTCATTTTCTGAAAACAAAAAGTGTTTCAAGTTTCGGTTTTTATTCTAGTTTAGTTATTTCGTAGCATCGCTTAAGAATGTTAATGCAGCGATCTTCTATAACATCGTAGTTAAAGTTGTTCTAATGCTTCGATATTTTGGTTTGAGTGTTTTATTTGAATTTTCTGTGTTTATTCTCAAAAGTATGGGATAGCGATCACATACTGACTTGTTCAGCTCAAATTGGAAATCTTTGGCACCACCTGCAATTTGTACCGACTGCTTGGATCCAGCGGGAAACATGTGGGGTCGCAACCATAGGATGTTGATTCCCTTCTAATTCTTTCTTATCTCATCGTAAGGTTCACAGGCAATGTTCTTAATGGAAAAAATGGACTGTGACGTCAGGAAAATGATTCGCAATCAAAACGTTACTCACACGTAATTCCGGCACATTCGTTCGGCTTTTCGTGTTTGCTATTTGTAAACTTGACGTCAGGTTGTCCTATTAATTCCTTTTAAAACATGATAGAGACAGACTGTTTTGAAGTTTATATAATATTAATAATCTATTTATTTCTCTCAAGATGGGTTACAAAGACTTATAGGATAATGTACAAAGTATAATTAGCAAATCATTCAACCTTTTCCAAGACTGCTGTCTACACTGGGCTGTGAAACCTGTCTTACAGATGACCAGGCTCCCACTCCGCAAGTCTTCACTTCCATAGTACAGTCTCGGGAAAGGTAGAATTATTTGCTCATTATGCATGTAACCCTTCTTGAGAGAAGTAAATAGATTATTATTATTACAAATAGCTGGCATATGAATTACTGGCATAAAAAGAGGGAACACACACTAGTCGCATCTCGTATCTTCCATATATATTGGGTTTGCCAGTTGCTGCCTTTTGCGGTGGTTTTACGGACTAATTAAGAATTTGTGGTCAGATCAAAGAAATTCAAATACTAATGACAATATCTATACGCCTATCGACACTCATATGTTTCAGTAGTAATTATGATCGTTAGCTAAAACTATTAAATTATTCATGTATATATTTATGAAGTATCTTAAAAGTCTCTAATGACTTGCCCATTGTAAGTAGAAAATAACACGAAATGTCTCGAAATTACATCACAAGATCTTTCCAGATGTTTCCTAAATTTAAAACTCGTAATGGAGCAGGTAACGCTCTTATATTGGCAGCCAAAATACAATGTGACTATAGGTCTGAAACGAATCGGTCAACCTTTTTTTCGCTAACCTGTATTTCTAAAGTGCGTTTTTATGTAAAACTGGGGGTCCGCATATCGAGTCGAGTCACGAAACATACTCGTATTAATGAAAACACCAGGTCAATTTTAAGCATTTCAATAAATTGTTGTATGAATGAAACCGATATTTATTGTTAAAATGTAAATATTTTCCTATTTTCGTATTTGGAGAAAAGAAATCGATACAACAAGTTATCCATACTTATACTATGTGCGAAAATAATAATATATTATGACTAATAATAATTAATATTAATGTGAAAGTGTCTCTGTCTGACTGTCTATCTTTCAAACCGCTGAACCGATGATGAAAGAAGAATGCCCACTTTCCATAGATTCGAAAAACTGTCACTTCGATTTTTCTCTGACGGTGAATATTAACTCAAAAATCAGAAATCAGGAACAATATATCTTTATTCAAATTATTAATAATTCAATTCAAAATCAAACTCTTGAATCTTCCAAATTTTTTTGGAGTTTACTCAATTCAAAATCAAACTCTTGAATCTTCCAAATTTTTTTGGAGTTTACTCCTTAAGAATTGATTTTCATATAAGGGCCCCCGGTATGAAAAAAATATGAGGAGTAAAATCTACTGAACAAATGACCTCGTTACGTTTTTGTGCGCAACCTCATCTGCGCATCTTTCACTTTTCAGTTGTGTGTGTGTGTGTGTATACTTGTGTGTAGCCAGCGTCAATCAACCACGACAATAAAGAAGTATAGTTATATTTCAACGATAGAATCGATTGAATTGATATCTATTGAAAAGAAATAATTGAAAAGAAAAGAATTGAAAGAAATAAAATCGCGAATTCTATAATAAATGATTAGCGGACATTTGACATAAAACAATATTTCTTAAGAACGGTTTATTCTTTTTTCTCTCTTGTTCTCTGTTGAGCAAATTAAAGTGTCTCTATCGTTTTTTCACAATGAATAAGAACTTCGAAACCGTTTTTCTCATAAATAAATAAAAAAATCCAAAAAAAACAGCGCTTAGGACGTCGGTAGATAGTTCTATTATTTACGGACGTACGAAGCGATTTATTTGAAATTTCTTTCAAATTTACCCATCAACAGCTCTCAAATTAATAAATTATATTAAAAAAAATATTTTAAAAATTTACATGTTGCAATTTTAAAAAGCTATGAATGTGAATTTAAATAAAAAAATACTTTTTCATAATATCTAATTTATTTATTATAAAAATTCTGAAAATTATCACGCCTTGATGTAAATTTTTTTTAATACGCTTTTATTAGCTTTTGGTGTATCTGTACTTGTAACCGACTTCTTTGGACTTGATTTAGTTTTGTGTCTGTTCAAAGACAATCGTTTTTAGAGTGTAAACTCCGGTCGTGCGTCGGAGCTGACACACACAATTTTTTTCCCTACCACTCGTTATGGACATATTTTTTAGCTGCGGAGAAGAACGAGCGAAAAAAAACTCCACAACATTAAAAGTCTAATGTAATAACATTTATAAATCATTATCAACGTCAATACAATTATGATTTATTTAATATAGAAAACCTGTTGGAATGATTGGAACAGATAGAACCCAAGCATTTTAGTCTGTGATATAATCAGACACTTTGTAATAAGCTTTTTTAATAAGTCCTTTTTTTATACTACCTTTAAATTTATTTATGGTTAATTCTTGGATATTGCTTGGGACTTTATTGTATATGCGAACACAAATACCTTTAAATGAATTATTAATTTTGTGATGCCTAGTAGCAGGTAAAGTTAGTTTTTTGTCTCTTGTATTAAGTGTGTGACTGACTGACTGTTGCGGTTGTTATTATATTATACATAAAAAAGTTATTATTTTGATTTAATTTGGTAATCAAGAATATATTTTATAGTGAATACTAATTTTGAGGATTTGTGTATAAGAACAGGTATTCACATATTGGTTCATTCCAAAAATTACTTTTCAGATAACTGGATTGTGTTTTTGTTGATATGTTTATTTCAAAATGAAGGTAGTATGACTTTTTTTGAGGTATATCACAGCACTATACATTACAAAATCTTTTTTTTTATAGATTGGCAGGTCTTAAATGGCATGCATCCTCCTTTGGTAAAGAGGAGGTAAGTTGGAGGACACGGCAAACGACATAAGATAGTTTTCATCCTATAAATAATCTTTAAAGGATTGAAAGTTTATATGAAAACCCACACAGACCTTGCACCTAGTTGCACCTATTAGTTATTAATAAAAACTGTGTCAAAAAGCAATCAATTTCAAACCACTATCAAAGACAGGATTTTTCGTCTGCTTAGCAGAATCGACACCCAGGTCAATTAGCCCTCAATCTGGCTAGTGTAGGAAACTACGAAATATGCATGCCGTATCACTACCCGGGCACTCGGACAGGAAACTCGATTACTTTGACATGGACTAGCGTCGATTCAAAACAGCACTAGACTGACAAATCCCCTAGAGAAATGCTGTTCTGATGAACTTTATCCTGCAACCACATAGTTCAGTGTTATGAGATGAAATAAAAACGTGTTTTAAGTGAAACATCAACATCACCAGCCTATTAATGTCCCCAATGCTGGGACACAGGCCTTCCCTATGGATGGAATAGGGAGATTGACCCTTGACCAACCAGTGCAGATTGGTGGGTGAAATAAACAAACATGAAGCATAGATATTTATATATTTAATGACAAGAGAAAAGTATACTCAAACTCAAACTCATTTATTCAGTCTAGGCTGTTACAAGTTCTTGTGAAAGTCAAACGCTACGCCATCGGTTCGTAAATCTACGGTGTAATCTACCTTGTACTGAGAAGAACCGGCAAGAAACTCAGCAAGGGCTCCCTGTTTGTTTCATACAGTGGCGTCAATTGAAAGTTAATTATATTTATATTAGAGAAAGTAGAAAGTAGCACAATTATCTTCCATACATACATATAAAAAACCGCTACGCATGTAACTTTCTAATCTAAAAATATTGCACCTCATTGGATAAATAATTGTTTATTGTTTTCATTATTGTCAGGATAAATATATATAAAAAAGAACAGTTTTTTAAACCTGCTATCTCGACAGAAGACTGAAAGAGATCTTCAATATTTTTACAAGCCATCGACATCGGACATAATGGTTAAACCGGTCTTCTAGGAATTACTTACGAAACGTATGTACACACGGAAAAATATATGACTGTATGACGTTCGCCGTGTCAGTTAGTCTATACATACACACATCAAAAGTGTCTAGGGATCAAGCATTTTTATGCGGATTTCTTGAGATTGAGATGTGGCTTTGTAATAAATTTATGATTTTATAAATTTATATGGATCCTTTTTGGTGCATTTCATAATTTGAATCAGGAACTGTGAATCAAATTCGAGTAAAAGATGAAAATCAGCTGTCAATATTTTCCCTATAAAAACATACAACGCATTGAAGACATTATTAGTGCTACTGTTTCCCTACTACTGATTAAAACCAACGTTATTATGGAGCGGCGACGTCATTTAAGCAGGGAAGAAATGCTCAGAGCCGTGGGAATGATAGAAGCTGGTTCCCGGCAACGTACTGTGGCTTTAGCTCTGAATACAAGTCAGAGTGTTATCAGTCGACTTTGGACACGATACCGAAGCACTGGTACCGTGGCTGAGCGCCATGGAGGACGGTATCGCTGCACCACACGGAGACAAGACCGATACATTCAAATCTTAACTCGAAGAGCTCCAATAATAACCGCCATGATGTTAGCCGTGAGGCTTCATCACTCTTCAGGGAACTTAATTAGCGACCAAACAGTCAGAAACCGCTTGCATGAAGTGAACCTTCATTCCCGAAGACCGCTACGGGTACCACCTATAGCAATGCACAATCGTAGGATTCGATATCAATGGGCTCTTGAACACAGAAATTGGGCAGAAGAACAATGGCGTTTCGTGTGCTTTTCTGATGAGTCTCGTTTTGGTATGAGACCGGATACAAGACGTATACGACACTGGAGAACCCCTGGACGCCAACAGCGATTAAAATCCTGCCAGGAAGTCCATCCTTATAGTGGTGGAACCATCATGGTATGGGCGGGTATTTGGATCGGCGGAAGAACTGAGTTGATTTGGATCAGAGGCAACCTCAACGCTCAAATTTATGCTGAGACGATTGTATCAGACGTCATCGTTCCTCTACAAGTGCAAATCGGTCCCTTATTTCAGTTAATGCATGATAATGCACGACCGCACACCGCAAGAGTTGTAAGACAGACTCTCGCCGCAGCTAACATCAATGTCCTGCCCTGGCCTGCTCAGTCGCCAGACTTGAACCCGATTGAGCATGCATGGGATATGCTACAGAGAAGAGCTCTGCCGAATATGGAGGGTATCCAGTCGCAAGAAGACCTTTTTTTGTTGTTGCAATGAACATGGGCGGCCATTCCACAGCGTGATTTGGATGAACTCATTTTGAGTATGCCAAACCGATGTTCTTGTGTTGTTAGTGTTCGCGGTAGAAATACGGATTATTAATTGTTTAAGTTACCCAATAAAATTTTAGAGAAAACTGTTATTTCAGTCTTTTTTTCGAACTTTTGTGTTAGTGGTTCAAATGTCAAAAATCCCTTTATTAGGAAAATGGCAAATTTCTTTATTAATGCAAAGGTGACTTGGTTTATCGTTACTGTGACAAACGAAAACACTTTATTTGATGAATCCTTAAAGAAAATTTTAATTAATATCAATCAGGAGAAAAGTTATTGCAAAAATATATGTTGATCCCTAGACACTTTTGATGTGTGTATAATAAAATGGTAGGAAAGTGAAAACTGTACATTGAATATTTTTTTTAAATAATACTTGGGGTGTGATCTACAATCGTTACCGAAGCTAAAAATATAGTTTTTAGTATTTTTGTCTGTTTTTCTGTATGTATGTCCGGGATAAAGTCAAAAAGTACTGCATGTGTTTACTGGCACGAATATTATTAAGAAGTCGGGTCAACATATAGGTGATACATATTATCACGCTGTCACCTACGGGGAATGAGCAGTGAACCTAATTCCAACTAATTCCACGCGTACGAAGTCGTGGGCGGCCGCTAGTTAATAAATAAAATTAATATTAGGTCTACGGAAAAACGTTAAACAAATGAAAAATTTTTATGTCTGACGAATTAAGTACAACCGGTGTCAGCAGCTTTTGCGATTGAACAATTTTCCAAACACTGGTCAGAGGGTTCGTGTCAGACGATAAAAATATCTAAGTACCCCTAAAAGATTTGAACAAAACATATTAGGGCTTCCTAAAGATGAAACTGGATTAAAAACTTTTTTTTCTTTGTTTACTTTTTTTATAAGAAAATTTTAATGTATATTCTAGATTTAAATATTGAAATTCAAATACAAAATCGTTACCTATGCAAGGAAAGTGTGGTGCATATTGGACTTTTACAAGATTCCTGGAAATGTTTTTTGGAGTATATTAGATACGTAAACCTTATTCTATTTGACAAGGTTAAGTACCTAATAAATCTTCCTTCTTCTAGATATGATTTCGAAATTCTTCCGTTCATTTTTTAAATGAATGTTGTGCATCTTTATAATGTTAAGGTAAAATAGCATTTACTTACTGTGCTAACTTAATTTTCTTCTGTAGTAGTGGGTGGTCATTTGATAACACGTTCAAGCTCGCAAATAAAATAGAAGGATTTTTTTTATAAATTCTAGAAATTTTAATATCTAAAACGATACAAATGACGGGCTTAATGCTAAAGTATTTTCTGCCAGTCAATCGTTGGGAAAAGTGAAAGACGCGAAGGCGGCAAAAGCTCATGGATAATAAACTAAATACATTAATTACTATAATACATAAACTATACAACACATTATACACACATTTATAGATACAATATACACAATCTTAATCTAGAATTCGATAAACATACGTCGATACGATCGTCAATTATTATGACGGTTAAAGGTTTTTTATTTTTATTTAATGTTATATAATAACACTTGTTCTCAATAAAGCAAAGAAATGGAAATTTTAATACACTTCTCTCAGTTAGTAAACATTACTTTTCTTCGGAGAACAGCTGTCCTTACAAACCGAGAGCTATTATTTATGGTACAATGGAGATGTGCACTCACATTTTAGTATGCGTCCCGTCAAAAGAGACTATTGTCGTTTGTTTATCGACAAATTTCCACGTAAAAATACACTTGGACATTGCAAAGCCGCTTGATTACTGTTTGCCTTCAGACCGACAATTTTCACAGGTGGTATTTCTTACTTCCTTATGAATAAAAGAAGAATAAGCTTGAACTACGAGTACATACGCGGTGTTCTCTACACATAAATCTAATTACATTTTCTATGGACAAAGGTTAGTAAACATTCCAGGCTTATTCTATGTTCATATTAGGTATGACAGGTTATGTTTTATACGGTATACGGAGATTGTATATAGAGTGAACGAAAAAAAGTTCTTTAGGATAAGAAACAAGTTTCTGCAAAATTTGAAAAATATATGGTAAATGTACCTAAAAATAAAAAAAATGGGTGCGTGTACTTATGTAGGCGCGTGAGAAGTTATCCTTCTTTGGCATCGTTTAAAATTAGTTTTTAATTGCATGCAAATAATTAATTACAATAAATTAATAAAAAATCTGGAAAAGGACGAAGTCAATAAAGTTCAGTTTTTAATTTGAAAAAATAAATAAATAATCAAAATATTCAATTAAAATCGCTACTGAATATAATTTATTACAACATATGTGATTTGCACTTGTATGAAACTCAAACACGTATTCCGAATATACAAACTAGAAACATGTGGATAAATATTATAAATATGAATACCTATACCTGTTACTTTATTACAAAAAATAAAGATGTGGTTTTTGGTTCTACTACACCAATGGTCAAGAGATGGCGCTGTAGTCTCGCTCGTAGCTCTCGTGAATCGCGCTTTGGTTCCGTTGTTCCAGATTAATAAATACTTTTTGTTACTTTATTACAAAAAATAAAGATGTGGTTTTTGGTTCTACTACACCAATGGTCAAGAGATGGCGCTGTAGTCTCCTGAATCGCGCTTTGGTTTCGTTGTTCCAGATTAATAAATACTGTTGATAGGCCTTCACAATGCAGTCGTTAGCACCCACTAAATAGAGATTCTATTTCTATTTTGTTGGTAGATTTTCTTAATGTGCGGTAAAAAGCGACCAACTTCATTATGTTAAAATTTTGTGTTACATTGCGCGCATCTTAAAATTTCACTCTCATCATTTTTTCATAACGCGCCTAAAGAAGTACAACTTCAAAAAAAATCGAGTGAGCCTTACAGTAGTCGCGTATGATATGTAACATTTGAAACCTCACCTTATGTTAGTAAAAAAAGAAATAAAATCTCCTACGAAAGGAATAAGCCATTAGAACATTATGTTCTAAAATCAAATCAATCCTCCTGTTACACCCTTCATACAAATGGGACGTTTCACGAAATCACTCCTACAAATTGCAGGAAAGCGAAAGGAAAGTAGTTAGACATCAAAAACATTTTTAATGTTAGAATTTACCGTACATTGACTTGAACCGAAGCAAACTGGAAGAACTTCCAACGTGATACCTTCACAAACTCTTGGCATATATACTTGCCACAATATTCACCATTGTGTTGGCATGGTGGTTAGCCATGGCAATGTTGTAGGGACGGCATAAGAGAAGATAATAGTGAAATAAGGGCGCTTGTTAACAAGACGATTTCTACCCGGTTTGTACCCGGGCGTGTGCCGGCTAAGCTTATTCACGAGCTCGGTTTGTACGTTTGTACCGACCTCAAACGGTTGGTAGCGCCGATATCGTTTACAAACCTCCATAGTATCCCATACCTAGCAGACGACCGGACTTAGACACGGTGAAAGTGAAACCGTGCCAAGAGCCGGCGGAAAATCGTTCCGTTAACAAGCGCCCTAACTCAACCATTTGATAGTTTTGCATTTCTGTCCGTGATTTTTTCGGCTTAGTTCTAGTGCTCACGGCTCACGCACGATAGTATTAGGGTACACAAAGAATGAGTAGTCTGGTATCGCAAACTTCACTCTGAGCGCTTATCTACAGGATAAGGAGCCAATATGTTTACACAAAAATTGTACTCGTTTCAGACGAAAATACACAATTTTTTTGAAGTGAAAACTCCTTTAGCGGCGTTGTACACTTTTTTTTGTAATGGGTTAAAAAAATGTTAAACTCGCGTCAGGACACGTGACCTGATCGAAAATTCGTAAGACGGATGGAGAGTAGACAGCCGGCGCGGCGTAGGACAGGAAGTATCCCCCTCTCTTTCTACGGCGCGGCGAAAATGTGCCTGCTGTTTCGTTTACGCGGCGCAGGGCGCTTGCGCGAATGTTCGTGTGTGTTTATGTTACAGCGTGCCACGCGCATCCATGGATGGGGACAGCTGATGGATGGACCCAGTGGCCACACTGCTGTGTATTCATAAAATTCGTGTATATAAAAAGTGTTACTGATAATTAAAGCCATTCGTGCAAAATTATTCCCTAACCATTCCAAAATACAAAAATTCACAACTTTATTATTCAAGTTTTCACTTCTGCCTACACTCTCGGAGTGCAACCCGTCGTTTTTTTTTACCAAAAACTATGAAATACACCACATGGAATAACGATTGAAGTTGTCGTCCAAAAAAAAACGATCAAAAATGTAAGTGATAATATCAGAAAGTTATATAAAGGACAAAAAACACCCAATAGAACTGCGAAAACACAAAAACCTACCCCGACTCATATCTAAACATCTCGTGCCCTTAACTTAACGTTTTACCAACACCAAGGAAGCTGAGATGGTCCTGTTTTGACCACACGGCGTATAAATCATAACTTCTCCCGGCGATTACCGTAAATTCCTTCCCGTGACCGTGTAAATCATGCGGGGGGCGAAGCACTTCATTTACAACAACTTACCGGGATCAAATGGTCAGACACTACGCGGAAAAATGAAAAATAATAGCGCTTTAGGTTTTGTTTTGCCACGTATAAACAACGCTGTTTTCAGAAGCTTAGGTTAGGGACAGAGGCTCCAGATTAAGATTTAAGACGAGCCCGATTTAAATTCTGCAATATATTCAGGTTTTGTACCCATTCAGAATTAATAGAGAATTAAGGTTACCTACTGTAGCAGCAAGCTTTTGTTTTATAACGAAGCTGTTGCGTTTTTTTAGTTTTACTGTTTCATTATCTTAAATTAAATCTTACAGCTTATGGCAATATGCAGCTTTGTTCCCAGTGTTTGTAAAAACTTGTACCTTTGTACATACAGTCTTACTAAATCCCCGTTGTTTAATACATAGTTAAATTTGACTATTAGTCACGTCAGATACATAGTAATATGTGTAAAATTTTGACAAATGGTTATTTTTTTTTTCTATAGTATTTTTTTAATTATAATCAGTTTTGAATATATATCAAACAACGCGGCCTAAGTCGGACACATTAATTAATTTTTGTTCTGGGATTAAGTTTAAGCGCGATAATAAACGGGCTTTTCGCGGTTTCAATGAAGCGCTTCTAGCTCAGAGGTTATCGCAGTCTTTTATTTAGCTACAGAATAAAACAAAAAAAGTCTGAGGTAATTATTTATATATGAAAGAGGGTGTGAAATTGAATTCGAAGTGCAGGGAAGGATTTTGTAACAGAATTCCGCGAACGGCGAGGAATTTCCGAGTGCAAACTTGAAATGAATTGAGGGAAAACCGGTTGAAAATAACAGGTGAATTCATTTTGAGCGTGATGCGACGCTCTTTCTCCCACAGCAGCTGTTTAAATAAACAGGAACCTGTTTCAATACACTTACGAGTAATGTCATTATAATGTATGAAAATGTAATTATAATGAGAAATTCTCTCCTTACAGAAGACTACACTGAAATAAGCTATCTTTTGCTGGTGTTGCATTTGTATTGGTATGATAAATAGATAGATGGAACCTTTATTGCAGTAACTGTTGCAAGTTCATAAGATGCCAGTTCTTAATGCACACAAAGCATAAAACATTAACCCTAATCGGGCAAATATTATTATTATCCATATTCAAAATCAAATTTAACTATATATATTTATTTTAATGAAAATTACTAACGGTTACATGTCAAGTTTTGTTCAAAAATACATTGAAGTTATAAAATAAAATGCTAATTGGCTTCTTTAAAGATTCCATAAATTTACAATTTAGAAGACATTTTAATTCCGTTTGCAATTTATTATATATTATTAAGGCAGACACATACATGCTTCTATTGAATATCATGGAATATATAAGGAAAGCTTCCAAGGCTCCACAGGGCGAGGAATTGGATTCAGAGCGGCAAGGTGAGATTGGAAAGAACTACACATTTTCAGCTGCATCAGCTAGTTTCTTCTCGACTGGATTTTAGCCTGTGGGACACTTAATTGCTTTGCCAACACATATATTTATACATATATGTGCCTCTTAGTAATCAAATCTTGCAAGTTAAATTTGACCATCATCATTATGTATTATGAAGGACAGACATAATAAATCTATTTTATACAGAACAATACTTTCGGAGTATGTGGTACAGCAACGATTGTCAATAGCTTATTCAATTCCCGTCGTTTCAATATTCACAAAGCAAAACTGCTGCCGCTCATGCATGAAACAATTGGATTTGTTGTTTTACGACCGGATACAAATAGTGTAATATATTATAACTCCTATAATATACTTAAAGAAGGAGAGCAAGCTATACAATCTTGAATAGTCTACATTAACCATACCTTTCTTAAGCAATACAAACTTAGCATATATCATAAAAAAGAAAAAGAAAGTGTCCAGGTTTGACACGGGATTTTTTCTAGTAATATTTTCCTTAGATTTGATTTGTCAAATGCTTAAATATAAAAATATTTTACTCTGCAAAAGAAATGGCTTAACATTAATAGCTCCTGATCTCTTCTCACACCTAACATCTTTAGAGTGGAGTAATCTTCTAAGCTCTGTATTAAAAAAAAGTAAACCTTCTTAGGGCCTACCCCACCAGGGGCGCAGTCTGGAGGTAATAAACCATGACAAAAGTTTGTTAATATCTAATATAATGACCTAACTTTTGCATCAGCAGTAATACAACAAAAATACTTTTTTCAAGAGAATCTAACCTGTATAAAGGCCGTTTTGCTTTGCCCGAGAGACAGTTAATCGCTTTTTAGTACAGATTTCCTTTTAGGTATCAGCATTATGCTAATGTCTCTTAAACGTTGTCTCCGAGTAAATGTATTAGTCTCCAAATTAAGCCAGCGTGAGTAATTATTCTCCAATACCATTATTTCATGATAATAATATTATGCTCAACGTTATATCCCGTAATCAAAATATCGTCAACGCACAACACGTAGCGTGGTGGCAAACATATCAGAAATCGCGTTTATTCGCGGGTGGCGAACATGCGAAAACACTTCGCACATAATTCAGTTAATGCGATCTCCTGCATGCGGAATGATAATGAGCCACGGCTAAAGAGCCGCTTCGCTGATGTGTTACGTAACTGTCGGAATCACATGAGTAAATGAGGCACAGAGACAAATTTTTATACCTACTTTTTCGTTTGCGTGAATTCGCTCGATGGCGCAGGTAGTTAGCGCGTTCGATCATTGGATGGAAAACCAAAAACTTACTACAATAATATTTATTTATATATTACGTTTTTTTTCAATTCTTCACCAATGTATATACAATCAATAATTGTCAATGAATAATTATATCCCTAGAGTACATTATGTGAAGCTGTCATGCGTACTATGCTCTATTCACGGAAGCTACAAAGTTCTGACGGAAACTAAGCTTTTTCGTCATTGGCCGGATTGCAGTGTTGTCGATAATTCCAATGGCAGCCCCCTTTCTCTTGTGACGTAGTTTTTCATTCTTGTCTTTTGTAAGCGATTGTGTGATAAAGATAACCCTCCACTAACTAGTTTCCGTGTACAGGTAAGTATCTTTAGCTCCTCCGTGTTTCGTGTCATGTTTACCCATTGATCTAACCAATCCGCACTGATCCCGCATAGTGCGTCATGACCCATTCTATTCTATTCACAGGGAAGGTCTGTGCCTTAGCACTGTGAGCACTGGTTCTTGTCGCGTATACAGAGAAACATTTCTATTGGCGGCGACAGGACAAGGTATCCAATTTGACGTTTGTATAGTGGTACGCACGCTGTTGATAGAAACATATATGAGTTTGTCCCTTTTTTGGTCTTTTAATAAAAATATGATAATAATAGGCAAAATCAGTAGATTTGCGACTAAAATCCGTGTGTCCGTAGATAAAACCTAAAGTCCGTAGATCTACGGAAAAATCCATAGGTCTGGCATCACTGGCGACAGGCCACCAGTGCTCACTCACGAGCACTGCATCAACAATTGCCTCTGTACCATTTTTACTCATATGGTTGGAACGTCAGATTTATATTCAATGTACCTTCAGACTTAATGATTTAACGTGACGACACTTGTGAATTGTATATTGTATTCTGGATGTACACGCACTCGTTTTGAATAAGGGAGGAAGATTGGATGGAGGCGTGTAATTACAACCGTAATCAGCTGTAACATAATGAGTTTTAATTGGTTTTGAAGTAGAAATTGGTGATAATGGAATTGAGTTGGGAGTACTTGGAAATTATTCACATACAAGACTGAAATCAAATCAATTAAAGGGTAGTGTTGTGTAAGCAGCGGCAAAATAACAGACTTCGGATTGGCTAAAGGGGGTGGTTTTTCAGTTCAATACGTATTTCTGTAGCATTAACATTTGAACACCACACTTCGCTAGAAATCTGTGAAGTTTTTCTCTTGATCGTCTATATAAAAATACTTGTTTGTAATGTTTCCAAATTTCAAGAGATACCTTGGAAATAAAGAAGGTATTAACTCGTCTGAATAAGTAGTTACCCTTCTTCTTACAAAAGATTTAAGTCGAATAAAACTGTTCTTAAGTTTAGTGTTCGTGCTTGTAACATAGCTAGAGCTTTACTGGATACGAACTTTTAGCAAAGTAGAGTACCTAGAATCTCAATTAAGGTATTTAGTCATATAATACATAAATTCAAGTTTTGTTTTAAATTTCTCGTTACATAATTATGCTTGTAAAGACTGATAAACGAGGATTATGAGCGTCCGTCTTGGCAAGTTACCTCTACCTTATAGAAAACCGCAGTTAAATAAAAGTACCTTTGGATGGTGTTTAGTTTGAGTAAGTTATAGGCGCCTCGAGCACTAGACGGCCGCGACCACGCCCAGCGACCAGATTAATTATAGAAACCATACGAACTGTTACTGAACTGTACAAACGAGATGGAGCACTCAGTTTGATAAAAAAAATTGCTTGCAATCACTTTATATATACACTTATGTTTGCTAGTTACACTGCTATTACTTAATTGTTCACTACTACTTCCTTTTTAGTTTTAAGGATAACGACACGCGACGGGCTAGTTTACTAGACCGTTGAATAGTTCCTCAGACTTTCCTTGCTGAAGGCCAACCGGCAGGCAGAAACCAGGTCCGTAGTTGGGCATCAATTCCACAAATCAGAACAAGACTGAATGTTATATTAAATTGCAAGTTTTTATACAAGATATATTATATCTTGACAAATTCATTATTGCAAATAATAATTCATTATAGTTTTCCTAAGTCAGCAACATTTCTGTAGTAGGCATTAGGTAGGCAGGTTATAACAGCACGTCGCACACTTGGCCGCAAAGGCTTTAGCTATTCTGGTTGTTGCGGCCATTGGTCATGGTCGCGGCCGTCTAGAGCGTGAGATGCCTTACAGATCTACTTATGTAAGGAGACTTTGTGTTAAAATCCCTTCTTAAAAGATAAAGATTCTTATTGTAAACCATTACAATAAGAACTATCTTTCAGTTAGCTTCCTTAAATATCCCACAAATTTTAAGTTTACGACTTTGCAGTCAAGTTGTGTTGCCGGATAATCTAGCTTGCTAGCTAGCTAGCTCTAAGAGATTCCAGTTTGTGCTCTGAACCACTAAGCGTAACTTAATGTTATTTTATCGCTTTCCGCGTCATGCGTCTTGTTGATATTTTGCTTCGGAGTAGACTCGAGATTTGTGTTAAGAGTATGTAATTATTTGAAGTTCATTATCATCATCATCAGCCTATTAATGTCCCTACTGCTGGGGCACAGGCCTTGCCTATGGATGGAATAGGGAGATTGGGCCATGACCCACCACGCAGGCCCAGTGCGGATTGGTGGGTGCTACAACTGCAGATGCAGCCGGGACCAACAGCTTTCGAAGCCTTCCGAAGCACGGAGGAGCTCGAGATAGTAAATTTTTGGTCTCCCATCCAATGGCCGACCACTGCGAAAGTTGCTTAACTTCAACGATCGTAGGCGAACGCGCTAACCACTTGTGCCATCGAGCTCCTCAATTTGTAGCTCATTTGATTCTAAATTCATAATACTATGTATTATAAAGTGCAGAATTGGTGTTTTTGGGGGACTTTAATGCTCACCACAATTTGTGGTTAAGTTCTTCCAAAACTGACCATGCAGGGATCTCTGCTCACACATTCGCTCTCACGCATGACTTGAAGCAACTGGTTGATCAGCCCACCAGGATCCCAGATATTCCAAGTCAAGCGCCTTCTTTACTGGACCTTCTGCTCACGACCCATCCACAGGGCTATCAGGTTGTGGTAAGAGCCCCCCTGGGCTCGTCCGACCACTGCCTGATATCTGCCAAAGCACCACAGGCCAAGCCTCCGCGTCCAGCAGTGGTCAAGCGCCGTATCTGGCATTATGGGTCGGCAGATTGGGACGGTATGCGTAATTACTTTGCGTCCGTCCCTTGGAAGCAGCGCTGCTTCAGTGACAGGGACCTATCGGGCAGTGCCGTTGCCATTACTGAGGAGATCATAATGGGTATGGAATACTATATTCCTCATTCTGATCTCATCAGTAAGGGCACACGTAACCTCTGGTTCAATTACGACTGTGCTGAAGCTGCTTCGCGTAAGCAAGCGGCATATCGTGCTTGGATCAGAGGCCGCGCTCTCAAGGATCCCGGGGTCGATTCACTCAAAGCAGCCTACAATTCTGCTTCCAAGGCCTGTAAGAAGGCTTACATCAGAGCGGATGCCCAGCGTGTTGCACGTGTTGGCCAGGAACTTATAACGCATCCTGCGGGCTCCCGTAGCTACTGGCGTTTGGCCAAGGCCGTGCAAAAAAACTTCTGCCAGCCCTCGCTGCCACCTCTGAGATGCCCAGACGGAACACTAGCTCATAAGCCGCAGGAGAAAGCCGATTTACTGGCAAAACTCTTTGCGGCTAACTCCCGAATCGATGATTGCAATGCACTGCCACCATCATTACCTCACTGTGGCACAACGATGCCTGATGTTAAAATCAGGCAGCGTGAGGTTCGTGCCGAGTTGCAATCACTCGACGTCCGGAAAGCTAGTGGACCTGATGGCATCCCAGCAGTAGTACTTAAAAAATGTGCAGCGGAGTTGTCTCCCGTGCTCACGCGCTTGTACCAATGCTCGTATTCTTTGGGGCGTGTGCCGGAGACTTGGAGAGATGCTAATGTGCAACCGGTGCCCAAAAAAGGGGATCGCTCAGACCCGGCAAACTATCGGCCAATAGCAGTCACCTCAGTTTTATGTAAAGTTCTAGAAAAGGTCCTTAATAACCATCTGACCCGCTACCTAGAGGATCACTCCCTGATTAATGATCGTCAATATGGATTTAGACCGAAACGATCGACGGGTGATCTTCTAGCGTACTTAACTCATATCTGGGGTGAGGCTATTGACAAGCGTGGCGAGTCGTTGGCTATCAGCCTTGACATTGCCAAGGCGTTCGACAGGGTCTGGCACAAAAGCCTTCTCTCCAAGCTTCCGGCATACGGTCTGCCAGCCCAGTTCTGTTCTTGGGTAGCTGACTTCCTGCATGAGCGTAGAATTCGTGTCCTTACGGATGGTAGCAGTTCGCGGTTCATGTCAGTGAATGCCGGCGTTCCCCAGGGCTCCGTCCTATCCCCCACTCTCTTTCTGCTGCATATCAATGACTTGATTCCTCTTGGGAATATTCATTGCTATGCAGACGATAGTACAGTGCATGCGGGGTATCTCGGACAAGCAGCGGCTGGGCAGGCAGTAACCAGGGAGAAACGGGAAAATCTTGTCATTGAACTCAATCAGGCTTTGGACCACATTTCCGAATGGGGTACCAGGAACTTGGTTGGGTTCAATGCCAAGAAAACTCAGGCTTGCGCTTTCACGGCAAAAACATCGCCATTCCTTCCCCTTCCATCTCTTCAGGGCACAACACTACCGCTGCAGAGCAACATTTCCATGCTCGGTATGGAAGTTCGCTCAGACCTGAATCCAAAGGACTACATCGAAACCGTGATCAAAACAGCTTCACGCAAACTCGGAGTCCTGAACAAGGTGCGGCGTTTTTTCACGCCCGATCAACTGTGCTTGTTGTACAAAACGCAAGTGCGGTCCTGCGTGGAATATTGCTCGCACCTCTGGGATGGCTCCGCCAAGTACTTGCTCGATGCTTTGGATAGGTTACAGCGGCGCGCGATCCGCATCATAGGCGATGAGGAGGTGACTAAACACCTTGAGCCTCTTCAATTACGCCGTGACGTGGCGTCACTAAGCGCGTTCTATCGTTTGTACCACGGCGAGTGTTCTGAGGAGTTATTCTCTCTTATCCCACCTTCCCCTTTCCTTCAGAGGACCACGCGCGCTGGCCTACGTTGTCACCGTCTTACTGTGGCCACAATTCCAACGCGTACAAAGAAATTTGGTGACTCATTTCTTTGTCGCACTATCTGTAAATGGAATGCTCTGCCCGCTCACGTGTTCCCTCCCTCTTACAACCTGGGATCCTTTAAAAGAGGCGTGAAGAAGCAACATGCAGGCCGGCAGGGTGAGGATGGCTGGTGTGGCAGGTAGAACTGCTGTATCAGCTATCTTCGCGTCTGGACTTCACCTTCACTTAACATCAGGTGGGGTGGAGTCATTTGTCGGACCTAACTATAAAAAAAAAAAAAAAAAAAAAAAAAAAAAAGTTATTATAAAATGAAAAAAGTTCAGTAAGCTAATTTAGGGAATAAAATAAGGAATGTGCCGGGCAGGAAAATAACAAGACTAAGAGGGTTTATTTTCGACGCATAATTTGTTACAAGTACCTAGACAAAGTATCACGATAAAAAGAAAGTTGTAACTACGTATACTTTGTTACGCCGAGAGACCAAAACATATATCTTTTCCAGGTTATTCATAAACATAATTTCCTGCCGAATTTGTTAAATTAGTAATTATTTCAGTAAGCACTTTCATTTTTTTTTATTGTAACCAAAAACTTTGCGAGCATTTTATAAAAAAAAGGAAAATACAGATAGACTTTTAAAGTTATGTTCTGCACTAGTTTATTTTGTATGAAAATGATAGAAAGGGAAAAAATTTGGTAAGTAATCCACATAGCTATTACCCACATAATAATATGGATCTCATACACTTTGACATGCTGTTATTGATTAAAATTATGAAGCTATTGCGCAAGGTCTATAGTGATTGCCAGTAGCTGAGCACAATGATTGCTTAGTTCCAATTTATTGAGGTATGTACTTTTTGGTAACATAATATATTTTTAATATAATAAGATTTAATTTTCATATTTGGACTTTTTCTGAAGTATTTATTTATAAAGGTACATACAGTAAAGAGCTGGTGTGAAAGGAACCATCTCACCTCACACACACCGCGGAACGTTTAACTAACACGTGACGTCAAAATTGTTGCGGTGTGTCAATTTTCTTTTAAATAACATTAATCAAAGCATCATCTAGTGAATTCTAGGTAAACCAGAATGTTTGAAATTTTGTAATAGAAAATGTATTTTCTAAACAGGGCAATCACTACCTGGTTTTCCCTACATTAAATAAACAAAGTGAAAGAGATTAAATAATATCTATAAAAGGCCAATGTCGCTGGCTCAGCCTAAGCTGCCACACAAAACGTCGTTGTCAAAACAATATCTGCTTTGTGCACTTTTTGGAGATTTCGACAATAATAAGTAATGTCGAAATCTCCAAAAAGTGCTAAGTCTATGCTATATGCATGACTGCTATGAATGAATGAATGAATATTCTTTACTGCACTATTACACAAAGTACATAAAAAATAAAACACAGGAACGCAAATACAAAAAGCGACCTTATTGCTAAGGTGGAAATTTCTACCAGGCAACCTTTGGCTAAATGAAACCATACCATGAGAATAGAAGAAACAGTGGGCTAGTGCATTATAAAAATGAAATTATATATAAGAATAAAATGTAGTAAGTACATATGGAAGCAATAAAATAAAATACAAAGTAATGAAACGATAAAAAGATTAGGCAGAGTCCAGCTTGAGGAAATATTCCTTTATTTTAATAGTAAATAAGTCCCTCGTCTGTGCACGTTTAATATCCAGAGGTAGAGAGTTCCAAAATTTATCAGCTCTAATATAGAATAACTTGGAAGGGATAACTAAGGATAGCTTATGAGAAGACCAAAGATCACGGACAGGATTAATCGAGTGAAAAGTGAAACGCTCCTTAAGATAGAGAGGAGTATGTGGATGAAAGAGGGTAGAATAAAGGAGTGATTGTATGTGATAGTCTCTTCTACGAGAAATGGGCAGCCATTGAAGTTGGGAACGATAATGAGAGATATGGTCGTACTTACGCAGACCGAAAATGAATCCAATACATAAATGCGAATCTTTAGAGTTTAAACGGTGAACAGAGGTTGCTTAAAAATATGCTATTTGCATCAGCCAGAATATTGTCAAAATATGGTTAAGTTTTACTTTTTTCACATAGCAGATATTGATTTGTCAACGACCAAAAGCTTAACAGGAATTAGTTATCCACCGTTCGACCTAACAACTGATGTCATGATAGCATCTGCATTAATTAGCACCCACTAATACACACAGGGTCTGTGTAAAGGTCAAACGGGTTGATAAACCAAGATTTGATCAGTAAGCCCGAATGGAAATATGCTTTCGGGTGCATTCATTAGAGTAATGTTCCAATCGGCTTTCAACCTTCTCATGTTACGTAGAAAGATAAAATTCGAATGTGACGCGAGTAATTTTAAGCTGAGTAGTTGACTGTACCTTTTAGTAGATGGATACCTGTGAATAGTGATTAATAGTGTGTGCGCTAGCAAGCGCCACGAAGTTCCGGAACAAAGGTCAAAGCAACATTGTTACTACGGTAGGGTACGACCACATTGGTTGCTAATATATGTTACAACTACTCGTTACACAACGAAAATGAAACTAGAACATAGAACTTTGTGCTGGTTTTTGCTTGTTTTAACAAACGGGTTGATCTAAGATTGTCTAGTTCGCAGTGTGACTAACGCTCATACTAGCATCAAATAAAATATGCTCCGACTCAACTACCTATGCAACTGTCACACACGTACACGTCTGTAAATAAACATTCAATCGAGCGAGCGAGACAGAACTGTATACTTCAACGGAGCGCGAGCGAAACGGCGAGACTGCGTCCTAGTCCGTACGCCTGAGCTTATTATATTAGCCGTATTGTTGTCCTTTTCCTGATAACAAAATAGAGATTACGTTAATATCATTCACGACAAACTTTTGAAAAATAAAAATGTTTTTACAGTTTTACGAATAAAAAGTGTTGCTGAGGCATTCGTTATTTGATTTTGAATTATTTGTGTTCTTTATAAAAGCCTCGAAGGAATTGTTTTATCCTTATAACACTGAATTTACGCAATATTGTTATGTTGAGTGCACATGCAGTGTGTTTGAATGTCCAATTGTAACTAAAGCGAATTGTGGTCATGCATGCGCGACAATTTAAGCGGATCACTTTTGTCGCCGCGAGTGCCGTATCTTCCCCTTTTCTTTTAATCTAAATTTACCCCCATTAAAGTCTATATCGCAAAATAACTATCATACCCAACCCGAAGTTAATTGTAAGTATTAAGAGGATGTCTGATACTACAGAAAAATGTGCCACCGACATGATCTGATTTGTCTGTCCCATGGAATTTCGACCAACACAACACCACCAAAAGGCACTAAATTATTTCACAATGGCCTTTTCTAAAGTAATTTCTAGAAAGTGATGAAACCCATACAAAGACTCCTTTAGCTACGCAAAAGCACAAGGGATTGGTACCCATATACTAATCATCTAGTCATAAATGAAATCTGCTGCACATTTATTTAATTACAGCTCTGCAATAAACAACCAATATTAACGGACAAATAAACAATGCATTCCTTCAAACAATAACAAAGCGAGAAAGGTAATCGCATACTGAAACGATATAGGGATTATAGAAACGTACGTACACTAAGTTGCGAGCCAGGCAAACATTACACCACAGACTACCCGAGCACAGATGCACAACTGGAATAATCCCTGTTATGAAAACGGCACAAGTTTGCCAGCAGTTGCGGAAACTATCAGGTCAGTTTGTACTGGGTATATTGTTGTAGCTGACTCGGTGGATGTTTATTTGAAATTACCATTCGGATAAACATATTTTAGTTATAATTTTTTTTAAGCATGTAACTGCTTGATGTTTAAATCTAAAGAAAATATAATTACAAAAATCCACGCGGACCAGGCGTTTCTTTAGATTTAAACATCAAGCAGTTACATGCTTAAAAAAATAAAAATTAGAACTGTAATTGCTTTTTCTTCTTTCAAATGTTTAATACTTGTAAAAGTATTCATTTGACATCGTGGGTTACCTACAATGCGAAGATATGGCGCTGCCTTGCTGCTTAAGAATGGCTAGAGGAATATTGACGCGGCGGTCAGGGACGCGGTAGCATAATTGGTCAGTGCATTCGCCCTGATAGCGAAGGGTGCTGGTTCGTGTCCCGTCTGCTGCCTGGTCCGCGTGGATTTTTTTCTAGTTTTATTTTCTTTAAATATATGTTATTCATTTAAAAGTCCGAGCAAATGATTTTACCCAACCTGATGTTAAATATAAACAAATTAAATTGCTTAACTTGTTAATAGAGATCTATTAGCTTATGTTACACAGTTGTTTTTTAAGAGGGGTAGGAAATAGCGGTTTTACTCGTGGCATTGAAGCGTTTCGTCTGTATGAAAGAGTAACCTCTAGAATAAAATACAAAATAACATTACCTTTGTATAGCGTACTGCACACTTAGTATAACTGACGTTTAGTGGTATTTCTGTAAGTGGGATTCTAAGGCAGTGTAAAGTAATTTGCTGTGCTCACTAACACCAATACAACATCCACTCACATTTTGATTGCTCTGTCATCTTCGTTATAGTTCCTAACTAAGATATAGGTAACAGACTGTCTAACATAAAAGAGGTCATCAGAGAATTTTACCCTCATGACTCCTATACACAGTACAACTTTTTACAGTCACTCATTTACAGTTCGAGCCGTTCAGCTGTGGAATTCTCTCCCAGTTTCGATACGAACTGCGGAATCGATTCACATTTTTAAGAATCTCGTGAAGTCTCACTATTTGTCTTTGTAATATTTTTTTTTGTTTTATAACCTCTTTTGTAATTTCTACCGACTGGACTAGATTTATGTATGTATATATATATACGTACAAACATATAATAAATAATAATATATGTATATATATATATATTTATAAATATAAAATATATGTGTATTTGTTTGTGTATGTATATACATATACATATGTATATATTAATAAATTACATTGAAATTTACCATTTCCATCCAAAGGTTGTCTGGAAGAGATCGCTTTTAGCGATAAGGCCGCCCATTGTAACACTTAATTTAAATGGCTCTGTATTTATTGTAATGTATTCTGTGGTGTTCAATAAAGTTTTTTGTATTGTATTGTTTTGTATTGTTAAAGAGGTCATCCATAGAGTTAGAGGGCGGCACCGGGGGTTGCGACGAGGCTTACATCTTCAATCCTGACAACCAACGCTCTATTGACGATACGATCATCTGTCAAAGATTCGTGCTTGGGCCTAGGCCACTCAGAAAGTTTTGCGAGAAAAGGTTTTTATGTATAAGACACTGGCCACTTGTAATTATTTTGGAAACTTCGATTATTTAAAAGTAAAATACCAGACGATACGCAATACCCCAGGTGCAGCATCGCGAACTAAATCATGCCTGAAACCTGTCCAAAAGGTACATTGGACGATCCCCGGAGATCCGTAACATGACCGCGACGTTACCGATTATTTGATTACTAACAGGTTTTTTGTGCCTTCTAAAATAGTCAAGCGTTTCATTTTGAACGAGAAAATCGCTGTGCCCTATCTCGCTTGTTTATCAAAAGTAGGTAATACTATATATATAGTATACTAAGAGTGGAACAGTTGTTTAAAAAGTTTAGGCTCCTAACATTCCTTGGAAATAGTTAAGTGAAAACTATTCTAAAGCGCCCCTGGCTGATTACTTATCAATGTGTACCCTCGCCAAACTTATCATCTTGTATTTATTAATAATCTAGGTATGGTCAATTTCATTGATCCATTAAGACAATAAAAAGTGTTGGTATACTATATTGTCGAAAATGTTCTATTTTCATTCGTAAATTAGGTTTTACTATTGGACACAACCTGACAGAAAATACCAAAGATAATTTTAACCCGGCGTTCGCACAGTTGGGTCTATTTGACCCGAGCAGTTTTCAAATGAGCGTGTTTCTTAAAATGTTTGTGCGACTTTGCCAAATTTCTCAGTAGCTGGAGCTAATGGTCCCCCCTCCACGTGGGATTCGCCAATCAGTCGTGTTGCGGCCGCAGCGAGTGATAGACACGGTCAAACACGAAAAAGGTAAATATGACCCAACCATACTATTCGTGTCGTAATTTTGCGCCGTTTAAAAAAATGTTTTATTGTTGTTTTATATTGTTTATTTTGTTATTTTTGGCAATTATGTCTGAAATAAATGCGTACATATTACATAACGCCAATTTCTAAAGAAACTTAAGCCTTATACTGGTTCGTGAGCATTTGCGCAATCGTAAAGATGTCATTCAGTTGCCAAGACTTATGCGCAAAAGAATAAGAGAGTTTTTAGGAGTAGGTACCTGATGAGGAGCCACCTGTGAAGATACTTTATGTAAGAAAGAGATGCCAAGACTGTTCTGCCAAAAAAGATAGAAAAGTGATACTTTTCGGAGCTGTATATGCAAATACATCTACAGTGAGCATGCAATGTTGTACTGCCGAGATTGCGCAGATGATAAGGATACTATGACTGACGTATGAGACTGATACAAATAGTATAATATTATTAGTTTACTAAAGATTTGATTAACATGTAACAAATTAGTTTATGTTATAGAAAAAAGTTTGTTTTGTTAAAATTTTATTACTTTAAGACAGAGGTTGTCCATTTTGTTAATATTTTGTGACACTTTTATGAAAATAACATTAAAAAGATAGTTTCGTATCATGTTGTGTTTTTTTCTACTCAAAACCTATAACGATAATCGTTTTATACAGATAGTACAAATTTATTATAACTTTTGTAATTATGGCGTTTTCTTATACGGGTCCTCTCGACCCAACCCTACTGTCATTGATGCATATTTGACTGTGCTGACGCCGGGTTAAAATTATCAAATATCAAATCATTTGTTTTGCAATTTTCAGACCTAGTAATAGTTTTGGTAGATGCATATCGAGGGTAGGAAGCGAAATTGCTGTAACTCGAAAAGTCCTAGTACGCCAGAGTCGGGTTAGCGCGTTCGGCTGCGATCGTTGAAATTAAGCAACTTTCGCAGTAGTCGGTCATTGGATGGTTGACCAAAAATCTTCTATCTCGAGTCGTCCGTACTTCGGAAGGCACGGTAAGCCGTTGTTCCCGGCTACATCTGCAGTCGTTAGCACCCGACCAATGGTCCAATCCCCCTATTCCATCCATAGGGAAAGCCTGTGCCCCAGCAGTGGCGACATTAATAGGATGATGATGAGGATACTCGGTCATATCAGATTCCCTGTATTCTCCACACACCAAATCAGTGAAGTTTGTCAGGTTTAATATTGAACCTAGCTATTATGAATTTCGCTTTCATTCAGCGGGTGATTGTATCGCGGTTTTGCAAGCGTCTATATGCTATGACTAGCGGCCAGCCCTCGCTTCGCTTCGGTGTAGAGCTGAAATGTAGACTACAGTTTTTGTTCTCAGGCTTGTATTATACACAATGACATTCATCTATGATTCTTCTTATACCTGCATGCAAAGTCTCAGCCCGATCGGTTTAAAATTGACAAAGTTTCATACAAACTTTCATTCCCTATTTTATCCCCTTGTGGGTAGAATTCATAAAAATCCTTTCTTAGCGGATGCCTACGTCATAACATCTACCTGCGTGCCAAATTTCAGCCCGATCCGTCCAGTGGTTTGGGCTGTGCGTTGATAGATCACTATGTCAGTCAGTGAGTGACCTTTGAGTTTTATATATCTAAATGACTGTTTACTAGCAGGCAGGCCATCAGTGAAACTGACTTGTAGACATCCAAACATAAGAACCTTTACTCTTACAGAAAAGTAAGAAACATACTATGCAAGTAATTCATTTATAAAAAATGCTTTGAATACTTAAAAAGTACGTGAAATTCATACTAATTTTATAGATATGGAAGTGTTTGTCTGTCTGTTATCTCTTTACGCTGAAACCATTGTAACAATTTAGACGTAGAATTAGTGAATGCGCCAGGAAAGTACCTACATATGATAGTTTGATTTTTTTATCTCAGAAATCATTTTTAATGCCGCAATTACATTTGGTCGTTAGCCCGTATTCAGGTGCACGAAAGACATTACTCGAATTCGGGCACTCGAAGCAATATTTACACTGGAATAAAATCTTCGCGAATACGGGCGTACTCGACTCCGTTCATTTACACTTGGTCGTTTACCCGAATTCCATTGGCACTCGTATTCGGGCTAACGACCATGTGTGATCGCGCCATTAAGGAGACAAAAAGAGGGTGAAATTTTGTATGGGAAATCATTTTTTCCACGCAGACGAAGTCGCAGGTACCCAATAGTGTTTTTATTAAAAGGTTTTGATGTCAATCTCCGATGAAGTCGACCAAATAAAATGTCAGGTACCATCCGATACCGTGGCACCGCACAGTCAAATACCTAGGGATCACACTAGACAAAAAAAAAAAAACCGTTGAAAGACAACGTTAAAGTACATAGTTACATGAAAATACTATTATCCATATCTGTTTGTATTTGCTTCTGAAAAAGCCTCCCCAAACATTTCCCCTGTTAAGTAGCAATATATTTTTTCTGGAGCTACGTGAAAATAAAAGTTGGAAAAAAATATTCTTCCTCCTGACCCTGTATTACGAACTTTGTGATCATACCAAAGATATCGTCGAGTGCACAGACTAAACACCGCTTACCCACACAAAGGAAAAAGGGGCAGGGAGTGGATACCCTTGTATTTAATACTTGCCTTTATCAATGTTTGGGATTTATCTGCCAAATTTAATACGTGAGAGAGGCAGTCGTTTTGTATTCCCCATTTTTCACTTTTTGCTGCAGTACCTTTTTTAGTACTCAGGTAATTTACAATGTTATACAGGATGGAGTTTGCAAATGCAGGATGGAGTTTGTATGTTACGGAACGGCGAACTGGCAACGTAACCAGTCATAACACACACTTTTTGTGTCAAAACTTTGTATATAAAATGCATAATGATCACACAGATGCCAGGTAGACGCAGAATAGTCTTGCTGTTATACTAAAACTTTTGAAAAGTTTTCTTTAAAACCGCCAGAATTGAAGTTGGAATGTTATCAAAAGGATGAAGCATTAAATATGTAAATAAAATCGTTCCCTATAACATCGTGTATTCATGTTCACGAAAGATGTCTCATAAGATAGTAAAACTTAGGTAGATTGTAAGGGAGGAGACGCGACACATTTGCCTACGTGACTAAAGTCCCAAACATGTTAGAACTCTTATTACGGTCGCACGTTTTAGCAACAGGAATTAAAATACAGCAATTTTATATTAGTTTCGTTCAGCTGAGAAAATGTGTTTTAACAATAAGGTGGTAGTTTATCATTTTGCTTAGCTTATTATAAAAAAATGTAAGAACTGAAAACCAGTGTTTCAGCTGCTTAAAACACATAACAATATATTTGTTTCTTAGGTTTTCACGCTCATTACTCATTAAATAAAACTAGTTTTAATGGGTTAATGCACGAAATTTGTTTATTTATTGACGTTTCGCAGCCTTTTCAGATCTGTTATTATTATTCTGACGATGCAGACCTGAAAAGGCTGCGAAACGTCAGTAAATAAATAAATTTCGTGCATTAACCCGTTAACACTAGTTTAATTCACATAACAATATCATTAGATTAATTTTGGTACACAAGCTTTGATCATTTTCTAGGAACGGAACAGTTACTCACAGGTTCCGGTTGTTGCAGGTTTAGGTTTATTTTCTTTTTTTTACATAGGCTGGTGTTGTTTTTGTGTGTGCCAAGGGAATAAATTATATTGGTCTATTTTTATACCCAAACTACTGAAATGATGGATTAAAAATATCTGGTGCTAGTGGATAATATGCCATAAAATAAGATGTGATCCAGTTAAGATAAATAGAAGAACTTGATTGTTTATTCCTATCTAGCAGAAGTTGCTTGAAGCACTATAATAGCAGATTAAACAACTTACCATCAAGCACCTTAAGCAATACCTAAAAGTTAACTATTACTATGTGTTTCATGTAGTGATTTAAATCAATGTTTCTTTCTCTAAGTTTTTAAAATTAACAACAAATTTTGAATGAGTTTTTATGTATTCATTTATCTGTCCATAACTAGTGCATTTATTTTCCTGTCCTTAACGACATTGCACGTGCAAGATAGAACCGTGAAATGGGTATATACAAACTAGCAAATACAATTTAGACGTTCTGACTGTCTATCGGATAAATTCCGGTAATACAAGATGACGACGCTACAATATTCTCGTTCTATGTAGATTTTGTACCTCAGAGTAAGCTGTAGTTAATAATTACCGTGTTTAATCAAGATTGAAACTACTTTATTGGCATCGATTTCTGACGTGATTTGTACATTACATTCTGCAAGTTCGATCTTTGTAAGCGGAAAGTAACTTTTAGTAGTACATAATCTTTATAAATAGCTTTCAAAAATTGTCACTGGTGCCAATTTTTACAATATACTTAATATTCAAATTGATAATAATTCTCAAAATGTCGTAAAATAATCGAAATTACTTCCTTTATCATTAAATAAAATTTTACCAAAAAGTAAATCATTTTATTCCGGTATTATTCATGGAGTTCACTGAAAGTTTTCGTAACCAAAACCACAAGTGGATTCACTCCTTTTTGTGCAGCTCTAATCTACTGTTTGTATAAATCAAAACCCATTCGTCCCCACATCACTGTCAAATAATGTAACAAAGGGCTGAACCAATATCCGATACCCTACAAAGTAAACGTGATAGAATACTGGTTTCACTGCTCGAAAAGAAAATAACATTTATTTTGACACGCTTGCGAGATGATGTTTGAGCGACAAAAAAGGAAAATGAAACTCGTCACCATAATATTTGTAACCGGCGCGTGATACTCGTATATCCTTTTTAATAACAATCCACTAAACCTTACTAAACGAAAAAAACTTCAGATGTCGAAAAGTTCTATTGAAAAACTTAAGATTCTTTATTTTTTATTTTGTTAATTGTATATTATTTAAGTACTTAGTTATTTCTGCTTTTTATAGTTTTTAGACATTAATTAGGTTTAAGCTTTTGTAATGTTAAATTTTATTAAGTTAAATTTATATTTCACTAGCGGCCCGCCCTCGCTTCGCTTCGGTGTAGAGCTGAAGTGTAGACTACAGTATTTGTATCAGGCTAGTTTTATACACAATGACATTCATCTATGATTCTTCTTATACCTGCATGCAAAGTCTCAGCCTGATCGGTTTAAATTGACAAAGTTTCATACTAACTTTCATTCCCTATTTCCTTGGGGGTAGAATTGATCAAAATCCTTTCCTAGCGGATGCCTACGTCATAACATCTACCTGCATGCCAAATTTCGGCCCGATCCGTCCAGTGGTTTGGGCTGTGCGTTGATAGATCACTATGTCAGTCAGTCACCTTTGTTTTATATATATATAGATAGCACCAGATTCTTTAATGCGTTATATAAAATATTTCTAACACGCCAAAGTAAGCACCTTACATGCGTTATGCGGACCTAGAAATATTTACATATCCTTCCTTCCTTCAGTCGTAGCTCATTGCTGATCGTCGTGGTGTTCCCGTCTCATATTTCTTTCACAGAGTTGCTTTCAGTTTTCTCTATCTTTAGCACGGGCAAGAGCGTCAGTGATGCGGTGCTGAGATACTTAGATATGATATGGTTGGTCCGTCTAGTAGGGCTGCGACCTTTTACCTCTTTTGCCTTCGAGCTTCCCCGTAACAATAAGTTTCTTCAGGTTATCAGAGGGTTCTTGGGTCATGTGGCCAAAGAATTGCAACATTTGTTTGAGGCAGACGCGCGTATATACATATACAAACATACATGAATCGTGTCACGGAGGTCGAAAAGTATTTAGGGATTCAAATATGTTGTCAAAATCTTAATTATTAGTAGTTAGTGCTCCCACATAAAACTGCGAATTCGCATCGCATCTCAAATATCTGCGAGCTCGCACGAATGCACCGCAAGAACTTCCGATCGAATTCGAATGCGATATTACCTATTTCTGTCACTTGTATTCCATCTATCCATCGTTTTACACTGGTCTTACAAGCAAACCTTTAGATTATTAACCTATGTCAACTTTTTTTTTATACAAAACCAAAGAAATTGTCACAAATACTTTTAAAGTATGTGGCACTCACACAGGTGAATGTTGGGGAGAATATCAATTTTGACCTACGATGACGACCTAAGGTCGTCCTCCTGTAAGGTCGTCCTGAATTTGGACATTAAATTAAGTGTTAATCTGCGCAACTATATAATTTAATTAAATGCAACGCAAAAATACACAATAGTAGCGCTTACTTCTGTCATAGATATATCGGGGACAAAATATTTGCAAGCGTAAATCAGGACATCCAGAAAGCCTTGTATGTCAAGTCCGTGAAGGTGATACTCAACTTTCCATTCCAATAAATGCAATTCCGGGCACATCTACTGGCCCACCTATAATTTTAAATTTTGAAGGCCTAGTTAACAATTAATTTTATATTAAGCAAAAAGTTATTACATACGCTTTTTTTTTTGAGTGCGTATGCTGTTGGTCGCAGGTGACCTTTACAGCGTCACCGGGTTTGGTGACGGTGAGATCCTAAGGGGACCTAAAGCCGAGAATTAGCGAGTGCCTCTAGAGGTATTACAAATGGATGGCATCTCACCACGGGGCGAGTCTCCTCTCCGTCTGGAGCTTCTAGACCACTCGAACCTGAGGGGATCGGCTCAACTAGAAGGCGTCTCTGAGACTCGGACCTCGACTCTAACCGAGGAAGCCTACTAACAGTCATATTAATAAACCAAGTTACTTTTTTGCTAAGTAACCAAGTGATTACTTGACACTAGAATCACATGAGTAAAGAAACGTCTAGATTTCTACAATAAAACTAATAGTTACTTAGCAACGAAAATGGTGACTAATACTTGGTTATAAGAAGTAACAGTTCTTACTTGATGAATTTCGTAAATATCAAGTCATCAAGTCATTACTTAACCGATTGTTAGAATCTCTTAGCTACCTAGGTGACGTTAGGTTGTGGCTAGAAAGTGTGTGAATCTACCACAACGAGGGGTGATCGATCATTTACTTAGTAGATCTCTTTAAATTTTTAAACATCGGAGTCTAGGTAATAGGTAGAACTTTACTTCTTCTTTTCGTATATTTCTTGTCTCATTAATCGACAAAATCGCAAATTATATTTACAACGCGAAGCTTTACATATTACGTACTAGGTTATACCCGTACTACGTATTAGATTTTGAACTGGTTGCATTCAATTCAAATTGATCTTCTGTATCTCTAGCTTATCTTTCGATGTTGAGAAAGACTGAAAAGCTTTCTGAATATCAAAAAAAACTTATTCAAACCTTATATTTTTGATCGACAAAGTGGAGTGACCTTTGAAAATTTATATAGCAAGGTTAATTTACAATCTCAATACAGGTAAAGCTGCGATGGTTTTTTCATACAAGACGAAACAAACTGTCATACCCAATGTGACATTAATTGTAAGTGTTAAGATTCTAGTTACGAGGATACTTGATAGTATATAAAAGTATAGGGGTCATCCCTTATTCCGCGGAGGTCTGACTCTGGAACCAACAAAAAAAGCATCAAACGGCAGTGTTATTTCACTAAAGGCATCTGTAAGTTTAGGTTAGTTCCATAGACAAGTGTTCAAATACATATGAAAATCCTTTGCTGCCTTTATTTTTTTTTACTATACGGAACGTGAACATAAGGTTTTAGGACCTATACTAATAATAGAATGAAATCTGTTGCACATTTATTTATATCGCAGGTAATCACTTGTGTAATAAATAACTAAATTAATATTAACTGACAAACAAACAATGTATCCCTTCTAACAACAAGGAACAGAAAGCGGCGCAAGTTTAGCAGCAGTTACGGAAACTATCGGGTCAGTTTGCACTAGACTCAAATTTGCCGGTGGATGTTTATTTGAAATTATAATAATTACCTTTCAATTAAAGCTCCCAGCAAATGATTCTTCCCCGCCTGATGTTTTATGAATTATAAAATGAACAAAACAATTTAACGTTTATTTTAGTGGTATTTATGTAAGCAAGTAATTAAGATTCCAAGGCTCCAAGGGGTAGGAAGCATACTTCCACCGCATCAGATGGAGTGAGGAATTTCCTGTGCCTTATAAAATATTCAAACGTTTCATTTTGAATGAAAAAATCGTTGTCCCTATCTCTCTTATTATCAATAGTAATAGAGTCTGTGCTGAAAGAGAATGGGATTTAGATTGGAGGGCGATGTAGTGCTTTTCTACCGTATTTGTAAGGTTTACGCCTTTTAGATATCACAACAACAAACAAATCCGTATCAATATAAAACGTTGACGTTTTACACATTGCTGAGTTTGATTGCCAAATAAAATTGTTTTTCGCCACGCCCATTCTGTAGTGTATAACTTTAAGTACTCTATACTTAGTGTGGAAGAGTGGCTTAAAAAGCTTAGTCTCCTAACTTTCCTTGGAGATAGTTAAGTCTTGCGAAGGACGAGAAGTTTTGAAAACTATTCTAAAGCGCCGGGCTGATTACCTATCATTATGTACCCAAGACAAACTTATCTTCTTTTACTTGTTTATAAGTATGTTCATTGCCATTGTAAATAGTGATGCTGGAATAATTCTTAATTCAGAAGAATAATGCAATTTTAACACATGAACTCGCTTCTTTTTATTTTGTTGTCTAACTTTTAAATGTTAACGTTTACAACATAGTCATTATATATATATATATATATATCATATATATATTTAGCCAGGTAGGCAAATGACTCTTCCCCACCTGATGTTAAGTTCCTCTCAAAGATAGTGTAACACGTAAGACGGCAGATGATGTAAGATGTCAGTGAGCCTGTAGCGACTACAGCAAAATATAGTGTTTCACCATGTGTTATGCTAGATTAACATTTTTTTACAATATGTCATAGCAATTAGTGACCTTTTGGCTTAAGACGTTATATTCAATACTAGCTGCTGCCCGCGACTTCGTCCGCAATAACTTTAGTTTTTTGATAATCCCTCAGGTACCTTAGGCACTCTTCCGGGATTAAAAGTATGCTATAATAATAACAAATATTAAATATTTCCAACACTCACACCAATTAGCCTAGCCCCAAATTAAGCTCTGTAGGCTTGTGTTATGGGATACAAGGGTAACGGATAGAATACATATATAAGTATATTTATATAGAAATAAATATTAAACATCCATGACTGGAGTACAAATGCTCGTGTTCATCACACAAACATCTGCCTCCACCGGGATTCAAACCCGTACAAACTACTCGGCCACGGAGGTCGTCAAAGAATCAATCAAATATTACGTGAAGGCTGGTTTCTGCGTATTTGCGTGCGCTCTTGATTGCTTTGGTGTGTTCCATCATTCGGCACGATATTGTCTGCTTTGTTTGGCCAATGTACCAACTATAGCTACAATAAATCTTTGAGACACCAGGTTTTGCTTTTCCAAGGGGAAGTTGTTTTTAGGAGACCGTAGGTACTGCAAAACCTTTTGTAAAGGAGTGAAGACAGTGTTAAGTGGGTACTTATTGTATATGTTTGCTAATCTTTTATGACATATGGCAAAAATACGGGTTGGCTATCTACAGTGTCTACTCTGTGTCTGGGTGGAAACCGTTTCTTGTATCCATATGTATGTAAGAGTCGCTTTACATGCTCGAACTCTTCTTGTAGGTGTTCCTCATCATACGGGTCATATGAACGGTTTATCTGGGTTTTCACTACAAAGTTAAAATGTTTAGGGCGGTGATGTAAATTGAAACAGGTAGCTGGGGCCCATGCTTTTCTACAACTTAGTTTGTTCTCGTGAGTACTCAAAGCCTGACACGCTTAATTGTCATACAATGCGAAGCTCACGCGTCGTCTTATTAAATATATACTAGCAAACCAGTGAACCAAATGTTCACCAAAAAAAAATGTATTTAATTAATTGAGAACTTCGGAGATTTTGTGTGGTTTCGTTAGAAATAGAAATCACGTGATTTCTCGAAAACCGGAAGTGCTACGTTACTCACATCCGGTTTGTAGTCTTATCAGACTATTCTCAACTTATAACTTAAACATTCTCTTTATCTATCTCTTACGGTTTGGCCGCTGAAACAGCACCACGGACGGACGGACGGACTTGTCTAATAGATAAGAGATATGTTAACCACCTTGTTCTCGGGAAAATCAAAAATAAATAAGTGGATAAATGATTTAATTTTACCTGATATTAGCTGAAAACGAATTTAGACGTGAATTCACCCAGGTAAGCAGAATAAAATTAACACCCACCGTCCTCACTTTACCGAATTTACTTCTTAACGCCTCGTTTGAAAAACCCTTATGTTTGGGAAGGGTGGGAACACGTGTGCTTTAGTAAGGTACGTAAAATTCTATATTAACTGCAAATCGTTATGTTTCTTGCTGTACTTGTGTACTATAGAACTTGAATATAGAACTATATACGTGTATCAAACATTAAGTAAACTTATGGTTGCCTCCCACTAAAGTCGAAAAGTTACTAAAAAATAATTAATCATTTAATTAAATTTGATCTCTAGCCTAACTCAAAAAAGTACGGATTTGGCTTTAAGGTACGTAAAATTCTATATTAACTCCAAATCGTTATGTTTCTTGCTATACTTGTGTACTATAGAACTTGAATATAGAACTATATACGTCTATCAAACATTAAGAAAACTTATGGTTACCTCCCACTAAAGTCGATTACATTAAACATACAATGTAGTGTAAGGTTGCTCGAAAATAATTAATCATTTAATTAAATTAGATCTCTAACTAAGGTTACTCAAAAAAGTACTTATTTCCGTTTGTTTCCGTTAGAGTAATTTTGACGTTGAGGAAAAAAGTGGGGAGGGTAGGTATCGTGTAACATTAAATGTAATAATATGTATGTATTGTAGAGAAGAATAAAGGAGTTCTTATGTTAACGACTGTTTTTACAATAATTATCTACTCATTTTTTTATACTTTCAGGACTTGACTGCTAATAAAATTACTGCTTTTTGAACCATAAGGTTAACTCTCATTTACGTGAAGTCATCTTCTAGCTAATCATTCACGATTAGTGTACAGAAAGAGATAAAATTAATTAAAAGATTAGATAAAAAAAAAATTACTATGTTTCGTCCAATATATTGAAAGTCAACAACCTTTCCAATTTTATTGTATTCGTCTTATGCCACGTATCCTAACGCGAGTTTAAGATTTTTTACCCATACAAAAAAAGTGTACAACGCCGCTAAAGAAGTTTTCACTTCAAAAACTAAAGTGGAACCATATCTTTTAATTTCCCACTATTCTTATTGTTGAGCCTTCACTGTTCGTTCAACTGTGTGCCCGTCCGCTCCTCAGTCTGAGGCTACGTATCCCATAAATCGTAATATGCTCATAGTTGATTTTTTTCATCATGTACCTTTATTTCTAATACCATTTTAACAACAAATAAATTGAATAACTAAAGTTCCGGCGGATGATGACCACAGTAAAGGTACTGGTGGTAGTAAATCTTCAGTTGTTTTAACAACAAACAGAAAAATCTCAGTGAAATTATTTTCACTTCAGAAGGACCCAACTATTCTAATTTCAAATCTTCAAATAATTCACGGCAAAGCCGAGCTGCATTTTTATGTGAGAAAGAATCTAGAAAAACGCCTCCAAGTGGTTCAAGAATTCGATTTAGCCGCTGCAGCGTTGATGTATGCCCTCTTTATGAGCAAATTAAAATGGCGACGTGACTTATGGCGTCATAACGTCGCCACTCCCGCCCACTTCGCGAGATCGTGATTTCTAGAAC
Organism: Chilo suppressalis; assembly: GCA_902850365.2. Taxonomy (NCBI): domain Eukaryota; kingdom Metazoa; phylum Arthropoda; class Insecta; order Lepidoptera; family Crambidae; genus Chilo; species Chilo suppressalis. The sequence goes on along the minus strand of OU963901.1, from coordinate 23,964,863 downwards.
AGCAATTTGGCAGCTTGTCGGCTGCATGCATACGTAGTCATAACCTTATGAGATCAAAAATAATTTTAAGTACTTCAACAGTATTCTTGACTTTTATAATTTACTATTGGCACGTCCTCGCTTTGCTTCGGTTTAGACTATAGTTTTTCTTACATATAGCCTATGACACTCACAAATAACGTGGCTTTCTATTGATAAAAGAATTTTCAAACTTTTTTCAGTAGATCCGGAGATTATACTCACAAACTTTACCTCTTTATATAATTAGTATAGACTAATAAATTTCTACTTTGTTATAGGTCATAAAAATAACCTGTTTAGATTTAGAATATTGGTTTTGATATGTTTAGATTCGTGCCTTCAATCCTTATCTAATTCTTTTGTGTAGTTGGCAAAGCAAGGTAAATAATCAAAAAAATAATTGATAATATTATTTGTAGTACCGAAATAATATATTTAATCATTCAACTTTACCACACAGAATAATTTTGATGTCGTTTAACACGTTATTATATTTTACTTATTAGTGAGGGTCCGATAAACTAATAACTTATTCATCTATTGTAATCTTTGACATGTGCCAAGGATAGTCTAGATTAAAGGTGTAATTAATAGTATTGTAATATCAAGTCCTCGAATCGACTGATCAATAACATAATTATTTCATTATGTTGATGCAATAATTGTAATGTAGTGTCATTAAGCTTTTTAGACACTGAGTGGTATTTTAAGGGGTGTAAACAGATGGATCAATTGGCATTAATTGGGCAGTAAATTCCATTGTATATCAAATAATGTTTAAAACCTCTGCTCAGGTTAACCTAAACAATTGAAAAATTACATATTCACTTTATACATTATAGAATAGCTTTAGGTCGGCTTTGCCGTTTAACAAATAATATTACCGGATCGAATGGTTGAATTTGCTTAAAGACCAATTTTTAATGAATATGAGGCACCATAAATTCAAGAATTGGTAGCAAAGTATGCTACGAGTTTAGTCATTTTGTTTCCTAGTAAGCCTGAGTTCCGTCTGGGCATATAAGTGGTTGCAATAAAGGTTGCTAGAAATTGTTTTGTACAGACTTGGCCGAATGCCAATTGCAACTGAAGCCTTCTGGATAAGCCTGAGCGCACACGTACGCTTTTCTGATTCGGTTTCCTGATACGGAATTCAGATTCGGAGCCCCGAATGCACGTCCCTACTTACAAAATGCTCATCAACGCGCATTTCGGTACGTTTTCCAAACTCTGCTCTGCTCGTTCGGGTCGTTCAGAACGGAATAAAACCTAATGATGTCATCCCGAACGCATAGCTTACATAATTTTTTGTTGTTTGTTTAATTAGTTTGGTTATTTGCAGCGCCAATAAAAGAGCGATTGTTATCAATTGGTCGTCGTCCATGTTGTAGATGCTTTCCAAAGAGCGTCACTTTACGATCTGGCAGTATAAATTCCTAATGAAAATACCGTAACGGAATTCCGGATCAGGAAACCGTACGTGTGCGCCCAGTCTAAACATGGGTAACGTTTGCAACGGATCGAGTCATAATCGAGTAGCAACTCTAATTTCCTAATTTACTGAATCAAAGTGAGCGTGGACTCACACATTGCGACGAAAAGAAATAATAATTTTGGATTCGCAAAATTTCCAGTGTCGCCTTACTAGCCTTCCTATCTTCTGTCCATAGTTCAGCAAATCTCATAAGTAACATTTTAAGGGCATCCCCTACAAACTTTGAGATTGCTGGCTTGGAAGAAGCTAGAAACGCTTTCTTAATTGCTAGGCTCCAATTATGATTTTGTCCCATTCGGTGTCGAGACCCTTGGTCCGTAGGGTCCTAACGCGGTAAGGCTTTTTAAAGTAATAGCAAAAAGGTTAGTCGACATCGCAGGACTGGAGAGCTGGCAGTTAAAAAAACAAAGATATTAGTCTAGCTATTCAAAGGGGGAATGCCCTTTTTAATAATGTATTTTAGTTATTATATATATACATAAAGGTTTTCAGATATAAATATGTTATTATTTGATCTTTATTTAAATGTACATACATGTATAAATTAAATATAATTATAGGAATACGTAGGTACCAAAATGTCCATGAAAAATCCATCTCATTTAAGTATTTTTTTATTCTGGCAAAGATTGGGGAATAGCTTCCAAATGGACATAATTCTGAAGGATAAATCGATCAGTATTGAGCTATACAGTGATAATGTAATAATGTACAAAACATAGATTCACAAAGCTCAGCGAGGCACGTATTAATTAAATTCTAATTAGCCCACTTAGACGACTTCCCTTCAGTGATGCGCAAGGGAATTGCATCGTTGATGCACAGGGTTCGTGGTAGCGCCAACAGTATTCTCGATGTTATCGGAAAAAAACCGGAGTGTACCTTTCTGAGGGCCTGGGTACATACACACGTTCATATGACCGGTGCCTCAGAAGGTATATATATATATGAAACTAGCAAACCCGGCGAACTCCGTTTCGCCACCAGATGGCTTCGTTTTATGTAACATTTCGTTTGGTGATTAAAAAAATTTTTTATTTTTTAATTTTTCCTGAATTTTCTTTGCTATAAACCTCACGGAGCCCGAGAACTTTCCAACGAATGCAAAACCGTGGAAATCGGTTAGTGCGTTCTGGAGTTATAGCGTCAGGGAGGAAAACCCGACTTATTTTTATATAGTAGATAACCTTGTTTTTAAAATGTACTAACATAGTTTTAAAGGTTTGATTGTTACTAACATTTCTATGGATCTAGTATCTGAAATAAAACATTATTATTATTACTATAGTACGGATGTTACTCCATGATCATGGCGCTTGCAACAATTCCGAAATTTCGGAAACTCGCTACAACCAAGGTACATGGTAACAATCCCGTAAATAACTTATATTACCATATACTCACTTACCGAATTACTCGATAGTGTTACTCTTAAGCGAGTAGAAATCAAAGTGTGGACCGCAAAACCCGCGACTCGACACGATGATTTTTACTCGCTTTAGAGTAAAACTATTAAGTAATACCGTATGTGAGTAAGGACCATAAGAGAATTGGGCTTACTAAATAAATATAACATAGCACAGCGCAGCGCAGTAAAGCTTAATGTGGATTGGTTAACCCTACGCCCCACCTTTGTCAAAATTTCTGTCGCGGTAGGCCTTAAACAACCTGTATAAACAAATTATGATGTCCCAAACGTATTGCGGCTTACACTTTATAGGAGCTCGGTCGCTGACTGGGCGTTATTAAACCTATATTATTTTGACGTATCAGCCTTTGCAGAGTTATTTAGAACACCATTTTTATGACTGTTTAGAATACCTCTGGGGGCTAATAAAACAGTGACTGTACAGACAGTAGTAAATTTAAGTATGATAATAACGATTGAAGCTTATTTTTAACGTATATATAAAATAGCACAGCGCAGCGCAGTAAAGCTAAATGTGGATTGATTAACCCTACGCCCCACCTTTGTCAAAATTCCTGTTGCGGACGCCTTAAACAACCTGTATAAACAAATTATGATGTCCCAAACGTATTCCGGCTTACACTTTATAGGAGCTCGGTCGCTGACTGGGCGTTATTAAACCTATATTATTTTGACGTATCAACCTTTGCAGAGTTATTTAGAGCACCATTTTTATGATTGTTTAGAATACCTCTGGGGGCTAATAAAACAATGACTGTACAGACAGTAGTAAATTTAAGTATGATAATAACGATCGCAGTTTACTTTTAACGTATATCTCCTAAGACACGAGGACCACGAGCAGAGTGCTCATGAGTGCTCGACTAGGAAGAAGAATCTTCAAAGGCAAAAAATGTATGTTTTGCTAACCAGTGCAATGTATGTAGTTTTATCAAAGTTCATATAGCGTTGACTTTTAAAAACTTATTTGGATTATAAGGAAATGAAAGAACCAAAAACAAAAATGAATTAAACCTAAAGAAAATTTTACTAGAAAAAAATCCACGCGGAACAGGCAGCAGAGGGGACTCGAAGCCGCGCCTTACATTTTAAAAACGTTTCTTTAAAATGAAAATTCTACTGTCTATATCAATTGTGTAAAGATTTTCTGAGTGAGGGGCAGGTATTTATTACTTGTTGGGTAATTTATGACTCCGTAGATCGTACAGATTTCTACTTTCGTTGAAAAAAGACATGAACGAAAGTAGTCAACTGTGCATTAGTCAAATTTTAAAGTTAATTTGTTTTATTAATAGTAAAATTTAGTCCCACAACCGCAATTGGAATGGTATGTGATATTTACTATAGTTAAATTTTAAAAGTATTTAACTATTGGGTATAATGCTGTATTTAAGATAGAACCCATTTCTATATAGTCACACAGGTTATACTTGTGCAAGTATAATAAAACCACGTAACCCTAAAACATCAGGAGTCATAATTAGTACCTAGTATCTCGTATCGACGCCGCGGCTCGTAATCGTAACCTGTGTTTAATTAAATACGTAGCGTTTTTAACGCGCCGTAAACGCGTTCAGTGAGAGTAAATCACCCCATCAAAGTTTCATCTCGGCCAAATGAAATATTAGCGTAAACTGAACGTAATCGCGGAAGTAACGAGCGGGGCGCGCCTTAACAACCCCCAGTCTTGAAACAGATAACTTTCCGCGAGACGAGGGCGAAATTTTGAGACTCGAAAATATTGCACCGTACGTCTCACTTACGTAGAATCTCTTCTGCTTCTTTTTTAAGGTTACGTACCCAGAAAGGAAAAAATGGAACACTTATAGGATCTCTTTGTTGTCCGTCCGTCCGTCTGTCAAGACCCTTTTTCTCAGGTATCAAGCTTACAATTTTTGAAGTAGATATCATATTGACAACAGATTTTTTTAAGTAGATATCATATTGACAACAGAATTTTTGAAGTAGATATCATATTGAGACTCTACTTTTCAAGCAAGGACATATAAAGAGGAGTGTTAATGTAATTTTTGGTATCAAATCCAAAGAGGCGAATCATGTGAATGTGAACTAACATTAAGATTTTTATTTGGTAATCAAACCCAGCAATCTGTAAAACGTTGAAGTTTTGTATTGATACGGATTTCTTTGTTGTTGTGATTTCTTGCGGTTTCTAAGTCTAAAACGTAATCATGTCTAAAACGGGTAAAACCTTACAAATACAGTAGAAAAGCACTACAGCACCCTCCAATCTAAATCTCATTCTCTTTCCGCACAGACTCTACTCTATTTTAAGATACCTAGTTTTCAGTTATTAATTTTAGGGGTACACTGCGGTGACTATGTTGCAATTCCAACCTCAAAAAATTTACATAGTTTGAAGCAATAAAATCTATCTCTATTATGTTATGCGCCACACTAAGTTTCACAACAAATCTGTGGTTTGTATGAGAATCTTATAATCAGAACTCAAAAGGAACAAGAACAAACACGACCTCAACACGTAGTTGTTAGTCTCTAAAGGCTCGTTAGTGCAATTTGAAATCGGCTCAAAACCCACTTCGCTGAAACGGGAGCGGATGATATTGGGAACAAATCCTAAGTTGATAAGATTCAGTGTGCGCAGGGAAAAACCTTTGCGGTTTCCCCAAATCGTGTTCGTTGATGGATTTAGTTCGTGATATCGTAGAAATTACGTAATCATTGTGCAAAAGTAGACGAACCAATAATAATAGCGTTATTTCGATGAGCTTCTGTCGTTTGTCCTGTGTTTTGTTTAACCTGTATTATTAAGAAGTAATATTACTATAATAAAGAGTACCTATTATACAATTATTTTATTCCAGTCTCCCCAAGCATGAGCACCACAATTTACATTATATCACGGTTTTTATCGCGTCTAACTTTCAAATTCCATAGTAATTTGACAATAGGCTAGTTGACTCATGTGAAATTGCACTATACAAATGTTTATTTCTTATACTGTTTGGTATGAGGAACCTAAATACATCGATTTTGCTTCATAAAATTAGGAGACGGCTGTAGTAATTTAATTTGAAAAATGGTTTTTAAGTCTATGCTTTTTAAAGACTCAAAACGCTGGCCACCATGATTGTGATGTCAACAAATTAGTAAATATGTTAGTAAACAACTAAACGTCATTGTCGTGTTACTGTGGTGTCTTTCGTCGGACTAAAATATATCTAAAAACTCTTACATCTTGAAGAAAAGTTTCAGTTTATTGGTTTTGTTGACTAAATTAATGCAGTACGCCGGATTTGTGAAAGTAGAAATAACAAAACTCTTTGACTTAGTAGGTACATTCATAACCTTAAAAAAATTATTTTTAAACTTTAAATATTATTCAATGAGTACTCACATTAAAGTGATCTTTGCTAAAAGAAATGACTTCCAGACGGTAAAATTACAGGATTTAGCAAATTTTAAACACGACTGTGTTCATGTGTAGGTATGCGTATTTCTCTAGATAACTTAAACCACAACTTTTTTAGAGTTTTTAACGATGTGTTTCTATATTCTCATATAATATAATCATGATAATTACTATATTTATCATGAAATCCATTAGAAATCATGGAGGTTAGATAGATTCAAGTTATTTCTTACGTGCTTCCGAATGTTTGTTTATTTTGTTGACGTCATAGCATAGATAAAATCTATAGAATAAAATGGCCGACAGCGTTTTTGTATGTCAGTGAAAAATCAATTCAAAATTAAAGTTTTATAGCTCTCTAGGTCCAAAAAAACTACAATACATTTTTTTCGGTCTAATAGAACAATTATTAGCCATTTAAAACATATTTAAAAAAAGTGTCAAGTAGCCTATTGAGCGTGCTAAAAACGCATTATATATCATATTGTGGTGCTCATGTTAGGGGGGGCAGGACTAAATAACTTAATAAATAAACTATTCTCAGCAAAATACAAATAAACCACTTCAGTTAGTATCGAGCTGTATTTAGCATTCCGTCTTAGATTCATATTTCGGGCAATATTCATGAGCCGTTTAAATTATCTAGGTACAGTCTAGAGAGCACTACCACTAGAGCGCTTTACTTAGTTCTGTTTTAATGTTATTTCCAAAGCTGTAGGCGTGTGGGGAGGGTAAGTCGCATTTTGATTGGATTCGTCGGTGTGCGGTCACGGTCGATTGAGAAATTTGGTGAAACAATGATATGTGTTTCCATTGATCGACGTCTGAAGGCATAGCTCACGCGTGAGCTTAGTAAAACTACCTTGGCTTGACGGGGTTGCTTGCTGTTACTGGTTGGGGTCCCTATTTCCATTCATTCAGGCAGAGGTGGCGGCTCAGAGCGCTACTAAGCAGAGCTACGGGTGCTTCAGAAAAAGGCGACTGTGCCCAGAGAAAATGATTTGTGAGAATAGCGATTTACATAATACATCTACATATCGAAACATAGTAAGAGCACAATACATACAAGAGCAGTACTCCGACTTCATACTAGCGCCCGAATCGACGCACGCACATAGACAAACGTCTTTTACACGGCCGCTAACCAATCTTGACAAGACAAATCTACGCAACGGCGCGCGACGTGGCAGCGCGCCGCCGAGACTGGTCGTTGGCCGAGTAAAGTTCGCTGCGCCGCGCCGGCCGCGCCGTCTGCCTACGTTTCGATTCCGTAACGTGGCAATAGTAACTATACACATACAATAAAAATCTATACAAATCTTTTTAACATTGTGTATGTACCAACCCTAGCGCTCCACTCAGTCGTAGGTATCTATTTCAAGAAAACGGCTGAGTTACGCCACTGCTCTTGTATGTATTGTGGTAAGAGTTAGGGAAAGCAATGGACGAGCTTATCAAAACGTGTCCAAAAAAAAAAATCTCGATTTAACTAACTTCGCTATACTGTTGTTGTGTATTAGCAGTACAGCACTCAAAATATGAAAGATAAAGATGTAGTATTTTACTGCGCATTATATACATTATTCTAATAAGAGTTAAATGCTAAAAAACATGTCAGCACATTATCGACTAGAGGTTTTATTATGTTTACTTTAATTCCTTAATACGAATTATGTTTATTAAGGCATGGTGATAACGGTTTACACTATTACTATTTTTGCTATTACTCCAATTTTATTTTTATAGATCGGTCCGGCAAATGACTCCACTGCACCTGATGTTAAGTGACGGCGAAGTCGAGACGCGAACATAGCTGATACAGCAGTTCAACCTGCCACACCTCTTCTTCAATATAAATAAATCCCCATTTAACATTGTTGATTAATTTCATTTCATAAACCCTCTTCGTAAAATTTGGAACAACGTTTTGAATGACAAAAACCATTTATACTCAACGTCCCTTAGCTGGAAATTTCCTTATTCACATTTTTTTACTGCTGCTGCGCTACTAAATGATAGGTATGGTATATGTATTGTCTAAATTGACATCACCAATGAAATCACGTTCCGGGCTGTCAGTATTAAAACCCTTTGATGTGAACCAATAACCGCAGCGATGTTAACGGAATTTTACACAGGCCATGTCACCACGTATGAGATTTGGGTCCGGATGAACGGTTAACTGTGTAACCTGCAGATTTGATTAATCAGCGACGTGGGTACGTTGATGTTAACAAAAGAGAAACAGGAGGCTTAAGGAATTACACTCTAATGGAGTAATTAATCAACCTTACGGAAGATTAGACTCTAATATATAATATCCATTTTTTAGAGATTTTATTTATTTTTTAAGTAAAAAAGTTGGCAAACAAGCTTATGACCCGCCTGATGGTAAGTGTGAAAAACACAGTAAAATAGCACTACCTACCTTTTGGTGGTGTTAGTTTCCGTCAGTGAGTAAGGTTCCAGGTATCCACGAAGTAGGGGCTTGGGTCAGCGTAGGCTACTTTGCGAGTAATATTTTTGGTATTGCAAGAGTCTATAGACTATGTTGCCTGGTTACCATCAAGCGAGTCATATGCTTTCCTCCCTTTTAACAGAAAAAGTAGCCACCATGGCCTAGATATTCGCAATACCAGAGTATCGCTCTTGCATTGTCTATCCTAACCCTATCCTCCACCCCGTAGATATCTACAACCTCAATCATCAATAGAAAATATACAATAAGTACAAAGAATGAAAACAGCCGTGAATCTTAATAATTTTTAATTTAAGATTTCGTGAACTTTTAAATATATTGAGACCTAGCGGCCCGCCCTCGCGTCGTTTCGGTGTAGAGCTGAAGTGTAGACTGCAGTTTTTGTTCTCAGGCTTGTATTATACACAATGACATTTATCTATAATTCTTCTTATACCTGCATGCAAAGTCTCAGCCCGATCGATTTAAAATTAACAAAGTTTCATACAAACTTTCATTCCCTATTTTATCCCCTTGGGGGTAGAATTGATCAAAATCCTCCGTCCAGTGGTTTGGGCTGTGCGTTGATAGATCACTATGTCAGTCAGTCACCTTTGAGTTTTATATATATAGATTTACGTTTTTTTTAAGATTTGTAGCGTTAATGTAATTTCCTGTACTTCTTCCTTGTCTATAAGATATAGAGCTTCCCCCCCGTCCACCTTACAGAAGATCATTGTGAAATAACAGTTTATTTGAGTGGTGTTTTGTCTGTCACAACGCGAGTGATACTGTTTGGTATTGCTCAGGGTGCTGTTGTTGGGTTTATCGTGATTAAGTAGTGCATTAAGTAGGTTCGTAGATAATCAGAAAGCGCTGCTGAGCTGAGTATGTGGCAGCACCAAAAGCATCCTAACAGTACTGGTCGATCGGTGGGATTTTCGCTGTTGGAACGATGGTTGAATCTGAATGCATAGAACATGTAGGAAGTGGCCTGTATTTCAGCAGGGGATGATTATAACATTTTATTATTTAAAAATCATATTCTACTATAGTTCACTTACATAGTTTTAAGGCACATTGTTACTAACATCCTATGAAATGTTCGAAATTGTCTTAGAAGAAATTGTATTTTAATTTATCATTATTGCAAACTTCCATAGGCTATGACGGGCGCTTACCATCAGGTGGGCCATATGACTGTCACCCTTTTGACATAACAAACCCCAAAGGTTACAGTGGTCACAGCGGCACGTTTTTGCACATCGTAAGAATAAGATATGTTCCATTGTTCGGTACTAGATTCCACTCACTCTCAACATCAGGTGGATTGGCAGAATTTGCTGAACTCAATATGTATAAAACAAAGATCCCAAAAGATTTTATACAAATTCAAGTAATAAGAAATACTATAGTTTCGTTACCGCTTGCTTCGTATAATGTGGCTCCAGCCAAAACTGTAACGGCAAGCTTGGCAACCTCACATAAGAAATATTGTCGTTCCTTAAAAGACATAGGTACAATATATTTATTGCCAACAAATAAATAGTGATCTTGACTGGAAACTATTATAAATAAAGATAAGATAGGTACATCAGTGAAAGACCCAATACAATAGACGTGATTTTATGAAAATTTTGGCGTAATCTAGAGTCTAGTATTGAACCATTGTTCTGTTAATCTGACTCGCACTCGGTTTTTATTTTGATTACTGATAATTTTCAGATTCTTACTTATAATCATTATACGATCTCAAGTCGGTTATCAATATACTCAATTTATTTATTCTTTCCAACTCTACTCAAGTAATAGATACTAAGCACAACATCTAGCGTATAGACACATTATTTGCATATGGAGCCCTAATTTAATGCAGGATTTTGTTGAAACTCGGAATTTCTAGCTAAATGAACACTTTACGCGAACCCAGTACACACTTCAATACTTCTCGACGTATTTTTGACACAGTATAATAAATTGAAAGCCTCCAAGTATTTTCGACTGTTCATTTGTGAAATTTTGGTATAAGAATGTCGGTAGTCTGTGGCAAACGATAAGATAGTATGTAAAGGTACATAATCGTTTCATATCGTGTCTTCCTCTCGATTAAGCGAACAAATGAGGTGAACTGTGAGTATTGTGTGTGAGAGAGACAACGATAGAGGTGAAGAATGGCTCGATATAAATGGCAATTTGAATGTGCGTTAGACTTGTGCTGAAGAATTGCGTCGCATGCAAGATGACACGGACGCAATTCAATTCTGGGTTTCAATACTACCTTATAGTGTGTACCAAACGTTTTGAGAGCGAATGGTAACAAATATAATTTCCGTAATTTATGTAATTTACGGGATGAATATCATATACTTTATTTTTAGTGAGTGTTTGATATTTCGGTAATGCAGTGCCGAAATATTGGAGACTCGTTAAATATAAGATACATGCATAGCAATCCTGTAAATAACATAAATTACTATAATGTTAGTGACCATTAAAGTTTAAAACAATATACCTATAACGAAACCTCTAAATCACATTTTGCTTGCTTGACTGCTAAAAGTTATTATCGATTCAAAAAAATTTGATCATTCAATCAATGTATTAATTTTGATATATGATACTCTATGATCAGACATACCGTCTTCATTACTTTTGCTTACAAAACAAGTGAAACGGATATACATCGAAGAAGGAATACGAAGAAGAAACCATTAGTATAATATTGGTATCTCAATTATTTCCACAAATGAGTGCATTAGTTGTAGTCATTCATGTTATAACTTACGCTAATAAAGATACTAATTCAAATTGACGACGCAAGACATTTCCCTGTCGCACATCTTATCAGTCAGTAATAATGTTCAAGAGAGATAGTATGTCATAAATCGATCTTAAATCCTTTGATTATCCTGCCAGGAGAAAGCGTGGTTATTGGAGCTGAACTCTTACATTAAAATTTTCTTCCTTTTACCCCTTTTAATTTTTGCTTTCGCGACACAAAGTTGTCATTCTCGGAAGTCTCCTTTTACCTGTTCCAAAATTTATAGAATAACAGACAGAAAAAGTTACTTTCGAAATCATGATATAATTTAAATTGATTTTAAGATTTCACTTAAACGAGACTTGAGACGAGTGACTTATTTAGGAAAAGCCTCACTTTATGCTTTCGGTTACCGATGACAAATCCATAGCAAAAGTAATTAAAAGTGTCGATTTATTAACAGTTACAGAAAAAAATATTGATGTGCTCAGTGCATTCGCCCATTCGTTCGTTCAATTTGTTTATAATAAAAATACAAAATATTTAAGGACGGTTTCAAAGCACTCTTAATAATTAGGAATATAAGGAAATCAGTGTGCAGAGACAACATTGGTTAGGCACTTCGTTCACTCAACCGAGATCCAATTTGGGACTCACGGAAAGAAAACTAGACAATGAAACAAGCTTGACCCAATTTCCTTCACTTCATTAATGATGTAATTTATTAATTTTTGAGATAAATAAATATGATGACGCTTGATCTTGGTTCAAAGTGTGATCGCGGTATATCAAGTAAAATGCATTGTACCTAATTTGCTTCACCGTTATTTGTTTCACTTAATTATTTTAAATCGCTTTTACTGGCAGAATGCCAATTGTCTGGAAAGGCTTATCTTCTTTTTAATAAGTGTTAATTAATTGACTTAATTAAGTATTGGAAATGCTCTTTTCTATCTTATCGCTTAACAGAAAAACCTGTGTATTTTGTAGTGTTTAAAATAAAATCTAACAAATGAAGAGTACATACTCTTGAAACCTATTATTGGCGATGGGCTGGCAATCTGCCATTTGATTCCGGAGAAAATTTTCTACAAAACCAACTAGCTTGACCTATAAGCGTTTGCAACACCGGAGTATGTATTTCTCGTGATTCGTGCATCGCCTGTCGAACTCGCCTAGCCTGACCACCGAAACGCGATAATTATATTAAAAGAGCCATTTATCTACATTAGCTGTTAATATTCATTGTAGTTTGACAGACATATCATATCGTGGTGGTCATGCTACAGACCCGAACTCCTACATCGAAGAGATTTAGAGTCACATAATATGGGTTCCAATTGAAAATAATGCACCAATTCAGTCACTGAGATAAACATAACACTACCACCCCACCTGATGTTAAGTGAAGGTGAAGTCCAGACACGAAGATAGCTGATACAGCAGTTCTACCTGCCACACCAGCCATCCTCACCCTGCCGGCCTGCATGTTGCTTCTTCACGACTCTTTTAAAGGATCCCAGGTTTTAAGCGGGAGGGAACACGTGAGCGGGCAGAGCATTCCATTTATTTTTTTCTTTTCTATAAATTTCTTTGTACGCGTTGGAATTGTGGCCACAGTTAGACGGTGAAAACGTAGACCAGCGCGCGTGGTCCTTTGAAGGAAAGGGGAAGGTGGAATAAGAGAGAATAACTTCTCAGAACACACGCCGTGGTACAGACAATAAAACGCGCTTAATGACGCCACGTCACGGCGTAATTGAAGAGGCTCGAGGTGTTTAGTCACCTCCCCATTGCCTATGATGTGGATCGCGTGCCACTGTAACCTATCCAGTAGTACTCGGCGGAGCCATGCCAGAGGTGCGAGCTGTATTCTACGCAGGACTGCACTTGCGTTGTATTTGTGAAAGCAGAAACAACAAAAGTCTATAACTTAGTATGTACATTTTATAACCTTAAAATTGTATTTTTGAACTTTAAGTATTATTCAATGAGTATTTACATTGAAGTGATCTTTGCCAAAAGAAATGACTTTCAGACGATAAAATTACAGGATTTAGCAAGTTTTAAATATGTGTTCATGTGTAGTTATGTTAATTTACATAATTTTTTTCCGTGATTTTTCCTATATTTTATTAGTATTCTGCTATTCAGGGCGGAGGAGAATAAAAAAATCTGATCTCATAAAAATCTGTCCAGCCGTTCTTGAGTTGTAAGTGTTTTAACTAATACTATTTTTTATGTAAATGAATAGAAAAAAAAATATTCATTTTTTTATTTTTTTATGTAAATATAAGTCAACTGGTCAATTGTACTAGTTCTTGTTAAAGTTATAGATGAACTCTAGCGCTCTCCCCTATTTTCACGTTTGGCATACGGTTCCTGAGTGAGAAAGCTAACTAACATTACCCGTTCTACCCTAATTATGTTATTTCCAGATAAATCTACTAACAGTCATAGTTTAATGCTACCTTAAATTTCAATATTAGTCATAAATACATACAATATCTAGGAAATATGTGTCGCGTTTGTGGCTCAAGTGGCGTCACGTTCCCCGAGGATTTGCTCTACTCGTAATAAACGGTATGACATTAATTCTCCTTTTAGAAACGTGTTACCGAACACAACACGCTTAGTTCGTAACTGTATATGCTTAAGAGATAATTTATAGTATTCATAATAATTACCTATGTTCCGAATCAAATTTTCATTAATTTATAATTTTTATTATTTTTAAAGCATGTAACTGCTTGATGTTTAAATCTAAAGAAAATATAACTAGAAAAAATTCCACGCGGACCAGGCAGCAGACGGGACTCGAACTTTCTAGTTATATTTTCATTAATTTACTTGTTTCGAATTGAAGCCATATTTCGATATCAAGAACTTCGTTATTTATATCGGTGACATTTTGATCCCGCTATTCAATCAGAGCATGAATTGTCTCTCTATTACACTTTTTCTCTTATTTGATAAGCATTAAGCATGCTTTTGTTACAATGAACCTATCAAAATATTTAAGAATTTAACTTGACGTTATCAGGAATTTTCTTCCAGTAGTTATCAGACCGGACTCGCTATCGTTAACTTCTGCTCTCCCTTGGCTGCTCACTCATTACTTCACACATCACATCACGTTGTCCTTCCGCGACCTTAAAATCTTACAATAGACGATGATGACTAATTTTTTTTCTTCGTTTATCAGGTAGATTATCAAAAAGTATTGGATACGTATTTTTTCTTTTTTCACATAATAGAAACATTGCAGAGATATATTGATTTGAAAAGTCGCATGACGTCACGTTTTGGTATAATTTTCACTTAAAAGTCACGAGCCCCTACTCCCAAACTTTGACGCGCTTTACTTTGTCATTTTTTGTTTGATTGCCCCAAGGAAAAATACTTGTCCATTACTTTTTGATCATCTAACTGACCGACTAAATAGAATTTCGTTTACTGTACCCCGTCATCACCCCTAATCGGCTTCTTTTTAGATATCAAAATGTTGATTTGTTCGAGATTATTTAATAACATGCATCAATTAATACAATTTACTTAATTTCTTTTCGATTATGACAGCTAAGTGCTTGTCATATTCATACACGAAGGGTTCCGTAAGATTGTAGAAGATAAATAAAGTTGGATCCAAACCTTCGAAAAATTACTTTCGTTGTTTGGATCGTTATAACACACGTACATAATTAAATATTTCAACTCTCTACCTATTATACGTTCATGAGATAGATAACCCGCTGACAGATGGAAGGACAGTCAGCGGTTTAGTGATGAGTTTCGTTGTTTTTATTTGGGTGTAAAATCCTTATTCACTGTACTATCTATAGCAGGTATTGCTACAGTAAGAAAAAACCTCAAAATAGACATCTGAGTGGATACATAGTTTAACGCTTCTGCTAAAATATGCATAAATGTTTTTAAAACTGATGGTCCTTCACCCTGTTCAGAGATTTATGGCGAATCTGGACGCTGATCAATTGCACACCAGCTGCATCGACCCTAACACTGGTTCTCACCTTTTAAGATTTAAACTTTTTTGACGGAAGAAATACGTCGTAGCATGTATATATGTGTTAACCCGTTGCACAATACAGCTCCTCATAGCTGGATGGTGCAAGTGGTTAGCACGTTCGGCTGCGTTCGTTGAAGATAAACAACTTTCGTAGTGGTCAGTTATTGAGTGACCAAATATGCCAAAAAATGTACCAGGCCATTCAGAAATTTTTGCGAAAAAAATGTTTTTGAAGTTATACTTCTTTAGGCGCGTTATGAAAAAATGATGAGAGTGAAAATTTAAGATGCGCGCGCATCACTGTCACACAAAATTTTCGCTTTAGCGACCAACTTCATGCTGTAACTTTTGTGTTTACCGCACATTAAGAAAATCTACCAACAAAATAGAATCTCTATTTAGTGGGTGCTAACGACTGCATTGTGAAGGCCTATCAAAAGTATTTATTAATCTGGAACAACGGAACCAAAGCGCGATTCAGGAGACTACAGCGCCATCTCTTGACCATTGGTGTAGTAGAACCAAAAACCACATCTTTATTTTTTGTAATAAAGTAACAGTTATAGGTATTCAATTTATAATATCAAAAGTATTTATTAATCTGGAACAACGGAACCAAAGCGCGATTCAGGAGACTACAGCGCCATCTCTTGACCATTGGTGTAGTAGAACCAAAAACCACATCTTTATTTTTTGTAATAAAGTAACAGTTATAGGTAGGTAGTTCATATTTATAATATTTATCCACATGTTTCTAGTTTGTATATTCGGAATACGTGTTTGAGTTTCATACAAGTGCAAATCACATATGTTCTAATAAATTATATTCAGTAGCGATTTTAATTGAATATTTTGATTATTTATTTATTTTTTCAAATTAAAACTGAACTTTATTGACTGTGTCCTTTTCCAGACTTTTTATTAATTTATTGTAATTAATTATTTGCATGCAATTAAAAACTAATTTTAAACGATGCCAAAGAAGGATAACTTCTCACGCGCCTACATAAGTACACGCACCCATTTTTTTCTGTATACGACACTGGCCACTTGTAATTATTTTGAAAACTTCGATTATTTAAAAGTGAAAATACCACTGTTCGATTTACAAAATTCCCTCCGCATTTTTCGAGCTAAAATAAAATTTTTCTTGTCTCATTAAAAAATGGATCGATGCAGATCCATTTTTTCATTTTCGTGCTATGATTTTTACGATTTTAAATGTGGCTTAAAACCTGATGAGTCATTTGATCGATTTCGAACTGCTTTTATGGATGAAGGACCTTCAAAAGCAATCACCTACCGCTGGTGTAGCGAGTTCAAACGCGGTCGTCTTACTTTGGGGGATGAACAAAGGAGTGGTCCTACGACGGCTGTCACCGAAGAAAGTGTGCTGGCAGTAAAAAAAAAATCGAGCAAACAGACGAATTACGAACGAAGAGATGCAGATTCAGCATGCTCTGCAAATTGGTTCAGGAAATGTTCACAAGATTTTGCACGAGCAACTTTGCGTAAAGAGGATAGTTTCCCGCAGGATGCCACACAACCTCACCGATGCTTAGAAGCAGGCCCGTGTAGATTGGTGCAGTGATATGATACAAAAATTTGATGCAGGCTCGTCACGACGCGTTTACGATATTGTGACACGTGACGAATCCTGGATTTATCAATACGATCCAGAAACAAAGCGACAGTCGACAGTTTGGCTGTTTCAAAATGAACCAACGCCTACGAAAGTGAAGCAGGGAGGAGGAGCGCAGGGAAAATTATTATAGCTAGTTTCTTCACTTTGACGGGTTACCTAATTTCAATTCCACTTAAGGCCAAAGCAGCATCAACGGCGAATGGTATAGCACAAAATGCCTGTCAGAAGTTTTTTCTGCAATAAGCAACAAGCGACCTAACACCGGGCTCCGCGGGGTCCTTCTTCGCCACGACAACGCGCCCGCGCACTCTGCGATCAAAACGAAGGTCTTCCTGGACTCCACACTACCCAGAGTCTTGGTACACCCTCCTTAAAGTCCTGATTTGGCTCCGTGTGACTTCTTTTTATTCCCTAAAATAAGCATTTAAGAAGGCCGTGGAAGAAGTGTCTGCGGAGGACTGGAAAATATGATTTGAATTGGAAACACAGACACATGAAACTTTGTATAGAGGCTGGTGGAGAGTTCTTTGAAAAGATTTAATAATAATATTTGTTCCATAGGAGTCAGTTTTTTAGTTTCTCAAAACTTTCTGTGTCCCACGTATGTAATGTATTGTACTTTAATGAGCTCCACCGTGCTTCAGAAGGCAGGTTAAGCCTTTACATCAAATAATGAATGTAGGCCATATAAAATTAAACAAATATCTACATACTTTCTGTATTCCTGTTAAATTTTGTATTATTTTTATTTTAAAAAGGTGGCAAGCAGGAATATGGCCCGCCTGATGATAAGCGGCTACCATAGCCTATAAAGACGCTTTCGATACTAATACAAATATTATTCGGCCCGATGCCTACCCTGACACATTCACGCAGGTAAAAAATATTTTTACAGACGACGGCGCCTTTAAGAGGCACACCGCAGAACGGCCCTCACACCTGGCTCCCGCAAGTCTTACGGACCCCCCAGTGGCTGACCACCGAGGACCACGCAACTCTTACGGGCGCTTTACAGCATAATATCCGCTAAAAAAGTCCTGCGAATACCTTCTACACTGCTTAATGCGAAGCCGCGGGGTCCCCGTAACCTGGTGGATTCTACCACGGTACCCAACACACCACCAAAAGGTAGTGTTATTTTACTGCAGTCTACTGTTGGGAGGTGACTTCCCCAGACGAGCGCTCCAATTCGAGCGTAATATCCTCTATGCCCTACCTCTTTGGATGACATGAATCTGATTGTATGGCATAATCATCAAGTAAATAAAGCTAATCTAACTGTATTATTCCTTTAAACTGTAGACGACCTCCGTGACCGAGTGGTTTGCACGCCGAGTTTCATGGTTTCGCCGACTCGTGAAGTACCGGGTTCGAATTCCGGTGGGGGCAGATGTTTGCGTGACGATTATTTTTACTCCAGTCGTGGATGTTAAATATGTATTTCTATATAAATATACTTATTTAAATGCAGTATATGTATTCTATCCGTTACCCTGGCTTCCCATAACACAAGCCTTACAGTGTTTACTTTGGGGCTAGGCTAATTGGTGTGAGTGTTGGATATATTTATTTTATTTATTTCTTTAAATGCACTTACATTGAATGCGCTGCTAATACCATGGTTGGGGATAGTCGTTTGTCGTCTGCTAGACCTCGAATCTGAGGACTATTTATTGCTGCTATCTCAGCCACCTGAAGCATTCTGGAACTATATATTGTTCAGAACTTAACTTACAATTTTGGCTTGGCAGAAAATATAAAGTGGGAAAAGTAAATCCACAATTATTTACACGCTCAATAATAAATCTGTTTCATTTTGTAAATTCGTTAGTTTGGTATCGAAAAAAAAACAAAAAATAATAATTTGAAACTTTTTTATTATTAACAATCGCATCCGCTTTCTACAGAATTGGTTTAGTTTTGTCAAAAAAATGTTGTTGTGTACTTAAAAATAGTGTATTTTCAGCCCGAAACATTGGTTTTACAAAACAGAAATATGTCTTGCGTACCTACCAAACTGGTCTGTACTAAAAATGTAGCATAATATAGTACACTCATAAGGAGCTTTATAAATTTATGATATCACTTTATTTTATTCCACCCTATGTACAAGGTATATGAATTTTCGTAGGTATGTAAATTAGGTTAACTACTTCGCCTTTTATTTCTGGTTTAAATTGTTTACGGCTTACCCACTAGGCTCTAAGCCACATTTTAAATTTGATTAAGTTTACGTTTCATAACCATAAAATTAACCAAATGGTTAATTATAAATATTATATTAATGAAAAATATCGAAAAACTTGGTCTATAAAACTTTTTCTCGAGCGGTTTATTATTGGAGACATCGGAGACCTGATTATTAATTATATATAAACATCATGTCATGCACCCAATGTCAACTCAGCTAAAATTTGAGGTTAATTTTATCTGAAGGAAGCTCAGCATTCCTGCATCTGACTACGTTCAGCGTAAATTTTATACGGCTTTCATTACAGTAGGAAATTTGCCAATGATATTCAAATAGTATGACACAAAAAAGATAGTCGGCAATCTTTGAATTCAATTTCAGTTCAAGTCCCAGCTTTAAATCTCCGTCAGAAACATCTTTCGCTTCGTCGTACTATCTCACACTGCGTGGTTCATCGGAATGAGATGCGAGACTGCGCTTTTGGTGTGAACGTGCCAAATTTTGAATAAAACACACACTATGTAGAACGATAAAATAGAGAGAATATTTTATGGTAGGACTATGCCAGGACATTGAAAACGCATTCCTGTACAAAGATGAACTGTGCTCGATGTTTAAATAGATTAACAATTTTTAATAGGGAAAGATTGAATAATTTGGTAGAGTTGAAATGAAAATAATATTCAAACTTTACTTCCAGGAAGGTTTGTTGCATTTTTTAAGAAAGCAACAGCTTGTTAGTTACAAATTTGTTACAAGTTTAGTTAAATAGAAACGCCAATTACAGGCCTCCTTTAAAAGTTTTGGTGTAACGGAGTTCACAAAACTTATTATTTTAGATTGTTTTTTTGAGTATCCCACTGGAATCTTATTTTTTTTTCGGGATAACAAGCACCCCAATGTATCAATCCAGGTCACAAACCATATGCGTACCAATTTTCAATGAATCTCGTTCAGTAGTTTTTGCGGGATTGAGTAACAAACATACAAACTTACACATTTATAAACTTATGTATTATTGTTTCTTCGATTTTCACGCACATCACTCATCAAATGATACTAGTTTTATCGGGTCAATGCACGAACTTTATTCATTTATTGATTGCTGCGAAACGTCAATAAATAAATATAGTTCGTGCATTAACCCGTTAAAACTAGTTTTATTTACGCATTATTGGTAAAAATCGTTTTTAACCTACAAAAAAGGAGATATTGGCTCACCTTATTTATTTACTTTAGATTGTTTACTATAAACAAAGTTCTATATTAACATTTACATTAAGGACACGTACAAACATACCCTAGATTCACAACATCCGAAAACAATCTTGCTACATGTTCACGAAGATTTTCATAAAACTTTTCTTACAGAACATGTTTCCAATTTTAATTCTTATTTTCATAGTACGTACGTGTTGTATCCCAAATCGAATTAAAGTTTCCTCGTTTCTTCGTGAACCTCCCCGAGGGGCAGTTGGCAGTAAACGCTAAAATGACTTACAAAAATATGAAGCCCTTTCGTTCCGAGATTCAGATCTACCGCTTGAGTAAAGAAGGCACTGAGATATAGCTTCATACTATTGCGCGTATGTGAGTTAGCACTGGCGCAAAACGTTTCTGTTAGCGGTGACAGGCTGCACACGCACACTACATGAAACTTTGCCTCTGGCCCTATTTAATTTATGTAAAGGAGATTGCTCAAATTGGCCCAAATGTACAAAAAATATTGACATATACCGTAATTCTTGGCGTAATTTATACTTTATTTTACAGTCATTAGATTTTAACGGACAGCTTTGTATAATATATTTATTTTAAAAAGGACTTTTATTATTACCGGTTTTGGAAAACATACGAATCATTTTTAATGGCTATGGGTGTAGTATCATTCAGCCAAAGACTGATCGAAGTTGTTTATATAACATCAAAACAAATCTATTTTGTAAAGCTCGATAAAATAAATCATTTTTTTGTTACACAGTGGTATTAATATCCACAAGTATATTATCATTTTTACTACATGCAATGCTCTAAGGCTAAGACAAATACAATATGGTAGGCGACATCATAAAGTCTATTGCCGTACATTTTAGCGCCAAACACCTCCATAAACACATTATAAGGTGTGATACACTAAAAATCTAAAATATGGTTATAATATAAACATAACAAAAATAATAAGCTTTCTTTAGTTAACCAGAGTTTAAAAAATCTCTCTAATCTGTGGCTCATTCACATACAGATTCTGTCACAGAGTACCATATTTTACCGGAAATGCATAGATGATGATACCTGATTTTAAAAGTTACTCTTAAGCATTAACTTTAAAAACAGGCAATCTATTAATCTACATGCTTTATATACCTGAATCTAATACACAATTTCGGTACTTGGTTTGATTTCCCTAGTTTGCTATATAACTTATTTGTTTTTTATTATTTTAATACCTATGCACCTATTTGCAAACATAACCTCAAATTTCGAATCTAAGAAACAATTTTTCATGATTATTGGCCTTTAGGCCAAACATGTATGGAAGCTGCGCAATCTCTTTTCACTTACCTGCATCGAGGAGTGCGATGGCGCAGGTAGTTAACACGTTCGGTCTACAATCGTGAAAGTCGAGTAACTATCGCAATGGCCGGTCATCGGATGGGTGAACAAAAATTCAATTTTGAAAATTAAAACGAGGGAAATTTTCGAGCTCCCCCGTAATTCGGGTGGCATGTTAAGCCGTTGGTCCCGGCTGCATCTGCAGTCGTTAGCACCCACTAATCCGGAATGGGTCCGCGTAGTGAATCATGACATGACCCAATCGTCCTATTCCATCCATAGGGTAGGTCTTTGCCCAAGCAATGCGTTTATAACTTTTCATGACCGCACTGGGACAATAAGATCATCATCATCAGCAAAGGCTGGTGATGACTCCTTATAGTTCTGTTGGAAGGCCAAAGGGGAAGATCTTCCTCCGAGCTCGATGATGGTAGCTCGCGGGCTGCGGCCCGACTGATGTTGGTAGGGCATTGTATATATGAAGTGTTAGCATCCAAATTTTACTTGCGCGATGTGGGCTTCCATACGTATTGATCGCAGCGTCGGTAGCGCTATCTCTTAAGGAGAAGAGTACTTATTTCCTCCATCCGTTGGATATATGTGGGGCATATAGATGTCGTTGCCACAGTGCAATGTTTTTTTTTTTCAATAAATCTTGGCTAACAAAATAAGAATGTATCAGGCTGTTTCAGTTCAAATATGTCTGAGAAAATGTATGTGTTAGTGTAGTGCGTATAAACATGTATCAACGAATGTATACATATAATGATACGACATCAGAAGTACATACTAAATGTCACCCGCGCGATATCTTAAATTTTTTTCACTTTCTCACTCCCGCGGGCTATGACATCTTCGCGGAGGTGGAGGGAAGATAAAACATAAATTTTACGAGTTCCGTACCCAAAGGGTAAAAACGGGACTCTATTATTAAGACTCCACTGTCCATCCGTCTAACACCAGGCGTCTCATGAACCGTGATAGCTAGACAGTTGATATTTTCACAGATGATGTTGTTTTGTTGCCATTATAAAAAAAATAATTTGAAAAAAAAAATGTGAAAGGGCTGTTAAGGGTGCTGCCATAAAACATACTTGCTTTGATTTTTGCTTTATAGTAATAACAGCAATTATTTAACTCTTGAATTATTCACAAAATGTTTAATTTTATATTCAATTTAAAAATAAATAGTTACATTAAAATAAAATATAAAAGTGGAGCTTTCATACAGAAAACGTGATTTTTTTGCCTTTTATAAGCTCGATATTATAATATTAAAATGTCCATCTAATGATGTATAAGTAACTGTACTGTCCATTAGAAATTATGGAGATCCACTTATGATGGAACAAAGCTTTTTCGCAACTTTATAAGAGTACGAAGCTTTCAAAAGCACGGGATTTTATTACACAATTTATCAAACGAAGATGAATTTATTTTTTAAAGGGCTACTTGCTTAAATGTTGAAGATAACGTTTATTGAATCAACGTCAAAATTACAGTTAATCATTTTTGATTTGTAAGTTAGAGTTAATAGCTTGCTTTAATTCAATTGCTAGTTGGAATTAATTGTCGAATGGCTTATTTAAAAATGGTTCGGCTTAATACTAGCTGGAACAGATTCCACTAGCGCGATGCAGCCAGCGCTGGCTTCCACGTTCAGCTATTAGTAATTTGTACAAATTGCTTCAACACGATTACGCCAGCTTACTTGGCGAGAGTCCAACCGCGAGCGCTTCAGCGTTCCACGTTTATACACCGTTTAGCAAATACTTTACCGTGACCGCACTTAAACTTTTACCCACATAATGTATATAACTGTTTCTTAATACGATGGTAAGCTTTTGCGCCATAGAATATCGGAACTTGTCACGTTTACGGACAAGATTGTAGATCCAACCAATGTATTAAAATTATGGTCTCCGTGGTGTTGCAGTCTGGACGAATATTTTCCGTGTCCTGGTGCCCCCGTGTGGCTTGAACATGCTACTTTAAGATAAGCCAAAATAAAGTTTTACTGGTGGCAGCTTCAATATAGTCTTGAAGAAGGAATAAATAAATTAATAATATTTCCAACACTCACACCAATTAGCCTAGCCCCAAAGTAAGCACTGTAAGACTTGTGTTATGGAAAATACCAGGGTAACGGATAGAATACATATACTGTACATATATAAATATATTTATACATAGAAATACATATTAAACATCCATGACTGGAGTATAAATGCTCGTATTCATCACACAAACATCTGCCTCCACCAGAAATCGAACCCAGGACCTCTCGAGTCGGCGACACCATGAAAACCGGCGTACAAACCACTCGTCGTCGTGGGTCGTCAAAAGTCAAGGAAGGAAGGAGGGAAACAAAGTCTTAAAGGAAATTGCCATGATTATTTTTTATAATAATAAAGAATCCGACAAATTAGATTAATTAGTTTTGGATCTTCTTCATACATTCAAAGTCAGTAGAATTAATACCATGAAATCTCGATCAAGTTCTCAATTTATAATACAATAAAAAAAAAACCGAGATAAAAAATTTGATTAATTAAAATTTATGCCACTTCAAGGGACTTACTCGTTCGGTAAAGTGCAGCCGACCATTTTAAAAGCTTTTTAATTAAGTTTTATTACGGATGCCTTCGCTGGAAACACTTAAAGGATTAGACCTATGGGGTACACTTCCTGAGTTAAATAATTTATAATAGTATCTACCTATAATATATTATGCTACGCATCACCACGTCCCGTCCATTTTATAACGGATAAAGAATTTTTAGCAGCATTAAGTTCACCAACAAACGCTGTTTATGCAAAACATAGTAAGGTAGTCCTTTGAATCTTTTGGGGGGTTTAAAAGTATCCAGTATCCGATTTGTTAATCCTTGCTAATCCTAAGGGTCAATTCACACCGGAGTGGCAGCGATTGACAGCGACATGGCAAGCGCTTTCTTATTGAAAGCGATGTGAAATAATTTTGAACTTTATCTTCACGTTTTAAAGACCAGTATCAACCGCGCAGTCTCCGCGGCCGCGCGCGATGACATCCGCTCGCGACACCGCGTTTTCAACAACCTTTTCAAGTGATACTGGTCTTTATATGTATGTGTATAAAGTTTTAAAATAAGTCTAATTTCTGTCTCCTTAATTTGTGTATGATATTTACCCGCATTTTTTATGGATTTCTCTATATAATTAGCATTTATTTGATTTAGAGTGCAAAATAAAACAAATAAGCTGAGCTTACTCATGCGTGTTGTGACGTGAGTTGTCAAATGCGGAAAATAGCGGAATAACAAACTTTATTATAAAAATACTAGCTGAGCTAGCGAACTTTGTATCGCTATAAAAATATGGGTGGTAAAAGGGTGCAAATTGAGGGTTGTATGTATTTTTGTATGATGTATCACAAAAAAATAAAAACAAAAAAAATGTCCAAAAAAAATTTATGGTGGACCACCCTTAACATTTAGGGGGATGAAAAATAGATGTTGTCCGATTCTCAGACCTACTGATATGCATATAAAATTTCACGAAAATCGTTCGAGCCATTTCGCAGTAGTTCAATTACACAACTATTTTATATATTAGATTTCCTGCATTAACCTTTCTTCATACCTTTTAAAAAAATACTTTTATAAAAACCTTGTCCTGTCAATGACGAACACCATAAGAAAAGAATATCCAATTTGGTGCAGTCCTTCGGAAGTTATGCGCAAACTTTTCGACGATTCATTTTTATATATACAGTTTTTATTTTGAGCATATAACTGCTAGTTTCCTTATCATATCTCCACTTTATGTTAAGTGTAAGTGGAGTGGAGCTTAGTTGCTAAGGTAGCTGATTCTCAAGAGATACGAACAGTAAAAGCTCTATCTCTTACCTTTTTATGTGTCTCAGATATTTTCCTTATTCTGCAAAACGAGTTTCAGAAAAAAATACATAGATAAGTTCCTACAAAATTTTCCTACATAAAGTTTAAAGGTCGTTTAATATTTTTGTAGTAAGACCGTTTATTTCTATTTGCTTTAGCATGAAAAAGTTAACATCTTTAAGTAATTACTGGTGAACAAAACGGTATAATTACGCATCTGGTCAAACTACCTTTTTTTACAGTCCGGAGGTTTCAGGCCCGTTGAATTTGAATCTCAAATAAATTTCAATGAAAACCGCCTAGAACAGTGTTAAAATTACTAAATTTATAAATTGAAAACCATGACAATAGCTCACTGGAGGTATGCCATTCAGTTTTACAGCAAAAAGTATTTTATGTAATTAAACCGTTTTGTTCGCCAGCGCCTCAAATAAAACCATTTCACAAACGTAACCTAGCATTCATTGCATTGCATGTCTTGTATAAAGGTTTTGTTTGGAAACCTTTAGAACAAAAACCGTTTGAATATATTAACTCTATGCAATTATTTTGTATATATATGCTACATTAAAATGTCATCCATTGAAACGAATGATATGTTTTATTAAAACAGTTAATACCTAGAGTTCCTGTTCACGACCAGAGCCATGAGCATAAACGGTACATTAAGCAAGGTCTGTAACCTGTTATTGTTTGAAAGCGCTCAGAACCAATACCTTTTGACTGAATAAGAAAATGACCCAAGTATTTTATACGAGAGCAAAATGTAAGCTGCGAAAATAAATAATGATATTGTTTTATAACAGTCAACAAATTTCATCTCCTTTTCATGAAAAACTATTTAAATGAAACAAGTTTCAACGGGTTGACGCACTGATTATATTTATTTATTGACGTTTCGCAGAAACTTGGTACACATGTAGTTTATTACCTGGATTGAGGCACAGTGGCGGCGCTAGGCGTCGGCGACGTCGGCCACCGCAGACGGCCTCGCGCCTGAGGGGGCCTCGCAAAAATTTTTTAGAAGTTACCTATTTATTTTCGTTTCTCCTGGCCTGGCTTAGTTAGCCGACCCCGAATGATTTGGAGAAAAAGCTAAGCAGATGATAATGACTTTTATTATTTTCGAACACGTGCGTGATGGAAGCGATTAGTACTTTACAGGTATTCAGAATCGTCTGTCTGGCAACACTATTTTTGTAATTAAATTTCTATGTTTTTAATATTTTTTTGTCATCATTTGATTATCAACAATAAAACTCGTTTACTCATACGTTATTTTATAATTTGGCTCACTTAATTTAACGGTTTTTTACTGCGAAGTAAAATAGGCCTCGCGAACTTGATGTCGCCGACGTCCACATGTGGTGTAGCGTCGCCACTGTTGAGGCATAGCATAATTGTCTTCCGGAAAAAATGTATGGTTCCTGGGGGGTTCTCAAAATACTAAAGTTAAGCGGCTAGTAAATAATGAATTAAAAAAGAAAATATTTATTTAAATTGTTGATTGCTACATGTGTGGTAATCAGTAATAGTAAATATATTATTAAATATATTAATTTGATGACCTTCGCGGCCGAGTGGTTTGTACTCCGGGTTTCATGGTGTCGCCGACTCGAGAGGTCCCGGGTTCGAATCCCGGTGGGGGCAGATGTTTGTGTGATGAATACGAGTAATTGAACTCCAGTCGCGGATGTTTAATATGTATTTTCTTTATAAATATACTTATATATGTATAGTATATGTATTTTATCCGTTACCCTAGCATCCCATAACACAAGCCTTACAGTGCTTACTCTGGGGCTAGGCTAATTGGTGTGTGTTGGAAATATTTATTTAAATCTAAAGAAAATATAACTAAAAAAAATTCCACGCGGACCAGGCAGCAGACGGGACTCGAACCCGCACCCTTCGCAATCCGGGCGAATGCACTGACCAATTATGCTACCGCGGCCCTCACGGACCGCGTCGAAATTCTTCTAGCCATTCTTAAGCTGCAAGGCAGCGCCATCTCTTCGCATTATAGGTAACCCACAATGTCAATTGAATACTTTTACAAGTATTAAAAATTTGAAAGAAGAAATAGCAATTATAGTTATAAGTTTTATTATTTGAAAGCATGTAACTGCTTGATGTTTAAATCTAAAGAAATCGTCTGCTGCCTGGTCCGCATGGAATTTTTTCTAGTTATATTTTCTTTAGATTCAAACATCAAGCAGTTACATGCTTTCAAATAATAAAAATTATAACTGTAATTGCTATTTCTTCTTTCAATAATAATAATACGGGAGATTTACCTAAAGGTGATATGGTAAAGGAAATATCAAAGGGAACGAAATTGTTTGAAGCCCAGTTCTAGGAACCGAATGACATGTTAAATTTATATTGGACTTATCGTTAGAACAAACAGTGTTACATTTTCGTGAGGTCGCTTTATTCGTAAAACAAGGTTTAGATAATATTAACATAATTTATTGAATCACGTTTTGAAGCATCAAATCTGAGGAGGAGGAGCTCGATGGCGTCAGTGGTTAGCGCGTTCGGCTGCAATCGTTGAAGTTAAGCAACTTTCGCAGTGGTCAGTCATTGGATGGGTGACCAAAAATTTACTATCTCGAGTTCCTCCGTGCTTCGGAAGGCCCGTTAAGCCGTTGGTCCCGGCTGCATCTGCAGTCGTTAGCACCCACCAACCCGCACCCGTGTGGTGGGTCACGGCCCAATCTCACTAACCCATCCATAGGGAAGGCCTGTGCCCCAGCAGTGGGGACATTAATAGGCTGATGCTGATGATGAAATCTGAGGCCTAAGCACAAAAATTTGCAACTCCGTAATGGCTTCGTCATCGTTAAATTTTGTATGGATGGAGACAGATCGTTCTTACGTCGGTAGGGGCGCTGCTTAATTTCCATAGAAACTTTGACGATGCGAACGCTTACTCTGATATCTGAGGCAAGTTGATGCATATTTGTACTTGGATTGGTAATTCCACTGTCGATCGACAACTAGCGATCATAAACCTCTTAAGGAAATTTTCTATTTTTCCACTGCTGGGATACAGGCTTTCCCGAATAGAACCACGTTGGGCGACAGAAACCACTTTGCGAGCCTAGAACCAACAGATGGAGCCGTGATCAAAGTATTAGAGCCTTATATTATAGCTATTAACGGGATTGTTACCATGTACCTAGTTTTTTATGAGTCTCCGATATTTCGGCACTGTTGCAAGCAGAGTAACTCCGTGATCATGGCGCTTCAACAGTGACAGACAACCGAAATATCGGAGACTCGTAAAAAATAAGGTACATGGTAACAATCCCGTTAATAGCTATAATATTGTAGAGCCACCTGGAGATCGAATCAGCTGGTGGTAAGAACATGTTTGGTCACCCGCCCGATGACCAGCCACAGTAAAGTGAATCCCACCAAAAGCATTCTGTAAAAAGCTAGCCAAGTCTCGATGGAAGAACTAATTGTTTATTTCTAAAAAGTAATGAAATCTAGACAATGTCGTGCCAAGTCTAAGGTTCCTTACTTCGATTTCTTTATTATTATAGTTACTATTGCGCGACTTGGCCGTTGAAGGGTACTGACCTACATACTTGAAATTTTGTATTTTGAGTATGTGATTATAGCTTACTGGATGACGGAAATTTCTGCGTTCTGGTCTTATCCAGAGGTTCTCTTATAGGGACCTGAAAATGCGGCGAAATAGTTCCAGTAAAGGATGGTACGGCAGTGATTGCTTCGCGCTCGACTTGGCGGTGGCACTGCCGTGCCCCCCAATTATATAGAATGTTCGATAGGCGAAGTCAAAATATCTTTATTAAAATAATCAAATTGGATGCATAGATAGTACTTATTACTATTTTGAATCGTTCAAAATTAGTTTGGCCTCTTTTTTAGCTGCGCAGTAGAACGAGCAAAAAGAAACTCTTCAACATTAAAAAGAAGATAGATTGTTAGACACTATAATTCTTGAAACCAGAATTCTAAAATTGCAACACTCTAGAATTCGAGACAGAAACAGATAAACAGACAAATTGTTCTTTACCAAAGAATAACCGTTAACAAAATTATTAATTTAATGAATAAATTTATTCAATAAACACTCAGCAACAGAAGCGTGTGTGAACAAACGCTGTTTAATTATATTCCCTTGCCATTGTCACACATGTTATTTCGACACATTACTAATGTGTTGTGACTCTTGTGGCCACAGTTTGGAGATATTACTTGTGTTTCGGTACACGGGTCGATTCGCGCCTACCAGCTTTTGAAATCTCTACATTTTAGACAGAGGGAGACACGTCATCTTACAGACGCGTCATTGTTCTACGCGTTTATTTGATGAAATGAACACCTGGAAATTGTGCGTTTATTTTATACAAATGGGTAACCGCGGCTTCGTCTGTGTGGGAAAATTTGATTTCTCAGGTGAACTTCAACTCACCCTCCAACCTAAAGCCTGAGCTTGCTACAAAGTGAATGATTTTATAACAGACAAAAATGTTTGTGTCTGAACTGTTCCAATCATTCCAACAGGTTTTCTACATGGGCACATAATGTAACAACATAATGATTTGTAAATGTTGTTACATTATACTTTTAATGTTGTCAAGGTATTTCGCTCGTTTTTCTCCGCATCTAAAAATATGTCCAATAACAAGTGGTAGGGAAAAAAAATTTGGACGATACATCCGATTTAAATAAAGATATATTGATTTCTGATTGAAACTCAAACTATATCTATACAAACATATATCAATATCGGTGAAGTGGTTTAAGCGTAAAGAAGTAACGGACATACACACACATTCGTATTTAGAATAGGTATTAGTATGATTCATAAAAGCCAAATCAGTAATAAAGAAATAATACTTATTCCTTACCTCCTTATAAAGTACATTTAAAATTACAACAACATTTAGAGTTGCTCATACAAGTACTAAATGGCAAATCATATCTGTACCCTTAGCACGAACCAATTTCGAATTCGTAACGTTTGCGAGTCCGAAATGTCATTGTCAAATGTGTACTGATTTTTAGTTCTCGTTACGTAATTTGTGGCGCTGCTGTTCAAGTTTCATTTCGGACTCGCAAACTATTCGAATTCGATATTGGTTCGTGCTGGAGCTACTGATTGTTTATTCGATAATTCGAAGTAAGTAAACCTTGCGAATATTATCTTTTTTCTTTTTATTAAAATTACCAAAGCTTTGGTTACCGTCTGAGACGGAGGTCTTTATCTCCATGTAAAGAATTTAAATAAAAAAAAAACTAATTCAAAATTGAGAATCTTATCCTTTTTGGTGTCTACTAAAACAGCCCAAATCATACGCACACTTCGTGTCATTGTATAAGGTAAAATATAATTACATGAGGGTGAAAGCTGTTACTATTTATGAAGCAGTTTCAGAGTTTTAGTTCACCCGATTTTCAATGTAATTTTAGAGATGTAATTAAAACCAAGGTTACTGTATGGTCCTTATAAACCGCGTACGGCTACCTTATGGTGCATACAATTATTCTTAGATTAAAAGACTTTCAGTTTGATGTTTATTCAGTGTTTTATCTCAGTCTTGTCTCTATAAAATGAATTTCAGAAATTACATTTGTAAGAGTCTTGAGACATAGGTTATTTGAAAAGTTCTCCCGAGAAGGTCTCTTTTTGTCGTTTCTCATTTTGAGCACAGGAGATGTAGCTTGTTAAATATAAATTTCAGTAATTTGAATAACAAAAATTTGTATATATATATAGTATATAGAATCAGCACTTAACTATATCGAATTACATAAAAAAACAAAAGATCGCATTCCCTTTTACAGATCTTCTTTTAGTTTGTCTGCAATATAATATGAGAAGAAAATAAATTGTCATTCATGCGATATCTCCAATAAAATGATACGTGAATACGTGAGATATTCCAAAGGTGTGTGTGTGTGTAGTAAATATACGTCTAACGCAGAACATGAAAACATAAGACGCCAATAACACGCGCGCTGGCCATAACTTCCCTTCCCATTTTCCACTTTATTACCCCTGTTTTTTCCCCGATCACAGATCTTCCCAATCGTAAAATATTTACACTTTATAGAACAAATAAAATATTTATCATGCAGCATAGAGACGCCCTAAATAAATAAACATTGGACTTTTTTACGCTTGCGCGACCTATAATTGTAGTTATTTATGTTGCTGAATAATTTTTTTTTTTTTAATTCATTTCACTACTTGTTCTTTCAATGAGTTTATACGACGAAGAAGAAGAATGTTTTTCAACATTTATTGTGGTACATAATGGATTTCGAACCACTCGAATTATTGCGCCAGTCTGGGGAAGAAACCTCCACCTTAGAGTGGAAAGAAAGTAAACACACAGTAAAGAAAGCCTACCTTTTGGTGGCGTTGTGTTTAACTGTCGATGAATAAGTAAGTTCCAGGGCTCCCCGGGGTAGGGGATTGGGTAAGGGTAGGCAAAAGGGTTATATTGCAAGTGGTGGCCACTTATGCTTGTTTACCACCCTTTTGTATAGATAGACAATAGGAGGATGGGAGGAAGAGGATGTAATTTGAAGAAAAGCGAAAATAAACATTACTATGCGTCAATACAAAATTAAATACACACATATGTACATTAACATTTATCACACGAATTCAATATAATTATGCAAGGTTAGTGAAATCTTATGCTCACGCTCTTCTTAGATAGAAATCACAAACTTTTTTACAGCTTTGCCACATCAGTTAAGATAAAGTTATTTCCGAATATACGTATGGTTTTCAAAGTCTTGAATGCTCCAGGTATTCACAGAAGCCACAGTTGTATGCATTTGCAAGTGATACTGTGTGGCAATAGCGCAACACAGTTGCCTCGATGAATTCACGTATCTCGTTAGTGTTGGAGTGGCAGAGGGCTGTCTGTGAAATTGGAAAACTATGGACAGAGAGTTCCGAGAACACAGTTCTTGGAATTATTAACTTACTTCCATCAACTTCGCGAAATGTATGAGAAAGTCATTACTGAAAAATATTCTCGTGACCTGAAACTTGAATGCGAGTGTGATTCAGATTCACGAACAAAGAATCATTAAAGCCTTGAAAAAACGAAACTATGTAATTTCTTGTATACAGCCCAACTAGATTGTCTGACCATGCCGAAAATTCTAAACATAATGGATAACATGCTAAAGAGAAGTGATAACTATAAGCGAAAGAAAAATCATGAAACTTGGACGGAGGAAATTGTTAGCTGATAAAATTATTTACCCAGCTATTATTTATGAAGACTAAACACGTAGGTATCTATGTGCTATTCTCTAACGGCTATTTACTTAGGTCTCAGGCTAGGTTTAGGTTAATAATAAGCCTAAACCTAAAATTGGTGACACGATATTGAGGGTCGACCCTAAACTAACAACCTTGATTCTTGATTACAGGGTTATACCGCAGCGCGCAGTTACCTCAGTAGCGTTTCAAATAACAGTTTTTTATAATTCGCTAAAAATTTGAATTCCTAAAAGCCAGCCTATTTAAATAAAGTTGATTTAGATTTGAGTACATTTCAAATGAAATGAAACTTCTATTGGCCATCTTAACAAAGAAAAACTTATAAATACAACAATAAAAAAAATACAAAAACACTTAACCTAACGACAACCTAACCAAACAAAAAATAAAAAAGAACATAAATATCTAAGATGGCCAATCAGGACCCTGCCTCAGCTTATGCTGACACGGTGAGAAAGTACTTTCTTACTGTATCAGCGCCGGTATTTGGCAGGACCCGGGCGAGGTCGTTAAAACCAACCAAAATAAACATGTGGTAAAAGTCAGCTCGAAATATTACGATTGCAAAAATTTAGTACCTATTTGTAGAAGAGTGTTTTTGTATAAATGTTAGCAAGTAGGAACATTACAGAATACAAAAGAATAACAGAGATAAATTAATATGATGATGAACGAAGAGAGGTAGGGCATAGCGGATTCCCCGCTCAAATTGGAGCACCCGTCTGGGGAAGTAGTTCCACCTTAGAATAACACCGCAGTAGAATAACACTGCCTTTGGTGGTGTTATTATATACTTATGTTACCGGCAATCTGTATAATCCGTCATTCTATACAATACTTGAGCAATGTAAAGAATGCCTAAAACCAATGATATTAAATACCCTAGATACACCACGTTCGCTCAAAATGTGTCCCTATCAAGAAGTGCTTGAACGCGACTCAAGCACTTCTTGGTTCACAGTCACGCGACCGCGGACCGTTGAAAAGTCAACTTGTCTCTGAGCTCTGTGATAAAATGCGAAATGAATACTTATAGCATGTAAAATGTTGTTTTTTCGTCAGGTATCTAATCAATGTTTGTTAATTTAACGCATTTGAAGCAAATTTTGTTTTAATACTTACTATAAACTGATTTAATAGATTTTTTTTGTGATATTCAAATGCATGGTCAGTAATATAGCCGTCTCTTTTCTTTGCGGTCCGTACCTGCTATATTGGTAAACATGCAGTCAGAATTGTGCGTAGAGTCATAGAAACAAGGTCTATATTCTACTTCAACATATAGCAATAAGTCGTAAAATTATACGAGCTTACATCTCGGACTGTCATAACTCTTTGACGTATGCGTTTTAATTAAGGCCTTATACAGTGCGCTTTAAAGGTGATTTTAATGTTAAAATAATGCCATATATTGTTTAGACTACGCGATCATCTTACGGAGATCCATGGATCGTCCAATGTACCTTTTGGACAGGTTTCGGGCATGATTTTGTTCGTATTGGTGTATCTAGGGTATTTAATATCATTGCCTCTAATCTCTAAATCTGTCCTTCATTGTATATCCAACTGGGTAGGCTAGGTTAAGTTTGGTTAGAATAAATACAGACCAAATCTGTTTCATTTACTGCCGGTGGACCAGCAGGTAAGTACTTTATACAATCCCTAGGAATTGTAAACATTATCTAGGCAAAGTATAAACTGGTAAATAATATTTTTTAATATTTCATACATTGCCTAAACGCCTCAGGCATTCTATAAATTGTCTAGGTATTGTATAAAAAGCCTGCATTATACCGATTGCCGGTGACAATAATTAATTCCAAATAAATAGATAAATAATTCCAACACTCACACCAATTAGCCTAGCCCCAAAAAAGGTACTGTAAGGCTTGTGTTATGGAATGCAAGGGTAACGGATAGAATACATAAACTGTACATATATAAGTATATTTATATAGCGATACACATTCATGACTGGAGTACAAATGCTCGCATTCATCATACAAACATCTGCCCCCACCGGGATTCGAACCCGGGACCTCTCGAGTCGGCGATACCATGAAACCCGACCTACAAACCACTCGTCCACGGAGGTCGTCATTATATGTATAGTCTTGCAGGTCGCCGAGAATGACAATTCCAATTCCTGTACAATGTTAAGTTGGACAAAAGAGTTTTATAATTAACATTTCTACGAAAAATTCAACATTAAGCTTACGTTACTCACGACAACATTAATATTGAAAAAAAAATGGATACGTGTAACATATGTACGCGCGTGAGAAGTTATACTTCTTTAGCATCATTAAAAATATTTTTTAATTGCATGCAAATAATTAATAATTACAATAAAATAATAAAAGGACTGGAAAAGGATAGTTAACACAGTCAATTAAGTTCAGTTTTAATTTGAAAAATTAAATAAATATTCAAAATATTCAATTAAAATCACTACTGAATTTAAGTTATTAGTCCATATGTAATTAGCACTTGTAAGTAACTAAAACACGTTGTGTCTATAAAGAAACTAGAAACATGTGGATAAATATTATAAATATGAAAACAGTGATCAGAGGCGACGAGCGTGCCAACATTGTTTTTGACAACGCGATCATCTTATGGAGCTCCGTGGATCGTTCAAAGTACCTTTCGAACAGATGTCTAATAATGGTGGATTATTAACCACTAAGTGGTTAATAATCCACCATTATTAGACACTAACATTCATAACGCGCCCGCGGCCAACTTCATGGTGTTACTATTGTGTTACAGTGATGCGCGCGCATCTCGAAATTTCACTCACATGATTTTTTCATAACGCGCCCGCGGCCAACTTCATGCTGTTACTTTTGGGTTACAGTGATGCGCGCGCATCTAAAAATTTCACTCTCATCATTTTTTCATAACGCGCCTTAAGAAGTATAACTTCAAAAAAAAAACTGGACAAGTGTGAGTCTGGCGTCGCTCCTTTTAGGTTTCCGTAAATATTTAAATCAGTTTTTTTAATGAAGACAACATTCTATCAACCATTGTTATTGAGAATATCTTATGTCACTGACTTATGAAATAGTTCCTACTCGAGTTGCAACATCAACAAACTGCGAAAGCAAATATGTTTGGAAAAACTTACAAAGTAAATTACGCTTAAGTAATCAGCGTTTTCATTAAAATTCCACAATCTTATCCAGGTTCGATTTGAATATAGCCCCCCAAAAAAATGGTCTCATAATATTTATCCTGCTCAACGAGATTTAGACAATGATGTGTCACATATTGGGGTAAAAAATTAAAAAAATCGTCTCCTTTTTATGTATGAGACCCCATGAAAAATAATTTTTAACTAAATATTTTCACGTTAGGCTAGCATGCCAGCAAAATACCAAAATTCCAGTTCTGTAAATCATTCCGTTAACGATCTACAGACCCGTGACATGCGGACAGACAGATGGATAGACGACAGAGTGACAGCGATAGTTTCGTTTTTACCGTTTCATTTTTCAAGTGCAAGTTATGCATTTTTTGCAGTGGTCGGTCATTGAATGGGTGACCAATAATGCACTATCTCGATCTCCTCCGTGCTTCGGAAGGCACGTAAGCCGTTAGTCCCGCCTGCATCTGCAGTCGTTAGTATAGGGAAGGCCTGTGCCCCAGCAGTGGGGACATTAATAGGCTGATGACGACGAGGGCTTATTAGAAAGTTCCCGACTAAATAGAACACAAACTGTACGTGGAATGCAGTAATTTATATAAATTTATAAATTATGTATCATATTTTTACACTTACTATTTGAGTATCATATATAATTCCATTACATTTAAAATTCAATATTTGGTTTGAAACTTACGTCATTATTTGTTTGTTAAGGCTTATGTTGAATAAAAAAATTCTGATCTACCTTAAACAAACCAACGTTGGTATTTATTTGTATGCCAGTAATTAATTAAAAGCTAATTAAACACGTTCGGATCATGTCCACAAACGCGTACCTATACATTATTAAGTCCTACTGATTACGTTATACAACAGCCTGATTGAAATTCAGTTATCAACCGATTAAACGACATTGCTATGGTATTTAGATGCCACGAAATTGCACGAGAAAGCTTGTTCAATTCAAGCATTCGGAAAAATAAACTTATCACCACATCAACAATACATATAAACACACACACAACACACACATAGACATACACAGACACACTGACACACACACACATATACATAATTATATATACATTGATGGTTGTTTATTTTGTTAAGATATGTATTTGCCGTTCAAGATGTAGGTTACTAGTAAAAGCTTTATCCTGTAGACTATTTTATTAAGGGGAAGAAAAAGAAAAAATAAAGTTTATTATCATTTTCTTTTATTAACGTTTTATTTATAGATATAAATTAAATTATTCACACGAGATTGTATTGATATAAAGTCGGAAGGCGCCGGTATCTGCGATACAGTTTTTTAAACTAGTGCAGATATCAACGCTCCAACCTTATGCCTATTGTTAATACTTACAACACTGCTCAAACAATGTGTAAACTAAAATGTGTAACACTTTAAAAGAAATAAAAGTTTATTATTATTATTATAAGGATCGCATTATGTAAGCAAATATCTTAGACGTCAGTAATAGCTTCTTTAGGATGGTTCACAGAATATTCAACAAGGTTCCGAGTAGTCTTAAATCACTACCGATAAAGATCTTTAAGAAACGTCTGTTGACATTATTAGTTGAAATGGCTTATTATATATACAGTTGAGGAATTATTAAATGACAAATCCTGTGATTAAATCGGACATGTCTTTTTAAAAGCAATTCTTTATTAGAGTATCAAAGCTCGAAAGAACTTTGAAGATTTATAACAATAAATAAACAATGTAATCTAATGTAAAGGCGTGACCATATAGTATTTAAATACGTCACATGTTATAGGAATCATATTATTGTTCACTTCCTAAAGTGATCTAAAATTGTTCATCCTAATTTGTATAAAATAGCTCACACATAAAATTAGTTCGCTATTTTTATTCAAAAGCAGTAATATACCCACACCGATGCAATTCAACATTGTCACTTTGAAGTTGCAACGCAAACGTTTCTGTACGTGCAGTAAGTGCGCAATGCATTAGAGAATGATTTACGGCACAATATATTCTGCCAGATGATATTTCGGAGCGCTATTTTGGAAGACACCGAAGAAGTGATGTGAATTTCACGGCATCTGAAACAACGAAAACCACGATTCTAATGGCGCAATTACACTTGGTCGTTAGCCCGAATACGAGTGCCAATGGGTATTCGGGTAAACGACTAAGTATAAATAAACGGAGTTAAGTACGCCGTATATAAGTATTCGGGTAGTTTTCGTATTGGTTACCTGACAACGTCTTCCGGGCTGTATTCCAGTTTAAATATTGCTTCGGGTGCCCGAATTTGAGTCATACCTTTCGTGCCAGAGCCATAAGAGAGGATTTCCCGCTTGAATTGAAGCGGCCGTCGGGGGAAGTAACATCCATCTTACAGAAGACCACAGAAAAATAACTGTAGGTGGTTTTGTATTTCTGTCGATGAGGGTTCCAGGGCTCCACGGGGTTGGGAATTGGATCAGTGTAGGAGTACGAGTGATATTTTTGGTATCGCAAACATCTGTAGGCTTCGGTGGCCGCTTACCATCAGGCGGACCATATGCTTTTTTACCTCTTAACATAAAAAAAGATTCTGCTCCAGTAAGAAGGAGTGTAGTCTTTAAAATATTTTTTTATTTTTAAACATTAAGGAAGCTTTTCAACCTCTGCGACCGCAGACGCGGTCTACCAAGCTGATACTACGGTTTACGGTTACGGTTTTGTTACTCTTTATAAGTCGTGAAGTAATGCTAGCATGTTTTTCTCTAGCTTAAGGTTAGCGTGAAAATACACCCATGAAACAAAATTAAACATTGGCAACATCTTTTTTTATTACATAAAAGTAATATCTATAATCCTATCAGTTTAGTAATAGAAAACGCAAGAAGCTTACCAAACTATATTTTTTATTCTTTTAAGTTTAGAAATGACGAAGTTCCATACAACATTTTAACTTCTTTCTACGCCTTTTAAAGAAGAGTTTCCTAAAATTGTTTTTGCTGACTTCACATAGTTTATCACTATATCAAATTTCACCTTTACAAGACAAATTAGTTTTCGAGCTTTTGCCATTAACCAAAACTTAAATACTTTGCAGCTTTAACAACTTACTCCACATCATTATAATGTAAGTAATTACATCATACCAGGTATCTAGTTAGAATATGTCATGCTCTATTTTAGACCTCTGATATGGTGGTGTCATGTGAAGAGGGTCGTTACGTTTCCTAAAATATAGTTGAATGTAGCTATACGTCATCCTCATGTCGGATACATCATGTAGTCTGTATTTATTACCACTTAATCTTCTAATTATTAATTTATTTGATTTAAGAGCTATTAACAGATCACACAAAATATAATTGTGACTCAAGATAAAATTATCTGTTTGGAACGAAAATTCGATTCTAGACAGTTCTGTTAGTCTATCAATCAAGAAGAAAAATGGAATAAACGCTATAATAATTGGATTGGCGCTCAGACAGTGTAATAAGAGTAATATTCGGTATATTACTTTATATTTCCATAGTAGGCATTCTTCATAGCATCTAATAAAATTAGCTTTTCTTGTATGAAAGTAAAGGGAAACTTAAAGAAGCGTATAATTTAGTTTTTGCCACGAAAATAAACTTGAATAGGTAAAAGTTTCCGTGGAAAACCTGTAAAGTTTTGTAGGTTTAATATTACGCTGATCAAGTTGGCCACCATCTCTTGATGTTCTCTTATTAATTTACAATTTCGTCTTTAAAATTTGAAAGAAATTTAGATATTTTTTATGTATATAATTATTGAATATTTATATAATAATTTTATTTTAATTGTTACACCCGAATAAAGCGGTACTTGTTGGTTACAAATTAAACATGCAATACAAAATAAATATCCATGATTCGGAAGAATATGTATGTGTTCATCACAAAAAAAACAAATATGCAATAAATTTTTAAATCCGAACATACAGGACAAATCTTTTCGCAGAGCAATATTGATTTTTAGTAGAAAGGTACTTTTTTCTAGTGAAATATTTCTTAAAACAGAAAGATGCTCCAACAAAAAGCCACCGAACTAAACAAAATTTAAAAATATTTCATCACACACTTCTCAGTGGGTACGATATCTGGAACAATCCAATAGATTCTCAATTAGATGCTCGAATAAATTCATTACCATAAAGTTGAAACATGATATCCAGTATCGTATTCGGAATGGCACAATTTGGCGATATGACGGCGATTTGTATATCCGCATGGACGCATAAACCCGCCAGACATAAGTTGCGTTTGAAAAGATAATAATAATAACGTTGGGCGCAGTTGGCAAGCCTGAAGCGACAATTCGCTATAAGCATCGTTTTTTGGATGCAATACGAGTCATAAGTTGAAGCGTTTGGTTTAATATTAATGAAACAATTGCTTGCGTCAATGAATTATAACTTCGTTATTCTGTAAATGTGTGCAAAAACAAGTTAATATAGGATAAGAAAATACTTGTAACTTTTGCAAAATTAGTATATAGCCGATATAGGCAATCTACAGTATTTTTTAAATAGACCGGTATTAATTTTGGAAAAAAATCACACTCGAGGTTTTTTTTTAGTAAGTAAAATGTGGTGCATGTCGGGATGCGCGCTAGTGTAAAAGATCTTTTATACTTAATTAATAAAATAGGAGATGCGTTCTGTAAGAATAATAAATTTTTGAATCTTGAAAATATATTTTTCAACCATTATTTTGTAATAAACGCAAACATTGAGAATATGCTATGTACACACCGTGAATTTTGAGTTACCTGAGATACTTAGTGCGAACAGTTATAAAACGGTAGACATACTACCCTCATACAAAATGTTTGATTTATATCGGTTGCAAAATAACCTAAAACAGCGTATATTTGTAAATAACATACCATATTTGGAATTACTATCGATTTTAAGTAAGTTGATTCTAAAATTTATATTTATTTGAATAAATTAACATAATTACAAAATGACGCAGGTATTATGTTGCCTTTTTCGAAAAAAAAAATCTTTGCGGGAATGAAACCTAAATCGTTGTCTGAATTAGCTAGTAAAGTTTCTGAGGTAGCTCATCCAGTATATCTAGTGTCCGTATATCCAGCCAGTTAACTTAAATTTTAGGCTACGATGGAACCTTATCCTGATAAATACACTTCAAAATTGATCAGTTCATATTGATTCACTTCAGAGTCATGTGATATTTTCATCTTTTTTTTTTTTTACGCTTCTATATTATATTGTTTTTTTAACACGCAAACCAATTAACCTTTGGCCAGCTTAGCATTAGCTTGTATGATGGGATACCTACTAGGCAGGAGTGGTCAAACGGTCGACCGTTTAATTTACCGTTTAACCATTATATATGATACGGTACACCCTACTTAGGTAGGTAGGTAGGTTGGGTGTATCGTGTATGGAAGACAACCCTGCATCGCACATACTTGCAGCCTCTCTGAGTCGATCGTAAGTAGTCTAAAAATTTTGAGGTAAATCGCCAGCACTTCAAATTTTAATACAGCGGGTAGTAGGGCAACGGAGAGAATACATAATATATTGACACATATTATAAAGACTATTTATTTAGAAACACATATAAACATTAAAGATTTGTATGATGAATCTAGCGAAAATTTTTACTGAAGTACAAATGCTAGTCTTGTTCAAAAATTTGCCCTGCTGGGAATAGAACCTCGGTACCTCTGTGTAAGCGACACCTTGAAACCCGGCGTAGATACATATCACTCGACCGTCGTCAACATATTGACATTGATATTAAATTAAAATACGGTGCAAGGGGTTACGATATTGAGGTATCATGTATTTATTACATTACACCTCCTAACAGAAACTGTCAATTATTGTAATAATTTGTCACTTCGATATTCTTTTTGTATCATAATATATAAAATAACTTTTTAGATTTTTTATCATAATTATCTTATAATAGAAAAATCTAAAAAACGTTAATGTTCAATTGAGATCTTGGAATCAAATTGGTGAAATGCCCTTACTAGTTTACTTAGCTGTAATAACTACAACTCGTTTTCTTGCAATCTTAATAATTATTTGTCTGTTGTTCGCCTGTGACTTGCACCAAGCCTCTAGCGCCAACCGGGCACCTCATAAAATATTATAACATGCAAAAACGCTCCTCTCATACAACGTTTCGCGATAATTGTAATGGGACGTATGAGAACTTTGTTCTGTGTTTTTTTCGGTAACTTCCAGCTTAGTAATATTTACTGCTGCATAGAAAAAGTGCCAGCTTGCAGCTGTGCGTATTTAAATAACTGTGTGTTAATATAACTACATACTTTAAACCTGGTGGTTGTATTATTTTAATGTAAATGAGTATGAACAAGGTGTAGCCTTTCTGATGGTAAGAGGCCATGAAAGCCTATAGATGCTTACTATACCAGAGTGGCTAAGAACTCATATTTAGCCATAA
The DNA here is from genome assembly GCA_902850365.2 of Chilo suppressalis. Taxonomy (NCBI): domain Eukaryota; kingdom Metazoa; phylum Arthropoda; class Insecta; order Lepidoptera; family Crambidae; genus Chilo; species Chilo suppressalis. The sequence continues at coordinate 23,922,131 of OU963901.1, read as the reverse complement.
AATTGCGCCATGAGTTCGTAGCCACTCTCTCTCGTATGTGGTGGGTATGTTGGCAGAAAACAGTCCAGTGTAGATTGGTAGTACTAATAATTATTATCTTCCTATCACTAACGATTTTGTATCTAATTAATTTGGTGATGATCATTACAACAATGTCGAAGAGACCGATGATGCAGGTTAGTCTGTGAACGTAGAAGTTAAGCAAGGTTATGTTGGCAGAAAACGGTCCAGGGTGGATTGGTAAAACTAATCGATATCTTCCTATCACTCTGATGATTTTGTATCTAATTAGTTTGTTGATGATCATTACAGCAATGTCGAGGCGACCGATGACGCAGATTAATCTGTGAACGTAGAAATTAAACAAGGTTATGTTGGCAGAAAACGGTCCAGTGTGGATTGATAAAACTAATCGATGTCTTCCTATCATTTTGACGATTTTGTATCTAATTAGTTTGGTGATGATCATTACAGCAATGTCGCGGAGACCGATGACGCAGGTTAGTCTGTAAACGTTATGTTGGCAGAAAACGGTCCAATGTGGATTGGTAAAACTAATCGGTATCTTCCTATCACTGTGACGATTTTGTATCTAATTAGTTTGATGGTGAGCAGTACAATAATGTGGAGGAGATCGATGGTGCAGGTTAGTCTGTGATCGTAGATATTATGTTTTGTCATGGCACATCGTGAAGTCTTTGGTGCTCTACAGTTATTAGACTCCTTAGGCGATGTTCCTTTTGAGGGTCCCGTTTTTTTTTTTTTTTTTTTTTTTTTTATGCTAAATAGTCAATGCGTTTGACCACAATCTCACCTGATGGAAAGCGATGATGAGGCCTAGGATGGTACACGCCTGCCTAGAAGATGCCTGTTCACTCTGGCCTTGAAGATGTCCAGGTTATATTGGTCCGGGAAAACAGACCTCGGCAAGGAGTTCCACTCCCTAGCCGTTCGTATAATGAAGGCCGAAGCAAATCGCTTCGTGCGAATAGGAGGAACTTCGACAACATAAGGGTGGAAGCCCTCGCCGCGCCTGGTCGTCCGGTGGTGGAAAGGCGAAGGGGGGATCAAATTATGTAAAACCTCCGCACACTCTCCGAAATGTAACCGATAAAACACCGAAAGGCAAGCTACACGTCTTCGGTGGTCGAGGCTCTGAAGATTAGCCTCAACGAGAGCGTCATTGCCTATGAGTCTCTTCGCACGGTGTTCCACCGAGTCCAGTGCATCCAGCTGATACCGAGCAGATCCGTCCCAAAGGTGACAACAGTACTCCAAGCAGGAGCGAACTTGGGCTCGGTAAAGGTTAAGGAGCTGCTCAGATGTAAAATATCGCCTGACCTTAGAAAGTATTCCAAGTTTTCTGGCAGCGGTTTTAGCAATGGACTCGATGTAGGGACCGAAATTGAGGCTGGATGAGATGTCCATACCCAAGAGCTCGAGATGGTCTTTAACCGGCACGGAGACATTTCGGAAAGTCGGAGTCAGATGGAATGGACTCCGTTTCGTCGAGAAGAGACAGGCCTGTGTTTTAGAGGGATTGAATCCAACCAAGTTGGCTTCACCCCAGAGGGAAACAGCTTCCAGGGTTGCATTCACTCCCTCCACCATCGCCTCCCTTAATGATCGGACATCTGCATCAGACTTCACATCAGGCAGATATCTCCCCGAAACTGTGCTGTCATCTGCATACCCAAAGATACCAGGAGTTAGGAGCAGATCATTGATGTGCAGCAAGAATAGAGTTGCGGAGAGGACAGATCCCTGGGGGACACCGGCATTAATACCAAGCAGATCCGACGATGTGCCATTAATGACCACTCGTATCGATCTGCCCCACAGAAAATCTGCAATCCAGTTGCAAAGTCCGACAGCGATTCCATATGAAGGAAGCTTGCCAATGAGACTTGCATGCCAGACCCTGTCAAAAGCCTTAGAAATATCAAGAGAAACGGCGAGAGCTTCGCCGCGTTTCTCTATGGCTTCACTCCATAAGTGGGTAGCATACACAAGAAGATCCCCAGTAGATCGCCCACGGCGGAAACCGAATTGGCAGTCACTGAGGAGATCGTTATCTTCGAGGTAAGCGAGGAGACGGTTGTTCAATACACGCTCCATAATCTTACAGAGTATGGAGGTGATAACAATAGGTCGATAGTTGGCAGGGTCGGCACGACTACCCTTTTTGGGCACTGGTTGGACATTGGCAAGCTTCCAGGTTTTCGGAACTTGGCCAATCTCAAGGGATAAGCGATATAGGCGAGTCAGAATAGGAGACAACTCAGGGGCACAATTCCGCAGGACAATAGCTGGAATGCCATCAGGCCCACTGGCTTTATTCACGTCTAGAGTGCTTAGCGTTTTTAGTACCTCTTTCTGATGGATGCGAACTTCCAACATGGCAGAAGAACACTGAGGAAGCTTAGGTGGGTTTACGCCAGCAGCATCTAGCTGTGAGTTATTCGCAAATATAGAGGCAAACAAGTCAGCCTTCTCTTTGGAGGTGTGAGCCAGCGATCCGTCAGGTTTAATTAAAGGCGGCAGCGACGACCGGCAAAAATTGGCTTCGACTGTTTTGGCTAGGGACCAGAAAGCCTTGCTTCCGGATGGAAAGGAGGCTAATTTGGCTCCTATACGGCCAATGTGATCGAAGCGGGCCTTGCGGAGAACACCTTTACAGGACTTGGCGGCACTGTTAAAGGCCTTCTTCAGACTTCGAACATTTGGTGATTTGCGGGCTCGAGCATCCGCCCAGGAGCGATACGCAAAATGCTTAAGCGCCTCCGCTTTAGCACAGTCCGCATCAAACCAAGGGCGGGCGCTAAACCGGCGTGGTACGTCAGAATATGGAATAAAGTACTCCATAGCCTGACGCACCACGTCAGCAATGGCATCCGCGCAGCAAGTCGGGTCGTCCGAAGAAAAGCAGGTGCGACGCCAAGGATAAGATGCAAAGAAATGCCGCATCTCATCCCAGTCTGCTGAACCATATCGCCAAACACGCCTAGTTCCGATAGGTTCCGGGTCGCTTGGAGAGTAGACTGATACGGACTTCACCAGACAGTGGTCGGAACTCCCTAGAGGAGACGAAATTACCACCTGGTAACGGTCCGGGTCTGTTGACAGCAGAAGGTCCAGGCAGTTTGGTACGTAAATGGTAAAAACCCGTACCTAAATGGTAAAAACAGAACCCCATTGATGGCACTCCGTTGTCTGTCTGTCTGTCTATACGTATGTCGCAGGTCTCTAGATCGTAAACGGCCTGTGTACTAAAAATTTAGTATTTTATGCAGAAAGCTTGCCCAGAGCTGAATAGGTATAAAGTTATATTTAGTTCTCACGCTTGGCCAGTTATTTTCATTATTTCGTTCATGGACAAGACCTGTGAGGCACGAGTCTTGTCTAATGATGATATAGGTTGAGATTTCTTTGTTAGACATTATTTAGTTCATATAAATTGAACATTTAAATAAACATTAGTGAATCAATGTAAATAGATACTCATAATTTTATTTTTTTTAGCATTAAACTGCTAGATGTTGAAATGTAAAGAAAATTTTACTAGAAAAAATTCCACGCGCATCAAGCAGAGTTCAGCTCAAGTCCCATCTGCTGCCTGGTCAGCGTGGAATATTTCTAGTTAATTTCCTTTAAATAGATTCTCGCTTTATACCTATATACGTACAATCAGATCAAAATGGATCAATCAATATCAAAGAAAATCGCACATACAAATTGCAGATGGTTCTGATTTCATTATAAAATGTAATATACCGAACGGTAAAGGCGTTCCAAAAAATCTTAATAAAGAAAACAAACGCGATATTGAATATAGAAAGCGTTAAAACGAACGCGAACATCATTTTTGTATTGTTTTCGCAAGTAATGGGACTGCGATAATATTGGCAGAGATAGAAAAATGTTTTTAAAACAATCCGATGAAGTAACATCTGTTCTCTGGCGAGAGGAAATTTAATCTTCTCAGATTGATTCTACTTCAGTTTCTCTTTCATTAAATTGCTTACAAAATATCTGATATCGACGAAATAACAATATTAACAATACTATATTGGACAAAGAAGTTTATTTTCATACTTCGACTGCTCACAAGCTGCTACAATCCTACTATAATATAAGAAATATGAAAATTTGTACGTACGTTTGTCACTAAATCTGAATCACACAGAAACGGTTCAACGGATTTGTATAAAATTAAGCATACTTATTTAGAAATTAGATATATTTATAGTATATTACCTGAATTGAGACATGAGATATTTTTTTCAGGAAAATGATAGGTTTCTGTGGAATACAAAAATATGAACTCAAGAATGTCTCGGTTCATTGGTATGTAGTCTTAAAATTTCAGCTCCAACTTGGGGTTTTCTGGGGTTCTGGGGTTTGATTTCAAACTCTACGGAGACAAGCTCGTGAGCGAAGAATTGTGGCAAATAAACAGAAAATATCTTTATTCTTTGCAGGAAGACAAAAATGCAGTGTTATTTTGTCGATTTCTTTTAGACAATGGATACCTACTGTAGCCTTTTCCAATAATTATTACATAATAATGTCCGTGGCCTGTTAGATGGACGAGAGGCGCAGAATGAAGAAATCCCTAAAGGAGCACAGCTTATTATTTTTTTGTAAAAAAGAGAAAAAAAATTAAGAGTTAGTGTTGAAATCAAATTTCACAGTAGACTAACATTATTAATTTGCTTGCAACATTTACTAAATCTTGTTTAAATTATGCTCATTCAGTCATAAACGGAAACAAATATTTCGTTCCTGGGCCGTGATAGTATCATGTTTTTAAACACGAAATGTCTTTTCTTATTATATCCTGTTATACTCGCTCTGTTAATAAGGAAGTATGTCGTCCAAAATTTATGTCCGTTACTTTGTTTTAATCATGGTGTCGTAAGGCGCTTTACCCACTGCACCGCGCTCCATCGCGTAGCGCGGGAGCCCAGATATCTTCAGCAGATTCTGCAGCTTTGCTGATAGATTACAACGGCGCGTGATTCGCATCATAGGCAATGTGGAGGTGACTACACACCTCGACTCTCTTCAATTCCATATTTGTTACGGGTCTATCTTAAAGTAGAAACAAGTTAGGAATGTGAAATTTTGGAATATAATAATTTTCCATATGCTGTATCTAAGCAACAAATACCTACTAAAACGTCGATTCATTAGTTACTTTGTAAGTTGTGACGAAACCAAACAAATTCGCATTTGGCGACTTTTAATACATAAGGAAATCTTGACGTAGATAGATTTGGTATTTTTGATGTGGTATTGATCAACGGCCAGCAACTTAAAATCACACTGACCAAGTAATTGCAGTGTCTTGAATGGCTTTGGTATAAAAAAAAATCTGTTACTACGGCTATCGAAAGTTATATGTATTAGGCGTGGGTCGTCGTACAGTGCGCTCCGCGCGAAGTCGTCGCTGCGCGCGTAATCTGCCGTCTCGCGAAACGCGGTGGATCGCGTTACCAGTGGGCGAATCACCTTATTAATGTTACGGTGTGTATACTTACATCTGTTTTTTTGAAGACGAGCTATAAATAAATTTAGTGATATTTCAAGTATATAAGTATAATTTATCCCTGAATATGATATTTCCAGTGTGTTTTGTATTTTGGCTTTCCAAATATAGGCATTAATTAATTATTTACTCTATAGGAATCGACAAAATACATTTTAAAATGCCCTATGTTTGCGTTTTACGCTTGAGTTTCAAGACAAATCACGGTTTCTTGTATTACTTTATCAAAGCGAAACCTTAAACACATAATATTAAATGCCATCCCATCAATGTGTATCGGCCCTTAGAATGAGCACTCATTATCGTATTATCGGCGCGCAACCTGTAGCAAATTCGTTTTCAAACGCAATGTCTCACAGTTTCATTAAACGTAAATTTTGAGACCGCGTATAATGGCGTTTTGAGAATATTGGAACTCAGCGTACAAGGAGAAAAAGTTTTATTCGAACTGCGTTAAGTTCAGATTGGTCTGACACGTCAAAGGTTGGAAATTTCTGGATTTAATTACATCGGATCGAAGCATGACTGCGGTGGGCTTAGTGCCTTTACAGAGCCATTGGAACGTTATGGAGTATGCGGGAAATACAAGAATTAATATTTGGAGAGAAATTCGAAATGATTTCGGCAATCAAATAAATATGTCAAATTCTGAGAAGAAAGGTACCACACAGCGGATTTTCTGCTCGGTGGGACCCCTCACGGGAATATAATTCGCCTTACAGAAGACTAAAAACAAATAGGTACTTAAACCTTATTATAGTGCAATGGGCTTCAAACTAGCAAAGTTATTATGATTGCTGCGATAAAAGCACTTGGGGATGGGCCACTATACGAGTAAATTCAAATCCGAATTGTTTTTGGGTATAATGCAATTACACAGACATCACAATAAATCGCATCTAAACGCTGAAAACAAAAAATAAGAATTTTATAGATAGATATATCGATTGACGACCTCCTTGGTTGAGTGGTTTGTACGCCGGGTTTCATGGTATCGCCGACCCGAGAGGTCCCTCCCGGGTTCGAATCCCGGTGGGGGCAGATGTTTGTGTAATGAATACGAGCATTTGTACTCCAGTCATGGATAATATGGATTTAAAGTCTGAAATAATTAATTATTATTATTATTATTAATAAATAAAAATAAAAATAGTTTATTTCGTTAACCTTATTTTACAATAATATTCTGTGGCCAGAACTACCCAGGAAGCATGTAGTAATGCTTGTGTTGGGCGGTTCTGCTCCTCCCTATATGTTGTTGTTTTGTTGGATGTTTAATATGTATTTCTATATAAATATACTTACATGTGTATCAGTATATGTATGTTATCCGTTACCCTAGTATCCCATAACACAAGCCTTACAGTGCTTTCTTTGGGACTAGGCTAATTGGTGTGAGTGTTGGAAATATTTATTTTATTTATCGATGATATCGAATAGTTACATAAAAATATCCAACAAAAATTGCTACCGTATCTAATTGCGGAGCAATTACATGAGACGTTAGTTATACCTACTGCAAAACGGTGTCCGTATAATACGTACGTAAATAATTTGGAAACAATTATAATCAAATGAAACATTAATCACATACCTTCTTCAATTAACTAAATTACCAAAAAGTGCTATTTTATAAAAGTAACAAGTGAATAAGTACCTTTTTCAAATGAAAAACAGTTATAGAGTTGTACTTGACTATAGCGACAGGGATGACCGGCGCTATTTCGTATTTTAATAATGTTAATGACCTTAGTATGCAACTGAGCTTAGTGCAGAACTCTTATAGCAAAATCCTACGCTAGACCATTTTTTTGTAATTCACCAAGCAAGAGTCTTCTCTCTCTCTTCACACTTGTTGGGTCTTTGTTACACCTACTCACAAACCGTTGCCGAGCTTAATGGACTAATTTTACACACGGCGCTCCTGTCAAAAGGGATACCTACATATTTTTTTTTGCACGAATCTCCTCATAAAACTACATAAACTCTATTTTCTTTGAGAGCACGGGGTTATTTTCCTAGCGAATCCGTCGCCGGAGTCATTAATATACGTCTTACGTCGTGTCTAAAATCCAGAAAGAGGGTTATCCGGCATAAGGAAAAATATTTTCTAAAACGTTTGCCCGGGCAAGTTTTCCTTTTACTTTTGTTACTATTATAATATTCATATTATATAGTATCGTGGAACACTTGGTTCAAACGAAGTTTTAATTATTTATACCATAACATCCATCAATCCGCACTGGACCCACGTGACGAGTCATGGCCCAATCTTCTTATTTGGATTCGGCCGATGGCGGATTGGGTCTTGTGCGGTTTCGGACCAGCACAGATTCGGCCCAGTGCGGATTGTGTGCAGGGTGGATTGGGCCCAGTGACATCCCCTATCCATCTCAATATCCTTTCTCCTATTCCATAAAAAATATCCTTTCCACCAATCCGCACTCGGACCGCGATGGATAATGGTCCGATCTCCCGATTCCATCAAAATAAATAAATAAATATTTCCAATACTCACACCAATAAGCCTATCCCCAAAGTAAGCACTGCAGGCTTGTGTTATGGGATGCTAGGGTAACGGATAGCATACATATACTGATACATGTATGAGTATATTTATATAGACAATACGTATTAAACATCCATGGCTGGAGTACAAATGCTCGCATTCATCACACAAACATCTGCCCCCACCGGGATTCGAAACCGGGACCTCTCGAGTTGGCTAAAATAGAAATATTAAACAAAACTTTAAAATAAGTACATAGCCACCGCCGTGACGGAATTTTTCGCCTGGCCATATATACTCGTAAGCTGCGACACAAAACTGTAGTAGCGCTGACCGTTATTGCGTAGAAGTAAAAATTAAGATGTCTTGGGGGGAAGTGAGGTGCGCGGGTGGGCGTGCGCTAAGCCGATTGGTTTTCCAGTCGTACCCATGCGCAGCTATCCTCTCCGCGTTTTGTGAAGCGCTTGAGTTACGTGCCACGACCTGTACAGTCCGAAAAGTAACTTTGTTCCAATATGAATAAAGCTGCACAAAATTCACTTACCAATCATCAGTTCAATAGTCAAGAATTCATTGAATGGAGCTTTTATGTAAGTGCTATGCAAACTGTTCATCCCGCCTGCATTTACAGTCATTCACACTCGTCAATAGTAAACAGACCATGTAGATTATGGCCTTATATCCGTATATGAGGAGCTCAATGGCACAATTGTTTATTGCGTTCGGCTGCAATCGCTGAAATTAAGTTTTGCAGTGGTCGATCATTGGATAGGTGACCAAATATTAACTATCTCGTGCTCCATCGTGCTTCAGAAGCCATTAAGCCGTTGGTACCGGCTGCATCTGCATTCGTTAGCACCCACCAATCCGCACTGGGCCCGTGTGGTGTGTCATAGACCAATCTACCTATTCATGCATACCAGGAGGCCACCCCCCTGTACCCCAGCAGTGGGGACATTAATAGGCTGAAGGTATGATGATCCGTATATGCCCTTATAACCATGACTGTGCCGTTAAGATTGTCTCTCAAGCTGAATTTTAGACGCTCTCCTTAACCCGGAAACACATTTTGAACTTTTTTCACAAAGATTATGTATGTATACTTCTATTCTGTAATTATTGTGGTCCAGTGTTAGTCCTCCATATTACACATATAACACTTGCTCTACCATGTCTTTCTGTAACTAATAAGACTTCTGGCACTGTAGGTCTTCTTTTATAAATTCACTGTTTTCATAAAACAATTACAATAAAATATGTGATTGTTTGTTGCCACAAATAAAGAGAAAACACATAATATATTGACGGAGTGAGAACCTACCTCCTCCATTTTCAAGTCGGTTAAAAAATTATCAACAATTGCTCCTCCTCTTTATAGACGGTAGAAGTTGCAAGTCAGATATGATAAGAGATAGTTATAATAAGCCTACATAATAATGTGCTAGCGGGAATTTATCTTCTCCGTAGTCAATCTTTAAAAATCTGCCTTCCACTTTACGAATATAGCTTAAAGCTTCATTACGTAGGTAATACATTTAAGCAAAAACACCTTCCCTTGTTTAATAAATTTAAGCCCTCTAGTGACACGCACATTAACTCGACTCAAGTGAATCATATATGGTTACACATTTAATATACTAACTCGAAATTTTCATCACAAACAATTTCTGTTACGTCGTTACATTCATAACGCGTGCTAAACAAATTATGTGGAAGCAATTACAGGTCTTGTTTAAGTAGAATATTATAAAGTAAGGGTGCTGAATAGAAATAAGCATCGACCGGGAGGGCTTTGGATCGCAGGAGAGCCGTTTGTTATATTCAGAACACACGCTTTACTAACTAACAGGTTAGCAGAGAAGCATTCCAAATTAAGAGCGAGAGCGTTTGGAATATTTTAAGAGTTTTCCTAGAAATATTCGACTTGCCTCAATCCCGCCATGACCACCGCGACATGATAATTATAATCACCATCGGCCTATTAGTGTCCCCAATACAGGGGATGTAGTAAGCGTATGATGGAATTGGTAGAATAGGACATGTCCGACCACGCTACACGGCCTGGTGAGTTGGATTGGTGAGTGCTAATGATGCAGATGTAACTGGGAACAACGGCTTAAACCTTGCTTGTACCTTCGGAAGCACGAAGGAGTTGGAGATATATTTTAATCGCCCATCGCGCTAACCACGTAAAGGTTAGCCCCTAATCAAGCTCCAAATCCCTAACATGATAAATTAACAAAGCTATTGTATATCCATGCTTACTCTCAGATTTATTGTATTTTGACAGTTGGAGAGAGTCTACAAGTCGCTATGTATATCTTATCGTGTTTTTTTACTTGGCTCACAAAACTGGTTACAAAGAATATCCATGTTATAAATCATACATAGAAAACAGCAACTACTTTGCAACCTACTAAAACACAAAACGCATTTTCATACTACCTAATGACTAAGTATTATTATTAGCACATATAGGTCAAACTGTGTACTTAAAACAAAGACTATGTGTTATAGTGTTTATATTGCGTATTTTACTGTACATAAAATATTTTTCATTTCGGATCAGAATCGAAAGAAAATTATATGCGCTAGCTACTAATATTCTAAAAAAGTAAATTCGTAAAGTATTGTTTTCTTTTGAATACTAGCTGGTATTTAGGTTTCAAATATTTACTTTCCAATTAGTTTATATACAAGACGAGTCGCAAAGATAAATAAATCGTTTATATAAAAACATAAATAAGTGATTATGCAGAATCGTCATTTCTTGCATTGGATTAAAATTTTCCAGAATCGCTCTTCTCTCATGATTGAACCCTCAATGTTATTCAAGTAGGAACGCCAAGAGCTTTAGTCGCTTGATAAATATCATCTGTCTCTATTTAGGTCGGCTATTTGGAAATTGTGTGATTAACAATTCATTACTAGTACACAGACATAATTATATTTTCATGCAACAATTATAATTTCCTTACAAATTCAGCAGAGTATTAATCTTTCCTTACATAGCATTTAAACTTAAAATGCTTCTATAACAGCAATCGACGCCATAATATGAATAGTGACTAAGCTTTTTTGTCGTCTATCAGGTAAATTACTAAAAAGTATTGCGTACGTGTTTTATCTTTATTCACTTAATCGAAATTTTACGAATATAATATTTGTTTAAAATTAATTTATTTACTAATTAAGTACACACACAATAAAACAGTAAATGTTGCATGAAGGCACGTCTTGGTACACTTTTTACTCGGAAGTAACGTCACGAAGCCCTACTTCCAATCTTGGCCATTTTTTGGTTAATTGCCAAAAGAAAAATAAGTGTTAATTATTTTTGATAATCTAACTGACGGACTACATACGTTTTAATTTACTCCGCAACGCAGTAGAATGACGCCCAAATTACTAATAAGTAATTTTGGCGTATTCTACTGCTCCTACATAAAATAATTTTGCCTCATGTCAGATCTAAAACAGAATGTTATTAGCATTTTGGTTCATGAAGCATAATTTTGTTTCAAATAAGAAGATCGTCATCCAACTCATTAAGAAAATAAGGCTTTTGTTGATAATAAGGCTACCGGATTTCACCAGGCAGCATTGCAGGTGGCGTTTGTGGTCGCGCAAAACAGAGAGTGGTTGCTCGGCGGCACGCAGCTTGGACAAAACAGTGCTAATTCATTCGAAATTATGTTCCTGAGTCGTACCGTACAATGCAACGTAGGATTAAATGAATCAAGATAATAATGTACCTACGTACTATAGTTTTGATAATATTAAATGCGAATTAAAGAGTTTAGGAGAAGTAAGAAAATCTATACTCATGCATAAAACAAAGTTGTGTTAGTTAGAACGCTTAGAACACAAGAATGGCTGGGTCGAGTTTTGGATTCGTTTCCACCCCAAATAGCAGAATAACGATAAAAATATCGGTAAAATCACAAAAAAAATACATAAAATCAAATTACATTTCAAATTACGGGGTTCAGTATTTCGGCATATATATTCCCTAATAGACAGCTCACGGCACGCATGCACAAAAGCTTAAATATACTGCAAATCAGTTAATATGTTATAGATATTTTAAAGTTGAAATCAAAGGTACCCCATGTGGGAAAATATCCTACTCTATAAATATGAAAATAAAATGAAAAGATATGATCATTCCAGAGAGTGATTTGTATTATAATGTAAAGCAAATACTCTAATTACAAGACATGACAATACTTGCCAATATTTTGGTAAAGTTCAATATAGTAATTTTCATTTCAACATAGATTTTACTCAATTTGGTTTTGGTTTCCAAAAATATAGAACCATCCGTAATTTTCCATGAAGTCTTAAGGTATCGATAGATTAGAGATTAGCGGTGTTTGGATTTAGAGACTATTGGAAAAAAAAAATACCTGACAACCATTTCATTTCACCAAGTACATGTTAATGAAAATTCATTTTCTCCATAATCTCTTATCCAGATAAACTATTGAAAGTTGTTCGTATTTGTTTTATTGCGGTTGTAAAATCATTAATTCAAAGCTTTCGTCGACTGATTAGGTGGCATGAAGTTTGCCAGTTAAATCTATGTTAATAGTTACCATTTTGCATCTATGCTATATATATATATTTCCAGCCACTAGAAAGATTAATACATTTATCGAACAAGAATATTGGCATACCTACAAAAGTTTTTGATGTTTTAAAAACATTTATAGCAATTATTTAACTGTATTTTTGCGTCGTGTGACAATAATTACGATGGCCCACTTGCATGAGCGAAGTCCTACCTAATAAAAAAAATCTACCCACAACAAAAACAATACTACTATAGATTGATAAATAATTCATCAAACGCGCGTGTTACCCTAACACCCTAAAAGAAAAAAAAACTTTGAAAGCCTTCAACACGTTGAAACTGAATACTGGGTGCGAAACGAACGGAACCACATTCGGGGGTTATTTTTAACCAACAGCGGCACTTGCATTCAGATTCAGTCCCGAGCAATTTAATCCAAATAACGCAGAATAGTAAGGACAAAGAGAAACTGGACAGACTGGTCTTTTTTTGTTTGTTTTTTCTATACATTTTATTTGGCGACAGCACTCCGCATAAAGTGGATTTGAAAGATAATGCAATTAGTGGAGCTTTAAAAGCAACGCACTATTTTCTATGACCAATTTTTCAAGTCAAGTTTTTTGTCAACTAACTAATCATTTTTAAGGCCTAAAGTGGAACTTTTTAATAAAAACTAAGTAAAAGTAAACTTAATGGCCGTACTAGCTAGTCAGACAGTTCCAATTTTCATAGAGTAGAATAAAGTATATTTCCGCTACGAAAACAATCCAAGGTAAAAATAAAACAGTTTCTTTGTTTGTAAAAAGTTTTAGAAGTAAATAGTTTTAAAATTTAAAAGACGATGCGGAACTTCTTTTTAGCCGTGGGTCTTTTCCGTTACTTGCCACATATTTTACATTATTTTATTATATGATCCTTAGATCAGCCATACCAGCTCCATCAAGAAGCTCGGTAGTCCTTGGTGGACTGCCCAGGTGTGATTACTCACAACTGGCCTTAATATGTGCCTACATATTGCTTGCATATTTTTGCATGCTTGCTGTCGATAAGTCCAGTCTGATAGTTGTCGTGCCAGCGTGGACATGACACGGTTTGAAGAAGCATCATTTTAAAGAACGAATACTATGGGCCTTGCACATCATTGGATCTGTCTGTATTTCTTAAGGTTCAGTTTAATCTTTGGAGAATGCAAGTTCGCCGTGAAGTTTGCATGAGCGCTTGCTACAACCGAGCGGTCCCTCTGCGGTCCCATGTCCAGTGGAACGCCATTATGCGGTTATTATTTGCCGTGTGTGGCGCAAGCGATGTTAGAAAACAAGGATTTAAGAATTTCTTGGAAATATTCTCACGTTATCATTTCGTAAATTGTTCAGAGATTGTTTAATACCTAATACTTTGAAAAATGATTTGGTTCTTATTAAAATATATTTAAACTGAGTTTATAATTACCGTGTAGGTAATAACTACAAAAATAGCCGTTTGTATAACGTGTTTTTGGTAAAGTAAGACTCGATATTTTCGAATACGTATAAATAATAAGTCGGTTCAGATGAAATCGCTTTAAAATTGTTTGGTACTTCAAATTCCACTGGTCTGCGATTATTTAATGATTTTGTAAGAATGAATACCACCCGCACCATAAAGGATCGCGCACATTATGTCGGGCCACAGCTTACTGGTCTCAACGCAAAAATATATATTTTTTTTGTGAACTATTGCCAAACTATGCTGGGGCGTAAACGGTGGCATATTCCGCCGCAAATTTTATGTGCGTGCGATGCGGCCCGTCCTGCCCCGGCACAGTGTGCTGTAGTAAGCTGATTGAAGTGCATACAGTTACACAGACATGTAGCAGAAAGTGTTCCATGTGTAATGCTAGCATTAGAGTTAAAATCAGTGAAATCAGGAAAGTATTCCATGTGTAGTACACTGTACCCAAAGACGGTCAATTTGCTGCGACCCGGCCCGTCACTAATATGCTAAGTAAGTGTTGCGACGGTAGCCGTCGGTAGAGGGGGTCTGATAGAATTAATAACTTGGTAACAATATGTTTGATCGGTTTATTAAAGATAGAAATATAAAACTGTAACAGTAGAAGAAGTCCAGTAGGTATAAAATACATAGAGATAATTTTCAGGTAAAAGTACAGCACAACTTAGCCTTATAAGGGTTTCGTTTTATGTTACAGTAAGTAGGCATTTCAAACTATATGTTTTAATTGTATTATTTCAATAGAAATAATTATGAAATCGTAAACTGACTATGGATTTCTGCTGGACTGACAATAACAATATTTTTGACAGCCTTGACGGAATTGAATTTCAAACTAAATAAAAACGTTTTTTTTAATTAGTGGTGGCCAAGATGGTCGAATATGAGAGAAATAAACAAAGACAACGGTAGCGCCTATGCTACACCGTTACAGTATTTTACGCTGCGATGCGGCCCGTTCCGCCACGCTGCGGCCTGACATAATATGCGCGAACCCTTAGACGCCTGTTAATTGAACACGAATGCTCGAATTTTGATCATACAAACCCGCGACCAAGATAAGATAGATAAGATAAGTATTAATTTCAAAGAATTAAAATTGAAAAAAATATTTCATACACATGAAAGTAAAAGTGCCTTTCTTGTAATGCTGTTCGTGTGATGTGATTCGTTATGAATAAATAAAATGCGTTATATTTAGCATTTTATAAGTATTTTGGTTTTATTAGGACGAAAACTATCTACATTTTGTCAATTTATTCAAGCTGTCATAGATTACTGAACGAGATACCGTTAATTGTAAAATGCGACAGCATTTTGTGTGATATTAGTTAGATATTAGTTGTTGTAGGTCGTAAAGAAAAATCACCTTTTTTCGGCTCATCGCCTACGTTACTACTAGAGCTATTGAGTAACAGAAAACTAATGAACAGTGAATATCTTTATACCTTAGGGCGATGTGAATGTAGCGAAATGTCCAAGCCACTTATTTTGATTAAGGTGAAGAGTTTGTGAAGTTAGACCATGTAGAGTTAGGGCGTGTAGAGTTAGAAGCTTGACTCTACATGAGATCTGATGATGATCATTTTGACACTGCGAGACATATGGCAACATTTTACATGATTTTTTTGGTGGGTTATTAAGTAACGAAACTACTCTGTATTGCAATAGACTACCTAGGTATTTCTCTGGATGAGAAAGCTAGTATATCAGTTAAGCATTTCCAATTCTTTTTCAACCTTGTCGTTCATGTCGCAAAGATGAAAATTGATAAACAACTTCATACTTTATGGTGATTTGCTTGTGCGAGACTGTACGTTATAGCAATTTGACTACTAAGTTATTTAGCAAAGTGAACTTTTACTGCCATATTATTTCTCACGTAGACCATATAATTCTAGTACCTCGTATAGTTGTTAGACTGTTCCTATCCATTCCGGTGTCTGTTGGTTAATTCAACAGTTCATAATATACAAACATTGGGACTATGTATTATTTATTTGAGTTAAGCTTAACTTTGCTGCTTATTAAAATTATATTAAGGCCGCGTATTCTATTACAAAATAACGAGAAAACTCTTCAATCTAACACCGAATTTGCATAAACAACAGATATCCAATTGTCATTCCATCTGTCTATTATTCATACCGATTTTATTAATACAAAAGTAAGTACCTCTGTCTGTCTGTTACGTAGACAATTTATTATTCATTAGATTTTGCCGAACAACGTTTTTCATTATTATTTTAGACTAACACGAACTTCTTAGCAATCCATGGACTCACTGTGCGGGTGCCGGGTCCATCATGTGGGAGAGAGTGTAACTCTGAGCAATTCCTGAGACTTTCGACTCCAATGTAGGTTTAAGGAGGCCCCCTTTGTGATGCACATCAACGCTCACCTTCACTGCTCAAGTTGTCCTCCCTTCCTAGCCAAATTTGATAGGAGTCTGTTAGTGCAGCCTTAGTTACTCATTCCAAAATTGAACTTACTACAATTCTTGACAGACCGAAGTCTTTTAAATGGTTAAAAAGAGATTTTGCTGGTATGCATGTCACTCTTACTTCTACCGTATATAAATTTACTAGATAGCCATTCTTAGTTAGTTCATTGGTTAGATCGTAATATTTATGTAATTTTATTGTGTAGTCTTTTGGAATGTTAGTTTCCCTCGGTACAGTAAGCTCTATCAGTACTATATGTTTGATGTGCCTAGAAAAGGGGAATATGTCCGGCCTCGATGACGAAACACCATTACCTTCTGGTACTTAATAGTGCTCTCATACATACGTTCAGTCAGGTGCAGGATTGAGAAAGGCTTGCTTTACGAGTTGAGCCTTCCCTTATAAAGTTAATTTGACTTTTATTTGTGGTTAATCCTTTTTGGGCTCTAGCCACTGCAAGACTTGCTGCTTCACGCATGACTTCAAGTACTCTATCATGGTGACGTTAGTATTGACTCCAATCAAGGAGCACATTTCAACCTACCAATATGTGCCTAGCACTACCTTTTGCCTCACCACAAGTATAGCACGATTTTGAGAGGCTTTCCCCCATCTTACTCTGGTCTGAGAGGGTCATTTGACAGTCACTGAGATAGAATTTTAGTAGAGCAGGAGACCAATCATGTATTAAAGTGCGCCAATTCAGAGCTAATGGAATGCAAAATTCACCTATGGTTAACCACTCACTTTGCATTTCTAAATTCATTGCGTGTACTTTAGACTTATTATTTTCGTCTTGTTGTAGGAAATATTTTATTAGGTTTCGGTCCTCTTTTTTCTTCGCGGAACCCAGCCCGACTCCATTAGCCTGTGGCGGCGACATCTACATGCCCCCCATATAATCAACATGCAGAAAATAGTCACTCGCCTCCTCAAGAGATGGCGCTACCGGCATTGCGATCAATATGTATGGAAGCTTAAATCGCGCAAGTAAAGTTCGAAGGCTAAACCTCCTTATATACGATGCCCGACCAACACCAGTCGGGCCGCGGCCCTCAAGCTACCATCACCCAGCTCGGAGGAAGATCTCCTTTGGCCTTCCTACAAGCCTGTACACCTGCCATAAATTGTTTATGGAATTGAAATCTTGACTCAAGCTCTGTAAAAAATTTGATTCCGATGGCTTCTTTTACTTCATCCCAAAACTATTATGAACTCTAAATAGAGTTGCGGAATCAGCTGAATGGGCTAGTCTAAGCAATAACTACAATCTCTTTATGATATTCGCATCGAATTTGCCAGGACGGTTTTATAATTTTCATATACAAGGAAATGCCAAGTCAGACGTGACGTAAGATAGTTGTCGTATATCCAAAGTTCCATTGTTCTATAAAATAATTATTTAGCTCAATTTTTATTCAAATACCTTTCAAAGATTAATAAGTTTACCATTAATTGTTCCTAATTTATCGCCCAGCAATAAACACTAATGATCTGTTTAAATCTTTTATAAACTACTAATACTATAAATGTAAAAGTTTGCATGTTTGTTTCACGTTTCATGGAATAAACGGCTGAAATTTGGCATTAGATGAAATTTGGCAAACACATACTTTATAACCTGAATTAAGAATTAAGATACCTTATCCTAAAAATGATAGGTTCATGAGAGATTCTCGAAAAATAAAGTTTAAGCGGACAAAGTTACGGTATCCGCGTTCGTTTGTATATTCGCACTCCGCGATAACGATTCAAAAACTATACACTACACCAATTCCAAGAGGTCCTTACTTATAAATAATATTGTCACTAAAGTAACGCACTCGGCAATGATGACAAAAATAAGTCACTCTTCTTTCTAAAACACCACCCTTCAAATGAATAATGCCGTTATAAATAAGAACTCTGCCACCCGACTCACTTACTACTTCATTACTCAACCGCGATGTGATAAATATGAGGGTTCAAAACATTAACTGATAAATTACTGACACAAAAGCGACAGAGAAAATGTAGGTAAACGTGTTTTTTTTATTATTTTCATTGTGTTCAGTAGCGGGCGGCAAGGTCTGCTCCTCTGCTTACTTTAGTAGGTTAAGATAACTTGAAGAAGGTAATAAATGAAGTCTGAGTACTCGCCATTGTGCCAACGTTTGAAACAAAGAATTGGCTCTGACGATGCCTGTTTGTGTATTTGACCCGATTTTCTTTGACTAGGCTTTATTTTGTTCACTTATTTCCATGCCATTCCATTGGGCACCCCGCAAGCTTGTTTCAGCAATTGAGACCGCTAGTTTTATTCTGCTTCCCGGGAAAATTTTACTCATTTTGCGACGTAATGAGGAACCGTTACGATTTTAGTGCAGAAATCAGATTAAAAAAGGTAAGGATTCTATAAGAAACAGTCGTTAAATTTTTCTTCTTACACAAATATTGACGAAATATGACCAAATTACTAAACCAATTTTCGGCTGCCCGCGTGGTGACTGTGACGTCACAGAGCTCTAGCTCTCGAGCGCGAGCGTGCGTACTTACGCACCTAAAATTCGGCCAGAGTGAACCACGATCTGTGATATCACATGCTTCGGGCGCTTTTCGGTGAATATTTGTTATTATAAAATTATTTATAAAATCGCAAAAATGAACCTATTTCAATGATTTAAAAATATATTAATTAAAAAGCATATTAAATCATTATGCTATTGATTTTGAGTTGATTTGATGCCTAGTAATGATCCTCATTGGTTTTCGAAATAGTCGAATGATCTTTCGTTTTTTTAAATATTTTTAAGAAAGTCGCAAATTACTCCATACTTCCCACCACAATCCCACCAAGAGTAACGTTGGTCATTCTATTTTAATGACAGGTGGCAAACAAGCGAGTGGCATTCTTAAATGAATGCCAACATATCCTAGCGACTACTTTGATATCTTCCTTAGAAGCTTACGCACCTACAGACACAAGACACAACACCACCTAAAGGTTGTGTTTTTTTTGAAGTGAAAACTTCTTTAGCGGCGTTGTACACTTTTTTTGTATGGGTAAAAATGTTAAACTCGCGTCAGGTTAAACACGTGGGCTGATCGCATCATGACACACAATAAAATTGGAAAGGTTGTTGACTTTCAATATATTGGACGAAACATAGTAATATTTTATTTTACCGTATTATAATAATAAGTCTCTAACTAGGCCGTCCACGTGGCACCTTTATTGACAAGAAAATGCATTTTTTTACAATAGATGTCGCTAAGTGCGCTAAAACGTGATTCATGTAAGTTGATTTTTCTGAGAGGTAAACTTTTTAATGTGATATTGTCATGTTTGTGTACGATAGCGTAATAAATAAATATTGTATTGTACTACATAAATGATAGTACTTTTATACTGATAATTAAACCAATTCGTGCAAAATTATTCCCTAATCATTCCAAAATATCAAAAAACCACAACGTTAATATTCAAGGTTTGCACTTCTGCTGGCACTCCCGGAGTGCAACTCGTCGTTTTTTTACTGTCGTCTTCTGTAACGCAGAGCTTACTTTCCCGAACGGGTGCTTCAATACTAACAAAACTTCTACAATACCTCCTATTCTGTTTACCACTCCTAATTTTTATTATAATTAGGTGGAGTAAGCAAAAGGCTTTCCATTTTCACTTTGATGCCATTTAAGTTTTATTTAGACTTCAGGCATAATCATTGTACTATGTAATTTTCCAAGATTCCTTATAGAAAGGATAGGGCATACAAGTAAAGATTAAGGTGCATTTAGACTACGCTACACTATTGCGCTATGTAGCATAGTAAGCTCATACAGAATATTCTAGGGTGGTGAGAACGTGTTATATGTTAATGTATAGTGTGCGATATAGTTCCACGAGCTATAAATCTATATTATAGTATAGCATATTCTAAAGGCACCTTTAGGCCTGAAAACTCCTTGACAATAGGTTTGGTCATTTTCATATTTTCAATAAGTAATTAGTGAGAATTTAATGGAGCTAAATATTACTTATGTGAGCGTTGCGTGATGTTAACAGACCATTTTGTTAATTGACATTTTTAGCGAAAAACGCTAGAACTACTTCTAAAAAGTATCAGGAACTATAGAACTCAGCTGCATGCAAAAATAACTCACATTTGTTTACGATTTGCTGCAAAATGATATGCTACGGGAAGTTCGTAGACAATTTTGTTAATTGCCATTTTTCCCGAAAAAACGACAGAACTATTTCCAAAAAGTAACATGAACTGTAGAACTCTGCAGCATGCTAAAACAATTCTCTTTTAATTTTGATCTGCTAGGAAATGATGTGCTAAGTTCACTCACATCCTGGAACCTTATTCAGTGACAGAAGCACGACACAACCTAAAGGTAATGTTATTTTACTGAGGTCTTCATTAAGGTGGAGATTACTTCCCTAGATGGGTGCTCCATCACATCAGGGTACGGCACAGGGATCGATATTAGGCCCTACCGAGTATTTATTATATGTCAATGACATGTGTAATGTCATAAAGAAGGGTCATGTATACCAATTCGCAGATGATACATGTCTACTGGTGGCCAACAGGAACATAAATCTTGCACAAATCGATATGCAGGAGAGCTTTGATCAGTTATGTAAGTGGGCACACGATGTAGAATTGGTGATGAATAGGCAAAAAACAAAAATAATTTACATACACTCATCTCAGAACAGGACACCTGACACACCGACCATCCTGGCTCACAGTCATCAATGCCTGCATACTGATACGAATGTTTGCTCATGTCCAACTTTAGAGGTAGTAGAAAGTCTTATGTATATTGGTCTTATTATCGATCATAGATTCAACTGGGATATCATAAAAATTATGTTTGTTCAAAACTAAGGTCTATTCTAAGTAAATTTGCTGTGATTAAATATAAGCTTCCATACAGAACCCTCAGGTTAATGTAAATGGCCCTAGCTGACTCAATTATTAGCTATCGCTTGAGCAGTTATGGTTTGACATATGCCACATATTTGAAAGATATATACATATTACAAATAAGAATCTTAAAAACTAATGTTCCAAATTATATTAAAAATAAATATAAAGAAAATTATGGTGAGTTGTTTAACCATTGTAAAGTATTGAGTGCATAATTGATAAAGTCATATTTTAATTTTTAACAGAACATAACAGTGCACAGAATCTACAGACTCACCATCGTCCAGAAGACTTGCGTAACCTTAATTATAAAAAAATATCTCCTATCTAAAACCAACAATGTATATGGTTCGAAAACACTAAAATATGTTATTCCTAAATTTCTAAATGAAATGCCCCCCAGTATTCAAGAATTCTATGTGAAAGAAAATTGTAAACATAAACATAAGAAATATTTTGTTAAAACGAATCGCTGTAGACAGATAAACCCATGTTTAAGGGTTTTTTATATACAGCCATTGTATATTAAAATTTAATGAAAAGATTGAATGCATAAATAATAATAAATAATAAAATAAAATATTGGCCGATAATTATTTTCTTGCTTGACCTAGAGTAGAACATTGTCTTTCAATTGATCTGCTTTTCTGTCTCCAATGCTGTCGACAGCTTCGTGTTCTAGTCTGATAGTAATTCTTGTATTATTCACTTTAGTACATTACTGCAGCGGCCAGCAAAAGAGGCATTGATGGACGAACGTGCAAACACGTACGTAAGTACGTGCCTAGTTATTGTACAGTCAATCTGTAGGTTGAGTGGTGAAAAAAAAACCCAAAGGGTAAGTCCTGGTTTTTCTGTTGCCAAATAACGTCAGTAAGCCACCTTGGCGATGGGCATGTTCAACTCGTAGGCGTTTTTTGAAAAACTCAAAAAAACCCTCAAAAATATTTTGAAACTCATTTTTCTTGTTTTGTATGCATTTTAAAAACTTTTTTTTTTCGACCATAATTGTAGAGGGCGCTGAGTACTACAATTTATGTCATTGTTGCAATCTCGTACAACAAAAAATGAGTATTGTAGGTGGCGCTAAAGTCTCAAAAAAAGTGTTTTTTCACTTTTTCACCCTGAAAATATCATTTTAATGGAAAACTTTAAATGGAAAAGTTTTTCCGTACATAATTACCAACAACTTTTGTATAAACAATTTTTATGTATTACTTACCGTTTTCAAGTTATAAATTGCATAGGTATGAAAAATCTAATAGAGCGGTTTTAGTCAGTTAAAGTACACATTTGCAGTGCACATTTCAATGTACGTTTTACTATTTTTAATTTTTTTTCATGATTGAAAAAAAAATACATAATAATTGTTTATACAAAAGTTAAAGATATTTTTTTTCATGATTGTAAAAAAAATAGTGAAAACGTACATTGAAATGTGCACTGCAAATGTGTACTTGAACTGCCTAAAAACCGCTCTATTGGATTTTTCATACCTGCGCAATTTATAACTTGAAAACAGTAAGTAATACAAAAAAATTGTTTGTACAAAAGTTGTTGGTAATTATGTACGGAATAACTTTTCCATTTAAAGTTTTCCATTAAAATGATATTTTCAGGATGAAAAAGTGAAAAAACACTTTTTTGAGACTTTAGCGCCACCTACAGTGCGCATTTTTTTTGTACGAGATTGCAACAATGTCATAAATTGTAGTACTCAACGCCCTCTACAATTATGGTCGAAAAAAAAGTTTCTAAAATGCATACAAAACAAGAAAAATGCGTTTCAAAAAATTTTCGAGGGTTTTTTTGAGTTTTTCAAAAAACGCCTACGAGTTGAACATGCCCATCGCCAAGGTGGCTTACTGACGTCATTTGGCAACAGAAAAAACAAGACTTACCCTTTAGGTTTTTTTTTCACTGAAACGATATTTTTTTCGACAGATTGACTGTACTATTATGGCCAAAGTTTGTATAGTACTTTTCTCAAATATTGCGCGGAATTTATTGCTTTTCAAAATTCAAGACATTTTCTTAGTTAAAGTATTCATTATTTTTTTTTAATTAAGAGCTTTCTATTTGTGAACCCGGTCGAAATTTAAATAATACATTTTAAATTCAAATTCAAAATATCTTCATTCTAATAAGTAGCATAGTACAACTCTTTTGAATCCACCATATTTTTTTTCCTACCTAAGTTAAGAACGTTTTTAGCTGTGGAGAAAAATGACCGAAAAACAGCTGCAAAGCATTAAAACTTGCAACAATATTTACAAAATATTATATCGTTACAGTGTCAATTACAAAATTAGGCCATCTTTATCATGATTATAGATACAGCCTGTTGGAACGCTAGAAATAGTCTGATTATATTTCAGACAAAATACTTGGGTTCAAACCCAAGTATTTTGTCTGAAATATAATCAGACCCCTTATAATACGCTTTATTCTATGCTAAAAACTTTTTAACAGAAGCTTTGAATTTATTTACGCTCAATTGTTGGATATTGCCAGGGACTTAATTATAGAAGCGTAGACCTTTAAATGAAATATTGATTCTATAGAGTCTAGTAATTGGTAAAGTTAATATATTTTTATTTCTAGTATTACGCAAGTGTTTATTACTATATGAAATAAATTATGACGGGTTTCATATTTGTTCAAACATACATAGAAGACTTAAAATTTTCTCTTATAAAATTTCTTGTTTTACATTGTCAATTGATCGAACAGTCCGCTTCTGCAACACAAAAATAGTGTGAATATCGGCAGTATTTTCTCACAGCAAAATACCGTACGACATCGCACTATGAAAATAATTTAAATATACTAATCGAACGGTAACTAAATCAGTTCATTGGCGTATTTTCATTACTGCGTAGGCTGCAGAGCTAAGTCTCTTCGAGACTTCCTCAACTTTGATAAGTTACTTCCTTGATTCCCATGTTATGGAGTAAAAGATCGTTCCATTTTTAAATTACACGTCAGATATGAGTTTACTAAGTATTTAATTTGACTGCAAATCACACCAACAGATATTGATTTTCATACAACTTTAGCCGACCGCTGCGGATGTATGTCGCCAGTACAGAAACTTTAATTTTTCTCGAAGAAAGTTTGTTAAAATAGTGCTCAAATTTTCAAGCATATTGGTAATACTTCCAATTATATTTACACGTTCGTCCATCAATACCTCTTTTGCTGGCCGCTGCAGTAACACTATTGTAAATTACATCTTAGATCGTATAAACAGTATCGAAGACCAGTGACAATAAATATAATTTAAAGAAGTTAAGTGTAAACATTCTTCTTCTTCGGCGCTACACTCTTGACAGAATGGTCGTGGAACAGTGGTCGTCACATCAGGGTTGGTGGCGCGTCTCACAATACGCCGCTATTCCTCCCGCACTGCGGCCTTTCTCGTGCACTCGTGAAGTGGACCGTTCAGTGCCGCTTTTATCTGATCGGTCCAGCATTATGGTGATCTGCCGCGCGCCCTTACGCCATCGACTTTGCCCTGCACCACCAGTTGTTCCACTGACGCATCTTCTCGGCGTGAGATGTGGCCAAAGAAAGTTAGAATACGACCTTGTACGATAGAAGAAAGACGTTTTGTGATAGACAGTTCCTGGAGGATGGATGCATTGGTTCGGAATTGTGTCCACTGTATGCCAAGAGTTTTCCTCCAGCACCACATTTCTAGAGAGTCTATCTTCTTTTTCTCACTCTCTCTCTCTCTCTCTCTCTCTCTCTCAGTTTAAACATGACCAGAAAGGTTTGCACAGTGTAAAAAAAACTAGAAGGACGTAGAAATGCTACTTTAAAATACTTAAATGATACCGTCAGACACTACCATCAAAGAAAAACATGACACTTTCAGAACACGACCGTACTCAAAAAATAAAAAAAAACACAAAACTTTACGGCGTTTGCGCTTTTAAATTAACTTTTTTATTTCAGTTCCCAATTAAGAGAGTTCATTGGGCAGCGTCGCGCAACGGGAAACTAGCACACAGTAGGAAAATTAACACTTTTCTTTGCATTCACAACAGTTCTATTCGAAAGTGCTTCTTACTTGTACTTTTTACTTTCTCCCCGTAAGAAACAGTTTTCTCGGTTTTTTTATAAATTAAAGTCCTACGGTATTACCGGTATTAATTTGAAAAAAAAAAAATAAAGAGGGTCACCCATAAAAGATGGACATATTATTATATTGTCGTAGATTTTTTATAGAACTTATCTCACTAATAAATGATTTTTGTACCGTTTACGCAACGGAAGCTCTTAAATGGAATATTTTTATCTCGTTTTTGCATCATTTTTCATTAGTGCTTCGCTTCTATTGGTCGTAACATTAAGTTATATAGCCTTTGCCTTTCTCAATATGTGTACTATCGAACACAAATTGAAAAAGAAAAAAAAAGAAGCAAAAAATAAATTCTCAAATCGGACCTGTAGTTGTAGAGATTAGCGCGTTTAACCAAACAAACAAAAAAACTCTTCAGCTTTATGATATAAGTATAGATAGTAACCTGGGTATGCAGAGTATTTTAAAAAGGATATGTGAAGAGCATTATAAAATCTGTACTGGGTTGTTGGTAGGCGTTGATTTGTTCGTTGCGTCATTGATTGCATTTAGGAGGGGTTAGCTATCGAGTTTTGATTGTGAAACTTGATTATAGTTTAGTTTTATGTTTGTTTGTATACTTAGTTTTTATCATTAATTTTGACAGAAATAAGATTTGTGTTTTTGCACAACTTTATATATAACGTATGTTTTTTAATTATGTTGGGTGTAAAAATGTTGGCAGGCCAAATAAATAAATAAATAAATAGTGTAGATAATTTCAAAAGCATTTTTCTTAGGCAGCGATATGCGAAGCGATTCTGAGCAACTTGAAATTGAATTTACCTGTTATTTGAATGGTAAATAATATACACTTCTGATCTCGATTTCGTATTGTCGGTGATGGGATCATCGCTAACGGAAAATCTGGATACTTTAGTTGCTTTTGTATATTCTACGAGCTCTTTCATAGTGAGTTCTCCGTATAACCATGATAAACTGTCATTTTATATTTTCAATAACATGTTTCCTTGAAACGTTGTTCCTAAAGAAGGCCCATGTTAGTGGTAGCATATTAAATAGGAAGTATATTGAGTTCTTAGTAAACTTTTAGAAAACACACAAAAGACAAAAACACAAAAGAATACGCGTGTAAACGTGTGATAAATACTATTTATTTTCTTCATAAAACCATTTTTACCGAGTACAAGATCAAATGTCACTTGAGTAAACAATTTTGTTAATTTGAATACTAGACAAAACATACAATAAAGTAAGCATGAAACTAAGTCTGCAGCACTGCGCTGTCTGTACTTAAATTTTCGGTGTCGGAAAATTTAATTTCAGTGTCAAATAGTTTCAAGACAGTTTTAATACGGTTTTAGTACAACTGTAAATAATGCCCGTCGCACGTCAGAAGCAAGCAAAGGTATTCAACAAGCAGCATCGAATTTGCTCCGCAGCATCCTGGCTGACGATCACAAATTTAAATGTCAAATCAGTTTAGTTAGTGAATCGCTAATCAGCCTAGTTTCATCGAACTTCACTTTGACTATCAATGTTTCGCACACTAATTATTAACTGTCTAATTTGATTACCTAACATTTTCGCTAAATTATAATTGCTTTTTTATAAAAATGCCATTGCATAATTTATCCCGACGTTCGTCAAGATCAAAATTTCTCTGTGAACACAAAGAATGCATGAACATTCGAAGTAAATTGATTCACGAACAAAAAGCCTTTCTAACAAAGTGCCTCAGCTTTTAAACCGTTGTTATTTTTAAACTGCTTATGATCCAGTCGATTTGCGAAACGTTGCCTGGCACTAGAATACAGAGCTACGGTATTTTTCTGAGCTTTTGGTACTTGTCACTTTGATATAATACTAAGAGAGGTGGGTGGGGTACTCAAATAGGAACCTTTATGGGGAGGAATAAATTTTTCAATTAAATAAAGGGAGTTCGATAATAGCGGACTTCCCGTTCGAATTGGAGCGTACATCTGGGAAAGTTGCCGCAATCGCAAGAATATAACACTAACTTTTTGTGGTGTTATGTTTCTGTTGGTGAGTAAGGGCTGTAAGTTTATTAAAAAACATTATAAATATAAATAAAATAAATAAATATTTCCGACACTCACACCAATTAGCCTAGCCCCAAAGTAAGCACTATAAGGCTTGTGTTATGGGATGCCAGGGTAACGGATAGAATACATATACTGTACATATATAAGTATATTTATATAAATACATATTAAACATCCATGACTGGAGTACAAATGCTCGTATTCATCACACAAACATCTGCCCCCACCGGGATTCGAACCCGGGACCTCTCGAGTCGGCGACAGCCATGAAACCCGGCGTACAAACCACTCGGCCACGGAGGTCGTCGAATATGAATTATACTCACCTGTGAAAAAAGTTAGACGCAATAATCAACACCAAAATAAACTTAAATTACCTAATACGACATTAAAGATGTATTCAACCGCTCCGCATGCAATGTTAATAAAAATGTACAACCATCTACCAAATAGTTTAAAATGTACAACTCAAAATAAAATATTTGAAAAACAGCTTAAAAATCGTCTAATAAATAAAAGTTACTATAATATTTCCGAATATTTTTAATGACATTTTT
Source organism: Chilo suppressalis (assembly GCA_902850365.2). Classification (NCBI taxonomy): domain Eukaryota; kingdom Metazoa; phylum Arthropoda; class Insecta; order Lepidoptera; family Crambidae; genus Chilo; species Chilo suppressalis. The sequence continues at coordinate 23,893,931 of OU963901.1, read as the reverse complement.
TTATAATATAATAAATATTAATAATAACGTAACAAATTAATAATAATTTAATTAATACTAGTATAAAAATCTAGTTAATATAATAGTTGTACACTCTAATAATATCTCAATGTTATCATATATTTGGAATCAATTTATTTTTTTTTCAAGTAAAAAATAATAATAATAACTTTAATTTCAATTTCAATTTTCAAATTCATTTATTTGGGACAACTCAGATCCAACATGTTAGTATACAAATTATGATTAAAACTAGGTTAGTAATTATGATTTTATGATTGATTTTATTATTATGATTAATTAATTAATTATTCATGTACCGTAAAGGCATTGCCTGCGCCCGATGTATAGAGGAACTCTTATCTACTACTTCGGACATCAAGCGCGTACAATGTCTCCTTAACGGTGCATGCGGATCATCTGCCACTACTTTCAGAATGCTGCCGTCGCTCCCTCTCACCCTTCTAATTAGGGAGGCCACTTTTTTACGAAGTATGGCGTGGAAGCCGTCCGTTCTGGTCTTCGCGAACATTTCAGAGGCGCTGCAAAATCGAGGGAGAGACAACATCATCCTGAAAATATTATTATATTGGACACGTAGGGCGTTGAGCGACTTCTGGGTATACCTCGTCCACAGACCCGCCGTGTAAAGACCTTGACAATAAGCTTTGAACAGTGTAATTTTGACCTGGTCCGAACAACGGGCAAATCTACGGACAAGCATGTTACCTCTAGTCGCCAACGCCCTGCGCTCCCTTTCTATGTCTACATCATCCTTAAGGTCGTCAGTAAGGATATGCCCTAAGTATTTAAATTGGTAAACCCTTTTTAAGTTTAGCCCATTCAGTGTTAACTGCGGGTTTACTGGGCATTTACCGGCGGCCTTAAAGATCATGTATTCACTTTTGCTTACATTATAAACTAGCCCATGTGACACAGCATAGGCTTCACATATTTTTAAGAGCTCAGCGATAGAACTCGCGGTGGGGCCCAGCAACACCATGTCGTCCGCATAGCTAATACTATTAAGACTAACACCAGCCAGCCGACAACCGACACGCGCGCTGCTGAGCTCCACCACGAGATCATTCACATACAGGTTAAAGAGCTTCGGAGACGTCAACCCCCCCTGTCTCACCCCGCACTCCATACTGTACAGCTCGGAGAAACTGCCAGACCATTTTACAACATTGGTTTGGTTTCCATACCAATACCGAAACACATTTATAATTTCCACCGGTATACTTCTGCTCTCCATCTTTTTCCATAGCACATCATAGGATACGAGATCGAAGGCCTTGGACAGGTCCAGAAAGCAGGCGTACACCGGTGTCTTTCGGTCGGTGTAATATTGGACAGTATGCTTGAGGCTGAGTATTGCGCTTTCTGTGGAGAGTCCAGGCTGAAACCCGAACTGAGCGTCATGTATGTTCAGGTATTTTTTTAGACATGAGTCAAGCAGACTGTCCAATATCTTGGCTACCGTTGTAGCGAGCGAGATTGGGCGATAATTTCCTTTATCCGAGATGTCTCCTGTCCTGTTCTTCACTATGGGCACAACGGTAGTTTTCATTAGATCAGCAGGCAAATATGAGTGGCTGATGCACATATTAAAGAACAAGGACAGAACCCTCGGCAGGTGTACACCTGCAAATTTCATGTGCTCGATACTGAGCCCGTCGTGCCCGGGAGATTTACCTCTGCTCATTCTTTTAATTATAGTTTTTATCTCCTTAGCCGAGAATCTGAACAGAGCGCCCCCCCGTACACGACCATTCTCAGCCCCGAGTATTGCATCAGATTTACCCAGTGGAGATTGCACCTTAAAATGTTCCCGAAACAAGTTGGCGATGTCCCGTGGATTACTCTTACCACTAACAGTCGCTGGTAACCCAGGCTTAAGATCCAGTTTCCTGGTAGCTTTCCAGAAAGTTCCAAAATTTTTGTCCGCCCTAAGACTTGCTATTTTATCCATTTTCAGTTGTTCCTGATTTTTCATGCACCATTTTAGTCGGCCTTTGTACTTTTTTTGAGATTCGTACATTTGGTCGTACACTGTACCCGATATTGGTCGACCATGTGACACCCAAACTTGGAACTTATGCCTGGCTTCTTGATGAGCTTCACGTACATGTACGTTCCACCCACAATACACTTTATGCTTTTTATTTCTCATCTTTTGTTTAGTCTGAATAGCGGCGTTTCTTAAAGTGTTAATTATCTGATAATATAAATCATCGAGAATAACCCTATGACTGACCGACGCGCATGATCCATGGCTGCAGCCCACAAACTCTGGAGGGAAATCAATATCCCGCAGGCCCTCGTGACATAAATTACGGTACCTGTTTATCTGGTTCACATCTCTTTCCCCCCAAACCACTGCACTGCACTGCTCACCTTGAAACATCCGCTTAGGGCTCACTATAAATAAGTTACACTCTATGTAAATAGGCAGATGATCCGATATAAAAACATCCTCTATAGTTCCTACCTTAGTAATAGTTTTCCAAGCCGAGAGGGAGACCACAATGTGATCCAGCCAGGACCTTGTTTTATGGTATGGATCAATGTACGTATATGTGTCTGACGCAAGAGTTTTTACGTCCGCACAAATCCACGACCGATCCGAACAGAAGTTATTTAGTTCACTATAGAAGTACTCATTTGGATGCGCATTAAAGTCTCCCAAGAGAAATGTCGACTCAACGTTACTACTATTTTCAATAGCGCTTATTTCACTAAGGACTTCTGTAAAAATTGGTAGATTTTGGTATGACTTTGTCGGCATGTACACTGAGAATAAGAGTATAGACCGACTACCCCTGGTACCCTTTATAGCAACCAATCTCTTACTGTTACATTCAATCACCGTCACACTATCAAATAAGTCCTTCCGCCAAAGGATGGCCACCCCACCGTACGGTCTCCCTCTCAGTATGCTGGCAGAGGAGTCTACGGCAGACTTACCGGTATAATCAAAATTATTTGATATCGTTCCCAGCAGTGGGATATCGTGTTCAAGGAGCCAAGTTTCTTGAAGACTAACCACACTGCTTGTTTTACAAATATTTCGAACATCTTCGATTGATGACTTAAGATTTTTACAGTTAAAACTAGTAAATTTACAAATTAGCTTTTCATCGTTATTCATTATATTTAAAATTAAAATATACTACTTTGACTAATGTTGCTTACTTCGGTACATAAAGCGCACAAAACGCCTAAAAGTAATACCCTCAGGCCAAAAACTATCATTTAAAAATATATTTAATTTTTCTTTACTAACAAACAATTTATACGCATTATATTTCTTAGAAGATTTCATGTTAATCACTTTAATACTTATAGTTTCCTTAGTCCTTTCTTTAACATAGTTAATAATGTCCTGCTCACTCGTTTCCTTACTAACATTTGAGATAAATAGCGGTATTTTGTTCTCAGCCGCCTTGAACTTCATTTCACCTGTTGTTGACGCTCGTCCTTTCTGCCCTAAAAGTTTATAACGCTTTGCACTTTTAGACTGCTGTAACTGCCATTCATACTCTTTCGGAATTTGCGTACAGTCTTTAACCACAGGTGTAGTAACATTATCACTTAAAACACGCAAATCAACGCAGCTCGGCGAAGCAGTAGTTGCTATGATAACATCATTAACGACGTCAGAGATAAGCTGCTCGCCGCCTGAGTATGAAGCCGTAGCATTCGAAACCGCAGTCCTTTCCGCGGCCTCAATGTTTGTTGTCTCGCCTCCTTCCCGCTGATCATCCCCTCCCGCGCAGGTCTTCGTAATGATCTCATTCGCACTGTTCGAAACCGCAGTGCGGGCCTCACCTGGTCTAGGATAGTTTATTTCACCCGATTGCGCGCATTGAAAAGAGACCGACTTATCTGCACTGTGACACCCGTCGGGCGACTTTGTTGGCGTAGAATGACCGTTATTTTTCGCATCAGCTGATGTTGTTATCGGAACGTATTGTAGTCCGGCCGGGCCACTACTAAAATCATAGACACTTTCTTGAAGGCCTGCTCCTCTACGTTTATTAACATATCCATAAGACGAAGGGCAGTGTTCTATCACAGACGCATGCTTCATGTTTTCAAGTTCAATTTTTAAAACATTGATCATCTCTACAGTGGCTGCATTATCTTGAAGAGACTTCACCTGTCTTTGGAGATTTCCAATGTCCTTAAGCAATCGTGTACAGTCAATATGGTCGAAACCCACACTCGGAACCAAGTGCAAGTCCTTAGCCACAAATATCGGCAACTGTTCAGCGTTCACACTCTTCATAACACATATCATATCATCCAGATCTCTGGACATTTTGGCCTTTCCATCTCCACGACGCAATGGCATCTTCTTCCTTTTCGGTAGCGAATCAAATAATAACATTTTCGCTAGAGTTACTTTTTCAGCACTGAATGACGAGGTTACCAGTTGGTGTATACTCTCCTCATCCATGTAATCTAGCACATTGGCTAAAAATGCCAGGAGTTCATTAATTACTACATTGCAATTAGCGCACTTCACAATTCTAGTAGTCATTTTACTTCACGATGAGTCACGAGTCACATTAGGTGAAACGCGTCCGCGCCCGCGTTCGCTTACGCGCGTACTGAAACTTTAGAATTATAAATCTAGCAAGTCAATGCTTAAAATAAATTTAAACATATTGTTCTTTTTCAACGCATGTAATTGCATTTTTGTATTAAATATTATTAATTACGTTTATGTGTAAATAAATTGCATACACCCTTACAGGGTGTCACATGTTCTATATAATATGTTACTAAATTGTCATCTTTTAACCATATGACTATGCAATAAAGAATTTGAAATTAAATAAGGTTCCAGGGCACCACGGCGTACCTTATCATGCACAACTAAAACAAATCACTCACTTTCGTGAAATATGGTAAAAGAGTTGTTGTTAATTACAATAAAAGCAGTTCCAGCAGGTGTTTTTGCTTAAGAAACAGCGTGCAAATGTCCCATTACTGTACGAGCACCTGTTGTTACGTGTAAAATATATTAACACTTTTAATAAATAATGAAAATGTACACTGTTATGCGAATACGTCACACAATTGTAATGTATTACCTACATAAATTAGTTTCTCTGTAGACCATTTTTATCGAACTAGCATTACACATTTATTTTTAATAAACCTTTCGTGAAAATTTGACTGTTTTTTTCAACTGATGATTAAACCACAAGAAAATTTGTTTAGTTTTTGAAATGAACATTATACGTCTTTTTTGTAGCATATATTATATTTCAATAGTTTTTTTTCTTGCGCCACAGTTTTTATAACTTCAGCAAATTATTACCGTGCACGTTTATTTAATTCACTGTCTTCGTTCCAACAAACAGACTTCATTTATTTCTTAAACACCTAAGTTTTTAGTAAAATGTACTACTGGACTTGACTGTACTATAGAAGAAGCTTATTGCTCCCAAGACATTGCCTTAATAACAATTAACCTGTACCGAGTGTTTTACACGAGGACGGGGGGTTATAAAGAGATTCCCTGCGAACTTAACTAATCATGCACATCTATGAAAAATAATAATCAACAAAAAAGGAATATTTTTATAGCGGTTAAAAGTTCCTTAGGGAACAATTTTGTAGTCTGCGCTTGCGGTTAAAATCCTTGTCCTATTTAATATTTAAACCTAAAACGTTTTTTTTTATTACTCAATCATGCAAAGCTGCGAAAAAATTATGGTCAAATTTAGAACACACTAGTGAATTCCCGTGACTTCGTCCACGTAAACTTTAGGTCTTTTAGAATCCCACAGAAACATAACATATTTCCGAGATAAAAAGTATACTATGTCTCGATCCAGGTCAGAAACTATATGCGTACCAAAGGGGATAGAACGATCTGGCTTATCAACTCGCAGTCATTTTTTATTTTATTTGCGAAATCGCGGCGCACGGTGAAATTGCTATGTCGACATCCTCAATCCCCACCTCGGGGGTAGTTTAGGAAAACTAAAAATTATAAACTTTTTAATTTATTTAGATAAGTACTCGTGCCAAGATTTATTTAAAAGGTATTGTCATTAATCATTGAATTGTGTCATTGTTTGATTACCAAATAAAAAAAAATGACGGGTTGCACTCCAGGAGTGCCGGCAAAAGTGAAAACTTGAATATTAATGTTGTGCTTTTTTGATATTTTGGAATGGTTAGGGAATAATTATGCATGCAATGCTTTAATTATCAGTATAAAAGTACTATCATTTATGTGGTAGAATACAATATTTATTTATTGCGCTATAGTACACAAACATGACAATTTATATTACATTAAAAAGTTTATCTGTCAGAAAAATCAACTTACATGAATCACATTTAAGCGCACCTAGCGACATCTATTGAAAAAGAAATACATTTTCTTCGCAACAAAGCTGCCACCTGGACGCCGTAATTAGAGACTGATTATTATAATACCATAAAATAAAATTTTACTATGTGTCTATGTCTCGTCCAATATATTGAAAGTCTACAACCTTTCCAACTTTACTGTTTTCGTCTTACGAATTTCCGATTAGGTTACGTGTCCGGACGCGATCAGTCCACGTGTCACGACGAGTTTAACAGTTTATACCCATTACAAAAAAAATTAACAACGACGCTAAAGAAGTTTTCACTTCAAAATAGTTCGTCCCCCTTTTTACCTCCATGGGGTAGAATTTTAAAAACCTATATACATGTTAGTCTTTATTTCTGATCTCAAGTATAAATGTAAGATTTGATTTAATCGAATGCGCATTAAAATTCATCCATATAAAAACTTTGACAACCTCCCAATTCCCTTTTAGGAGTTAGCTTAGGTAAACTAAAAATTACAAACTATATGATTTATTTAGATAAGTATTCGTGGCAAGTTTCAAGTTTACAAAATGGTGAATTTTGAAAAATCCTTTCCTAGTGCACCTCTAGGCATATTAAGGAACCTACGTGCCAAATTTGGAGTCTTTAGACCCAGAAGTTTGAGATTTGTGTATTGATTATGAGTCAATCAGTGTCTTTTTTTATACATTTAGATACACTTGATTACCTGGATTATGATCTAAGATACTATTACTCCTGAATAAATATTAGGTTTCTATGGGATACTTTAAAATGAACGATAGGACTTATTGGTTCACAATTAGATCGTTAACCCTCATTAACGTTTTCTTATGGTTTAAATAAGTGGAAGCCACAGACAAACCCAGGGGAAAAGTCTCATCATCAGCCCATTAATGTCCCCACTGCTAAAAAGGCACAGGCATTCCCTATGGATGGAATAGAGAGATTGGGCCATGAACTACCACACGGACCCAGCGCAGATTGTTGGGTGCTAACGACTGCAGATGCAGCCGGTACTAATGGCTTAACATGCCTTCTGCAGCACGGACGAGCTCGAGATAGTAAATTTCTGGTCAATCACCCAATGACTGAAGACTGCAAAAGTTGCTGAACTTCAACGATCGCAGCCGAAAGAGCTAACCACTTGCTATCGAGCTCCTCCGTCTTTGAGTTCCTCGGGTAAAGTCTAGTTAATAACATTGACGGCTCACACTTCAAAAACATTTTCGCAAAAGCAGCGCACCGAACAACCACATCTTCACTAAGCCGTAATATTAAAGTTAGTTTGTGTAGTTAGCCGTGATAAGAAAAGTTCCGCCTCTACTCCATACGCTGTGCAAACGCGATATTTGATAAACTGGTGGATGTTATAAAACTATTTCACTTATCAATTTGTTAGCGACAAATTTAAAATCCTTCTGTGATACTAGAGAGCAAATTAAAAACATGATAAAGCATGTGGACGCTTGTCGTTCTACCACCATGCAATAAGCGCGTTCCTTTTTCCACTACACTACGTTTGCCTAAACGCGGTCTCCAGTCCAGAACTCGTCTACCCCAATGGTCATCGGTTCTTCAACAAATATGACCAGCCCACTGCCACTTCAACTTGCTAATCCGGTGGGCTATGTCGACAACTCTGGTTCTCTGTCGGATTACTGCATTTCTATATAGTATACTATCTATACTCTATACTATTACGAGTATATAAAGAGACAACACTGACTCATCTTGACCCATTTTAAAAATTATTTCACTAATAGAATTTTTTGTTGTAAATGATAACATAAATAACGGGAATGAGACTACAGGTGTCAAATCCTTTTCTTAAAACCACTTAACAAATTTTCAAAACGAAATCATCAGTGTTTGAAATTGTAGAAGAATAAGTACAACTTTTGTTCTGTTAATTCCACGGACACGGGATCTCCATGGGTAAAATTCTATTTTTGCACCACTTGACCGATTTCGAAACCATTTTTACCAGATCGTACTTACGTATATAATAATTGTACTTTCTCAAATCAGTGACGTGTTTTTCATATTTCTATTTTATGTTGGCCTCTCACGAACAGGTAAACCTGAAAATCAATACATACTTACAAATTCTGGATGCATGACCAAAAATACAATTTATCAAGTGATATTATAAACTTCCTGAGACTCATTTTACTGTACAAACTTTTTCAATTTATTTCTTTTTTCCATATTTTGTTTAGCCCACAGTATTTCGTCTGCTTAGTAAATATTTCATATAATGTTTCAGTATCACTATACTCTACGGAGTCGATTCAGCATTTTATATTTTTAGTCTGTCAGTCTGTTGTGATTCGTCGAAGAGTCAAAAAGTCTGTCTGTATGTCGTGGCGTGACTACGAGCCTTCAAAAGGCAATGGAAAAGATTTACATAAGAAACTCAGTCCGGCTACTTTCAAAATCTATATTAATTTATTCATGTTAATTTTTCAGATTCATTATGTTTCCATAAAAGTATTATATAAACCTTCCGTGATTTTTTTTAATTGATAGTGAAAATTTCGTTGCATAGCTTAGGACCGTAGTACAGAATGAACCATTGCTTTGCTATCAAAAGTTTGTCACACTTACTAATTATCCAAGCCCTTATTATTAAACGTATTTAGTGACACAGTGGTTTATACACATCCATCACATTTATCACTAAATAATAACTTTTGAATGGTATGAAATCTATATATATATATATATATATATATATGGTATAAATCCAAAAAGTGATTTATTTGGAATAGAATCAGTACCTGATCACGAATAATGTGGTAGGTACTTACTATTTTTTTTTGTTGAACGGGTTAATCTCAGGAACTACTGCTACTTCGATTAAAAAAATGTGTTGGATATTGCATTTATCGAGGAAGGCTATATATGCTATATAATATCACGCTACGACTAGTAGGAACGGAGCATTGATGATGAAAATGTTGCAAAAACGGGTAAAAATGTTTCATTTGTGAGCTTCCGTAGCGTGCGATGGGTAAACGGTTAAAGTTACACAAAAATCATGTTCTACAAAAAAGTCCGCGTAAGCATATGTCCATCTTTTAAGTTTGACTCACTATAACCTTTTTCCTCAGATTAACGCGGGTGAAATCGCACAGGACCTCTAGTTGTGACATAACTGTAATAGACATATAGTATCGCGGACTTTTTTTGAAGATTTGTCTTTGCTATATTGTCAATGACTTCCGCAGCGTACGCGACATAACGTTGTTTTTTTGGTATTTATTTTACACATTGGGTTACATTATCGAACTTTTCATACGGAACCCTAACGTTTTTGAAAAGACTTTATACGGAATAGACTTTGTTCATCAGGGAGATATTGTGTAATTCTAAATGTGAAAGAATTTTTCAAATCGGTTCAGTAGTTTCGGAGCCAATACAATAGGATTCAATACAAACAAACAATCAAATCTTTCCATAATATTAGTACAGAAGTAAAAGGGAAAACCTACTGTTTATAACAAAATTAGCAAATTATCCTAAATGTAAAGTGTCGATTGAGCCTCCCCATGCGGACCCACCAGTGCGGATCGGTGGGTACTAACAACTGCAGATGCAGCCGGGAACAACGGCTGAACGTGCCTTCCGAAGTACGGAGGAGCTCGAGATATTAAGTTTTTTGGTCACCCATCCGAATGGATGGTTGGACTATCGGAGACGGAACGGGCTAACCATCTGCGCCATCGAAGTTTTACTTCAGCAACAGCCTATAATTTTTTCCTACTGGATGTGTACAACTACAAACCCCTCCATTTATTTTTTAGAAAGTAAATTATCCCAAGGGTAAATGGCGTCCAGTCATGAAAAAAATTGCACGACAAAAGTGTCGCTCCAACCAACCGATAGGGTGCTGAAACTGAAATCCTTTAAACAAAAACCTGAAAATGGTATATTTACCTTTACCAAACTAATATTGACATCACGTCCCTCCATTGTTTTGCCATCCCGAAACCTCTCCAATAACATTTGGAATTTATGGTATGGTATTAAAGTTCAATTTGACTTATAACTATTATTACGAATCGTTTGTAAAGAAGTATAGAAAAGTGTTGTTTTTGGACATTTACAGGATTAAATTTTCTCCGTGTAAGAACCATCCTCGTTCTTCAAGGAATATTCTAAAAAAGAATTATCGAAATCGGTTTAGCTGTTCCCGAGATTTGTGCGTAGTGCAACACATTCAGCGATTCATTTTTATATTATAGATACATAAATATTATGTGTATTATCTATTTATAGTAGTTAATTTACGTAATTGGTGTGATCGCTTACATGTTTTCCCCAACAAATCCCCGATATTTCGGCAATGATACCATAATGCTAACTAATTAAGTAAATTACTATCATATTAGTGGCCATAAAATTTAAAATCAGTATAAACTGTATTTGTAGCGCAGCGTTAAAAAGCTTAAAACTTTAAAAAAATCTAATGTTAATCTGACACAACTTTGGAACATTTCCGTTAAAATTTGTTAGAAACAAATAAGTGTTACAAATCTCTTGTCGTAAAGTAGGTAGTTGTATTTTGGTTGTTACATCCTGTACATAGGTACAGAGAAGAACTGATACAGGATGCATCCGTTACATAGTGATTGAAATGGGGCGTAAATAATAAGCGAAAGCGATTCTCAATTACATTTTCAATAACTTTGTCATTAGTATTTTTCATTTACAATAAAATCTACTAACACCATGTACTTAATCTTTAGTATCGTTTGGCTTCGCAAATTTGGACTAAATGTCTCCAACATGAAATAATATTTGAAGTCGTCATCCGTTAAGCGAATGATCGATGGACTGGCCCAAAACCGTACACTCTAAACTAATTCCTTTATTTCCAACGATATCTTATTTAAACGAAATATCGGTGATACTCGGTGACTATTGAAGCCCGAAGCCCGAAACCCGAACATAAATAAATAAGTAAATATTTCCAACACTCACTCCAATTAGCCTAGCCCCAAAGTAAGCACTGTAAGGCTTGTGTTATGGGATACTAGGGTAACGGAAAGAGTACATAAAAAAGTATATTAACATAGAAATAAATATTAAACATCTATGACTGGAGTACAAATGCTCGTATTCATCATACAAACATCTGCCGCCACCGGGATTCAAACCCGGCGACCTCACGAGTCGGCGACATCATGAAACCCGGCGTACAAACCACTCGACCACGGAGGTCATCACAGGTTCGGGCAGAACAGAATTGTCACCGAGTTTTTCTCTCTCTTACCACGGTTTTGTAATGACACCCAGTCAGTCGATTTTAATCAACGATTGATTTTTCAGCTCTTCTGTAAAGTTGATTTGTAAATACAAATCGGTTTGAACAATGTATCTGGCTCGTAACTTGTCAAAGTTGTTTTGTTACCTACTATTTATTACTTTATTTCCTAAGTAGGTAATTGATAAATTTAACCATTTAACTAGATACATCAGTGTATAAAACTGCGGGCGTTTAATGATACAGATAATAAAAAGTCGGTAATGCTCACTCTTTAGTCAGGACAAAATATAAATCAGATTCTGTTTCCGGAAAATCATTGTTGTGGCCTGCACTTAATTAGGAGCATTATCAGTTTAAAGGAGGCTCTCAGCTGACGACCTCTCAATGACACGGTGAGGGACGCTTCGATAAAGATATTATACGTCGTAAAATTGTTATATCCTTGTTTTTCCAGAAATATTTAGATATATCATTATTTCTTTTCTTCGGGTTTTGTACTTTTGTAATTAATATAAAATATCTATATGAGCATAACTGTGCCTCAGTGTTGGGCGTAATTAATTACTTTTGTAATTTAATTACTAATTCAATGAATAGTAATTGAATTGCTTTAATTGAAATTACATGTATTTGAAATTAATGTAATTCAATTACTTAGCTCCGAAGTAATTTAAATGACATTAGTTTGTAATTCAAATTACTCAATTACTTTTTAAGGGTAACATAATAAACTACTAAAATTGAGCGGTTATTAGCTTGATGCCCATACGCAGCACAACAAGCAAAACACAAACAAAGTTTTAGTGTATAATTTGCCATGAATTTATGAGTGTGTAAGTGTTTGCCTCGTTACCAGTACCTACACAGCTACCTATCCCTTTTCTAGTCTCTCGGCGGCGTGCACCTTTATTTCGATTGATTGTTCTCATATGCTACAATGATGAACTTACCAAAATCTTACAAACTTTCTGTCAAATGTTTGAACAAAGAGTAGTATTAATGTCTCATTTAAAATAAATTAAACATTTATTGTCTTAATTTTAAAAAAGGTGGTTATAATTACACAATTTATCTGATCTATTTCGTAAATAAACATTTGATAAATCATAATATAATAGTTTTATTTAAAAAGAGATTATATATATGTAATGGAGTAATTGCAATTAACAATTACAATTGCTAATTGTAATTGTTAATTGAATTACATTTCAATAATTTCAAGTAATCTGAAATTAAAGTTACAATTTGTAATTGAAATTGTTAATTTGAAGTTAATTACATTTTGCCCAACACTGCTGTGCCTTATTTTCTGTTAATTTATACACATCAAGTTAATGCAAAAAACCTTTTTCATGAATTTAAGTTTGATGTTAAAATATATTTTAAAAAAATAAATAGGTGACTTTTATCGCGAAAATTATTATCAGATATTGTTTGTCGTAAAATTGTTACATCCTTTTGTAGAAAGTTTTTAAGGCATATTTTTAGTTATTTTCTTGTTATGGCATAATTTTGTTATTATTATAAAATATTTTATATGAGCATACCTGAGTCTTACTTTCTATTAAATTTAAAGATGTCAAATTATTGTCTTCTATGGATTTTAGTATGGCGTTTCACGCAAAAAATAGAAGCATATATAGGCTACATTTTATCGGGAAAATCAAACTTGATTGGTGTGAAAGATAAAACAAAACTCGGGGGAACACACCATGCAAAGTTCATTTCAGTTCAACTAGCTGTAGTATAGAAAATATTTCTTTGTTAAGTTTACACACCACTCATTAAATAAGATTTCCCAACGGGTTCAAAATGCGATTTTAATACTTTTTGAAGTGAAACTTCTTTACGCACGCTTGACTTGGGGAGTAAGCTGGCGAACGCGTTACGAAAACTGTGATCGGGCGAGGCGAATGGGAATTGAGTGGGGGATATAAGCAAGATAAAACATCGCGCGCGCACATTTTCTTTCTCTTATAGCTAGTAAATAAAGGACACTGGGCAAAAATGTAAGGACGCTGCACCCACGTCCGCCACGGCTTAAACTACATTTGTTTGAAAGGTATTATAGTCTTGATCATCTGTGCCAAAGCGCATCAAATTCCATCCCGGGTGTCTTTAGTTATTTTAAGTTAAATAGGTACAAGTGCTATAACGAACAATGGAATTAATTTAGTTAGTTAGTTCGACCCTACAAAGGGGGCTCAGGTATTATGGGAGTACTTCACAAGGTGCAAGGGTGCCTCCTTATGTCATTCTGCCGCGCTAGAGTAAATTCAAAAATCCCCGCATGGGTTGGGGTTTTTTCAAATATTCTGTTCTTTATAGTAAATTGTCTTCTATGTTAAACGGAGCGACCACAAATCACACAAATTTGTCCACGCTTCGTAGAAAACATCATTCCACTTCATCCATACTAATTGACAAAACCGATAATCGTGTTCCAATGTCCGAAGCGATTTAGTTAAAAATCAATCAAGTGACAGGGAGCGCACAATCACAACGAAGTAAGACGAGTCACCTATTTGCAACTGCAAGTCCTTCAACACCCGTAAACCGTTTTGAGGTGTCCTTGTAAGTGCAAGCGCGGGATGGTCGGCAGGCTTTGTCGTATATGGCATATTATTATGGTTAATAATAATATAAAATGAAGGTACTATAAAAAGAATTTATTTAGCTACTTAAATATGCCCATGTGTCATATCTTTTAACTACCAGGATATAGTTTACGGTGTCATATCTTTTGACTGCCAGGATAATTTTTTTCGGTGTCATAGGAAAAAAGGCTAGTTTTTCATAGATCTTTCGATTCACACTAATTACATTGTTGGCGGAGCTGGGTGCGTTTTGCCCATTGTCCTTTGTATATACATGTATATACACACACATACTTATATATATGTATATATACATACATACAGATGGAGCTTAAGAAGTTTCACTTCAGTCGTGTGGTCATAAGCACACTCGTTTTTTTACATAACACGACATTTCTCTTCCGTTTTAGGACGCATCATCTGAGAAGAATGATATTTAAAAATCAAAAAAAGATTTTTCGTTCTACTTTTTCTAAAACTTGGAACGTATCCGCTCCTCGCCTATGACTTATAATGTATTCTAAAACTAAAGTGCATAGCCAGTATCCATTTCGGCGAAGGGGCATTAGTTTCAGTGCGATCCAGCGCAGTTCCGCACGCAACCCGAACTGTCGGAAAACTTCGCTTTGGCAATCCCGACACTTACGTAAGTTTCGTTGTTTACAACAGTTACCTACTGTGAAACAAGGTCTTTGTGTCCGGATGTTTCATTTAAAATGAAAAAGTTTCGTATTTCTGTTTTTTTAAAGAGCGTACCATAATTTGCCCCTTGGAAGTTCATCGCTTTAAATAAGTATGAAATTATTTGAAAAAATAAGGCGATCGTTTCATTTTATTAATAAAAGCGTTCGTTAAGGATTCTGTGATAGGGTGGGAAATGAGCGAGAATGCGAGGAGTTCATAGTTTCTATTCTTTGTATAAATTTCAGTCCCAGGGCAAAGTAACTCTTTTCTACTGTAATTATAATGAATAAGGTGATACTGTCTCTATGTTTATGATTAATACCCATGAGGTGCAAAAACTCTTTAGAATGGAAAGGTAGAAAATATCCATCTTGGATACAAATGTACTAGCCAGTGCATTAGAATACACTAACTGAAAATAGGGTTTCATAACTTCTTATAATAATTTTCATTTTCTCTTGTGGAATAGTTCAGTACATTTTTTTCTTGTAAGAGAATTATAATTATGCCTATATCTATTCTTACACAACACAATTATAAGTTTACAGAGTTCAGAACGAAAAGTTTGTAATTTACTAAAGACGTCATAATTATGACTCAAAATTATGGTATAAACACAAACGCTTCCACGATATAACAAAAAAGTCAACTGCACTCCATAGGACTCCCCAATTCCACGTGCAAATGCCATTAATTTAACTCGCAGAGCAAAAACACAGGGCCATTTGCTCTGAAAATTATGTACATAAATTAGACGTAATCGCACCCGGCTGCGACGCCGCTTGTAAATGTTAAACAAATGTTGTGTTTACCTCCGCTTCGTCACTAAGATACGAGATATCGGCAAAAGTTTGAGCGCATAATTATTGTATTATATCATTCTAACGTGGGTATCAAATAGTTGAAGAAGTTAGCGAAGCTTTGAAACTGTACTTCCCGTAATTAATTAATTTTGGCACCGTTAGATGTATGGTAAAGGACACACTTGGGGCCCCGTGGTTAGCGGATATTATGCCGTAAAGCGCCCGTAAGAGTTGCGGGTCCTCGGTGGACAGCCACTGGGGGGTACGCAAGACTTGCGGCAGCCAGGTGTGAGGTCCGTTCGGCGGTGTGCCTCTTAAAGGCGCCGTCATCTGTAAATAGCACTAGCAATAGCAATAGCATAGCACTGATAGGCTTGTGTTATAAGCATACTAGGGTAACGGTAATATTTCATATAGAAATACATATAAACATGCAAATCTTACTATCATTTTCCCCACCGCAATTCAAACTCACAAGTAGGCGTACGCCTTGAAACCGTACATACCACTCGGCCACGGAGGTCGTCCAATTCTCACTGTCACTTTATCATCAGCATAATATTAATGTCACCACTCCTCGAGTGTATGCCCTGCCTATGCATGGATAGGGGTAATAATTCATTACCCACCACGTGGAGTGCGAACCGGTGTGTGCTAAAGACGTGTGCAGATACCATCAAGAACAATAGCTTAACGTACTTTCCCAAGCAACAGCAGAAGCAGTACAATATTTGGTTACCCATCACATCATACTCGACACTGTGATCTGAAACTGTTCAACCTGCCACTCAATATTAATAAACTTTCAGGAATTCAGTTTTTTAATTTTGTACGCGGTCTTGACTGTTACTGGTGCTAATTTAATTAGTCAATCTTGTCAAGAGACGACATTTTACAGATTAAACTGACGTTTAAAATTACATTGAGAAGTAATTCAGTTAAGCTACTAAAAAATAATTCTCATATAAATACTTACTTATTGAGTTTACGGGTGTTAGTTAATTTTGAATTCGATTACTGTTCTAGCTGCATTTTAATTAATGTTTTAACGTTTTTTAAGGGAGATTGCCATTTAATTAATTTTGATATCTTTGTTGCGAACGTTAATCAATTGAGATTAAGATTTATATGGACCATTCCGAAAGAAAAAATTTCATATAAAAATATTATCATCATCGCGTAACAAAAATACATTCGAATTGAGAACCTTGAAAGTTTGAAAACTTTTAAAAATACAAGCACAGCTTCAGAGCTAAAGCACTACAAGGTGACGCAAAAGTGATCATCCAATTTGTTTTTGTATAGCTTTTTTACTAATTAAAAAAATGACAATAATGTACTTTGTCAATTGGCTGCCGCCAGTATTGATACAGATTTATGCCCGTTTTATCGGATTTACGTGATTTTGGGTGATACTGTTCACATTTCTGTAGAATAACTCTTAAAGGGCTGCGATTGCCTGAGGCTTGTAGGCATAAACCTGAGATTTCAAGTAGCCCCCGAGAAAGAAGTCTAGGGCGCTTAAAGCGCACCATCATGTCAAATCGACAAAATAAGATCGTGCTGTGTGTGCGGTTCCACCGTCTTGTTAAAACCACACGTGTTCACGCTTCTACGGACGGAGTATCTGTTTCATTGCTTGTCTGTTTGTGTTCTGCATCTGTCTAGTGCACAAATATCAAATACGTACGACTACGGACTGTACGTTTCTTAACTCATATGGTACGACGCCATTTGTAATATTTATAACATCTTCCGATAAAATTATTCCTTTTGCGCCACTATAAGAAAATGTAATTTTACATCTGAATCGACCAGTTGAGTGCTGAATGTGGAGATCAAAAGATTTTTTCATATTTCACCGGGTATTAAGGGTGGTTGCTTATTTTCTAGAACACAACATTATTTTCTTTATACATGAAAGCCGAAAGATTTCCAATGTAAGTAAATTTTTCGTGCATCAACAAGTAAATTGGTGGAAATTAAACAAATTGCGCTTTTGATGTTTATAATGTAAATCATTAAACGATAAGGACGGCTCAGCAAACGGTAGCAAATGAGGAATATTAAATTAGGATTGAATGTAGAATATGAGGAACAAAATTATATGCATAAAATTTTGAGTTTTCTAAGATTGTTATTAAGAACTTACTCTGTCTAAACACCTCCGTGCACAAAATTTGCTTTATAATGGGTACTATATATTCTTCACTCATTGATATTATGATTATTCATAATGTTCAATATATATAGATACATCACTGAATAATTTATCCAATTTTATTGCTCACATACAAGTCAACACACAGTCACATGATAATTTTACCAAATTTATACTAAAATGTTTTCACGCGCCACTGAAGTCGGCGGTTTCGCCAATATTCGCTGTTCACGTTGGCCAAACTCTATCAAACATTTTGACACCGATTGACGGAACATTTGCATATTGGCCCAATATGCAAATACAGTTCACCGAATATTAAATCCACGCCAATCTGAGCTCCGCGAACTGAACAAGGCCAGCAGTGATTATACTTGGTGATTGCTTTTGAACGGTCCTTAAATAATTTTGCAGCTGGATAGACTGATAAGATGCTAAGTGATCAATATTTTATTAATAGAATGACATCTTGTTGAACGCTATGTTCGAAAAGAGAATGATGAGTAAAGAAAATAATGATCTTGAATTTACACTAAAATATATCATTTGAATGAATAATAGATTAATATAGATTATCTATTTGATGAAAAAATATTTTTTGAGTTTTAGTTATAAGTATGGGGAACCCCCATAATTTATTGTTTTTTTTTCTATTTTTGTGTGAAAATCTTAATGTGGTTCACAGAATACATCTTACCAACTTTCAAGAGTATAGTTGTTATAGTTTCGGAAATAAGTCCCTGTGACATACGGACGGACAGACAGACAGACAGACATGACGAAGTTCCATTTTTTGCCATTTGGCTACGGAACCCTAAAAAGCATATGGCACGTCTGATGGTAAGCCATAATTGCCATAAGGCCACATATTGTCTAAAGTATCATTCTCGTGATGTCTACTCAGAGCCTTATCCTTGCCCAGTGGAATTTTGCAAATTACTGCGGCAACATAACAATAGAGAGTATTGATAGTTCTTCAGTCATACAGTTATGTAAGTCATGCCGCCTTATATACTTTGTCAAGTAACTTAGTAGATTTGAATCTTTATCAACCGCTAGGGCACTTTATGAAAATAGGGGTGATGACGGGGTACAATAAACGAAATTCTATTTAGTCCGTCAGTTAGATGATCAAAAAATAATGGACACGTATTTTTTCTTTGGGCAATCAACCAAAATACGGCAAAGTTATAGCGCGTATAGTGTGCAGAGGTGTTAACGTTCATACGTATGAGAAAAGGTGGCGTGATTACTCACAATAATAATTGTCCAGATTAACTCACGTACAGTGTTTATAATCCAACACACAATTACACACACATGTTAAAGTACAGAAGGAAGTACACAAGAAGAATAGATAGTTCGGAAAGTAAGCAAAGCACAAAACAGCACAGATAACTACGGCTATAATATTATTAAGCAAAAGCACTTTACGAGCTAGGGAAAGCTTAGGAATTAGTATCGAGTGACATAGGCTTCGCGCGGTGTATCAATCTCGACTGGTATGCGTGGCTGCGTTGTGCGCTCGCGCTGCTTGTATAGGGAAACCGGTCCGGCGACTTTTGAATTGTACGTTTCCATTTCACGACGGCGAGTGGGCCATACCGTATCATCCGGCAAATGTTCGGATGATGTAAATAATATAATATGTAGATAAATATAATTTTGTATAAAGATAATTTTAGTGAATATTAAATTGTGTATAATTATTATAAAATATATTTGTGTGTTGTTAAATAAATATAAGTTTAGAGTAAGTTTAGATGTAAGCATAATGTAAATATAATTAAGTATTTGAATTAATTATATAACTATATCATGTATAAATAAAGAAATTAAGTGTAAGTCACCTACATCACTCCCCTCCAGAGACCGTGTCTACGGGCGATAATAGTTAGGGAAATTTACGCTTCGGCCCGAACGTGTTATAACTGGACTAGGGGTAGTATTCTGTGGTTCCGTATACGTAAAAGAAGGAAGGATGGTATCCGACAATATATAGGCCGGTTTGAGGCGGTCTATGGATACTGTTAGATCTTTTCCTTTAACACGAATTTTGAAAGTTTTGTTACCCCGTTTTAATACTTCAAATGGACCATTATAATTATTTTTAAATGTACCTTTTAAAGTGTCATCTCTAACGAAGACATGTGATGAAGTATGTAAATCTTTATAAACAAAAACTTTACTTTTGTTATGATGTGAAGTTGGAACGGGTTGTAAATTTTCGGCAAATGAACGCAAACGGGCAGAAAAATCAGTAACGTCGGTGGTATGACAGTCAGTTTTTTGACCAAAAAAATCACCTGGCATTCGCAAGGTCTCTCCGTATAGAAGTTCAGAAGAGGTAGCTTGCAAATCGTCTTTAACTGCGTTGCGGATACCGAGTAAGACTAACGGCAAGGTTTCTGTCCAATTGGGGCTATTATGACAAGTAATGGCTGTCTTAAGTTGCCTGTGGAAGCGTTCGACTAATCCATTGCACTGAGGATGGTAAGATGTAGTTTTCCGGTGCTTAAATCCTATCAACTTTGCTAAGGATTGAAATAAGGCTGACTCAAATTGTTTTCCTCGATCGGTGACAATATCGGTAGGACAACCGAATCGAGAAACCCAGCCTGATATAAAAGCTTTTGATACGGCCTCTGCTGTAATTTCGGCAACTGGGACAACTTCAGGCCATCGCGTAAAGCGATCGACTGCTGTCAAACAGTACCTATAACCAACAGATGGAGGTAAAGGACCTATGAGGTCTAGATGTACATATTTGAAACGCGCTTTAGGTAAATCTAGTGTACCGAAAGGTGACGATACATGTCGATTCACTTTAGCACGCTGACAAGGCAAACATGACTTAGACCATTCGCGACAGTCCTTTCTCATTGAAGGCCATACATATCGCTGAGCGACTAACTTAGCACTGGAGTTTGCACCGGGGTGACTAAAAGAGTGCAAATGTGTAAATATTTGCCTGCGAAACTCTTTGGTTACAAAAGGCCTGGGAGTCGTTGTGCTGACGTCGCAGTACAAACGGGTACGACTTCCAGGTATGTTGATTTTCTCCAAACGAAGAGAAGTTTCGCTTTTAAGTAGTTGTTGTAACTCCGGGTCAGTAGATTGGGTTTTAGCAAGAGCTTCTAAGTCGACTAGCATCTGCAGTTCATCGACACGGGAAAGTGTGTCAGCGACGACATTGTCTTTCCCAGCTATGTGTCGTATGTCTGTAGTGAACTGAGATATGAAGTCTAAATGCCTGTATTGTCTCGGAGAACAGTTGCTCTTTCTCTCGTGAAAAGCATAACACAAAGGTTTGTGGTCTGTAAATATAGTGAAGTGCCTAGCCTCCAGCATGTACCTGAAATATTTTATGCTCTGGTAAATAGCAAGGAGCTCACGGTCATAAGGAGAATACTTCTGTTGTGAGGGACTCAACTTGCGGGAGAAAAATGCAAGAGGTTGCCAAGCACCATCAATATATTGTTGCAAGACTGCGCCTATAGCAATGTCGGATGCGTCAGTTGTTAAAGCTAACTTAGCTTGAGGATCTGGATGTGCTAACAAGGTTGCATTGCAAAGACTTTTCTTTCAACTCTCGAAAGCATCTAATGCATCTCCGGTTATATCTACTGGTTTTGAACCTTTGACGGAACCTGTCAGCAAAGCTTTTAGGGGAGCTTGAATTTGAGCAGCGTTGGGCAAAAAACGCCTGTAAAAATTGATCATGCCCAAGAATCTCCTTAATTGCTTGACAGTTTTAGGCACAGGGAAGTCTTGGATAGCCTGGACTTTACTTTGCAGCGGTGTAGCGCCAGAATGAGATATGGTATAGCCGAGAAAGGATACCTCAGTCTGTCCAAAGACGCATTTGGCGGTGTTGATAAGGACTCCATATTTTCTCATTCTGTCGAAGAACTGACGCAGGTGGTCTTCGTGTTCAGAGTGACTTCTGGAAAATATTAAATAATCATCCAAAAAAGGGTAGCAAAAATCAAGTCCACGCGTCATTTCATCAGCAAACCGCTGAAAAGTTTGACCAGCGTTCCGTAAACCGAATGTCATAAAAGGAAATTCGAATAATCCGAAGGGTGTAGTAATTGCAGTCTTCGGAATATCCTCCTTGGCAACAGGGATTTGGTTAAAAGCTTTTACAAGGTCAACTGTAGAAAAAATTGTGCATCCGGAAAGACTATGTGCAAAGTCATGGATATGACGAATAGGGTACTTGTCAGGAATAGTCCTGGAATTGAGAAGTCTATAATCGCCGCATGGACGCCAGCTGTTATCTTTTTTCGGAGCAAGATGGAGAGGCGACGCCCAGGGGCTGTCCGATGGACGAGCAGTACCGTTTGCTATCATTGCGTCAAATTCCAACTTCGCAATTTTTAATTTGTCAGGAGCAAGTCTACGAGGGTTACATGATACTGGGGGGGCTGGTGTGGTACGAATATAATGTACTGTGTTGTGTAGTGTTTGGCGTGGTGTGCCCGCTGGCCGTGTAATTTCAGGAAACTCACCGAGAATGTTGTAATACTTGCCAACGCCAGTCAAGATTTTTACACTTGAAATCAAGCTGTCTGCAAAAGAAATAGAAGCTACAGTGGACACATTAGTTTTGTTATCAATTAAGCGTTTGTTTCTAACATCTACTATTAAATTGAAAAATGACAAAAAATCTACGCCTATGATAGCTTTGGTAACATCAGCTATTATGAATTGCCACACATAGTCTCGACGAAGTCCAAGGTTTAAACTTAATTGTACAGTACCGTAAGTGTCTATTGTCGAGCCATTGGCTGCACAAAGTTGGTAGGTAGTCTTCGCACGGCGCTCGCGGAACGTAGATCGTGGGACGACACAGAGATCACTACCTGTATCCACAAGGAATTGGATTTTCGACCTACTATCTGTCACGAACAGGCGACCAGTCTTGTTTGGGCAATCGTCAGCCGCCATTACCGACCGCCCTGAGTGTTTTCCGGCTTGAAATCGCAGGGGGCGATGCACTTGTGAGCCTAGCTTCCGAATTTGGCATGGTACCAACAAAGTGGCTGCTTCTTGTAGCGGGAACTCGATCTCCGGGAAGATGCTGATCGACCTCGATGACGGGGGATGGATCTGTCCGCTGTCAGTGCCTTAACTTGTTTGGTAAGCGCTGCAATTTGTCGAGCCATATTTTCCAGATTGTAACCGGCTGAGGTGGTAGCAGAAGTGGACGCAACTACTGGAGCTGAAGGAGCTATATCCTGGATTCTGTCTGCTAGATCGGCTAAGGTTTCCAGTGAAGAGGTGGTCTGGGAAGCTATGATCTGCTGCATGTTGTGAGGCAGGCGGCTAGACCAGATCGTCTTCACAAAATCCTAGGGAACACCAGGGCCAGCTAAATTCTGCAGGTGGCGGAGGAACTGGGAGGGTTTTCTATCGCCAAGTTCCTCGTGCATAAGGAGTTGCTTCACCTTCTTCTCTTTTGAAGCTGAGAGTCTCTTAATTAACTCGCTTTTGAGCTTCTGATATTTATTTGTCTCTGGAGGAGTAATTATGATGTCCTCAACTTCTGCTGCATATTGGTTGTCGAGTTGAGAAATGACGTAATAAAATTTTGTCGTGTCTGCAGTGATATTCGATATTGCAAATTGCCCTTCTAATTGTGCGAACCATATCGCAGGTTTATCCGGCCAAAAAGGTGCGACACGAACTCCGACTCGATAAACGTCGGATGGTGTAGTGGACACGCGCACTTCGGAATTGCCGTTTTGGCGTCTGACGTCACTCGTGGATCTTTCCCGAATCGTTCTTGTAGAATCATCGCTATGACTAGCCATCTTTTTGACAAAAATATTGGTAGTCGATTACCAGGTACAGAGTAATTAGCGATGATGGTTGTGAACTTGTGACTAATGTGTTCTGTCGGAGTCACCAGTTATAGTGTGCAGAGGTGTTAACGTTCATACGTATGAGAAACGGTGGCGTGATTACTCACAGTAATAATTGTCCAGATTAACTCACGTACAGTGTTTATAATCCAACACACAATTACACACACATGTTAAAGTACAAAAGGAAGTACACAAGAAGAATAGATAGTTCGGAAAGTAAGCAAAGCACAAAACAGCACAGATAACTACGGCTATAATATTATTAAGCAAAAGCACTTTACGAGCTAGGGAAAGCTTAGGAATTAGTATCGAGTGACATAGGCTTCGCGCGGTGTATCAATCTCGACTGGTATGCGTGGCTGCGTTGTGCGCTCGCGCTGCTTGTATAGGGAAACCGGTCCGGCGACTTTTGAATTGTACGTTTCCATTTCACGACGGCGAGTGGGCCATACCGTATCATCCGGCAAATGTTCGGATGATGTAAATAATATAATATGTAGATAAATATAATTTTGTATAAAGATAATTTTAGTGAATATTAAATTGTGTATAATTATTATAAAATATATTTGTGTGTTGTTAAATAAATATAAGTTTAGAGTAAGTTTAGATGTAAGCGTAATGTAAATATAATTAAGTATTTGAATTAATTATATAACTATATCATGTATAAATAAAGAAATTAAGTGTAAGTCACCTACACGCGTCAAAATTTGGGAGAAGGGGCTCGTGACGTCACTTTTGAGTGAATTTTCACTTATAAGTGTACTCAAACGTGACGTCATGCGACTTTTCAATTCAATATATCTCTGCAATGTTTATATTATGTGATAAAAGAAAAAATACGTGTCCAATACTTTTTGATAATCTACCAGATAAACGAAGAAAAAAAAATTAGTCATCATCCCTAGTCAGATCTGTCTTAGACCAAACCAAATCATCTGTTGTTGAGATGTATTGTTGTTATTTATAAAAAAAGTTTTCTTCTTACGTGGTCAGGTAATCAAGAAAATCAGTAGTGTAAATACATTATGTAACTAAGTACTATCGTTATCATCAAAGTTATGTTACATATTTATTGCTACATTTATCGAATTATCGATTGTACAAAATAAGATTGAATGAAGTGATCGGACTTGAATTATATTTTGACAACGAAATAATGCCACACGAATCTGGATTCGTTTAGGCATTCTCAGAAATGGTAAATGGAGAAGTGGTTTTCAGCTACGCTTTTATATAACCATTATTATTATTATTAACTATACTTAATAAGCTAGGTGACCACTCAATAAAAGAAATTGTAAATGACACCTGGACTTTCAATAAATATATCTTTCGAAGATCTAACATCTCCACACCTGGTTATAACGCGTCAAAAATTAAAATTCGAACACGTATAAATTACATAACTCAAGCAATTTCAGAAACGAAGTCACGACCCGTTCGTTACATATCTCATGGACAATCCAATAATGGGGTCGTCTGTAATTCTACTGCGACGTGAATATTAAGAGCCCAGGAATAACCCGGAGGATTGTAAAACATCTATCACGATTCTCTGTATTGATGATGGTAATGAAGTTACAGTGGAATGCCTTCAGTCGGGCGATAATTCAATCCGGCGACTTTGCCGTCGAAACGAACTGAAATATAAAGATTTGATTTACCCTCACCGCGCGATGGGAAGTCATAACTGTTTTTTTGCCATCCTCCTGGGACCGGATCTTAAAACCTTGACCATTTATTTCCTTAAAATATATTTTATAGACGATTGAACAAATGACTCCACCCCACCTGACGTTAAATTTGGGTAGGGATTTGATCTCGGGGCGAGAATTTAAGAAAAGCCTTTACTTGATTTTTGACACTTTCACTGACCTTTTATTTACAACCTGGTATTTTTTTTTCGATTATTTTCTATTAATTAGCTTGGATTTTATACTTTTTTTTCAGGTTACGTGGCCACAAGATTGAGATATACTCCTGTTTACTATTGATAAAGAAACAATTGGACGTAGTTACGCGAAAACGTTCCAACCCACAAGTCACTCGAAAATGAGTTACCATAACCAGGGTACTATTTTTGACATATTACATCATGTGCACACAAAGATGCTAGTATTTTTAGGTTAGTTTCATCAATAAAGTTTAACCCAAATGTTCCAACCCACCATTATGCCAAGGACGTGTACTCAAAATAAAGTAAAAACATTACATGCATACTGAAACATATTGTTAAAAACTCTTAATAGAATAACATATCGTTATAATGTTCCACTTGTCTTGGAACATTATACTAAATTCATAAAACGCACATTTAATGGTTTCTTAAATGATCCATGTGGGTTGGAACGTTTTTGCAAAATCTTTATACATTTTTTATTTCTGCAAAAATGTTCCATGTAATTTGAAACCTTTTAGATTAATCCATACTGTTTTTTTAAGCTGCGAACACTGTTCTAAATAAATTGAAACCTTTTATTATAATATATTATTTTCTAATTTTTTGCTATAAACAATCCACATATACTTGATCCATTTTTGCTATTAAGTATGTTCTAGAGAAAAAGATATTTTTTACCAAAATAAATAACTATGGTATATTTGGACGTAGTAACGAGAAAATGATCCAACCCACAGCAACCCCAATTTGAGATAAACGCAATTTACACACTTTTTCCCTGTAATTATTTCAGGCAAATACTATTGGTTTAACTATGGAATGCCAAACTGATTATTGAATGATATGCATATTTTTTGTAAATACATAATACAAGGGGCATATAAATAGGTAAAACGAGTTTGAAATGTTTTTGCTAAATTAATTTTGTATGAACCTTGTTAAATAGCAATTATGCATAAACTTTCCAAAACGAATTTAAGTGTATTATTTTATAAAAATAAACCAAAAAGAAATATGTAAAATAATAAATAACAATGAGGAACATACAAAAACAACAAAAAAAATATTTGAAAATGTATTACAAAAAAATAGAACGTGATCTTTTGAGTTTAGAACCTATGCCAAAAATTTGCTGATATGGTTCCAAAAGTTATCAAAAACTTATATTATAAACATTCAATTTTCATCATCGTATTCTATGATCTCGAAGTCCGGAACTCCACCAAACCCATCAACATCATCAGTGCTTCTTCAGAACTTTGAAGCGTTCTATAAAATTGAAGGCAATCCTCGGGTATGTAGTGGTACATGGATTGTAAGTCCACTAATTTCGCTGGAGCAATCGGTTTGTCGTTAGGCCACAATAAGCAAAAATCAGATTCTTTTATGTATTGTAGTTCTCGTTTTATTCTTTTATCAATTTTCAACTCATTGAAATCGTCTTCCATCGTAGACCGCATAAAAATAGAAAAAATTATATCTTTATCCAACTTAATTTCTTTTGTATGTAGCCAACTAACTTTAGATGAGTCTGTAAACTTCTTCCTATTGATAATCTTCTTTTCCAGTTTAGTTGTACTATAAAATCAGTCTTTGTCATTTTGTAAACTTGAAGAGGTTTAACTTTTTTACTTAGTTCTACAATAGTGGTATCCATAGTGCATCTAATGATACTGGGCATTGTTATGTATTGGTAGAAGGAGAGGTAGGAAGAGGTGCACAGGAAGTGGATTGCCTTCTGTTCTGAAGAAGCACTGATGATGTTGATGGGTTTGGTGGAGTTCCGGACTTCGAGATCATAGAATACGATGATGAAAATTGAATGTTTATAATATAAGTTTTTGATAACTTTTGGAACCATATCAGCAAATTGGCATAGGTTCAAAGCTCAAAAGATCACGTTCTATTTTTTTTGTAATACATTTTCAAATTTTTGTTGTTTTTGTATGTTCCTCATTGTTATTTATTATTTTACATATTTATTTTAGATATATTTATAAAATAATACACTTAAATTCGTTCTGGAACGTTTATGCATAATTGCTATTTAACAAGGTTCATACAAAATTAAATTTAGCGAAAACGTTTCAAACTCGTTTTACCTATTTATATGCCCCTTGTATTATGTATTTACAAAAAATATGCATATCATTCAATAACCAATTTGGCATTCCACAGTAACACCAATAGTATTTGCCTGAAATAATTACAGGGAAAAAGTGTACCGCTAAAACACAAAATTGCGTTTATCTCAAAATGGGGTCGCTGTGGGTTGGAACGTTTTCGCGTAACTACGTCCAATTACAAATGCGAGATTAGTTCAGTGATAGTACAATTGCACAATAAAAAGTTACCGTGAATGAATAAATCGATAATTAAATAAAATATATATTTATATAATAAAATGGTAGGAAAGTTACATAGAATATTTTTTTAAGAATACTTGGGGTGTTATCTACAATCGATACCGAAGCCAAAATATAGTTTTTAGGATTTTTGTCTGATTGTCTGTATGTATCTCCGGGATAAACTCGAAAAGTACTGCATGGATTTACTTCAAATTTGGCACGAATATTATTAAGAAATCGGGTCAACATATAGGCTACATATTATGCACGCTATCACCTACGGGGAACGAGCAGTGAACAGGGGTCAAAAAGAATGTGCAAAAACTAACTCCACGCGTACAAAGTCGCGGGCGGCCGCTAGTATTTAATAATATTTTAAGTGCTGTCTGGAGATTATAATATCGAAGCAACAAACAACATCTTTATATTTTGACCACAGATCACAATCAGAATCATTTATTTGCTAAAAAAATACTAGGGCTCTTTCTTTTTTTAAAAGGCTGGCAGTTACTTTGGTCCACGTATCAAACTTGCCATCCAAAGTGGAAATGCTGCTAACTGGTACCATTCCTGATGGCGGCGCGGGGGGTGATATATTTAGAATTTTGTAAATAATATAATTAGGTAATTTTGATTTTAAGTCTTTGGACATTAAGTATCTATACGTTTTGTAAGTCATTTAAATATATCATAAATACGAAAGTGAGTTTAATTGTATTTTTTAATTGTAAAACACCTATGCACGACACTCACTGCATATATTATTATGTTGTTTTATTTGATTTATTTTCCAAAATTACCACTTTACTATTTTTTTAAATTTAAGTGCTAGCACCTCGGGCTATCTCAAAGTGCCTATAATTATGTGTATATAATTATAGGCACTTCATAATTGTAATAATGGTCCTGAGCGAAAAGGACCGCGGCAAAGCTGAAATCACGATTCCTTATGCTTGATTAATTAATTCAACGCGTAATCCTGTCTCTTAAATAGTTTCATTGAAGTTTTGGAGAAAAACATGCGCCTCAAAGTTGTTACCTCTTTGCTCCTTTTATAACAGAAATGCGGCAATGCGCACGTCGTTATGAATGATGAAGACTGCGTTCTCGCTCTGTATGGTTGTGGGAGCAGGCATGCATTCCCGTAGTGAATTCCGAGGAAATGTTCTTTACAATTTGAGAGATGCCTTGCGTTCACAACCCAGGCAGGGACGAAATTTTAGCGAGTTGCTTCCATTAAAGAGATGTTCGTAATTTGCAAAAAGGGCCTTACAATGATTGTCGTAGCATTAAAAATTGATTAAAAGATGTCATTAACGGCAAACATAGACACTATAAAGACACAGTAACAATACCTTTTAATAAAACTCTACCAATATTTTACATTAATATTTAGATTTGCTAAGAAATTATTGACAGTTTTGGATTCTGCAAGGAAAGTCGACAAAAAGTTATAAAGCTATATTAATAAATTAATTTTACTTTACTTTCGAATTCACCACACCCTAAAATAATGTGGAATGCCGTGTTTAAAATTAACACTGGAATTGGGAATTCCAAATTCCAAATCCGAAGGTACGCAATCCTTGTTTAAATCAAAACTAAACAATGAGTGCCTACCGATTTCACAGCTTGGGACTTTCAGCACTATTTATTCAATCTATCTGAATTAATTATAATACGTGGATGGATGAACGTGAAACTTTTTTCTGTGGTAAAGTGTTCATTTGTTATTTTTAACATTAAAAAAGTTTTTTCGTTCGCTCCAGTAGGCCCCCATTTTCGCTGAAAGTGCGACTCGCCCGTGATTCCCCTAGGTTTAGGGCCACGGGGACGTATGAGGGCTGGAAAGACGTGGAATTTAAAGGCTTTATGAAGATGTGGCCGAATTTCAAAAATATGAAAAAAAGCACCTCGGTATTGATCCAAGGAACATTTTAGGTCATAAAACTTTTTTTCGATACTGGTGACGGTTGAGATTGTAGATGCGCCCTTAGCCGCGAGTTATGCGCGGCGCGAGGAACGATATCACGCGGCGGGTGGCTCGCATGCGGCCACGAGAATGTATGAGCTCAAATGACGCGGAATTGGAAGGACTTTAAGATTATGTAAAAATACTTTGGAAAAAATGGTTTCGAAAAAAAAAACTTTATGATTTTTTTTTAATAATCTATAATAATAGGTAGATTTATTTTCAATGCTCTTTCAAGTCGTGTACGGCACGAGATCTGTGCTTTATTTCATAAACAGCATTCTGTTTTGAAATCCAGTTCGAAATTTAAATAAAACCTTTGATAAATTAACTCCTTGGTTACCAGGTTTCGGAGTAAAAGATCCTTTATTTTTTAAATAACACGACAAATATGAGTTTAGTATGTAATTTATTTGACCGCCAAACACCACAGATTAATTATTATTAATATTATCTATACATAATTCGTACATAGTAGCTAGAAACTGCACAGTATGCACTAGATTTTTATATTTCAAGATATAATTTCCCATTTTTATGTCCTAAATAAACTTCAAGTCAATCACAGCTGTATTTTAACTATTATATTATTTTATTACAGGTTATATTTTCCGTATAAAACAAAGCTGCAAGTTTAGTAACTGCACTGTGGTAGCTTTGATTTACATTATTATAATACCTCTGTAGAAAAAAGAAACTGGATCTAAAAACCAAAAACTAAACTAAAAACAAAATTCTTCTATTATACCTTACGCAGAGCAGAAATTATTATCTCACGGTCATATTCTCGGGGCGCAATATTCACAATATTGCCGAGTATACTCCCCCAAATTGTTCCATGCTATTTAAAATTGATATTGAAATTGAGAACTGTTCGCTTGGCGGTAGCCGCGGCACTTGTCGTAAACGTGGTTTACAGTCGGCTTTCTCTCCAGCCTTCTTAGGTGGGTTCACACTAAGAAACTGTTTCCTCTGTTGTTCATATTTTTATGAAACTGTTTACTATTCTAGTTTATATTTTTATTTTAAAATTGAAACTGGTAGATATATACACCTTAAGTAAATCTTACTAGAATAATAAAAACATACGTTCCAGGCATCAAACGGAGCTCGAATATGCGCCTTCTGCTACTTCGAGTGGATTTTGTTTTCGTTTTATTTGAAGCTCTAAGCTACTAGATTTTCATACTTACGGTTTTTTTTATTCAGTCCTGTATTGTAAGCAATCCTTTCTCAAGTCCTTTAGGAAGAAAGAAGTTTCTGCAAAATTTGAAAAAAAAATGGTAAATGTACCTTAAAATAAAAAACACGAGCGAGCCTTACAGAAGTCGCGTATGATGTGTAACATATGAAAACCTCACCTTATATTAGTATAAAAAGAAATAAAACCTACTATAAAAGGAATAAGCCATTTCAACATTATGTTTTAAAATCTTCTTTCGCGACTTCCTGTTACGCACTTCCGTCCCACTTCACGAAATCACTCCTACAAATTGCGCGGAAGCGAGAGAAAAGTTGTTACAGATCAAAAATACTCTTACGCCAAGACCGCACTGATTTTTCCCTGGTACGGGGACTGCAATGCGATGCATTAGCGCGTCCCCGTACCAGGCTTAATAATCCAAGCTAATTCTTCGTTTATTGATAAGGGGGTTACATTATCAACTAATAGTTATTTATTATACAAGAGTGGAAAGTTCCTTTTTAACCGCGTGCTCGATTTGGATGACCGAGCAAGCGAAGGATTCTAAAGTTGAATCACGAGCGCAGCGAGTGATTCTAAATTAGAATCCTGAGCGTCAGCGAGGGAAACAAACGAGCACAAGGTGAAAAATCTTTCCACTCGAGTGCAATATGTAACTTTTCATCCCACCTCAGCGAGGAAATGACAAAATGAAAAAGAAAACAATTTATAATGACAAAATATTTAAGCAATAAAACGTGAAAAACTAGAATGGCGCGAAGCACGCAAATAAAACAAAGAAACCAAGAAGGTTCCAAATTTAAATTTTTTCACAATTTAAAAAGTTCTAATCATAAATTTGGCACCATAGAGGTTACATTAAATAGGTTTAATGACGTTTTGAATTTACAATTATATTGAGTACTCATTATATGTGATGTTCTAAATTCAAATCTACTTTGCCGCTCAAGCGAATAAAATAGAATTTTCCAGCCAGATTTCGAAGCGCAAAATTACA
Source organism: Chilo suppressalis (assembly GCA_902850365.2). Taxonomy (NCBI): domain Eukaryota; kingdom Metazoa; phylum Arthropoda; class Insecta; order Lepidoptera; family Crambidae; genus Chilo; species Chilo suppressalis. Next base: position 23,861,745 of record OU963901.1, on the reverse strand, counting down.
CTTTCCGAGGTGGTGGGATGAAAAATATATTTTTTGTTCTCCCAGTGTACCACACACCTGTAAACAGTCGTTACAATGAACCGTGTTTTATGCGCCTCCTGAATATTTCAGAAATGAAGTGCTTAAAATGTTACTACTGCGATTGGTATAGCCGATCTTCATACAGTAATGCTCCTAGCACCTACTTATTACGGTTTATTTTCACTACTATAAATGTGTTTTAGTTTTCTTATTTAATAATTCACTTTATCTTTTGTTCGACTCCACAATGAAAAAATATAATATTCATACATACGAGTACCTACTGTTGAAACCAAAGATTAAGGATATTCTGTGGTGGATTACTTCAAACTTATACAGTTAATTGGTTTGGTGGTAGAGAATATGTTTCAGATTTCATAATATCTAGCTTCTTAAATATGACATCTAAATTTTAATTAAGATCAAAATGAAAGTACGATAAGGTACTTTCATTTTGATCTTAATTACTTAAGGAGTAGCTATTTTCAATACAGTAACCGCAAATAAAAAAAGAGAAGATAATGTTTATTGAATTTACATCAATAAAAAAATACGTAAAGGACAATGGGCAAAACACACCCAGCTCCGCCAACAATGTAATTAGTATCAATCGATAGATCTATTAAAAACTAGCCTTTTTCATTATGACACTATAAAAAAATATCCTGGTAGTCAAAAGATATGGCACATGGACATATTTAAGTAGCTAAACAAATTCATTCTATAGTACCTTCATTTTATATTATTAGTAACCATAATACGACCTGATATACGACAAAGCCTGCCGACCATCCTGCGCTTGCATTTACTAAGACACCTCAAAACGGTTTACGGGGGTTCAAGGACTTGCAGTTGCAATTATTCGACTCGTCTTACTTCGTTGTGACTGTCCGCTCCCTGTCACTTTATTGATTATTATCTAATATGCTTTGGACATTGGAACACGCTTATCGATTTTTGTCAATTAGTATGGATGAACTGGAATCATGTTTTCTCTGAAGCGTGGACAAGTTTTTGTGATTTGTGGTCGCTCCGTTTTATATAGAAGACAATTTACTATAACGAACAGAATGTTTGAAAAAACCCCAACCCATGCAGGGATTTTTGGATTTACTCTAGCGCGCCAGAATAACATAAGGTGCAAGGGTGCCCACCCTTGCACCTTGTAAAGTACTTCCATAATACCTGAGCCCCTATGTAAGGTCGTACTAACGAAGTCTATTAATTACCTTGTTTCATTAATGTTTGTTCGTTAAAGTACTTGTACCTACTTAACTTAAAATAACTAAAGACCCCCGGGATAGAATTTGATGCGCTTTGGCACAGATGATCATGACTTTAATACCTTTCAAACAAATGTAGTTTAAGCCGTGGCGGACATGGGTGCAGCGTCCATACATTTTTGCCCAATGTCCTTTAAAGAAACTATTCAAATTAACTTGTTTTACGGAACTAACATCACAAACTCGATACAACGGGAAAAAAGCATCTTATTGCCTAACAATTAATAAACGACTTAATATAATAAACAACCAACAAATTTTGTTCTAATGTAAGATCAACACAAAAATTACTAGATTTCCATATAATAAGGAAACCAAAAAATATCAGATTTAGCTGAAACGGAGCTTCGTTGTCACAAATCAGATTCCGATTCACTGCTGTAATGAGCCAAGGAAGTGTCTCCGTCTATACTATGTTTCGATGTTCCACAGTCGCCGGAAAGATCCATTACGTGGAAACAGTCCTAGCAGAGATCTAATGAGTTTACCGGGTGCACGAGCGATGCGCCGCTTTACTCGGTAAATTGATTTTCGGATTCCGACATAGTCTAAGTCACGAGTTCTTCTTTAGTTTCCCGTTCTGTTTTCACTAGGAATTGTGTTTGAGCGCATTATATGAGGTTATTATTGTTTATTAAATAAGTGTTATGTTAAAAAGGCTTCCATTTATATTTATATATATATATATTTAAAACTCAAAGGTGACTGATTGACATAGTGATCTATCAACGCACAGCCCAAACTACTGGACGGATCGGGCTGAAATTTGGCATGCAGGTAGATGTTGTGACGTAGGCATCCACTAGGAAAGGATTTAGATCAATTCTACCCCCAGGGGGATAAAATAGGGAATGAAAGTTTGTTTGAAACTTTGTCAATTTTAAACAGATCGGGCTGAGACTTTGCATGCAGGTATGAGAAGAATCATAGATGAATGTCATTGTGTATAATACAAGCCTGAGAACAAAAACTGTAGTCTACACTTCAGCTCTACACCGAAGCGAAGCGAGGGCGGGCCGCTAGTGATCAATAAATACGGAACCACGACTGTCCAATATCAAATGTGTATCGTGTCCACAGTCATGTTGGGGCCACACTTACAGGAAATGCCATTATTTATCGCGATGATGTGGCTGTTTAAGGTACACAGTACGCGCGTGCTCTGAGGAATGTGCTAGTAATTCGGAAATACGGCTCGAGTTAATACACTGTAGGCGTGAGAGGCGCCAGAGTATAGGCCCCCAACCTCGACTGCACTCAGTACCCCTAGCACGAACCATTATCGAATTCAAATAGTTTGCAAACCGAAATGTCAATGTGAAATGTGTACTGATTTTTAGTTCCCGTTACGTACTTTCTGGCGCTGCTGTTCAAGTTTCCATACAAAATTTGACATTGTCATTTCGGTTTGCAAACTATTCGAATTCGATAATGGTTCGTGCTAGGGGTACAGATCGCGCGTACTGGACGTTTAACGTATATCATCTCGATAATTAACGGCATTCCCGTTAGTGTGGCCCTAGTATCACGAAATTAACTTTAAAGCGGCAAAAAACTTAATGTGCCAGCCACTGATACGATAGATAGCGCTGCAGTCGTTTTTTATTTTATTGGCCAGAACAAAGTTTTCAATTTACAGGGTAACCATGTTTTCTTAAAAAAAACTTTACGCGTTCCACGGTACATTACCAGGCGTCTCGCAATGGTTATTTATTTTCTAATAAACATTTTCTTTAGTGTAGCAATAAAAATATAATAAAAGAATATTGTTATTTGGTTACTTCGATAAAGTAAGGGAGGTCGCTTCTCCACGTGAGCGATCGAAGCCGTGCGGAAAACCCTTGCTCTTTCTTTCTTTTATTGTATTCCATGCATGACCATAAAATACTGAACTGAGTTCCAGACAGCCCTGCTTATTAAGGTAACGAACGAAAAATAATACTTAGTTTTTCATAATAATTGTTATAGTTTAGTTCTTCACAATTATACAGTAGAACCTCGATAAGGTAAAAGACCAAGGGAAACGTTAAATAATTTGAGTTATTGAGGTTTTTACTTACTAAGTGTTTGAGTTAAGGAGTTTTTATTTGTTTATATTTTTACTTACAGAGGTTTGTTCATGAGCTATGTTTAGGAATTATAGAGATAGACGAGCTATGTTCAAACTAAGGCTAAATGCTAATGATACAAAAAAGTTACTGTACTGAGATATTAGTATATTGTTTACATTTGAAGCCCTTTGGTAAACATATGTAAGCAATAACAATGGTCTACAGGGAATCTTTTTTTCTTAGCACATTCATTTAAAACGACTCGTTGATAGATTATTAAAGTAACAAAGGTCGTCGCCGTTAAAAATTTGAGTTACTAAGGTTCCTTACCAAAATTATTGGTTTAAGGTTCGTATTTTTGGAACACAAAATTTTATCAATTTATTGAGGTTCTTACGTTGTTGAGGTTTAAGTTATTAAGGTTCTACTGTATTTCCAATGTATCTAAAATGCGTAAGTTACATATTATGTCAATATACCTATCAACGTCACCCATCTTATTGAAAAATTGCTTCACAAGTTGCCTAATATTGTACAAGTTTATTTAAACTTGTGCCACAAGTTTGGAACCGGGTGTCCGCTCAGAGATTGGAGAACTCCTCTCAAATTAATCCCACTGATAAGGAAACCTCATGTCGGGTGCGAGACAAGAGACAACATACCTTGGAGCTTCAATCTCAGCCGCCCCTTCATTTCATTACTTATTATCTATATATAGTCATAATCTTATAAAAAGAAATGATGGTCGATGGATGGCGTTTGGAAAAAGTTTGGTTGTTGGCGTCTGATACTTACGAGTATATGAAATGAAGTTTACAATGTTTGCGACATGTGAAAAATATAACATAAAAAACATTACGCGTAAGTTGTCTCTCCATCGTTTTTCACTGGTTTTTCAAAAGGTTTCACATGGCCATGCAACATTTTTAAAGAAAAAACTCCTTTTTCTGCCTTGAATAAATGTTTTCGAAGTAGTGATGAAACTTTAACTTTTGTGATGTTTAAAGTGCCTCAGAAGCTAATACTTCGGAAATTCCTTTTTTAAGAATATTCATTTGTAATTCTTTTATCTGCTTCAGTAGCAATCGAATTGTAGCCAACTAATGATTGATCTCGAAAAAATTATGTCTTTGCATAAACTTAATATTTTTTATTGCGATTACTTTGAGTCTGGCATTTGTCATTGTTTGATTGATATCAGTTCGATAACTTCAAAGATTAATCTTGCTTTTGTTGCGCCATTTTGATGGCTTTATTATTTTTATTATAGGACTTTCTTTAGAAAAAGAAAAAACTCAATTTGTGACGTCATGTTACGAGTCACGTTAAGTGACGTCCGCATTTCGCGGTGTGTGTGTGAGGTAAGATCGAGGAGTTCCTTCGAATAAATACACTATAATGTCAAAGAATAAAAACATGTATTTGTTGATTATAATTAAAAAGTCAATAAATTTTATGAAATCTATTAAAGATTCTGTCCAGTACTGATTTTTGTAAGGTAAAAATTATAAATTTAATGGTTATAAACATGAAATAAAAAGTTTGCGGAACCATTTTAGTACGATCATTATTTAAAATGGTTTTGTAAAATTTTAAATCTACGTCCCCAAATTACCGATTCCATAAATGTTGTGACAAACTGCACGTCTCTAATAACAATGAAGCTTTTTTCAAGCTTATAAGTAACTAGCAAACCAGTGAACCAAATGTTCACCAAATAAAAAAAAAATGTATTTCATTAATTGAGAACTTCGGAGATTTTGTGTAGTTTCGTTTGAAATAGAAATCACGTGATTTCTCGAAAACCGGAAGTGCTACGTTACTCACATCCGGTTTGTAGTCTTATCAGACTATTCTTAACTTATAACTTAAACATTCTCTATATCTATCTCTTACGGTTTGGCCGCTGAAACAGCACCACGGACGGACGGACGGACTTGTCTAATAGATAAGAGACTAGCAAACCAGTGAACCAAATGTTCACCAAAAAAAAAATGTATTTAATTAATTGAGAACTTCGGAGATTTTGTGTGGTTTCGTTTGAAATAGAAATCACGTGATTTCTCGAAAACCGGAAGTGCTACGTTACTCACATCCGGTTTGTAGTCTTACCAGACTATTCTTAACTTATAACTGAAACATTCTCTATATCTATCTCTTACGGTTTGGCCGCTGAAACAGCACCACGGACGGACGGACGGACGGACTTGTCTTATAGATAAGAGATTTCGAAAATGAAACTTCATGGGTGCACAAACATGAGCAACATGCCCGACGCGGCCAAGACGGGAGTAGCCATACACAGCTTTCCCCTCTTTCGAATTGGGCATAAAAATGATACATGTGTGCAGGATTTGGCGATGTATTGTGTCACTGTTTATGTGTGAGTGTCGTTATTACAGTTTTGTTTCATATGCGTGACGTTAAACTGCGTTTGTGTGTATATTCCTATTATTCCTCTGTGTGCACCAATGCCAAAACGGGCCTTTTTTTGCTGACTTTAGTGTATTAATTGTTTTTAAGCATTTAACTGCTAGATGTTTAAATCTAAAAAGAAATACTAGAAAAAAAACACATGGTCTAGGAAAAATACATCAAGGTCACGGTAGCATTAGTGGTATGTGCATCCGCCCGCCTGAATAGCATTCAAGAGGGCAGGTTCAAGTCCCGTCTGCTTCCTAGACCTTGTGGAAATTTTCTTTAATTTTTAATATATACTTAACAAAAAACCATATTTCGTGACCGATGATCATGAAGACAATACTAAGTCTATTTACCGTATGCCCTTTACGCGTTACTTACAATCAACATGAAACATCACCTTATAATATTGTGGAAGTCAAATAACAGTACTTAATTAGTATACTTATGGTTACATAGTAATATGACCGGAGTACCTGACACACTGTGTACCTACATTTGCTTCATTAGACAACATTATTAGCTACGATACCAAACACCAAGATTATGTTCGTAATGAATATTTGGTTGTTATGTCACTGTTGTCTTTACAACATATAAGCGAGAAATAAATATAGAGTTACCTACAAGGCATCACGAATAACAATAAAAGAAACTTATACTTACTTCTAAAGAAAATATAACTAGAAAAAAATCCACGCGGACCAGGCAGCAGACGGGACTCGAACCCGCACCCTTCGCAATCCGGGCGAATGCACTGACCAATTATGCTACCGCGGCCCTCACGGACCGCGTCGAAATTCTTTCTAGCTATTCTTAAGCTGCAAGGCAGCGCCATCTCTTCGCATTATAATAATACTTGTAAAAGTATTCATTTGACATTGTGGGTTTACCTATAATGCGAAGAGATGGCGCTGCCTTGCAGCTTAAGAATAGCTAGAAAGAATTTCGACGCGGTCCGTGAGGGCCGCGGTAGCATAATTGGTCAGTGCATTCGCCCGGATTGCGAAGGGTGCGGGTTCGAGTCCCGTCTGCTGCCTGGTCCGCGTGGAATTTTTTCTAGTTATATTTTCTTTAGATTTAAACATCAAGCAGTTACATGCTTTAAAAATAATAAAAATTATAACTATAATTGCTATTTCTTCTTTCAAATGTTTAATACTTGTAAAAGTATTCATTTGAAATTGTGGGTTTACCTATAATGCGAAGAGATGGCGCTGCCTTGCAGCTTAAGAATAGCTAGAAAGAATTTCGACGCGGTCCGTGAGGGCCGCGGTAGCATAATTGGTCAGTGCATTCGCCCGGATTGCGAAGGGTGCGGGTTCGAGTCCCGTCTGCTGCCTGGTCCGCGTGGAATTTTTTCTAGTTATATTTTCTTTAGATTTAAACATCAAGCAGTTACATGCTTTAAAAATAATAAAAATTATAATTATACTTACTTACTAGTTATTTTAAGAAAACATGTTTAGAGCATTTTGATTAAACAAGATTAACTATTGTGAAAGAGTCGTTGCTTAAGAGTCGAGTTTTAACAAAACATCTTACAAATTTCTCCAATTTCTATTCAATCCATCAACCAAATGGCCTTACAACTTCATCAAGTAACCTTCAACTTCAATGATCTTCGTAATCGCGATTTGCCAAACATCTCGGCAGGTATCCAAGGCCATTTGAGATGCAAATTCACTTCAGATTAGAATCACCATTATGCGTTCCTCCAATCCTGATAATAATGGCTAAGGCAAGGCAAAAGGCATCTTCACTTCAAAAGATTCACCTCTTCCATCTCACATTTCCTCATAGATAAGAAAGAGGAGGCAATAATACCAATCACCCGATTGAATAGAGTGGCATTGTTCAGTGAAAAGGAATGTAATATAATTTCTTCTAGGCAACATGACGAAATTGTACGTTATAATAATGTTGAAGCAAACGTACGTTTTAGCAAAAGTATCGATAATAATTTTAAAAGGTTTAAGTTGTTGTTGCATCACGTCGTATTTTAACATAATATGTTTAGGGTTAATTGCATTATTTTTTTTTAATTTGAATAACGAAAACATAATATTACAAACATAGCTGGGCATAAAACAAAATTATAACTAGTCAAATAAACATTGTTGCGCTTGGTATGCGGATATGTCGAATTAAATTAACAGTTTGATACGCCAATTTTAATAACAAATGAAGTTTGCATATGAACAATTAATATGAGAGAATTTCGTCGATATATTCATCAAAACCTTTATGGCAGACACAATATGTTCCACTGCTGGAATCGGATGAGATCGTAAATCTACCCAGCACATTGAGTTACTGTTCTATGCATTTCATTATGGATACTACTATTTACTACTGTAATGGCTACTTCTACTATAGAGAAGATGTAAAACTATTTTCATAAAGTAATGCATAAAAAAGTATCAAGGCAATGACAGTTTCCAGGAAAATTTATGCCACTGGGAGTCAATGTGGTCTCAATTCATTGAAATGAAACTTTTGCACATTTTGACTGTGTGTGTGTGAGTTTGTAAAAGGTGGTGTAGTTTGGTCGATGATGTGTGATATTGTTTTGAACTTTTTGCCCTGCATTTCAGTAGAAGAATAAAAAATATCATAATAAAATTCTGCGTCAGAATCATTAAACTTTTTTAATTTCCATATAAATTAATTTAAGTTCAACAATTTAACATTTATATACATACTCGTATATTATTGAAATCCTTACGCATGGCGTTGAATTAGAATTTAAACACGTAGACTTCTGATTTGTTTTACCTCAGCCATTGGAGCACCTCCTGTCACAAAAGGCTTAATATACAACTCCAGGAGTCCAGGCTGCTTTTTTCTTCTGTCCCATCTCCCTGTCACTGGCCTCGGAAACTTCCATGGCACTGACTGACACAACGTCGGTAACAGTGTCCTTGTACTTTGCACAAGACACAGACAAAGCTATTTATTAATTAAAAAAGCATAATATTACACAGGGTTTGTATAGGTGAAATAATTACAGTTTTGAGCAAATAATTGGCAATATTGGCTTAGTTAATTATTTTTCGCTATGTAAATATTTCACATGAAAATAGTTCAAAACTCCGCCCAAAGATAGATACATATATCATCAGGTTCAGGGGTCTCACTCACACACTCTCAGGGATTAATTTTGCAGATTCCGTGAGCAATAACATAGTTAATAGATACTCGCATATCTAATTTTTATCTACAATTAAAATATTTGAATGCAATATCATTTGTCTTAAATAACCTTTTTTTTTGTTTAAACGTATAAGATATAATGTAGATATTGGTAAACTATTTCATTAATTATACCATAAGTTAGAATTATTTATTAATTATTAGGTACTGTGTCACACAAATTTAATTAAAATAAAATTCCAAAGTAATTTTTCTTAGTTCATTAGTAAGATGGTAAAAGATTAAAACGTCGTTTTGGTGAGGGCGTAAGGAATTTAGGTTGTCTAGATAAAAGCTCCGCCTTAAGAGTGAAGGTTTAACGGTTTGCTCGTCCGCATGAGCTGTCAGTTGGTATAAACGCTATTGTCCACGAGAGAGCAATATATTTTCCTCGAGAGGATTGGGTTACTGCAGTGGATCAATTATGCTAAGATAGCACTGTATCAGAGCATACAATTTAGTTCAATGTGGTTCAGACGTACCGAAACATAGCTAGAAACCATTTATACTAATTGCATAATTATTTATACTAACGAATCTGCTTAGATCTACATATAAATCAAATGACCCAATGTTGCCCATTTTTCAAAATACACACATCAAAAGTGTCTAGGGATCAACATATATTTTTGCAATAACTTTTCTCCTGATTGATATTAATTAAAATTTTCTTTAAGGATTCATCAAATAAAGTGTTTTCGTTTGTCACAGTAACGATAAACCAAGTCACCTTTGCATTAATAAAGAAATTTGCCATTTTCCTAATAAAGGGATTTTTGACATTTGAACCACTAACACAAAAGTTCGAAAAAAAGACTGAAATAACAGTTTTCTCTAAAATTTTATTGGGTAACTTAAACAATTAATAATCCGTATTTCTATCGCGAACACTAACAACACAAGAACATCGGTTTGGCATACTCAAAATGAGTTCATCCAAATCACGCTGTGGAATGGCCGCCCATGTTCGTTGCAACAACAAAAAAAGGTCTTCTTGCGACTGGATACCCTCCATATTCGGCAGAGCTCTTCTCTGTAGCATATCCCATGCATGCTCAATCGGGTTCAAGTCTGGCGACTGAGCAGGCCAGGGCAGGACATTGATGTTAGCTGCGGCGAGAGTCTGTCTTACAACTCTTGCGGTGTGCGGTCGTGCATTATCATGCATTAACTGAAATAAGGGACCGATTTGCACTTGTAGAGGAACGATGACGTCTGATACAATCGTCTCAGCATAAATTTGAGCGTTGAGGTTGCCTCTGATCCAAATCAACTCAGTTCTTCCGCCGATCCAAATACCCGCCCATACCATGATGGTTCCACCACTATAAGGATGGACTTCCTGGCAGGATTTTAATCGCTGTTGGCGTCCAGGGGTTCTGCAGTGTCGTATACGTCTTGTATCCGGTCTCATACCAAAACGAGACTCATCAGAAAAGCACACGAAACGCCATTGTTCTTCTGCCCAATTTCTGTGTTCAAGAGCCCATTGATATCGAATCCTACGATTGTGCATTGCTATAGGTGGTACCCGTAGCGGTCTTCGGGAATGAAGGTTCACTTCATGCAAGCGGTTTCTGACTGTTTGGTCGCTAATTAAGTTCCCTGAAGAGTGATGAAGCCTCACGGCTAACATCATGGCGGTTATTGTTGGAGCTCTTCGAGTTAAGATTTGAATGTATCGGTCTTGTCTCCGTGTGGTGCAGCGATACCGTCCTCCATGGCGCTCAGCCACGGTACCAGTGCTTCGGTATCGTGTCCAAAGTCGACTGATAACACTCTGACTTGTATTCAGAGCTAAAGCCACAGTACGTTGCCGGGAACCAGCTTCTATCATTCCCACGGCTCTGAGCATTTCTTCCCTGCTTAAATGACGTCGCCGCTCCATAATAACGTTGGTTTTAATCAGTAGTAGAGAAACAGTAGCACTAATAATGTCTTCAATGCGTTGTATGTTTTTATAGGGAAAATATTGACAGCTGATTTTCATCTTTTACTCGAATTTGATTCACAGTTCCTGATTCAAATTATGAAATGCACCAAAAAGGATCCATATAAATTTATAAAATCATAAATTTATTACAAAGCCACATCTCAATCTCAAGAAATCCGCATAAAAATGCTTGATCCCTAGACACTTTTGATGTGTGTATTATGCTTTAAGTATTAAAAAATTAATAAGGCTGATAATTTTGAATTGCTTTGGAAAGTTCAAAAGTAAGGATATGGTAATCTTTAACTAAATTTACAGTTCTCAATAGCTCTTGTCAGCTTAATACAATTAGAAATTATTAGAACCACTTTAATGATAGTGCATAATCATGATATACGAGTGTGCTCAAATCTCAAAAGCTAAGCACTGAAGTAAATCTGGAATCATTAAATACGATTTCTTTAGCTATTAATTAAATAAGCCATATAAAGCAAATGTAGTTTTGACTTGTAATTGCCAAGCCTTTTTTCATTTACCTGCTTCATGGCGAAAATAACTGTTCATTTTTCTCATCCCATACTATTTAAGCTGGAGGCGACCTTTTGCGATAACATTTCAGATAAAGCCACAAGACACATTGTAACCTAGAGGCATTTTTGTGTAATGAAGTGTTGTTTGTTATATACTATGAAATCATAAATACAATAATTATTCAATGTTATTACTCTTTGTAAATATTTTTCATATTTCAAAGAGACAGCGCTAAGCGCTAAAACACACTTAGATAATAATTTGTAACAAAAATTTTACTCATATTCAGGCATAAATAGAAACATTCTTTTACTCGTCAAAAGAAATAAAACACCATGATTTTTTTATCGATGTTTAATATTTTTTTAACTTATATCCTTTTGTTAATAATAATTAATTTGATTTATTACTGACTAAAGTAAAAGAAAAACAGTTTGAATAAATTATACAAGTCATAACGATAATATAAAATATCAACTAATAAAACTTGCAATTCGTGTAAATGATGCATGTTGCTTAGACTCTTTTGATGAGTATATTTTTCTTCTTTGGTTTCAAACTAACTACACATTAATTGAGAAGAATATTAGGGTAAACGTGTTTTTACGTACATAATACAGTTGTATCGATCTTAAAGAAGTTTAATGTAACACAGAGACTTTTAAGCCTTAATCCCTCAAAAAAAGGGTTATAATACTTCAGCCACATTGCCCAATATGAATTTTCTTTCATGAAAATGAAGTCATTACTAACGAAACAAATTCAAAAAGATCGATTCAAAAGAGTTGAACTATGCATCCAATTTGAATAAAGATATTTTGAATTTTTACTTTTAATTGAAATTTTGCCTTACTGTGTATTTATTTATTAGCGCTTTCTCTTACATACATGATGTCGCAAGTTTAGTGCTAAAATTTACTTTCTCTAAGAAATTAGTAACAAAGCAAACTGTCACGGTACACACAATGAAGTTACTATCATATAGCTGAGTACTGTATTCTGAATATACGATTTATTGGTATTGAATAGTTGCAATGCCGTTGTTCTAATAGTGAGATATAGCCTTGAATTCGGCTGCTCTATTAGAAAATGTTTCATATCAGGCAAGATAATTAACGTCAGCAATATGGCGACTGCGCCAACATCATTATCATCATCATTAAGTTGTTATTACTAAGAAATAAGACCAATATTGTAGTGTTATTCATCTGTTCAACATTTTATGCCAAAGCCTTTCAGAATCTCTACTAAGAATCTCGTAATAGATATTTGTTGACATTATTTTAGATTAACGGTAGCAAATTTTTTGACGACCCCAAAGTGGTATGAACGCCAGGTTTCAAGGTCGAATCCTGGTGGAGAAAATCTTAGTATGATGAATACGAGTATTCGTACCTACCTAAGTCATAGATCTTTGTTTATATTACTTGATTAATATTTATATATGTATCAGAATATTCCATCTGTTAGCCTATCTATCGGCACAAAATATCGGCTGTATATTGCGGCTTTGTCCATGGATGGATGAATTAAGCTGGATAAGGCCAAGTTCAAGCTTCACGGCTATTTGTTTGTCTTTGTTCCTCGAGTAGTCTAGCTCAGTGGTACCCAAACTGGGTTTCGCGGAACCTAGGGCTCCGTAAACCACATCTTGCCTAGTATACCAAATACAAGCCTTACAGTGCTTACTTTGGAACTAGGCTAATTGTTGTGTAAAAAATCTGCTTAATGTATGTAATAATTTTATTCTTAACTGTCTACTCCACTATCTGCTTCGTGTACAGGCGGACAGCAGTGACTTAGTAATAAAGTTTGTTGTCATTACTCTGAAATCCAGCAGAAATTTTTGAGAGCGAAACTGTGTTAAAGCCTGCTTATACACACTCGCTCACATAAACCTCACGGCAGGATTTGCCCCCAAAATATATTTGGACACAAAAGAGTTTTGTACTAACCTGGGCATATCAATTCAACAGGCTTACTATCATGTCACTCACCTGACCCAGAAAATTAGCCTCGGAGCTCCACAAATCTTACCTTCAACCACAATAGTATTAGGAAGAACAGCCCTAACAACAATGTAAACACACCCTAACAGGCGCAAACCGTCAATAGTGCCACCACGGCCTATTGACATTTTGGAATAATGCCAACTATTGGACAAACGTTACCCAAAACAGCAACTACAATAATAAACCTTCGCACAATGGGTTAAAGCTCCCGTTGTGTGCAAACTCAAAATTGCCCTTGCGGTCAACGCGGTAGATTTATAAGTGCTGATGTGAAAAAAGAAATGCTCTCTAAATAAACGAAGATAAGGTCTAAAGTGAATGTTGGAACGTTTCAGCAGAAAATACGGCGGCTTAGGAGTATATCAGATAAAAGCACGATAGTTGAGGTAATGGAAAGGGCTCAAGGGCTATTTAGGGACGTTTGGATGCTTGCTCGGTATGTTTTTTGACGGGCCCACGCGAAAAAAGGTGGGATATTCCATTGGACACGGAATTGTACTTGAACTGGATTACATTAGATTTGATTTAGACAAGCTAGTACACACATTGAATGGGTATAAGTGTTGGATAAGTAACACTGAGGTGTCGGAGGTTCTAGATTATCTAAATTGCGCCTTATTACATAATTTTTGATAAATAACTATACTGACATTACTCCTATCAGTTTATCTTCCTTATTCGAAGCATAGATTTTATTTATTCTTCAAATAATGTCTTATTTTAGTATATGTTATTGTGCTATCCATTTACTGCATCGCTGCCATTCTATTTAGACAAAACAACAAACTTCTTTAATAATGCAGGCTTAGATTTTCCTTCTTCTAAATTCTCTTATCTATTAGACAAGTCCGTCCGTCTGTGGTGCTGTTTCAGCGGCCAAACCGTAAGAGATAGATAAAGAAAATATTTAAGTTATAAGTTAAGAATAGTCTGATAAGACTGCAAACCGGATTTGAGTAACGTAGCACTTCCGGTTTTCGAGAAATCACGAATTTCAAACGAAACCACACAAAATCTCCGAAGTTCTCAATTAATTAAATACATTTTTTTTTAAATCAGGTTTTGGTGAACATTTGGTTCACTGGTTTGCTAGTAACTTTCTAATATAATAAGATAAGGCATAAAATGATGAGACAAGATAATGTGTTTTACTTAGCTAATTCACGTCAATACTGAATCACTGTCAGAATACTAATGAAATAAAATAAGCCTTTATTGCTGTTAAAATTATGAAACATTTTCTTTTCTAATTAACTGTGTATATATATTTGTTTTTATTCTAAATTATCAATGTTCGGGTCATTATTTTCTGACACAGCTTGTCTTTCGAAATAGGCCTCCTCTAAAGATTCCCATTTTCCTCTATCAATATAAATTAAATATAATTAAAATAAGCCAGACGGCCAGACAGTTAAATAATTAATTTAAATAGGTACTCATAAGAAAAACACCTTTTAGATTTTGATAGGTACCTACTGGAAATTATTCAGACAAAAAAGCTTTTGCGCGAATCAAAATGATAATAATCATGATATTAAAACTTGGTTAGATGTATAGATTTGTTTAATTCCAGCAATTAATGGAATTATCGAATTTGGCCACTTAGAAATTCTACTGTTTTTTTTCCTAATGCTTGCCTTACGTGATACTGTACGATCGTTTTTTTTTTGATGAACTGTACTAAAATAACGTGCTACGTTGAATGAAAATTTGCCATATTACTGACACTTATAAATTATATAGTCATATAACTTGAAACAAAAATCTTCATATAGGTGAAAAATCGGCCAAGTGCGTTTCGTGCATCGTGCCTCGTGTTTGTTCTGTGCGTTGATATGTCAGTCAGTCAGTCAGTTTCTTCTTTTATATATTTAGATAATGATTATATATTATTATAATGATTAGATATGAAACTTTGTATAGTTTTCCAAAAAAACGATATCGTCCTCGATGGTGTCGTGGTAGGTGCAGCAGAAATGCAGAAGGCACAAGGTCTGGTGAGCGATAGCGGTAGGAAGTACGGTGGAAGCAGGACACCATATGTAGGGAAAGATATGCTGATGAAGTATGTAGGTAGGTATATTAGGTAGATCTTATGGTAGGTGATTTTCTAGCTGGTAGGTTGTCCCAGGGTTGTGTTTTGGAGGGAGTCACCCAACGATTTACACTCCTCCCCCCACCCCACCCCTCCCGAGAATAAGTAATATTTGGAAATCATTAATATTATTATATGTAAATTTTTAGAAGACTTCTCAATTTGACGCGTGCGGTTTTTTTTACAACCATAGAAATCGCATGGTGCCATTTTTTGAATACAACTATCATTGTGAGGCAGTCTGGGTTCATTGCAAACATAAAACAAACATAAATTATAAGATGATCATTACCTATCCTAAATGTTTAATATTGTTAATTGTTAACTGTAAGATTATGTAGGTACGTAGGTACTTTAAAGTTTTGTTTGTATTAGCTAACAGACTTATCTGATTATAGAGATACAAGCTTATAATATTATTTAAACTTATAATTTTTATTATTTTTAAAGCATGTAACTGCTTGATGTGTAAATCTAAAGAAAATATAACTAGAAAAAATTTCACGCGGACCAGGCAGCAGACGGGACTCGAGCCCGCATCCTTCGCAATCCGGGCGAATGCACTGACCAATTATGCTACCGCGGCCCTCACGGACCGCGTCGAAATTCTTCTAGCCACTCTTAAGCTGCAAGGCAGCGCCATCTCTTCGCATTATATATTGTTGCCTATTGCCATCAGCCTTGACCCTGATGGTACTCGTAAGGTCTCTATTTATGTCTTAATAAATCAATCGTTGAGACCACCGCAAGATACCTAATAATCCCTGTGATATTAACTCTCTTACTTAGTAAGTAGAAGTGACAATACTGCGGTATATACTGTCTTATAATCCTAGCTAAAAGTATGAAATAAAAAAGGAAAATTTAAAAAATCATAAAACTCGACTGCCTAAATATTACTTTAAATGAAAACTGAAAACATATAAAACAAGTCCAGTAGTCTATAATTCTATTAAGTAAGAAACAAAGCTACTTCAACAGTCGGGAACCATTATTGAAAAAAAGTGATCCATTCTTGAATATCTAATGGGTCCCGCCTGTTAAAGTAGTTATGTTCCTTACCTAACAGAATCATAGACTAGTGGATTTGTTTAACTTGTTTTCATTTGAAGTTGTCTTTTGTAGTAATTGTATAAGTAATTTTTATAATTTAATGATTTTTGTGTTTTCTTTCTTTTTGTTCGTAAGTGTATGAGCCGTTTCCATTAGACGACAAAATTACCCCAACAAGTTTTATTACTCGTGCCCTAATTTAAAGAATCCGTAAGATTTTATCTCCGGCCGTAAGTCTTGGCAGTAAGGCAGCTCTTTGGAGAGCCAAATAAAAAGTTGAATAATAACGTCCGACCGTATTTGCATAATTACGCGCAGGCGATGAAGACAGGGATATCGCAACACTCACCATTCAAGACGAGTATAGCAAGTCAAGGAATAAATATATATTTGTACTTTAAAATAATAAAAAATATTTCTTCTTTCAAATGTTTAATACTTGTAAAAGTATTCATTTGACATTGTGGGTTACCTATAATGCGAAGAGATGGCGTGGCATTGCAGCTTAAGAATGGCTAGAAGAATTTCGACGCGGTCCGTGAGGGCCGCGGTAGCATAATTGGTCAGTGCATTCGCCCGGATTGCGAAGGGTGCCGGTTCAAGTCCCGTCTGCTGCCTGGTCCGCGTGGATTTTTTTTCTAGTTATATTTTCTTTAGATTTAAACATCAAGCAGTTACATGCTTTAAAATAATAAAAAAAAATATAATACATATTTGTGTTTCTCAAAATTGTACCTCAATAAACCCGGTATCAATGCTAATGGAATTAATGTATCTTAAACTTTTCTTTGAAAGATAAATCATCAGTAGCAGTAACACGAATTAGAAAAATCAATTCACTAGAAGCAAGTAAAGTGAATTAGGAAAATAGAAGTTTGCTTTCCGCTTTGATAAAGATATGGATTTCATTTCACTTGATTTTTTATTGCCTCCTAAGGAAGCATAAATCCATGATTACAGAGATTATTATACTTTTAGTCCCTAATATTGGGTTATTAAAGACTAAAAGTCGTCAATCGCCATTAGCACAAGTAATTTAAAGGCAACTTAATGTATCCATGTTTAACATAGATAATTTCACTTTAAATTCGTGTAAATTTACACGAATTAAATTTAAATTTAAATTTATATTTATATAAGTCTTTCAACATTTATATGGTTTTGTTTTAATGAAGTTCCTTTTAATATTGCTTACGAAGTTATTGTTTTTATTTCTATGAAAACAATAATAAGATAATCATCCTTGTAGATAAGTACCTATGTAGGTGTAGTAAGTCATCTAACTAATATTTTCCATGTGGAGAGCACTTTTATTTGAACAAATAGAAGTACGAACCATTTCCTCGTTTTTGCAGTCTGTCAAAAATACGTTGTATTTTAACTATTAACAAACAAAATTATAGAAAAAAACCGTCAATCGCTTTTTTAAAATGAGGAATAGCGTATAACTTATTGCACTGACAAAACCCGACGCTGATACGAAGTTCATTTATCTCTCGGAGCACATAAAAAAAGGGATAGGATTGTCAAAATGGCATATGCATGAAGACTGAATGAAAAACGGTCGGGCGTCGCGCCGCGTCCGTCGGCCGATGTCCGACGTCCGATGACAGATGGTATACGCGGCCACAGTGTCCGACCGAGAATGGAAATAATTGAAACGTGGAAAACCTCCTTTGTTATTGACCGGCGCATATCCGCATTGACCATTGTCGCCACAATTTGATCTAGGTTGAATGGATTTTCCCAAAGAAACGAATTCCACATGTCCGATAAATAATTGAAACGTGAAAATTGAGATTTTTAATTGTTTTATATCTTGTAATTTTTTGGCAGTATTGGGGATAAGAGAAGTTCGAAAAAACTAGTAACATTGTTGATAAATAGTAAGAGTAAAAAGGTTTTCCATCAAAGTGTCAAAAAGTGGCGAGTACTAAAAATATTGTATGTTCTGATAGGACGTATTTTTTTTAAATAACTTGCTAAAATAATAAAGATAATTGCTGATCATAATAATGTACATCAATAATAAACTAAATAAATCACGCCACGTACAACTAGTGAGCGAGCACTTCGAACAACAAAGAAAATAGGTGACAAAAACTGGGTCCTACCTAAAAATAATAGAGCTTATTTCCGCCATTCTCGCCGCAAACACACATTCACTTCTACGTCCATTTGTACTGTGTCCCGTGGGCCATCAGTCGGGCGCTCATTCATTGCAGCCGTGCGGGATCATCGCTGAATTATGTGATCCCCGCTCGCTCGCGTGCGGGGCGTGAGAGCATAAACCCGTGCCACTCCGAGCGCGATGCGAACGGAAATCGTGCTATCGGCGACACGTAATGGAGGGCGCACAGGTGCTGAATATCGTAACTGAAATAGAGAATAAGGTACTTATTTGCTGCAATTAATGAGAATGAGGATTTGATATACAAGAATTACTTGGGACAAACTCTGTAATTAAATTAAAAGATTTTGAAGAGCAGCGTGTGCAATGGAAAGGTAAATAATCCTGGTACTCGGCTCATTTTCATAATTTTAATTTAGACCTCTTAATAGGTACATTGTCTACTCACAATATACAAGCTTATTACCAACGATTTATCACTCGATGATAACTGGAATTATCTAAAACTGTTTAACACATTTTTAATTTTCCATCCCATCGTTAAAGTGTAAGGGGGTATATAAATATATGCACTGATACATTTATCACCCTTTCTCTTTGATGCTCTACCATAGCATGACTGTCGCCCTCGCATACACCTTGCTTCCCGTTATCGTCCAGCTTATGACCTCAAGTTCAATCAATTTCCTTTATTATAAGCTATAAGTTAAAAGCCTCTAAATAAATAAGATTAAAAAAAAGTTCAGTAAAATATTTTACATATTTTAATGAAACTTTCGGAATGTACAGTTCAACACTCCAACGAACCTCAATAGGTAACGTGGCTTGTTAGTAGCTATGAATTGTAATATTCTTTTTGTCTTTGTGACTTTGTCAAAATATACAATCTCTAATAAATTGAAGAGCTTCGATGTGTATTTCGATGCTTCAATTAATAATATCAACGGAACTATGTAAATTGCAATTAAATTGAATCCTTAAGTCAATTCATTTGTTCATACATCTTGATGTAGGTACAGTAGAAATGCATATGTGTGTATGTTTATACGGAGTAAACAATCCACCAGAGCAATAGTCTATATAATGTACCTACCTGTGTTTCATAGGCGAATGGTTTCTGAGCACTGCTACGACTTGAATATTATTTCTCGAAGAAAGCATTAGCGAAATGTGCAATAACGCCAAGTTTCGCTACAATTTCTAGGAAACACGTCCCTTTTTATTTCCCTTGGGCAAAATAAAATTATGGATTATACGGCGACGACGGCGAAAACGGACCCCGACCTTTAGGATTCGGGTAAATGTGGAATAAAAACTCGTTAAAAGGACTTGGTGATGCTTAGAGTACGTATAGTAAAAAAGCATAATGTCCGAAAGAACATAAACAAAAGTTAAAGAGGTCAGAACTTGGAACATCTATATTATAATTCAACTTTATTATACATATCTACATGTTTAGCGGCAAGCTTTAAATCAGTAATGGCTGGAATAATTCAGCTAATAATTTTGTAATCATGTCTGCGATCGTGGAATTAAAGCAACTTTAGCAATGGTCTTTATTGGTGTCCAAACCAATTAACTAACTTTTTTATGTTAAAAGGGTGGCAGACAAGTGTTTGGCCCGCCTGATAGTAAGCGGTCACTTTAACCTATAGATACTTACAGCGATTCCGAAAAATATCCCTGTACCGTGTTGCCTACCCTGACCCACACCCCGTCCTCGTGGAACTCTGGAACATTACTCACCGACTGAAACACAACACCACCAAAAGCTAGTGTTATTTTACTGTAAACGATAATGTGGAGGTGACTTCCCAAGCTTGGAGCGCGACTGCAACAACCGCAGTTGTAAGCACCTGCCAATCCCGACCCGCGTCCAGTGTGGATTGGCAGTATAGTGGACCTTGGGCCATTCTTATTTGTTCCTTGGTGGATATAGATCAACTTTATTTTTTAAGATAATCATCATCATAATCGTCAACAGCCTATCTTAGTCCACTACTGGACATAGGCCTCTCCAATTGCACGCCACTGAGATCGATCTTGGGCTACTCGCATCCAGCTCCTGCCTTGCACAAATCGTCACTCCACCGTGCCTGAGGACGTCCTACACTACGTTCGTAAGATAATACCTGTTCAAAAATAAAAACATAATGGACTCAAAACAGGTACAGTTAATTTCGCAACTTTATTGTAAGTACTTTTTGTTTACGCAGTGAATTCCTTGAAATTCACCACCGACAAGTTTCTTACAAATTACAATTAGTCGAATTTTTTCTCTGTCAGTCAACGACAATGCGAATGGAGATAATACATTTCGTAGCAACTAGTTGACCTATTTTCAAAGTAAATACCAGTTTTTCATTAAGTAGGTACACAGAAGTTACTTAATCATAATTAACAAATTAATTAATACTTTACAAGTACCGAGCTTTTCTTTCCTTTTGAAAAGGGACTTTTACTCTGTTCCTGTGGTAATAACCGTTAAATTGCCGTAATAACTTAAATCAAATCAACATAAAATTGCCATGAGTATTTCACACCGTAGATTGCTTCGCAAATTTTATGAGCTATTTAGCGAAATTACTTTTGAGTTAAATTAGCCATCAAAGACTCCATCGGGTATTTTGACAAATCAATAGAATGTCCGCTTTGTAATGAACTCTTGAAATGTTTATTATAATTGAAATTTGGAATAAATAGTCGACCTGTTTTCAATATAACATTCGCTAAAATTATGCTATGTTGGACTGGGAGCAATAGAAAAAACTAGTATGCGTCATCTAAAATATTTCGCCAGCATATTGTAAAAAAATAGAAGCTCAACTAAGTTTCAGGCTAGATTCGAACCAGCTCGATGGGGACAGTGGCATTATGATTGTGGAACTTTCAAACTAGCTGATAATAGGAAGGGAGAGTATAGTTTTGGGGTGCCCAAAAATTTACAATCCCGAGCTTCTCCGCATTTCGGAAGTCTCTTTTAAACTTTGGTCCAGGTTCCACCCACCACTCACAATCCGCACTTGGAACGCTCAGTGTGGATCATATCCCAATCTCACTACTCCATCGACAGCGAGATCCTAAGGGGACATCAAGCCGAGCATTGGCCAGTGCCTCTAGAGGTATTCCAGTCGGATGGCATCTTCCCGCACGGCGGCAGCCTTCTCTCCGTCTGGAGCCTCTAGACCACTCGAAACAGAGAGGGTCGGCTCAACTAGAGGACGTCTCTGAGACACGGAGTTCGGCTGTAGTTAGCCGTTGTCGTAGGAGGCGAGGAAAAACGTGTGTAGAGCGGGGCTCCTATGGGTGCGGTGTCTGCCTAATGTGAAGTTAGTGTGCAAGTATGCTAGCTGTGTAGTGTTGATGTTTGTGGCCTGTGTGGGCGGAGTCAGAGGTGCGTTGGCGCGGGTGATTTCGTCGTCGGGGTTCTCTAAGACGTACCTAGGTCGACGGAATCGGAGGAACCTACAATTGGAGGGAGGGAGGGCGGACGTGTGATAACTAGAGGCTTTAACTACTAAGCGGTTCGGATGATGCACGGCTTTATCGAAGCATCGTTTCGAGGCGTTCTTCATATAGATAGATAGATAACTCATTTATTTACGACCATTTTGACGACCTCCGTGGCCGAGTGGTTTGTACGCCGGGTTTCATGGTGTCGCCGACTCGAGAGGTCCCGGGTTCGAATCCCGGTGGGGGCAGATGTTTGTGTGATGAATACGAGCATTTGTACTCCAGTCATGGATGTTTAATATATATTTCTATATAAATATACTTATATATGTACAGTATATGTATTCGATCCGTTACCCTAGTATCCCATAACACAAGCCTTTACAGTGCTTACTTTGGGGCTAGGCTAATTGGTGTGAGTGTTGGAAATATTTATTTATTTATTTAAATTAACGACACGCATTTCCAAAAACAAAACTGTCTTATAATATAAACAAATAAAAATCAGAGGTAACTATAAAGAGTGCCGCAACAATACAAAATGGATTCAACACTGATTTTCAGCTGTAACCAAGTACCTAGAATATACTGAAAATGGTTCTGGCGCTACTTATCACACAAGCATAACAAGCTAAATCAATAAGGGAGATCGCTAGTACGCTATATAAGTGTATCTGTCAAGGTGACTTCTACTGTACTTTATCTTGCTATGTTTAATGGGTTTCATGAGGTCGATCGATTGAATCAATGTGCTAAGTACCTTATTAATATTCTCGTCAATCTCTCACATTGATCGCTTTTATCACGAGAGTCATATCCGTGGTATTATGCAGTCAATGGCGTCGATTCTGGCACGATTCTCTTAAGCTTAAATTAAATATGCAAACAGTGTATTTCTCTTGTCTGTTTCTTTATAGAATGCAAAGGAAAGACTGATTATTAATTTAGTTTTAAGTTTAGAGAAGGATGTGTAAAATCGCAACCAATATATCATTCAATTTATTTAGGTATACAATTCTCAAAAGTGACAGGAAGCAAATTTCTTCGACCTAACATGATAGTTTAAACTCCGCTATTATTATCTTTATTTATTCACTATTTGCTGGCGAAATAATTAGGTTGATACGGTTCAAAGTTAGTTGAACACTCAAAGAGTAAAGTAAAAAAGATACTTGAAAAGTTTTCGTACACATTCTTTTGTTTTTGCAATCGTTGGCATAACGTGTTAAGTCACGTTTAGAAGAAGTTTGCTGCTATGTTCAAAGCATTCGTGAAGCTTTTGTAACGCTGAAACTTTAGTAGTAGCATCTGCAAACATATTGAGTGTTTATTAACCGACTTCAAAAAGAAAAGAATTTTTGGTTTTACATTCGACGTTTACGTATATTTTCCTTTAGCTTTTTGAATATGAACTTTTTAAATCAGGTGCATGGTGCATCTAATAAGATTCAATGAAGAATGGAAGGTGGATACAAAATGAAAATTATGTAACGAAATGTTATTTCGTCCCCCATGCTGGACTGGGAGCCAAAAAAAACAATGAGTGTGCCAATCGCTAATCCATTATCCTTGTATTATTTTACACAAGCCATTACAGTGCTTACTTTGGGGCTAGGCTTATTGGTGTGAGCATTAGAAACCATTTATTAATAAATTATTTATTTAATATACTAGCTAGTTTTTTGGTAATCCCATAGGAATAAAAAAAACTAGTTTCAACAAAATAGATGCACTGATTTTATCGAAAAAAAACATCTTTCGAAGGTATCTCGACAAAGTTATATATAATAATGAATAAAATCTTTATTCAGACGACGCATTCTGTAAAGGATGCGAAAAGATACTAAATAAATAATATCTGTGCATCTATACCGTTGAAATTTGTTTAATTTAATGTAAGAAACCAAAATCATACAGGAATCAATCATGTTTATGGGATAAAAATCCAGGTTACAAGCTATATGCGTACTAAATTTCATCCAAATCCGTTCAGTATTTGTGTCGATCACGAAAAATTATTATTTCTTCTATTTTAGCTATTTCTTCTTTCAAATGTTTAACACATAAAGTATTCGTTTGACATTGTGGGTTACCTGTAATGCGAAGAGATGGCGCTGCCTTGTAGCCTAAGAAATACTAGAAAGAATTCGACACGGCCATTAGTTAGGGCCGTGGTAACACAATGATCAATGCATTCGCCAGAATAGCGGAGGGTGCGAGTTCGAGTCCCATCTGCTGCCTGGTCCGCGTGGATTTTTTTCTAGCAAAAATTTTCTTTAGATTTAAACATCTAGCAGTGAAATGATTAAAAATCAAAATATCTTTGTATATCCGATTCCTACTAAAGGGAAGCTTACCCATTAGTAGGAATCGGTTATAAAGAGACATCATCAAAGAAGAAACCTAGATCAAATCACGTGTAAAATCTTATCGTAGTAAATAAACTACAGTCACGTCTGTTTAATCCGTTGTAAAGGGGTTTCAATTAATGAGTTGTATGTGTGAAAACTTATGAAATAACTACGAAAGCATTTTGAAAACATAAAACAAACCACCTTGTACATATGTAAGTATTTCAAAAATATTAACATTTAGAAGATTAAAGTTTAAAGAAAATTTAAGAAGAAAAAAATCCACGTGGACCAGGCAGCAGACGGGACTTGAACCCGCACCCTTCGCAATCCGGGCGAATGCACTGACCAATTATGCTACCGCGGCCCTCACGGACCGCGTCGAAATTCTTTGAGCCATTCTTAAGCTGCAGGGCAGCGCCATCTCTTCGCATTATAGGTAACCCACAATGTCAAATGAATACTTTTACAAGTATTAAACATTTGAAAGAAGAAATGCAATTATGTTTTAATTTTTTTCTAGTTAATTTTTCTTTAGATTTAAACATCAAGCAGTTACATGCTTTAAAATAATAAAAATTAAAAGATTAAAGTTTTCTGTAATTCTCCTTGTTGTAAAAATTACAGAAAACATATGTTCATTGATGGTGTTTATTTTGAAGTAAGTAAAAGAAAGTTGATTGACTAAAATTTTAATTAAAATGACACTAAATTAGATTAGGTGTAAAGATATTATAAAAAGAGTACACATTACAACACTCCTTTATTTGCTACGTCTGAAATTTTTCAACTGATCTTAGCATTATAGTTTCCAAAGCGAGAAATAAATTTCCAACCATAGTTACGAGGCAAGCAGAAAGGTTATTTCATATACCTATTTAAAAATATGAATTGCAAAAAGGGCGACTCAGATTCGCATACGAAGGGTTTTTTTTATTTGGTCAACATTTGTTACAATCATCATCATCATCAGCCTATTAATGTCCCCACTGCTGGGGCACAGGCCTTCCCTATGGATGGAATAGGGAGATTGGGCCATGACCCACCACGCGGGCCCAGTGCGGATTGGTGGGTGCTCACGACTGTAAATGCAGCCGGGACCAACGGCTTAACGTGCCTTCCGAAGCACGGAGGAGCTCGAGATAGTAAATTTTTGGTCACCCATCCAATGACCGACCACTGCGAAAGTTGCTTAACTTCAACGATCGCAGCCGAACGCGCTAGCCACCTGCGCCATCGAGCTCCTCAACAATATGTTATTGTTACAATATGTCTTACATACTACACAAATTCTTTACTTCAACTAATTTATTATATTTTTATAATATTATACTACTATTTATAATATTTTTTTAGACGAACACACCATGCATGATTATTTTACTCTCAGTATAATATTAAACGTTTAAAATTAATTCTTTATACTATGAGCCCAAATTGAAAAAGAAAAGAAAAATAGATTCTAATTGAGCCCAAATAAAGAAACTCTGGTTTTACGTGTCCTGGTGCAAAGCAATGAAAAGTCGGCGATTATTTTAAATAGGTACTAAATTTGTTGTAAATATTGCAAAGACGTGGAACAGGTGAATTTTTCCCGTACTTAGTTTTACGTGGCGGTAACGCAAACAACTTTTTGACAACCCAACGAGGATAATGAAAAGGGATTCTAAACTTCTAATTCTAATCTGTGTAGGAAAGCGGACATTTGTGAGCAACTTCTTAAAGAATATCAAGTCCAGTAAATCACGGTGATGTTCTAAGCTACTCAATTTGAAATGCTTCAGTCTGTTGTCATAGGTATACGTAACCTTTTGGCTGCCCCATCAGCCTACTAA
The DNA here is from genome assembly GCA_902850365.2 of Chilo suppressalis. NCBI lineage: Eukaryota > Metazoa > Arthropoda > Insecta > Lepidoptera > Crambidae > Chilo > Chilo suppressalis. Next base: position 23,835,380 of record OU963901.1, on the reverse strand, counting down.
GTGCCAAAAGAATCGTTTTTGTATTCTCTCTATTCTTAATATATGTATAGCGTGTTGAGGTCGCCAAAAAGTTGGTTTTATTTTTTAGGATACTGCGAACTAAGCTGAATAAAATTTTCTTAGTAACTGCTGCGGCTGCCGGAAATCTTTCATATTCCGAATTACAAAGTATTCCTGATGCCTTTCGTACAGCATACTCGATATGAGGAATAAATGTGAGCTTTTTGTCCAATATCACTCTTAAGTCCTTTGTGGTTTCTACTTCACCTAAAGCTAAGTTGTTGATTTTGTATTTATACAAAATAGCTTTGCTGCCACTGCGACTGAAGTTCATGTAATTACATTTATGCGCCTTAAGGGACATTCCATTCAACTCAAACCACATAAACCACATACTAAGGTTGTCTAAATCTTGCTGTAGATCACGCGTATCATCTGGTGATTCAACTATTTTGAGAATTTTCAAATCATCTGTATACTCGTACATGAAAGGAGTGGATTTGTTTATGTAGTCAGCTATGTCGTTGACATAAACATTGAAAAATATTAGACCCAGGTGAGATCCATGTGGAACACCAAATACAAATTTAATTTAAGAAGTTTGATGGAAGTAGCTAGTAGCGTGGAATAATTATGTGGTTATATCATTCAAATTACATTTGGAATAAAATCAACAAATCTAAACCCCCAATATCAAGTTCGTATGTTTGTTAACACCTCACCTTTTTGGTGAAAGAACAACTGCAGATAACGTTTTAACTGCAATCATATTTCAACTATGTCTCCATTTTCCGGCTAAGGGGATTATCCGGCACTAGGATGAGTTTATGTGGGGAGCATTCCGACCACGCGTTGAATTGAATTTCTTTAAATCCTTTTCGCTAGTTTTGTACAAGCGCAGCTCTTTCACACGACCTTTCTGTCCAAAAATGTTTAAAGTCTTTCCGACGGCCTTTGAAGTTGGAGTGTTAGTTGTTTATCTTTTAGAAAGTTTCTCACTTTTCTCTTTATTGATATCTAACAGACTGGAAGATAAACTTAAGGTTATTTAACGTTCTACTATTGCTTGTGAAAGATTAAAGTAGTTTATCTTTAAGTAAATTTATTACTGAATGTAAACAGAATAAATAAAGTTAAACCATTGTATTACATTTAAGCCTTTCTTAACAATACCAACAAATTTTGCGTACACTTATTATCACCAAAATACCCAATACAGTTTCCATTATATACTTTTCGGAGCACGAATTTAATAAATTAAACAATAATTGCTCTTTCATTTTGGGCGGTTTTCAGTTCATCAACCTCCATACCGCAATATGAACAAACACTTGTGACTCGTCTATCATTATCTTAATAAGTGGTGTTATTTATTCCATAAAATTAAATATAAATAAAAAAAATATCTTATAAATATAAAATAAATATAATACATAAAATTTCTTATAAATAAAAAAAAATCGGGCAAATAAAGAAGCATTAAGCCTTATTTTACTTTTTAATAATGATTGAATCCCCATCCCAACAATAGGGATTATGACGAGGTACAGTAAAAGAAATTCTATTTAGTCCGTCAGTTAGATGATTAAAAAATAATGGACACATATTTTTTCTTTGGGCAATCAACCAAAAAATAACAAAGTTATAGCGCGGCAAAAGTTGAGAGTAGGGGCTCGTGACGTCACTTTTAAGTGAAAATTGTACGAAAACGTGACGTCATGCGACTTTTCAAATCAATATATCTCTGCAACGTTTGTATTATGTGAAAAGAGAAAAAATACGTGTCCAATACTTGACTATTTAATCTACCTGATAAACGAAGAAAAACAAAATAATCGTCATCCCTATTCATTGACGTATCATCATGAGCCTGTTAATGTCCCAACTGCTGGGGTACAGGCCTGTCCTATGGATGGAATAGGGAGATTGAGCCATGACCACTACGCTAGTGCAGAGTGGATTGGCAGCAGCGGATGATGCCGGGACCAATGGCTTAATGTGCCTTCCATTGTACGGGAGTTCGAGATAGTAAATTTTTTGGTCACCTATCCACTGCGAAAGTTACTTAACTTCAACGATCGCAGCCGAACACGCTAACCTTTTGCACCATCGAGCTCCGCTTTTACGAATAAATTTATTTATCTAATCGTATAGCTGTAGGTGACTAAAATTATAAATCCACATCCAGGTCGCACAGCCAGTCAGCTGCTGCAGGTGTAAGTTCTTCGTAAAGTTCTCTCGGGTCGCTTCGGTAGCGACGCTTCAGACATCGTTCCACGATATGCTCCATAGTCTGGTCTTCAATGCCACAGACACATAACGGACTCTCTTTTAATCCCCATAGGTATTTCATATAGTTGCATCTGCCATGTCCCTTCCCGTTTCGTTTGTGTTAAGTGAACATTTAGCACTGCCTTCTGCAGATCGTAGCATACTAGGTATGACAGTCGCACATCCCAGGTGGGCTATATGAATGTTTACTAGAGCTGAGACTGCTATAGTGGAAGCTAAACAACTTTCGCAACGTTATGTCTTACTTATATAGTATGTCCATGGGTACGAGACCCTGAAGCTCTTTTTTAATTTTCAAAAATTGATACAACTTTTTGATATTCCGCTCAGTTTTTGAGACACTTAAATTTATATCGGTATAAAAACAAAACTTCTCCATTGCACTGCTGTAATCGGTTAATATTTTTATTTCGCCATACTTACTTTGTTGGGGAATTTTGTAATGAGACACTGACATCACTTTGTAAATTTCAAGACGGAGTAACTAATTTTTTTAACTAATATGATGATATAGTTTTTTTTTAAAGTGAATAATGAGTTATTTACCGATGGTAAGTCACTTTGTTGGTTGTTTTTAATGCCTCCTTTATAATTTCAGCAAACTTTTATCGCGCATCTCGGCATTTCAAAGCAATAATTTCAACACGGAACTCTGTAATTGACGTGCCTATCGCGTACGCGTTACATTGGACACTTCACGGACAGTTAGTGACGGGAAACGAGAGTCCAGCAGTTGGCTGATGTTTTTTTCAACGTCATCTGTGCTGCCGCGCTCTATCTAGAAAGTAAATAACCAAAGCCTTTAAAGAATTGCATCAACCTTACATTCGCCATTGAACGTTTCTTTTGTTATAATTTTTATTTTTTCAGCATGTAACTGCTTGATGTTTAAATCTAAAGAAAAAATAACTAGAGAAATTCCACGCGGACCAGGCAGCAGACGGGACTCGGCCATCGCTTTGCATTATAGGTAACCCATAATGTCAAATGAATACTTTTACAAGTATCAAACATTTGAAAGAAGAAATAGCAATTATAGTTTAAATTTTTATTTTTAAGCATGTAACTGCTTGATGTTTAAATCTAAAGAAAATATAAATAACTTTCTTTTGTGTTCAGGTTAAATGCACTATATACGTCCATGGGGTAAACATTTAACACTGCCCGCTGCCGGTCGTATAACGCAAACATTGCAGGGGGCTAATTCAAATCAATGATTCATTGCCTCCCACCGGACCCTTTACCGTTTAATGAATTTACGGCGCCGCCCGCCGCAATGCCAGTTTGCAGCAAGTTGCACCTGATCAGTATAACTGAGCAAACTGATACGTTGGTGCCGAATGCAAAATGGTCTTATTTCGGGACCAACCCTGTAAATATAAAAGAATTAAGTATAGGTAAAATAAGTTTTTAAAAGAGGTAGCGTTACAGGCAGCGTCTCCGTGGATAAGTTACCTTTAGGTACAGTCACGTTTTTTTAATTAGGGATCCAGCTAAGGTTGAATATCGGATAGCAAACAGGCATCATAAGTGCAATTTTTTTGATCGAATACGGTGCTATAGCAACGTATTAGACACTATTATGTCAGTAGAGACAACTGCTCAATTTACGCGCCCCTTACGGACCTGGGAATCGTACGGAAATTCCCAATTAATTAACTTACTATTTAACATGCCCACTGTTATTTTCGATAATATTCATTGGTGTCATATATAAAAACATTTATATAATTAAAGTAATAAAGATAAAATTTATTTGTGATAATTTTTATATGAATTTCATAAAAGATATTGAATTTGATTACATTTCTTAGATTGTCAATATCATTTCCTTGTCATAATGATGATTATGAAAAAATTTAAAACGAAATGATACGGTTAAAAATGTGGTTAATATTCAGAAATGTCAATAATTCGAAAAGATTTTTACTTGACGTTTTAATGCCATAATATGGCGTGAATATCATTCATCTGAGGATTTCGACCTTATTGTAATGCGAATATTCAAACCACATTTCAATGAAGTGGATCCCAAAATAATAAACTATTCCGCCTAAGGGTACAGATAATTCGACACGGCCGTTAGGGCCGCGGTAGCATAATGGTCAGTGCATTCGCCCGGATAGCGAAGGGTGCGGCTTCGAGTTCCGTCTGCTTCTTGTTCCGCGTGGAACTTTTTCTAGTAAAAATTTCTTTAGATTTGTACAAGCTGTATCAAGCTGTTAAATGCTGAGAAAATAAAAAAAAATAACTATAATTGCTATTTCTTCTTTCAAATGTTTAATACTTGTAAAGGTATTCATTTGACATTGTGGGATACCCACAATGCGAAGAGCCTAGCCTTGCAGCCTAGAGACAATTCGACAGACATGGCCCTTAGGGCCGTGGTAGCATAATGGTCAGTGCATTCGCTCGGATAGCGAAGGGTGCGGGTTCGAGTTCGGTCTGCTGCCTGGTCGGCGTGGACTTTTTCTAGTAAAATTTTCTTTACAATTAAAAATCCAGCAGTTAAATTTTAAAAATAAAAATATACAGTAAACTAATATGTTTATTCTTTGCTTACGCCCAGTAATATTTATTTATTGATTGCGCCAAGATAGTAAAATCTATTATTCTTGTTAAGGGTGTTAGTAGATTATTCATAGAAATAGCAGCCCGGTTATATGAAACGAGGTAGCAAATAGTTCACATTAATAGGAACTTAGAGGCAAACTAGGCTTATGTGAAGCTATTACCTTCATAAGCGAGTTAAATGAGTATTTCAGTATTAAACGTCATTGGCTTCTAAGGTTTTAAAATAGATTATGTATAATGTAGTGCAGCACATTTTTCTTTTCATTATATGAGTAAGTAAAAAGAAATAGTGTGCACGGACCACACATCTGAAGTGAAAGTTCTCTTTAGAGTTCCGTACCGCAAAAGGAAAAAACGGAACCCTTAGAGGATCACTTTGTTGTCCGTCCGTCCGTCCGTCTGTCAAGACCGTTTTTCACAAGAACGCGTGGAGGTATCAAACTGAAATTCATATCATATGATGAGTATAAACTCAGGTCTACTGTCCCTTTGAGCTGTGAACTGTGTGTGCTGTGTTTTTTGTTAAACATGTATTGACTGTATTCTGTTAGTGTACCTATAATAAATAAATAAATAAATATATGTTATCATTAGTCGTGTGACGCTAGTGACTTATTTTATTCCATTTATAGCCCGTCCAAAAAGAAGTTTCATTTCAAAAAGTCCTACCTTGGCTGGCATTCAAACCCGCCCCGACCGAGTTTCAGGCGAGCGTTCTACAACTGATGACTCTAACCGCCGATGGTTCTTGATGAAATCTGAGTTTTTTAATAACAATCAGAAATTTAATGCGACATGCTAAAGATGAACGAAAAAAAATGTAGCGCTTTAATAAAAGTTTCACTTAAAAATAAAACAACGGCACATTCTTCATACGGAGGAGTGTAAAATCAACGTAAAGTTGAAATTCATGAAAAAGTCTGCAGAAAAATACAATTTATTGGTTAGTTTGTGCTACAGATATATATATTGAATTTAAACAAAAAAAAGCAATGATGACGTTTTTGTAAGTGTTCGCAGTTGATGTATTGGAATATTATTTGTAAAACAGACACAATCACACTTTAATTAATACATAAGATTGAAAAGAATTTTTTCACGAAAGAACTTCTAAATGTTCAGACTAATAAAATATGAATTACGGTTGGATTCCGACCATTAGATGAGTAACCTTATGTATTATTAGTAAGAAAAATGGGAATAAAATAACTACACGTGTGTGAATTAAGCTGTGATAAGATATCATTTTACGCCTCATTTGTTTACTTAATAAACCGATTTCGTGGAATCTGAGAGCGCGTAGAATAATACGTCGTGTCAAGTGTGTTCGTCTGTCAGTTACGATTAACATTGATATACCTAAACAGTAACACCCTTATTAATAAACGCAGTATAAGCTTGGATTAGTTACTTCATGTTTTGTCTCTGTTCATTGAATGACAAATGGCATTTGAGTGACATGAACAAAACACGGCGTAACTAGTCTACGCTTATTTCTCATTTGTAATAAGGGGGTAATTGTATAACTGATAAAACTTTATATCTCAATTGTTTGCTGTTTTATAAAAATCCATTTGCATGTGATAAATAATTTTCATGTGTTAATCGAAGCAAATGTCGCCGCATCAAGCCGAATTTAGCATTCATTATCATCAACTCTAGGCCATCCGTATTTGTTGTTTTCATAGCCTATAACATACTTTACTTTAGCAATCAAAATAATATTTATAAGCCTTCCTAATAGCAACTTACTTTTTTTATCTCGCGCCGGTTAACAAAGTTTCCATGTTGTCATTTTCGCTCACCAACATCTTGGATTGCAAACAGCTGCGGAAAAACAAAACACTCAAAGTTGAGAATGGTGTTCTCAACATCATTAGCATTTTATAACAATGAAACAACAACGTGTTCTGGTGGTGAGCAAGTATTGTCGCGGCCCCGGACGCTGCCAGGACGCGACGGGATCACGGAAGCTTCCGGACTGCGAAAGCCTCTATTCACATTGAACGGACGAATCGCTTGAGAAGCGGCGAGCCAGATAAGTCATATTATAGATGCGATATAGACGATTTCTACACGAACAAAGAAAGTCGCTGAGAATTCTTTGCCCGCGCACATGCTCCCTTCTTTCTACAATCTGGGGTATTTTAAAAGAGCTATCTTCGCGACTTTTCCACCACTTAACATCAAAGTGGGGTGGAGTAGAGTTACTTGCCTAAATAGGTATAAAAAAATAATCGAGCAACACGACCGCTCTTGTGCTTGCATGAGTAAATGCCCTTCTGCCACTGAGCACGGTTAGCGTCCTTTTAAGTTCTATGTAGCAGTGTAGCACATCACTTTGTACCGATGGCATGTAGCACGCATGATTCATGTGTCTACGGGCGCATGATGTGGTATCTACTCGTACAATAATAGTAACGTACAATAATTTTATGTCCACGTCATAGAAAAAAAACAACGCGTCCGATAAAATATTCAAAACTTCATTATATAAACTTCATTGTGCACTTTATTGTGTATTTTATTACTTAACTAACCATTTTTTTTCCAAAAAAGCAGCATGTTTTGAAAATTTTGTCAACTTGGTACCTCTTATTGCACAAACAAAACAAAAGAGGTTAATTAAACCAACAATAAAGTATCAGTATACTTTTTAGAGTTCCGTACCTCAAAAGTAAAACACGAAACCCTTATAAGATCACTTTGTTGTCCGTCTGTCCATCTGTCTGTCAATTCAAGACCGTGTATCTATCGCGTAGAGGTATCGCGTTGAAATTTAAAGTAAGTACTGAAGTCTGTGGCCGCTTGAATCTACAAAAATATCAAACTTCTAAGATCACTAATGAAAAAGATACGGGCGTTTATCTATCTGTCTGTCAAGACCACTTATCTCAGAAACGCGTAAATGTAGGTAAATTGAAATTTAAACCATATAGGTACTCAAGTCTATAGTCCCAAGGAACTATATGTGTATATACTAGTTAATATATATTTATTACATTCCTGACGGTGGCGCTGGGGGTGAGATATAAGTATCTGTATAAAAATTAAACTTCTTAATTAAATACACACAGGTGTAGCACAACTATTTCTACAATGCTTTACGGCTTTGTAGCTCGGTCCTGTTCAGCTTTCAAACGTCCAAGCACACTTATATACCTTTTTAAGTCCTTGATCAGATCACAGCTTGAGTATGGTGTCATTATATGGAATCCTTTCTATAATAAGTACAATAAACAGGTCGAGTCTGTTCAACGGAAATTTTTGAGATATGTTAATTTTAAATGTTGTCACTCCAAAGTTTCATATGAAAACTTGCTAATAAAATTTTCACTAGACTCGCTCGAAGTGAGAAGGTCACTCCTGAGTTCTATGTTTCTCTATAATCTATGTAATAATAACTTTGATTGCATTGATTTGATAAATAAAATAAATTATCAGATACCCAGTGGATCAAAACGTATCCAACAAAATTACCATCATCGATTATTTTCACTTCCCCGGTGTAATACTAATGCTGGGGCCCGTGCACCTTTGTATAGAGTGATGAAAAGTTACAACGATAATTTGCATAATATTGATATTTTTCAATTGTCACCATCCTTATACAAAAAAAGTGTCACTTCAGTTTTCTCCCAAGGTTCAGAAGTATCTAAGTGAATGTTAATATACTAAAATAGATATACATCGGTTAGACTTGCACCCTGGCTGGATTTAACTACTTTAGCACAGTGGTTTGATTGATAGGTCATGTCATTATTTTCAGTTACTAATTTATATTCTGTTCATTTCTTGGTACCTACTGTATTAATAGAAAATCTTAAGCGCAAAAATATGTATTTTGTTTTAATTAGTGGATAATGAAGTTGGTCGTACAATAATTTAAGGTGTCACCTGTATTACAATACTATTTGTTTAATGAGAATTGTACCACTGTTTTTTGTCCTGAATAAAATAAAATAAAATAAAATAAAATAAATGCGGTTGTTCCATGGGTGCGATGGGCCTCTTCTATCGTGCGTCCGTTATGAAGCTGCCCTTATTTACTTCACGCCAGTGCCAGCGCGTAAACACATTATTATGTTTCCTGAAGAATAGTAGGATCCCATTACGACGACCCCTCAGGGACCCCGAAACCGGCAGGATAATGTACGCTAGAAATAATAAAGGAAAGTATTTGTCTGAGTAACGACATAAAAACGTCACACGCGATTATATTATTTTAAACATTCCTTTCATTATTTTCCGGCAACGATAAAATTGTAAATGTATGCTCACAAATATAGTTTTAAAAGTATCACATTACAATTTGGTTTAATAATAACCTCATAAAACATGCTTATTTATATTTCGACAAATTGTTTTCAGTATTAAAAAAAAGTGCCTTATGCGATAAACATGTTTTATATAAATTATTCTTTTTGAACAGACATTATGATGGATAATGAGAATATTTTGTTTTTGTCAAATCAAGACAAAACGCTGTGTCAAAAAAAAAAAAAATCAAAATTCAATATCGTTTATTCAGTCTAGGCTGTTACAAGCACTTGTGAATGTCGAAAAGCTACGCCATCTGTTCGCAAATCTACGGCGGGAGACCTTGTACTGAGAAGAACCGGCAAGAAACTCAGCAAGGGCTGTTTTTTTCTCCCTGTATTATATACAGAGTCGTCAAATTGAAAAATGACTTCAATATGAGGTAACTCATAAAGTCACTTTTCATTACAAACAAAAAAAAATGCAAATAATATAAAAATTATGACTATAAAATAAAAAATTAAAATATGTAAAAAAAATGGTTTAACAAAGTTTAGGAATGACGTGTCCTACCGTTTAGGCAAAAAGAAAATAATAATAATGAACGATTAAAGTTTAGAACAACGATTAATAGTAGTACCCAGTGAATTAAGAGCAGACTCATCTCCGCTGGCAGCACCCGTTCACGAGCATGCGCATGAACCAGCCATCGCTTCGCTCAACCATTTTTTAGGGAACGCAACGACCCGCCTCACACGACACCACCGAAGAGATTTTTAAGAGAGCATGACTACTCATAACCACATATGGATACTATGTTACTAAAATAGAAAAAAAAAATACATATAGGTACCAGTGTACATTATTATAACGTTAACGGCAGTACAATCAAAAAAAGGAGCATGAGGTTAAACAATTGAAATTTAAATTAAATATTTTTTGACATGTAATAAATTAATAAATCATAAGATTTTCTTGATAAGTTAAATTAATACATAAAAGTAAAGAGACATCCACATTGGAATTTTTTTTTATTTTTATTATTAATATTATTATTTAGTGTTAAATTACAACAACTTAAAAACTAAGTAATGTATAAAGTTTGAATCTAAATTACCTTAACCTATTTATAAATAATATGTAATTTACAAAATAAAAAATATGTCACCCCCAGCGCCGCCGTTAGGAATGTAATAAATATATATAAACTAGTATCTCTTATCTATTAGACAAGTCCGTCCGTCCGTCCGTCCGTCCGTGGTGCTGTTTCAGCGGCCAAACCGTGTAGTGTTTGTTTTTAAACAGAGCGTGACACTGACACACGTAGGACAGCTGTTTTGTCTATGATAGCGAACCGCTTACGTCAGCGTAGCTGTCAAACTTCATTGATTGGGTTGGTAGCCTTGAGGGAAGAGTCGATTTTTCTATTCGACTAAAATATTCGCCTTGAGACTTATAAAAAAAAAAAGAAAAAAAGTAATCAGGCAGTGAATCTCTGTGGGGGCGCGTGGATGAATGGATGGAGTTTGACAGTTGTTGAATTTTGAATAGTTTTTCCCAGATCGATTTGAGTCCTCCTTATCGGGTGCTGTTTTTAATCGATTTTGAATTTTACTCGAAATTGAATTTCCTCGCTGATTTGGGTAGGTATTCCCTTTTCCTCAGCTTACGGCGAGCGTAGGTATATAGTTTTGAGTTTATTCTTCGGTTCGTCTCGAATGCGGCGGCTGTCTGTTTGACTGTGGCCTTTGCCTTCAGTTGGAGTGGGAAACAAATCATAGACACATGTTTGGGAGTGGACGACCCGTCTATCATCTATGAGCAATTGTCAAAACAACATTTAAAAGTTCACAATCTGTTTGTGGTACAGTTAACTTTTCATCTTTTCTTCTGCCCAAAGTATATTGTAAGGCATATTCTAGTCGTCGGAGTCGTGAAATAGATCCGAAAAGTTTATATCCTGAAGGATATTGGCGGAAATAGCGCGAAGTCGCTAACCGAACTGAGTTTCGCAGGTATATTGGAGTAACTCTTTTTCCTACTTATTTTGCAAGTTTGGGCTGTAAAAAATAACCTTTCTGTTGATATTCTGTATCGTAGGTGGACGAACACGAACCTTCGCAAGGCGTTGCAATAATAAGGCGGTAACTTGTGATAGGATACAAAATACTTACGGATAGTTTCATATTTCGAACGGTAAGCTATCATCTGACCTCATATTTATTCTCCTAGCACTAATTGAACTGTATTATGCACAATATAGTGATTCTTGTCATCAAATATACCTAATCATTCTTGTCAAGTTAGTGAACATGGAATTGATTTCCTTCAACCCGGTGGGACGGGCCCTAGTCATGTAGTGATTCAAATTTTAAAGTGTAAACATTGACCGTGAATATCCCTCACTCCCTCACCCACTACAGATGTGGTAATCTATGTATTTTCCCCATATCTGATCATTTTTTTTCAATGTGAACTTCAGGCTTGTACAGGCCCTCAAGAAATACTGGAGGACTAACAAGGAGACTCTTTTTCTGTACACGGACCAGAAGGGACGCGGGAGTTTATTTGCCAGCCGCTCTCCGGTTTTATGTAACCCGGCCGTAACAGCAGACAGATTATACACAGCTAAACCTATCATAATCAAGGTATTTCACTACTAACCCCGGGTGAGCGTGGAGAAGAACCACAAGGCGAGGTTGGACCCCGACCTACCCATTTCCATATATATACATATATCTATATAGCTGGTTATCTCACTGAGAACTAGAATTAACTAAGTTTGTCACCAATATCGATCAAACGAGCCGTAGAACCTCTGAAATCCACTAAATAGCTTATTCAGTCTAGTCTATGTGGTATTTGTGGATAAAATATATTAGAGATAGTTGAGAATTCATGTAAGTACATGGTAAAGTGTTATGAATGTCTGATATTCATATAATTATAACCTTTCATGACAACTTGTTGGTTTATATACACATTAACTTTGAACTACTGTATTCAGCTTAGATATTTATAATTAGTGAAACATAGTTATTATATAAATAATAAACATAGTTAGGCTTGTTGATTTATATAAGCAATAACTTAAAACTACTGAATTCCTATGCTTTGGTATCTAAAGTGGATAAAATATACTTATAACATTATCTTAATTTTTTTGGTTTTCTTTCATTGTTCCCCCGGTGCTCTGAGTGAGCTTAGAAGAGGGCCGTGGAGGAGAATTTAACATCACAACCATAAGAGATAGATAAAGAGAATGTTTAAGTTATAAGTTGAGAATAGTCTGATAAGACTACAAACCGGATGTGAGTAACGTAGCACTTCCGGTTTTCGAGAAATCACGTGATTTCTATTTCAAACGAAACCACACAAAATCTCCGAAGTTCTCAATTAATTAAATACATTTTTTTTTGGTGAACATTTGGTTCACTGGTTTGCTAGTCTCTTATCTAATAGACAAGTCCGTCCGTCCGTCCGTGGTGCTGTTTCAGCGGCCAAACCGTAAGAGATAGATAAAGAGAATGTTTAAGTTATAAGTTGAGAATAGTCTGATAAGACTACAAACCGGATGTGAGTAACGTAGCACTTCCGGTTTTCGAGAAATCACGTGATTTCTATTTCAAACGAAACCACACAAAATCTCCGAAGTTCTCAATTAATTAAATACATTTTTTTTTGGTGAACATTTGGTTCACTGGTTTGCTAGTAAACACGTATTTGATCATTTAACTGCTAAATTATTTTAAATAAAGAATAAAGTAGTTTTTTTTCCTTAAGATGTAAATTAATGATTTTTAGTATAGATAGAGTAAAAGGAAATGGACTACATTAAGTCTCAAAAATAAAACTTGAAAAGTGTGAATTTTCAACTTGGCAAATCTTTAATTGTGTTCATATTTATGTAGCACGTAGACCACAAGTTATAGCGGCGAGGCGCTGTAAATTGATATCAATTCCACAGCAGCATTATGAAGTCACATAATGAAATAAGTATTGCCGGTGTTGCCAGCCGTCTCGGCAGTTTCCTCACGCCACGCAAGCGTTTATACTAGCCGTGTCTCGCATACTGGACTGCCGTTTCTGGACACTACAGCATAGGAAACTCAGATACTACATTACAAAAAAAACGACGGGTTGCACTCCGGGAGTGCCGGCAGAAGTGAAAACTTGAATATTAACGTTGTGCATTTTTGATATTTTGGAATGTTTAGGGAATAATTTTGCCCGAATTGTACACAAACATGACAATTTACATTACATTAAAAAGTTTTTCTCTCAGAAAAATCAACTTACATAAATCACATTTAAGCGCATCTAGCTACATCTATTGTGTCTAAAAACTCATTTTCTTCGCAATAAAGCTGCCACCTGGACGCCCTAGATAGAGCGTCTTATTAATGTTTCGTCCAATATATTGAAAGTCAACACCTTAACCTTTTGAACCTTTCCAATTTTATTGCTTTCGTCTTACGAATTTTCGATTAGGTCACGTGTCCTGACGCGATCAGACCACGTGTCCTGACGCGAGTTTAACATTTTTTATCTATCCATTCCATCCATATATTAAATTCCTCACTGGGTTATTCTGCTCTCCTGAGTCAATTCCACTTTGCGCTAAATCCGCTCTGGGCCTATTCCGCATTGGGCCCAGTGCGGATTTAGCCCAAAAGTATTCAATGTAACCAAAATAATTTAAAAAAGCAAAACGCATAAAAATCTGCAGTGCTTCTGAAACTATTGTACCACGATCTTGTTTTGGGAGCGCAGTAGTATTGACGCAATAATTTCGCTACTGGTCGCGCAATAGTGACGCAAAAGTAGCGCAAAAGTAAAATTGCGCAAAAACATTACCGCATTAAATTTCAAATCAGTTAAAATCTTTGCACAAATCTTAAGCTTTCCATTAAAAATGCGAAACAACGAAACGAAACGAACGAAAACAGTGACCACTTCACTTCACCAAAAGTTTGACATCATATTTTCTTGAATATGGCTTCTATCGTGTTAGCTTCTATAGACAAGACGCATTGGCGTTGCCATTACAAAAGAACATTAATTTTCAAAATGTGACTGACAAACTATAATTAAATATTGGTTTCGCAACAAAAGTTAGTAGTAGGATATCGCTTATCATTAAAAAATTAGGAGAATATAAATATTAGAAGGCCTTAGTTTACAAGCAATACTCTTAGTCTGCGTAGATTTATATTCTTTTATTGTAGGTATAATAATTGATATGAGCAATGTTTTTTTTTTAAAATTAACCTCAAAGCGAGCAAGGTACTAAGAAGCATGGTGGTTTTACACATTTTTTAAAGGACATTGGGCAAAACCGATGGACGCTGCACCCACGTCCGCCACGGCTTAAAGTACATTTGTTTGAAAGGTATTATAGTCAAGATCATCTGTGCCAAAGCGCATCAAATTCCATCCCGGGGGTCTTTAGTTATTTTAAGTTAAACATGTACAAGTACTATAACGAACGAACATTAATGAAAGAAAGGAATTAATTTAGTTAGTTAGTTCGACCCTACCTATGTAGGATCACACTATTGTGCTCAGGAATTATGGGAGTACTTCACAAGGTGCAAGCGTGCCCCCTTATGTTATTCTGCCGCGCTAGAGTAAATCCAAAAATCCCCGCATGGGTTGGGATTTTTTTAAACATTCTGTTCGTTACAGTAAATTGTCTTCTATGTAAAACGGAGCGACCACAAACTTGTCCACGCTTCGGAGAACACATGATTCCAGTTCATCCATACTAATTGACAAAACCGATAATCGTGTTCCAATATCCAAAGCGTGTTAGTTAAAAATCAATCAAATAGTAGGGAGCGCACAATCACAACGAAGTAAGACAAGTCGACTATTTGCAACTGCAAGTCCTTCAACATCCGTAAACCGTTTTGAAATGTCTCAGTAAGGGCAAGCGCAGAATGGTCGGCAGGCGTTGTCATATATCTGGTTGTATAGTACGATATGGCATATTATTATGATTACTATTAATATAAAATGAAGGTATTATAAAATGAATTTATTCAGCTACTTAAACATGCCCAAGTGTCATATCTATTGACTACCAGGATATTTTTTACGGTGTCATATCTTTTGACTCCCAGGATATTTATTTTCGGTGTCATAATAAAAAAGGCTAGTTTTTCATAGATCTATCGATTCATACTAATTACATTGTTGGCGGAGCTGGGTGCGTTTTGCCCATTGTCCTTTAATATTATTTTTCAATGAGAACATTTAATTTATACGTTTGTGTACCACAATATTGAAACTTTGACAGTTTGCCATGCTAGATAAAGACAATATAATTTTACAAAAAAAAACAGGACATCCCTATTTCGTAACTTTCTATAAAAACATGAAGGTTTCTTTGGAAGACATGAAATGTGGCAAAACTCTCGGCCTCACCCTACCGGCTGTTGGGTGTACTGTTATCGCTTAGCCTGTGCGGTCACATACAGACTGTTTGCTTATTGCATTACCTAACTTTATGGGGTGCTCACGTGTGCGATTTGTCAGCTCGCTAGCCAACGGCCGGACGGACGAATGGACATAATGAAAGTGTTATGTTATTTGTTTCGTGAAAAACTGGCGGCGTGTCCGGCCCTAGTTGCGTTGGTACCAGCCACAGAGCTACATTTAAGTAGACGAAGCATGTGCTTTAAATAATTTGAAAACCCAGCGTTTGACTGTGAGTACTCATGGGAACAAATTAAGTGGTGGAAAAGTGTAGGTCCCAAACTACCTGTTTCAATTCTATCGTTTTACAGTTTTCATGTGGCACAATTAAACATTTCAAAAAAACGAGTGTGCTTATGACCACATGACTGAAGTGAAACTTCTTATATGTGTGTGTGTGTACAATATATACATGTATGTATATATACATATTTCATTTACCAGCTTTAAGAGAAAGAAAGAAAATGTACGCGCGCACTGCATTCTCTTGCTTATATCCCCCACTCAACTCCCGTTCACCTCGCCCGAACACACTTTTCGTAACGCGTAACGCATTTGCCAGCTTACATCCCAAGTCAAGCGGGCGTAAAGAAGTTTCACTTCAAAAACTTGCGATTGACGTTCGTTATCGAGAACGGTGACGCGAAAAACTAAATAGCGTCGAAGAAAGTGTTACGCCCTCCCTTCTGGCGGCACTTGCGGTATCTATTTCGATCTATGGATGTGGTACCAGCGGTCTGACTGGCCGTTCATTATGTCCGCGGTCTGATGTTACATGCGAATGTGTGTGCCGTTATGTGTTCATTTGTTTTTACCTTTTTATTTGGAAATCGAATCGTTACCATTATTTCGTATTTTACACAACACAAACTCTTTTCTTCAGACGCCTTATTCAATCGGAAAGCTCGCGTCGTCTCACCACACTTGAACTAGAAATACACATGACTGTAGACATAAGGCTATAATAGTACTGTTATTAAACTCCTGACTGAATAGTGCTTCACCGAGCAGACGTCCGAATTCTAAAGGAAAAATGTTTAGTACCTACGAAAAGTGGCGCACGTGATCTCATATAGCTGAGAAACTCCACTCACGCTAACAGGAGTTGCGCCTGTAATTTGTTCTTTGTACTCCAGAGACAAATAGGTACTTGATATTCAGACAATTTCAGCACCTCATGTTTTAGAAAAGTAATTTTCCTTTTCTAAAACATAAGGTGCTGAAATTGTAAGGACTTGCTAAATATAAGTAGGTACTTGCTTGATTGCGTTGCCAGAAATTTTCTGATTCTGACTTAAGGTTTATAGAAAACTGTCGTCGAAATATAAATGTTTCAATAAGAAATAATCATATTTTCTCGCTTTTCATGATAATATCTTTACCATAAATTGAAGAGTGGCCGGGCAAAAGTAAGACAGATACGATTAATTTTCTCACGACTTGGATCGCGAGTCTTTGAGAGGACCCTTTCTTATTATATTTTTTTTAAACATTTAACTTCTAGATTTATAAATCTAAAAAAAAATAGTAGAAAAATCCACGCGTGCCGCATGTCAGACGAAACTTTAGCTTTTGATGGTTTTGTTTCTATGGGAAATTTACGCTTTATCAATATCGTAGTAACATTACAAAAATTTACATTTTCAAATAACATAAATAAATTAAATATATTTCATTCATGCTACTTTTGTTATTTGTCTCAGGAGGAGGATTACAACAAGAAAAAAAAATGTTTAAATATTAAACTAAAATTAGAAAAAAATTAATACTATGTTAAAAATATAGCTGCTTTAAGTCTTCACCATCGGCAAAAGTTCCCAGAAGGCTAGCGGCATTTCCCCGCTGAATGGCGAGGCTTATACTTATGCTCCAGAGGTCGCAACCAATATTTTCGCATTATCTTTGAAAAGATGAAATAAAAATAAATAAAGACCCATTACTTATTTTCATTTATGAAATTAAAATAAACAGCTAAATGTTCCGATCTAACAAAGTTTTTATATTTTATGAAAAGCTTACCTATAACCCGCCATAAGCTGCCTGTCTTAAAAAAACTGTAGGCGTCAATTTCAGATTTAAATTCGCTTATTGTAAGGAGTAATTGAGCGAGGAGCCTTCGAGCCTAGTTCATCAATGCGACCGATACAATGGGTCGCGATCTCGTTGCCGATTGTGCGCTGTCGCACGTGACACTCAATCGTGGGCCACACTGGAAGCGATTAGGTGCATTTAGCGAGAAAGTTTATTTCTTCAAACTATGGAAGTGACTTAATACTATGGAAATTAAAAATGCATTGTTGTTTTTTTCAACAGCTTTCTTTTTACAGCGAGTTCGAAATTTAAATAACACCTTTGATAAGTTACCTTCTTGCTACCATCGCATGAGTAAAGAGAACATTTGAGGAGCATCTGTTCGAAAGGGGCTGTTTCCTTATTAAGTAAATGTTGATAAAATTAAAAAAAAACGTATGCTGATATGATTATGTACGTGAAGTGTATTTTTTTTTATTCAGGTAATTCATGAAAAGGCCATTTATTGTTAGGGTAAATTTATTTATTATTGTTATTATTAAAAAGCACAAAATTAAGTAATTGAAAATGCAAATAGAACTTTTTGGTCGGATATTCGTAAAATAGCATCTTTTGATCAGGAATGATAATAAATAGCATCAACAAACAAACTTTTTGAAGTTTTTTTTTTAATTTGATAGCAAATTTGATAGAGTTTGCCATAATGCATGTTTTATTTGTCTTGAAAAGTAGTAACAATTTATCGATGCCAAGTTGTTTTATGTATTTAGCATGAGTGTGGCTTCCAATTGAGAAAAAAAACTTCAAAAAAGTTTGATAAAAAAAATTATGTGTTGAACAGAAACTTTTAAATGGGCTAAAAATAGCTCCGTTTGAATAGAACTGCGAATTTAAATTCAAATTTGAAGGTGAAATAATCTATTTCGGTCAAGACTAAAGAAACACAGGCTGTGATAGGATCTTAGAATACCAGTAGAATTCACGAAAAAAAACTATAAATCAGTAAATACGGAAAAAGCCCCCTTTGAACAGACGCTCCTCATTTCTTAACCATAGCCTGGTGGTGTTGTGTTTCTGTTGGTGAGTAGGGTTCCAAGACTGAGGAGTAGAGGATTGGGATCAGGCCGGCAATATGGGGATGACTGCAGCGGCACACCTTCGGCCGCATCATCTATCTTAGCGACTGGACTCTTAATATCAGGCGGAGCGGGGTAATTAGTTGCGCCTCTTATGAAAAAAAATGGATGCGTGTAACTTATGTACGCGCGTGAGAAGTTATACTTCTTTAGCATCATTAAAAATTTTTTTTAATTGCATGCAAATAATTAATAATTACAATAAAATAATAAAAGGACTTGAAAAGGATAGTTAACACAGTCAATTAAGTTCAGTTTTAATTTGAAAAATTAAATAAATATTCAAAATATTCAATTAAAATCACTACTGAATTTAAGTTATTAGTCCATATGTAATTAGCACTTGTAAGTAACTAAAACACGTTGTGTCTATATAGAAACTAGAAACATGTGGATAAATATTATAAATATGAAAACAGTAATCAGAGGCGACGAGCGTGCCAACATTGTTTTTGACAACGCGATCATCTTATGGAGCTCCGTGGATCGTTCATAGTACCTTTCGAACAGATGTCTAATAATGGTGGATTATTAACCACTAAGTGGTTAATAATTCACCATTATTAGACACTAACATTCATAACGTGCCCGCGGCCAACTTCATGGTGTTACTTATGGGTTACAGTGATGCGTGCGCATCTCGAAATTTCACTCACATGATTTTTTCATAACGCGCCCGCGGCCAACTTCATGCTGTTACTTATGGGTTACAGTGATGCGCGCGCATCTAAAAATTTCACTCTCATTATTTTTTCATAACGCGCCTAAAGAAGTATAACTTCAAAAATCTTAGACGAAGCGAAGCGAACTCCGTGTCGCTCCCTGTGTGGCTCACACCACACGAGTAACGCGTGCGTGACTAGCATGCGACGCGTGATCGTTACCGACCTAACGACTGTTTTAGTGCTCAGCCAATCCTGATCCCGTGTAAAATTATATGATGCCGATATTTGGAGTTAATGAATTTCATTCGCCGTTTACCCTTTTCGGACCTTCGGCCGTAGCTTCACTGCTAAGAGCTTTGCAACGAAGTGCGGTGACAGAGAATTCGCCACTAGTTTATGCTAATTTTAGGAGATAGTGTAAACGCACAGAAGTAATATTATATGATGCAGATATATTTTTAAACATTTATTTATTACATTTTAAGTTGATGATGGCTTTCGTTACATTTTGATGTAGAGGATTCGATAGTTGGAAGAGTAGACCCATCAGAATCCGAAGCCACGTCGAGATGCAACGGACGGTTTATTAAAAGTGAAAATCGAAAGGAAGAGTAGAGGAAACGAGACAGAAAATAAATAAAAGGCACAAAGGATGGGAGTTAGAATATTGTAAGAGATGAGGTTTAACAATCTTGCATGAAATACAGCCATTAACGAAATACAATCAAGTGTCTCACAGACAGACGCCGAATAATTTTATTTGCCCTTAACCCTTTTTTAACCTTTCACTATTAAGACGTTTGCAACGAAGTGCAATGAAATAGATGTCGACATAAGTTTAATATAAGCTAAAAGATAGTGTAGACACATAGAAACAATGGATGAAAGGCTATTGATGATCTTTTTAAAGTAAGCGTATTTAGAAGCATCGCATGAGGTAACATTCGTCTAAGGTGGAAACTGAATCCCATTTTTAAAAAAGTAGACTAAAAACATTAAATTAATATTTTTAGTCTACTTTTTCTTAACACAATACTTTCACTTTTGATTGCTGGAAAGAAGACAGATAACTACTTATTCCACTCAAATTGGACATTCACCTAAGATTCTGAGGAAACAAGCTTAAAATTTGCAGAACCTCTGAAAATCGGTTAGACATAGGTAAAGAAAGAAAGAAAAATATTTTATTAGTTTTCAATCATGAATTAAGAAAAACAAAATGATAATAATAATAAAACAGAAATAATAAAAAAACATGGGAACTAAATACTAGAGGCGTGCCTTGCAAGGCCAATAGGTCGCTGATTCAGTTATGCTCTGTGTAAACGATTTCACGATAAGCAAAGGTGATTTGCCAATCCCGGAACAAAGCGAAACAATAACAACAAATAACATAGGTAGGTAACATAATTATACATATATCGGTACACATTTCGGTTCAGTAACTTTACTACACTGAACTATAAAGCCGGCCCTCCACATAGCCACCCGTACCCGCTACCCGTAACCCAGCAACAATCCCTCCCTATCACTCCCCATAACGACCGATAAACCCAAGCCTGCTGTCCAACCCGAATGACACATCGTAAGCAAGAGTGACAATGCGGAGCGCTAGCACAAGAAAGAAAAACTTTTATTTAGCTTATACCTGCACATCCCTAGCCAATAATACTGGACTGCATCCAACACCCCCGCCCAGGATGCAACTTTTTACATGACGGTTCAATTTTGACATAAAATGTATTAAGCTCATGTCAAAACTAGCACTTGTCGAACCCGGAGCGTAGGTCCCGAACGAGGTCCATTGCACTGTACTCTGTGCTGCAAAGTGATACATAATATGATTAGGTACATGTTATATCTTGAAAATAAGATATATGCTACCTATTTATTTAATAACCATCAACTTAACAAAAAAACAGGTTTAAAAATATTTAACTGACTTAACAACTATCACAAAAACCTTTTTTATGATATCGGTCACTCGTTGTTGGTTTCGCAGAATCATTCCTTTTCCTAATAATGGGCATCGATTCCGTAAATTCGCAAACAAAAAAGAGGGGATTGTATCCACATATTATTACTGAAAAGGGAATATAAAATTACGATAAAATAAGCCGGGTCGCTGTTTTGCAGAAAATGGAACGTCCGTGGGTCGTCCCGAGCAAATTTATATTGACACAGACAAATAATAATTTTTCGTATTTTAGGCAGTGTTCACACTAAATTTAGTATCCGCAGCTGACTGTGCCGCTTTTTGCTGCATTGCCATGCACAATTAAATTGTTCATACCAAAACTGACATTGAATGTTATGCTACTGCGTTGGTCATTTTCGACAGAATCTAAGCAGCGATTGTTTTAGGTATTTACTACTACTACAAGCAACGTGGACATAACATTGGCTGCAATCCCGTCTGTTGCCTGGTTCGCGTGGATTTTTTCTAGTATATAATATTTTTGATCTTAGGAGCATGTAACACCAAAACACCTTCTATGTGCATGTCGGCCTCTAACCCTCAAACGTAGTATCTACTGACTGCGATATTTCTTTCCTCATTGCCATGCTCAATTAAATTTTTCATATCTTAACTGAAATTGAAGTTTATGTTATTGCGTTCAAATATTTGAATCGTATTGCGTTGATCATTTTCGACAAAATCTAGGCGGCCGATTGCTGTAGTAGGTAAAACTCTACCTACCAAGCAACGTAGACAGAATATCGGCTGCCTGGACCGCGTGGAAATTTTCTAGGAATATAAAATTATTCTTAAGATTTATAAATATAGCAGTCAAATGCCTAAAATAAATATAATAAAGAACACTGATAATGTTCACAGACATTTTTTAATACACTCACACCAATTAATTTGATATTTAATTAAGTGACAAGTGTCAACTAATTTGATATTAAATTAAGACACAATTAAGTGAAAGATAATTAATTAAGTGATAAATAAAGATGTTTAATACAAATTAGGTTCTACATATAGATAATTGTTTATTAATTAAATTCTTTTATAATTTTTATCTATAAGACACTACTATATTGCGATACCCTGACAGGGTTCATGTTTGGTACTTTATGCATTTTGTAACTTGTAGCCATCTATGTCACCACAGGAGTGCAATAAATTGAATTGATTTGACACTGATGGTTGCAGATACTGAAATGAAACACTGAAACCCTCAAATGTAGTACTCATCTATACACCGACATTATAATACGCTCAGAGGAAATCAAATCTCATTTAAGCTAGAAATATTTTGAGCTTCTTAGAAACTATTGGGGTAAAAGAGTTCTTTATGTTAAAAGGGTGGTAAACAAGCATATGTCCCTCATGATGGTAGTGTTAAAGTTATAGTGTATGTATGCCCTAATGTATTCCAGTATATCTATGCCTTTTGTTGTCTACTCTCTCTGGTTTTGCTCTGCTAATAAAGATTGTGCTTAATTTATAATGTTCATCATTTTAAATCCTCAAAACGCTTCCATTGCGCTTCAATTAATAAAATATGGGAAGAAAGTAAAAGTTTTAATGTGGAAAATATATCGTAAAGAAAATAAAACATAAATAAGATACATTTGTGAAAGATGGCATCGAATATGAATTTCGTAGTAACTAAACTGGAAGACGGAGCAAATTTTTCAAATTGGAAATACAGACTGAAAACCTTATTAGAAGAAAGGGGATTGGAATAAACAATCAATAAAGATAGAAATCCTGAGGTGGACATAAAAAATATCGACGCCAAAGCATGAAGTTTAATAGTGCAATGCTTATCTGACAAAGAAGATTGCTCAAATTGGCCTAAATGCACAAAAAATATTGACATACACGGTGATTCTTGGCGTAATTTATAATTTAATTTACAGTCATTAGATTTCAACGGACACCTTGGTATAATATATTTACTTTAAAAAGGACTTTTAATTTTACCGGTTTGGAAAACTAACGAATTATTTTTAATGGCTATGGATGTAGTAACATTCAGCCAAAGACTGATCGAAGTTGTTTGTATAACATAAAAACAAATCTATTTTGTAAAGATCGATAAAATAAATCATTTTTTTTATTACACTGTGGTATTAATATCCACAACTATATTATCATTTTCACTAGGTATATATGTTAGACTTTAAGGTATCTATCTATGGGCCTACGTTCCCTGACTATAAATTAATAAATAAATAAAATTATAAGGTGTGATACACTAAAATCTAAAATATAGTTATCTTAAAACATAACAAAAATAATGAAGCTACTGAATATATGGCTATAGAACCTAAATCTCTTAGCTTTCTTTGGCTAACGAGAGTTTAAAAATTCTCTCTAATCTGTGGCTCATTCACAATCATCACACAGTTTCTGTCACCTGAGTACCTTATTATAACCGGAAATTACACCTGATTTTAAAAGTGACTCTTATGAATTAACTTTAAAAACAGGCAACTATCTGTTAATCTACATGCTCTATATACCTGAATCTAATCCATAATTTCGGTGCTTGTCTCGATTTCCCTAGTTTACTATATAACTTATTTGTTTTTTATTATTTTAATATGTTCAGTGTATATGGTTTATAGAAGTTCTCAGGGGTGTCCGTCAATAATATTCGTTTCTACAGTAATTTATATATAATTTCGAATATAGGAAACAATTTTTCATGATTATTGGTCTTTAGGCCAAACATGTATGGAAGCTGAGCAATCTCCTTTATCGATATAGTAAAACGATGTACAACAGCTTATGATATGATAACAAAACTGGAAGAAGTGTTTATAAGAGAAAGTGTTTTCAACAAACTCTATTTACGTAAAAAGCTGTTATCTTTGAAATGTGTAAGTTATACAAAACTGCAAGACCATTTTATGAATTTTGAAAAACTAATTTCCGACCTGGAAGGAACTGGAATAACATTAGATGAAAGCGACAAAGTGTGTCACCTATTGTTGACGCTACCAAAGGAATATGATACAGTGATAACCACATTAGAGACTATGGACAAGGAGTTGACTGTTGACTTCGTAAAATCTAGATTGTTGGACGCAGAACTAAAACTAAAAGGACAAGAACCTACTTTATCAGAAACAGACGCACACAGTTTCTTAGCCTGCTTCAAATGTGGCAAGAAAGGACACAAAGCATATCAGTGTAAAAGCGGACAAGTTAACTTTAGAGGAAGATCATTGGATAGAGGTCATCGAGGACAGAGAGGTCAATCCAGAGGATATAATTCAAGTAGAGGTCGAGGCTCCAGTTCATCGTGGCAATCTGGTAAAATTACTCAAGCAGACAACAGGGAAGATGAATGCGAAATTATGTTCACAGCGTTCGATGTAGGTAACTTTGATATGAGTGACAGTATTCAGTTAGTGGTAGATTCTGGTGCTACTGATCATTTAATTAAGGACAAATACTTACCATATATGACAAATGTTTCTAAGTTAGAAAAAGAAGTAAAAATATTTGTTGCTAACGGTCAATATCTATCAAGTACTAGAAAAGGTAAACTTAATTTAAAATATAATAATATAAATATTCAAATAGAAGGATTAATAGTTTCAAGATTATCACACAATTTGCTGTCAGTAAGAAAGTTAATAACAAAAGGTTTGCAGGTTAAATTTCACAATGACTATGTATCTACACACATCAAAAGTGTCTAGGGATCAAGCATTTTTATGCGGATTTCTTGAGATTGAGATGTGGCTTTGTAATAAATTTATGATTTTATAAATTTATATGGATCCTTTTTGGTGCATTTCATAATTTGAATCAGGAACTGTGAATCAAATTCGAGTAAAAGATGAAAATCAGCTGTCAATATTTTCCCTATAAAAACATACAACGCATTGAAGACATTATTAGTGCTGTTTCCCTACTACTGATTAAAACCAACGTTATTATGGAGCGGCGACGTCATTTAAGCAGGGAAGAAATGCTCAGAGCCGTGGGAATGATAGAAGCTGGTTCCCGGCAACGTACTGTGGCTTTAGCTCTGAATACAAGTCAGAGTGTTATCAGTCGACTTTGGACATGATACCGAAGCACTGGTACCGTGGCTGAGCGCCATGGAGGACGGTATCGCTGCACCACACGGAGACAAGACCGATACATTCAAATCTTAACTCGAAGAGCTCCAACAATAACCGCCATGATGTTAGCCGTGAGGCTTCATCACTCTTCAGGGAACTTAATTAGCGACCAAACAGTCAGAAACCGCTTGCATGAAGTGAACCTTCATTCCCGAAGACCGCTACGGGTACCACCTATAGCAATGCACAATCGTAGGATTCGATATCAATGGGCTCTTGAACACAGAAATTGGGCAGAAGAACAATGGCGTTTCGTGTGCTTTTCTGATGAGTCTCGTTTTGGTATGAGACCGGATACAAGACGTATACGACACTGGAGAACCCCTGGACGCCAACAGCGATTAAAATCCTGCCAGGAAGTCCATCCTTATAGTGGTGGAACCATCATGGTATGGGCGGGTATTTGGATCGGCGGAAGAACTGAGTTGATTTGGATCAGAGGCAACCTCAACGCTCAAATTTATGCTGAGACGATTGTATCAGACGTCATCGTTCCTCTACAAGTGCAAATCGGTCCCTTATTTCAGTTAATGCATGATAATGCACGACCGCACACCGCAAGAGTTGTAAGACAGACTCTCGCCGCAGCTAACATCAATGTCCTGCCCTGGCCTGCTCAGTCGCCAGACTTGAACCCGATTGAGCATGCATGGGATATGCTACAGAGAAGAGCTCTGCCGAATATGGAGGGTATCCAGTCGCAAGAAGACCTTTTTTTGTTGTTGCAACGAACATGGGCGGCCATTCCACAGCGTGATTTGGATGAACTCATTTTGAGTATGCCAAACCGATGTTCTTGTGTTGTTAGTGTTCGCGGTAGAAATACGGATTATTAATTGTTTAAGTTACCCAATAAAATTTTAGAGAAAACTGTTATTTCAGTCTTTTTTTCGAACTTTTGTGTTAGTGGTTCAAATGTCAAAAATCCCTTTATTAGGAAAATGGCAAATTTCTTTATTAATGCAAAGGTGACTTGGTTTATCGTTACTGTGACAAACGAAAACACTTTATTTGATGAATCCTTAAAGAAAATTTTAATTAATATCAATCAGGAGAAAAGTTATTGCAAAAATATATGTTGATCCCTAGACACTTTTGATGTGTGTATATTTGATTTTCATTCGGTAGTTAATGGAAAAATCAAGGGTAAGTTAAATGTTATAGATATGCAATTAAATTATGAAAAATGCTGCTTGTCACAAGATATTTGGCATAAAAGACTAGGGCATGCTAATAGGAACCAGCTAAAAATGTTGAATCTTCCATACAGTAAGTCGCAGTGTGAGCCCTGCATGCAAAGCAAGTCTACTAACTACCATTCCAAGATTGTTCAAAACCACGTTCCCGTTGCATAGGTGAGTTGGTATATACAGATATATCCGGTCCAATGAGAACTCCTACATTAAAAGGTGAATTATACTATCATACTATTATTGATGATTACTCTCATTTCTGTGAAGTATACCTATTGAAAAGGAAAAGTGAAGCAACCGACAGACTTATAGAATATATTAATAGAACAGAAAGGCAAACAGGAAATAAAGTGAAGAAGATAAGAAGTGACAATGGTGGTGAGTTCAAAAATGAAAAATTATATAAATTTTGTAAGGACAAAGGTATCATTCAACAGTATACTACACCATATAGCCCGCAGTTAAATGGTGTCGCAGAGAGAATGAACAGGACTATCTATAATAAAGCAAGAACGTTACTAATGGAAACAGGATTACCAAGGATGTTATGGGGTGAAGCAGTAGGTTGTGCAGTCTATCAGATCAACAGGTGTCCATCCTCTGGAATTGATTTTTATACACCAGCTGAGAAGAAATTTGGTAATAAAGATTTGACTAAGCTCAGAGTATTTGGTTCAAAAGTATGGATGCATATATTACCTAAACAAGATAAATTCACGGAAAGAGCAAAAGAAATGAAATTTGTGGGATATAGTTCAAATGGATATCGTTTATGGGACCCAAAAACAAATGAAATAAAAGTATCTAGAGATGTAAGAATTAACGAGACTCAACTAAAATACAAAGAAGGAATTATAAAGGAAGAAAATGATAAAATATATGTGAGAAGTAATTTAGAAGATGAAGATACACAAAAAGAAGATAACCAGAACAGAGAGAATGATGAAATTTATGATACTACAGATAAAAGAACAGCTAAAGAGATTGTAAACAGAGAAATAATAGAGACGAATGAAATAGAGAATGAAAATAATCAAGAAAATGATGAAGAACCAAGATATACAGCAAGAACAGGAAGAGTAATACAAAAACCATAAAGAATGTTAGAAGATTATGAATTATATACAGCATTATATTTATTATCAGGAGATTCACAAGAATATGAAGATGCAATTGAAGATGAAGATTGGAAAAATGCAATACAGAAGGAACTAGACTCGCAAATTAAATTACAGACATGGGAAGAAGCTACTTTGCCAAGGGGAAGTAAATCAATAGACACAAAATGGATTTTCAAGACTAAACAAGATGGCACAAAGAAAGCGAGACTTGTAGCAAAAGGATTCCAACAAATTAGTAATGACAATCATTATTCTCCAGTCACTAAAATATCTAACATAAGATTGATGATGAGCTTAGCTGTACAACAAGATATGCCTCTTAAGCAATTAGATGTGCCAACGGCCTTCTTAAATGGAAATATTGACACAGATGTTTATATTAAATGTCCTAAAGGAATGATTATTGGTGAAGGAAAGGTACTTAAACTTAAAAAGGCTTTATACGGTTTAAAGGAAGCACCTAAGTGCTGGAATCAAAGATTTCATGACTTCATAACTTAAAAGGGATTTATACAATCAAAACATGATTCATGTTTATATGGAAAAGAAAAGACTTGAATATTACTTTATGTCGATGACATTTTATACATCGGAAAGGAAATTAAAATTATTACAGAATTAGAGAAAGAATTTAGAGTGAAGAACTTAGGAGAAGTACATAACTATTTAGGATTAGAAGTAACAAGGAAAGAGAAAACATTAGAAATAAAACAAACTGAAATGATTAAGAGACTTTTAGAAAAATTTCATATGCAAGATTGCAAAGGAAGTAAAACTCCTATGGCGGCAAACTTTAATGCAAATATTGCATCACCATCAGATATCATTAATGTACCATTCAAAGAGTTAATAGGTTCTTTACTGTATATATCTACGTATAGTCGACACGATATTACCTATGCCGTATCATATTTAAGCAGATTTTTGGATAAGCCCACACAAGAGCTATGGATCGCAGGTAAAAGAATCTTGCGTTATCTTAAAGAAACATCAAATCAGGGGGTGCTTTATAGAAAGACAGGTGAGTATACTAAACTTAAATCATTCTAAGATGCTGATTGGGCAGCTGATAGGACTGACCGAAAGAGCACTAGCGGTTGTGCTATTTATCAAGGTGATAATTTAATAACTTGGTTTTCAAGGAAACAGACCTGTACTGCCTTATCCACAGCCGAGGCCGAATATGTTGCATCAGAACATGCAGTCAGTGAATTAATACATTTCAAAGGTTTGCTCTCTGATTTCTTAAATTATGAAAATGTTTTGGCTAATTTACAGATTGATAATCAAAGTACTATTAAATTAATTAACAATCAAATGAATACTAAATCTTCTAAACATATTGCAATTAAATATCATTACATAAAGAACTTGATTCATAAGAAAATAATAACCATTTCATATATTCCTACAAATGAAAATGTTTCAGATATTTTCACAAAAGCGTTACCTATAAACAAACATGTTTATTTCTGTAATAAGTTAAACTTAGTTTAAGAATAATATTTATGTGTATCATTACTGTTTAAAACATGTCATTAAACTAAAGACAACTAACTTACTGTAATTTTATTAATAAAATTTAGTTTTTATATTAATTCATTTAGCATTTATGTCTCAATAGGCATTCTTGATTATAAGTGTGTAATGTTTGATGAGCATTAAGTAAAATAATTTTATGTTGTTTAAAGTAACTTTATTTAAACCAAATTCTTTCAAATACAAATACTTACATTTTTTTATTATGACATAGAGTAAGAAATATTCAGAGGTCACACTGTTATGGTTTCATACATTGCTAGTATGTATGTATATTAAGTTATAACAATTTAAGAATGTTATTGCTATAAATTCTAAAATTGAGGGGCTGTGTTAAAGTTATAGTGTATGTATGCCCTAATGTATTCCAGTATATCTATGCCTTTTCTTGTCTACTCTCTCTGGTTTTGCTCTGCTAATAAAGATGGTGCCTAATTTATAATGTTCATCATTTTAAATCCTCAAAAGGTAGGCCGTCACCACAGCCTACAGAGGGATGCAATACCAATAATGACCTTATCCCCTACCTCGTGGAGCCATGTAACCTTACACACCGACAGAAACACAACACGACCAAAAGGTAGTGTTATTTTGCTGTGGTCTTCTGTAAATTGGAGTTTAATTCCCTAGACGGGCGCTCCAATTCGAGGGGAAACCCCGCTATGCCCTACATCTGTTAAACTTTAATATGGTGGTGAGTCACTATAAATCTTTTAAGTCGCAGTGACTACAGTTCCATTTAAGACTACCGAGCTCCAACGAATTTGCAATTTGCTGATGAAAATGTAGACATCCATATAGTTGTAAGTCCATATTTCTCCACGGGCAGCCGGTGAGCTACCAAGCTGCATAAACTTTAAATAAAACTAGTTTTTGTCGGTTAATGCACGAAACTTTAAAGCCTGTAAAGGCTACGAAACGTCAACAAATAAAGTTTCGTGCATTATCCCGTAAAAACTAGTTTTTTTAATGAGTGATGTGCGTGAAAACCTAAGAAACAAATATGCATAAACTTTATTTTACTTACTCGGGTATGTACTTTTTTACTTTAAACTACTAACACAAACACTTAACTTAACATCTAATCGATACTACTGGTTCACCCGCAAAGATGGCTTTAATTAAGATATTAAAAATATATATTTATAGGAACATGTAGCTAAGTTTTATCGCAAATGTGTAGTTATAAGGATTAAAATGAAAACTTTTACCTACTAATTAAAAAAACCATGAATAAGCTTGGATTACTTACTCCGTGTTTTGTCTCTGCTTATCAAATGACAATTGGCCTTTGATTGATATGAACAAAGCACGGCGTTATTAGTCAAGCTTATTTCTTGTTTACTTGTAAGGGGGTTAGAGTCTATGAAAAATTTAACGCACACGCGGAACTTTTATGTGAACTCTTTTACTATACGAGTACTTCCACGAAGTACGAAGTTTACATTTACCAGCTTGATGTAGTACTTACAAAGCCAACTTTACAAGAAAACACTTCTTGAGAAACTTGCAAGCGTGTATTTGTTTGTTATGGGATAAATAAAATACACATCTTGCAAAAAGAAGCTTCAAAGGTTTTACAACCAGGAACATAAACTAACATTACTTATCATATTACAGGTTACAGGAAATTCATGTGCATACCTTTGATTATGTAATCATAAGTAGGTAGGTATATAACATAGTTACTTTGTATGGGTCATGAGGTAAAGTACTCTTCAATAATAAAATTCCGATTGACATTCTTGCATGGCCTCGAAAGAAATTTAAATGGTACATCCAAATTTAGGCACTTAAGAAAGGATATTACATGAAACGGTGTCGTAATTACTCTTTAATTTTATTTAGAGTTATGTTCAGCGACTCATATAATAGCGATCGAACTTCACTAGAAAGTTCGTTTTATCATCTATTATATTTCGTCGCTTCATTCTTTGATATAATTATTAACAATGTAAATTTTTGGAGAACAAGGTTTTGTTCTTCACTGTTAACATATTCATTTACACAATTTTATTATTTTGAAATTAAAAAACATTTATACCAGTAAATTGTTTTTTATTTGCTTAATCAAACCTTTATAATACAATTGTTTAGCTTATAATTAACTAAATGTAATCAAACTCTTTATAATAATTAGTTGTTATTATTTAACACGGCGTTTGCGATATCACATTCACATATTATAATCGGTCGATTAGAAGCGAGCAAAAGCCGTTGAGGTGCTGGTCCAGGACCAGGACTCAGGACCGATGCCAATCCGTGGTAGAATCCCTAACGGGGACCCCGCGGCTTCGCATTAAGCAGTATAGAAGGTATTGGTAGGACTTTTTTAGCGGATATTATGCTGTAAAGCACCCGTAAGAGTTGCGGGGTCCTCGGTAGGCAGCCACTGGGGGGTCCATAAGACTTGCGGGAGTCAGGTGTGAGGTCCGTTCGGCGGTGTGCCTCTAAAGGCATCGTCGTCTGTAAAAAGATTTTTTACCTGCGTAATAAAAAATAAAAAAAGGACCGATGCCAATGCGGCCGCATGCCGTGTGCTATGCGCACTATAACCATCTACGTTTACTCCGCTTTCTGCTAGCAATTGTTTAATCCAGCGTCTAATGAAATTGAGAGTTGGCAGCTTTATGAGGTTTTACGATAATAATAATTTACCTGCTTTCGAAGTCCTCATATTTTTAGTTATTTTAGTTCTTTGAGGACTGAAGCCAGACAAATGTTTATTTTCTCTTGGTAAAGAGGCAGAAAAAGAACGGGTTGTCCACGCAAATTTTAATTATATCACTTATGTTTATCTTAACACCGGTTTGTGTAAACCTAATATTTTCTAGTTTTTTAGGGCTAAATGTCTGGACACTGTGCTGTGCAAAGTGCTAGCAAATTAACTAGTTTCTTTGTTATTTTTTCTATACTAAGATCTAAGTTTGGGTGCCAATCGGTTATATAGTTAAGCACTATTTGTAGATATGGAAGTGGAATTATGTTTGGGGCGATCTTGATTTATCTTAAACGCACTCTTTAACAATATTTTTATGCACTCAGAGCAGAGCCGATATTATTATTTAGGAATAATGAAAGTGTTAACCGGTGACTGTTAAGAGAACCGTAAGAACATTCCTTACCAAATTGTTGCGAGAGAAAAATAATATAAATGTTTTGGAACCTTAGTAAACATTAATATTATGTAACGTACAAAATTCCACCCAAAGTTCAAGGTAGTGTGTGTAATGATTTATAATACATTTTTAATTAAATATTATATAAAAATATAGCGAACCCGACAGAAGTTATTATATCCGATAAAAAAATAACCAAAAATTAAAAACAGACTTAATAAAAACAAAACCACTCAAAAGCTAGAAATAATACGTATTCATTTTCTGGAATATTTTTACGAAAATTTACTTTTTTATTCAGTTAAATTACATAAAAAAAAATTAATGAAAATAAAAACAAACGGGTTGCACTCCGGCAGTGCCTGCAGAAGTGAAAACTTGAATATTAACGTTGTGCATTTTTGATATTTTGGAATGGTTAGGGAATAATTTTTCAGGAATTGCTATAATTATCAGTACAAAAGTGCTATCATGTATGTGGTAGAATACAATATTTATTTATTGCGCTATCGTATACGATAAAATAAAATATTACTATTTTTCGTCCAATATATTGAAAGTCAACAACCTTTCCAATTTTAATGTGTGTCATGATGCGATCAGCCCGCGTGTTTAACCTGACGCGAGTTTAACAATTTTTACCTATACAAAAAAAGTGTACAACGCCGCTAAAGAAGTTTTCACTTCAAAAAAACTTTATATGCAAACGATTTTAAAGGCTCAGAATAGACATCTAAACACTGGCCTATAGAATCGGATTAAAAAGTAAAATATTTATTTAAGCTCCGTGTGCAAGCCTGCTGATCCTTCTGCCTATTAATCCTTTTCGTGTTCGTTGACAATTTTATAAGTAATAATGCCCAAATGAAGTGCCGGTACTTTACGGGGCCTCCGTAATGGGGCGTAAACGAACAAGATTGGATTAGAGGAACTTTTACCATTTTCCGATCGCACCGCTCCTCGTCTAGTCTCTTTTCGAGAAATTTTATTGCGTCTCCACCGTTTACGATTTGATTGGTGTTCAAATTCAAACCGTGTTCCATAATGTTCATTCTTAATAGGGGCGATGACGGGGTACAGTAAACGAAATTCTATTTAGTCCGTCAGTTAGATGATCAAAAAATAATGGACACATATTTTTTTCTTTGGGCAATCAACCATAAAATGACAAAGTTTGGGAGTAGGGGCTCGTAACGTCCCTTTTAAGTGAAAATTGTAACAAAACGTGACGTCATGCGACTTTTCAAATCAATATATCTCTGCAATGTTTATATTAAGTGAATAAAGAAAAAATACGTGTCCACTACTTTTGGATAATCTACCTGATAAACGAAGAAGAAAAAAATAGTAAAATAATCCCTTTTCATAGTTTTATATTATGCTGCTTATTATTCTTTGCTGTTTCTTTTTTTTAGTAAATCGCGTTCTAGACTTTTTTATTTATGTAGTTTAACTGAATAAAAAAGTAAATTTTCATAAAAATATTCCAGAAAATTAATGAGTATTATTTTTAACTTTTGAGTAGTTTTGTTTTTAAAAAGTCTGTTTTAAAATTTTGTTTAAATGTTTAATCGGATAAGATAACGTCCATCGGGTTCGATATATTTTTATGTAATACTAGTTAAAAATGCATTATAAATCATTACACACACTTCCATGTATTTGACTCACAGAAACATAATGACTTTGATAAAAGAACCTCGATAAAAGTATTATTTTTGTCAAACAAACAAAATAGGTCGAAAATTGACCAATAGGCGATCATTAGTAAAATATAAACCTGCTCACTTAACTTATAATAGAAAAGGAGTATCTAGATCTTGCAGAGACATCAGTTAAACGTCTCAGTTTTATTAAAGTTAGTGCCGTCCATAGACGTATACCGAAAAAGCTAACCTAAGTGTATGCACTTCACAAGCCAAAAGGGAGACCAATCATTGGTAACTTACGCTAATTTACCTATTTCTTCGCTACACCGCTCCCGATACGGGCGTCATTGTCTGTTTAACAAAAATCTTTGTCATATTAAGCTACCAAAACGATACAATTGAAATATATATTGAAACATATGTTCTTGTGAGTACTCAACATCTGTCACGCTCGGTTTCCATACAATTTGAAGTAGATATGTGATTACGGCATGTACTTCAATCTAGGTCTGTGGTGCCGTCGAAGCGCAACCGCTTACGCTACTAACAAAATTAAACGACTATTTGCACTTATTATGCGTCGAGATAGATATCGCTTAATAACAAAACAGACTAAGGATGTTTGAAAAAATATTTGTTATTATTATTCAACAATCTAGTGCTTACAGCTGTGCCCCTATAGCGACTTCAGTGTTGCTTATTGAGGACTAGAGCCATAAAGGTACATTGCGAAGAATGCTGTATGCTCACGAATAAACTGGATAGTCCCATAGCAAACTACTTGACAACCTCACATCTGATTTATTCACAATAGTTCATTATTATATTATAATTCTATGTATGTGTACAGTATCAAGCGTTACAATTTTTGTTAGTAAGTACTGAAATAAGAGAGGGTAAACATGTGCACAGTTTTTACTAAAGCAAAATCTTCTTTGGCTCAATTTTTTGTTTTCAAATAAAATGCGATAAGTAGAAGTTTCAATATTAAAATACCATTTCTCTCTCAATCTCGTGAGGACGAACGGACAAAGGAGACCTAAATATAGAATTCGATTACCACCATTTGAATTCGAAATCATAAAAATAAAATTATCTGGATGTTAAAATTAATAAGTATAATATTATAAATTCATACTTGGTAACAAAGCGCTTGACGGCATAAGCCACTTTCGTAATGGCCAGTCTCAGGATGCGTGACCAAAACATTTCTTATCTTGAGATCGTCTTAGCTTTGGAAGCACGTTATGCCGGTGTCGGAAGGCCAAAGGGATTTCAAAATTAAAAATATAAAAAAAAATATATTTCTTCTTCAAATGTTTAATACTTGTAAAGGTATACATTTAGAATTGTGGGTTACCTACACTGCGAAGAGATGGCGCTGCCTAGTAGCCTAAGAATGGCTAGAGAAAATACGACACGGCCTTCAGGGCTGCGGTAATATAATGGTCAGTGCATTCGCCCGGATAGGGAAAGGTGCGGGTTCGAGTGCCTAGTGGTCCACGTGGGTTTTTTTCTAGTAAAATTTTCTTACATTTAAACATCTAGCAGTGAAATTCTTAAAAAAATACGAGTATATATAACGAGCTGGGTGATGGCAGCTCGGGGGCCGTGGCCCGGCTAATGGTGTTCGAGTATTCTATCGAAGTGTTATATTCCGCATTTCTTTAGCGCGATGTTCGCATCCATACATTGGAGTGCAGCGCCGAGAGCGACATCTATTGTTATGTGGTGTCGTCTTGCTTCGTTAATTATATCTGGAGTGTGTCGATGTCGCCACCACACCGGTATTTTCGGTTGTATCTGTCATCATTAGAAAACAATGTGTACCAGACTCGTGTGGTAGCTCAAGGCCCAATATCCTTATTTCATTCATAGGGAAGGCCTGTGTCTCAACAGTAGCGACATCAATAGTCCGCCGATGCTTTTAAAACCATATTATGAACCATATTTATATTAAAAAATACAAAAGCTCCGATATTCGTTTTCTTAAATCATCAATATGTAATAACAATTTTCACCAAATGAATACAGGTATTACATATAAGGATTTCAAAAAGTATAGTATAAAATTTGTTATATTAAATTGAAACATCATTTCAGCCATATCTTTATGATATTGGCAGACAAAATGTTACAGACAATTTGTTGCAAAACCCCAATTAGATCTCACTGCGCGAAATGATGATCAAAATAACATCAAAGCGTTGAAATGTAATTTAATGTTTCGATGCTACGACAAATTTATACGATTACAAAAATTACACAAGCCTACTAATTAACAGCCGACGCTATATACCAGCCGGAATTAAATCGAGTAGTCTTGTTTACTCGTGAGAAATTACTCCGCCTACCATTACAGTGAATAAGCTGTCAGTATGGGAGCTAGCTTTTTTTTCATAAATAGGTCCGCTGACTCCACCGCACCCGATGTTAAGTGACGGTGGAGTCCAGACGCGAAGATAATACTGCAGTTTAATCTACCACAGCAGCCATTGTCATCTTGCCGGTCTGCATATTGCTTCTTCACGCCATTCTTAAAGGATCCGGGTTATAAGAGGAAGGGAACACGTCAGCTGGCAAAGCATTCCATTTGCGGATAGTGCCTGGCTGGTCTACATATTGCTCCTTCACGCCTCTTTTGCTTAGTTCAGTAAAATACTTTACCCACAAGATGTGGAGACCAGTTCCAAATAGAACTGAAGCAGCGGTGTTCTACTCCAGACAACCTCACCTCACTAGTCTAGAGATCCCAAATTTGGCACGTAGGTTCCGTATGACGTTTAGGGGTGCACTAAGAAAGGATTTTACAAAATTCACCCCCAAAGGGGTTAAAATAAGCTTGTATTAAAAATCGTATTTCCTGAGTTAATAGACTTGAAACTTGGCACGAATACTTATCTAAATAAATTGTAAAGTTTGTTATTTTTAGTTTTCGTAAACTACCCTCTAAAAGGGGATTAGGAGGGTACCGAACTTTTAATTTGGATTACTTTCAATGCGCATTTCGACTCAACACAATAACTCGAAACATGGTATTTTTACTAAAGACCAGAAATAACGAATAATGTGAATCAGGTTTTTCGAAAATCTTCCCCTAAATGGGTAAAAAAGAGGATGAAAGTTAATATGAAAAATCTTATAATTTGAGTTAATAGAGTTAAAACTTGGTACGAGTACTGCTTTTAATTAATGTTAGAGTTTGCCATTTTTGGTTTGCCTACTACCCCTAAAGGGGGGATTAGAGGGTGCCGGAGTTTTAAAAGAAAACGAAATGAAAAAGGTGAAGTAAAGATTTACGAAAGTGGGAGGTACATAAGTACTTCAGAGGCGGTATGGTTAATTCTTGGATTTCCGATTCATGAACGCTTCCCCACCGTGTTTAATCTTGCGGTTCATCTGGAAAATGGCCAAAGAGTATATTTCAACCAGCAAAATCTTGCAGATATACTACAAACCCACCAAAAACTTCACTTCTTGCCTTGTTTGAGTTGTGTCGTACAGATGATTTTGCAAATACCCTTACCCCAATACTTTTATATTACCAAGTAACATAAGCATTAATGTTTGGACTAATTAACGATTCTTCAAACATGGCAAAAAAAAATATTTGTAAGTAAATACTTCAACAAATATAAAGTTGAGGAACACTTCAGCTGTTTAATTATCCCCACCTACCTTACACCTTCTGTTTAATGTTTAGGTATCTGACTTGCAATGACAAAGTCACATCAAAGTTTAATTTTAAGTAAATAGGAACATGATAAGCGTATCAAAAAGTGGTAAAAGTTTGTGATGTGTAATACCAGTTGCGTTATATTTAAATTGTCTAAGAACTCTACTGATTTCTGTCTTTCAAAGGATTTCAATATTTATAATAGCTAATGGTCATTATCAGATCTTTTACCGTTACTGTAGTGCACAGATACTGTTAGTAAGGGCAATTTAAGTCACGCTTTTATCTCATCGGCAAGTTCCCCTTAGGCCTATAGGAAAAGTAAGTTGTAAGTCTCCGATCCTTAATTTTGAAAAAACCAAACGATCTTCAACAGTTTTTCCCGGTTTCAAAAATGTTTTTTTTTTGTTCATCTGTTTAGGAGTCACAGTAATTATTACTACTAATACTGACAAACCTTCTGAAGCTATAACATTGGTAAGTAATTTTTTTACTAGCTATAGTACTTCCATCTTAGACAATCATTTTAGGTTTTTCATAATACTTTTGTAAGCTCCTCTGTTCCGCTCTGAAACCGATCTGAGCCACGTCAGGATTTATGTATATTTTTACAATGTAACTGGATCTTGAATTGAACTCATTGTATTGCGCAGGAAATGTCCTGCTTTTTTAATTCAAAACTACCCCGAATTTGACAAGCTATTTAGCTTGTCAAAAACCACTAACTATATTTTAAAAATTTGCTACCTGAATCGCTAAGTCCACGCGGATGAAGTCTCGGACAAAAGCTAGTTCCTTATAAATGTGGAGTCCTGGAAACCTTATTCACCGACAGAATCCGGAAAATTGTACCTCTAATGATTTTAGTAGTTATTATTAATAGATGTTATTTTCTGGGAATAAACTACTAACAAGTACCCATCTTATTTAAATATCCCTTTGCCCGTCCTCTTCCTACCCATCTTGAATCAAATTCCATCATGTTCACATTTCGTTCATCTTAGCAATAATGTTATGCAGAGCCTCAACTAGGATAAAAAATATAATACAATATAGGTAAGTTAGCTTAGGTGTTCTGATCATGGCTAATTCTAGTCGTGGAAGCGAAGCAATTAAGAAAATGGCGACTTTTCATGATTCATGACTAGGAAATTCATGATCTGTATAACAATCAGGCAACAGGCAACAACATAATATAAACAGAGTCTTGAGAATGTAGGATAAAGCGTTGATAAATTTCCTCTGCAATTGATTTGGAGTTCAGTTCATACAGCTGATCATTTCACTAACATTGTGTATTCAACATACTGTCATATACTTTGTCACGAGGTCCTTAATCAGTTACTATGTCGGCTGTCTGACGATTAATTTAATTACATTCGGGAACGATAAACGCTAAAGTAACAAGTAAATAAAACTGGAATCAAGTAATATTTGCTGATGTACATCGCAAATGTGGTAATGGTGTTTACATAGTAAAATTTGTAAAAAGTTTTGCCCATAATACTACCAGTACCTAGGCTTCAAGGGTTTCGGAGAGGGCCCGCGAGGAGGACGCCCGGGCCGGCTCTCTCCGACGCCGACGGCGGGGTGGTAGGAGGCGGCGATACGACCGCCTCATTCCACCCTAGTGAGGCTAGCGGACGGCGGACAGGGTGGTCCGTCGTTCGCATTGCACAGTCTCACCCGTCGAGGGGGGATGCCTAGGTGCTTCCGGGCATACCCCTGACCGCCAGGAGGAGGAGGAACACCTGCCGGGGGTAACGTGGAGAGTCACCAGGATCCCACGAAACCCGTTCCGGCAGGCGAGGAAACACTGTTGGGTTTTTAGTGGGTAGCCCCCCCCCCTCGTCCCGAGCAGCCGCTGAGCCAGTTTGGCTGAGCGGGTGGGCGGGATTTGGGGGGTGGAGGAGTCCCACATAACCCCGCCTCTCACCCAGGAGCGGGGTATGCATCAAGCATTTTCCCAACAAAAAAAAAAAAAAAAAAAAAAAAAAAAAAAAAAAAAAAAAAAAAAAAAAAAAAAAAAAAAAAAAAAAAAAAAAAAAAAAAAAAAAAAAAAAAAAAAGGCTTCAAGGGTTTGTAAAAATAAACTAAAAAATTACCTTTGGTGCATAGTGGTCTTGTAATCTAACAAATGGAGGAGCTCGATGGCGCAAGTGGTAAGCGCGTTCGGCTACGATCGTTGAAGTTAAGCAACTTTCGCAGTGGTCGGTCATTGGATGGGTGACCAAAATTTTTCTATCTCGAGCTCCTCCGTGCTTCGGAAGGCACGTTAAGCCGTTGGTCCCGGCTGCATCTGTAGTCGTTAGCACCCACCAATCCGCACTGGGCCTGCGTGGTGGGTCATGGCCCAATCTCCCTATTCCAGCCATAGGGAAGGCCTGTGCCCCAGCAGTGGGGGCTTAATAGGCTGATGATGATGATAATGAATCTAACAAAGTTAAATCTATATCCTTATGGATACAGAGATATGAAGTAAAAGAGAAGTAATAGAATAAAATGGTAACAAATCCAAGAGCTGCCTATGTCTAATATTTACCTAGGTACGTGTCGCTAGCAGTGTGTCCAGGGGGCCGACTATCGGGTTCTTATTTTATAGCTCACAAACAAGTTACAATCAATTATTAAAATACAAAGCAATTATAAAACCAAACTGAAACTCTAAACATGTGGATATACCGTGTTAAAAGTTTATGGGCTGAACTGTACAGATAAATGATTTAAAATAGAACTTAAAAAAATTAACACTTGCAAAAGTACAAATGAACTGATTTTTTTTTAATGAAGTATTAATCTTTGGATTTATTTCCTAAATTCTAGAAACCGATGACAAAAAATGTCCAAGGTAGCATGATCCTTAGCAGGTTATTCTATAATTGTACGGGACGCCGGGCTGTCGCAGTAGCGGACAGTTACCGACTCGTACTGAGGGGTGGAGGAAGTTACACGCAGGAGTCTTGACTGTAGTGGACTGTAGTTTCGGCGAATAAAACCCCTGGTGTTCGGTATTGAAGAAATCGGTGGGCGCTGATAATGGATGGCCGGTGAGAGGAGGCTTCAGGTCCAGAGTGAACCGCTTGAGTGTTTCTTCCTGTTCCTTAGGGTAGGAGCGCCTGTCGCTGAATGCATGTCGGAGCATGTTCCGACTCGAATTTTATATGCTAGGACTGAGCTGGCCAGCGATCCATTACCTCACCCACGCTATACTTTATTTTTCATTTTCTCAAAAATTACATTATTGCGAGCTTAAAACGAATTGTACATACATCAGGCATACATATAGGCATATTTTTAACACAGTTATGTGTCCGTAAGCATGATATTTTAGGTGTGGCGCGCAAAAAATAGGTCTCTGCAATATTTATACTTTCCCCCTCCATAGGGCTTCGCCCTGCCACGGGGCTCCGTTGCCCCACCCGCGCGCTCCGGGCGCGCCGGGTGGGGCAACGACCGAGCGAGTGGGTTAACGATGTGTATACACCTTCGTCATTAAACCTTCAATTCTGGTTGCAAAGCAAAAAAGTCTATTTCATTTTCAGAGTTTTCTGGTGAAAGTTGAAGAAGTATGTATATATGGATTTTGTTATCATTTTGGTAAAGATATTATACTAAACTAGGTAACCAGTTCGCTCACATTCGCCAACCGTAACACTTGTGCGCGCACAGCTAAAATAGTGAAAAAGCAACTACCTACATATACGTGATCTGTAAGAATGGTCTTGAAAAAGTGCAAAAATTGTAATAAAAACATTACGAAAAAGCAACCTGGACTTGAATGCAGTAGGTGCAATAAAATCGTACATGCGACTCCCGATTGTGCAAAGATAAGTAATAAGCAGATTATTAGACTGCGCAATTCAAACGCGCTTGAATGGAACTGTAGTGAATGCTTAAGTAGCATCTCAAGACGTTTGTCATTCTTTGTTCCTGGGGATGAGTCTGACAGCGAAGATGATTTCTCCTCTGCCACCAAAATACCAGCCGCTACTATTAATGTAAAAAAGCTACTCGAGGATATGGACCAAGAAATGCAGAGGATCATTCGGACCGAACTAGGAAACATCCACTCATC
Organism: Chilo suppressalis; assembly: GCA_902850365.2. NCBI lineage: Eukaryota > Metazoa > Arthropoda > Insecta > Lepidoptera > Crambidae > Chilo > Chilo suppressalis. The sequence continues at coordinate 23,793,471 of OU963901.1, read as the reverse complement.
TTTGGAGTTTACTAGCGATCAGGTTAGTGCTATGGAACAAACTGTACAAAAACAGGAGAGTAAAATTAAATTACTTGAAAATAAAAATACAGACCTTTTAAACAAAAATAAGAATCTCGAACTCCGTGTAGCCTCATTAGAACAACAGATACAGGAAATAGACCAAAAGTTTCTGATGAATTCACTCGAAATTACGGGTGTACCAGAATCGGCCTCCGATAAGAATGTACTACCGATTGTAAAAAAAATTGCTGAAAAGCTGGAAGTAGACCTAGAAGAAGTACAAGCAGCCAGGCGCTTACCAAGCCGCAAGGAACAGCCAGGGCCGATTGTGGTGGAGATGAAGACCAAAGCAGGTCGTGAGGAGTGGATTGCGGCAGGTAGAAAGCTTTGTATGACTGTTGGAGATATACTTAGCAACGCCCCACCGTCGAAGGCTCCAGACAAGATCTATATTCGTGAAACTCTCACCTTGTACACCAAAACACTACTCTGCAATACTAAACAGGCTCTCCGTGATTCATTTCAGTTTATATGGTGCAAGGCAGGCAGGGTCTATGCCCGTAAATCTAGCGATAGTAAAATATACACGATCCGTTCCACCTATGATATCAATGCCTTGTCAAACAAAACAACGGTAGGGGGTTAGGACCTGCGGCTTCACGCCACAGTCAGGGCACTCACATACACACACTCACATACACACCAACTCGACACACTTTACACAAAACTTAACATGGACATCACACAACAAGTACTGTCCCTCTTCTCCGCCCTCGGCCTCACCCTGGATGAGGCCGCCATCAGGGAGCTCGTCGCGAGAGCGCGCCCCATGCGCGACTCTCCCGCCAGCCCCTCCCCCGAACCCCCCCGCCCCGACACCCCCTGCCTCCCCGGGCCCTCGAGCGCGGGCAAGCGCCCCGCCTCGAGCCCGGTCTCGACATGCGACTCCGACTCGACCATTGTGTCGGCGTCCAACGACTCTGTGTTCACCACTGTGGTGAGCAAGAAGAAGCGGCGCTCCAAGCGCCGCGCAGACACCGCGTCTCCAACGGCGCCTTCCGCTCTCCTGTCCCAGACAGTTGATGAGCCCTCTGTCCCTCTCAGCCCTCTCACCCCTCTCACGGTCGCCCAACCGACCACACAACCCTACACTACACACACCACAAAACCACACAATAGGTGCACCGCCGCACCTATCAAGGCAAAGCCGCCGCCGCCCGTCTTTCTGCGCGATAAGGCGCAATGGGCAAAGGTCGCGGACCTTTGCAAAGCTCAGAACATACATTACACACAGGCGTCGAACACTGGTCACGCCATTAAAATCACCACACCCACAATCGACACATTTAGGAGCCTCACAAGGCTACTAACCACACACACAATCCCTTACCACACATACGCCCTCCCCGAGGAGCGCAAAGTCCGCGCAGTACTCAGAGGAGTCCCCTTCGAGCTCTCCAACGAGCTCATTCTGAGCGACCTAATCGCTCAAGGCTTCCCAGCCGAGGCAGTGCACAAAATGCACAGCCGGACTGGGAAACAATACCCGTTGGCCCTTGTCATTTTGACCTCGGTCCCGGCAGCTAGGGATATTTTCAAAGGTCCCATAACCGTTTGTAGCCTCGACAATATCAAAGTCGAGGCCCCACACCGGCGAGGCACCCCTGGGCAATGCCACAGGTGCCAATTATATGGCCACGCAGCAGCCAACTGCTCGGCGGCCCCGAGGTGCGTCAAGTGCCGAGGCGAGGAGGTACGAGTACCCCACCTCACCATGGAGTGCTCCCGCACTCGTGACGCACCCGGGGCACCCGCATGCGTGCTCTGTGGCCAAGAAGGCCACCCGGCCAATTACAGGGGTTGCCCGCGGGCCCCACGCCCCAGGCCCAACACTCACACTCACACACACACAAAGCCAACCACGGCGACAAAAACACACCCACCACCACCTAATAACACCACCACAAACTTCCCGGGGCTACCCAAGGCGGCCGCCCCTCGCAGCCCGGCGCCCCCGACAGCCTGGGGACCAGCCAGGGCCCGCCCAAAACCACACCCACCACAACACACCACACCAACAACACAAGCTAAGCCAGCCCAAGACGTCTCTCTGGCCGAGGACATGGCGCTTATTCGCTCCTCGCTCAAGAGGGTGAATATCGCCGAGATCCACACTCTCGCCGCGAAGCTCCGGCTAGCTAAGACACCCCTTGAAAAGGCTATAGCTATAGCCGAACACCCCGAACTCGTTGCCGCGTTCGATTAATTTTTAAAACCACTATAACACTGGAAAATAACCAGACTCCGAACACAAACAAAAACACTATACACAAAACACGCGGTGATAACTCAAACAAACACCATTGTTGTATAAATTATGACCGCGCAAAACACTAATCTAACAATTACACAAACAAACCCCGGGCGTACCAAGCTGAAAGGCGCTTCGCTTGTGTCATTTAATACGCGCAGCTTAAAATCCAATCTTAACGAAATTAAATTATTTTTGCAAGATAGGGAACCCGACTTTCTGCTCCTTCAGGAGACTTGGCTCAAACCAACTCAAATGAAGGGGCTGTCGATCCCTAAGTATAAATTAATCCGGAACGACGGTGCCAACGCGCGCGGCGGCACTGCAATTTACTATAGACGCAACCTACACTGCACACCTATACCCACTCCCGCGCTCACAAACATGGAAGCCACCATCTGTAGGCTGGCGATGACGGGACACCAGTCCTTAATCATCGCCTCAGTCTACATTAGATCAGGTACACACCCTCACCGCGCAGACTTCGAAACACTCACTTCACTAGGTACATCAGTCATAATGTTCGGTGACTTTAACTCCAAACACACCGACTGGACATGCGAGACCACCACCACCTCTGGCCGCAGATTACTACACATCACCGAGGAGCTTGGCTATGATGTCATCTGTCCCTACGCGCCCACCCACTACCCAGACAATGTACAAAACCGACCCGACGTCCTGGACTTCGCGATCCTTAAAAACGTGTCGCTTCGCCTCAGCTCGATCGAAACGCTCGACGACCTGGGGTCAGATCACAGACCGGTGTCTCTAGTTCTAGGTCCCCAAGACCCACTAGACGCTCCCGCGCCCCCTAAGAGGCTATTCACCAACTGGGACGGATACCGCTCCGCTCTCGAGACCGCTTTAGACTCCCCCGAGTCCCCGTTCCCTAACTCACCGGACAGTCTCGACAGCACCGACAAGATCGACGAAACAATAGACTCTTTAACTTCACTGGTGACCGAGAAGGCGAAGGAAAACTCGCGGGAGGTTGAGCTGCCAAAGCCCAAGCTCCCGCTGGCCATCCGGAACCTTATCCAAGCCAAAAACGCCGCTCTCCGGAGAGCCAAATTATACCCCACCCCCGAGTATAGGGCTACAGCTAATCGCCTTCAGCGACAAGTTAGGTCCCAGTTAGCCGCTCTGAGACACTCCCGTTGGGAGGAACTCATGGCGGACATTACCCCATCCCATCTTGCGTACTATAGAATCGCGAAAGCGCTCCGTAGCGACGTTACCACCCACACCCCCCCGCTCACTCGCCCCGACGGCACCGTCGCCTTCGAAGACGACGAAAAATCTGAGTGTTTTGCAGACAGCATAGCGGCGCAATGCACGCCTAGTACGCAGGAAACTAACCCGCAACATATTCGCGGAGTGGAGGAGGAGGTCCGCCGGCGGGCCGCCCTTCCACTCATTGACAACCCCCCAGACCCCGTCACGACAGACGAACTCAGACAGACCATTAGAAACTTTAAGCAACGCAAGGCCCCGGGCGCCGACGGCATCTCTAACAAGGCGCTCAAGCACTTTCCCATCCAAATGCTAACCTTGCTTGCAATTCTCTTTAACGCATGTTTTGATCTGTGCTACTTCCCAGCCGCCTGGAAAGAAGCAATAGTGATAGGCATCCCCAAACCCGGAAAACCCGCGCACCTCCCCAGTAGCCATCGCCCTATTAGCCTCCTCAAGGCAATGGCGAAACTTTTCGAAAAAACCATACTGACCAGACTAAGAGAACACCTCCTATCACCATCCGATCCAATTATCATTGACCACCAATTCGGCTTCAGAGCCAAACACTCCTGCCCCCAACAGATCCATCGCATAGTGGAGCACGCCCTAAGCGGCTTCCAACTTAATAAATATAAAACTATTGCAGTCTTCTTCGACGTCGCCAAAGCCTTCGACAAGGTTTGGCACGACGGATTAATCTTTAAATTATAATCAATTAAAATTACCTGACCGCCTAGTTAGGTTAGTAGCCTCTTTTCTATCACTATCAATTTATTATTTATTATTCACTATCAACGCCCCGCCCACTACGAGCCGGTGTACCGCAGGGGTCCGCTCTCTCCCCCCTGCTATACACAGCGTACACCAATGACATCCCTCAGACCAAGGGTGTCGAGCTCGCTCTCTTCGCGGACGACACGGCCCTCTACTCTAGGGGAGCCAGTACCAATCAAATCATAGCCAAGCTCCAACCGGCAATCACAACACTTGGGAATTGGTTCCGCGATTGGAGAATCGACGTAAATCCGGACAAAAGTTCGGCCATTTGCTTCGATCCCAAGCGCCGCACCAAAACCATACAACACGGTGCGCGGTCTCTGCGAATGCAAGGCATAGCAATACCGTGGCACCGCACAGTCAAATACCTAGGGATCACACTAGACAAAAAACTCACCTTCCGTGCACACATCACACGCGTAGTCGCGAACGCGCGCTTTTATATGAGCCGCCTCCACCCGATGCTCGGTAAATACAGCAAAATGTCACTTCGTAACAAGCGAACGCTTTACAAAGTTTGCATACGCCCGGTCCTCACTTACGCGTCACCAGTGTTCGCACACGCGGACGAAGCGATTTTGAACAAACTTCAAGTGCTTCAAAATCGCTTCTGCCGCATAGCCACAGGGGCCCCGTGGTACGTCCGCAACGCGGACCTCCACAGGGACCTACAACTCGACACAATTCAAACACACCTCACAGAGTGCTCGGAACGGTTCTTCAAAGCTGCAGAAGAGCACTCTAACACACTCATTAGATCGGCGTCGGGATACGCTCCACACACTCCATCTCGATTCAGGCCCCGCAGGCCCAAACACGCACTCACAGCCACACACAATAAACTCACGCGCGATCTCGCGGCCCTCTTGGCCGCTGAGGATCCAACACCCGCGGTGAGTCCCCCCCCCCCCCCCGACACAGAGAGGTTCGATTCCTCTCAGTCCCCTCCCGTTTCAAGTGCACATCTGAGTGCACTTGTCCTCTAAGCGCATTTTGCGTTATTTTAAACTATGCACTAGTTTAAACTAACGCAGCGCCGCATCTTCCCCCTCTCGGGGGTTGATCGCTTCAGATGAAGCTTGTAAGGCCCTTCTGGCCATAAGCATGAATGAAGGGTGTTTTTTAGTCAGTAAGAGTCTGACATAACCTTACAGCCGGCTGTAGGGTATCCATGAGGATTTCTCACCCTCTCCCCCGCCTGGGAGGAAACAAAAAAAAAAAAAAAAAAACAACGGATTAAAGCATCTAAAACTACAGGTATCTATCTACTGATTATTCTGTATAAAAAATCAATAAGGTACTAAGCTCGATTATATCTAAAAAAAAATCTTTCATATCCAATGAATAATAATATCACTCAAGTAAATGAGTTATTCAATTGTGTAACGGTTAATTCTTTTTTTGATAAAATTAAAAGCAAAAAAATTAATCTGGCATGTATTCACATTAACATACGATCAATTATTAAAAACTTTGCCAAACTACTGCATATTGTTCATTGTTCTATTCATCCTATTGATATAATAATCGTTAGCGAAGTGGGTATATCAAATACATTGTGTCATTTATTTAATATTCCGGGCTATACGATGCACACACAGTTGCGCTCAAATAAAAAAGGCGGAGGAATTATCATTTACGTAAAAGTTGTCTTAAATTCACTCAGCAATTCACAAAATCACATACATTCGAAAACATCACAGGAACAATCAAAACACTTTGCAACCAAACCGTAACTGTGTGTGCTGTATATAGACCACCATCCACAAACATGTCACTATTTGTTAAAGAACTGAATTCGTTAATATCCAAGGTTCATACTGATGGTAATCTTATAGTGTCGCCCAACACGAACATAGATCTAAAAACGCTTTCAACCTGTAGAGAATCATATCTCGATATGTTAAGTAGTTTCGGACTACTATGTGGGATAACCGACTACACGCGCATTGAGAGTCGCTTAAATAAAGTAACAAAGACGTGCATAGATCATATTTTCGTGCGCCCCGCATCACTAGAACCGATTACTGCGGCAGTCGATACCACACTGGCGGACCACCGCGCGGTTGTGGTTGCCTGCTGTGGTCGCTCCCATATACAGCATGCTTTGGATAATGGCAAAAATAGAACGATTTCTTTCAACAGAAAAATATTACTAGAGGAATTAAATAAGGCTGATTGGAATTTAACTAACACAATGCGATCCCCTAATGATATATATCACTTCATAAAAAATACTTTCTCTGATAATATCTGTATAAAAAGTCAAAAATGCAAAAGTCTATTATAGTAAAAAATAGGGTGGTAGCACCTTGGGTCAATGATAATATTATCAAATTGTGCGACAAAAAAGATATGCTATACAACAAATGTAAAAAAGATGTTCATAATTTTAGTATCCGCAAAGAATATAACAAAATTCGAAATAAAGTTCATAAAGTGACGGAGTATTACAGAAACTTACATTTTCAAAATAAAATAAAAAACAATTTTACTAACAGTCGCAAACTTTGGCAAATTATTAATGAAATTTGTGGTAGAATAACCCTGTCTTTAGACCAAGCAATATTGAAAGCTTTTAGCGCACAAAACCTTCTACCTAAAGTAATCGCAAATAACTTTGCAACTGAATTCAGTAATGCTGTTAAAAAAATTGTCCCTACGTGTAGCATAAAGCTGATAAAAAACAACAATGCGACTACTAAACCTAGAACTTGTCTCCGTTTTATAAAAGCAACACCAGCTAAAGTACACAAAATAATTATGAAATTGAACACAAATAAAGCACCTGGTATTGACGCTATTAGAACGATAGATATAAAAAAGGTTAGTAAAAAAATATCCATAGCTATGGCAAATCTTATAAACACCACATTACAGACTACTACATATCCTACTGAATTAAAAAAGGGATGTGTACGCCCAGTACTCAAAAAAGGAAAACCAAATGACGTAAGTAATTATCGTCCGATTACTTTATTATCTTGATAAAATTGTGGAAAAATATGTTTGTGCTCAGATCCATGAGTATTATCGAAATAATGACATAATTAACAAAAATCAATATGGTTTTCAGACGGGTAAAAATACAACAATGTTGCTCTCTAAATTTACTGACTTCGTTAACGATAGTCTTAATAATAAGAAACAAGTCCTCGCCTTATTTATCGATTTTTCCCGGGCATTTGATACCCTTAACCATGAAACGCTCATAAAAAGTTTAGAAAACACAGGCTTACAAGGCCCACTACTAGAATTGTGTCGAGAGTATCTACGCGGTCGGTCTTTTTGAGTTAAGATACAAGATTGCTACAGTGAAGACAAAAAGGTTACCGAAGGCACAGCCCAGGGTTCGGTTCTAGGACCAGTCCACTTCCTGGCTTACGTCAATGACCTTAATAATACGCTGAGTCATTGCACTTCTTTGCAGTTCGCAGATGATACCTGCCTGCTTCTTGCTGATAATAATGTCAACGAAGCACTGGAAAAACTCCAGACTGATTTCGACGCACTCGGTAGATGGTGCCATGACGCAGGTCTGGTCCTTAACGCACAGAAAACTAAATTAGTCCACATTAGCTCGCCGTACAAAAGAGACATTCTGAAAAAACAACTAATATCACACAATCATGCATGTTTCCATAGCGTAATACCAGCTTCAGCTTGTCCAAATAATTGCCAACCTATAGAAGTTGTAGACAACCACACATACCTAGGCCTTGTAATAGATAGAAACTTAAACTGGAAATCACATATTGACCGTATTTGTCAAAAACTTAGAGCTTTCTTGGCTAATATTGTTATTATTAAGAACCGAATCCCATTTAATACACGATTACTTCTATACAACGCTTTTATAACATCAGTGTTGTCGTATGGACTAAGTAGTTACGGACGTACATACCGAACTTATCTTAATAGTATCTATCAGCTGCAAATAAGAATACTTAAAAATATTGTATCGCCCAAAATGAAACTTGAATGTGTTAATAACGATAGCATGTTATTTAAAATATGTAAAACCCTGCCCGTATACGATTTCGTAAATTATAACATACTCAAGGAGCAATTCTTTAACTTAAACATACAAAAACCAAAGGAACACAGAATTACTACACGCCAAATCACAAACGAAAAATTAAAAGTGCCCAAATTCAATAATACCTATGGCCAGCGTACCAGTTCATATTCGGTTCCTCTTCTAATTAATACACTTTGCTTAGAATTAAGAAAAAAATTGACGCCAACGAATATAAAACATAATCTTAAACAATATTTTCTAACGCAATTGTAACATGCTGTATAATCCATGTCTTATCTTTGCAGTTGCACTGGTGTCGATTCTGGCATGATTCTCTAAACCTAAACTTAAATTTGGCAGCAGTATATCTCTGTCATTCTCTATACAGAACGAAAAGGAGAGACTGATGTTAGATTTGGTTTTGAGTTTTGAGAATCACGCCGGAATTGGCACCACTGTATTTGTTGAGTTGTCTATAACCGTGCTGTGACGCGCTTTACCTGTGTGTGTTATCGCACTGCAATTTGTGCGTTTGTTATCTGTTATTCATATTAAGTAGTTGAATAGTGTTTGAAGGTTTGTTTAAAGCCAGTTCCCAAACAATGTAAAATAATGTGAATGTCCGAACAACGCATTCCTAGTTTAAACCCTATGTGGTTTTTTGTGAATGTTGTAATTAATGGTTGTGTTATATGTTTAAATGGTATATAAATAAAAAAAAATGCCTAACTATCATATATCTTTTTATAGAAGAAGTAAAAACACACAAAACAACATCATTATTATTACAATTATACCTATATCCTATCGACTATTCGTAAAAAACTATTTCTAATATTTTCCTTAATTACGCCTAAACTACTAATACGATTTATACAAAACTTTTTTACTCTTATAACTACCTATTTTCTAATAAGACATAAAATAAATCAATCAAAACATAAATCATACTATTATCGAAAACTATCAACTCAGGCAAAATCTTATAAGATGTGAGACAAGGACAGCCTATCGTCTCTGTCCCTCCTATAGGTCGGAACTATCAATATTCTAACTAGTTTCCCCGCGCCACCGCTTGGCGTCGTGGCGATCGTTTAGACAAATTCTTATAAGATTGTTGGAGAGAACGAGACGGAATATCGCTCTGAACTATCAATTTTACAATGGTTTACTATGGGCAAAGCTATCTATTATTGCGATATCCGACTCATTCTAATAAGACAACAAGGGAATGATATTTTTAATGCGTATACAACCGATACATGTGAAATCATAGATACATTTTATAAATCAATCTCATATTGTCGTAAGTTCATTTCCTCTCGCTTCGGTCGTCGCGTACAATAATATTATTATTACCAGTGCAAAAGAAAAAACAGAGCGCAAGGCATTTGAAAACCTTCGGCGCCGCGGCGGTCAGAAATAACAAAATAAAATCATTCGCCATAGCCATTGTAATACTGATAGGAGGTAGGTTGTGTTAATAAACAAAATGTCTGTTACTAAACTCACGACGGTTTATCACTTAGCGATGAGCTTGCCGCTTACCATAATGGGAATCTTTATTACATAGTTACGAATGATCAAATTATTATTGAGAAATCCTTACGGGATCACTAGTTTTTATTTGCGTTTCTTCAGGCTACATCAAGGCAGGGTTTAAGCGAATTTATTATTTTCTTATTTCGTATAGCAGTGCAAAGGATTGGCAACCTAGCTTCCTTTTACATATGACCAATGACCTGTTTCCACGTACAGATATACATAATGAAGCCACATTTAATAAGAAACACCAAAAAAACAACAAATTTTAAGCAAACGACGGAGAAAGTTGCCCTTTGCCAACGCTGAAAATTTAACTAGAAAATTGTGAGTAACTTAGACAGGACAAACTTTCAAATTGGAAGGCGGAAAGGGGGATGGCGAAAAAAAAAACAAAAGGATCTGAGCAACAAACTGGAACTTATCTTATAGATGAATTCACAACTCGTAGCGACTCAATCAGATATGCTAATTCCACAACTAGAATTCTTTGTCTTGGCACAATTCAACTTTATTGCGAACTAAAAATACCTGTATTTTCAAAAAGAGAAGGTCTGGTATCAATTTGAACAGAATGATTTAGGTAAAAATAATATCTATGGCCTATCTTTCTGGTAAATTTAGGGAAATTTTAAAGGAACAGATATGCAAGTAAGTATACTACATACAGATAAAAATATCGATAGAGTCTGTGCGGAAAGAGAATGGGCGTGGCGAAAAACGGAACTAACATTAAGATTTTTATTTGGCAATCAAACCCAGCAATCTGTAAAACGTCAAAGTTTTGTATTGATACGGATTTGTTTGTTGTTATAATTTCTTGCGGTTTTTTGTATTTAATCATGTCTAAAAGGGGTAAAACCTTACAAATACGGTAGAAAAAGCACTACAGCGCCCTCCAATCTAAATCCCTTTCTCTTTCCGCACAGACTCTACCAGCCCAACATTCGAACTCATAATTTGTGTAATTCGTTACCGCTGCTTATGGAAAATAGCCCTGAGTCATTTCTAAATATGGCAGGTAGAAGGGGTGGCGCCATAAACATCGATAAACATTGAAATCATTAAAAACCAATATTTCTGTAATAAGAATTACTGTATATAAATGTCTGCTAACTGACTAAGATGATCGAAGAATAAGAGTTCAGGTTTTTCAATATAAAAAAAGCTATCAGATTGTACAAATAAACGCAGGTTATCATTACAAAAGGATTTTCAAGCAAGTGACCGGTATAAAATTTACGAGGTTATACTGCTCATTCTTCATGAGGAGCTCGATGGCGCGGGTGGTTAACGTGTTCGGCTGCGATCGTTGAAGTTAAGCAACTTTTGCAGTGGTCGGTCATTGGATGGGTGACTAAAAATCTTCCATCTCGAGTTCCTCGAAAGGCACGTTAAGGCGTTGGTCCCGGCTGCATCTGCAGTCGTTAGCACCCGCGTGGTGGGTTATGGCCCAATCTCCCTATTCCGTCCATAGCGAAGGCCTATGCCCCAGCAGTGGGGATATTAATAGGCTGATGATGATGATGATGACTGCTCATTCTTAGTTCTTCTCTTCGTAGTTTATTGCTTTGTCTTCGAAACTAAATTCTGAATGATAAAGATAATAACAAGCTTCATCATAAATATTTTTTTTTCATGTTAAGTATTTTCGTAATTTCTGAAAGACAGGTTTAACGTTCTAACTACACTCATGAAAAAAAACTAAGCAACATGCATCATTTACGCAAACTGCAAGTTTTATCAATTGATATTTATATTGTCGTTATGAAGTGTATAATTTATTCAAGGGTTTATTGCTTTATTCAGAAATAAATAAAATTGGTTATTATAGATATTAGAAATATTAAAAATCGAAAAAATCAAATCGAAAGCTATGTGCGTACATACATTAAGGAGGAAGAGGCCTCCTGACCCCAGGAATTTTTAAATAATAAAAAATGGATTTAATGTGAAAACCCTTTTTTTTCGATGTCTTAGGTAATTTGGATTTAATGACCACAAATTTCTACATGATCAAGTTTCTAGTCTTTGATCAGAAGAGAAAACAACAAAAAAATTGCGGACAACTCCGTGCAGACAGACAGACACGAAACATGTTATAGATTCCAAACGTTGATATGATAATAAACTAACACAATAGATTTATTAGGCACTATAGAGTACCAAGCGGGTCTCATGCAATCACAATGAAATCGTGCAAAGTTATAGATTTGGATAAGAATAACAATTCCTCCACTGAACACTACAAAGTCCGGTGAGTTTCCGAGGTTTCATAGCAGTTACAGTTTTATGCACAACACGAGCCATAAAGCTTCGCGGCCATATTTTAAAAAGCACCAGTTTCTACTGAGCTTTCCTTCTCGTCTTACTAAAGAATGCACCAAATAATATGCAGAAATTTGTCTTATGCCACGGTTCCAAGTATATTGGGTGGAAAACTAAACAATGTAAACCAGTTTTACGTTCCTTATCTCAGTTATAACCTAACGCGTCGCAAAACTTTCCTGTGCTAAAACTGAAAAAGTATTTATGGCGTTATTTATTTTAAATGAGTATTCAAATTTATAAAAATGTAATTAGTATTCCCGACCAAAGAACTTCTATAGAAGATTATTGAACCCGACGAATGTTTTATTACGTTAAAAAAAATAACCAGAAGTTTATGATGTAACCCAAAGTATTCATAACATAATATTGAATTTTTAATTATCCATTAACGATAGAAGAGTGATGTTATTCGAATTTTGATACTAAGGCAGATGTCCGCATTAATTTTTACCTGCCTTAAATCAAATAATGGAACTAGCGTATGCTATAAATATAGTTAATAATTATATATGTGTCACCGGCAATCATCGTATACCAATACCTAGGCAATGTACAGAATACCTGGAGCGTCTAGGCAATGTATCGAATATTATAAATATTATTTTCCATTTTATACTTTGCCAAGGTAATGTATACAATTCCTATTGATTGTATAGAGTACCTGCTGGCCCACCGGGAATGTGTAAAATAAACAGATTTAGCCAGTATTTATCCTAACCAAACCTAACCTAGCCTACCCAGTTGCATATAATAGATTGCACAGAATAGATTAGGCAAATAAAATTTCATACGTTGCCTTGACGTTTTAGGCATTCTATATTGCCTAGGTAAATAAATAAAATAAATATTTCCAACACTCACACCAATTAGCCTAGCCCCAAGCCCAAAGTAAGCACTATAAAGCTTGTGTTATGGGATACTAGGGTAACGGATAGAATACATATACTGTACATATATAAGTATATTTTTATTGATATACATATTAAACATCCATGACTGGAGTACAAATGCTCGTATTCATCACACAAACGTCTGCCCCCACCGGGACCTCTCGAGTCGGCGACACCATGAAACCCGGCGTACAAACCACTCGGCCACGGAGGTCGTAATAGGTATTATATAGAATACCATAATAAGCAGATTGCCGGTAACATGTATATTTTTTAATATTATTAAAAAAAATAAAAAAAAACTTATATTTGTTGGTCATCCATGGAATGACATGTCTCCATGGCAACGTAGAAAACAACGGTATCATAAAAGCTTGAAATAGCTCTAGTCTTTTTGTAGTACATTTTGTTACCGCTGACTTTTATAATACCAGTTTGAGTGTTTTTAAGTGAAAATGGCTTTCGATATTTTTAAATTTTTAATATTCATTGGTATGGACATTGCATCAACTTTACATTCTTTTCGTAAACTTTATTTGGTTCATGAAGTTAGAAGCCGTTGCATTCTATATTTTTTACCTTCTCATAGATGAATGATTGGTCTCGAGTGAAGCGAGACCAATCATTTATCTATGCCTTCTACCTACCATCCCAGTATGGAAGACGAGATAATCAATTAAAAAAGAATTGTTTTCCACGATATAAAACAGAAATATACAATGTTCAGTTTCATAAATCTGCGCATAGAATACATCTTTGTTCCAAAAGTAAGTAAACAAAATGAATTAGATCCAGTTTCCCACAACTTTTATTGCCGCTGCCACATCATTCATAAATAATATTCTTTCCCGATATTGAAATATTGGTGTATATTATAACAGTAACAATAAGTGAAATTGACAATAACAAAATGTGAGTTCTTTATATTGATGGACTTAACTGTGATTCTCTTTTCTGACAGGTTTTTGTTTACGAATGGCTTTCTGAACAATTTTGTTAGACACTTCTGAAAGTACTCAAAGTATTTAAAAAGAAACGTTATTAGCTTTCTTCTTCTTCGTACCAAGATATGAGAAAAAAAATGCAATTCCGTAACACACTTGAATGTGAACGACCAGTAGAAACAACTTAATAATTATAAACATTAGAATTTTGTGCATGTATATTACTGGTATCATTATTTAATCATTCTGGAGTTGCTATGAGCATATATTGTTTGTATGTACTTATTTAACACTGCACTGGCTGTATTTTATATAACCACTTCAAGCTATGGGAGAATGGCTTTCTCTTTTTTTCCTGGGGAAATTCCTTACGCATACCCGCTCACTAACTGGAGAGCGGGTTATGTCGGGCTCTCCCCTGTCTACCCAATGGTCAAAATGTAGCTTTTCCCTGGCCTGTAGGCCCTTGCCTTCCGACTAAAACCCCCACGTGCCACATTAACTCCGGCAATAGGCGTCGCTATTGGACCGAAACCCACACATAGCTAGCCTGTGCCATGACTTTCCCTAGCACAAGTGTTCTCACACTTAAAAGGGGAATGAAATAAAATGAAAGTCATTTATTCAGTCTAGGCTGTTACAAGCACTTGTGAAGGTCAAGAAGCTACGCCATTGGTTCGCAAAACTACGGTGGGAGACCTTGTACTGAGAAGAACCGGCAAGAAACTCAGCAAGGGCTGTTTTTTTCTCCCTGTATTGTTATATACAAAGTCGTCAAGTTGAAAAATGACTTCAGAGATACGTCTGTATAGATAGTCACCTTCCATTACATCATTTAGAATATAACTATACAGTTACAATAAATTACATAGTTAACATTATATTTAGTATGCGGCATTAGATAGGTACAATATTAAGGTAAGGATTGGCTTATGGTAGCCATAATAAGCAACGAAATTTTTACATTGTATGTCATCTAAAAATCTTGCAAAGACTGCATCAAGTACATTTGGTTATAATCCGCACTCTAATTAGTGAGAGAGAAGCCTGCCTACCGCTGTCGTATGCGTGAGAGAAAGGGAAGCCAGACAGACTGGCGCCGTAACGCGTTACGTAACGAAGCGGTTAACTATCCCATAAGAAGTTATCATTTCAATAAACTAAAACGTTTGCGCTAGGCTCACGAAAATCCGAATCTTAATTCGTGATAAGGAAACCGAATCCGGGAACCATACATATGCGTCCAGCCTTAAACCTATGAATCTTATGGGAGACATTTTTCATCAAATTTCAGCGAAAGAACCAATCTTTTGTCAGCAAGCTCAAGATGAAAATCTTCGACGAAGTGAAGTATTTGTTTGAACACACAACATATTTCTGCAGATTCCTCGCAACCGGTATGGCGGCGGCGGCGCGTCTCACCGAGCAACTCCGTGAAAGTTAAATTGAAATTTCCTACAAACTTTAGCGCTCATTTTTATTAAAGTAACGATTTTCTTAAATCCGATGGGATAATGAGAATTCTATAAATGTGTGTCGAGTTACTTAAGATATTTATTGTTCTTGCTCATTTCTAAATTTCTATTCTGAGCCCTGGGTTTGATATGGTTTTTTTATACGAGGCGCAGTAAATAAACCTACCTCGCCTAGCAATATATAACACTACCTTTAGGAGGTGTTTGTGTTTCTTTATGTGAGTAAGGTACCACGTGGTCCCCTACCACGGGCCATTGGGCCAGGGTAGGTAATTTATGGTATTGCAAGCTTTTTTTTTTGAGTGTGTATGCTGTTGGTCGCAGATGACCTTTACAGCGTCACCGGGGTTTGGGGACGGCGAGATCCTAAGGGGACCTCAAGCCGAGAATTGGTGAGTGCCTCTAGAGGTATTCCAGGCGGATGGCGTCTCCCCACGAGGGGAGTATCCTCTCCGTCTGAAGCCTCTAGAGCACTCGAACTTGATGGGGTCGGCTCAACTAGAGGGCGTCTTTGAGCCGTTGTCGTGTGTAGACCGGGTCTTCGCACTCTTATCCGACACCGCACCCGTAGTGCGGTGTCTGCCTAATGCTAAGCTATTGTGCACGTTTGCTAACTGTGTGGTGTTGGTGTTTGTGGCCTGTGTGGGAGGAATCGGAGGCGGGTATCGCAAGCGTCTATAGGCTATGGTAGCCACTTATCTCAGGTGTGTGGGCCATATGCTTAATTGCAATCCTTTTAACATAAAAGAGGGAGGGAGGAGAGCATTGGCCTATGCTCATATATCTATTTTCAATGTGTAAGCCATGCCATTATTGCTAAAATAGTAAATCGAAAATAAAATATTATTTGATATCCATGACGACCTCCGAGGGAGAGTGGTTGGTACGCAGGGTTTCAAGGTGTCGCCTACTCGAAAGTTCGAATCCCGGTGGGAAGTTTGTGTGATGAATACGAGCATTTGTAGTCCAGTCATGGATGTTTAAAATGTATTTCTATATAAATATACTTATATGTATATGTATCAGTATATGTATTCTATCCGTTACCCTAGTATCCCATAGCACAAGCCTACGGTGCTTATTGGTGTAAGTGTTGGAAATATTTATTTATTATATTTATTATCCATTTCCAAACTTTTATTTTTACACAATGTCATTTAACAAAAGTTACAACGATGACAAAGAGATAGCGCGATGTACTATGCTGGAGTAGACTGCGGGAATGGTGGGAGAAGAAATTTTGGTGTTTATAAACGTAGATAAAACCTAGGAGGAAATGAAACAAATGGTCTACTTGCAGTATCTCATCCTATACGAAGTAGTAACAATAAAACTGTGATAAAGTTCCTTCTTATTAAATGATGAAAAATAAATTATCATAATAGGTATTTACGATTATTATTTTTTTATGAAAAACTCATAATTTAGTTTATTTTAACGATATTACTTCATGTTACTAAAGGGTTACTTAACAAAATGAGAAGTTACCTATTATTCGCTAGTAGGTACATTCTTAATGGACTCTCTGTCTTTTTTAATCAACTCGCTATAATGTTGATTTTGTAATTATAAACGATAATTCTACAAAATTCGAAGCAAATCATATAAAGTTTTATAGGTAAATCATCCCTTCCATCACGCTACCCTTATAAGTATTATGATAATGTAGCTCATAACCAAGGTCCCATCTATTTCTATAGGTAAATTCATCATTATCGATTCAGATATTAGGGCGCGAAAGCGTAACAATCAAGCTCACTTTCGCATCTATAATGTTATATAATACTAGTGATCCGCCCCGGAATTGCACGGATGAAATTTATTTTAACGGGATAAAATATAGCCTGTTACGGATATAATGTAGTTACAAAGAAAATTTTTCTCTCGAAAAAGTTGTCAGAGTGTATATTTTTCAAGTAATAATTATACTGCAAAGACGCATATAATTATACATATAATGCAGTTAGGAGCGTGAAACACCAAATCACCTATGTGAATGTGGGCCTCTTATGCATAAACGTATTATTCATTTGGGACGACATATAATACGCCCATAGGAAATCAAATCTCTAAAAGCTGGAAACGTTTTGAGCTTTTTCTAAGCTGTTGGGCTAAAAGAGATACTTTAACTTAGTGGCGAGTCACAAAAGATCTTCTAGGTCGCAGTGTCTACAGTTCCATCAGGACTGCATAGGCCCAAAAAATCTAAAATAATCATATTGTGATGCTTCAATATTTTTTTTTGCTGGTGGCTCAAGTTGTACAAAAAACGTGACCACGAATAATTTCAATAACATTTTCCACCGTTTAGCTATCAAGTTTTATATTAAAATATAACTCTACCGTCCCGTCGGGCGCGATGGCTCTGTGTGACGTATTTCATAATAACCGATACATTACAACTGTTTATATCGCACCAGCGTCGCGTTGCCGTCCCGCCTACTGTCTGCCTGATCCTTAAATCCTCGCATTCGATAATCAAAAATTCAAAAAAAAATCAATATCGTTTATTCAGTCTAGGCTGTTACAAGCACTTATAGGTATGTAAAACAACGTAGTAAGTCTATCAGTATGATGTAATCTTTATATAAAAATATGAAAAACTGTTTATTCAGATGAAATATGGTAATCATTCATGTTAAAAGTTAAATTTTATTTTTATTAATTTAATTATACACTTTCAGCTAGTGCTACTATTTAAATAATGCTGACAAAATAATTCTACGTATAGAGACCGAATTAGTTATTAATAAAGAAATTACTTTTCGTATATAATTTCAAAAAACTAGTTCGCGTAGCATATTATATAATACTAGCTGTCCCAGCGAACTTTGTACCGCTATAAATAGGCCAAAAAATAGGGGTTGGTGGTAGAAGGGTGAAAATTTAGGGATGTGTGTATTTTTGTATGATGTATCATAAAAAAATAAAAACAAAAAAATTTGTCCAAAAAAAAAAATTTTGTGGTGGACTATCCTTAACATTTAGGGGGATGAAAAATAGATGTTGTCCGACTCTCAGACCTACTGAATATGCATATAAAATTTCACGAAAATCTGTCGGACTGTTTCGGAGTAGTTCATTACGCACACCGAGACACGAGAATTTTATATATTAGAAATTAGCAAATTGGATAGATGTTTAATCTCAAACGGCATCTGCTAAAATGATTTTGAGAAGATTTTCTGCAATGTCTGGCTGAATTAATGGCAGGTAGAGGTACAATGTCTTAATAGCCGTTTGAGGTCGTTGTGTGTTACACGGAATAACGATAAATAAACAAAACACAAGAAAAAACCTAATGTGTAATTTAATTTTTTTTTCAGATGTTCTTGGAAGTCTAAATTTTTACCTCCACAGCTTTTATTATTAATCGAACTGTTCAAAAGCCGTAATTTTATATAAACAACTTTACTTTGGTCAATGTTGTAACTAACTAGAAAAAGTTCTGAAAAGGTATATATAAGAAAACGCTGCCAATACCAACATGTCAATTACCGGAACAAAATATTGAATTTATAAACTCGTAACAACAATGCATTGTACGTACAACGTCGAACGCTCCCGAGTGACAATGTCCAACTGCAAGCGGGATACGCCGCACTGTGTCGGACAATTAACTTTGTAATACACGTATCTGTCTTTGATGCAAGCCGTAATTCCATTACCCGGTTATTTCGCTGTTAGTAATACACTCCCGGACACCTAAATCGAGACACTTTGTTCTTTATTTTAAATTCTAAAATTCAAATTTGGAATAATACATACGGGAAAGACGATGAAATATGCCAGCATTAAAAATGCATAAAAACTTTTTTGTTATATTGTATATTTTTTGTGTATTGGGCTTTTAGGCCCGGGAATGTAAGGTGGCTCGATGCAAGAGTCCGGGAGTGTATTTCCATTCCTTGCTCCTAATGTAAGTGATAGCGTTATGTAATAAGGAGACAGCATGTTTTACGTTCTGAACACAAAGATGATGCACGAGCATAGTGCAGCTTTGACATAATTACTATAACTTTTGACTACATATGCGGGAAACTGACGGATGCGAGCGCCACAGGAACTGAACGCATTGGAACTTACCCCTTATACCGAGAAGCCGTAGAACCTTATTTACCAACAGAAACATGACACCAGCCAGTGTTAGTGGGGTTAGTAGCATACTGTTATTTTAGTGTGGTCGTCTTTATGGCGAAAGTAGCTTTCCCAAATGGGTTCTCCAATTCCAGCAGAATGTTCGTTTCGTGCGCTATCTCTGCCGCTATCAATAAGTTAAGCGCTATCAGTATGTTAAAAAAACCAGAAATAAATAGATTTTAAATTATTTGGAGTAGACATTAATTACTAATTCTAATTACTTATAGCATTATAACTCAAAGTAGATTGATTCAATTGCTTTAGACTTGAGTTTTCGCCGTCTTTAATGTCCTGACTCAATTCCCTTAATAATGGAACTTAATCATTGACTAGCGGTTGATCTGTCAGTATGGAATTGATACGCGACTAATTACTCCCGCTCTTTGGAAGCAACACTTCTTCAGTGAGCGAACCATCAGTCTGCACCGTTGCTATTACTGTGGAGATTGCAATGGAACTAGAATACTATATAACACGTTCTGAACTCATCTAAATGGCTACATGGAACCGCTTGTACATTCGGGAATGCGTTGAATCTGGGGTTAAGGTATCAAGTTTCCTGAAGGCAATTGTCAGAAAGCCGCATATAATACTGCTGCTAGCTCCATAACTTCGAAACCAAACTCACATCCTTCCCTCGACTAATTAACATCAGGTCGGGTAGAGAAATCAGTTAGGCTTTGAATGAAAAAATAAGAAGCTAACAAGTTTAATTGTGCTTTAATAACGGTCCGTCCATAATCCCCAAGAGTTCTCTCGTATTTAGCCTGACCAGTAAACCATAAAGTTTCTCGCGTACGGCAACAAATTTGATTGAGTTGTTTTTGGAGAGCGTCCAGGTAGCGGGGTTTTTGGAATTCCGCACAAAGGGAATATCCCTCGAGTAATTAATATAATTTAGGTAATTACTGTGCAAAGAGAACATTATATACGCCGGTAGTTTGAAAAGAGTATTTATGCAGGGTCTATATTTTGGCTGGGCTAGATAAAGCAGTTCTATGGAGACTTAAAAGAAGGTATAAAGTCCACGTGGTATTAGTATTTATATACTTTAAAAAAACAGATTTTTTTAGAATTCCATTTGGATTACAAACATTTTTTTTATATAACAGATAAGTTAAGTAGTAAACTTAAACCGCGAATATCAGTAGCGCGTGGTCCGTACACACGACATTGAATCGCAAGACGCCAGGTGTCTATGTAACTATAATTTTGGCTTATTATCTTCATTGAAAGCAAAGATATCGTCGTAATAAAATATACTGGATTCATCTATATTTAGAAAAAAATATAAAGTGCACACTGTTTGTTGCTGCAAAATAATATCAACAAATAAATGCTAAATTCATAGAGCATTGTACAGGATCTCCAAGGACAAAATCGGCCGGCAGACAAATCAATCACAAAATCGTAGGGGTATCGAAGATTTTCATAGCATTGTGGGCGAAGAGCCTTACAGAGGCTTCTTTCAAACTATATACTTAAGCAGATATTGTGACGTCATCAAGTTCCGCTGAACATTGTCTAATAGACGCATTTCCTGGGAGTAGTATTCAGTTGACAAAATATCGGGTTACTACATAATCAATTATGAATCTTACATCAAACCGCACAAAGCTAAATCTCAGTTGGAGTTGGACAGTTTCGGATGAATTTACATACTGTCGTCAGTACGTTTGCTCATAAACAAACAGTCAAGACTATCTATGGTCATATACGCAAACGTTAGAGTAACTAAAGAGGTTTATCTTCAACGTAGAAACTGGAAGATGCTAACACAGATTGGGCCAAACTCAAACTAATGACGTAATTTATCTGAAGCTACAAACTACGAAAATTGTGCACAAACTTCGACTTGGTTTACGTGCATTGGTCTATCTACCTAGGGGATTGGACATGTGGAGGTTTCGTTGGCAGTTAATGTATGATGCCGGCAAATTATTATCGCATTTTCTGGATTACTCTAATCTGTAACATAGTAGATACCTAAGTCTACACACCAGTTCCAATATCCCACCACCTACGCGATTGGATTAGAAAGTTAACTCATTTTAGTTCGGCCGGAGTGTATTTTTGAATTAGGTATGTAATTTAGCTAAGATTGAATGAGATTATTAAGGGTGATAATGTTTTAAAGTCTAAATATTTGCACAGACGTTTTAAGCCGAAACGTTTACGAATAATGGCTTTGCCATCTAAGATGTAGTTAAACCATTAAAAGAAAATTAAATAATACGTAAAATTATCTATCTGCTTAATCCTTTTTTAAACAAAAGATTCTATGATGGTTCTCAACACGGCGAGCATTTCTGAAAGCATAGCGTTTACTAAATAATGCTAGAGTTTGCTTAAAGGAATAAATTAATCTTAAACTATTTTTCTTGCTTTCAATCCTGGATCATATTTACCGAAATACCACCAGTATATATTATTAGGTGTTTAACGAATGGCTTTACATCTATTTTAAATTGTCCAGATAATAAATAATGTGCATTCGGAAAGAACTAGAGAAAAATATTATTGTTCATCCACCGGATAAAAGACCTCTTCAAAAACTGCTTCAGAGGGAATTGGGCAGACAAGAACAGTACTCTTAGCACGAACCAATATCGAATTCGAATAGTTTGCAAGTCCGAAATGTCAATGTCCAATTTTGTATGGAAACTTGAACAGCAACGCCGCAACGTACGTAACGAGACGTAAAAATCAGTACACATTTGACAATGACATTTTGCACTCACAAACTATTCGAATTCGATATTGGTTCATGCTAAGGGTACAGTACCCCTACCACGAACCAATATCGAATTCGTATCGTTTGCAAACTGAAATGTCAATGTCCAATTTTGTATGGAAACTTGAACACCAACGCCGTAACGTACGTAACGAGAACTAAAAATCAGTACACTTTTGACAATGACATTTTGCATTTGCAAACTATTCGAATTCGATATTGGTTCGTGCTAAAGGTACTGTACGCTTGATAGTTTTGGAATCGCAAGCGTGAAAAGGCTATGATGGATGCTCCCCATACGGCAGACCATATGCTTGTTTACCACTCTTTTAACATAAATAAACACTGCTTTATATCAAAGCCTTTGATAAGAACGTACTATTAATACTAAAAAAATAAAGTAGATGCCACGACGGTTCCTCAGTTCCTCACGCGTGCAATTTTTTTCGTTGATCCGAATCGTTGACGGTTGGTTCAAGAGCCTGAAACAGAGAAAGCATCCGAGCATGATACGCAGTAAGATTGGTTCCTGTCTCTGTTGCCTCAAAATATGCACGCATTACACTTTCGTTTATGGAAGTTGTTCATCGCATGCGGTGCACACCACCGGGAGCGGGGGCCCTGACCGGAGCCGATTGCCCCACAAGCCCCAAACCCTTCGGTGGCCGGCCTCTTCTTCGACGAACTGGTGGTGGCGTCGCCGGAGGAGAGAAGTACCACTATCGACGAAATGAGAATTAAGTTTCATAATTATATACTTAGTGAGAGTTAAATTTTCTATTAGGTAAGTATGAATTTAAATAATAAGATAACCAAATCGCACCTTTCTTTCATATGTGCGATTCATTGGTTTTATTATAAATCACGTTTTAAATGTAGCAAAGATAAGGACATCTTCAGCAAAATAAATGAAATAAAATTATCTCCACCCTTGCGGAAAGTATTTTACTCGAGGAGCAAATTGACTCGTAGTTAACTTGAGCTTGACGACTAGATGGCGCTACTTGTTGTTACACTGCCAAACAATTTCCTTGCAGCTTCCACATCAGCAAGAAATAAAATAATCTATGCAAAGCTCATAAATATAAATAGCTTAGCTGTGTAGATATTTATGAATCTTGGGATCACGTAAAATTATTAAACTCTAAGCATACTCTGAAGTTATGTTATATTATGCGACTTTTATGATTTTTGTTCAGAAGAGTTATCTGATATTTTTTTTTTAAATTTAACTGCTAGATGTCTAAATCTGTTGTCTGTAGTACTTACCGCAACATATAAATTAATCAATAGCCCAATAAAATTCAACAGGGTTGTTTTTTCGATCAAGGACCCATAATAAGCAGCGTTTAGAGCGATCGGTGTACGATTGCAAAAAATTCAAGGACTTGTGACATTTTTTTTAAATTGTGTATGCTGTTGGTCGTAGATGACCTTTACAGCGTCACTGGGTTTGGGGATGGCGAGATCCTAAGGGGACCTCAAGCCGAGAATTGGCGAGTGCTCTAGAGGTATTCCAGGCGGATAGCATTTCCCCACGGGGGGAGTCTCCTCTCCTCTAGACCACTCGAACCAGAGGGGGTTGGCTCAATTAGAGGACGTCTCTGCGACTCGGACCTCGGCTCTAGTTAGCCGTTGCCGTGGGGTGCGGGCATGACACGACATGCTATACCAGGTACAGGTACGTACCCGGGCGTTTTTCCCAGCAGACTTGTGACAGTGTGATCAGAAATTAAGGCTAAGAACTCACAGAACGATTTTTCCAACGCCCGCCGTGCTAACGGGACCGCAACTTGCGCAGAATTTGAAATTGTAGGTAAAACGCAAAAGCAAAACTCACGGCGCGATTTGCGCCCGAAGAACGCGCGAGTGTTTGCGGCACCTACTGTGGGCGCGCGCAGGACGGGGTGATCGCATCCTGCGCGCGCCGCGGCAGCTGCGGGACCGCAGAAAACTGCTGGTCTCGTGGGGTTTGAAATAAAACAGTTCTGCGACCGTCCGCGGCGGTGTGGGAAAATACCGCTCCGTGAGTTCTTAGCGTTACTATAATTATCAGCGTTTGGTACTGACCGCTATCTGCAGTCGACAGGACGACACGAGTTTGCGAGGTGATGTCCCTTTCTCATCTATTAGACCTTCCCTATATACTCATTGACCATAACATGACATTGTGGATAAAATTAAATAAAACGTTGACCTCCAGCTTTTAGTATTTATTTACATGAAAAATAAAACAAATAATGTGATCTTTATTTAAACAGAACAAAATTTTCCATAGCATACTAGTCTTTATTTAATTTAATAGGGATGACGACAAACTTTTTTCTTCGTCTATCAGGTAGGTAGCTAGATTATCAAAAAATATTGGACACGTATTTTTCTTTATTTACATAATCAAAGTATTACAAAACATTTTGATTTAAAATATGGCATGACATCTCTGTCTTAGTACAATTTTTACTTAGAAGTGACTTCACAACAGCCTCCACTCCCAAACTTTGACGCACTTTATCTTTGCCAGTTTTTTGGTTGATTAACAAAAGAATAAATCAGTGTCCATTATTTATTGTAAATTTTACTGTCGGACTAAACAGGATTTCGTTTAATTTACACCGTCATCATTCCTATTTAACAGCGTAACTCTTTTCAAGAGTCTAAGGTCCGTATTACAGAATGACAACTAAGTGTTGATCTTTACTTGAGTACAGTTAGAAAGGGATGTCGCTTTGTGCTATATATATAGCGACATGCCTTTCTTACTATGCTCAAGACTAGATCAATCACTGAGAATCTTTCTATAATACAGGCCCAAAAGTGTTTTATGAAAATATATAAGAAAAACGTATTGTGTAGTCCAATAAGTGTTTGATTATTGTGACATAATAAAAATTTGCTACCGTGAGATTTTACAATTATAATTTAGTCAAAAATCTGCTTAAAATACACGTTTGTTAGGCACTGGATGTTACCTACAATTCCGTGTGTAAAGAATGACTAGCTTTTCGTTTTTAAGATTCAATTTTAACTTAACTTATTTGCTTAGATTTTTTTTGCTGCCGTTGCAAGGTTGTTGTAAGGTTTCTTACCCTTGTTTCACTAATTAATCGTCTGTTACTATTTAAATTTCTATTACTTACATACATTTATAGCCAGTTAAGTAAATTTGAATTGGTTTTACAAAAAGTCGTGATTAAATTTTAGAAAATAATCTAATATGTCATAACATATTTCACGGTGCGGTGATATAAGTAAATAAGCAAGTACAGGAATAAATATGTATAAAGACAACAATCTAGCCTAAAGATACTGTAACATGTATTAGTATCATAATTACGAATGTATGATGATATAAGTATGTACTTCAAATAAAAACAGTGGACTTTTTCTTTTTTGTTTTTTTTACAGCTCACACTGAGACACGCAGTTGAATATAGCCATTTTCGGATTCTCTCAATCAAATTGGTACCTTATCGTGTACTTGCGACTTCAAGGAGTGTACACAGCGTCAAAATATCGAATGTCATTGCGTCGCCGTCGTGGAGCATTCTTAATGTGAACTGGCCCTAAGGTACTCTTCGAATGCTAAGTTAAAAGATCACACTAAGCTCTCAGAGCATCATGATAACATGCAACAAAAATTGCGATTCAGAATACTCAAAATTCAAGGATGAAATATAGACAAAGTTTAAAAACTTTCTTAAATGGAAATAAATTCGGCTATCAGGGTCACTGGAAAATTAATTGTGAATTATTGTGTAGACGATACCGTATTCAGAAAATTATAAGGTTAATTTTGAAGTATTAAAAAAATCATTATGGATTGCATAGTGATTTTCTGAATACTTCAAAATTGCTGACAGCTTCTTCAACTAAAGTTAGGACCACACTACAGACAGACATTAGTCCATATAGACTTAGTGCTACAAGCCAAGCTTCTCTCTCAGTGATTAATTCCTTTACTCTTTTCACGGAAACGAGCTAGTACCGAATTAAAGCTTAGCTTCTCTGTCATTGGCCAGCTTATACTGTTGACGTTACTTCAACTAATGAGCGCCCCCTATCTCATGTTACACAGTTATCCATCTTCATTTGTAAGGGATAGTGTGAAAGAAAAGCTCTCCATTAATTCCTGACGGCGAACAGAGTATAGCGAACAAAAGCATTGAATATTAACGTAGTTATAAGTCGCGACACGAAACTTTAGCACTGAGCGTTATTGCGCAGAAGTAAAAATTAAGATGTCTTAGGGGAAACAGAGGTGAGCGGGCGGGCGAGCGTTGCGCCGATTGGCTCTTCAGTCATACCTATGAGCAGCTATCCCCTCCGCGTTTGCTTGAGTTACGTGCCGCGACCTGTAGCCTCACTTCAAGAGATCCAGCTAGGCATAGTTCCTAGAATATCTATAAGTTTGTCGCTACTGTCGAAACCTGTAACCCGTAGTGTGTCCTTAGCTTAGGCAAGGATTTTAACTAGAAAGTATTTGAGTATTATATTAAAACAACCTTACAAAATATAACAAGGTATCCGGATAGGTCAGCCCTACATAAATTGAAGCGATTTAAAAATATGCATTTCCTAGTTATAGCTGTACATTTAAAATAGACTAGATTATGCCTAACTTAAAAAAAAATCATCATCAAACCAATACATAATATAAATTGCGAATTTCTATTTTTTCTATTCTATTGTGATTATGTCACACAAAACTATAATTACATATACACATTTTTCTTTTTTTATGATACAATACATTTTTACACGCATAATAATATTATGAGATTTATCACATTATTTATTTATAATAAAATAAATGGGAACAATCTTAGCAACAGTAACTAGACAACGTACAATAATTTAATGACTTAACGATGACTATTTTTTTTTATTCTCTTGATATAAACTTTACAAAGGCTAAATAGTTTTACTTAAATTCCGTCTCTAGTAACCTGATGAATGATTATTATTTTATGTGTTTAACATAGTACATTATATAATTTATTCTGAATAATCCAAATACATTTACATACATAGCTTTTCTCCTTTTTCCACATAGCATAATAATATTTATGGCCTCGCGCGGGAGTTTTGTCTGCGGACTATTTTGCCACCAAATTAGATTGCTTAGAACAAGACTCACTCATGTAAGTTACTCGTCCATAGTCCCTCGTCTGCGCAGGGCATTATGGTGACACAATTAAAAAAAAATAAGTATTTATAATGAACACAACTTAGATTAAATTAGTATGGTGGATAAAGCTATGCATGTATTTAATTAAATAACTGTTTATTAAATGGTTTATCAATCGAATGTTATTTATTGCACTTTATTTACTTTTGGCTAGAACAATATGCGTATTTCATTTAAAAGATAATAAGTTTTATTTTGTCATATGTGCGTCAGCAGAAATCATTAGCTTTTCTCACCCATACCTGTTTAGTTAAACTTTTCTTATTGGTTTCGAAGAATTATTTATTTTTATTAAGATAACATTACAAGCTTTTAAACCATAAGCTTTTAAAAGTGTTCTTAATTCTCTATGGCGTAAAATAGCGAAGTCTTTTTCAGTCCGACTAGTCCAGTTCCAGTCTAACGATATTAATATTGTTCGCGGAGCATAGCATAGCTCCTCATCCTGACATGCGAAAGAATTCTAGAAAGGGTTCTGGTAATGGTAGGAAAGTGTGTGTAGATCGACCTATTCCTGGGCTTATACTGCCTTATTCTATATAGCAGACCAAAGTTGGTCATGGCTTAAGCCATGATTAGGTTTAAACCTAATGTTGTCTGTATCTTCTTTTTAGCGAACGAAAGTGACAGCATCCCTTTTAAACCAAGTGTAACTTTAGTTCGCGTTTTGGAATAAGGGGGTTAGTGATGGTTTGAAACATAGTGCCTAAGTTTGGAGCGCTAAGTTTATTATATATTATAGTGAAGGCCGCGCCAGGTTATACTTCCTGTTATGGAAATTTAACAATTAGTGGGACTGAAAATAGAAGGAAGGCGCATTTCGGCCTTGTTTGTATCACTGTATTTTCCGGAGACTATGCAATGTGGTGGTGTCAGGTGACTAGTGCAGGTATAGTCTGCTTTTAATTTGCAGAGCTTAGCTCATTTCACTATTCTATAGAACTGGAGAAAATGAGCGGTGATGATCTCGTGGGCTTGGAAAGTTACAGCGAACAGATTTGGAGTTAGCTTATATGACATATATTCAGCTGTGCGAGGAACTTTTGCAAGTGATAAGACCTAATGAACATGCTTTAATTATTATGTTAGCTTTGTCAAGGTGTAGTTTAAACAGTGCATGTGATTGGGACCTTCACGTACGTATACAAAGGTACATAGGTACATCTGTGAGCTGTAACGACAGCTGCATACAATTAAAGTTAACGTGATGGTAAAACACATATCCTGTTGTTCGAGGAAGTTCTGCAGGTGGTAAGACCTAATGAACGTGCTTTAATTATTAAGTCAGCCTTGTCTATATCAACGGTGCAGCTTGAATCAGAGCGCTGCACTATCTAGTGTTAAAGTCGATACTGGTAGTGGCAGGTCACACATCCAGCTGTGCGGGAAGTTCTACAGCTGGTGAGACGTAATAAAAGCGCTTTAATAAAGTCAGCTTTGTCTATATCATCAGTGCTGTTTGAATCAGACGGCTTCGGCTATTAAGTGTTATAGTGGAGTAGGCGGGGTAGGTCACTTAAAGTCACAGATCCAGCGCTGCACTATCTAGTGTTAAAGTCGATACTGGTAGTGGCAGGTCGGACAGCTGGTGAGACGTAATAAATGCGCTTTAATTAAGTCAGCTTTGTCTATGTCATCAGTACTGTACCCTTAGTACGAATTTGAGCTCACGAAAACTATCATAGTTTTCGTATTTGTAAATTATGTTTTTATGTCCATTTTGGTGAAAAGTAACCAAATATACTTAAAATTTAAGAAGACGCAAATGATTTAATGATATAATTTAAACACTGTTTCTTTGTATTGAAACGAAAACAATAAAATCAGTACCCTTAGTACGAGTGCGAGCTCACGAAAACTATCATAGTTTTCGTAATTTTAAAACTCGTACTAAGGGTACTGTTCGAATCAGAACGTTTCGGCTATTAAGTGTTATAGTCAAGTAGGCAGTTGCAGGTCACTTAAAGTCACAGATCCAGCTGCGCGAGGAGGTTCTGTGGGTGGTAAAACTTAATGAATATATTTAAGCCAGCTTTGTCTATATTATCAGTGCAGTTTGAATCACAGCACATTGCCCTGGGGTGCTACGACTGCGTAGTGTTAAAGTCAATGGCAATTGCAGGTCACACATCCAGCTGTGCAAGAAAGTTCTGCAAGTGATGGTGGTGATGATGGGGTGCTGTAAGTGTACGTAAATCGGCTTTGTCTGGATCTCTGGTGGGTCGAGCAGGTGTGGGTCGTTGTGTTCGAGGCAAACGTAGAGGCGCAGGCAGTAGTTCCGGCATCACGCTGTGGTGCGTCACCAGAGCGCATAGCGACGTGAACTCCTTTGTGAAACCCTGTAAATAAGTAAGTTTTGATTTAATGAAGATGTTCTGTTTATTCGGAGGGATATTTGCTCTCGCTAGAGCTACACGGCAATCGCGAGTGCATCAACAGTACCGGATGGATCGAGCTATGAACACTACAACTCTGTAAAGAGTGCATGACTAGAGAGTATTTAGTTTTGATTTTTTTTTGCGTCTAAGGTTGAATAGGGTATTAGACAAGTTTTAGATAAAGATCTCACGTTATTTACTAATGTTTATGGAGTCCAGAAAAAGGTGGATATTTTTAATGCTGTTGTGTAAGTAAAAAAACAAAGAATTTTTTTAAATTTTCAAGTTACCGCGAAAACGTTTCTCTGGATATTATGGCGTCACACGTCTGTCATTAAAACGTCAAACGATACAATGTAATGTCACTTTGGCTGGAAGTTTACTAGCGTGTGACATCATTTTAGTCTTGACCAATCCCAGGCGTTGTTGGTCACGTGGCCATATAGCAAAAAAAAACATTTCTATTAATGGTTCTATAGAAAAGTTATTAATTATTTATTCTTTCAGAATAATAATAATTATATTAAATTGAGATGCCAACAATTGGTACATTATTTCACATACTATCAAAAAGCCTTTTAGAAGAGAAAAACAAATTTGATTAAAGCATATTTAACACATACCAGTCATTTAATTTTTTTTTTTGAACGGGAATAAAGTGCAGTCGTCGTTGTCATTATCAA
Source organism: Chilo suppressalis (assembly GCA_902850365.2). NCBI lineage: Eukaryota > Metazoa > Arthropoda > Insecta > Lepidoptera > Crambidae > Chilo > Chilo suppressalis. Next base: position 23,762,815 of record OU963901.1, on the reverse strand, counting down.
CAGCCTATCTTAGTCCACTGCTGAACGTAGGCCTCTCTAATAGCACAACACAGATCGATCTTGATGTAAAATGTTATGTACCTTTTTAATTTGTCATTTTTTTGACAGGCTCTGAGGCTGCAAGATGGAGACTGAAGAGGAATCGAAACGTTCAAATAGTCACGTTTTATACTTCTACGTTTACATGGTTTTATTAAAAAAATATTTCAGTTCCAAGAATTTGTTAACACGGCTTATCAGTATAAACTAAACAAGTATGCACTAAACAATTTCAACAGTTTCACAGTGGCTTTTAGAATTTGTAGCAGTATTGTATATTGAATTCCAAAATTGACCTTAATTTTATACCCCGCGCGATGCCCGAAGATTGGAAGTACTCGCACAGAGAGCGCGTAGCAATCCGCCTACTTTGTGACTCGAGAACCTCTAGTAATCTCTAAAATTATTTTATTCCAAAATTTACTTTGCGTAGTATGAGCACGGTAATAATATCATACAGTATTCTATCTTCATACAAACGGTCGGAAAGCGAGTCATACCTACGCCACTCGAGTTCGATGCGCTCTCGGCGTGCACCTAGTCGCGAATGCGCCGCCGCGCCGCAACGACGACCGAACGGTTTGAATTGTTTTTTATGCAGTTAGCCGTGCTTAAACATGCGTTTTGTATTGTAAATATTTGATTTAATTAAGTAGATACCTACATAATTTAGTATGGAAAAGAACAAACGACGATCAATATCGTACAACAGCACAATTGCTGTTTTTGGTTGCTTGAACTCTTCAATAACACACCCAGAGATATCATTTTTTAAATTACCTGAAATATTGGAAAGGTGGTCTTACCTTTATAGAATATTTTTTATATACCTATCTACTAGTACGTTATTTGTTTCTAATATTTAGGTATTTCGGTTTTTCCATCGGGCAAAATATCTGGAATAATATATAAATAAGTGGTTAGGAAGAAAAAAGAGACAAACGAGTAATCTACCTACACTGACTCGCGTTAGAAACAAAACTACATAAAATACTGTAGGCTGGCGGCCCTACCGCGTGCCAACGCAGCGTTCGGTGTAGGCATTTATTTTCAAGGACAGGGCGGAGTCACATTACTGTATAGATAATATTACCGTGGTATGAGGTAATGCGCGATGCTAAAGGGCTGGAAGTCACGCGGTACTCGTAGCAGCCCGCCTGCGTTGTGCGACCCCGCACTAGAAACGCCCCGACCAGGTGACTGCTTAGAACCGATAGTGCTATCTCAGAATATTAATTTCCAAAACTGCCCTTAATTTTGTACCCCGGCATGCGTAGTATGAGGCAGTGCTCGATAGCCGAGGGCTGGACGTCACGCGGTACTTGCACAGAAAGCGCGTAGCAACCTGCTTGCGTAACCAACTGACTGCTGACAATCTCTAGTGCTATCTGAAAATATTAATTTCTAAAACTGACCTTAATTTTGTACCCTTTAGGCGTGCGTAGTATGAGGTAGTGCGCGATACCGGAAGGTTGGAAGTCACGCGGTACTCGCACGGAGAGTGCGTAGCAACCCGCCTGCGTTGTGCTACCGCGCACCAGAAACGATCCAACTGGCTGACTACTGAGAACCTCTAGTGCTATCTGAAAATAAGAAGATTGGAATATTTTAAAAACAACGGAAATAATTGGCTATTTTGTAACTTATTATTTATTCATTCAGAATGCTATCTTGGATTTTACTTTGGTCACTTATTTGATAGGATAGGATATGCGAAGTTGCTCAGTGGCAAGTGATTACAATGACCAATTATGGATATAACCGTTCTCGACCCAAGATGGCGCCGCTGATGAAGACGAGGTTGACCTACTACATACCGCTGATGGACTTTTTCTTTGTCAAGTCGAACTTTTCTAGGAATGCCATGATGAAATCAAGACACCTGTTTCAACTCCGGCTCAGCTCACGGCTCAATGTTGTTGCCGGAACCGTTCCCGCCGCAAGATGACGCTGCTGATAAAGACGATATCGTGCACTACATTCTTTGTCAAGACGCCAAGTAGGTATCAAAAGCCTGCACTCACTTCTCTCGGAATGCCCTTTTGCAACCAAGGCGCCTGTTTCAACTCCGGCTCAGCTCGCGGCACAATATTGTTGTCAAAGCCGTAGAAATCATTCCGCCACAAGGTGACGCCGCTGACAAAGACGATTTCGTCCTATTACATGCTTTTTTTCGTCTCCAAGTAAGTATAAAAAGCCCGTACTCACTTCTCTAGGAATGCCCTGTTGAAACCAAGGCGCCTGCTTTAACTCTGGCTCAGCTCGCGGCACATTGTTGTTGCCGGAGCCATAGGAACCATTCCCACCGCAAGATGACGCTGCTGATGAAGATGATGTCGTTCTACTACACGCCGCTGATGGACTACTGGAAACGGAGAAGCTGAAATATGGAAATGTTCATTATGTAGTAATAGGTCTCAATAGAGGTAATCGCTGCCACGAATGTTTAGAGTGTTCAGGCTGCAATCGTGGAAGTTCAGCAAGTTTCGCAATGGGCGGTCATCACTGGTGACCAAAAATCATTATCTCGAGCTCCTCCGTGCTTCGGAAGGCATTTTAAGCCGCTCGTTACGTTTGCATTAGCAATCATTAGCGAGGTACATATTACATATAAGGTATAGGAAAGAGATGCTGTTGAGTGGCTGTTGATTAGCGTCGCTCGTAAAAACCTACAATATACCTCTACCTACAACTTAGTTAGCATATATTATAAGTACCGTAATTTGATCAACTCTTTCTCTGTTGGCCTTGTGGTTACTTAGAGACACTACCTAGCATCATAGATATCAAGCTAGTCAGCTGGGTGAGTAACTTAATGGGCAGCTAGGTGGTCGACCACTGACAGCGGTAGCTGTAGACTTAGTTTAAAGTTTTGTTTATTAGTTTGGTGGAATCGAGGGGTTGGGCCATGACCCACTGTTGCCGACAGCCTCACCTCATCGTTTAATAGTCTTGTTTTATAAGACTTTTTAAATTGTTTATGTTTTTCTATGACTTTTGTGTATTTTATTGTATTATTCATGTCGTTCTTCTCGATATCAATTGGTCTGTAAATTTAAGTGTCTTTATTAATTCTTAGAGTCAGTTTTATTTATATAATTTTATACTACAGTCCCCCGCTCCAGACATCGTTAACATCGGTCCTTCGAAAGGTTAGTAACACCGGTAAGTCTTTTTCGTAAGTTTGGTTTTATTAAAATATTCAAAATGCAGACTCGATATAAGGCGGGATGTCAATGTTGAAACTTCACTTGCTCCACCCCCTTTTGAGGTGTAAGTGACTTCTAACACGCTGCCTCGATCTGCAAGGGCTATTTACACCAGCGCTTCAGCCGCAACTCGTCGACTTGCTGTTGAAGTTGAGCATGCTCAGGCCGCACTGCAGCTCAGAACTGAGCAAGCTGTTCTTGAAATGGCTGGCGATGGACTGTAGTTTAAAATTATATTAATAAAACTGCACAAAAATGAATTTTTTTAATTAGTGCGAATGTTTGATATCTGCCAGGAGTCCCGCGTCGACATACTGATTTAAGTAGGTACCATCTTTAGTTGACCAAAAAGTTGGAAATAATTACAGTTATAAATATTATTATTAGCTTACCAATTTTTCATATTATTACACCTCCGGAAATCCAAGTCTTGATCTTGCAGGGTTTCCCGGCGTCGCGGCGTGGGTGGCAGCTCGCGGTTACTCTCCCGCGTGCGCGCTTCTGCCTCAGATGCTTCATTTATGTAGCCACCGTTTAGACATAGAGGAAGGTTCGTAGGTCTGAAGAATTACAAGGTACAAAGTCAGATTTTTGTTAACTATGACTACATTTATGGATTCTTATCTAAGGGAATTCAGTCAGAACTTTTGCTGTCATCCTATAAAGCCAAGAAGCATTTCATGAGCGGTGGCCGGTCACTAAGCCGACGGCAGCAGTTAATCTTCTTCGAGGAAGACAGAACATTTCTACTTACGTTGTGGGTGTATCTGTGACTAATGGGGTAGAGTCATCATCTGATGGTTGCAACAATGCCCCGCTCAGGCCCATCGCTAGCCGTTTCATAAGCGGCGGCCGGTCGCCCAACCGACGGTAGCAGTTGATCTCCGTTGGGGAGTTCGACTCCTCGGAGCTGCTCGGGCTCGGTTCGTTTACTAGCTTCGTAACGCCCATTATGTCGCATTTCGTTGGGGATCTGGAAGTGAAATGTTGGAATTGAAAAATTAAGGATTTAGCATATTTCTCGTCGCACTCAAAGATGGTTTGTAGAACAAAAGGCAGTATACAGAAGGAAAGCTGGAAGACTAGCGCTTATCAGCGCTTGTCGGCGCTGGTCCTTACCGGTAACCGGCGCAACCATTTGTATGGACCAGCGCCGATAAGCGCCGATAAGCGCCGACAAGCGCCGACACGCGCTGGTCAGCGCTGGCACCGCCCTTTGAAATTAATGAACAATTAGGCTTCAATCTGCTTTCTTTATGTAACTGTTACCAGCGCTGACAAGCGCTGGTCGGCTTCCAGCTTTTAAGTCAGTTAAAATTATGAGCATTTAAATCAGTGATAAGTTACCAACCCACTGCTTGCATTAGATTCAGAATCTACCCAGTGCATAGATTGGTCTGTACTACATTTTCCAATTTAACGGTTCATTTTGAGTACATCTGTAATTTGGAAGAAGGCGCACGTAATGTAAATTACTAAAAATTTTCAACTTTGATTGTTCAATCAGAGGTAGATTAGGTACATCGAGCTTTTTTGTTTTTAATTACCGTGTGAGGAAGTAACATCCACATTACAGATAGCTACGTATCTTTTATAGTGTTGATTTTCTCTGTGATTAAGATTATTAAAGCTTCATGTTAATGGATAAGAGAAAGAGTTTAGGGCAGAATAGTAAGTGTGGCTGATGCGGCAATTATTTCTGCCGCATAAAGTATGTTTAGGACAAGACTTTGAATCAGATGTAGTGGAGTATTGTACTGGGTTCAACATAAAAAGATAAAAGTAGTTTGTATATATATACCTGTCCCCACAATGAGGGTAGTGGTGTTTCAGTCCTGGCAGTGAATCGGGAGCACGCACTCCCATGCCGCAGTCACTGCTCAACTCCTTGCTCTGAAATTAAATGAACAGCCAATTAAATACAAAGAATGTTATAATTTTTATTATTTTTAAAGCATGTAACTGCTTGATGTTTAAATCTAAAGAAAATATATCTGGAAAAAAATCCACGCGGACCAGGCAGCAGACGGGACTCGAACCCGCACCCTTCGCAATCCGGGCGAATGCACTGACCATTTATGCTACCGCGGCCCTCACAGACCGTGTTGAAATTCTTCTAGCCATTCTTAAGCTGCAAGGCAGCGCCATCTCTTCGCATTATAGGCAACCAACAATGTCAAATGAATACTTTTACAAGTATTAAACATTTAATATAACATGCTTTAAAATAATGAAAATTATAACTATAATTGCTATTTCTTCTTTCAAATGTTTAATACTTGTAAAAGTATTCATTTGACATTGTGGGTTGTCTATAATGCGAACAGATGGCGCTGCCTTGCAGCTTAAGAATGGCTAGAAGAATTTCAACGTGGTCCGTGAGGGCCGCGGTAGCATAATTGGTCAGTGCATTCGCCCGGATTGCGAAGGGTGCGGGTTCGAGTCCCGTCTGCTGCCTGGTCCGCGTGGAATTTTTTCTAGTTATATTCTCTTTAGATTTAAACAAAGAATGTTCCTTTCAAGTACTTTTTGTTTTTTTTTACAAGAAAAGTTGAACTTTCCCCAGGAAGGCTGGAATCGCCCGCCCACCCTTTGAATTCAGGGCGTATGCGTAGACCACTTATTATGCTATCGGGACCATTACCTTTCTTAAAATAAGAATATAATACAATTTTAATAAGTATTATTGCTATGCTATTAAGTATATCTGAGGACCAGTGCACTAATGTTCTTTATTTAAATTTAAAAAGTAATCATGTTTATAAGCCTCATTCTATCTCTTTTTAATCTATACTTATAATAAATCTGTAGAGATGTCAATTCTGTACATGAAATATATTTTTAAAAAAACTATCAGGGGGTGATTAGTGATCGATACTGATGTCAAAAATGCAATCAGTAAATTTTTTGTCTGTCTGTCTGTCTGTCTGTGTGTTTGTTCCTTATAGAAACAAAAACTACTCGACGGATTTTAACGAAACTTGGTACAATTATTCTTCATACTCCTGGGCAGGTTATAGTATACTTTTCATCACGCTACAATCAATAGGAGCAGAGTAGTGAAGGGAAATGTTGGGAAAACGGGAGAAGTTACTACATTTTTTAAGCTTCCGTCGCGTGTGCAGCCTTAATGATTAAAGTTACATAGAAATCATGTATGACGGAAATATTCTACATAAAATTGTCTAAAAAATATACCACAACAGCATATGTCTATCTTTTATGGTTGACTCACAATAACACGTGTAACTCCCGATAGCTTAGCAGTTCGGAGCATTCTGATCATATTTGTTTACTCTTACGTTTATAATACTCTGACTCATCCCTAATTTAAAAAAGTTAACATTATTACCTATTCAATAAAAACAAAACATAGAAATCGGTATAGAAACACCAAACTTATACATGAAATAATGTCGAACGCGCCGTCGCACGTGAATACTGAATCATGCTATAAGGATTATTTTTGTGTAAAAGGCGGGAGATCCGAGAGCGAGCTGTCTAAATCTGTTTTCTGCGTCGCTCCCCCCCCCCCCCCCCCTGGGGGACGATCGCTTCCGATGAAGCCTTAGAGGCCTTCCCGGCCAGAGGCAGCCCCTACGGGTGTTTTTTAGTCAGTACGAGTCTGACATAACCTTGCAGCCGGCTGTAGGGTATCCATGAGGATTTCTCACCTGCTCCCCCGTCTGGCAAGAAACAAAAAAATAAAAAAAAGAGAGCGAGCGAGCTTCAATATTTGGCTGTTGATGAGTTCAGAGCGTTCGACCTTATTGACAGACAATAATTGAGAAATATTGAGAAACCGTGCTTATCAGCGCGACTTTTAGTCTTTAAATAGTTTATTTGAATTTCTTTTGTTGTTATTTTGTAAAATAGGTATTAGTTGTTTTGGTACTGTTGAAATATTCGTTCAAATTAAAAATTATTAAGCGTAGGTACTTTTATTAATTAAAATAGTTATAAGTATTTATTTTTAAGTGAAGTAGGTATAGGTAGATAGTATTCCACAGGCGTTTCAGCTTTATTTTCTTTTTTTTTTGTTGTGAGTTGTATATATTTCTGGTTATAATTCTATAAGAATATTTTAGTTCAAATAGTCACTTAGATTTTATGTGTAAGGTAGCTAAAGTTAGGACCACGTATTAGTTGTTTTGGTAGTGTTTAAATATTCGTTCAAAGTGTAATTTAATCATATAGGATGAATGTACGATGGCCCATCGAAAAGGAGTAGAAGCGGTAGACAGAACTTTAAGAAATATAAGACAAAATGATCGACCCATGGGCGGTATCACAGTTTTATTTTGTGGAGATTTCCGACAAACCTTAACGGTAATACCACGGGGAACCCGAGCTGCTGAGGTTAGGGCTTGCCTGAAAAGCTCTTATTTGTGGCGTGATATACAATCGGTGCATTTGACTATAAACATGCAAGTGAGAACTGTAGATAACCCGGATGATCGTGAATTTTCTGATATATTATTAAAGAAAATACCTTCACCAAAGATACCTATCCACTGCTACACCAAGGAAAACTTATTCTGACGCCTGACTTATGTTGTATAGTGCAATCCCAACAACATCTTACATCGTCAGTTTACGGTGACGTAACAAATATATTAAATAAGAACAATTCTTGGCTATGCGAAAGGTCCATTTTAACTCCTCGCAATGACCAGGCATCTGAGATTAATAATAAAATACTGTCGAATATCCAGGGGGAAAGCAAAGTTTATAGTTCAATAAATAGAATGGCCGATGAACAAGAAGCCACTAATTACCCGATAGAATTTTTAAATTCTTTAAATATGCCCGTACTTCCTTCTCATGAAATTTGTTTAAAAATTGGCATTCCGATTATTCTGCTCCGAAATTTAAGACCACCACAAATTTGCAATGGAACTCGGCTTAAAGTAACCCAGTTGCAACAAAATGTAATCGAGGCTCAAATTTTAATAGGTTGCGGTGCAGGAGAAACCATCTTTATTCCCAGAATTCCCATAATACCAAATAATTTTCCATTCCAATTTAAAAGAACGCAATTCCCAGTATCGGTGTGTTATGCAATGACAATAAATAAGGCTCAAGGGCAGACCTTTCGTGTTGTTGGAGTAGATCTCGGTGTCAGTTGTTTTTCACATGGTCAGTTATGTCGGTCTTTCCCGGGTTAGCAGTCCTAGATTTTTTTATGTTCACGTTCCGGACGGGTCCAATTTCGTGGGTATACTCACGGGTCATGGCTACTTTAACAAACACCTTTGTAATATAGGTATTTCTGACAGCCCTCTGTGCAGAGCCTGCCTGGAGGCGGATGAGACGAGCGCCCATGTCCTACTGGAGTGCAGGGGCGTTGCAAGACAAAGGACTTCTCTAATGGGAAGCCCGAAGACAATAGTAGAGGCCTGCAGCAACATTCGGGGACTGCTGAGCTTTCTGGAGGAGCTGGGATGGCAGGACTGATGCCAATCCCCACGCAAAATAGGCACTAGGTGTCGAGTTGCGGAAACAGCCCGCCGTACTACTAAGACTAAGACTAAGACGGGTCCAATTTCAACGTAGTCTACCCGGAAGCTTTGCGCTGAAGTATTTTCATTCTATATGTACTTAAGACTCATGTGAAAGCGATCTAAACAATATTACCAATACATTAACATAATAACATACAAGGAGTTACACGCTGATGGTCTCGGGGCACAGTGATAATAATAATATTCTGCGGTTCCTTATTGCGATATTTTTAACAGTATTATATTTCCCTACTAAAATACGAAAGTTAATCTGTCTGTCACATCAAAACCACGGAACCCTGAGGAAGGACATATGCTACTTTTTTACGAAAAACGATGATAACGCGGACGAAGTCGCGGGCAAAAGCTAGTTTTAAATAATTGTCAAAGATGGAATGATCTTTTGAACACCATTGAGCCTTAATTTGAATAAGGGACTTCGGTGCAAGTGTGCCTTAGTACCGTAGACTATTTCACCTGGCTACACTGTTCGCTCGTAACTATTCAGAACTCGTGCTTGCACACATCTCTCGCATGAGTTGTCTGTGCAAACTAACCCCTATTTGCTAGAAATTCTCTGAACAAAGAAAAACTTTCCTATGCAATCCTTCGTATCAGACTGTCTCAGTCTTCTGGTTTTAACAGGCTAGTAAAATTGATTTCTGATTTAAAAAAAATCATACTATTACCACATAAATATCAAACTTGCTCTTACCCGCACCCTTCGCAATCCGGGCGAATGCACTGACCAATTATGCTACCGCGGCCCTCACGGACCGCGTCGAAATTCTTTTAGGCAGCGTCATCTCTTCGCATTATAGGTAACCCACAATGTCAAATGAATACTTTTACAAGTATTAAATACTTAAAAGAAGAAATAGCAATTATGGTTATATTTTTTATTATTTTAAAGCATGTAACTGCTTGATGTTTAAATCTAAAGAAAATATAACTAGAAAAAAAAAATTTTTTACTAGATTTTTTTTCTATGCTATATGCTTTAAAATAATAAAAATTATAAACTTGCTCTTTTTAGTTATCTCCATAGTAATTGAAACTGGAACCTCATAGAAAACATCGCTAATACATGCTTCACGGTTACAAAGATCATGAAAATACTGCGGGAAAAAAATCTGCTCCCAAATATTTATTAACACTACAAAAAAAAGAATTCCGTTATATCTTGTTTGACTCAAGAGTAAGTAAATAATTTAAACATTACATTATTTCGCATTAGAATCAATGAATTTCAATTCATCCGTCTATTTGTTTGTTCATAACGTGAGAGCATTCTTATAATGCAATAAATCAAGCAACATTCCAGCACCAAGAATGCCAACTGAGGGGCATTATCTCAGCAATAATGGGATCGAAATCACTGCCTGTCAGACAACAGACGCTTAAATCGATACAAGATCAGAACAGCCATTTTGAACTTTACATCTTTGACAATAAACTTTGTTTGGATAACGGGTCCCTCACGTGTTGTGACAACGTCGCGTGACCGTATGCGCCCTGCACGAATGGAAGGAAGCAATTAAAGATTCCTTCCCCAGCTTTGTCAATACTAAGAATTTAACTTTATAAACAGTGTATTTTGGGCAAGTTTTATTTGGAAAAAGTTTGTGGAGAATATGAAACTGTTTAATGAGTAGTCTTTAAAGATGGGAATAATAACCTATATTATGTTTAGAAATTGTGAAACTGATGCTGCAAAAAAATAAGAAGCTGAGTGAAATTCTAATGAAACTAAACTCAGAACATAGGCCTGTCGATAATAATTTGTCACGACATGATTTATAATACGTTGTTCACCTAATAATTATCAAACTACATTAGTACTTTGACAATATAAATGTTACGAGGGTGCTTATGCGAGAGGGGTGGACTTGTTAACAGTGTATTCCGTATTCAACAATTTTTTTCATTTGATTGATATAAATAAAAAAAAAACATCACTCACACCAATTAGCCTAGCCCCAAAGTAAGAACTGTAAGGCTTGCGTTATGGGATACTAGAGTAACGGATAGAATACATATACTGTACATATATATAAGTATATTTATATAGAAATACACATAAAACATCCATGACTGGAGTAAAAATACTCGTATTGATCACACAAACATCTGCCCCTGGGATTCGAACCCGGCCGGGACCTCTCGACCCCATGAAACCCGGCGTACAAACCACTCGGCCACGGACGTCGTCAATATGACCGTTCACTTTAAATTTGCAGTTTAAATTTAGACCAGGATACAAGCAAAGTGTGTGTTTCTACATAAACAAAGTTATTTTATAATAAGAATTTGCAATAATTGCGTTCATATAACGCGGAGCACGTGTTTCTGTACCAACGCTACAAAAACAATCCGATACTTAAGTGATCAATAAACCACTTCGCCGTCTACGTACTAATCTTTATAATTTAATTTAAGTGCACTACCAGTTCTGTACTATTATATACGTGTTACATACCGTTAGGTTAGCGCGTTTGGTATGACTGAGACTCGATGTTAAACAACTTTTCTACATGGTCGGTCATCGGATGGATGACTGACAATTTATCGCCTTGAGGCTCTTCCTCCTTCGGGAGAATCTTTAAAATATTGGACCCGGCAACATGTATATTGGACTGGTGGTTGCTAATGAGCAATTGACTGCCAATGCAAACCAACAATCGACCAAGCGGTACGTTATGGCTAATTTTCTTTAAGTGATTGAGTTAATTCATTATCGCCACACGACATGTTCTGTGTCCCAGCAATGGTGACATTTTGCTGATTACGAAGACGATTATAGTAATTTATTAATTTATCACCTCAAGGCTCTCCCTCCTTCGGGAGGGACTTTAAGATATTGGACCCGGCAGCATGTATATTGGAATGGTGGTTGCTAATGAGCAATTGTCTGTAAATGCAAACCAACAATCGACAAAGCGGTTCGTTATGGCTAATTTCCCTTAAGTGATTGAAATAATTCATAATCGCTACAAGACATGCTTTGTGTCCCAGCAATGGTGACATTGTGCTGATTACGAAGACGATTAGAGTAATTTAATAATTTATCACCTCAAGGTTCTCCCTACTTCGGGAGTGACTTTAAGATATTGGACCCGGCAGCATGTATATTGGACTGGTGGTTGCTAATGAGCAATTGACTGTCAAAGCAAACCAACAATCGACCAAGCGGTTCGTTATGGCTTATTTCCCTTAAGTGATTGAGATAATTCATAATCGCTACACGACATGCTCTGTGTCCCAGCAATGGTGACATTTTGCTGATTACGAAGACGGTATAATAATATTCAGGTGATCAGCTTATACAGCTCACGTTTATCACTCATTCGGTTATATTTTGACCCCACGGCTGTACCGCAATCGGATCAACATTTCATGAACAATGTTCTTAAAAACCAGCCAAGTGCAAATCAGACTCGCGCACCTTTATCTTTACAAAATTTAGACACAATATTATAATGTGAAGCAGAATAAGGCAAAAAATAACTTCTGTTGTGCCCACCTAATATATTGTCTTTAATTCAATTATACATTTTTAAAGTGAATATACAACCAAATATTCTATGAATATTTCAAGCGTCTACCTTTTGCCGTTATTGATAAAGAGCAAAAATCGAATCACGTTTTTTGTATATATATTCAATTTCTTTTTCTGTTTTAATTTATGTTTTTACAGCGGCAACAGAAATACATCATCTATGACAATATTCACTGTCTAGCTAAACATATAACGGTTCATGAGATACATACAGTAGACAGCGGAGTCTTAGAAATAGCCTTTTTTATCCTTTGGGTACGGAAACCTAAAAAATAGTATTTAGTTAACTTTCTACATTATAATAAAATCAGCAAGTATGCCACTACGTAGCTTTCATATCACTGCGCGCAATCAGGACTAAAGCGGTACAATGTTCGACTCGCACTACCCTCGTACCATGATTTCAGACATCGATCAAAATCGATCATCAATCACTCTGGACAAAAAACTTGTCCACAACACTCTCCCCTCCACACCTGCGCTGCTGGCCCAGAGCTCACTTTCACATAAAATATAGCCATCGAGTGACAGCCGAACTTCCGATATAACTTTTCGTGATAAAAAAAACTCAGTATAATTGGATAGTATTCGTTCAGGGTGGTTAGTTGGTTTCCACATTTGTTCTATTATTCCTAATCCGATGAGGTGATGCGTTAGCGGTCAAATGATGGATAGTGAAGAAATCAATTAAATTTGCTTAAAAAAATTATGTATTAAAATGTATCCGAACAGCATTAAGATAATAACCATGATAGTTTTTCGCGGTTCTTTAAATTAAACATGGAATTTAAAATCAATTTACATTACCCGAAAACATTCTTCACGGCGCCATACAAACATACTTATGACTTACTTCGTAATCATAAGTTTAATACCTAAAAAATATTGTTTTTAATACCGATACAAGTATGTGTAAAGTATTAGCTAATATTAAAAAAACGTACGCAGATTTTTGTTTGTTTTTATTAACACTCGCACCAATTGAAATACATGAAAAAAAAAATTTATTCTGTAACCAAATTTAATTAACAGAAAAGTTATTGAAGCACTCTTTTTAGTAAACATATACCTGTGTTAGAATTCTTCGCTCTCGTATCATACATCACAACTTATTTACAAAAACCACAACCAACACTGACACCAATTAGCCCCAAAGTAAGCACTGTAAGGCTTGTGTTATGGGATGCTAGGGTAACGGATAGAATACATATTCGGTACATATATAAGTATATTAATATAGAAATACATGTTAAACATCCATGACTGGAGTATAAATGCTCGTATTAATCACACAAACAACTGCCCCCACGGGGATTCGAACCCGGGCCCTCTCGAGTCGGTGACACCATCAAACCCGGCATGCAAACCAGTCGCTGCGGAGGTCGTTGAAGATTCTACAAAAAGAGACAAAAAATAAAATAGATATACGTTTGTCTAATGATCCTACGATATCTACGAGTATATCACCTAACGTGTCAACACCCGAGGAGGTAAGCAAATGTCAGAATTGCGGGCGTCACACACCCGGAATATTAAATATTCACACACGTGATAGTAGAGCTCCCTGTACGACAGTAAAGTACTCTTGACGCGAACTTTTATGTTCCTGTGAAATTTATCCTGTAGGGAAAGTGTTAAAATGTTAATAACTTTTTTAACAAAAGAAAAATCGACCTCATCAAAATAAAACCATTAAGAAATATTACATTTTCTTTAGTTAGATTAGTATTAGGTGTAGGTGTCAAGTCAAGTTGCAAATTGGAACTCAGATCTATGAGACATGCATGGCACCGACTCCTTAAATTACCTCCGGCTTAAAATCGATCCTACGTGTTCATTTTAAAACAGTCGCCTCAGTTAAGGTTAAAATATCAATATCTCATAGTTCAAAGGATCTTTGCTGATTGTCTCCATTTTAGATATTGTTTTAAACAAAACTTGTGTCACATCACAAGCATATATCTACTGGAGACATTTTCACTTTAATAATTATTACACATGTTTCATAATATAGTTTTGTAATATAGTTTAGTTAGTCTACCATGTCCAGGCTGATTGCACTGGGCATTGCCTCATGAAACATTAATATAATACCGAATACAGACAGCATTCCGACTCGGCTTCGACTTATTAAACTGGCTCTAATCCACGCTGTCCAAGACATTGTACTTGATTAATAAACTTCAAACAATAGAAGATTAATCGGAATTTGTGTTACGTTTAAGAAGGTTTTTATTATAAACCGTCATTGACGTGATCTACTTAATTTTTATTATGATAAGTATTTCCCAGAAGAGTTTTGTAACATTTATTATCTTTCTAATTTTATTTATTTTTGACAGTGGCAGGCAATTCCTTTTATTAATACGATATTACGCTTTTTAAATTTCTTGATTCAGTCATTTCAGTCGAGAACCATCGCCAAACTCAACTCGCATCTCTCTTAATCATCTACTTTCACTCATCCTTCGTACATGACCTGGTTGCATTAATTATTATATCGTACAAACTGTAGCGTCTTACCACCCCCCAAAGAGAAACATTTACAGTACCTATTCACTTAATTAAAAAAAAAGAATTTTAGAAATTCTGATAAGCAATAATCGACATCATTCTAAATAATTGCACTATCATTGCCATCCAAGAGTACCATAATAATGAAGATTATCTCTTCGAAACGCTTTGCTGTACAACTTTGAAACCCCCTAAAATATCAATAAGACGATATTACACAGATTTAAATTAAAAAAAAATTATCATCGTCACAATAATACAAACTCGTTTCTGAATCTAACTTCGTACTCATATTATATATATGAAAGTTTATAAGTTTATGTTTGTTACCCAATCACGCAAAAACTACAGAACGGATTTAGATAAAATTTGGTACGTATTAAATTTCATCTCAATCGGCTTTTCATTAACTTATGGCCTGGATCTCTTACATAGGATACTTTGAATCCCGGGAAATTTTTAGGATTTTGTGGGATTCTAACTAAGCTACTTACTAAAGTTAACCCGCACGAAGGCTCGGGCGGTCGCTCTAATGTAAATAAATCAAATTCACCATGCACAGGTTGGCTTCCAAATAACCAACCAATTGATGCTGAGGCACAATCAATTACCCTTCAATTAAGCCCTTAATATACTTATATAAACCAACGAAGCTTATGGCCCAAATCCACTAAACAATATCGCATACAGGTTAGAACTTGCCTGCCGCACATTCCACAAAACACAATAAAAGATCAGGGGCGATACTATACAGATTTATGCTGTTTGCGTGCCCGGAGTCAATCGCACTGGTCTCTACGCAACAGTCACCAGAAACGAACACACCGCTTCAGCAGTACCCGCTCGGTAATTAACTACAGCTGAACACGAAACTCAGACCAATTGAATTTAAGCCTTTTATCGGGTAATTTACAGTTTTAACAGTGACCATAATTCCAACTACCATTAAATTCAAACAGGCATTTTAAGGTCCAACTACAGCTATAATTTGGGATTAATCATGTTCTAAAATCATCTATGTATTACTTGATATCACAAGTATTACAATTCTTTTAATAAAAATGTTTTAATTTTCATTACAGAATTTCACTGCGGTTGAAGCCGTCTTAACTTAAATCTTGGTCATCACTCAACCGTTAACCGGCGATTGCAAAAGTTGTTTAGCTGCACTAGTATCGCGTAAAACGAGTCATTGCGTGGCATAAATATATTTCCATCTGTCGTAACTCTATGATAAACTTAAAAAAGAAGCCCTTGCAAAGTTTTTTCCGGTTTTTCCAGAGTTTCTTGCCGATCTTGATCTAGTCTAGTCTCCCACCGTAGATTTGAGATAAAATTTCATAAGTAAGCATTCACTAACATCCTAATCTGAATAATCTACCTGAACTGTGATTAGAAAATTTGCAAATTTGCAAATTTGAAGTTCAAATGCACAAACTGTACTCCATCAAGCTCCTTCCTATTTTTTTTCTGCTTTACTTATTTAGAAGATTTTACTCTGTGAATATGCCAGCCATATATCATACCCTAAGCAAAATTTACATAGAATTAATAAATCTACATTGAAGAGCGCGAGCTAATCTTACTAGCGAAAACATCGACTTTGCTGCGTCTGAGTTAGGTTGAGCTAATTTTTCCACAGAGGAACCTATATTCCCAAAACTCCTCCTTGTATTTGACTTCCTCCGTGGCCGGGTGGTTTGTACGCCGGGTTTCTACTCCGGGGGCAGATGTTTGTCTGATGAATACGAGCATTTGTACTCTAGTCATGGTTGTTTAATATGTATTTCCATATAAATATACTTTTATATGTATCAGTATATATAATCTATCCATTACCCTAGAAATCCATAACACAAGCCTACAGTGCTTACTTTGGGGCTAGGCTAATTGGTGTGTCTTGAAAAAAAAAAGAAATAGTTTGACACAAATCTTAAAGCAACATGAGCGGGCTAGACTTTAAGGCAACATTACTTTTCTAATCTAACTTAGCGATAGCTAGCTCCATCGACTACACAATGTTTCATATCTCCAATCATCTGAGACTGGGCTAGCCAGGCAATAAAACATGTGCCTTATCTGTAAATACAGCGGCTGTGGTCGGCATTAGGGCTCATACAATTTTCTTTATCGCTCCACCGATGGGTCCTCTATCGGTTATGGCAGTATTTTGGCTCGGTATGAGTAAAAGAGAAACGGATTCGTTTACGGATGAAGAAGATCTTGTGAAAATAAATCAGAGAGAGAAATAAGTAGCGGTGTATTAGGATGCAAATTAAGCAATTAAGATTTCTTTTCTTTTCTTGTGAAAAATTTCTTTAAACATCCTTAATGTACAAATCTATCAACCATAAATGCTAAAATTGATTTTTTAGAAAATATTATGGGCTAATATGGTAGTAGAATAATAAAAAAAACTAGTTTCTAAAAGCGTGTTTGTTTGTTGGTATTCAAATTAAAACCTCATATAAAATAAGCATAAAATGATATATACAATAAATTCTAAGACATTAAACGATGGTAGTTATAAAAATGGTTCACTTATAGCTTATTTTACTCTCACTGAGGAGAATCTAAACTTAACATAACATAGGAACACCTTTAAGTACGATGTACGCGAAAATCTTTTCTCACAACTCTAATCGCATAGAAAGCTTAGAATACCCTTTCGTTTTCGTCTTTCAAATACCAAAGGGTAAATTTACACAACACTTGTTTGGGTCCGTCAGAACCTGAGCCGTGTGCTAGTCAGCCATCGGATGATGCCGATTATGGCATTTTTTTTATTTGTAAACAAATAACAATTACATAATATTGAATATAATTATGCTTATACTTGCAAAATATAAGTATTACTACACACATCAAAAGTGTCTAGGGATCAACATATATTTTTGCAATAACTTTTCTCCTGATTGATATTAATTAAAATTTTCTTTAAGGATTCATCAAATAAAGTGTTTTCGTTTGTCACAGTAACGATAAACCAAGTCACTTTTGCATTAATAAAGAAATTTGCCATTTTCCTAATAAAGGGATTTTTGACATTTGAACCACTAACACAAAAGTTCGAAAAAAAGACTGAAATAACAGTTTTCTCTAAAATTTTATTGGGTAACTTAAACAATTAATAATCCGTATTTCTACCGCGAACACTAACAACACAAGAACATCGGTTTGGCATACTCAAAATGAGTTCATCCAAATCACGCTGTGGAATGGCCGCCCATGTTCGTTGCAACAACAAAAAAAGGTCTTCTTGCGACTGGATACCCTCCATATTCGGCAGAGCTCTTCTCTGTAGCATATCCCATGCATGCTCAATCGGGTTCAAGTCTGGCGACTGAGCAGGCCAGGGCAGGACATTGATGTTAGCTGCGGCGAGAGTCTGTCTTACAACTCTTGCGGTGTGCGGTCGTGCATTATCATGCATTAACTGAAATAAGGGACCGATTTGCACTTGTAGAGGAACGATGACGTCTGATACAATCGTCTCAGCATAAATTTGAGCGTTGAGGTTGCCTCTGATCCAAATCAACTCAGTTCTTCCGCCGATCCAAATACCCGCCCATACCATGATGGTTCCACCACTATAAGGATGGACTTCCTGGCAGGATTTTAATCGCTGTTGGCGTCCAGGGGTTCTCCAGTGTCGTATACGTCTTGTATCCGGTCTCATACCAAAACGAGACTCATCAGAAAAGCACACTAAACGCCATTGTTCTTCTGCCCAATTTCTGTGTTCAAGAGCCCATTGATATCGAATCCTACGATTGTGCATTGCTATAGGTGGTACCCGTAGCGGTCTTCGGGAATGAAGGTTCACTTCATGCAAGCGGTTTCTGACTGTTTGGTCGCTAATTAAGTTCCCTGAAGAGTGATGAAGCCTCACGGCTAACATCATGGCGGTTATTGTTGGAGCTCTTCGAGTTAAGATTTGAATGTATCGGTCTTGTCTCCGTGTGGTGCAGCGATACCGTCCTCCATGGCGCTCAGCCACGGTACCAGTGCTTCGGTATCGTGTCCAAAGTCGACTGATAACACTCTGACTTGTATTCAGAGCTAAAGCCACAGTACGTTGCCGGGAACCAGCTTCTATCATTCCCACGGCTCTGAGCATTTCTTCCCTGCTTAAATGACGTCGCCGCTCCATAATAACGTTGGTTTTAATCAGTAGTAGGGAAACAGTAGCACTAATAATGTCTTCAATGCGTTGTATGTTTTTATAGGGAAAATATTGACAGCTGATTTTCATCTTTTACTCGAATTTGATTCACAGTTCCTGATTCAAATTATGAAATGCACCAAAAAGGATCCATATAAATTTATAAAATCATAAATTTATTACAAAGCCACATCTCAATCTCAAGACATCCGCATAAAAATGCTTGATCCCTAGACACTTTTGATGTGTGTAATTATGTAACCAACATTGCTCACAAACTAATATTAAATGACATGCTTAAAAAACGTGCCTGCTGTTATTTAATCGGGTCATGCATCTACATTATAATAAAAAAATAAATATATAAATACAGTCAAATTTTTGCTGATTATATGTAACGGGCCAAATTAAGGAGAAACATGATATAAAATTAATAAGTTATTAAAATTTCATTATAAACAATCATATTATCGAACGTCATTCGTGTGCAATTTAAATTCATTGTATACATCTACATCAGCAAAATGTTTGTTGTGTGAGTGCATAATACGTCTTAGCGGTGAACGCTGTCCCGCAATTGTTCTTCAAAACCTGGGAGCAAATATACTATGTATACATGCATCCTATAACACAAGCCATATAGTGCTTACTCTGGGGCTAGACTAATTGGTGTGAGTATTGGAAACATTTATTTATGATTTATGTATACGAGTGTCACGAATGCGTATGAAACGACTAGATAGCTGAAGGTTTAGTAATTGGTTGGTTAACTGGGTGCAGTCAAATTGATTGCCGAGGATTTTGCACATTATTATTTGTTCTAAGAATATTCTTCTCGATTGCAATGATAAAAGAGAGTTTTTTATAAGAAGATTAGCATATGAAGCTCCTGCATGAAGACATTTGTAACTGACAGAGTGAACAATGTTTTTGTACCATCGAGTTGGTTTGTATATTTAAATTAAAGAAAATATTACTAGAAAAAATTCCACGCGGACCAGGCAGCAGACGGGACTTGAACCGGCACCCTTCGCTATCCGGGCGAATGCACTGACCAATTATGCTACCGTGGCCCTGATGGCCGTGTCGAGTACTTTCTAGCCTTTCTTAAGCTGCAAGACAGCGCCATCTCTTCGCATTGTAGGTAACCCACAATGTCTGGTTTGTATATTTTTGATAGTATGGATTCTACACTATTGAAGCATATTGAAGCTGTTGTCTTATAAGCGACTTGTACAATATTAATTATATTGAAGAGTTCGTAAATTCCCTAGTCTGCATTACCATGCCGAATAGCTGCAAAGCTTTGTTTATGATTGTACTAATGTGTATTATTGAGTCCAGGCGCGCCTGGACGAAATATAAAAATAACTATACACTATATGCGATTACGTCAAAAACCACGTACAACAAAACTGTGGAATATGTTGTCGCCGGCATGTTCCCAGACCTATAGGACCCAGAAACCTTCGAGAAAAGAGCGTACTCCTTCCTTAAAGGGCGGCATCGCATTTATAATATTCGTGGTTTCGCAGATGTCTTTGGAAGACGGCCACCACGCCACGGCCACGGACCCACTGGATGAGGACAGCGAACAACCAGTGTATGTTGGAAATCCCTAGTGGAGGCTTATGTGTAGCAGTGGACGTTCATTGACTGATTATGATGACGATGGACGACGGTGCTCACTAACCATCAGATGAGTCGTCTGGTCGTATCCCCCTATAGTATATATAAAAATAAAAAAGTCGGTCGTTGCGGCCAAGCCTTGTGCGTGTTTCTTTAGCTAATCTGGTCGTGGCCGTCCGCGCGCGAGGTGCCTATGCGATGCCTATCAATTGGGCACGTATTCTATTCTATCAGTGAATACCGAACACCCAGATTACACTGCGACAATACTGCTGTGCGGTCCAAAAACTTACGAGCGCAACTCTATTTATTTAAATAATGTTCAATTCAAGAGCGATAATGCGTATTCAATATCTTAGAACATTTGAATTACATATTTACTCTTATCAAATATCTTTAGTAAATATATCTCAATTTCCTTAAGAATATATTTCGAATGCCCACATTAAATTTTATCGAATAGTGGAATAAATTTATATTATGC
Source organism: Chilo suppressalis (assembly GCA_902850365.2). Taxonomy (NCBI): domain Eukaryota; kingdom Metazoa; phylum Arthropoda; class Insecta; order Lepidoptera; family Crambidae; genus Chilo; species Chilo suppressalis. The sequence continues at coordinate 23,741,712 of OU963901.1, read as the reverse complement.
CATTTGGGCATAAATTCCTTACACTAAATACATCTAAAATATATTTTTTTGTATCTACTACAGTCTATATCAATCTCTTTGTAGGTAGTTCACGCCCTGTCCCTGAACTCAGCTGTAAGTTAAAGAGATTTTTCTTTTGGTATTAATTTATTTATCTATAATTATATTTATACAGTTTCTGTTCTAATAACAAACAGTATTCGTCGCCTTCATTGTGAAACACAGAGTTCTTTTTTTAATTGAAATAATATAGTTATGTTTTTTTTTAAACATTTAACTGCTAGATGTTTAAATCTAAAGAAAAGTTTTACTAGAAAAAAATCCACGCGGATCAGGCTGCCTGGTCCGCGTGATGAAATGAATGAAACATAACTATAATTGCTATTCCTTCTTTCAAAAGTTTAATACTTGAAAAAGTATTCATTTGACATTATGCGAATAAAATCGACCTACAATGCGAAGAAATGGCGCTGCCTTGCAGCTTAAGGCTAGGAAAATTTCGACGCGACCATCAGGGCCGTGGTAGCATAATTGGTCAGTGCATCCGCCTGGATTGCGAAGGGTGGGGGTTCGAGTCCCGTCCGCTGCCTGGTCCGCGTGGATTTTTTTCTAGTAAAACTTTTCTGAAGTAATATAAATAAAAGTCTGATCAGAATTCACAAAAATAGCGCCGAACATACAAAAAACCGACAAGTGCGAGTTGGATTCGGCCACTGCGGGTTCCGTATAAAGGAGATTGCTCAGCTTCCATACATGTTTGGCCTAAAGACCAATAATCATGAAAAATTGTTTCCTAGATTCGAAATTATATATAAATTACTGTAGAAACGAATATTTTTGACGGACACCCCTGAGAACTTCTATAAACCATATACACTGAACATATTAAAATAATAAAAAACAAATAAGTTATATCGTAAACTAGGAAAATCAAGCCAAGTACCGAAATTATGGATTAGATTCAGGTATATAGAGCATGTAGATTAACGGATACTTGCCTGTTTTAAAAGTTAATGCATAAGAGTAACTTTTATGATGACGATGGATTTATAATGAACGAAACTCTAACACTAGTGAAAAATTTAAAGAGCATGTTCGTAACTATTCCAAATTGTTTAAAAAAGTATGCCGCTTAGCAAAATCAAATTACTTAAGTTCAAAGATTAAGAACAGTAATGACAAAATCAAAATGACATGGAATATTATAAACAATGAAACTGGAAAATCCAAAACTCGCGAAAATAATTATAACCTAAATATTGATAATAAAAAGGTTACATCAGATATTGAAGTTGCTAAAGTGTTTGAAAATTTCTTTACTGATATTCCAGTTTCAACTACGAAATCTTTGAACTCTTCCCCCATTGCTGCCGAATCAATCTTAAGAGAAAACGTGAAACCTTGTACTAGTTATTTTCATTTTAAACATGTTGACTTTAAAGATGTAATAAAAACGTTTCACCAATTAAATAAAAAGAAAACCGCGGATCTGTGGGGCAATTCCGTTGATGTTTCTAAATCGGTAATTGAGACAATAGCTCCTATTCTAGCTTGCATATTTAATGATTGTGTTGACTGTGGTGTTTTTCCTGACCTCATGAAATACAGTAAAATTACTCCTTTGCATAAATCGGGAAGTACATCAGACCCCACAAACTTTAGACCAATTTCTGTACTACCCACCTTTAGTAAAATTTTTGAAAAAAACATGTTAGATCAAATGCAATCACATTTTAATAAATATAATATACTTCACTGTAAACAATTTGGTTTTACACGGGGTCGTTCAACAACCGATGCCGGTGTTGAACTTATACAACAAATTTTTGACACCTGGGAAAATTCGCGGGACGCTCTAGGTGTGTTTTGCGACTTGTCCAAGGCTTTTGATTGCGTTTTTCATGACACATTACTCAGGAAACTCCACCACTATGGATTTAGAGATACTGATCTGGATCTTATTGCATCATACCTGAGGGATAGGATTCAGAGGGTTGACATTAAAGGTAATAAGTCTCCGGGTTCGCCGGTTAAGATGGGTGTTCCGCAGGGCTCAATCCTAGGTCCTTTCTTATTTTTAATTTATATTAATGACTTACCTTACTATGTAAGAGATAACCATGAGATAGTATTGTTTGCGGATGATACATCACTTTTATTTAAACTCAAACGCAATGAAAAAGTTATTGACGACGTGAACAATTGTATCTCTAAGGTAGTCCACTGGTTCAATGTTAACAATTTATTACTTAATGAAGGAAAAACGAAATGTATGAAATTTGTATTACCTAATGTAAAACAGGTAAAAACCAGTGTGAATGTAAAGGATAGGAATGTGGGCCTTGTAGACACCACAGTATTCTTAGGGATAACTTTAGATTCTAAGCTTCAATGGGGCCCACATATTGATAAATTGTCAAATAGACTTAGCTCTGCAGCATATGCCGTAATGAAGATACGCCAGTTAACGGATGTAGATACGGCCAGATTAGTGTACTTTAGTTATTTCCATAGTGTAATGTCGTACGGAATTTTATTGTGGGGAAATGCCGCCGACATTCAAACTATTTTTGTGCTGCAGAAGAGAGCTATTCGATCAATTTATAATCTTAAAGTTAAAGAATCATTAAGAGATAAGTTTAAAGAATTTGGAATAATGACGGTCGCATCACAATACATATACGAAAATTTATTACTTGTAAGAAAAAATATTAATTTGTTTCTTAAAAACAGTGATGTTCACACAATTAATACAAGAAACAAAAATAAACTAACTTTACCTGCTACTAGGCTTCACAAAATTAATAATTCATTTAAAGGTCTTTGTGTTCGCTTATACAATAAAGTCCCAAGCAATATCCAAGAGTTAGCCATAAATAAATTTAAAGATATTATAAAAAAAACACTTATTAAAAAAGCTTATTACAAAGTGTCTGATTATATTACAGACAAAAATGCTTGGGTTTGAACTGTTCCAATCATTCCAACAGGTTTTCTATATTAAATAAATCATAATTGTATTGACGTTGTAACAACATAATGATTTGTAAATGTTGTTACATTAGACGTTTAATGTTGTGGAGTTTTTTTCGCTCGTTTTTCTCCGCAGCTAAAAAATATGTCCATAACGTAAGTGGTAGGGAAAAAAATTTTTTTGGACGATTCAAAAGAGTTGTACTATACATCCAATTTGAATAAAGATATATTGATTTCTGATTTCTGATTTAAAATCAGGTGTCATTTCCGGTTACAAAAAGGTACTCTGTGACAGAAACTGTGTGATGATTGTGAATGAGCCACAGATTAGAGAGAATTTTTAAACTCTCGTTAACCAAAGAAAGCTAAGAGATTTAGGTTCTATAGCCATATATTCAGTAGCTTCATTAATTTTGTTATGTTTTTAAGATAACCATATTTTAGACTTTTAGTGTATCACACCTTATAATTTTATTAATTTATAGTCAGGGAACGTAGGCCCATAGATAGAGACCTTAAAGTCTAACATATATACAGATTATAATGTGTTTATGGAGGTGTTCGGCGAAAAATGTATGGCAATAGACTTTATGATGTCGCCGACCATCTATAATAATTGTCTGAGCACATTTGCATCTAGTAAAAATTATAATATAGTTGTGGATATTAATACCACAGTGTAATAAAAAAATGATTTATTTTATCGATCTTTACAAAATAAATTTGTTTTTATGTTATATAAACAACTTCGATCAGTCTTTGGCTGAATGTTACTACACCCATAGCCATTAAAAATGATTCGTATGTTTTCCAAACCGTACCGTAAATTAAAAAGTAAAAGTTAATATAGTATACAAAGGTATCCGTTGAAATCTAATGACTGTAAATTAAATTATAAATTACGCCAAGAATTACCGTGTATGTCAATATTTTTTGTGCATTTGGGCCAATTTGAGCAATCTCCTTTGTAGGTACGCAATATAAATGGCCGTATCTGTTTTGTACGTTAACTAATAAGAGGGGAGGCGGACAATGTTTTTTCCTGACACTTAAAGGTTCTTCTCATTTTTCATTAGAATTTTGTTATTAAAATCAAAAAAAATATTGGTTATTAAATATTTTTATTAAACTTTTAATTTGTTTAAATGGCCATTAGATATATATACTACGTGATATGTTTAAGTTTATCCCAACTCATAACTTTCAATAATCACCTCAGACGTCTTTCTCAACTAAAACTAAGTGAATTATTTAAAATCATATCAATAGGATGTTGATATATATTATATACTTTTAAACACACTTCAGTAAGACTAGCCCCAAAGTAAGCACTGTAGGCTTATGTTTTGGGATACTTGGGTTACGAATACAAATGGTCGTATTCATCAGACAAACATCTGCCTCTACTGGGATTAGAACCCGGGACCTCTTGGGTTGGCGTCACCTGGACATACCACACGGTCAAGGAGGTCGTCAAAAATTAGGAATCAAATGTTGATTATTGTAATTTTAATAACAATTTTTTGTCCTGAAAATAAAAAGAGAAAATATTCCACACCGCTTTAAAAACGACGATTCATAAATGTTTCAATTAATGTCCTTCAATCAAAGTCAGTGACAGAGTTTTTGACCCCACTTTGTTGGATAATGAATTCAACGATTCAACGAGCTCGCTGCCCGTTCGCAACTCGCGCCAAGACTTAGGGTTTCCGATGACATTGTAGCGAAATACATCGGGCAGTTTGACGGCGGATTTTTTCTTTTGTTCTGTTTAGTGCTCTGGGGCACGACACCCACTCGGAGCTTATCGACTGGCCTAGGAAACTAGGAGCTATAAATTCCAACGACTAGACCTAGGTCAATGGTTATAACCTATGTAGTAGTGAAAAGGTTTCGGGATTCGTTTTTTCAATCACGCATTCTGATGTGCTTTCCTTTTTTCTGGCAAAGATTTTTATTTGTTCACATATATCTAAAAAGTTCATTTTCTTAAGTGTCTTTATGTAAATCCAACATCTATTTTGCAAAGAACAAAAACTGAATTCTAAAAATAATTGTTTAACATAAATAATTTAGTAACTCTTTTGCGGTTTCATATGCTAACTTCAATAAGAAAATTTGTACAGTAGTTTTTATTTGAGTCAAACTTGTTCAGCAAATTTTGTGTAATTAATTTAGTATTTAGTAACTTAGAAATTATTTTACTATACTTTATAGTTTAAACTAAATGTTATTCGAAGCGTAAGAAAGAAAACAAATAAATATTGAAATTACGTAACAATTAACCAATTCACAAATAAGTTTGAAATAGTAAACTTTAACATAGCTCTTCACGCGAGCGTGAATCTTTTAATAAACCTTTTAGTAAGATGAAGATAAGAAAAAGGAATATACCAGTTAAGACGTTTCAATATATTCTATTAATTTATAGATGTAATAGTCAACACGAAGTGGTTTTTATAGTAACCAAAAAGTATCATAGAGTCTTCACTATCAAAGGAGTTCTCTTTTAACAATAAATTCCGTTTTATTTTTTTTATAAATGATAAGACACGATTAAATCGTCAGAAAAATAACTGTGTCCAGCCTGATAGCGAAAGATGCGCGTTCGCATCCTTTCTGAAACCTGTTAAATGATTTAAAATATCTCATGCATGTCATAAACGTCATTTCTAAGAAAATTCACTGACATTTTTATGTCGTTCTTAATTAAAATTATGAAACAGGAAGTCGGTCACTATTCTGGAAAATTTACGAGAAACATCTTCAAATAATCTTCACAAAATAAAACAGTTTTGTTTTTACATTTTATGAAATTAAATTAGAGCGGGTCTATAATATGAATCCTATTTGTTTACACTCATACTAATTAGTCTAGCCCCAAAGTAAGCGCTGTAGGTAAGATTTGTGTTATGGGATACTAAATACGGATTTGTGAAACAGTGAGTATTTCAGAATGACAAAATTTATGGAATCACGAGTCAAAAATCCTAGTCATTAATAGTTTTTTAAAATATATATCATGTTTAATGTGGTTTTAATTAAGCGCAATTATTAGAGAAAACGAATAAAGGACATGGAGGGACATGGTAAAATTTAGTATGAGCAACTGCCCTAGCGATGTATAAATATTGTACTAAGTAGTATTTAATGTAAAATTGTTGGATATTTATAATTTCTATAAAAAAAGGCTCAGGAACTTTTGAAAGTTATAATCCTGAAAATTATGAAAACTCCTACTACGTTATAAGCTTGCTACATTTGATAAAAGATGTTGCCAATTATTTACAGAGCCATCAATTTCGCATTAACTTAGAATCTTTCCATCTATTTCTGATTAACACTTCACAAAAATAGTATTTTTTAAGAAAAAAACAAACAAATAATTTGGTATCGTTTTTCGAACATTTTTCTTTTGGAACCGATATAAAGTATTTTTTTTTACTTTTAAATATTTGATTATTTCACAAAAGATGTACGAGAACAATTACCACGTAATAATTAGAAAACAAATATTTTAATCTCACGGGCTAGTGCGAAATAATTATACAAGTTAAAAGGCCTGTTTCTTAGCCATGCCCTTTGGTTTAAAACAGATTTGTAATGAAATTCAACGACAATCTCTAAATATTTTTAACAATTTGAAAAGCAAGAACTAAACTTCGAATTATACCCAAAAAGATCAGTTGATATACCCAAAATCAGTCAAGTTAAAATAACAAGTATGAAGAGTAAGAAAAATAATGAAATGGTTACACATAATTTTAGTAATGATCACCAATAGTTAATAATCAAAATGTTTCACGCACAGATTTAAATATGTGGTTAAACAGCTACACTAAATATAAAGATGTCAATAAAATGCAAGGATGTCAATAATATTTCTTTCTTTCTTTCAAGTTTGTGTAAAAAATAGACGTTCTTTCCTATTCTGTTGCTATCGCAAAAAAATTACAGCATCGACATTTATGAAATAAAAATATATCTTAAAAATAAGGATCCATTCTCGTCCTAAAAACTTTCAGAAATATTTTTAAACTATTCATTTTACTTTTGTAAACAAACGTTTGAAACCTTCACGTTTGTGAGGTTGTACGGTGTAATGTCTGGATTTACTGGACCGATTTTGTGAGGTTGTAGGGGGTAATTTCTGGATCTACTGAACCGATTTTTTTAAATTGTAGGGGGTAATGTCTGGACCTACTGAACTGATTTTGAAAATAATTTTACCGATAGAAAGCCACGTTATTTTTGAGTGTATAGGCTACATAATTGGCCCGATCTGAAAATGAAAAGGCTAAACCCAAAGGGCTAAATTCGCGGGTGGGCGGCGGCTAGTTTCATATGATAAAACGGTAGGTTTGCGCTACGTACAGTTAGCTAAATTTTAATTTTCTAATTCACCCCCCAAAAGTACACTTAAGGAATTTATTTATTTACTTTATTCGTCCGTATTTGGGTTACGAATATACATGTATATTGTCGGTCCAGTCGATTCCAAGTAAATCGACTGTGGCAACAGACAGACAACCGAGTGATCCTATAACCCTCGTTTTCACCAAGAAACAAGTCATATACTAGTTTTACACAAAACTTGTAGAATACTCGTTGTGACATTCTTTCGTTTATACTGCATAGGCAAAAAAGTATCTTTACAAGTATAAATATTAATTTAACATATTTTGTCCAACAAGTTTGATGCAAGTATTGTACACTACATGTTTTATACATGCATGTGAAAAAAAATAAAACATTGTATAAAATTTGTTTTATTATATACCTTCGTCTTGTTTCTGTCAGTTGAGGTATGGAGCCCTATAAATGGTGTCTGTAAGAGCTGAAGTCTATAATAAAGTTTGCACAGAAATAAAAACTCATGCTACAAAAACAATCAGAAAAAAGGTTTCATTTCGTTTATGTCACTCATATTCACAATGGTGCCTGTTTGTAAATTCACTATTCATACTGCGTTATGACATGCTATAACGCTATGATGGATGGTTATTTTTGTTTAACTAGCACTCAGCACGACATTACTCATATAGGCTTTGCACGGCAGGACTTACTTCATGGAAAAAAATTAAGAGTGGAAGGTCACGGCGGATTTTCTTCTCAAATTGGATCGTCCATCTTGGAAAGTAACCTGTATACTACAGAAGACCACACGACTAAAAAGACCACAGTATAATTTACAATAGTTTGTAGTGGCATTGTGTTTCTATCGGTAAGTACTATTTATTACAGATAGGAAAATTGCTACGTTTCACGGGTAGAGGTTAAGCTATTTACCCAAAGGCTGGTCATAGAATGGGTGACCCTTTGGTCTTAGTACGGAGGAGCTCGACATAATAAACCTTTGTATACTTCGGAAAGCATCTTGAACCATTGGTCTCAGCTGCATTGGGCACTGGACACGCTTGGTGGGTTATGAACTAAAGTTCTATGGCGCAGGTGGGAAGCGTGTTCAGCCTGCGATCGTGCGATCGAAGTAACGCAGTTTTTGCAATGGTCTTCATTGGTTATGTACCCAAAACTCATTATCTCAAGCTCCTCCGCGCTTCGCAAGGCACGTTGGTCCCGGCTGCATCTGCAGTCGCTAGCAGCCACCAATATTCAATCCTTATGATTGGCTCACATGCTGTATACATATGTCACTGGCAATGTATAATTCAGGTATTCTATACAATGCTTAGGCAATGTATAGAATGCTTGGGGCGTCTAGGCAATGTATGAAATATTATAAATAATATTTTCCATTTCAGCGCTAGACGAGAGAGCAAAGTGAGCGTGCCACTTAATAGACAAATAAAACATGGAAAAGTCGACTCGTTATTTCTTTTGGACTCATTACCGACTGCGCATTCGGCATTGTATAGAATACCTAAGCAAAGTATAAAATGAATAATATTTCATGCATTGCCTTGATGTTTTCTACACACAAAATGTAACACTATGAAACGCACATGTCGTGTGACAAATACGTTTGTTTCAACTTTTATTTTCCACAAAATTTATGTTCCTACGTTTGTAGTGCCGCGTAATTACCCGACTGCCCGGAGTGCTGTCGAGGCTTGTAGGCACGCTTTAAATTTTAACTGCGGTTGTAAAAGCTAGCTAGCTGGCTGTATACAACATGATGTACATTCATGACGAACTGTTGGCATCTAGGTATTATAAACTATGTTTGTAGAACTTACAGATTGAAGACCTCTGCGGCCGAGTGGTATGTACGTCGAGCCAAGTTTCAAGGTGTCGTCTACTTGAGGGTTCAAATCCCGGTGGGGGCAAATGTTTGTGTGATGAATACGAGCATTTGTACTGAAGTCATGGATATAAATATACTTATATATTGTATCAGAATATGTATTCTATCCGTTACCCTAGCATTACACAAGCCTACAGTGCTTACTTTGGGGCTAGGCTAATTAGTGTATGTTGGAAATATTTATATTATATGTTTTGAAGTAATTTCATAAAGAAAAGACTTAAATTTTGTTAACGTTTTGAAACTTAATGGTTCTGATAACATTAATTTTAACTGTATTATATTTTCTCGTTATTTTGAGGAGGACTCAACAAATCTACGACCAATCGGTGTAACCGCAGATCTGCAAAAGGTCCTGAAATCAAATCCCTGGGTTATGGTTATAAATATTTATTCCCGAATTAGATGATTTGTACGTGATTGTTCTGCAGTCATCAAGGCAATTTTCAATGAATAGGGAATATATGCCTAACTATTTAAGCAATTTGCTCATCAAGATCCATTTTCAAAAATGGTGCTTTACTATCGCCTTAGTGACATTTTTTAAGAAGTTCACCGTTTTTTACGAATTTTCATCCAAATCTGTCCCGGAACTCAAAGGTGTATTAAACGCATAAAGGTACAAATATACTTTAATCATGTAAAATTTTACAAGTGAAATTAATTACAATCCTTTTTTTAAGCAGTTGAAAAAAACTCAATTTTTTATTGCTTAAGTTGTGTTACGAAACCACAATATTTACGTAAATTTACAGTGTTTAAGTAAAAGTAGAATAAATAAAACGATTCAAATGTAAAATTCAGGCTTGACTAAGTTTTATACGACTTGGAAATAACTGTAATTGGTTGCCAATCAAATTAAAGCATACAACATTGTAAACGATCGGGCTAAAGTAAATGATGAAAGGTTTTTTACGATAACGATTCAATTGGTACGGTTAATTTGACTATGATTACTTAAACTTTTCCAAAAAAACTGACAATAATTGAGCAAATTGATGAGATTAAGCACAAAACAGGTACAGTGTCGACGTACAAAAATCTAATCTCTTTTTGAAACTTTTGGATATTGCTTTAATTTAACAATGCGTGATTTAACGCTGAATTTTGACGTAGCAAATCGATTATAGTTAGCTGTAGCGAAATATCTGCTCTTATTGTTGGAGGAATATATCCAGTTATAGTTATAGTGATGGTTTTAGACAAGTGTTTATCTTATTTATCCGAGCGAAAGTTTAAAAATAAGCAAATAAATAAAACTAGTTTTTACGGGTTAATGCACGAAACTTTATTTATTTATTGACGTTTCGTAGCCTTTACTTTACTTTACTTTAATAAATAAAGTTTCGTGCATTAACCCGTAAAAACTAGTTTTATTTAATAAGTGATGTGCGTGAAAACCTAAGAAACAAATAAGCAAATAAACTTTAGCGGTATAACCACACTCCTGACCAGAGGTCAGAAGAGGCTACAGGGGCCTTGGGGTACAAATAACCTCTAAAATAACTGGTGCAGAAGGCAACGGGAAACCACTGCAACTAATCTCCCGAGAAAATCGTTATGAAAGTAGACACAGAGAGATCACAATTGCCATGCGAACCGCCTAGCGACCGGCGCCGCGCCGCGTCCGGGGCGTGCGGTGAGAAATGGACTACCGGCCATGTTGGAGTAGGAGACCAGGCTCCGCATGGAAAAAATGCTACTGGAAACTCCATCAAGTTGCGAAAAATCCAGAAGATAGGCACGTGGAATGTTCGCGGCTTGTTAAAACCCGGTAAATTTAACATCGTAGAGAGGGAGGTCACCAGATGTGGTTTATGCATTTGTGGACTATCTGAAACCCACTGGAGAGGCAACGGGCATTTCCTTACCGACACCAATACAGTCTACTTTTCCGGCAATGACGACAGTAGCCAAAACGGAGTAGCAATACTTATTCCTAAGCGTCTAAATAACAGTGTGATAGGGTATGAGGCAGTTAGCGACCGCATCATATCCATGAAGCTTAAAGCGTCACCTGTTAATTTGAACCTGATACAGGTATATGCTCCCACCAGTGAAGCTTTACCCACCGTCCTGGAGAGTTTTTACAAAGAACTACAAACAACGATTGCCAAAATCCCCAGCAGAGAGCTGCTTATAATCATGGGTGATTTTAATTCGAAAATTGGTGCAAACTCTGCCCAGTATAGTAAATGTGTGGGAAACTTCGGACTTGGAGTACGCAATGGAAGAGGTGAAAGATTTATGCAGTTCGCAGACGAAAACAGCTTGGTGGTGGCAAACAGTCTATTCCAACACCATCCACGTAGACTGTTCACCTGGACCTCACCTGGAGGTAAGGCCAAAAACCAGATCGACTACATACTGATTGGATCGCGCTGGCGCACCTCCATTCTCAACGCTCACACGCTTCCTGGGGCTGATTGTGGTTCCGACCATGAACTCGTTATCGCAAAGATACGGTTGAAACTCAAAGCTGCCCGATCCTCCAAGAAAATAAGACGGATTGAAGTAACAGATAGCGAGAAGCTCAATGCAGCCTTTGAGCGGAAATGGATGGAATGGACAGATGCAAACCACAATGAAGCTACACCAGACATGCTATGGAATAAAGCTAAACATCTCATCCAAAGTGCAGTGGCGGAGTCTAATCCAAGATCAGAAACCCGCAAACGTCAACATTGGATGACGGATAGTACTCTTGCTCTAATCGAGGAGAGGCGCCTTAAGAAAGCTGCAGGAACAGACATAAGGGAGTTGAATAAGATGTCTGCTAACATCCAAGCCTGCTGCAGGAGAGACCACAACCGCCATCTTCATAGCATTTGTGAAGAGGTTGAAAAACACGCTCTGAAGCACGAGTCTCGAGATCTATACCACAAAATTCGTCTTATTACCAAATCTCTACCGGCTAGAACCTGGGCCATTGAGAACGACAGAAATGAAGTGTTAACAGAGCTCGAACAAATCTCCGAAACGTGGAAGAACTACTGTCAGTCATTATTCCGAGACCCGCAGTCACGACAGTTTGCAAGTACAGACCCAGAACGGGAGAATTTGGAACCAGACATTCTACTGTCCGAAGTAAGAGCTGCCATAAAACACCTGAAATGTAAAAAAGCAACTGGTAGAGATGCAATTCCGATAGAGACAATTAAAGCCTTAGGAGATCGTGGCGACCAGATGTTTCATGTAATTTGCAACAAGGTATGGCAGACAGGAGTTTGGCCTACTGAATGGACACACACCGTTTTCACACCCTTGCACAAAAAAGGTTCGACAAAGAAATGTAACAATTACCGCCTCATTGCTCTAATATCACACGCTAGCAAAATAATGTTGCATATTCTCAACGAGCGACTGAAAACCTACCTTTCTAAGGAGATCGCTCCGGAACAAGCCGGTTTTGTGAAGGGGAAAGGCACTCGGGAACAAATTCTCATCGTACGTCAGATCATCGAGAAGTCGAGAGAATTCAATAAGCCCTTATTCATTTGCTTTGTTGATTTCTCCAAAGCATTCGATTCGGTGAAATGGCCGATATTATGGAAGACCTTGCTAGATATGGGCACACCAAAACATCTTGTTCACCTTTTAAGACGCCTATATGAAGAAGGCACAGCCTCAGTGCGCACAGATGATGTCCTATCAGGTGATTTCCATCCTAGTGCAGGAGTACGCCAGGGATGCATAATATCCCCGCTCTTATTCAACGCCTACACAGAGCTGATAATGCGCATCACTTTGGAGCACTGGACGGACGGAGTAACAATTGGTGGATACAGGATTGCAAACTTACGTTACGCGGATGACACCACCTTATTTGCAACCAGTTCACAACACTTGGATGAGCTACTGTCAAAGATGGAGCGAGTGAGCCGTGAGTTTGGCCTTAAAATTAATCGCAGCAAGACCAAGGTAATGATTGTTGACCGTGCCAGAAATAATTCGCCTGAAGTGACACAAATCGCGAATTGCACTGTGGTCCAATCTTATATCTATCTTGGGGCCCTGATTTCAAACAATGGCGGATGCATCGATGAAATCAAACGACGTATGGGCATCACAAGATCAGCGATGGACAAGATGCGGAAAATATGGAGGAACAGAAACATTACTAAAGCCACAAAGACCAAGCTTGTGAGGACACTTATATTCCCCATATTTCTTTACGCGGCTGAGACGTGGACTTTGCGAGATGTGGAAAGGCAGAAAGTGGACGCTTTGGAAATGTGGTGCTGGAGAAGAATGCTTGGGGTTTCGTGGACCGAGTTTCGCACGAACGTCTCGATACTTCAGGAACTCGGTATCAGGCAGCGTCTATTTTCGACAGTACAATCTCGCATCCTAACATTCTTCGGACACGTTTCTCGGCGTAACAACCTATCCATAGAACGCCTTGTCGTCCAAGGAAAGGTGGAAGGTACTAGACCGCGCGGAAGGTCTCCCACGCGATGGACTGACCAGATCAAGTCAGCCGTTGGAGGTTCACTAAACGAGTGCAGCAGGATGACCTCTAGCAGGCAGCAATGGCGAAACATAGTGAAGCGCATCACATCTGCCCCCTCCAATAATACTACAAGTGCATAGCGATCACGACCGCTCTGTCAAGAGCGTACCGGCTAAGAAGAATGTATCAGAATATGTATTCTATCCGTTACCCTAGCATTACACAAGCCTACAGTGCTTACTTTGGGGCTAGGCTAATTAGTGTATGTTGGAAATATTTATATTATATGTTTTGAAGTAATTTCATAAAGAAAAGACTTAAATTTTGTTAACGTTTTGAAACTTAATGGTTCTGATAACATTAATTTTAACTGTATTATATTTTCTCGTTATTTTGAGGAGGACTCAACAAATCTACGACCAATCGGTGTAACCGCAGATCTGCAAAAGGTCCTGAAATCAAATCCCTGGGTTATGGTTATAAATATTTATTCCCGAATTAGATGATTTGTACGTGATTGTTCTGCAGTCATCAAGGCAATTTTCAATGAATAGGGAATATATGCCTAACTATTTAAGCAATTTGCTCATCAAGATCCATTTTCAAAAATGGTGCTTTACTATCGCCTTAGTGACATTTTTTAAGAAGTTCACCGTTTTTTACGAATTTTCATCCAAATCTGTCCCGGAACTCAAAGGTGTATTAAACGCATAAAGGTACAAATATACTTTAATCATGTAAAATTTTACAAGTGAAATTAATTACAATCCTTTTTTTAAGCAGTTGAAAAAAACTCAATTTTTTATTGCTTAAGTTGTGTTACGAAACCACAATATTTACGTAAATTTACAGTGTTTAAGTAAAAGTAGAATAAATAAAACGATTCAAATGTAAAATTCAGGCTTGACTAAGTTTTATACGACTTGGAAATAACTGTAATTGGTTGCCAATCAAATTAAAGCATACAACATTGTAAACGATCGGGCTAAAGTAAATGATGAAAGGTTTTTTACGATAACGATTCAATTGGTACGGTTAATTTGACTATGATTACTTAAACTTTTCCAAAAAAACTGACAATAATTGAGCAAATTGATGAGATTAAGCACAAAACAGGTACAGTGTCGACGTACAAAAATCTAATCTCTTTTTGAAACTTTTGGATATTGCTTTAATTTAACAATGCGTGATTTAACGCTGAATTTTGACGTAGCAAATCGATTATAGTTAGCTGTAGCGAAATATCTGCTCTTATTGTTGGAGGAATATATCCAGTTATAGTTATAGTGATGGTTTTAGACAAGTGTTTATCTTATTTATCCGAGCGAAAGTTTAAAAATAAGCAAATAAATAAAACTAGTTTTTACGGGTTAATGCACGAAACTTTATTTATTTATTGACGTTTCGTAGCCTTTACTTTACTTTACTTTAATAAATAAAGTTTCGTGCATTAACCCGTAAAAACTAGTTTTATTTAATAAGTGATGTGCGTGAAAACCTAAGAAACAAATAAGCAAATAAACTTTAAAATTATACATCGCAGGCTTATCAATTCCATCCATTTTATCAAATATTCGATACACATAATGGCCCGAGCAGATGAAGATGAATCGTGAAAGCAAAATGTCCGCCGTGGACTTTTCACGGATTCAACGCGAACATTTGTTGCCCAAAAATTTTTAGAAGCTTCTGCTACGGAAGTAAGTATTCTCAAATTACGTTGTATTGTAATTAACATGAAGCTTAGAAAAAGAAGACGGTTTCAGACATAAAACTGGGTCCATTTCTTTAAATCATCGAGCGTGATGCGGACAAAAGTTCGCTGGGTAGGTTTTTTTTTGAGTGTGTATGCTGTTAGTCGCAGATGAACTTTACAGCGTCACCGGGTTTGGGGACGGCGAGACCCTAAGGGGACCGTAAGCCAAGAATTAGCGAGTGTCTATAAAGGTATTCAAGGCGGATGGAATCTCCCCACAGGGGGAGTTTCCTCTCCGTCTGGAGCCTCTAGAACATTCGAACTTGAGGGGATCGGCTCAACTAGAGGGCGTCTCTGAGACTCGGACTTCGGCTCTAGTTAGCCGTTGTCGTGGTGGGCGGGGAAAATCGCCCAGATATAGCGTGTATCTGGTATAGCGTGTCGTGTGTAGACGGGGTGTTCGCACTCTTATCCTACGGCCGTGGTGTCTACCTAATGCTTAGCTAATGTGCAAGTATGCTGGCTGTGTAGTGTTGATATTTGTGGCCTGTGTGGGAGGAGCCGAAGGCGCGTTGGCGCGAGTGATTTCGTCGTCGGGGTACTCTACTCTAAGACGTGCTTATGCTGATGGATTCGGAGGGAGCGCTGGGTACGTTGCTGCGCCTAGTCACATGAGTTCTATTTTTTTTTGGGACACTCGCGTACTTTTGCCCTGTCCAGTATTTAGGTGTCCCCGGTTCCGGAGGAATTTTTGTACGGATTTACTTACGTATTTCTTCTCCGTCGTGTCGATGCAAATGTGAAAATGTGAGCGAACGGTGTAATAACGGTATTTCGGTGGACAAAAAAATACCGCGGACAAAAGACCCTCTTCTGCGCAGGCTGTAAAGCTTACGACATATATTCGTATTGTTTTGAACTCACTCACGTGTAATTTTATTGTTTGTCACTTACTTACTTTTAGAATATAAAGTTGGCTTTATTATTCAAACTAAATAATGCCACATATGAACCCACCGTGTAATGAGTATGGTAACTAAACCTCCATTATAACGAGGGTGTGTTTATTATTATAAGTTATGGATACAGCAATTGTTCCTCGTGCGATATACCTACCTTTGTAACTGGACTCCATTCACACTAAACATTTGGAAAGGTAGAGTGATTTATCTTCAATAATAAAAATTGTAATTAATGTAGTCCATGTTAATGTTATAAATATGAATTTAACTTTATCTTTACGGCAATGATGAATGATTTATGAATTTCGGTAGGTAGATAAAGGGAATAAGTAGTACATCAAATAAGAAATATAATATAAGGGGAATAATGAGATGAAATGAGGTATTAAAGTTGATGTGAACAATAAATAATTCCTCGCAGCCGAACTTACCTACACCTATAAGTTACGTATAATGGATTTGAAATTAAAAAAACCTTACCACAGACCTGACTAAAAATAATGGTACTTAATAAAAGAAAACTCTTAATCTTTCAGAAGAATCAACCCCAAAAGTCAAGGCCCGTCGTAAAGCTAGTGAAAAAACGTTCTCGAAACTCAGTTAAAGTTTTAACTGAAACAAAGGTTCTGAGGTCGAGTCTCTGGACGAGTGGTGGGCCAAAAGAATGGGCGCGATAAATTAGTTTTATCTCGTGACATGCGCCTCGTGCTCGCAACGCTGACTTGGAATCGTTAGAGTAACTTTTTCGGTAATTACGTAAGCATTATTTGTTGCTTTTACTTATTACATTGGCAGTGGACCTCCGAGTTAGAATTATGGTGACTTGTCTCTGTAAAAAATCTTGTGTCTGTTTTTAGGGTTCTCGCCACATAAGACAATCTTGCAATTTTCTTGATGATCGCTTATATGTATATTTTTGAAGTGGAACTTCTTTAGGCCCGCTTGACTTGGGGGGTAACCAGGCGAATGTGTTACGATTTCGCGTTACGATTAGTGTCATCGGATACTCATCAGTAAATAATGAACAATACCCGTCACAAAATACATAAATCTAGTGCTTGGTAGGTGATAACGGCCCCAGCGCGGATTGGTGGGTGATAATGTACCCAGTGCGGATTGGTGAGTGATAACGGACCCAGCGCGGAATGGTGGGTGATAACGGACCCAGTGCGGATTGGTGGGTGATAACGGACCCAGCGCGGATTGGTGGGTGATATCGGACCCAGTGCGGATTGGTGGATGAAAATGGATCTTGTGCGGATTAGTGCTTTTATTTCTATCAACTAATCGTCAGGTTAGGTGTAGTCATAAGCACACTCACTTTTTTTTAATGTTAAAAGGTTGACAAACAAGTATAAGGCCCGTAAGCGTGGCACCATGGGATATCGATGCTTGCGATACAAAAATACTACCTCTACCCACCGAGCCCTGGAACCTTACTCACGGACAGAAACACAACACCATTTGAAAACAGTGTTATTTTACTGTGGTCTTCTTTAAGATGGAGGTTTCTCCCTTAGGCGGGCGCTCCAATTCGAGCGGAAAATCCACTATACTCTACCTCTTATCCTTATAACACAGCAGTGTTCTGAATGAATTAAATTTATCTTAATGATAAATTGACTGACAACAACGTCAAATGTCCTGGGAGCCGCTGGATGCGGATAGCGCAGGACCGCGCATTGTGGCATTCTATGGGGGAGGCCTATGTCCAGCAGTGGACGGAGAAAGGCTGATGGATGGATGGATGGATAGTGATAAATTTATCTTATGCGAGTTTTATTTTTACCTACCTATAATTTTCACACCTTACGTTCACTAGGTTTATCATTAATACAAAGTTGATAAGTGCTAGCAACCCTAGCGTGCTTGTGCGCATTTTGGCTCAAGGCTCAGGGTTAATAGCCGGCGTCTGGGTGTTGCCATAACGAACGACATGGCACCAAGCTGTTACGCTTATTAATGTTCCTAGGTGTGACGTGAAACTGGTGTACATTATTGAAACATTAATGTTTCCGTAAAAAAGTAGCTTTTTTGTTTAAGTGAGAAAGAAGTCCTATTGGACATTGCAGATTTTTCGTTCGATTAGTAGAATATGTGATCGCTCCGTGATTAAAAGTAGAAAATTATTCCTTTTATTAAAAAGAAAAGTAGGTTAAAGCGGATTTTCCGCTGCATTGTTAATGTGACTCCATTTTACAGAAGAATATAATATAGATGCTAGCTAGATCTTTAGCGAGTTGCGTGGTACGACAAAAAATGTGTTTGATTGGCAATACTTGTATTTTTTTCTTTTTTAGAGTCCTGACAAGGAACCCTTATAGTTTCGTCATGTCCGTCTGTCCGTCCCCGGTTTTGCTTGGTGACTGTTAGCACTAGAGAGCTGTAATTTTGTTTAGATATGTATATCAATCACGCCGACAAAATGATAGAAATAAATTTACAAAAAATTTTTTGGGTAACTCCCCTTCATGTAACCTCCATGTTTTTTTTTTATCGTGTTCCACATCATGTGGGGTGTCGTTGAATAGGTCCTTTAAAATTACTTCAGTGTTCCAATGCCTATTTTTCGATTAAGGGATCCCTTTGCAAAATTTTGAACTTTAAAGTGCTAATTTTTGTTCGAGAAGGGCGTCCCTCCCCCCCTCTTAAAGCTAAACTATTGGCTTGAAAAGTTAGGAAAAAATCATGATAATAGCACTTTTTATAAACTTTTAAGGAAAGTTATAACTATTAAGATAGATTTGTTAGTTTAAAAGTAATAGTCAACTTCCTTCAAGAAAATCTCTTACCTATTGTAAATATTAAAAGTAACATAAATGAGTGTAAAACCTTGCATTGAAAAACAAAATCTAAAATAACCATTTGAAAACCACTATAAAGTATCATTAGTTCCACAAAGCTACCGCGAGTACCAACGGCAACGGCTTCTGAATCGCGCTATTGTTACATTAGAGGAGTATGTAAGCACTTGAAAAGATCCGCCAAGATCCCCGTTTCAGGGGATGATCGCTTCAAATGAAGCTTGTAATACCCTTCCGGCAATAAACATGAACTACGAGTATGTTTTAGTTAGTAGGAGTCTGACATAACCTTGCAGCCGGCTGTAGATTATCAATAACGATTTCACAACCGCTCCCCATCGCCTAGGAAAAAAAAAAAAAACGGCCACGACAGCATCTACAGAAGCCTAGCACGTGTGGCACGACACGCACTTGGCCGGTTTTCTTAAAGGAAGCGCAACAAATTATCCCACCTTATGTTAAGTGTGGTTGGAGTCCAGTTGCGAAGATAAATGATTTGACAGAAGCTGAGCCGCTACAGCCATTCTCACCTTGCCGGCCCGAACCCAATCGCCCACTCCGCGGTGCCCTGGAGCTCTATTTTTGAATCACTCGTCTAACATAGTATCGTCGAATGCGACATAAGTCACCTTCGACTTTCAAGTCGCATGACACTGATTTACCGTATTTTTGAATCGTTCGTCACCGGTGTTACTAGTTTAATACGAAATATAAAATTTAATCATTTCACGCACCAAAAACTAGTAATTACTGGAATGAAAACCGGACGAAAAATTCTCAGTACATGACTTTATAATACAATTGTATTTTGTCGTTTATTATGCCGGCAATTTACTTAGCTATTCGTGATTGTCGTTTGTAAACTTGACATGCATTAGCTGTCATGCCTTATTAAAAGAAGAAAAAACTTGACATCAGTCTGCCCTTGTCGTGTTATATAAAGCATGACAAGGATAGATTATCGTCATCTAATAGCACAAAAAAATTGACAATTATTCTATCATTAGCCACCACTATTCGGCATGCAACGAGTGGTCTCACCCATTCGTTGCACTCGAGCGATTCAAAAATACGGAATTAATTATGTCGAATGAAATTTAGTAGAAATCGAGCGTTCGACGCAAGGCGAGTGATTCAAAAATAGAGCTCCTGGAACCCTACACACCAGCAGAAACACGACATCACCAATAGGCAGCGTTATTTTACTGTAGTCTTCTGTAAGGTTGCTTTCACAAACGGCCGTTCCAATTCGAGCGGAATATCTACTGTGCCTTATCTCTTCTAAAGTTATGTTTTTATTTTTTAAGCATTTAACTGCTAGATGTTTAAATCTAAAGAAAAGTTTTACAAGAAAATAAAAACATAACTATAATTGCTGTTTCTTCTTTCAAATGTTTAATATTTGAAAAAGTATTCATTTGACATTGTGGGTTACCTACAACGCGAAGAGATGGCGCTGTCTTGCAGCTTAAGGCTAGGAAAATTCGGTCATCAGAGCCGTGCTAGCATAATTGGTCAGTGCATTCGCCCGAATTGCGAAGGGTGCGGGGTCGAGTCGCGTCCGCTGCCTGATCCGCGTAGATATTTTTCTAGTAAAACTTTTCTTCTAAAGTTATTAAATTCATATAGTAGGGAGTTAAGTATGGCATAGTAATCCGTTACTTACTATTGTATCAATATATTCTTGTAGCCCTACTTCTTTATGATGATCCATGAAAATAAATACGCACCAACTGGTTACCGTATCTCAAATATTCAAAAGCAGCCGAGCACTCAGCCCGAAAAGAGGCTACTGTTGATTTATACCCCACTGATTATACGCTCGCATTGTAATCTCACTATTAAGACCGTTTAGAGTATGTTGTTTGATTAATGGCCTCTTTGGAACTTCGTGAGAATTGATTTTAATGACCCTTTTCGGTATCGGAGTAGGTAGCTTCTTTAAACATACAGTTTTGTAGCTAATGATGCACCTGAATTGGATTGCTTGTTTTAATATAAGCATAGCTAGAGGCGTTATTAAGGAAACACCGACGCAACCTTTTTCATTTGTTATTTTAGGCTGTTGTAGAAATAGATACTTACCCGTTTGTTTTAGTATAAATTGGATTTTACAATCAGATGTTGTCGTAGACTTATGAAGATACAAGAATATCATTTATTTTTAAAGTTTTTTTTATTTTGTGTAGATTAAATATTTAGCAACAAAATGCTTGAAATAAAAAATATAATAAATACAAGATAATTTTATTATTATGAAAATTATGTTTGGGATACCTACCAAAAGCTTTTTTAAAATTAAGAGCGAAGTAAAAGCAGTACTTATTTTTTTTTCTATCGTAGTCTCGCTAAAACACGAAAGTGGCTGAACCAGTTTTGATGAAATTTCATGTACCTACCTACGCCTACTACTACCTACACATTCGGTATCTAGTTGGCCTAAAGAACAATGGCAAACTCCCAAACACATTTTTGTCGAATAAGTTTTTTGCGTCTATACCTAAATGTTTTTTTTACCTTAGTATTGTTGCCATAGTCTATTTGCATGGTAGAAATTCTTTATTATGTTTTAATATAATATTGAGTAATAATGTTTTACGATATTTCTAAAAGATAATTAAATATAGTTTAAGCGAAACGAAAAAAATAAACGAACAACATATTTGAAGTTGATTCAATCACTGAAACCACTTAAAATAATAAGCTCAAAAGACATGACGCTAAGCCACAATAAAAAATAATAATTACATACATAAATTATGTTTCCATTACTTGAAGTTTTTAATTCTATACTTAGCAACCCCCCTAATTTTTTTTAAATCTGTTAAAAAAAAATGTTTACACATACTCATACAGTCATAGACTACGCATACCATGGACCAAGTATTATAACAAAATCCTATGTCTATGACGCATACACTACTACAGTTATGTTTACATTGTATTTTATTACTATTTTTAGTTGTCCCTAACTTTTTGCTCCATTCACCAAAAGATTTTGTTCTATTCAGCAACTCACAAATCACATGCCATGTAATCATGCGGACATCGTAAATCAAAATATCCGGTCAGTCAACGCCATAACTGGTTTTAAGTGGTTTGAATAGGGATGAGACTTAAACTTTTGTTTCTTTGTCTATCAAGTAGATTATCAAAAAGTATTGGACACGTATGTTTTCATTATTCACATAATCAATCCATAACAAAGATACACATATTGATTTGAAATGTCGCATGACGTCACGTTTTGGTACAATTTTTACTTAATAATGACGTCACGAACTCCCACTCCCAAACTTTCTTCTTCTTCTAGTGACTCTCCGAACAGCGAAGGTTGGCAGTCAGCTTAGCATACGTCTCCTTATCCTTAGCGAGATGGAATAATTCATCGGCGCTCGAGATTCCAGTCCATTCTTGTAGGTTCTTCAACAAAGACTTCTTTCTGCGACCGACGCCTCGTTTTCCAGCAACTTTGCCCATCATTATTAATTGTAAAAGGGCGTACATTTCATGTCTTATCACGTGCCCTAGATAGGCAACCTTCCTCACTCTGATGGTATCCCAAAGTATGCGTTTCTTGCCAACACGTCGCAGGATTTCATCATTTGTTACCATTTGAGTCCGTCCGTCAAGGCCGAAGGTTCGTTTAGCAACTAAGCTTTTTTTAGAGTCCAAGTTTTTAATCTCTAGTTAATTAGGGAAGAAACTCGTCTGTTATAAATTAAAATTGATTAAAGAAACAGATTTTTGTAAATTTTATTTTTACTGTATTAAGTCGGGTCGCAAATTATTGGGAGTGCAGAAAATTATACTGGCTTTGCGAACTTAATAACTTACTTCGTGATACAAAATAATTTCAAGTTAGTTCAGTGTTGTGTTTCGTATTTAGTCGTAATCGTTTACTCATAGTCACAATGCTTGATATTTTCAAAACTGTTTGCTTAATTAATAAAAAAGCAAGCAAGCGACAAGGTTCTTCCAGTTAAGTGCTTTTGTAATAGTTACACTGACAGTACTTCCCCATACAAGCGATCACAGCTAGACATGGGTAGTTCCGGATCTTAATAGTTCCAGGAACTATGTCCGAACCCGGAACAACATCATTCCCCACCGAGATGGTAATCTACCCACGGGAGGAGTCCCCTCTGCGTCTGGAGCCTCTAGACCACTCGAACCTGAGGGGGTCAGCTCAACTAGAGGGCGTCTCTGAGACTCGGACCTCGGTTAGACGTTGTCGTGGTGGGCGGGGAAAATCTGTACCTGGTATAGTGTGTCGTGTGTAGACCGGGTCTTCACACTCTTAATGTTCACACATCGAGTGCGTTGAGCCTGTGGCAAGTCCTCGGAGGATATTTATTTTACGATTCAGGCTTCCACGGACAAAAGTTCCTCGCATGCGCAGGCCAAAACAATTACTCAGCAGTAAGCTAGCATTGCCTTATCTATTAACACAGAACCAAACCATAAATTAAAACCGCCACAATGTTATTTGAGCCATTATAATTGTAGTATGTTTCCCGAGTCGCTGCACTAAAAGCCGCCAATCACAATGTCCGGTACCGGATGCGGCGACTTTCCGTAATTATACACTGAACCAGGCACACCCTTCGTTTATTATGCGTATACAAACAAAGATATATTTCAATAGAAACCTGATCGGCACCTTAGGTTTTGTGAGCAAACTAATTTCTTTCAATTTGCAACAATAAATAATATTGCTAATCCAATCTACCTTATAAAATCATGTAGAAATATATTTATCTTACTCAAACATTTTTATTCGCCTCCCTAAATACTTAATAGGAGTAATCAATATTACCACATAGTGTGATAATGAGTCAGAAATAGGTAATTACATTATATACAAAATATAACTATTCATTCATACATACTTTTCCCTTCACGAACTGACTGACTACAATTCAGAGATTACATGTAAATCTAAGTATATACTAATATTATATTAAAAAATAATGTATAAATTATATACTAGTGTTATATGAATAAAGAATATTTATTACTATTATTATGAAGCTGAAGAGTTTTTTTGTTTGGTTAGTTGAACGCGCTAATATCAAGAACTACTGTTCCGAATTGAAAAAATATTTGTGTTTAATTGTGCATGTATGCAGTAAGGCTGAAGGCACCAATGAAACACGTTGCAAAAACGGGCAAAAATATTCCATTTGTGAGCTTCCGTTGCGTGCGCTGCGTAAACGGTAAAAGTTACACAAAATCCATGTATGAAGGAATTGTTACTCTTTAAAAAATCTATAAAAACGTCTACCACAGAATATGTCTATCTTTTAAGGGTGGCCCGCTATAACCTTTTTCCTCAAAATAATGTCGGCGACACCGCAGGGCACCTCTGTAGTTCCTACTTACTTGTAAATATGAGAAAACACAAAACGATATCCACGGTAGCGCGTTTGGTCTGAGATCGTGGAAGTTGAGTAACGTCTGCAATGGCAAATTATACGATGAATAATTAAAAATTTACTATCTCGAGTTCATCCGTTCTCTGAAAGACACTTTATATCGTTAGGCCCGGCTACATCTACAGTCGTAAGCAAACCACTAATTCACACTGGCCCAAACTTCCTATCCATCCAAGGAAAGGGCCTGTACCATAGTAGCAGGAAAACTAATAGGCTGGTGCTAATGAAACGATACCTTGTGACACTGTGATGTACCTAGCTTCGTGCGAAATTCACGTCACTTCATGTAACACATAACGCAGCAATACAATATGTTACAATGTGTTAGCTAACCGCTTTAGTTGGAAATTTCTCAAGACTACATATACAACACATTTGTCAAATTCCTACACTCGAGCAATAGACCGGAACGTTTACTGCAAACGTTTCATTTCACGTAGTAAATCAAGTGTAATGTGACCGCGCCTTGTCCAATGTTCCAGGGTGAAGTCATATGAGATCTGCAGCGCTTTGCTCTCTAAGTAAACATCCTTAATCCGTCATTTGTGACGTAAATTTGACTTACATCGTTCGTGATCCCGGTCTCACGCCCCAGGGTTTTTAACTACGAATATTTACATAATTTACTGTTCATTAGAAAAATATTTTGTTCTCAATAAAACATAGGCATTTCATAAATCAAATCTCTTTTGTTAACATTAGACAATATCTTAGGATTCATAAAAACATTATTCAGGTAATTTAACATAATTATATTTTTTTTCCTATAAAATATTTGGGGACCGGTCTCACGGATATACATCACCAGTAGCGAGTTGAATACAACGATGCTACATCTTTAAAACAAAAGTTTTATTTTCATAAATTTAGGTATGTTAAACTCTTACTAAGGTTAAACTATACTACAACTACTACTTGCATTATTTTTGATTAAATGGTTGAAGTTAATGTTGAGAGTTTACGTTTAGAATCCCAGCTAAAAACCGTTCTCTCGCGGACGAGGTCAACGTTGAATGAGTGAATGAGATATTAGAAGATATCACTTCATTCTGGGGTGAAAAATAAAAATACTGGCAGTGCAGATTTTTTAAAGGCATTTTCGTATTCTTTTATAATTACCTACCGACAAATGACTCCGTTTGACATGGAGTGCATATGAAAGTAAAATAAAAAAGGGAGTAAAATGGATGGTAAACGGTTCTATGGAAAGCATTTTTCCACAATCACAAATATTCGAAAAGAATAGCAACGCAATTAAACATTATAGTACTTATGTTTTTATTTTTTAAGCATTTAACTGCTAGATGTTTAAATCTAAATAAAAGTTTACTAGAAAAAAATCCACGCGGACCAGGCAGTAAACGGGAATAGAACCCGCACCCTTCGCTATACGGGCGAATGCACTGACCATGCTACCGCGGCCTTGACAGGTGTGTCGTATTTTCTCTAGCCTTAAGCTGCAAAGCAGCGCCATCTCTTCGCATTATAGGTAACCCACAATGACAAATGAATACTTTACAAGTATTAAACGTTTGAAAGAAGAAACAGCAATTATAGTTATGTTTTTATTTTTCGAGCATTTAACTGCTAGATGTTTAAATCTAAAGAAAAGTTTACTAGAAAAAATTCCAGGCGGACCAGGCAGTCCACAGTCATTATAGTACTTACCCAAAGGGGCGCGGAGGGCTGCAGCTGCGACGCGAACGCCATTCGGAACGCATCTCCCACCAATGAGTTCAACTCCTCCGCCTGCAGGCAAAATACAACATTTAAGTCATGCTGATACGTAGGCAAGGAGCGCGATGGCGCAAATAGTCAGCGCGTTTAGCTCCGATCGTTAAAGTTAAGCAACTTTCGTAGTAGCAGGTCAATGGATAGGTGACCAAAAAATCACTATTTTGAGCTGCTCCGTGCTTCGAAAGGCACGTTTACCCGTTTATCCCGACTGCATTAGCAGTCGTTTGCATCCATCACCGGGACCGCGTGGTGGGTCATGGCCCAATCTCCGCATTTCATCCATAGGAATGGCCTGTGCCCCAGCAGTGGGGACATTAATAGGCTGGTGATGATGATGATGATACGTACGTATGTTATAGTTATTTATGCATTCAGCAATTGGTGTGCACAATAAATCTATTTAAACATTTAGATCTTCCATTTATTTTAATGGCTAGTTTTAAATGCTTGTCCAAAATACATAAAGGAATTTCAACTAGTAAAATTACTAGCAACTAAGCAAAATTATCAAATTTATTGTCGAACTATCTATCTATCTTCACGATGAGTCCCGGGTGGGGTAGGCAGAGAGAGTGGAGCGCCATAAGACACACCTTTCGTTTCATTCACATTCATTACTCTTTTCATAGACGCTTGCCGGTTTTTGCGGCTTACCTTCAAACTGTGACCAATATGTCGTGATAAGCGAGCTTTAGCCTTCTACATCCTTCCATTGTGGCATTGTCTATCTGCTTCCGCATTCTCTCTTTAGACATTCTTTCCACGTATCTGAAGCAACGGAGCATATCTCTGTATTTTAACTTCGATACTGTCTTCCACATCAACTCTTTCTTGCTTTCTTACGTCTGCGAGCCTTAATCCGCAAATTTTACTTAACGCTCGCATCTCGACTGCGTTTATTTTACTTTCATGCTCTTTCTGACATACCCAACTCTCACTTCCATACATTTGCGTGGGGACCAGCACCGCGTTGTGTATAGCGAGCTATACCCTGGCTTTGGTAATAACATCATCATCAGCCTATTAATGTCCCCACTGCTGAGGCACAGGTCTTCCCTATGGATGGAATATAAATAGCTAATAAAATAAAATCTATTTTTAAGGTACTGCTCTCACTTGATATAAATGGAAATGCGCCCGTTTTACTTTCAAGAAGTTTTCCTTAAGCTCCATTAACTTCCTGCAACCACTCTTTTCTCTATGTCAGCGGTGTACCTGCCTTCCAAACTAAAAACCAATCCAAGATATACGATCTCATTTACTTTTTCTAGCACAACATCGTCAACCATAATTCTAACATATGTTCTGGATTCATCTCTTATTATTGAACTCTCCAAGAGTAAATGTGAGCAAGCTGTATTGATGGTCCCACGAATACAACGTAGAGGTTTCAAGTTGCAAAGTGCACTAAGCCGCAGACTGTGGCGTCAATGGTAAAAAAGTTTCTAAAATGGGGGCCTATTCTGAACGCACGTATCTGTTCAGAACTATTTCCAGCGTACTGAGTTTAGAGTCCTTAACTACTAGTAAATCCTTTTTAATCGTAGATAGAACTAATTTTGCCTTTATTTTTTCACCATCGGACGACGAGACATAGGCAGGGTTAGTTGACCTTCTTCCATTGCGTATCTCGCATCTAGTATATACCGCAAAAGATTTGGATGCATACATATAACGTGGATAAATCCTCTTCTTAAAGAAGAACCGGTAAATATCGGTTTTCACAAAAACCTTTTTATGGAGTTTTTATCACGTCACCGCTCGCATCCTCCTTCATTATGCGAACAGTATTATGGGAATGGAAATCCCTATCCGTGCCATTGTTATCCGATACATAACCACACCATAATAAATTGTAAATCTGATGTGATGTTTTATTTCTCCCAACATGATTCTGTATTCATTATTATAAAATTGACATTTAACTTAAAGAATTGCAAGATATTTTAATTTTCGACTATAGGACTATGAAAAACAGTATCTGATAATTACTTAATGTATCATTCATTATATTTGCCAAAATTTGAATTCATAACTTTTTAAATCAAACTCCTTTACTGTAATACTGAAACATCTTTTTATAAGTGGCTATGATTAAAAAATTGACTTCATATTCATAGTAGTGTTTTATTAAAATAGCCATTTTGTTTACAAACTGTATACATTTACGATGCTTATGTATATTCATGATCCATTGGCAAAGCAATATCGTCAGCAATCCCGTTGAGAAGGCTTCCCATATCATAAGAGTATACTACCTTGAACGAAGCGCAAAATCTCGGCAAGCTATACAAAGTAATAAATATAAATTATTATGAATATTCATTATTTCCCGCGGACGGGTAAAAGTTTACTTATTAAATGACCCGTGATTAATATTAAGCAAAACACCGAAATAAAACATGTTTGTTGTATATGAGCCCCCTTTAATGTTTATGTTATTCCGTTTTTAGTATTTGTTGCTATAGCGGCAACAGCAATACATCATTTATGACAATTTAATAGTTTATGAGCAAAAAGTTATTGCCTACGCATTTTTGAAACTAATGATTAATGATCCTATCTTTAAAAAAAACAGCCTAGTGCATGTCGTGCAATGCGCAGTGTAGGGTTCCATATTTGCTCGTCGTCAACACAAATTATTTTGGAAAGAGTCTATATTTTAAGTAATTACTTCGTCTAAGTAAAAGAAAAAAAAAACAAAATATAACCATGCTCAGGATGGACCACCGTCCATAATATCAATGAACCACCAATCATTTGGTCCGTTACCGTTCGGCTATCTATCTCTTGCAGAGAGTTACAAATATTACGCATACCTGTAATTTTTTGTTTCATCGAGTTTCAAAGCACAACGGTGCTAAAGAAGTTTTCACTCCAAAAAAAATATTGCTCAACAATAAACATAATTTTGCTACAGACCGTTGAAACTTTTAACACTAAATGAGTAAATAGATGTGTCCGGAAGTATGTAGTAATATATTATTGTTATTGTTGAATCGAATTGATTAAAGCAGATACGACAATACTAGTAACAATAGACTCATGATTTACATATAGTACCTGCTTAGGTGTTTCAGTTTAATGACATCGTAGGAAGCGTATAATGATATGACAGAATGATTAATCACGTCCCGTTGCGCCCAGTTGAGATGACTAGTGCAAAAACCTTAGGCATCAAACGGATGCGTTTACGATTATCGTGGGCCGACTGTGGAATCTGTTGCCAATCACAATAACCACCAACTGGTACGATCAGCCAGACGTGATACGATTAATCTCTAAAACTAAAGGAAAAGCCTCTACTTACTAATGTCATTGTTACCTAAAGAAAATTGGCCTATCGGTAAAAACCTGTAAAAAGTTCACCAAACATATTATTTTGGTTACCACTTACATTTTTAGGCGATAATTTATTATTTTTTAGGATCATTCAGATAATTTCCTTTAATATGCGTTCTACTATTAAAATTATAGATTTCACTAGCGGCCGCCCGCGACTTCGTCCGCGTGGAATTTTGATTGTCCTAAGCTTTCTCTTCTCTTTTGTTGGTTAAAAATTGCTTTATGATATTCTGAATTTAGAACTTTTGGGAAACTATCTAAATTGGCAGGGCTTGAAGTATATTGAGTTTTATATTGAGTAAGTATACTTTTGCAACTTTTTTCACCTTTTTCATGGCTGGAAGAGCTCTTCATAGAGATAAAACTTACATCTAAAAACCGTTATTAGTTTTCCACTTGTTTATGATATATGCATAAAGTAAAAATGTTTTTTTTTAGTTTTTTTAATTACTTGTTTGAATTTAGCAAATTAAAAAAAAAGTTAAATAATGGAGATACTTTAAAGAATTTCTTTATAAACGACATTAACCGTTTTACCGCCTTGTGCTAGAATAAAAAGGTTGTCTGGGCTGCTTACTCGTGAGCAAGCCACATACAGTTGACCATGGGAAAAACAATCAGATCTTAAGTCGACACCAGCAGTCCTGAGAGTCTGACCTTGGGATTTGTTTATAGTTATGGCGAAGCAAACGGCTACTGGAAACTGTGTGCGCTTAAATTCAAATGGAAAGTTATTAGGGATGAGTGGGATTCGTGGAATAAATACAGTTTCCCCTGAGCCACATCCAGTAAGAATCTGAGCTTGGATTAAATTTCTTTGTAGAGCAGTTACTTTTAGTCGTGTACCATTGCATAATTTTGGAGGAGTAAGGTTACGCAGCAGCATTATTGGTACACCTATTTTAAGCACAATTATGTGCGCAGGAAGACCACTTGCAGAAAGCGAACTCAGAAACTCAACAGGATAATGTGTAGCATCGTCGTGGTTGAGAACGCTATTATAAGACGTATAAACGACGTCATCCCCAATCACTTCAGATAAATTTTTTTGATTTATTGCAGCAGCTTGGTCATTTCTGGGAGTGAGTATCGCACGTTCACATAACCAAGAATTTTCCTGATATGTTATATGTGATAGGTCACCGAATACAGAATTTATAAGTTCATCTTCTGAAGAAACTATTCGGCAAACTGTTTCTGGAAGCGTCACCTTACCATGTTCTTCAGAAAGAGTACCTTCTCCAAGTTTCAAAAGAATGTCTGAGAATTCGTGGGCATGTAAATTACCACCTAGTTGTGCTCGCATATTGATCGTCAATTGCAGCTTTTTCATTAGAGGCCAGAGGTGGGAACGCTTTAATGAAGCTCTAATTTCATCGGCTCTAGTTCCTCGACTTATAACTGGAAGTGTTTGCCTAAAATCACCAGAAAAAAGCAGTGTGACGTTGCCCATTGGCCTTTCATCTCGCCGAATATCACGTAGGGTTCTGTCCACAGCTTCGACGGCTTTTTTATTTGCCATTGTACACTCATCCCAAACGATCAGACAGCAATCTTGTAACACTTTCGCCTTATCACAGTTCCTTGTGATAGAGCATGTTGGTGACTCATTACTGTCTAAATCGATTGGGATTTTAAACATCGTGTGGGCCGTCTTTCCGCCAGGAAGTAATGTGGCTGCGATTCCCGAGGAAGCCACTGCTAGTGCAATCTTACCTTGCCGCCTAATCTCAGCCAGTATTGCTGTTATCAAAAAAGTCTTTCCCGTTCCACCTGGAGCGTCCAAGAAAAATAAATTCCCTTCATTATTATTTACGCTTTGGATGACTACATCGAATATATTTCTTTGTTCTACAGTAAAACAACCAATCTGATCATTTACAGTGGTGGTTAACGCAGCAATATTGTAGTTCGTCTCGGAATTATATTCACGATTTACCCGTGGTTGATTGGGTAGAGTTTGAGGATTAGGCAGGCCGTAGTCGGTCAAGGAATTACCCCCAATCGAAAATACTATGTCTTGTATACATAAAAGTGAACTATTTATAACTCTATCGTCAGTTGGATCTATTTGCTGGTCTGAATTGCGTTGAAGCAAGCGTAGAAAGTCCTCGGATAATTGTGTCTTATATTTTTGCCACAGCGTTAGAGCATCCGATAGACCACAGAACACTAACATCACTGCAAACAAATGACGTAAACGTTTGGGACTATCACTGACACAGGCTTCTTCGAGGGTGTTATCCCAGTGTTGATCTCCTTCAAGAAGATTAAGTGCCCGGCAAGCCGCTTGAAATGTTGCGTATTGGACGCCATTAACTGTTTTTAAATAGGCAAAAGAAGTTGGCCCCCGAACTGTATGCAACAACATGCGTAAATAATAGCATTCGCTATTGTTAGGATGAACAGTATATACTCGCCCTAGTGCAGCATCTCTATAAACTCCTGGAAATCCTTCCACTGGTTGACCGCGTCTTCGTCGATTAAAAACACGTCTTTGCATGTCAAAAGTGTAATAGGACGGTACTTCATCGTAGGTTAGCGTTTTAGCAAAATCATCTTCTTGACAAAGCTTAAAAAATGCCAAAAGTTTAGTTTGCCGAGGATTTTCTACACGTTCTCTTACATTTTCAGGATCAAAATACACTCGCTGGCCGTTTTCTAAATGAACATCCAAGTGTGTGACCGTGGGATGACGTTCGTGGATAGAAAATCCTAATATTCGCCATATAGCTTCAGAAGTACTTATGTAGCGTCCAGTTTGGTATCTGGTGACTTCATCTCGGTCGGTTCCCTGTAGAGCAAATGTCGCTTGGTCACTCCCTTTGTTAACATATTTACAAATGTATTTTATTGCCGATACACTATTACACACTTCGACATTTATATGTGCACCAAAGGTTTTGGAAAGTAAGGGCGAATAAGGAACAACCCACATATTACTAATTATTATTTCTTGTCCTTGTACTCTACTTTGTGCAGTAAACCCTCCAAGCTCTGGAGAACGACGTCGGTACAGCGGATATCCGTTCT
This sequence comes from Chilo suppressalis, assembly GCA_902850365.2. Taxonomy (NCBI): domain Eukaryota; kingdom Metazoa; phylum Arthropoda; class Insecta; order Lepidoptera; family Crambidae; genus Chilo; species Chilo suppressalis. Next base: position 23,709,003 of record OU963901.1, on the reverse strand, counting down.
CGCCTGTTACTGTGTGCTCTGTCAGCGCACGGGGATACCTTTTCGTGCAACGTCCATCTTTCATGCAGGGAGAATTTCTATTTATGGTACCACAGGGGCCATGCACCATATGCGTTTTGACAACTTCATAAAGTACTGGATCTTCGTTGGGATTCGGGAATTCAGCGCTTATCAACGTGTCTACATTGTTGGGACGAATTTTTTCCTGCAGCCATAGAAGGATATGTGCGTGCGGAAGGCCGCGCTTTTGCCATTCGACACTGTACATGAAGCATAATGAAGAACCAAAAACATTCTCTTTAGTCAGCAAGTCCATCAACAATTTTAATTTCAAGTGAAAGACTCTTGCGACTACATCGTGCCGATCATAAGAGGCCTGACCTGCCAAAAGTTCTTGTTTTATTTCATCCCATTTTGGATTCGTAGTAAATGTAATGAAAAGATCCGGCCGTCCATACTTTCGTACATAGCAAAAAGCATCTTGCGTACGCTCGTGCATATAACGTGGCCCGCCGGTAAAGCTGGATGGAAGAATCACCAAACGACCGAGATTTTCTGAATCTGCATCTTGCTGCAAGGCATCTCGTAAATGCACATATTCTTCTGCTCGTAAGCGTCTTTGATTGGTGCGTATGTACACCAAGCGTTCTGTTTCAATTTTGGCATACATATCTACAATGAACTGATTGAATAAACCTCGAAATCTTTGCAAGTAAATAAAATTGTTGCGTCTTATTTGCAGAAGATATGCATAAAATTGTTGCGCTGATACTGTTTTATTTAAATTAGGCTGTCTTGTAATGGGGTTGATTTGATTTAAGCCAAAATGGTACCCATCTTCACCACGGCAGAATATTAATGGATATTGCAAAGTGTCGTAAGCCCGATGGGTTTCGCAGATACGTTGCAATCGGTCATCTCGAGTTCGCAAGACTATATCACGACGCTCACATTCCTGATCTAACAATACCACTGCAACTTCGTTTGCTACAGGAGCATTGTATCTGCCACGGTGTTCAGCTGCGGGTCTTTTATCTGCGTAAATGACAAATTTGTATTGAAATTTTCGATAATCAATAAATTTTTTTTGAGATTTTTTACCTATTAAAAAGCACAAATATAAAATTAATTTTGAAAATAAATTTTTTTTGAGATTTTTTACCTATTAAAAAGCACAAATATAAAATTAATTTTGAAACTATATTTCGATTGATGGATACGAATTAGAAATGATTTGTTACTTGAAATTTTCGATAATCAATAAATTTTTTTTGAGATTTTTTACCTATTAAAAAGCACAAATATAAAATTAATTTTGAAACTATATTTCGATTGATGGATACGAATTAGAAATGATAAGTGATCGTTAAAACTTTTTGCTTAAAACTTTATGTTGATGATAAAAATGCAATAAGGCCAGTTTTTGTTAGTTAGTTTGTTTGTTTGTTAGTAAATTCATATGTGCATTAAGTACTTATACTTGAACTAATAATATCTATATCTATTCTATTTCTATACATATAATAAAACAGTAGGACCCGGTGTGTTTGTACATTGAAGTAATTGACAAAAATGGAGTCAGGGCGATAAAAGAAAACCAATGAAACACAAAAAAAAAATTGAATTTTTTGTCTGTCTGTCTGTCTGTTTGTTCGAGCACATCTTCGTAACTACTGAATGGATTTTTAAGTGATTTTCCAAATATTGTTACCTAGACTGACTTTTTTGTAGTTAAGTGATTTTCCAAATATTGTTACCTAGACTGACTTTTTTGTCTGTTGTCCGATTTTGATGAAACAAAGCCTATACACTGCCCGGGAGTGTGCATTCTTCATTAGTGAAAACCGCATAAAAATCCATTCAGTAGTTACGAAGATGTGCTCGAACAAACAGACAGACAGACAGACAGACAAAAAATTCAAAAAAAAATTTTTTGTGTTTCATTGGTTTTCTTTTATCGCCCTGACTCCATTTTTGTCAATTATCTTCAATGTACAGACACACCGGGTCCTACTGTTTTATTATATGTATAGATTTTTGTCAATTATCTTCAATGTACAGACACACCGGGTCCTACTGTTTTATTATATGTATAGATTTTAAGTGATTTTCCAAATATTGTTACCTAGACTGACTTTTTTGTAGTTAAGTGATTTTCCAAATATTGTTACCTAGACTGACTTTTTTGTCTGTTGTCCGATTTTGATGAAACAAAGCCTATACACTGCCCGGGAGTGTGCATTCTTCATTAGTGAAAACCGCATAAAAATCCATTCAGTAGTTACGAAGATGTGCTCGAACAAACAGACAGACAGACAGACAGACAAAAAATTCAAAAAAAAATTTTTTGTGTTTCATTGGTTTTCTTTTATCGCCCTGACTCCATTTTTGTCAATTATCTTCAATGTACAGACACACCGGGTCCTACTGTTTTATTATATGTATAGATTACAGATCACTCAATAGAGTGCAGTTTATCAATTTTTCTTCCGCATGCAATAAAAATACCTTGATAAAAATTTTATATAATATCGTAAGAGGATATAATAAATTATCACAAAAATCCTAGGGATATTGCGAAAACACGGATAATCAAACAATGGCGATGACATTTCTCAATCTTACTGCTAACGATTTCTTTTGGCGCTTCGCCGGCCGCTATGGCGGCAAACTCGCGCTTCATGGCACAACACTAACCTAACCAACCATAGTGTGAACCCAAGGATATTTATAATAAGCCAACGATTCTTTTGGTAGTCTTACGGCGACCCGTGCTATCGCAAAAATCCCATATTTTTTAGTAAGATTGAGAAATGTCATCGAAATTGTCTATTTACTCGCATTTTCGCAAAATCCCTAGAATTTTTACAAAAAAAAACGATTTATCAACTCGTCCTTCGACATATGTATACATAGATTGAGTTAAAAGTTTTTACCTATTTCAGTAACGTATTAACTTACATATATTCTTGTATACAATGCAGGTGTAGCTACATAATAAAATTTATTCGATCAAATATTAAAGAGCCGTTTTCTTTTTCCTATTGACTTCCAAGTATGTAAGTTTACATATTGGGAGTTGATCGTAAATTGAATGGAGACGAATTTGACAGCTGAATACAAGCGAGTGCCAATAAAAACAAGGTCTGATGTTTACAACACATGAGTAAAGAAGGCACAGAGGCAAAGCTTCAAGGAGTGCGCATGTGTGAGTGAGCACTGGCGGCCTGTCATCACCGAAAATTTTCTCTGCGCTCGTGACGAGTTTTCTATACCAAATCGAAAGCCAGTTGATCGGTGACAAATAACCGAAAACCTGATATATCGATTTACCATTTGATCAAAATTTTAATAAATCGATTTTCAATAGATAGCAGTGAAATTAAAGCAAAATATCAATAAATCGATTGAGTTGAGGAGTCTATCGTTTGTTTTTGGTTTTCGTAGCCTGTTAAATATAACTTTAATGATACCATTCTAGATATTCCATTAAAAAAATACTGCATCAGATAATTGACACGTCGATCATCTAGTCATTCGATTATTTGCAATTTGGTCTCATAAAGGCTTTTGATCTATTTGCATAACGAGCTATTGATCTATCGATTATATTATTTCTCATTCGATATCTTGGGTTTTCGGTTAATTGTCATCGATCAACTGGCATTTGGTATGGCATAGAAAACCAGTGCTCACTCTATACGCGCACTGCATGAAGCTCTGCCTTGGTCCCTTCTTTACTTATGTGGTTTACAAGCTCGATGAGGTCGGTGGGTGTAAATTTGTGACACGGGAGATGGAATACGACAGTCGCCCACGGAACGGAACAGTTCAAGCGTGAAGAAGCGATCGAGAGTACAGATGATGGACGACTGGCTGTCTGGAAAAATACTTTAATACCTACGATAATCATTTCAAATAGTTTTTAGTTCTGAAATAATATAAACTTACAGTAAAGCTAGTTCTGTTAGAAGCTAGTTTTAAAAAACCCACCTTCTATCGCTTTATAATTATAGTGAGGGGGTTCACTTTCCAGAGTGTGTAATATAAATGTTATTTTTTATATCTGCACTAAAGCAAATTCATTAACGGAATTTAGCGTATATCGCCCTATATAATTTGAAGATTTTCTTAAGTCATGGCACTTAGAAACAACCCACTAAATCAGTAGTCTATTAAAGCAAAACATTCAGAACTAAATAGTAAGTTTATTTTTTTAAGTTTATCATACTCCTCTGCCCGCTCTTCTAATGATTAATAATATAAGTATAAATATTCTCAGTACAAGGTCTCCCACCGTAGATTTGCGAACCGATGGCGTAGCTTTTCGACATTCACAAGTGCTTGTAACAGCCTAGACGGAATAAACGATATTGAATTGAATTGTTCTTTATCTTTTAAGTTTTTATAACTTTAAAGTTTTTGAGAGTTCAATATACGTATACTGAAAAATTCATAAATAAGGATCGTAATTTCATTATTCTGACTATGAGTGCATCGTTTTCGCATTCGCCGTTGCGATGTGGCCGTACTCGTACTACTCATCAATATGTATTAGTTATAACGTCGTAATATCAATGAAAAATTGCTAGTAATTCTTGCTGTTTGATCTTATAGGGCAGTGCTAAATGTATAAGAGATTATACGAATATCAAAAATATAAATAAATATTTCCAACACTCACACCAATTAGCCTAGCCCCAAAGTAGGCACTATAAGGCTTGTGTTATGGAATACTAGGGTAACGGATAGAATACATATACTGAGCATATATAAGTATAATTTTATAGAAATACATATTAAACATCCATGACTGGAGTACAAATGCTTGTTCTCATCACACAAACAACTGCCCCCACCGGGATTTGAACCCGGGAGGGACCTCTCGAGTCGGCGACATCATGAAACCCGGCGTACAAACCACTCGGCCATGGAGGTCATCATATTGTATATGGTGAGTTAGTAATTTTGTCAATACTCTCTGCAATAGTATGTTAGATTTTCTGATGATGTTAAAGTCAGAAATAGCAGCTAACTTGAGTTTAGTTGAGAACACCTTAATGTTTAAAATTTAGTACGCCTGTCAATTAAATAAACAACATATATGATATTGAAATAATATGATTCAAGTGAAACAGATAATGTTATTACTAATCGAAAAATAATTTGAAGAAATTTTATTCAAGCTAAATCATAAAAGGATTAATTATTTTCATAAATCGTTCGCAGAAGCAGACAATTAATTATAAAGAACGCTTTTTCGCAAAAACAAGTTCGACAGTAAGATTTAAAAGGACAATGAACGTAATTGGGTAAACCCACGCACCCAAATCCGGATAAATTTATTCGTTCTTACTGTCACGACTCGATTCACGAAAAGATAATGATACTAAAAACATATCAAATGTCAGACTTAAAACACTAAGAAATAACTTTCTTCAACATACAAAAAGTATGAAAAAAATATTATTAATAATGGAACGAAGAATAGAAGACATAGGATTTTGCTAATGGGTCGCCTAATGGCCGGAATTCGATGGTTTAACTCTTTTAAATTTATTTTAATAGTATCTGGGTGCACGGTGGCCAAGACGACAACACGTGCCAAGCGAAGCGCAAGAACACTAACTTCCATTACTTTAAGCGCTTCGTCGTTTTTTGGACCCTTATAACTTGCGTTGGGATTATACCAGATAAACAAAATTCTCGGGATATGTTGTTAATAGCGGATTTATTAAAAATATAATGTTTTACATAGTTCTTTTCTTACACTTCAGATTTAATTAATATCTAAAAACCCTGATTCCATCACTGACTCACTGATGATCATCAAAATTTCTACTAGGCTTAACTTCACAAACGCTACACCTTAGCCAAAATATGTGGCTTGGCTATTTCGTTAGAATTATTGCATGGCAGAAAAGTAATGAACAGTGGATAAATGTTTCACCTACGCCCAGAGTCACCCATGTGAATGTAGCGGAATGACAGTATTAGCTTGACTCTACATGAGATCTGATAACTTTCTGATAGTGCGAGTCATATGGTCTCGTCTTGGCAACATTTTACATGAAAATGTTTTCGGTGTTAAAATATAAAATCTCAGACACTTCCATGAGTAAAATGTGTTCAAAAGGTGTTTTGAACACACTTTACTCATTTTTAGGGTTCCGTACCTCAAAAGGAAAAACGGAACCCTTATAGGATCACTTTGTTGTCCGTCTGTCCGTCCGTCCGTCTGTCAAGACCCTTTTTCTCAGGAACGCGTGGAGGTATGAAGCTGAAATTTATATCAATTACTCAGGTCTATTGTCCCTTGAAGCTGTGAAAAAATCAAACTTCTAAGCCAACGCAATCAAAAGATACAGCCGTTTATGCCGCAAATTTTCGACACTTGCAAGGGAATCAAAACCTACAGGGTGCTTCCCGTGAACTCAGAATCTTGAAATTTGGTACCAAGCAACGTCTTATAGCATAGATAAAGGAAAAATTACGAAAACCATAAATTTTTAGTTACATCACATAATATATATTTTTTTAATAATTTTAACCTTACTACCCATTTCCTCATAAACGCGTAGAAGTATTAAATTGAAATTCATACCAAATACTCAGGTCTATAATACCTTTAAGCTGTAACAAAATCAAACTTCTATGTCAACGCAATCAAAAGAAACAGCAATTTAAGCTGCATATTTTGAAACTCGCGAGTACTCGCAAGGGAATCAAAACCTAAAGGGTACTTCCAGTCGACCTAGAATCTTGAAATTTGGCATGAAGCAACGTTTTATAGCACACATAAAGGAAAAATTCCGAAAACCTTAAATTTTTAGTTACATTACAAAATATATATTTTTTAATAAATATAAACTTATTACTTTTTTCCTCATGAACGCGTAGAGCTATCAAGTTGAAATTCATATCAAATACTTAGATCTAATTGCCTTTAACCCGTGAAAAAAAAAATCTAAGTCAACGCAAAAACGCAAAACGCAAAAGTACAACCATTGATACCGCATATTTTGAAACTCGCAACTACACGCAAGGGAATTAAAACCTAAAGACCACTTCCCGTTGACATAGAATCTCGAAATATTGATAACGTTTTTTCGAACTTCAATGTTCAATGTGGTACTATTCATAACTTTTTCAGTCACCATTTACAGGTCTGGTTCAAATTTAATACTTAATTAATATTTTTGAACCAGATTTCTAAATAGTGACTAAAAAACTTAGTAAATAAATAACTTTAATAAAAGAACTTTCGCAAGTCTGCTGCAAGGCTAGTATAAGTGTTTCAGTTATATTATAGATAAATGATATGTGTTAATATAAAATAAAGGATTACTTAAACGATAAAGAGATCTTTGTCTTAAATTTATGCTCCTCCATCTTTCCCCATTGTAATGTTATGAATTTCATTTTGCAATAAAAATACCATAGTTATGACTCGATTGTCGTAATGAACGAACTTTGTAAACCTTGCAGGTTTGTACGGAACCCTCGGTGCGCGAGTCCGACTCGCACTTGGCCGGTTTTTTTTATAAAGGAAACTTTACCCTTCACGTGTTTACATAATACAATCTTTGTTCTTTTTTTAGCTTTCAAATAGAATTTTATTAAACTAACCAATGCGCATTATATTCTGCCTTCAAAAAAAATCTCTCCGAAGTGCGTTTATGTGTATTTTATCATCAGCCTTAAAAATTACAGGCGTGTCATTTGGTTGTATACTAAAAAGAAGCCAATGCACGATCGAACCAACTGATTCCTAATCCACTTGCTCGATAATTCGCTTAAAAATATCAAAACAGACAAGTTTTCCTTTGTAGATAATGTGTAATTGCACTTATAATAGGACCTTCAAATAACAAGGTACTATATTAACACAGTTTGTGTTAATATGAATACAAAATATTTGAAATTCAACGTTTATTTTCAATGCAATATCTCATGTTATAGATAAAATTGGAATAGAAGTTTGAATTTCGAAGTCACTTTTAAAATCGTAAATGTAAACAGAAATTCTTTCGATTTATTGAAATTATAAAAAACCTTGGTAAAATAATAGGAAAACCCTTGGTCTTCATAGATTTGCCCATGCAAAATTTTTAATAATTTAATGTCAAAATTATGTCACACAAAATATATCTTGTCAAACATTATTGTATCGAAAATAATAAGTTTGTTACCAGAGATACGTACAATTAAGCAAAAATCTACCTTAAGCGGGCCGCACACCAGACATACAATAGGGTATTTGACAGTATTAAAAATAAAGTGCCAATTATTACCATCTGTGTTTAGAATGAATATTGGCAGGGTTTTTTACTATTTAGCTCGACAAATTAAATAAAAGTTTTATTCTGACGACGAAGCCTGTAAAGGCCACGAAACGTCAATAAATAAATAAAGTTTCGCGCATTAACCCGTAAAAACTAGTTTTATTTAATGAGTGATGTGCGTGAAAACCTAAGAAACAAATATAAAAAAAATATTCATAATTTTACTTAATACCAACGAAAACGATAATAGTTTTCTTGTCTATTGTCACGTGACTAAAAACGCTTGGGATTGGCGGAGCCTAAAATGACGTCACACGCAAGTAAACTTCCGTTTAAAGTGACATTACATTGTGTTTGACGTTACGTGAAGAAAAGCGTTTTCGCAGCTATTTGAAAATGGAGTTTTTGATTTGGTTGTTTTTACTGAAGTACACAACAGAATGATGAATATCCACTTTTTACGGACTCTATAAACATTAGTCAATAACGTGAGATCGTTTTCTAAAACATGTCAAATACCCTATAGCATTGCGATAGTTGTGGCGCCACATTTGGAACGCGACACATTTAAGACCCTCATATATTTGTGTGTTAGCACGCACACCAAGGACACATTTGTAGCGGGTGCATTCAGTAGCGAGACGAAAGCAAAAATGTGGCGTGCATATTGTGGCAAGGTAAATGTTGCGTGCATGTACCCTGTGGCTCCAGTGTGCGGCCTCTCTTGTTTTGAAATGGTTGTAACAAAATAAGCTTATGGTCGGTCAGGTCATCAAATTAACTGATTGTGCGTATTGTTTCTTTTTATAATAAACCAACAGCCGAGCAAATTGAAGAAAAATATAGGTACCTACCTACCTACTCTGATTAATTCGATATCCCTAACATGCAGCTTCGTGTCTTACTATTAGACAGACGTCCCCGGTAGCTGGTACGACGATGTAATTGACTACCTTTAAGGCTTACGCTATTCACAATACGAAAGCGTAACATCGTAAGAACCTTAAGTTCCTCGCAATAAAGACTATTTTCTCTTATTTCAACTCCAAGGAATAGTTGGAAAGTAACAATCTGTTCTTGCGCTGATTAGAGAAGTTTTAATTTATAGCAGGTAAGGTTTATTTTTGTATGCATGGTAAATTTAAAGGTTTTGCAGGTTCCCAAGGCATGTAATTAGATAAATAAACAGCTTGCGGAGAGGTCGTTACGGAAATAATCCACGGCAACGGGTTGATTACATGGTCGACGGATACAAAGCACCCTGCCCCAAGGTTTGAAGGGAAATATTCTGTGCTAATATTTGTAGATTGCTTAAGACGTATTTATGGATCAGCGACAGTTAACTTTTCTCTAGAACGTAGGCGAATTAAATCCATAAAATAACTTATTCATGAATAACATTTACATAAATGTTTACAGCTGTAATCCTTATATCTCTTGAGACATTAGTAGAATATCAAAGGCAAATTTACATTATTAATAACATATAATATTTAGAAAGTATAATCTAAGTGTCAACTTAGTCAGAATATTATGTTGACGTAACGTCGCATAGACTAAAACACTATTTTTCAAATTAAATTTTACGGACTCTATAAACATTAGTCAATAACGTGAGATTGTTTTCTAAAACTTGTCAAATACCCTATTCGAGCGGAAAATCCGATACACCCTACCACTCTCATTACCACGAAATTAATAAAAACATATTACATTTTCTCTATGTCTAGTATGTTTGTTACAACTTAAAAAGCACAGATGAAGCTACATCATTAGTTTTGAACCAAACTTAACTTCGCTAATCAATTCCAGGCCCATGTCAGAAGATGAATAGTCTACCGGCTTCGTCAATGGATACGACGAAAGGGACTCAACCTATACGAATCTTTTGACCTGATTCTGTACTATTTCACCTAACCATTCACCAGTACTTTTCAATTCTTCTATTCAAAACATCATCATACAAAATATAATAGGTATTCAGTGAATGTATGTTTTTCTTAGATTAAATTCATTTGAAATCTGCTTTTGTAATGGAGATGCAAGTAGTAACCTAATAAGTATGGGAATTAAATACAAAAATTAATCTTGAAGAAGACTTCTTGAATTCGTGCATTAAGTTAAGGATACAGTAGCATTCAGCCAGGAATTTTCTATATATCAATGCCAGATTAAGTAACCCTTTTTAAGTGTAACGGTAGACGTTCCAGCATTAGTGGGTGTAACGACACCCACAGGAGTAAACAGCTCTTCGAATCGACATCACGTAACGTTTTAATGTTTATCTGCGGGAATTAGCAGTGGAGTAGCGCAATGAGATTAGCTGGTGCTGCATTCAAACCCTGTGAATCACTTGAACAAACAAAGCGAGTTAAAAAAATGGTTACAACGATGAAAAACAAATCTTGACAAATTAAATTATGAAACAGAATTTGTAATATAATGACGTTTTGTTTTAATTTGATTAAAAATTAGCCGACGACCGCGAGTTCACTGTATTAGTTTCCATGGTCTAAAACATATTAAAAACGCTATCAAACACTATCAACCCCACAAAGTTGTAGCATGTTATGATTTTCTTTTGATCTAAGTCCTATATTTGAGATATTTTAAAGTGAAGTGAAGTCATATTCATATTAAATATTAATTAAATAATATTTAAAACTTATGAAACTAAATATTAATTAGTTTTATCCTAAGATTCACAATTTAACCAAAATATTAAGTTGAAAAAATTTATTACTTTTATCTGTATAGTAAAATATAATATATTTTGTGCAACATATTATGTGACATACGGAGCCGAGACGTGGACACTGACGGTACGGCTGGTCCACAGGTTCAAAGTTTCTCTGAAGGATCGCATCAGAAATGAGGTAGTCCGGCAGAGAACCAGAGTTATCGACATAGCCCACCGGATTAGCAAGTTGAAGTGGCAGTGGGCTGGTCATATTTGTCGATGAACCGATAACCGTTGGGGTAGACGAGTTCTGGAGTGGAGACCGCGTCTAGGCAAACGTAGTGTAGGACGTCTTCGGGCGCGATGGAGTGACGATTTGTGCAAGGTGGCTGGCAGGAGCTGGATGCGAGTAGCCGAAGATCGATCTGAGTGGCGTGCATTTGGAGAGGCCTATGTCCAGCAGTGATGATAGGCTGTTGATGAACATATTATGTTGATTTTTAATTTCAGGCAAGTCGCATTGAACACAGCACGGACGCTCGACGCGGCTCAACGTCGTGCTCCGGCTCATGAGTGATGAATAATCTACGGGATCGAAACGTTGATCTGTTTGCTCTTTCACAGTGAACGACCAATAAAATATACCTCTACCTTGTTACCTCTAACATTCGACCGGAAGTATATCAACCATTTCTCTTACAATGATGCTATTTACAATACTTTTTATCATAATTTATAAATGAATAACGTTACTTAATATAATACATAATTTTAATAAAATAATAGATTTCGGTACCGAAAAAAATAAGATCATTATCTATTATTAGTGGTATGGAACTATTTAGATTCTTAAATAATGCTTTAAATTCATAATAATTTATTGCACTCATTCATTGTGATTTATATCGTCTTCAATCATAAATTATCTCTAGTATTAAAAGAAATGATGGTTTTAAATTAGAAGTACCATGTAGCTTCAATCCAAATGGAAAGTTGTTGTATTCGAATTTAAATCCGCTATCCATCGCATAACCACAAATACGTCCTGCACATGAACTCTTTTAATACTAAAAGAAATGATGATTTTAAATTAGAAGTACCACGTAGTTTCAATCCAAATGGAAATTTGTTGTGTTCGAATTTAAATCCGCTATCCATCGTATAACCTCAAATACGTCCTGCCTCGTATCACATGACATGAGTAAAGCAAGTACAGAGACAAAGCTTAGTTTAGTACAATTGCGCGTGAGTAAGTGAGCACTGTCATCTGCCGCGTCCTGTACCCTTAGAAATATAAAAAAAAATATTCCAACACTGACACCAATTAGCCTAGCCCCAAAAGAAGCACTGTAAGCATATCCGTTAGGATAGAATACATATACAGTACATATACAATTATATTTTTATAGAAATACATATTAAACATCCATGACTGGAGTACAAATGCTCGTATTCTTCACACAAACATCTGCCCCCACCGGGATTCGAACCTGGGACCTTTCGAGTCGGCGACACCATGAAACACGGCGTACAAACCACTCGGCCACGGAGCCGGAGCCAGGAAAGAACCAATACAAATTCGAATAGTTTATGAATGCGAAATGTCATTGTCAAATGTGTATTGATTTTTAGTTCTCGTTACGTTCGTTATGGCGCTGCTGTCCTAGTTTCCACCTAAAATTTGACAACGATATTTCACACTAGCAAATAATTCGAATTCGATATAAGTTCTTGCTAAGGGTTGTCTGTGGTCGCGTACGCAGAGAAACTGGGGCCACACTATCGGGAAATGCGATTAATTATCGCGATGATGCATGTTTAAGGTACAGTACGCCCGCAATCTAAGTGCAGTACCCTTAGCACGAACCATTATCGAATTCGAATAGTTTAATTCGTTTTAGATATACGTCAAATTAGTACTGATTTTTAATTCTCGTTACGTCCGTTGTGGCGCTGCTGTTCAAGATTCCATACAAAATTTGACAACGATATTTCGTACTCGTAAACGTTACGAATTGGATATGCGTTCGTGCTAAGGGTACAGCTCTAGGAAATGCGCTAGTACTAGAAAACAACGCTAGTCATTAAACTGCAGGCGTGGGAGTCGCTGGAGTGTGAATCCACTTTGACGCGCGTACTGTACGTTAAAAGATTCCCCCGCCTTTGGTTCCAGTGGTCTAGAGACTCCAGACGGACAGAGTGGGGAGATGCGCTCCGCCTGGAATACTTCTTGAGGCACTCGCCAATTCTCGGCTTGAGGTCCCCTTAGGATCTCACCGTCTCCAAACCCGGTGACGTTGTAAAGGTCATATGCAACCAACAGCATACATACCCGAAAAAAAAAACGTTAAAAGTCCATAATCGCGATAATTAAGTCAGTGTGGCTCCAGCAAAAAAATGTTTCAATTTGAGGCGCCGGGCCACCGCTGTTAACACACACACAAGCGCGCACTGAATATATGCTTCTGATTTACTCATCTGGTCGTGTCGTCTGGTCGGCGGAACACGGATTCCAGATGATATCTCCATAATTGTCTAATTAGTGATGCGGCTCGCGTAGCTCCCATCATGCGTGAGTCACACGAGCCACTATTTACTCTGTCCCCGGGAGAAATATTAGGGATATGAGCCTGCCCCGATTAATATACGGTTGTGGCTTCACAAAGTTAAACTTTTAGGCAACTCTTGCTCTCAGAAAGTTGTAACGACTATCATACTGGTTGTTAATGGAAACGACGTCATTTAAAAAGCTTTATAGTGTTATGAAAGTTAAGGCTATTTACTAAATGTGGGACTCAATCGTTTTTCTAATTTATTATCATATGTTTGGTATGTGTGGTATATGATAACAAGCTTATGGCCTGTGCTTGATGCTATGCAGGCACAGAAATGGTACCAAATCTAATAAGAGAAGCTTACGAACCGGACGTCGCAAAATTCCCCCCTTATTTAAAACGTCGGCGACCCGCGCCAGTCCGTCCGTCCGTTAGCTAAAGAGAGGTAGGACATAGCAGATTTCCCGCTCGAAATGGAGCCCCCGTCTGAGTAAGTAACTTTCACCTTCCAGAATATCAAAACACTACATTGGTGGTGTTGTGTTTCTGTCGGTTAGTAAATTCCAGGGGGCCTATCGTCTACCAGGATTGCTATGGCAATCGCAATACCTTACGATTTCTTTCGTTATTTCATGTTCATTTTCTTTAATATTATTACACATACCAAAGCAAAAGAAAAAATGCTGGGAGCGATAGCTTTGGTATCGCATACGTCTATAGGCTATGATGGCCACTTACCATCAGCTTATAACATCCAAAAAATATAGGTGATATTTATAACATGTTTGTATATTCTCAGTTTAAAATGTGGGAAACAATAATGGAAAATGACGATTGGGCCATGATTCTATGCTCCCTATTACATCCATAGGGCAGGCCTGTGCCCAAGCAGTGGGGACAATAATAGGCTGAAGATGATGAAACAATAACGGGAATTAGTTTGCTTATGAATTATTCCCTAACTGTTAAATTATTTTTTACTTCTGGTTTTCTTATTACTAGAAATTTTGTAGTTGAAAGAGGTAAGTTTGTGAGGTTGTAAGGGGTAATCTCTGGATTTACTGATTCAGTTTTAAAAATTCTATTACCAACAGAAATTTACGTTTTTTGTGAGTGGCATATGCTATATATTAGAACAAAACTATAGTCTACCTAAACCGAAGCGAAGCGAGGGCGGGCAACTAGTTTATAAATAAACAACTAAAGTTTCAGTAAAAGTCCAACAAACGTACGCGGTGGTAACCATTGTTTCCCCAAAACAACAAAACATTGACCAAAATGCAACATGGAAAAGGTTTACGTGTGGGAGTATATTTATTTTGTACTGGGTGTAACAATAGCAATATTGTTTATTACTATATGCATACACAACACTTAAAATATAACTTTTGATAAATGGACTACTATATAAATCCATACTATATAAAGTGTCTGCGTTTGTCTGTCGGTTGTACTTGTCACGCTTAACACATTAAAGTAATTTTGATAAGTTTAAGGGACTTTCAAAGAAAGACATTAGGCTACTTTCGCAGCGAAAATTTTTTTTTGTGGCTTACAGTTGAGGAAATAAATTTTGTACCAAAAATCTTGCTTTCTTTGGGCACGGTTGTGCCCCCGCCAAGATGACAAGTTTCGTTACTACAAGAACTGCTTATTATATAAATAACAGTGGATAAATGTTTCACCTTACGTCTATGAAAATGTAGCGAAATGGCCAAGCCACATATTTTGTGATTTGTGTTGAGTTATTGATTATACGCTTTATTTATAGCAATAGCACATGAGTTAAACTTAATATTGTAACACATAGGTATGCATTGTACGTAACTTGAGTAGTTATATCATTTTAGGTCGCAACCCTCAAGCGGATAAAATTATAATAATAATATAGTTCATAGATAAATGATTGGTATCGCTTCACTCAACTAGTGCGCTGTCAAAAAACAGCAGCTCCGAAAATGCGGCAACTCATTATTGTAGTGTGTGCAAGTCAATATGCAATGATGCTATCAAATGTCATAAATCGTGTAGCCAGCTGCTCAACTGCTACCCAAGTAATAGGGAAAATATTTTTGGTTACAATTAATATGTACCAGATTGTAAATGTAGCTCATAAAATACTTAAAGAAGATGCACTTAATTAAATGCGAATATATCAATATTTTAGTGTACTGGGGTATACGGGGTTGAATTAAAATTGCGCAAATATTATTAATAAATGCGCTCACAGGTTCAATAACGGCACAGAAATATTTTTTAATAAAAATAGAACCGATTTCAAAAATACTGAAAATGTAAAATAAGATTTACCGTGAAGTCGATCGTTATTATTGTCATGATCTTCCTGCTAAACACATAGATTGGTATCGACTTCAAGTATATCAGGCGGCAAATCTATTTTTTTAGGTCGGTTTTATTTTTATTAAAAATTATTTCATTTTCCCATTTTTAGTGTTATACAGAATACGCTACTAGTTGGAAATTGTACAAGCGTAGATCCACACGGGTAAATCCGTGAGACATTGCTAGTCGATTATATACTAAAACCTTCTCAGAAAAGGCGTATTTACGCAATTATATGCGCGGAAACTCCATTCAATTCGGATCCGTAGCTTTAAGATTATCATGGTCAAACATGCATACATACAGATCAAACTGAGAATATCCTTTTTTGAAGTCTGTTTAAAGACCGGCTGTGCAGCCGGAACAGCAGCAATATAAAAAAACTATAAGTATAAATAAATGTTTCATATTACGTTAGTTAAGTCAATTTGTGTTTATAATTATAAAATGACTTGTTTATTTGTCATCTTAATCCTAAAATAATTTAAATAATATGATGAAATTAAAAAAAAAATACACAACAAGTATGATAGTTAATATGCTGAATTGTGAAACTAAAAACTGTGTAAATAATAAGAGTCAGTTTACAAGCAAATGTGTTGAAAAAAATGTTATTAAATATAATAACAGAATATCATAGGAATAAAAGGTAGATTACAAAGATAAACGTTGAATAATATAAAACTAGGTTAAGTTTATTTGCAAGAGTAAGTTTAAATAACATAGTTTCAATAATAAAATACACTAACAATAAATTCACATTATAAATAAAAATCTCAACCATAGGGACTTGATTCCTGCATACGCGGCAACACCTGAATGACGTTTAGGGTTCATGTTATTTTATGTTGAAATTTCGAAATTTTTCTATACTTATTGATATTATGTGATCCCAGCGTCCTTGTTATTTATTGTTGTATAATTTCACTACATAAACTTGGTATTTTACTGTCGACTATCACCAAATTTTAATAAAACATTCACTACGTACACCCTATACACACCTGTCAGGTTGACTGGCTCGTTGAAAGCTCGGGTGTGCCGATTTCGGCATAGTATTTGTTGCCGCATTAGACAAGTACGTCGGCGGTATCTAGTCGAGTGAAGCGAGACCAATCATTTATCTATGATATAGTTCATATTACACAATCACAAACAAATTAGGCCTTCTAGAGTTAGAGCGTGTAGAGTTAGCTTGAATCTTAATGAGGTCGGATAATTTTTTAATAGTGTGCCCTGTAATTATGATCCCGTCTTGGCAACAGTTTACATTTTTTTCTGGTATGGTCGATTATTCTACCTAAACAGAGAAATTTGCAGGCACCACTAGCATGCAAATAAATTACGGTAAAACTCATCATGGGGCATCAGCCCGCCATTGTGTGGCTCTAAGCAACGCATAATACTAGGAAGGCATTTTCCACGACTCGCTTTACGGCCCAGAAAGGTAAAGTTTCTCCTACTTTGGAGTCACTGACTGTTAGTAACAGTTCAGCTTTGTTTTGTAATTTATGTTATTTAAGGGATTGCTACCGTGCACCTTGTTCTTACTACGTACTTACCATGGCGGCTTGCAACGGTGCCGAAATATCGGAGACTCGCTAAAAATAGTTATGCCCGTTTCGTAAATAACATAAATTACTACAATGTTAGTGACCATGAAAGTTTAAAACAGCTATTTGTAAACAATTGAAACCTCATACCCCCGCAAAGTTGAATCCCGGTGGGGGCAGATGTTTGTGTGATGAAAACGAGCATTTGTACTCCAGTCATGGATGTTTAATATATGTATTTCTATATAAATATATATATATAATATATGTACAGTATATGTATTCTATCGGTTACCCTAGCATCCCATAACACAAGCTTTATAGTGCTTACTTTGGGGCTAAGTTAATTGGTGTGAGTGTTGGAAATATTTATTTATTTATTTATAGGAATTTGGTTTGGTATAAAAATCTAGCAGTTACCTGCTAGATGTTTAAATATAAAGAAAAGTTTAGTAGAAAAAATTCCATGCCCCGTCTGCTGCCTAGCCGTGTGGATTTTTCTCTAGTTAACTTCTTTTTATATGTATTTATATTTTGTAACTTTCTACAATGACTACAAATACTTCAAAACATTGGGATGAACTTCCAGTGTCATCAATAGACTTCTATAAACATCATGAAATGTATTCATTTACGTATTTTTCTAATAGGAGCTTATTAGATGTTATTATGTCTGCTAAAGAGAAGACAGAGACGGACTTGTAACTAAACCTTCCGTTTACAACTTAAGATAAACTTAAGAATACTTGAAATAATGACACGAAAATTATTGAAAGATAATATTCAAGTTAAAGTCTTTTTGCTACATGCATTAATCGATACGGAACGAGCTTGGCATCCCATATTATGTTACAGAACATCTTCTGAGAATACGGAACGTGACGCCTCGTGGACCGCACTCGCTCGAGCGACGAGAAAACGTGACAAACAAATTAACGCTACTTTATTATTTTAACCAACAGATCTATATCTATACCTACCTATGCTGGAAACAAGAAGACATAATGTTTAAAAAAAACTTTGTTTTTTTTAATCGTACTTGGCTTTATATCCTACTTCCTAATAATAATATTTATTAAATATTAAAAAAAAGTTTGTGAGTTTTTTTAATTATATAATAAATGTGAAACTTTGTGTGTTTGTGTTTGTTACTCAATCACGCAAGAACTACTTAACAGATTTGGATGAAATTTGGTACGCATATAGTTACCTGAATAAGGATATTATGATACTTTTTATCCCAAAAAATGTTTGGTTCCTGTGGCATTCGTATAAAAACAAAGTAAACGGGGATGGATTCGCAGGCTGCCGCTAGTAATTAAATAAGTAAAACAATTGGTTTCTGTTTTTGTATAAGGAGGTAATGAATCAACCTTTAGAAAGATTTCAGCCAAATAACAGAATTTTTGACGACCTTAATTATTGTTAAAGCTATGAAGTTCAATTTTCTCGCTGATCTGTTCGAAAACAAGAACAGTGATAAAATTTATGAAGTACTTATATGTTCTGTTTTTCTTTAACAAAAGATAAATAGGTAGTAAGGACTCGAATAAGTTTGTTAATACTAAATGAAACCTACAACCGTTTTCAAAGAAATAAAAACTTACCCAAAAACTAATCATCAAAAGTTAGCTTCATTTAAACAGTCTCAAACTGTACAAATTGAACAATAAAATAACATTCTCAATGAAAAATATGAAACAAAATAAAATGAAATGAATTTGTTTGTAATAAAAATACCGCAGTGACTCCTACATCCCTTAACCGCAGTGTTTGAACTCCCCACAAGGCTATAATTAGCCGGGGGTTAAAAACTCATGAGCACGTGTTTAACAGGAAACGGGAGATAGTCGGTCCACCCGTCTATTACATTGATAAACAAACACTTTTTCTGTTACATTCCAAAATATGTAGTTTACAAAGGAACACCCAACTGTTACAAGTGTTTATGAAGTCCAAATGCACTTGCGCATGGTCACTAACATTATAGTAATTTAGGTTATTTTCGGGATTGTTACCATGTATGTACATTGTTCTTAGCGAGTTTCCGATCTGTAGACACTTATCGATAATTCGGCACTGTTGCAAGCACCATGATCACGGCGCAACACAGTTAGTCCGTGATCATGGCGATTCATGAGCATCGACCGTACCTACTTTTGCATACAAAAACGTCAACTGCGCAAGTTTCATTATCTGTGGTATGCTCAAAAAGTTTACCGCGATCTATACAAAGATTTCGGTTTCATTGCGCGGCATAAACGGAGCAAAGAAAAAGTTTTTAACTATTGATTAGTGCTGATTAAATGATACTATTAGTCATGTCACGTCAAATAAGTTTATACAGTAAAATGTGTCCAATTTCGACACACAGTCACTTTTTCTAAGGTATTTTAACACACGTTTAACATATCAAACAACGAGGTCTTAGTAATTTGTTTTTTCTACTGCTCGGCTCTAAGGGATCCCAATATTTTACATCGCAGTTCGCCGTGTTTCTGAGAAAGTTGTCCTTGGTAGACGTGCAGTCTACGGAACTAGACGGACAACTAAGTAATGCTAAGAGTACTGATTTTTTTTTCATTTGAGATATTAAACCACAAAAAAAAGAGACGAAAAGTTTCATATATTGATCATAACATATTGACACTACAAAATGACTGGTTTCATTGGTAGTAAAAATTGACTTTAATTCATACATTCATTGTGACAAAAATGGCTATTTTTTTAGAGGATTTAAGTATAGTCCAACTTAACTATAGATGAAACAACGCGGCCTTAGTCGGTATAAGTTCGGCTTCTGAACAATGCCTAGAGGTCGGAGTTATCTTAGCACCGCAGCTTGCAACTCGAAGCATCAGCAATATACTCACTAATATGTACACGAACCTAACACAATGCTCTTACGAAATATATTATTGTACTTTCCTATCTGATGTGTGACCTCCAAAATGAAATCTTTAAAGGTTAAATAAATGCAGTACCATTTTGACAGTGACAACCGTTTAAAATTATCTGTAGTGTGGAGATACTTGAAATGATATATAGATATTCCGTCATCCCTTAACGGCTAATGCCTTAATACGTGACTCTTTGAAACCATGCTTCTCAAACTTCAAACCGCATTAAGAACCAACTGTTTTATCAAAAACGTTTTAGTGGCATTTCCGCTACAGATAAAAACATCATAAAGTTCACTTAGAGCAAATTTGTCAAATCTCGATTCAACTAAAACTAACTTTAACCCATAGAAAAATGTCATGACGTTAATGTCCATTTGACATTACTGTATGGCCTAAATCTAGTTCTTGTTAAATTGACATTTAGCAAATTTGCTGCTAATGGACCTATTACCTGTTTAAAACATGTTTAAAACTTATTCCAAAATCAAAATTTTGTAGTCATTAATTGAAATATAAGTGTGCAGTTATTCTTAATTTCCTGATATGCATAAGAAAGAAAAGAAAGAAAGAAAGAAAAACATTTTATTAGCCTTCACAGCATTAATTTAGAAATACAAATGGTTATTTTATAGTGAAACATAGATTTAAGGATAAAAGAATAAGCGTTTTGTAAGATGAAATCTCACTTACGATCTCATTTATTTGGATTTCTGACAAAATATGTCCAATATCTTATATTGGCTACATCTACAGTCATAGGTACATTTTGCCGTGTAATGGCGTAATGCATATCAAACTAATGTCTAAAATGGCAGCTACCGAAACCGGAAGAGTGATTTTATTTTACAGAATCGCCCTACATATTAATTAAGGATGATACAAAAACAACAGAAGATGATAATATTATGGAAGCATGTAAAATAAAATGTTCACCATTGAGTCGGACATCAAAGAACCACGAAACACTTTCAAATATGGAGCATAAATATAAATCTCCGTGCAAATACGCAATAGAGACGCGTGCTACACCCAAAGCTTAATATTAAGGAAGGAAGGTATCAATAAAATGGCCGAGCGAAGATCAAACGGATGTAAAAATAAAGTTTATCGCCTGTAGATATCCGTTTAGCCGAATATAAACACGCTGGATATCTTCCAGATGGGATTGGAAAAAAATTTCTTTATATATCGTTGTCATACAGCGAAGTCACCACAAAAGTCAAAAAGTGTTTTGAGTAATGGAGGTTCAAAGTTAAAAAAAAATACAAATATCATAACACATTTTTGGTACCTATGAGATTAATCTAATTATATGGTTAACTTAAGTTAATGTATGTAAATAAATAATTTAATTAAAGGTGAAATAGCGAAATAACAATATTTTTTCTCACCTTCAAATCCAATACCAACTTTTATTAGTTATCGAGGTGTAGGTAAATAGAATTAGTGACTTTTTATCTGAGTATGGGTCATTTTTAAAAAGTATTTAACCAATTGTCTATCTAAAACTAGTCAAGTCATTTTATTATAGTTGATTTTGGCATGGATTAAGTATTTATAGATGGGAAACCAAAAATATTCTATCTCGAGTTCCTCCGTGCTTCGAAAGGCACGTTAAGCCGTTGGTCCCGGCTGCATCTGCAGTCGTTAGCACCCACCAATTAGCGTCGTTAGCGCCCAGTGCGGGCGCGCGTGGTGGGTCATGGCCCAGTCTCCCTATTCCATCCATATGCCCCAGCAGTGGGGACATTAATAGGCTACTGATGATGATGATGAAGTACTTATGTTCCACTTATGAATTATTTTGTAAAGGCGAAACTAACCTAACTTAGATAATATTGTACTGATAGTCCAAAGGTAGAGAAATTGCTTTTGCACTATATAAAATTAAAAAAAGAATACTAGTCGTATAGACATGACTGTAAGGTTGAAATATAGGCATTTGTCTCTACATACACATGGGCGTATGGTGAACAATTTAAACACAATATCACTACTTTTCAGTTATACAATAGCTGTTGTATAACGAAACGGCCAATCCACATATTTCAAGCACGGTGTAGAGTTTGCGAAGTTAGGCATTGTAAATTTAGGGCGTGTAGAGTAAGAAGCTTGGCTCTACATTAGATTTGATAACTTTTTGACAGTGCGAGACATATGGTCTTTTTGGCAACATTTTACATGAAAATGTTTTTGGTGGGCTTTCTGGGCTTTTTCAATAACAAGGAATTCAAAATTGCGGTATCGGTACAGTATCTTACAAATTTCCATTCCCTCGTTCAAGGGGTTGGAGGATAAAAGTTACAAGTATTATAGTTTTTTCATTTGTTTCTGTACTAATACTTACTTACATATCAAATTTTAGCTTTCTAGGACATCAGGAAATACCCTAAGTATTTTGATGATAATCAGTGAGTCAAGATTGAATCAATGACAAAATAGGGTTTTTAGAAATCTGTAAAATCTAAAGTATTAGAGCTACGCAATAAAACTTACGATTAATTAGTCCGCTTTTGACAAAACCTCCGGAGAATTTTGTTTAGCTGGTACAATAAAAACCCAAGTCATAAGGGTTAAAAAACGAAGCGCTTCAAGAAAAGGCAGGTAGTGCACTTGCGCTTCGCATGGCTCATCTTGTCGTCTTAGCAAGTCATTAAGCTTCTATAACAAATGATATACCAACATAATTTAAAACTAAGTTCTATCCATATAATAAAAGGAAATAACTTAACAGTAACTGTATACTATTCAACCTTCATGGTTACTAATGATAACCTTAAGTGTCTCAAAAGAATTCCTCAAGTAATAACCATTCTAATTTAAGCCTTATTATCAGTCATACTCTCCGTCGTCCTACCGACCCACCGATGTTCAATTATTGACAGAAGCACTTGTTTTAAGTGTCCCTAAATTGGAATTTCTCTGCTGGTACTTAAAGCGGATGCAATGACGTCATTCAATTCGAAACATGGTACCCTCAAGTATGAATAAGTACTTATACAATTTAGAAAGGGAAATAATAAAAATGCCTAGGGGTTCTATCACGTTATTAAATTGCACTGCGGATGGGCTTAATGTAAACTTTTATTATTTCAAACTTATTGTTATTAATTAAAATGTCGATAAAAAATTAATGATCAAACGAACTTACCTAAGTGAAGTTCGATCTGAATTATCCTGCTATCGCCGAAGAGATTTATTTTTCTTTACTATGTAGTACCATCAGTACGACTTGCCAGTCCGCACAGTTTAAAGCGTAGTAAAAAAAAAGCCGCCGCTGCTCATTGGTTCGATGCTCATTTATTTTAGAGAATCAGAGACAACATTGATGATGTTACCCTAGATAACTAGGGGGTACAAAATATTAAGGTGGGCGGGATCCCAAATCTCTTAGGTGATTACGCGATAATTCAAATCGAACTTCACTTAGATAAGTTCGTTTGATAATTCAATTATCCTGTTATCGCCTCCAAAACTTATTTTTCTTTACTATGTAGATGTTCAGAAAGTAAAAGTCAATGTTGTTAGGAAATTAATAGGATATTATCCGAAATAAAATACAATATAACATGTTCATGATTGCTTTTAGATACTTAGTACGAACATGCGTTTAGATTTGCTAATTAATTATTATCAACAAGGTTGCTACAAGGTTGCTACTACAACAGGATAGATTTGAACTTTTATTAACACTACTCTTCTGCAAAGTCTGCTTTATCAGTCTATCAAAGGTGTTCGATGAAGCAGCTTTTTGAGTTTTTTTTTATATGTTAGTAGTTTTATATGTTATGTAACACCCAGAGTAACAGAAGAAAAAATCTCGGATTACTAAGACGACCTCCGTGGCCGAGTAGTTTATACACCGGGTTTCATGGTGACGCCGACTCGAGAGGTCCAGGTTTGGAATCCCGGTGGGGGCAGATGTTTGTGTGATGAATACGAGCATTTTTACTCCAGTCATGGATGTTTAATATGTATTTCTATATTATTAGACTTATATATGTACAATTTATTATATGTATATATTCTATCCATTACCCTAGTATCACATAACACAAGCCTTACAGTGCTTACTTTGGGGCTAGGCTAATTGGTGTGAGTGTTGGAAATATTTTTTTTATTTATCATATAAAATCTCTAAATATCTCTTTTAGAGATAAGCCCACCTTTGCTTACTATGTATTTGACTATATGTTTTAAACTGTATGATGCAATAAAGAGTATAATAAAAGTGATCTGGTACGAAAAAAATAAAAATGTGTGCAAAATGACAAATTTATGCAAACCAATGTAGCAAAATAATATATTGGCAGGTTTTGATTATTCTCTACTACATGTAAACAAATTTGCTGATGTACTTACCGTACAAATTAATATTATTATAATAGCCTCACAATTTCTAAAATTGTTAAATAAATCAATTAAAATCTTAACCGTGAAGCTGAGAATCTAAGTCTTAGACGTCTTTACCAAAATGCACTGCATAATAATATTTGGGCATTTATAGAAACGCGAAAATACCCATAATACTACAAACACATTATAAATAAAAAACTTTATAGACATAATCCGGAATTCAAATTGATTTAGGAAATGACATGTCCAAACAACGCCGTAGAATGAAAACGTAAAGCGATGCAAGCAAATAAGAAAAATGTACAAAACAGGAAAAATAGCCTGCGATGCCGCCACCGCATCGGGGACGGGGTCCTACGTGACAAGAATTCAAACATCCAACCTATCCTGGCAAAAAACCAGGCATAGGCGACAACGACTTGAAAAGCAAGGTTCCGTATAAACTTGTGGGGCTGTATGAGAATAGAGCATCCATTTAATTTTAATAGCCTGAAAGTATAAAATGCGATAAAACTGTACGGTTTTCAGATTTATCCCTAACAATGTTTAAGTATTGTTTCTTTATAGTGATTTAAACATTGTCACTTGCCAAATTTCATGACTGGATCAACGGAAAGTAGATTCGAAATACGAAAATATGCAAATTAACGGTTGTTTCTTTCAATGGTGTTGTAAGCCTTAGAAGTCTGATTTTTAACAACTCTGTGGAATTTAGGAATGCTATTTCTATATAAATCTTAACTTGATAACTTTACGATTTCCTGACAAAAAAGTCTTGACATGGAAGCGAACGGACAACAAAATGATACAATAATAATTTCTAAAATCTATTTCGCGGTTTGGATACGGAACCCTAATAACATAAATAGTCATTATGTATACCAGCTTCACAACAAAAAAGGAAAAACACACGACTGAGGTACGACACCAGCTTTCATAATCATAATTGAATTTATAATTATTAATTTTAATCATTTAGCTACTAGTTGTTTGAATCTAAAAAAAATACTAGAATTCGGAATTCTATTTCAATTATCTGAAAATTTTAATATAAATATGATACGAGTAGTATTAGCAACAACATTATAATGGTGGTATTTTTGCATTGTATGGGTCTTGCTATACAAATTAAGTGATAGTGGCTCACGATGAGGAGTGATAATATTTTTTAATTTATTCTTATTTTTACTAGTTGTCATTTTATAAAACTTCAAATAATTTTAAAACCAAGTCTGTTCTAATAAATTTGCCGAAAAGCTAGTGAGATAATAAGCTTCGTCAAGTTTTTTATCTATATCGAATTCGTTACTGAGGAAGCACCTGCTCTAGTCATAACTATAATTATTATTGCCACTTATTTTTAAGTATTTCAGTATCTACGTAATCATCGTTGTGTTCTCTTTACACAATCAATAGCCAGAAATCGAAACATGCTACTGTACTTACACAAATAACTTACTTTCGCAATTGAAATAACGATAAAAGTTTCATAAGTCGCTTTGAAATAGAATTGTATAAATCTTAGTCTTTGTATTCCATTTATTTATATAAACTAGTAGCATCAGCCACAAGGCTGCGCTTACTAGAGAAAAAAAAGTTATGTAACTTACAAACAGGTTATCACATCCATTGGCTTGCAATGAACATTTGATTTGGAATAAAACATATTTTAATTTCGACCAAATTACATGCAATCAGTCAAATCACATCAGGATTAAAAAAATGACAATCCAGTATTCAAGACACACAGAGCAATATCTTCTCAATGCTTAACTTTAAGATTGTTTGAAATCAAAAATCGCACAAAACTAATTAAAATGTAAAGACACTGGCTTAAGGTCACGCAAACTGAACAAAAATAATTTATTTGTACAAAAAAATATTTTCTTTAACCAAGACAACGATAGCAAAGTCGGAACACATGTAAAATTCATAACAAAGTCGAGTAATAAAGAACTTTTAGAACAGAAGACACAATAGCGCAAAGGTATATTATTCTCAATACAAAGCAAAATTTTCTCACGCTCTAACAAACTAAACTATAGTCAGTAAATATCCTCATAAAAATATATTACCCTCTATATTAAATTTAACATGCCTTTAATTACCACGAGTATAACTTAAAATTCAAACAAAATCTAGTAAAATACCCAAACTAGCGCATTTCTC
Organism: Chilo suppressalis; assembly: GCA_902850365.2. Classification (NCBI taxonomy): domain Eukaryota; kingdom Metazoa; phylum Arthropoda; class Insecta; order Lepidoptera; family Crambidae; genus Chilo; species Chilo suppressalis. Next base: position 23,682,159 of record OU963901.1, on the reverse strand, counting down.
GCTTATGAAGATTCCGTTTGCTTTCAATCTTCCATTTTTCTTTTTGACAACCTCCGTGGTTTGTACGCCAGGTTTCAAGGTGTCGCCTACTCGTGAGATCCCGGGTTCGAATCCCGGTGGGGGCAGATGTTTGTGTGATGAATACGAGCAGTTGTACTCCAGTCCAGATTATTAGATTACGGTCTGGATTATATCAATAAATAATTTTCATGGTATTTAGTGTATTATTATTTATTACCATAAATTTATTTATTACTTTGCTCCTAGATGTTCTCGTGTTGGTGTTTCACAAAGCTTGAATATCTACAACGATTTTTATTTTTATCCAATTTGCATAAAGTTTATTCGGAAATTTTCTCAGTTATTATTTATTTTTGCAATACGTTTTGATTATTCAAAATAGCTAAGCGAACTTGACTGAAGAACAGCCCAAAAGTTTGAATAAATATTTGTACCAAAAACTTACAATTACCAAAATCTTCAGTAACTAACTTAAAATTAAAAATAAGATACACGTAAAGTAATTTATTCAATTCCACAGAAAAAATACTCCTTCATATCTAGTACTGTTTATGTTAAGTGGAAATCATAAAATCAAATTAATACGATCTCTGGCTAAGACGCAGTGATAGGTACGGATACGATAAAGAAAATAAGATCTTTAATTTTACGAGCCTCACTGACCTCATTAACTCTTACATTAACTTAATTACGGAAGTTGTTAAGCAATAAAAATATCGACATGATATTTTTGTAGCCCTTCATAGCCATATTGTAAACATTTATTCCAAGTCAAAGACTGAATGGAGATACTTTGGATTCGAAATACGTTGCTTAACAATGCACGCTTATAAAAATACAAAAGGGCCGAGTAATTAAAAAAATCAGGTAGACGAGGTTTTGCCGTCGGCCGACAGACCTCCCGCAAATGTATTATATTCTTTTTTTACTTTAGAACATCAACGAACACAAGAAATGATAAAATTATCTTAAAGTGAAAACTAAAGTAATGCAAAATAAAATAAAAATTGAAGGTACTAACATTACCCAGCTATAATTTAACAGGGAGTAAAACAAGAATTTCTCTCGGCATGACTCGGGTCACTCGTACGAATGCAAGTATTGCATACCAGAGGTGAAATCCGACGATTTGTAATAACTCAGAGATCCACCGGTCAATCACACGCACCGCACTACACTAACACCTCGCGCGCACAGCACAATCAGTCACTGGACGTCACTTTACGACACTCGTCAACCGAAATTTGGAACAAAAAAGCTAGCACGACGACCTTCATACCACGAAAGCTCTCAAGCAACTGAGCGTCGAGTCTCGAGGGAGCACTGAGAACTCGTCTCAGAACTAGCAAAGCCTTCACGGTGAGTGGCGCGAGCACAATGGGGAACGCGAGCGCCCGCGCAGCGCACCTGTGTCGCATAAAACTCTTATTCTTTTTAATTTTATGAGGCGACGAACTTTTCTGCGCACATCGATCGGTTGATGACCTCACGAGGACCCAATGACAAAAGTCAGCTTTACTCGAAGACATGTACTGAAACAATTAAATCGAATTCTCATTTGCGGACAATCTTTTCAATCGAGACGGACGAAGTCGTATATTAACATAATGGCCAGTAATTCATCAAGTGTCGTTTTTTTCGTACACAGGCTTTGATTCACGCGACGACATTTGAATGGGACAGAACAGAAGCTACAATTTACGATCAACAAAATGAAATAAAAGCGAATTGTGGTTAAAGTTCTGTGCGACCGTTGTGATTATCGAAGTATCGATGTTGATATTGAGAGCGTTGAGATTTTGGAATGTGCGCCTCACCGCACCCCGCGCAAGGTCGGTCGTAAAGGAATGCGCACGCGCACGAATTGAACGTGTTTGTATGTCACCCGTTAATCCTTTAACAAAACAATACTTACCTTGATCGACGATATGTCGTTCAAACAATTTATCGCTTGTCAGAATTGATGGTGTGAATTGACAGTGTGCTGAAAATAAAATTTCAATGCCGTTTATCGGATCAAAAGATCAGCCTCATTGCAGCTTTCGAAATAATCCCTCGAGACGAAAGTGTAAAAGAACACAGAATAAAACAAGAACGAAACAGGTTGCCCCGATTCAAATCTGTGGAGATACGAGATAAGTGTTCCCGATAAGTACATGGAGAATTCCTAATCTCGTCGATTATTATAATTAGTTGCTGAGACACCGTGCCTGTAGGTAATTATCTCACATCAAAATTAATAAAACATAACAGCAGCTAACGAGCCATAGCGATACATTAAATCTTCATCAAATTTTATGCAGGAATATTTATATAGAAAACTACAAATCGTTGGAAATAACAGCGTTATAGTGGTAATACCTACGAAATGAACTATAATCATAATTATTAGTTTGACTAAAGAAACAAAAGCAATAATCCACTACAAGTAAAAATAGACTCCTGATAAAAAAAGACGACGTTGTAAAAGATCTGATGACAAAAGACAACTTCGATGCAAAGCGCAGTCATACCAAAGCAATGAATGACCACCGTTATTGGTTGCGACGAATCAATCAGATACCCTCGAGATAAGCAGGAAAGTCACGATTGGGTATCGCTTTTTGTAACACGTGGTAAATTCTAGGACAACCATGAATGAAATTAGTCTACTTAGCTTAAGTACTAGTAATACTGATACGGTACGATATACAATACAAGAATGCAAACTAAACTTCAGATCTAGTGTCTTCATCTTATGAAAATTACTCACGGGTGAATAGCACGTCTAAATTAGGGCACTGCAAGAAAACTAAGATTAATATAATAACACTAATAATGTGATCGAGTATTGGTTGAAACAATGCATGCGATTCTGCTTTCTGCTTAGACACGAGTTGAAATCCTCGTATAATATTTTTGTGTCATGATGTTATTTATATAATTAACTCCAATGATTAAATCCATGTTTTTACACCCATTGTAGTCCTTATGATTGCTATTAGTATACTAGGAAAAGTATACAAAATCATTGTAGCCTTTAAGGTTATTCTACTAATAAAAACCTATCAGTTAATTTGATAAAGATATTCGATAAAGCGCTTTTCATTCATGTGGATTAATTCAGAAAACAACATTACACACTTTTACTTTTACTAGATATTATAAAAATACATTATGCAATATTTAAATGATCGTTACTTGTTATACATATGCCATTATAACACCTATTGACAATTATATTTCTGGCAATACTATTTTATGATAAGTTTTATATTAATATGATGTTTTATTTTTATTCATGAATATCATAGCATTATGCGAAATTCCCATATGAACGGGTCGTATTCATAAATATTGAGCTGGTGTTCATCCATTTGTATGGGAAAACACGGCCGCTAGTCCACGATTTGAATAGAATCATCCGACCGCAGCCGCCATCCGCACGGCTTGTGCTGAGAAGTGAGATTACTAATTTATCGCATTCTAGAGAAATAGAATGTGCAGTAAAAGGTTTCCTCTCCCATAAACTTGTCACCGAATGAAAAAGAAATGGATGCAGTTAACAGTTACGTTGACAACGTAACACTTGTAAAACTTTTTAATCGGTCTGTTATTCTTTCGAAAATAGCTTTTGCTGCGTATTTTGACATTCTTTATTAAGATTTAGTTCAGTTACTTGCACGTTGAAGCTTTTCAAGTTGTGTTTTTAGAACTCATTGAGACGGTGGTTTTTTCAAAAGCATTGAGTAAACGAAATTCTTTTATTGGGTTATTTGAAACTTTATCGCATTAAATTTCTGTCAGTCATAAATATAAAGTCTGCACGTTAATTTTGATAAATACACGAAGGAATAAGCCGCGTGTTTATTATTCGTACCTATATCTCTTTCAGAACAAAGTACTTACCTGATTCGCAATCCCGATACATCTTTCAAAGTCCCCGCTAATAGATGTTCAGAGCTATTATTTATTCTAATTGACAACTTTATCAATTGATTGAACGTTTGAATTCGAACGAAGCTGATTTTCCGGAGTCCCTATTAACTTCGTTCAAATATAATTGTATGTGTAGTTTAAATTTATACCATTCTATACTAATATTATAAAGTGGTAAAGTTTGTTCATACCTAGAAAACTAAAAAACCTCTGAACTAAATGCTTATCTTAAAAAATATTTTACTAGTAGAAAATTAGAAATTTCTGAGTGACATCGCTTTATTCACCCATGCATAACCGTGGCGGTTTGTTAATACCTATCATAATATTTTCTCTTTTTGGTTTCTTCTTTGTTTTCAACTAAGTCTGAATTTGAAATTATAAATACAAATAATACATGTTCCAAATTATCACAGTTTGTTATCATTTAAAATTATTTAACCATCGTATGATAGTCAAATGTTTGAGAATTTTAACTTTCATTATAATAAGTTGATGGTATTCAAAAGTTTAAGAAAGATAATATACGAGTAACTCTTCAGAGTGTAGGAAAAATATCCACCATGGACTACTTTACATTATACGGAGCAGCTGTAAGCTACTTTGACGGACAGAAGAGTACCCTGAGGACGCTCGCTGATGCGAGTTTCTGTTTTATTTCAGTAGGATGTTCTTTCTCAAAAGCTTATGAAGCAAAATAGATCCCTGAGCATCATTCAGGATCAAATACTTTAGAAATGGAAATCCCTCATGTAGGGATGTATCTTCCTATTCTGTAATGTTATTAGAGTAAGATCCCAAGACCGCCAGGCCTTACTTATTTTCAGATGGACAAAATATTTAGTGTGTACAATGAACATATACACATACTCGCTAACTTATGCTGTGGGCCAATTTTCAGGTATCAGGTGGCACTGGCAAGTAAAAATTTTACTTACTTAATAAGTAAAATCACACAGACTGTAAGCAGTCTGAGGACTGATTCTTGCGCATGTTGTAGAGAATATTGCAAAAAAAATTCTGCCAGACACAGTCTGTCAGCAGTATTTATTGCCAGACATTTTACATGTCGAAAGCAAAAAACAAATACTTACTTACAGTCTGAGAACTGATACCTAACAATTATAATGCAATAACCTGTTCGAGCATGTCGATTTTGAAAGCGTGGCAGTACTGTAACGCAGGCTCGCTGCGTGGCTCGCGAGCAACGAACGCAAACAGTGTTCGCGCCGACACACACATCGTGAACAAGTTACGCCAGATCGCTTCAAAAATTGGTCAGTTTTTCTATTATAAAGTAAGAAATAAGAACAATAATAATGTTTAGACTTTTTCAGGTGTGTTGGTCTCGAAAGCGCGGCAATACTGTAACTCGGGTTTGCTGCGCGGATTGTAAGTGACCCGAACGCGAACAGCGTTAGCGCCGACTCACACGTCGTGTACATTGTTCACACTTATATATCAGTAATCAGTAAGAAATAAATAAAAACAACAATAATATAATTACCTGTTCGGGCGTGTCGGTTTCGAAAGCGTGGCAGTATTGTAACGCGGGCTCGCTGCGCGGCTCGCGAGCGACGAACGCGAACAGCGCTCGCGCCGACTCACACGTCGCGTACGAGATACGCCGCAGCGCGTGAGACATACGCACGCTCTGAAACAATAAATGTCAATAAATTAATATTTACTTTTATTATAACTTAGTAGAGAAGAAAACACAGAGTGGATAAGCTACAAGATGTATAAAAATATATGAGAGTTATAAAATAAACACACAAGCCATATGACACAAGTAAGTAATAGAGAGGAGTGGTGTCAAACAGATACACAGACTAACGTATAAAAATATAAATTTAAAAACACGTCAATGAGGTGCCAGGGTGTTTATATTAAAAAGTTATAAAAAAGGTTTGGCCGAACAACTTTGTCGAGCTACCTTCGAAATAAACAGTCGTCTTTCGAAGGTAGCTCGACAAAATAAATAAAAAATCATTATTCTGACGATGCAGACCTGAAAAGGCTGCGAAACGTCAATAAATAAATAAAGTTCGTGCATTCATCGTGTTTTATTTAATAAGTGATATGAGTGAAAACCTAAGAAACAAATAATTTAAGATTTAAGAGGAGCAAGGTGGTGCAAGTGATCGTGGAATTTAACACGGAACAGGAAAAAATCTGTTCCGTGGAAGTTAACCAACCAACAGCTTAACCTGTCTTCCGAAGCACGGAGGAACTCGAGATAATAAATATTAGGTCACCCATCCAATGACCGACCATTGCAAAAGTTGCTTAACTTTCACGAGCGCAGGCCGAATGCCCTAACTACCTGCGCCATCAAACTTCTCTCAGTCACTTTTAATATAATATATTAAATTTTAAAATAGTTTGTAATAACTATAGAGTTTTCGAGGATACGAGTCCCGGGGCACCTGGAACATTTGTTATTTACAAAGTAAATGCCGTAAAACCCGTATAAGCTAACCGATTCATCTCAATTACAATGTTACGAATACGAGACGTTTTAAAACTTAGACTTAGTATAAATGTTTATTTAAATGGCTTTTTAACTTTGTTTAGGTATAGTTGTTATGTTGTTTTAGAGTATTTAGCTGTGTCCATTAAGGATTGGTATCAAATTGGGTCGTGCAATCTAATTATTTACAAATTTACAGTCTTATGTCAGATGGCTCGTAGTATACTATTCGTAAAAAAACTGGCCAAGTGCGAGTCTGGCCTGGCTCTATTAGGAAAATCTCCTATTTATAGATAAAAATAATTTTAAATGTACCAGTGTCTGTATTCTATTCATTGCCCTAGTATACCTTAACACAAGCACTTATAGTGCTCACTTTGGGGCTATTTATTTAAGTGTGAAAAATATTTATTTAGTTTAATTTATTTATATTAATATGAATATGGGTGATACAAGCTAGATGGCGCAGGTGGTTAGCGCGTTCGGCTACGATCGTTGAAGTTAGACAAATTTTGCAGTGGTCGGTCATTGGATGGGTGACCCAAAATCTTCTATCTCGAGCTCCTCCGTGCTTCGGAAGGAACGTTAAGCACTGGGTCCGCGTGGTGAGTCACGGCCCAATCTCACTATTCCATCCATAGGGAAAGCCTGTGCCCCAGCAGTGGGGACATTAATAGGCTGATGATGACGACGGGTAATATAAGATACAATAGATAACTTGATATTTACCTGGTCTTCGGGGTCGCATACCTTGACCCCCGAAAGGGCGACCACCACCAGCACCGGTACCGCACGCCCGCTCTCCTATAAAACAACAGAAAATGCATTTTATTTTATAGTTATAATTTTTCAAGAATTTAACTGCTGGATGTATAAATCTAAATAAAATTTTACTAGAAAAAATCCCACGCAGACAAAGCAAAATCCCAGCCGGTGCACGATGTATGAAGGACGCGTAAGGCGTTTCCTAGACAAAAAAAGAAGAAGGGACTCGAACCCACACAGTTGACTTTGGTTTTGAACGTATTGATTTTACCGAGCTGCTGACCCGTTATCTATAGAATTGTTGATCGCAGTTATCAACACACGTTCCCACTGCTCGGGTACAAATACTTATATTGTCACACTAAAATGTGTTCGCGGACTTCTCTTTATACAATTGATTTTCAATACAAACTTGAATTTTCCATTTCACTACTTTTGGATTTTACTTTTGCAACAACATCGAAATTTCACAAAACAAGTGCAGTGAATTATGCTTGGAAGAGTAACAGAGAGACATAAAACGCCTTATTACATAGGTGGTCTAAAGTCAGACTTGGTTTATTTTGGTTTTGAACCTGCTCTCCCTGTCTTCTAAGTCGCAAACAATGGTGACATAATTATTTTTAGGCCGAACACAACTGTAGCTAACGTTGTGCCATAAGTCGCAGTTTTAGTAAACGTTTTAATTTTAAAATAACTATTGAGAATAAAACTAGTTTAAACGGGATAATGCACGAAACTTTATTTATTTATTGACGTTTCGTAGCCTTTCCAGGCTTCGTCGTCAGAATAAAACTTTTGTTTAATTTGTCGAGCTACCTTCGAAAGACTTTTATTGAGCGTTTAGTTATTTCATCGTTCGATTTTTAAGTTTTATTGTCTATGTATGAATTTATTATTTAATTTACTTAATAAAGTATTTTATTTAAAATTCTTGTTTGTAATTTTGCGTTTATTTATTTGACCCTAACTACCGTAAACTACCACCGGTTCCAAAATTGGGAGACCTTCCTGAGAAGAACCGGCGAAACAAACTCTTATTTAATGAGTGATGTGCGTGAAAACCTAAGAAACAAAAATAACTATTGAGAATATATTTATTGAAGCTATAAAAAGAATATCAAATATTATTTTGATATTACCTACATCCTTCTACTGTACCACAGTTGCTACTACGTCCATTTCCAGAACAAAGCCGAAGACGCGTGTTCCATCTCACTAATAAAAATAATAAGATATGGCCCAGACTGTAGTTTCTTAGTTCTTGAATAAGTAAGCATTCTCATAGTTTATGAATGCCTTTCTTAACTCATATGAGTATACGTCAACAATGCGACGTTTAAAATTAAATAGAGCCTTGGATAGTGCGTTTATAATATTCTTCAATATCGCCGCGTTCGTCTTCGTAATCGTTCAACAATAATGTCTGCGTCCACCCTTAGAACAGGCGCTGGCTGTTTACATTCGGAATCATTGTGCGAGAAGATGCAAAAAAACAACGCCCGAGGCCCGAGCTTTTAATCATTTCCATTGTCGTGGCGCGGACATAGTGCAGAGGCGATAGCGAGATATTGATACTAGATTTTTATAATTCTAATAAGATAGAAGAATTTCTTATTATTTAGTAATATTATTATTTTAACATTACATTAATTATACTTAGGCATTTGAGTGGTTAGCTGAATGATTTTATTGTATAATGAAGTAAAATATAAAGTTTGTAAATCGTCAAATAAATAAAATAAGATTTATGACTGTCTTTTACGTCATAATTAAAATTATACAGTTACCTGGTTAGGTAAACCGGCAGAATTCGTAAACAGAAAGAACAGGAAATTAAACACATTTCATTGCAAATGTTCAATAAAAATTACCATCTCAGCATTCATTGATCGTTATCCAGGCGTATGCATCGACTTCTTTTTACCGAGACCCTAAAATAAGTGTATGTTGTTGTCACGAGTTAGTTCAACGTTCCAAGGTGTGTGTGAGGTAAGGTCGATGGGTTCTTTGAACTTCCCACCACGCGGATCCTGTGCGGATTGGTTGGAGCTAACGACTGCAGATGCATCCGGGACCAATGGCTTAACGTGCCATCCGAAGCACGCTCCTCCGTGCTGATAAATTTTTGTTCACCCATCCTATGACTGACCACTGCGAAAGATGCTTAACTACAATGATCACAGCCGAAAACGCTAACCACTCATCCCCTCATCCACTGAGTCATCGACCTCCTCAGAATATTATAATAGGATAATAAAAAAAATACTTCAGTATTATTTTCTTGTTAGTTTACTTTATTTTCGAAATGTTATTATTACCGCTCCGCTCAACAGCCCGTGTTCATTCTTATATAACAAAATGAAGAGTCGGGATATACCTACTGCGGAGGGGGAGAACTCATTAGCCTTTTTAATTAAGACGCGGCCTCCCGGCTGTCCGCAAGCCTCCAACGACCGCAACTAAGCGCCGTTCTAAACGTCGTTTACCCTAAGCCAAGTCGCTATGAACTACCTCTTATATGAACTATATGTGGAAGACTTTTGTTACCGTAGAACTTTGGGGTATTAGTGCCGTATATAATAAGGCCCAGATGTAAGATCAAATAACACAAAAGAAAAAACTAAATAAATTACTGAAAGCCGTGTTTTTGGTACTTACCACAAAATTATGGAAAAAAATTACAGCCCTGATATTGAAAGAATTGAATTGAAAATACCTACAAATTTCTGGGTTTTGTCATTATTTCTTCCGAAAAACCAACAAACCTTGTTCTTGTAACTATGAACACAGCTATTAAAGATCAAGCAAAATTTTCTCAAATCAAGATTTTTAACTGATGCTCTGTTGTACATTATGGCATTATAAATTAAACGCAAAAGTGATAAAAAAAAGAATCGAATGTAAATTATGAGACCTGTTAACAAAAACACAACAAAGACACTGCCAACTATTGAAACATCATATTTTTTTTTATGATTTACACAGAAATGTTATTAACCTGTGGTTATATTAATCTAACCTTCAATTTCTGTCGAAAGCATTATAACATTAAACTTCATAAAAATAGTTTAATAAACTTTTTAAGTTTACTACCAAAATCAGCCATTTTGGCAATGAAAACAATATTAAGTCCTTAAATAATGTAGGCAAAGGTTTTGTTTAATAAAGGGATGGTTAAAACACTTGATAACGCCAATCCCAGAAGTTTGGTCGTAACGCGGCGGTATATTTTTACGATGCTACTATTAATCTTTTAGGCATAAGACCGCGGTCTTGATTATAGTAGTCAGCAGATCACAGCTGAAGACGAATGAATTGTTTTTGAAGTGAAAACTTCTTTAGCGGCGTTGTACACTTTTTTTGTATGGGTAAAAAATGATAAACTCTATCATGACACACAATAAAATTAGAAAGGTTGTTGACTTTCAATATATTGGACGAATCATAGTAATATTTTATTTTACCTTTATTTAGCCTTTCACATACAAAAGCCTCCATTGCATATATGTAGATGCTTGCGGTATCATAATGTCACTCGTACATAGTCTTCTCTTATCCCATCTCATACCCCGTAAAGCTATAGAAAGCTCACCAACAGAAACGCAACACCACAAAAAGTTTGAATAAATGCGTAAATCGCATCGAGAAAACGATAGACTGAAACCGCTCTGACGCTTGAAGCCTTCGAAAAGCTAAGGAAAACAGCAGTTTGTATGCAAATACTACTTTCATGGGATCAACCTTTCTTATGCGTGACATCAACCGCGTGAACCACGTACAATATACATAAGACAACAAACTGAAATATTCAATTTCGACTTCATTGTAGACTTTAATAGTGTTTGATTTCCGGCATACTTTATATTTACTTGTTCAACAAGAAATAATAAAATCTTAAGAAATATATAATTAGAAAAAAAAAACAGAATTTAACCAATCTGTGTGTTAAATGTCTAAATTAAAAATATAATAAAATGCTAAAATCAATTAAAATGTACGTGATTAGACCCTTTACAAACATATTTTCCACAATATTTTATTTTTTACGGCAGATTTAAGAGAGGTAGGGCAAAGTCTGAGGAAGTAACCCCCGCCTTACAGAAGACCTCGGTAAAACATCACTACAATTTTGACAGTGAGTGAGATTTAAGGGCTCCACGGCGTAGGGGGTAGGGTCAGAGTAGGCAACGGTGCGAGTGATATTTTTGGTATCGCTACCGTTTATAGGCTACGGTGGTCGCTTCAAAGATTTAAATTGTTCAATCTTTGGGTCGCTTATCATCAGGCGGGCCATACGCTTGTTTTTCACCTGTCAAGTCCTTCCATAAAAATCTTGCGACACCGCACTGGTAAATTATTGACAATCGAAGATGATCCGATCAGAAAGTGGAAAGGAGCGAGTACTTTATCTTCCTCTTGTTCAGTGGAGACATCGAATTAACAACTGCCTCAGCTTCAGCTAACAAGGTAGTGAGCACCCATTCTTTAGGGGCTCTCTCTAACAACGTCCCTTTTAATGCGGTTTTAACTGAGCGTACAAGATTTTCCTATGCGCCACCTATTGAAGGCACTGATGGAGGGATGAATCGACACTCGACGTTCTGATTAGCAGCGAAATCTTGTACGTCAGGGCCGTAAAGCTCTCGCAGAAATTTAGATGTTCCGACAAATGCAGTTTCGTTGTCAGACGGACACGAAATCTGGCAAGGGCATCATCGACGTGCTATTAACCTCATATCACCGCAGCATCGGTTGACAAGTCATGGACCACTTTCAAATTAGTCGCACGCGTGGTGAGGCAGGTGCACAAGGCGACGTACCGCTTCTCATATCCCCTCCCAATAGTGACTGTAAGAGGTCCAAAATAGTCCAACCCAACGAGTGTGAAAGGACGGTGATGGTAGTCCAAACGATCTGCAGGGAGATTCCCAATCGGAGGTTCAGAAGTAGCGATTCAGACGGCATAATTGGCATTCAAGTGTCACTTTTCTTAAATGGGAAATAAGCTGATGATCTCCAAACTCCTTAACAGATCTTCATAAAGTATAGCTAAGAATCATCTTGATCATGCCAGTTTTCAAATAAAAACAACCGCATCTAAATCGGTCCATTCATTTAGGAGCTACCATGCCACAGACAAACTCTGATACACAGACACGTCAAACTTATAACACCTTTGTTTTTCCGACGGGGGATAAAATGTCCAAGCGCGAGTCTAACCTCCCTTTATTAGGGTTCCGTAAAATCATTCGTTTGTTTTCGCACAACTTACATTTTTGCGTGTTGTGACTTTCATAATGGAATGGTCTAGCAGCTCCTTTTCCCCTTGAATTTTTAGGGCTTCCCTTTCGGCCCTGGCCAGTTCCGCCTTGGCCTTTGCAAGGCCGACATACTCACCCGTAGTGGGTGGACGACCGCGACCTCTCCCCTTGCCTACGGAGGCCTTAACCTTGACTGATGTGGTGGTATCATCACTGGATGTACCATCATCATTCGTGGTTTTCTTGCGCTTTAGATCATCATTGCGCTTTTCCTTGCAACGGTCTTTCCGCCAAAACTTCAGAGTGACCGGACCGCCTCCACTACTCCTTGATCTCGACCTTCTCCTCGACCTGGTCTATTCAAAACTTCAGTCAGAAACCAACAATGAGAAGCGTTTTCAGTATTTGTGGTTTTTTTTAGTATTTAAAATTTCACATTTAGACCAGGCGCTGGATGGAGTTGAGTATGCAAAATGCGAGGACCGCATTCAGTGTATGGATTTGAACTCAGAAAAGCATGCAGATTATGATTCTAAATGTTGCCAGCAGTCATATAGGTTTATTTTTTTACATCCCACCCTCTTAGACATCTAGTAAATGGACTGAACACATGCTTTGGTATCATTATAACGATTGTTTTATGATTAAAGATACTTACAGCTGGTTAAGTGAAAAAAGAGCAAGAAAATAAAAAATAAAAACAATAATTATTAAAAACAATAGATCCCGTAACAAAAATTGTTTTAAAATAACAACGCCCCCCGAATACATGACAGAGTGACAGTAATAAGGTTCCATTTATACCCTTTGGGTGCAAATCCCTAAATATCATTATATTAAGTATGAGTCAATAAATGTCAAATAAAAGTGTTACCATTAAAATATCGCGTCAACCAGTCCAAACCTTTGTACCAACAGATATGCCAACTCGTTTCACGTTCTTGAATCATCCCATTAATCTCCAAATGAATGCTGTTAATTACATTAATATGACAGTTAAGCATCAAAGTGTGATAACATTAATCTTCCACATGTTCAAACCATTCGCTCTTATAATAGACTTGAATGGAGTGGGGGCATCGCAGTGACAGCTTAACAGCTTAATAAGTTTAAAATGACTTCGCTAGATTAAAAAAAGTTTTCTGTTTTGAAATTATAATTCCATCGATTTTTAAAAAGGAATAGTACTAACAAAATAATATGATTATGATATGGCATTGTTATTGTGTATATACCACATACTATAGTCACGCCTACACGTTGTATTATTTCACATTTTGAGAGTGGTTATCATGCATGTGGCATAATATTAATAATATAAATGTAATGTATAATGTAATAAACTTTGTATGTTTGTTACTTAAGCACAAAAAACTACTGAACGCATTTAGATGAATTTTGGTACGCATATAGTTTATGACCTGGATTGAGACATAGGGTACTTTATGTCCCGGAACAATGTTAGGTTCCTGTGAAATTCTGAAAAGACTAAAGCTAATGCGGACGAAGTTACGGGCGGCCACTACTACTAAATAATTAATTAAGTAACTTTAAGTAACTCACGACGTTATTATAGTCCCAAAATAAATTGTATAAGAGCCTGTACTACGAAAACTAAGTACCTTACGTATTAATATGACCTCCGTAGCTGAGTGGTTTATACGCCGGATTTCATGGTGTCGCCAACTCGGGAGGTTCCGGGTTCGAATCCCGGTGGTGGCAGATGTTTGTGTAATGAATACGAGCATTTTTACTCCAGTCATGGATGTTTAATATGTATTTCTATGTAAATATAATTATACCTATAATATGTATTTAACCGTTACCCTAGTATCCCATAACACAAGCCTTGCAGTGCTTACATTGGGGCTAGGCTAATTGGTGTGAGTGTAGGAAATATTTATTTATTATACTTATTTATTAAGAACGCTAAGTCTCGTTGAATATAAAGTATGTGATACTTATTTATTACGTATGTATAAATATTTGATTTTATATAAAATATTTCCGTAAAAAACTAGCTATTTCCAGGAACTTTGTTAAATTATTTTGTAAGGTGTCTTTTACTTAGATATCAGTTTACTGCAAAGATTGAGAAACATGTACTGCGAACGTAAAAACAACTTAACTAAATTTATTTATTTATAATGGCACAATAACAGGCATTAGACACAAAATACAATAGAAGTACAAAAAGATTTGAAAAACTATGGGCATGCCTGTGCCCAATTACAATTGTGCACAACATTTACATACATAAATAGACATCGAACAAAAAAATTCAAATATCTTAATATATATATACATATACAAATAAGATCTTAATACAAATATATAAACTATCCATAAAAATCCCTTCGCTTGCTTTACTATAATTTCTCTTTCTTCTTTCAAATGTTTAATACTTGTAAAGGAATCCTCTGGGGCTCCAACAAGCGGCATCATTAGGCTGCGATAATAGGAATCCAAAGAACAAAAAAAATTACGGTGTATTTTCAATACACATTTGTACGAAGGGACGGCAATCGGCCCGCTCGCTTAAGAGCGCACCCGTCGCCCCACGGGAAATTTAGCTGTCTAGAAAACAGGCCGGTTTCTGATACACTAGCAAAACCTCTCAGTTTAATTATACCAGAGACGTACGTGATTGCGAATGAGAATTTTTGACTGTTCTAGATAAAGCAGGGAGTAGTGAAGATACTTATTTTCTAAATGGCATTGATGTATCTTAATATTTTTGAAGTGAAACTTCTGTACGCACGCTTGACTTACGCGTTACGATAAGTGTGTTCGGGCGAGGCGAACTGGAGTTGAGTGGGAGATACGAGTATAAGCAAGAGAAAGCAGTACGCGCGCACATTTTCTTTCTCTCTTTTTCTTATAGCTAGTAAATGAAATATGTATATGTACTTACATGTATATAATGTACATACATGTATATATTGTACATATATATATATATACATACATACAGATGAAGCTAAAGAAGTTTCACTTCAGTAATGTGGTCATAAGCACACTCGTTTTGATTTCATCTGGGGCTCAGGTCTTCTCTATAGATAGAATAGTAAAAAAATATAAGCATTAAGACCACAAAGTCTGGAGAATGCGTTGACTGCAATGTTACCGGAACCAATTTATCAACAAATTCCAATGTTGAAATCTAAGTTGTAATCTAAGTTGAAACGCACAAATCATTGCATCATCAGCTCATCCATTATTTTCATTTTTCATAATCAAAATGTCATATACATTTTAAAAACGAACAAACCCCTTACTAAAATCTCTATTGGAATCTTACAGGTTTTGATGTTTCACTCAAAAGGTGACAGCAGGAGAAGCAAAAATAAAAACTTTTCACCGTTGAAAATATTTATGAATTCAGAGTTATGAGGAAGGCAACACTTAGTGGAAGTAGCGAACAAGTGTCACTACGCAACTGGGACTCAGACTTTTCTCTGAGACTGTCCTTTCCAAGAAGCGTGCTTAGCATGCCGGGCGTAAGTCAAAAGCTTTCTCATTTGAGGTGCTCAAAAATTTTACAACTTTCTTCGAGATAAATCGAAATTGCGATACTGGCCACACGTGAGTAGCGGCCGGCCAAAGTTGTATAAAAATTAATATCTGTCGTGGTTTAGCGGTCAAATAAATTACATAGTAAACTCTTTTTTTGTGTAATTTAAAAATGGAGCGATAATTTACTTCTCACATCAACCAGGGAGGTAATTTATCAAAAGTTTTATGTAAATTTGGAACTGGGTTCTAATAGAATGCTGTTTGGTTAAAAAAAACAAAAACACTTTAACGCGAGATAAATTATCATTGTTCGTTATTCAATTTCCAAAATTAATTATTAAGTTTTAGTTTAAGCGCATTATTTGGGAAAGTAGTCTACAAGCTTTGATCACAAGGCATTGATGTACTTACGTATTTGTGCCTCGAATTCGGCTCATTCCACATCAATATCTATTATCTACCTCTTTTGCTGACCGCCGCAGTAATGTACAATTTTCTTAACATATTTTTTTATTTGGCCATTTCGCCTATTACTTGCACCGAGGCGTATGAGTCCATTAGGAGGCCTGTGTAACCAGGCTGTTAAGTGCAGCTGGAGGGTGCCGCAGCGCTGATGACTTCGAAGCGAATGGGCTACTTTCAGAGATTCTCTTTGTACAAAATAACTAGTACAGACATTTGAATGCAGATCACACATCATACTTATACATACAAATTGTTTAAAGAGGTCCTGGACAGCGAATTTATTGCTAGAATTGCAGCGCTCGTCTGTAGAGGTAATTTCTACCTTTCTGTAAGGTACCACAGGAAATGTCGATAAGGTTCAATGATTGCTCGAAGGAGGTTTGGGTTCAACAGTGCTATTCTGTAAAAAAAAATCACGCGTGGATCCGATATGGAACCGCGCGGTTCTGATGTGGCTTCGCGCGTAAAAAATTCACAGAATTTTCGAGATCGGGAGAGTGTATTTCATACTTCACGATACAGTTGTTTACACAAATTTCAGAAAATTGCTCTACATCTTGAAGTGCAGATTTGTGAGATAACGTGTAATGCGCTAATTATGATTAAGTCTTTCCGTTTCGACCCACATTCATATTCTCAGGAGCCTTATGGTATTTTAACAACATGAAGCATAGAACAGCACAAAACCTTTATTATTGTTTCATTGAAACAGGAGGCTTGATATATTCCACTAAGTCCTCCAAGTCTCTTAATCTTGACTTAAGTTTAACTCTGAAAAGGATTACTGAATTTATTGCTTCTTACTCCATTTGCAGTTTGTAACAGCAATTTATTATCACATTTATTATAATACATTACAACACAAACATTTCACTTTTGATTATTTTAATTTTTATTTTCAAACTTGTATTCTTCACAAGAGGTGCCCGCATTGATTTGAGGTAAAAGGTATAGTTGGTCACCCAAATAGAATCGCCTTTCTTTATGTATAGAGGTAGGCAAATGACTTTACCCCACCTAATGTTAAGTGGTGATAAAGTCCAAACGCGAAGATAGCTGGTACAACAGTTATAAACTGCTACACCAATTATTATCCTCAGCTTGCCGGCCTGCAAAAATGCTTCTTCACGCCTCTATTAAAGGACCCCAGATTATAGGAAGAAGATTATAGAAGGAGTAATTTATATCTTTATATATATAATTCTTCTGTGAGTGTGTATGTCACTGAACTTCTCTTAAACGACTGGACCGATTTTGATGAAATTTTTTGTGTGTGTTCAAGGGGATCTGAGAATGGTTTAGATTCACAATTTTGTCCGCTGGACAACCCCTATTTTTTTAGGGCGGTACGAAGTTCGCTGGGTCAGCTAGTAATATATAAAACATATTTTTGTCGCGGACTTTTTATAGAACTTTTTAAGGAGAAAAATTCCATCAAACATGATTTTTGTGTAACATTTACCGTTAACGCAGCGAACGCAACGGTAGCTCTTAAATGGAATACTTTTTCCCGGTTTTTGCAACACTTTTCACTGGTGCTCCTTATAGTCTCCTCTTAGTCTAATCCTTATACTATATAACCTATCACCCTTTTCGATAAATGCTCTATCCATCGCAATAAAAACTATTAGGACCTGTTAGTCCGATTCTGAAATTAGCGCGTTCAACCAAACAAACTCTTCAGCTTTATAATGGTGTCAATTTTGGCATGATTCTCTAAACTTAAAACTAAATTTAACATTTCAGGCTCTCCTTTTCATTCTGTATAGAGAATGACAAAGATATATTGTTGTTAAATTTAAGTTTAGGTTTAGATAATCATGCCAAAATCGACACCAGTATTAGTATAGCTTAATCCCACTATCAGTAACGTCCAAGAAATGTAATAAGTATTCATTAAAAGTACGCTAGGTACTCGTAGTTAGGTATCAAACATCTCAACCAATTTCCTTCAGCAACCATATTTTCATTGAAATAAATCATTCAGATCAAGTGGATTTCTAATGTTTAATGTTTGCATTTTAGTACAAATATTGGCGCGTTTGAGTAACGTTCGCTCTAGATTCTGGAGCTCGACGTATTTAATGAGTGTATTCGAGCGTAGTGCGACTATTAGGAAGTGACCACACTAATTAGGTAACATGAAACTGCATTGAGCTGATCCTTTGTTATCACCATAGTTGTCCAAAGTTAGCCATAAGTACAGCCGATAGTTTTGTTCAAAGTTTGAAATAACGCCACCTTTTGATAGTATTATGTATCTATCGAGCTACTAAAGTTTGAATTAGATTGAGAAATGTCATTGTCATTGTCTAATTATTATCCTCGTTTTTGCAAAATCCCTAAGATTGTTGCGAAAATACGGTTTATCCAATCATCCTATGATATATCGTAGTACGGCCAAAAGCACGCATTCGTTTGTCATCGTATGGGTTGTATAAACTGCTAAGAAGCGTCTGCAAGTCTTATAACATGCGTTTCTCTTCATATATGTTATCACTCGCTTAACAATGAAGCCACACTCTGAACCCAATTTTATTTGATAACCGTATTAACTGAAGAAACACACATTTCATCATCAGTCTATTAATATCCCCATTGCTGGGGCACAGGCCTTCCCTATGGATGGAATAGGGAGATTGAGCCATGACCCACCACGCAGGCCCAGCGCGGATTGGCGGGTACTAACGACTGCAAATGCAGCCGCAACCAACGGCTTAACGCGCCTACCGAACCACGGAGGAACTCGAGATATTAGATTTTTGGTCACCCATGCAATTACTAACCACTGCGAAAGTTGTTTAACTTCAACGATCGCAGGCGAACGCGCTAACCACCCGCGCCAACGATCATACCAAAATAACACAATTTTAATACAACAAAATTGTATTTTCGTATCTTCTTTAAGGTGGACAATACTTCTTGTAGCCTTTAACTTGAGCACTAAATCGGCACTTACATCTTTGGATCTTTTTTCTAAAGAATGTGGCAAGAACGCTTATGTGAAAAAGGAACAGGATATTTTAAAAGCGGAACTCGGCTTAAGTTTTACATTAAAATGCACTGCCTCACTAGAGTGCACTCCAGTTAACTGCCGGTTTGAGTACGGTTCGCCAATACGATATTGTATTGCACCCGATATTACAATATGGATGGCTGATATCTAACCGTGTAAGCGATTTTCAGTAGATAATTTTTGTCTGTCCCTAGAATTTACTCAAAAGATTTCCAATATTAATCATCATCATCATCATAATAAGCCTATTAGTTTCCCCGCGGCTGGAGAACAAGCCTTTCCTATAGATGGAAAAGGGAGATTGGCCCATGACCCACAATGCGGGCCCAGTGCGGATTCATGGGTGCTAGCGACTGCAGAGCCAGCCTAGACCAACGGCTTAACATGCCTTCCGAAGCACATAGGAGCTCGAGATTATATAATTTTGGTCACTCTTCCAATGACCGACCATTGCGAAAGCTCCGAGCTCCTCTTCCAGTTATTATGAAAATAGAACTAAATCAAGGATTAAGTTTTTCATGTTTAAATAAAACAAGTTTATTAACGGTATAGATGCACTGTTTATTTATTTATGACGTTTCTACGATAATTCTTACGATGCAGTCTGAAAAGGATGCGAAACGTCATAAATAAATAAATCAGTGCAAACCGTTGCAACTTTTTTGAAGAGAAAACTTCTTTAGCGGCGTTGTACACTTTCTTTTGTATGGGTAAAAAATGTTAAACTCCCGTCAGGTTAAACACGTGGGCTGATCGCATCATGACATACAATAAAATTGGAAAGGTTGTTGACTTTCAATGTATTGGACGAAACATAGTGATATTTTATCGTATTATAATAATAAGTCTCTATCTACGACGTCCACGAGGCAGCTTTATTGCGCAGAAAATGCATTTTTTTATAATAAATGTCGCTATGTTCGCTTAAATTTGATTCATGTAAGTTGATTTCTTCACAATAGATGTCGCTAAGTGCGCTTAAACGTGATTCACGTAAGTTGATTTTTCTGAGATAAACTTTTTTAATGTAATATAAATTGTCATGTTTATGTTCGATAGCGCAATAAATAAATATTGCAATCTACCACATACATGATAGTACTTTTATACTGATAAAATTAAAGCAATTCGTGCAAAATTTTTCCCTAACCATTCCAAAATATCAAAAATGCACAATGTTAATATTCAAGTTTTCACTTCTGCCGGCACTCCCGGAGTGCAATCCGTCGTTTTTTTATTTAATGAGTGGTGTGCGTGAAAACCTAAGAAACATTTTTTTTATGTTTTATTTAATTTTAACAGAAAGAAGGAAGTCAACCATGGCCGATCCACACAATCTATAGCGTGCAACAAATAGCATCAAGTTAGTAGTACTTCAAGCTAAGTGCTTGAAAATCAAAACAGTGGTATCACAATTTCGTTTATATTGACTGAACAAGGTCTTTGGTCCTTGATATGTATATTATGGAGCCGAAAGAATCCCAACAAGTTCGGGTTGGTTTGATTCTCCTTTGACAAGGACTTCAGTCCTACTATATTGAGTCTACATACACCCTTAGCACGAACCAATATCGAAATCGAATATTGAATTGGATTTTGAACAGCGTCAAATGTCAGCAAGTTTTGTATGGGAATTTTAACAGCGCCCCAACGGACATAACAAGTATTAAAAATTCTTCCATACATAACGTTTTGACCTTTGACGCGTATCAAGATCGAATTAGAGCTAAGGTATGAGCTGATGATAGAGCCAGAAAGAAGTCATGGAACTCTGTAATGTATGACGCAATTCCATTTAGAGTAAGGCTATTTTTTTTAATAATTGCAAGATCTGGCTATAATAGGTACATAAAAGTTTAAAAATATTAAATACAGATTAAATAAACTACCGGGGGTGGTTATGGCCCAAAAGAACTTTTACTTCCATAAAACATTCACCTACACTACATTCATGGTTATAAGTAGACTGAAGAAAATGGGCCAATCCTTTGGAGTTCACCTGTAACCGAGTAACTATTAGCCAACAGGTATCTACTGGCGCATCCTACATTGTCTACCCTGATGAAAAATAAATCTAGGAACAGACTGCAAAGTCACCTACCGGGGACAGTTGTGAATCTTTTGTATAAGCAAAAATTATGTAGAAATAAGTACTTAAAGATTAATTTAACATACATTATTTTTACATTACATAGTATAAAATGTTCAGAGTGATTATGGCAACTAAATATTTACGTTAATTTTTTTTCAAATTGAAAGCATAATAAAACTATTTTGATTAATGCGTAAATTATGTATTTGCAACAGATAGTTACTTTAAGATAGCTTAGACATGTGTTTGAAGTAGTTTAATATTATTTGTAAGTTTATAAACATAGTATTATTTTAACATGATATTGTAAGCAAATCGAGCGTTGGCTTTCCAACAACATGATGTTTACAGGTTAGCAAGGTATTAAAATATGATAAAATGATGTATCAATAAATAAAAAATACGTACAGGAGATTTTTAAGAATTATGAAGATCGTCTGTTTTGCTGTAACTGGTAATGTAACTTACAGAATAAGATTTCCTTCAAAGTTATCGGCTTCCGAATGCTCTGCGTTAATCCTGCGTACGCTTGAAGCTCAGTCGGTGACAAACTAAGTGATGTTTCATGAAATCTCGTGTCGCCTTACCGCTATCCTAAGGCTTAATTACTCTTTGCAAAACTGGCGCCCGCGGGTGTACCAAGGTGACTTCGCAGAAGAGAGGGTTTAAGTCACAATGGGAAAAGTTACGCAATAACAAGTCGATTTTGTTACCACGCAGTATGTCTGGAACATTCAAATATCACTCCTTGGGGTACGAGCGAAAAAGTAGTCAAGGACAGAACGGAAAGTTTGTGCGTCTTATGTCCGAGATTTATGCGACTGGAACACGAAAGGCTGTTTTACTGCTTCCGAACGGGTTAATCGAACGCGAACCTTCAAAAGTGCCATGAACCAGTATAATAAATAGTTCGATAACAGACAGACTTTGATTCTATGATAAGAAAATGTTCCCCCGTTCTGGAAGCCATGGCTATTTTTATGAAATGTACTGTCAACTGGATTTTTCACGGATATAGTAACGGTTCTATTAAGAGAGTAAGGTATTTTTAGTTATATTTTTATTTTTTAAGCATTTAACTACAAGATGTTTGAATCTTAAGAAATGATACTAGAAAAAGAAATCTACTCGGTCCAGGTCGCAGACGCACTCTTTGCTATTCAGGCGAATGCACTAACCATTATGCTACTTGGTCCGAAGGGATTTATTTTTCTATTAAACTTTTCTTAAAGTGTTTTTTTTTTAATTAGGCACGCTAAAATGTTGATTCCCAGTTGTACTGGTTCTAGCATCCAACACAGATTGAGCCCGCAGAACAGATTGTTTTAAAAACTGCATGTGTTCCATTCGTGATAGGTGATTGTGAAAGAAAGAGATGCTCAAACGCACAGTCGTTGAAGTGTTTGTGACACTTAAGCAGCTTTTCCGTTTATTGGTCAAAGAATATAGAATGATGATCAGATCTTGGAGCTTCTAATCCTACAAGGCCTTGCTTCACAAACTCTACATCTTATTCAAAATATGTGAAGCTTGGCCGTTTCGATACTACAAGCACTTTTGTTAAACAGATAAGTAATAAACAGTGGATAAAGTTTTAACCTTACCCCTCGTTTACACCAAAGTATAATACATGTATTTAACAATTTTTACTGTTAATACATGTATAAAACATGTAGTACACAATATTTGCATCAAAGTGGTTGCATACACAAAATATGTCAAATAAATAAAGATTTATATTTGTAAATATACTGGTTGTCTATGCAGTGTAACGAAAGAATGTCACAACAAGTATTCTACAAGTTTTGTATAAAACTATAATATGACTTGTTTCTTGGTGGAAACGATGGTTTACGTCCATGTGAATGTAGCAAAATGGTGAAGTCGCATATTTTGGGAAGGGTGTAGAGTTTGTGAAAATAAAACTTGTAGATTTTGGGTATGCAAAGATAGAAGCTTGCCTATACATGATATTTGATAATGCGAGTCATATGGTCTCGTCTTGCCAACATTTTATATGAAAATCTTTTTGGTGGGATATTTATTATCTCGAGCCAATACGTAGCCAATACGTGCTATGAACGGCTGTTGGTCGCATCTGCAGTCATTACACCTACCAACCGCACAAGGTCAGCGTAGTGGGTTATGTCCCATGATTATATTCATATGAAAGGCCTATGCCGCAACTATAGGGACGTTCAGACAGATTATGATGAATGACATCTGACAAATATAAATGAAAAACTAAACACAACGGAAAAATATCTTTAACCCTAGTTAGGTTACAAAAATACCAACTACAAACAACCAACTTTATTTATTACTAGCGGCCCGCCCTAGCTTCGCTTCGGTGTAGAGCTGAAATGTAGACTACAGTTTTTGTTCTCAGGCTTGTATTATACACAATGACATTCATCTATGATTCTTCTTATACCTGCATGCAAAGTCTCAGCCCGATCGGTTTAAAATTGACAAAGTTGCATACAAACTTTCATTCCCTATTTTATCCCCTTGGGGGTAGAATTGATCAAAATCCTTTCTTAGCGGATGCCTACGTCATAACATCTACCTGCATACCAAATTTCAGCCCGATCCGTCCAGTGGTTTGGGCTGTGCATTGATAGATCACTATGTCAGTCAGTCACCTTTGAGTTTTATATATATAGATTAATGTAAAAGTTATGAATGACATCTGACAAATATAAAAGAAAAACTAAACACAAAGGAAAAATATCATAATTACCCTAGTTAGTTTACAAAAATACCAAATACAAACAACCAACTTTATTTATTATTAATGTAAAAGTTTGTACAATTGTATGTTTTTTTACTCAATCGTGCTTAAACTACTGAACGGATATGGATGAAAAGTCACATAATTCATGATCTGGATTGAAACGTAGAATACTTTATATCCAGGGAAAAAATTGGTGTCTATGGGTTTCTCAAAAAACTACAGTTAACCCGGATAGTCGCTACTGTAATATGAGTAAAATATATTATAGCGTATAAACGATACAACTCGAAATTCAAAGCTTATTTTCCAAAATTTGTAGATGAGTAAATTAACATGGCAGTTCAAAGAAATCCGTGATTAAATTTTCGGGTAATTCCGTGTACGTTAATTACGACTAAGAATTAACATTCAAAAGCTTCTTAACTGGAATCTAAGGTAACGAAAGGCAGCTATTTACTTTAAATTGAATTTATTGTGCGACTAAGGCCGCGTTGTTTGGTTTATAGTAAAGTTTGACTATAGTTAAAATACTAGAGAAAAACTAACCATTTTTTAAAAAACTACACATTTACTATGTATTTGACGTGACGTTAACTTCAGTCACGGATTTTTTTAGGCCTGTTACGCACTAGCGATTGGCCGCCTAGGCGGTTCGTTTGAGCAATCCAACTGCTTAACGCGGTTTCATCGCGGTTTCTACGCGATTGACCGCCAAAGCAGTCAGCCGCGATGAAACCGCGTTAAGCGGTTGGATTGGATTTCCCATAAACAAAATGAAAGCCGTCCGGAAAGCTTGTGTATTTTTATATATTTTATTTTTAATCCCGAAAACAACGAAAGAAAGAAAAGATACACACAACAGAAGACTAGATTCTAGATTCAGAAACATGCAAGGAATTTGGCCAGTTCGCAAGTCGATTTCAAAAACTGAAGAAACACCAAGTTGAATTGATCGCCTATGTTAGAATGAATGTTTTGTCAGTTGAAGTATTACTAACAGTTTTATATGACACCATCAAAGGACAAGATTTATTTTAACAGTAATCAGTATGCAAATGTTTTAAAATCAATACTTTAAATTTTAAATTCTCATTTTTTATATCAATTATATCGAACTGACTGGTTCATTGGGTATTGTCTTAATATTAGTCAGTTAGTTTTAGTTTTAGTTTTATTTTATTTACATCCATAAGCATTACTAAATGTTAAACATAATTTGAAAAAAAAAATCTAAACATATTTTGGATATGTGTGGTACTAAACTGTTTCTTTTTGTATAAATAAAATTAATAGTGGGTGACTGTTATTGGCCTTACATGTAACTGTAAACCAAAAATGTAAAACTTGATTGATGACTGTTGTTACCCCAAATAAATAAATAAAATAAAATAAATAAAGATACCTACTAAATTTCGTGATTCGTAGAGAAATTAGTATTAACATTATCGGCGCATTAACATTTACTCATCGGCGGCTCTTTACAAACTAAACTGCCCATGAATCGCCACTGCGTAATGAACAAGATGACGGTCAGCCGCGAAGCGGACCGCTGGTCTCCATTCAACCGCCGTGGTCGAAATTTTGTAGCGGTTAAGTGCATACACTCACAGGCGGTTGTATTGTATATAAACTGGAAAAGCGGCTAGCCGTGCGATTTTTACGCCACTGCGGTTAACCGCTAGTGCATAGGAGCGCTAAGTTATGTTTTGAAACATGGTTATATCTTACTAATATTATAAATGTGACAGTTTGTATATTTGATTTGGCTGAAATTTGGCATTTGGAATGAGACAAAGGATGAATTTTGTCCGGAAAAAATGTTAGGTTCCTGTGGGTTTCTCAAAAGACTAAAGTATACGTGGACATAGCCGCGGGCGGCCGTTAGTGGTTATGTAAAACTATATCCATACAGTAATATTTGTTAGAATTTTGGATATAAGAGATTTACTGTATTATCTAGCAACTTTATTTTTGTTGTTTATTAATCAAAAATTTTATTGTGATTTTGCCTGTACTAATTATTAATAATAGAGCTTTTGCTCCAAGTGATAAGAGGGACTTTCATATACAAAGTTTTTAGGTAGGTGTCATATTCAAAACTCCCCTCTACGAAGCTGCAGTAAGTAGGTATGAACTGTATGTGACGCCTACACATGTAAATTTATTAGCAAATTTAATCTTATGAATAATTTAGTATCTTTTAGAAGGCACAGCGGTAAATTTTTTGCCTATATACGTCTAGTCATTCTCATTTTCTTTTATAACAAACATTGCGGTGGCAAGGAGAAGAAGTATAAAATTTTGGTATAATTTTAAAGAGAATGTATTTTTTATTCGTCTGTAATATTCACACTGTCTGATCCAAAACAAAAATAATAAAATGTTTTCATGAAACAATCATCAATTTTTAATAATTATAGAACACACTACGTCATAAAAAATATTAATTAATGTATCCAGGCAAATTCACTACTTCGTTATTTTGTAGAAAACGTTATCATGAATAAAAAAAGAAAGTAGGTAATTTACAGTCTAGAAAATTGTAAGCCTTTCTTTCCTGCGTTTCCAAAAAAAAATCCTTCTTTGTCTAACATAACAGATGCTACCAAATATACGAGTATATACATCTAACGTGAACTCCGTTATCAAGTATAGATGAACGTTTCAAAGTTTATGGTTGTAGTGTGCAGTTTATACTGAAAGTTTGATTTCCAATAGTTTCAGTGAACGAAAACAACATCCAGTCAGGTAAGCAGCCAACAGATGCTTGCTTGCACACGTGTGGTGAGATTAAAGTAGTTTCTCTACTCACTATGATCTTAGTTTAAACTAGCCTGATAGAAGTTGTTGTGAATTTCAAACAATATGAATATCTCACATGCTGTTTGAAATTCTAAAGGAAACGTATTCTTATTGTATTCAGTGTATGTATATGTTTTGTGGTATACTATTTAAGTCTACGTTACAAAATTATACAAAAACGTTCGTTATATACTGTGCATTGCATACTTATAGCAATTTTATTGAAAATAAACTCTCTTAAATTAGTCCAAAAACTCAAAGTACTAATTCCCGTAACTTTTAATTACGAAAAAGTACTTTATTCTTTTAATATTCACAGGTTGAATTAATTCCTGCGCACGAAGCGCAAATAACTTACCCAAGACAAAATTAAATCCGAAATGTTCAGTCGTAAAGTTTGCCGTCACGTGACGTTTTATGTTTGTTGGCACGCGCGTGCACACGCCGCGGGTCGCGCGCGATTACTGCTGCGATGTTCCAAGTTGCCGAGTCGAGTCAAATCGCGTTGCGGCGCCCGCCCTAGCCGTCGATAGGCGATGCCGCAGGCTGTGACTTACAACATTGTCTTATCTCGTCGGATATATGTAGACTGAATGTTACATAAATGATTTGTGTCGCATTTTATAATACTACTGTCGTTAAGTAAGTTAGTTTAGTTTTTTCAACATAACTTTAACAACTGTGAAATATCCAGTCTTTCTATTTGATAGGCCTGTTTTGAATGGGTTTTGCTATTTAAGAACGTAATGTTCAACTTATGAATAGATTTAGTTTTTGTCCTGTTCCAGTAGAAAACTTCTTACTCATAAGTAATTGTATACAACATGTGACTCTAACTCTAAGTCAGTTTTCTAATAAAATTTATAAATTAAAATCTATTTCATAATTTTTTCCTGAGAATAATTGTGGGAATGATAAAAAATATTTAAAGAAAATTTTACTAAAAAAAGAATCCACACGGACCAGGCAACAGACGTGTCCAGGCGGATGCACTAAGCATTATGCTACGAATTATTTATAGTAGGTATTTCTTAGGCGGCAAGGCAGCGCAATCTCTTCGCATTATAGGTAATCCATAATCTCAAACGAATACCTTTACAAGTATGAACCATTTGAAAGAAGAAATAGCGGTTCTAGTTATATTTTTTAAACATTTCACTGCTATATGTTTAAATCTAGAGAAAGCTTTACTAGAATAAAATCCACGGACCAGGCAGCACACAAGACTCGAACGTGGGTTCCTCCCTATGCTATCCGAGCGAATTCACTGACCAGTAAAGCATTCAATTATATTAATATCTTTCTTTGTTCACAAGTAATATTGTATGCTGTATGTTTAACAGTTTTAAAACTGCGTTTTCATGTTCGTGACTAGTTTAGTTAGTATTTATGAAAAGCGACGACGCCCGCCCTAAATAATGGGCGGTAGGACGACGAGCGACGTGAGCCGGTTTATGTGCACCGCCACAATTGAATTTTACTGCGAACATCATGGTAAAATATTATTTTATAAAGTACAACTAGTAAAAAATCCTACTTTTCGTTTCTGTAATTACATTACTTTAATAATAGAATATCTTAAATGCAAATAAATTGTCATACAGATTAACGTACAGCCAATAATATTAGTTAGTGCATCCGCCCGGATTGCGGGTTCGAATCCCGTCTAATGCCTGGACTACGTTACTAACTAACTTTCGAGTAAAATTTTCTTTAGATTTATAAATCTAGCAGTGGAATGCTAAAAATCAATGTTATTAGCGTTTTTTGAACACAGAAAAATTAAGCTATTTTTCCTGAGAGAAGCACGGTAAAAGACTCGAATCCGAGTTTTCTTATTTTTATCATAATGTAGGTAATAAGTCACTCATGAAACATTCAGCTTGCAATCAGTGATACCTTAATAAGACTTAATTAAACACCCGGAAAGTTATCACCGCGCTCTTCCAAAGAAACTGGTCAAGTGCGTGTTATCCGTACGTAAAAATTCTTTGTTTACTGCAATCCAAATAATACTAAATAACTATTAAATGTTTTAGCTACAACATGGTGTGCTGAATTGTACTAAGGGTGAGTACAAGTGACATAATATGGTTTCGTACTACATTTACGAGATTTGAACTTTTATATATAGAGGTAGGCAAATGAGTCTACCCCACCTGATGTTAAGTGGTAATAAAGTCCAAACGCGAATATAGCTGGTACAGCAGTTATAAACCGCTACACCAATCATCCTCACCTTGCCAGCCTGCAAAAACGCTTCTTCACGCCTCTCTTAAAGGACCCTAGATTATAGGAAGGAGGAAACACTTGCGCGGGTAAAGAATTCCACTTACGAATAGTATGACAAAGAAATGAGTCACCAAATTTCTTTGTTCGTGTAGGAATAGTGGCCACAGTATGTCGGTGGCAACGTAGGCCAGCGCGCGTGGTCCTCTGAAGAAAAGGTGATGGAGGCATAAGGGAAAATAACTCCTCAGAACACTCGCCGTGGTATAGTCGGTAGAATGCGCTTGATGATGCCACATCGTGACGTAATTGTAGAGACTCGAGTTTCTTCGTTACCTCTTCATCGCCAATGATGCGAACTTGGTCCATTTGGTTGGATATCAAACTGTTCTGCCCTTTACTTGTTCATATTACTAATTCCTACCTTTAAAAACTCACTTAAGAGCGTACCCTTCGTTTTCAGAAAGAAACAAGTCTTATACTATGTAGTTTTAAACAAAAAATTGTAGAATATTGTTGTGGCTGTTTAAAACATTCTTTCGTTTACACTGCACAGACAACCAGTATCTTACAATTATAAATAACTTATTTTGTTAATTCAACCAGTTTGATGCAGGTATTGAATACTACATGTTTTATGTGTGTATATAAGTGTGAACAAAATATGAAGACTTTGTATAAAATTTGTTAAATATATGTATTCTCCTCCTTAGTTAATTAGAGGAAAGTACTCCGCGGACGTGAACAAGATGACGGTATTCAGGTAGCTCATAAATTTACTAAAGGCATTTATTTGTCCACCGCAAGCCCATCACATCTTCTTGATCTCATTCACAAGTAATGTCGCTGTCAGTGACGGCTGCAGGATCGACAAACGGTTGTACTCTGAGACGTCAAATAAATGACATTAAAGCCATTGGGCACGTTATTATCGCTCGATAATATCGGATGCGTTATTGCGATAACTGTTTTTACTACATTAGGTATTACAGAATGGCTACGAAGTGACACACTGCTGCGATAATGACGACGCAGTAGAAGTAGGGTGCATGATCGCAATAAGGCGTTCGATATTATTGACCGATTAAAACGCGCCTATGGAGTGAAGGCCTTATAGTTCCGTTGTTTAAAATGTTTGTCTGTTACATTCTGCAAAAGCAAAGAACACAACAAACTTTAAAGCACTTGACGTCATTGAGTATGACTTTAAGTTTTAAAAATAAAGGAACCCAAAATATTTAGCATCAAGCGCGTGGTGAAACACAGTCACTGGAATTTTATCGCACGTAATTTTCTAAATTAATACGAAACCCGGTCACGACTTTTAACTTATTCTTTTGTCATCAGAAATTGTGAAAGGAGTTCTTGTTATTTGCATTTTCAATTGTACTACGTGTTACTCTATTTTGCTTGTTGGAATTCTTTATTGCTTAATACCAGGAACCTATTAGACAATAACTTATTTGAAAAAAACTATTTGGAAATGAGTAATAATTATTAATTATTATATATGTATGTATATGATAAACAGTATTTAAGATAATTCTACATGGTATTAAAAAGCCATAATGAGTAAATTTTCGTAATGAAAGCTGTGAAAACTTGTATTGTTTTAAATTAAGAAAAAGTTCCCCCTTACTGTGTATTAGTAAAGATTTTCATGGTTTTTTTTACTACAAAAGCTTTATGATAACACCTTCTATAACAGTAACTTAGAAATGATAATAATAATTATATAAATGAAATTATTTGTTATGAATGATTTGTGAAAAAACATGCTTGATTTATTAATCTACTGAAGGAATTTTTGTATGTAAAAAAAATGCTAAAAAACCTGATCGTGTAATCGTTAGTTGATAACACTTTAGGGGCAAACCGGGAAACTTGCCCAGGTAGGAGAGTTGAACCATCTCTAATTTTTTATTAAAATTTAGTTCAAACAAAACATTTATTGGTCACATGCGAGACGGAAATCGCAACAAAACAGTCTCGCATGTGACCAAAGAACAAATTCACGTTTTGTTTGCGCTAAATTTTAATAAAATTTTTAAAGAGGTTCAACTTTCCCACCTGGGCTAGTCTCCCAGTTTTCTCTTACACTTACACTTCAAATTAGTTACAGTGTGCTAACAGCTTTTGAAACACTAGAGCGGAGGATAAGCCCTCGTGATGAGCGCTCGATCTGATGCGCAAACATCATTATAAACGTGCAAACTTCGGTGTAAGTGCAGTTTGCAAACTTAAGTTATATGCTGGAGAGGAAATGGGTTTTATTAAAATAGTTTAGCGCACCGAACTAAAGAAAAAATCTCGCAACTTATTTTGAAACTATTTTAGGTGACGCAATGAAATGAAAATATACTTTATTTAAACTTATCAGCGTAGCAACATTTACATAAAACCATGTCGCTACCAATACAATTAATTAGATACAACTTGGTATGTATGGTGTACAATAATCATGCAATATAATGCGTGATGAGTTTTGATTTAACTTACCGTTATTTCACATCAACATTCCTTATGTGCCTATACATATAAGTAAAAATAATAAATCAACAAAATGGAGAAAACCATTTCATTTTAGTATCTGAAAAAAATATTGAGAGAGAGAATATATTAGACCTATGATAAAGGTACACTCGATTGCCAAAAATAAGAAAAATCATAGTCTAACTGTTTTCCTTTTGTTTTAAAATGTCTATTAAGGATTTCTTCAAGGATTATTTAAAACACGAAATACTTAGTTCAGTAATACCGCACACCCAAAAAGATAGGGATGTAACGCGGAAGCCGCGATAAGGAGCCGGATCAAATGATCGGGCGCGTTTAGATATCGGTAAGTAACGCCTCGCGTCCTAATCTGTTGAATATTAGCTCAACTTGGATCGAAAAAATAATGTTATGTGCTAATGATTCTTTAATATTTTGATATATCATAATATCCAGTGAAATTCTGGTGGTCTCTAAAGCGCGTTATGTATATACATATGTTGATTCATTTGTTTTACAAATTAATAACTACACGAGACCATAAGGTATATGCAACCTATATTTTTTTTCTAAAAGCTACTTCTAATTACGCTATTGGCCTACGCAGATAACGGACTTTTGTCCGCGTATTATGAAAAAAAAATATGCGCAAAAAATACAAGCCAAAAGTACAAATAGGGCAAGCAAATCAACAAAGGAGTTGTATCATAGAACAATATATATTTAAAACGAAACCGAGCAAAACAAAACGAAAAAAGTACGGATCTCGTTTATAGATCCCTTGGTTTTTTTTTAACTTTTTTTTATTTTCATTAGGTATGTGTTGTTATAAGGCCACAGTAATCTAGAAGTTCACATTTTTGTACATTTCACTTCTATCTCATGTGAACTGCACACACGTCTTATAATCACCAATGTAAAATATCTAAACAAAGCATAAGTTTATACTAAATATGTAGGTTCAAAAGTTTTTAAAACCTAAGTGCACTCTATGACATCTGTTTCAAAGTTACGTAAAACCTTTTCAATTCTTTGGAATATGTCAAGAAAAACGCAAGAAAGCGACAACTATGCTTAAAGATGCCTTTGCGAGATTTTTATTCAAGAACTTTGGGAAACATTTGGTTTCAGTAAGTTGTTTTGTGGTTTTTTTCCCTGAAGACTTCAGAGGGATTGAGGTTGATGGCATTTTGATGGTAATATAGAAAAGAGTGAGAAAAGAAAGAATTACTTATCTGCGGGCTTTAAACTGAATAAAGTTTTGGTGAACTTTTTATAACATGAGCGTACTCAATTCCTGATAAACGACTAGGACAATATTTCTTTCTTTTAATAAGGAAGCGCGCGTGGTCCTTCAGAGGACCACGCGCGCTGGCCTACGTTGTCACCGTTTTACTGTGGCCACAATTCCAACGCGTACAAAGAAATTTGGTGACTCATTTCTTTGTCGCACTATCCGTAAATGGAATGCTCTGCCCGCTCACGTGTTCCCTCCCTCTTACAACCTGGGATCCTTTAAAAGAGGCGTGAAGAAGCAACATGCAGGCCGGCAGGGTGAGGATGGCTGGTGTGGCAGGTAGAACTGCTGTATCAGCTATCTTCGCGTCTGGACTTCACCTTCACTTAACATCAGTCATTTGTCGGACCTAACTATAAAAAAAAAAAAAAAAAAAAAAAATTAGGTATGCTTTATACAGATACTTACCAAAGTACAAAGGAGAACAGTACAGTAAATTGTGGTCATGCATCTTTTGACCCTCGGAATAGATGTATTTATATATAGGACTACTACATATTTATATTTATTCGTCTTTCTATAATTTCCACCTCTGTTGAGCACCCTGCCATAAATTATCTACAACGCCCTATGATACTGGTAGAAAATGCCTACGGTAGAAAGTCCGCCTTTGTACTCTTGTGCATTAAGAATAAAATAAATAAATAGCTGGGTCCGTTATCACCCTCCAATCCGCACTGGGTCCATTATCCCCCCCAATCCGCGCTGGGTACGTTATAACCCACCAATCCACGCTGGGTACGTTATAACTGGTTATAACCCACCAATCCGCACTGAGTCCGTTATCACCCACCAATCCGCACTGGATCCGTCATCATCCACCAATCCACGCTGGGTCTGTTATCACCCACCAATCCGTGCTGGGTCCGTTATCACCCACCAATCCGCACTGGTTCCATTGTCACCCACCAATCTGCGCTGGGTCCGTCATCACCCGAAAATCCGCCCTGGGTCCCATATCACCCACCAATCCGCCCTGGGTCTGTTATCACCCATCAATCCGCACTGGGTCCATTGTCACCTGACTTTTTTTTTCATACGAGTAATTTTACAGTGCTTACGTGCAATAACTTTTACAATAATTACACAACTTTGAAATAAGTACGAAAGAATTGTATAAGAGTATTTCGTAGAAACTTTTTGAAAAAAAATACATCGATATAAATATTTCATTAAATCTGCACGCCTTATCACGATCTTGAGAATGCAATGGTCCACCATCCATCATCACTGATCATTGCTTACTCGTTAATCTCGTGAAATAAGAACAGAATATTATTAATTAGCTAGCGGAAAACCGATACCAAAAGTCATAAAATGGCTGAAAAGCTTTAGACGCATAGTTAAGCCTACACAAAGAGTAGGTACGATTTCGCCTCATTAAAACTTAGAGGCAGCGCGCCCTTGTGCTTTAGTGAAGCGACATGCGGTAGAAGGCATATTCTCATTATAATTTCGTGACCACTTCATCACAATTTGTGACAATGCATGCCGAGCACTTCATTTTAACAATCGTAAGTTCAGTTTGGTTGTGGCGATGCAAACTTTCGAGAGATGGGAACTCAAGTCTTGAATTCTGTTTGTTGGAATGTTTTTTCAGAATCATTAACTAATAAGATGAAAGTGAAAAGCTCGATGGCGCAAATGGTTAGCGCGACTGCTAACGTTGTAATTAAGCAAGTTTCGCAGTGGTCGGTCATTGGAAATCATATATAGAAAATAGTTTAAATAGAATTGTACTAACATAGTTTCTAAGTTTTAATGTTACTAACCCTCTATGGACTATAAGGCCAGAAATAAATGATTATTATTATTATTGGATGGGTGACCAAATTTACTATATCGAGCTCCTCCTGGCTTTGGAAGGAATGTTAAGCCGTTGGTCCCAGCTACATCAGCAGTCGTTAGCACCTAACAATCCGCACTGAGCCCGCGTGGGTGGGTCATGGCCCAATCTCCCTATTTCTTCAATAGGTAAGGCCTGTGCTCCAGCAATGGGGACATTATTAGGCTGATAACGATGACGAAGGTGAAAGTCTCTTTGAAAGATTGAAATAAAAAATGGACTAGAAGTAAATCAAAAATATAATATTGAGCCGGCTGCTAAATTTCAGAAAATAATTTTATCAAGTAATTTAGACATCTGCGTTCTTGATCTAACATCAACTGTGCAAAAGCACAACAATATCTAGACTTCGAGACATTGGTTTGATCTGTTCTCGGCGGAAAGGTATTGTGGTAGCAAATACATCGAGAGGCGCAAAGGCCTGGTAGCTAGGCGAGATGCTGTAAGTTTGTGCCCAGTACTTCATGTATAAAATTCTTTCTGTTGAGTGTCAAACAATAAACATTTTGAACTCTCTGTTATTAACTAAAATTGACTTTTTGTATAATGTTTCACAAAGATAAAAAAATATATATTTTTGCCTTCCTATTTGCTTTGGTGACACGCATTGCGTGTACCGTGCGATCCATCTGTCTTTTGTTTTGTAATCTGTGGTTAGAATATGCAAATACCCTACACCACTTTTACCTTATCAGCCTCATATAACACTTAGGCGGTTGCTAAGTAAGCTGAAGCAGCAGTTTTAACATCTACCACCACTTTGCCGGCCTACAAGTTGCTTCTTCACGGTTCTTTTAAAGGGCGGTTTAAAGGAGGGAGGGAACTCGACAGAGGTAGGGCATAGCGGGTTTCCGCTCGAATTGAAGAGCCCGTCTGGGGAAGTAACCTTTACCATACCAAAGATCACAGTAAAAACCACTATCTTTGATGGTGGCTTCTGTCTATGAGTGAGGTTCCAGGGCTCCACGGGGTAGGGGACTTGGTCAGTGTGGGCAACGGTGCGAGTGATATTTTAGGTATAGCAAGTGTCTATAGGCTAAAGTGACTAGGATTGGCGTTTTTAGAATAAAGATGCACGATAGCGATGCCAGGTTTGGATGCGCGCATCCAATGTGACTGGATGCCGTTATTGGATCTGATCACATAAAAAACGCATCTGTCATACTTCTTATCGCATCGTATCCTGTGATACTACGATACTCACTGCCGCCATCGATACGTGCATCGGATGCGATTTATCTGATACCGATGCGCATCGATTTTATAAATATCTAAAAACGCCCATATCTAATAGTGACTGCTTACCATCATGCGGGCCATACGCTTGTTTGTCATCCTTTTAGCATAAAAAAAGAAAAAACTCGACGGTGCAAATGAGTCAGACACACCAGAATCCTAAAAACGTAATGTTTCATACCCAGCTAAGGTACTGCTATACCACATACTTATTGTCAGGGACTTGAGAACCAATCGGGTAGATTGGCCACTC
This sequence comes from Chilo suppressalis, assembly GCA_902850365.2. Classification (NCBI taxonomy): domain Eukaryota; kingdom Metazoa; phylum Arthropoda; class Insecta; order Lepidoptera; family Crambidae; genus Chilo; species Chilo suppressalis. The sequence continues at coordinate 23,645,736 of OU963901.1, read as the reverse complement.
CTGGGTGATTGCAGTCTGGCGATCCATCTGGACCGAATTGCCTAATATTGAATATTCGCCAAAATAATACCAAACAAGGGTTAGAACAGAATAAGATTATAATTTTGTTTATTGGAATATAAGTTTGTATTGAGAAATATTTATTGGTACATTATATTGATTGTACTGCTACAAAAACTTTGACAAAGCTGTGGATGAAAAGTGATTCAACCAGTTGTTTTTAGCAATGTTAAACGACATGTATACTGACTGTGATATGCCGCGTCGGCAGTGTTGCTTTATGGTGACAATATTATGATACTTTGGTTAAAAAGTAAACTAAATTGATTGTTATAATTTTTTTTAAAGCATGTAACTGCTTGATGTCTAAATCTAAAGAAAATATAAATAGAAAAAAATCCACGCGGACCAGGCAGCAGACGGGACTCGAACCCGCACCCTTCGCAATCCGGGCGAATGCACTGACCAATTATGCTACCGCGGCCCTCACGGACAGCGTCGAAATTCTTCTAGCCATTCTTAAGCTGCAAGGCAGCGCCATCCTCGCATTATAGGTAACCCACAATGTCAAATGAATACTTTTACAAGTATTAAACATTTGAAATATATTGTGTTAATATTACAAAAAATTACAGCCAGTAACTATAATAATATACTGTATATTTTTATATTTCTTCTTCTATTTTTCTATTCTTTGTAGAGAAGCTAGATAGAAGGTCATTGGGTATGACACTAAGAGACTGTTAAATATCACTATTCGGCTATAATCAGCTTTAAATTTATATTTCTCATAGCATCGTAAATTTAAAGACATTTACAATTTAAGTTATAATATCTCGTATAAGGCTTAAAGGTGCTTTTGTTTTATTTATTAAGTAGGTACTACCGACTGCCTGCGGCTTCGTCCGCGTTAACATTAGTTTTTTGAGAATTCCATATTAACGTATTTTTTTCGGGATTAAAAGTAACGTGTGTTTCATTGCAGGGCTTAAATTATATGCGTGCCAAATTTCATTAAAATCCTTTCAGCAGTTTTTACGTGGCTGAGTAACAAACATACAAACTTTCACATTTTTAATATCTATATTAATATCCTAACGGATAGTAGAGTTAATATTGTCGTTGCTCGTTAATTGCATCATTTTATTAAAATATAATTAACCGATATATATTGTTGTATTCTGTTGTATAGATTTCAAACAATCTCCTTTACAACATCCGACACGATATTGGGATGAATCCATAATAAAACCAGCTATGTAGTAGTAAACGCAGAGCACCAATGTAATCATAAAAAGTGTTTTATAGTTAGATATCACTTAAGTTTTATATTTTGCAGTTATTCTGGATTTAGTGTATAAGAAAAACAGCATGATTTAGTCCCGTGCATATTGTATACAATTTAGGTATTTTCTGAAACTTTTATAGTATGGATGAAAGAAAGGTATATCGTTCTTTATAACGTCTTTACAACTCAGCAATAAGCCCAATATTCATATTTCAATTTTATCTACAGCCATGAGTATTGATATAAAGCTTTCGCACCTACCATTTACACGTAACTCTTCTCCCTAATTGAGCGGTAAATACGAAAGTACTTTCTCCAAATTAGCTTTAAGTCCTAACATATAGCCTTTAAAATCAAATGAGTCCACAACCACCACCACCACCACTCAACAGGTGGTCAGGTCATAAGAACGCCAGCAGGAAAACTCAGGCTTAGAGTGTCTGGAGATAGATCTGAGTGGATGAAGCTGGAAGAGGCCTATGTGTCCGCAGGACGCGCTGTCAGCTGACGTGGTTAATTTTGTGTATTAGCTTTTAAGTATTTCATATCAGCTATAATGGGTTTTTTTTAAACACAATTAGCCTAGAATTTAAATCTTCATAAAAATCGTGAAAGACTACAGAATCGAGCCGTGTAAAGGGTCTTTCGGTCGTGCATACATCACACGACTGAGCCGTCTTTTGTGGCTCATTAAACTGAAATGAGGGACGAGGGGACTTGGGTGACACTCATAATTAATTCGGCAATCTCACAGGAGGCGAGAGGGGTGAGAGTCGTAAAAACCTAATCAAACTTTCATCATGTGCCTCGTATATTTTTTCGTATGTACACGATTGTACTTATGTAGATGCGGAGCTGAATATTCACGAAGTCCAAACGTGACAGCTCTCTGATGTTAGGGGCGGTTAGCGAATTCAGATTATCTTTATTAAAATAAGGAAAATTTGCCTAAAGTGTTTAATTTTAAAAGAAGATTTCCAAACTAATATATCTAACAAGGTAAGTTTAAAATGCAAATACATTAGGGATTACAGTTTTTTTTTTTGGAACATCACCAGAAAACAAAAATTTTCGAAATTAGAGAAAAGAGTAATGAAGAAATTCAAAAAATCGCGTTTCCAACTCTTTCAAAAAGTGTTTTATTCCCATTTTCGTTTAAATTATGTCTATGTCGATGTCTAAATGTTTTAATATTAAATTTGTCATTATAATTACTGTGAAATAAGCATCTAAGATAATATTCTGTAGTACAGTGCGCATGAAATAAACACCAAAATTACACTCTGTATTACTCGTAAATAAAGTGCGCCAGAGTCGTGGTTTAGCGAAAATAGAAGTATAAACATACACAATCTGTAAAAATTTGTAAGTACAGTGTAAACTCTATATAACGACATTAAAGGGACTGTACATTTTATGGCGTTATAGAGAGTAGTCATTATATGAAAAGAAGAAAAATCAGAATTATGAAAAGAAAAAGTTTATTTCAAGCAATTAGTTATGTACATAAAAAATAATCTTATTTGAACGCTATTGCGTAAATTCTGTTATTTTTGTCTGACGTCTTTTGCTGCACCAGTAATTTTGTTTTATTATTTTACTTATTTTATTCACATCTTGCGATATTGAGGCATCTTGGTGATAAAGGAAGTACTTTTCCAATAATTTAGCCGCTTCTAAAGCTTCTTTAATGCTTGACGGAGGCTCCGGCTCATCCATCTCATCTTTTTCATCTTCTTGTGTCTCACCCTCAGTTTTTCTCACGGAATCCAAAATTTCTTTGTCTGTGAGTGAAACCCTTGTAAGTAGGCAGTCGTTTACTTCGATGTAGGTATGAAGATTTTCCGTAAAATTTTCTGCTATGTTGGACGTTTGCATCCACTCAGTTAATGGAAGGTCATCGTCGCTGTCAAACTCGGGTTCTGTTTCTACCTCATTACCGGTATTGGTGCAAAGACCAGCATGTCAAAAAGAGTGCTGTATAGTTGTGGGTGCCACGTTTTCCCAGGCGTTTGATAAAAAAATGATTGATTGCAGCATATTAAAAGAAGATTTGCCCTCAGATTCGACTAGTTTCATCAATAATTTCCTTCGGTAGCGACCCTTTCGGTAGGCTTTTAATCACACTCTGGTCCATTGGCTGTAAGACACTTGTGGTATTTGGAGGAAGAAATGCCAACTCTATGTTTTGAAGGTTTGATATAAACGGATGGGCATGGCAGTTGTAAACAAGAAGTAAAATTTTTCATCCTTTTAATTCTGAATCCCACTTTCGCACTTCTTCTTCAAAAAGGTGACTGGTCATCCAAGCTAATTTATTAGCTTTATAAGCCACTGGCATTTTTTTTATGTTCTTAAAACAGCGTGGATTTTTTTGATTTACCTATTACCATCAGCTTTTTTTTCGTACCATCCACATTAGGAGCCACAAGCACCGTAATACATACTTTTCCCTGCAGAATGACGGAAATTCAGTACTCTCTAGGTAATTTATTATTTGATCGAAAAGAACCGTAGATTTTACCTTCCATCATAGCAATCGAAAGCTTAACCTTATCACTCTATCCATTTTATATTGACTGAAGAATACCAATATCACATTTGGTTAACGTTCGGGGTGAGATATCCTTTCACAACCCTTGCAAGGACCGTTTAACAACCACTAGATCAGTACGTTATATTGACACTGCAGAACTGCAGAATTAGAAATTGCCTACCCACCCTTAAGGTTTACCGAGGATTCAACATAGTAATTACTATTGGGGTCGGTGTTGATAATATGGGTTACTAACAATATTTGTCATCCAATTTAATGTGTTTGATGGCTTTAATAAAATTAAGTAAATGTTGATCGTCAATCTTTTTAAGGTTATGTACCTCAAAAGAAAAAAAAAACACAACACTTATAGGATCATATCGAGTTGAAATTTCAACCATATATTCAGTTCGTGGTCCCTTTTGCTATGAAAAAATGTAATTTTAAGATAACGTAAAAAAGATACGGCCGTTTATCTGTCTGTCTATCTGTCAAAACCCTTTATCTCGAGAATGCGTGAAGATATCAAATTGAAATTCAAACCAGTAACTTAAGTCTGTGGTCCCTTGAAGCTGTGAAAAAATTAAACTATCGAGTTAACGCAAGAAAAGATACGGCCGTTTATGTACGCGCGCACCTGAAAATTTGTACGGAACCCTCGGTGGGCGAATTTGACTCGCATTTGTCCGGATTTCTTTTATAAAAATAATAAGGTAAGTTTAAATTATTACTGGTTCGTTCTTATGTTACTTAATGGCAGATAATTACAGAATAATATAAAAATAAACATCTCAAAAGAGTAACACAAACAGAATTAAAAAATATAACAGAAATTTACCTACACAGCAGCATACCTATAACTTCTGCGATTGCAAATTAATTTCGTTAGAATTGCTTTAAGTTGCGCGTGGGAGCAGCGTGACGTCTCCAAAGGGCATAAATAAGAAAAGTGTTCGAAAGGGGAGCACTGCAGAAAATAAACCGGATCCTGGCGCGAGCTCACGGAATGACAATTGGGAATTTAAATAAACGTCCGATTTAAATAACTATCGAACGGGAGTTAGGAAGCTGTTGGCCCTGTAGCTGAACGTCGCCTGCGTAATGCGACACCGGCAGACACGCGGAACAAATGACGATCGACCCGAATTAAACAAAAGAAACAAAAGTCTACTGTTTCCTCTACATTGGTGGTGAAACAAAAGGCGAAAAATTGATGAATCGATTGTCAGCTGGTTGCGTCGTGTTCGTGAATTTCAAGCAGAACGTCAATACGGACGGACATTGTGGCTACATTAATATCATTAGAGATGTGTTACAGCTATGAGCTGAGTTTCTTGTCGGGTCTTTTGAGTACGAGATCTGTTATTGCAGACTTTCGAATCGATTGTGTACCTAGATTTATTAAACACAGTTCTTAACCTTTCGGCGATAAGGATATTATGTCAATTTTTTTGTCTTGTCACGTACTCTCAATTGTTTGTGATTTGAAGAATTAGTAATAAAAATAAAATTCGGGTGCTTTCAGGCACCGTCGGTAATAAACCACTCAAGCATTAACGAATTAAACTACATTTTTAATTGAATTAAATAAGATAGCAAAGTCACACCCGAAACATTTACAGCTAAAATATTTGAAGATATTATTGACATAATGTTATTTATTCTTGAGAAGTAACAGACGATTAATTCGTTATGATGAAAGAGATATTTAGCACTCTTACAGGCTAACCTTAAACCATATAATCCGAAAGTTATGTAACATTTTTTATATAATTATGATCTCTGGAACTACGTAATATACCATAGTATTCGATTTATATACTATATTGCGTGTGAATACGACAACGCGCTGTCGCAGTCGATTCCAAGGCGAAACCAAGTCCCAGGGGTCCATTCAAAGGGTACAACCTATACATAACCAAAGATGTTAGTAGAGAATCCCATCCGATATTCCCGGCAATTGTTTTCGGTTCTACATTCTTTTGTTTTTTTTTTGTACAATCGGCAAAAGCGATGTTCTATCACCGCAAAATTGACTTTTATTTGAAATTCATAAAATAATTATGTAGGTCGATTTCCCTTGCATATATTTTCCGACAGTTGCTAATGCTTTCTTCAGTATTTTCTAGAAGTAATATGCTGAAATGTGAACTATGTATCTTGTGTAATATCTAATAATTAAATAAACAAACCTAAACTTTTGACGTTATTGATTACACAAGAAGTTTTGGTTAAACTTATCGTATCTATCATCATCAGCCTATTACGGATAATCCAGATGGAGGACAACCGTGGATTGGTGACTTTAAAATGCATGACATGCCTTTCCATTACTTTACCCATTCTATGACCGGTCATTGCCAAAATGCAGATCAAACTATCTTCTGCGCCATCGAGCTCATCCATAACATCATACAACAGCATAGATATTTCAACACAAGTAAGAAATAAGGAAACCTAATTATTTATTTAAGCGCAACAAGTAGAGGATTAAAATTAGTTTAAGATTTTTTGGAAAAAGTTTTTTTTTTATTTATTTATTTTACATTAAATAGGCTTACGCTTGACGGCCACGCGATTGATGAAGAGCGACGTAGCAGCCTAAGGTGGGACGCGCTTGCCTAGAAGAAACCGATTCACTCGCGACTTGAAGAGCCCCAGATTATAGGTGGCTGGAAACAGAGATTCCGGCAAAGAGTTCTACAACCTAGCGTTTCTGACAATATAGGTGGAAGCAAACCGTTTAGCACGAGTTTGCGGGACCTCTACGGTATATCTGTGGCGTTTTGCCGTCTCTCTGGTGGTTCTGTGATAAAAAAGTGAAGGTGGAATTAAGTTATGTAACTCCGAAGCACACTCTCCGAAATGTAACCGGTAAAAAACCGATAAAGAGGCAAATTTTCGCCTGTGTTCAAGACTTTGGAGTCTAGTCTCGAATAATTTATCGTTACCGATGAGCTTCTTTGCACGCCTCTCAATGCACTCCAGAGAGACTCCAGCTGATATTTTGCAGAACTATCCCAAAGGTGCGAACAGAACTCCGTGCACGAGCGAACTTGCGCTTGGTACGAGGTGAGCATCTGTTCCGGTGTAAAGTACTTCCGCACCCTTACGAGGACGCCAAGCTTTTTTGCAGCCAGTTGAGCTCTAGACTCAATGTTGAGAGTTGAGGTGAGAGTTATTCCTAGAAGCTCGAGCTGTTCGGTTACCGGCACGGTTACACCTCGGAAAGAAGGGGCCAGTTGAAACGCCCTCTTTTTAGCGGAGAACAGACACGCCTGAGTCTTAGATTGGCATCGCCCCAATCGGAGACTGCTTGAAGGGACAAGTTTAAGCAGTTGACCATGGCTTCTCGGAGTGATTGAACTTTGGCCGCACTGACATGCGCATTCGATATATAGCTCTCTGCGACCGCGCTATCGTCTGCATACCCAAAGGTACCGGGTTTAAGCAGATCGTTGATATGGAGCAAAAAAAGAGTTGCAGAGAGTATCGACCCCTGCGGAACTCCGGCATTAACAGCCTTTCAAATTGATTGGCAGCCATCTATAACTACTATAATACTACTAATCTATGCTTATAAGGCCATCATGCCAAACCATGTCGAAAGCCTCGAGATATCGCGAGACACGGCCAGCGCTTCTCCGTGCTTCTCAATGGCTTCACTCCAAATGTGAGTAGCGTACACTAAAAGATCCCCAGTGGACCGATTTCGACGAAATCTGTATTGTCGATCACTAAGGAGGTCATTCTAGGTACGCTAGAATCTTGTGGTTCAAAACACGTTCCATGCTCTTAGAGATATCTATATTTCTATCCGCACCCATGGAAATAAGATGGAATAACTAGCTGTAAGTAAAACACTTTTCAGCGGGTTTTAAAATGTGTTAACGATTACAGATGCAGCCGGAACTAACAGCTTAAAGTGCCACCCGAAGCACGGAAGCATGGAAAAGCATAGAAAATAAGTTTTTGGTCACCCATCCAATGACTTATACATAAATTTTACTAAGATAGCTCGTCAATTAAGCAAAATATTACTCTTGAACGGAGATTGTAAAGGTTCCGAAAAGTATGTATGTATGTACCTTGTTTTTAGCGAGTTTCCGATATTCCAGCACTGTTGCAAGCACCATGATCATGAAGTAACTGAAGTAATTGCGGGTAGGCTGTTATTGGCAGTCTACCCTCCGACGAAGTCGAATTTTTGATGTGTGTATATAAAAGTATTATAAAGCCCATAGTTAAACTCTATCCAGGAAATAGATCATGTTATAATATTTTATTAGTTAATGTGCAGGTTATCTTTTAAAACTTACTAACGCATATTTACAAATGTGGTATATATAGAAACATTGGGTTGAAGGACAGAACATAACCTGCCACACAAGCCAAACTCAAGTTCAAGGGTATAAGACAACTTTGGAAGCACGAAGAACTTCGAGATTTGTTTGTTTGTTACTCAACCACTGGAACAGTTAAATGGATTGGATGAAATTTGTTACACAGAGATAGCAGATCCAGAAATGTAAAATAAAGTAAGGATTGAAACCTTTTTATTCGTACTTTGTAAATTTATACATTATGCAGTGCTTATTTTATATTTTTTTAAAATTACATTAATCGATTTTATATCGCAAGTTTTATTCTGGTATTTTTTTTTTCTAGATATGTGACCGTGCAGCGAAATTAGGTACTAGGATTTTTCTTAATCGATATAATTCGACGAGACTAACAGAACCTTCTTCGTTAGTTTTATTTTAATATTATTGTTAGATTTAATTTTAAAATCTATTTCATTTTCAAAATTGGACAAACGCACCGACAACTATCGAGTATGACTAATGCAAGTTTCTTTCCCGTGGCATTTAATCATTTGGTAATATAGAAATTACCAAATGATTAAATGCCACATTTCCCCCCTTATTAATAAACAAGGAATAAGACTAGTTACGCCTTATTTTGTTCATATATCACTCAGATGTTATTTGCCATTCATTAAACATAGAAACATGGAGTAACTAATCCAAACTTATTCTTCGTTTATTAATTTGGGGATTTGAGATTAAACATAGGTACTTTAAAATAGTTTCCAGTATGTAGAGCATATTGGAGATGGTTTATTAAAAGTTGTTAAGCTTCATTGATAAGATTGATAAGATTGATAAGACAGACATTGACAATGAGAAATCACTGCGAAGATACAATTTAATTTTTAAAATATTTTCATCTAAAGTTTAGTGAGTCTCTTTTGCTAGTCCCCTCGTGCAATCTTAGTAATTGCAAAAGCTGTATATAAAGATTCAAAACACAGCCGTTTTTAATATCAGCTGCCAGTGCTGCAAAGGACATGGCCGATGCAAGCAGACAATGCCTGCGTCGGCTGCTATGTCCTTTGATTTGTCCGGCTTATTTCAATTCATAGCAGACCGTTCGCAGCTTTGTTATAAACCTAGACATTTAAAAAAAAATGTAGCTTTTGCCTCCCAACTTACTTGAAGCAAGAAATTTATGCCCACTCAAAATATCACTCGCTTGTCTAGGACTGAGCCCCATCAATGTCAATACTTTCTTATAGGTCGGATTAAAGGTCCGCGGGGAATTTTTATGGTCACATTAAAAAAGTCAAATGAGTAATCTTAACTTTATGGTGAACTGTATGCACCAATTATAGGGAGTCTTAATTTATGATCATTCTAGTTAGATTCGCAATTTCAGTATTCTTGTAATCGGAAAGTTGTCGACCTGTCAACGGCTGATGGCTCGTCGGTGGCGGTCGTCGCCACGTTGACGGCAGAAGTCGACAGCTGCCATCAACAGGTCGACTACTGCTGCCGAAAGTAGCGACGACTGCAGTTGTGATGTCGTCTACTGCAAGCCGCTCATATATATGAAGCATCTATCAGGTCGCCCTTTCCTATTATTATGCCAAATAGGGTATTTGACAAGTTTTAGAAAACGATCTCACGTCATTGACTAATGTTCATGGAATCCGTAAAAAGGGGTATTTCAGTAAAAATCACCAAATCAAAAACTCCATTTTCAAGTTGCCGCGAAAACGGTTTTTCTGGACAATATGGCGTCTTACTAGTGTGTGACGTCACACGACTGTTAGCAAAACATCAAACGATACAATGTAATGTCACTTTAAACGAAAGTTTACTTGCGTGTGACGTCATTTTAGGCTCCGCCAATCCCAAGCGTTTTGGGTCACGTGACTATAGATAAGAAAACTATTATCTTTTTCATGGGTTTTTAGCAAAATAATGAATATTTTTTTTTTGTAAAAATAGTATAAACCCCTGCCAATATTCATTCTAAACACAGATGCTAACAATTGCCACTTTATTATTTATACTGTCAAATACCCTATTAAGCTTGTTTGCCACCCTTCTTTCATAAAAAGCTTCTATCTTGAAGACCCCTAAGTTGCAGTCATAACATAAGTGAACACCTGCAGTGCTATTCTGTAACATTTTCACAATTTATATAGAAACCGCGTGGAGCCACATCGGATCCCAGTACTCAAGAGTTTAAAAATAAATAATTTTCATTTTTTTTGTATCGAAAAGACGTAGATGAATTTATGAACTGTAATGGGAGACTTTCTAAAACTTGGGTTTACTAATTTTAGGGAGTGGAGGGAGGGGTGCAATTCTGGGCGCAATATTTTAAATTACACCCCTGACTCTTACTCTGCGTTTCTGCGTTTTGCTTTAAAAAGCAATTGTCCTGTTTTTTTCAACTTCAATCCTAGTTTTTGAAATTATGATTTCGCAGCATGAGTCTACGAAAACGTCACCGGACCCTATAGCAGACTCATGCTGCGAATGAATGAATGCAAAATTGAAATAATCGTAAGTATGCTCACCCAAATACTTATTATACTATACCCTTGCATGTGTAGTGTGGATATTACAACTGCTGTATGAGCAATCTAGGGGAGAAAAAAGGGTGCTTAAAGTCTATTCTTCAAACGAGACAATCTACCCACACGATTGTGGAAAAACAAAAGGAAAAATACAATACATGCCCACTTTTGATGTTTAAAAGCATTCGTATTTCGGTGACTAATGAAAGCGTTGTGCAAGTCCCATAACATCGAAGTCATTAAAGACGTAGAATACACTACGAACAAACGTTTCGCTATTAACAAAAAAAACTGCCTTATAGTGGTACTCAGAGAAGCTGATTAGTTTCGTAGTTTAATTAAATTGGTGTCACCTTCTTTTCCATTGAAAAAGAATAAGACAATAAGTCACTCTGACAAGCATTAAACATTAAAATTGAGGTCTGTGAGTGCTGCTACTAAGAGGACGGACTCGCACACAAGGCAAATAACATTTTTGTTATACGAACAGCCATAGCGTTTCAACAAAACGAACTTAAATGTCTTTATAATCTTAACTTACTAGTGACCGCCCGCGACTTCGCCCGCGTTAACTCTGTTTTTCCATTGATGCCGATGGTACTTTGTTCCTTGTTACAGTCTCATTAAATTCAAATTGAACCTAGGGGTCTGTACGAGGGTACTTTGCGTCTGAGCTTTAGTGTTGAGATTTTGAAAATTTATGCTTCTCTGGTTAGTATAGAGGGCTTATTACTTTTATGTCAACCAAAGGCTTAAAAGGCAAACGGGAAGGGCGTAATATATAAATGAAGTAGTGTAATAAAGACTAGGGGGATGATCGCAGGGGTACCATAGTAGGTATTTGGTACGCCTTTAGAATTATTAAGAAACTCACTACCTATGAAATTTTACAAGACTTCCATTTAATGAAACTGAAACTAGCAGCCACAAGACGAGCGTTACCAGGGACGAAGAATTTAGTGGGGCTAAGACCCCAAACTATATTTACGATGTAATATTATGTTTTACTGCAATAATGAGCTTTAGTGTGTTTGCACTTCTTTTGTGTAGAAAAAATATAAGGTGTAATTCTAGCCGAGATACTCTAATAGTATAGTTGTAAAAAATATTTAGTCTTAAAACAGTGATTTCTTATTGTTTAAAAAGCTGTATCTCTTTTTCTACACATACGAACTTGCTGAAATGTGCCACAGAACTTTTTTTTAGTGCGAAGAAATAGTGGGTGTAATTTCAGCCAAGATACTCTAATAGATTAGTTGTAAAAAAATATTTTGTCTCAAAAGAATGTCAGCTGCTAGCGGGTGGCTGCTAGCTTCAGTTACATTTACATTTACTTATAGAGAATTTCATAACAATTTTGAAAAGTAAAATAATTCGAAGTTTATCCCTTGCTTTTTTGTGTGTATGCTGTTAGTCGCAGATGACCTTTACAGCGTTCCTGGGTTTGGGGACGGCGAGACCTTAAAGGGACCTCAAGCCGAGAATTTGCAATCGCCTCTAGAGGTATTCCAGTCGGATGGTATCTCCCCTCAGGGGATCTAGAGTCTCCAGATGGAGAAGAGAATCTCTTCTCCGTACTCTAGATCTAGACCACTCGAACCTGACGGGTTATACCTTGCACTTATAGCCAACAGTAGTACGATCTATTTTTTACTTTATCAATATATCTCCCATCTGTCTTTTATATTTCTCACGTTGTGAACAAAATTATTATGTAGATAGGTACCTACTTATTAAATATGATAGTATCTCATTTTTTTCGAAAATAAATGATAGCATGAAAGGAGCGATGAAAATTTGCATTAACAACAGATATTCTAGTCCAAGGAAGTCGCCAGCTCGCTACTTCGCTACTTCGCAGATACATGGTAATCTAAAAAACCGGCCAAATGCGAGTTGTATTCACGCACTAGTATTCCATACCATTATCTATAGAAAATTAGACACTATAATCTAAAGAAAAGTTTTACTAGAAAAACATCCACGCGGACCAGGCAGCGGACGGGACTCGAACCCGCGCCCTTTGTTAAAATATAACTATAAATGCTATTTCTTCTTTCAAATGTTAATTACTTGAATAAGTATTCATTTGACATTGTGGGTTACCTACAATGCGAAGAGATGGCGCTGCCTAGCAGCTTAAGGCTAGGAAAATTTCGACGCGGCTATCAGGGCCGTGGTAGCATAATTGGTCAGTGCATTCGCCCGGATTGCGAAGGGTGCGGGTACGAGTCCCGTTCGCTGTGTGGTCCACGTGGATGTTTTTCTAGTAAAACTTTTCTTTAGATTTAAACATGTAACAGTTAAATGCTTAAAAAAATAAAAATATCGCTATAATCTAATTACCAAAATAACTTCAGGCACTTGTATTGACAACATCTATACAGATCTTGTTCCGCTATCAAAACATATTATATTCAATTAGATTCCGATCATAGCGGCCAGATGGACACTTTTCCTCAGAAATGTGAGCATGTGGTAAAGAAAGTTATCAATGTTAGAAATTAATTTACATAAAGTATAAACAGAAACGACTTGTACAATGATTTTTCATTGTATATATTGTTACATGATTTAACGCTGTGAAGATTTGTTAGCAGTTTTTCCGCACAGCAACAAAAATGTCCGTAACGGGTGGTAAAGAAAAAAAATATGGACGGTTCAAAGGAGTTGTATTATGCTTCCTATTTGATTAAGAAATTTTGAATTGAATTGAATTAATATCGAACAAAAAACGACTAAAATTACGTCTGTTGTATAGGAGCCCCCCTAAATATGTATTTTGTTATAATTATTTTAATGTGAATATACAACTAAACATTCTGTAAATATTTTAAACGTCTACCTGTCACCGTAATTTATAAAGAGCAACAAACGGAAAAAAAAACACATTTGTTGTATTGTTTGTTTAATTTTTTAAAGCGGCAACAGGATTTTGAAATGTCTAGCTATGGCGGTTCAAGAGTTACATCCTGGTAACAGACAGATAGATGGACAGAGTATAGTCTTAGTAAAATAGTTCCATTTTTACCCTTTAGATACGGAATAATAAAAGTAGAAATCAATTTGAGTAGTAATGTATATAAAAGATTATAGCTTTAGAATAGTTCGACCAATGTTCTTGATATCTTGCTGTGTTCATAGTAGTAGGTATGTTTAAGAAAATAATAATTACTTATATTCGTTTTTAACGAATTAGACGTAAGCTGTTTGGTGGGGTTGTTAAGAATTACATATCATATGAATATCACAAATTAACACAACAGTTCCAGAACAAATTCTAACAGATTTCAAACCAAAGTTTTCGTAACAAACTTCACAGACTCAAAGAGAAAACCGTGTCTGCAATAAGAAGTAACGAAGCAATACAATGATGTACCTCAATCAAGGACTTATCTCCATACACAGGGCTAGGGGATAAGTGGCATGTTTCCGGAATACGTACGCTTCCACGTAGCAACCGACAACCAGTAGCTGATTACAGACTTTTTGCACACTACATTGCCTCGCAGACAAACGATACAGCAGAAACATCTCACCAACAAACGGCCTTATAGAACGAACATTGCCTTTCGTTTGTTTTTGTTGTGTTTCTTAATACTTTCGTCAAGCAAAGAGGGGCGTTTTCGAGACATTTACCCACTCCACACATGAGGCAATGAATAAATTTCCAAGTTGCATGTATATAAAGCATGGTGTTGTGTAGCGGTGGGCTGTAGTAAGCTAAAATGGGACTAATGCAGAGAAGCGACACGTAGGAGTCCATAAATAAGTGTATAATTAATATATTACTAGTAAAAATTCCACGCGGACCAGGCAGCAGACGGGACACGAACCCGCACCCATTGCTATCCGGGTGAATGCACTGACCGTTATGCTACCGACGCCCTGCCAGTTGTGTCGAATTCTTTCTTGCCTTTTTAAGCTGCAAGGCAGCGCCATCTCTTCGCTTTGTAGGTAACCCACACGTCGAACAGTAGCATGCTCAAAAAAATGCATATTATATATAATATATATGTTTTTATTTCGCGTTCACAATTAAAAAGTTGGTAAGCAGTAATATGGGACAAGACAATAAGAACAATAGTCAACAAAGAATAGTGTCAACGGGTGACGTAGAAATGTATAAAGGATTTGAAAAATACAAAATAATATCAAAAGAGTTTAGTAGCCACAGCGAGTCGCCAACACATGGAATAGGTATGGTCCCTCTGAGCTGACTGGTCGAGCCTTTTACTAACTAATAATGTCGGGGAACATCCTTTGCATATTGTTTGCTGCTGGAAATAACGTACACGACAAATTACCTCGTATATTTATATGCTAATGTGAAAATTTACAGACTCAGTAAGAATTTGCTAACATCAGCACAAAACGCTTGTTACCCAAAAATAGTTTTAGCTTCGTTAATACTATAGCACGTTGTTAGTATTTCTAAAAATGTCTTTGTGAAATTAGAAAGTCCATGTTATTGTTAAGTCCGCGACCGAGTAACTGCTAATTTAACTGAATCGTTAAAGTTATATGAAGTTGGTGCAATTCACGCTATATTCCTTTTGATAGTAAGCTGTTACTGCAAAGCTTGAAGATATCTTACATTATCTATGGCTTGAAGACATTTGCGATAGACAAGTATTACTCGCGTGTTACTACTCTAAACGCAGCTGTACTCTGTAGAGCCCTGGAAACCTTATCTCACCGACTGAAACACAATACCACCAAAAAGTGATATTATTTTACACTGGTTTGCACTAACACACGAGGTAACTTCCCCAGATGGGTGTTTTAAATCGAAAGTAAAATCTTTACCCATCGTGAAACAGAAATCAAAATTGCGTTAGAGTAACAATTATAAATAAATTAATATTTCCAACACTCACACCAATTAGCCTAGCCATTAGGCTTGTGTTATGGGATACTAGGGTAACGGATAGAATACATATACTTTACATATATAATTATATTTATATAGAAATACTTATTAAACATCCATGACTGGAGTACAAATGCTAGTGTTCATCATAGAAACATCTGCACCGGGATTCGAACCCGGGACCTCTCGAGTCGGCGACACCATGAAACCCAGCGTACAAACCACTCGGTCACGGAGGTCGTCAAATATATTAAATCAAATTATAATTTAAACTTTACTTTGAAAATAAATTTAATAATGTTTATTTTTATATGAAGTTGTTAGATCTTAATAATAAACAAAAAAACTTTGTCATTCGATGTTTTCGACTAAATTTAAGATAAGTACCGTACTTACCTTGTATATGCAAGGACGTATATTTTGTCTCTGCAAAACAAACCATTAAAATAGTCAGTTTAAATAATATATAAGCTGGCTATGCTTAGTGACTTTTCTCAAATCTTATGATACAGGGAGTAAGGCACTGACCTCGCAAAAGTTATGAGACTGCCATAAATCAATTTGCTCGTTGCAACCCGCTGTATATGGAACCAGTCCCTGAGGTAAATTACAATGAATTTGCGGAAGTGTTAGCAAATAATTATTATATAGTTAGGAGAACATTTTGTAAATAATAGATTAGGGATGGCGAAAAGTTCAGAACGGAGATCTGTCTAGAGAGAAATTATGTATTTCGTCATCCTATTATATGTTTTTTTAGACGTAGAAATAGGGGAAATATTAAAAATTATTGTGTGTTAAACATCCTTGTATTATAACTTGTTTTTCTAAATACAATGTACTCGTAAACGAAAAGATTTTTAAAACGGTATTGAATTAAAAGCGTTTGTCTTAAAACTGAAGCTGAAGTAAGCCAAAAGAACAAAACAAAATAGGTTCAGTGAAAAACTACATTGTTCACCACGTATTTAGTTTGCATTCTGTACAAAAGAAATGACTGACGCCTTTGTACGTACTGTTTCATTTAGTTTCTATAGTTGTAAAGAATGGAGCAACGAAAACAGACAATTTTTACACCCATCGCAAACGTGGTCGGTAATATTGACTAAAATTGACAAACTAGTTTATTTAGAAAAATTATTTGTCGTGACAAAAAAATTTTGATTTCCAATTTGATTGATGATTAATAATATTCTTTCCATGGAAGCTATATTTTAAGAAAAAGTATGCCTTTCTTTTCATTCAAAATTATAGTTCTTTATATATAAAAATTTCTTGATTAACGATTAAATAAAAAACTCCCATTCCAAAAGAAATCGATATTGAGTAATATAATTTTTCCTGTAAAAAATGTAGAAATTTCTTTAACATCGTGAAAGAAATTTGTAAGAAAAGTACAAAAGATTAGCATTGGCGCAGGACGTTCATCTTGTTCAGAAGTCATCGCGATTCCGTCGGATGCAAATTGCTAGTCTTTGACTCGTGACAGCCTAGGGCGCAACATGAGGCTTTGTGTGAACGGGGTCAGAGCCTCGAGAACAGGGTCAGTCGGTCGAGTGCCAAGTCTCAATCACAATAACACTGCTCGTATACATAGATAATGTAATTTAGTCTTAACGGACGTTTAAAATGCCTAAATCGTGGAAACGAATCGAAGTTAAGAGCCGCTGTGGTTAGTATAGACCACTTGTTACCACTGCAAAAACGCCGCCAAATTGCAGATTTAGTATTTTTATTAAAAATAGCTTCTGGTGCTATCAACTGCCCAGCACTACTGTCTAGGATTTCCTTTAGGACTACAACAAAAGCACTTAGAATTAATCTCATTTTATGCGTTCCACAGGCAACCTCAAACTTTAGACAGAATTCGTATCTATTGCGTGCGTTAATAGTTTTAATGTTATATCTGAGAAAACTGGCATTGATTTGTTTTACACTAGCGTTCCATCACTGAGGCGGGTATTGAGCAGTGCATTTTTTGACGAATAGGCCATTGTACAATGCTCTTTTTTGTAATTATTATGTTAAAAGAGTGCTCAATTATGTTGTAATGTGTTTATTGCAACATTATTAAGCACTTTGGTATTATTTTAAGTTTTTCTTCTTTTTATTAATAGCTGTTGGTCTTCCAAAAAATAAATAAATAGTGGTTAGAGCGTTCCGTCTGTACACGTTACAGAAGACCACAGTATAATAAAAATACCTTTTGGTGGTGTTACGTTTTCGTCGGTCAGTAAGGGTTCCATAGGACAGGAGCTTGAGGCAGGGTAGGTAACGGCGCGAGTGATATTTTATGCATCGCAAGCGTCTATCTATAGGGTATGGTGACTGCTTACCATCAAACGGGCCATTTTTTTTGAGTGTGTATGCTGTTGGTCGCAGGTGACCTTTACAGCGTCACAGGGTTTGTGGACGGCGAGATCCTAAGGGGACCTCAAGCCGAAAATTGGCGAATGCCTCTAGAGGTATTCCAGGCGGATGGCATCTCCCCACGGCGGGAGTCTCTTCTCCATAAGGAGCCTCTAGACCACTCGAACCTGGGTCTGCTCAGCTAGAGGGCGTCTCTGGGACTCAGACCTCGGCTCTAGTTAGCTGTTAGTCATGGGGGGGCGGGACATATGCTTGTTTGCCACCTAAAAAAGCTCCATGCTTAAGAATCGGGGTAAGCAAAGCATGAGTGATACTTTCATATCGTCTATAGACTTTGATGGCTTTCTTACCATTAGGTGGGCCCTAAGCTATTTAGCCATCCACCATTACAACACAAAAAAACACTACAAATATAAAAGACAATAGATAATATATTTTGTTTTAAACTTTCATGGTCTCTAACATTATAGCTATTAACGGGATTGTTACCATGTACCTTGTTTTTTAGAAGTCTCCGATATCACGGAGTAACAGTTACTCCGTGATCATGGCGCTTGCAACAGTGCCGAAATATCGGAGACTCATAAAAAACAAAGTTCGTGGTAACAATCCCGTTAATAGCTATAATGGCAATAGATAAATTATAAAACTTTGATGTGACTGAAGTCATCTGTCATCATAATAAACACATTGTGGCCCAAGAGGTCGATTTTTATGAGGTAGGCCTGTTATTTCGTTTTTCTGTCCAATTTTCATTAACAAAACTAAGTATAAAATTATATAGCTATGTTATGTAAATATTCTGACCTTCATGAGGTGGAGGTGTGATGAGACAGCGTCCACGCGCGTCGCATTCTCTCCTTCCCCCACCGGGAATGAACCCAGGTACTGCAACAACAGAGAAAAAAATAATTTTATTACACATTTCAATGATTGGCGTAAAATATGACTAACGAAATACGAATGCATGCTATGATCCTTGTGGTTGAAATAAATGAATTATTATTACTATTAAAACGGAATTAAGACGTTTGGTCGGAACGTCCTAATCCGATTGAAGTCGCATAAGATCAGAAAGGGCATTGGTACTGAAGATTGTTTTAATAAATTTAATTCGCTTTCAAAGTTTTGTTTCTTTAGCTCTTCTTTTAAATACAGGCCACTCTTTCGATACAACACAACCAATTAATTGATTTAAGCTCATAAAATACCTATTACATGGACCGCATTGTTTATCTCAACTACATTAACTTTGTCAAATAATTACGAGTACAGACCCCAGCATAATTTGTAGTTTCGAGTGAAAAAATTCGCTCCTGAATTATACAAACCCACATTCCAATTGAACGGCAACGAGTGCCGAGACAAATTGCTATATGTTCCCTCTGAGTCAGACCGAATATCGCTTAACGTCAAAGATGCCCTGGGGAAATGAAGGTCGCGGTTCGACTCCCAGGCCAGAGGGAGCCGTAACGGATCCGAAATAAACGCGTTCCGGGAAACAGGAAAGAGTGGAGTTTTTGTGTGACTGTCATTTACCTGATGCGTGAAATAATCAGAAAAATGTAGGTTACGTTTCAATGAAAAGTCTAAGACAAAAATTGGGTTCGTGACTAGATTTTTGTGCAAGATTAAATGTGTTGTGATATTTTATTATTATTAGAACAAACGTTACAGTCTATTTCAAAATAAAAGCTTGCATTTTCGTTAATTAAAGCATAGTACAAAACTATTATTAACACATATATAAAAATCCGATCGGACCGAATAACCTGCTGCGTCCAGCGATACCTGTGACGCTACTGCATGTGTCCCGCTTGCATTACACAACGAAGGCGGAGAAGATCGCAGAATACTTGCGTATGAAGACCAATTTCTCCCTGAGGGTTGCGCGGTTGGAGTCGCGCCACCACGTGAATTTTAATTCATTTGTGGTGAGAGTGCCGACTGCACATCTGGCGACCTTTTTAAAAGAGGAGCTTTGGCCGAAAGGTGTGGTATTCCGACGTTTCAAAGGCAGAACCTGACACCACTTCGCGCCACACGTCGCCGACTAAACGTGTTATTTAGAATTTGTAATTATTTTATACTTCATATCTATGTTAGACTATAAGGTATATATTTCTATGGGCCTACGATACTTGAATACAAATAAATAAATAATAAAAAAAAATCATTGTCTGTGTGTCGACTGTCGAAAGCATGGTATATGTGTAATCTTTGAAAAGAAAGGTAATGATTAAGAGAGGGTAAGGTACAGCGGATTTGCCGCTCGAATTGGAGCACCCATCTGGAGATGCGACCTTAGAGAAGACCACAGTCATATAATACTACCTCTTTGGTGGTGTTGTATTTCTGCTGGTGAGCAGGGTTCCAGGGCTCCGTGGGGTAGTGGGGTAGGGGAGAGGGTTCACTGGATCACTTACACTTAAAATCAGGGCGGGGTAACTTGCTGCGCCTCGTATAAAAAAAACGAGTATGCTTATGACCACACGACTGAAGTGAAACTTCTTTAGCTCCATCTGTATATATATGTTTGTGTGTACAATATAAGCATGTATGTACATATACATATTTCATTTACTAGTCATAAGAGAAAGAGAGAAATAAAATGTGCTCGCGCACTGCTTTCTCTTGCTTATATCCCCCACTCAACTCCCGTTCGCCTCGCCAGATCACACTTTTCGTAACGCGTTTGCCAGCTTACTCCCCAAGTAAAGCGTGCGTAAAGAAGTTTCACTTCAATAAAATGAAGTAATAGGGTAAAACTTGGTCTATAGACGACCCCTAGTAAAATAAAAAAGAGAATACTATGTCTGTACATGAAAATTCGTATAAAAAAAAAATATGTTCGCGCAATTTTGCTGTCACCGCGACACTCGCTCTTATTACGACATAATCAAAATTAAAAATCATTTATTCAGTCTAGGCTGTTACAAAGTACTTCTGAAGGTCAAGAAACTACGCCATCGGTTCGCAAAACTACGGCGGGAGACCTTGTACTGAGAAGAACCGGCAAGAAACTCAGCAAGGGCTGTTTTTTCTCCCTTTATTGTTATATACAGAGTCGTCAAGTTGAAAAATGACTTCAGAGATACTTCCTTGAATTGATGTTGTGTTCACCAAGTTACTGTTGACTGTACATATTTTTTTCCAGTATAAGTATTGGTAAAGTAGGTGTGAACGAAAGTGTCGGTATCGCGATGACATAGGAAGGCGTCACGACCGCAGACGCACGTACACCGCAACTATCATGTTACATACAGCCTTGCTATCCACGTACGAATTTCTTTACGACACACAGAGCGGACCCATTTACGAACTGTTCCAATCATAAAGAAAAATTTATTGGAAAAAAATCTACACGGCAGCAGACGGGACATTTATTTTGTAGTATCTTTTATTTTGTAGTGTCTCTAGATTTAAACATCTCGCAGTTAAATGCTTAAAAATCAATAATTATAATGTTGCAATAATTCCAACGGTTTTTTTTAATTAAATATAATAAATTATGAATTATCCATAGATAATTTGAGGAAATAATAATTATCTTTGTAAGAAAATGTCTTTTGCCATTCATTAATTATTCCTATTCAATTCATGTTGTGGAGTCTTTTCCGCCCGTTTCTCTTACATAGACATCTATTACCCGGTAATAAATATTTTGAACTCCACCGGAATTTGTACCTAACAACTTTGGCATATAAAGTAGGATTCCTACCCTAGACCGAAAAAGAGTAAGCTGAGTTGAATTTTCATAGTGAAAAGCCAAAACTATATTTTTTCATTTCCCCAAAAAGCTATTTTCTGGCATAAACCGTTCTTGCCGCTGTTCTTCTCATATAAGGATGTTCATCGGATAAAGAAGGCTGAATATAAGTGGAAAAACTCCATCAAAACTGTAAGCCCAACAAAAACTTGAGCATGTGAAATTGCCAATTTTTATCTTTTTTCTTCGCTAATCTCCTTTTAAAGCCATGATAGCTGTAAATTTAGACGTGGACTCTCAGACATACTCAGTAACTACCATTATTGCTAAAATAGATAAGTCAACTCAAATTTTAAAATTAATTGACTTCTCTGCGTGCAGCTGTATAATCATTTAGCAATTTGAGCATTAAAAGCTCTGTTTCTAGAGAGTTGTCAATTTCATCCATAGTTCAATTATTCAATAGTTAATGTCACCTCAAATACATAGTAAATGAAAATTGAAAATAAAATTTTTTTGGTAATGACAAAAATAGATATTTTCAACCGACGAAAAAACCGGACTCAATTCGACGCGTTTATTTTTTTATGTATTTTCATGCATAACTTTTCACAGAGTAGTCCGATTTGATGAAGGATAAATTATACACTCCGAAATTATTCTTATACCTATATAATTTGGAAAGAAAATTCTGGCCTTAAGGGTAGGAAAACAAGTGATGATTGATTATTCGCTCACTGATTGAAATTTATGACCACGCATAACTTTTTACAGAGTTGTCAGATTTTGAAGTTTTTGTTTTAGGTTGGTCCCAGATAAATTGAGAAACAAAAATCTTACTCTAAGGGTGGGAAAATGGGGGTGATTGTTCACTCACAGATTTTTATGCCAAGTTGTATATTACAAAAATTATAGCCACAACAAACTATATATTTTTACCAAATAATTAAATACCGAAAAGCAAATAATAGTTAACGTTTTATCTTTAATTAAATTAATTTTTGGAGTCGGTGCTATACATGACTGATAGATGTAAGGTCCCATTTACTACTTGTGTATATTAATTTGACTAAAGATAAAAAAGGTTTATTATTTTTTGCTTTTCGGCAGTTTAATTTTTTTGTTATTTCTCCAGCATTTAAACTACAATACTTATTTAAATTCAACTATAGATGAAACAACACGGTCTAAGTCGTGCCCAAGTGTGAAGCTCTTGTCGCCTTAATAAGACTCACGGATTCATTTTAATTAAGACTGAAGTCGGCGGTCTTCGGAAGTACCTGTATGACTTAACAGCGGCATGCCGTCGGGCTGTGGCAAGGAACCGCACTTAGTAAATGTAAGTATTGTTTATGTACTCAGGGCCGTAGCCAGAGTTGTATTATAAGGCAGCTATAATTACAGTTAGGGCATAAGCAGCAACTGCAACCGCTTTTTAAGCTACCCAAAAATGGACGGGTTTTCAGTTCAGTTGATCGGTGACAATTAAGCGAAAGCCCAATATATGGACATACCATTTGATGGAATGACAAACAATCGATAGATCAATAGCTCGTTATGCCAATAGATCAAAAACTAAGTGTATCGATTTTTTAAAAGATCAGATTGCAAATAATCGAATGCTGATCATCTAAGATGATCGATGTGTCAATTATCGCAGGCAGGTTTGATTTTTTAAAGAAATAATGTGAATCCCAGAATTTTAGCCGTAAAATTATATTTATACGTCAAATTGTCAATACTTGTATTCTGTTAATTGCAATGAACCTGTTGAAAATTCTCACAGCGATCTATTGAAAATCGTTTTATCGAAATTTCGATCTAATGTCACAGTGATATATTCAAGATCGATATATTGAAATTTCGATCAAACGGCAAATCGATATAATGGGTTTTCAGTCAATTGTCACTGATCGAGTGGCATTCGATGTACAGGCAATCGATATGGCGTTTAAAACCCAAACGGGGCAGCAGTCTGTGAATAGTGGCCCATACGGCGATGCTATTTTAAGGTCTTTTAAGGTAGGATATTGCCCCATAATGCCTTCCCCTAGCCTACGACTCTGCATGTACTCTTTTGTAAAACTATATAAACTCAGCATAAGGGATCGCATGAATATTTTGCTTTGCACGGGTTAAATTTGTTTAACGCTACAAAATATAGTCCATGTCACTCAGGAATAATGTTTCTTTCTATTGAAAAAAAAAGAATTTTTATAATGGATCCAGCAGCTACATTGAACAAGCAAACATTTTTTTTATAGATAAGTCCGACAAATGACTCCACCCCACCTGATGTTTAGTGAAGGTGAACAATGTCTATGGTTTTTTTGAGAAAAAAATAGTTTTTTTTTACTAGTAGTAAATGACCTATAGCTAAAGAGCTGAGACCTCGAAATCTGATAAATGTCCCAAATGATTCATATTTTCCTTTTTTATACGTACTTGAATGTTTTAGAATTAACATTATAATAAATTACTCACGAGTATTTAAAACGAAGCATAAGTAAGCACTTCGGGCTGATCTCTCAAATACTGGATTAAATTTATCTGTCTTATATCGTATTATAAGGACAAAATAAAGGGTTGACTTGTGTTAATTGGTGTAATGTGACGGATCGGATGCTGTTATCGAACTCTTTCTATATGATTTAGTATTAATTTATTAAACAGTTATATTTTATCTGAGTTATGAAAAATCGGCCCTTAGTAGGTAAGCTCCTAAATAATTTCCACAATATTTATTCACTGAAAACGTAAAAATGTAAGCACCCAGCAATTTATTGATTCGGAGAACTGACCCTCTAATTATTCCCTGCACTTTCCTAACAAAACACAATGACCGTGTCACACGTGATTAAGTTCCCGAGGGTACTGTATTAATAGAAATTGTTATATGTAATTATCAGTCCACTATTACGAAACCCAACAGGGGGCTGTAAGAGGATGACTCACTTATAACATTAGCAGTATTTGGGAATTAAAGGTGTGTGCTAACGGTCTTGGGGAGTGGAGTACTGTTGAAAATGGGGCTGCTTGCTAATGACGAGCGAACAAATGCGTAGAAATAAGTTCATTAAACTGTTATATTTTATCTAAAACTACGACTAGGCATTTAAAAAGAATACTAGATCTAAAAGTAAGGCTGTCTTAAAAGAATACTTACTCGTTGTTAAAAAAAAAGGGTTAGTAACAAGGGAATAAAAAAATGTTTTTATTTGTATTGTGCGGTATTGAATCCCGTCAGCTGTATGGACTTGGTCGAATGTGGAATTTTCTAGTAAAATTTTCTTTAGATTTAATCATATAAAATTTAAGTGCTTAATAAATCAAAATATGAATAAATTGTATTAGTTGTATTTATTTATTGTTCTGAGAGTTGCTTCCTATTTTACGGCTCTTTTTGAGACTAGCGCCATCTATGGGGTGGTGTTAGAACTCGACGCACAGCTTGCAGGACATGCGACTGGTTTGTTGTGGATACTTTTAACCCCTTTCCCCGTTTGCAATGAATTTATCATTACTCACTAGATGTCGCCCTCTTGAGTTCCAACATTAAAAAAACATCTCTTTTTTCAGTTCTGATTTTTGTAAAGGTATGAAATTGAGACAAAGTTATGTCTCTTATTATAAAAATATATTATTTAGTAAAATGTTAACATACATATTTTGTTTGGTGAGTCTATTATTGTATGATTGCCCATTGTATAATATATGAACGTAATTCTTAAAATCATTCTTCACTCGATTTCTACCATCAATAAGTACCAAATCTTTTTCTGGTAATAAGGATTTTTTTTTGTAAACGAATACATTACCTAAAAACTTTATTTTTACACAAATTTTACTGTCAAAAATAAGTTTGTACCTAGGTTCCTAGCAGTTCAATTGAAGAAGAAAATATTGGAAAACTTCGATGGAAACTAAAATAGTTGCGAAAATGACACTTATTGGTGGGAGTACGAACAGTTTGCGAACTTGCATTTTTCCCTAATTAACAGACTTAAAAATGTTTGAAAAGGAGATGAAACGAACTTTTTTAAGCGACTTATCTTTTTAACATGCGCTATGAATTGGGAGCAACCTCCATCTTACTGAAGACTACATTAAAATAACACTACCCTTATTATAATGTGTAAGTATGAATGTATGCTGTGTTTCAGTGGTAAGTAAAGTTCTATGGCTTTACAGGATAGGAAAATAGATTTAGGCCAGCAAGAAAATTGCGGTAATTACCTTTCTTTGGCCTGTTAGATAAACTTTTGCAAACAATTTTTTCAATTGACTCGTTGGACTTAAATATCTGTTATTGTTGTCGACACTATATTTGCCTATTTAAATAAAGTAAAAATAAATACTGCACAGCATTGTAAATGGTTACACCTCAAAGGTATGTTTGGCTAATAGCAACTCAAACAATTTTACGATAATAACCCGAGTATCTATTGTTTTGATGTATTTTATCTTTTTACTGGGAAAAATCAATACTGGTGAATTCCATAATACTTTTTAAATCCCAGTCTGGCAAAGCAAAATAATGGAATACGTAAGGATCAAACAATAGAATATTGCGAACTATTCACGATACTACACTCTTCTGTTATAAAGTGAAGTGCGATTTAAATTTGAGAATAAATGAATAAATATTTGAGAGTTTGCGTGTTAGATTCCGAAGTTGACATCCATTCGCAGACAAAGTACTTATTTTACATACGCCATCAATGCAGTATTGCTCCAATCGCTTTCTTTTGTAAGTATCAAAGCTATGAAACTCGTGATTGCCGGTCCGAATCCATTAAAGTATTTACTTATACCCCTGACTTACCCTAGTGGTTTTAAAAATTCAAAATAAAATGCATTTTAATGTAGTGAAGTGCAAATCACGTCTTTTATTTACGTGATTAAGAACACTTCAGAAACATTAAGGAATATTAGCCCTACTCACGCAGTTATCATACTGTATGTAGTTTATAAGACATAGCGTAATTTCATTAAATGTTGATTCTACACTACACGCTTGTCGTCATTTCTCCCGAGAATCGCCCGCAACCCATTACGAAATTGTAAAGCAAAGATTTACCAAGCTGTAGTTTGCAATTTGACGCTTGTCAAGTGATAATTTGTTCAATCGCTTTCAGCTATTCGTGGAAAAACGTATGTATGTGCTATAGTAACATATATTTCCTATGTTCCACACATGGACATTTTCACTTCGCAAACATGACGCTTCCGCAAACTTCATTAAAAGCCGCACCAATCGTTTGTTCAATGAGTTATTGGCGTGTCGAAAATCATAAGCTCAAGCGATATCATTGTTCTTCTTACTGACAGGAATTTAAATTTTAATATACCTACCGAAAAAAAAACAAGATGGCCGTGCAAAACATTGAACTGAAAAGTAAAAAAATAGTATTATTTTTAATAGGACGGTATGTTAGCATATTTTTAATGCACATTTATAAACATCTTCTGATTATAAAAAAAATAAACGTTTTACGTAATCATTTTCACTAACAAATATAGTTAACTAAACAACCGAACTTTCACATTTGTATATGAAAAAGGATAATAGTCATAAAGTCTGATCAAAAAGCCCAGTTTACTACTTGCGTGAAACAAAAGGCGATTATTTTTCTAAAATCGCGCTCAGCCTTTAAACTGGCTCCGCATAGTTTACAAGGAGCCGAAGCCACTTGACTCTCCTCTTCCGATTTGCATAAGTTTTAATCAAAGAAGCTCCCGCGAGCGTTTTCGATGACGGCACCAACGAGTGCACTGAGTGCTTCATACCGACACTATCGCATCCGAACCGAGTCGAGCGCACTCAATCACTTAAGATGAGCCTCTTTGTTCTTGGCTGACTTCAACGGTTGCAAATCTCAGACCGTTTTTGTTAAAACACTGCAAAAAAAGAGTGTAATATTTTCAGAGTTCATGTCCATACATGAACTCTGAAAATATTACACTCTTTTTTTACCTACCTATTACCTACAGGG
The DNA here is from genome assembly GCA_902850365.2 of Chilo suppressalis. Taxonomy (NCBI): domain Eukaryota; kingdom Metazoa; phylum Arthropoda; class Insecta; order Lepidoptera; family Crambidae; genus Chilo; species Chilo suppressalis. Next base: position 23,618,093 of record OU963901.1, on the reverse strand, counting down.
TGTCCCACGGCTACCTCACACAGAGGGAAAGTATATTAAATATTGAAGATAGGATATTTTACTGAAAGAAGACATCACTTTATTTTTAATAATAAACAGATCTGCATTCACAGATTTTTTTTAATCGCCTACTACAACTGGGAATCAAACTCGTGAAATTTCGAAAAAATAAAGCATATTTTAATGATAACCATCGAAAGGGTTAATCATAAGGATTACTTTTTGCTGAATAACATAGCATTTTAAGTGAAATGAATGTCTTATTACGTTTATTTACAATTTTTGTTAATTTACTTACCATGGCGTTTCATAATAAAATGGATTTAATGGAAGCTTACTTTATGAACCAATAAGACATATTATCTTTGCGGTGCTACCGCGAAACATATCCTGATAGAGACTTACCTTCTCGATATGTATTTAAAAGGTTAGTGAATACTTTAAGAAATTTAGGGCGTTTTGATATGCGCTTACAGAAACCACAGCAGCGGATGATAAACGTCAACGATGATGAACTCAACATTTTAACTTACTTTGAGGTATATCCAATTTTATATTAGTTTGTGTTAACTCCAGGAAATAATAATCCCAATCTTGATTCGTTTACAGGCATTTAATCTTCAATAAAGATAATTACAGATTTGCTAATATTAATAAGTATAATGTGTATGCAATCAAAGGAAGCGAGTACAATTTTCTGCGTCTTGTCTTCTCTCAAGCCGTTATAATAAAAAAAACGATTGTTGCCGACAACGCCCGTCGGCCGCCGTCGTGATCATTCGGTAGTGTTCGGCGGTTCGCGTATTTCCCGCGCGTAGTTCAAGCGCGAACATCCTCCCCCGTTGAAGAAGAATTCTTCAACTCTTCAGTGCTGGACTCGTCAAAATGAAGAGGACAAAGTCGACTCAAAGCTCTTCGAATTACTCCATTGCTAGTACAAATGTCCGCGACTCGAGGAATTCCATCTTTACCAGGAAACAAAGCTTGGATTCTCCCCATTCTCCACTTTAATGGTGGCAAGTTGTCTTCTTTAATAATAACCAAATCTCCTTGTTTCAAACTGTAATATTGCTGCTTCCATTTAATACGATGCTGTAGTTCTGCTATATATTCGTTATGCCAGCGTGACCAATAGTGTTGTCTCATTTGTTCCAACTGATTATAGCGATTCAATCTGCTGATCTTTGCGTCTATCAACTGCGGCGATGGAAGTGCTGTCATTGGCCGTCCGATGAGAAAATGCCCAGGTGTGAGAGGACAAAGGTCACTGGGATTGGAGGACATGGGACAGATAGGACGAGAGTTAAGGATAGATTCTATTTGAGCGAATAACGTCGTAAGCTCTTCAAAGGTTAAATGTCTATCGCCTAAAATTCTTTTTAAATGAAATTTGGCCGACTTTACACCGGCCTCCCATAGTCCGCCAAAATTTGGTGCATACGCTGGTGAGAAATGAAATTTGATTCCTTCATCGGAACCAATCCGAGTTAAATCATTTTTATTATGCAAAATTAACCTATCCAATTCATTCTTAGTTCCCACAAAATTAGTACCGTTATCGCAAAATATATTCTTTGGTTTACCACGTCGTGCAATAAATCTTTTTAAGCTCAAAATAAACGCATCTTTACTTAAATCGCTTACCGCTTCCAGATGAAGAGCCTTGGTCGCAAAACAGACAAAAATACATAAATAACATTTGCTTATTTTGCAACCACGACCCTTTCTATCAGTTATATAAAAGGGACCTGCGAAATCAACGCCTGTTGTTTCAAACGGTATTCCCGGAGTGAGACGTTGGTTTGGCAGATTACCCATTAAAGGCTGCAGTGTCTTTGCTCGAAAACGTTTACAGATTCCACATTTGTGAGGTATACTTCTGGCAAGGTTTCTACCGTTAGTGACCCAAAACTGCTCACGTACCGCGGCTAATAGCAATTGAGGGCCCGCATGCATAAGACGCCTATGTTCATGTTCAAAAATAAGGACTGATAAGCGATGCTTTACGTCAAGAAGCATGGGATGCTTTTTATCGTAGCTAAATTTCGAATTATCTATTCTACCACCAACTCTAATCATACCTACTTCATCCAAAAATGGGTTCAGAGACAAAATCTTAGATTTGGGGTCTAAAAACTGTTTTTTCTTCAGTGCCTGTATTTCTTTCCCGAATGACTCTGACTGAGCTAATTTTACTAAAGCATCTATACTGTTTTGTAATTCCTCTGTAGTTAAATATGACGATGTAATTTTTACTTGCGATTTTTGACAATTATTTATGAATCGTAATATATAGCCCATTACTCTCTTTAAGGTATTCAAATTAGAATATTTATTAAATATTTGAGATAATTCATTATCTACTACAGTTTGCAAGATAATAATTTTTTCATCATAGTTATGACATCTCTGCGAATTATACTTTTTGGCAGGCCACTGTGACTCATCCTGAGTTAAGAACTCGGGGCCTCCCCACCAAAAATTTGCAATTTTTTCCTCAAATTTATCTGTGTGATAAACTTTGCCTCCTATTTGCAATGATACTCGCTTCCTCTATGATAGATTGGGAACTAGACATTAAAGAAAAAAAATCATTTTCCATGGACTCCCTCTCATTGAGTTGATCAGAAGAATTGTCACTTAATATTTCTATTTCGGTTTGTAGATTATCAAAGGCGGATAAACTATTTTCTAATTTATTTAGTCTTAATTTTAATTCTGAAAGTTGCTGCGTAGTTAATTTATTTATATCAATTTGCCGAATAATTTCTAAATAATTCTTAAATATTGTTAATTGACCTTTTAGACAACTGCGCCTTTTGACGAGCTTATCAAGAGCTTCTGCCATAATGATGTGGGAAATAAGAAATCAGAGGAAATAAATTATACAATACTAAAAACTAAGTAAATACCTCGAACTGCTTCTCCGAAGGATCCTCTCACCACTCACCAGGTGTGATATGTTATAAAATAGCTATTAATTTGTTTATTCTTTCCAATGATGCATCAAATTATATGCTTGGTACATCCAATAATCGGTGAAAGGCCGGTGCAGTTGTTTAAAGTTTGACCTGGAATTTACAATATTTATATACAACAACTACAAAAAATATACTTAACCTGAAAGAAAATGATAAACCTTTATGCAAATTTCAAAAAACTAAGTACTTATATTTTTTTTTTTTTTTACTTTGCGAAGGTAGGTAACTATTATACGCGTTTGCAAATTACTGCCTTTTCTACCTTTATACTCTTATTTTTATTATCTACTATGCACAATAACACTTATTCGACGTTACTCGTCCAAAAGAACTAGGGGATGGATCTAAAAGAAAGGAATAGGAACGGGCTCACCAATTTCTATCCCAGACCAGCAATCTTCCTTCCAGTCTAAATCCTGGTCACGGCACCACTTTTCCTGTTAACTCCAGGAAATAATAATCCCAATCTTGATTCGTTTACAGGCATTTAATCTTCAATAAAGATAATTACAGATTTGCTAATATTAATAAGTATAATGTGTATGCAATCAAAGGAAGCGAGTACAATTTTCTGCGTCTTGTCTTCTCTCAAGCCGTTATAATAAAAAAAACGATTGTTGCCGACAACGCCCGTCGGCCGCCGTCGTGATCATTCGGTAGTGTTCGGCGGTTCGCGTATTTCCCGCGCGTAGTTCAAGCGCGAACAGTTTGTGTTAAATCATTTTAAATAAAATGTTAAATTTATTTACTTTTCTTTCATTAATAATTCTATGTTATTTAGCAAAAACTAATCCTTATGATTAACCTTTTCGATTGTATATTTTATTATAATAAAGTATGTCATGTCATTTTTTTCGAAATTTCACGAGTTTGATTCCCAGTTGTAACAGGCGCTTTTTAAAAAATCTGTGAATGAAGTTCTTGTTATTATTTAAAAATAAAATGATGTCTTCTTTCAGTAAAATATCCTATCTTCAATATTTAATATACTTTCCCTCCGTGTAAGGTAGCCGTGGGACGCACTGTATATTCTTCACTCGCACACTATCGCATCCGTACCGAGCCGAGCGCACTCAATCACCTAAAATGTGCCTCTTTGTTCTTGGCTGACTTCAACGGTTGCAAATATCAGGCCGTTTTTGTTACAAGACTGCAAAAAAGGAGTGTAATGTTTTCAGAGTTCATGTATGGTACCTATAATTCTTCACACGCACACTATCGCATCCGTACCAAGTCGAGCGCACTCAATCACATAAAATGTGCCTCTTTGTTCTTGGCTGACTTCAACTGTTGCAAATCTCTGACCATTTTTGTTACAAAACTGCAAAAAAGGGGTGAAAATTTTTCAGAGTTAATTTATGGTACTTATATATTCTTCACACTGACACTATCGCATCCGTACCGAGTCGAGCGCACTCAATCACTTAGATGAGCCTCTTTGTTGACGCGCATCAATGATTCCTAATCTCGGACTCTCAGCTTTTTATGACGGGATTGCCAACAAAGGAGTGTTATGTTTACAATGGTCATATATGATATCTATAATTATTCTTCACACTTCACTATTGTATCCGTACCGTAGATACTGAGGCGAGCGTACTCACTCAATCACCTAATATGAGCCTCTTCGTTTAGCTGAATTCAGCGATTCTAAATCTCAGACCATTTTTATTAGACTAACAATGAAAGAAGAAGTGTTGTCAGAGTTTATGTATTGTACTAATTTGTATGTGCCTACCTTGACTTTAGAATTGCCTAAATGATTTAATCTTGTATGGATTTAAATTGAAGACCTTAATGAGCGCATTCCAAAAATAATCCACGCGAACCAGGCAGCAGATGGGCCTCGAACCAGCACCCTCCAGGTGGAGGCACTGACCATTTGAGCTACCGCGGCCCTGATGGACGTGTCGGTCTTTCTCTAGTATTTCTTAGGCTGAATGGCAGCTCCATCTTTTCGCATTGTAGGTAACCCACAATGTCAAATGAACACCTTTACAAGTATAAAACATTTAAAAGAAAAATAAGCAATTGTAGTTATACATATTTTAAAAAACACACACGGTAACAGGTAGCACACGAGACTTGAAAACGTATCTCCGTGGAATTTTTTCTAGTAAAAATTTCTAATAAAAATACCACTGAGTAAAATTTTCAAAACAGCATAGAAATAAATGGAAATTGTATGTCTGTTCCAGCTGGAAATGCTGGAATGCCTTTTAAAATATTCAATATATTTTTTATTCAATGTTTTCTGTACCACTAGCAAATATATCGAAAGAGAATTAAGCAAAAAATCCATTCGTATCGTTTTAACAGGGACGCGTGATAGTGAATACCTACATTTTTTTTAATCTTAATTGATTCGTAGTAATAAGTTTTTTTTCCTATAGAAATGAAGTGCAACTGAACATATGCGTGAGATGTATTATAAAATGTCATTTATTCACCTGTTATTTAAACCAATAATCGAGAAACTCCGTTCATCGCTAAAGTCACTGTAATTTAATAATAAGTTATAGATAATAAGCTACAGCGATATCATATTGCGTTGCTGTGGGGGAAGCAAACTCCATTTTAGAAAATACTTTGTGTTTTTTATGTTAAAACATACATATGACCCGCCTGATAGTAAGCAGCCACCATAGCCTACCCTCATACCTGACTCCCGCAAGCCGAAGGACTCGTAAAGCCCCCGCAGTAGCTGCCCACTGAGGACCCCGCAACTCAGCAACGCAGTCTCCCGGCCTAGCCGAGGCTCCACGGCAGGGGTCTCCCGGGGTACCCGCACACGTGCGCAGGATGGCCCGCGCGTGGGGGCCGAGTACGCGGCCTAGTGCCCATCGTACCTCCCCCGTCCGCTGCGGAGGGCTACTTGGGCGTGCCCATGTAGCCTCTCCCCTCCGCCGCCCCCCTCTTTGCAGGAAAGAACTACAAGGGGGAGCTGCCGTCACGGGGTCCGTCACAGCTGACGCCATGCCTGGTCAGCGAGGGACCCCCCATGGGATGGACGCAGCCAGGGTGCGCCGCCGTCCTCTCCTACCCGTCTTCCTTTGGCGGGAGGGAGCGGCTAGAGGATCATCCTCCCGCTCCCTCTCAGCCGCCTCCCACGCACTCTCGCTGCGGAGCATGGCCTCTACCAGGCTCCGGAGTGAGAAGGCTACCCCGTGGAGCCCTGGAACACCGACAAAAACACAACACCACTAAAAGATAGTGTTATACTGAGGTCTTCTGTAAGGTGGAGGTCACTAGTAGTTAGGCGCCTTTGTTCAAGCAGAAACTCCGCTATGCCCAACGACTCTTTGTATCTGTGTGTGGTGTTGTATTTACATCGGTAAGTAAGGTTTTTAGAGCTCCACAGGTGGTTTACATTCATGCTGCTAAAATTGCAAATTTTTTGTTGTATGAACTACTTTCACAAAACGACTGGGCTTTTTTTAAAGATGCTATGGTGTACTGTGAAAACATTTAGTTTAACGCAACAACTAATGATACAAGAAATCAACATAAAAAATATAATAAATAGGAGTCTACAATCATCGAATACACATACATTTGTCATGGGCTCAAATCCTTATTCGAAGAAGTAGAGTATTAATCGGGCTCTAAATAATAAATGAAGATGACAAAACGCAAATCTCCGTAACTTTAATCCGCCAATTATATCGATAAATTTGACTGCGGGCTTAAAAGGGATTTACTGAAATCAGGTGAAGGCGATTAAAGCTTTACATTATTCAGGTAGTTCGGCGGTTGAAGGTTTCAGAACTGCCTGAAATTTTTAGAAATATTTAAGCCACCTAGGGAGTTAAATGCAGCGTGATCTCTGTTTTCAATGGGCTTTAACATAATTGCTGTTGAAGAACTTTTCAGATTATACGTGCCCGTGAATAAATGAAGCTTAAATGTTTTTTAACTTCAAATCTTTTTTGGCGGCTGACTGTATAATATTATTGCTCTTAAAACAGAGCTGCCAGTGTTTTCAGCAATATTCTTATCCAGTAATACGAATATTTTCATATACTCTTTTTTATTTTGGTGGTTTCTAGGGTCATCCCTGAACTCATGTTCATCAGAGAAAACGTACATGTGACCGATGTGAGAAATTAACGACTAAAATCTTCAATTCAGAAACCTAAACAAACCTACATAAATACAAATAAATCTGAACTGCCGAAATAAAAAAAAACCGGCCAAGTGCATATCGTGCCACGCGCATTGTCGCGTTCCGTAATTGCTTGTAGTTACCACAATAAATTTGAGCAGGAGTCTTTGTTTTCTATAGCGCAAATTTGAAAAACCAATTTATATCAATCTATGTATTATCTCAACTAAAATACTTAAAATCAAAGTTAAACTGCGTCTCAAACTCAATTCGATATTATTATATACGAATGATAGCCACTGATTATTTTTGTATCCTCCCAGGCGGGAGAGCGGGTGTGTAATCCTCATGGATACCCTACAGCTGGCTGCAAGGTTATGTCAGACTCTTACTGACTAAAACACACCCGTAGTTCATGCTTTTGGTCAAAAGGGCCTAACAAGCTTCATCTAAAGCGATCATCCCCCGGAAAAGAAGATGATGCCGTATAACCGGCTTTTTTTTAATGTTTTTTTTATGTTATAGGGGGCATACGAGCAGACGGCTCACCTGATGTTAAGTGATCACCGTCGCCCATGGACACTTGCAACACCAGGAGTATCACAAATGCGATGCCGGCCTTTAAGGAAGGAGTACGCTCTTTTTTTGAAAGTTTTTATTGTATTTTTTGTGTATGCTGTTGGTCGCAGATGACCTTTACAACGTCACCGGGTTTGGGAACGGCGAGAACCTGAGAGGACCTCAAGCCGAGAATTGGCTAGTGCCTCTAGAGGTATTCCAGGTGGATGGCATCTCCGCAAAGGGGGAGTTTCCTCTCCGTCTGGAGCCTCTAGACCACATGCATAACCGCCGATCTTTTCAAATGCTTAAATATACTTTTGATAAAAACGTAACGTTAGAACGACTCAGAAGCCGTTGCTGTTAATACTCGCGGTAACGTTGTGGAACTAATGATATTTTATTGTGGTTTTTAACAGGATTTTTTTATATTTTGTTGCAATGCAAGGTTTTACGCTACAATAACTTCATGTATGTCACTATTAATGTTTTATTCAAAGGAATTTTCAATAGGTAAGAAATTTTCTTTAACCAAAGTTGAACGACTATTACTCTTAAACTAACAAATATATCTTAAACGTTATAGTTTTGCTTAAAAGTTCATGCACTACCATAATGAATTTTTCCAGGTTTTTCAAGCCAATAGTTAAGATTTTAGAGGTGGGGTGGGACGCCTTACTGGAATAAAAATTAGCATATTAAAGATCTATTTTTCGCAAACGGATTCTTAAATCAAAGAATAGTCTTTAAAACCCCGAAGTAATTTTAAAGGGCCTATTCAACGATATCTCACGCGATGGGGTAGACGCTGAGAAAAAAACTTATCTCCAGGTTACATGTAGGGGAGCTACACTAAACGCAATTATTTTTCAAAATAATAGTCTACCATTTTGTCGGCATGATTGATATACATATCTCCACAAAATGACAGTTCTCTAGTGCTTATAGTCTCCAAACAAAACCGGGATGGACAGACGAACATGAAGAAAATATAAGGGTTCCTCGTCAGGACTAAGGAATCCTAACAACACAGAACGATATTTGAATACCTTCCATTATGAAATTGGCTTATTTACAACAGTTACGTATTCTGAAAGTTTCCATTCCGCAGAGATGCACGGAGCACAGTTGACGGCGTTGATGAATTCGTTAGTCCACATTCAGGACAAATGCATGCGAGACCCCAACTCGTCGCAATCAAAAACATTCGCACACAATATTTATTAACGATGCTCTGTTCCTACAGAGCTAGTAAAATGTTCTTTAAACATTATATGTAACTTTTTCGATATATTCCTATACAAAGGAAAAGTTATACATATAATGTTTAAAGAAAATTTTAATAGAAAAAACACTCTAACCCGGTGTCAAGCTGGATTCAAGCTAGTGCCTTTCACTATGAGGGGACTAAAATGTGCCCTGCTTGCATTAAGCATTCTTTATTTTAGAAATGGCTCATCACATTTTCACCTTAGTTATCTTGACAAAAATTTTTCAACTAAATAAAAAAACATCAAAATTGTTCCACAAACCTAAGGATTTTTCGTGAACAACATAAAAAAAATTGAAGAAGTATACTTAACTGACGAATTAATAACAACTCCTCTATAAAGTCATTTAAAAATATAAATCTCAACGGGCTGACAGGTAGCACTCCACAATGGTAGTTCCCAATTATTTTTGGTCATTAATATTTCACTATGATATTGTTACTTCCATATCAGAATTAAAGATTCTTCACGTACATTAATTAAACTCACTGCATCCAACGTAAATATATTACAATGTCTGTATTACATATCTGGATTTACAACGTTCAATATCCATGATTATTTACATGCACAGAAGCGCATTGATAAACTTACTAAACCAAACAATAAATATGAAGCTCAGAAAGTCTTATGTTTCAGTAACACTCGAAACAATGGCGTAACGTTATAGCCTTTTGTTTACTCGTTCCATTGTGAGCAAACTCTAAAGAACAAGAGTTAGGTCCTTTATCCTGGTTTTCCTATGTAAATGCTCCTGTTAAGTTCATGGGCGTGTAATAAGCATCACTTCTGAGAAATTAGGACCTAAGCCGCCACATATTCTTTGTCTTCCTTGTATTGATAGATGTATATCTAGTTACTTGACGGGTCTTAAAATAAGGGTAATAACACACTTTTACCTACAAATCAGACGTATCAACTGCCAAGTGCAATGAAAATATTGGTTTCTATCACTCGACTGACAGATAACTCAGAAAACTTGGAGAGGCAACAATGACAGATATATTATGTGAAATGTAATCCATATTATCTCATTTTTATTCCTAACAATTTTATCATCTGAAGTCAATATCGTTGCGTGAAACTAAGAAGAATGTTTTTTTGTAAATATTTCCTTTGTATACAGAAATGTAGCCTGTGAAATGGAATAATATTGGACTATATTAATTGTCTTATTGAAAGTTCTTTTGAATCGTCCAATATTTTTTACTATCACTCAATCAGTACCTTTAGCACGAACCAATATCGAATTCGAATAGTTTGCGAGTGCGTTATGTCATTGTAAAATAACTGTACTGTACCCCTAGCACGAACCAATATCGAATTCGAATAGTAAAAGTCCATCACCTGTGAAATTTTCAACTATCTAGCTATCACGGTTCATGAGATACAGATTGGTGACAGACAGAGGAGTCTTAGTAATAGGGACCCGTTTAACTCTTTGGGTACGGAACCTTTAAAAATAAAATAGTAATAAAAATGTTTAATATATTATACTTCATTTCAGATGACAGTGAATGGAATTTCCCTGGAACTTCCCAGACGTCATTACAACCACAACAGTCTGCAGAGTCACTTAAGCAAACCGATCTCGGTAGAATAAAACAGCATCCACATCGCCACCCACTCCACATCCACGTCCTACAGCATGGAAGCCACCTGCCAAAAATGTCAAGAAACTTGCGAAGTCCGAAAGGTGGACCACTACGCAAATGCTTTTTTGAGTGCAGGAAGGAATGCTAGAGAGTATGAAAAGGAGCGTGATAGGAGGTATATAGAAATAGAAAGAGAGAGGATTTGCCAGGGACACTAAATTCTAGATTCGTCTAGCATGCCAAATTTTTCATAGAATCATAAAATGTATAAGATTACATAAAATTTCTTTTTATAATTTATTATAAAATGCTAAATATAAATGAGATGAATATAAGTATAACTAGACAATGGGTTTATTATATATGTACCTTACCTATACAAAACTGACAAGAAATGTTATACCTTTGTTTTGTAGTATCTCGCTCCTGTCTAGTTATAGGAAATGTTATTAAAATATTTAATATTGCGGTTTCATTTACAGCGTTTGTAACTTCTGTTACGTATTTGCTGACTGTAGTCTTCCCTAATTTTTTTCCCATCCCTACTTTTCTTCGATAGAAACCTGTCCTATAAAATATTAAATCACAAAGAATCTGTAACAAATAAATGTTTTAAGTTGTCAGCAATATAAAGTATATAGAAAATATATATTTTACAATGTATCTTTGCCGTGTGTTTGTACTGTGTGGCTGCGAAATGTATCAACCAAAATTGTTTATTGCACAGCCACATAACTAACTTCAGACGCTCCCAATTAATTATACAGAGCTACTTTTTGCTCTCATTTGAACTTGATTTTAAAGTTCAAACCTTGTGTTCCACTTTCATTCTCTTTGTTGACTTAAGCGAGGTATTGGTTTTTAATTCCTGAACTAGAAAATCAAATGAATCTCTGGTAAGCCCGTATCTTTTACAAAATTCAGTATTACTGATGCCCAAAGAGTTATATTTTTTCCTGAGAAAATAAAAAACAAAGCAAATAAGTTGCAATTAAAATAAACGATAAATATAATATTTATAAGATTAATATTATATTAGCTTACCTTTTTATTATTTATACTTCATTTCTTATTTCGTTTTTGACCCGCAAAGCAAGATCTAAAACTTCTCAACATGATTTAAGTCAATTTTGAACTTATTATCAATTAAAATTAATTTTATAGATTTAATGACATTACTCGTAAATTTTGTCACCATCAATTTCGAAGTGAGAATAAATTCGCAAGGATTCGATATAGTATGTCAAAATAAAGTTCGTGCTACGGTATTCCATAGAAATATGAATTTACTTCTCGTATACTATTCGATCTCTTAGTTCGATATTCAAAAGTAAACTTTACGCGCCAAATTGCAAAAAGTTCGTGCTACTGTTTTTTAGTTCTCGTTACGTTGGTTGTGGCTCTGTTCAAATTTCCATACAAAAAATGGTATTTCACTCGATGATAATTGCACTTGGAAGCAACACTTGATCTGATAAGTAATAAATTGAACCGCTACCGTAACCAACCGTAACCGTAACCGTATTTGTCTTGAAAAGGTTGAAAAACATGATTGCGTTACCAACTACTATGGCAGCCTATCATGGCTATTTTGGTAGCATGCTTAGGTATGGCTTCTTAATTTGGGGAAACTCAACCGACGCGGATAGACTGTTCAAAGTCCAAAAAAAATGTGTAAGGGCGATCTGTGGGCTCTTCCCACGCGAGTCTTGTAAGCCATTCTTTAAATCATTGGGCATGGCATCTTTTTAAAATGAGAAATCAAAACAGAAGTGTAAGAGACCCTTAATAATCATACTAATAATAAGTTAAACTTTAACTGGCCTGGCTTGGGCAGTATGGGTATTCTGTAAGATACAATCGCACTTACGATCTCATTTATTCGGATTTCTTACATATGTCAAATATCTAATACTGGCTGTTTCTACAGACATAGCGACATTTTGCCGTGTAATGGCGGAATGCATATCAAACTAATGTCTTCTGAATTTATTTTACAGAATCGCCCTACAGTTCTTGTTACCGTCAATTTACGACCTCACTTTGGCTGGCATCAAATGATACAACCCATTTTTAACCTAGCCGGTACTTTAACTGAACAGTTAATGTTAAATTAAGTTGATGTAACTCAGGCTAGCCCATTTAATATTATGCCCAAACTTATCATGCTTGATATACACCTAGAAAAAAACACAATTTTATCGTAAAGATTGAAAGAACAGCTTTACAATATAACGAAACTAAATAGATTTCCTTTAGATGTTCAGTTTAAACATTTAGTGTAGACGCTCTTACTAAAAGCGTCTGGCAACAACCTCATCGTGCATATTCATGAGGTTTTATCGACATATTCCGTGTTATTTATAGCTTGCCAATCGAATCAGCGGTGCAACATTGTTGCGTTAAAATTTAGCTGAACAGCATCTAAATAATTCCGTATATCAAACTTAATGGTCTATGAAGCATCTTTGTACGAGTGATTACATACTATCATTTTTTTACTTCAAATTTCGGTTCGTATACAGATTTCATGGTAACTTGGAAACATAATTTGGAATATAGGTGCCTTGTTAGTTCATTATAAAAACCACATACGTATATGAAGTTTTTTAGATAGTAAATAAAGATAGATATAAAATTACCAAACAATGTTCTGTTTAGTTACTTAGTAAATTTTTCTAAAAGTTCTCTCATGTCTCATAATCGAATCTGCGCCGTAAGTTCCTAAGGTCAAAGGTCAAGATAAAAATCGTTTTTTCCAGATTATAAAAATTATACAGCATTCAATTTTATATGAAAAGCAGTTCACTTTTAAGATCCCGTATTAAAAGTGACAACGAACTCCTCCGCTGTCCGTCTGTCTGCCCAGCGGAGTGTTAACAGCCTGAAATTTTCACACACAAAATAGGTATTTGTCCCTTTGGCGACAACCAACAAAAAAATATAGAAAATTTTAATTTTATTTCGTTGTTTAAAACCTCTTTCCTTCGCCAGAAATATCGGTTTTGTCATTAAAGCTGGGCTAACTTGTAATGATAAATACTGTATGATGGCAACGAATTTTTTGTGAGCGAGGCTGATACACGTCAGAGTTTGATGAATTTCATGGAAATGGACTGTTGGCGCGAAAATATACATAGAAGGCGTGAAATGGGGGAAGACTAAAAATTTACCCTCGAAATGGTAATTATAAAATAAACGGACTTGTCCTAATAAAATGAAAAATGCGATAAGACTTCTTAGATTAATTCAACCGACCAGACTCTTTTTTTTACAATTCATAAAACATTTTACCAAATTTAATATTCAGTGAAGCTCACTTAACGCTCCGATTCAACAGTTATTGTTTGATAATATAATTAATGGAGTCTACTCGTTCATCTTTGAAACGATACTTAATTTTGTAATTAATTAGAGTAATTCGCATTTTTTTTAAATAAATCTTCACCATATTTCGATATCTTATCGGTAAATGTTTATAGATGTAGCATTAACTTTTTTGTACATATCGCCGCAAATTACCCACACCACCTGATGTTAAATGTAGGTGGAGTATAAAAAATAACGTAAAGTTACTGAAAAAACTTTAAATTTTGATCGTTATGACACAATAACTGACTGAACTTGTCCTCGACATGTCAAATGTTTCAAGTCCGTTATGGTATCAGTGTTCAATTTGCTATTTTTCGAAATTAAGCTGTACTCCCTGTTGTAACCCTCCAAAAGGTTATATTTTTAGAAAAAAATATTCATAATCTTAAGTAATGCAGTGTTTATTTTTATTTTATTTATTTAAGCTTTATTGCCAACATAAGTAAACGGCGGACTTAATGCCATAGGCATTCTCTACCAGTCAACCAGTATGAGTGTTGGAGACAAATAGTATGGCGATAGCGCAAAGTTGCTTAAAATTTAATAAAATGAAAATTACCATAAAATAACAGCAATAAAATAATAATACTTAAATACAAATTGATGCACATATATAAAATACTCATAAAACCATACATAAACAAATAAATATATATATATACATACATACCTATGCATAACATATCTATGCAAACTATAGGGAAAAATTACGTAGTCAGGTAGTTTTTTTTATGTTATAGGGGGCATACTAGCAGACGGTTCACCTGATGGTAAGTGATCAGCGTCGCCACGTGATCAGTGTTCACGCACAAGTTTTTTGATCTTAAACTTACTGTCAGTACTACCTATGCTTAGTGGTAGATCATTCCACAGGCGTATGGCAGTGATAGTGAAAGATTTGAATCCAAAGCCAGAATGATTAACGGGAATTTGTAGTGTGATATTTCTGCACGAGCGAAGACCACGTTGATTCGATGTGCCAAGACATTGAAATCTAGATTTCAGGTACTCTGGAGCACATGGATCGTATAAAAGCTTGAAGAGCATGCAAAGTAATCTAAGGTTTCTTCGGGAGTTGATAGGCAACCATTGAAGTTGTTTTCTAAAGGGAGAGATGTGGTCATATTTATGTAACCCGAAAACAAAGCGAATACCGCTATTGAGCAATCGATCCAATTTGATAAGAAGGTTTTGAGTGATGTCAGAATAGCAGATGTCGGCGTAGCCAAGAATAGGTAGAATAAGAGACTGGACGAGTACGACTTTGGTACAGGAAGGGAGAAAGTGCTTTAGACGATACAGTGCTCGAAGTGTGTTGATCATCTTGCAACTAACTTCCTGAACATGAACTTCCCAGCTGAGAGTAGTGTCGATAAATAAGCCTAGATTCCTGACGCTAGGAAGATACTGGATAACATTACCATTATACATTACCGCATTCAAGTTACTCAGATCAAGCATAACCAATTGACGAGAACTACCTAAAATAATAGCCTGGCATTTCGATGGGCTTACAAAGATACCAGGTGGTGCTGGAGAAAAATGCTTGGAGTGAAGTGGACAGAGTTTCGCACCAATGCATCTATTCTCCAAGAACTCAGTGTCAAACAGCGTCTAACAAACGTAGTCCAGACTCGAATACTACAGTTCTTTGGGCACGTTTCACGACGGGACAACACGTCCATAGAGCGTCTTGTAGTACAGGGGAAGGTCGAAAGCACGAGGGCACGTGGCAGGTCGCCCATACGCTAGACCGACCAGATCAAATCGGCAGTAGGCGGCCCCTTGCACGAGTGCACACGTCGAACAACCGACAGGGAAGGATGGTGTCGCATCGTGAAGAGGATTATGGCTGCCCGGAACCTGACCGCTACCTGATGACCACGACCGCTCTGTCAAGAGTGAATCGGCAAAGAAGAAGACAAAGATACCATAACACTTGGACCAATCGGAAATCCATTTTAGGTGTTGGTTTAAGCGTATGATAGCAGCGTTTAAGTTCTGCTTATCAGCATGAACGTACAGTTGGAGATCGTCGGCGTACAGATGGTAAGAAGGTTGAATTAGAGTAGTGAGGCATTTCAATTTCCTCATATTCGCTCTCTTATCATTCCAATTTCTACAAGGTGAAAAGCCAGGGCAAAATCAGAGATCACTTTGTTCCACACAATGAGCTATTCGAACCTACTAATTGAATAAATCCGGTCCTTGTTATGAAGCAATTTGCAAATTAAATTTTCTTTAGAGATCCATTTCAGTCGCGTTTGTTGGATTGCCTGCGCAAAATTACTTTCCGGTTTTTATAATTGTTGAATTGATTGTTTTGATTTTAAAAACGCTTACGGGGTTCGAAACGAATTCATGGTACAACAATGTAATGTACCCCCTATAGGTATATTTAGCTACGCTATCTAACATTTATAAGTAGGTACTAAATTGTTGTTCAGAATGAACAGTGACAGCTTGACGCTGTATTGTTATGATGACCTTCATAGTACAAAATCCTAGTAATTGAAGTGTTCCTATTTACTTCAACCCCCTTATTGATAAGCGAAGACTACGCTTGGATTTATTTTCCCCATGTTTTGTCTCTGTCTTTTAAATGACAAATGACATTTAAGTAAGATGAACAAAGCACGGCGTTACTAGTCTAAGCTTATTCCATGTTTATTAATAAGGGGGTTCGGGTCCAGTTGTGAATCTAAACCATACAGGGACACACCTAAGGTCGTTTGTAAACAAGATGGTTGTTCGCCGGGTCTAGACAAGGATTTAAGCCGTGTCTACGTCCGGGCGTCAATTAGGCCTGGGACACTACGGAGGTTTGTTATCGACACCGGCGCTAGCGTCATTTTGGGGTCAGTACAAACTGTACTCGTAAACAAGCTTATCCGGCACGGGTCTGGGTATATATTCGCATGTTTTGGTCTCTAGTTTTTAGCCTACAGCTATCACTGCTTTCGATACATTTGACTAGGATCTTGCTCCATCAGTATAACACTCAAAACTCATAAACAGTTCACTTAAAAGGAAATAGAGAGAGGTCAACGCACCTATTTTTATACAGCTGTCAATTATACGAGTTAATCTATCCAATTTGAATCTACTTTGTAAAACCGGCTATGAATGAGATCACAGACTGTTCTTGGGCAGGGCTTACAACTTTTAATTATAAGATAAATATGTACATATTAAAAAGTACTTATTAAAACTAATGATTTTTGACATAACCATCAAAAAGTACATCAATTAACCAAAGTTTTCATATCATGGAGAAAGTAAAATGAAATACAAAGCGGACTTGTTAGTAATAGCCATACTAATAAAATTTATATGGCATTTATAGCCTTTAATTTGTTACGATGATTAGTGTTTATTAAACAATTTTCTTCGGCAATCAATGTTTTAATTTATTACTCATAAAAAAAAAAATCCTATCTCAGAGCACCAATGACGATCTGATATTTAAAATATTTTTGAATAAAGATTAAGAGATCAAATTTTTGTGAAGTATTCATCATAATTTCCTTAGGCTGTCCTTTCCCTATGAATACACAAGAGAAAAAGTAATTACTATAAACCAGAATGCGCACATATCAGAAGAACTCTAATAATTTATTTTTATGATACTGAATCATTTATATAAATCGAATCATTTCCTAAATTAATCTTTACCATTTTTATCCTTACGTATTTGGCCAATAAAGTGAACCTACTTTGTACACACTTTATTGGCCAAATAAGGTAAATGTATAGTTTAGTCGTGTGTTTACCCCTCGTTTCTAAGCTGAAAAGCTGTTTAAAACATTATTTCGTTTACATTACGTAGACAACTAGTATCTTTCAAGTGTAAATCACTTATTTACTTCATATATTTTGTTTATCCAATAGGTTTAATGCAAGTATTGTATACTAAATATTTATATACATGTATATAAGTGTAAGCGAGGGGTAATACTTGTATATTTTATTAAGACTTGATTTTCTTATTTACGAAAGTATACTTCCGCATTGCGTCTTACAAGATTAGTAGAAGGTTCGGGTATAAAATCAGAAAGCAACCAAATGAGCCAGAGGAAGATCGGTAGCCGATCGTTTACCAGATTCAATGGAACACGTACTGCGATAATATACTACAGGCTACTCAGTAGCAGTACTCATTCAATGGATTGACCGAGGCCATTGTTTGTTTACACAACTCTGAACCCTTCCCAGAAGTTGCGATACTTAATTTACGTTCCGCTTATCGACCAGTCAACGAGTATTTCGTCGAGTTAATGGAAAAACCAACTAAGTGTCCAAATTACAGAAATAAGATATTATATTTCAAAGGTTTTACAAACGCTACGACAACCATGTCCAGCGATTTCCATTATTAACACGTCATCTAGTGCTGGCAAGCTCTAGATGGCGTGTGAAGAACGCGTCGCATAAATCAAAGCGAAAAATTATAAGGCGCGCTAGTCGGTTGTCTCGTTGCAAAATTAGTAATAGCAATTAAAACGCCTTACACGAGTTAATACGTATTGCTTTTCTATTATTCATATAGCGATATCTCAATTATTGACGGGTAAAAACTACTGGATTGGTTAAGTATGAATTTATTCTATACTTAGTTATGCACATAAAATTTTTACTAATGTAAAAAGTTTTTATGTTCTGATAATAACATTTCTGTGTAGATTTACAGAGTGAATCATGGAGAAGTCACCACGGCGAAGATTAATTAGATACGCATAATATGTTTTACGCAAACATGGACGTATATTTTTTTATAAGTCCATGTACGCAAAGATATGGCATAAAAATGAAAATAATGCTTTAATATTTGTTTTAAATCTCATATTTATGAAAATTTTTAATTTAGTAGTTATTCACTTTCACTATCTTTTACATGGTTTCACCATTAGATAGATCTGTTTTTATTTTTTATAAAATATGTATTTTAACTCAATTTTGCAAAAATCGGCACTTAGTTGGTTTTCCCATTAACACGACGATTTGTTAAAGTTCCGAGTGGTCTTAAGGCTGGAACGGAACTCGGATTTATCTTACCGACTCTTCTTGGCAACTCGATTCATAAAGCTAACTCTTGGAACGTGCTGCTTCAAATAACGAAACATTTGTAGCAAAATGATCGAAATTGAAGAAATGGCATTAACTTGCGGCATGCGATGAAATGTGGTCAGTGCATTCACCCGGTTATGCTTCTTAGTCAATTATCGTTTTAGGTGTTATTGGAGTAGTGGCATCTTTAATTCTAGGCTCTGCTCTCCAAAAAGCGAACTCCACATTCGCTCACATTCCGAAGAACGTTGGTTTTAAGACTTTTACTATTGTGTTATTAAAAATGAGTATTAAGTTGCCATAACACAAATAACTGAAGTGAATCGTATTGATTTATAACTCGGACTCATATAAAACCCACGTTGTTCGCTATGCGGACGAATGCACTGACTACTGATAGTTCTTCTTATACCACAAGTTAGCGCCACCTCTTAATTTCTGATCTTTTAGCTACAAATGTTTCATTACTTAAAGCGACACATTTTAAGAGCTAGTTTTATGACCAAACCATGACTCGAGAACAAAATATTCGAGCACATCACACAAATAAACGCTCCTACCGGGATTCCATTCCATCCTTTGTACTAACCGGTCCTCAAAAATTAAAGAGTTATTTTTTATAAATAATATTTAAATCTTTACATTATTTAAAATGTCTAACACTATAATTATGCCATAATACGATGACGTATTACGTACTACGTTCGCTCTACGATTGAAGCAACTTTCTATTCAGCCGTTCTGGCCCTGGCAGCCTTTGGAGCTCCTAAGTTTTAGGCTTTATATGATTACAGAAATATATAGACTAAAACACGAGTATAATAATATAAAGTAGGGTGCCATTGCCGGGTATTAATGATCCCTCAAAAATGTGTATGTGTCCAGGTATATACCCCACGGCATATCTCTAAATTAGCCATAGAAACAACTTATGCTATAACCCAACAGTGAGAACATTATAAGCTATTCACGATGATAATTTACAAGTATTTCAGGATTCACACTATCCTTGGGGTTGGCTGAGAGCCTCAAAATGAGATTATTATTATTTAATAGGATCCACAAAATCAATAATTTATTTATAGGTCTTTATCTACGCTTTTACAATAAAACCCCTGGCAATATCCAACGATTGAGCATCAATAAAATTAAAGCTACTATTAAAATAGTTCTTATGAATAAAGCGTATTATAAGGTGCCTGATTATATTATAGACAAAAATGCTTGGGTTTAAACTGTTCCAAATGTTCCAACAGGCCTTTGTGTATGCTTCTACAATACATATACAAAGTCCCTAGCAATATCCAATCATTGAGCGTCAATAAATTTAAAGCTTCTATTAAACAAGTTATTGTGAGTAAACCTTATAATAAGGTGCCTGAGTATCATTTAAAATTATATAATTATTATTATTGTCTATTGACGTAAACAAAACTAAGTTGACATTGTTATTTGTAGAATTTAAATTAATTTGAGATTATAATATTAAAAATCGGCATTTTTTATGAATTTTGAAACTGTTTTAATATGTTTGATATTCAAAGTTATTAGTAATGAATGTTACTAAAATTATGTACCTATTGACTTTAATCAATTTTGATTGCTATTGATATATTATATTTTATTGGATTCGAAGCAGTTATTACTATTAATTTGACATTGTAATTTATTTTTTGTTAATTTAATATTTGCACTTCTACCTGCCACACCAGCCATCCTCACCCTGCCGGCCTGCATGTTGCATCTTCACGCCTCTTTTAAAGGATCCCAGGTTGTAAGAGGGAGGGAACACGTGAGCGGGCAGAGCATTCCATTTACGGATAGTGCGACAAAGAAATGAGTCACCAAATTTCTTTGTACGCGTTGGAATTGTGGCCACAGTAAGACGGTGACAACGTAGGCCAGCGCGCGTGGTCCTCTGAAGGAGAGGGGAAGGTGGGATAAGAGAGAATACCTCAGAACACTCGCCGTGGTACAGACGATAGAACGCGCTTAGTGACGCCAGGTCACGGCGTATTTGAAGAGGCTCAAGGTGTTTAGTCACCTCCTCATCGCCTATGATGCGGATCGCGCGCCGCTGTAACCTATCCAAAGCATCGAGCAAGTACTTGGCGGAGCCATCCCAGAGGTGGGAGCGTTCGTTCGTTTTGTTTTGTACAACAAGCACAGTTGATCGGGCGTGAAAAAACGCCGCACCTTGTTCAGGACTCCGAGTTTGCGTGAATCTGTTTTGATCACGGTTTCGATGTAGTCCTTTGGATTCAGGTCTGAGCGAACTTCCATACCGAGTATGGAAATGTTGCTCTGGAGCGGTAGTGTTGTGCCCTGAAGAGAGGGAAGGGGAAGGAATGGCGATGTTATTGCCGTGAAAGCGCAAGCCTGAGTTTTCTTGGCATTGAACTCAACCAAGTTCCTGGTACCGCATTCGGAAATGTCGTCCAAAGCCTGATTAAGTTAAAAAAAAAGGTATGTATTTTATATTTTTTCATTTTGTATAAAGTTATTTTCACGGATATCCAATTACTGTTATTCTTTGTTTTATTCTTTTGTGTGTGTCGTGAGTAAAATAAATATATGAGTATTTCAACCATAATGTAACTTCATCTTTACGAACAAGTTCAACAGGTAAACAACCAGTTTGACAAGCATTATTTTTGTAGTCTGTATACTATTTTTATCCGTCGACTAGTCTATAATGCAATTCTGTCATATGCTAAAAATGCAGGTGTTTTTATCAGTTTTGTCAATCTTTAACATATAACAACATTTAAGTTATATACTATACTAGCTGACCCAGCGAACTTCGTACCGCCCTAAAAAAATAGGGGTTGTCCAGCGGACAAAATTGTGAATCTAAACCATCCTCAGATCCCCTTGAACACACACAAAAATTTTCATCAAAATCGGTCCAGTCGTTTAAGAGAAGTTCAGTGACATACACACTCACAGAAGAATTATATATATAAAGATAATACGAATGTATGTACGTAGTTACTAATTAGTAAACACAGGATTTTTATTGTATCTTAAATTCTTTCAACTCTGTTGTAAGATAAAGCTGTGACAATAACCTCTTCTAAGTAAGAAAGGAAAGGGCGTGACAGATTTTTCACTCGAATTTGGAGAGCCTGAAAAAGTAGCCTCCCCCTTCCAGTGTTTTTGCAGTGGATTGAGATTTCCAGGACTCAACGAGAAAGGGTTTTGTGGTAGAGTACGCAACGCTTGAGTATCGCAAGTATTTATGGACTATGATAGCCGCTTACCCTCAGGTGGGTCATATGCTTGTTTATCATCCTCCATAACAAAACCACCTGACCGAAGCAAAATGAATATTAATAAAGGGAATCAGATAATAAAATCTGTAGTCTGGGCAACTGATAGACTGACTTTAATAAATTTATTATGTTTTAGGAAATATTCATTCAGGAACTTATATACCTTGGCATGGCGAGCGGCCAGCATGATACTGGCTCCGGCCACATTCCCAGCGGCACTACGTATCACATATCAGCTCACAAATACACACTACACTGCACTTCACCAATCACTAGAACTACACGAACGAAGATATCCAAGTCGCACAATAGACATAGAAGCCTCCGAACAAGGGATTTATTCAGCCGACATTAACGTTAAAGTCTCAGTGAAGTTTCAATGGTATCGCTTCGTATTACTAAAATACGTAACAATTGCAGAACACATAACAGAAAAAACAAATGAATGTACACAAGTTTCGAAATAGATCTTTTTGAAAAAGGAAATGCTGATATTGAAATTTTGAAACAGTTCTCTTTTTAAAACATGATAGCACAATTGCTGAATACAACAACAAAAACAAATGACTCTGCACATCTGTTAAACGTGTCGAAGAGCGATCCAATTGTAACGCCGATGATACACGTTAGCAGAATCGAATTCCAGCTGTAAGGCTAACATTACCAAAACAAATAGCCGTTGCCTACGGCTGGCCCGCAGTCGTTTTTGCGAGTGCGGATCTTGCGCGGAACTGGTCGAGACGGGACGGGACGAAAAGCAGGAGGGGGGAGGGGACCGGTTGGACCGGCGTCCGCGCACCCAGCCAGCCAGGGTGTCGATTCTGCTAACGGCCAGTTTCAATAATCGACCTCCAGTAAAAGGTAAGGATAATTTTGGTTCCGTTTCTTAGCAATAGTTGTTATTATAGTCTTAATAATAAATATATCGAATCATCCAAGCTCTAATAGGTCTATCTCTTATTACAGTTTGATTATTGAAATTGGTTCTAAGCGAAATTAATAATCGTGTTTTAATGGTGTTTCAGCAGTTTTGATTTTTGACTTACTTATTGATACATTGTTTTATGATACTTTTTTTCGCCGTGGGTAGTTTGAAGTGAATATACACGTTTTTAGTAAGAGTGATTTGAATTTAATTTTAAAAATAGTAATATTAATATTTTCTATATTTATTATACACGTAATGTCAGAGTAGTACATTAATTACCTATTGCAGTCATATTTCCTAGTTGGAAGCACATTAAAAACGCACCATCACCTTAACATTTCATTCAACTGACACTGACACCATTCTGCTTTTGTTGACATTATGGAAGGAATTAAGGGTACCTTGGAAGCATTGGCAGATTTGGTTCAATCACGTATGGCTTTGTTTGAGGATGAGCTGAAGAAAATTCCGTCATCTAGAGTTGAGACTGTCACCACCTTGTCTGCAGATTTTAATGCATTTCGAACATTTATTATGACGTCTCTCGCTGCTCTTCAAAAGCAAGTAGATATGTTGGCAGTGCAATGTGACAACTTGGAGATGAAAAACAGGAAAAAAATGCTTCTGTTGCATGGTGTCATTGAGCTGCCTGATGAAGATGCATCTAAAGTAGCAGCAGATATTGTTCGCCAACATCTTGTAGACCATATTCAGCCCGAAGACTTGACCCAAGCTCATCGTATGGGAGTAGTTTCATCTGTACGGCCTCGTCCAATACTCATCAAGTTTAGGAGCTATGATGATTGTAATGAAGCATGGGCTGCTAAAGTTGGGCTTAAGGGATCTGGCATAACCCTGTCCGAATTTCTAACTAAGCGTCGACACAAACTATTCTTGGAATGCCGTGACAGGTTCGGAGTTTCTAATTGTTGGACTAACGGAGGTCGCATCAAGGTACTGGGAGCAGACAACAAACGCTACTCAATAACTTGTCACGCTGACTTGGAAAAGGTTGCTGCTTCCCAAAAGGCACGGCATAAGATTACTGAGGTGGTACCATCTACTAAACCACCTAGTGGTGGTGCTGGCACACCAACCTCGCCTCTACAGAACGTCAAACCGTCGTGCTCTGAAGCAGTGCCATCTGCTAATCCGTCTTGTGGTGGTGCTGGCACATCAGTCTCGCCTCTCGTCAAGCAGACGTGTTCCAGACGCCAGAGGACGGCGGCTCTCCCAAGAAGGAAGTGAGTGAATCACATCATTATAAACACTTTATATCGCTAGTAGTCTATTTGAACCTTCTTTAGTTTCAATAAGTAGATAATGCAAATTTATATGGTGGTGTAGTGGCGGTTGCTTGTTCTTTGACTCAGCCTGCATGTTGTCGAGCTACTGTCAAGATTTTATAATGGTAGCTGGATACAGTGTTTCCTTGCTTTCTGTTTTTACAATTTTTTGTAGGTAGACTAAGCACTCATTAAGTAAACGCAAACAAACATTAGATTTTTGTTACTTTTTGTATGACATTGACAGCTTCGCTGCAGCGGCACTGGGTTGCGTTCCAAGCCACAATTTTACACACTGACGTTACAATTGATATAAATCCTTTGTAAATTTATGAAAGTCATGTCAAAGTTGTCATTTGTTGCACTTGTCGAGTGGTATGGTACGCGACACAGACCATAGACCTGAAACTTTTTTTTGTTGTAAATTTTCCTAACACAAAGGCATGAGATGTTGAGTTCATACAGCCTTGCCGTATCACTTTTTTTTCAACTTTCATGCAATTCCCAAAAATACTTATTTTTCTTTTTTTAGTTTGTTTTTTTTTTAATCTAACGCCACACACATCTGCTGTGGATTGCATATTGTTACTTATATTTTATTAATTGTATTATCTGTTTGTAGTCGCTTGATATTATTAGCTTTTGCTTTTTTGTTCTGCTTAGCTTAGATTGTATTTAACATTGACTGCCTATGGGTAATTGAAATGTATACCAATTGAGTAGTTTTTTTTTTGTGTTGTATTTATCTATGTACTATGAATATTTCAATTAATTCTGATATATTTCATTCTTGCTCCTCTCAATCCAGTCTTGAGGATAGTATTCATAGTGATGACTCTGCGTCCCTTGATGAACTTCTGCAAGATACTTTTGGTGATTTACCCAAAAATTTGAACGTAATCCACATAAACGCGCAAAGTATCCCTGCACATTATGCTGAATTATATACTTATTTAGTCCATAATAATATTCATGCGATTTTAGTATCTGAGACTTGGTTACATCCTTCTATTCCTTCTTCTTCTTACTCGCTTCCGGGTTATCATTTGATCCGTAATGACCGTGGTAGCTCTTCTCATGGAGGGGTAGCAATTTATCTCCGCGCACATCTTTCTTTCACTGTATTAAGTCAATCATCCCAACCTCCTCCGCAGGATTCTGCTGAACATCTCTTCATTGAGGTCAACTTAGTCCACAATAAGATTCTTCTAGGTGTTTTATACAGCCCATCTTCTAAAATTGATTATTTTCATTCATTCGAGCTTCTCCTTGAAGATTTTTCTCATAATTATACTCATTCAATTATAATGGGCGACTTTAACACCTGTCAGATTAAAAATGATTCCCGATGCAAAGAGTTACGTTCGGTAATTAATTCTTGTAATATGCATATTCTTCCTCTCTCTGCGACGCATAAATTTCCAAACTGCACCCCTTCTCTGCTAGACCTTATAATGGTATCATCTCCCGACCATGTTGTGAAACATGGTCAATTACCTGCCTATCAGTTTTCCTATCACGATTTAATTTATTTATCGTATCGAATCCGTCCCCCTAAACGTAAGGCGTCAATCCAACTATTGCGTAATTTTAGTGCAATGAATATCGATATTCTGCGAGAAGATGCTCGTAAAGTTAATTGGTCGGCAATTGATGATCTCAACAGTATTGATGAACAAATAGAGTTATTTAATTCCTTACTGATACGTTTAATGGATATTCACGCTCCCGTGCGACCTGTACGCGTCAAGCATGTTCCTGCTCCTTGGCTTACGGAGGACATACGCACAATAATAGAAAAAAAGACCCGCGCAAAAACAAAATTCAAAAATAATCCAACAGATGCCAATCGTTCCAGATATAGGGAAATAAGGAATCGCTGCAATACATTGATTAGGAATAAACAAAGACGCCACATTCATACGTCTGTCGAAAATGGTGACTCCGCCAAAGTTTGGCGCTTTCTCAATAAGCTTGGTATTGGCAAAGCTAAACGCAACTCTACCTCTCCTTCAAATTGTGATATCAATGCTTTAAATGCTCACTTTTCCTTAACTGCGTCCATGGATGGAATAATCAAAAGTCATACTTTGAATACGCTTTCTTCGTCGCCAACACCATCTTTTACTCCTTTTATCATAAAGCAATTTACTGAGTGTGACGTTGAGAGGAACATCATTGCTGTATCGTCCAATGCCGTGGGTAGCGACTGCATTAGTCGTAATATGATCATTCCTCTTCTAGATATCCTCACTCCTGTAATTACTAAAATCCTTAATAAATCCATTTCGTCATCTGTTTATCCTTCAGCATGGAAAGAAGCTAATATTATTCCCATACCTAAGAAATCCAAGCCTGATTCCTTCAATGATTATCGCCCTATTTCAATATTGCCTTTCCTTTCCAAAGTCCTCGAAAAATTAGTCCATCAACAGTTAAGTAGATTCCTTTCCATGAACAATCTTCTAAATCCATTTCAATCTGGTTTCCGTCCCGGTCATAGTACGACTACTGCACTTGTCAAGATCGCAGATGATATACGTGTGGGTATGGAAAATCGGCAGCTCACTGTATTAACGCTGTTAGATTTTAGTAACGCATTTAATATGGTTGATTTTGATATTTTATTGGCAATGTTGGTTTCTCTCAATGTATCTCCACCAATGATTGCTTGGTTTCATAGTTACCTGCATGGGAGACGGCAGCGCATATGTGTGGATGGATATTTTTCATCATGGTGCGACACAACAGCCGGCGTACCGCAGGGTGGCGTTATGTCTCCTCTTCTCTTTTCTATTTTCATAAATTCAATAACTCTTCCTCTCTCTTCTTCCTATCATATGTATGCAGACGATCTCCAAATATATACACAAACTTCTTTCGATGAACTTCCTACAGCCATCGCAGTTACCAACAACGACCTGGAACACATATATGACTGGAGTCGGCGACACGGTCTGTTGGTTAACCCGCGCAAGACTCAGGCTATAATCATTGGAAGCCATTGGTATAATGCTCGAATTAATAAAAGCGCTTTGCCACCGATCCTGTTAAACGGCATCCCTATACCACTTCAGGACACTGTAAAAAATCTTGGCGTGTTGTTCGACAATAACTTGTCTTGGAGCCACCATGTCGGTGAAGTTAGTAGGAGGGTATTTGGCGCGTATGGCTCGCTGAAACGCCTGAAAAACATGTTGCCGATCAAGACTAAAATTTCTCTTGCACAGTCCCTTCTTCTTCCGTTGCTTGACTATGCCGATGCGTGTTACTCTGACCTTAGTGTTGTTCTTCTTAATAAACTCGAGCGTCTGCAGAATTTATGCATTCGATTCATTTTCGGTCTACGTAAGTACGACCATATTTCTCATTATCGTTCCCAACTTCAATGGCTACCCATTTCTCGTAGAAGAGACTGTCACATCCTAACACTCCTTTATTCTATCCTCTTTCATCCGCACACTCCTCTCTATCTTAAGGAGCGTTTCGCATTTCACTCTTTTAATCCTGTCCGTGATCTTCGGTCTTCTCATAACTTATCCTTAGTTATCCCACCCCACTCCACTGATTTCGTGGCCAAGTCATTTTATGTAAGAGCTGTTAAACTGTGGAACGCTTTGCCTTTGGATATTAAACGTGCACAGACGAGGGACTCCTTTACTATTAAAATTAAGGAATATTTCCTCAAGCTGGACTCTGCCTGATCTTTTTATCTGTTTATTACTATTTATTGTATTTTATAGCTTCCTTACATACTTACTATATTGTATATTACTATATTTATGTTGATTTATTTATTTTTACAATGCACTAGCCCGCTGATTCCACTATTCTTATGGTATGGTTTCATTTAGCCAAAGGTTGCCTGGTAGAGATTGCTACCTTAGCAATAAGGCCGCCTTTTGTGTTTTTGTTTCTGTGTTTTATGTTCTCTGTATTGTGTGTAATAGTGCAATAAAGAATATATTCATTCATTGTTATTTATTTTTAAGCATTTAACTGCTAAGCATTTAAATCTGAAGTAAATTTTACTAGGAAAAATCCACACGGACCAGGCAGCAGACGGAACTCGAACCCGCACTCTTCGCTATCCGGGCGAATGCAGTGACTATATGCTACCGCGGCGCTGATGGTCGTCTCGAATTTTCTCTAGCCTTAGGCTGTAAGGCAACACCATGTCCTCAAATTTTCTATAGTTATTGTTATTAAAATACTTAATCAAAATATATTCGCTCGCTTGTTACTGTTATAAAAATGCATTTGGTATTCTATGTTATGTTTTAATTACGAGAACTATATCAATAAGTAATACCTACTATTGAACCACTGAGATTCGATATTCAATTTTCGCGTTAGCTTAGCAGAATTGACACCCAGCACCGCAGCACCAACGGCACCTACGAACCTCATTAATTTCGGAATATTTATTGGGAGATGTTTTGATTTTGTTTTGTTTTTACTGTTCGATCACATATTGTGCTTTATTTATGTACACGCGCAAGAGTTTGATTAAAAAGACAACAGAAAAAAAAGACAAATGTAGAAAGCAAACAAACAAACCCATTTGGGTTTGCATACAACTGATTGATACTGTATAAGTACTGTATTTTTAATTACCTACCACAAGTGGACACGATTGACGTTGTCCTGCCGTTTAAAAATAAAAAAACCGTGAACATTCTTTTTTTTAAGTTTGTTACAATTAAATTATAACCTGACTATTTGATTCAGTTGTGAACACCTAAAATTTCTGTGTTTTTGTGCAGCTGTTTCTGAGTTTGAGTGAGACTAACAAACTAATAAAATAGCACAATATTCTCCATTTAATAATCCATTTCAAACGCTTTGAAAAAAAAAGTTCAACAAAAACTTTAGGTCTCAATCAAACAAACTACCGTAGATTGTAATAAAATATAAATAATCTTATTATTCAATTGATTAATTTATTTTGATAAGGCTCTACAACTTCCCATTATTGAGTTGTCAACGGTCAGGCTTTGTTTACTTTTGCTTTCAAAACTTTTGAATCGGACTATGATATTGTTTTATAAAAAAATACGTCTGCCTTCTAAAGGTCATAAAATATATTCTAGGTACTAGAGATTCGACATTATTGGTTTTCTCCGAAATCAAATTTAAAAGTTCTTTACGTGGCCGTGCGGTCACGAGTGAGTTTTACCCGAGTTCTATCAGACTAATAATTCCCAAAGCGATAAAGTCGAATAATTGGCCACAAACGTTGCGTTGAACTCTTCTGGTGATTAGGATATTACGGGTCGAACTGTTGGTTGCATTGAAAGGATTCGTGGAGGGAACATCTCTTTAAGCAGTCCCCTGCCAATGAACAGTTAGAATTTTTCTTAGCACTGAACATTGAAAGGAATTTAGTTGTTAGGTATTCTTCTTCTATGTAAATGTACTACTTGAATTGTTTTATGGCGTTGATATTCTCAATCTATTAAATTGATATTGTAAGCATTATACTTCAAGATTTCTAAGCATTAGCAAGATTTCTAAATCTAAGGAAAATTTTAATAGAAAATATTCTACTCGGTCTAGGCTACAGACAAGACTAGAACCTGCACCTTCCGTACTACCCATATTAACCAAAGCAATATTTTCCGCCCGGACAGTGAAGAGTGCATTTTTTAAACCTATCTGATTCCCGGACCAAATGGAATGAATTTCTACTATATTTTAATGAAGATTATTTATATCATAAGAAAGCTGGAACTCGAACGGAAGAGCGAGCGATGGAGAGAGCTATGCTCGGTATTTCTCTGTGTGATCGAATCAGGAATAAGGAGATCCGAAGAAGAACTCGAGTAACCGACATAGCTAAACGGATCGCTATGCTGAAGTGACAATGGGCGAGGCACATTATTCGGCGAACCGATAGATGTTGGGGTCCTAAGGTACTTCAATGATGACCTCGCACTGGGAAGCGCAGTGTCGGTAGAACCCTTACCAGGTGGACTGACGACATGAAGCGAATCGGGAGACCCACGGAATGCGTAAAGCTCAGGATCGTTATGTTTGGATATCCCTAGACCTATGTCCAGCGGTGGACGTCCATCGGCTGATTATGATGATATTATTTTCTGATATTGATATGTTAAATCAACGGAGAAGCTCGATGCTTGATAAAATATATTACGATTCGTCTTATGATAACAAACAGCGCATCTGTTTAAAGCTATGCGTTTATGGATCAGTCAGTAACGGTTGGCTTTTATATATACCGATTAACCAACCAAGCCAATAAGCGCTACTAGGGTGCCCGGGCTATAACGGTCATTTCCTTTTACAGTAAAAACCTATTGAAGGCAAGAATCACCATCAATCTCTTTTGACTCGTGAAATTAATTCTCAATGCCGTTAAGGTCGTTTTGTAATCGCCTCATTAATTTACGGGTCCGTTTTATTGAGCAGAAAAATTATGAGAATTTCACAATCAATTTTAGGTCCTTTAGTTTTATTGCTATTGTATCCTGTTGAAAATTCAATCCGATTTCTCAATCCAAGATCCATTTTGAATGTTAACAAGAATCTATCTCTTGATTACAGTTTTGATAACAGTAGAAACAAAATTTTGTAAGAAATTACAGCATGTATTGCAGCATGCATTACAGATAAGGAAGTATCTTTTCAGATTTAAAGGAAAAAAGAATGTCTTCGTAATTAACTCCAAAATGGCCGATCATATTCTGCGCAGACGAAGGACTCTTGCCCGTGAACTTTTTTGTCTGCCAAAATAGAGAGCTCACAATTACATCGAGTAACGCACATGACGTATTAAAACTCCCACGTATAAAAATTCCGCCGAATAACCGAGGACGCTGGGAGACCTGATAGGACAAAATTACGCGAGAGTCCCCAAAAAAATAGAACTCCTATGACAAAGTGCAGCAACGCACGATTTAAATAGATAGAAATGGGGATGGGATGGGAAGTATGTTTCCTCATGGTAACACCAGTAAACCAGTTCCACCAGTACTACGAGGAAAATATATTCTCTTTATCTTAAACTTTATGTTAATTGCAATACTTTAGACAGAATATTTACTTGCAAAGCATGCGCTTTTCTGAATTTCCAGAGGACAAATGATAGCACATCATGTGCATTGAATCCGGAAAAAATCATCGGCGGACAATTTCTTCGTGATTCTGGGACTTACAAAATTCCTTCGCCTACCCAGGTAATTATACTTAGGACGAGTGACCAAGATTTATTATGTGTATTCTTTCGTACTTCGGAAGGCAGTAGAGTAACGTGCCTACCGGCTGCACATCCACCAATCCGTCACATGGTTAGCTGTGATCCAATTTTCATATTCGGTACAACGGGAAGGTTGTCCTAGCCTTGAAGGTAATAATTGGCTAATGATGAGGAATATAAACTGAATTTTACCTGTGGCAATATAAACTTGCCATAAAAGAGTTAAAGTTAAAAAAAAAACTATATGTATATTGATAAATTATTATAATCGCGTAAGTTAACAACAACGACGAAACTAATTGGATCAAAGGCCCGTGTAATACCATCGCCATTTTAGATATATATATATCCATCACTCACACCAATTAGCCTAGCCCCAAAGTAAGCACTATAAGGCTTGTGTTATGGAATGCTAGGGTAACGGATAGAATACACATACTGAACAAATATAACTATATTTAAATAGAAATATATATTAAACATCCATGACTGGATTACAAATGTTCGTATTCATCACACAATCATCTGCCCCACCGGGATTCGAACCCGGGACCTCTCGAGTCGGCGAGATCATGAAACCCGGCGTACCAACCGCTCGGTCACGGAGGTCGTCAAATATACAAGTCTATTTCTAAGGTAGTCCACTGGTTTAACGTTAATAATTTACTGCTAAATGAAGGGAAAACTAAGTGTTTGAAATTTGTTTTACCTAATGTTAAACAGGTAAAAACGAATATAAATATAAAGGATCGAAATGTGAGCCTTGTAGATACCACAGTGTTCTTAGGAATTACACTAGATTCAAAGTTGCAATGGGGCCCACATATTGATAAATTGTCGAAGAGACTTAGCTCTGCAGCATATGCTGTAATGAAAATACGTCAGTTAACGGATATAGAAACTGCCAGATTAGTCTATTTTAGTTAATTTCATAGTGTAATGTCTTACGGTATTTTACTGTGGGGAAATGCCGCTGACATTCAAACAATATTTGTGTTGCAGAAGCGGGCTATTCGATCAATTTATAATCTTAAAGTTAAGGACTCCTTAAGAAATAAGTTTAAAGAAATAGGCATAATGACGGTTGCATCACAATACATATATGAAAACTTAGTATATGTCAAAAAAAATATTAGTTTATTTACTAAAAATAGTGAAATACATACACTTAATACTAGAAGTAAAAATAAGTTAACTTTACCTGCTACTAGGCTCCACAAAATTAATAATTCGTTTAGAGGCCTCTGTGTTCGCTTTTACAATAAAGTCCCAAGCAATATTCAAGAGTTGAGCCTGACTAAATTTAAATCGACTTTTAAAAAAACTCTTATTAAGAATGCTTATTATAAAGTTTCTGATTATAAAATGGCGTGGTCATGATTTCTCCATTGTTTTTGCTTTGTAATTGTTTGCAGTGTCCTACAGATAAATGACTTTAAGTTTAAGTAAATATGTTGTGGTTGATATAGGTGGTTATGGGTAGTCATACTCTCTTAAAAGTCTCTTCGGTGGTGTCGTGTGAGGCGGGTCGTTACGTTCCCTAAAATATGGTTGAGCGAAGCGATGGCTGGTTCATGCGTCATGCTCGTGAACGGGTGCTGCCAGCGGAGATGAGTCTGCCCTAACTACTTTGATATTTAAGATGTAAATGTTTAATTACACCTATTATAAAAACCTCTGTTTGTATTTATACTGTGTGACACAGCAATCAAAATGCAGGTGAACAATTAATGTATAATTTCACATTATGTAATGAAGGGTGACTTCATGAATCATCTCTGAAGTCATTTTTCAACTTGATGACTCTGTAAATGATAAAACAGGGAGAAAAAAACAGCCCTTGCTGAGTTTCTTGCCGGTTCTTCTCAGTACAAGGTCTCCCGCCGTAGATTTACGAACCGATGGCGTAGCTTCTAGACATTCATATGTGCTTGTAACAGCCTAAACTGAATAAATGATTTTGATTATGATTATTATGATATAAATATACATATTAATTCAACGTGACGAGCAACGCTAAAACAGCGGTTTCATTCTTTAACCAGGAAAGGGTTTGGTTTAATCATTCTCTCCTCCCAAGAAGTTTGAGCAATGAGGTCGTATTCTTCTCGTAAATGGCTAAGACGTAGATCGTCAGCAAATGTTTCCTTTGAATAACGCCACTCGCAACGCCGCTCGTGTGAGGAGTAAATCACAACCGCCTTGGACGGTGCGCAGCAAACCAGGAGTCAGCTGCAGCCAAGCACTTTACAGATTAACGCTGCCTAAATCATGCAACACTTGAATCACTTGAAAAGTTATCGTTCTCGGTATTCATATTCGAAAAATTATTGCTGGCAAAATCGTACTGAACAAAGAAATGAGAATCGTTCAAGTTTTTAACCGGTACCTTAGTACCTACCTACTTATTATATTTTTGAAAGGTAATCCATTCCTTATCGTATAATATTATCGTATGGCCTGGCATCCTAGGCATGTCACGTAAACCAATGTCCTGTCTATAGTGATTTATGTTATTAACAGGATTGCTATCTGTTTTTTTGCGAGTCCCCGATATTTCGGCACTGATCCAAGCGCCATGATCACGGAGTAAAATTAGTGTCCTGTCTATTGTGAATGTATATAGCTGAATATAGGCACCCCACACATAAAGAAATATAGATGCCTATTCAGTTGTTTGCGGAGAATATTGCTAATAAGTGCAATGCGTTCCGGCTTCCAAAAACAATTTAAAATTTTCCGCCTTAAAATATCGAGTCAGCAAAACCGTAGCTTTCGATATAATTTTATCCATAATGGCTCTTGAAACCAGCTTAAATTTTTTGAGATTAGCTAATTGTATTTTCGCAATTTTCTTTAAGGTACATTTTCCCAAAAACTACATGTGTCTATTTAATAAACACATGCCGAGTATTAATTTATCAAAGAAATTTAAAACTTATCGAAGTTACTGTTGTCTAAAAAATGACAGCATCTATTTAAATCAAACTTAAAAAGCGATTACGTTCAATAGGTAGGTATTTGATTTCGTAGTTGCCTATCACAATAATGTGTACCTACGAGTACTAAGAAGAGACGTTTTTGCAGTTTCATACTGACGGTATATTGCAGTCTGTCTACGGATTTGGACCCTCAAGTGGAAATACAGTAAACAAAAATATGTAAGAAATCGTAAATTTTGAATAGAATTCAATAAACCAAAATGCAAACAACTGACACCTCGGAGGCCCATAGTAAATTATTGGACCCAAAATTGGCCAAAAACGATTTTTCCATTTGCTCTCATTCATTCATTTGCAAAGTGCAGCTTTTTTCTTATAAAAAAGGCCGTATTAAAAAAAAACAAAATATATTTACTCTTTGCCGAAATCGATTATTTCGAAAAAATCATGTTTTCTTTAATCTCGATAGCTCATACATGCTTTCGTATTTCAAGTCAATATTTAGCTTTAAATTTTCTTCAAATATTGTAGTAACACTATTATTTAATGTGCGCTTTTAAATTGATTTTAAAATGCGAAGAATCGGTTGACAAGCTGGGTTTTGTACACCAAAAATCTTTATTTTTTTCTTCTTTTTGTTAGCAGCATTGAATAGCTGTTATTTTTTTCATAAATCTTCAGAAAAAGATCTACGACCGGAAACGAGATATTTATTTTATTGAAAAATAATGTGTCGCTATCTTTTGATATAAAGGACTGGAATTTACAGAGTTTTTAGTTCAATATTTGTATTCTACATAATAAGAAATAATGACATATATTTGTTTCTTAGGTTTTCACGCACATCACTCATTAAATAAAACGCTAATTACTTTGAGTAATAAAAATAGAGAAAAAAAGGCAGTTAACTTATATCACGAAAAACGGCAATTTCAAAGATAAATACTTATTTATTATATTATGGTAATAAAAGATACATAAAGAACAAACGTATGATGAGCCATGTGCTCCGCTTAAATTAAATTTCCAAGGACTAGAGAGTGACTAATATATGTCATTATATAAAACTAGTTTTAACGGGTTAATGCACGAAACTTTATTTATTTATTGACGTTTCATACTGACTGACTGACGTCAGAATACTGACGTCATTATATTTATTAAAATCCGTCATTGTCTACTAAAATTTTCAATCGATAGGGTGTTTCATTGCTTAGGTCAAAATTTACAGGACGGAAGCGGGCAAACCAATAACGGATGGTGCGATCGTTAGTAGTGTTCGCTCCGTATACGTCGTTGATGTTGCGTGCCACTTCTGCCTCTTTGCTGCCACGATGGTACTCCTACTCCATAATCACTCGAATTTCTAACGTATCCATAATGACGAAAAACGTTAAGATGTGCTTAAAAAATACGCTAACACTTATTTATACAAAAGAGTATTTTTTTTTAAATAATTCAAGATTTTAAAAACAAAAATATTTTGAACTTGGAATTCTTAGCGAAAAAGAAAAAAAAGGACATGAAACAGTCAGTACAGCAGAACGGCAATTTAATAGGTAAAGTCCTATTACTTTGTAAAGCACTCCGCTCGTAGTTTCAGCGCGAACAGTCACTATTAATATTTTGAACCTACATATAAAATAAAATAAAATATCACATATATTGAAAAAGGGCTAGTTTAAAATAATTAATTATTATCTGATTTTTCTACATCGGATTTTTACAGATCGATCCGTATTCAATAGTTCTACAATTTTTGTATACAACTTATTTTCATTTTATGTCATCATGACAGAGTAAAATGGAAAAAACCGTTATTGGCCAACTTTGGGCCCAATTTACTATGGGCCCCTGAGGTGACAGTTATTTGCATTTTAGTTTATTGAATTCTACGGAAAATTTCCGATTTTTACATATTTTTGTTTACTGTATCTCCAAAGAGAAAAATTTACTTAGGGCCAAAAATAGGCAGACTGCACTAGTACTGCTATTAACAACATGCCGCGCACTGGGCACTTTTATGTATTATTTAAGAATGAAACGAAAAAATATTATTAACTTAGCAACTTATTGTTATGAAAATTCAATGAATTCATTATACCTAGTCAAACCATAAAATATTTTACTAAAGTTCATAATATTACGATCTTACATAAGTTTTTATTTTACCCTTTTATACGTGGGACACTCAAAAAGTTTTGAGAAACTAAAAAAACTAACTTCTATGAAAAAAATATTTTTATTAAATCTTTTCAAAGAACTCTCCACCAGACTTCATACATAGTTTCATGCGTCTGAACCAATTTTCAAAACATTTTTTTCAATCCACCGCAGACACCTCTTCCACGGCCTTCTCAAACGCTGCTAGCACTTCTTTCGGCGATGAAAACTGTGTCCCTTTGAGCTGATTTTTTATTTTAGGGAATAAAAAAAAAGTCACACGGATCTAAATCAGAACTGTAAGGTGGGTGTCCCAAGACTCTGACTGGTGTGGAGTCCAGGAAGTACTTAGTTTTGATCGCAGAGTGCGCGGGCGCGTTGTCGTGGTGAAGGACCCCGCGGAGCCCGGTATTAGGTCGCTTGTTGCTCATTGCAGAAAAAACTTCTAGCAGGCATTTTTTGCTATACCATTCGACGTTGATGATGCTTTGGTCTCGAAGTGGAATTGAAATTAGTTAACCCTTCAAAGCGAAGAAACTAGCGATCAAAATTTTCCCTGCGCTCTTCGATCGCTTTACTTTCGTAGGCGTTGGTTCATTTTAAAACAGCCAAACTGTCGACTGATGCTTTTTTTTCTAGATTGTATTGATAAGTCCAGGATTCGTCAGCTGTCACGATATCGTAAACGCGTCGTGACGAGCCTGCATCAAATTTTTGTATCATATCACTGCACCAATACACTCGGGATTGCTTCTGAGCTTCGATGAGGTTGTGCGACACACAGCGTGCGCGTGCAAAATCTTGTGAACACTTCCTGAACCAATGTGCAGAGTATGCTGAATCTGAATCATATGTAATTCGTCTATTTTCTTGAATTATTTTTTTTACTGCTAGCACACTTTCTTCGGTGACAGTCGTCGTAGGACGACCACTCCTTTGTTCATCCCCCAAAGTAAGACAACCGCGTTTGAACTCACTACACCAGCGGTAAATGGTTACTTTTTAAGGTCCTTCATCCATAAAAGCAGTTCGAAATCGATCAAATGACTCTTCAGGTTTGAAGCCACATTTAAAATCGTAAAAAATCATAGCACGAAAATGTTCTCGATGCAGATCCATTTTTTAATGAGACAAGAAAAAATTTATTGGCTTTCGAAAAATGCGGAGGGAAATTTGTAAATCGAACAGTGGTATTTTTACTTTTAAATAATCAAAGTTTTCAAAATAATTACAAGTGGCCAGTGTCTTATACATACAAACTTTTTTTCGCAAAACTTTGCTTATTTATGGGCTAGGCTTATTGGTGTTTATTTATTCAATCCATATAAAGACATTTTTTTCGAACTAGTTAAGTAATCTTTAGTTTTTACTAATTTATTACAGTAATTAGATTAATGAAGTTCACCATTCATGTATTTAATACTTATATATTTTTGAGTCCTAAGAGGACGAAACATTTATTAAACGAAATATTTACTGTTCAATCATTTTAACAATTCAAATGTCTGCTTCCATACAAACTACGCAAGCCTGGAATATAAACAAACATAGCCTTTCAAATTATTATCATTAGTTAGGTGAAGCCATGATAGATGAAAAATGGTTTTCTCGCTAATAACAAACAGTTTCGAGCACTCCCTCTGAGTTTAATAGGAGAAACTCACACCGAGAGTATAATATCGAAACAGGTGCGCTAGCGAGACGCCGTAATAATCAAAGTTGAAGATAACTGCCTTTTTAGCCACAGTTAATCATTTAAATAGGTCGCTGTAGAGCAATGATGACGTCAGCTGCTCCGGGAAGGTGGTTTATGATGCTTTCATTATTGTTTATATTATGGGCGAAGTGTGGTGACTGCCTTCAAAACATAGGACGTTTTACTTCGTCCGTATCTTAACACAATAATTTTAAGCGAGGTACGCAGAAGAGCATGAAAAAAACTTTCGACTTTTTTACATCTAAATTTTTTGAAGTGAAAACTTCTTAAGCGGCGTTGTACACTTTTTTTGTAGTGGGTAAAAAATGTTAAACTCGCATCAGGACATGTGGCCTGATCGAAAATTCGTAAGACGAAAACTTCTTTAGCGGCGTTCTACACTTTTTTTGTAATGGGTAAAAATGTTAAACTCGCGTCAGGACAGAAAACAAAACAGATAGAAAATTCGTAAGACGGATGGAGAGCAGACAGCCAGCGCGGCGTAGAAGAGGAAGTATCCCCCTCTCTTTCTACGGCGCGGCGAAAATTTATGCCTGCGCCTGCTGTTTCGTTTAGACGGCGCAGAGCGCTTGCGCGAATGTTCGTGTGTGTTTATTTTACAGCGTGCCACGCGCCTCCATGGATGGTGACAGCTGATGGCTCGACTGTCTGTGGAGTGGAGATAAACTTTTTAATGTAATATAAATTGTCATCTTTGTGTGCGATATTGTATTCTACCACAGAAATTATAGTACTTTTATACTGATAATTAAAGCAATTCGTGCAAAATTATTCCCTAACCGTTCCAAAATATCAAAAATTCACAACGTTAATATTCAAGTTTTCACTTCTGCCGTCACTCCCGGAGTGCAACCCGTCGTTTTTTTTTCAATTCATTTTCTTCGTAGATTTGCCTAACAAACATTTTCAGACAGTTTATATTTTTAAAAAATAACGCAACGCGTAATCAACAAGTAGGAAAACACATGATAAACGCTTATAAAAAATAATTTTGAAAACAACATTTTCAGGCTTAGCATAATAAGCAATGTATTCTTAATTTGGTAGTATCTCCTGATTTCTTGCTGCACAATTGTTCTGTCGTATTGGATACGTTTAATGTATCAACAACATGTTTGTGAATATTATGCATAATTATTTCTTTTTATACTTATATAATTTTGCTAAGAATGCACACTCTTTCATTATTGTCACAAATGCATGTCGTAGCAGCCTATAATTAAGATACCACTTGAATTAACACTTATACACTATTGTTATACCATACTATGTGTATGTATTCTTGTTAGTATTTAAGGACAATAAATAAATAAATACCCGTTGCAAACAGTTTTATGAAATAAGTGACCGCATTATAATAAACTAGCTTGTGCCCGACAGTTTTCTATCATATAAAAACTATTAATATACTTATTACATATATATAAGCTACTGCTTATGTCCTCATTCCAACTTTATGTTCTGATGTAAAATTCATAAAATTCAGTTTAGTTACTTAGAAACGTCGATTTTTTTTCTACAACTACGCATTATATTACACATACTTTAATATTAGATAAAGGATAGCAGAATCTCCGCTCGGAGCGTACCGTAACGGTCGCAGTATTACCATCCTTTTTGCTAAGTTATTTTCTTGTGCCAGCGGTTGGCACTCAAGATAATCATGGCTAGCTGCTGCCCGCGACTTCGTCCGCTTTAATTGATACCTCGCAATCTTGGTGCTTCATACAAACTTAGAAATCCAGTTTTACCCCATGGGGTGTGTTTTGTAAAAAAGTTTCTTAGCACACGCCTATATCATAATAACTTTATATGAATATCTAAAGAAAATATAACTAGAAAAAATTCCACGCGAACCAGGCAGCAGACGGGACTTGAACCCGCACCCTTCGCAATCCGGGCGAATGCACTGACCAATTATGCTACCACGGCCCTTATGGCCGAGTCGAAATTCTTCTAGCCATTCTTAAGCTGCAAGGAAGGGTGCGGGTTCGAGTCCCGTCTCCTGCCTGGTCCGCGTGGATATTTTTCTAGTTATAATTTCTTTAGATTTAAACATCAAGCAGTTACATGCTGAAAATAATAAAATTATAATTACAGAATATCGTTGCTTTTGGCTCAATCCGAGAGACGACATTCTAGAAACGGGCTTAAAATAGACAACATGTCCAAGTTGTAATTGAGAGAAGGAAATACAGGTAAATATCGCATATCCAGTGTTTAATTTTCAGTTACATTGAACCTATAAAGACGTTCTTTACAGCCGGAAAACGTTATATAACACACAAAAAAATGCTATACAAAATTAAATCGCATTTGATATTAATATAGTGATATGTACTCATAACTATCTCATGTTCACACACGTTGACGCCCAAACACCCCACAAACGCGAAGTTATCCATTTACGTAAACAACTTCGCCCACATCCTCAACTGTGCTAACATGGCGCAGGTCATGAAGTCATGAAGCTATGTAACTTCATAGTTTGGTCGACGCCGCAAACTACAAAACTAGACCACAGATTACTTAAAAGGGCTAATAGTTACTAAGTACTAAGCTCAGTGCAATTAATATTCTTCTGGTTATTCTTAACAAAATAACCAAGGTAATCTATTTGTATCGGCATCTTTGATGAAGCCAGAAAAATATTATTATGGACGATCTTTTTAGAGTAACGTTGTTCCTGACAAGGAACCCTTATAGTATTGTCTTGTCCGTCTTGCCGTCCCCAGTTTAGCTTGGAGACTATAAGCACTAGAGAGCTATAATTTTGTGGAGATAAGTATATCGATCACGCCGACAAAATAGTAGATTTTTTTTAAATATATTTTTTAGGGTAGCTTCCGTACATGTAACCTGGGAATGATTTTATTTTTCATCATCTACTCCATCGTGTGGGATATCGTTGAATAGGTCCTTTTAAATTACTTAGGGGTTTTTAAGACTTTTTTTCTATTTCGGGATCAGTTTGCGAAATGTTGAACTTTAAAGTGCTAATTTTTGTACGAGTACCCCCCCCCCCCCCCCCCCCCCTCTAAAAGCTAAGCAATTGGCTTAAAGAACCTGTAAAAAAGTCATGATAATAGTTCTTTACGTATCAATGACTACATTCATACAATTCGAATGAATCGTTTGTAAAGAATTAAAACGCTTATATAGGTATTAAATTAAATTAATAAATTAATTATTATTAAATTATATAGGTATTATTGAAGGTGTAATTTGAGTGACTTTTATG
The DNA here is from genome assembly GCA_902850365.2 of Chilo suppressalis. Classification (NCBI taxonomy): domain Eukaryota; kingdom Metazoa; phylum Arthropoda; class Insecta; order Lepidoptera; family Crambidae; genus Chilo; species Chilo suppressalis. Next base: position 23,576,373 of record OU963901.1, on the reverse strand, counting down.
AAGTCATAAGTCGAAAATTCTGTTTTTATATGCTTCTATATCCAAATAAAAATATAGTTTTTAGTATCAAAAGTCTAAGCTGAGCTGCCGATAGATTCATTGCGCACTAAGAAACCCAAAATTTAATAAAGAGATTAATTAATATTCATATATCGAATCCATGAAATAAGTGTTCTATTTTAAATTTTAAGCTCAAATCAAATACTGATAGATTTTGTTGGTAGTTTGGGCTAAATCCGGTATTCCTAAGCGGTTTATGAGGTCGTTACCGAATCACTATGGTAAGGTTTAGTCATGAATTAATTCATTTAAACCTTTAGTTAAGACGTTTAAGTACTGTTTTATGCTTAAACTTTATAATAGTAAAATAGAACAGTAGCATTTTAGTGTTCTTGGGAATACTAAGGCACTGTCATTACAAAAATATTAAATTAAAACTTTACTTGACTGCCATGCTCTGTATTACAAAAAATAAAGGAATCATTATTAAAATTGGTAACTTATTAATTCAATAGATGTAATATCTGAATTTAAGGTCTGAATACAATGAAATGATTATTTAAATTTATAATTACTGACTTTTTTCCTTTAAGAAAAATCATTTTTAAATGGAACCATATAAATGGTTGCGCCTGATTATTCTGCGCATACATTATGTGACATTGTCCAAATATACTCCTTAAACTCTCCACAGTACGTATTAGACCTTTTGGAAGTGAAACTTCTTTACGCACGCTTGATTTAATTGGGGGGTAAGCTGGCGCATGCGTTACGCGTTACGAAAAGTGTGTTCGGGCGAGGCGAACGGGAGTTGAGTGGGGGATATAAGCAAGAGAAAGCTTTTCTTTCTCTCTTTCTCGTATAGCTAGTAAATGAAATATGTTTATAGGTATATATAAATACAGATGAAGCTAAAGAAGTTTTACTTCATACGTATGGTCATAAGCACATTAGTTTTTTTTTAAATGAAAACTGCTTTAGCGGCGCTGTACAGTTTTTTTGTAGTGGGTAAAAAATGTTAAACTCGCGTTAGGACATGTAGGACACGTGACCTAATCGAAAATTCGTAAGACGGAAACAATAAAATTGGAAAGGTTGTTGACTTTTAATATATTGGACGAAACATAGTAACATTTTATTTTATCGTTTTATAATAATAAGTCTCTATCTAGGACGTCCAAGTGGCAGCTTTATTGCGAAGAAAATGCATTTTTTTACAATAGATGTCGCTAGGTGCGCTTAACTGTGATTCATGTAAGATGATTTTTCTGAGAGATAACTTTTTTAATGTAATATAAATTGTCATGTTTGTGTACGATAGCGCAATAAAAAAATGTTGTATTCTCCCACATAAATGTTAGTAGTTTTGTACTGATAATTAAAGCAATTCGTACAAAATTATTCCCTAACCATTCCAAAATATCAAAAATGCACCACGTTAATATTCAAGTTTTCACTTCTGCCGGCACTCCCAGAGTGCAACCCGTCGTTTTTTTTTATAAAAGTGAGGCAAAGAATCATATGGCCCGCCTGGTGGTGATGGTCTATAGACGCCAAAGCTATCACTCGCACCGTTGGCTGACCCAATCCCCTAACCCCCTTATTCATCGACAGAAACACAACACCATCAGAGGGTAGTGTATTTTAGTGTAGTCTTCTGTAAGGCGGAGACTTCTGCCCCAGACGGATTTGAGCGGTAAATCCGATATGCCCTACCTCTTTCAGAACTTTGCGAATATTTTTATTTGTAATTCGACATTTCTCGGTATTAATATTTTAGCGTGATTTAGACACACTTTACTCACTTAACCTATACAATCAAAAGTAATACACGAATATCAATAGAAATTTACCTTAAACGGTCCAATAGAAATTCGAGTTGTGTCCTCAAGCCATAATGTCGAAATGAATAACAACATCAAATTCACATGGGATTCCACGACCAATCCATGGTTCCGGTCCGGTCAGGCCTAAGTACACAGGAGCTCCCAATAGACGTAGGTTTGAAGTACGACCGGTATGTCCACCCGTTGTTAGCAGGACCGAAGCCCGGGGGAAATTAAAAAGTCGTCGATTGTGATCGTTTGTAACAATTTAAGATGACGTCACACTGAAAGATGAGTAGGACCACTCGCACCAATATCTTATATTTATGTATAAAAGTCAATTGCTGATTGTTAGTCTCACTAAAACTCGAGAACGGCTGAACGGATTTATCTTATCTTGGTCGTGGAATGTTCGTGGAGGTGTAGGGAAAGTTTAATAGGTGGGAAAATATGGAAAAATGCGAGGAAGATAGTAAAAACGTCAATTTAATTTGCCCATATAAACTGCTCTATCTTCTTTCCTGTCAAACATTTGACGTTCGTCTCTTTTGGTACGGTAGACTCGCGTTCGTCATTTCTTCCAAATTATTTTAACCCGTACCAAGTACGCGGTGATAACTAATTCTTAAATAAAAAAATAGCAACCTAATTTAGAACCTCCTTATTTTCGAAGTCTGTTAATAAAGGCTTAATATAAACCGTTTAACCGCTTAATTACACCGTTTAATACAAATTATTTATTCATTTACCCTGTACTGTTTTACAACAAATGGCGGACTTAATGCCACACAGCTTTCTATACCAGTGAACCATTGGGCTAAGCTAAGACATTATGCGGTAAAGTAAATAAATGTTCTGAAAATTAAAATAAAGGTACGAATGTGATATTGTTATAATAATGATTGATATATCAGCGATGACGTGACTACTTTCAAAATTGTATATAAATTGAGTGCAAACGAAACGTCAATTCGTTAATTGGGCATATTCGAGACGTCAATTACAACAAAACAGTCCCAATTAACGAATTGGCGTTTGGTTTGCGATTAATTTAAATTCATTTTGAAAGATGGTTCAATTCTTCCACCTGGGCTAGTTCCCTGGTTTTCTACTAATGTAAGCCTAGGCACGTACGACCTCTCCAGTCACAGTGCTATCATTGCAACAGCTGTTCATGAAAGGCCAGACTAATTTCATAATGTACCAGCGTCCGTATAAACTATAGTCTTCTGAGAATTCCATAGGAACCTTACATTTTCAAAGATAAAAAGTAATTTATTCTATATATCAATCAAGGTCATGAACTGTATATATAATAAACATCCAAATCCGTTCTGTAGTTTCGAGTGCAAGAATAACAAACATCCATATCTCATACATCTACTTATATCATAAAGCATCAGGACACTTTTCACGATGATTATCTAAAATTTAAGGTTTTATTATTTGGCCTGAATCTCCATAATGTTTCGTGCGATCGATACGCAAAGCTGTAACATATTCATCTATTATTAGGTTCGTTTAAAAATGTCCGCGAGGCTTATACGCGGGGGGCGTCTCATCTGTACCGTCATTTGTTTGTTTTCCGCGTGGCCTGTTACGCGCAGACAGCAGTTGTGTCACTGTCACACCATTATCGTGTTTACACTTTGTTCGGGATCCCGGAGTCCTGTGCCCTCTTTATCAAATTTGGAGTGTCTTGTCTTATTTCCAGCGTTTCCTCTGTATAAAACGACTCATTTTTACATGTCTATTCAGCCAGACTAAATTTTATTTCGAGTTCTTAAATGGTTATTTTTATAACTTAACATTTATTGAACTCTTTTTTATTCAGCTTCTACTCTCAATCGGATTTTTAACTTTACTCAACTGAAATAACGTTTATCATCTATTTAACTTTTAATTCTTCGTTTCAAAATGGCGACCACTTTTTTTCACACCAATTAGCTTAGCCGCAAAGAAAGCACTGTAAAGCATATTTTATAAGATACCAGGGTAACAAATATTACTGATACATAAATAAGTTTATTTTATCTAAAAATATATATGAACATCCATGACTAAGGTATGAATGCACGTATTCATCATACTATAATTTATACCAATCGGCCACGAAAGTCGTTTAGGGTGCTTCTACATGGTGCAAGTAACCTGTGCATATTGAGGCACTTGCGCAGTTAATAATAATATGCATCGTGAAAACACCGTGCAAAATCACGTGCAAGTCGAACGACTCCGGCATGTGCCTAAATCGTGCGCGCAGGTCATTCGCGCATGTTACTTGAGCAGGTTGTAACATGTAGCTCTCGACCACGAGCAAATAATTTGTGTGTAATGCTTACGCAAGTAGCCCGTGTCTTTACTTGCTCCAGTAATTTGCACCATGTACAAGAACAAGCAAGTAACTTGTACATATAGCTGGTGCACACTACTTACGCGAGTAACCCATATCTTTAGTTGCTCCAGCTACTTGCAGCGTGTAGAAGCACGCTCCCTCACTACAACATTATCTATTGAAAAATTCCGTCGTCGAGAAATAGCATCAAAAGTTTATCAAAAGAAGAACATTTAAAGTTTTTAAAGTCTTTCTAGGCTTAACCGTTTGAATTTCTCAATTTCTACACATTTTCTTCAATTATTTTTTTTCTTAATTCAAATACACTTTATTTTAAAAATCCTATTTAACCAATCAAATCATATACTTAAGAAAATTTTACTAGAAAACAATCCATGCTGTCCAGGAAGCAGACGGGACTCGAACCCGCACCCTCCGCTATCCGAACGGACGCACTGACCAATTATGATCTTAATGGCCGTGTCAAAATTCTTCAAGTATTTCTAAGGCTGCAAGGCAGAACCATCGCTTCGCATTGTACGTAATCTAAAAGGTCAAATGAACTTTACAAGAATTATACATTTGACTGTGTGGATTTAAACTTTTTATTTGTCATTACACTCTTGGCAAAGTGGTCGTGGACGTTACTTTAGTATAATCGGTGGATTCAGTGGCGGCAACTCGCTGCACAAAGCGACGCCATGCCTTCCTCACGGCTGCTTTCATTGTGTACACGTGTAGAGGATCATTTGTTAAGGCTTTAATTTGATCAGTCCATCTTGTTGGCGATCTACCGCGTGCTCGGGTGCAACGCTCGATGAAGGCTTGACCACGGCGAAACATGTGCCCGAAGAAAGCAAGGATGCGAGCCTGGACAACAGAAGACAACTGCTGCTTGATGCCGAGTTCTTGGAGAATTAAAATGTTGGTTCGAAATTCGCTCGATGATATTCCAAGCATTCTTCTCCAGCACCACATTTTGAGAGCATCTAAACTCCGTCTCTCACTTTCGCGTAATGTCCATGCTTCTGAGACATACAAAAATTTGGGGAACACTAGTGTTCTTACGAGCCGGGTCTTCGTGGCTTTCGTTATTTAATGGTTCTTCCATATATTTTTTTAGTCTCTCCATGGCAGATTTGGTAATAGCCATACGACGTTTGATCTCATCGATGCATCCGCCATTTTTAGTTATTAACGCGCCCAAATATACGTGGGATTGGACCACATCACACTTCGCGATATGTGTAACTTTTTTCCAGTTGTTATTGGCATCATCCTTGTTTTGTCAATTAGTCTGGTTAATTTTCAGCCCGAACTCTTTGCTGACGCTTTCCATTCTATCTAATAGATCTTCCATGTGAGGAATACTGGTTGTAAATAGAGTGGTATCATCCGCGTGGCGCAGGCAGATAAAATAGTCAAACCTCAAATCACGACACCATCTTGCCAGCCCTCCTACGCAATTCTCATGATGGGCTCAGTGTTCCATCCTCGTAGAGACGCCTCAAAATGTCTACAAGATGTTTGGGTGTACCCATTTTCAGCAAAGTGTTCCATAGCTTAGGCCACTTGACAGAATAAAATGCCTTGGAGAAATCCATAATGCAAATATAGGTCGCCTTCTTGAATTCTCAAGCTTTCCCAATAATTTGGCGCATTATCATGATTTGTTCTCGAGTATCTTTGCCCTTTACGAAGCCAGCTTATTCAGGAGCAATCTTTTTCGATAGTAAGGCTTTGAGACGCTCGGTTAACACATGTAGTAGTATTTTACTTGCATTGAATATTAAAGCAGGATTAAAACACCTATCAGTAAAATGCTTAAAAAATAAAAATATAATAAAATCTTATACTTACCTTTAATGGAATCAATCACATTTATTTACAGCTACTACTACACTATGGAATTAAGTATTTTTATACCCTACCTGATGCTATAGAAGTTTCATTATGACTCCGCCTAACAACAAATATGTTAATTTAGTAACGATCAGGTCAAGATACGTTGCCAACGCGGCGACGATGCAGTTCAGGACCTTCATTAAACCACCTCATCTTTATTTATTTTGGAAGTCTCGACGATATTATGAATCTTTGTGACTCAGCCGACACAGGTATTTGAACTTAGCAAAGTTAATGAAACTATAAAACAATTATAACAGTTGCTTGCATGCGAATCATTAGCGCAAATGGTTTTTCAATTATACTAGTGTTATTTATAGAGTAAGTAGGCGTAAGACGTAATTATTTTACGGGTTAATTTAATATGAAATGTCAGATATAAATTACTCTACCTATTTTGATATTTTTGTATTTACTGTTTAAATCTACTAGATTGGTTAATAACTGATATTTCTATGAGTGGCCATACTTCTAGTAATTATATCAAATATAGGAAAGAGAACGGACAAATATCACTACATAGTATAAAGCAAAGTCGCTTCCCGCTGTCTGTCCCTATGTCCCTATGTATGCTTAGATCTTTAAAACTACGAGACGGAATTTGATGCGGTTTTTTTTAATAGATAGAGTGGTTCAAGAGGAAGTTTTATATGTATAATTCATGCATGATATAGTAGAGAAACACTGATATAATTTTAGAGGTTTTTAATGTAAGGTCGTAAATAAACACATTTTTTTGCGCTTAAACACTGGCTGAACTCTACGAGATAGATCAAAATAATACAGTGTTGTACACCTTAAAAAGGTCTTCAAAAAAGTCCGCTATGGTATATATATATATGTCTATCTCTTAGGGATAACCCACAATAACCATTTTTTATCCTATACTCTTTAAGAGGAATAATAGATTATTTACGAAGCTATTTTCAGCAATATTACATTCATCCTTATCCAATTAAGTTGGATTAAATACATTGTGCATTTAACATAGACCAATCTGGCCCTTTAACGCATGTAATTTACCTACTTGCATAATTTCCTCATTATATTCTGAACAAAAACTTCATGTCAATCTAAACAAAATCTGCTTAGCAAAGACTCCTTCTTAGCGCAGTCAAATCACTATATATTTGCGAAGGTGCCCCACACACTTTGATTAAGATGCAAATTTTCCTTGGACCGAGAGACCCTACTTTTTGGAGTTTAAAAATTCTTTATATTATCCGGAACTTTTGAAGGAACAGGGTATGTTTGGGGCAAGGACTTAATATAAATACGCATTAAATTTCCTGCCTTATAATTTTGCTGGAAGGAATTTTCGCTATGAATTACATTGGTTGCTATTATAAAACGGTGTGTTTTTTGTTTTTTTTTTTGCGTTCGTATAAAGTAGTCTCTGTATTGTCACAGTAATTAAAGATTTGTGCTCGTTCAACAAAAGGCGCATGCAGCATTATTTTGATAATTTGTAGACTTTTTACATAAAATTATTTAAATTTCCTTACGTTTCACCAAATAATTTGCAATTTTATCCAAAATTATTTCGATTCATCTCTCCGTGATACATTGTTAGTAATTTCAATGTTTTCAATACAATCCTCATTTGCTCGAGAATTCATTAATAAAATAGGCATTTGGCATTTAGGGTCGGTCTACATCACTAGGTACCACTTCATATAATTATTCTCCTACATTTCGATTAAATCTACATGTAATAATGACGTATGCAAATTTATAAGTCAAATTTGGAATTGACATAGGATCAAAGGTATGAGAGATAAAGTTCTTCCAGCCGTAAAAAGCAAACAAAACAAAAAATGTTATACAAACATTGATTGGCTCTTATTTACCCATTGACCGGCTTACCCTGACTCAGAATACTAACATAACAACAGAAAGATACTCGTATATTCAGCTATGTAAAAGTCCACATGGTACTATCGTACGGAACCACCCTTATGCGAGCCCGACTCGAAGTTATTTCTTTATTATTTATTAACCTTATATTTTATTACATTTTTATTTTGTAAGCATTGAACTGCTATATGTTTAAATCTAAAGGAAAGTCTTACTAGAAAAAGTTCCACGCGGTCCATGCAGTAGACGCCATCCGGGCGGATGCACTGACCAATTATGCTACCGTGACCTTAATAGCCGTTTCGAAATCCTTCTGGTATTTCTTACCTTATATTTTACATATTTTAAACAGTCAGTCTTTAACTCTATTTATACAATCCAGTATCCTTCATCACTCACATTAAAATGAAACGAACTAAATATCATCTCTTTATCTTAGGTATGAACACAGGTAACATTGTAACTTGATGATCACCCTGGGATAAATTACGAAATATTTTTACACTGTATTTTATTTTCTAAAATTTTACGTATTAAGCTCAATTTGAGTAGCTCGATGGCGCAAGTGGTTACCGCGTTCGGCTGCGATCGTTGAAGTTAAGCAACTTTCGCAGTGGTCGGTCATTGGATGGGTGACCAAAAATTTACTATCTCAAGCTCCTCCGTGCTTAAGACACGTTAAGCCGTTGGTTCCGGCTGCATCTGCAGTCGTTAGCATTCACCAATCCGCACTGGCCCAATCTCCCTATTCCATCCATTCGAAAGGCCTGTGCCCCAGGAGTGAAGACATGAATAGGCTGATGATGATGATGATGAAGCTCAATTTAAATTAGTTCACTATAAAAGATGTTCGAAAAAAAATTCAAAATTCAATATCATTTATTCAGTCTAGGCTGTTACAAGCACTTGTGAATGTCGAAAAGCTACGCCATCGGTTCGCAAATCTACGGCGGGAGACCTTGTACTGAGAAGAACCGGCAAGAAACTCAGCAAGGGCTGTTTTTTTCTCCCTGTATTATATACAGAGTCGTCAATTTGAAAAATGAGTTCAATATGAAATAACCCATGAAGTCACTTTCCATTACAAATGTAAATGATAAAACATGTTGGCCTTCAGTGATTTGGTATTTTTATTATACCAAATCACTGAAGGCCTCAAATAATAGATTTTAATTTTCTGATTAGGTTTGAAACACGGCTCTATGATAATTAATCCTTAGATTTTTGCAAATTAACAAAATAAAACTTTACAGATTTCCTGTCAGACCGACGACAACAAATCATTTGTATTTATTTTTGCTTGAAAAATACTTTTTGTGAAGTGTTATACAGAGAAATGGGAGGAAAGATCCCAAGAAAACGCGAAATTGATGGTTCTGTAAATAATTGTCATCATCTTTTTTCATAATATTCAATATTGTGACTTTATTAAAAGTTCTTGAGCCGTTTTTCGTAGAAATTATAAATATCCAGCCATTCAGCATTCAATATTACTAAGTTCAATATTTATACATTGCTAGGGCAGTCGCCATTTTACCATGACCTTTAATACAACCATATATAAATGATTGGTCTCGCTTCACTCAACTAGATACCGCCGGAGTACTTGTCAAATGCGATAACAAATACTACACCAAAATCGGCGTACCCGTGCCTTCACCGAGCCAGTTACACTGACAGTTGTGTATGAGGTGAACGTACCGAATGTTTTATTAAAATTTGGATATAATCGAAAGAAAATTACCAGTTTGCACAGTGAATTAATATTACAATAAATAAGGAGGACCTTGGGATTACATACCATCATTATATAAAATAACATGAGCTCTAGACATCATTCAGTTGTTGCCGCTAATACAAAAATCAAGTCCCCAAGTTGAGATTTTTACAATGTGAATTATTTGTACGTATATTTTGTTATTTAATACATGTTATTTTTACTTACTATTAAACTTGCTTTTAAATTTGATTTAGTTTTATATTATTCTATGTTTCTTTCTTTATTTATTTCTTTAAGATACTTATTATGTATTAAGTCTGATAGAGTAAGAAAAAACCTTAACACGTAGAATCTACAATTCTACATATTACTCACCGTGAATTTTGAGTTACCCAAGAAACTAAAAAATCGTGCAAATATGAACAGTAAATGTACTACACCCCTATATCAAAATATTGATCTATATCGTTTAAAAAATATCTTATAACGGCGCAAATTGGTCAATTAAATACTCCCAATGAAATTATTTAAAGTACGTAGATCCTAAAAGTAGCTGAAATTGAATCAGTTTATGACTTTTGTCAATATATTCTCTTCACCAATTTCTTTAGATTTAAACATCTACACACGAGAGCAATGAACCCGGGTGACTTAAAGAATCTTGAAAATCTCGCAAACTAAGAATGTTAGCTTAATGAAATAAATTCTAAATAAAAGACAATTAAATACTCCTTCAATAATGATATTAAAACTTCATAGTTATTGTAAAGTTATATCATAAAAAAAAACTATTAAACTACTAGAACTATGAAACTACTGCTTTTGCTTTTGTTTCTAATCTGTCATTTATCATTCATATAAACTATGCCATTATTCAAGCTGTAATCATGTCGCTTACACCTAAAAAATACAAGAGAATTCTCACAATGCTGGAAACCGGCCGGAGTCAGCGCGATAAAGCCAGGACTGTCGGTGTGTCGCTGTCAACAGTACAAAGAGTTCTACGACGTCAGGAGGTAACTGGCTCTAACCTACGCAGACCAGGAACAGGCAGTACCAGGTGTACCACAGCACGAGAAGATCGATACTTGGTCAACACCATGCTTCGAAATTACTTTCTTACAGGAACTAAAATTAGAAATCAATTTCGACACCTCGGAGGAAGTAACCCAAGCGCATGGACAGTAAGACGACGACTTGTTGAAGCTAGCTTGAAACCACTTACACCTGCAAACGGCCCTAAACTGGAGCGGGGGCGTCTTATTTCAAGACTAAGATATAAGATATGCCCAGAGCCACTTAAATTGGACTATTGATTTTGGTCAAAAGTTATGTTTTCCGACGAATCAAATTTTATGCTGTATATGGCACATAGTGCCATCCCTTTCTAACTGTACTCAAGTAAACATCAACACTTAGATGTCATTCTGTAATACGGGCATTAGTTCGCGAGATTTGTAGTATTCTTTATGTGAACATATTCATTCTCATTCATCTCTCGAGTGTAGCAGTTAAATACTTAAATATAGAATTATTTATTTTAGTAATATTGTAAAGGTTTCATAATTACACAAATAGTGAAATAATGTCAATATTCATATAGGGCACCACGACTTTACAACAAATTAAATAACATTAAAAAGATAAAAAAGTGTAGTAATTTTAGCTTAAAAAATATATTAATGATTGGCTGTTCGACATAGATTATGATGGTGTGGAGGATCTACTGATTGACAACACCCGGATATAGGAAGTATAGCACAGTGTTTATAAATTATTACTTGATATTTATGTGGTTCAAGACAAGACGCATCTACATACACACGCAACACCCAGGCACACACACACACTCAAGCACACCTACACCCACACTCATTATACAATACACACATATAATTTAGTTATTTTTTCTATTTATCTTTGTTATGCCCAGTACAACTGCTAAGATTATATTGTAAGTACATAATTGGAGAGGACACTGGATTCCATACTACAGGCTAAGGCCTATTTTGGAATACAGGGGAATCAAACAAATTGTAAAAAGTATAATGTCAATAAACATTATTATTATTATTATAATGTGGAATGGAGACATTAATCAAAGTTTCTCAGATACCTCAAAATGTACGGTGTATAATGTTCTCAATATTTAACTCGAATGCAACTATCAGTAATAATATTTTTAAGTAACAGTTGTGGGTAGGGCTACTTGCCCTGTGTCCCAGTGTCTGCTACTGACTAGTCTAGCCGGTCTCCAGTAGTCTGCAATTGACGCCTCTGTGAATCATTCTACGATGTTGCAACGATACAAACTCGCTTCGGATTTGTTGTCAGCGTTTAATGTCGAACCTTTTTCTGACACTCGGACACTCTGGATGCAGTTACGGTGAAAAGCTTCACAAAGTTAACGGCTATAATATTCGTTGAGATGGGATGAGGCCATCTTGAAGATGTGTTTTTATGCAATTATTTTGCATGGATAGTATTATGTTTTTTTTGTATGTAAAATAAAAGTCGTACCCAGTAAAACCGCTATCTTATGGTAATTTAAAATATAAAAGTAAAAGTCACGTGACATAATACTATACTACTTTCTACTTATATTATGACGCGATTACATTTGGTCACTAGCCCGTATTCGGGTGCACGAAAGACATTAATCGAATTCAGGCACTCGAATCAATGTTTACACTGAAATACGGGCTAGAAGACGGTTTCGGGTAAACAAAAGGAAATCTACCCAAATACGGACGTGCTCGACTCCATTAATTTACACTTAGTCGTTTACCTAAATTCCATTGGCATTCGTATTCGGGCTAACGAACAAGTGTAATCGCGCCATTATAAATATTAAACTTAATATGTTTGTTATTTTTTTTGCGTAATTGTAAACGCAATTACACAAAAAGTACTGAACAACTTTGGATAAAATTTCGTACGCACATAGTTAATGACATAGATCGGAAAACTGTTAGGTTTCCGTAGGATTCTCAGAAAATTTAAGTTAAAGCAGACGAAGTCACGGCCGGGCACTAGTTTTTTACATATTCACCGTGAATTTCTCTTCACACATTCGCCGTCCTTCGTGAGATATTTTAGGATATACTTTCAACGATCGGTTTTTGAAAAAAGAAAAAAACTGATATGAATCTCCCCATATCGTTAGCGTCGCTCCTGATAAATGTAAGTCGCGTGCCTGACCTACAAATTCAATCCCAATACATTACTTTTGGACGTGCATTACGACAACAGCCCCACAAAAAAAACTGAAAAATCGCCTTAAAGTATCTTCGCAGCTCATATTTGGGGATAATACCATCATATATTTTGTCATATTATATTCGAGGGATGTTAAACTTCATCGGCGCTTAAGCTGTCGGCTTTCTTTTAGGGTAATGAATATTGGAAAAATATTTATGAGCGTAATAATGGTTATTGAAATATTTAAAAATGGCATTCCCAGTCCGGGAGCTCATTGCCTAACAGGATTGCTATAACTTTTGCTATCGCTTACGATTTCATTTTGTTATTTCTGAACGCTTAAGGTTTTCAAATGCCTCACGCCCTTTTTTTTTCTTTTGTTTTGGTAATAACAATATTAAAAAAATAGCGTGTAGTATTTGAAATAGAAGCGATTGCGATAACTATAGCATATAGCCCCTTTGTCATGTTCAATTGTTCATGATATAAATATCACAATATGAACCGAAAATCTTCTCGAGAAGACTTTAAATGATAATAAGCCAAAACAAAAAGAAACTGTATTCAAACCAAAAAAAAAACAATTTCTCACCTCATCTCCGCGTTATGTTTACACTATCGCGCTACTATGTCTTTCCCCAGGAACCTATTTTTTTTTCTGCACAAAAAGTATTCTATGTCTCAATGCAGGTCATAAACTATATGCGTACTAAATTTTATCAAAATCCGTTTAGAATTTTTTTCGCGATTGAGTAACAAACACACAAACTTACAGGTTTATAATATTAGTAGAAAGTACGACATTTTAGTGTGTATTTTCTATTTGCTTGAGAATAATTTTTAATTTTGCTGATAACAAGTTATTGTTGTTTTCGTTTGATCCAATATTGTGCTTTATACACTGTAACAAAAGTATTCATGAAAAATCCTACTATATATATATATAAGTGAAGTTAAGTTTATATGTTTCTATGTTTGTTACTCAATCACGCAAAAACTACTGAACGGATTTGTATGAAATCTGGTACACATATTATATAGTTAATGACCTGGATTGAGATATATGTGAGTGAAAAATGTGAAATTGCGAAAAACTAAAGGTAACGCGGACGAAGTCGCGTGCGACCGCTAGTGAGAATTTAAGTAGATAAGGTATAAATGAGAAATACAGTAACACAACTTTATTCATATCAGCTGTCTGTCTTACACTTATCATATCATCCACACACATAAGCACGCACACTCACATTCACACCAAATACACACAAATACTGCTTATACTTTCATACAAATTCACCCTTTGTTTAACCTGTGACAATTAATATTAGTAAACTTTGTTAAATCAATATTCATATTCATGTTATTTGTTAACCAACATTGGAAATTCGAGGTGGTGGGAGCCTGATGACCTGTAACATAGGTATATCGTACCTAGCACGGGCATCAGTCTCACACAAACATTAATGTTATCAACAATTTAAAATTGTTATCGATTCCAAAATGTTTGTGATGAGATATAAACGATTTATTAGTATTATTATTTGTATTTCTCAATTTCACTCCTAGAATTTAAAATCTAAGAAAAATCTTAATCTGTTTGCAAAAGGTGTTTTCATTTATTCAAAACAACTACATCTCTGTACAAACAATGACATAAAATTTAAAGTCAAACGAACATACCTGTAAGTGAAGTTCGACTTATATTAAACGATATGATTCGCCCAAGAGATTACACTTATTTCACTTGTAGTAGCACGCATTAAGTGCTGCCATCGTACACAATTTTAGAGTAACATTAACCTTTGCCTAAAAATGCATTTTTTTAAGACCCAAAGTCTTGATTCGACTGATATCCACAGGCAGTCTGATTTGAACAAGTATATCCGATAGTCTCCCGAACGTATTTAGATGTCAAATCCATCAATATTACATAGTTATCGTTCAAAGAGTAGTAAAGTGGTTGATAATTCTATGTATTTTTACTATAAAAGGTTGCAGTTTAGCTAGGTGTATTACGTAACCACACATTTTTTCTGTTACTCGTAAAGATTTATGTCTCCGATATAAACTTTTATGAATTTGTAATCTTGTTTACATTCACCAAGAGTATTACTCAGATAGTATGTCCCTTTTACACAAATATTGCAGTATGGGTCGCATCAATTATTAAAAAAAATATACGGCGCAATATTTAAGCCGAAAAGGTAAAACTTAAAGCTTTCTGTGGATTTTGTGTATGCTAATAGAAAAATCAATAAAGCGTCTTTTAAAACTGAAAAACCCACGTGACGGTATTTCATGATAATAATTGCGCCAACACTTAAACACTGATCTCCATCTCATAGGTGTTCAGTTCATCTGCTTTAGAAACCAATTTTATTTAGAAGGCACTTAGCAAAGGCAAAAATTCTGTACGATGGCAGCACATAATGCGTGTTACTACAAGTGAAATCATGTAATCTCGAAGGCGAAACACAGAAGTTTATTAACTTTTAAGTCATACAGCTAATTATGGTAATTCTTATTATACTCGTAATAAAAATAAGCTGATGGAAAGAATTGAGATAAAATCAGAAGGCCATTAACTTACATAATTATTTAACAATAATAAGTTTTTTTTTCTAAAACATTTTTACAATAACAATGTTGTACACATTGTCAGAAAACCTACATGCGGCTATTCAAAGTTATTGAAAATAGGTAATCCGAGCCCCGTAGCTATTGTGGTATTAAGTACACGTCCGTAGCACACCGTTATTCGCCCGTAGCGGCGTCGTAGACTCGTAGCACCGTAGCTTCTAGGACGCACACAATCGTTCTGTAGACGCGACATTTTTACAGCGGTCACGATTAGACGGAGCAATTTAGCGGTTACAAAGGAACCTTGTACGGAATACTGACTAAAGAATATAAAACACTTTAAAAAGGACTAAGAAATAATGTCAAGTAGATTTGTCTACTAGGCTGGGAGCTTTAAGTATATTAGACATACTAATTTGTGCAGCAATATATAAAAAGAATACCTTTTAAAGTCCAGTACTTTAAAAGGCAATAAACGGTTTCATTGGATCACCTGTCTGTCTATGCATCTATCAAAGCCAAGAGAACTTAAATAATAAGAAAAACCAATTATTTTTTGAGGTTATGTTTAATATTAAATGACACATTTATTTAGGTCAACGTAAGAACTTATTATAAAGTGATTTAAAAAGTACAATTTACTCTTTTATAGAGGAGGGTAGACCGATATGTCTGCCAATAACATCCACCCACAATTACTTCAGTTACTCCGTGATCATGGCGCTTGCAACAGCGATGAAATATCGTAGACTCATAAAAAACAAGGTACATACATGGTAAGAATCCCGTTAATAGATTTAATGTTAGTGATCACGAAAGCTTAAAACAATATAACTTACTCTTTATAGTAATATAAATATCGGAAACTCGCTAAAAACAAGGTACATGGTAACCATCCCGTTAATAGCTATAATGTTAGTGACCACGAAAGTATAAACAATATAACTGACTCTTCAAATTAATAATAGTAATATAAGTTATTTACGGGATTGTTACCATGTACCTTGTTTTTAGAGAGATTATGATATTTCGGCACTGTTCAAGCGCCATGATCACGGAGTAACTGGACGGAGTTGCAAGCGTCATGAGCACGGAGTAACCGGGCGAAGTTACTCTGTGATCACGGCACTTGCAAAAGTGCCGAAATATCGGAAACTCGCTAAAAACAAGGTACATGGCAACAATCCCGTAAATAATTTATATTACTATAATGTTAGTGACCATGAAAGTTTAAAACAATATAATTTACTCTTTTATTCCTTGCGATTTTAAAGAATAATTGTCAGTTAAATCTTGTTAATTATAAAATATAAATTAATTGGAGCGCCCGTCTGGGGAAGTAATCTCCATCTTACAGAAGATCATAGTAAAATAACACTACCTTTTTGCTGGTTTACTGTTTCTGTCGGTGAGTATGGTTCCAGGGCTCCCCGGGGTCTAGTGAGGCTAGCGGACGGTGGACAGGATGGTCCGTCGTCTCATTGCACAGTCTCACCCGTCGAGGGGGGATGCCTAGGTGCTTCCGGGCATCCCCCTGACCGCCAGGAGGAGGAAGAACCCCTGCCGGGGGTAACGTGGAGAGTCACCAGGATCCCACGAAACCCGTTCCAGCAGGCGAAGAAGCACTGTTGGGTTTTAGTGAGTAGGGCAGCCGCTGAGTCAGTTTGGCTGAGCGGGTGGGCGGGATTTGAGGGGAGGAGGAGTACCACATAACCCCGCCCCTCACCCAGGAGCAGGGTATGCGTCAAGCATTTTCCCAACAATAAAAAAGAGGCTTCCCGGGATGAAAGGTTCGGTCTGGGTAGGCAACGCTGCGAGTGATATTTTTGGTATGGCAATCGTCTATACCAAGGTTTCCCAACCTTTTTTTGTTGAAGCTCCCCGGACTGTAAAATATATTTTGGTACTTAAAAGACCATTTTATTTATATTTGAATAAACAAACTTTAAAAGATAAAATAAACTAAGAGTAGGTAGTAACTAATGACTAATGAGACACTTGAGATTGAATTTTCTGCACTAGTTGGTTGATTTTGGTTTTGTTTTTGCCAGAGGTATCATCAGGTCGCTATCGACATCAAGACGATGGTATTTGTTAATATTTTATTGCTTTTTTCTTTCTAAAATGCAAACGCTTTTCGCCCCCCTTGACATCTCTCTATCTATATGGTCTATACGGTATGGAGGCCAATTACATGTTGCCAGCCCATTAACTTAAAAAAAATTGGGTCAGACTAAAAATAAACTCAGATAAAATCAACGTACATAACCTTCACTATCCAGTTTATTTTTCGGCAGCCAGAATTGCCCCATAAATAAGTCAGTTGCCCATATAATAATGACACGTTTAATTTAAAAATGGGGTTATTTCATAACAGAATGCAAACGGAACTTTTAAAACCAGATTTATGATAATATCACATTTCATATGCAGTAATTTTACGGTCGCCGTTAAGTTGACTGCTGAGCGTAAGTTACGAGCTTGCATTCATACGGCATATTCCCTAAGGTTGAGTATCTGGCAGATTGATGCTCAGATAAGTGGAATGGTCCGCTTATTACTGGAACTTTCTCTAGAACATTTTCTCATAAGCGATTACACTTTTATTTGCTCGCGGTTTAATTATAAGATAATTTAAAAATGTAACATAAAATAAATAATATCTCCAACACACACCAATTAGCCTAGCCCTAAAGTGAGCACTATAAGGCTTGTGTTATGGGATAGTAGGGTAACGAATAGAATACATTTACTGTACACATATAAGTATATTTGTATAGAAATACATATTAACCATTCATGACTGTATTACAAATGCATCTGCCCCCACCGGGATTCGAACCCGGGACCTCTCGAGTCGGCGACACCATAAAACCACGGACTTACTAACTACTACTACTAACCACGGAGGTCGTGAAACATTGGTCAATGATCTAGAGACCTACTCTATTTTAACGAAAAACTAAATTTCGATTGAAATTTTGTACGCTTTTGTTTCTTTTTCGTTTCGAAAATTCAGTCGCCTGAAAATTGTTTTGACATCTTAATTCTTCAAACCTACTCTAATTCACAAAACTTTCGAAAGAAAAGTTGAATTTGACAGATTTTATTGTTAGAAATTTTTGATCTCAAATTAACGAAATGAAGAGTGCTGCCATTTCATATTGGTTTTGCTATTTTTGTTTTAATTAAGCATAAATATTGATTGATGGAGTTATTTTTTCTAATAGTTCTTTATTAAATGACAAATTTAGGTTGACATACGCATGAGTTTTTATTTTCTATGTCCGAAATTAGAAAAAACAATTAATATCTATGTATCTGAACTAAAATACCTGAATCAAAGTCAAACTGCGTCTTAAACTTAAAATCAATTCGATATACATATACATATTTTTTAAACACGATGATGATGATGACTGATAACCGCCAATTTTTTATGTTTCCCCCCAGGCGGGGGAGTGGGTGTGAAATCCTCATGGACCCTACAGACGGCTGCAAGGTTATGTCAGTCTCTTACTGACTAAATGCTTCACCTGAAGGGATTAAACTAGACTCAACCCCTTCTCAGGGGAAGATGCGGTATAACCGCCGCAGTTTCTTCTTGCGGGGGGAAGTGCGGGGAATCATCTGGCGCATTTTAGATGCGTCGGGTACGCATCCCGTTAACGAACGGGACGGTCATCAGGTCATCCTCCCTCCCTGCGACTTCACAAATCGCCCTCGGCGCGGTCAAGCCAACCGGGTGAGACCCAGTGAGCGACCAGCGAGCGGGCGATGGACTTAGGCCAGAGGGGGGAACGCCACTGAGTGGTTGGTAGATCGAAAACCCGCTTACCCGAGTTATTGGATATGTTCTTGACTTGATCTGCTCTGCGATGCTGAGCAGATGTCCTATGTCGACAGTTGGGGCTTCTGCTGGTGTCGGTCTTGTAGTAGTGGCTGTGGTGGTTGGTTTGGTACCCGGGGTCGCCTCGTCACACTGCGCGTTGGTACGGCGGCCGTGTTTGTTGCGTTGGTGGCGGGGCTCGGTGGCTTTTGGGCGGGCAGAGCATTCGCGGGAGCCATTAAGGTGGCCGATGCGTGCTCACTCACCGTATAACCGCCGATCTTTTCAAGTGCTTATATATTTTTTGTATAACCGTAACGTTAGCGCGACTCAGAAGCCTTTGCCGTTGGTACTCGCGGCAGCGTTGTGGAAGTAATGATATTTTACTGTAGTATTTAAACAGTTTTTTTTTTAGATTTTGTGGCAATGCAATAACGCTACAATAATTTCATCTATGTCACTATTATTTTTTTCTTCTAAGGAATTTTCAATAAATAAGAAATTTTCTTTAACCAAAGTTGAACGACTATTACTCTGACACGGTTAAGATAGATTTGTTACTTTATGTAACAAATCTATCTTCTCTACCATTTTGTCGGCATGCTCAATAAACATATCTCCACAAAATTACAGCTCTCTAGTGCTTATAGTCTTTAAGCAAAACCGGGGATTGACAGGTAGACATGACGAAACTGCAAGGGTTCCTTGTCAGAACTACGGAACCCTAAAAAAATGTGTCATCCTATAAAACTATATTATGAACATATATACAATAACTCTTTGTATATCTAAATAGCGATGGTGGATCTATAAACTCATAACTTGAAATCATTTGAGCATAATAAATACTCATTTTCAGAGAGGGCTTTCGAGACAACATCGTGGAATAAATGAAGGTCTTGGAATTTCCTAAAAATTACCTGGAGATTTTTGTCAGCAATGCGTGGAAACAAGACAGCCGTTTGTTTATATGGTAATAGTCGACCTAGGCTTATTTCTTTGCTTCATAACAGTATACGAGAGAAGTTACCCAAATAACACCAGTTGCTCCCTGAATAACAAAAATGCTATATTTCTTTGACGGCTTGTTGGTAGAGCTCCGTCGATTGTAAATACTGCTTAGAAGTCTCAAGTTCAAATAGGTAACCGTTTATGTTTAATATAAAAGTTTGTTCTAACTTTTAATTATTTCTATGTATAGTATTTGTCTTTTATTCGGTTAAACGGCCTTCCTCATTTCGTTTTCGTTTCTGTACCGAATCTGTACTGTTTCTTTAGCAAGAACCACTTCTTGACCTATTCCAACCATAGGAAAAGTCTGCGCCCCAACAGTGGGGACATTAATAGGCTGATAATGATGATGATTACTTCTTGACCGGCTTGGTTTTGGTGCGATATCATTTCGTTTTGTTTGTGGGAGTGACGGGCCGGACGAGTCGAATGGTTCAGTAGTATTTGGAAGTGATTCTTCACTCCGTAAAGATTCTGTACTGAAACTATTCAGTGGGGAAGCTAATTAAATACATTCTGTGTTGTGAATGAAACACTGTTTAGATCAATACTGACTCCTTTATTATTTTCTTACCCACATAAAATATATTCATACTATAGAAATACCTACATTATAATCACCACAACATCATCCTCTTTTTTTTTTTTTGTATATACTTTACACATTAAAATTTATCCACTTGAATTCATTTTATAATTGAACATTATAAAATAACATACATTAATAATATATATATATATATATATATATATATTACATTAAAACATGCTAACATTCCTTCTTAATATTATTGTTGTTCTTATGTTCTGAATATGGAATCAAATTCAATATACTTAACAGATATTTCTTGGTCTTTGGTAACAATACCTAATTGGAGTGAGTTATACAAATTAGAATGTAGATCAAATTCATTGAAAGATGTGTGAATTCATGTCTTTTAACAGATTCTTTTGGTTTGATGGAGTATTAATAATAGAAATTTAAATTCATATTTTACATAGAAAAAAAAACTTAATATCGCTTATATATTATATTATTTATTTATTAAAAAACTTATTTATATTTACGCGAGCTGCCGCAGCTGCCGGTCTTTGTATCTTTTCTGTATCAGTACTTGCGCCTATGGATGGTATTCCTACTTCACTTTCATGCATGTTAAAAGGTTTGTTTTCCTGCACATTATCTCTGTCAGTATTTGACTGTTGTTCTACATGTCGATTTACATTTTCTTCCTTAACAATTTTATCACCTGTGTTTAGACGCGTCACTGAATGATCCCTAATTAGGTGCTGCCTATTCCGTCGGTACCGTCTCCCCGTCGCGTCTACAACAAAGTATGAACGAGGTTGCAGTGCCCGCGACTGCACACACACCCTCTTCCGATCCCTATCATCTACCATCACCGCCCGTTGTCCCGGTACCAGCTCGGGTAACGACCTTGATCGTTTATCGTAATATTTCTTAGTCATTACTTGTTTGTGCAGTATAGACTCGTAATCCACGGTGTTGTCATGGCTAGGCAACAATTTATTTTCGTGTGATGGCAGCCTAGTATTGAGCCTACGCCCCATAAGCAGTTGTGACGGTGAACGGATACCATCCCTTAGCGTTGATCTAAAGTTAGGCAAACCTAGATAAAAATCGGTACCTGAAGAAATTGACTTAATTAGCATATTTTTTATAATGTGTACGGCTTTTTCACTTCTACCGTTAGATTGGGGATAGTTTGGAGATGTGGTTATATGATGAAAACACCACTGTTTACTGAATTCCTTAAATTCTTTCGACGCATATGCTGGTCCGTTATCAGTAATCAATTCCTTGGGTATGCCGTGTCTTGCAAATTGGTCTTTCATAGCTACTATTACCGATTTACTGTTTATAGCTTTCAACGGATTCACTTCAATGTAGTTAGAAAAATAATCAACTAGTATGAGATAATAGTTTTTATTATACTGAAATATATCGGAGCCTACTTTCGCCCAAGGTACATTGGGAATAACATGAGGATGTAGCGGTTGACGCGCGGGGCGCGGCGCGCACTCTGTACAGATGGCGCAGCGGCGCACAGCCTGCTCGATGTCCCGCGACATCCCGGGCCAAAACATAACTTCACGTGCATGACGTTTGCACCTATCTATACCCAAATGGCCATCGTGAACTCGACTTACCATTTCAGTTCTTATTTCTTGTGGTATATAAACTAAATTGTCCTTGAAAATTAGGTCTCCTACAAATTCAAAAGACTCCCTATATGACCACTGTCTACGCACTTTTTCATTAACTTTATATTTATTGTCTGGCCATCCGTTCTTTATATATCCTATTATTAACTGACATTCAATATCTTTACGAATTGCCGATTTTATTATGTTAAGTTTCGCATCGCTAAATCTGACATTTTCTAGTAAAAAACAAGATTGTTCAATAACCTCGTCACAATTTTTTTCTTTCATCTTATCGGGCAGTGGAGCCCGTGACAATGCATCTGCCACATACATAAATTTACCCGGCTTATAAACAACACAAAAATCGTAACATTGAATACGTAACATCATACGTTGCAATCGCGCAGGAACAGAATCCAATGATTTTTTGAATAACGCCTCTAATGGTTTATGGTCGGTTTCCACGGTAACGTCTTTCCTACCATATACGTACTGGTGGAAACGTTCCAATGCATACACAATGGCAAGGAGCTCCTTTTCAATTTGAGCGTATCTACACTGTGCGTCTGTTAGCGTAGCGGAAGCAAACTCGACTGGCCGGCCAGCCTGCAGGAGCACCGCGCCGAGCGCGCGCGAGCTGGCATCCACTGATACTAAAACCGGTTCGTTAGCAGAATACAACGCCAAAACGGGCGCGTCGCACACTGAGTCTTTTAAATTTCGTACTGCTTGATCGTGTGTTTCATCCCAATACCAAATTGTGTCTTTCTTTAAAAGCGAACGAAGTGGTAATGCTAATTCCGAATAATGAGGTATGAATTTTGATAAATAATTAACCATACCTAAAAAGCGCTCTAAGGAGGGTCTGTCGTGTGGTAATGGCATGTCACGAACAGCTTTTAATTTTATATTATCTATCTGCATACCATTTCCGCTGAAGGTGTGACCTAAATAAGTCACACTCGTTATACAAAACTCGCACTTTTCTTTATTAAATTTTATTCCAGCTTGACGTGCCCTATCTAGTACTAGTCTCAACCGTTCGTTGTGGAGGGAGAGTGTGGGGGCCCAAACCAAAATATCATCTACGAATGACTCTACACCTTCGAGACCTTCTAGTATTTGGCGGACCTTGGCATGAAAAACCTCCGATGCGCAATTTATACCGTAAGGAAGACGTAAAAATTGGTATCTTCCAAACGGGGTTCCGAAAGTACATAGGTCGGCACTCTCATCATTAAGCTCTACCATCCAAAAGCCAGAGCGAGCATCTAGCTTACTAAAATACTGCGCTCCTTCTAACTTAGTTGCAATATCGGTTAATGTCGGCAACGGATAGTGTGAGCGACGCACTACACGATTCAATGGGCGCGGATCAAGGCACACACGAATACTACCATCTTTCTTGGCCGCAACTACTATAGCATTCACCCATGAAGTAGGGTGGGTGACCTTTCTTATTACGCCTAAACTCTCCATACGATTTAATTCGTTGTGTAATTTATCTCGCACGCCTATAGGTATTTTTCTAACGGGACAGACCGACGGCTGCGCATCTCGGCAAATTAAAATATTATATTTCCCTGGCAATTTTCCTAATCCCCGAAATAAATCTTCATATTGGTCTAAATTTATAGAAAATATCCTTTTTATTATTCCCAACTCCTCACATGCGTATTTACCAAGTACACTTTGACATTCATGCTCAGAAATAATAAATCGTAAAATATACTTTTGACTTTTATATATACAATCTATATAACATGAACCAACAATTGAAATAAGATTGCCACAAAAAGACTGAGCTCTCGTATTATCATATTCTAAAATAGATAATTTAAAACCTAATTTCTGAAACTTGGTTCGAGACATGACATTCAAATCTGAACCAGTGTCTAATTTAAATATTTCCTTTTTATTACTAGAAGATAGTGTTAAGGTTTCATACCATTTAGAGTCCTTATTACTTTGAACGTTGTTAACCATCGACACGTAATACATATCTTGATCATCACTATCATACTGCTCCTGTATTTGGAAAACTTTACTCTTCAACCTGGGACATGCACTTTTGAAGTGACCCTTTTCACTACACAAAAAACACAGGGCATTTTTAGCTGGACAACGATAACCACCATCACACTGTGGCTTCCGACACCCTTTACACCACGGCCTACCGGAGTCGCGTTGCAGTCCCCTCGAGTATGTACGCGCACTACCATCGACTCCAGAAGTCGAGGGCTGCAGTTGGCGGGCTCGACCCCGGCTCCAACGGGCCTGCTCCACCCGCGCTGCACCGCCACGCACTCGCCACGCTCCGCCTGCGCCACCATATACGGCATCCACTGCCGCTGACGATGACATGCCACTATAGCTACTACCAGTCTTGGTTGCTAAAGAATCAGTACAGATTCAATACAGAAACGAAAACGAAACAAGCCCACACCGACCCGATGGGGAAGGTGCCTAAGTTATTACAAAGTCGGTTTAAGAATGTTTCTGCTTACAACATGTCACGTTGATAAATGATTTAATTTAGCACTAATTTATATGACTAAAAACTTTATGAATGAGTACTGTTCTTATTTGAGGAATTCCGTTGTTTATCTCCGAAAGTATACTCTTCACTAAATTAATATGGGACCATCTTGCTAACAATTTTTTTCATACAATAAAAGAATCATTAAAATCGGTCAACAAACCTCGGAGAACCTGTGCGAACAACAACAAAAAATAATATATAAATTGAAAAACGAATTGAGAACCTCCTCCTTTTGGACATCGGTTAAAAATACAATTGAACAGTACAAGGGTACTGTTCAATTGTAGTACGAGTTTTACAATTACGAAAAATATGATAGTTTTCGTGAGCTCGCACTCGTACTAAGGATACTGATTTTATTGTTTTCGTTTTAATACAAATATACAGTGTTTAAATTCTATCATTAAATCATTTGCGTCTTCTTAAAATTTAAGTATATAATATACTTAAAATTTTGTCCTACTATTTATATACTATGTCCATTTTATCGTTTACTTACTTTTCACCAAAGTAACCATTTGGTTACTTTTCACCAAAATGGACATAGAAACATAATTTACAATTTCGAAAACTATGATAGTTTTCGAGAGCTCAAACTCGTACTAAGGGTACAGGTACTTTATTAAAACCCAAGATAATTAGACATGTGTATGAAGTTTATTCAAATAGAAAATGTTGGTTCTATCTTATTTTTAATCAAAAGTATTTAACTGCAGATTTTTTTATCTCCAACCAAATCTGTCCTAAGTCTGTGCTAAACGAAAGGTCATTGAGTTGCAGTTTTAGGAATTATAATTTATGCCCTTAATTTTTATATTTATTTACCTCGTAAGTATTTTGATCCTATCTTAACACGCAAAAAACAATATTTTGAAACCACTTGAAACTATAATTGTATGCTTCTACATTTATTTAAATAAATCTTTTTTGAGATAGAATTTGTTACTACTACTACGTAATTGCATAATTGTTGACCTATTTGTAAATTTTTAAGTTAATTGTTCCGAATTTATATATAAAATAAAATAAGACCACAACTCGTTTAAGAATCCAAACTTGTACTAAAACTAAATCTCTCTAATATAGAAATTTGTATTGGGCAGCCTATTTGTAATAGGTACAAACCTCCGTTATGGACGCCGATACCGTAGGGAGAACAATTTACCACGACGCGGGTCGAGTGGAAATTAGCGATCGTTAATATGGGACCAGTGGCTTTGATGTAATACATTTTTGATCACCCATCTGCGAACTTATCTTACATAGTCAAGTGCTTGCAAAATTCAGCGGGTCAACGAATACATTGCAAAGTTCCTATAGACACACAATATTGTATGATAGATTTTTTTCTGTCTTCAATTTAAAAAGCGAAAATTTTTGTTCTATCCACGTTCGACGCTCTAATTTGAGCTCAAAAATAACTGTTCCGTGCCTCACTATAAAATATGATGGACGTAAATTTTTCCGGATTCAATTTTTTAAAGGAAATTTTCAGTTACCTCAATAATTTTAAGAACGTTTTTTTTTATTTTATCATAATGGGTGTCTGTATAGAAATAATCAACTAGTTTCTTTCATCTGGCAGACTTGTAATATAATTTAAGAACTGGCGACTTGTAACCTCAATGCCATTCAGTCGCGCATTTTCCAATGAAATCACCTTACACGCAATAATATATTTAAACTAATCTTTAAGATAAGTCAGGTATTTTAATGTTAAATGCTAAAAAAGCTTCTCTCTAAATCTCATCACCTCAATGGGCTTCTCCCCGATCTTCCCATAACATCAGCAACCAACGGTGTCTTCATAACTATTAGGGTGGCCCCCTTATCTTGCATTCAATTACTTTAATGCCGGTCCTAATATCTACTTAAATTTACATTTTGCAAGAAGCCATTACCAGTAATTTAGAGATTATTTATGTAGAGTCGAAGGAATTCCGTGTGATATCACTTTGAAAAACCGGCCAAGTGCGTGTCGTGCCACGCGCAGTGTAGGGTTTCGTAGTTACTCGTCATCACTACAATATATTTTGGAAAGGGTGTATAGTTTAAGTAATTACTTCGTCTACATACTTTTGATGTATTCTTCTAAGGAATTTTTATTATATCAGATTTTCTCATACATAAGTTGAACGACTATTACTCTTAAACTAATAAACTATTTAAACCGTTATTAATTTTCCTCAATAGGTCATGGAAAGCTCTATTATTATGAATTTTTCCAGGCTTTTCAAGCCATTAGTTTAGCTTTTAGAGGGGGGGAAGACCTACACGAACAAAAATTAGCACTTTAAAGTTCAATATTTCACAAACGGATTCCTAAATCGAAAAATAGTCTTAGAAACCCTTAAGTGATTTTAAACCACCTATTTAACGATACCCCGTCCAATTGAGTAGATAAAAAAAAAATCATCTCCAGGTTACATGTAGTGGAGCTATCCTATTTTTTTTTTTAATTTTATGCTAATATTTTGCCCTCATAATCGATATACATATCTCCACAAACAGCAGCTCTCTAGTGCTAACAGTTTCCAAGCAAAATCGGGAACGGACAGACAGACGGACATGACGAAACTATAACCCTAAACCCAATCAAGTGTAAGTCAGACTCGCACTCAGTCTTCCGTATTTGACAAAAAAAAACGCATTTAAAAATTTCCATGGCAATGTTTATGTGTTAGGATTTATGTTATTTTTATTCATCGTTAGAGCGGCAATAGAAATATTTAATCTTTTGAAAGTTTTAACGATCTACTTGTAACGGTTCATGAGATACTTGTCTTTAGTCAAAGACTGACGGACAAATGGATAACAACACAGGCTTAGAAACAGGGATCCCTGAAAATTTACTTTAGCTCTTCGTAAAAAGTGCCTGAGGATAATAATGCCCAGTGATTATAATTCCGTTTGAGGTTTCACTCAATTAACGTTTGTGGCGCTAACAATATTTTATCTCATTCGAGTTTCTAGTGGCCGGCTTACATAATATTATTGGAGTGAGAACAGTGACGTAAGTACGCCACTTAATTTAACATCAAAATGCTAATATAATAATGAGCCTAGAATACGTGCTGCTAATTTAATAGAAGCACATAGAATCTTAATAGCATCCATTTAAACAAGATTTCTGTGACGCTACTACGCTTCAAAACAGTTAGCCAATTATTTCTTTCAAAGAAAATATCTAATACTAGCAGTCGTTTTCTTTAGTTTTTTGGGAATCCCACAGGAACTTAACATTTTTCCAGGATAAAAAGTATCCTACGTCTTAATGTAACTCAAAAACGTATATACGTACCAAATTTCACCCAAATCCGCTTAGTATTTTTTGCGTGATTGAGTAACAAACATACAAACTTTCACGTTTATAATATTAGAAGAATTGAGAGAGTTAGGGCATAGCCCCAGACGTAACAAGCGGCGACTCATAACTGGACCCCGCAGTTATGCCTGGAGGGTGAGGGGTAGATCGGGGAGTTGGTTTACCTGGTACGTACGGGAGCTGGGCAGCTGGCTAGCCGCTCGGACTGCGATCCGTGAGACTAGTCAGGTGACGCTGTGAACTGAGAAGCCCAGGATCGGCAAAAGCGGGTGCGGACCGGGCTGCCGACCGGAGGCGGGGTGGTTTGACGTATGCCACGCTTGCGTGAGTGCACGTCAAAGTATACCCGCACCGACTAGCGGCCCTCGGGCTGCTCGCCGCTTGCCGAATGCACCACGCAATTACCTGCTTCGCGAGGGTTTGTTAACAGCAAACCATCGTGGCATTAGTCATTATCGTTCACATTTTTATCCCCGTCATCGAAAAAAAAGTGCATAGCTGATTTCTGCTCGAATTGCGCCTGCCTAGGGAAGTAACCTAAACCTCGCATAAAACCATAGTAAAATAACACTACGTTTTGGTGGTATTGTGTTTCTGTCTATGAGTAAGGTTCCATAGCTCCACGGGTTAGGAATTGGTCAGAGTAGGCATCGGTGCGAGTGATATTCCCGCTATCGCAAGCGTCTATGAGGAGCTTGATGGCACGGGTGGTTAGCGCGTTCGGCTGCGATCGTTGAATTTAAGCAACTTTTGCAGTGGTCGGTCATTGGATGGGTGACCAAAAATATTCTATCTCGAGTTCCTCCGTGCTTCGGAAGGCACGGTAAGCCGTTGGTCCCGGCTGCATCTGCAGTCGTTAGCACCCGCCAATCCGTACTGGGCCCGCGTGGTGGGTCATATCCCAAACTCCCTATTTCATCGAAAGGCCTGTGCTCCAGCAATGGGGACATTAAAAGGCTGATGATGATGATGAAGCGTCTATAGGCTATGGTGGCCACTTACCATCATGCGGGCCACATGCTACTATGCCACCTTCTTATCATAAAAAAAATATATTAGTTCCACTTTTGAAGTTATTTAATCATGATCATACTTTTGGGCATTAGAACAGACATCAACTCAGCACAAGGGCCCAGAGTAGATTGCTGGGTCCTAGCGCCTACAGATGCAGCTGGGATCAAAAGGTTAACGTGCCTTCCGAAGCACAGGAGTTTCGACTCAAAACACCACAACCCGTTCTATTACTGGAGAACTTTCGCAAGTTCCTTGCTGTAGTGTTTCTAATTCAATTCTAATTTTAATAATATTCGTTTAAATTGTCTAAGCCTACTCGAAGAAAAATTTAATACGAATTCTATCGTTTAAATTAAGTCCAACCTCATATTGGCGAAATTAAATTACGTTTGAAGTTCATTACCGAAAGTTCGTTTGGAGAAAGGTCGACGCTAAAGATGCTTTTGACATCTACTATTGCAAACAGAACTGAAAAGAGGTAGGGCATAGCGGATTTTCCGCTTGAATTGGAGCACCCATTGGCCCTAGGGAAGTAGCCTTCACCTTACAGAAGATCACAGCAAAATAACACGATCGTTTAGCGGTGTTTTGTTTTTGTCGGTTAGTTTTTTTTATAGATAGGTCCGACAAATGACTCCACCCTACCTGATGTTAAGTGATGGTGAAGTCCAGACGTGAAGATAGCTGGTACAGCAGTTCTACCTGCCACACCAGCCATCCTCACCTTGCCGGCCTGCATGTTGCTTCTTCACGCCTCTTTTAAAGGATCCCAGGTTGTAAGAAGACGTGAACACGTGAGCGCGCAGAGCATTCCATTTACGGATTGTGCGAAAAAGAAATGAGTCACCAAATTTCTTTGTACACGTTGGAATTGTGGCCACAGTTAGACGGTGACACCGAAGGCCATGGCGAAGTAATGTTTCAGGGCTCCATGGGGTAGGAGTTTTTTTTAAAGCCGCTATCCCCTGTTCGTTACAGGTCTTTTTATTTGTTTTCTAATTCTTGCCGTTTCTCTTTTTTTTCCTACATGCTATTTTGTTTTTAAATGAACAAGCACAAAATACAAAAGAGCATGCACTCGTCATGTTCTTTGCTAGATTGCAATTCTTACCTTCAAATAAATTTATTCTCTTTTTAGTTTTTACATTGTTAATTATTTCTACATTATATACACATCGGTTTTATTTTGTTTTAACGTTTCGCTGTTATTTTATTATTTTATAAGTTTTGTTTTACGTATATACACATCATCTTTAGGATAGGAGATTAGGTCAGGGTAGGCCCGAGTGATATTTTATTATCGCAAGCGTCAATAGGCTCTGGTAGTCGCTTACCTTGGCTGTTCATACGCTTGTTCGCCACCCTTGTAACAAAATAAAATAAAAACTAACACTCTTTCTAATATGCTATAGAATAGAACTCTTGAAACACAAGAAAATTACCTAGTAATAAACCTGGCTCCATACGATAAAGTCGTGAGAACAAGTTAGAGAGACTTGGGACTAATTACAATATGGTAAGGTCGTGTGACTCGACTTGAGAGTCAGGGATTGTTTAGGCTACTGTCATTACCTGGCCTGCGCTGAGCTTGTAAAATCCAATATCCCGGAAAATTCGAGATAACAAGCTGAAGCTTTATTTTTATGGTGGCGCGTGCTTGGCTGCCTTTATACGGCGATGTCTCTCCCTTAGACATTTAAACGCCGACTTTCAGATGAGTGTTTAAATTTAATGTTTTGGTTTGAGCATTAAAATCTTATTGCAGAAAACGTACTACTTTAAATTCCTACCATATATTACATAGCCCATATATTTTTTTCAATGTTATAAACAGACGTACCTCGTGATGAATATAATTTTCTTTTGATCGATCATTTAACAAGTTAAGACGCAGTGTGTAGCGGTGTAGTTTAGGTATTTGAGGGGGAAAGTGAGTGACGGTGTAACGCTTCGAATTTATAAATCTCAATTTTTGTTGTATCTGCATTATATGTTGACGGAGGAGTAAGTATTTACCTTATAAGTTTTTGTGAATGTTTAAAATTTAGAAGAATCCGTTTTTTAAGTATCTTAATTAATTGTTAATAAAATAAGTAAGTAAAATACATTGTATTACCTTTAATTTTTTTTGTTTTCTTTCTTCATTGTCTTATAAGGTCACAATACAATTACAATCACCATTACAACGGGTACTGTTCGACTTCCCGCGCAAACCCCGTTGACGTTCACAGCTTTAAGGTTATTTTAAACTGAAACGTACCAGGAAATATAGTCGTATTATATACATACGATACAAATAAATAAAAAATATATAAAAATATAAAAAAAATATATTGGAACTTGGTTTATTCATCACTCAAACCATTACATACGTCAATAACTTTTGTTTTCGAAGTTGTGCAATAACCTGCATGAAGCTGAAACTAGCAGATATTGACACAAAACGTATTTCTGGCAACTTTAAATTTTAAGAGTTCCGTACCTCAAAAGGAAATTACTCTCTCTTATCTATTAACTCTTATCGGTCGTTCTCACGACTATGTGTTCTTCGTATAACTTCTGTCACAAGTTTTAATTTTCTTATATATATTTATATCGACTATAAAACTTGAAAAACACGTTAAACTTTATAATTTTGTACATTTAGCACTTCTTTAAACTATTTAGTCTCGGCATAAATCCGAAGACATATATATTTGGATGTGAAGAACTTTACAGAATTGCTCAATAAATTATGGATTTCTGGTTTAATAAGACATGGAAATAATCAACATATAAATCATTGTTTAGATGTAAACGACCAGAATAAAAACTAACAAGTTGTACGAAATATCATCGGTACTTTGATCATACGACAAATAGCTCAGTCGGCGATAATCAATTCATTTCCTAGTATATTGCAACAGAATAAAATAGTAACAAACAATAGTTAATAGGCATTTTAGATTTTTCTTCAAATTTTAGCGTGCCAGAATCGGGTTAAGGAAATGAGGAACACGAGGTTAATTTTTTAAGGTTAAGTTAAGATAATTAATATTGAATAATACTTAAGGGAAAAATTCAACGTTTCATTTTTACATAATCATCATTTGACAGATAACAATTACAGGCATTTTTTTTTATTTTTTTTATTCTTTATTAAGCCATACACCTTAAAGGTTAAGCCGGCTACATAGCTATAACTTTAATTTATATCACAATTCGATAAGGACAATGAAAGAAACTTAAGAATTCTGTCGCTGTTACTACAACTAAAGTTAGAACTAAAACATTGATGAAATTTAAAAAATAAATCTTGTCTACTACATTTAGTATTATTAATGAGATCAATTCTGTGTGTTTCGTTCTGCGAACACTCCATCAGTATGTGCATCAAATCTTCTTTAGTATTTTGACAACTGTCACAATAGGGATTATTTCTTTTGCCCATTAAAAATTTAAATGCATTCAGTGGAACATGCCCAGAACGAACTCTCAAGCAAAAAACAAGCAACTTACGATTTAAATTACTTTTGTGGAACCACGGGACATGAGGTGGCTCACACACCAGCGTTTTGTACCAGATCCCCTTTTCTCTAGAAATTTGGTCAAATGACGTTTTCCACAAATCGTATATACGTTCTCGAATTTGTCCTAAATAGTCTGAATGATGGGAAGGTACGTCCAGTTCTACACCGTCAGACGAAGCTTGTTTAGCATTTGAGTCAGCCACTTCATAATTACAGGCATAACAGAATAAAATTAAACAAGCTAACGGAAATTAGACAAATCATAAACCATGCGAACTGAAAGTACTAACTCAGGTTATTTACCACTTCAGCACTACTGATGTATTCCGAAGATGCTACAGGTATGGGTCTTATTTACTCAGCTAATGAGGTATTCATCTTTCCTGCAGTGCTATTTTCAAAATCTATCGAGAATTTTTTCGATAATCATGTTTACGGGCTAGAAAAACTTTTGCTTAGGAACTGAAGATATACATATATAAAAATCACATGTATATCATATATATAGGTATTCTATTAACAGCGTCAAAAATGGTGACTACCTACAGCGCCTTGACGGCTGCAAATATCAAAATTAATTAAATAAGTTCGCCTATTCAGTTCTCAACCT
Organism: Chilo suppressalis; assembly: GCA_902850365.2. Classification (NCBI taxonomy): domain Eukaryota; kingdom Metazoa; phylum Arthropoda; class Insecta; order Lepidoptera; family Crambidae; genus Chilo; species Chilo suppressalis. Next base: position 23,542,940 of record OU963901.1, on the reverse strand, counting down.
TTCACAAAATTACAGATATCACTCTCAAATACGAAAGTTTAATGAGGATAATATAGATATATATTATCATTATTTTATTCTCTTCTATTGCTAGGTTGAAACCAAAGGGAAACCGAATATTACTTCATACTCGCATTAACTTTGTTTTATGAGTATCCCACAGGAAGCTGATATTTTTTTGGGATAAAAAGTATCCTGGATCCCAATCCAGGTATATGTTTTTTGTTTCTATATGTTTGCCAAAATTACATCCGAATCCGTTCAGCCGTTTTTGCTTAATGAAATAACAAACATACAAACTTACTGACTTTCACATTAATATAGTATGAGAAAGTTATAATATAAGTAACAGAGGCTAATAAATTTCAAGTTTTTTTATTTTTTTATTCCGATAACGTCAGTGATAACCCTAGCGCAGTGACGCCAATAACAAAGGTACAGACCGCCACGCGCTGCTTACACATATCGTTGACGAATGCGCTGGCCCATGGCCGATCGGATATACTACTGTACTAGGGCTGCCTCACGAGAAAAATATTATTACAAACAATATTTCTGAGGAGCTCAACTATTTTTTTTTTAAATACTTCTCTAGCATGACAATATATATGGTATATGAGATATATAGGATTTGCAGGAAATTTATTACAGCTTGAGGGTAAAACAAATATGTAAACTACACTCCCATAGTTAGACCTAACTAACCAACTTAAACTAAACCAATAGATTAAAGCTAAAACCAAATGAAAAAACTTGAATTTTTATAAAAATATTATCAATATTTTGTTTACTCATTGTTCAACCTATTGCTTGTGCACAAATGAAAATCCTAAATTTCATTTTTATGTATATTCTTTAGTTAGCTTTCAATAGTGTTCTAAGTAGTGTGGCAACTCTGAAAGTGTCCTAAAACTGTCCTAAGACTAACATAATATGTTTTTAGAGATACATGGTCTGGCCCTAGAATTTGAAGGTAACTTTTCCAGACAACAACGGTAACATAGCACTACCTTAGGGGTGGTGTGTAATTCCGGCACTTGGCTATTAATGTTTGCTATTTGTAACAACGATATTAAATACCCTAGATACACCACGAGCGCTCAAAATGTGTCCCAATCAAGAAGTGCTTGAACTCCACTCAAGCACTTCTTGCACTTACACTTCTTTCTCACAGTCACGCGCGGACCATTACAAAGTGAAGATGCCACAGAGCTCTACGAAAAATGCGAAAATAATACTTAGAGTACGAAAAGTGTGGTTTTTCGACAGGTATCTAGTCAATGTTTTATAATTTAACGCATTTGAAGTAAATTTTAATCCAATACTTACTATAAACTGATTTAATATAAAATATTTGTGATATTCAAATGCATGGTCGGTTATACGTCGCCATATAACCGTCTCTTTTCCTCGCGGTCCGTGCCTGCTATATCGCTAACAGCGCGTTCAGAATTGCGCGTAGAGTCAAAGAACTAAGGTCTAAATTCTTCCCCATATAGCAATAAGTCGTAAAATTTTACGAGCTTGCATTTCGAACTGTCAGAAGTCTTTGACGCATGCGTTTTAATTAAGACCTTATATAGTGTGCATTAAAGGTAACTTTGAATGATTAAAAAATGCCTTTTATGGTTTTTGACCATGCGATCATCTTGAGCATCTCCGTGGATTGTATGTACAAGCTACCTTTTGAACACGTTTCGGCCAGGATTTTGTTCATGTTGTTGTATCTAGGGTATTTAATATCGTTGATTTGTAAGCTAAATATCAGTTAGTGTTTCTCATTCCATATAAAGCATGATAAGTTCTGGCTGCTGTCAAGTTTACAAATAGCAAACACGAATAGGCAAGTAAAGTGCCGGCATAATAAGGTTCCTGCACGTTGATTCTGTAACATGCAATCTTACTTCAGTTTTCTTTAAATGGAATTTTTAACATTTGTAAATTATTAAAAATTCAATAATATATCCTGAGGAGCTCGATGGCGCAAGTGGATAGCGCTTTGGGCTGCGATCGTTGAAGTTAACATCTTTCGCAGTGGTCGGTCATTGGATGGGTGACCAAAATACTTCTATTTCGAGTTCCTCCGTGCTTCGGAAGGTACGTTAAGCCGTTGGTCCTGGCTGCATCTGTAGTCTTTAGCACCAGCCAATCCGCACTGGCCCAGCGTGGTGATTCCATCCATAAGAAAGGCCTGTGCCCCAGCAGTGGGGACCTTAATAGGCTGATGATGATGATAATGACGTTGATTCTGTAGCACACAATCTCACTTCAGATTTCTTTAATTGGAATTTTGACATTTGTAAAATATCCATTACTACAGTACAGTTGCGACTTGAATATGTTTTGCCGTGTAATGACGCGATATGGACGCGATACTTATTTATGTTTAACAATTGGAGTTATCAAACTCGGAGGTGGGGCAAATCTGTGAAATAAAACCCTGCAAAATAAAACCTATGTTACAAAATCGCCCTGCAGGGTTCCACGGGGTAAGGGATATTTTCTTTTGTTAAAGAAATTTTTAGGCCACGGCCCTTCTTTATTCAAAAAAATAAACTTTAGAGCGATGTATTAACAACATTTTATGAATTCTCCTCTTTCATCGGATTTTTATTTACTACTACTCGCGATTTTTCTGCGCTGATTTTAATTTCTCAACAAAATTATTAAAAGTGTTTTTGCAAGGTCCCTTACTCTATCTACTAAAATTCATAAAAATCTATTCAGGTGCTTAGACATTAAACGTAATGGACAAAATTACTTCGATATTTATAATTTTTATCCGTAATTATGGATAAAGATAACAAAGAAAATGTACTTAACATTAAATTAAGACTTAATAAATGAATGCTTACCCTCGCCCTATCCAGCGTGTTCCAGCAACTGAATAGAAATCTAACACTTTAATTTTCTCAAGCCAGTGAATGAAACTCACAGACGCCAATTAACAATCCTCAGCGAATTCGGTTAATAGAACTAGAGAGTTGGAATTAATAAAATACTCTTTTAATGCTGCCTCGCTGATTCTAAATTTCTGTTTCGTTATAGCAAATATTAGATTAGAACCATGAAAACAATGCTTGTCTATAAAGTCGGTTTACGGACGATAATTTTACGTGATAACGTGACAGTGTGTTCAACCACGTATTACTTCTCTTCAGTCACTGCACCAGCCCTGTTGAATGGCTTCAATGTCGATGAAAATATTGCAAGGGTAGAACAGAATCAACTGCATCGTTGGACGCTTACTCGATAGCGCCGCGTGGTCAGTGGCAGTCAATGCGGACATTGCAAATGCAGCAAGACTCAATATTCTATTAAAATTTTGTCGTACAAACAGACTTCCGTCTTAAGGCTGTATTCTAATAACAGTTTTGGTTTAGTCTACCATACAATTTTCAGCGAGCGTCATCGAGAATTTGAAACTAAACTGGAGGCCTACTCTAATTCAATGAAAAACGAAATTTCAATCGAAACTTCGCATTTTTCTTACTATGTTTCTGATTCGTTTTTAATTACAATAATATTCGTCGTCGGAATATAGATTGAGGTATAGATTTTGTAATCCTACTCAAAGAAAGCTTCAATTTGATAGTTTATCGTCCAAATTAAGTATAACCTTAACCCGTTTGAACTTCGTTATCGAAAGTTCATTTCGGAGAAAGAGAGTAGACCCCCTGTCCTTAGCACGAACCAAAATCGAATTCGAATAGTTGAACTCCATCTCGAAACGCGTCAAACGTCAAGAAGTTTGGATGGAAAGAACAGTAGCAAACTTCTTGACATTTGACACGTATCGGGATCGAATACAACTATACGAATTCGATGTTGGTTCGGCTAAGGGTACTGACCTACAGCCTGACGAGACAGCGCACTATTGTCGCATCCTATAATCCTGTTACACATTATATTGAATCTAATTACCTCGTGGTGAATAATAATATTATATGTTTGGCCGTTTATTGTGTAATACGGCGTTTATTTGGATGATGTGAACGCGACGATATGGATTTAAGGAATGCTGTATTACTATGAGTAACGAATATTTTTTATGATTAATATCTAATCACTGATATCGAATCTTTCAATTCTAAATCACAAGGAATATGCCACTAAGATTAACCAGTTTTTACGACCTGTCAAAGTGCAAATACCTCCAAACTTGAATGTGACTGTGAACTCTCCTATGTCGGGCAAACAGATTAGAGAGAGCACCAAAGAAACAAATATTCCACTTTTTGTAACTTGCAATAATAATGAAAATATCTACTTCTTCAGCGTTCCTCCAACTTGACGATGGACGGGTCTAAATGTTTAAATCTAAAGATTTGATTACTAGAAAAAAAACGTCTGCTAGACCGCGGTCTAGCAATCATTTTTTTCTAGTAAAAAATGTCTTTAGATTCAAACGCGTGGCATTTTACTAAATATGTGCATCTGCCCATTGCTACTTGAGCTTGACCAAAAAAGTTAAAAGTTCCAATTCAAATGTTTATTATATTTATTACACGAAATTGTTTGATAGAGAAGAAGCGTCTTGTTGTCATTCGCTAAATCTCGTATAAAAAAAAAAAGATGTACAGCCAAAAACATTTTTTTAATTTTCTCAAAAATACGCCCCTTATTTTGTGTTCAGGGAATTGATTGGACATCAGAGCTACAAAGGGAAACTAAATCGCCGTCAGTTTATTTTCAATTTTTTGATTTCTAAAGGAAACCGTCTGGAAAATGTTTCGACCGATCGAGCTTATATAATTGACGGCAACGAGCAACCCTCAAGATGCTTGGCCGAGTGTTTTTAATTATCTTTGATCAAAGAACACTGTAAGTTTTAATATCTATCCCTTATAAATAAACGAAAAGCTTGGGCCAGTAACGCACTGTTTTATTCACATCGCTCAAAGGACATTTTACAATTCAATGAACAGATAAAATAAAACACAGGCCAAAATCTTTTTCATTTATTAATAAGGGGGCATTAAGGGATATTTTTTACAATGTGGTGCCTAATGCCTAACTGTACTATCAAAGAGATAGTATAATTTTAGGCACCTCGCGCACTGACAGCCACGACCACAGCTAGTGGCCGCAACGACCTTTTAGCCGTTTAGTGCTCGAGGTACCTTAATATCTTTGGTATAAGTATAAACATAAGGTTCAGTTATTACTTGCGTTTTGTAAAACAATTTTTAAGCTGATACGAAGTGCGGTTTACTGAATTTCAAAAATCATTAATAATATTGCGCATCTGACTATTTCATATATTCTACTGATATTACAAATGCGAAAGTTGGTATGGATGTATGTGTGGTGTTCACTAAAACGGTTGAACTGATTTGGTTAAATTTGGTTTATAGATAGTTTATTATCTATATTAAGCATGCCACATTTCATGCCAGAAATGTAAGATTTCTATGGGTTTCTCGAAAAACTAAGTATTCAACTAACCACGTTCGAGTCGGATGAAGTCGCAGGCAGGAACTAGTATTTATAAGTAAATCATTCCGAGCCAATGTTTCCTCGCCACCTCAACTAATATTACGTAAAATAGTGATGACTTGCCACATCAGCCATCCTTTTATATAAATTTTCTTTCTTTTATCAGAATTTAGGCCTAATTGCCTGTAGGCTTGGCGCGTTTTTATATTATGAACGCGTTATTCTTTGTATCCGTCCAAAACGTTGACTCAAGTTAACCTAGGTATTAAAATTTCGCTGTCATCTTTGTTAGCTTGAAAGAAGACAGGGACAGCATAAGGTTAATAAGAAGCATATAATAGATACCATCCAACCTTCTGTTCGTTATTCATTTGTAAAGCAGGTACTGAAAAATGTAGGTAAAGGATTTATCAGTAATTCATAAATAAATATAAAGAGGCGAATTAAGAACCTCAACGTTTTTAATGATTTATTAAAATGTAAGATGTAATAAAGTTCGGAGAACTTATAACTCAGAAGGAGGTATCGCAGACCAGTTCAAAATAATACCCTATTAAATAATGCATTTTGAGCAAAGTGGTTACTGAAACGCTGTAATAATTTCAAACTTTTTCGTGTACAAAGTTCGTGAGATAACTTTTGAGCTCTTCAAATCTTGAGATTATTTTCTCTTAACACGCTTATTACAAACTTACAAAGTAATTTTATAAGAACAAAGTCGGGAGTGCACATTTATAATAGGAATTACTAATATTTTAAATACAACTTCGTTAATTTCTAATAAACTGTATCATCTTTTATTTTCAAATCTTTATTGGTAGATAACAAATAGGACAAAGACTCTCTTACTGAAGTGCTCAGAAATTTTAATTTAATTAATAATTGACAAAGTGAACGCTTTGTCTTATTCTATTGCTTTCGTTTAGAAAGTGACGGCATTAACTTCAATTAAACTTAAAGTGTTTGATTGCAGTAGAAGCTCTGCATAGTTTTACTCTTTGACAATCTTGTGTATATGTCACCGGCAATCTGTATAATGAAGGTATTATATACAATACTAGTATAGAATATTATAAATACTATTTTCCATTTTATACTTTGTCTAGGTAATGTATATAATTCCTAGGGATTGTATAGAGTACCTGCTGGCCCACCGGCAATGTGTAATATATACAGGGTTTGGCCTATATTATCTTAACTAAACAAAAGCTTGCCTACCCAGTTGCATATAAAATGACGTACGGATTTTATAATTCTCACCGAATGGGTTACTGACCAATGATCGTTAGACCGACTCACAATGGGTTAGGTTAAGTTAGTGTTTTGACCTAAACTTAGCGCAAGCTGAGCGAGCAAAACGAGCAAAGCGAGCGTGCCGTGGCAGCGGCCGGCGAAGCCGAAACAATCTATTAGACAAGTCCATCCGTCCATCCGTCTGTGGTGCTGTTTCAGCGGCCAAACCGTAAGAGATAGATAAAGAGAATGTTTAAGTTATAAGTTAAGAATAGTCTGATAAGAATACAAACCAGATTTGAGTAACGTAGCACTTCCGGTTTTCGAGAAATCACGAATTTCAAACGAAACCACACAAAATCTCCGAATTTCTCAAATAATATAATACATTTTTTTTTTAAATCAGGTTTTGGTGAACATTTGGTTCACTGGTTTGCTAGTTATAGATAATAGCAGATAAATAAAACAATCAGACGCGCGCTAGTTATAGATAATAGCAGATAAATTGGACGCGCAGTCTTCTTTTACACACATTGCTGAGGCCGACTGCGCATTCGGAATTGTATACTAGGCAAAGTATAAAATGAATATTATTTCATACATTGCCTTGACGCTTTTGGCATTCTATACATTACCTAGGTATTCTATATAACGCCGAATTATACAGTTTGACGATAACATATATACACTTACAATTTAAATATTCACATTATATTCAGTCCGTATGTGAATATTTTAATTTTAATACTTTATAATCAAGAAACGTGCACACCGGTGCTCACTGCTGAATTTAGAAAAAAAATACCTTTCCTATATTTTTTCGGGAGTCCACATTGTTGGGGAACATACATCAGGCTATGAGCGAAGATTCCTGCGGAAAACCCGGAACCATGCCAAATGTAACCATGCCAAATGTAGCATTAGCGAAGGGTATCTCTGGTAGAAACCGGAAAGTTTTTACTTGAATGACCAGGCCCCACTGGATGGCAAGTTAATTAATCAACTGGACAAGCTCCCTTGATTAATTAACCTGAAGTTGGGGGTCTCCAAGATATGCGGTCCTCAGACGACTGACCATTCTACATTTTTAAAACAGGCCCTCTGTTTTGCTTTAAATCTTAGTATAAGGGATTAAAACTATGTAATTTGAGTATGATGTACTACAGCTATAACGTTGACAGTATATCGAAAAGCGACTTCAACGATAAATAAATAAATATTTCTAACACTCACAACAATCAGCCTAGCCTCAAAGTAAGGACTACAAAACTTATAAACTGATGCATATATAAGTTTATTTATCTAAAAAAACATTTATATGTTTTTTTAGATAAATAAACATAGCCATAGCTTAGGCATAAGCATAGCCATAGCTTAGGTACAAATGCTGGTATTCATCATAGAAACATTTGTCCCACCACGATTCGACCCCAGTTCCTCTGAGTAACCGACATCTTGGAACCCGGTGTACATATCACTCACATCAGTAGGTCACCAAATGCACAAATTATGCCGCTATTGACATTTGAAACATTAACTTGTTGTTTTGGTCAGGAAACAAACGATCGTGGACCACAAACTACGTGGCATAATGCGTGCGGTCGATCAAGATTAAGCTTAATTGGTGTTGCGACGATACATAGCTTAACTGCACAATGGATAGGAAACTACAAATAGGATATTGAACAATGTGATAATCATATTACAACTTTCCGAAAATTGCCACAGAATGCGTATCGCAAAAAGAATATTAAATTCGTTTATTGTAATTATTAAATTGGAATGTAAAGCCCCCGTGGTTCAGCTTCAATAACGAAATGTCTATCACGCCTTAACTCGTAGTTGTCAACCGATTTTCATATTTTTAGGGGTTCGTACCCAAAGGGTAAAAATGGAACCCTATTGCTGTCATTCTGTCGTCTGTCTGTCTGTCCGTATGTCACGAGTCTCCACATCGTAAGCGGAATGAGTTACAGAACTGAAATTTTGGTATTTTATGTAGAATGCTTGCCCAAAGCCGAATATTTAGTTAAAAATTCGATTAAATAACTTTTTATGGGGGGGGGGGGGGGTAAGACATATATGAAAAGGACGATAATATGACACTTGCTTGTCTATAGCTCGTTCATTATCAAAAAAATGGGAGGCCACCAAAGTTGTCATTTAAAGACCATTTTTGTTACGGGGTCTATCTCAAAATCCTATTGGAGCGAAGCATGATAATATATAAAATTAGCATTATTATGCTGCTAGCGAAGCTATGCTAAGTGGCTGCATCGACCTGGTTCTCAATAAATAAACTTACGAATAAAATTAACACATGACCTGACCCATCGTAACCAAATCTATGTTCAACCTATTATAATAATGCTGCGTAGATTCAAGAATCAATCAGTATCGAGAATTGTTGCAACACTATTGCACATACTAATTTCTGTATTGCATCTTAGGTTAGTTCAGCTAAACCATTCTCGTTAACTACGTGCTGAGACGGAATTGTGTTAGTATCACAAACAAGTTACATCATAGTTAATAGGGGGATTGCTATCATGTAGCACGCAAGCGCCATGATGACGGAGTTACTCTGTAATATGCGCTTGCACCAGTGCCGAAATATCGGGGAATCACAAAAATCAAGGTACAGGCAATCCCGCTTATAACTAAAATGGCAGTGACTATGAAAGTTTAAAACAAATGCAGTGCAATACCGAATGCATCAATACACAAGAGCAAAGCTTTCCTACACTATGCAATTTTCCACTTTTTAGCTGAGCCCTTGCATCATATTGGTTAAATTTAGTATGGTTATTAAGCAACGCTAAAACTCGTGTGACGCACTGTAACAGATGCTAGATACAGGCACGTCGCACGGATTAATGTGAACCAGCCGTTAGCCAACACGCGCCACGGAATAATGCATACAGAAATTACACGCAAACAAGTGAAAATCTCTCTATAGTGCACTAACTTAAGTGCGATGCGATCATTCTTTGATTGCAGAGCCGAATTGGAGAAAGCTATCAAAAAAGAATTATCTAGAATCCACTGTTTTTGTTCGAGACTTTCAGTCAGTAATTTCTTTATTTGTAACATTTTGATTCTGAAAGAATATGATTTATAAAGAAGTTTAAAAGTTACATGCACTTGTGAAACATTAAAATAATCATTTAGGTATAAAGTCTCTTTTTTAACAGTATACCATCATGATAATAAATGAAAAAAAACTAAACAGCATTAAATAAAAAGCAGAAAAGGATAATGATGAATAATTAATAAGTTATCTTTAACTTAGAGAGATACCTATGATGCCGATAGATGTGGCAAAAAATCTTGAATTAGGGTGAAACTTTCAGTCTATTTGATACAAAAACTTTATGACTTTTTTATCGTATGTAACGGAAATATATGGATTCCCTTTATGGTTCATTAACAAAATGGATACAATCTATTCAAATGATCAACTATCTGATGATGATGATATATAAATGAATTATACATTATATAAAGAGTGCTTGGTGCACCACAATAAGAACGTTTTAATTGACCTTCTCAAATTGATAGATCTCACGTAAACTAACCTTAAACAAAATTTGTAATATTCCCGCTAACCTCATGTACTAAAATAATATGCTGATGTAACAGGTAGTTCATTCCCGTAGTATATTCGTTAATCTACGCTGAAGAATTCACGGGCCGGACGAGCAAAGCGGGCGGGCGGTATTTGAACAATTATGCGACACAATTTCATTATCCTTAGAAGAAATAAATGATTTTATGGAAGAGAAGAGCCCTCTTCCAGACACTTCAAAATCGGTATGAAATTAAAAATCACGATGTACCTTTATGCGTTGTTTTATACACCGTAAATTTTGAGTTACCTGAGAAAATTTACTAACGATTTTGTAAACGTTATAATTCAATAATTTTCTATGGGGTTGTATAGTTTGTTTACTATTTATAACTTGTTTTTAGGTTTCTAAGGTAACTCAAGATTCACGGTGTATATATATGCACAAGATATTTTCCCCAGCCCATTGCGTATAACTGGACGATTCAGTAGAAATAAACTATTAGACATTATTTTAATGCGTGCATCTCGTCAACACATTGTCATAATAGTTGAAATGCCAGTAATAGATATTTAACATCCCAAAAATTCTAGTCAACTTAATCGAAATTGCATGTTGCAAAATCGATTTGTCGGGAAATTGGTTCGGAAATTTTCCGTTAGGCACCTAACCTATTTGGAAAAAGGTCAATATAAAATTTTACTAGAAAAATTCCACTGGGCCCAGGCTTCAGACAGGTATGCTTAAAATAGCAATATTATGAATGTCAATAGATTTTAAAGGCGAGATTTGCGTACATATATGCCTAATGGCCTGCGCAGAGGAACTTTTGTACGCCGAGGACTTGTCACGGATTCAAAGCACCCCATGTGCGAACATTTGTTGCCCGAAAATTTTGTGAAGTGCATGCTATGACATTAAGTATTCTGAGATTACGTTGCGTTGTAATAAACGTAAGTTTAAGAAAAAGAGAAGACCTTTTGAGGGATAACACTGTTCCTCTCGGTGTCCTCGGTTGTCCGGGTGACTTAATTTACGCAGTACTTTTAATTCCTCGAGTGCATTTCACGATGCAGTTGTAAACAATCACTTTTGGCGGACAAAAAAGTCCGCAACGTCCGTACGCAAAAGTCCCTCGTCTGCGTAGGTCATTAGTGTGAATGCGCCCATTTCAAGAGTATATACGAACGTTTGTGGTACCGTGTTTGTTTCACGAGATTAAAGTCCATCGATCAATCGTATTACCGTTATTAATTATTGTATTGTAATAACACCTGACTAATATGTGTCCCCGTTAATATCTCGGTCAATATCTATCACATAGACGTTGCACTAATGACAGTTATATTAGGCAGAGATTACCTAAGCCAGTCAGGAGTAATGAAGAAACATTAGAACAATGAGTGTTAGGAATTATTGAAGCCTAGTGAAATAGCGTTGGTTTTCTTTAAAGTATTGTTTATGGCAATTAATTGTATATCCATTACAAATTTATGGCCAATTTTCCCCCGAGCCCGATGCGGTTGCGGAACCGCAACTCGCGTAAACTCGCGTAGAATGCTAAATTTTAGGTAAAACGCAAAAGCAAAACTCAAGGCGCGATTTGCGCTTGCAGATGGCGCGCGTAAAGCGATCCCCCACAACAACCGCTAACTAGAGCTGAGTTTGAGTCTCAGAGACGCCCTCTAGTTGAGCCGACCCCCTTAGGTTCGAGTGGTGTAGAGACTCCAGACGAAGAGGAGACTCCCCTGCGGGAAGATGCCATCCGCCTGGAATACCTCTAGAGGCACTCGCCAATTCTCGGCTAGAGGTCCACTTAGGATCTCGCCCTCCCCAAACCCAGTGACGCTGTAAAGGTCATCTGCAACCGACAGCATATACACTAAAAAAAAAAGTGACGCGATCACCCGCAGTCGCAGCGGGTATGGCCCGCCCGCTCTGCGATTTTTATACCCGTAAAAGAAGCGTACTGAATTCAAATTTGCCACGTAAATTTTGAATTTAAACAGCTTTCCCGCTGCCGCGGCATGCCCGGAAAATTCGAGCTGTGTCCTTAGCCGAAGAAGCAAATCTCGTTTCAGGAATCAGCAGATAATTTCTTGAACGAATGCAGGCCCAAGATTGGCTCCGATCCTTTCTTAGGTTCAGGTAACCCGTTTAAAAATACACAGTGCTCGTAAGCGCGGTCCCGTCTGCGTCATATTCGCGAGGTGTAATTGCCTCATTGAGTTAATGGCGACATCTGCTAGATTGTTGCCGTTTCGTGGTTACTTGCCCCGCCGGCGGTATGGCAACTTCGAGATTGTACAAAAGAGCTTTCAGTCTGATCTATTTAACTTCTAACTTTCTTCATAATATTTCAACTTAAAACTACACACATCAAAAGTGTCTAGGGATCAAGCATTTTTATGCGGATTTCTTGAGATTGAGATGTGGCTTTGTAATAAATTTATGATTTTATGAATTTATATGGATCCTTTTTGGTGCATTTCATAATTTGAATCAGGAACTGTGAATCAAATTCGAGTAAAAGATGAAAATCAGCTGTCAATATTTTCCCTATAAAAACATACAACGCATTGAAGACATTATTAGTGCTACTGTTTCCCTACTACTGATTAAAACCAACGTTATTATGGAGCGGCGACGTCATTTAAGCAGGGAAGAAATGCTCAGAGCCGTGGGAATGATAGAAGCTGGTTCCCGGCAACGTACTGTGGCTTTAGCTCTGAATACAAGTCAGAGTGTTATCAGTCGACTTTGGACACGATACCGAAGCACTGGTACCGTGGCTGAGCGCCATGGAGGACGGTATCGCTGCACCACACGGAGACAAGACCGATACATTCAAATCTTAACTCGAAGAGCTCCAACAATAACCGCCATGATGTTAGCCGTGAGGCTTCATCACTCTTCAGGGAACTTAATTAGCGACCAAACAGTCAGAAACCGCTTGCATGAAGTGAACCTTCATTCCCGAAGACCGCTACGGGTACCACCTATAGCAATGCACAATCGTAGGATTCGATATCAATGGGCTCTTGAACACAGAAATTGGGCAGAAGAACAATGGCGTTTCGTGTGCTTTTCTGATGAGTCTCGTTTTGGTATGAGACCGGATACAAGACGTATACGACACTGGAGAACCCCTGGACGCCAACAGCGATTAAAATCCTGCCAGGAAGTCCATCCTTATAGTGGTGGAACCATCATGGTATGGGCGGGTATTTGGATCGGCGGAAGAACTGAGTTGATTTGGATCAGAGGCAACCTCAACGCTCAAATTTATGCTGAGACGATTGTATCAGACGTCATCGTTCCTCTACAAGTGCAAATCGGTCCCTTATTTCAGTTAATGCATGATAATGCACGACCGCACACCGCAAGAGTTGTAAGACAGACTCTCGCCGCAGCTAACATCAATGTCCTGCCCTGGCCTGCTCAGTCGCCAGACTTGAACCCGATTGAGCATGCATGGGATATGCTACAGAGAAGAGCTCTGCCGAATATGGAGGGTATCCAGTCGCAAGAAGACCTTTTTTTGTTGTTGCAACGAACATGGGCGGCCATTCCACAGCGTGATTTGGATGAACTCATTTTGAGTATGCCAAACCGATGTTCTTGTGTTGTTAGTGTTCGCGGTAGAAATACGGATTATTAATTGTTTAAGTTACCCAATAAAATTTTAGAGAAAACTGTTATTTCAGTCTTTTTTTCGAACTTTTGTGTTAGTGGTTCAAATGTCAAAAATCCCTTTATTAGGAAAATGGCAAATTTCTTTATTAATGCAAAGGTGACTTGGTTTATCGTTACTGTGACAAACGAAAACACTTTATTTGATGAATCCTTAAAGAAAATTTTAATTAATATCAATCAGGAGAAAAGTTATTGCAAAAATATATGTTGATCCCTAGACACTTTTGATGTGTGTAGTTACAACTGTGCCATGAAAAGTTTTTATTTATTTATCAGGTTCTTCCCAATGATGAATTTCCACACCAAAAACTTACATTTGTTTAGTATCATTATACTGCTTTATATAAGTATATATAGATCAGAATAGTGATATACTGCTATGAAGTTATGGTTCACAAAACTTTAACTTACCCTTGATCATCAACGGCCTATTAACACCCCCACTACTGGAGCAGAAGCCTTCCCTATTTATTTATTTTTTTTATTTATATGGAAATCAACGGCGTTTACAAAACTTTTTAAATATAGTGTAAACCGACAATAAGGCTAATTACAGATTTTCCATAAATTAATTTACAGTATATTGTGTTTACGGTCAGAATCATTCAACTGCTTTAAGCTAGGTGAAATCCGTACTTTCAAACAACAAAATGCTTTCCAAATAATATCCTCTTCTTTTAATTAAAATTCTCGTGTCACAATGTTAGTTACCATACTCCTCCGAAACGGCCTGACCGATTTTTATTAAATTTTATATGCATGTTCCGTGGGTCTGAGAATCGGCTACTATCTATTTTTCATATCCTTAAGTGATAATGGTTGCCCACCTGTAACGTAGTGTTCTGAAACCTACAATGCGCCTTCGCGTCAAATCTTAAACTATTGGGTACTGTAACGTAGTGTTCTCATATGGGTTAGGAGGAATGTTATCCCAGGAAATTGATAGAACACTACGTTACACACACCTAAAATTTTTTTTTGGACAATATTTTTTTTTGTAATTTGGTATTAAAAAATACATACAACCCTAAATTTTCTCATCTACCACCTGCCCCTATTTTTATGGCGGTACGGAGTTCGCTGGGTCAGCTAGTAGGTATATATGTATGTTAAACAAATCTTAACTGTTAATTGGCCATGAAATGCTAAACATTTTAATATATTATACCTTGCACCTGCATAACTGCACACAACCACCTAAAATATTTTCAAGATTTAAAGTCAAATCGTGTTGCTAAGTAAAAAATAAATATGGAAATAATATCGAAATCAGGCCTATTGTCATTTTTTTTCCTTACCTAAAGTAAATATTGAGATGCCATACTGATTCCGTATACATATCGCAGCCTCCAGCGCAAGTCACGTTCACGACGTATTTAATTAGGTCGGATTAATTACATTTATGACGAGGTAATAATATACTTTACGAGTGCTACCCGACGGAGGGATAAATAAAATGTCCCACTCAGTTTAACTTGAATTATAGTGGGTGCCACTTGTGTTTATGTTCTTGGAACTGTTTTGTTTTAATACGAGTATTGAGTACGTAGATAATTTAGAATTTAACAGATTTCTGTTCAATATTTTAAAGAGAAGGTTTTTAGAAAGAAAATCTTTTTCCAATATATGCTTATTTAATAGTTTATGTTTTGCTGTTCACAAGTTTACATTATTAAAATTAAATTGACTAGGATTATTATTATTCTACGTCCATAATAATGAACATGCCTATTATGTTATATACACCATCTATAATATCTTAAAAAATATTTTTGTGTTCAAAAGTGTGGGAACAATAACTTTTCATACAAAAGACAAGAAAAATTTCACCAGACACTAGCCGAAGTTTTGTATTGAAACGTCAGCATGAAAATTATTTATTGTCTTTACTAGGAAATTGCAAAAATAGCTGACGCTACAGAAAAATGCACCGCTCCAGACATCTCCACCTTGCCGGTTGTACCCAATACCCTGGTGATTCCCAGGATACCTCATTTACTTTAAAGGACAAAGCACCACCAAAAGGTAGTGTTATTGCACTCATATCTTCAGTAAGCAAGAGTTTGCCAAGAGAGGGTTCCAATTAGAGCAGAAAACCCGCCATATCGAACCTCTCTTCAAATCACCGCGCGAGCCCAGTGCGCATTGTTGGGTACTCACGACTGCAGTGGAGATGCAGCCAGGTTTAACTGCTTAACGTGCCTTCCGAATCACGGAGTAGCTCAAGATTATAAGTTTTTGGTCACCCATCCAATGACAGGCCAATAAAAAAGTTGCTTAACTTCTACGATCACAATTCCAAATTCCCAACACACTGACCTCATCGAGCTCCTATCTATGTTAATATATTTACAGTAATGTTAAATATTTCTCCTACGAAATTGTTGTAAGATTCTTGCTCTCTAGTTATTTGGTCTGCGCTTTTCCCCGTCGTGAAATGCCGTAAATTCAATGCCCACGACGCGAACAATACTTAATTCGGTGAAGGATTAAATTATGGCAGTACTTTTGAACTCTTGGTTTTATTAAAAACACTTTCAGCCGTTTAAAGCTGCTTTATGAACGAGAAAACTTGGACAATATTTCTCACCGGCTTATGTTGAATTACTTATATAAATATATTTTTTTATTATTATTAGTTAGGACAATGCTTTTTCCTCAATCAGACACAGCCATAAAATTACATTTAAAATAAATTTCATGAAATATTTTATATTACGTAAAGAAAATGTTAATAGACAAATGTAACTGTTTTTGTAAAATTTTGTATGTGTATCAAGAACAAAAGTCATAAGAATTACATTTCCAATTGAAATTCTACAACAAAATATTTCAAACCGAGGTATATGTTTGATCTCTTTCGCACTTTAATTAAACTATCTTATTCTCGTATAGAATTGAAATTGAACTCTACCGTCCCGAAGTAACGTGTTCATTTGAACCACTTGCGCAATTTTAGTATTCACGAACGTATTCACTATAATTTATGTTGCGCAAGAATACTTGAACCTGTGTAGCTGCCACTGTTACTGCAGAAGCAATGTATACACAACGCCAGCCGCTTGGGCGTTTTATGCACTTTTGTAGGCGATTGGAAATATTTTTATTTATTGTGCATCAATGATCGCTGCGCTTTCTGTGGGAGATGACCCTTGAAATGGGCTTTTCCCGCCACATAAGCGAGTGGCCCGACACGCACGCGCCACCCGGCGACACATCGTAGCAGTAAATCAACTCGCGACACACATTACTCAGGAGGTGTTTTGCGAACGCTACGAAAACACTTCGCTCTAACTTGAGTTTCGTAGCTTGTGTTATTTATAAAGTAAGCGTCTTGGTTAGAACACAGCCTGTGAGATGAGGTGCCAGATCTGGACTTTTACTTTTTCACAGATCGCTCGTTTGATTGCATTTGAAATATAAGAAAACAATGTTCTTCTCTTTCTTTGACTTTCGATAGTAATTAAAATAAATCTTTCGTGACGCCACGACCAATAAAAACAGAGCAACAATATATATAACCACTCATTCACTGGATGGTTCGGACTCCGATCTGTTGCCGTTTTAACAAAAAATTGTAACATAATAAGATGTTTTATTAAAGGAGTTCCATTCGCACTTGACATTTAATGATAGCAATACAGTGTTTTCTTATTATAAGAAACTTTGAGTTCCTAATCAATTCACTACCTGAAACATGTTTTGAATGGATAATAAATGCGTTTTTAATACTTTTTACAATATTTTTTTCGTAAGAAATATCATTCTTATTTTTTTTGCCGAGCTACCTTCAAAAAATTCATTAATGAGTGCTGTACATGGAAACTTGCATGTGCAAACAAGTATGGTATCTATGGTGCGCATCCCATACCTACCAAACTCCAGGTCGGTCGCCCACCTCTCTAGCAAGGCCTCCTGCGCTTCCCGACGCACGTGTCTTATTTCTACGGGAGCAAGACGCGCCCCATGTGTTCTGCCCTCGGCTCGATACTTGTAGGTTTCAGCCAAGACCTTCAACTCCCATGGGGAGTGGCAGCCAGGGCACAGCCTGCCGCCCAGGATACCGTGCGATATCCTCGTAGAGCTCTAACCGCTATTGTCCGCTGTGGACATCGCAGCAGAGCCTTATTTCGGACGGTGACGCTCTTAACCCACACTGGAGCTCCGTACAACGCTATCGACCTTATTATGCCGGCGAAGAGTCGCCGGCATGATATATTGGGCACTCCAATATTAGGCAGAAGGCGACCTAGTGCCGCCGCTGCATTAGTCAGCCTGGAAACTAGTCGACGAAAGTGTTTGTTAAACGTCCAACTCGCGCCGTTCTCTACCCTGGCCCAATCTCCTACCCCGTAGAGCCATGGAACCTTTCTTAAAACCTTATCTATAAAAATAAATCAAGCGAAATTTTTTTTTCGACCAATACCTCTATATATTGGTCCATCCTTATCTCATTATTTCATAACTGATACGCAACTTATTCCTTTAATCCGTGAAGATGGAGAAAAGAAATATTAATACAAATTAAAGCAATCAACGAGCTTGAAATGCAAATTTTACCAAAACATCTGCCCATGGCCAGCACTTAACGAATTCTTAATAGTAAGCAATTATTGTCGTAATTATGGTAAGGTGCCTACATCTGGTTTTTTATTAAATTAAACAGCCTGCGAAAAGCGTCAAAGGCACAGTTAATTAATTAAATGCGTCTGATACCAAATTCAGATTCAGGATTTTTTTAGGTAACCCTGAACGCCCCCTAGTGGGTCCCGTGGCGGACAAAATTATAGATTGTTTACATCTCTTTCTGACCTCTGACAATTTAAAAATTTGTATCCGATATCAAATTCGGATTAGGAATTTATTTAGGTCCCCTGGGTGGACCGCAATAAATTTAGATTCTTATTGTTTATTTTAACAACTGAAGGACAACTCCGTGCAGAAATATAGACAAACACGAATCACGTTATAGATTCCAAAGGTGTATGATAGTAAACTATCAAACACAGAAGACGTGCCCCGTGTGGACAGGACACTTCTTGATGTTGTATAAAACTGAATGTCATCGCCCCGTCTGCGTCTTACGTCTATTCTTTTCTGCGCGTCCCACGCTTTACTCTTCACACAATGGATACCTAAAAATAGTTCAAAATAAATTTTGTACTCAATCTTTTAAATACTATATTTACTTACTAATAAAATCGTCGTAAAATATAACTGGTTTTTGTTTATCAGTGATGTTATTAATTAACGCTTACCGCTTGACTTTTTACTTTAGCATTAACAATGCCGCCTGCACAAAAAACTGATTTTTTTTTAAAAAAAACATCATGTACTGAAACAAACACAGCAAAATCAGCTAAGATAAATGATTGAGATCTATTCGGTCAACCAAAGAGAGACCAATCATTTGTCTAAGAAAAGCAGGATATAATATTTATTATTTTCTCCATCGAGTGTCTGAAATAACACTTTTTGTGTCTACTTATACACGTGGGTACCGAAAAAGATTTTACGGTTTCTTTATATTACAACAATGTAATTAAAAGGTTGGCGTTACTTATCCTACACAGCTATTCCGGCGTCGTAATTTAATTAAAGATCCTATCCAATCATAAGCCTTTCAGAACACTCGTTTGATAGCTCGTCATTTGAGCCAGTAGCAGCTGCGCCCACCGCGATAACACTCTTACACCACAATTAATCTCAAAGTTGCGTTATAAAAGCTACTAGATACTTCGCCGCGGCTACAACGGATTTTATGAGCCAACGCATAAAACGTATGGCCTTATTAATTTACAACTTTTTATTTTTACGAGCCACTAAAAACTTTAAGGGGTAATTTATATATGTTAGAAGTTTAAGTGATATTTTCAAAAGTTTTGCAACTTTAAGTCGTAGTGACAACCCAGAATTTTCTATGTAATATTCAAGGGGTTGTCAATATTTGCACCGAGTAATAATAAATAAACAGAGTTTGATTTAAAAAACATTAATTTATCATTTTAAACATGAATGTTGAGCAACTTAATAACATGAGAAATAATAATCATTAATCAGTAAAGTTGATAAAACTTTTTTATAATGGAAACTGTGATTAACTTAATCATACTTCCTAACTAATATTATAAATGTGGAAGTTTGTATGTTTGTAACTCAATCACGCAAAAACTACTGATCGGATTTGGATGAAATTGGGTAAGCATATAGTTTATGACTCGGATTGGGACAAAGAATACTTTTTAAATATTAGATTTCTATGGGATTCTCAAAAAACCAAAGTTATCGCAGACGAGACAACACCTGTGTTAAAATTTAACTCTCTAGGTCAACATTAAATATTTTATACTACTTAAATTGTTCCGAAAAATTACGAATACCTTCAACTCATCATCATCAGCCTATTAATGTCCCCACTGCTGGGGCACAGGCCTTCCCTATGGATGGAATAGGGAGATTGGGCCATGACCTACCGCGCGGGCCCAGTGCGGATTGGTGGGTGCTAACGACTGCAGATGCAGCCGGGACCAACGGCTTAACGTGCCTTCCGAAGCACGGAGGAGCTCGAGATAGTAAATTTTTGGTCACCCATCCAATGACCGACCACTGCGAAAGTTGCTTAACTTCAACGATCGCAGCCGAACGCGCTAACCACTTGCGCCATCGAGCTCCTCACGAATACTCTAATAGAAGAAAAAAATGAAAAAGTGCGTTATGTTTAAACATAAAAGTAAAAGTCTTTAAAGACATTATTAAACTAATTATTTTAAATGAAACATTCATAGACTAATCAATTTACGTCTTATTTTTCGCAAACAAAAATAAGCTTTATTACTTAGACACCAAGTTTCATAAATGTACTTGCGATCGCACGCTCCATCTAAGGAATTTTACACAAACTATTTTAAAGGTTACATAATTTAAAGCACGCATGTTTATATGCTAGTCTTGCTACAAAATCACTGCCGTAATCGTATAAGAATATTATTTGTATTGTATTGTAAAATACTGGGCAACTTTAAATATTTTCTAATTAAATTGTTTCGAAAAATATATAATAGCTTATTAAAGAAAAAAATAATAAAAAAAAAATAGCGAGCTCAGGATCTAACCACCGATCAGTTGGTGTTGACCACCGATATTAATATCGTTGGTGTCGACCCCAAGACCGTTACCGTGTGGATATCCGTCTCTTATAGTAAATGACAAAATTACGGATACTTATCTTGTGTCAAATACTCTACTTCCATTTCATCGAATCTCAAACCACAACGGTGCTAAAGAAGTTTTGACTTCAAAATATGTAAATTTTGAGCTCAGTTCATATCAGAAATCTTACTAGTTAGCATAAATCCAAATGCAAACAGCATTTGCCATAAATAGGTAAAGTTTCATTTTGTTTGTGAACAATGAGAGAAGCAGTTTTTGTGAACATAACTCATCTTCGGAACATAGAAGTATATTTAGTTGAGCGTTTGTTTAGCGAAGGATTTAATGAAAGTGCCGAGATTAATCCCACTGTATGTGAGTGCGTATGAGCTGGTGGACTCATTAATTAACATTTGATTAGTTTGGAGTTTTGAGCAAACTCGTGATGACGCGTGCGAAAGTTGTAAGAGATGGTTGTTGTGTTAACTTATGAACATACAAGCAATATTCATCATTAGATTCTGAGACTTCATTTGTGAGGAAAATGTAATTTGAATAAACTATTAAGATTTATTTCATCCTTCTATTTTACTGCTTGAAGGGATTTATTTTATATTCCATAACTGTCAACCCCTATTTATTATTTATTTAAACTTTATTGCCACAATTACAAAAATGGACAAAAGGCGGACTTAATGCTAAAAGCATTCTCAACCTTCAGAAGATCTTCTCAGAAGATCAGCATTCAGATCGGGATAGCAGACATCAGCATAATCAATGAGCGGGAATATGAGAGATGTAACAAGCAAAATTTTTGTGTTGATGGGGAGAAAATTTCTAAATCTATTTAAAAAACGAAGTGAGTAAATAACTTTGCGACTTACTTCGGCAATTTGTGTGTTCCAGCTAAGAGTAGAATCAATGTAAAGGCCAAGATTTTTGACACTTGTGCTAAACGGAAAATTTACATAGTTCTCTCAGATTTATGAATTTGTGTAGAAAAATATTTTTTAAATATTTTTTTTTTATAGTTTAATTTACAGCCATAATTAATTTCGTCAAAATTCGAAGTGGTTGAAGCAAGGAATTTTTTTTTATTTTTAATGTCAGTGGTTTCTATGGCTTTTATGAGGTGTAGTAGTTTTGAAGGTCGTCTAGTTATGGAAATCAGATTTACACATTATCCGTTAATTATCTGTCCCATAGTAAATAACCTTTGACGCTTTGGCAACATGTGTTCCCCGAAACTTTTTATGTATGCAGTAGACGTTAAAAGCACTGTCACATCCACCGCGTTCTAGTGTTGACATGCCCACCATGCCAACCAAAGTTCCAGTGTTTAAAGCAGGCTTCCCACTGTGCGTAATTCTGCAACAACCACGATACACACACTCTCAGATCAAGTCTTTTATTTTATACATATCACAGCAAATTTCCCCCAATAAGATGGTTGAATCCAGTCGCAAATACAGATGTTGCTTCAAAAAGTATATTCCGATTCAACTATCCACAACTTGTCAGCTTAATCGGAATCCCTTGCCCCACGAAGCCCTTGAAATTAGATATAAAAGTATAGCACTACCAAAAAAACGTATTATTTTACTCTAGTAACTTAGTTCTGGAACGCTGGAAGGGGGAGATTACTTCCTCAGACGGGCGTTTCTACCATATCTCTAAAAGTATGATCTTGAAATTTGAAACCATTTTGTTATTTATTGTGTTAATATTATGTTACTGCTAGTTCTAAAAAATCTCGAGTATAAATTTTCATTCCAAATTGCAGGTGAAGCATACCTTCGAAGGACTTGCCAACACCTTCACTGATGACACAGCGTCCGTCCGCTCTGTGGAAAGCCACCTTAAAATGAACAGCCTGGTGTCTATAATGAGGTCGGACGGTCGAAGCGTGCAACAATGAGTGCCGCATTCGCATCACATCGGATCGGACAATAAATCCCCGATATCGGTCGGATTATAAAATGAACGCCGCGTCGAGTGGACGCCAAAATGTGATGATGCCAGAATGAAATTATCCACTCGATTTCACCACGATATACGTACGCATCGCGTGTCCACTTCATGCGTCAACACAACGAATGATAAATTTAATTATTTCAGTTAGTTAAATTCGCATTGCAGTTTGCAGAATACAATTATCGAAGTAATTAATCAAATTTTCGTATTCGCCTACTAATTTCAATTAACTGATTTTACTCTTCAAAATGATCTATCTAATCTATTAATGAAGTTTAAAATAAATGACCAATCTAACTAGATATTGTGTGCGAACAAATATAACCAACTTCACAAGTGATAATCTTCTTCGCAGATCCTGAATAAGACATATTCACGAATAAAATAGAAAGCCTAGTACATAATTTTACCTTAACAAAACCAGACAAGTGCGAGTCTAGCTCAGCTACCGGATTCCGTACAAATTTGTAGGTAGGCTACATAATCGTGTAATGTTTTTTTAGGTTACCCTAGAAGTTAGATTTTTCCACAGCTTCAAGGGATCGCAGACATGAGTACTATTTATGTTAACTTATAAATTTGAATCTAAATAAAATATTACTAGAAAAATTTCGACACGGACCAGGCAGCAGACGGAGTAGTTAGTTATATTTTCTCTACATTTAAACATCGCGCAGTTACGTGCTTAAAAATTTAAATTATAATTTTAAATTTGATTTTATGCACTTTCACTGTACTGTATCTGAGTTTATGGTTTAAATTTCAATTGCATAACTCCACGTGTTCCCGAAAAAAAGGGTCTTGAAAGACAAACGGACAACAAAGTGATCCTATAAGGGTTCCGGTTTTTCCTTTTTAAAGTACGGAACCCTAAAAACGATACCATCAAACTGGTCACTAATCTCTATCAAGTAGGTAATTTGTACACCAACAAATATTTTACATTCTTCTTTATAATATTGCTAGGGAACGCCCGCGACTTCGTCTGCGTTAACTTTAGTTTTTTGAAAATCCCTCAGGAAACTAACACTTTCCAAAACAAAAATTACACATATATGCGTACCAAATATTATCAAAATCTGTTTAGAAGTTTTGGCGTGATTAAGTTACAAACATACAAGCTTTCACATTTATAATATTAATAGGATTTTTTTATAGTAATGGCCTAAACTGTGAAGTGTGTCTGCACAGCCGGCTGCAATGTAACACACTCTCTTTCTCTAAAATAACAAAATAGAACTCCATCTTGCAGTAATCTGTCTCTTAAAGGTAATACTTGCATAATCTAAAAGAGATTCAAGCCGTCAGGGAGGCGCCTTCGCGTTGTCTCGAATCATGTGTTATCCTACCCCACGTGTATCGGGAAGATGGGGCGTCGGAAATTTTCCAGCGAATGACTTCCGCTTATAAGATCGCTTTCCGTCGCTTTAAAATAATGAAGTATGTCTCGGATATGATTTATGTTCCGCGCCGGCGGTGCAGCGCGACGTTGATTAATATCGAGACGGCGACGGAGGCAGGTGAGCCACTAAGCCAACTGCCGACAGTGTAAACAATAGTTATGTATATGCAACTGTTGTATAATGAGGGGTATTGAAACAAGAATGTGGGAAATCCATACAGATACCAGATACAACGCATTGAGCAGTAAAAATTGTGACTGCCTGATAAGTAAACCCTATGCGTGGAAGGAAACTCTAAAGCAAAGGAGACTTATTATGAAAGTTAGTACAACATTATATCATCCGTTTAAATGATATTATAGTTATTAAGTCATTGATACTTAGCAAACTGTTTCCCAATCTTTTACAGAGATTGTAAAGCATAGGTGTTGATAAAACTAGTTACAGCCTAATTGAATACGAGGTAGGTATTGAATAAACGCGGTCACAGTAGAATTCTCAATCTTATTTATGTAGAGATGAGATTTTTTAAGATAATAAAAACCGGAGTTGTCTGCTTTCAGAGTTAAAAATTTGAAGCAATTTCAGTACTATTTTTCAGACCCCGGGTTCATTCTTTTTCAGTGATTTACATACATTTATTTCATTTTATTTTTGTCCAGCAAATCACTCAGCAACAAATTATCCTTCAACCCTTCCGCTCATGTCGTAGCCCAGCTTTTATTAATGTTAGGTAACCGAGCGGTGCGTGACGAGCGACATGTTACTTGCCTGCTGCCACATCTGGGGCCATATTTTTAAATCGTTCGCCTGCTGCCGAGTACTCGTTTTCTACAACTTTGCGTCCGACGTAAGATATTCGTTATTCCCAATACGTTTGACTGCAACGAGTTCTGTAATCGTCGCTAGCGAACGCTCCAATTAAGCGAGATTAAGAAACAAAATACAATTGTCATTTAGCAGTTAACACCTTGTTTTCTATTAAAACATGTCTAAATTACATTAAGTTAACATATCGGTATTAACTTTGTTCCTTGTGATATTCAATTTTACCTTGAGATGTTTTTCTGAATATGCAGAAAAACATCGTCTTTTGGCGTAGGAATCCAGTTTGTCTAAATCGCATCATCATCAGCCTATAAATGTACCCACTGCTGTAGTACAGGCCTTCCATATGGATAGCATAGAGAGAATGGGGGTAACCCAACAAGCGGGCGTAGTGCGGATTGACGGGTGCTAGAAACTGCAGATGCATCTGGAACCAGCGGCTTAATGCGATTTTTGTCGGTTACCCATCCACTTTCCTAGAGTTAATTACCAATAGGCTAGTTGACTCATGTCGATTTGTATTAAATAAATGTTTATTTCTTAAAGTATTTGGTCTAAAGAACCTAAATATATCGATTTCACTTCATAAAAGCAGAAGATTGCTGTAGAAATTTAATTTAAAAAAATATTTTTTAGTCTATACTTTTTAAACACAAAAAACGCTTTTCGCCACATCCGCCATGATTGTGGCGTCAAAGAGACGTTCTTTGGTAGTAAACAAGTAAATGTCATTCATACATAACCTTAAAACTTGTATTATTAAAACTGATAGTAAATGAAGAGACTTAAAATATTATTCAATGAGTACTTACATCAAAGTGATCTTCGCAAAAATATTTTTTACGAGTCGATAAAGTTTCAGGATCCCTTTTAGCAAGTTCTAACCAGGTATTGCGCAGGTTAATTTCTTTCGGCACTTTAATCCACAACTTTCCTGGAATCTTCAAGGATGTGTTTTTACATTCTCGTACAATACAATAATGATAATTATAGGTATATATGTTTCGTGGTATTTATTAGAAATCATGTTTTTTTTTTATTATAAACTCAGATAGGATATTCTTCGTGCTAACGAGTTTTTGTTTACTACCGGTTGACGTCATAGCATACATAATCTATAGACTAAAATGGCTGACAACGTTTTTGTATGTCCATGTGTAGTGTTTGTTTTTGAACGGGGCGTGACACTGACACTTATACAACTGGCACACGTAGGACAGCTTTTTGTCTATGATAGCGAACCGGTTACGTCGGCGTAGCTGTCAAACTTCATTGATTGGGTTGGTAGCATTGAGGGAATAGTTGCTTTTTTTCATTCGACTCAAAAACTCGACTTAAGACTAATTTTTAATCATAAATCAATTTCAATATTTCTACAAAAACAATGCCTATATTTTTATCTAATTTAGTTTGGACATTTATTACATATACTCCTATCCTAACATACCAATGCCACAAGTAATGTTGAAAATAACTTCTTATAATAAAATAAACGAATTACAATTTGTTTAAAGTAACAAGAGTGATAGAGTACATGCTACAATTAAAAATGTATGTTAATAAACAGTTGTGATTTGCTTATCAAATTTTTCTAATAGGATTTGTTTTACTTTACATTTGAAATATAATACGCTAGTACAGTCCTCCATATCCAAGCTATTGAATATTCGTGGAACTAAATACTCCCGGGTTCTCCTTCCATAATAATTTTGTGCACCCGGTTCGTCAAATTGTTTACGAAGTGCAATTCTTAGGTTACGATTTATAATTTTTGGTTTCAACAAACTAAATTCCGAATTTAATTGATCCACCGCTAAAAGGTACTTAATTTTTTCATGAATTGGCAAAATTTTACACTTAACAAACAGCTTGTCATAACACTTGTTCAAGTTATGTTTAACATGTTTAGATACTAGTAGTTTTAAAAATCTTACTTGCAAACAATGTACTTCATCAATATACGAATGAAAAGTGCGCCCATAAGCCGCTAAACCATAACTAAGCACAGCGTCCGCTAGCGCATAGTAAAGCATACATAATGTACGACGTTACGAATTTTTGAATTTTCATCTTTCTTTACCAATATCTTAAGGTTTTGTATCCAAATGTATTTAAATTTATCTTTTAACAAAAGTTGTCTTAACTGTCGTGTAAGACACTCATTGATAAATATTTGCTTGTTACTTCCGTTACTTTGTATATCATTGTTAGTTATCTTCTCTTTTCGCTGCTTTAGCCACTCATCCCTTGCTGACTTTGTACGCAATGTTACAACAACCGGCCGCTGCCTACCTTCTTTTTTCTTTTCTTGCCCTACCCTTCTTACTTCTTCTATATCGCTATGGTTTAAATTTAACTTTTTTGCTATGTTTTCAACAATGCATACCACATTTTCTTTCTCAACTTCTTCTAAACATGCAATTTCTATTTTTTTTTCTAAATCTCTGTGCTCTAATTGCAATATTCTTGCTTCTAGGGATTCACTGTATTTCTGTAGGTATACATTCTTGTTCTCTAAAGCTTTAATTTTCTTTTCGGCGTTTTCCTTAAATTCATTCATCACCTGATATTGCTCAGCATAAAATTCAACTGTATCGGTCAGTTCTTCCAATTTTTTTTTTGTGTAAGGTACATTATTTCTAATTTGAGATTGATTTCTGTTAGGATTGTTTCGACCGTTGCCTTCTGTAAATCCACGTTGATTTTCGGTATATTTGTGCGGACATTTGCTGTGCCGTTGGCATTTTTTGTACATGTTTCGCAAATCCACTTTAGTTGAGACGAATCAAAATTCGCCACACACTTTTTATGATACGTAGCCTCACAGGGCCCACTACATTTTATCACATCATCCTTTTTTGTTGACACATACTGTTTACATTTTTTACAATTTGGCATTTTTTACCACTTTCTTTACACCACAGTAGATTAAAATATATTATTATTTATTTTTTCTATGAAACGAGTTAATACACGTCCGTACGCTGAATGCGCGCGCATCACACATGAAAAGTCTATTTTAAAATTAAAGATTTGTAGCTGTCTAGATTTAAAAAAAAATACAATACATTTTTTCGGTCTAATAGAACATTTATTAACCATTTAAAACCTTTTTCCAAAAAGGGTCAACTAGCCTATTGTGGAAGTTAAACAACTTTCACAATCGCAGACCGAACGCGCGTCCCATAGGTAGATGCAAATTCAAACGAGCGATTCAGAAATAGTATCCCTGAGCGCTTGTCGCCAGACGTCCCGCCCGACACATTCGTACACTTGTCGTGACGCCTACATTCATCTTGTAAGTGGCCTTTCCCGGGCCCTTTTAAAGAGCACTTCTAAACTATCTTCCGAATTGTACATACGAAAGAGGAGCAATTCTGTCAGGTTAACCATTGTTTATCTCGCATTTGAATATTATAACACAAATATTCAACGATATCCCACACGATGGGGTAGATAATGAAAAAAAAGGTTACATGTAGCGAAGCTACTCTAAAAAAATAATTTTCAAGATTTTATTCTTCCATTTTGTCGGCTTGATCGATATACATATCTTCACAAAATTACAGCTTTCTAGTGCTAATAGTCTCCAAGCAAAACTGGGGGCAGACAGACGTACATGACGAAACTATAAGGGTTCCTTGTCAAGACTACGGAACCCTAAAAAACTGAATCAACTTCCCTATTTCATCGGCACATAAAACTTCAGATTTTTCATTGTATTTTTTGGCCGTGTATCACAGCGATTCACCTGTATTATCCCAACACAGTAATTCCAACAACCCGTAGACAAAAGGCGCGATCATTTGGCACTTGCTCCACTTTTAAAGTCCACTAAAACTCCGTGAAATGTGTAAATAATCGTCGACCCAAACGGCATGTATGACGTGAGTTTTCGTGGTGGAAGTGTTGTTGGCAGTTGTTCGCACGTTTATGAGCTGACCCGCCCGTCCGCACTTCAAATTGGACGACAACACACCGCGAAACGTTTCAACAAGGATAATTACACGCACTAACACTTGGACTCGAAAACCATCTTTATATATATTACTAGCGGCTGCCTGCAACTTCGTCAGCATTAGCTTTGGTTTTTTTAAAATCCCTCAGAAATCTAAAAATTTTCCGGAACAAAAAATATCCTGTCTCAATCCAGGTCATGAACTATATGCGTATCAATTTTCCAAATCCGTCCAGTGGCTTAGGAAAGAAAGCGTTACAAACAAACAAATTCACTTTTGCATTTATAATATTAGTTAGAATATCGCCCCTAGACATCTGCAACACCAGGCAGGAGTATAGCAAGTGCGATGCCGCCTTATAAAGAAGGAGTACGCTATTACTAAATTACGTGAATTTAATAGTCCGTACTAGAGACTAGGTAATAGATATATCTTTTTACACTATTGCATTTTGTATTAGCGTTTTATTAATAAATTATTATGCTACCTTTTTTATGCTTAATAGGCACGGCGTTTGACCACTATCTCGCCTGATGGAAAGCGATGATGAGGCCTAGGATGGTACACGCCTGCTTAGAAGATGCTTGTTCACTGTGGCCTTTAAGATATCCACCTTTAATAGAAAAAAAAAACCGTTGTTGGATAACGGAGGGCGCGGGTTCAAGTACCGTCAGCTGCTTTTGCTGCTGCTGCTGTGGATTTTTATCTAGTAAAATAATTTCTGTTCAGATTCTCTTGTTGGATTTAATCTGGGGCCGATGACCTAAGTCAACTTTTCTATCAGTTTTTTACAAAATGATAAGATATTAAGAATATCTTATCAGATGAAAGAATATTAAAAGACAAGATATTAAGAAAATGCCATTTATTATTGTCTATCTGAAAAGTTTTAAGAAGAAAAGAATGTAATTTGGAGCATTAAAATGCGATCGAATAGAAAGATAGTGACTTGTCTAGACACCCTGTACGCTTTGCTATTCGGGAGAATTCATTGCCAATATATAGGTACATAGAGCAACAACGCCGACGCAGTCAGGAGTGTTGCTCCATGCCAATATACCACTGAAACTTTTCCAAGTATTTATTCATCCTCAGGAAAGTCAGCGCTATTTATTTGGAAAATACATACCTACAACACATAAATGAAATATTTTTACGTGTTTTAAACAATCGATAGAGAAGGAATAGCATGCACTGTATTATATTAACTATTACTTAGCTAGATATTCTTCTAATAATGAATCACCGCCGTTTACCATCTGACGGGTCATCTTTTTACTAGAAAAATAATATTAAACTTCAAGTCATTAAATAATAAACAAGAATTTGCAAGTCAGAAAGATGAGTTTAAAACTCGGTAAACCTTTGCCGTTCCATTAGAATCTCCATAGGCACAGGATCGTCCCAGGATATCTTTTGCTACCATAAACGCTGTAACAGCATTTTTGTATAATTATACAAGAACTTAGAATACCAAGTGGGTCGAAAATTTTTAAGGAATTTGACATTATGAATCTTTTAGTTATTTTGCTATTTTTTGGAGGAAATTGTATGGAAAAATTCAGAGTGTCAGATAAGGGTTTCCGCCCCAAACCGAGAGTACTATTACCTTTTATTAATATTTATCTATAACAATATAGACATGATCTTTCAAATAAAGTAATAAGAAGGCAGGTGTTCATATTTTAAGGGCCCTAATTATAATGATACGTTTAGATAAAAATATAGAAATATTATGCTATATACGTACATTTCTTAACACAATGTATCACCAGCGAGGTTAGCGTAGCTTCAATGGTGCAGCTTAAAAGTAAAGTGTAAATTATACTCTCATATTCACACCTCAAAGACGTGACTTTTAAAATTGGTTGGTTTGTATCAATAAATGAAAGATCGCCAGCCTATCGCCTTCAAGTTCCCGAATATGCCCTGCCCGTTTACAGTTCGTAACTATCTACACTGGTAAGACAGATGATCAAGATAGAGAAGTAACCTTCGCCCTATAGAATACGAAAGTAAGATAACACTTATGTTTTTTTTTTAACCATTTGACTGCTAGATGTTTAAATCTAAAGAAAAGTTTTACTAAAAAGAAATCCACCCGGACCAAGCAGCGGACGGGACTCGACCCCGCACCCTTTGCAATCCAGGCGAATGCACTGACCAATTATGCTACCACGCCCCTGATTGCCGCGTCGAAATTTTCCTAGCCTTAAGCTGCAAGGCAGCGCCATCTCTTCGCATTGTAGGTAACCCACAATGTCAAATGAATGCTTTTTCAAGAGCGGTCTCGACCACTCGTTGCGCGTTGGCGAATGATGGAGGCGAATGGTAGAATTATTGTCAAATTTATGTCAGATACTTTAAAGATTTTTTCTCAATCTTTTTAAATACGGGATGAATATTTGTTGTGGAGTTTTGATCTGTTCTAACAAAAAAGGCAAATGATTAAATAACCAGTTATTGAGAATTATACGTTTATTTATCACAGCGGTAATGACTGCTTTTTATCTTTTTCCGTGAAATTAATAAAAATAATTATTTTGTATTAAACTGGTAAAACTGTAGATGTACGATTCAAAATTACGGAAAATCAGTATCATGCGACTTGGTAGAAGTCGCATTCGACAATCTATGTCAGCGAATCAAAAATAGAGCTCGTCGTCAGTTTTTCTAAGACTTCAAAGACTCTTGTAACTACTTATGAATTCATCAAGGCACTTAAATTACACCTTCAATAATACCTAAATAAAAGCGCTTTAATTCTTAACAAACGATTCATTCAATTTAAAAACGTAGTAATTGATACGTAAAGAAAGGTAGGGCATAGCGTAGTTCCCGCTCGAATTGGAGCGCCCGTCTGGGGAAGTAACCTGCACCTACAGAAGACTACAGTAAAATAACACTACCTTTTGATGGTGTAGTGTTTCTGTCGGTGAGTCAGGTTCCAGAACTCCACGGCGTAGGGGATTGGTTCAAGGTAGGCAATGGCGAGTGATATTTTTGGTATCGTAAGCATCTATAATGCTATGGTGGCGACTTACCAACAAGCGGTCCATACGCTAGTTTGCCACCCTTTTAACATAAAAAAGCGGCCAAGCGCGTGTAGGACTCGCCCATGAAGGGTTCCGTAGCAGCAAGTTACATAATGTAAACATAATATAAAAATTCTTTTTAGGGTTAGAAAATAATGGTTCACGGTTTACACCTAAGGTTTATGTTTGTGAAATTTAATGTTTTTTTTTATTATTGTATTTGTGTTGATTGAATGTAAGGTAAATTGTGCGCTTTGCAATAAATGACGTATTAAAAAAGATCTCGTTCAAACCAATTTTCGGTGGAAGTTTGCATGGTAATGAACATCATATACTTTTTAGTTTCATCATTCTCATATTTTAGAAGTTACAAGGGCGGGGGGGGGGGGGGGCTCATTTGATCACTTTGAAAGCGTTGAATTTATTAATTTCTTTCTATTTTTGTGTGAAAGTCATAATGCGGTTCACAGACTACATCTACTTACCAAGTTTCAACATTATAGTTTTTATACTTTCGGAAAAAAATGGCTGTGACATACGGACTGACATGACGAATCCACAAGGGTTCCGTTCCAAAACAAAGATCTGTATTATATGAATGAACACTATGTCAACGCTGAAAATAGATTGCGATCCACAACAGCAAGCCAAAGGTTGCGGATGCGAGTTGTTTGTTGGTGTCACGGCTAGATTTGACCCAGTTCTGTGATGTCCAAGAGAGAGTTTTCCGACAAGTCTGCATAGCGAAATTGCAACAGCGACCCTGTGTAAAGTTACAAATGTTATTGAAGAAGGAATAAGCAAAACTACATCTTTGTTTACTGTTTCCTGTTGCTGGGTATCAAATTAAAAAAAACTGATTTACTGGAAAGCTTTTATTGCCATATATTTCTTACAGTTTCCATTATTTGAACAAGTACACTTTCCTTTTTAAATAAAATGTATATGTTTACTGGCTATGGATGTTAGTTACTTTTCTTATATATACCTATATAGAGGTAGGCAAATGACTCTACCCCACCTGATGTTAAGTGGTAATAAAGTCCAAACGCGAAGATAGCTGGTACAGCAGTTATAAACTGCTAAACCAATCATCCTCACCTTGCCGGCCTGCAAGAATGCTTCTTCACGCCTCTCTTATAGGACCCCAGATTATAGGAAGGAGGGAACACTTGCGCGGGTAATGAATTCCACTTACGAATAATACGACAAAGAAATGAAGATAATGAAAAAAGGTTATGATTTCAGTACAAAACTTAGTAAATAGTATTGCATTTGCGTTTGGAGTTTTTTTTAAACATATCCTAACTTAAAAATCTAATGACATTGAAGTAATGTTGACGCCTGTGAAAAGAAGACCTACTTAAATAGGAATGTTACGGACACACCCGAATGTAATAAAACGGAATGCCAGTAGAGATCGGCTATATGGAATACTGAACCACGCCATTGTGTAAGGACAGGGACGACCATGGAATGTTCTAGCCGGATAAATAGAAAAATTATGCTGGCCTTTTAGTAAGCTTTGAAAATCAGTACTCCGAGTGAATAGCTGTCATTAAATCTATCGGTTTATTTATGAAACAAAATCTTTTGATGGATTTTTGTTGGTTTTTTTTTCACATAGATAGGTGATTTATAGGAATACTAATTTTTTATCTTATTCTGTATTTTCCTACTAATATTATAAATGTGAAAGTTTGTATGTTTGTTACTCAACCACGCAAAAATTGCTGAATGGATTTGGATTAAATTTGGTACGCATATGGATTATGACTTAGATTGACACATATTACTTTTTAACTTGGGATTTTTTTAAGTTTCCGTAGGATTTTCAAAAAACTAAAGTTATTGCGGACGAAGTCACGGACGGCCACTAGAATTTTATACAAATAAAAATGATACATTACCATTTTAATAATATGACTGTTTACTTACACATTTGCAGAATCTTGTAAGTACAAGTGGTTTTCAGTGCCAGCGGACACAATGGTGAGATTTTTAACCTAGCTTATCATATTGTTTGTTTAACCTGGCTTAGTACACAAAGTATTAAATAAACAATTTATTCACTCAAACTAATATTATAAAGGCAAAAGTTTGTGAGTGTGTATGTTTGTTACTTCTTCACCTATAAACGGCTGAAGCGATTTTAATAAAATTTGGTACACATATAATTTATGACCTGGATTGAGAGGTAGGATGCTTTTTATCCCCGGAAAAAAATTAGGTTCCTGTGGGATTCCCAAAAACTAAAGTCAACACGGACGAAGTCGCAGGCGGCGTCTAGTACTTAAGAATGGTGAACATGTTAAAAGGGTATTTGTTTCTTAGGTTTTCACGCTCACCACTCATTAAATACAACAAATTTCAACGGTATACATCATCATCATCATCATCATCAGCCTATTAATGTCCCCACTGCTGGGGCACAGGCCTTCCATATGGATGGAATAGGGAGATTGGGTCATGACCCGCCACGCGGGCCCAGTGCGGATTGGCGGGTGCTAACGACTGCAGTTGCAGCCGGGACCAACGGCTTAACGTGCCTTCCGAAGCACGGAGGAGCTCGAGATAGTAATTTTTGGTCACCCATCCAATGACCGACCGCTGCGAAAGTTGCTTAAGTTCAACGATCGCAGCCGAACGCGCTAACCACTTGCGCCAAGTCGACGAAGTCGCAGGCGGCGTCTAGTACTTAAGAATGGTGAACATGTTAAAAGGGTATTTGTTTCTTAGGTTTTCACGCTCACCACTCATTAAATACAACAAATTTCAACGGTATACATGCAGTGATTTATTTATTTATGACGTTTCGCATCCTTTTCAGGCTGCGTCGACAGAATTATAATTGAAAACTGAGCAAATAAATTATTTATTTCATACTTTGTTCATTGCTCTCGAGTCAATATTACCTATCCGGGGTTTGTAGTCTTGCTAAAATTAAGTTGGTAATAGATATTGTCTTTGTCTTTACCGACTCTATTTAAGACAGATAGTACGTTGCACGGACGGTCGAGTTATTCCCGAAAAGCTGGATTGAGGGTGTCCCGCGCAAGACATTTAATTTTGATTACAGGGGTCTAGGCTCCGAATATGATTTTGTCCCATTCGGTATCGAGACCCTTGGTCCGTGGGGTCCTAGCGCTGTAAGACTTTTTAAGAAAATAGCAAAAAGGTTGGTCAACGTCACAGGAGACCGAAGAGCTGGCAGCTACCTCGGACAAAGAATTAGTCTAGCTATTCAAAGGGGGAATGCTGCCAGTATCTTTGGAACCTTGCCTAAAGGGACTTCTTTTAATAATGTATTTTAGTTATTATATATTTTAATGTTTTTAGTTATAAATATCTTACTGCTATAAAAAGCTTCAAAAACATAATTGCAAATAGCTTGACACAATGTATTAATAGAATAGAATAGAAATAGAAAAATACTTTATTTGTTCTCTCACATAGAAATACATAATGGTAAAAAGTAAGGTATAAGCAAATTCACAATTTAGATACCTAACTTATAAATCTATGTAAGAGACTGGCTTCTGCACTAGGAGGACCTGTATGACAGATAACCAGCCTCTCCGACTCTGGATCAGGTGGATAATGGTACCTCTTACTAATAATTTAACATAAATATAAATATTAACTTGTGAGTATGTGTTATGATGTGTGTGCGTGTGTGTGCGTGCGTGTGTGCATGTGGAAGTGTGTGAATGTGTGTTTATGATGTGTACTCGTATTTAATTTAATAATATTCTGAGTTTCTTATGTAGGAACAGTTAGAAGCTCTTCAGTGTCATCATAGCTAAGAACCTTCAGAAAAGCAGTAGTGGCCTCTTTACATTTAAACTTTGTCAAGGGGTAAATTTTAACCTTCTGATTAATTTTATTATAAAGATATTGACCAAGAAAACCAAAAAATCTATTCGAAAATCTTGTGAACCACACATTTTTAGATATACAGACTTTGTGCTTCAGTCGCTTTGATGAGTTCAGAGAAGGATCAAATTCGGTTAGTGAGTGTTGTTTTAAAATAGTGCTAAGGACAAAGAGCTGCCTCACAGTAAGGACATCGGACAAAATATATAACTCTTTGGTAGGAAAACGATATGGCAAAAAGTTATATACCTTTAAAATAGCTCTTTGCGCTCTTTCGACTTTTAAGACTTTAGTTTTTGACACACCTCCCCATACAGTGATACAATAGCTTATTATCGATTGGCATAATGCTAAGTACACCATTTTGATGACTTTTTTATCGGCTATATGTCTTAGGTTTTTAAAAATAAAAATTAATTTACGGGTCCTGGCTGACAGCAGATCGATGTGGTTGTCAAAACTTAAGTTTTTGTCAATTATGACTCCTAAGTACTTAATGTTAGATGTTCGAGTGATTGGAGTACATGAGCACACCTGGCCAGTTAGACAAGAGTGTGCTACTATATAGTGGTGTTCATGTACAGACGAACCTGTATTTTGGATAGCGAAAGGAATATACTTAGTTTTTTCTACATTTAGTGTTAGAGCGTTGTTAGTGAGCCAGGAATAGACCTTATCAAAACCATGTTGTGCAAATTCATACGCCTGTTGCCAGGAATCACCATGAAAAATTAATACAGTGTCGTCGGCGTAGGTGATAATTTTGCCATTGGTTAACTGCATATTACACAAGTCATTGATAAAAGCGAGAAAGAGCGTTGGTCCTATTACGCTTCTCTGGGGTACTCCATAAGCTATGGGTATATCTGTACTGGTATATTCTCCGATCCTCACCCTTTGTAGCCTATTTGTCAAGTAATCTTGGAACAATCTTAGTTGCGTATTTCGAATACCCATTTTATCAAGCTTACTCAACAATAGTGGTGCAGAGACTGTGTCAAAAGCCTTCGTTAGGTCCAAAAATACTGCAATAACATTTTTTTTCTTATCTAGTTTAGAGACTATATAATCCGTTAGCTCATGAACAGCATCGCTGGTCGACTTGTGAGCTCTAAAACCAAATTGTGACTTAGCGATTAGATTTTTAGATTCAAGATAATCGACCAAACGCCTGTTAATGAGCTTCTCCGCTATTTTTGACATTGTGGGAAGTATAGATATGGGCCTATAATTATTAACACAGCCCCTATCACCACCCTTATGAATAGGCATTACATCAGCAAGTTTGAATTTATCGGGAAAAACACCAGTTGAAAACATTAGATTAAAAATATGGGTCAACGGTGGAACTAGAAACATATGATAACGTTTAAGGAAGTTCCCAGAGATATTGTCACGTCCGGTTGTGTTACCCTTTTTTAAATTAAATATGACATCTCTGACCTCCGATTCGGTAGTGGATGTCATAAAGAATGAAAATGACTGAGTGGGTAAGGTTGAAATTTTACTATGATCTCTAGTTTGTACTTTCTCTGCTAGGTTTCTCCCGATTGAAGCAAAAAAATCATTCACGCTATTTACTGAGCTCTGGGGGTTGGAAGGGGAGACTAAGTCTGAGGCAGCGTTTTGTTCCTTTCTTAAGTTTGTTATTCGTTTCAAAGCGTCCCAAAGCGATTTGTTGCTTGTCTTAGAAGCTATATGAATTTGAGCCTTCTCATAATCTCTTTTTAGTCGCTTTAGCAACGTATTGCAAAAATTCCTGTACCTTTTGTAAATTGTTTTAGTTATTTCATTGTTTGGATTTTTTTTATGTTTTTGATGTAATTTATCTCTATTTTTTAAACATTTTAAAAGACCTCTTGTAATCCAAGGCTTGATTACCCGTTTGCGATTTGGGACCGTGAAAATTTGTGTATTCGAAGTTATTTTATCCTTTACTTCATTAATTAGTAAGGATGTTGCCGTATTGGCATTATCTGTATCGTAAATAGCAGTTAAATTTAATTTTTCCATATCAATGTCCAATTTATTATAGTCAATTTTCTTAGTTATGGCAGATCTACTCATAGCTGACTTATTACATGGATTTTTGTGTTCTAAAATAAATATAAGAGAGTCATGATCCGTGATTGATGTCTCTGCTACATAACAGTAAGCTGGTAGTTTTGTTTTGAGCATGAGATGGTCTAAACAGGTTTCTCCATGTGTAGGAAACAAATGTGCGGGTAAAATACCAAATGAAGCTAATAAATCAAGGTATTCGTTCGAATTAACATCTTTATTGTATTCCTTTATATCTATGTTGATATCTCCCATTATAATAATATTAGCGTAGTTTAATTTAGATAAAAGGTCCCTAAGCGACTGCATAAAAGGATCGATGTTTTTATAACCAGGTGGTCTATATATGGCTATTAGAATTGTGTTATGGTCTATCACAACAGTAAGGCAGTTAGCTTCTCGTAGTTGAGGTTCTTCTATTTTAACTCGTAACTTGTTTTTGAAATAAACCATTACGCCTTCATTTTGAGTTAAGTTATTTTCGGTTTTTACATAGCTATATCCATTGAGTGTATCAAAAAAATGCGCATGACGTAACCAACATTCAGTAACTACTATAAGGTCCCAGTCTGTATTTGTTCTGTTGAGAAGAGTTTGAAGACCTGAAAAGTTCTTATTGATACTACGGATATTTTGATGAATTACTTTTAGACTTGCCTTGGGGTTTTTTATTATTGTTGCACACTCCTCTATATCACATATAGAGGATTGCGCTATAGCCAAATTATCAAGGTCCTTATTTATTTTATGTGTATTATCGAATTTTATTTATAATAATTATCAATGATATTTTTAAAAGTGAAATAAGGTTGGTTAGATGGTGAACCAGGTACAGTGTGGCGTAGAAGGCGGATGCATGTATGATCTTGGTTATTTATCCAAGAAAAGGTTTTGCATTTGTAAACGATTATATAAAACTTTCTTATGTAATTATGAGAACAACTCAGAGTTTCATATGAGGTATAAATGAGAAGAATATTTTTTTTTGTGTGTAAAAAGAGTGAACTGGTATTGGCAATGAGTAGTGTATGTGTGAGTGAAATATGTGTGTTAAACAAATAGTATTTAGAAAACAAATTATAACAACATGAGCTATAGAAAAATATTACTATCAAGTTAGCCACCACTAGTCAATTAGATGCGAGTTTGATTAAATCCATTTCATTTTCTATACGAATTACGGGTGAATCCTGAGCTTTTTTCATCAATATTTTTCCGTAGGAAGTCCAGCTGCTAAAGTATTTATTCTCCTTAACGAATTGTCTAGCAAGGAATGCTAACTTTCTTCCCGTTCGTGTGAGCGATTCATCCACAAAAACTGGTTTGGAAGGGCCAGGTAATCCTAGCTGTGAGGTATTTAACTTGTTCTCCTTATTAGCCTTATTGTACGTTCTGTATTGATTGATAAAGTCGCTTTTGTACGAGGATCTAGTAAAGTTAACAACTATATGGCTATTAATCTCGTTTTTTGTTTTAAGTCGATAAACATCGTTTATGTCGTAATCTGATAACGGATGCTTGATTGATTCGCTCACTTTTTTAACAATTGACTTTAGCATTTCTTTGTTTTCCATAGATTGTTTAGGAATGTTCCTTATTTCAACAGTTGAAGTAAGGGCGTTACGCTCCAGCTGCTCAATTTTGCTCTCGAGAAGCTCAATTTTTTGTTGGTAGGCCTTGTTCGTCTGCTCCAAAGTTAGAATTTTTTCAAAGACTTCATCGTACCTTAATGATAAAAAATCGATACTCTTCTGTATTTCATCATTTTGATTTTTTATTTTAAGAATAGGCTCAATAACTTTATCGAACTTTGAGTTTTGCTGAGCTTCGTAAGTGCTAAACATCTCCTTAATTTGACTTAAAATTGAAGTAGCACACAACGCCTCCTCTGTACATTTCCTTTTGTATCTGCGGGTGATGAGATCTTTGTCACAACCGGTCTCTAATTTTTGCACAGATTCAAATAACTGAGGGTCGGAACCAAAAGTAGTAGCGGCAGTATTTATAGCATCAAAGCGTTTTATTTGCTGTACAGGTGAACGTTGGGTTGCCATAATTAAGAAGTGTCTACTTATTTCACCTGTTCAGTGTTATGCCTTTAAGGTGCAAGCGCCGAGCCGTTTTAGCAAAACTCAAGTTGTTTAGTTAAACAAACGCAACAAGATGCAGGCGGCCAGTTAACTGCGTACACGATGACTCACAGTATGAATGAATGAATTAATGCGCGCGCAGCCGTGCAACAGTGCAATGTAGCTATCCCGCTTGTCGTTCTATGCTTCTCCGACTCAGAGATAACGTGTGTCGTGTTGTAATGCACTGACCTTCACAAGAGATCCGTAGTGTTATGCGCTCCTGGTATTTCGGTTGAATTTTGATGCACTTATTTATATCTATCTTATTAATTTTTAATTAAAATTTGCAATGGATTTTACACACGTCCGTACACCACGGTGATCCAGGAGGGAGAGGAAAAATAAATGTTTAGATGACGGTTACTTCCCGGATTCGTTAAAAATCGCCAAAGTTAGCCCCATATATAAAGCAGGAAATAAAGCAGACCCCAACAATTACAGGCCTATATCGGTGTTACCTGTACTTTCAAAAGTTTTTGAAAAGATAGTACATGAACGTCTGCTTAAATATCATGTGTCGATAAATTTCTTCTTTCAAAAACAATATGGTTTTAGGCCAAAATCAAACACAGCAACTATTGATCTGGTCACAAAAATAAAACAGGACATTGACAAGAAAATGATTACTTTGGGCGTATTTATTGACTTGCAAAAAGCATTTGATACGGTTAGCCATAAAATACTATTATCAAAATTAGAAGACATCGGCATCGAAGATTTGGCTCTTAAAACCTTGAAGTCTTACCTTGAAGATAGACGTCAAATTGTTAAGATTGGGAATGAGCAGAGTCACGCCAAAACTATTACTTGTGGAGTACCACAGGGATCTATCTTAGGTCCCTTATTGTTTCTCATTTATATTAATAATATAAAGCAAATAGGTCTTCAAGGTGATATCTTTTTTGATGCGGATGACACTAGTCTTTTTTACTCTGGTCATTCCGTTGAAACATTAATAAATTAGGCACAAAATGATTTGAATATCCTGCATACTTGGTTACAGTCAAATTTATTAACTATAAATGTACTAAAAACTAAATATATGATTTTCGCTCCTAAGAATAAAAAGATAACTAACCACTCCCAACTTAAAATCAATAACAATATCATTCAAAAAGTTAATTCAGAGAAATATCTTGGCCTTGTTCTTGATAGTCAATTTACTTGGAAATCACATATAGACTCGATTCGTATTAAGCTAACATCCTTGGCTGGGGCCCTCAGAGGCTTGGCTGGTTGCCTTCCTAAAAATGTTAAATACCTCATCTATAACTCCTTAGTGAAAGCTAATTTAGAATATTTAATAGCAGTTTAGGGATCTGCAGCAAGATCACATCTTAAAAGCTTACAAATAAAACAAAATAAACTAATTAAAATTCTCTTTAAGTATGACTATCTCACACCTACTGAAACAATCTACAAAGAAACTAAATTGATGAACATTTCTCAGATATATAAATATAATACTTGCATTCATATTAGGAAAATAATGACGAAAGATATACAAAGTCAAATCACATTTACTAAAAATTCCTACCACAATAAACGATTAACAAGACAGGCTGATAATATCATCTGTCTAAATTTACCCCGTACTAACTATGGTAAAAAAACAATTATTCACGAAGGAGTTCTATGCTACAACGAATTGCCAAAGAATATTAAAGACAGTAAGTCACTTAACATATTTAAAAGAATATTGAAAGACCACATTTTGAGGAACTCTCGGCTATAAATTTAACTATTGTGTGAAGTATGTGATTGTATAAACTTATGTAAAACTATTGTTCTATCATTTACCAATATTACTAGTGACACTAATGTATTGTTATAGCGAATAATTTTATCGGCCAGTACAGTGGATGCATAAGTTAATAGTATATAATTTATTTATTTAATCAATAATCGATCT
Source organism: Chilo suppressalis (assembly GCA_902850365.2). Taxonomy (NCBI): domain Eukaryota; kingdom Metazoa; phylum Arthropoda; class Insecta; order Lepidoptera; family Crambidae; genus Chilo; species Chilo suppressalis. The sequence continues at coordinate 23,500,674 of OU963901.1, read as the reverse complement.
TTTTATGTAAAAAACCTATTTATGTCAATAATAGTATCACTTTGAAAGTAACAAAAAAACATTTAGTAATAACATAAGTTTCCTGTATTAGTAAGACGAACTTAACCTAGAATTTACAAAACACATATGCATAGATATAATAATATATATATATTTGATCTGTGTAAGATAAAGTGATACGTATTTTTTTTCATGCATTTCTATGTAAGATTAGTCGCACCGCAACATCCCGCACTGTGTCATTGCCTTTAGGTGTCTGCGCTGTTCGCATGCGCAGAGACTGAGATTGTTGTTTCTGTTTGTTAATCTACCTACATTTTTGAATTGTTAGTCGACACGATGTAATGATTTTTTTTGTTAATTATGCTTTGTATTTTCTCTGTAAGTGGATTTTTTGTAAATTCTTTTGAGAAAATAAATGTCTTTAACCCTAAAAATCAGGACGTCCGCCAAATTCGAGACGTCTAGCAACGCTGTTTCCAAGGCTCCGTGAGGTAGGGGAATGGATTCTGGCCAGCAAGGAGAGTATGGATGAAGCGGCAAATATTCATATTACAGCAGCTATCATCGTGGCTGGACTCCACTCACATTTAACATCTGGGGTAGGATTAGGTAATTTGCTGAATCTTTTAAGTCGATTTCAAAAAGAAAGAGCTTCTCGATTCGCTATGATTTCGTTTCTTATGTATGTGTACCTACATTACTCCGAGATTTCTGATGCATTAAATCTGTTTTTGTCCGAGGCGGAATAGTTGCCATTTAGTCCTATACAAATTTAATTTAGTTTGGCCTAATGGTTTTTATTTAATGACTATTTCGTGGAAAAAAATAATACCATTACGAATAAATTTCGGGGTTGTTCGGACTACCAAAGAACTTAACTTAGGTTTATTTAAAAACACTTTCACTAAGTTAAATAAAATGACAAACTTTTACCCGAAAAAACCTAACAAGAAACTGTGAAGGGTCGCCTCAAATAACTTAAAGTTCAATAAACTTAGGCAACCACAATCTGTCGCAAATTCAACACAAGTAGGGCTGCCGACTGTTCTAGTTACAAGAAAAAAAAGTGTATCCTAAGGATGTGATTTTATGGACCGGTTTCGTGTTGTATCTCTTATCTAATAGACAAGTCGGTCCGTCCGTCCGTGGTGCTGTTTCAGCGGCCAAACCGTAAGAGATAGGTATAGAGAATGTTTAACTTATAAGTTAAGAATAGTCTGATAAGACTACAAACCGGATGTGAGTAACGTAGCACTTCCGGTTTTCGAGAAATCACGTGATTTCTATTTCAAACGAAACCACACAAAATCTCCAAAGTTCTCAATTAATTAAATACATTTTTTTTTTGTGAACATTTGGTTCACTGGTTTGCTAGTAATTTATATAACATAGAGAACAATAAAGACTTTTTTTATCTACACTCATGTCGAAATATTCGAATTACGAATTTAAAGATAGTTTTATAAAGACGTACTTTATAAACGCATAAACATAAAATTTTAAATAACACTCATAACAGTATTGCTAGCTGTATCATTATAACTTTTTAATTATTACAGTACACTTTTATTTTTTTAATTTAATCTATTCTAATCTCCAGCAATAAAAAATTGAAATTAATTCCTCGCACTTCCCATTCGATTTTCTGCCGATTATGTTTTATTTTCGGGATTTCAGAAAAAAATGCAAAAACTTCTTTATAACTTTGTTTAATGTCAATTGTTCGGATGAGTGAAGATAAAGTAGTGTATGCAACTGCATATAACTTAGTTATTAAAACACTTGAGACAACCTATTGTCTCTAAACTCTCGTGTTTAATACCCCTTCTTATATGACAGATATAAACTACTATTGTTTTTTTTTTATATAATAACTATCAGAATGCGATGAATGTAAACCAAAAATTCAAGTAAGCAAAATAGCGATTTTGATGAATTTTGGTTAAGAAATCTAATTTGACCTTGAATAAAAACAAAGAATTTGTTGCTAAAACAAACTTGAAAGTAGAAATAAATAAAATGAAATTCGCTACAAGGAAGCCATATTGTCTGGGCTTAAGTTTATTATATTTATTCTTATGAAAAATCGTTCCTCGCGGCGGTACAAAGAAGGTTCTTTTTGAATAACTTAAAAAAATATTATCCTTGTAATTCAAATCCTAGACGAGACAACAACTTTATGCCGTCCATATGTGCGTTATTATCTGTCGATAATTAATAATGCACGCAATTTGTCATACTTCTATTGCGTCATTATTTACGTAAGTAGCTATCCTAATACTTAATTTACTAAAAGTAGATACCGCAATAACGCAATACCGATATTTTCAACCACCTATAGGGCTGAGGCCCGCATACCTGAAATAAGGTTTAAAGACATTTTTTTTATTTCTCATTCGAACTTACACAGTCAGTTCACTTAAAATGAGACACATAACTTAAAACTAATAACTTAATTGAAATGGCGTAGCACAGCTGCTTTATAAAACTATCATCTAATATTGTTATGACAAACTATTGTTATTAGTACAAGCACAACACAAACACGCAATCTGGCATATTTACGATCGCATTACAATATTATTATTTTGCTACCGTCCCTTCATAAAGAATTTGGTAAAATAAATAAATAAATATTTCCAACACTCACACCAATTAGCCTAGCCCAAAGTAAGCACTGTAAGCTTGTATTATGGGATACTAAGGTAACGGATAAAATACATATATATATATTTATATAGAAATACATATTAAACATCCATGACTCGAGTACAAATGCTTGTATTCATTACACAAACATCTGCCCCCACCGGGATTCGAACCCGGGACCTCTCGAGTCGGAGACACTATGAAACCTGGCGTACAAACCACTCGGCCACGGACGTCGCCAAAATAACATAGTCTAATGATATAAATAAGCTTGTGCCGACGGAACACATGTGACGAACCCAGGCGTCCTTTTGCACCCGCAGCTTCAAATTGGGACTACAGGGAAATGCACTCAAATGGGGATCCTATTAATTTGTACATAAATATCTTAGGTACCGTTCGATCGTCGGAAACATAGAGAGTGGGTCTATTACGACCGGAATTGCGGTCATAAAGTTAAAGAAATTGAAGATTACGCAAAAGAACAATGCCATTTTCCATACATTTGAAAACCTCATAATGAAAGTTAATTAATGTATAAATATTAACTATACTGGAAAGATTACGTATAAGTTAAGAAAATAATAAACTATAGTCATTTTTACGATTTAAACGCAGGAAAATTTGAAAAATATGAAGATTACATTTATTTTTTTTCATCCCACCACCTCGGAAAGTGTAATTTTGCGCTTCGAAATCTGGCTGGAAAATTCTATTTTATTCGCTTGAGCGGCAAAGTAGATTTGAATTTAGAACATCACATATAATGAGTACTCAATATAATTGTAAATTCAAAACGTCATTAAACCTATTTAATGTAACCTCTATGGTGCCAAATTTATGATTAGAACTTTTTAAATTGTGAAAAAATTTAAATTTGGAACCTTCTTGGTTTCTTTGTTTTATTTGCGTGCTTCGCGCCATTCTAGTTTTTCACGTTTTATTGCTTAATATAATTAACATAACCTAAAAACTGTACAAAAAAATCAACTAAAATGAGTGACATTAGCGACGATGAAGTTTATCTAACGCCAACTGAGTTAACTGAAACAGTTAATAATGCGCAAATGAGCCTTCTCCCTCAGCAATCACGAGAGAAGTATTTGAAACAGTACGATATATTTAACATGTGGCGACTAGCTAAAGGAGCAAAAACTTTCTCCGAAAACGTTTTGCTGGCATATTTTATAGAATTATCTGAGACCAAGAAAGCAAGCACGCTATGGAGTACGTATTCAATGCTAAAATTAACAATTAAGATGAAGAAAGACGTTCATATCGACACCTATCATAAATTAGTGGCATTTTTAAAAAGAGCCTCATCTGGTTATAAACCAAAAAAATCGAAGGTTTTCACAGCATCTGAAATTGCAAAGTTTATTAATGAAGCACCTGATTCCGTATATTTAGCGGCAAAAGTAAGTCAATACGTGTAATTTTTTGTTGTTGATAAAATTGTACATAGTACTTACAATATTTTTAATTTGATTAATTTATTTACGATTATAAATACTTCTTTTGTTACAGGTTGTTCTTATTATTGGTATAACCGGAGCATGTCGAACAAATGAACTTACACTACTTAATGTCAATAACGTATCAAAATATTCTCATAATTCTGATGAATTGCTATTAATTAATGTACTAAATACCAAGACAAAAAAAGACCGCAACTTCGTTATTCGCAAGGAATATGTAAACATTGTTCAGAAATATCAAGCTTTACGTCCTTCTAACACCCCAATTGAACGATTTTTTCTACAATATCGCAACGGAAAGTGTATCCGACAACCTATGGGTCAGAATAAAATTGGCAGTATTCCACGAGAAATAGCAACTTTTCTCGGACTTTTAGAACCCCCGTTATACACCGGTCACTGTTTTAGAAGAACCTCAGCCACACTTTTGGCCGAATCAGGGGCTGATCTTCTATCGCTTAAGCGCCATGGAGGCTGGAAGTCTAATTCGGTTGTAGATGGATACATAGAGGATTCAATCCAAAGTAAATCAAAAATTTGTAATAGTATCGTGGAGGCCATAACGCTGAAAGAACCTCTGTCAGATTCTTGGTCTCGCCCTTCTACATCTAAAATGAGCCCCCATAAGATTGGAAACAATAGCCCTCTCTCGCCAACATTTACGCCAATAGAATCCAATGAATCGGCACAACTATTTAAAATTACTGATACGAGTAGTTTACCACAAAACAGCGCACAATTCACAAACACCAACATAACATTACCTAACAAAAATATTAAACTTAACATAAGTAACTGTAGCAACGTTACATTTAATATTTCTTAATTATTTTCTACTTCTTATTATTTTCTTCAATTTATAGATTATCTTAATGTGTTTTAATTGAAATAAAAATATTTTGTCATTATAAATTGTTTTCTTTTTCATTTTGTCATTTCTTCGCTGAGGTGGGATGAAAAGTTACGTATTGCACTCGAGTGGAAAGATTTTTCACCTTGTGCTCGTTTGTTTCCTTCGCTTGCTCGGTCATCCAAATCGAGCACGCGGTTAAAAAGGAACTTTCCACTCTTGTATAATAAATAACTATTGCAACACTGAAGTGTTCAGATGTTATTTTGCATTATCTGCATTTTTTTAATTTACAAATTACATAAAAAGAGAATATATTTCGTTTAGGTTAAATGACAAAATGAAGTGCAATTATTTGTGAATTGATTACTTTATGGTTACAAGTAAATTGAACAGACAGCGTTCTTACCTGCTGGATATGAATAACTAAACAAAAATTGTGAAGAATAATTTCTCCCAAGAGTGAAATAAGCAATTTATTTTGAGCAACATCAAGTGGATTGTATGAAAACCACAGACTATTAGATGCTTACACATCTTACAGCAATCCCACATTATTTTATTTAATATTACACAAAATACCAAAGCATTCTAATTATCAAACTGTGCAGGGAGTCCGTCCGTCATATGTCAAAGAAATCCGTTATACAAATCGTTCAGTTGTACTGCACGACGAATTTATGAGGTGATAATAATATTAATTTAAATATTCTGTAGTAAGAGTTTCATATAGAATAACATACACGTAAAATACAGTGTAAAAGTATTTGTAACGCATAAAAACAGGGTTGAAGAAATATTCTTGACTATTGGCAGTGTGTAAAATGGAACGTAGCAAACACTGGATAGTTGAAGTGCGTTCGGAAACTGTAACTCACGCATACCTTAAACATATTGTAATAATAAACTATCTTTTTTCCTGCGTTTCTTTTACCATGTTGATTATTTTAATAGACTTATAATAAAATTAGCTTTATTTTAACGTATATGTCATCTCTATACATGATCAGGTCAAAAATGGGCATTGTTCTTTAGTACCTATGTTGTCGATCGATGATTTTATGATGTTTCCTTGAGGCGTCACTCAAGTTTTGAAGCTGATTGAAGGATCTGTTATATGCTAGTATTTAACATTTAAAGAAATATATATATGTAGACTAGAAAGGAATCAAAATCAATAATAATTTAATAATAAGTTGCAAGAGATTCACTTCATTTATTATTTTCTGTACATTCATTAATCACTGTATTTGAAACTTTAAACCTTGTTTCGTTAAACACCGTTTTTATTTACCAACTTTTACAAGTTTGCAGATGTGCTGTCAACCCTGTCGTTATAGTTTCCGGATAACAAGTCAGACCCAACCAGTGCAAAATGAGGCATCGCTTGTGTTGAGATCTTGATATGTACTTAGTTGTGTTGGAGTTAAGAAGTAATACGTATGTGTGTATGTAGGTACTACCACTAAGCAAACGTAGTACTTACAAGAAGTTTGAGTTCAAAAAACTTATGCGTGAGCACTACCTGATAACGTGATTTTTTCCTGTAGTTTACATCGATATATATTATATTTTATGGGTGCTATGCATATGTATATATAGATAAATTTACACACATTCATCTATATATACACTAGCGGACCCGACAGACGTTGTCCTGTCTAGTATGGTAGCGCCGTCTGTCGGATCCAATGTAAAACATTTCAAAATCAACAACTACTAATAAATTAAAAATTAATTAAAAAAACATTGTGCAGCGGACAAAATTGTGAATCTAAACCATTCTCAGATCCCCTTGAACACACACAAAAAATTTCATCAAAATCGGTCCAGTCGTTCAAGAGAAGTTCAGTGACATACACACTCACAGAAGAATTATATATATAAAGATATTTATCTATGATTGTATGAGTATTATATATATGTGCATCAATTTGTATTTAAGTTAGGGATGGCAATCTGAAATCCATTAATCGAAGAATCGATTTTTGGAGCCAACAAAATCGATTTTATAAATCGATATGTAGCGTTGAATCGATTCAGTTAAGCGATATTTCACCCTTGAGAAATTTGTTCGATTTTATTGGCATCGATTTTTTGTGGGTTGTTTCATTAGGTTACGATACGAATCGATTTAAAAATCGATCTTTTACGGAAAGGATCTCCATTCCTAATTTAAATGTTATTATTTTTATTGCTGATATTATGTTAATTTTCATTTTTTTTTAACTTTTAGCAACTTGGCCCTTTCGCCATACTGGTAGAGAATTAAGTCCGCCGTTTGCTTATTTTTGGCAATTTTTTTTTTTTTTTTTAATTGGCTTACAAAACTGGTTACAAAGAATATCCATATAAATATATGCATACAAAAAAAAAACATCAACTACTTTGCAACCTACTAGATGCAAGCACAACATGCATTTCTAAAACTACCTTACTACTAAGGATATATACTAAAGGATAAATATAGCACATATAGGTTAAACTCTAACTTATAATATTAAGTGAAAGTTAAAACTAAAAACCTAATCAGAGAATATAGAATTTAGAACAGGGGGGCAGCATAAAAGTCTTTCGATTTTGCAGCCGGCTATTAATTCTAGGAACTGAAAATTTTATATGCTCTAAAATATCTGGTGAGTCGATGTGACCATGGATTAATTTATATAAAAATATTATATCCGAAACCTTCCTACGCCTGTGTAAGAGGGCTAACCCATAATGTGTTGTGCGAGTATGATAAGAGCGAAGTTTTTTACAAATGCCATCTGAAAAAGCTAGGTGGTATAAAAATCTTTTTTGGACAAGTTCAACTCGGGTAGAATGTATCTGGTACCCCGGATTCCAAACAGGACTAGCGTATTCCAAAATGCTGCGCACTATACTGTTGTAAATAAGAATGGTGAGTTGGGGTTCCTTCAGAATTTTCATTTGACGAGTAATAAAACCAGTTAGTTTGGATGATTTTTTAACGACTGAGTCTATATGAAACGTGAAGCTAAGTGAACTGTCCATAATAACTCCTAGATCTCTAATTTGAGTAACCTCTTTAATGAGGACGCCCTGGATGAAGTATGCTGCACTGGTAGCGTGTATCTTTCTGCTAAATTTTATGTGAAAGCATTTACTGATATTAAGTTCCATACCATTGCGTCCACACCATTCCACTACGTTATTTATGTCTGACTGAAGGATATTTATATCGTTTGATGTGTTAACAGCTCTGTATACTTTTAGATCGTCGGCATATAGTTTGAATTGGGAACTTATTACTCCAGCAATATCATTGATAAATATTAGAAAGAATAAGGGTCCCAAGTGAGACCCTTGAGGTACACCTGATGGTATGGTCCTAGCTCTAGATTTATATCCGTGTATAGCAACCAACTGAGATCGATTTCTCAGGTACGACTCGCACCATCTCAAGAGTGATCCGTGCACACCCATGTATTCTAGCTTTTGAAGTAAGAGGTCATGATTCACAAGGTCAAAAGCTTTTCTAAAATCTGTGTACACAGCATGAACTTCGCCTCTATTGTCGAGAATATTATATAGGGAGTTAACATACGATAAGAGATTGGTAGTAGTTGACTTACGAGGCAAAAATCCATGCTGCTCCGAACTAAGAAGACCTTTAACATGGTTGTAAAGATGTTTCTGAACAAACGATTCAAGAATTTTACCAGGTGTGGACAAAATCGAAATGGGCCTGTAATTGCTAACATTGTTTATATCGCCGTCTTTGTGAATCGGTGTGATATATGCCACCTTCCAGTAAGCAGGATAAATTCCAGACTGCAAGGAGAAATTAAATATTTGAGTTAAAGGTTGACTTAGGTATTTAGCGCAACGTTTGTAAAATACTGGTGGTAAAGAATCTGGCCCGGTTCCTTTATTGGGATCCAATGATAATAAGTGATCAAGAATGTCTTTTTCAGACAAGGAAAAATTAAAAAGTGCATGGTTTTTGTTGTCGTGTGGCTCAAAGTGAAGGGTAGGTGCCAATGGATTCGCAGTATAAACAGTCTGGAAATATTGTGAGAACAAGTCACAAACTTGCTGACCACCAATGCCCGTTACATTATTAAACTTGACCTCATTAGGTATAGATACCCGGCTCGACTTTTTATTCTTAATGAACTCCCAAAAATACTTCGGTCTATCGCGCAAATTTACTATAGCCTGTTCTTTGAATTTTGTATAACACTCCTTAATTAATGCATCACAACGATTTCTTAAAATAATATAGGTGTACCTATCCAGTGGGTTGTTATATTTTTTGTGCCTAGAGTGATATTTGGCTTTTTCTTTAAGAGCTTTAATTAGTGGCTTACTGTACCACAAAGGGTATTTAGAATCGTGTTGAGTTTTATAAGGTGTGTGTTTAATTATTATTGGCATAATACTGTTATAGAATTTATTTACCATATCATCTACATCTTTAACTTCACTCCAAATAAGTTTCCAGTCCAGTAAAGCTAACTCATTATTGATACTCTCGTAGTTACTGGCCCAAAAATTTAACGATTTACTCTGTCTAGCTTTTAAGTATTTTTTACAAGTATTAAATGAAATATCGATAACTAAGGGGGGATGATGTTCATCATTTCTCTCGAGTAAGGGATTCTCAGCCACGGTTGTTCTGATATATTCCGGTTTATTGCAGAACACTAAATCAAGTATCTTATTATTCTTGTTGGATACCGGATTGCATTGTAAAAGGTTATTGAATGTCATTGTGTCTATAAAGAGATTTTCAATATTGCCTGTAGTTGAGATTGGAGAGAGATGATGAAATCCCTTATCTACATTGCGAAACCATTCTATGTTAGGCAGATTGAAATCTCCCACCACTAATATAGAAGAATTTGTAGGAATGTTGTCATGTATATTATGAGTAATATTATTTAAAATATTTTCAACATAGTCGATTTTAAGCGGTGGGGGAATGTAAACTACACAGATATATAGGTCCAGTCCGCGTCCACACTTCAAGGAAAGCCACAACTGTTCTCCCGAAGATTCCCATTGTTTTCGCCTTACCGGTTTATATTTTTTAAGCACAGCTAACATGACACCTCCCCCATCTTTTCTTGTTAGGTGAGACGAAGTTGTGCATCGGTCTCTCCGGAAAATGTCGTAACGATTATCAAGAATTTCGCGGTCAAATACGGTATTATTCAGCCAAGACTCGGTTATCGCAATCACATCGTAGTTATTGCTTAGGGCTGAAATATATAGGTCCTCAGTCTTGGTTCTTAAGCCTCTTACATTAGAGAAATATATTTTTAAATTCATAGGGAATGTTATATTTTAAATTCTAGATAACATGCATTGGCTATAGGGGGCTTACAAACTCTTTAAAAATTCTAAGTTATTTACAAGCTTAGCAGGATCTTTATGGGATTTTCGAATAAAAATACGTCCATTCTTGACCCACACAAACTCGTATTTCTTCTCTTTGGCAAGGGATCGCGTTGCGGCATGAAGCATTTTGTTCGCTGGTGATAAGTGTTCCATCACATAGACCGGTTGCTTATCGGAGGCTATACCAAAGTGCGAAGTATTGAGCTTCTCCTCCCCCTTTCGTTTGTTAAACTCCTTGACTGCTGCCAAAACCTTATCGCGCGTTCGCGCACTGGAGAGTTTGACCACAATATTTCTCGGGCGTTCCGATGTCGGATTTTGCTTGGCCACCCGATGAAAAGCCAGAATTTCGGCATCAGAAACACTGCACGACACTGTCTCCAAAAGCTGTTGGATAAGGGTTAGCAGATTCTCATTTTTAAACTCTGGTACGGATTGTATCTCTATGTTGCATTCTCTTGATATTTGCTCGATTTGGACTAATCTTGAGCTAATATCGGATACTTGAGCTTTTAGCAGCAAATTATTCGTGTCCAATTCTCTAACCGACGCTTCTAAGTCCTTATTCAGCTTGATTTGATCGTCATGGCACCCAGACAGAAAGTTCAAGGACTCCATCACGCCATCCAAATCAGTCCGCATTGTGGAGATTTTGATGGTCAGATCTACCATTTCCGTTTGCACTGCTGACAGAATGGAATTAGATTTTTCAATGCTAGCTTTTTGCTCTGCAAATTGCCGATTCATATCCATTCTCAATAGGCGAAGCTCCTCCAAAATTATGTCATTACTCCCTTGCAATGGCGGTGTGGTGACAGTTGACAATTGGCAAGAGCTTGGTTTTAGCATTCCTGCGCTATGACCAGGGCGTGCAGGAGAACTGTCGTCATTTCTTCGCTTGGTTACATTGACACAAGATGGACACTTCAATTTTGCCAGTTGCTTAGTGTTGACATCCGTGACACTAGGATGGTGAATATTCAGACATGGCAGACAGTATTTTGAATTGCAAGCATTGCATTTGAGATGATTATTTTCTATTAAATGCTTTTCACAGCCAGTGCAATTCATGTTCTTAAATTATATACGGAGTAGGTATGATCTCAAAAATACAAAAAAAAGTCCAATTAAAATATTATATTATTTCTCGGCGCACAGTAACAAAAGCCCCTGCTGCATAAATATTACTCACTGCAAATTTTGTACACTAAGCAAGGCCCCGAGACTTGAGACGGAGTTTGTGTTCGTCGCGGGAAGAAGGTCGCAAGCGCCGTGGAGATGAGGGCGCTTACGAGTTTGCTTCAAACGGCTCACAAATATTTATTATGAAGGTACTAGTGTGAATCAACTTGCAGATGTTTATCTATCTTCGCATCCTAGATGCATTACAAGCATTAAGTTTTGTCACTGCGTGTAATTTATATTGTATATAACCGTGGATTAACTTGTTATTATACCAAGGAAAGCACTAAATACGGATGAACAAAATGAATTGTGTTGGGAAAAACTGTCTACATCCAAACCGTAAGGTAGGTAAGATGGACAAGGCAATGAAGTTCGAATAAATAAAATAAGAAAATAGACATGTGGTTATTTTTAAGGTATCCTTGCCAATGAATGATATGTCCTTCACTATCCCTCTGACTGTCTGTTTCTGCTGTAACGATAAAAATATGTGTATTTCATATCTATGTTACTTAAACGATTTATTATTTAAACGATTGGTGTGCACCAATATTTTAATGGGTTAAATTATTATTTAAACGAAAATATCACCAATATAAGAAGCAGTGAAATATTTTCACGATTCGAACTGCATCCTCGTGCAGTAGCTACCTACCGACCGGGACACCTTATTAGGAATTCACAGATGCCTTTGGCGGGTCACTCCTCTCCAGGCGACAGACGCGGCGACTCATCTATTTTATGCATTCTTTGTGAATCACTAAGAGCAGGCGAGTTTTTCAGCAAACGCTAAAATACGAGTATGTTATCGCGTACACAATATCATTTACTAGAGTGAAAGCAAAATTAACTTTTCATTCTATGTTTGACTATTGAAATCCCGTGATTTCATCTGCGTTGAAATATTATTATCAAATACAAACATGACTTTTGAAAAACTCTTTTTAGCGCACGCCTACATCTTATAGTTATATACAGATCAATTCGTTCAGTGGTAGGTATGACCACTACGATCAACCAAAATAGGGTATTTTACAAGTTTTAGAAAAACGATCTTACGTTATTGACTAATGTTTATGGAGATGGAGTTCGAAAAAAGTGGATATTCATCATTCTGTTGTGTATTTCAGTAAAAATAACCAAATCAAAAACTCCATTTTCAAGTTGCCGCGAAAACGTTTCTCTGGACAATATGGCGTCTCACTGGTGTGTGACGTCACACGACTGTTATTTAAACGTCAAACGATGTATCGTTTGGATACATTGTAATGTAATGTCACTTTAACTGGAAATTTACTTGCGTGTGACGTCATTTTAGGCTCCGCCAATCCCAAGCGTTTTGGGTCACGTGACAATTGATAAGAAAACTATTATCTTTCTCGTAGGTTTATAGTAAAATTACGAATATTTTTTCTGTAAAATAGTGAAAATCCCTGCAAGTATTCATTCTAAACACAGATGCTAACAATTGGCACTTAATTTTTAATACTGTTTGTGAAGAACTGAATAGGTTTTGCTTTAATTTCGTACTATGACCACCAAAACCTAAAATGAGTCGATCAGATAGAGAATGAACGGAATGAATGATAGTTACAGAAACAGTACTAGTTGTGAAAAGTCTGCTATTGAATCATAGATATATGTACATGTCTATGTTTTCAATGTTTTTTTTATATTTTGACCATGGATACAACTTGTTTAGTGGCACATATTTACAACAAAACTCCAAAAAATTACATGAAACCATAATAACTCACACAAAAAATTTTAGAATGTTCGGAAAACTTATAACTATAAGACTTACCTTATTATATCTACTATGATAATTTTAAATTTTACATAGTATACAATTTTATACCTACAAGTTTTTAAAAGTATTTTCTATATAAAAAAAATAATATGATAGCGATTTTGCTATCTGTCTCTTAAAATACTTTGAAAGGCCAAAATACTAGAGTTTTTATTTACAGTATTACAATATATAGAAATTATAAAAGACATCAGACTATTCATAGCCTTCTTCACCTTTATCAATGAAGAAAAAACAAACGACAAAACTGTATAATTATATTTTTTTGACCCTGATGATGGCCCGTCTGGTGTCTGGTTACGGCCATCAGTGGCATAATGGTGTATTCTCCCGGATAGCGAAGGTTGCCGGTTCAAGTCCCGCCAGCTGCCTGGCCGCGTGGAATATATTCTAGTAAAATTTTCTTTAGATTTAAAACTGTATGGCCTTTGACTTCCAGAAAGGGCAAAACAAAATAAAATAGTTTTCTTCTATAATTGTTTTATGTTTCCATTCTTCCTCTTTATTTCACAAAAATAAATCAAACAACTAGATATGAAAATTGAAGTACATACAGGAGATTACCTTCTGCACTACCTATTTGTTGTCTTCTGGTTCAGTTTAGGTTGAGGAGTTTGTTACGTTGTATTCGTAATTGAATGAATGATGAAGCCGATTGCTATAGTCTGTCTAATAGGAGTTGTTACGTGGTTGAAAAATGTACTAATTATGTCAGTTGCTAACGTCTTATAATATGGGTTAGTTTTCTATAACATTTTAATTTAACTAGGAATGTGGCGACACAATTCGTATACCACCTTTTAGTTGAAATATTGTACTCATTTGGTAATGGTTGCCTTTATATATGTTACCGGCCAAACCCGATTTCAGGACAAACTAGTTTTGCCTAGGCTAAACTGGTTCTTCCTATGCGCGATAGGATTAACTAGTATAGCCTAGTCCAAACTAATTTGTCCTAAGCCCGATAGGATAAACCAGTTTAGCCTAGGCCAAACTAGTTGATCCTGATAAAAATACGCATACTCTAGGATAAACTAGTATGGCCTAGTGTAAATATTATAGTATATCTAGAAAGTCAAAATAAATAGATAAACTGAATAAAATAATCCGTAATTGGAAAAATAATATTTTTTATTAAAACCATAATGATTCATCGTTACAAGTTATGGATAATTAGTAATACAAAGAAAAGTAAGAAAAGTTTAATTTTTCTAGTAAACTTTTCTTTAGATTTAAACACCTAGCAGTTAAATGCTTAAAAATAAATAAAAACACTAACTATAATTGCTATTTCTTCTTTCAAATGTTTAATACTTGAAAAAGTATTCATTTGACATTGTGGGTTGCGTGGTTGCAACCTACAATGCGAAGAGATGGCGCTGCCTTGCAGCTTAAGGCTAGGAAAATTTCGACGCGGCGAATAGGGCCGTGGTAGCATAATGGTCAGTGCATTCGCCCGAATTGCGAAGGGTGCGGGTTCGAGTCCGGTCCGCTGCCTGGTCTGCGTGGTTTTTTTTTCTAGTAAACTTTTCTTAAAATATTTTGAGTTTACAGTGAGATGAATTGTAAAAGGTTCGAATGATTCGGAATTTCTTAAGCCGGGTAGTTACTCATTGGCGAGCTGTAACCATAACCGTTGCACGCACTGTAACCAAAAAGCATAGTGTGTACGTGGTTCGATAACCTGCTGCGAGAACGGTACGCGTGCGGTTTGAAGCGAGCCAACGTTCACAACTGAGCTACTAGCGTACACACTAGAACTTCGTACTGTATCACGCATGTTACGGTAACAGATCGCTAATGCGTACCCGGCTTTACTGTCTTCCGAACTCCCGGCAACAACAAAAGAGTTAAACAAAAACCAATTACAGAAAAAACACTCCCTCCACTTTCTTCCAGCGTTCTTTTTACATGACGCGCCCTGTACAAGTCCTGACATGTTTGTTCAATTACTTTCCGCTTTGCTAAATTGGTTTAGACTAGGTCGTACTAGTTTATCCTAGAGTGTGCGTATTTATATCAGGATCATCTAGTTTGGCCTAGGCTAAACTGGTTTATCCTGTCGCGCTTAGGATAAATTAGTTTGGACTAGGCTATACTAGTTAATCCTATCGCGTATAGGAAGAACCAGTTTATCCTAGGCAAAACTAGATTGTCCTGAAATCGGGTTTGGCCGGTAACATATATATACAGATTAGATGTTGTTGATCCATGTAATATGAGATTCGAATAATAATTATTCATACAAAAAAGCTGTTATTGATGAGATGAACTTTAAATTTAAGTTAACCTAAGTAGGTAATATATCCTAGGCAAGAAAAATATGTCATTTAATTTCAATAATAATTTCTCTTATTAGGTGTCGTTTCTTCTGTCTTTTCTTTAGGCTGTCACCGCTTACAATCATCCGGCTATATTCGTTTGATATGCCACTTTTTATTAGAGCAAGTGCGACTTGACTCGCATAAGATTGTTTTCATAGTATAGTACAACGCTTATAACATTAGTAATAAATAAATAATAAATAAATATTTGCAACACTCACACCAATTAGCCTAGCCCCAAAGTAAGCACTATAAGGCTATTGTGTTATGGGATACTAGGGTAACGGATAGAATACATATACTTTACATATATAAGTATATTTATATAGAAATACATATTAAACATCCATGACTGGAGTACAAATGCTCGTGTTCATCACACAAAAATCTGCCCCCACCAGGATTCGAACCCGGGACCTCTCGAGTCGGCGACGCCATGAAACCCGGCGTACAAACCACTCGGCCACGGAGGTCGTCAAGTAGTATTTGTTTAAAGAAAACCCTTTTATTATTTAATTTTTCTGTTTATGATTAATTTCTAAGTATATGGGGCCTTATAAGGCCTTTACACGTTCGGTAAAAATTCCAAATATATACTAGCAGTTCATGAGATATAGTCCAGATTTATGTTATCACCCTTTGGGTATGGAACCTAATCGAAGCCAAGGATATAGATTGTAAAATATGTATGTCTTTCATAAATTCTTCTAGCAGGTATCCGTTATAACAATGAAAATAGCAGTTACGTTCCACGCTTAGCTTACTGCTATAGTTTTCCAATAACATCAATCAATGACAAGGACAAGAGCACTTTACGCTGAAATTTCTCGCTGCTTGTGTTGGCAGGTGGTTAGCGTCCAACCTACTTCACAAATAACAGACACGTCCTTAATATGTGAGAAAAACACAATACTTAGTGGTTGTAACCTCTTTGAGAAGAAGTTGGCGATTGTTTTTTTTTGGGAAAATGGTGGCAGCTTTCTTTATGAGCTTGATGACGCGGTGAGTTGGATTGTTCGTTCTGCGATCGTGAACACTAAACAACTTTTGCAATGTAGTTCGTTGATTTCGTTTATTTGATAACACTGCAAGAACATAGTATGTATGCCGAATTTCATCCAAATACGTGAAGCTATTTTTGCATCAATTAGTTAAAAACCATAGATGAATGATTGGTCTCGCTTCACGAAGCGAGACCAATCATTCATCTATGTTAAAAACATCTAAAAATACACTCGTTGATATTTATGATATTATTTAAGTGATATGGTCAGAAAAAACCAGTGTCTTTCACTTTCATGTTTTTCTTGACCATATCTCTTAACATGAACATTTTCCGAAACAACTTCAAATTGTTAATACAGAAGTCATTATTTTTTCTACCAGTACCAATCCCACTATTCCATATTTCAATCTTTCAACTTATGATGAGGTATATGTTTCAATTATAATAATTTATTCGTGCGGTCACGTAGTTGGCATGCAGTGTGTGGCTTAATTTGCATGAGAAATCCGAGAGCAACTGGTCATTAAATATTCACAAATGTCCTTTGACAGGTACCTCCTCCGTACTAAGCAAAAGCACTAAGATCTGTATGGAATATGAAGAACTATAATTTTATAGTCAGTTGTAAATAAGCAATATATACACTATAAGAAATCTACGGTAAAGTGATTTTTTGGAACGAAGTTACTTTTCGAACGGTTTTGCGGAAAGGGGTAGGCAAAAAATTACCGTCACCCCATAGAGAGACAGCTAGCTAGGCAGTTGCTTACTGGGTGGGTAGCTAGATGGGCGACTAAAAACGGTGATGTCTGTGGACTTGGTTTAAAGTTTTGTTTTATACTTTGAATGAATCGGGCTATGCCGCACCACGCGGCCCTAGTGTGGATTAGTAAATCCTTTTTTAGGAATAGCGCGATATTAAGGTCCCACCACACTTGGACCAATCTACGCTAGACCCAATCCGATGTGTGCCCAATCTGCACTTAGCCCAGTCCGGACTTCAAACCGCACTGGGGCAGTTCCGATCTAGGCTCTATCCACACTAGGCTCATTCCACACTGGACCCATTCACAATGTTTATAAATTTTAGCCATTATGAGGAAGATAAAAGAAAAAAAAAGAAAGAAAACCTCTTTTTGGGAAAAATAATTTTAACGCCGAATTCTCCTAATATAAAGATATATTAGGAGAAATTGTCTCACCTGTAGACTGTCATGTTAGTGCATTCGGTCGGATAGCGAAGAGTATTGTTTCAATACCAGGGAGTGTGATGCTGAAAGAAATTATAGTAAAAACATTTCTTTTTGCATTGCTTGCGAGACTGACAAAGTGTATAAAAGTTGTGTCCGACAGTGAAAAAACAATTATAATAATTATATATTCACAAACACAAAAGTCACATAAAGCTAGTTTATAAATAGAAGCAGCAGAAAAGCTAAAGAAAATTTAAATCCTATGCTACGGTTTTACTCGATCGAGTAAACACATCGAGTAAAAACCACGGCATGGATCTCGTCCACACATTCAACATTCATTTCGAGTGACGTGCAACTTCATTATCACCGAACCGTGTGCACGCGATGATTTTTACTCTCTTCAGAATAAAACTATCAAAGAATACCGCACATGAGTACGGACTATATAGACATGGATGGTAGGTACGCAGAGCTCCGTATTATTGGCATCGACTATCACCCGACACAACATAAATATGAATAAGTTTTATTTTATTACATGCCAAAAAGCGAAATATTATTTTCGGAAGTGAATCTGAAATATTGACAAGATTTATTTATTCAGACTATGGAATTTCCAATAAACTTATTTATCTATTCCGTGATCTTACAAATTGGAGAGATTGAATTTTAAACTTAAATTATAACCAGTTAATTTTTTTATGAGGGCCTGCATTATAGGTCCTATACCCGGCGGCAGTGGGAACATCAATAAGATAAATAATAATAATAATCTTTATTTGCAGTTACATAGTTTGTACAGATACAATGTAAAACGTTAATAACTACATTAGTCAGAGACTGTGTCGCAGGTGTTAGCGCCCCACCTCCCCAAGATAAGTTAAATGTGTTGATAAATATAATAAACAGATAAATTTGTGTTTGCTTGTAGTAAGTTATCTCTGAAACTACTGAACCAATTTTGAAAATCCTTTCCCGAGTCGCTGTAGCTACGCTTTTTACTCATTCCATCAACACTGTTCCAAAGAGTCCTCAAAAAATCCAGATAAACTGGAATCCGTTCCATCAGTGCACAAAGTGCACATATCTTCTATTCTATCAGTCTGTCGACAATTCAACACGTATCTACTCTCTTCTTTTTATCACATGAGATTGATTACATGTTCGTACAACATTTATTTTTAGATAACAAATGTACCTATATTTAAGAAGCTGGCGAACAAAATGCTATAATTATGCATCTGGTAAAACTACTTTCTTTTTACAGTCCGGAGGCTTTGGGCCCGCTGAATTTGAATTCCAACTCATTTTAATCAAAACCGCCTAAATTACTAAATTTATAATTAAAAAAACACGCCAGAAGCTCACTGTAGGTATGTCCTACAGTTTTTTACAGCTCCTGTAAAATTTTATTTTATGTAATTATACTGTTTTGTACGCCAGCTCCTCATTTGATATCCTCTATCCACCATTCTTCCGGAAACTAAGCGTTTTAAGAATAATACGACACATTTGGACCAAATGACTAAAATATGGCATAATTATTGAGCAAGACTCATTCATTGTAGATTAAGCACACGCTAAAAAGTTGGTAGCGAAAAATGTGCCGGGTTTTTCGCATAATATCTTTCATTTGTGGATATTCTGGCCGTCGGTGAATGAACCACAACAGATTTTCAATTACCCACCGGCGTTCGTCCGTTCGTTCGACGGATCCAGAGACGAGCGATTAATCGCTGAGAATCAGTGGATGCTTACCTGTCGAGTTCGCCCAACGAGGGAAATTACTTCAGCAGTTTCATTTTTGGATAAGGTTCTTTTATCTAGACATGAAACATTAGTACCAATTCTTATGTGCTTACCTACAAAGCATGCGTGGTTATTGTGCTGTGTTTTTGCTAGGTAATATAAAAACTACACAATGCCATAGCAAATGGCATTGTTAACTTATCAAAATATCATAGCTACCCTGCTTTGAGACCGATATATAATTATGGAAAAGTTACCGCCGGGTTTTGTACCCACTCATAAATCCGATAACATTTGTAATCTATATATATAAAACCCAAAGGTGACTGAGTGACTGACATAGTGATCTATCAACGCATAACCCAAACCACTGAACGGATCGGGCTGAAATTTGGCATGCAGGTAGATGTTATGACGTAGGCTAAGAAAGGATTTTGATCAATTCTACCCCCAAGGGGATAAAATAGGGAATGAAAGTTTGTATGAAACTTTGTCAATTTTAAGCCGATCGGGCTGAGACTTTGCATGCAGGTATAAGAAGAATCATAGATGAATGTCATTGTGTATAATACAGGTCTGAGAACAAAAACTGTAGTCTACACTTCGGCTCTTACACCGAAGCGAAGCAAGGGCGGGCCGCTAGTTTGATCATAAGAGACATTTCACCAATTTTCACTCCAGTGTTTTAACAACTTACCTGACTAGCCCAAGCTTATTCTCCGTTTATAAAATAGGTAAAAGGACTTCACAAATATCAAGTGGAATTAGTTGAATGTGATCTTCAAAATCTAAAGCTTTTCACGAGTATAAAAATGTATTGTCTTATACTTCCTCCTATTTCAGAAGGCAAATTTTTCGTTTGTTTGTGTCAAAAGAGTGGCCAACAAGCTTATGGCCCGCCTGGTGGTAAGCGACCATCAAAGCCTGTAAACGCTTGCGATACCAAAAATATCCTTTACCCAATTCCCTACCCCATGGAGACCTAGAACCTCACTCACTGACAGAAACTCAACGCCAGCAAAACTTCGTGTTATTTTACTGTAATCTTCTGTATAGTTACTTCCTACTACAAGCGCGAAATCCGTTATGCCTAACCTCTCTTAAACCGTTTTAGTTGGACGCAACTATACTCGAATTTAGCCCAAGATCGATCTGAGTGACGTGCAATTGGAGAGGCCTATGTCCAGCAGTGGACTAGGATAGGCTATTGATGATGATACTCGAATTTATAGTCACTTTAAACTATAGGTAAAACGCTTAACTGAGACCTCGCCTGCGGGGTACAGGGTGTGGGGAGGCCGAGAACGGGGGCCGTGAGAGGTGCGGGTGGCGGGCACGTAATTTTGACAAGAATATGCCAGCCGCCTGCACCTCTCACGTTTTCCTACAAACAAAGCGGTACAGTACTCAAGTTATGATGTGACTAAAGGAAATAAGCATTCATTTTTATTAAAATAGATTTAAAAGCATCAAGTGCAATAAAACTAGTAACAATAAGGCGCTCTGCTCATCGGATCGATGCGGTATCATTTTGTTTTCGTTCCTGTATCAAATTTGTAAAGATTCTTTACTGAGTCCATGTCATTAAGTGACAGCTTCCTCACTGAGTCATTTCGGTACAGATTATTTACCATGCACATATACACTGCTCTAAACCGAATCCAGGTCCATCAGACGTGTTGGCATTATAACAAATACAGTTGCAAACTAAACGTTTCCTAACGATGCAGCACAGAAACTGAGCCGGTCAATAATTGGTCCTCGGTGAAGAATCTGTACAAATACAGATCTGAGAATCTGTACAGGTACAGACCTGAGAATCTGAACAGGTACAGACCTGAAAACGAAACGATCCGATGAGAAAGGCGACTAAAATAGGAAAATTACGTCAGGTGAAAAACAGCTTAAACTATTTTACGTCATTATTCTCACTAAACATTAACAAACGATACCGCACAGAAACTGACCCGGTCAATTAGTGGTCCTCGGTGAAGAATATTTACAAATACAGATCTGAGAATCTGTACAGATACAGACACGAAAATGGAACGATCCGATGAGAAAGGCGACTAACATAGGAAAACTACGTCAGGTGAAAAACAGTTTAAACTATTTCAATTAATTACTCTAACTAAATGTTAAAAAACGATCCCGCACAGAAACCCAGCCGGTCAAGAAGTGGTCCTCGGTGAAGAATCTGTACAAACACAGATCTAAGAATCTGTACAGGTACAGACACGAAAATGAAACGACCCGATGATAAAGGCGACTAACACAGGAAACTTACGCCAGGTGAAAAACAGCTTAAACTATTTTATTTTCATTATTCTATTCAAATGCCCGCAACGGGTAGCGGACGCCGTCCCACACATTTCGTCCGTCCCTCCTAGTCCGGAATTCGCCTCGGCTTATGTCGCTTTTAAATCAAACAGAGGGAGCATGCCTGACAAACTATTCGAGATAAGCTTATCAGCACTGCAATAAGACCCTTTATTAAAGTTCATTCTTGACATAACGACGAACTTCTAGACGCGAAGTATGCATTAACTTTTGAGACATGGAAATGACGCAAATTTTCTGTCCTTTGTACATTCACTAGATATTTATTTACTGGAAACTTATTTATGTAATTTTTTATTTAATAAAATTTCGAAATTTGGTGTTATCGCTTTTTGTAAATAAAATTAGTGTTTATTTTATTTACTAACCGACTTCAAAAAAGTAGGAGGTTCTGTGTTCGGCTGTATATATTTTTTTTATGTATGTTCACCGATTTTTCCCTCCATTGAGGACCGATTTCCTAAATTATTTTTTTATTCGAAAGAGTGCACTTCCGAAGTAGTTTCATTGGAACCAATTTAGGATCCGATGGTGGAATTCTGCGAAATCGAGGGAAATCTTTATAAGATAAAAATTATTATTACTTGGACTAATTTTTCACGATACTTTATTTATATGTACACCGATTACTTAAAGATTTCTGGTCCAATTTGAGTGATTTTTCTTTTGATCAATAGAAGATACTTTCCGTTTGGATCCATAAAAAAAATTCTTTGATCCCTTAGTTTTTATTAAATGAGCATTTTTGTTTATTGTTTACTTGGACCATGTAATTTTCACTAAAATGGATGAAATAAAAATATTTTTAATTTTAAAAATTTTATTTTTTAACGATTTTGATTTCGGTTTTATTTTTTTTAAGAACGAAGTTCCGTTTCCGACAGTACGGACTTGGCGGATAGCTAGGCGAAAAAAGTGTAAGATTTTTCCAACGCGACAGTGTTGCCAGATTGAGGTATTAATACGCTATTTTGGAGTAAATTTTTAGTCTTGGCGAAATTTAGTTTTTATAGTAGTTTCGCCTCCACCTATAGTAGTTTTGTGTCACCGGGTTAGTTTCTTACTTACCGTAGTTTGCTATGGCAGTTTTCTCTCAGTTTCTCTCATTGTAATTTTCTATAGTAGTTTTCTCACAGTCACTTTTAGATTTTAACATTTAAATTAAGAACAATGTTTTTATACCTTCACCTTAATACATATTTCACTTAATTGCGTACTTAATAAATACTATCACTCTAGAAACCGACCACAGCGTCACCTTCGTATATTGTTGTGAATGGTTGTCTGCTTTACAGAAAAAATACTTCTTTTTAAAATAACAATCTAGGTACTACACACAAACTACTACTTGTTACGTTGGCATAATACAAGCTTATTCTGTTCAAGACGAGACACTCCGGCGAGGTAATGTGATTGTGTTGGAATTGTGGCTAGACTTTGGCGCATAAATAATTTGGTAACCCGGGAAAACTGCAAAGGTTCTTCTTCGTTGTAAGTTGAACAACAATTATTACTTATAATTTAATTTTTTCAAGCATTTACCTGCTCGATGTTTAAATCTAAAGAAAATATTACTTGAAAAAATCTAAGCGGGTCAGATTGTCCGGTCTGCTGCCTGGTCAGCGTGGATTTTTCTCTAGTAATATTTTCTTTAACAATTATTACATAAAATTTATAGGAAAGTGCACGTTTTGCCACGCGCAATGTAGGGTGCCGTAGTAGCCTATCACACAGCCCAATTATCAAACATATATGCAGCAAACACTTTTTGAACGGGTATAAAGCGAGTTTTTCTTAGTTTCTTACATTATTTTTAACGTTTCTGACTCTTGACAGAATTCATGGTCTTCACAAATATACATCTTGCAACCACGTTTTTCTGTTATTTGTTATATGCAATGTCCGTCAGTCCATCCCACATACTAATATTTTCACGTTTTCCATATTTATAAACTTTTGTGATAATAATTTAATTTTCAAGAATCTTCATGTTGCTGCTTCCAACATGAAGAACAAAACAATGCTTACTCATTACGATATGCATCTGCACTCCTTTTCCTTATAAACTATTGAATATTTATACTCTTCCAATAGTAAAATGTGCTTAAACTAAAACGTAAAATAACTTATTATGGAGATGTGTAGGTATTTTATGATCGGGCTCAGAATTGTATCCGTATATCATCTATGTTGACAACTAAGAAAAATAAATAAAGACAATATAGCTCGTTCAGACAGCAATTAAACCTACTCCACTAGGTACCTCAGTATATAGGGCGAGGTGGCGTAGGTGCCTAATTACTTGGCGCAAATTGACGTCGTCTCATTGAGAATCGCGTAGGTACTGAGCCTTTGAGGTATTCGACATCAAAAACGTCCTAAATTGTCTTCACCTCACCCCTAGCACGAACCAATATCGAATTCGTATCGTTTGCGAGTCCGAAATGCCATTGTCAAATGTGTACTGATTTTTAGTTCTCGTTACGTACTTTGTGCCGCTGCTGTTCAAGTTTCCATACAAAATTTGACATTGACATTTCGGTTTGCAAACTATTCGAATTCGATAATGGTTCGTGCTAGGGGTACTGTACCCCTAGCACGAAACAATATCGAATTCGTAACGTTTGCGAGTACGAAATGTCATTGTCAAATGTGTACATACTTTTAGTTCTCGTTACGTCCGTTGTGGTGCTGCTGTTTAAGTTTCCATACAAAATTTGACATTGACATTTCGCACTCGTAAACTATTCGAATTCGACATTGGTGCGGGCTAAGGGCGGCTAATTTATTTCATTAATAAATAATTCTGTATCGAAACTCTTTCGTCTCTCGTCTCTTATTTGGCCATAGGGCCAAGATTGCAACACGAATTAGATTTTCATTTCTAATTCGCATACGTGCTTCAATCTTGACCCGGCCCGACTTCCAAATCACACTAGTACCCGAGCTATTTCGTGTAAACCGGATATTATTTTTTACTTTCTAGTTCCATTCTCCACTTAGAAGTGGTTTTTTATTTTTGTTTTATTTATTTTCATCCGTTTTAATTTAAAGAACCTACACAAAGAATCGTGATAGGTACGTACCTTATTACATCTTCCAAGTCACTGAACAAATCAAAAATACTGAGTCAAACGAAATTATTTTTTATGGGATTTCCCATCAAACAAAAACAAAATCACTCAAATCGGATTCCACCGACGAGAAAATTACGAGAAATTTACATTGTCCGAGTCAACAAAAATGTCATAATTTATACTAGTATTCACAAAAAGGGACCCTTCACGATAGTACGATGAGCAGTTCGCATTTACTGGTTTCATTGAATACTAGTGGCCCGCCCTCGCTTTGCTTCGGTGTAGAGCTGTAGTGTAGACTATAGTTTTGTTCAAAGGCTTTTTGTAAGACTTTCTTCATAATAATTATAATCCTTCCATGCCAAGTAAAAAATTCGTTGCGTAGTTTAGGACCCGTTGTACCAAATGCTACATTGCTCTGCTGTTGCGACTTGAAAAAATCTTTTTGTATTGGACAGTGCATTTATCGAGGAAGGCTATAGGCTATATATTTCCAGGCTGCGACCAGTAGCAGCGGAGCATCGATTTTTTTTTGCAATAACGGGTAAAAATATTGCATTTGTGATATTCCGTTGGGTGCGCTGGGTAAACGGTTAAAATTATACAAAAATCATGTATGACGGAATTCTTCCCCTTTAGAAGTTCTGAAAAAAAGTCCACGACAGCCTATGTCCATATTTTAAGTGTGATTCACTAAAAACTTTTTTGTTCAAATTAACGCAGGTGAAACTGCAGGGGACCTCTAGTTGTGACATACCTCTAATAGTTTGACATGATATCGCAGACTTTTTTGTAGATATTGGTATCCTCTATAAAACTTTAGTACATCACTTTGCTCTATAGTCAATGACTTCCGCAGCATACGCGATATAAGGCTATTTTTTGGTATTTTTTACACTTTTGAGTTACATTATCGAAGTTTTCATACGGAACCATAACTTTTTTGATAATACACTATAGCCTATATTAATCAGTGATAATGTAGCATTTAAATGGTGAAAGAGTTTTTAAAATTGATCCAGTACTTTTTGAGTCAATTCGTTACAAACATACATATAAATCTTTCCTCTTTTTAATATTATTATCTGATATAATTAACCCTTTGTTCACAGAAGTTGTCGCAAGTTATAAAGATATTCCTCCCCATATGATTATGACACGGCTGACAAACAACCTGTAACCATATATTATTTTGTATAAATTGCACGTATAATTTATGTATCCACTTGAGAACGAAGTTGGCAACGAGTACTTACAGTAACATAACTCGGGCATGATAATATGCAGCCTACGACAGGCCGCAATGGTGAACTTCGCAAAGTTTATCAAATTAATTTTCACATACTCCTCATCTAAGGCTCTCGAGAATAGATGCTTTTAACAGCTAGTGCGTTCGTTTAAGGAGGAAGTTGGTCCATACTAATATTAAATATATCTCTTCTCCGATTAGATGGATTTTTGTAGTGAAACTTCTTTTCGCACGGAGAGTGAATGGAAAAATCCTATGGAAAAGCTGAAACGGAAATGCGTCACGGGCGTCACACTACTATAATATATATATATATATTCCCGACGAGCGTGAAAGTTGGAGGATAACTCGCCGAAGGCTGAAACGCGAGCATTACATGTGACAATATATAGGTATATATATACCTATATATATGGTGATGCGTGCGCTGCTCCATTCTTGTATGCCTTATGCACCGCCTTATGTTAGGTTATTTAAGAAAAGAAGTGTCACCTCAGATGTGTGGTCCATGCACACAATTTACTTTTAAATAAAAAAGGGACTTAGAAAAGTAAAAGAACCGCTTTTGGTCGTGGAAATACTACTTAAAGGAAAGTTAGGTAAGAAAAATTTGTCTAGTAAACAAAACTCTTCATGGAAGAATTTGCATTTACCTACAGTCAATCAATCAATCAATTTATTTGTTCAAATATGAGTGCATAATTTGGTGTTACATTATTATAATGTCCATTCATATTTTACCCTATATGCGTGTGAAACAAATTAGGTACCGTATATCAACAAAATCCATTTGTCACATATCAGTAATTGTACTTAAAAAGATTAAAATTGTGATAAAATCAAATATTTAATAAAATGTTAAATTAAATAGAATTTTATAGGTAATCATAAATAAATTTACATTATGTTATTTTACAATAGAAAAAACGAATCCTACTTATATTGTAAATGTGAAAGTTTGTATGTTTGTTACTATCAAATCACGCAAAAACTATTGAACGGATTTAATCATGACGATGACCTATAACACAGGTATATCGTACCTTGGACGGGCATCAGTCTCACACAAACATTAATGTAATCAACTATTTAAAAATTGCTATCGATGCCAAAATGTCAGTGATGAGAAATAAACGATTTATTATTATTATTAATGAAATTTGGTATGAATAAAGTTTATGAACCTGGATTGAGACAAAGCTTTTTATCCCGAAAAAACGTCAAGTTCCTGTGGGAATCTGAACTAACGTTAACAAGGACGAAGTCGCGGGCGGCAGCTAGTATCTTCATATTTAAAGGTTCAATTCCGCAAATTCCTGCAGGCGACAACCGCAGGCGACACTGAGGCCAGCGCCTGCGGCTAACCGTGCATTATATGCATTGTGCAGCCGCGGCATGTCGCCGCGCTCGGAATCAATTTTAAAGAGATTCATAGAAACTAGTAGTGTCGCCTGCAGTCTGCAGCTGCGGCCTGTGGTCTGCGGTTCAGTTTGGACTTGTACCTTTAAGATTTAAGTATGAATTAAACCATCTACCCCTAGGCTATTTATTAGGTACCTCGTGCACTAAACGGCCATGACCACGGCCAGTGGCCACAACGACAAGATTGAGTAAAGAAACCCTACGAACGTCGCACACTTGGCCGCATCGGTCAACTTTGGTTAATCTGGTTGTTGCAGCCACTGATCGTGGACGTAGCCATCTAGTGCGCAACGTGCTTAAAAAGTCTTGCTGAAGAAAAACGAGGAAAGCAATTTTAAAAATGATAAGTACGTTAGAGCAAAATTGACCCATCTTAAAAGTCTCATTGCACCTCCAACGCGTAAGTGTAAATCTCCCTACCGTTTCCGTTCGCTTTCGTTCCAATCAAAAAACCTACCGGTCGGAGGGGATAGCTGCCGCTCCCACTCCCTCTCCCCCCTCCATTAATTTAAAAGATTATAAATTCATTCCTTAAAAGTTTGCACCCAATGAAATATGAGCGCCCCGAACGAAAGGGGATATCGGAAATAAGCTGCGCTGACCATCGGATCGCAAAAATGAAAGCGCTCCTCGGAAATTTTCAATCAACTGTATTATTCTATTGCAAATCTAAACATAACTCAAAGAGACAATTGGCTCTCTGAATGTGATTTAAAGTTCTACTTTATCATTCATTATAATTTAGTGCAAGCTGTTGTTTATTGAATAAAAATTAACTAGTTGTACGAGTAATTGTTCAAGAATACAATAGGCTAATTGACTCATGTCAAATTGCACTATACAAATATCTGCTGCCTGGTCCGCGTGGAATTTTTTCTAGTTATATTTTCTTTAGATTTAAACATCAAGCAGTTACATGCTTTAAAAATAATAAAAATTATAAATATTTATTTCTTGTAATTTTTGGTATGAGGAATCTAAATACATCGATTTCACTTCATAAAATTAGAAGATGGCTGTAGTAATTTAATTTGAGAAATAGTTTTTTAGTCTATGCTTTTTAAACACTAAAAACGCTGTCCACCGTGATTGTGACGTCAACATATTAGCAAACAACTAAACATCTTTGTCGTATTACTGTGGTTTCTTAAAGAAAAGTTTCCGTTTATTGGTTTTGTTGACTAAATTAATGCTGGACGCCGGATTTGTGAAAGCAGAAACGACAAATCTCTTTGACTTAGCAGGTACATTCATAACCATAAAAATTTAAACCACAACATTTATGGAGTCTTTAACGATGTGTTTCTATATTCTCGTATAATACAATCATGATAATAACTATATTATTTACTATATTTATCATGAAATCTATTAGAAATCATGGTTTTGTAATGAAATTCAGATCCTACGTGCTTGCAAGTGTTTGTTTACTATTTTGTTCCCGTCATACCATAGATAATCTATAGACTAAAATGGCCAACAGAGTTTTTGTATGTCCATGAAAAATCTATTTTAAAATTAAAGTTTTGTAGCTTTCTAGGTCAAAAAAAATACAATTCCTTTTTTACGGTCTAATTGAACAATTGTTAACCAGTTTAAACGGGATAATGCACGAAACTTTATTTATTTATTGACGTTTCGTAGCCTTTACAGGCTTCGTCGTCAGTAGTCGTCGTCAATAAATAAATAAAGTTTCGTGCAATATCCCGTTTAAACTAGTTTTATTTAATGAGTGATGTGCGTGAAAACCTAAGAAACAAATTGTTAACCATTTAAAACATATTTCTAAAAAGTGTCAACTAGCCTATTATGCAAATGACTTAGATACCTATGTTACGTTAATGATTTAAATGACAAAACGGTACCTAAATATTGTTCGATTTGGTCGGTTTTTTCGTCTCAACAATATACAACTTATCTCATGTAACTTCACATGATAATTTTTTAAACACAATCACTGGATATATCTAGATTTACGATGCAATAAATAATTGAGGCTATTTCAAATAGCAGCTACGATAAGATAATTTCCGAACTGGGCGCCGTACAATAGACTACCCAGTTAGCTTCCTTTTTCAAGTGTAATTTATGAACCACATTTTTGAAATAGAAAAGTCTTATCTTCAGATTACTTGACCGTCTTCTCATTCGAGACTGTTCTTTGACATTTCAATAGTCCTAATATAACGTATTAAGATGATGAATCTGGGTAAATAGATGACCAACCGCATATAGCAGATATTAACGTATCATGGTTGAAAGTACAATGAATCGCCTTGGGGCTTTTTTTCCTTTTGTATTGGTAATGCTAATAACTATATTAAAGAAAATGAGCGGAAGGTATTTGAAAACTTTACGCAGTCAGAAATATCAAAATGAAATCGTTAGTGATAGCGATAGCCATAACATAACCGTTAGGCAATTGGCCCCATGTACTTATTAATGTCTACCCGTAGAAAAATGATTGGTCTGAAATGACATAAAGACTGCACGCCGAGTGAACGCCCGCTCCGTGCTCCCACATAACGCAGCACAGGCTCTTAGGCTCGTATTACAGAATGACAACTAAATGTTGATCTTTACTTGAGTACAGTTAGAAAGGGATGTCGCTATGTGCTATACATGGCGACATCCCTTTCTAACTGTACTCAAGTAAAGATCAACACTTATTATAGTTTTCATTCTGTAATACGAGCCTTAGTCTAGTAATCATGGAGCCTAGAAACGATCCGAAATTACCAGAATAATGTCAATATTCCATAAATGAGCTTCATAGCAGTTTCGAAAGGAATTTAATCAACGATATTATATACTACAGTGCTTACTTTGGGGCTAGGCTAATTGGGGTGTGTTATATATATATATATATATACGTCATAAATGCGCATGCTGCAAAGACTCGAAAAACAGGCCAATTAGAGCGTCTCGACGACTAACAAATGTTACTCAATGCACAAGAAAACGTTTGAAGTTGGAACAGATTTTAAACGCAATTACTATGAACGTAACATATCTATAGAAATAATATATCATTGCATGTTAAATTAAATAGTATGCGTGAAAACCTGACACAATTGGCAA
Organism: Chilo suppressalis; assembly: GCA_902850365.2. Taxonomy (NCBI): domain Eukaryota; kingdom Metazoa; phylum Arthropoda; class Insecta; order Lepidoptera; family Crambidae; genus Chilo; species Chilo suppressalis. The sequence goes on along the minus strand of OU963901.1, from coordinate 23,469,888 downwards.
TATATCATTGGGGATTTCTGGAATAATTTTAAATAAATAAAAAAAGGTAGAAAGTATTAGCAAGGCCATGTGTAAAATAAAATAAAAAGTTGTCTTAGTACAGTGATGTCAAACAAGATAAACATTGGTATAAATCTGAAGTCCGAAACATTTTAGGAATTTCAATTAAATGCTGACCTTGGTTAAATTTATTTCGAAACGATTCTAGCGAAATCTCTAAATGTAATACAAATTGCTGCAACATATTATCTACACTATAGCTTACGGAATCTTAAAACGGTCGTAATGCCGATGGTTTTATCTCAATCCAGTTTTAAGATTTCGTAAACTATAGTGTTCATAATATAATGTGTATATAATATTGTTGCCTTTTGTTTTACATTTACAGATTGCGCTAGAATAGTTACGAAACAAAATTTCCGACACCATTGTTGGAGTACATTAAACGCAATTCTATTACTTAAATTATTAAAAATAATGAACACAGGTTTCTTCTTATAAAAAAAAAACAAAAAATTACAAAGTTATTGTGCATCAACGTTTGGGAGTAGCGTGATGTCACTTCTACGTAAAAATTGTACCAAGACGTGACTTCATGTGACATAACATAAACAATCAATATGTAACTGTTATGCTTTAATTATGTGAGTAAAGAAAAAATACGTGTCCTTTTTTAAATAATCTATCTCATAGACCATCAAAAAATGTTTGTCATCATCCATATTGTAAAGTATAAGTAACTTAAGTTATAAAAAGTTATAATTGTTGCTACGAAAAATATTACAGTGTTTTTTCTAAATAAAATAAATAGCAAGTATAGGTCTGGTTTTTCTCTCGAATGTAATTAAAAACTGGTTAATTTCATTCGAGAATCGCTCATTGTTCATTCCATTTTCTATGACTACCTGGTTGGAAGCGGTTACCATATTCAGCTGCCTTACCTATACAAAGTTGATAAAGTAATCAATCAAATTCCTATCGTAGTCGTCAGCTGGACATCGCCTACGGAAGGTAACGGCAGGAACAATGAATCAAGTTCGACTAGACAGAGTATTAATAATGATTAATAGCATCCGAATTAGATTGCGACGGATCTTAAAGTACATAATTTGCATGTTTTAGTGACGGCTTAGAACTGCGTTAACTTGTAAATTATGGAATGAAATCCAATATTTTTTTTAACAATTTTCAATCCCAAAAAAATTGAAGGAAGTAAAACAATTTAAAACTCATCCTTGCATCGTGGTTTTATGACACCATTTTTGGGTGAGATGAAGGTTAGTACCATAGATGAATGATTGGTCTCGCTTAGCGAGACCTATGGTATATTTATCTATGGTTAGTACGTTATTTGCTAAAGATATCATTTATCATGAATTTTTTTTTGCACAATATTATGAAGTAATCAAAAATATTTACATATCCGATGATCCTATTTTTTTAAATGACTAGGGAGTTTAACTTTTAATAATGTGGTGTGTATTTTTACGTAAATTAAAAGGATTAATAGTTGTTTTTTCTGAAAACCCTAATAATAACGTATGAAAGGCATCTGTCACAAAAAACTAATGACTTGACAGATGACAGACAACATAGAGATATATTTTTAATATTCTCTCTAAACGTGTGACGAAGGTACTTCGTAGCAAAGCTCACTACAAGGTTAACTGCATGTCTTCGAACATTGAACTTCATATAAGTGTGGTTGAACTTCATGTTCAGGTAAGTTCTTTTAAACAGTAATTCTATGGATGTTTATCTGAAATAAATGTTTATTATCATAGCTCTGTTTCGAACTTATGAAAGTGAAACAATAAAAGCAACACGACTCGTCTGAAACGAAAATAAAATTTATCTAAATAAGTTATTTTCTGCGTAGTTCCGACTAGAAGCTCGTGTCTACGATAAATGTGGTCTTATTTTGAAATGCTCTCAAACTTGTTCAATGTTCAGTGCTTTAAGGTAATAAAAAAAAATTTACTCGGTAGCAAAACTATTTTTTGTTAAAGAAAATCAGCGATGCGCAAAAACATGGGCTAAGCTTGCCTATAAATTGAACCGGCCTTGTATCCCGCATATCATAGAACACCAAGTATTGCGATATCCTTTTTTTTTGTCAGGAAAATGCATGACACGCATACCCCGCCACCTGGGAGTGGCAACGGGGTTATGTGGGACTCCTCCCGACCCGTCCTGCCCGTCCGCTAAGCCAGTCCTGGGACTAGCTCAGCAACGCCTAGGAGGGGGGGGGGGGGGGGGAATATTGCGATACCCTGACAGGGTTTATGTAATGTACTTTTTAACATGTACTTAACCATCTGTGTAACTACATGAATGCAATAAATGATTTCATTGATTGATTGATATCTTCATAATAGGTGGCGCATATAGAAATAATGAACTCTTGGAATAAGTAAATATTATTCGTTTTCCTCCCTGATACTTAGTTAACAACTTATGTGTTTCATAAATAGCTCAGTTGAAATCCAAGGATCGTACCTTTTGGTTCCCGAGTCATGTATATTTAGCCAATAATTGTAAGCTATTTTCTTTACTCCAAAAGAATGTCATACAAGCAAGTCTCGCTCATCATAATGCTTATCCTATTAATGTCCACACTACTGGTACACAGGCCTTCCCTATGGATAGAAAAGACAGAATGGCCCACCACGCGGGGCTATTATAGTATAGCTAAGCTGAGTAGTGCGAATTTTTGTGAACACGACTTCAGATTTAGCCAGAATAAACGGCATATCAAGAATTCGCTCCACCGTTCTAACACTTCGTGATTGATATATGCAATAATTTAAATATAAGAAGCTTTTTTACGAGTTTTTTAGGGTTCCGTACCTAAAAAGGAAAAAACGGAACCCTTATAGGATCACTTTGTTGTCCGTCTGTCCGTCCGTCCGTCCGTCTGTCAAGACCGTTTTTCTCAGGAACACGTAGAGGTATCAAACTGAAATTCATATATAATACTCAGGAGTACTGTCCCTAGGAGCTGCGAAAAAATCAAACTTCTAAGCCAAAGCAATCAAAAGATACAGCTGTTTATGTCGCAAATTTTCGAAACTCGCACGGGAATCAAAACCTACAGGGTACTTCCCGTGAACTTAGAATCTTGAAATTTGGTACGAAGTAACGTCTTATAGTACAGATAAAGGAAAAATTGCGAAAACCGTAAATTCTTAGTTACATCCTATAATATTTTTTTTTAATAATTATTAAAATATACCTAGAGGTTTGTACGGAACCCTCGGTGCGCGAGTCCGACTCGCACTTGGCCGGTTTTTTTTTTCAAATTTCCTGCCATTTCTTTTCTTAGAACAACATAAAAAGCAAAGTTAACTGAGCTTTAAAATATTTTTAAAAACTTTTCTATTCAGACCGTACACACAAACCTTACAACTTTACGTGTTCTCCAATGGGTTGAGCTGAGAATGCTGACGTGATGACTAAGTAATTTAAAATGAAATATTTTTGGGGATTAAAAGAAGAACATAAATAGGTTGAGTAAGGAAAAGTAATGAGTAGGATGAGTCGCCGTAAGATAAATACGGAACAACCCGAATTTCAAAGTACGCTGGAATTTGGGATTATATTTTTTCCGGTCACCAATCCTAAAGCCGGCCATTACCAAAGTTGCTTAGCTTCCACAATCGCAGACTAAACGCGCTTACTACTACGCTATCGAGCTCCTCGCCTCGCCCGTCTAATGGGAAGCATTCGCAAAGTGCAACAGGCAACTCCATCTCTGTGGAGCTGAAACATCCTTACTTAATGTACGAACTGTTCTATAGTGCTATGTGGACTACAGAACAATGTTATTTAAGTGCAGTATTCTGTAATATGAGAAGTTCGTCGCCAGAAAACCTTCATTACAAGTGAAACGCTCTCTATGTAGAGGACAAGCTAAGAGAAAAGTGATAGGGATGCGCCGAAATCTTAAATAACTTTGTGAAATCCAATGTATGTTTAAGCTTTCACCTAAGATCCGTATTAATAAATAGCACTGAGCTCTGAGACACTGTTTTCATACAAAACAGCATTTCAAAATCCTACTTAAGAGCGCTCTCAGAGTTGAAAGGGATCTATTAATACGGGTCTAAGAATCGATTATATAGGATAAAGATAAACAGGGTTTGGAGAAGGATATTTCGAAAATTTTGAAGAGGTTAAATAGGGGGTATATTCTGTATGGAAAAATGTATAATTCTATGAAAACGAAGTTACAATCAACATCTAGTATTATAAATAATAATATAGGGACGTTGCGAGTTGGGTGCGGGTTCGAGTCCAGTTTGCTGCCTGGTCCGCGTGGATTTTTTTCTAGTTGTATTTTCTTTAGATTTAATAATTTCTTAATCATCAAGCAGTTATATGCTTAAAAATTTTTAAATTATAAGAAAATAAAATAACTTAGACGCTTAAAGTCGAAGCTAAAGACCTAAAAATAATTACTTTACTAAGCTTTTTTTTATTCGCAAGAATTTCATATTTGTTACTTACCTACAATGTCTATTCTAGAATATTATAAATATCATAATAAGTGTTCATATGTGTATTATTATGTAGCAACTCGAGACGAATTCAAGATTTTATTCTCCGTACACGTAAACCACTACAGAATCCTATCATCGCTATCTAATATCTGTAATTGTATTCCTTTCTACATAAGCATTATAATATGTAGTACACAAAGCAATGAATGTTCTATTCAGAGTCCGTTTCTAAGTGAACTTTATTATACGATGGCGAATAATAAGACCACAGCAAACAAAAACAAATGAACGCCCGAAATTATATAAAGGTGTCCGCGAGTCCCCTTTTTACAAGATTTGTACATTACACCCATTGTGTTCGTAAATATTTTATGTTCCGGGACCGCTAAGGTGGGCCTTGTATAAAGCACAGATAACGGGACCGGCCGTGATGGGCCGGACGCCGCCCCTGATATCCACTTGTGCAAGAAAGCGAAAATGATTCAACTGTTATTAAAAAAAGGTCCCAATTCAGCGCGCTGGAAGCGAATTGGACCATTTTTGCGTTTAATAACAAAGGTGTATCAAAACAACCCTCAAGGAATACAAACCGCAGTCCTTTCTTTTAAGATAAAGAATTTTAGGAAAATATTATTATTATGAATTTGTATTGCTTAAGGAGTTTTGAACTCTCTAATTGTTTCACTAGTTCTTTCTAGATTTATATTTTGCACATTAAATACCGCATAAATGTCTAGCAAGAATTGGGTAAACTCAAGATTTAAAATGGTGTTGCCACTTAATAGCCACACTCACTATAAATTAGGAAAAAATAATCGACAAAATCTAAAGCAAAGGAACATCATTTTATATCAGCAGTCATGTCGTAAGTAACATTAAGGGCATATACCGCAGTATAAGTAAGATTCTAGGTAAATAAAAACTTTTTAGCAAAAAAATTAAACCGCCGAAGAACTGAAAAGTAGAAAATAATAAACCTTTTTTATCTTTAGTCAAAATAATATTTGGGATCGGTGCCCTGCATGACTGATCTGAGTTCCCATTTACTACTTGGGTTAGCATGGCACCAGACAGCAGACGGAACTCGAACCCGCACCTTTCGCTATCCGGGTGAATGCACTGACCATTATGCTACCGCAGCCCTGATGGCCGTGTCGAATTTTTTCTATCTTTTCTTAAGCTGCAAAGCAGCGCCATCTGTTCGCATTGTAGGTAACCCACATAGAGAGCCTTCGAGTCCCGTCTGCTGTCGGTCCGCGTGGATTTTTTTCTAGTAAAATTTTCTTTAGATTTACACATCAGGCAGTTATATGCTTAAAAAATAAAAATAGAACTCCTAAATCGTTTTAAATGACCTATTCAATGATAGACGTTGGGATAGACGATGAAAAAAAATTCACCCCTAATTTACATGGGTTTTTAACTACCCTCAAAAAAAGGTATCCAAAAAATTCCAAATTTTTATGGGTCTAACTTAAGAGTATTCCCCTTACCCTTTCCAAAAAAATATATTATCAAAATCAGACTTCTCTGTAAAAAATAAAACGTGATCATATATAAAAAAATATACGTGTCTTCTTGATAATCTCGTCCTTTTTCTTCGTCAGTTGAAAAAAGTATTTCACCCTATATGGCGTTGAAGGTCATGCGTTTGCAAATCGGTGTCATTTACAAAAGCGAATGAGATCTCAACTCATTGCCTAGCGGTACTGTCCGAGCGATCCGAGCAAGCGAAGCGAGCAATGGTTCACGGCTACTGAGCAATCCCTCCCAAGAGGATTGCAAAATTTCCGAGACCCATTAGATAAAGAAGATGTTGTAATCTTTTGAATTAATATATAAATGTAAGGTTCAATCACAACAAGTGTTTCTTTACTAAGAATTTCACATTTAAACATCATGATGGTTTAATTAAGGTTTAGTTTAATAAAGCGGTTGTAAAATTAAAACGGTTCTTAAACCTCTAATAAATATGCAATGAACCGCATCAAATAACTTGAAGTTTCAATCGATAAAATAGTTTGTAGCTAGGTGGCCTATATATACTTACTCATATTTAATACCTATAGGTTTTCTTATAACAGGACTGAAATATATAGCAAAACATTGGAGTGAAACATTCTAACGGTTGTAACATTAAAATTAATGATTCTTTCAAAGGGATTAGATTAATACGTTAAGCGCGTTACTTTACGCCTTAAGAGATGGCAGTTTGTACCCTACAGTCTCTCACAAATTAAATGGTCAACAATTTCTGTGACAACTATTGGTACGTATAGTTAGATTGATCATGACACATTCTTAAAATCCCATCATAAATAACTGATGTACCTACATGTACCATGAAAATTCGACAAAAAGTATTTTGGGTTTTAAAAGTACATCTAAATGAACAATCTAACAGCTAGGTTCACTGTGAATTAAAGCAATATTACATAAATCTACTATTCGGAACTCAGTTCATATCCACGTACCAAAATAATACATTATAAGATGATGTTTTTCTTTCGCTCTTAGGCCAACAAAGGAGACCAGATTCACGAGCAAAAATATTTCTTTACCTACAACTCTTATTTGAATGAACGAAAAGCACTTTGCATAGTAAACCATCAGAACGCAAAAGATGCAAAGAAACTAACAATACATATTACATTCATACACCCGCTAAATCGGAACTTTGAAAAATGGACCATCGCTCCGTGAACGTGAAGCCTATAGGCGCAAGTATTTGAAATGCGAAAAAATCTCCGGCATGTTGAGCACAGTCGCGTTGAAACGCGGACAACAAAGAAGTGAGAACCGGACAAAAGTTGTCGGACAATAGGGAAGTTCCCGCGAACTTGTTGTAGGGTTGATACTTTATTAAGACAAATAGTTTTCTATGAAGAGCTTTGGTTGAAAAATACTCGATGCGTTTGAGGGACTCGATAAATCCAATGGTGGAGACATCAATAGGTTACAAAAGAATGAATTTTATTTTTTGGTAATATTTTTTTCCTATGTTTTCATTTCACGCACACAAATCGTTTAATAAAATACTTTTTGAATGAGTTTGAACTGTGCTTTTTAATATTTCTTTAATAAAATATTTTTTTTAAAGCGCAGTTAAACAAATTTATTATGATTTATTAAATATGAAATGTAAAGTTTTGCATTGCTTCAAGTAATATAATCGGTAAAATAGCAATGTTGCCTAGGTACTGTAATCATGATTTATTTATTACTGTTTCTTAATGAAATAAAGGGCAATTACCCTGTTCAGTACTGGACTCTATTACCTGTTATAAAATTGAAAATCTACTATCCATTTTCTTTTCTTTCTGATTTCAGTAGAAAGATATTTTTTAAACTAATGAAAATAAAATATATTTTCAAAGAATGCATCTCGCAAAGTTTCTTTTGAAATAGTTTTGATATAAAAAAAATATTAAAAGGGCTACTGATTCGTTTATTTAATAGGAATCTAATGCATTACATTTGCTAATAGGCAATTAACCTATCTTTATTTTAACTTTATTTAGTCTAAGAAATCGTCTCTTTATCCCTCGAATCGGATTTTTCAGCGAAGTGGCAACCCTGTAACTGAAAAAGGGAATGGACAATGAGCACGTTGACCTTTTAATAAATGGTTCTGAGAATCACGAGAGGTCTTGTTTACTATTATAAAAGATGTCACAAAGAACTGATTGTGATATCTGTTTTTTAATTGATAGAGCGACAGTATTTTAAGGAAGTTTTAAAAAGTAAAAGGTTTGTCAAAAAAACCGCTATATCGCAACCCAAAATAATGAATCGTGAAATTAAGCTAGACTAGAACTAGACTAGTAAGTCTAGCAATCAGCCGGACCAGCTAACCCGCCCAGCGCGTTTATGATTTGTACTGAAATATTAGTACCTAGTGCATTCTTTATTACCTTTGGGGGTAAGGTAAAGGAAAATTATATTAACTCTGCCAGTTAGATTTAAAAATAAATAATTGATACCCATTTTTTGCCTTTGCCGAACAACCAAAAAATTACAAAGATAAAGCGCCTCAAAGTCGGGGAGCTCGTGACGTCACTTGTAAGTAAAAATTGTACCAAAACGTGACGTCATATGACATTTCAAATCAATATAATCTCTGTAATGTATTGATTATGTGGATAAAGAAAAAAATGTATGTCCAATACTTTTTGATAATAGAATCTACTGACAGACGAAGAAAAAAAATTGTGTGTGTCAGCTCCGACGCACGACCGGAGTTTACACTCTAAAAACGATTGTCTTTGAACAGACACAAAACAAAATCAAGTCCGAAGAAGTCGGTTACAAGTAGAGATACCTCAGGAATCGTCCCATGGTTTCGACTATCATAGGTTCCATGTCACACATTTTATCATCTAACATCAGCGATATTCATCATATATTTTATTGTGTATTTCTGGAAACACACAATTTCAAAAATATCACACACTAGTCATCATTTTGTAAATATGTATTATAATTCCATATTCCAGAGTGCTGGACACTTACCGGCATTTCTCTATATTCTGTTATTTATTTGTTTTCATTAATTTGCTCCGATTTTATCTATTTTTAGTTTATTTATTTTATTGACATTTGTGACAACTTAATGTTTTTTATCCGTTGCCATGGCTAAGTGAAAGGTGCGCAGATGAGGTTGCGCACAAAAACGTAACGAGGTCATTAATGTCATTCATCGATAGATTTTACTCCTCACATTTTTCTCATACCGGGCCCCTTATATATGCAAATCGATTCTTAAGGAGTAAACTCCAAAAAGTTTGCTCTCATCTCTATTCTGTATCAGTCTATCACTGTAGTAGGTAAAGTTATCAAATCTCCATAACTAAAGGAACATGACATAAATTCTTCAGTTTTTTATAAGGCCCAAAGTCCCAAATACTGTTAAAGAAATGCTAATGTACTATTTAGCATTTTTGTAGAATATACTTGGTATTCGGAGTGCGAAGTTCTTACGGTTAGACAACTATCCATCCTTCGTATGCTTCTACGCAAACACTCTTCCCTGCCTCTGGAGCGCGACACATCATCAAGACGTCACTGTGCTCCTGTTTGTCCTCAGATCATGTGTCGCACAGCATGGGCCAGTAAGCAATATAACGCTCTCAGCACAAAATTATACAACAAGATTCATAAGATAAAACCCATTTTTTCATTGACACTACATAATGTAAAAAAACACTCTAAGTGATTTACTACTAAAATACAATTATGAGGAAACTGAAGATCTCATTAGGTAAACTACTTATTATTGTACACGCACCCACGCGCATGAACACACACCCACACGCACAAATGCACACACCCACACACACACAAACACATACAGATTCATTTGCATTAAATCATAACATTAAGTTCTTAAGAAGTACGCTATTGAGATTGAGTTTGCTTATCTGGGAGGAGCCACTGACTCCTGAGATACAGGACATGTCCTAGTTTGGGAGTTTGAGACTCACACTGTTTCACTGTTTTGAAAATATTAATGGTAAGGTACATATTATAAAATTAATGTTAATGTATCATTTTACTTTTGTTAAATAAATATTATTATTTTCTTTATTTCATTAAATATACATACAAAATTATATTTCTAAATATTAATTTTTTACAGTGTATAACATTTAAAAATACAAAAATGTAGTTCCCCATCGGCAGCAAGATCAGGGTCCCTGCTACTGGTGGTTAAGGATCCAGAGACAGGAACCTCCTCAATATACGGGCCGTGTCCAGAAGTACTGCACGCGAGCCTCTTAAGGCGTTTATCGAGGCTCTTGGCTATCAAACCATGGGCAGATATGATTATCGGCTATTATTATTATTATATATTATTAACATTATTATTATTATCGTACACTCGGTATTACCACATTAGACAGAGATCAGTTTTTAATAACGAACAGAATACAAATGTGCTGCATTCTACGAACAGATAGCGCAGATCGCATCGTGTGAGAAATCGCATTACCTTTTATTGTTGAGGGGAATAATGGCTGAAGACGTTAGCATTTACCACGTAGGTACTGGAGCGTGCGAGGTCGGAATGCGTCATACATTTTGTATGTATCGATGGCACTAAGGATCTTAATAATAATATCTATCAATCAAACCAATAATATGCACGAATACTTTGGAGAGAAAAGCCTTGGAGAACTCTTTAATTTACTTTTTTCTAGTTGCATTTTTGCTAATTAAAAAAATGCTTATATCCTTGATCAAGATCTGCTTTATCTCTGAAAGGCGAAAGTGGAAGAGACAAAGAGATAGACAAGAGTTACTTTCGGTTTTATAGGCATAAGTGTTTAAACAAAAAAATCTTATAACACATTGGAGTACCTACATCATAAAACGTCTAGACAAGTTGTGAAAATGTTATGTCAGGTGCATGCAACGCCCGTGGGTTGAAACTAATTATATCAGCAAATGTTATTTCTAAAGTAACCCCTTTGTAGCAACTCTTTTGAGATGAACATTTTATTCTTTGCTGAAATTACTTTTCTTAACTAACTCAGCACACACTACTCCATCTTTTTATAAAAATAGTTTCCCTTCGTCAAAGAAGAATAATTCCTACATCGCAACTAGTTATGTACAAGGAATAATAATTCCTTCATCGAAACCAGTTACGAAACTACGGTTTCGTAGACGGACAAAGGGAATAGTTTTCTTTTTAAATACGGTAGATTTCCTCTTTGTTCTTCCATTTATAATTTGTATTCTAAGTTTAAATCTAAATTATTTTTAAACTTTAAACAATTACTTCTTTTAAATTATGCTTTATGGATTATTTCAAAGGGAACTAATTCATTCATACAATCTGTTTCGTTTATACAGTTAAGTTGTTTCATTTTCCACTAAGGAGATTCCACTAAGGAGAGACTCTTTAGTTAAGATTTTGCAATACACATAGAGGTTACAAATCATACATCTAGGATTTGGCTAATATTTGGATATTATAAATAAAAGGTATTTCACGCAGCCATAAATCATGACATCGTGGATTTAATGTGCAAGTATTAATTACCACTACATAATTAACATTATGGAAATCCTCATCTTACCAGCCTAAATGTAGTCCTCTAACCCAAAGTCCCGGGACCTTACCAACAGTAACATGATCACCAAAATAGGGTGTTATTTAACTGTTGTCTTTTGACATAGAATAACAAAGAATCATAACATGTAGTACCTAGTAGACATTGACAGTAGACTTATTGTTAAAAGAGTGACAAACAAGCGTATGGCCCGCCAGTAAGTAAACTGTAAGTAAATGACCACCACCATAGCCTGTAGACGCTTACATTTTCGTACAGGTTAGCTACAGCTTAATCTGAAGGGAAGCGCTGGGGATGCAGCTTACAATAACTACGAATGATAATTTGTACAGAGAAATTATGTACAATATTCCAAACAACCGTTACGTTCCAACAACAATACTGTGCCTGAATTCTATCTCCTGGAATCTTCGATAAAAGACGAAAGATACCCATTACCCATTTCAAATCTTTAAAATAATGACATTTCCCTTTTAATATAACTGCCAGCCGTAGGCATTACATGAGCAAAGAGTTTAAGCAAGCAAAGAGGCCGTAATGCAACGGGCGTTACAGTACCCTGTCTCAATCGCGTACATATTGTTTTGTGTAAAATGGAAGTTTTCCCCAGATGGGCGCTCAAATTCAACTTTGCTCTACCTTTCTTAATGTTCGCGCGTACCTACCTTTTTTTTCACAACATTTCTTCTACCTGCTTTATAAATAAGCAGAAGTTATAAATCATTATAATGTCTCTTGAAAACAGACTGAGTTTTTAATTATCATTACTGTTGGATACTTTTGCAAACTTGACAAGCCGCGCGGCGTGAAAAATTAGTCTTCGGGAAAGTTTTAATTTGAAGCGACATAATTATTCATAATTTTAGAAATCAATATTGAAAACTTTCATTTTTTTCTTTGGAATATACCTTAAACAATCAGCTGGTTAAAACCAATAAGATATTATATGAAACACGCTTAAACGGGTTCAAAATGCGTCTTTTTGTTACTTTTTTGAATTGAATTGAATTTTCGCATCCTTTTCGTCAGAATATTTTGACGTAAGGAACATGAATTCAGGATACGTCAAAATATTCTGACTGATTGATTGTTGAGGAAAAAAGCTCGTTTGCACATATTTAACATCTCCAGTCAATTTTGTTGCCGTGAAATAAACTTCTTAGTCGCTAGAATCACTCATTTTAGGTTTTTCACTTCTTTTCAAGTTTGTTGTTTTTAACATAAGGTTTTAACAATATGTCGTGAAAAGAACAAATAAAAAAAAAAGTACTCTAAGAAAGTTCCGAGTCTGACTTTTTAACAAATTAAAAAAGGTTCTATGATAAATTCAGTACCATGGAAGAAAACTATAATATAGGTTTAATGACGTTTTGAGTTCACAAATTAAGTGCACATGATGTTCTAAATTCAATTTACTTTATACTCTAGCGGATTTTGCACTCAGATATCGAAGACTAGAAATACTCTTTCCAAGATGGGGGATGACATAATTTCTTTTGAAGTATTCTAATGTCAATTAATGATTTAGTTACTTTGCAACAAAGTATTACTTTGTTTCCAAGCAACAAAGTCAGGCATTATGTAATTACTTTAGTTTATAAATACTACAATTAGTATTTAAAAATGTAAAATAGCAAAGAATCATAACATGTAGTACCTAGTAGACATTGACAGACAGCACAATATATGCATGAGCTGTTGATATGCATGAGGGGAGATTTCGTTTAGACAGGACTGCTCCCGCCCGGGCTGTAAACAGAAATCTAACTGGACTGTTATCCCGCGCGGTTTTAACCATAAAAATACCAATAGTTAATACAGAGAGAGATAACAGTACCTGTTTTATTTATTTTTAGTTAACCCAGAGACAGCTACAGTACAGTTTTGTAAAAAAAAATGATTTAACCAAAAAATCACAATTCTTTAATTGACTGCATTTAGTATAGTGCCTGTGTTACAGAAAAACATTAAAAAAATACCAATAGATAATTTAGAGAGAGTTAACAGTACTTGATTCCTTTATTTTTACAGAATATTTAAACATTTAAAAGAAAAATTCTATAATTGACTGTGTTTTATATAGTGCCTGTGTTACATAAAAATTGTCATAACCACGTATTAGCATGGCTTTTTTTACTGTTGTAGTTGTTTATTCTATAAAAAAAGCATTTTTTTTGTTTTATGATTTTCCATTCACTGCAAACGAATTATCTGTCTGCTAGATGATTATATACGCTTACAGCGCTAAGCCAATTTTGATGAATTTTAATACTAAACTTATTTACTTTGAAAAACGAAGTTTACGCTACTGTTTGTCAGTAAGTTAAAAGTTGATGGAACTAAAACAAATTTTCAAGATATTATAAACAGTTGTTGTCATTCGCTAGTTATACCTATACAAGTAACAAGAGGATATGTGTACGAATACTAAGGCATCATAGATCACGAGAAGAGACGCTCAGTTGCAGCTTCACTCTGGTAGCAATCCTGACGTAGTACCACGGAATACAAAGACACAGAATGCCGGCTCCTAAGGAGCGTGCGAAATAGGCGCACAAACATGAAATTTTCAGCACACAACTACGTGAATATTTCAGAGATTCTCATAAGAACCTTAGTAATGCATTATGTGTGCTTCGAATGGGCTGGTACAACGCGTATTTCTTACCACAAAAATCAGTAAAATTATCACTTGCTCTACGTCTAACAGTAGATTGTAATCGATATCGGTGGGAGCATTCTTTCTGCGCAACTTTATTTGGTGGTGTGGTGGTTTACCGTGTCGAGTTGCAAGCTTTGCGTCGCATGTGACAGCTCGTAAATCTTCACTAGCATCATGAACATTCTAAGGAAGAATCTAGTATGTAAGCACTATCTTCATCACGTAAGATGTGACTACACAACAGGCCGACAATGGAAGCTGCATTAGATAAAATAGCCGCGGACCCGAAAAGTGTCCGAAATGTTTCATCATGTTCAAAATTTCTCGTCCTGTCTATTTCATCCATAGGGAAAGCAATAATTCAAAGTATGTTCCGATATTTCAATGTAAAAAAAACTGACGTGCCTTTCATCCATATGGGAAGGCAAAAAGTGTGTTCGTCAGCAGTGGGAACATTATCAGGCTGATGATGATATGATGAATCAAGAATCAAGAAGTAAGTATTATTTTCATTCGATAATACTAAAATACTTCTTCATTATATCTTTATTGTTCTTATAAACACGGTTTACGTACCGACTAAAGATTAACAATTCAACTTGAAGATGCCAGCTTGCAGCGAGACTTGGCGCGTTGTGTTAACAGGCGGCAACCCGCGACTATAACTTTTAATGAAAATATTTCTACAACTTCGCGCATTCGAGTATACATATGTATACTCGACATGTAATATGTACGAGTAAGAGAAGCAAAGCAAGTACTCTTTGAGTCGCTGCTTTGCTTATTTGTTCTCGGTATTAACTACTTATTTCGTAAACGGATTTACATATAAAAGTTAATAATTAGAAATTGTGAGATTTATTACTAACTAGCAAACCCGGCGAACTCCGTTTCACCACCAGATGGCTTCGTTTTATGTAACATTTCGTTTGGTGATTAAAAGAAGTTTTTTTTTTTATTTTTCCTGAATTTTCTTTGCTATAAACCTCACGGAGCCCGAGACCTTTCCAACGAATGCAAAACCCTGGAAATCGGTACGTGCGTTCTGGAGTTATAGCGTCAGGAAGGAAAACCTGACTTATTTTTATATAGTAGATTATATTATATTACCCAGAGTCCTTAAATTTGGGTGACAAATTTCACCCAGTTTTTCGTTTTAGATCGAGAGCTCGTACCAAAAATTGCAAGTGATTTTTCAGAGGATAGCTCTTTGATATAAGTTAGATTACTATATTTTTTTATGCATAGGTCCGACAAATGACCCCACCTGATTTTAAGTGACGGTGAAGTCCAGACGCGAAGATAGCTGATACAGCACTTCTCCCTGCCACACCAGCCATCCTCAGCCTGCCGGCCTGCATGTTGCTTCTTCACGCCTCTTTTAAAGGATCCCAGGTTGTAAGAGGGAGGGAACACGTGATCGGGCAGAGAATTCCTTTTAGGGATAGTGCGATAAAGAAATGAGTCACAATAATTATAATTAATGAAGTCGGAAAAATTGTCCAGTCCTGTGAAAAATCACTTGCAATGTTTGTTAGGAACTCTTGAACTATTTATGTTTTTTTAGAGTAGGCCCCTCGGGGCCGGAAACCGGCTTCTTTAATGTAAGCGCCCGTACTCACTACACATATGTGCGTATAAACGTCAAATAAACATACTTCATAAGCGGATGTAAACCGCTGATCCCCAAATCTGTCGGGAGCGCCATTTTTATTGCGCCCGGTAAAGATCAAATCTCTATGTAAAAGCTTGGAATATTATAAGCTTCGTAAAAAGTACTTCGGTACTTTTTACAGCCTCCACATTCAAGTGTCGCCTTTGGTTCGCCAAAGGCGACACTTGAATGTGGAGGCTGTACACCTGACACATACATTCTGGATCACGATGACGTAAGTTTAACAAAGTTTTTGCATCTGCATAATCTAGAATCAGGAATAAAAAAATGTGTAAACTTTTCTAAGTAAGAATATAGGATAATTGGTCATAATATGTTATGTATATGTTTGCGGTTGCTAAACTTTTCGAATATTTGTTGATTGAATCAAAATTTCATCATACTTAATTCATTCTTTTCTTTGGTGTTTAGAACCTATAGGAACTGGTTACTTAATTAACATAGCTATTTCATAATTATTTGTTAAAAACCGATGATATATTCGAGCCTCTTTTCAATACAAAGAAATTTAAATTTATCACATTTCTATTTGCCCACTCCCCATTTGATTTTTAAAATAACAGTAACGGCGCTGCGTAGTATCGTTTTAAAGTCGTTAACGAGACAACTTCTAATATTTATGTTCTCAAAGTAGGATGTTAGTGGCTAACTGCAAATCCACTGCTTGCTTAGCAAACACTTTTCCCATCACAATGCCGTTTTAGTTGCGCAATGTACACAACACAGACCAGGAGTAATACTTCACTGAGAACTTTGTAATGTTTATTGTTTCCTAGATATCTCGTGGAAAGAAAACAAGGCTGTTGTGCTGCAAAACTACTTCGTAATAAATTAAAGATAACGGTTTTACCTTTAGCAATTACTTTGTAATATTTTGGACTCGATATCAGGCTGCATTTTAATTCAGTGAACAGTTCAGTTAAACAAAATCTTGAAGCTATTAGGTCGCATAACTTTTTCATTATTTTACTAGATGTTATATAAATATGTCGTGGATTATTGAACGGATGTCAAGCCGTAACCGACATGGGTGTATTCGGCGAATGGGTTGGCAACACTAATTACTAATCAACGTCATCTGGCGTTTGACATCTGTCACTGTGAGTGTATATCGCGTTATATATATCGTCGCTCTCCCCCTCCCTTGGAGCACGATCGCTTCCGATGTAGCCTTAAAGGACTTCCCAGCCAGAGGAAGCCCCTACGGGTGTTTTTAGTCACTGACTACTAGACTCTTACTGAAGAGGCTGTCATAACTTTGCAGCCGGCTGTAGGGTATCCATGAGGATATTTCACCCGCTCCCCCCGCCTAGGAGGAAACAAAAAAAAAAGAAAAAATAACTTTGGGGACATTTGAGATCTAGACGTCGAGCTGTTCGCTCGAGTTCAAACACCGTACCGACTTAACTACGTTCCGATTTAATCCGTTTGCATCTGAGCAATCATAGTTCATTTAGTGCTGATTATTTGTACAACTATATTTATATAACCTAAATAGTGCAAACAGTATATTATTTATTAGGATTTGTTATGGATGACGACCCGTCACTAAACGAAGGCCCACCTTATACAAATATATTATTTGCATATAAACAATAAAATCATGTATTTGAAATTGAAGCGTAAAAAGTACCTTTTACGTTTATGTTTACTTTGATTCGATCGACATAATTTACAAAGTGAAAGAAGGCACTAGTGACGTAAAAAAGAAACACAGTAAAGCCTCTATTTACGAAAAAGGCAAACGCGAGAGCTGTATTATCGGCGATAGGCTGGCAGCTTATCAATAATATTTCCTAAGATAAACTTAGATCGGCGAATTTCTTATATGGCCTTGAAGGTGTACTGGTATTTATACTTATTTACATCCCGTTTGATATCACCACTTTAGATTCTGTTAAGTACACGATAAAGGATATGACACAACACTATTTATCTTATAAATAGGGCCTACCTCTCAATGCTCCAATTTTCCTTTATAAAAAACCCACTGTTGAAATTATAAGTAATTTTTAAAACTATTCGGCAGACCTAGATTCTCGCAATGGCATGTAATAAGATGAGTGACCAAAAATGTTTTTGTCAGTCCCATCCGTGCTTTGTAAAATATTTTTGTCACGCTTATCCGTGCTTCGTACGTACCTTTTGGCACAAGCTGCATCTAGAGTCGTTAGAATATACCAATCTGCACTGAACCAGCGTGGGTCATAGGCCTTTCCCCCTATGGCTTCGATAGGGGGAAATAAATAAGTATTTCAAACACTCACACTAATTAGCCCAGTACCAAAGTAAGCATTGTAAGGCTTGTGTTATTGGATACTAGGGTAACGGATAGTATATATACTGATAGACATTATCATATTTTTTATAGAAATACACACCACCATCCATGACTTAGGTACAAATGCTCGTATTCATCATACAAACATGATGATGCATAGATTCGAACCCGGACCTCTGAGTAGGCGACACCATGAAACCCAGCGTACATACAACTTGGCCACGGAGGTCGTCAGTAATAGTCAGGAAAAGCGATGCCCTAGCAGTGGAGACATAAACAGTATGACGATGCATTTTCTACCATTTGTAACATGGTTAGTGTTTTGACACTTTCTGATGAGATCTTTACGGCCACCGTTTTTTACCATAATATGTTTCGTCATTATCGAATTTATCCTCACACGTGCGGTGTGAGGATAAATTCGATAATGGTGGTGGGGTGGTGTACTTTTAAGTTCTGGAATGATTTTTTCCGAGAGAATAGAACATAGATTTGGTTCAAAACAAGTGTGAAGTAGTTTTTACAGGAAAAGCGTCGCAACTATTATAAACTTGGTCTGGTAAGCGCCCATAAACCAGTCAGACCGCTTAGTGTCAGGTGTACTGTGCGCTTGTTTTAGGGTTAATAATATAATTAAAATTAAATAAACATAATTAATATAACCCAACATCGTCATAGTACATAGACGCTTGCGATATGAAAGTGCCCACCCTAACCCCAGCTGTTATCCCATGAACTTTGATTAATTACTCTCAATAATCAAATCCCATGAGTACCTGTAAACCTTACTCACCAACATAAAGAAAACATCAACAAAAGTTAAGTTTCCTTTAAACTGGGTCCGTATACGCTTATTACAAGATTTGATTACCTACTATTTATGTACCTTTATTTCTCAACCAACATAAAAAAAAACACAAAGAGCCCCCCTTGTTATTTAGATAATTTAAGCATTTAACTCCTAGACGATGAAATCTAAAGAAAATTTTACTACAGGAACATCCACACAGTCCTGGAAGCAGAGAGGCCTCGAACTCGTACCCTCCGCTATTTGGGCGGACGCACTGACCAATTATGCTACCACGACCTTAATGGCCGTGTCGAATTTCTTCTAGTAATTCTTAGACTACAATGTAGCGCCATCTCTTCGCAATATAGATAATTCACAATGTCACTTGAAATGCCTTTACAAGTACTAAAGCATATTATTAAATATTTGAAAAAAGAAATAGCAATTGTGGTTTATTTTATTTTGATTTTAAGCATTTAACTGCTAGATGTTTAAATCTTACGAGTAATTTATTTTTGATAAACGTACCTTCCTATTGCTATTTACCGACTTATGGGTTCTTTTCTAAGTATTTGTTCATGCTCATAA
The DNA here is from genome assembly GCA_902850365.2 of Chilo suppressalis. Classification (NCBI taxonomy): domain Eukaryota; kingdom Metazoa; phylum Arthropoda; class Insecta; order Lepidoptera; family Crambidae; genus Chilo; species Chilo suppressalis. The sequence goes on along the minus strand of OU963901.1, from coordinate 23,450,311 downwards.
TAAACTTTAATAAAGAAAGTTCGCTTGTTTAAATATCCAAGATTTTTGCTGCGTCTTTTCGAAACAAATTTCAACTTGTGAAGCGATTGTCTGATAGTTTCGAGTGACCAGTAATTAATCAATATTCTAGAAATAATTTCCTGCTGCTTTTGCTTTGTATTCTTAAGAACCGGGTTTCCACAGAGACACCTTGGAGACACTTTTTAAAACATTTCGCACACATTTTATTTTTTAAGAAATTAAGCTATTTATCTTCTTGAGCTGTGATTGAGACGTCTATCCGAGGAGTGGGTTAATAACAAGATGACTTTATACGTCACTAGTGGATGCACGCGACTTCGTCCGCGTTAATTTTTTTTAAATCCCTCAGGAACCTAACGCTTTTCCTAGACAAAAAGTATTCCATGTCTCTTCCCAGGTTATACAGTCAGTTACTCGAGAACGTACGGGCTATAACTTCAAAATTAGGGGTCAGGGGTGGCGGGGGGTGTCATTTTTGAGATCAGGAGACACAACTCCATCATGCATTGATGTTAACTCCTAACCCGTTATGCTCGACTCATTAGAGTGCAGCAACTGCTGCACAAGCTGCAGCGTGACGTCTATGCCTGCACGTCGGTCCGATGCACATTCAGTGCACATGCAGCTTGCTAGAGCGCCGATCGTGACCTTAGCTCATACGCGAGTTGGGATACCTACTGGACGCGGTGTCGCGTCAGCTTATTCTATGTCAATGAAACCAACAAGTATACATAATAATTTTTATTTTAAAAAGTAAAACAAAGAAAAAGCATCGCTATAATGAGCGAACCTAAATACCGCACAGGTGACAAAGGACATGTAATGACTATCTCAAACAGTATTAAGGTACTTGTGATAATTAAAATCTTTAGTATTAATTCGGATCTGGTAGGCCACCGAGGAATCCAATTCCTCAGGTCCCCATCAGCGATGGTCTCTTGACGACGTGGGAGTGTCGGGTCGGTATTGTGTCGGCTTTCTGTGCTCTCGTCAAACGGGATCCGGTCGGATCGACGACTTGTAAACAGATAAATTGTAATTAATTCTGTTGGACCTCACAAGACGTTCCGATGGGTTGGCGCACACGATAACGTTTTTGCTCAGAATAACGTTGATATGAGTTTGTAGAAATACTCACTTCTTAGCATCTTGGGCATTTTGCAGTCTTTGGCAGTCACGATCTAGTAGCTGCGAATGGCGAAAGAAACGACGAACTAGTTCACGCCGTGGCTGTTTATGAGCTAATGCTTTCCACTAGGAATGATCGCTATTTATAATAGCCTATCGATAACAGTTTCAGGATAATGATCAGAAATATGAAACCACATTGGCGCAATTCGCGGTAATTAAATATAAAATAATCGTCAAATAAAATTAACAACAGCGTCAATTTTTATATCGATTAGATTGGTTTTCCTGTAATTCCGATGTCAAAGTACTTTCCAGTTATGTATAACTGATTAAGATTTATTTAGTCGTATACTGTTTGTGTTCAAACCGGAGTAGATAGAGTTTGTACCTAATGTGGACAATAATCGAACACTACAAAGTGCATACGTTTTGACATGCTAAGTTTCATGAACCCCGTCCAAGACCTTACGTGCTAACTAGATGCTTCGTGTCTCAGCCACACCACCGATACGGTCAGCGCGACACAAGAGCCCACCACGGACTCTAACTTCAGAGTTAAGGCTCCAGGGTAGCGGGGGGGGGGGGGGTATTTTTGAAATCACGAGCCATGCTCTATCATACAACGATGTTAACTCCTAAGCCGTTACGCTGGACCCATTAGAGTGCAGTAACTGTTGCACAAGTTGCAGCGTGACGTCTATGCCTGCACGTCAGTCCGATGCACATTCAATGCACATGCAGGCTACGTTCGGGGAGTCGCTATTAGCGCGAAAAATGCTACCTATAGGTATATTATTTGCTGGTAGCGTTTGTGTTTACAGCGCAGATAGCGACTCCCTGAACGCGCCTGCAGGCTGCTAACGGACTGATGGTGACCTATCAGGTGTATACGTGAGTTGGGATACCTACTAGACGCATTGTCGCGTCAGCTTATGCTATGTCAATGATACCAACAAGTATTGCACAATATAATCTTCATTTAGAAAAGTACAAAAAAAAAACAAAGCATTACAATAAGCAAAATTATAAACCGCACGGTTTACAGATCAAACACAACCGACATCTTAAACACTGTCCAGCCTATTCATGGAGTTTAAAACTACCAGTATGTGTTCAGGTCCGGGCCACTGAGAAATCCAATTCGGGTCCCCAAGACCCGGGATTTCTTGACGACGTGGTGTTCACCTTCCGGGAGCTCGAATCGGGAGCGGGACCTCGTGGGATCGGTGAACTGTAAATTGAAAAATTGACATTAATTTCGTTGAAGCTTCTACAAAACGTTCCGGAGGGTTGGGTCACGCGCTAAACTCTTTGCTCAGAAGTTGCAACACTATAAAGAAACTTGGATGTGATATCAGTTTGTAGAAATGATATACTCACGTCTTGCGGGCGACAGGGCAACACCGGCATAGGTTCTGGCCTCGCGTCCGCAATCAGGACCAAAGTCATCAAGACCAGCAAACTGTTCATTCTGGAGAGCTTTGAGATCCACGATGGCGTAACTGTAAATGAAAAAGAAAAAAATATTAAAGTCAGACGTTAAAAAGGTCCGCCTTCCCTGAAAGGAATGCGCAGGAGTACATAAAAATGCATAAAGTCATTAAAATAAATACTGGATACTTACATAGAAAGTCGACGTTGATATCGGCGGGGGTCACGGTGTTGCTCTGGAAGGACGTGTTTACGGAGCGGCTGTCGATGAGCTTATAAAAATCAGGAGGGACCTAAGGGCGTTATATAGTGGCCCGCTGATACGAGTTGCCGTAAGTTAGGCACTGCAGTTGGATAAACTCATGACGCAATTTGAGGAAAAATAAAAAGAGAATAATCCTGAAATAAATTTAATCAATAATGGGGAAATTGCGATCGGATAATATATTTTGCGTCATCTGTTAGAAATAATGGTGTAATTATTATTGGAATGCGCAATAACTATATTTGAAAATTCCGCGGTCAACGCGAGTCATACATTTTCACGCCATAATTAAATTAATAACGACATGTTGTTTGTTTGCAAACTGGAGTAGAATTTGTGCCTAAGGTGGCCAATACGTTTGCAGAGTACAAAGTTTTGACATGCTAACTTTTTCAAACTCCGTACAAGCAGAAACTTGCACGCCTATCAGGTGCTCCGTGTCTACTCGGTCGCACCATCGAGCTACCGATAAGACCGCGGCGCACGTGACTCTCCAACGCCGCATAGAGCTCGTGGTCACACAATAGAATGAGGTGCGGCGACTGTGCTATCTTTGAAGAAAAAACCACGTATTTCTGCTCAGGCGTATCAACGGCGGCTTGAGCCCATCAGAGACCACGTCCGCAACATACAAAAAGTTCAGCTAGCAACGGATAGTTCAACTTTTTATAATACAGCCTGAAAGTTCTGCCATGATGGGTTTCGGAGCTGCGCATAACAACGTGGATGTGACGATTCTTTTTAATCAACCACAAATGGCGCACACTGGCGTAAACTCCCTTGAATTCCCAATGACATAATTGTGGTAAAGCAGTAACATTAATAAATGGCGATACATACTGTTTCGTTACCGTTATCCTCATGTGGTAACAGGACTGTTACAATTACGTTATCCAGCTAAGAGGTAATAATTACACTGGAATTCACGTACCAATTAGCCCTGGTAGTTATTGTAAATCCCGAGTTGCCATGGTCACAGAATAAGAGACGTGACAGAGGTTTTCACCAAGTGTCACTTGCTGCCTTATTCTCGCCGTCCGAACAGGACGGTGACCCGGCCGACAGAGGTTGCATAATGTTTATCCTTCACATAACATTGGTGCGTCTCGGGCATCGCTGCACATTACAGCATACGGAGATCGCGTAAGACCGACGTCACACTCGTGTACGTATGCGACACATGAACACACGCACACATACGCATACAAGGAAAACGACTTATGAGCTGAGTAGAGGTCACAAAGGTTTTAAGATGAAGTAATATTTTTAGCAGAGGTCTGACCGTCTGAGCGCAGGTAAGCCTTGCTCAGGTACGGTAGATTGTTCACCCCATGTTCGCTCATCTTGACCGACGTCACACTCGTGTACGTATGCGACACATGAACACACGCACACATACGCATACAAGGAAAACGTCTTATGAGCTGAGTAGAGGTCACAAAGGTTTTAAGATGAAGTAATATTTTTAGCAGAGGTCTGACCGTCTGAGCGCAGGTAAGCCTTGCTCAGGTACGGTAGATTGTTATTTAGACGCTGACGCTAGCCTTAAGGTCGACGTTACGTTACTAGGTTGCGCGCCAACGGGCTCGTTAGCTCTGCCGCGTTTATCTTCTTACCTTTCTGCAACACCTGAGAGTCTTTTGTAGAGATTCATGCCTAGACCTTATCTAGAAGCATGCCAGGAGGCTAGCGACCATCGTTTGTGGTGAAAAAATTCAACTGCATTCTGAGGCAAATGCATCCAAATGCATCGGGTTGACATTGCAATTTCGAAATTCCTACTATCACCTGATGGTGCATCTAGGAATCATGGCCCGTACGTTCTCGTGTTCCCTACTGTAAATACACACATCAAAAGTGTCTAGGGATCAACATATATTTTTGCAATAACTTTTCTCCTGATTGATATTAATTAAAATTTTCTTTAAGGATTCATCAAATAAAGTGTTTTCGTTTGTCACAGTAACGATAAACCAAGTCACCTTTGCATTAATAAAGAAATTTGCCATTTTCCTAATAAAGGGATTTTTGACATTTGAACCACTAACACAAAAGTTCGAAAAAAAGACTGAAATAACAGTTTTCTCTAAAATTTTATTGGGTAACTTAAACAACTAATAATCCGTATTTCTACCGCGAACACTAACAACACAAGAACATCGGTTTGGCATACTCAAAATGAGTTCATCCAAATCACGCTGTGGAATGGCCGCCCATGTTCGTTGCAACAACAAAAAAAGGTCTTCTTGCGACTGGATACCCTCCATATTCGGCAGAGCTCTTCTCTGTAGCATATCCCATGCATGCTCAATCGGGTTCAAGTCTGGCGACTGAGCAGGCCAGGGCAGGACATTGATGTTAGCTGCGGCGAGAGGCTGTCTTACAACTCTTGCGGTGTGCGGTCGTGCATTATCATGCATTAACTGAAATAAGGGACCGATTTGCACTTGTAGAGGAACGATGACGTCTGATACAATCGTCTCAGCATAAATTTGAGCGTTGTGGTTGCCTCTGATCCAAATCAACTCAGTTCTTCCGCCGATCCAAATACCCGCCCATACCATGATGGTTCCACCACTATAAGGATGGACTTCCTGGCAGGATTTTAATCGCTGTTGGCGTCCAGGGGTTCTCCAGTGTCGTATACGTCTTGTATCCGGTCTCATACCAAAACGAGACTCATCAGAAAAGCACACGAAACGCCATTGTTCTTCTGCCCAATTTCTGTGTTCAAGAGCCCATTGATATCGAATCCTACGATTGTGCATTGCTATAGGTGGTACCCGTAGCGGTCTTCGGGAATGAAGGTTCACTTCATGCAAGCGGTTTCTGACTGTTTGGTCGCTAATTAAGTTCCCTGAAGAGTGATGAAGCCTCACGGCTAACATCATGGCGGTTATTGTTGGAGCTCTTCGAGTTAAGATTTGAATGTATCGGTCTTGTCTCCGTGTGGTGCAGCGATACCGTCCTCCATGGCGCTCAGCCACGGTACCAGTGCTTCGGTATCGTGTCCAAAGTCGACTGATAACACTCTGACTTGTATTCAGAGCTAAAGCCACAGTACGTTGCCGGGAACCAGCTTCTATCATTCCCACGGCTCTGAGCATTTCTTCCCTGCTTAAATGACGTCGCCGCTCCATAATAACGTTGGTTTTAATCAGTAGTAGGGAAACAGTAGCACTAATAATGTCTTCAATGCGTTGTATGTTTTTATAGGGAAAATATTGACAGCTGATTTTCATCTTTTACTCGAATTTGATTCACAGTTCCTGATTCAAATTATGAAATGCACCAAAAAGGATCCATATAAATTTATAAAATCATAAATTTATTACAAAGCCACATCTCAATCTCAAGAAATCCGCATAAAAATGCTTGATCCCTAGACACTTTTGATGTGTGTACTTAAGTTGTCGTGTAAAATATATTATCCCAATCCGTTCAGCCGTTCTCGTGTGATAAAGTAACAAGCATACAAACTTTCACATATTTTATAATATTAATGCGATGGTGTTATAAGAATATTCTAGAAGTTAAATTACTATGCTTGTGGTACCTGCCACACGAAGCAGAATATTTTGCAGTACAATTTTCTACGTAATTATTGAAACAATGATTTTTGAAATCTCAATAAAAGTAGTTATTTAAAATTTATTGACTAATAAAATGTTACGTAAACCTTCATAGTAATTTACTATTTCGAGCTCCTCCGTGCTTCGTAAGGCACGTTAAGCCGTTGGTCCCGGCTGCATCTGCAGTCGTTAGCACCCACCAATCCGCACTGCACAGCACAGCAGTGGGGGCGTTAATAGGCTGATGATGATGATGATGATGATGATGATGATGATGATGATGATGATGATGATGATGATGATGATGATGATGATGATGATGATGATGATGATGATGATGATGATTATGAAACCTTCATAGTAATTTACCAGTCATAAATTTTTGCTTACACACGCAATATGTGGAGACATGTGCTCTACTGGCTCGATGTTTTTTTATTTTTATTTAACAGACTTACCAAATCAAAACATGTGTCTCATCACAATATATAACATTGCCAAAGAAATTTGGTATATATGCTTTTACAATAAAGGAACCTATACACAACATTTCTAAAATATAAAATTTAAGCTAATTTATAAACAAAATTTTAGTTAATTTAAATATCTAGTTAATGCAATAAACTGTTACAAGCTCCCGGAATACTTTGCACCTGCATTTTAATTAACTTTTTATTTCAACAGTACAAGAGATAATGAACTAAAACCTCGAGACTAAGAAAAGCTTAAAGTTCACTGCTATTCATTGCGTTTTTCTCACAAGTAATATGAATTCAAACATCGGAATTACAGTAATTTATGTTATTTACTTAACTGGTACGTGGTCAATCTCGTAATTAACATAAATTACTATGAGTTATACTCCTAATTGGCATCGATCTTACGATTATACGATGCGTTCTCGTCGTCTGATGATTTTCAAACAAACAGATTTCTTCAGAAGTGTTAGAATACAGCTCGTAAACTGTCGCAAGAGCACAGGTACATTATTTTCATCGCACGATGAGATCGTATCGTGCCGTCGTATAATCGGAGTCATTAGGACGACACGCCTAAAGTTAGGGACTACGAAAGTTTAATATAAGACAAAAAATGTTTACTATACATTATTTTGTATATACTTATATATATATAGTATACTATAAAATTAAACGGTAACATTGCACAGTAACATTGCGTTCATTATGTATATGACGTGTTATTTGTACATTATTTACATATCACAACAATGATGATGATCCTAGTTTTTATTCTTTAATATTTTATACGAAAAGATAAAATCTGAGCAGCCATAATGTCCATGTTGCAAGCAGTAAAGGTTCATTCAGACAGCGGGAGGGGCGAGACGGCAACCGCAACGCGGGCACGATATAAACAGTTGTAATGTAGAAGTTATTATGAAATACGTCACACAGCGCCGCACGCCGGGCTCGACAGTATGCAATATTGTGCCAGCGTCGCGTTGCCGTCACGCCCCGGCCGCTGTCTGCCTGAACCTTTATAGTAATAAAATATTTACGGCCAATCAGGAGCGGGCAACGCACTGGTTATGAGGGGTTTCATTTAACGACTAGTGCAACTTAATTTTAGAACTAGTTTTTCAATTTCAGTATTTTTTTAACAATAGGGAAGCTGCAAATATAATAATTATTATGAACATTTGTGATCAAAATGTTGCAAAAATCGATCAGAAACACAACTTTTTTTTTTATTTTAGATGAATATAGATTTATTTATGTAATAATAACATAATGAACTGTAATTATTTTTTAGTGTAAATATCGCCACTTGATTCATCGACATTGCAGAAACTATGGTTAAATAACACTACTTTTTAGTGATGTTGAGTGTCAGTCGGTGAATAAGGTATCCCGGCCGCGTTGGATAATAAACACTAATAACCCTTCACCTTGCAAAAGGCTTAAGATAAATAAACCTTTGTGTAATATTATGTTCTTGTTATGAGGAAGATTGCTAGAGCTTGTGAAGCGTTAAAGAATACCGGCGGATGTTCAACCATTCAATTCACCTTTTAAGAAAGAAAGAAGAAATTTTAATCTAATTATGTTTGTTTAAGATTAGCTCTTATTTCAATAATCTGTCACATTGTCTCACGTCTTATTGTCAAATCCTTAAACGAATAAGTTCATCTATACTTATAATAAATCTGTAGAGAGGTCAATTCTGTACATGAAATATATTTTCAAAATAACTATCAGGGGGTGATAAGTGATCGATACTGATGCCAAAAATGCAATCAGTAAAATTTTCGTCTGTCTGTCTGTCTGTGTGTATGTTCCTTATAGAAACAAAAACTACTCGACAGAATTTAGCGAGCGAGCTTCCCGCCCCAAAAAAAAAGTGTATATCAAATATATATTTTGACGACCTCCGTTGCCCAGTGGTTTGTACGCCGGGTTTCATGGTGTCGCCAGATTGCTCGACTCGAGAGGTCCCGGGTACGAATCCCGGTGGGGGATGTTGATGTTAGTGTGATGAACATGAGCATTTCATGTTTCAGTCATGGATGTTTAATATGTATTTCTATATAAATATATGTACAGTATATGTATTCTATCCGTAACCCTAGCATCCCATAACACAAGCCTTATAGTGCTTACTTTGGGCTAGGCTAAATGGTGTGTGTTGGAAAGTAAAAAAAAACTGCCTTATTAACCTTAAAGATCTGCGAAACGTGTAAGCACTACATGGCGTAAACCTATGTTGGTAAAGTACCTGCGTTATTCACAACCCATTAAAACGCTTTACGATTGAAAAAAGCTTTCAAGGTGACAAAAACACCGGGACGCCGGTAAAAGCTTTTATTTCCCAAATGTGATTTTAATAAAACGGAATCCAAAACGGTAAAAGCCAAGCCAAGCCTAGTTCAGCGAGGTAAGTCGCGGCGCGTGCGTATTGTTTTGCCCGATACTAAATCACTGCTTGCTTAAAGTATCACTACTCTTGATTTACGGTACTAGTTTAGCGATTTTATATTTCTTTTTTTGCAAATGTTTTGTGACAATCGACTGAACGCAACACCCTTTTGTTTCTTTTCCGCCCAAAGTTAAAGTCATGATTAAAAAAGTTTATATTATTATATCTTTAACTTTTTGCGAGTTGGGTGGTATTCCTCAATAAATGTATCTTTATTGAAACAGCCGGCTCCCAAGTTTCAGGCGTAAGGGCAGTTGGAACATCAAAATTTTCATAATACATAAATATCATTTACTTAAAAAATTAGATTCGTTTTTTCTCGTTACCTAAATCGTTTTGTGGTTTTTTTCTATTAGCTTTTTTATATCTATATATATAAAATTCAAAGGTGACTGACTGACATAGTGATCTATCAACGCACAGCCCAAACCACTGGACGGATTGGGCTGAAATTTGGCATGCAGGTTGATGTTATGACGTAGACACCCGCTAAGAAAATATTTTGATCAATCCTACCCCCAAGGGGATAAAATAGGGAATGAAAGTTTGTATGAAACTTTGTCAATATTTAACCGATCGGGCTGAGACTTTGCATGCAGGTGTAGGAAGGCCAAAGGGAAAGATCTTCCTCCGAGCTGGGTGATGGTAGCTCGGGGGCCGCGGCCCGACTGATGTTGGTCAGGCATAGTATATATGAAGAGTTAGCCTTCGAATTTCATTTGCGCGATGTAGGCTTCCATACTAATATTGATCGCAGTTCAGGTTACGCCATCTCTTGAGGATGGTGAGTAATGATTTCCAACATTCGTTGCATATCTGTGGGGCATATAGATGTCACCGCCACATCACTCCCCTCCGAGACCGGAGGTCGATAGTCAGTGTTTTCAGCAGTCAGTGCGTCAGTCGAGCTTGCAAGTGCCAGTGTGCTGCAGGATGCCCCAGTCTGCGGCGAGTCGAGACGGGTGAGGTGAAGGCACGTCGCCAGTGCTGCAGAGGTGCTCCAGTCTACGGTGGGTCCAAGCTGCTGGTGTGCAGGGCTGCCACGCCGGTGTGCTTGCGGCCGACAAGTGGGGTACCGGTCGTGGGCTGCGGAGACCAGGTCGGGATGATGCCGTCGGGTGCTGCCGAAGGTCCAGAAAGCGTCGTTGAGAGCTGCGATGGAACCTTGAGGCTGATGCTGGCTTGCTGTGTGACTGCTGATGCTGCTTGCCCTGATAAAGAAGGGGTATGAGGATTGATGGCTGCGCTACATTGGTAGAAGGTTGCTTCTTGCTGCTGCTGTGCTCAGTCGAGGGTCACCAGGGTAGGAAGGCCAAACGGGAAGATCTTCCTCCGAGCTGGATGATGGTAGCTCGGGGGCCGCGGCCCAACTGATGTTGGTCGGGCATCGTATATATGAAGAGTTAGCCTTCGAATTTCATTTGCGCGATGTAGGCTTCCATACTAATATTGATCGCAGTGCAGGTTACGCCATCTTTTGAGGATGGTGAGTAATGATTTCCTACATCCGTTGTATATCTGTGGGGTATATAGATGTCTCCGCCACACAGGTATAAAAAGAATCATAGATGTTTGTCATTTTGTATAAACAAGCCTGAGAACAAAAACTGTAGTCTACACTTCAGCTCTACACCGAAGCGAAGCGAGGGCGCGCCGCTAGTTCAAAAAATATACTCATCAAGAGAGTCGAAGCAACAAGAACTTTTTTGACCTTTTGTCTGCTATTTAATATTTTTTTATGTATATTATTTTGTTCGTTATAACCAATTAATTTATTAATTTAGTGGATTTTTTTCTAGTAAACTTTTCTTTAGCTTTAAACATCTAGCAGTTAAATGCTTAAAAAATAAAAACATAACTATAATTGCTATTTCTTCTTTCAAACGTTTAATATTTGTAAAGGTATTTCATTTGACATTGTGGGTTACCTACAATGCGAAGAGATGGCACTGCCTTGCAGCCTAAGGCTAGAGAAAATTCGACACGGCCGTCAGAGCCGCGGTAGCATAATGGTCAATAAATTCCCGGATAGCGAAGGGTGCGGGTTCGAGTCCCGTCTGCTGCCTGGTCCGCGTGGATTTTTTTCTAGTAAACTTTTCTTTATATTTATACATCTAGCAATTAAATGCTTTAAAAAATAAAAATATAACAATAACCTATTAGATTTTTTTTACATAATACTTTTGAATATAAATCATACATTATAGAAATTTATGTTATTTACAGGATTGTTACCATGTACCTTGTTTTAGCGAGTTTCCTCCTTGTACTTACTTCGTTAACACGTCATCGACAATGCCGTAATATCGGAAACTCGCTAAAAACAATGTACGTGGTAACAATCCCGTAAATAACATAAAGTTCTATAATGATAGTGATCATGAAAGTTTAATAGAATGAACTTTTGGAGCCAGCTTCTTCGAAGCTTATAAGCATGAAAAGGAGTTTTGAATATCAGTACTTTCTTAAGAAACACAACGTAGAGTCTATATTTATTCTTCATACATTGGTATTGATTACACAAGAACTTTAAATTAATAACTAGACGATCACAATATTAATTATTGGGACTACGACATTGAGGCGATACAATCGCCACTTCATTTATCTCAGATAGACACATAGTCCAGGACATCTATTTGGATGGGTGCATATGGGTCCTGTGAGCTTATTCTTATAAGATAGAACCACAAGCCTTACTTATTCATTTTAGATAACCCCTTAAGAATCTAAATATCCTTTAGTGTTCTTTCAGAGTAAAGGCGAGTGCGGGCGCGGGTGCGGGTACAGGTAGATCAAATGTATCTAGTATCTAGACGCTTCTCGCTTTCACAGTGGTCGCGCGTATGCGCGTCTGCATAGGCGCGGGGGCGGGTGCGGGTAGCGTGACTATCGCGCGGGTGATTCTATTGGCTCAATCCGCCTGTGTCTTTCACAGTGCTCTAGCGTCTTCCTGTGGCTAACGCGTCTGAACCAAACCTTTTTGATTCACCATGCAACATGGAAATCGATACAGAAGAATTTATATTATTTTATTAATTATCAAATGTGTTGAGATCTTATTTAATTTATAATCAAATGTATTTATTGTCTTTCTAGTGTATTCGAAGAACTTGTCTGGGTTACTCCGTAAATCGGCGTATGGTACATTAAATTCTCCCAATTCTTCTCGTCCTTTATTCATTTCATGTATAGCGTAATTGTTTCACATAATTTTCTTCCCAGTTTTAAAATGAATTTTCCATTAATAAAATAAATCTTCATCCTAGTAGGAAGCGCGAAGTTTTAGAACCGTATAACACGCGTACGTTCAGTCTCTCAGCCGCTCTACCACTGTGAACATGAAGACGCCAAGACCCACGCGCCCGCGCCCGTTCCCGCTCTGGCACTCTGAATAAGCACTAAGAGTTGGCGCCCGTGACAAGGAAAGTCACTCAGCACCAGGATCTAATCATTTTAGATTAGGCTTAGGTTTTACTTATCCATTTTAGACTTGTGTAAGATGCTGTTTATCCATCTCAGTAACCTGTACTCTTAGTACGAATAAAATAACGAAATCGATATTGGTTCGTGCTAAGGGTACAGTTTATTGAAAAAAAAACAAATGAACATTTCGCCACGGGAATATACTATTTCAAATAAACATTAGGTAGGTACTCAGTCTTAATTTCCGCGCATTACTTGAGAAAAGTACTATACTATACTATTGGCCATATTCACACGTACCTCAATTAATACCTCTTTTTATGTCCGCTGCAGTAATGTACTATTTTTTCTATGATTATTCGCAATCAACAAAATATTATCTTACAATACACTCTTACATGTAACGTATGCTATGCACGTAACGTGATAATTAGCGAACGCAGCGCATTCGTTATAATATATAACCGTTTATATATGTTGGCAAGCATCGAACCGTAACCGTTTGTATCTGAACTGGAAGCTTAATATATCACCGATTAATGCCCACGTTGGGATACTTATGTTAATTAATTATTTCGGCTTACGTTTGGTATTGTTACGCGTGGTTGTCGATATTTTGATATTCCTGAAATGCGGAACTCATAGGTATTCCACCTATGAGTCACTTTTAGAACCCAACAGTGTTTCCTCGCCTGCCAGAGCGGGTATGCCTGGAAGCACCGGGGCAAACCCCGTCGGTAGGTGTCTGTCTGTCATCCGCTAGTCCCATTAAAGAAGAAAGAGTTGCGCATGGCGCAGCGTTCTACCCTGTCTACCTGTGTCGGAGAGGGTCGACCATGGCGCGTCCTTCATGGGGCCACTCCGCTGTCTCCTTCTAAAGACTTCTCCTCACATAAGGAGACTACATCAGGGAGATCTAAAGCTATCCAGCATCACTTTAACAACGCTGGACAGCAAGAGATTCCATCCTATCGGCACGATCCTCAGGGGTGTGCTGCGCCGTGTCCCTGGCAAGCGCCACCATAATAGCATGATATATTGTTAGACCTAAGTTTTTTTTTATTTATATGCAATCGTAACCCCAATCGTAGCACCTAAGTTGTGAAAAGCAGCCCCATGTGTAAAACCCATCTCTGCAATCGCACACTGTCGTGACGGAAAAATCTTAAAAATTTTCGCCCATTCTGTACCATCCCAAAAAGGACTACTAATACAGTGTATTTAACAATACATAATCCTTTTTATTTATTAGTTTTAGCGAAGGACTTTCTCCCACCTAATGTTCGGTGACGGTAAAACCTTAACGTGAAAGTAGTTCGTGGAACAATTTTAAGTGCCAAACCTTATTTACTTTACATCCAGATTAACTTGTTCTTTGTAACTTGTTGCCCATCATAAGCTCATCGCCTATAATAATACATAGTTACCGAAATTTCCGCTTCTTTTGATCGACTTTTACTATGTGCACAAAAGAATAACCAACAAAAGTACCAAAATTAACACAAACACTTTCGATGACCAAAAAAATGTGTGCGTGTACTAGTGTACACACGTAAGAAGTGAAACTTCTTTATGGCCTTATTTTTCGAAAAATGATCTACATGCAACTTTCCAGAAATTGGTTAAATAAAGTTAAATTAGATAAAGTTTAAATAAAAGGATTTTATTATCATAGACATGAATACAAATTACTGCCTATGAAACTGTTATGATTACACGGCTCAGTAATCTAAGGCACATGTTCCACCTCCGACGATGAACGATAAGCGAGTAGAAACTAGAAACGAATTCGCTGAGCGAGTATCGCTGAGCGAGTATCGCTGGGCGAGTATCGCTGAGCGAGTATCGCTGAGCGAGTACCGCTGAGCGAGTACCGCTGAGCGAGTATCGCTGAGCGAGTATCGCTGAGCGAGTATCGCTGAGCGAGTATCGCTGAGCGAGTATCGCTATGCGCGTTTGGCTGAGCGAGTCTTATCTTTAATAACTATTGTCACTCAGCTACAAACGAGTAGAGAGAGTTCTCGCCGGCGACAGTGTGGTCATTCAGCTATCAACTATTAATATAAAAAAAGATGGCGCGTAACGGAAAAATATGACGCGTAACGGAAAAATGTGACGCGTAACCGAAAAATGTGACGGTAAATTTTTTTCCAACGCCGATAAAGAAGTTTCACTTCAATAAGGTAAAATTTTAGCTCAAAACATTTTAAAAGAGTTAACTGTCACCCATCCACATTGAGTATAACAAAGGTTAACTTGTAGGGAAACAAGCCGAGAATGTGGCAATATATTTTTATTAAGGTTATCTGTGCGTCACACCCACGTTAGTTTGAGAAGCATCTTAGCTACCTAAGTAAACTATTGGCCATTGGCTTTCTAACATCGTCTTGTTATTGTGCCTAACTTTCCTCTATATTATACCTATATACGAAGAAAGCTTCAAGCTAAGTATAGTATATCCATATAGATTTAACAAGGCATCATAAATGCTAAATCAATTGTATCTTCATCATAAATAACACTACCATGATTGCTGAAAGTTTTACAAAAATATATTTATATCTAGAGAAAATATTACAAGAAAAAAGACAAAGAGAAATGTACATGTAGCAGTTAAATGCTTAAAAGATAAATAATATAGTAAACTTCAAATATTATTTTAAATCTGAACATCTACTATCTCTACTCAAAACGATGAATACCCTCAATAATAATTAAGTCAAAAGCAAAGCATAAGTTGTCTGTTTTGTGCGACTGTCTATGTCTTGTCTATCTAGAACAGCATCCGTTGGCTTGTCCTCAGTGAACTTAAACTATTCCGTAGATGTAGGAAGTTTGCAACACTAATCCTCATCGGTAGGTATGCACGTCCGAGTCCGCAGTGGCAACTCCAGCGTATAGACGGGTGTCCCAAAATATAATATTGGTCTCACACAACGACCGGCCGCCTGAAGGGACGATATCGTTCAGGACCGGTGCACCTGAATTCTAACTTCGCAATCCTCATTACAAAGTAAGATTCGACCGAGTTCATATATTATGCAATTACTTTTGAACAAGGGAATGAAGTTAGATTAAAATCGTAACATCTGCACGTTGTTGGTTCGAGACGAGGTCCGTCGCATCGATATCACTGATATTTTGGAGAATTAAGCGATGACCTATTGGGATAAACATTATGCCTTTGTATGGTCTTAAATTTTATTTACAATCTTAACAATCATGACATCGTGGCCGTGCCTGTGACGAGCTTTTATGTTGAGCAATACTTAATTTAAGAACATACGAATCCGAAGTGACTATTAATATGTTTAATAATATATATCTACATATATAATAAATAGCGGAGCCAACATTTGCATACCTGATAAAAAATAAATTCTTAGAATCAGACTACAGCCCCACTATTTTATTGAAATCGATCCATCTGTTAAGAAGGAATTAAATTATGCACCCGCAAATAGAAGAAATGTATATGGGTACATACAGAAAGGAGATAGACTTAAAAAGTGTAAAATAGTGGTTTTCCACGTGCACAGATCTCTGTGACAACTTGATATCATAAGATTCTGATGTTCATCGATCGCCAACAATGCCATGCTTGTGCCTGAGTGCTGTCAGCAGTCGAGGCCATCGATCTCGAGTGCTCTCCACTTGAGCGCTGTGCAACACAACCAACCGACCGACGACAGTCCGTTAGGCTCCCTGCGTGCAAGTCAACTGTGACGCCAGCCACTGCGATCACTTTAGTTAAAGGAAATATGAATGGCATGTATCAAACGACCACGACTTCACCAGCGATGTGATTTACATTTAATAAAAAAGTATCATTATTAGTTAAAGTAAGCAATACCTGTAGTTAAGTATCCTGTAGGGTCTAAATTTATACTATCGACAAGCCATTGTTGGGTTAAAAATAAAATAATTTAAATCCATGAAACTATAAAAATATCAGAACACTGGACCCAAATTAAGTATAGCAGGAAGCAAATAATAAGAAGCCTGGTCTTGCCTTGGTTTTAAATAATCTAGTCACTGCGACCACGTGGTCGCGAAGAAGGAGTCGAGCAATCTAGTATGCGAGATGCCTTATTGCGACGCCTAACTAATTGTATTAACCGTGTCCGTTTTGCACGAAATATGTGTCAACATAAAAGGCGAATTCCCATTATGTCCAATAAATCTGACGTATGCATTGAAGTAAAAAAACCATTTAATTGTTACAAATAACTGATTAGTTAATAATCAATTGGCATTCGATTATATTATTAGTACATGATAGTTTTTTATCTTAGAAAAATGATGGGTCTCTCTCGACCGCAATTGTTTTTCTAAGTTTTTTTATAGTAGTGTGGGGCGCTTTTTCAACCATCAAATAATATAGTCATATTTCGGCATAGCAGTAAATGAAGTTTAGGTAAGAGAGAGATATTATATTTTTTTTGCAATTTGATTGCTCTGCCAACCTTGCATGGCGATAACGTGCAACGAAACTATGCACGTATCTTTGTATACCTGTGCGTATATTATATATTTACCTAAGAAATGTAATCGTTATGATTGCGGTCTTATTACTACGAGAGATTAATTTCCTTAACGCGTACAACTTTTCCAAGTGTAAGTTTATTCTAAAACACCTTTTCTTTCCAACGACGTTGAACAATGGCGCGCAAACAACTAACTCTAAAATTTTATTGTTATGCAGAAGTAGTTTCATACAATAGTATTAACACTTACTTACCTGAGAATATATTATTTGGAGAGGTATCTTAAGTGCTGCACTCACTATATTGAGATTTTCAGTTGGAACGGAGAATAGACCTCCACTGATAAATAGAATATCGACCTTTAGTATACTTGAAATAGAGTTGTGAATGACCTATGTGAGATGCCGGCCACATATAGATCACATGGCTATCGGATGGCTGTGTCGTCCGCACGTCAGTTACAGATTTCAGTCAATATAGTCAATTTAGGAATTTGGTCACAGCCAGCCTATACAGAACGATCCGGCCTATACCGCTGACAAATTATTGGAAAGTACAAACATAGACATAACAACAAGATGCGATAATGTTTCGTGGAGAAACCCTGGTTTAGAAGATATTATTACAGCTACAGAATATATATTATTAGTGGATCTTAGTTCCCAAGTATAATCACCTAGTTTGGAGTAGGCACTTGCCTGTTCAAAGAATTAGAAGACGTTTCTACTACTATTACATCACGGAAATTTCATGGACTTTTAAAAATAAAACTAAGAAATTATGTGAATTTCCATAACATAGCTTGCGGTGTATTCAGGAAATATGTTTACCTACACTTTTTCCGCATTCGAGCGCATGTATAAAAGAAGAAGGAAACAATTTGACGACCTCCATGGCCGAGTGGTTTGTACGCCGGGTTTCATGGCTGTCGCCGACTCGAGAGGTCCCGGGTTCGAATCCCGGTGGGGGCAGATGTTTGTGTGATGAATACGAGCATTTGTACTCCAGTCATGGATGTTTAATATGTATTTATATAAATATACTTATATATGTACAGTATATGTATTCTATCCGTTACCCTAGCATCCCATAACACAAGCCTTATAGTGCTTACTTTGGGGCTAGGCTAATTGGTGTGAGTGTCGAAAAAAAAATTATTGTCCTAATTATATAATAAATTGTTTAATGTGTTTACATTACGCTGCTTATATCGTGTAGTTCCAAGTTCCTGAAATTCCACTCGTGGGCTGATAAGTACCCCTATTTACGTATCGAGAATTCCACAGAAACCTCCTTTCTGATATAAAAAGTATCTTTCGTCTTATTTCAGGTAATATCTGTGTCCCAAATTTCATCCAAGGCTGAACAAGCCTGCCTAACCAACATTCAAACATAAAAACCTTTAAATTGTGGTAATTTATGTTATTTAAGGGATTGTTACCATGTGCCTTGTTTTTTTGCGAGTCCCCGATATTTTGGCACTGTTGCAAGCGCCATAATCACGGAGTAACTATAGCAACCCCGTAAATTACTATAATGCTAGTGACCATGAATGTTTAAAACAATAAATCTTGAAATTTATAACATTAGAAAGGCAATATTCTTTTGTTATAAAGGTGGAGGAGCTCGATGGCGCAAGTGGTAAGCGCGTTCGGCTGCGATCACTGAAGTTAGGCAACTTTCGCAGTGGTCGGTCATTGGATGGGTGACCAAAAATTTACTATCTCGAGTTCCACCGTGCTTCGGAAGGCACGTGAAGCCCCGGCTGCATCTGCAGTCGTTAGCACCCGTCAATCCGCACTGGACCCGCGTGGTGGGTCATAGCCCAATCTCCCTATTCCATCCATAGGGAAGGCCTGTGCCCCAGCAATGGGGACATTAATAGGCTGATGATGATGATGAAGGTAATATATTCCTTATATCCAGAACATGATGACGCTTCATTTGGCATAAGTTGTTTTGTCTTTTGCCAACAAAACAAAAAATCAAACAAGGGGCTAGGCCTTGTGTGGAATAACTTCCAGACTTGCCTGTCTGCTAGATATCGATTTGCGTCAGAAAGTGAGCACAACAGCTGGAGCTCTGCATTTTTTTTTAACTATATGCTGCATTTAGTAAGCCAATTTTAAAAAGTAGTTGGTATTACTTTTATATGATTTAAAAAAAATAGAGAGAATCCGCATTCATGGTAATAAAAACATAGGGAACCGGGCTTTCTTGGTTCGCACTCAGTAATCTAGCGTTTTGTGATATTTGATAATTGCTACTTATAGGTTTTTAAATTTTGTATTCAGGCGAATTGCTATATCACCTTTTATTAGACCTTGCACAAACTTCGGAGTTGCTCTATCTTTACTTTAATAACAGTACAAAGAATAAACAATGCTATGAAAATTGTTGTATTTCAGTTCAAAATTCGTACCTAATACGCTTTATTTCTGCATGCCCCACTGAGCCCGAAATAGACAAAATTTTAACACATAATTGTTGGAGTAGGGCGATGAGCGTTAAGTAGCTTGCTATGTCGAACTCCCTCATACTGAAAGCGTTTTGTGCTTCTACTTTCTTAACTATTCCGTTTATAATATTCACTGAACATTATCCAGTTATTAATGCATAGAGGTACTGTAATTTACTGGCCGTAATACTTTTTAACCTAACCTATTATGTAAAGTCGATACAATACTTTCCAGTCTTAAGTAAAGTACCTAAGGTACAATATTAACCCTTCTTAAACAAACTATTCGATTCCTTTGGCTGGCTTTGTCATCATTGAGGATATCTATATTTAGGCTTTGTGATAAACATTTATGTAAGTGTATATAATTAGAGTGTTTACTAGGGGAGCAAAAAAATATTTTTAAGGCGAGAGCGTTTTTTCTAGAGTGGAGCGAAGGTTTCTTGAGTAGAATCTCTCGCTACAGGATTCAAAGTATATCGTTCGAGTTTAAAAATGGTTGCTCCCGAGGTGGACACTTTACTTTTTATCACCCCTTATGAGAAAATAAGCAAATGCAACTAACATTTGAGCGGCCGATACAAATGTTCTCGGGAGTTAATATACCATAATACTTTCATTCTCACTACTTGAGGAAGACCAACTATTTTTTTTTTATAAAACCTAGTAATATCCGAATTTAAGTAGGTAAACAATATTATAAACGAGAGCGAATTTCACATAGTTTTTTATTATTTAACCCACTTTCTTTTGTTTGACAAGCGCGAGGTTAGTTTATAAATAGCTTATGACTTTTTCATAAAATTTTCGTAAGTTATTATTTTTTTTGGTGATTGGAACTTGTACTAAGAATTTCTACATTCCTAATTCAAATCACTTTTAGTCCTCAGGTATTTAAACACTATTTTGGTTCCTATAAACGGAGAATAAACTAGCGATTAGATGTGATAAAAAAAATAATCAAACTTAATTGTTTAAGACGGTTAAAAACCAATGGCTACGTACCTGCCTTAGAACGACACTATAAAACGATATGTTTGTCACGCTTCGAGTGTACGACTCCGAGGCGGGTAGTTACGCAAACGTGACATGGTTTGGACGATTGAGAACATTCCCTTTGCTATAATAAAATCTGTTACAGGTTTAAGACGACTAAGGTATCAGACGACACGGATTTCTTAATGTTCGTACTTTTTTCTATTTTAGCATTTCTTTGAATGGGTAGGTATATTAAAAATAAGATTTCGATGTATGTGAGTTCATTATTATCATGTTACACGTAATAGGCTATTTTACAGAATGAAAAATAAAGTACCAATTTCTGGCATCTGTATTTAATATGAATATAAGCAGCGATTATACTATTCGGGGAGAACAAATAATTAATAGCTTTTCTAAAAAAATTTATAAAAAAAAAACAAACCATTTTTTTGTTCTATGGTCACGTAACCGAAAACACAAGGAATCGGCGAAAACTAAAATGACGTCACACTCTAGTAAAATTCCGATCAAAGTGACATGTATTATTTAAGGTTTTGATGACAGTCGTGTGAGGTCGCATAGCAGTGAGATGACATAATGTCCAGAGAAACGTTTTGCGGCAACTTTGAATTTTAATTTTTGATTTAGCAACAGAATGATGAATATCTTTTATAGACTATCTAAATAACGAGAGATCGTTTTCTTAAATTTGTCTAATACCCTATTGTATTACACGCTAGCTTATTTACGTAATTTTGGAATCAGAAGAAGGTTGCGCATAACTAAAGTTAATATAGACAAAGACGCAGGCGAAAGCTAGTATAAAAATAAACCGTTACTTGCAATGGTAACTAATGAGATGATTGATATGGGAATCTGATTAACACTTTAGTATCTATCTTTTATCAATTGAACTATAACTAGCAAGCAACTTAAATCTACAGAAAAAATTCTCACTCTCAAAATTTTCCAATACAAGAGATGATGCTCGTATTTACAATAGAATGTTGTTTCAACAATACGAGGAAAAGTGCTATGAAATATTTTACAACATACATTTCATATATTGTACTTGCTTTCTAGCGCGTGGCTTTTGTGCTGAGCACTTTATTATAGAAATCGCCTTACCTTCGGATTATAGGCCTCCATATATCTATAAAAGATAAATATACCTCACATTTCTATAAAAGAGTCAAAGGAAATGCGTAATCGGTTCTGCTATTCTCAGACTAATCCCGACTATACCAGTAGCTTTGTATTCCAATTCTCAATCTACAAAAACAATGTATAAAATATTAGTCAAACAATTGCATGTGTACTTACATCGGGTGCTTGAATTAAAATTATTTTAATTCAAATTTATTTGGAGAAAATAAACTTTAATTGTATGATATTTACAATAATAATATATACAGGAACAATGAACCTAAAACTAAAAACCTTAAAAAATATAATATAATAACTAAAATATATTATTAAAAGGAGTCCCTTAAGGCAAGCTTCCGAAGATACTGGCAGCGTTCCCCATTTGAATATCTAAAAAATATATTTTTTGCAGAATGTATTTGCGTAATACACGTATTGCATAAAGCAAATTGTAAATTCCGATGCTATGATAACCTTGACAAAATCAAATTGAATTTACACCGTTTACAACTGTGTCGGCAAAAAAAACTGATAAGGTATTTTAAAGAGAAGAGGATTTTTCTTCAGAATAATTATTTCATATAAAAAGGGAAATCTTATTGTTTATATCAAAAACGGAAATATAGGGAATTCATCATTAATGTTGTGGTAACATTATATTCAAAAACACAAATTCTTTTAGCTTTAAAGTCGAAATGTAGTAGTGAACTACTTGCATCTTGGGAAATTATTATTCTGGAAATATATCTGCGTTCCATCTGCGTACATTTTCAGAGAGACAATACGGCAAAGAGCGCGCTCAAAGGATGCCAGAGATGAAAAAAACTATGAATAGGTTTAAGTTGCCAACTGTCGCAAATATTTTTAAACAAAGTTTTTTATCTGTCAGTTATTATTAGTTAGGCCCTAGAGGAAAATTTCAATAAACTATCTCTCTTGAACAAAGACAAAAAAATTTTGAGGCGATATTTTATAGAAACGGCGAAATGTTTGAACTCTGGAGAGAGAAATTCTGGGTCTACCTTGTAACGCAGAACTTTTAATATCATAATATTATTATGCATATCAGCAGATGGCATAAACTTAATTTCGTTTTGGCATTCACTCATTTAGCAGACATTCAAACGCATAATTTTGCAAGCCAGAATCATCTTTAGGCATAAATTTAATATCCACAATAACTAAAAAGCAGAACCATCATATCACAGTCAGAATGTCTTTTGGCATACAAAATGTTAGTTTTCCTTGTCTATTTATCTATTATCTATGGTTACTGGCGCTTCGCCGGCCGCTGCGCTGTCGCGACATGATCGTTTCGCTCGGCTCGAGTTAAGATTAGGTCACAACACTAACCTAACCTTACCCTGTGACCACAAATACCGATTATGGTTTAATTTAATAAACGAAATTATGATAACTTATATTTTGCCAGAGGTAATTATTATATCTATATATATAAATCAATTGTGGTTCGTTTGTATCGCTAAAAGTCAAAAACGGCTAGGTCAATTTAGCTGATTTTGGTTTTGAAATGTTTATCGTAGTCCAGGGAAGGTTTAAACGGTGAGAAAATATATTATGCCAAGTGTGTGTAAAATGAATTTCGGAGCAACAAGATTCTGCCAGATAGAGGGAACCCAGAAATTCTAGCATTGTCAAAATGGAAAAGTAACTTTCTGCATTTCATTTTAATGGACATCATTACTCCATGCATATAACAGCTGATATAACACAGACCTAAGATACATACACATGTAGCCGTGTTATGAAAGTATTTATAACTTTTCTCAGAAGCCTTGCCATTTCAAAGTCCTCCCTCATTGAACTACAAGATATAAGCTTCACATTGTGTGAAAACAAAACAAAACAGAATTCGTGAAGATTAAACGTACTTAAGTACGTTCATTACTCGTATGTGAAGTACATGACATAAGCGCCTAAAACCGGCGCTGTTATTAAATCACTAAATCAAAGCACGAGATGGCCCTATTCGAAAAGTATTCAAATATCGAAAAGGAGATAACAAAAATACCTAATCCTCGAGTTGATTTTTTCCGTAATATCCGCAGAACTCCGCCGACACACAACGATTGAACGTATCTAGGGAACTTATGACAGTAATAGTTGAAAGAAATCAGTTGGATTTCCTCGCATCGACAAGGCATTAGGGGCAAAAACTGCGACCTGCCAGCAGTTTCATAAGCGCCACCTAACTGCGCCCGCGAGCACGTGCGCACAACTACCCCCACACGATGTCGTACATAGGGTTGGCTCCTACTGTTAGTTATGTAATTAGCTGTAATAAAATAAGAGAAATAGCGGATGTCCGAGACTTAGCCTCGTATTACAGAATGACAACTAAGTACTGATCTTCACTTGAGTACATTTAGAAAAGGATGTCGCTTTATATAGCACATAGCGACATCCCTTTCTAACTGTACTCAAGTAAAGATCAGCACTTAGTTGTCATTCTGTAATACCAGCCTTAGTCTTCGTGGAAAAAATTGTTTACCATACAAAGTTCCACTCCCTTTTCACACCAAAAAAGGATGATTTCTGGTATTAACACTGTTTTATATATTAAAGCGTGATACATACTTTCGGATTTATGTAATTGTGTGGATAGTCTTATGTTTTCGAAATGATTTGGCAAATTACAGATCGCGGCACGTAACTCTAGCGCTGAACAAAACGCGAAGGGGATAGCTGCGAATGGGTACGACTGCTATTAGCTATTCTTACTAGCGAAAACCATATCAAAAATTGACTTTGCTGTGTCTGAAGTTATATGATAAAAGCGCTTTGAAATAAAGTCATTATTTTTCCAAAGTGAGGAAGAATACTTAAACAAAAATATGTTATTTAGGTTATTTCTGTAACAGCCTGACTGGTACGTCTTTTATTGTTTTTGTACAGCATTTTAGTCCGAACGCAACACCAAAATAGTGACGTGAGGATAAGAGAGTCTCTTTCTCCTTATACCTATACTAATTTCCATCAAATCCATTCAAGCTTAGGCTTAAAAAATACATTTAACTGTTTTTAACATTTTTATTAAACTTATGATCCAGTTTTATAATTATCTATTTGACAGAATAAAGAAAAATTTGACAGAAGAATAAATAAAAATAAAGTACCATTTATTAAGATGTGTATTTAACATAAATATTGGGAACGATTTCACTATTCTGACTAAAAAAAGTAGTTGATAATATTACTAGACTTTTTAAGGAGTCATTATACACTATTCATAACGTATGAACGTTTTTAAAAACTATTCAAATAACGTATTTAGTATATACAGCGTAATAATTAACAGCCCTAACAGAGTATATAGAATCACAGGGCTAACTTCCGGAAGCTAAAGTTAAGCTTCTCGACCAGTGATTGCTTTGGATGATATAACAAGTAAGGAACGTAATTTTTATTTCCATCCAGGAATATTGTTGAATTGTTGTTTTTATAAACAGACGGGTAACATTTAGCAGAGCCAAATAAATTAAACATTACGATAAAAATGTAAAAATAACTAAGAGAAAATGTAAAAATCAAGTTGTGTTAAGCCAATACCACGCAAATAATTCACACGACACAAACAAATGGGTATCTTCAAAAACAGAGTTTTGAGATATCGCGTTTTAAAGTTTTAAAAATCATAAATTCGAAACTACTTGTTCAAATGTTTAAAATGATAACTAAATTTAAACGTACATTATCCTTCTTTATGCTGAGTAAGTTTAGTTAGTTAGACTACTATTGATATAGTAGTCTTATCAGCACACACACCACGCACTATAGGGTGTGCAGAGTAGTTCAAATAGCTCAGATGTTTAAATAACGAATATCTTGCTTCACCAAAATCTACAATTATATTTTCTTATTGGCATTAGTTTATTGCACTGCGATGATTTCAGTGCAGTGCGATGCGTACTTGAAAGCGGTCGTGCGCCACTGTACAGTGAGAATTTAATAATTGGCGCTCCACACGGCCCAGTACTTGTTCTAGCTGGATGTCATTAATCTTTTGACCTCATCTTCGTTATTTGTTTTATGAAGGATACTTGTTTCGCTAAGTCAACGGAGTTTCTAAAGAACTCCAGTTAAGAACGACTAATCTAGATGTTATATTATTTAGGTCCTGGGTTCTTAACCGGGGGGTAATCACCTCCTCGGGGGTAAATTAGCTTTACTTCGGGGATAACAAAGAACCTAATTATTTGGTCAAATCCAAATAATAAGAAAAATAGAGTACACCGCGCAATTACGCAAGTTGCAGTGCTCCTTCTTGCTAGCGAGACCGCGGGGTGCTGAGTGTGGGAGGCGGGGCAAGATTATCTCCTGATGAATGCGCGAGGGTATTTACTTTCAAAGTAGAATCAAAATTCATGATCTCAGCACATTTTCAATAATATCAAGTGTCAAATATCCTGTTATAGCTAACAGAGCTTTCAAAATGATAATACCCCTTGCCACCACCTACAGATGCGAGAGTGGTTTTTCATCTTTAGTTACCTCCATTAAAAACAAACTAGCAAACCAGTGAACCAAATGTTCACCAAAAAAAAAATGTATTTAATTAATTGCGAACTTCGGAGATTTTGTGTGGTTTCGTTTGAAATAGAAATCACGTGATTTCTCGAAAACCGGAAGTGCTACGTTACTCACATCCGGTTTGTAGTCTTATAAGACTATTCTTAACTTATAACTTAAACATTCTCTATATCTATCTCTTACGGTTTGGCCGCTGAAACAGCACCACGGACGGACGGACGGACTTGTCTAATAGATAAGAGATGCTAGAAACTCAGGACTTGAGATGCGCTTTAAGTAAAACTAAATCTAACATAAAAAACTTATAAATGCCAGTCAATTCCAACCTTCACAATGATTATTATTACAAAATTCATAGTTAAAATATGAAACAAAGTAAAATAGTAATACTGTTCTGTAATTTGTGTTTTTTTTGTGTGGCCTGTTTTAACTAATAATAATAATAAATTTGTGATTAATAAACATATTAGAATTTGCTTGTATTGTTTATATTGATAACATATTAAAGTAGGGGGAAAATCTGTTTTCCTAATAGGTTACAGGGGTAGCAATAATGGAAACGTTAGGAAACACTAATTTAGGTTGATAGAGCGACAGCCCTGAGAGGACAGCGGTGCACACGCGGGCTGATTACCTTTTTATTGCGTCCCCGAGTCGTTCGCGTCACTCGCTCCACTCTGCTCGGAGCTCCGAGAGTCCCAAATACGAACCATTCCACTTGTGCACTAATGTCTGAAGTGCATGCGGTATGAGTCAAACTTTTTTGATAATAATCCAACTCTCGCTGCGCTGCTCATATACTGATAATGGATAAGTGACAATACTGATAACGCCCTTAATACTTATGAATTTTATTTATTTAGTTTTATTTATTTGGACTACCAACAATATGCTTACTTACCTTAAGAGGAAAGAAACAAAATCATTATAGGATGACTTTGTTGTAAGTCTGTCTGTCAAGTATCCGCAAACATTTTGGATGCACTGCACCACCACGGCAACCCCAGTAGTAGGTACTCTCAAGGCATTCTTAACATGAACTTATTCAATAGTCAAAATTCATACAACAATTCAGTTAGTTCAGAGCTATGCTCATAATACATAACAAACAGTTTGTCCTGTATTCTGAGGAGCTATGATGTTTTTCAGAGTGCCTACTGTGACATTATATCTCTTCTGAACTAGTCATTTTGGATTTGAAACTACACTAATCAAAAATAGGTAAATTTCTAAGCCCGCCAAAAATACTTTCTCAAATCACTGTGGCTATGGGAAATATCTAAAGTCCTACGTGTCTTGCTTAAGCGACACATTTACTCGCCCCGTAACTGTTAACGAGTGCAAGCTCACTCTCGAAGCCTTCAGAACAAAGTGAAGTGCTGATTTCGGGTTTCGGCCGAGAAACTCGGTTCGCTGCTCACATCACAAGCTACACATCGTAAAATTTTATAAGGTGTCGCGAGCGACGATTGCGTCGAGATAAGCGAGCAACGACTTAGCGGAACCATCGTATTCCGATTTATGGATCGTGGGGGTCTACCACCTAAATTATTGGGACTTCATATTGACAATCTCCGATGAGACAATTTGCTTTTACAAATCTCATATATCAAAAATTTTAATGAATTTTTAATAAATCAATTTAGTTGTTTCTAATTAAAATAAAAAAAATACACGAAATACAAAATTAAATAAAATTTCTTAGTGAGTATGATTTTTTAATCTTGAAAATGTAGTATCAACTACTGTGAGTACGATACACATGAGATACATTTCAATACTCAATATTGATACTGTGAATGCTAAATTTATAAAAAAGACATGAAATCTGTTTTGTCAAAATATGAAATTCAAAACAGAATAAGTTGTTTACATTTAAACAACACTCAAATGAGTACCTAAACAAAGTTCTTTTTTCCAATCTTAACTACTTTACTAACTGTTCAGCTGAGACACAGTTTTATACCGAAAAATATTTGTAATAGTCAAATAAATAAGTAGTTAGTCAAGAAAAATAGGGGTGTGACATTTTCAAGCAATATTAGTTTATATGTGTACCAACCAGAAAGACATACTACTACACAGACTAGACAAGACGGTTAGCCTTTCAATCCATTATCAATATTAAGCTCACACATTTCCACGACAGACTGTTCTACCTTAGTTACATCAAAATTTATTATCCAGACAATCGAAAGAACCTGCTGTTCTTGTAGATAAACGACTATCTTTCTATTGTACGGAACACTTACTTAATTCACTTGAATCAAAGGTACATCTATTGACGACCTCCGTGGCCGAGTGGTATGTACGCCGGGTTTCATGGTGTCGCCGACTCGAGAGGTCCCGGGATCGAATCCCGGTGGGGGCAGATGTTTGTGTGATGAATACGAGCATTTATACTCCAGTCATGGATGTTTAATATGTATTTCTATATAAAATATACTTATATATGTACTCTATCCCATAACACAAGCCTTACGGTGCTTACTTTGGGGCTAGGCTAATTGGTGTGAGTGTTGGAAATATTTATTTATTTATTTAAAGTAAAATTTACAACATTTAGAGTCGAAAAATTTACCAAATCCAGTCTTTCAGACTTTGTAAATAAAAAAGGATTATTTCAATTTTTGTAAATTGTGGGAAATTAATTACGTGCCTACTTGGCGTTCTCGGCCCCTTAAATAATTTTGATATTTGATATTAAGAAATTAAAACTATTATTTCTATAAGAAGCGATCACCGCGGCCTATAGACATTTGAAACACGAGAGTTGAGGTCTGAGTTGCAACTCGTAAATTTTATCCATTGTTATTCCATCACTGGGTTTGCCGTAAACCTACCTTCGGTATGACGTTATAAAGGGAAACGCACGAATCTTTGATCAAAGATAAGGATACAGCGTTCATTTAGAATAGACCCTCGAGAAAGTGAACGCACGCATTTCGTGTGATTGTTGCGAAATTACGTAACTTCACAATAGGCGCACGCTTATAAGAGAAAATAGGTTGATTCCGTTCTCGTAGTAATCTTCCTCTGAAAAGGATTCTTATCATATCATACGTAAAAGTTAAGTAGGTATATGTAGTAGGTTACCAAATACTATTATTCCATTGTGGCCGCTATTAAAGGTTAACGAAATGAGACTTACTTATTTCATCTGTCTTATTGTTCTTGCCACAGGTTTTCCTAAGAGATAGAAACACATGACGGAACGTAATCGACCATGTAAGTCTAATGCGGATTGATGGATTCTGTTGACTGATACTGATAAAGCAGCCTCATCCACGCCCTCTGATATTTGAATTATATGGGATTCCAGGGTTTAAGACAATTATGTTATAGACAAATATTAATTACACTCGTAGAAACAAAATCAAAATGCGCTTTTATAGATCACTAGCGGCCCGCCCTCGCTTCGCTTCGGTGTAGAGCTGAAATGTAGACTACAGTTTTTGTTCTCAGGCTTGTATTATACACAATGATATTCTTTTTATACCTACATGCAAAGTCTCAGCCCGATCGGTTTAAAATTGATAAAGTTTCATACAAACTTTCATTCGCTATTTTATCCCCTTGGGGGTAGAATCGATCAAAATTCTTTCTTAGCGGATGCCTACGTCATAACATCTACCTGCATGCCAAATTTCAGCCCGATCCGTCCAGTGGTTTGGGCTGTGCGTTGATAGATCACTATGTCAACCAGTCACCTTTGAGTTTTATATATAAATATATCGTCGTTGTCAAACCGATATCTGCTATGGGCACTTTTTGGAGATTTTGTCATTTTCACTATTTTCACTATTTATGACTATTATACTTACATACATGCATTATAACGGTAAAAAGGTTGCTGAAAAATATGGTATGTATATCAGCCAGAATATTGTCAAATAATAGGTATTACTATGTCCTAAAGTTATATTTTTGAAGTGAAACTTCTTTACGCACGCTTGACTTGGAGGGTAATCTGGCGAATGCGTTACGCGTTACGAAAAGTGGGTTCGGGCGAGGCGAATGGGAATTGAGTGGGGGATAAAAGCAAGAGAAAGCAGTGCACATTTTCTTTATCTCTTTCTACATACAGATGGAGCTAAAGAAGTTTCACTTCAGTCGTGTGATCAGAAGCACACTCGTTTTTATTTGCACATAGCAGATATGGATTTGACAACGACGACCATATACAAAAAAAAAGTTATCATTACACTCAATAGCTATGCTTAGCGGAACATATTTAATACCACGTACTACTTACTACGCCTGGTATTTATATTTTACTTAGTTTCTGGCCGTGTTTTGGCAGACTGGTTGAAAATTATAGAACAGGAAAAAAGCATAACACTAATTAATATAGTGTTGTCGGAACGAAATTTAAATGAATAATTAATTTATTAATTTTATCCATTCATAGCATTCAGAGGAGCTCGATGGCGTAGGAGGTTAGCGCGTTCGGCTACGGTCGTTAAATTTAGCAACTTTCGCAGTCGTCGGTCATTGGATGGGTGACCAAAAATCTTCTATCTCGAGTTCCTCGGTGCTTCGGGAAGCACGTAAAGCCATTGGTCCCGGCTGCATTTGCAGTCGTTAGCACCCACCAGTCCGCACTGGGCCCGCGTGGTGGATCATGGCTCAATCTCCCTATTCCATCCATTGGGAAGGCCTGTGCCCCATCAGTGGGAACATCGATAGGCTGATGATGATCCATTCATAAATAAAAAAAATAAAAAAGTATATAGTAGAAAAAATAACGTAAAACTAAAAACCTTCAAAATAAAATATAATAACTATAATATCTTATTAAAAGGAGTCCCTTTAGGCAAGATTCCAAAGATACTGGCAGCGTTCCCCCTTTGAATAGCTAGACTAATCCTTGATGAATGAATTAATGAATAATTGTCATATATAACTTACGAATGTTCGTTTCCTTTTTAACCTTTCCGAAAATAAAGTTCATAAAATACAACAAATTTTTATAATCAGCCAAATTGTTACCAATGCTCTTTTACACACCACTACGTACTTACTTTAGCGTCAATTCGGGGACAATAATTTTATTTAGATCTAGTATTAAGTATACACTTTTAGTAAAGAGATGCTAATTTCGAACTAACGAAATATTTTAATATGAATCTCACATCAGTTTTTAAAAGTGGAGTCATCAGTTATAGCTAGCATTTTTTCATTTCGAAGACTAGTCCATATAAGACAAATAGGGGTGATGACGGGGTACAGTAAACGAAATTCTATTTAGTCCATCAGTTAGATGATCAAAAAATAATTGACACGTATTTTTTTCTTTGGGCAACAAAACCAAAAAATGACAAAGTTTGGGAGTGGGGGCTTCTGACGTCACTTTTAAGTGAAAATTGCACCAAAACGTGACGTCATGCGACCTTTCAAATCAATAAATCTCTGCAATGTTTATATTATGTGGAAAAAGAAAAAATAAATAGAATATAAATAGACTTTTTGATAATAATAATAATGGATAAATATGTAAATGAGGGATAATTAAAAATATATTCTATTCTATCCTATTCTATTGACCTTGAATTATTTTGTGACAACTTTTATAACGAAATCTTGGTACCTACGAATACTATTACTCATGTTATTAACCTATTTTCATATATAACAATTTATCGTACGCATCTTACAAACGCTTCAACATATTTACATTCGAAATGAGACGGAGCAGTTGAATAAGTATGTGGCAAGTGGAAGGGCGTTTTATGACTACTCGCACAATGTGAGGACGTGCTCGAGGGACGGGGTTCTGACGGCAGCGGACGTAAGCAAAACTGGTGTTACTAAATAATAAAAAAAGGAAATTATATTGTTATGTTTTAAGCATTGAACTGCTAGATGTTTAAATCAAAGAACTACGAAAATTTGCAAAAAGAATGCAATACAATGCGAAAGGATGACGCTGCTTTGCAGCCTAAGAAGTACTAGAGAAAATTCGACACGGCCCTCAGGCCCGCGGTAGCATAATAGTGCAACCGCCCGGATAGCGAAGGGTGCGGGTTCGAGTCCCGTCTGCTGCCTGGTCCGCGTGATTTTTTTTTCTAGTAATTTTTTTTGCGAGGTAATGTAAAAACATTAAGGTACAAAAACCTGTTTAAAAACAAGCTTTTATTCAAATGCGCTAAAAAGAAAAAAAGAAAATTTAGTTAAAGTTTGTTTCTAAAGTCCGCCATATTGGATTGTGAGTGACGTCACATTTTTTTCGAGTTACTCTCAGCAAGCCCTTTAATTTGATACCCATATTGTAGGAATGTATTAAAAATGATTGGTCCGCCATTTTGGGTATGCCGCCATATTGGATTTAGAATGACGTCACACTGTTAAGCATGCATTGTCATCCGAACTGAACGAGCATACCAAATTTCAGCTTAATCGGTTGAGGGCAAGTGCTTTAAAATTGTGTTGTAAGATTTGACCGTAACAAACATACATAGCAAGTTAAATAAAAGCTTGTAAAAAATATGCTTATAACTTTCGTCACTGACATCTTAAAAATAGCGGGTTTGCGTACCAAGTACGTACCTTGTTTTTTATAACTCTCCGATGTTTCGGCATTGTTGCAAGTGCTATGAACACAGAGTAACATTCGTGTACAATTAGTATAATGACAAGAAAACTATTATTAGGTATTAAATACCTATATTGTGAATCTTTAGTTCAGAGAGTGAAGATTTCTACGAAAAATCACTATTCAAAATTGACATTTACTGTACAAAAACTGGTATTTTCTACGTAGTTTGATATAAACAGTAGTGTAATTTCATTATTACTCAATATACTCTTAATTACGACAGTATTTATTTTGGCCCAAAAGAATCCCTCTTTTATTTCTAGCTGTAATTGATCAAGAAATACACATAAAATGTAAAAGTTAAACACCCAAGTGTCTATCTTAAATACTTTTTTTATAAAAAATAATGAACTATACGTGGACTTATCGTAAATAAACGTAAAAAAAACTGGAAGCGTAACCGACAAGGGTATTTTCATTTGAAATAAATATGGTCTAATAAAACATGCAGGCGCGTGTTTTCCAATTTTAACTTTTTGAAATCCATGTCTACATACATAAACAAAGTACAAAAATATTTTTATATAAATAACTATTTAGAAATATTTCTGAAATAACATGACTATTTTTTTTTTCTTTTTTAATTTTTTGATAAAAGTGCTACCTGTAACTATCACATAACAATAACTTTTATTATGGTATATCACTCATAAAAATAGCAAACCGAATTATTGCGGTTGTTAAGAGAAATAAATATTTAAATTTTGTAGCATGTGGACAAATCGTCGTTGCTCGCTTCTTGTGGCCCGCACCGGCCACTTAATGCGCCGATACGAAACGGCGATACACGTCACTCGCGCGATTCCCTTACCTCAGTCGGCCGCTGTCGCCCGCTTCAGCCACTTTAGTAGCCGCTTCTAGCTTCTCGTGGCGGCGTTTGAGGCTGTGGCGTGTGGCCCGTGTGCGGCAACACTTAGTGCTAACCATATGTTGTACTATTTTACCTTAAGACAAAATCGTGGATTTTTCCTTACATTCGCATTAGTGCGAGGTGGTTTTTTTATGAGTGATAGACCTTATTATAAACTATTATTTTGTGATAGTCACAGGTCGCACTACTGAGCTTTTTGGAGAAAAAAATAAAAACCAAAATATAAAAAAAAAACAATACTCAGTATTCAGACTTGCATTTCCAAAAATAAAAACTGATAAGCACGTGCCATAATATGCTCTACTGCACCATATTTATTTAAAAAAAAATATCTTGGTCGGTTATGCTTCCAGAATTTATTTTATCGTTTTTTCATGATAAGATAACGTAAAGTTCATGATTTTTTATAAAATATTTTTTTTAAAACAAAACACTTTTTATACTTAGTGTAGTATTGCTCTGTGTACTTTGCTAGAAATTTTTCTTTAATAATGGTGGAGCATTGTTTGAATCTTCATTAATTGGCTGTGACTGACAAAACTATTTACAGACGAATTTAACTAAATAATTACATCGCACAACCTGTCACTCTGTAACTACCTTATTACTACGTCAAAATGTAGCTACGGGCCAAACCACATCCTTACCCTCATTATAACAAATAACACATTTGTCTTTCCCGTGTCAAATACGTGTAAATAGGCGAAGGAGAATTACACAACCCGAATTGAAGTCTGTTTATAGTAACAACATCAACTGGAATTTTCGTAGGAGAAAAATATTTACCAAGGCTCAGTCGCAGTGTTTGTAAGGAAAAAAAAATAACCCAATTACATAAGTCACGCTCAAGAAATAGCAATAGTTTGAAACCAACATAGATTCCCTTCCTCAACATACTAGGTATTCTCTTGTAGGTTTGATAGGACATCACAAATTCACCATAAGATATTAATGAATTAAAGTAATTCCTTGTAAGATTTACTTTATCCACGCCATTCATACAATTACTTAGCTAGAGATTGGAAACAATAATGCCATTTCGCCTGACCATCGCCATAGGAAATAAAGGTTTTTTTTTAATTAATTTCAATGTAGATTAACCAA
This sequence comes from Chilo suppressalis, assembly GCA_902850365.2. Taxonomy (NCBI): domain Eukaryota; kingdom Metazoa; phylum Arthropoda; class Insecta; order Lepidoptera; family Crambidae; genus Chilo; species Chilo suppressalis. Next base: position 23,415,332 of record OU963901.1, on the reverse strand, counting down.
TTGCAATCATCATCACCATCGTCATCTCAGCCGTACGACGCCCACTGCTGAACATAGGCCACCCCCAAGAATCTTCACATTATTTGGTCAAGTGCCACGCGCATCCATCGGCTTCCCGCGATCTTCACCAGATCTTCAGTCCACCTGGTGGACAGTCTTCCCACCACCGAACGTCGTCTGGTGCGTGGTCGCCATTCAAGAACCTTTCCGCCCCAACGGCCATCGCTCGTTCTCCTCGCTGTATCCTGCCCACTGCCACTTTAGCCCATCCTCCGAAAGATGTCAGTTATTAAAATTCTTCTGAGGAAGTCCATTAATTACCCGATAGATTGGATAAATACCGATTAGATGGTTTCCCTTTCTTCAGGTGAATTAACCTACAGAAAACTACAAAGGAATAACCATATTTTTGGTTTGGTTTTGTGTTCTGTCGGTGCGTAAAGTTTGAAGGCTCCACATGGCCTTACCACGTGGTTCAAAAGGGTCAGGGTAAGCCTTTATCGCGAGGGTCTATAAAGTATGGATATCGTAAGCGGTTTGATATTCTTTTACCTACTCATCTCTCACACACATTCACATACATACACAGTTCATATGACTCAGTGTCGGCAATCAACACATCAGCTACGTTGATCGCGACAGTAACTAATGACCATGCGACGTTAACATTGCATTATTATAAAAACCAGATGACGAGCAATCTAATGATCACGCAGAGTCGTCAAAGCCAACTGACAGACTGTATATAATGATAAAGTAGATCAAGGCCCACTTGACCCGAAATTTCTGTTTTTATAAAGTAAAATCATAATAAACTACATGAAACGATAACAACTAAAATTTTCCTTTTTTTAAATTGTAAAGAGGTGGCCGAAACTTAACGCTGAACAAATAAAGGACAAGTCCGGACAAAGTGAATTCAGAATCCATAAATCAGGTGCGCACTTCCATCGTTACATTGGGTTGACATGCATAATAATAATTCCAAGTTGGAACGTTTCGCTGTGTCAGCCATGCCAACGTTGTTCTTGACGTCTTGGTATGTACTACCCAATTTTGCAGCACTGCCACAATGAACTTTAAAACCATCCCTGAATATAAAATGTACACCAAGTGTTAAAACCTCTTTTGTGAAAAAACGAATGTTGAAGTATTTTAAACTTATGTCATGTGATCTTCTTATGTGTATGTCAATAAAATAGCCGATATCTCTTATCTATTAGACAAGTCCGTCCGTCCGTCCGTGGTGCTGTTTCAGCGGCCAAACCGTAAGAGATAGATAAAGAGAATGTTTAAGTTATAAGTTGAGAATAGTCTGATAAGACTACAAACCAGATGTGAGTAACGTAGCACTTCCGGTTTTCGAGAAATCACGTGATTTCTATTTCAAACGAAACCACACAAAATCTCCTCAATTAATTAAATACATTTTTTTTTGTGGACATTTGGTTCACTGGTTTGCTAGTATTTTTTTAATATTGTACATTAAATAGTCGACCCCTTACTTTATATAGGTATATATCTGATACTGATATTTGAGTCCTCTCACTCCAATGAATTTTATGCATGATCTGTCATCAAACGCTATCAATGATTTTGACGACTGTAAAAGCTTAAATTCACGACTCAAATACTTAAAAAACTTAAGAAGTAACTTGAAAGATCGTTTTAAAGGGGAATATTTGGGTATGCTGGTACAGCGAAAGGAAGATTTAAGAAATGAATTAGTTTTGAAAGAGGGTGACGTGGTTTTAGTTAAGACTGAAGAAAAATAACAATTTTGGCCTATAGTGATAGTACTAAAGGTTATAAAATGTGTAGTAATATATATATATTACTACACATTTTATAATGTGAGACCTATGTCCAGCAGTGGACGAGCATGGGTCGATGATGATGATGATGATGATATATATATAAAACACACTTTTCGTAACGCGTAACGCATGCGCCAGCTTACCCACCAAGTCTAAACTCGAACACCCTTACGCATAAACAAGGAAATTTGAGTGTTATGGTAATGAAATAACGCTTCTTATAAGGTACGCTTATAATGGCCCGGATGATATCGTAATATGACATTATTCACCTACTTCGACATGAGAGGCAATCATCGTTTAGTCAGTTGTTAAATTTTCCATTTCCATGCAAAAATGGTAGATATGTCTTGATTCTTCCGCCCATCATGAACACATATTAATAGAACATAAAGCATTTAAGCATAAAAGTACTTTGAATTTTCTTATTTCCACGGAACTTAAGTACCTTTTCTCAAACATGCTTGGAAATTAAAGCATTATTATGTCAACCTTCATCGAGATAAATCGATATTGCTGTATAGGCCACATACAGGCGAACAGCGGCCGGTAAAAGTTGTACGAAAATCCATATGTGTTTTAGCGAAAAATAATTTACATAGTAAACTCATATCTGAGGAGCTGGCGAAAAAAACGGTATAATTACATACATAAAATTAAACTTTACAGGAGCTGTATAAAACGGAATGACAAACCTCCAGTGAGCTTTTGGCATGGTTTTAATTTATAAATTTAGTAATTTTAACACTGTTTTAGGCGGCTTTGATTGAAAATTCTTTGAGATTTAAATTCAACGGGCCCGAAACCTTCGGACTGTAAAAAGAAAATACACACATCAAAAGTGTCTAGGGATCAACATATATTTTTGCAATAACTTTTCTCCTGATTGATATTAATTAAAATTTTCTTTAAGGATTCATCAAATAAAGTGTTTTCGTTTGTCACAGTAACGATAAACCAAGTCACCTTTGCATTAATAAAGAAATTTGCCATTTTCCTAATAAAGGGATTTTTGACATTTGAACCACTAACACAAAAGTTCGAAAAAAAGACTGAAATAACAGTTTTCTCTAAAATTTTATTGGGTAACTTAAACAATTAATAATCCGTATTTCTACCGCGAACACTAACAACACAAGAACATCGGTTTGGCATACTCAAAATGAGTTCATCCAAATCACGCTGTGGAATGGCCGCCCATGTTCGTTGCAACAACAAAAAAAGGTCTTCTTGCGACTGGATACCCTCCATATTCGGCAGAGCTCTTCTCTGTAGCATATCCCATGCATGCTCAATCGGGTTCAAGTCTGGCGACTGAGCAGGCCAGGGCAGGACATTGATGTTAGCTGCGGCGAGAGTCTGTCTTACAACTCTTGCGGTGTGCGGTCGTGCATTATCATGCATTAACTGAAATAAGGGACCGATTTGCACTTGTAGAGGAACGATGACGTCTGATACAATCGTCTCAGCATAAATTTGAGCGTTGAGGTTGCCTCTGATCCAAATCAACTCAGTTCTTCCGCCGATCCAAATACCCGCCCATACCATGATGGTTCCACCACTATAAGGATGGACTTCCTGGCAGGATTTTAATCGCTGTTGGCGTCCAGGGGTTCTCCAGTGTCGTATACGTCTTGTATCCGGTCTCATACCAAAACGAGACTCATCAGAAAAGCACACGAAACGCCATTGTTCTTCTGCCCAATTTCTGTGTTCAAGAGCCCATTGATATCGAATCCTACGATTGTGCATTGCTATAGGTGGTACCCGTAGCGGTCTTCGGGAATGAAGGTTCACTTCATGCAAGCGGTTTCTGACTGTTTGGTCGCTAATTAAGTTCCCTGAAGAGTGATGAAGCCTCACGGCTAACATCATGGCGGTTATTGTTGGAGCTCTTCGAGTTAAGATTTGAATGTATCGGTCTTGTCTCCGTGTGGTGCAGCGATACCGTCCTCCATGGCGCTCAGCCACGGTACCAGTGCTTCGGTATCGTGTCCAAAGTCGACTGATAACACTCTGACTTGTATTCAGAGCTAAAGCCACAGTACGTTGCCGGGAACCAGCTTCTATCATTCCCACGGCTCTGAGCATTTCTTCCCTGCTTAAATGACGTCGCCGCTCCATAATAACGTTGGTTTTAATCAGTAGTAGGGAAACAGTAGCACTAATAATGTCTTCAATGCGTTGTATGTTTTTATAGGGAAAATATTGACAGCTGATTTTCATCTTTTACTCGAATTTGATTCACAGTTCCTGATTCAAATTATGAAATGCACCAAAAAGGATCCATATAAATTTATAAAATCATAAATTTATTACAAAGCCACATCTCAATCTCAAGAAATCCGCATAAAAATGCTTGATCCCTAGACACTTTTGATGTGTGTAGTTTGACCAGATGCGTAATTATACCGTTTTGTTCGCCAGCTCCTCATCTGTCGTTTAATTTAAAATCGAACTATCATTTACTCCGTAACGTGGCCACAAAGGATGTAATTTATCAAAAGTTTTATTCATATTTCGAACTGACTTGCAAGTAGAAAGCTCTTTTATGAAATAAAAACAAATGAATCAATTTTGTATTTCGTTGTTCCATTTTGAAAAGTATTAAAAAATCATCGAAACACATAATCGAATATAAAAGCCTTGAACACAACTAGGCATTGATGGCCTTACGTAAGTATGCCTCGTTGAACGTTCGTCCATCAATGCCTCTTTTGCTGGCCGCTGCCGTAAAGTACTATTGTAATGAAAAGCTCAGAATCAAGTTATTGGAAATTTTATATTCAATATCAAAATATAAATACACTAGCAAACCAGTGAACCAAATGTTCACCAAAAAAAAAATCATTGAGAACTTCGGAGATTTTGTGTGGTTTCGTTTGAAATAGAAATCACGTGATTTCTCGAAAACCGGAAGTGCTACGTTACTCACATCCGGTTTGTAGTCTTATCAGACTATTCTTAATTCTAACTTATAACTTAAACATTCTCTATATCTATCTCTTACGGTTTGGCCGCTGAAACAGCACCACGGACGGACGGACGGACTTGTCTATTAGATAAGAGATAGGTAATGCTGTTCCATGATTTTTTATCTACACTGATTATATTTTATATCTAAAATATTTTTATAACTGTTTTTATCATGGTAGAGTAAATTTCATATTTTTAATTCTCGATATTTGGTTACAAGCGTCGTAGCAGCTTAGATGTAGCTTGTAGCTATTACGTAGCATCGTAGCAATTTCTTGTAGTAGCCAAGTAAATCGACACCTGTAATATGAATTAATGTAACCGCCAAAATTACGAAATTAAGTTATATACATATATGTATACAGTTCGTCTGCAAATTTGATGTTCTATCGATTGTTTTTTTTCCTCCTCTGGCAACACTGGCTAAACAGCTAATTTTGAACTGTCCCTTTAATTTTATTCATTAAAAATTATAAATCTAAAGAAATTGTGCTCTAAAACCAATAATATCATTAAATAATAGTTAAATACTAAGTGCTAATATATAAAACGATTGTAAAGTGAGTGAAATTACGTAAAAATAACCTGTGACAGTTACCGGCTTTATTGTGAATCATTGTCATCTGTTTTCAAGATATTTTCTTAATTTCAGTAAGTTATTTTTACAAGTTAGATTCTAATATACCTTGACTATTACTTTATTCTATATTAGTAAAGTGTGTAAAGCATAAAATAGTCAAAAACTTTGGTAATATTTTTTTTTATATAAAATACCTACATATCTTTGCTATTGTTGGTTAAATAAGTCTTGTTGTATTTAAATACATACATTAATTAAATTTCAACTAAGATAATATTAATCTTATATAAAAATGATGACTCGTAAGGCTTTGTCTCGTCAAGAGGAGTCTAAATTTCAACTGACTTTGAGAGAACTCAAAGCTTCTAAGGATTTATGTAACCAACTAAACAAGGAACGCGATGACAATGAGAGGGAATTAATAGATATTTTAGATAAAAATCAAAAGTTAAAGAGCGAAATGGCAGAACTTCACAAACAGCGCATTGATGCTATTGATGCTCGGGACAGACTCCAATTCATCGTAGATGGCTTTGATCAATGTAGAAGTGAGTATGATCAAGCATTGCAGCGTATTCACATGCTGGAAAAACAACTACATGAAGCAAATAATACAATATCACTTTTAGAAATGTCAAAACACAATATAACTGCCTCGTTGAATCAGAGCTTATTTGATGAGTTGGTAGTCAGTGCTCCAGAGATGGTTTCTGCTGCAACCAATAACCAACCAATTGTAACAATAGATCTTACATGTAATGACAGTAGAAATAACAAATTGGGGGTTGTTGGATGTAATAGAAACAAATTAAAGAAATATGTAAAAATTAATAGATATATTAAAAAAATTCAAAAGTTAATTAAAAAACAAAAATTCTTTATAAAAAATGTTAAATTAAACAGGGAGAGATTACAGTTAATTGATAAATTGGACATTTATTCTGCAAAATATAATAACATTTGTTTAAAATATGAAACAGATACTCAAATTTTACAAAGTAAAATAGATAAACTGCAAGATTGTCTCTCAAGTGTAACCAAAAAATATGAATTAGCACAATGTGAAATGAAGGAACACATGCAGGCCATGAATGAGTTAATTGATTTATGTAATTACAATAATGAAAGATTTAATTCGTTAACTAACAATCACACTTGTGACTGTAAACAGTTGGGAACTCAATCATCGCTCAATTGTGACTCCTCCACTTTACAAGAAAAGTCTGGATCTGTTGATTCCCAACATCAGCCAATTGGTACATACTTGACGCCAGTGAAAGTAACTCACTCAAGAAATGCATCTTTAGGTAATAAAAATAACAATATTATAATGTTTAGTGATGAAATTGGGAAGAATATGGGCCCTCTTTTATCTAAAATGGGACATTCAATAACAAATTACTGTATGCCTGGTACCTCTTATAATGATATTTTAGAAAAGGTAAGTAAGCATAGCTACAGTAAATGCCACACCTTGTTGTTTTTTATAGGAAATAGAGGCAATTTGAATAAAAAGTTATTAATAAAATATGTGACAGATTAAAATGCATTAAATGTAAAAAAATTGTATTGTTCACATTGCCTTACTGCAACAGTCTGCCAAAGGAGGAAAATTTGTTAAGATACAAATTAAATATGCTTTTGTATACAATTTGTAAAAGCAATAAATATCATTTGATTGACTCTAACAATTATGTTAGAAATTTTTATTTGACGAAAGATAAATATTATCTTTCCAATTATAATAAAAGACAGGTAGCTAAGTCGCTATCATATTTCTTTTTTATGTCAGCCAAGAATTTGGCTAAACAACTTGCTCCTATTGAGCAATATTCTATTGACATGACAATCAGTAATTATTCTACTGAAACCACACAAAATCATAATAAATATTTAAATTAACCAATCAGACAAAAGATAATTCTTCTTGCACATTAAATAATAATGTAAATAAAAATAATTGTTTTTTTAATATAGATAAAAAAAAACCCATCCAAAAACATTGCAAAAAATGTAAGTTTTATCAACCTGGTGCATCTTAATATTCAAGGAATGATGGGTAAGGACTTAGAAATTGAATTATTCATGAATTGTAATAATATAGATATTTTTTGTATTACAGAACACTGGCTTAAAAGTTGTCAGAATATATTTAATTTCAATAATCATCAGGTTGGTAGTTTGTTCAATCGAGAAAATGCAATTCGCGGTGGCTCTTTAATATTATTGAATAAAAAATTAAAATTTAAGGAACGAAGAGATATTGTGAGCCTCTCGGTTGAGCAAACAATAGAAATTGCCTGTGTGGAACTGGACCGGCTTGTTGTATTGAGCGTATACAGACCTCCATCAGCATTGTATGATTGTTTTGAAGCTATCATGGATGAAGCTCTTAAGAAAACTTACACTACAGGCAAACGGTTGATTGTCTGTGGTGACTTCAATATTGATTTATTACAAAAAACTAGTTCTAGTACTAAAATAAAAAATTTATTTCAATCATACAATCTGAAAAACTTATTCATTGAGCCTACTAGAATAGCTGCCACTTCGGCCACCTGTATTGATAATATATATATACAGATATCATACAGAAAAAACAAATTATTAATAAACTAGATAGTGATCATTGTGGCCAGTTGATTACATTTCCATATCAGCTCAAGCAGGTGACAAAAAAACACATCACTGTTGTACCAAAATCTGCTAATCGTGTGGAACGTTTTAAAACTCAATTAGATAGAAAAATGTGTTATCTAAAATATAAAGACAGTCCAAATGATTTATATAATGATTTTTTTAATATATACTGCACTGAATTTAATAATGTTTTTGTACCCAAAAAAATCTGTGTTAATGATGCGGTAACTTTTACTAAGTGGGCTACGCCTGGAATTCATAAAAGTAGAAGGACACTTTATGAACTTTATAATGAAAGAAACTGTAACACTAGTGAAAAATTTAAAGAGCATGTTCGTAACTATTCTAAATTGTTTAAAAAAGTATGCCGCTTAGCAAAGTCAAATTACTTAAGTTCAAAGATTAAGAACAGTAATGACAAAATTAAAACAACATGGAATATTATAAACGATGAAACTGGAAAATCCAAAACTGGCAATAATAATTATAACTTAAATATTGATAATAAAAGGGTTACTTCAGATATTGAAGTTGCTACAGCTTTCGAAAATTTCTTTACTGATATTCCAGTTTCAACTACTAAACCTTTGAACTCTTCCCCCATTGCTGCCGAATCAATCTTAAGAGAAAACGTGAAACCTTGTACTAGTCATTTTCATTTTAAACATGTTGACTTCAAAGATGTAATTAAAACGTTTCACCAATTAAATAAAAAGAAAACCACGGATCTGTGGGGCAATTCCGTTGATGTTTCTAAATCGGTAATTGAGACAATAGCTCCTATTCTAGCTTGCATATTTAATGATTGTGTTGACTGTGGTGTTTTTCCTGACCTCATGAAATACAGTAAAATAACTCCTTTGCATAAAACGGGAAGTACATCAAACCCCACAAACTTTAGACCAATTTCTGTGCTACCCACCTTTAGTAAAATTTCGAAAAAATCATGTTAGATCAAATGCAATCACATTTTAATAAATATAATATACTTCACTGTAAACAATTTGGTTTTACACGGGGTCGTTCAACAACCGATGCCGGTGTTGAACTTATACAACAAATTTTTGACGCCTGGGAGAACTCGCAGGACGCTCTAGGTGTGTTTTGCGACTTGTCCAAGGCTTTTGATTGCGTTTTTCATGAAACATTACTCAGGAAACTCCACCACTATGGATTTAGAGATACTGATCTGGATCTTATTGCGTCATACCTGATGGATAGGATTCAGAGGGTTGACATTAACGGCAATAAATCTGCGGGTTCGCCGGTTAAAATGGGTGTTCCGCAGGGCTCAATCCTTGGTCCTTTCTTATTTTTAATTTATATTAATGACTTACCTTACTACGTTAGAGATAAGCATGAGATAGTATTGTTCGCGGATGATACATCACTTTTATTTAAACTCAAACGTAAGGAAACAGTTATTGACGACGTGAACAGTTGTATCTCTAAGGTAGTCCACTGGTTTAATGTTAATAATTTATTACTAAATGAAGGAAAAACGAAATGTATTAAATTTGTATTACCTAATGTAAAACAGGTAAAAACCAGTGTGAATGTAAAGGATAGGAATATGGGCCTTGTAGACACCACAGTATTCTTAGGAATTACTTTAGATTCTAAGCTTCAATGGGGCCCACATATTGATAAATTGTCAAATAGACTTAGTTCTGCAGCATATGCCGTAATGAAGATACGCCAGTTAACGGATGTAGATACGGCCAGATTAGTATACTTTAGTTATTTCCATAGTGTAATGTCGTACGGAATTTTATTGTGGGGAAACGCCGCCGACATTCAAACTATTTTTGTGCTGCAGAAGAGAGCTATTCGATCAGTTTATAATCTTAAAGTTAAGGATTCCTTAAGAGATAGGTTTAAAGAATTTGGTATAATGACGGTCGCATCACAATACATTTACGAAAATTTATTACTTGTAAGAAAAAATATTAATTTGTTTCTTAAAAACAGTGATGTTCACACACTTAATACAAGAAACAAAAATAAAAATAACTAACTTTACCTACTACTAGGCTTCACAAAATCAATAATTCATTTAAAGGTCTTTGTGTTCGCTTATACAATAAAGTCCCAAGCAATATCCAAGAGTTAAGCATAAATAAATTCAAAGATAGTATAAAAAAAGCACTTATTAAAAAAGCTTATTACAAAGTGTCTGATTATATTACAGACAAAAATGCTTGGGTTTGAACTGTTCCAATCATTCCAACAGGTTTTCTATATTAAATAAATCATGATTGTATTGACGTTGTAACAACATAATGATTTGTAAATGTTGTTACATTATGCTTTTAATGTTGTGGAGTTTTTTTCGCTCGTTTTTCTCCGCAGCTAAAAATATGTCTAATAACGAGTGGTAGGGAAAAAAAATGTTTGGACGATTCAAAAGTGTTGTACTATACATCCAATTTGAATAAAGATATATTGATTTCTGATTTCTGATTTCTGTTGTAATTAAAATTTCGATATCTTGAAAAAAATGACGATTACGTTTACCAAAACCAGAGCATTTTTTCATTTCACCTATTTTAATGTATAGCAAATTTTCATAAATTACTTATTATTAGGTTAACGACCAAAGTTGAAAAACTACATTGAATTTTTTTGATTCATCTGTATCAAAATGACCCTTCCGTTAACTTATTTTGTGGCACATCGTATTTAATTGACTGTTACGCTAATTTAGAGACTGGAATCTGTCTATCTTGATAGCACCTAGTTGCAGAATTTCAACTAAATAATAATTTAAACCCTCGGTAAACAATCCTAACCAAACCAGAACTGTCCTTCGAGTAGCTGTGTATGCTCGGCTAGGTGCTTATCTAACAGATGGTCCAATATCTTGCCCTTTACTTTGTAGTACCATCAGTACGACCAGCCAAATCTCTTCGACGTTAACAGGACAATTCAGATCGAACTTCACTAAGGTATTTTCGTTTAATCATTAAATTATTCATACCAAATATATTTCAACAAAGAAAATGGTAAGATATGATTTTGACTCTGGTTTTCCATTAAAGTAGTTTTCTATGTCCCCTTCACGTCACTTCAAATCGAGCGTGCCTTTACGATAGCAATAGAATTTAATTGCACGTCCGATCCACGTCGTTACTTCGCCAACTTCGTTCACGCACTCCACACGGAATGTAATGTCACTGGGAAGCATCGTTTTACGAGCTTACGACAATATTATTGTCATAATAAAATCACAATCATTTGAGTATATTGTTATGAAAACTTTTTTGATGAGTTCTGATAAGTTTTATCTGTTTTTTAAAAGAGATACATTAATAGATTCTTGGTGGAAACCTTGACGGAAAATTGAAAAATTACGCATTCTACATTAATTTTTGCGATAACAGTCGATTATCTCCTTCTCCGAGATCTCCTTAATGGCCTGCGCAGACGGCGGACTTTTGGCCCCGTTCATTGTTGTTAACTCCTAGGGTTCAGAAATTATATAATCCAGCTGCATCTCCAGGTCACCTAGATACATCCCATAATTAATGTATACTCATTTTATTATATATACATTTACGAATTTTGGGGATAATTAGGCATTTTGTTTTTTTTTTTGTGAACCTGAACAAAAACTTAAGATAATATTTTGGTGTTAGCTCTTGATTTCAAATATAAAATATATGGAATTATCTATTTAAAAAATAACAAAAAATTGAGATATGTCTCGTTACTGTCCGGGCTGGGATTTCATGCGCCATTGTGGATAGGTTGTGGTTAGAATGGGTGGTAGATGGATAGGTACGCTAACTAAAGTTCGCTGTGTGCCTTGTCGTCTCTCGTAGCATGTGCTCTATTTTTTTCGAGGAAACTCGCGTACTTTTGTCCTGTCCAGTCCCTCGGTGTCCGCCGTAATTCGGGTGACTTTCTGTCCGCAGTATTTTAATCCGTCGTGTGCGTTACTAGATGCGTTGTTAGCGATCTATTACAGCGGACAAAAGTTCTCTGCGGACACATTCCCTCGTCTGCGCAGGCTATTTAGTCATACGGAAATGTATCAAAAACGCAACAGACAGAGAGGAAAAGATACTTCTCATAAAATCCGATCTGCCAACCTTTAAAAATAAAAAAATATATTCTTATGTTAATCTTATACTTAGTAATGGTTTTTTCATTCTACACACCCTCATTGCTGTTAAATTACCCCATTACATTAACATTTTATTTTTTACCTTGCACTTGAATTTTTACTCTGATCTTAATTTATATCTACTCAGTCCGCTTGGCATATATTAAAAACATAGAACCTCTGCTAAAACGAAATATAATCTCGTCACATGCGGTTTTAATCACACACTGCGGCACAAACGTTGCAAACGCTCAGCAAAAGTGACACGCACAAATTACATAATGACACAAGCAAAACAGTTAGCAACTATACCGCGAATGCTTTGCCGTGGCGAAGCATGTGCTCGCATCCCATGAGCTTCTATACAAACTGTAATACACAAAATGTTTTTAAAGCCGCTTGGTAACCGTCACGTACAAACGTAATCTACCGAAATTAAATGCATGAGTTGAAACGATAATATCGTGTATTGAGTTTATAATTGATTTCCCACAAACCGAAATCTAAATAGGTAGGCGCAATAAAATCAAATCGTGTATGATTGTTTATAATCTTCCACCTTTACCTACAAATGTTTTCCTAAAAATATTGATCACAGCAATAGGAATAGCTTAAAAATAAAACATTAGGCATAGTCCTAATACAACGCGATAACGCGATCATCGCGCGTTTAAACGATGCGTCCATCGCGTGATCGCGAACTGGGTGTCCTAATAGAATGCGAATACGCGATCACGATTTACGCGAATATCATCGATCATCGCGCGAACTGTAGTTAGGACACCTATTCATCATTAATAGGTTTGATTGCGCGTTCGCGAATAGATTTTTAAACATTTTAGTCGCGCGAATGCATCGCGATCGCCTATTAGGATACCTATTCTAGGTCAATAATGTTTGATCGTGGACTCGTACGATGATCGCATCGCTCATTCGCGTTATCGCGTTGTATTAGGATAATGCCTTCGACTCGTTAACTACTTATTTTTATCAAAATATAAACAACAACTATGTTCACTTTCAGTTCCGAGCAATGTATTAAGATGTGGGCAAACGGTGCATCTTATGAGCTTGCGAACACAACAGCACAGAATCTTAAGAGTACGCTCAAGTCAAGTCTCGTTAGAAAGTTCCTACTTAAAATTTCCTAGAAACCACTACAAAGTCAATCTAAAGTTGATCACCATCTATCCTTTGCGTTATAGATTAAGTTGAACTTTTAATGAAAAAGTTTCCTCAAAGACAGACAAGCATAAAATAGTAGACAATCAAATACTAAAAAAATAAGGAAGTCAATTTTCGAAAAAAAACAGTGTCACTTGTCTTAAAGCTTCCCCCACAGGTGCGTTATTTTCGGTCAATAATATCGGATGCGTTTTTGCAATATCTATTTTTAGTACATCATGTATTAGACAGGCTACGAAGTGACATGACGCCTATAGAAAGAAGGCGCATTGTCGCAATAACTCGTTCGATATTATAAACCGCTAAAAACCACCCCTGGGTTGAGCCCTAATACTCAACATAAAAGCACAATCTACATGTATAGAATTCAATTGATATAATTATATAATAATAGTCCCTGAGCAAAAGCTGCAAATGCCAAATTGGATACATTTTCGCAACGGAAATCATTTATATTATGGGACGGTACGAAAATTAAACGTTTTATACGTATTCAACGTACCTGCCTAATAATAAACTCTCCGTCATTAATTTCAGAGCCGGTTGCTGCGTTTGTTATACGTGGGTCTGAACCAGGCACGCACAAACTTTTTCCCACGCAGGTAAATGTTTTTAATTGAAACTGAATTATTTTTAGCTTTTTTATATTGTGATAAAGGTAATTAATACCTAAGCATTTTTATTGCCTGCTGCTAGTAAAAGCAGTTATCTTTGTCCGCATATTGTATGAAGTATTGTATTATATTTGGAACTGTCTGTATATAGGACTTTGCAATGGATGGGATACGTAGAATGGGCAATGACCCACCAAACGAGGCCAGTTCTTTTTTATTGTCACCCATCCAAAACCAACTATTGCAAATTAAAGCAACTTACTTAACTTAACATCCACGATCACGTTAGTGTACGGGAACAATATAAAATAATAAATAAAAAGCCTTTTATTTCCTTGGTACAATTTGACAAAAAAATACATTTACTTTCTAAATTACTTAATATCTATCTTGTTTACTGTCTAATATTGCTTATCTTAAATTTATTAACTAATATATTAAACAAAAGTTACTTAATTACTAGTGAATAACCGTAAGGAACCCCTCTCAGGTAAAGGCCTCTTCCAAAGATAGCCACTTTTCTCTGTCTGGAGCTATACTCTGCCGTGCCATGGGAACATTGCCAGAAAACAAATATTTGTGATCATCACAAACGTCACCGAACTCAAAATTCAAATTCATTTATTCAGTTAAAGCCTCAAAGTCAAAATTATACGCCAACGGTTATAATCGACGACGGAGACATTGTTCTGAGAACAAAACGGCCAGAAACTTAGCTAAGGCTAAGCAGACGCTCAAAACACTGGACTGTATCGCCTTCTTTTTCCCTACTACAGACGTGAAACTCTAAGTAACCACGCATTACACCCAAAAAAGACATAATGTAATGTTTTTTTTAAAAGCATTTAACTGCTAGATGTTTTAAATCTAAAGAAACATTTTACTAGAAAAAAAAACCACGCGGACCAGGCAGCGGACGGGACTCGAACCCGCACCCTTCGCAATCCGGGCGAATGCACTGACCAATTATGCTACTACGGCCCTGATGGCCGTGTCGAAATTTTCCTAGCCTTAAGCTGCAAGGCAGCGCCATCTCTTCGCATTGTAGGCATTCGCCCGGATTGCGAAGGGTGCGGGTTCGAGTCCCGTCCGCTGCCTGGCTGTTCCTCCGGTAGCAGAGGTAATATGGATTCTCGTTAAGGAATTTATATTGGCCAGCGTTTCACCTGAATGGGAACAGGAAATTTAACATAAACCGAAAAGGGATCTCTTCTAACTGTAATTTTCATTGGATAAAAATTCACGAGCTCTCTTATTGAATTACTGTAATGTATAAATAAAGTTACTGAGTAATTTTTAAGTTATCTTAATGTAAAACGATATTTGAATAAACATTTTTTTTTAAAGAGTACGGAAAGGAACTTAAAATTTTCAAGTTCTTTGAGCTATTTTGATGATTTTTAAAACATTAGCACTACTTGATTATCAGATATTTCTATAATGTATGTATTAAGTTAGAACTATTTACCTAAATGCCTTCCGAAACATCTCACACGAGATAACACATTTGGGTTCACCCATCCACATATGCTATCGAACTTCTCAAAGGATATTTAGGTTGAAACAATACTACACTAGAGACAAGCAGTCCGCTTATTACTTAACTGTTTACTTGATACATATACACTGTACAGTAAAAGTTGTTCTTAAATCGAATGCAATAAGTCTATTATACTTTTGTAGCGATAGTCTTACTGCACGCAAGAAACGTAAACGGTCAGCTATATAAATTCCTTTACTGCACGGTAAAACAGTGTGGCTGTTAAAAAAAACGACGGGTTGCACTCCGAGAGTGCCGGCAGAAGTGAAAGCTTATATTACATTAAATAAGTGTATCTCTCAGAAAAATCAACTTATATGAATCACGTTTAAGCGCACTTAGCGACATCTATTGTAAAGAAATCAACTTACATGAATCACATTTAAGCGCACCTAGCGACATCTATTGTAAAAAAATACATTTTCTTCGCAATTAAGGTGCCACGTGGACGTCCTAGATAGAGACTTATTATTATAATACGATAAAATAAAGTATTACTATGTTTCGTCCAATATATTGATAGTCAACAACCTTTCTAATTTTATTGTGTGTCATGATGCGATCAGCCCACGTGTTTAAACTGACGCGAGTTTAACATTTTTACCCATACAAAAAAAAGTGTACAACGCCGCTAAAGAAGTTTTCACTTCAAAAATACTCTGCTTTTATTTCTATACTAGTGATCCCAGTGACTCACATTCGCTTCGTTGCCGTGTGGATTTATACCCCCTTTATAATAAACGCTGATTAAGCTTTGACTAGTTACGCCGTGTTTTGTTTATATCAATCAAATTATATTTGTCATTGAATGAACAGAGACAAAACAAGAAGTAACTAATTCAATCTTATTTTGCGTTTATTAATAAGGGAGTTAGTGTTTGTTTTTTGGGCATGTATCACATGCACAAAGTAAATAAACTTGATTATCTTAAAAAAACTGCTATAAATTGCATGAAAATGTGTTTAGTACTTTCATTGACATGGTACGAAAAGTCGCAAGTTCTTCATTTTTTTTTCCAATACAAAAAATATTTTAGTGCAGGCAACTTACAGACAACAGAACTCTATATTTATAATTCAACTGACGTTAACTTGTCTCAAGGACAAAAGTGCAGAGCTGGACAGATATAAAGCGGGAGAAAACTGTATGTAACTAGCGACCGCCTGCGACTTCGTCCGCGTTAACTTTACTTTTTTCAGAATTCTACAGGAACCTGTAATTTTCCCGTCATAAAAACTGTCCTATGTCTCAATTCATCTCTTATACTATATGCGTTCCAAATTTCATCCAAATCCGTTTATCATTTTTTGCGTAACTGATAACGAAACAACAAGCATACACACATTCACATTACGTATCAGTAGGTACGACATGTTTTTATTAGACGCATGAAGGAAAGTACTTACTAAGATAAATTATGTGTGTTTGTAACACTCAATATTTCACATTAATAATATTAGTATTTGAATATAATTTGCAGAAACCCTGACAGCCAAGAGAAGCTGATGGTAATTTCCCAGGTGGACGGGAGAATACCACGCGGTCGCTCACCTACCCGCTGGTCAAACCTAAAAAAGTCGCTCACCGGCCTATCAATAACCAAGGCTATAAAGACTGCCGAGAACAGGAATACGTGGAGAAGCATAGTGCATCGGGTGGTCAACATTTCAAGTTAGACATGACTTTCAGCAACTTAGATAGCGACTAAGAAAAAGATTTGAATTAAATTACCGAATACAAACAAACAAGGCAGCAGCACAGCCGATCCGCGCGGGAGGTGTCCGATGCGGCACGAGTGCGGGTGCGGGGCGGCGCCGACATCGCCGGAAATTAGTTTTTAACACACCCGCCCGCTCGCCACTCGGTAACGGTATACTGACTTAAGCGCCTTTGTATCCAATCGAAATTGGACATTTATTTCACTGGCATTTTGAATATCGTTGATTTCTTCCAACACGAGTAAAGGAATTGTACGTTTCTTTACTCATGCGTTTCTTCGGAGTAATTTGTTATAGCGTTCGACTTGGGATTCTAATAATATAATTATACCCGCAAACTTCGTGATCGCGACATTTGCTCCCCATTTTGTTTCTACTCAAACTACTTCGTTTAAAATTAACGCTTTCAAATTCATATTACAGTTTAAATCAATTTTGTGTTATTACAGATGTTCTTTTATACTTCTACTTTAATTTTATTAAGGATTGGGGTAACAGATGGTGTGACACAACTTCCCCAAAATTATATCCTACCACTTATGCCTATACTTAATTACTTATATGCCGAGAAAAATATACGAATTGTGCGTTCTGTTGGTTCAGGCCAGATATTTGGACACCTTGTTATTTAAAACTTATGTGACAATCATTGCAGAGGGAACAAAAGGATAACTTCTTTCTCTAAGGAACTGTTGGAAAATGTTATTTTAACGAAGATCAACTAATTTTCATAAAATACACTAGACAGCAAATAAATCGGGTCAAATGCAACCTCGGAACTCTGATGCAATTTTCAGAAAAAATAAAAATCTTACAAGAATCAAAGTTATACTTACAAAGTGCGTTATATTATGATTAAAATGACCAGGAATTATTAGAGATTAATACATATATTTTTTTTGTTTTATTAAGATTTTTCTACAGAATAGACGTTTTCAAATTGTGTTAATCTGTAGTAAAAAACGTAGCAAGAAAACATACGTCTGAGATAACTATGGACAAAAACTGAAGACAGGATAAGAAGTATCAGACTATCTTCATTTTATAAAGAAGAACGTCAATAGCTACTTTATTCAAAAACAAGCAAGCAAATCACAAGCACATACACAGTAAGCTCAGTGCTTAAAATAAGACCACTCATTTAAATTATTATGAGACACACTTTCTGTGGATATAACATTAATAATTGTAAGTTTTATACTTTTTGGGAAACAACATTAGAATTCCTACGTACTAGCGGGTGACTCGGTTTATTTGTGGTCGAGTGTAAACTGGAAAAGAACATAAAATAATAGAGATTGCCCAAAGACGTTTCTCAAACAGCAGCTGAAAAAAAAAGCAGTTGAAATGTGAGAACTGTACACGTCTACATTGTTCAGAACATACTTACTTCAAGCTAATATAATTAGATACTAGATGTGGAAGTTAGATTAACCCGTCACAAACTCAGCAAGAGTTGCTGTTTGCAGAGTAAGTCAAGGATCTTATGAACATAGCATAAGATTGACTAACGCTGCTTCCGTATAAAAAAGTTGCAATAAATCAGAGTAATATAAGAGTTTTTTTTAATTACAGCAGTCAAACATCAGAAGGCTTGGAGTCTCTAAATCCTATGACAACTTTTTTGCTTCCGATATTTTTATCCATTAATGAAATTGTTAAATAATACAAAACGAGTATGCTCTTGTTATCCGTATAATAATATTATTATTATATTCGCTGGATACGAAAGCTATCGACAACTTAAATTAATTGAAATGGAGATTAATCGTTATGTATGTAAATGCTGACGGATCAAATCCCATCCAAACTAAACTAAATAAACTGTTTGATGGCAAAATTAACGGATCACATGTGAACTTTATTAGTTGGAGTTTGTTTTTCATTAAGTTTTATTGTGTTGATTGTAATGATTTATAATTTTTAACTGATTGCTTTTAAAGTAAATTCTATTTTGGCGCATAGTAAATGGCACAGGGATAAGCGCAATCGGTCTGCTATTGTGGCAGTTCATTAACTTTCAGAAAGTCAGATGATCAGATCTTCAAGTGTCAAAGCTTACCCGTTGTTCCCGATTTCCTTCAGCGGTCGTCTTCACCCACCAATCCACACTAGACGCGCAAGAAATTTCGTACAAATTCCATTAAATATACTTATAACGTTTTTAGTTAAACTGGTAGAAAATATTAAGAAATATAACAAACAAAAACAAAATAATGACATTCTCGAATATTAAAAAATCCTATACGAATAATGATGATTACACTCGAATAACAAATTGGAGTGGGCAGGCGGCACTTGACAGTACGACGACCATTTTCTATGACGACGACCTAGCTAAGCCCTACTCTCAAACGCAGGAGTGCCCAAATAATGTTCAGACGTGCGAAATACTACCCTTGAGTCTGATATTTACACTACAAATCCTATAGGTATTGCGCGTGGCACGATACCCAATTTACCGGTTTTTATTTAAATAAAATAAAATAAGCCTTTATTGCTGTTAAAATTATGAAACATTTTCTTAATCTAATTAACTATATATATATATATATATATTTGTTTTTATATTATCAGCATTCAGCTATCAGCTGACACAGCTTGTCTTTCGACATAGACCTCCTCTAAAGATTTCCATTTTCCTCTATCTTTTGCAACTCTGATCCATTCTAAACCAGCCAACTTTTTTAAATCATCTTCCCATTAATAGGTTTTTATTTATGATTAAACGAAAACTTGGAAGTGAAGATCTATCACCAATATAGTAGTACACTTCATTGTAAGATATAGTCTCCCGAATAATCCCAGATCTCCCGTAAATATAGAAAATTTTGCAGATCTCTAATAGAATGACAAAATTGCGCAGAACCGGGAATGAGTTGGCGCGGTAAAGTCTCTCAATATACCTTCAAATATTTTATTTTATTTTTATAAAATCTCGTAATATTATTATCGTGCGGTGATGCCTGAATGATAAAAGGACTACATGTGTCACTATGTCTGAAGAATGAAGCGTGCGTGGTATAATTTACTTGTCCTTTGATATGATCATAGTCATCTAAATTGCCCACCTTAACATTATTCAAATTAAAAAAAAAAAGTAGATTTATGTCACCACGATGCAAGTGAAACTACTAAAAGCATTAATAAAAATTTAACATAAGAAGGAGATAGAAAGCCTCTCTTGAGTTTGTTTCGCTGGTTCTTCTCAGGAAGGTCTCCCAATTTTGGAACCGGTGGTAGTTTACGGTAGTTAGGGTCAAATAAATAAATAAACTCAAAATTACAAACAAGAATTTTAAATAAAATACTTTATTAAGTAAATTAAATAATAAATTCATACATAGACAATAAAAATTTTAAAAATCTTCCAATGAAATAACCGAACGCTCAATATAAGTCTTTCGAAGGTAGCTCGACAATTTTAAATAAAAAATCATTATTCTGACGATGCAGACCTGAAAAGGCTGCGAAACGTCAATAAATAAATAAAGTTTCGTGCATTAACCCGTAAAAACTAGTTTTATTTAATTAATGAAAGAGTCTTCCCTCGGCTGTGATTCGAATCCGGGACGTCCGTGTAGTAATCGAGCTTTCTACCACTGAACCACCCATGCTTGTTGATAAAGTCGGAATTTTTGATAACAATCAAAAATGTTATGCGAGATCTTAAAATAAACGAAAAAATGTAATCAAAGCGTCAATTTAAAAATTTTGACACTTCTGAAACTCAAATGTTATTAATCTGAAATAAAAATGAAAGATTTTCAGCTACGAATGTTTGCCAACTTATCGATGGATGCGTCTGTATATTTTACGCAAAGCATATCATCAATTAAGTGATGCTTCCTAGCCGGTATTAATAAAATGGACTGTGTAAATAAATTGGGTATAAAATTAATCTGTTCGCGAGCAATACGGCCTTATTGAACGGCGCACCCTCGCGGGAAATCAGAGCTTGGAGGGCTATTCCTACTATGACATAGATTCATAGTAAGCTTTATTTGCAGTGCTAACTTTTGCCTTCGACTTCGACTGCGTAGAATAACTTGTTTTTAATACATTTTTGAAGTGAAAACTTCTTTAGCGGCGTTGTACACTTTTTTTGTATGGATAAAAAATATTAAACTCGCGTCAGGTTAAACACGTGGGCTGATTGCATCATGACACACAATAAAATTGGAAAGGTTGTTGACTTTCAATATATTGGACGAAAGACAGTAAAATTTTATTTTACCGTATTATAATTTAATAAGTCTCTATCTAGGACATCCACGTGGCAGCTTTATTGCGAAGAAAATGCATTTTTTGTACAATAGATGTCGCTAGGTGCGCTTAAATATGATTCATGCAAGTTGATTTTTTTACAATAGATGTCGCTAAGTGCGCTTAAACGTGATTCATGTAAGTTAATTTTTCTGGGAGATAAACTTTTTTAATGTAATATAAATTGTCATGATTGTGTACGATAGCGCAATAAATAAACATTGTATTCTACCACATACATGATAGTACTTTTATACTGATAATAAAAGCAATACGTGCAAAATTATTCCCTAACCATTCCAAAATATCAAAAATGCACAACGTTAATATTCAAGTCTCACTTCTGCCGGCACTCCCGGAGTGCAAGCCTTCGTTTTTTTTTATATCCTAAGTATTGCTACTTTGACATTTATTTTTCACTGCAGTATGAGGGTTATTTCTATAATCCTCATTGACACGCTCCATCAATGATGGGTTGTGATTTTTTGAAGAAGGCAAACAGCCTTCTTAATCGAATGGGGATAAGTGTTTAACTCTTTTTAAAATTAGATGGCAAATGCCAATATTTTAGTGCATATAATAAAAAACCGGCCATATGCGTGTCGTGCCACGCGCAGTTCAGGGTTTCGTAGTTGCCCGTCGTTACCACAATATATGTCAGGAGTCATTGAACGTTTCAAATTGCTCTTGTAATCTTTATAAAAACGACGATAGAGCGATTCAGAAGCTATTCCATATAGCTACCGCTGTACGTTGGTACGTGGAATAATGACATTTTATTGTGGTTTACTTTAAGTTTTGTTTTTCAATGTAAGATTTTACACGTTATAAATAAGCAATTACTTTATCTTATTTACTTTTAATGTTTTCTTCTAAGGAATTTTTATTAGGTTAAAAAATGATTTAATACATAGGGCGAACGAATATTACTCCTAAACTAACTGATCTATCCTGACCATTATAATTTTTCTCAAAAGTTTATAAAGAGCACCATTTACACCGAACAAAAATTAGCACTATAAAATTAAACATTTCGGAAACGGATCCCTAAATCAAAAAATAGTTCTAGCAAACCTTAAGTCATTTTAAAGGACCTATTCAACAGTACCCCACTCGATTTGTTAGATGATGTAAATAAATTCATCCCTACTTTACATGCCCCTAAAGCTATCCAAAAAAATATATTTTTCTAAATTTTATTCTACCACTTCAGCGTGACTGACTTACATACCCCTACAAAATTACAGCTTTCCAGTGATAAT